>OX411785.1:9533504-12275095 GCA_948252455.1 Acleris cristana
TGAGCAAAAGTTTTGGTTCAAAAAATATGTGGTCGGCTTGTAATTTTTAGTTTTATTAAAAATACACAGCGATTACTTGATGCGGGATTAAACTTACGTTTTAAACAGTGAGTAACTTATGTAAATGCGGTAAGACAAGCCGCGGGCGCGAGCCTACCCGCCGCGCCCCGACCGCGGCGCAAACAGCGCCATCTAACGGCGAGCGGCTGAACTGCGAAACGCAGGCAGCCAACTCCACCGGCGTCTGCGCCACGCTGCGGCGAGCGGCAAAAAGTAGCGCCATGGCGCATCTGATATGACTTCCTTATGTAGTAACGCCACTACGCCCGAACCGAATAGAAATAGTGTATATAAATTAGCTTATGTAACAAATAAGCTTAAATGTATATAATACTGAGGCAGAATTACATCTTAACTACGGCGTAACATTAAGTGTGGTACGTGGGATTAGACACGAGCGCAAGCCCTTACTTTAAACGGACGAATGCGATATATAATAATATTTTGCTTTATATCTATGTATCTGACGCTAAAACATCTATAATAATGTATTACTTTTTGTACATCTACTTATATAATAACCGTACATACACTTACTAAGCTTATTTGCTTCGCGGAGACCGAGTACCCAAAGTGTGTACACAACCGTAGCCAAAAAATTGCCGAATAATTCTAGATGCAATGTTGTAAATGACGTAGACCAAGCTGTTTCTTTTACGTTTTTGCGAAATCGTTAGATGAAAGAGAGTGTCGGAGGCGAGCCGCCGACACACACGTTGAGTACAGGTCCCGCCGGGCTGAGGGTAGTCGCGGGCGCGCGAGCTCCTGCGGGAGGACGTGACTAGAGGAGACCAGAAGCGCTCGCCCGCGCCGGCTTGGCCGCCCGTCCCTTCGCTAAGTACACATTAATTATTAAAATATATCTTCGCACTTTATTACATAAAATTCACGTTATGTTCTACCTACGTTAAAAAAGTAAAAGAAAGCGGGCTTTAAGAGTAAGTAATTTAGGTTCGAATTTGTACGCGGAGCCTATTTACACAGCGTACCATGGACGTTTGTTCCACTGACCCCGGCGACAATGTCCTATGACAGAAATTACGACTAAATTAATCACGATAGAGGAAATGAAAATGAGATCAATATTGAAATGTCTTAAGTGAAGGAATTCTTAGAAATACAAACGAAGAACTTTTAAAGTAAGTTCATTGGACATGGTCGCTAGAGCTGCGGCCTCGAAAACTTAAATTTATAAAACTCCACTACAAGGTGACACTTATGAGTATCTAGGACACTAGACAAAAACTTAGTCTAACCTTATGAAATAATAATAAATATTTTGGTGCTAAATTAACAATATATCAAACGAAACTTTTAATCTGACTGACTGCGAGAAAACCGCACACAAAGTATCCACTAATCACACAAGCTTCATCGTAATATCAACTCAAAAACATAAGAGTAAAGCTAGTATTGATACAGATAATTCTACATCTCTCAAGTGAAATTCTTTTGTAAAATGAACGTATTTAGATGTAACTAAAGTTTACTTTACAAAAGCAGTAAGAACTCGATTTGATGAGTGCATTTTCCTCCCACTGGGTATGTGATAGAAGGTTCTAAAGGGGGACACACACATTCATTCCATAAATAATTAAAGGGTAAGTTTTGATGTGAGGGATAAATTACCCTGTATTAGGGAAAACTAGCACACGCCACAACTAATTGGGAGAACGATGAAACACACATGACCTTGCAACGCTTCGATTCCATTTTAAAAGCTCATAAGACCTTATAATGAAAAAAAAATGTGTAAGGTCTGTCATAAAAAACAGCAGTTTTCAAGTGAAACTACTGTTTTGCCAACACTGTTAAACATCTCGTCTCGAAGCTTTACCATTATCTTTCTCTTACAACCAATCAATTCGAATAGAAGGTGATAAACCCAGTGGGCGGACGCTCTCTATAATATCTCTGGACGCGTCTATAAATGGGAATTTGCCAAGTTGTTCTAAGAACTGCTTAAAGAGGGTCACACGAATCTATACATATAGATGACATTACACCACAAATACTCCATAGATGTCTAAAGTTAATGACTGGGATAGTATTGGGTTGCAATCCGATATCCATTTTCTCGATACCGGCAAAATAAGTCCCGTTGTCACTTTCAGCAGTAATAATTCGCATTAATGTCTAGTCCAGGTGTATCATAGAGCTGAGTACTTGAGGGGAGCTTACTCCTTGACCTCAAAGTACTTGTAGGTGGGATTCTCGTAGCCGTTGATCTGCATGTTGGCGACGTGTCGCTCCTCGGGAGTGGGGGCCACGGCTCCGGTCTGCTCCACCTGCAGGAACAGAAGTAGCTGTGGTCAATTATATTGTGCTGGTGTGTTCAGGAATGTCTGTAGGTGTTTGTTTTTTGGGCTTATTAGGCCGCGTGAAGTCGAGCGGCTTTTGTTATCAGTTGCTCTGTGACGTAGGGTGTGTGTCTTCGGAAGTTTGATTGGTCAGAGTCTTTTCACCCTTTATAAGGCCTTAAGCATTCTGATGCCAAATTAGTTTGTATAGGGTGGGCCAGAAATATTTGCATTTTTACTAGTTTTTACTCTTGCTAATTTGCAAGCATATTTGGCCTACCCCACCCCGGCACCCCATACTTGTTCTTAGATTTGATTCTTTAATTGTTTACACTTTTTGAAAATTAAAAAGATAAAGTGGTGGGATATATATTCCCTATGCCTTATAAAGGGACATGCTCTCTTGAATATGTCTTCTTCAAAAATAAAATGAGTGACGTGAGTAGCGCACGCAATACCAGTGTTGGTTTGTATGCAAAGCAGATAATTATTATTGTTGGAAATAACCGGTATTGCGTACAACCAAAATTAGTTGCCATATCCTTGTTCTGGTTGTAAGTAGGGTTGCTATGGTATGGTATGGTGTATGGTATGTTTGTTTTGTTGGTTTTTAAAATTTGTTTTTGTACCTACGAATGGATGTGATATTATCATTCATTCAGTTCCCCAAAAATAATGTAAAGTGACTACTGAATGTTGGTCTCTCTAGTCAGTTGTTTGGGGCACCAACCTGCACGAACCCCTGCGGCGGGCTGCGGTCGCGGCGGCGCGCGACGGCGAGCGCCACGGCGGCGGCGGCGGCCAGCGCGGCGCCGCCCACGCACAGCGCGGGGTACAGCGCGCCGCTGCCGCTCGGGGGCGGCCCGCGCACCGTGAAGCCCTGCCAACAAAAACGTAGAGTTTGACCAGCGAGTCGGGACACAACTATTTTTTTTCTAATTCTTCACATGGCAACAATTTTACGTAGGAAACAAGCTGTCACATAAAAAAAATCTGTCCTTGGGTCCACAGAAAACCAGCGTCGTACTTCCAATAAGTGGTACGACATGTGTCGTACTTTTTGCGTAATGTATTATTGTGTTGTAAATACATAATGTTCTTTGCTTTGTTGTCTTCTTTTTTTATGCACTACTTTTGTTAGTTTCTGTATGATTATTTGGTTGAATGGTAGAGAATGGGCTATGGGGACTTAGGGATTAAGGCCGCCATTTTTTTTGTGCTATAACGGATAAATAAAAAATGGGCGACTGGTGACAATGCTGGCTTAGCTTACATTAAGCCAAGCCAAGGAACATGCTAACTGCAATGTATATTTATTTGTCACTTATCGCCGTTGGATTATTGAAATGGCTATATTATTTATATGTATAACTTACTAGCTTCTGCCCGCGACTTCGTCCGCGTAGATTTCGATTATGGTTATTCCCTGATAGGATAGGATGGCTCATAGCCATAACAAAGGACCCAAATATTTCTGGCTAACTGTGCTTCAAATAGAAGAACCTCACAAAAAACTTATACTTACAGGCTGCGAGTGTGCCAGTTCGTGCTTGAGCGCATGCGCGGGCGGCGGCGGCGCGCGTTCCTCAGCGTGCTCCAGAGCCGCGCGCAGACCCTCGCCCTCCGTCTGCAAATAACCAATGTGAGGGTCAAAACAGTTCGATTGGCTTGGGCACTTGTCCTGAGTAAGCCGTTGTACTTGAGGTTGAAGTAGTAAGTAGCGAGCCTTCAAGCAATCCTACACTATTGCGGTCCAATGTTGAATATCTCCTCAGCTAGTCTGTCTTCCTTCAAGGAATATTAAGTAAGGGTTTTGAGTTACTTTCCGTATGTAATTTTATAAAAATCATAGACGTGAAATGACATGAAACAAGTATCTAAACATAAAAAATACAGGAGAATAATAATTGACAAGTACATAGTAGTAGTGGAGTCGTACCTCGCTTGTGGATCGACGGCTAGAAGTCTCGCCAACAACATCGGTCTCGCCGGTCTCGATCTCAGGCGCCTCGGTCATCGTGCTGGTTATGATCTCCTGTAACAATACATTCAAAAGACCATTATACCAGACATTCAATAATATTATATTCAACAGTTTAGGATGGAATATTTTCAAAAAACTTTGTTCTGTTATAACGTTAATACCTTTATTGACATGCTTTTATTAAGTATGTGAGTATATAGATAAAAAAAACAATATCTATGACCTGTGGCCCGTTTCACGAAGCAACAAGTTACAAATTACAAGCGGAACTCACTTTCTAACAGAAGGAGTTAGAAAGAGACTTCCGCTTGTAATTTGTAACTTGTAGCTTCGTGAAACGGGCCTCTGAACAAAAGTACTTGTTTAAAAAATATATACTTATAGCATCTAACATATGTGTCTATTTCATAAATAATTCACTATCAAACATTCTCATAGCTGTTCTGGAAATACTTTGCGATAAGCAAAAAAGAGAAATGAAAAATGAGGACTCTGTTCGAAGTAAAATTCGCCACATCATCCCAATGTTTACCCAAAAACTGTTGCTTAATAATAGTTACCACTTGAACTTGCTTTATACTTCCACCTGTCTTTACCTCAAAACCTATCAAATGTAAAAGCTGACGGTAACTGTAAGAGCTAACGACTCACAGTAGAGGTAGTCTCCTGTGTGTAGCCGGCGCGGGTGGTGAGGTCGGGCGTGGTGGAGGCCTGGGGCGCGGGGCTGGCCGAGGGCGCGGGGGGCGCGGCCGTGCTGGGCGCCGCCGTCGTCTCCTCGGCGACCACCTCGCTCTCCTCGTCGTCGGTCTCCTCGGTCTCTTTCACGCCGTTCGAAGTCTAGAAACAAGCAATAATTGGCAATAATTTAAAATTCTCACGTGAAACTTTTATGTGCTCATTTTGGATTTGATATATTGTAATTGATCTTGTTAACCACTTCCGAAAGACTGCCTAGAAGACAAAGCTCGTTTTTATTATAAAATTAAACACCATGTAATAATGAAGGGACAACTTCTACTATACTGAATCCATACTCGTATGTATAGATTGTATTTTTTTCTATTTATCAATCATCATCAGAGCCTTAACTGAACAAATGTCTCAATTAGGAAGAACAGTCTACATTCAAACTTGTCTAAACGGCATACAGCATACAGGATTGTTTTCCAAAATAATGTATAAAAGCAGTCTCACTATGGCCTAGGCGATGCCAAACATTATCATCTATAGGCCTAGACAAGTGACAATTTACGAACGTTGTCCACTGTGAATACGAATTAGAACTTATCCAACAAAATACAATGTCATATTATTATTCACTACATCTGAACACACATCTTCGTATCTTACCCTGGTCCTTTCCTCCTGAATGTCCTGCCGCTGCCTCGTGCGCTGGTCTTTCTTGGCGCTCAGTTGCTCCCGCGCTGCCTGCTCCCTCTGGACTTCGGCCTCGATGCGGTCCAACAGCAGCTCCTCAGCTTCGGGAGTCATCGACATCAGGGATACAGCCATATCGTCCTTGGATTGCATGGACTGAATAAGATGAAGACGATAAGTGATGAAGTACAAAAAATTTAAGTAACTTACGTATGGAATATTAAAAAGTTAAATTCATTATCAAAAGTAATACTTATACTTTAGTGCAGAATTATACTTATCAGAACCTTGTGGCAGTTCAAACATGTATCTAATTTTAGCCACGACGTAGTAAGTTAAAGATATTTATAATGGTAATTTATGCTGTTTGTTGATTAACAATGATTACATCTGTGGATTACAATAAGTAGGTAGTAGTTGTAGTTCTAACCAATTAATTTAAGCATACCAATGGTTATGTACAGTCAACAGCATAAATAAGTGATCATTTATGTACTTTGTCGCTTTCAATCGTTTCACAATTTTGTATAACATTTCAAACACGACGTTAAAGTGACAAGGTACATAAATGATCACTTATTTATGCTGTTGACTGTACCTATCTATAAGTTTTCGCAAAATTCATATTTAAGTAAGAACCTGAACGTAGTCCTCGATAGCTGTTCCGATGTTGGCATACAGGTGGGGGCGGCGGCGGAGAGAAGTCAGGGCTCGTTGCAAAGCACGGTCAGCATCCTGAAAAGAACACACAAGTTACTATTAAGTATGCTGTCATAGAACGAATAACAAAAATATATTTTTGTCACCTTACCGAAGATTGTGTCATAATCATGTTAACATCATTATTCCGCTGAGATCTACGTCTCAGAAACTAAAAGGGGCGCAGCGGACTATTTTTGCCACACATATTTAAGTGGTATTGGTAAAGCGTACTAACTTAATAATATAGCAAAGTATTTTGATGTTTATTTTTCATAATTGTATATGACCTGCCAGGTTAAAAACCATTCCATTAAAGTATTTTTTAAGTTACTACCCTTTTCTTGGTAAGTAATCTATTTGATAAGATAGGGTTATCCACAGTTTTCTCTGGGTTACTGCAAGCATTTAGTCACAGCTAGAGTCGGATGTGCTGTGAATTTTTGGGAAGGACACGTCTATTACTAGGAATATCGCGGTAATTTTCAAAGATGATGAGAGAGATGTCCAAAATGGCATGTCTTTAGTCCAAGCAAGTGAAGCAAGCTTGTAGATATGTACCTGCAGTCGGTCAGCAGCGCTGGAGCGCTCAGCGGCGGCGGCCTCACGACCGGCGGCGGCGGCGCGGCGCCAGGCAGCTAGTGCGCCACTGCGCTCGGCAGCAAGGGCGCGGACCAGACGTTGCAGGCATTTTTGCACACGGTGAGCCTGTTGATAGAGAATTATTTTCAGTTTTTTCAGTGCTATTAGTTTAGTAGAAAAATAAGTACAATAAGCAGTGATAATTTTTAACACTGCTTAAAGAAGCATATAATAATTAAGATCACGCTACATTTTATTTCTTGAAATAGAAGCCCTCCGTTAATTAACTTTATTAATCAAATCATAGTCCCTTAAGCAGGCCCAACAATCTAGGTATTACATACAACTATAAATAAAATACATATTCAACTTAGTTGGGTACTGGGGACTAATTTAAGATAACGTAATGTTTCATATAAACGCAATTGTGTTTGAACTTCAAATCAAGGTACTAAGGACTGATATTTCAACCAACCGTATGTGGTTGTTAAAAAGCCTCTGCCTTAAAAAGGGCTAACCTTACATTGTAAATACTATTGTCCTTGGGCTGTTTAGGCACATTACGTTTGGGAGGTGAGGTGTCTCTTGGGGACCGCTTGTTAGGCTTATGTTAAAGTAACATTTCACAAATGTTACGACAGCAATACCTAATCAAAGAATTTGTGTAGGATTGATTTTAGCGCATTTGCGTGTCATTCATTTTGGCCGAATTCTACAATAATTCTCTAGTAAAAACATCGTATTCTCAGTAAGCTGGTCGTATAGCTAATTAAGAAAGCAAGATAAAAACTAACTTAACGGTCAAAACATTATGGTCGTTTAATTATTTCATCAGTAGAATGCAAACTTGGATATGTTAGGACAAGCTAATGTGTGTGTCATCTTACGTTGGGCGGGGTGTCCCGCAGGGAACGCGTGTAGCAGGCGAGCGCGGTGCGGCGCCGCTGCGCGAGGTGCGCGAGCACGCGCTGCTGGTGCAGAGCCGCCAGCCGCCGGCGCTCCGCCACGCCCTCCTCCTCCAGAGTCTGCACAATTTATTCACAATCATCATTTTAACCCACATCCCTCCACTACAGAGTAGAGACCAGCGCCCTATTTCAACATCCTGAGAATTATAGGTGACATAACATTTATGTGGCTATTGCAGAATTAGCAATTTTTCACATGATTGGGAGTCAAACCTACGGCCTGACTGCTGTTAGACAGGCATGTAACTAGCAAAGACGCATTCCATATTAGCCCTCACAGGATTGACTCCATGATTTCTACAAAAGTAAAAAAAAATCCTCTTAAGAAATTCAAACCTACTACCAACATGTCAGCACAAAAAAAAACTAACTATACTGGAGTAGACGAGACTAACGACGTACATATTGACACCAATTCAATAGTGAAGATCTTTGCCATGATGTTAACTAAAGAACTTACCTGCACGTTAGCCTGGAATTTAGCAGTCATGCGCTGACGGAAAGTCTGCGCGGCGCTGGGGTCTGACGTCATCATCTGCTGGTAGCGATCCTCCAGCTCCGACCACTCCTTCATCACCTTGGTGATCTGTTCCGGAAGGCAATCAGGCAGATTTAGCATTATTCATGTTTAGTAAAATATTAGGGACGTCCTCGACTAAAACCTGTCCACTCGTAATCAGACACTTTGCATAACATACGTAGCAATTTTGGGAACAAATTGCTTTTTCCACGATTGTAACGAATGTGAGAAGACTGTCTAGGCTAAATTCAAATTTACCTTCTCTCGGTGGGTTTCCTCAAGACGCTGCTGAGCATCCTTGTAGCTCTGGTGCTCGGTGCGAGGGTCGAAGTGCGAGAAATAAGGGTCGGAAGTTGCCGTAGAGACCTGTACATAATAAGCAACCATGTATTCTTTTGGATACACAATTAATGGATTTGGTAGTAACTTTCAATACAATAAATTATAGGATTTATAAGGATTTGGATTGGACACACAAAAAAAAAACTCATAAATTGATAGCAATTAAAAAAAATCATGGTTCATATTAGATGAATATCTTATAGATAATTATGTGGTGTAACACTGGGGTATAGCTTGTTAAATATTACCTAATCAACGTTAAAATATAGAAGGAACAGTACATTTTGTCAAATTTCTCCAGTCAGCGTTTGCAGAATGTATCTTTGCTAGCCCTATAAGGTTCATATTTTCAAGAAAAAAAAACAAGTCAACAAACGATTCTTGCTTACGGTGGTAGTGGTAGTCGTTGTGGTGGTAGTCGGAGTTGTAGACGGCGCAGAGGAGGATTCGGGGCGCGGCCAAGCGTTGTCGTCACCGTCCGTGTAATCGTCGTCCTCACTGTCATCGTCGCGAGTCAGCTCCGCGTCTTCGTCTTCATCCATATCTGCAACAACAAAGGAAATAGTTTTTTACCATGTAGAAAAATAATTACCCTTTCTGCCCATGAAAATATTTTCCACCCACGCTCGAAATCCCTTTTTAAGTAATGATATACAGGAGCTGGAAATAATATAGTCTAATGAATGCAAAATTTCAGTTTCTGTTGTGTTTATGAACTCAGAAGCAGCTATACATTTTGTGATGTATGTGGTGTGAGTAATTTCTTAAGTTAACATACTGCGGGTAAGCCGTAGACCTGTTTGTCTTGAATTCAATGTGGAAGTAACAGCTGTTTATAATTTCGACATCTTTTATTAGATACCTAACGCGTCCTTGTTACAGTATTTCTCACATTCAATACCTTGTCGCAGCTATTGATATATTTAATTCAAACCACTCCACTTTTCTACTTTTGAGTAGGTAGGTATATCATATTCTAATTTAATATTTTTTCAAATTCTGTTATTGCTGACTTACCGTCATCAGCGTCATCGTCGTCGTCATCGTCACTTAGGTTCAGGGTGTCGTCGTCATCGTCATCATCGAGCGCATCATCATCATCTAACAAATCATCGTCACGTTCATCCATCGCGGCTGATGCAGCTAGCATCTCCTCGCCACCGGGGCTCACGGGCACGCCAACGTCCATAGGCTTATGCATCTTCACATTTTCTGAAGATAAATAAATTGTATGACATTATGTAACATCCACTTTGGTTCGACTTTACATCGGAATTACACCCAAGATACAAGTGTGAAGGTTATTCGGCATGCATTCGAAAAACTCACCCTTGAAATGCTTAGGACAGCACACAAACTCGACGCCAGAGAACAGGCTAATTCCACACGGCAGGAGCATAGCGAAGGTTCTCAGCCTGAGGCCGCGCTGAGCGCAGGCACGGCCAGCAGTAGCGTTCCAGCGAGCGAATTGCCAGCAGCGACTCTGGTTATGGATGTGGTCGAACAGGCAGCTCTCGGGCACCAGGAGTGCGTCCGATTGGAATGGACCTTCTGCCACCAAATTTGTAGTTAATGGAGGCCTATTATGCTTTATGCTCGTATAATAATAAAAGGAATCAAGTATGTTTTATCTCAACAAGACAGGTGTAGTTGATTTAATAAATTCAGGAATTATAGTTATACCTAATCGTAAACACATATTCCATTGGTATCTTTGACTTCTTATTAATGAATGCTGCATTGATTTGGTATAAATCCTGCGACAACGTAAAGAAATTTAAATAATCAATCTTTTTTTAATATTTCTTGTCAAGAACTGCAAGGGTTATTTTATTTATAGTTAGTATTCCAAGATGTTTTGTAATTTTTATATGCCTTGTTTGAGACTATAATAAGTATTAAGTAGCTACATCTAAGCAACTCAACATGTAAAAATTCTGGTAATAAATATATTATTATTATTATTATTATTATATTTAAAATTACGAAATATGGCTGTCATAGGAATCCTCCTACGGCAAGATACAGTCTTTATAATAAATTGGCCAACCATTATCTAATTAAGCATAAGTATTTATTCAATTCACATCTCTAATAGCACCTATGTGTACGTACCAAGACAACGGAACGGCTTGACCCATCTAGTGACCTTGCACTTGGCAGCGTTGCCGGTCCCCAGCTTGCACCAGTTGCTGACCTTCAGGTAGTGAGAGGCCTCCACGATGTTGGTGATGTCGTGGCTTGGGTACACCTGGAAAATAAAACAGGACTCTGTAGTTGCTTGAATTGGTATAGGCTTATTGGAGACGCTTTAAAAAAAATGCTTTTTGATTTTATTGATACCGTGCGAAATTTTACGAAAATTCTCGTTTTTGGGAAACTGGAACTGACTTCAATACTTATACTAACTACTGCTCAGAATTACGGACGCCGTCCAAATGAAAGACCATCAGTAGGTACCTACTTAGGGTTGTTTTTTAATGCAGTAGAAAAGGCTGTAGATAAGTACTCGTTTTAAAATTATTTTACATTTTCTGACTTTCGTGGCCAATAACAAATATAACAGAAAGTTTTTTTAATTAAAATCGCAATGATAACCACAGACACCGCAAGCCGGCTTCCCTAAATTAAAAACTCGCCTAAAAAATAACAAAGATGGTTTTATAAAAATCCAGTCTTGTTAAAATCATGAGGTAAATTAATGCAAAAAGTTGTTAACTCTGGTTAAAAACTCAGAACGGGGTCAACTCGTTATTTAAAGTTGTTTCGACTAAAGGCTTCTAGTACTGCGGGGGTTTTAAACACAATTTACGTTACGGGTAGCAGGTAGGTAAGCTTTTATAAACTTTTATCCTTTAAAGTTTAGCCTGTGATGTTGCCAGCCGACGAGATCTTAGAACTTGAGGCACGCTGCTTTTTTGTTTCAGCAGTTGGTTACAAGAAACTTGGCACCCTTTGTTTTTAAAAAAAGATAAGCGAACACTTTGTTATTTACGAGACGTAAGGTCTTTGCTAGTTGGGTGCTGAAGCGGTAAGTTTCAATTGTACGATAGTTTTATGTAGTAGTTTCAATTATATAGTTTTTTTTAATGTTACGTTTGAAGGACCACATTGTTGTCGGTTGTTGTAAATTTGAAACGAAATATTTGTTTCAATAATGTTAATAAAAACGAACACACAACACGACGAGACACAATTTATGGCAATGATGCATGCGTAACGTACGGGGTTAGCTCTGCTAAGAGGTCACGCGATCATCATCAAAGAAATGGACCGACAAAAACTACTAAATAAACCCCTTATTGGTATATAAATACCTAAAATGTCTTCCTTCCTTCAAGGACAAAGTGATTATATATGTTTCCTCTAGTGTAATACCCTTGGCCTTAAGACATACCACTATGCCTCCCGTTCCACTTTCCCTTTAGGTAAATGAGCTTAAATATCTTCAGGCCCTGGCAGAATATCAGCGTCGCGAAGTTATTCATGACTAGTTGCTGAGCCAGGAGCCTTTTCGCCACCTTATACCTGTTGTGGCTGAATAAACTCTTTTTCTTTCTTTTTTCCTTTATTTCTAATATTGTACCTTTTTGCAGTAGTCGAGTATCTCCATCTTGTCCCTCAGGCAGTTGTGCGGCTTGGTGGTGAGGTCGGGGGTCCAGCGGCCGGCTGCCGACATGTACTGGGGGTGGTACGTCGAGCCGGCCTCGCAGAGAACCGCCACTTGGGGCTCCGCTCCGCTGCTTGCCTGGAACAAGAGGATATTACAGTTAGTATGTACATTTACCAGTCTATTTTTGTTAATGATTAGCTTTTGCTTCTTCGTCCGCGTAGATTTCGATTCTCGGTTTTCCGAGATCAAAGATAACCTATGTGTTAATCCAGGGTATATTATCTCTATTTCATTTTACATCGAAATCCGTCCAAACGTTGCAGCGTGAAGGATTAACAAATAAACTTAAAAACTTAACCAACACTTACTAATACGGTGCAGACTAAGTAACTTTTTTTCAAATGTTTTTGTGCAGTAATTACAATTTCTTGTTAAAAAAACGATAGTACTCTCAAAAGAATTCAAACCATCTCAAAATATTTGGACCAGTATACCTATCTTTAACTAAGACCGTAAGTCAGGTAGGTACAAATACTCGATTGGTCTAGACTAGGGGGAAGTCTGAACGAGATTGCCTTGCAGTTCTAGAACAGAAAGAGCGTTACACGAAAAGTTATTAGCCGGACTACGGCTCGCCTGAAGCCTTTACTATTACAGTATTCTTAACATTTACTGTATGCATCTACTGCAGCATTATGTGAGATTTTACCACAATTAGCAACGCGTACTAAAGCCAAACAAAGGAATAAGCAAAGTTAACTACCTCGCATTATGTCTTGTTAGAGCAAAATGTATTTTTAAAAACGAGTCGCGCAAAAAATACACTTCTTTAAGTTGTAAGTGGCCAGTGTTTTTACAACAAAATCATAACATTCACCGAATAGGTTATATACATTGTAGGTATGTATAAGCGACACCAACCAGCCAGTATTTTTTAATCCAGGCTTTATTTGTTTTTTATGTTGGAAAAACCTTTTTACTAGAATTCAAAACAATTCGAATGGCGTGTTCCAACGTAATCCTTCGAAACCTTTTCCACACACGTGCTTCGTGATCAAAGTGCATTGACCCGGCTCCCCGTTGGATTCAAAGTATGTTTGATGCAGTCACATGATCCGGCAAATAAAGGCGGGCAAACAGATTGATCGAGTACAGAGTACACAAAAGTCTGAAACGAAGCTGCACGATTGGAAATAGGAACTAGGGAAAGAGTATGCAAAAAAATTAAAAGTAACGAAATCTGAAATCTATCTACATGTTCATTTATCGTGCAAAACTCTGACATGGCATTGATTCCTTGAATTATAATACGTTGGTAATGTATCGACGTGATGCCTTATTAAGTTATGATAGCGACTCAGATATTTGTTAATGATATAACTTTAAAAAAAAAACAACGAATTTATTTACGTGCTAAACTAGTATTTACACAACTTTAAACGTACAAGCCTCCCTCCCAGTCTCCTCCAACTCGCTTACCGACTGAACAAGATTTAGTTCATTACCGACTTCGCTCCGTCCACTCTATCTCACTTGACTAATTAGCACTGCTTATTTAAACCCGCTATTCCCGCAGTTAAGTTTAAATTAACCGTTGTCAAGTTAAATTCAGACATTAATGAGGCCTCCTAGGACTATTAACGAGCCTCAGCTGTATGGGAAGTAGGCTGGTTATGTTGCTATATTTGATCTCGGATTTTGAATGTTTGCCAAGAGCCCAAAGATCAGACTATACTAGGCAAACAGACGGTATACTAGACAAAAATCACAAACGGCGAATGTTTTGTAAATGGGCAAACGACTAGAGACTCGAATATTTTATAAATTCTGAAAGAATTAAGATTTATCTTTCTCTCTTCAATCGGAAAATCAATAAGTATAAAGTTTGCTACTCATACAGTAAAACAACATAAAATTGGATATTCTTATAACAAGAGCTCGCAAATTTATTATCGAATCTTTTTGCTACATTTCTTGAAGTTTTTTAATAACCGCCACTTTTCTGACAAGTTTTTTTCGTAAGTACAGAGATGTAGTTTGCAGGAGCTAATTAAACTAAACTTTTTAATTGAATGAAATTGTCGCCGATTTTAATCACATTAAAGGACGACGACGTTGAATTTTCATGATTTTTAATTGAGCAAGTTCTAGACTTTAACTAAGTAAGACTTTCTTTTCGTTTGCAACAGCTTAAATATAAATGAGCGATTCAATATTTCTTACAACAGTCAAATCCAGAAATGTTTCGGCTTTTTCAGCTCCAAATAATGACTTTGTTGTTTTCTCATCATACCTAGTCGACGTGATAATATCAAAACAAAGAAGATCGAACTAAGATGAGACGTGTCGTCATACAAATTAAAATTATAGATATCTTCTATGTCACTTTAGACAATGGCTAATGGGAACCTAGCAATTTACAAAGAACTCTTCTGTCCGAGGTAAACCTGAGAAGAGTTTTAAGAGACTATTGTCACTGTGGAAAATACTGAAGGGAAATATCTAGTGTGAAACGAAATAGGTAAATAGGTAGAGCTTACAGGGGGATATTCCGCTATGCTAAGTAATGACAGTAAGATCGACCATCCCAGTATCGACGAAAACAAATGAGATAAATTCTGCGATAACGACAGAGGACCCCGTAGAAATAGAAAAAGTTTCTATTAACATCAGGGATCAGGGTTTAAATAAAAGAGTACCCAGGAGAAAAATGCATTCATCACTTACCAACTGTACTTATGTGATTGAGAGAGATGCATGCTTTGCTCGAGAGTAGCACTGTTGGGATTTAAGATCTATATATTATTTTTGTGCCAACGTTTTCTAAATTTTTTTTTCCAAAAACCTGTACTAATTATTAAGCCATCTTTTGCCCTTTCATCGATAACGTTGAAGGTTAATAAATGTTATATAAATAACAGCTTACCCTTGTCGTTTCCATTATACTTCTTACGATTTTTTATTCCTAAATAATTTATATAGCGTTTATAAATCTTATAAGTATGATGTTAAAACCATTTTATTTTGGCATTTTTAAAACAAACGCGGTTTATAACCGCAATGTACTTATAGCAATATCAACATCACAAATCACCCAACTAGTGCAACTCGCAGCATTGGAACCCCCTTGCCTCGCTTCAGCGAAACTTCTATCAATACAATAAACAAAACTGCCAATAAAACCCGGCGTTCAGCGGTTTGATGGCGGACTCGCTAAGTCGCTCGGGGTGCTAAGTGCAAACTCGCGTCTGAAAGTTGTTCGAGTCCTGTCCGACTCGACAGTCTCGATGCCGACACACAATGTCTCTTAGACGTTGCGACTTGCGAACTGGCGACCGCAACTTCAAATTATTTTCAGGCGTCAAGACAAATAAATTTAATATAAATGCTAAGCAATATTAGACGCAAAGTATGTTTTTTCGTTATATTTGCCTTGGATAAATCTGAGACAAGTTTTGCTTCAGAAATTCGAAGAAAATTACAATAAGTCCTTCGTAGTTTTTTAACAAACGCTAGTGGCAAGTTGCAAGTAATTGAAAAAGTATATTTGAATTTCGAATGTTATTTCAGCGTTCATCTGAGACTTTCAAAAGGTAAAAGTAGATTTAGTTTCAGACGACTGGGCATTGGAAGTACCAATTATAGAAGCAGTTATATCAGCGACGGGACTTTCGGATATGACAACATATCGGTAAGTAATTAAATTTAAATTGAACGAGCGGGCAAACACAATAATGCGATCGTGCTAACACTCCATGCATCAAATCATAGTAAATGTAAGCACCTGATGTTTGAACTCTTTGTTTAGATCAGGTAGGTATATTGACAACTAGAGACATCAGTGCATATCGACGACGAAGTGTAATGACCTCCTAACTGACATTTTGTCATTTTTGTGATTCTTTTTCGAATTGAAAAATCGAGGAAACGAAATAACGTCTTTTTCGTTTCCTGTAAAAACATTTTTTTTAGATAGGAGGTCATTACACCTCGTCGTCGATATGGAATTTTGGCTAGGTGTAATGGAGTAAATGGTCTTCAGCTGTGAGTGAACGGCTAACCCATCCTTAACTGGTTTGGATTCAGAGATACATTAAAAGTCGTTTTCACTCTCTTTTATAGTCCTCTTCAACTGTAGAAAGAGAGGACGAGTGGGTGTTATGCCTGGGGACCAAAGTCAATTGGGATGAAGTTTGAAGTTGTATATCAACTGACTGGAGAAAACTTCGTTAGCGCTGTAAAACACTTTAGTTGCGCTGTCTGACGCTGGTGGCGCTAGCGAATAAGTGTGCGCTAGATGTCACTAGGTCTCCACAAAACAAATGATGCTACCATGGAGCTAGTATGATGGAACGGAAGGTGGCCTTAGGAACTCCTAAATGATAAATAGTAGGTCCGTATAGTTCCGACTAATTTGAATCTTTTATTAATGGTGAGTTAGATATTAGTGACACAAGGAGGAGAAGGCAAGAACTTGTGTCATATAAATGTTTTTTTTTATAATATATCATTTTGATCTAGTGGAAGTTGTATGTTTAGAACGGTGCACCTAGCGTTCTATAGTCTCTTTCTACCCCATTGGGAGGCAGGTGTGAAGGTTTTTATGAACATTTTAATCTATATAGCTCAAAACACAAATAAAAACACAGACTTAACTAAATGGCAAACAGCTGGTGTATTGCTGATAAATAATACCTTACCCTACCGATACGATTTCTAATAAACAACATCTTCAGTTCAGTTAGTCTTCAACATCGACTCCAACATAATTATACATTATCTATGGCCGCCGTCTAAATCTCAAGTCAGCTAACGAGGCAAGTTGTGCGATTGGAAACGTGCCGTCAGCACCGCATAGCGCCACTATTACAATACTGTAATTTGTTGGGAAACAACAGTAATGGAGTTGTGGGCTTCATGCTAATTAAGTGTTATACTCTTACATTTGAACGTTAAACAAGTTAGGATTTGGGAGGATTTCGCTTGTTATTTCAGTGTTTTAGATAACAAGTTTGAAAAAAATTGAATGTTTTAAAATGTTTTGTTGCCTTTCTAAAAGTGCCAAGTCTGATTCCGGTACGGAAAAATAAGATCGAATTTTATTAGTCGTATAGTACCTAAGTAGTAGATTTTTTACATTGCGTATGTATGTATAATAATAATAATAATCGTTTAATTCAGAATTAAATTCCATAATAAGTTAGTTAGTTACAAAAGTTCATTATTCTATGTTAGTAGGCAATTACATTAAGAATGAAATAAAATAAAATACAAGGAAATCAAAATTACATTACAACTAGGCTCACATTACATTATAACTCTTCACTGTAAAGAAAACATCTTACAGCAAGTCACTAAATGAAAAAGTTTTTGATAGGTAACTTTAAAGAACATTATAAAGCAAATGCATAAAATGGGCATAATACAACTTGACTTGACTACCAAATAAATGCCAAACCCATCTTACTACTAAAACTACTACCTACTAGACTAAAAATATAAAACGAAATTTTCCTATCGACAATTCAATGTACGTTGTGGAATAAAATTGACATTTAGATTCGACGGAGGCAAATCCGAAGTAGAAAGTCTAGACAGGTAAGCATGCCAACGTTATGCCTAAGTATTATTACATTTTATTAAGGCGTATATGTTATGTTCTGGATGTTTCTAAGGTTTAAGCAATGATGTTATTGCAAGATTAACAACACTAACCAAATGGTATGGAGCTGTAGGAAAAGACACTACATGAATCTGCTAAATAGCGGTAATGCATGCTTATTGAAAATATAGATTATTGAAAAAGACATAAGACGCTGAGTGACGGCTTCGCGCCATTTGGTTAATGCTGTATGCTATCAAACTATGAAAATAAGGGACAAATACAGCCATTACTATTACTACCAAACATTTAATGGTACAGATGACTCGCATCGAGACATATTTTTTTTAGCTTATTTGGGTGTCCCACTGTTGGGCAAAGGCCTCCTTTTCGCCATTCGTCCCGGTTGAGTGCATGCTCCCGCCATTCGCTTCGAAACGCGTCTAAGTCATCCCGCCATCTCCTTTTTGGTCTGAGGTGCTGCTGCTGCCTCTGCACCGAACCGAGACTTACGAAGAATATATTTCCCTGTACAATAGTAATGTAACTTATAATGCACAGGGAACCGAAATTTCTTCGTAGGTACATTATACGGTTTTGTACAAATATTATATTTTCTTTATACATCACTGGAAATGTAACTCGGCAATGTGAGTAATAATGGGAAATAAATCCAAGTGAAATTTTTAAAGGTTGCAACATATTTTATATTCACTTCCTTCATTAAACATAAGAAAGAAAATTGCAGGTTAAAAACAATTTTACCAAAAGATTCTTTTCTCAAAACATTTCGCATAACAGCTATTTCATTAGCACAAAAACTTCCCTATATTAAGTTAATGTGTGAATAATATTGTTAATAATAAACCGGCGCACACATGCACGTTATAAATCCCCGATACACGTTATAAGCTTATCGCTAAAAGCTTTGTAAGGGTGAGCTCACACCGGGGTCAGACGGCGAAGGATGAAGCGCAGCCAGCTGTGATCGGCCATTTATAAATATGAACCGATATACATTTTTAAAGTAGAGTTTATGAAACATTAATGCGGCTTCTTAAGCATATATTACAAGATAAGTGACGTACTGTTACAATATTATGGATGAAGGTACAAATAACCGTAGTTGGGAGATAAAAAAATAATCTTAATTCTTATGGTTTATTCTCTTTGTACCTATTACCGTAAGAGGTACATTTTTTTTAAATAATTTGTTATTAACCGACTTCAAAAAGGAGGAGGGTTCTCAATTCGACCGTTTTTTTTAATGAGTGTTCGCAGATTACTTCGTCGTTTATGAACCGATTTTGATTTCTTGTTCCACAAAATGATTACGCTTTAGGACCAGTTTTTCCAATCCCTATGAAAGAAAAAGACAGAACTAAAACGTATCTAACAGATAGTGTTATCTGAAAATTGTAAAATCAGACTGAAGACAGAATTAAAAAATATCTATGCAGCGCCATCTATCGAACCACTCCCTTAACTACCCTAACATTCACTGTGTCGTCACCTTAACAACTTATGCTTGTACTTAACAATGTAGTCATTAATCTTGGAAAGTTACGAGGGTCGTAAACGCAGTTTTACGTCGCGCCGGTTTGTTGACACGACCGACACCACTAATTATAATTATTGCTATACCATTAACGTTTTGGTAATATTAGAAGTTTGGTAAATTCTGTCAATTTGTAGCATATTTCATATTTAAATAGCATATTTTTCGAGAAGCTTTATAATTTACCGGCGATAATGTCAAGATAACGATCGAATTAAACGTAATTTCTTTCAATGATTTCATAATGATGGCAAAATAAGGGAGTTCTCATACAATTGAATAAATATGATTTTTGTACATAGTGTTGGGTAGACATTTGTAATAGGTATTTCGTTTTTATAATTCAATAGGGCTTGTATAAACTATAATAAACATTGATTTTTGAAATATAATACGTTGATACCTGAATAATAGGCAGACTCAAAAGCAGTTACTGAAGGATCAAGCAAAATAAAAGAGGGTATAATATAATCGTAAAATAATAAATCAACAATCAACCACTAACATCAACTCCCGTCCGAACGCGAATTAAAATTACAACAGAGATCCTAAAATAATGTTTTTGTTAGAACCAAGCTTTAATACAACGAAAACGGCGTCAAGAGAGCTCTATTTAGAGGGATATTGCAAAAGTTGGCGCTAATGCGTCCACTTTTATCTCCATTGCATTATGTTTAAGATATGTCCGAGAGGGTACATTAAAGAAACAACCTAAAAGTTATTTAAATAAGTAGGTAATCTGAAATATAGTAATTGAATTTTCGTTTTCTAATTCCGAGTGAACATTATAAGTAAAATATTACTACTAATAAGTTCTGGAATCTGTTCAGATTAATCTTCCCAACTTAACTTTACAAAGTAGTTTCATTACTTTATTAATCATAGAATCCATTTAAAAATAAATGATTGTAACGTTGCATTATTCACAATGATTTATGCAGCAATACTAACAATTACCTATACGTTTAGCTGTTTATTAAAACTTACAGCATAATAACGTTGGAACCGAAGCGGCGATAAGAGGGTGGCTGCAAGCTATAACCGCTCCGATATTGCCGAAGTTGCAGCGAGCAGAGAAACAACTAGTGTACTAAGAGATTATTGCTTATGTATGTATGTATGTAAACACTTTATTGTACAAACAAAAGAGACAACAATTATAAAATAGACAAAAATATAACACTGATGTACAAAGGCGAATTTATCCCGTTAAGGATCCTTATCTTGCAGTACGTTATATTTATTGATACGGCCAAGTAACTGTAATTTTGAACGTCACTACATTTAAAGGTTGTCTGGAAGTAATTATGACCGCCTGTTGGCTCACGATGCCACATTTGTATTGTAATTCATTTCATTACCTTGTCGCTTTCAACCGTTTCACAATTTTGTATAACATTTCAAACACGACGTTAAAGTGACAAGGTACATAAATGATCACTTATTTATGCTGTTGACTGTACCTACTTGACAGCGGTGTTCAATGTTCTTGCCCACCTACAGAGAAAAGGCGCCTTATTATAACCTATGAGAGTTTATGCAAATTAATTACACATGCGCCTTTTTTTCTTAGGAGGGCAGAATAAAGTGCATTTATATAAATTGTTCTGTAACGAGTTTAAATTCTGACGTCAATACCCTTATTTTACGACAAATATTTAATAAAGTGATGGAGCGTTTCAATAATGTTTTGTACTATTCAGCCTTTCACGTCTTAACCTAGCAAAGGTTTTAAGAGAAGGTAAGGTGTAAATTACCTTTTAAATGACCCACGTTTTTGTCCTTGGAGTTCACACGCTTGCCTGCCCTTTAATGCAACACGTTTCTAAGGGAACGTTCACGTAAACACTACGAGTACAACGCTAAGTTAAATTAAGTTTAGTGGAGAAATCCTTATCGTCGTTGAACAGTCAAGGCCGCTCTGCAGGGACCTCTGGATGCAGACCACTCTAGAACATTGTAGGACACTTAAGAGCGCTTGCCAACTTGCAGCCGAAAAGCTGTTCGAGTTTCAACCCTGTTGAATAAGCAAGTTCCAGCAAAATGCATTCTGTATAAAAGTCTTTTCTTTTTATATCTTTTTACATTCTTGTAGAAACTAGTATAGTCATAATAAAAATAGGGCTTGCTACTCATAATTTACCTATATTTATTACGGTGAGATTGGATATTACCTATAATTAAAAGTAAGAGTAACAAAAAGATTTTTCCCAAGTTCTTTACTTTAAAAGTCTAAATAATAGATTAACCTTCATTAGTTCATTAATGAGTCTTCATCTAACTCCCAGATATTTCATTAAAGGAAAATGATTAAATTATAAAGGCTCATTAAAAAATGCCGACGCTATCGAGCGCAAATTGAATTTCAAGGAGAGCGAACAAAGCTGGAACTTGAGTAGACGAGCGAATTAAAATCCACCTAAGGTTCCTTTTTATGCAAATGTATGGAGATCCCGAGGCTGACACTCGTGTCTGACACCGTTTTGAGTTGCTAGGGGTGGCGACGACGTCTTGTCTAGGAAAAAAGTTTAAACTTTGACTTTTACCTAGCTTTCAACACGCTACAATCGATTTTATAGTACAATCAAGTGTAAAAATATGGGAGAACGCAAAATCTCAAAAATATGTCCTCATGCACCTTATTCCAGTGTAATAAGAACTACATAACATATTTATGAGAGGATTATATCGATACATATTTTTGACTTTCTTTTACTAGCAAGCTATTAATGTTTTTTGGGCTCTTCGTGTTTCTATGAAACATGGATGAATATTTTATTAGATGCCAGAGCGATTTTGATCACAATGATAACGATATTCAGTCGAAAACCCTGTTATGGTATTGTTTTGACGTCAGCCGCCAAATACAGTCGAGTAAATAATAAGAGCTATCAAAACAGTGACAATACGATATGGTTTTTACCGTGTTGAATAGAGGCCATGGTTTTTAGCACCTAGAATACCGGGCCAGGTTGAATGTCAGGTTTGGACTGCCAATTATATGAAACTAGCAAAGAGGTAACAGCAACAAGGTTAAATAGTGGTAATCTATTACGACGTACCCTACAATATACATTGGAGTAGGTACAATACAGTGTGTAGTCCTTAAGTGAGTACCGATAAATAATAACTTCTGCCAATGACAGCTGTTTCAGGGTCCTAAAAACCTACTTCCCAACTGAGTTGGTATAAATGGAGGAGAAAAATAATTGGGTCCGACCCGTCGAGGGCACTTGCTCCAGATCCCCCCCCCCTGTCGCCATATTGTTCTAATCGCGAACAAGTTATCCGAAAAATTATCAATTACTTACAAGAATAGTTCTGACAAAAACACCTGTTGTATAAGAACGGTTGAAAGTAATATTGATGTACGGTATCGTCGTGGGTAAGTGCATTGGTCATTAACTTGTGTCAATTTCAATGATTTCTTCCGATTTTTAGTTTTTAAAATCGATAGAATGTAAGTTGTCTAACGGTATAGGGTATCTGTTCATTTAAGTGTTCATGAGCCCTTTCGGATACACTTCAACTCCTTCAGAATCTTTTGTGCAATTACCCTCTTACACACTCAGCTGTTCGAATATGCAGGTTTCCTCACTATGTTTTTCCTTCACCATAAAAGCATCAGGTAATGTACTTAAGTTAGAGTTAATCATTAGTACATGGTGACTCCGGGGGTTTTAACTCGGTACCTTACGATCACGAGTCGACCCCATATCACCGACGCTTTATGTATTTAAGTTTGCTACTATGAATACACATTTCCGTATTTTATGTTGAAATTGTCATCAGGGATGGTAACTGACTTTAATATTAAAACTATAAAATACTTATTTCCTACTGTATTCTACTATTTTAAACTAAACTTCTCTTAAAAACAGTTAATGCACAGAAAAAACTTGCTCTATAAAACAAATCATTTGCACAAGTGCTATTAAAGATTCTCGACAAAATCCAAATCACTTTGAACATCCTTTTCCCGAGTTCAAGTAGTTACAAAATGAAGAAGCAAACGGTATACACTCAGTGCCACCAACTAGCAACAGTACGTAATTCGAGCCCGCCGGGGCGTCGCCGGCACTGACGGTGTTAATGAAGTTTACAGCCCTAGCTCCGGCACTTGCCAAGTCTACGGCGGCGAGCACTCGCCACTCGACGGTCCTCACACTCTCTTACTTTTTTTTACACACCTATGTATACAATCCTAGTATGAAATCTTACTTAGGATTTAATCTGTACCGTTAATGATAGGTACTTTAATATTGATTTTATGTTGTTTTGTTTGCTATAGAATTAGAATAGTATCTAACAATGTGTGCGTCCTTTTTTATAGTTCAGAGAAAGTTCAAAATTAACAAAAGGATCTTTCTTAAAAATCTTTTATTATCTTTGTATATGCGTATAGTCTCGAAAAAATACTATTATTTTAATTAATTAAATGTCATGGTCAAAATCGGCCGCAATTTGACACAAAGAAAATTATTTTATTTTTATTTTGGGTCTAAATACAGTAATTTGTTTTGAATGTTCAGGATTTAAATTATTATTTTTTGTTTCAGAATAGCTGGGTTTTGTCGGGGCTCCTTCGCTTCCCACTTTTCTCACTTTTTCTTCGCACCGTCGGGGCCTCCTTGCTGTGGGTCTCTGCCTGCCGTGCCGCGCGGCCTACGCGGGCCTGTGCAGGCCGCGAGCCTGCGCCCTGCGTATTTTTTGACATTTTGTGTCAGCGGTGTTTTTTTTATTTTATTTTATAAGTGATTGTGTTTAGTGTTTCATTGTAAGTTTTTTGTTTTTATGCCATCTCAGCCCTGTTTTTCGGGAGTGGTTCTATTAAGTTGCAATTTATGCGGAGGTAATAAAAAATATAAGGGACAGCGGGGGCTCGCAATTCATACAGCACGCAAACATGGCACGCGTATGGATGTCGACCCCCCGCTCCCGAGCGCCTCACAGCCTGCGCCAGCATCGACATCAATCCCTCCATGCACTGCGACACCACTCGCCGAAAGATTGGGGCTGTTGAAAAATAATGTACCAATCGTAAAAAGAATTCCCCGTGGAGCGCGCACTTCTGTGGCCAACTGCCTCTCCGAGTGCGTCGCCAAGGTTGTCACGGAAAACTCCCCTCAAGCCTGGGAGTGTCTGCTAACATTCCCTTATTCAATTCTTCATGCGGACAAAAGTAAAAAAGACTCTCTTACAAACCAAATTAAAAACAACACCTTATCTTCTGACAGACCTTTCGATACACAAATGCGTCCAAATTTTAAAAGTAGTAAAAGTTATTTTCAATGTTCCAAAGTGAAACAAATAGAAAATAAACTTTCAGAAGGGAATGTTAGCAGTGCTGCCCGACTCCTGTTTTCGAATGACGACTTGGCCACGCACTCCGCTGAGACCTTTGCTGCTCTCAGAGAGAAGCACCCAATTCCCCCCGCCTCCTCTCTGCTTCCTGACCCTCCCTTGTCTGATGACATTGTATTATCTGTAAACGAAGATGCCGTCCAGCAGGCTATCATGTCATTCCCTAATGGTTCAGCCGGCGGCTTAGACGGACTTTCACCACAACATCTTAAAGATTTGACCACCTCGTCCTTAGGGGATGCGGGAAAGGCTTTACTACAAAACGTCACCGCTCTGATTAATCTTATGTTGTCAGGTCGCGTGAATGTCGAGATTGTCCCGCTCCTCTATGGCGCCAATCTTGTGGCTCTAGCCAAAAAAGATGGTGGTATCCGCCCTATTGCCGTCGGCTGCACCTTCAGGCGTTTGGCGTCGAAACTTTGCTGCTGAAAATTTCGTAATAGACTGTCAAACATTTTCAAACCCCGGCAGCTGGGTTTTGGCGTCAAGGGAGGTTGTGAGGCAGCTGTCCATGCTGCGCGCTCTTTTCTGAGCCGTCCGGACTACGAGGTATTTGTAAAAATTGACGTCAAAAATGCTTTTAATTCGGTCGATCGTGGTGCCCTTCTAGCTGCTGTCAAAAAAGAAGTTCCAGAATTATATAGCTATTTGTGGCAATGCTATGGGGCACCATCAAAATTACTTTTCGGTGACAAAATCATATCTTCATGCATGGGTTGCCAACAGGGAGACCCGCTCGGGCCCGTAATTTTTAGCTTAGCCATTCATCCAATTATTTCAGATCTAAATTCTAAATTCAATCTGTGGTACCTTGATGACGGTTCCCTTGGCGGGGACGCGTCAACTGTACTACAAGACTTGCAAACGATCATCACTAAATTTTCTAATATAGGCCTCTCATTAAACTTTACTAAGTGCGAAATTTATATACCTGATCACATTTCTTTAGAAAAAAAAATTGATTTCGTCACTAAATTTAATGCAGCTTCACCCAACATTTCGGTCCATTCAAATTCATCTTTAACACTATTAGGTTCACCGATTTTTGACGATGCAATCGATCCCATTATAAATTGTAAATTAAATCTGTTTAAAAATACTTCTAACCTTTTGTACGAAATAAACCCCCATATGGCGCTTTTTTTATTCGTTTTTGTCTTTTCACTCCAAAATTCATGTATTTGTTACGGAGTTGTCCAATTTGGAAATTTCCAGACATCATGGCTTCTATAGACATTACCCTTCAATCAACTCTGTCTAAATTATTAAACATTCATTTTAGTTCAAGGCCTTGGACTCAAGCGGTTCTCCCAATTCGTTTCGGTGGACTTGGTATTCGATGCTCTTCTAGCGTGGCACTACCAGCTTTCCTGTCCTCCGCTTATGGTTCGTTGCCTCTCGTCAGTATTATCTTAAATGTCCCACAGATACTTGACGTTGAGATTGCGAACCTGGTGGAGGCCAGGGATGCTTGGTGTGAGTCGTGTCCCGGAGTGGATATGCCAGTCAAGAGGCATATCCAAAGAGCATGGGATACTCCTCGCCTCATATCAATTCATACATCTCTCATACAAAATAGTCCGGACGATTCAGATCGCGCCCGTCTTCTCGCTGTCTCTGCAGGCGAATCAGGTCACTGGCTCCACGCTCTTCCTTCCCGCAATATAGGCACAGTCTTGGACCCAAGCTGCTTGCGCATAGCAATAAGTTTGCGGGTTGGAGCTAGAATCTGTGAACCTCATACTTGCACGTGCGGGAAGGAAGTGAGTGAGCTGGGACGACATGGCCTTTCATGCTTTAGAAGTGCCGGCCGTTTGTACCGGCATGGCACAATTAATGATCTGATCCGTCGTTCGCTTGCCACTGCCTCTGTACCAGCTGTCCTGGAACCAGCAGGTTTACATAGAGACGATGGCAAGCGACCAGACGGAGCTACATTGGTGCCGTGGAAACTGGGTAGGGCACTGGTGTGGGACGCGACGTGTGTTGACACATTCGCCCTGTCCCACGTCCAGTCAACCCGTAATCGGGCCGGTGCAGCAGCTGATCAGGCCCAAACCAACAAGCGCCGCAAATATTCATCATTATTAAATAATTATGAATTTGTGGCGCTTGCAGTGGAGACCATGGGACCTTGGTCAGCTGATATGAAAAGCTTTATTAAGGCCCTGTCATCCCGGCTCATAGACACCTCCGGAGATCCTAGAGCTGGTGCTTACCTCTCCCAAAGGATTGGGCTAGCTATCCAGAGAGGTAACGCAGCCAGTGTCATAGGGACCATGCCGCGAGCGGACCTGCTAGAGGGGGTGTTCTTTTTATAGTGGTGATTATTATTTACGTCTTTAATATTTGAGTAGCTTAGTTTTTATTTTAATTTAAATAAGTTTAGTTTTAACTTTTAATTGTATTATATTATATTAAATATTTTTTTCATTATTTACGGATTAAATAAATATCCAAATTTCTGCTAATAATGGCTAAAGACCGTAAACGCCCCATGGTCTTCTCTACGCCACAGCTATTGACGCAAGCAAAATGACGTCATTCCAACTACTAGTCCAAAGCGAACTTAGTAAACACTCATAATGTTCAATATCTTTTTTCGCAGTAAATAATAATAAAAAAAAGTATGCTTTTGAGACAATCCTCTATTTTTTACCAGAACACTATTTATGAAGTTCCGGTCATCAATTCGTGGGAAAACGTTAGCTCGGGCTTCTTTTCTACTGGATAAAAACCATAATTATTGCCTTGTTCGTGTCATCGTATTTTTTTTAACTCGGCCGCCATTACTGTCAAGTAAATAAGAGCTATATTAACATTGACAATACGATAACACGTCAAAGGCAATATAGTTTTACCCAGTAGCATTAGAGGCCTTGTGAAAGAAATAATAAGCAATGACGTCATCAACGCTACGCCGTAGCACGTGCTACGAGTGACAGAAGACTGAATAAGTCGCCCCAAGAGGACAAAGGGGGATATGATACCATTCATACCACAATGAATACCACAACATTATTTATAATTATTAATTACATAAACTTCATATATGTCGTACAAGTAAATATAAATTATCAAGGGGCAATCTCACACAAATTGAACTTGTCCCAAACTAAGCTATGAGTACCTACTAGATAACAAAAAACATACTTTAATGTCATTTAGACATTAATGTACTTAATATACATTCTCATGTTACTAAGGGCCGATTCGACCAAACTGGAATAAGACTTACTCCGAGATTAGTCCATACAAATTCGGCGTTTAATCTAGGTATAAGACCTTATTCCAGTTTGGTCGAATCCGCCCTAAGAAAAACATCTAGGTACAGTCAAGGAAATTGATTCGTAGACCACTTTAGACTATGTCAAAGTCAAGTAATCAATCAAAACGTAAGAGACTTTTTATGATTTTATTGACAGTGTCACTTTGACATAGTCCAAAGTGGTCTACGAATCAATTTCCTTGACTGTACAAGTGGCAAAAAAACAATAAAAACAAACGAAATAATAATTACATTAGAAAACATTAAAGCCTCAGGAACAAAAACTCACAAAACGATAATTACAAAACTTCTTATGATTAAATTGCTGCTTTGAAGACTCATAACGTTTTTAAAAGTTGTATAGTTGATATAAAAATCCACTTGGCTTCAACAACGTTTAAAGTAGAAAAATGTAAATCTGAACCAGTTTAAAACATCGCAGATTACTTTGTAAAAGATGTCGTAATGTTAAGAGGACTTTAATATTGAGTTACAATTTACTTGGCGCAATTTACCGCAAGCAAGCGCTGAATTAGATATTCTGCGGCAAAGTTAAACGTTCCCTTTATGACGTTGGCTCGGCGAGAAACGCATTTAGCAAAGAACAGAATTTAAACAAAGCAAGAACGCTACTGACTATTTGAAAAGGAAAACATACATGAGAAATAAACCAGTATAATGGTAAAAAAATACGATTTATTTTTCGTTTACGCACGCCAGTAGCTACCTATCAAAATTACTGGCTTATGACTGGGGCCTGTTTTATAAAACTACAAATTACAATTTACAGGTTACAAGTTTTCATTTGACACAACCTCGACCAATGACGACCAGCCATTTGAGTAGTGTTGCCAGTTTGGACCTGTAAAATTGTAACTTGTAGCTTTATAAAACGTGCCCCTGGTAGTAACTATGGTAACCCATAATTTTATCGATTGTATAATTTCATCGAACGCTATTATATGCTGAAACCATGGTATTTTCAGGATACTTTAATTGCGTAGGTTAGGTTAGGTTAGACTTGTCACTACAAAAAAAATACTCGTGCATCGAGAAATTCCTTTCGATGAAATAAAAAATCCGCAGAATGATACGTTCTTTGAAAGATGTTTCGATAAAATAATTGATAACCAGTAACTATACCTACCTAGAGAACTTGTTGTTAATTTTGTAACCAAATTTTGAACAGACAGGCTCAGAGGTTTAACGTATTAGTGACAGATTGCAGGCCCGTCGCCTTACAATACCACTAGCCTTTACTCCATTGGCCGCCTACTATGACTCTTATTAAAAAAAAAAAATTGCATAAAGCAGGCTGAATTTGTAACAGATAATTTGAACTGGCTTCGACATAAGGAAACCCAAATAACCATTTAAATGGCTGCTAAATATAGGTTTATTTAATGAAAGCTCACTAAATATTGGTAAATAAAGTGTATCCTCCAATTTTTATTTTTTTACACCAGAATGTGCTATAATTGTAAATTTCGTAACTATTGAAACGGAAATATTCGGGCTGAATTTAATCGGGAATTTTAACATATTTCACGGGGCCTAATGGTATTAAATTCCGCTGCCAGTCCGTCGATAAATTTATTGGATTACTCAGTAAACCGATCTGGTTTCGAGTGTACTGCATTATTCTGAAGTGAGCAGATGCAAATGGACGATTTATGAATGTACGTAAAGATTATAAAGTGTAAGCCAGTCGTAAATAATTTAAATAGATTGAAGACAGTCTTGTGAATATTTTACTGTTCTACGGCAAGCTGATTTTGTTTTTTTATCAGCTGTCGCTTAGTGCCTCTATTCAATTTTATTGTAGCCCACCTTGTGTTGTTGACGTTGTGACAGCGTTTATTCATTTGACAGTAAGACTTACAATAACGTCAATAATATTTAAATATGACACGCAAAATAAAACTGGATAAACCCCCAGCGACTATTTAGTTGTGGACTATGTTAAATGGAAATATATCGCGCGACAAAGCAAAGTTAGCTATGCTTTTGGGGCGTTGTTAACGGGAGATACACAGCCGAGGAAGCTTTTACGTCTTTGCCACCGACCGCGCGGCAGAATATTGGTCAACTTCCATCTAATACACCGTCAGCAAAACAAGGAGATTGTGCTAGAGCCTCTAGTTGTTTTTTAACGATAGTTGTGTTTTGTATACTTAACACTTACAATTAATAAATATGACCGAAAATATTCAATCGTAAGTACGGTTGGTCTTATAACACACACACTGTAATTCCTTGTCACTTTACCAAAATTTTTACCTGGAAAAGATCCCTTAAAGGGATAAGTTCGCCTTTGTACATTTTTTTTTATAAATCTTCATTATATTGTTTTTGTTTTGTGCAATAAAGTGTTTACATACATACATACATACATTTGCATGCAGTTTAAATTAGGCAACTGTTCTGATAATACCATTGAATTTACTATTGGATGAAAAAAAAACACAAAATTTTCGAAACTTTTTTGTCTCATAACCTTAAATCATTTTTATATTTTTTGGTTGGTTTTCCCTTTGTCGTTATAATTTCCAATTTTTCAATCCATATTACTAGATTATATAGTGAACTTCAACATGAATCAACATCACTATTCATCTAAGCCATATATTGTCGGGGTACAGAAGTGTGCATCTAATTATTAGGCCGACTGTACTCAGTATAAGTATATCATTAATGTAAATACCGTAGATGTAGATATAAAGTGTATGATGAAAAGGCAATCACAAAAGTGGATTGCTTCTGTAGATGACGTTTCATTGATGGCTGAATTTAATTATTGTTTTCCATTAAATGAAATCGAACATATTTAATATCACATTTAATCTGTCATGAAAAGAGCGATCTTGTTTGGTTAAAATAAACATTCAACAGTTCATGTGCAGTTATTTTGACATACCTAGTTTACTGATGGAGTTTAACTAGGTATTTTTTTAATGGTATTCAGTGTTTATGATATCATTTAATTTTATGAACTCAAAAATGACAGGATGAACTAGACGCGTTTGCGACCGATTTGCGATTTGGGAGCACCCTCTAAGGAATCCTAGAAACCGCTTTTTATTGATCGAGTGAGTGAGATCATCAAACTCGCCGCAAGCAACGCCGCGGGAAAGTTATAGTCATATTTAAACAATAAATGTTCTTCGATATTGTCACTCAACTATCTTAATCGAGATGTCTTATCGCCACACTTGAAATAGGTATCGTTGGGGAGTTCCGGTGGCCATTTGTGGTCTTCATCATCAGTTCCACTTAATAAATGATACTTTCTGAATGCAAATGCTGGACTTGTTACTAAAAATACTAAAATCGCTATAGGTATGTTTGCCTATAATATCTGACGGATCCCCTCAGAAATATAGGTAGTCTATCAAACCAAAAAGTATTTTTTTAAATTGGATATCTCTGTAAAAAGTTATTTGCGGTCATATATATATTTTTTATTACGGGTTGACTTGAGAACCTCCTCCGTATTTTTTCGTCGGTTATTAATATATTACAACATTTACACTCATTAAAAGGCTAACAAAGTGCAAGTTCGTGGAAACTTACTAGAGTGGCGGATAAACTGCGGGCTGAATACAAATTAGTTGGCGGTTATTGCTACTCCAACACTAATTGTTTGTTGGCTATTATTAGTGCAAACTTTGCTACTAGCAAACAACAGTATACTGGCACGAGGCTAAACAGACGGCGACTCGCTCACTATCTAGATGACTGAGACAAATTTTAATGCGTTATAGCCACGGAATAGAAAAAACAGTGGAAGCGGCATGAGCTTCGCTTAGTATTTATCAGACCTGTTGTCGCCAATACTCAAACTATCATAAAAACAACACGCTATCATGGAAAATGTTTTTGGTGCGGCTATCGTTTTTACACTCCAAAATAGCACAATAAGGCATGCTTCTGGATTTATTTCCTATTTTAGAAATATCGAAATATTGAAATAAGCGATCGCGGCAAATGTATGGTAGGTTATGCGGAACTCCGCATAACTATGCCACACGTTACACGCCGACTTAACACTTCTACTGTTTTTTCTGTTCTGTGGTTATTGCCACGAGATTGATAAGTGTAAATCTATGTTATTTTAAAATTGTTTTTGCATTATAATCCAAGGAATTCCTTGAGATCTGATCTCAGACCCATAGACAATTGCATTCTCAAGACTACAATCTCAAGACTGCAATCTTAAGATAGCCTATGCGTTACCAACCCTAAGACTAAGGTGGAATGTCTTTGTGCTAGTAATTTCACCGGTTGTCTTATCCCCGCACTAGAACACCACACTGTAAACAGAGCTAATTTTTTCGGCATCTTTGGGTTTCACAGTTCTCTCGTAACAAAATTTAGCACAATTCGATTCACACTTTACAATGGGAACCCACCGATGTTTCGAAAAAAAATTGTCCGCTGTTTCGTTTGCCCGAAATTGTCATTTGTCCCAAAATCGTTTTTCTCTGAACCCATTAACTTTACAAAATGTTTAAAGAGATATACCTACAGACCCTGTAGGTTAGGTTACGTTAGTTTTATAACAATGCAGGAAAGTTACACGGTTTCAGAGAAAAATGACATTCGGACAAATGAAAATTTCGGTCAAACGAAACAGCGGACAAAAGTTTTTCGGACTTAAGATAGTTAACCCTTTACAATAACTATTTTCCTTTAACTATTTTCCTTTTCGTTGGAAGTATCACTTTAAACTTCGTGTATGTATACAATTACTAAACTCACTTCAATTCCCTATTTTCCATCTGACGGCCAACATTTCGTATTGACTACACACAACAGTGACATTAAGTATATCGAAAACCTGCGACTTTGTCGATAGACTTTTACGTCTTGTTTTTGCCAGTATTATGTAAAGGCGGGTTCCGCCGAAACTTTTTACGCCGAATGTATAGTTACGCTGAATTTTGTTTTCGCATAATTTTTCGCCAGCTTAACCGGAAAATATTTTTTTAAATGTTTTGTGTAATCCTGGTAGACTAGAGTAGCTTAGATTAGGTTTATTTAATAACTTTTCAAAAAAGTCAAATGTATCAAAAAGGTCAAATGTTAGTGGAATAACAATTACGCGAAATTAGTATTCTGTGAAATCATACATTCGGACAATCGTGATTATGCGTAGCAAGGGGAACCGTAAAAGACATTTACAATATAGTCATCATCATTGCGTATGCGCTCATCCTGTATGGATCAAAGGTCGATGTCCAAGTGTCGCCTTTGGGTCTATATCGGAATCCATAATATCGTTTGCCCTAATCGTCATTTGTCCTAATTCATCGTATGTCCTAAAAGCCATTTCCGCCTGATTTTTTAAACTTTTTAGTGTTGTTATAACACAATTTTAACCTAAACGAACCGCAAGTATTTTTGGAAAGCTTATAAAGTGGTCTGACTCAGCTGAAAACCAGATTTGGACAAACGATAAATTAGGGCAAATGACGATTAGGACAAACGATATTATGGATCGCGAATGACACCCGTCGCCTTTGTACTTGTTTTTGTTATGTTGCCTGTGTTTTGTATTTCATTTTTATTCTTATACAATAAAGAGTATATATACATACATACAATATAGTATTGCGTTGGTTTAGCCCTATACGAGTGAACCTCGCGTTAAATCCGAATAAAAATCCAATTTTAGCTGACACTCCGTTAACTCCTCCGGCATGTGGACTGCCAAGCAGTTTATCCTTGTTAAAACGTCGACAGGGAAAAAGTGGTTTAGAGTTAAAACTTTAAACTCAGTGAAACGTTCGAGTCATTCATAAAGTAGATTTTAGTTTGCCTTGAAGAGGGTTTGAAGCAAAAAGGGACCGTTTTCGAACCCAGCGGACGACGGGGATTAATGATTTGTCGACTAATTTCAAATGTAGAATTAATTATATTTTAAACTGGTGATTTGCAATTAGGACAAAAGATTACCTGATGTTAAACATTTTAGGACCTTTTTAAACGATGTACATAACAATCCCTAAATTTTAATTTAAAAAAATCTATTCAACTCATCCATGTTCAACAGCTTCTAGCTTTTTACGGGTAATCGTTAATTAACTTGAGATTTCGGACTAGGTACGGTTTCGGACCAAGTAAGTACTATTTTTTGGACCCTTTTTTCTTTTATGATACGCCACGAAATATTTAAGTTTGAGATGATAACTGTCGATATTATTATAATAAATAATATTCAGTTAACACTCCATTCAAATAGAAATAAATACAAATGCTGTACAAGGACAGTCATGGCATTATGTAAATACATAAATACGGAATGCACCGTGATTTTAAAAGACTACTTTGTCTTTATTTCGAAAATAAAATGCATGTAAGTATAGTAAAGCTGTAAAATATTATTTTACGTCTTCAATATATTCTCAAAGGGATTATCGTCTGAAATCATGAATTTTTACTCGGTTCTCGAAGAAAGTTAAACTGAACGTCTAGACTACAAAATTAATAGCCTTGACTGATTAACTGATTTCCTTTATGGGTACTATCTATTTAAAAAGAGTTAAGTTTAGTCAATGACCTGTGAAGAGTACCATACTAAAATCACGTAGACGGTACATTTGGGCATTCTCAAAAATAAGAAAGAATTTTCCGGGGTCTTAGATACTCATAATCACTATCTAAGCAACATTGTCAATTAATTATATTGTGTCTCTTTCTTTCCTTTTCTTTTCTGGCGCAAAATACTTCATATATATATACATACGCTCGCTGAATATAAGGAAGATAACTGGGTCACGTAATACAATTATTGTACATAGTAACAAAGTGATCCTATATTTTCGCTCGCCAGTATTTATAAGGAAAAACCAATTTCTACCTCTTCAATGTGAAATTCTAGCTTTGATAATAAATTCCAAGAAAATCACAGATTAACCGTTTGATTCAATAACTCGTAATCTTAGGACAGCTTATCGCAAGCGATACCGCTCTCGGGGCAACGGGACCCGGCTTAACACTCGAGAGATTTATTTACCCCACGCAAGACGGGCCGACTTACCCCTTACCCCTTACCGCTTACCCTAACACAGATAGCGGGTAATGGAACTCTTTGTCATTTTAATCACGTCCCGTCGGTCGAAGGGGATTTTTTCTTGTTAAATTAATTGGATTTGGCCCTCATAACTTTATCGTTTGCGTATTTGACAATTAGGTTATCGACTGAGGCTTGATATAGTAAAGTTGCTTACAAAGTTGCTCTTTTGTTCCAGTTCTCATATTAGGCTAGTATCATGAGTTACTTTTTGGAACGTCTCATTTGCTCTCTTAAGATGCCTCTGCTACTGGCATTGGTGCTAAATTTATGCTTTTATAATACATACCAAAAATGTACGTGCTTTCTATTAAACTGAACATCGTTAAAAACATTACAACTGAGGAAGATAAACATTTATTTAAAGAATTTCAAGAGTCCACCTTAGATGAATTCCTTACATATTCACGTTAACAAGAATTCATGTTACGAAAGGTTATCTTCAAGAATGCTTGGCGGAACTTTTATTATTCCTCCTCAAAGGTCACATTAATGTACTCGACTCTGGGTAACTTTGCGTGGGCATGTACTTGAATATTCGAGAGTTGTGAAGGAAAAGTGTAATAATAGAATAGAGTCACAAATGCCAATGACGAGCACTTGAAATTTGGAGTGCGTGATTAACACATTTGCGTCATGAAAATTGTAATTAATGTTTGTTCAACATATGACATTAATACAGTGTCAAAAGTGGGTAAATAACTATGTAAGTATACATAAATAAAATTGATGGTGAAATTAGCGACTGTTATAATGTCGCATAGTAGGAAAATTGCAACTAAAGTAAGTTTTACATGCCGTGCATTTTTTTTATAAACCTCGATTTATTTCCATATCGGATAAGTTCGCCTATGTACATTATCTATATAATATATTGATTCAAACATATCTTGTAATTGTTAATGTGCAATAAAGAGTTTACATAAATACATACATTTATAAAAGTGTGTGTCAAAAATGAATAATGCTGCTGTCACTATCGTTATAATAAATGTTTCAAATCTCTACTAGACTTTCTAAGATTCTTTTTAGAGTGCGCTGGTAACAATTTATAATTTTGCGTTTATCCGGGCGTCTCTTTAACCAGGCCGGGTAATACGGCGGGCTCTTACAGGCTATAATAGCCCTATTACTGCCCTATTAGCGACTGCGCTCGTCCCGACCACTCGATGACAGTAATTGATCGGCGGTCGATCATTTTTCGGGTGATTAAAATATGACAAAGGTCACTGATCAATTTATTTTAGTAAATATGGTTTCGGTGATTAATTATTGAGAGTAATTAATACTGACGTGTTTCAGATATATTATAGATCATTTAAAGCAATTAAAAACATGCGCCGCAGTAGTTATTAATACGTTAAATATGACAGCTGTTCATAATTGTTATGCACGAGTAAAAACAAAATCAAATGTCTAGAGTTTAAGGAAGTTATTTTTTGTCAATCTACACATTAGGTTTAGGTTATTAGCTAATCAAATATAAAAAATAAATGTCCGTGACCTAACCGCCTTAGATAGTCCTTAAGTATAAATAATTATTTAATTTCAAAAAATATATTATTTTAGTGAATTAAATTTAAAGGAACAATTAAAGTACGCGAGCTAATGAAAGAGACAATGACAACGGCGGGCGCCACCGTCTACGTATAAGTGTCACAGTTGTATAGAACACTAGTTCCATTTTTAACCACCGCGCTGGTTTTGTAACCTTTTGCATACTTTTACTGTTCTAAACAAAAAAAAATGTCGTAAACCAACAAAAACAAGTTCAATTATTAATGATCCCTGGTACCTGATACCCATTTCAAGTACCTCGGAGCAATTACTGATACCCTGACCGTGACACCAGCTCCGTATATTTGTGCGTAACGCGACCGTATTGATTTTAGAGGCGCGCGCATCTTCCCCCCCGCCCATGGGGAGGGGGCAAAAAAGGAGCAAGGGTGAATTGGAATCGAACCTTTTTATGGGGGCGCAAGAATCTCTAAGGTTAATGCTGTGATGTGTCAGCTACTGACAAAGTGAGATGTCTGGAATTTTAAGACGCATTCTGTTTTGATGTACGGAGGGCTTAAGTGTTTTAATTTCCGTAGTAACTTTATAAGCAAAAGTGATTTTCGTTCGTTTATGATATTAAAAAAACAAAAAAACCGCCTTCAAAAAGCAAAAAATAACTTCATTTAAAATTGGTAGGTAATAATAGGTCAGTCCAACTGAAGTCTGCTTTTGGTTAAAATATTGTTGGACGCCGACTTCAGTTGGACTGACTTATTATTACCTACTAATTTTAAATGAAGTTATTTTTTGCTTTTTGAAGGCGGTTTTTTTGTTTTTTTAAACTTTTATTTTATTTTATACTTTTTAGTGATCATAATTATACTGTTATGTTATGTAGTCCCACTTTAATTAATAAGAATTAATAAGAAACTATAGAACATTGAAATTCATTCTCGCCGCAAGCAACGCCGTGGGAAAGTCATAGTCAAATACTTAAACATACATATGCTTCGTCATAGTCGCTCAACTATTTTAATCGAAATATCTTGTCGCCACCCTTGAAATATATACCGTTTAGGAGTTCCGGTGGCCATCTGTGGTTTTCATCATCAGTTCCACTTTACCAAATAGTGTTTTCCAAGAGCAAATACACGAGTTACAATGAAAAATACCAAAATCGCTATAGGTGTGCCTATAAATTTTGAAGAGTTCCGTCGATTCCTCATGGATTCCATCATCAAATCTTCATTATGATAAGAATGGGACCAAATGGGAAGCACCAGCTTTAAAACAAAAAAAGAATCTTCAAAATCGGTTCACCCAGTCGAAAGTTCTGAGGTAACAAACATTAAAAAAAAAAAAAAAAAAAACATACTGTCGAATTGAGAACCTCCTCCTTTTTTGAAGTCGGTTAAAAATATACATTTGGTACATTTGCAACTAAACTGCGCTTTTACAAATGTTGAGGATGTGTTTATATTTAATTAATGATAATGGATATTTAATGCTTGCATTTTATCATTGTTACCCATAGCTATTTTTAAGTATTACGTGTTTTTTTACACTTAAGGGGCTTTTGGCAGAGGGGGCAATGTGAAGCCGTCAATTACAGGCGACTTGCTCTAACGTACGAAGTAAGAGTAAAACAACAATAGTTGCTGCCCACGTATTGTTGGTTTTTCAGCCCCTTTAGAATGAGAGCACAAAATGTATTTAGAACCTACCTAAGTATACATAAATATAACATAGTAGTTTTAAATTGAAGTAAGAAACTAATTAGTAATTCAAGTATATAAAGAAATATTTAAATAAGTAAAAACAAAAAAAAACGGTGTTGTTTGACCAAAACATGCAGTGCATTCTTTCAATATTTAAGGTAGTTTATTTTCGAGAGTTTCGTTTTTTTCTACGCCGTATAGTCAACATCATAAGTAGATGGCTACTACTGCACCTTGTTCCTGCTTCTCGTATACCAATAGCACACCTTAGTAATTAGTTATGTTTTTTCTTAGTCTAGATAGGGACAGTGGGAATCTCGTTGACTCATTCAAGCCATGACTTGGCCGAAAGACCCAAATCTTATACAATAAAGCGCAGAGGGTCAAATAAAGATAACAAAAGGCAATTAAGAACAATAGAATATCTAAAATTATACACCGTGGGCGTTAATAACCCGAAATATTTTAACCATCGATTCTAGAGCCTATTTGGAGTATTTAATGTGATATAACATGTAGTCCAATAACGCATAATTTCCGAGATTTTTATTATTTAAAAAACCATTTCATAGTCAATTTAATTTGAGCTCTGTCACCTAAACTTAAAGCTTATTTACTAAGAAAACGATTAAATTTATTTATGATGTACGTTGATGATATTACTACTTACAACATGAATCTTTCTTAGTAAATAATGCTTTAGGTTAAGGTGACAGAGTTCAAATTAAATTAACTATGAAATTGTTTTTTAAATAATGAAAATCTCGGAAATTATGCGTTATTGGACTACATGTTATATCACATTAAATACTCCAAATAGGCTCTAGAATCGATGGTTAAAATATTTCGGGTTATTAACGCCCACGGTGTATAACAAAAGGTTCCACACCTTAGTATTGGAAATAGGTCCCGTCATCCCCGACGTCAACATTCCGCGTCCCCTGGGCCGTGAACTTATTTCTTCCGCCTTGCCAGGCCCACCCTTCCCACTTAATCCCCCTTATTACCTATTTTCAGCCTAATTTATTCAATGATAAGGTCTTTTCTCCATTGCATAAATTGTTGTTATAAATAAGCTATGCTGGTAGAATAAATTTGGAAAAATAGGGAGTTATGCTTTTAAATTTATTACTGAAGAATGACGTTGAAGTTTATTTACGGTTCTTTATTCGTTAACCGAGTTTGTTGTAGGTTGCAGGGCTTAATAAGGTCCTCTTTCTTTTTGGTTTTCAGATTTAGATGGTTGCGATATTTTATTTAAAAGTACTTATAGTTTCAATGCAGCAATGTTTAAACTTCTTAAAGATAATATAGTGGTCTGAAACAATATAAAGTAAGGAAAAATTGTTTTTGAAAACCACGACGTCGATTTAATAATGAAAAAAAAACTGCTTTTAATTTTTTTCGTATTTGTAATCGCTAACCGAGTCTTATAAAAATGAGTTTTTCTTAGAGAAGTACATTACCCGAATGTCTTACGGTGAAGGAAAATCCAGGGGTTGAAGTGTACCCGAAAAGGCCCATCTTTTCAAAGACAAGATGCCCCGTGTACTGAAAGACAATGAGCATAGCAGGCCTACACTTATCCCTGATGGGTACAGGTTCGTCTCATGCTAGAAGAACCTGAGCCAGTCCCGGCGCGGGTGTAATTGGGATTGGTAATAGTATTTAATTGATTTAGTGATTTTTAGACATTCAAGTTTACTTTCAAACAGATTAGTGTTGGTAGTTATCAAGCTAACATGGTAACTGCAGGACTAAGGACGGTTAATTATAAGATAACGAAGTGATAATAATAAGAAGAATATCTACTCTGAAATTATATTGTTCAAACATCGGAAGGTACATTTAGCTCAAAAAAACTAGTACCGTAAAACTACACAACTATGGTCCTAGCCTGCAACAATAGTCCAATTTTCCTCGTTACCTTATTCTAAAATATAATACCTTACTGCTATTATTGCTGGGTATATGTATTGTTTGACCTAAAATCGATTGCTCTAAACTCTAGCTATAGCTATACCTATCATATTTTTAAAATAATATGATAAGTAAAATTGGACTATTTTTGTAGGCCAGGACCACAGTTGTGTAGTTTTACGGTACTGAACTGTTTTTTCCGTAAGCCTGTTTATAATTTATGCCTCCTTCCATTTACATAGTAAGCGAAACTCAACGACAAACCGTCGAAAGGTCCTGCCGTGTCTAAATAATTCAAATAAGCTCTGCCTATCTATTCTATATTTTAATAAACCCGTGTTTCGACTACAAACCTTCTGCCTAATGAATATTGAACATAATGGAGTGCTTAACTTAAATCCTCCGCTTTAAATTGGTTCTTGGGAATTTGTTGTTTTATTCCTAAAACGTGTAAGATAAACCACTCAATTAGAGAAAGCCTTTTATTTTACCCTTGGTGTAAACCTAATAACAATGAAGGTTTCTCAAATCAACCTTAAATATGTAAAACGCGACTCCTTTTTTAAGAAGTAAAAATATAACTAGAGAGCGGTTGCACTTTTCTTAGGGCATAAAGACCATAACCAACTTTCTTAAATGCATACAAATGATAAAAAAACACGTGAAAACTATTATACTTAATTTATGACTGTGTGTTCCAGATCGTTGACATTCATTTTCCAAAACGAGACATACTGATTATTCCAACCGCACAGTCGACGTTGTAATAAATTATGACACCGCGAACTTTAGCGAATAAAGCGACATTTATCCAGCCTCCGCGATCAAATCTAGGTGTTCCATGTTAAGCCTAAATTTATCGGCCGGTTGATAGCGATATATCGCTGGTAATTGAATGGCCTTTTGTGAATGAACTGGTTATTCCGTGCGGATTAAACGATTGATGGACTTCACTGTTAGTGGCAATAAGGATAGGCTTTTGCCACGTAATAGGGTCACTTATAGTTAAACAAACGTTCGTTATTTAATATAGCCATCAGTTGCGTACTTTGTACCTTGCTGATTTAAAAAAATGACAGAAGGCATTTTAATGGGACAACAATTTAAAATTAACGTTTGTGCAGTAATTGTGAGTTAAATGGACTTTTCTAAATATTTACTTGTAGTGTCTGCAAACATATTTTTATCAGCAGAACCTAAGTAAATTGTTTCGTAGCTTAAAATTAATATTCCATCCAATCGATTCCATCGAAGTCATATGGTAACTGTCCATTACAGGATTAGAAATTGCCTATTTCCTGCCCTTCCGAGGCAAACACGCTTTGCTTTTACGTAGGCTTTGGAAAGCGTGCATAAATGTATTTTACGATGATGTGTGAATAAAAAGGGGTGTTGTTTTAATAATCTGTTAGGTAAATGCTTAGGGTGAACAGATGGCAGAATTAAACGCATTTTCTTAGTTCAGTTACTTTAAAAGGATCTAATAAATTCTGCGATTCTGCAATCATGACTAAGTTATCAAAGTAATGTAGATAGTAAGGCTACTGTTGGCCGACGTTAACTGCGACAAGGAACGTTTTTCCATACAATACATAGTAGTATGGAACCAAAGTTTGATTTCTAACATTCTTTTGAAAAAAAAATTATTTCCTGTCTTACTCAGTTTTGTAGCCAACGCCATTCTGCCTTTACCTTACAATGTCGCCGAAGTGATCCAAGAAGCAATACTATCGCGCTCTGATTGATATTTTATTATTCAGTGGATCTCCGCAACTCGGCGCGGACGCATCAAACTGGACCGGGTTTACGATCGCTGTATTGCTTTCAGTGTATTGTTTCTTTATTGGCCAGAGGTTGCAATACTCGACTGCAAAGAGGTGGAACCGAATATGCTTTTGTTTGATGTTTACGTCTTTACGTGACGTTATTTATGGTTGATGTATAAAAGATACGTGAAGTTATAAAGTGAAATGATAAAGTAAAGAAAAATATTAAATTTTACCTTTGTTAAACGCAGCACCAGCCATTGTACGCTCCAAATTATTTGATGGCTAATCATGAAATCACAACAAAGCGCTTACGACTATCTGTCCGTCAGTTCATACGCATTCCACACATCAGTCAGCAATTATTAAATTGTCCAGTTACCTATTCACTAACCACAAGCATGCTAACTAACATTATCCAGTGAACATTAAGGATTCACGCGTGCACTGCAGTGCGGCCGCCAAGTTGCAGTAGCCGCAGGGGCACGTGCGTCGAATGGTAACTAGACGTGGCAAATTGTTTTATGAGCCCGCGCTAACAATCGACGAGGTTTTAGAGTGTTAAGTAGTTGAGAGTACCTGGCGTCCATCTTGAGTATTGTGATGGCAATTAAAACTGCTTGAATTTTAGAGAATTGTATTTAAGAAAAGAACAAAGATTTAATAAGTTTAAAATGTTATTAGACTAATGGGTAAGGCAAGGTTAATTAATGCATCTACATTAAATTACATTATAGGAATTCCTTTCACTCTTTCTGCAGTCTTTACTCGGTCTATAGATATCAACAAATTTTTTGTTTGTTAAGTGCAAAAGTTTCATTATTGCAGAAATAAAGAACACGAACTATAAAAATCCACACCTAAAGCTACTTGCCATATTAACTCGTTCAGCAATTTAAGTCTATGGGACCTATTAACCCTAACATAAAATACCTAACCTTAGCTAACATCGTAACATTTGGTCGTAGATGCCTTAATAAAATATATAATTCAACAACTTTTTCCGGTCCTATATGATTTGCCTCGCTCGTTTGACAGTCGTCACGAAGTCTGGATTCCTTATGTAGGTCGGTAATCTTAATTAATTTTAGCTGCATTGCGGAGGGGCTGACGATGGCTGGCACGCCTGCTTAGAATGCCAATTTTGGAAGCTTTCTCAATCGATGGGAAATCGTTGGACATTGCGTATTTCTACATTGGAAATCGAGGAATTGTTTATACCGTCCCTGGATGTTTCTGACCTTAGTATAAAATTAAAAAATATATTTTACTGTCCGCGTCAAAAGACGAACTTTAATTGAGACGCAAGACTAATATGGTTCTTATTCAATTTCATACTTCATCACCCCAACAACTTTTATATTATTTTCTATTTATCTTCTTCGGTGGTATATTTATAACTGGTTTTCTTGTAACATGAACAGTGAACGGTTACGATGCTAGTTAGCCAGTGAATTATATCTTGGAAACCTTACGAATACTTACTCGTGTAGGGGAGGTACGCGCGTCACCTGGCGTGGCGTGGCTGGGTTCAAGTTTGTCGAAATACCTCTTCCTTTTCTCTTCGAAAGTAAGTAGGTACTTTAAATTTAACGAAGATTGAGGGGTTTATACAAATAATGGTATACATTTTTCTAAAGGGCGTTTTTGGTTGTGTTACCACGTTACCGTGGTAGGTAGTATCTTATTATAGAGTTTTACCCTTAAAATATATTTTTATTACGAGTAGCTAGGTACGCATAGCTTAGTTTCAAGTAGATATGGTTTTTTATCCTCTTTATGCACTGAATAATTCTGGCATTTATATTGCTTTTTAGAATAACAAAAAAAACATAACTCCCACGTTTCTATATTTTATACTAATAATATATATCTTTATAGTATTTTTAATACTGGCTTGGCTGACAACTAAAAATACCTTGGTGAGATATGATAACATAAATATATGATTTTATTACTTTATTTTACATGAAAAAAACTTATGAACGCGGGGGGCTATTGCCTAACGCACTCGCAATCGCAATCGTTTTCATTTTGAAAATCGAAGGCTTGTCTGCATACAAAATGAAAACAATTGTTCCACTTTGAAGTCTATTGCGATTGCGAGTGCGTTAGGCAATAGGCCCACAGGACATCACGGTCTTGTTATGTGAGTCAGCTTTCATTTAGTGTTAACAAGCAATTAAATGTCATCAAAAATCACCGCGCTGTTATTAGGTTACCCAGAATACACATATAGCCTAGTCAGCAACAACTTTAGTTAACTTTACTTCATGATTAACAGCACATTAATAACCTTTTTGTACCTTTAATATCCAGTTAAGCGTAAACTTCATAGCTTAGTAAGCACGAGGCGGAGCGTGAGAGTCTGGCATATTAGGCCGGCTGCGGACCGGCCCGTACGTGATACGAATCCGATACACGGGTTTAAAAACGTATATACAGGACGTCAGGGTTTTCTTTGATGACACAGATGTGACACTTGTATGTTACGATGACCTATTTCGGACAGGGTAGACGGGAATCATGAATAAAGAGACTACATCAGGGTTTAACTATTCGTTTTCATATCAGTTTACCTTAAAAATCCTTACAAAATTGCAACATCTTTGTCTACATTTTTAAGTTTTAAAACGATGCCGGTTATGCTCGGCAATATGCGTTTATTCCTAAAGCTGTGAGAGAGACAGAAATAGCAACAACATTTTATAATAGGTATCATTGTAACCACGTTACTATGTTGCTTGTAAACCGAACGGGAAATTGATACTCAAAGGCTTCTCCGTATTTCAGACAATTTGACAGTTGTGACAAGAGACATCCGCTGATTTCAATCAACGTAGAATGCTCGCCTGTATTTGAAGATAGGCCAATTCGGAAAAAAGAGGATACCGTATGACTGTAATGGCATAAAGGGTTCTTAGATATACAAAAGATAAAATAATTGGTATTGGTAGATAGTACTTTGTTACAATTTCAAACTTTATTGCAAAAAGTTCGTTGGTAAGTGGCAGACGTGGCAGTCTCATGAGACATATCATGACCTTATTGAAGTGTCAAAGTTCACACTTAAAAAAATGCCAAGCTCTTATATCGTTATTGACGTTAATTCGCTAAAATTTCAGGGCAGATGCTTACGAAACTTCGCCCGCATTGAATAAACACGTGATTCGCCGAATGTTTGCTAAAGTAGCGCCATGAAAAAGTACGCAAATTTGTTTCCGAGCGATAAATCTCCTCCAGTAGGTGCTTGTGTAACTTATTTTGCGTATTTAGGCGATTTAGGCACGGGGTCGTAACGTGGCAGAATTAATGTAGAATTGTGCTACTTTCACAGACTGAGGGCACAATTTATAAAAGTATAGTCATTGATCGAAAATTTGTCAGAATCAAACTCGTTTGTTGGTGATTCTTCGGAAATGATCCTGTTTTGTGGAATAAAAAGAGGTATGTAAACGAAAATATTAAAATTACAAAAATTAAAATACATACTACCTACAGAGGCGAAGGCGGGGCGAGTACTTTGTTTGATAAATAGTGGCAAGATATGTGGCATCCGTGTGCCGAATACAACACAAGGCAAGCAACTTTGCCATTTAGATACATTTTCATAAAAAAACGCAAGATGTATGTGAACAATAACTATTTTACTCGCTACCGCTGTACCAGTTTTTGATCACCTAAGTTTTTTCAAATCGTGTGTAAAGAGATTGTTGTACCTAAAAGCTTAAAAAGCAATTTTGAACAAAGACGAGTAAAATTTAAGTGAATTTGCGAATGGCAATGTAAGTCATTGTGACGAGACTTGGCGGCAGCTCTTCCAGTTCGCTTGCGATTCCGAAATTCAGCATGAGCTTGCCAAACGTACTTTGTTAAATCCAGTCTAGTTCACGGACTCGGACCGAATTTGTTGAAATTTAACTCCTAATTAAGAAACTGTGGCATCATGCGAGGTTTTTGATGCCAGTAGCTTTGGATGCCGTTGTTATGCGAGGTTAGTTTTATGTTTTGCGTACAAACATTTTTAAATAGTAATAGAACGTAAAGTCAATTTGATTAGGTTCAGGGCCAATTTGGAAAATAAGAATAAACATAAGTAGATACATATTTAATATAATACAATTAAAAGTTAAAACTAAACTTATTTAAATTAAAAATAAGTATATTAGTTTTTGAGACAATCATTTTCACTGACTGTACTTTTTTTATGAAGACTTTTGAGTATGGAGGAAGCGATGGAAGTTTGTCTGGATCGTAGCAAGTGAAAGGAAATGGTCTCTGCCTACTCCTACGGGAAAGAAGCGTGATTGTATAAATGCATGTATGAAGTTTTTTTACGCAACTTCTGGAAATCTTCGTAGCACTAACCCTGCTGCCTGTTTTCAAACACACAATATTTTTAATTTCTTTAAGACTTCAACAAAGAATTACATTGATTAAAATCTGGTTACAAAATACTAGAGAAAATCTCATTTACAATTAAACCGGTAATAAAACAGCAAACCGGAAACATGAACCGGCCGCAGCCTGCATCCGGCCCGGATAACCTGTCAACCTGTCAACCTGTCATCGGCAGGGTCGCGTTCAACAGCGATACATTCGGGAAGTTGCCATAGGCACCGCCAGATGGGAAATTGGTTCATGTAGGGTTAAAGATGGAATTTAATTAAAATTTATAACTAAACTGTAGATGTTGGTTTGAATAGTAGCTGCTCTATCCTATTAGTTTGTGTGTGTGTGTGAGTGGGTGTGTGTGTTAGTTTGTTACTTCTTCACGCTGCAACGCCTGGATGGATTTGGATGAAATTTGGAATGGAGATAGCTTATACACTGGGTACACATACATACATACACACATACACATACATACACATTACATAGGCTACTTTTTATCCCGGATAATTTAAAAGTTCCCCAGGGGAAAACCGATAATCGAAATCTACGCGGACGAAGACGCGGACAGAAGCTAATTTTAAATAGTTTAGTTTTAGTTTAGTATTATTACGAAAAAACGTTGAGATCGGCAACATAATTACCTACTATTAATAGAAGAGTACGAAAAAAACACTCAATTAACACTCGATTGCGATTACGAGTGAAGTAAAAGTAAAATTTGGTATGGAGGTAACAAAGTAACTAGTAGTCAGGAGACATCCCGAATCGTACGTAATCCTAGATTAATCAAGAAGCTAGATTTTATGAAAATCGGTTTGGCCGTTTAAGTGTTATCAGTGTGATATCTCAATTAAACGCAGTTAATTAATTAATACTGGTATAATTATCACGGAGCTAAATCACACGCTACACGCAAGTACAACGAGGTTATAGAAAAAAAGGGAGATAGAGGTGGGAACGAGAGAAGCAAACACCTAAGGTGCGTTCAGGATACCACACTCTCCCCCACCTTTTTAACCCTTAAACATTTAATATTTTAACCTTTTAACCGCCACAAGGTGGTTAAAAAGTCGATGCTTTTCTTAAATTACAATGGACATGCAAACACACATTTAACTATGGTAATTCTAATGACTGTGAACAAGGTAACATTTGGTTCACATGTCGCTTCCATTTCAACCCTTCTACCTCTATAATATAGCTTACTCCAGGTATAGAGTCACCTATGATTAAACCCTGAACCCATGGCCTGCCACCCTTCCTGTAATCTTTAACCATGACTTTTTGTCCCACCTCAAATGTCGTTTCTCTATTACCTTGGCGCCTTTTCTCGACCTTCTCCCACACTACCTCAGATATTGGCGGTGGTCGCAATAAACTGAACCTGTTCCTTATCTCCCTGCCTAACATTAACCGGGCTGGTGACACACCAGTAGTACGTTGAGGTGAGCTTCTATAGTCTAGCAAAAACAAATTAACCGCTGACACGATGCTATGGCCACTTTCTTTTATCTTTGTTATTGCTGACTTAAATGTTTCTACAAACCTTTCCGCTGCACCATTGGTTGCTGGGTGATATGGAGGTGTCAATGTGTGCTTTATATGATTTAGTTTACAAAATTCCTGAAATTCTTCACTAGTAAATGAACGACCATTATCCGTAACTAAATGTACGGGATATCCAAATCGTGAAACTAAACTTTTAAAAATGTCTATAGTACGAGTACTTGTGATATTTGGCATTTCATATACCTCAGGCCATTTTGAGTAACTATCGACTATAACTAAAAACATTTTATTATAGAATGGACCCAAAAAGTCAGCATGTATCCTATACCAAGGTGATGGTGGTACAGGCCAAGGTTTCTGCGTTTGAGTGGGTGTTTTGCTGTTTTGCAAGCATACTATACATTCTTTAGTTATATTATCTATCTCTAAATCTAAATTAGGCCACCAAAAGTATGATCGCGCGATCTCCTTCATCCGAACAATTCCGAAATGACTTTTATGTAATTCCGCCACCACTGCTGCTCTTACTGCCAGTGGCACTACTACTCTATAGCCCCAAATTATGCAGCCTCTGTCCAAAGTTAATTCATCTTTTCTATTATAAAACGGCAATATTTCTTTATCTATTTCTTTTTTGGCTGGCCAGCCATCAGTCAAATATCTAATTGTTTTTGAAAAAATTATATCTTTTTGAGACTCAACTTGAATTGTCTTCCAATTTAATGTTTCCATTTCCGAATTGTTCGTATAACAGACTGCACTAATGTTTCCATTAGTACATAGAGAGTGAATTTTAATTTCTTCACTTTCTTTTTCGACCGTTCTGGACAGGAAATCGGCTGGGTTGTCAGATGACTTAATATGTCTAACCTTATAATTAAATGCAGAGAGAAAAATGGCGTAGTGTTGCAATCTTTTGGCAGCCATTTTTGGAATGCTCTTGGTTGGACCAAAAATTCGCACTAATGCTGCGTTATCTGTCTCCAGTTCGAATAAACGTCCATAAATGTAGTTATAAAATTTTGTAATTCCAAAAACCACTGCCATTGCCTCTTTATCGATTGTTGTATATCTTTGCTCAACTTCACTTAGTTTTTTACTCGCGAAGGCAATTGGTCTGACGACACCATTTTGATCCCTGTTTGACAGAACTGCAGCGAGGCCTGTGTCCGATGCATCACATGTTAGTATCAGTGGCAATTCAGGATTATAATGCCTTAAGTTGCCTGCAGATGCCAATTTTTTTTTAATAGTTACAAATGCTTTGTCACACTCAGGTGTCCAATTAAATTTGTTTAATTTGGTACTATCATACAGTGGTGTCAATATGGTAGCCATGTCCTTCAAGAACCGTGCATAATAGTTAATTTTACCCAAAAATGATTTTAGTAAAGTTAAATTTGTTGGTGTTTTTGCTTTTAACAAAGGTTCAATGTTGGACTGTATTACACTAATACCATTTTTGTTTACACGGAAACCGAAAACCTCTAGGCTAGTTTTGAAGAATTTACATTTTTCAGGTTTCAATTTAAATTCACTTTCCTTTAATTTTTCTAAGACTTTACATAATGTTTCATAAGTATCTGGTAAGCTCTTACCCTTAATATAAATATTGTCTATGAATACAATTGTGTTTGGAATATTTTCCAGTTTTTTGGTCATTAAACGCTGAAAAGCCCCTGGTCCCGAACTGACACCGTATGGCAAGTAATTGTACTTGAATGTACCTGCCTCGGTGACAATAGTAGTACAATTTTGGCTTTCAGGACTTAGGGGGGCCTGCAGGTAGGCTTCTTTCAAGTCCAGTTCGCAGTAATATTCGCCATTTTTTAAGGTATTTAAAATATCATCCACATGCGGTAATGGAAAGTGGTCGATCTCGAGATTTGGGTTGACTGTTAACTTATAGTCACCGCACAATCTAACTGAATTGTCCGGTTTCAGTATGGGTACCACGGGGGTTCCCCACTCGCTTTGCATTACTGGGGTTATTCGACCATTACTTAACAATCTGGAAATTTCGTTATTTACCTTTTCTTTTAATGCGAAAGGTACTCGCCTCACTGGTAAACATCTGGGTCTGGCATCTGGTTTCAGTTTTAATGATATGGCTTCACCTTTGAAGTTTCCCCAACCTTGGCTGAATACCTCTGCGAACTGGCTCTTTACAAGTTGTTCTGTGTCTGAAACATTATGCATAACATTAGTTCCTATATTAAAACTATTGTTTACTATTGGAGGCCATAGTTCTAACTCATTTAACCAGTCTCGTCCAATAACTCTAGGGGCATTATTTTTAACTACAAAGGCATTCAGTTTTTTTGTGACCTCATTGAATGTAACTGTCAATTTTTTTAAAATACCTATTGGTTTAGTTATACTTTGGTCAAAATTTTTAAATAACACATTACTCTCTTGTAGTTCAAGTTTGTGGAAATATGTATTTTTATCGTCTATTGACATAACTGTTACATCAGAACCCGTATCCAATTCAAATTCTAGCTCCTGACCACAAACCTGTACTTTAATATAATGAGGTGGTATTCTACTTACACCGACTCTGTATGTCCTCTCACAGTAATCTTCTTCAAATAGCTTTTTAATTGAACTATCTGTCTCTTCTGTTTCTTCTTCGCTAGCCTTTTCTTCCAGCACCTTGATCTGACGCTTGTTGCACATTCTATAAATATGCCCTTGTTGGCCACATTCACTGCAATATTTTCTTATTAAACGGCACTCCGCCTTAATGTGGTTATTCTTTCCACAGCAAAAACACTCCAATGTTTGCTGTTTACTTCTAGCGCTGGTTTGCTTATGCTTAGGCCACGTACCCGTGGTTTTTTGTTTTTGTCGATTGTAAAATATATTTTCAGTCCTTTCATTTGACCCATTTGTGTGTAGTAAGGCCGCTTCTACTGTTCTGCTCACTTGTAAACATTTTTCCAAAGACAATTCCACTTCGCTTTTCATTAGTTCATACTTGATTACTTTTGAGGACACCCCTTCCATAAACTTTTCTTTTATTTGATCCTCTGGATCTTTGAATTGGCACTTTCCAGCCAATTTTCGCAATTCTAATAAATATTCTTCTATTTTCTCATTTGGAAATTGATTTCTTTTACGAAACTCTGCCCTTTCAACAGCCGTAGATAGAACTTTTACATATTTTTCCTTGAGTTTTTTACACAACTCTTCAAAGGTTGATTTAGCTGGTTTTAATGGTGAACACAGATAGGTTAATGTTTCAAACACTTTTGGAGATAACTTTGTTAATAGTAGGGGTACTTTTTTGCTTTCATCAATGTCATTAATTGCCATGAAACATTCGAGTTGTTGTTCAAATACGTCCCAGTTTTCTCCGTCAAATTGCTTCATTTCTCCACACCACGACATTTTTGATGTTTTTTGTTGTAAGTGTCTTTGTTGAGATGTCTCCGTTGCTGCTTTGGTTTTATAAAAATCACTTAAGAGTTTTCTCAATCCGTCCAAGTTTGTGTCTGTTGAGAATCTTATGTTTTCATCCTTTAGTAGTTGTTGTAATTCTTGCTTTGAACACTTGTAAATGTGAGATCTTTTTCCTGACTTTATTAATGTTATTTTATCCTTTAATTGTTCTGAAATTTCCTCTATATCGTCTTCCTTGGCACTCGAGTATTCTATTTTTTCGGTATCTGACATAACCTCCAAAACGATGTAAACATTCTCGTGAACAAGTATGAAGTAGTCTGCACTTGTCGATGTTGGTACTGGTAATTACAATATGGCTGTACTCGTAATCGATGTTTTATAGCTAACTTCACTTCACTGTCCGCTTTTTATTTTTTCTGATTTGTACTGTTAATTTAATATGTTTCTGCTCAATTTATATTGCACTTTGCACTTTAGGTTCTAGGACTCGTCGCCAATTGTGATATCTCAATTAAACGCAGTTAATTAATTAATACTGGTATAATTATCACGGAGCTAAATCACACGCTACACGCAAGTACAACGAGGTTATAGAAAAAAAGGGAGATAGAGGTGGGAACGAGAGAAGCAAACACCTAAGGTGCGTTCAGGATACCACAATCAGTATCAGCTCAGCTCTGAAAACAAGGAATGCCATTATACCGAGGGTTTTTATGTATTAAATACATTACTACTTTTGGTTAACTTACTAAATAAACTACTATATATACTCAGGAGCTAAGAAAACGGGTCACTTTCTATGGTAATTCAATTCAAAGTGACCCGTTTTCATTGCTCTTGACTATAGTTCCTAAACAGAGAGCTTATTGTCTAACGCACTCGCAATCACGATCGTTTTCATTTTGAAAATCGAAGGCTTGTCTGCATTCAAAATGAAAACAATTGCTCCACTTTGAAGCCGGTTGTGATTGCGAGTGCGTTAGACAATAGCCCCCCAGTAGGAGAAATACATTACAATGCGTGTACCTTCAATCCCCATGCTAACTGAACTTAGTTAACTACACTTCAACTAGTATTCGTTTCGGGAGTGCACTATAATTGGAGGTAAGGGCCGCCACTCACTGGCACTTAATACGAGTAGTTAATGTTGTTACGTTCCTTTAGATCGCATTACATGGCGATACGGTAGAGGGTGCCACAGGTTAATGTGATACGCTACTAATGAACAGTAGACAGGTGACATTTAATGTCTTATTTTAAGTGGCGAAAGGTGACAGTGACATTTTGTGCCGCACGAAGTTATAAACTAGAAGTCTAGGAGGCTGCAGTTTAGTTTTATTTTTAGGTAGGTATGTCAGATATAATGTTTAAAGTCATAGAAAGACAATATTGGGAACAAACAATTAAAATTTTAGTAACGATCGCAAGGCTTCTATTTATTAGTTAGTATTATTACCTTAATAAACAGGAAAGCAAAATGTTCGGGATGAAAAGTAGCCAATGTATTAATCCAAGGTATAAGCTATTTCCATCTAAATTTCATCCGAATCCGTCCAGCCATTACAGTGTGAAGAAGTAACAAACTAACACAGAAACTTTCGCATTTATAATATTATAGTAAAATGGTTATTTTATTTTATAAATAACGTTGCGTAATCATAAAAGTGTATGCCTTATATAAACATAAACGGAGATTCAATAGCAGAGACAATTTTGCAGAATCGGGAAAATATAGTCTCAGCGGCACCGTTTGGTTACAAAATAAGTTAGAGTTATAGTCTCTTGCGACACCAATATTTACTTACTGTCTACCTGCAGTCTAGACTTATGAGATTTATGCTAAGACTGTTCATAAGACGAGACAAATAACGACTAACTTATTAAAGTACAGCATCTGGTCGTGATATTTAATAACCAGGCAAAGACAATTTATAACGGTTATCATTTAGGGATTAAATCTAGGTTAGGGTTCTATTTCCATTACCCAGCGCACCTGAGGACCTAAGATAGATCTCGGCTTACATCCAAGACTTATTTTGCTTGAAGTTTTATAATAGCCTCGATTATTACTTCTATTTACAAACTAGGTAATTCAAGGGTCCGAAAAGGTATAATTGAACATCATCAGCCCACAGCACTTTCGTCCACTGAGAGGTCTGTCCCATGGCATGCCACTGAACTCGATCTTGAGTTTTTTTACCAACCACCCAGACACTTTTTGTATGTCATTGCTCCACCTAGCTGGAGGGCGTCGTACACTACGTTTGCCAAACCGTGGTCTCCACTGCAGAACACGTCTACCCCAACAGTTGTCAGTTCTGCGATAGATGTTACTGCGACTTCAGTTTTCTTATCCTTTGGGCTATATTGATAACTTTGGTTCTTTGTCAGATCACCTCGTTTTGGATTCGATCCTTCAGAGAGACTCCGAGCATAGCCCTCTTCATAGCCAGCTGAGCGACTTTGAATTGGCGAACCAATCGCACCGTCACTGTTCACGCCTCGGTTACTTATGTCATAACTGGAAGGACACACTTGTTAAAGACTTCGTCTTTAATAACTACACGCTCAGACATTTTCTTGGTTAAGTCGAATGATAAATTTTTAATGAAGAACAAATCAAGCACCCTTGGTCTAGCTATTAGCAGTTCGAAATAGGTAACTTGATCAGGTAAACTAAACTAAGAACTTAGGTCGTTAGAAGTTTACTGCACATAAACGCCACACACATCTAGTGGTTTACTGCTGCTGATGGTTGAAAGTACCGTACCACAATTATACCAGAAAATACATGTAAAACTTTCCTTTCCATTTTGCACACCCTAATAACTAAAGATGTTTTAAAATACAAGATGGTGTAGGATTTTTCAAAAATCGACCGTTAATCCGAGAGGGAACAGCGTTGAACTTTCCACGCGTACGCAATCGCGGGCAATCTCCAATTTAAAGCAATAATGAACCTCCATTGATCCATCTGTAAATAAGCGTTACATGAGCTTTATTTACCGCTAAACAATAGAGCGCCGCGGTTTCGTTAACCACGTCTAATCGCGCTATTCTGCCTTGCTTCCAAAAAGGGCGTATTTAATATAACACCCGTTTTGCAACTGCGGCTTTGTTGATAAATTAAATAGGTTGATTTTGCTTTAGCTATTGAATGGCATTTGTGCCTTTTTGAATTAGGATTGTAGTATTCGCGGCAATGGCTGCCGTTAGCGAGCTATCGAGGCGCTATCGCTTTTTCCACCATTACTGCGGCTAATAGCTAATAATATCACGTGTTTAGTTAACGCGAGCTTATTTATATCATGTTTTGCCTGTTTATTGATGTTACAGCATAGTTAAAATAATGCTAGCTTTCAGGAATCGTAAACTTATGACGTTTCGCTGGATCAGCGCGTATTATTAAACCTTTAGCTTATCACCGGCCACATATTTCGATTTTATAAATACGGAACATTTAAAGGAAAAATACGAAATCCCAACGATCCTTCATAAATTAGAAAAGATATCTCATCATCAAAGCATACTCATTGACTTCTGGTAAAGATATACTTTAGTACAATGTAACTTTATTAGCAAAAAATGAAACTTTTGAACCAGTAAACCCATGAATGGGATCAAAAGTTTGATAGACACTACCATAACCACAGATTAGACAGGCCAGCTAATGCAAATTATATAAAAAACGCCCAAACACGTTTTTGTAAAGTAATAGAAATAAACCCGGCGATCGCAAACACATTAAAACGCAATAGATTGCAAGCAATTAGTGCCGGTGCCGGCGCGCGAGCAAAATCGAGTAAAACGCCGATGCAATTTCCCAGCGAGTGCTTCTGAACCTACAGCTATAGCTTGGGTCGTTGAAAAAAAGGACAAGTGCAAATCGCTCATAGTTTCCTTTAACATACAATATTATCACAACGGGCTTCAAAGAGTTTCAAATAAGTAGGTTCGTGTCAATGTGTTTTTGAAAATCCATGTTTTTTTAACAAGTTTCATTATGATTCCTAATACTTAGTCTTACTTTAAAGTCAACATGAATCTATCGTTAGAAATTTACTTGGAATATTAATATGGGTCGATTTTACTGACTTGAATTTGTATAGTAAGAATAAATGCATTATTAATGAAGAAATTTTTGATATCACGATTTTCCCTTTACTGTAACAAAACTCTTTAGCATTCAACTCTATTACTTGAGTTTCTTACTTAAGTTTCTCTTAAGAGATATTATTATTTATAAGGACATTACCATACGATGCAGAAATACTCAACAGAGGGAGAATACACAATTTGCCGAAATACACGCATTTATAATCATGGCGAAGCCATAAAAATGTGCGGCATTTTCGCCAAATTTATGCTAATATAAACCACGTTACCTTTATGACGTATGCTCGTGAATAAAGCGGTTTGTTTAAATATTATATTATACCAATTGAAACAGTCGACAGTAAAACCATAACCGTTACGATTTCAGAGCGTTTATTTCTCAATTTGGTTTTATATTTTAATCTGTGGATCCAGTTAAACCTTGGAAACTATGAGTTATTTTGTAACATTTGAATCATTTTCCCTCCAGTAAGAGTTATAGATTTAAGAAGCTACACAAATCGCAAACCCGTCAAAAGTTTAGGAAAATGACGATGCTGAAAATTTTCCTTGTTAAATTAAGCATTATGAAAGTCATTAATATAATTCCCTAATTTGTTTATGCATCATACGATTCATGGGTTTTAAAATCGTCAGGGGTTCTATTCTACTCGGTAAAACCATATTACTTTTGACGTATTCTATATTGTAATTTTTGTACGTATCCCGATGATCCTATTTTCATTTAAAACAGTCATTGATGCCACCACCCTTACTTAATTGTCGTTTCCAATTCCTAACATAAGCAATCTTTGGATTAACTTTTATCTTTTAAATAACCTTAAAAACTCTTGAGACTTCCCGATTCATGAACCTAAGATGGCACGTCGTACGTTACTAACGTCCGCGGGTCAAATATTTTTAGCTTCGTCACATTTTTAGGTGTCTCAGGATAGAGCTCAGTTCCATTATCCAGACATGATATGTCATGATTAGTCATGAATAATAGAATCTGATGTGAAAACACTTGCAATCAACATTATTTCTGTTCCCTTAGCCATTCAATTTGACAAAGTTAGTACCAATTGAGCTATCGGATTGGAAAAAATATCGAGCGTTGAAATCGGACGGCTATAACCGAGTGATTGAAAGGTACAATCAAGTGCAAGCCGCGGCGCATCGATTGGGCTCGTTGGTAATGGCCGTGGTCGCACTAACCGCCTGCCTACTACAATGTAGTACTTAAGAAATAAGTTGAGGCACTATTCACAAGCCTAAGTAATAATACTAGCGTTACGTAGTTTTCTTCAACAACCAAACAACAAAGATGATAGAAAGAATTGATCGAAATGCAGGTAATTAATTATATAGTTTTCGGGTGTAAAATATAAATTCGGACAAATTAATATTCCGTTCAAAATAAATCAGAATTTTATTTTTTAAGATGGGTTTTTTTTTTAATCATTTCATGTTAAAAGTTGCAAAAGAACTATCAACATTAAAAATAGGTGCTTACAGGCTTTTGTCAAATTCTTGTTGCAATTCAAACATGACATCAAACTGACAAAAAAAATAAGTTAATAGTTATTTATGATAATAGTATGTCTTACCGCGGAGAGTGACTATGATTGTTAATAGGTTTTAGATTAAATTTCAGGTAGCTTGGGTGCTGATTAGGCATCATTAGATGAGACGAGTGAAATAAGTAATACATTGAGATTGATTTAGGCTAGCAGTGTACGCAAACATGCGGTTAGTGTGACCGCGACGATTGCAGTCGATGAAAACTCTGTGTTTTATTGGACCGTGGTTTTTATTGGTTTCCGAGCAATTGTGATAGAGATATAGTTTTGTGCGACGGGAAACACCCAATTTGACGGAAAATATTGACGAAACGTATACATTTTCAATCAAAGTTCGTACGTTTACTTCTTTTTTAGATAGAAACAGAGACGTGCACATTTTTGATCAGGGTTTATAGTTTTGCTTCGTTTTTAGATACAAACAAGGAGCTAAAATTGGTCTGAATTGGTAATAAGTTAGATGATGATTATGCTTTCAGTTGAAAATGCCTTGATGATCCACTATTTACATGTGTTGTAGTTAGTAATTCTTTAGTAATTGTACGTATTAAGATAGATCACTCGCCAAACAAATGACCAGTCTAATTGTATATAAACATTTAATTATAATGGAATTGGGTGGAATACCGTCGAAACACATAGACCTTTACGTCAATGCGTAAGACAATAACCATTTGCCATGGTACTTTGCAAACAAATAATTTATATTGGATTGACGTTAGCTTTTGTGCATTCACCTGCGGTAAAGGAAACCTATTTATACTGAAAATACAACTGAAACAGGTAAATAGTTCAAAACCCTTTTGGCATTGCGCTATAACGACACTATTATTCCTATATACAGCAATAAAAATGGAGATCATAAACAAACGGAAACATTAATTGACCTCCCCAGAAAATTCAATTTGGTGAAAATTATAAAATGTGTCATTAGACGAACATCAATTGTAACAGAAAACATCGTTCAAAAATGATTCATAAAACACAGTAATTGTGTTGAGATTCGATACACTGCCAGGATACTTTTGTGCCTATTTGCAGCAAGCGTTTCGTTTGGTAGTTACCGGTAGTAGTTTCCGCTGCTGGCTAATAGAGGGCGGACGAGTCAATTAGTTGCTAAAATTGGGGACGAATTAACACGCGTCCGTGAGGGACCTTATGGCCCTTTCACCCTTTCTGATACATGGAATTACAAGGCAAATTACAAATTGTCCAATTTGGCGGCCCTTAAAATGTACAAAATGCCGACTTACCTTTAGAAGCTACAGCATTTTGAAAAGGCGCCTGAACCCTCTATTTTAGCAATACTTGTTTAAACGCAACGCATTGTATTCTTTTACTTTAGCTATCCGTAAATCCTTGGATTTTTATCAAAATTTATGATCTTTAAGGGCTTCCGCTGTTTATTCACTGTGGGTTATATATATAACGCAGATTTCAAAGTGGCGTGTATACCCGTTATGACTAATACCCGTTAGTCTCCCGTCACGAACGCCCCCTGCCGGCCGGGCCGTAATTACACGTCGCATGCACTGGCTACCACCGAGCCAGGGTTCATACCGGGGTCACCCTCTTTAACATCCTCAGTAAGTGTTCTAAGTAAAACCTCTACTGTCTCTCTAACCTCCCTTACTCGGTTATTATTTTACTTTTCTAGAGCCCTTCTTGAGACCTAGTAGCAGGAGCACCTCTTGATTCTTGGCGTTATCCTGACTGACTCCAGCTGAAGGCAATTACAGACCTGCTTGACATGTTCTTACACAAAGATCACCAAACAGACAGTTTTTTTTTTACCTATGCAAATACAGTACTCGTATCGAAAGATTTCATAGCCTGATACCTACCACTTTTCAATTCTCATCAATTTTATTGAAAATTATTGGCTTGTTGAACAATTTTAATAATCCATCTAGAAAATCGGCTTAATACAAGTGAAGTGAAAAACGTGTCCAATATGACGAATATTATAAGCCACCGAAAGCGTAATATGACGATGACTTGGCTAAAGAATTCCAGTTTCGTTTTCATACCGATTGATGTGGTGCGTGTGAATTCCAACGACAATTTTATTTTTTAATAAAGACATATTGAAGAAATGCTTTTACAATTTAAAAAAAAAGTGTACGTGTGTGGGTACGTGTGCAGATAAACGTCCAATATAATTTAGTTAACAATCGTTTGTTCTATGTTAATTAATATAATTACGATATTTTTTTCCTGAATATTCATTTGTCCGATTTTTTTACTTTTCGGAAAGTATGTTATGCTCGATTTGTATTAGATTAATGCATAATTTAATTACTATGCCTTCTACCAAAAACTTTGCATTCGGAATTATGAAAATTCGGGAATTTGATCAATTCGGAATTATGACTCTTCGGAATTATATAGTGTATCCTGATTATATATTAAATATTCCCGATACCTTTGTGCAATCACTATCATCGAGGCATGTAATTATCGTAACCGTTGCGTTGAAATTACTGCGCCAAAGCGATTCCGATTAACGATTACACTAAATTAGTTAGTCAATTGCATTAATCCGGAACGAAATGTATAGATTAAAGTGCAGTCATCGTCATAAATAAACGATTCCTTTTGTATTCGCCAAGATGCAAACGCTACAAACTTACGCTACTATTTTTTCTTTTCTATCGCTCAAAAGTCAGAATGTATGGGATGACAGTGACCACGTGGTTTATCGTAACGCACGAGAATGTGACCCCATACATTTTGAGCGATAGAAATGAAAAACGTTGGTAACGTTGGTATCTTGGCTACGCTACGCCCTCTTGTTGCCTTAACGTAAGATTCGAGCTGTCTCCTTCTTCTTACGGTGCCTCTCCGACTTAGCGAAGGTTGGCAGTCAGCTCCGAATATTGTAGTCTATCTCTCAAGAGGCAAAATAGATGAGCAGCACTCGCGATTCCTGTCCACTCCCGTAGATTCCTCAACCAGGATTCTTTTCTATGGCCTACGCGTGTCTTCCTTGGAGCTGTCATAGGTACGAAATATCAAACGAGTGAAAGCAAAAAGGTTAGAAAGACTCCAATAAACTCCTTAAAATTGTGTGTTGAGTTATAAAAATGGTATATGTAATACCATTTTTATAACTAAAATGTTCTCTGCCTAATGGAAGTTACCTCGCAGTGTATTAAGAGCCGTGAACATAAAAAGAAGGCCTCTATTCCACTTGGTTTTAACTCATCTTGCTTGTTTACGATACGGTTGTTTTTATTATCAAGCGAATAACTACCATAACCTCCATAACCAACAATATGATAACAATATAGTTTGAGAAGAAGTAAGATGCCCGCTGCGATGAATACTGCATTTACATTAGTGTCAAAAACTTGCGTAGTAACGAGGATTAATACCGCGATAGACTACTTGTGAACTCTGCAACACTTTAACAAAGGATCTACTTCTACTTCTTTAAAGAAATAAAAATAGTAAGTAGGTACTTTAGGTGTTGCTTGTAATTAAATTCTCAAGCAATTAATTTACACCGCCTGCCATGTATTTTTGTTCTTAGTAGTTCTTTGTCCAAGGTTGTCTGGATTTAACTGTAAGACCGCCTGTTTTTGTAGTGGGCAATAAAATGTATTCGTAATCTTATCTTACTAATATTATAAATGAGAAAGTTTGTATGTTTGGATGTTTGTTACTCAACCACGCTTCAACCACTGAAATAATCGGGATAAAACTTCGAACACATACAGGTTCGGTTCTATAAGCCATACTTGTAATCCTTTAAATAAGAGCTTCAAATATGCAAACAAATGAAAATAAACGTGTTCTTAAACACAGTTATTGACTAGTTTTCCCGTAGCTACCTTAGTGCGAGCAGTAGGGCTGGCACCCTCAGCGTGCGGGTCACTCACCTGGAACAAATAGTACAGTGTTAATATAAATAGACATAGGTAACTATGGTTACCTGAAGCTAATAGATTTTTCCTCCGTATAGACACTTTACGCGGTTTTAATATTCATACTAAGTAATAGCATAATGCTTGTGGCAAAAAAGGAAGGAAAGAAATTTTGCTTGTACTTAATACGTAGGTATTAATACTTCATATAATACACAGTTAACTGATAAGTTATCACATGGTCTGAAGTTGAAACATTTTTTCACAAGAAGAAAAGAAAATTTGAACCTAAAACGTGGCGTTACTATGTTTTCAGTAAGTTGAAGTTGTCTTGTCAGCTCAGTTTCTATTACATATTTATTTTCTTTTTATTACGCTTAATAGATAAGTTTAGGGTTACCCTCTTAAAAAACCCTCTTTCTAAATTAAGATTATTCAGACAAACGAAACAATGGGCAAAAGTTTTTCGGACTTGTGATCGGTTACCTGAGTCAAGTGCCTAAAACTCGACTTTTCCATTAGGTACTTAGTAGAAGTCGAGTTTTTTTTTAGCCCCCTTTTTTGTAATGACTAAGACTTTAGTCTTGTCTTACTTTTACCATTAGAAGAAACGAAACATAGCAATAACCAATGGAAACAATATTATTCAGACAATGCCAAACATAGGTCTAGCTCAAAACCTAATCAAATAAGCCTAACCTGTAATCTTCGCACGATGCACATATATTAAATTACCCTATCACGGAAACTCAACGTCATTAACCTATACTTGGCCTGCCATTAGCTTGATAGACCAACCGCAAAGGTGTGGCTAACAGTATACGCTGGCCTTGAACTACCCTCGTACGAAGTACTCCTCAGTCACGCAATCAGAGCTACCGAGCTACCCCATGCGTTGTTCCTATCTCGTTATATCTAAACGGTTTTATTGCCAGGCTAATAAATTATACGTAAGCTTATATTAGTTTGGCGAAGGGCAATTATGTATTACTGCTGGTCAAGCAGGAATTTGTTTTTGCCTTACACTCCAAGTACAGTCGAAGAAAGTTCTACCGTAAATGGTCACTACAATGTTGAAGACCAGACCAGTAAGGCAGGTACAACAAGAGCTATTCCTTTCTAAAGAATTAGCGGGAACTGCGCGTCTCTTGTAAAGATTCCCGAGACATATCGAGAAATGTAATTTTCTCGAGACTTATTTGTCGCTACTCTCAGAAACTCATCCTCACCGAAATTGGCGAACTGAAAGAAAAAATAAAACCACAAGTCTTGCTAATAATAAAGACATACTGGCTATAAAGAGAATCTTAAAAACCTTCAAAATAGAGATCTAAATTTACACAATTGTACTCTGGGACTTTGCGGGCCGTTAGCGGTTCATAAATGCGCTATTATAGTCTCAAGAGCGACCAAATGTAATTATTACTTTGATCCACTGCAATGGTGTTGGGATTTACCAGACTCTAGATGCTTTCAATCGTTTCTACTTGTTAATTGCCCTTTGTTTTTCGTACATAGATTGTAAAGAGTATCGTATTAACAAAAATACAAACGGTAGATTCCCTAAAAGGCAAATTGAAGAAGTTCTGGCTTGACTCTATCTCCTAAATAACAACTGTTCTCTCGGTACATAAAATGTAGTTTATATAAGTTTATATATTTATATTTAAGTACCTTTTAATACATATATCTGTACCTATCTATTTATGAACGTATTTGAATGTAATATTTCAAGGGTTAGCTGGAAGAGATCCCTTAAAGGGGTAAGTTCGCCTTTGTACATAATTTTATATGTATTGTATTGTTCTACTTTGTTTTACAATAAAGAGTTTACGTACATACATACATACGTATTCAATTCTGCGGCAGCTGAGTGACTTTATTAGCCTGGTTTTACGCTTACAATGCATCTCGACAGCTTGGTAATAGAGTAAACTCGTTAAGCTCAAGTTTGCGGCTCTCTCTGACCCATCAGTGTCTACTGTTTTGAATAGAGCTTTCACCCTACGGCTACGGTATCACTCAATTTGAGGTTGATTTCTAGTGAAACGTCAGCTTGTTTCAGCCGCTCACTGGAATACGCAATTCGCCAATCACTCTACTAGTTAGAGACGACCTAGAAGAACCTAAAACTATGAGACTAAAATCAACATGAACTACGCCTCTATTCCACTTCATATGTTAAACCATATTGTTTTCGACTATTTCCATATTGCTTTGCTTTGTCTCTTGGTTTAATATCTCTTTTTCGCAAAGAAAAGTAAATAGGACAGCAGAACAGTGCAGAAATCGTTCGGAAACCATTCGTTTTTAGACAATGATGATATGCCCATTTATAACCTTTAAATAAAGCACTATGCAGGCACAGTGTTACCTAACAAATGCCTAACACTTCAACTCAACTACCTAAAGCGTGAAAACTCCAACAATTCGGGTCTGGCGCTCCGGTCGTCCATCACCCCCGATCCGTCCCGAGGTGCAATGACAAATGCCCAAACCGAACCGACACATATTTATGTCCTTCCGTAACCGACCGAAACTTCTACCCACATTATCAACTCCGTAACAAAATGGCACCTATTTAAACGGATTAAGATTGATTCTGCTCTAATTGTGACGAGAGCTCAGTGTAGGTTTTGTGAGTTACAGCTGTTCCAGTTGATGTACGGGGCTGAAAATGAGCCACGAACGCACCGAAAATGAATTTGAAATTTGCGTGTTATACGATGTTTTGAATGTGTTTTGTTAATTATCATTAATCAGCGATCCCTGCTTCCCGGGAAGGTTTTTATGTATTATGCGCATGTCAAAATTTCAGCTATTAAAAATAATGATTTTAAAGTTAAAATAAATAAACTAAGCACAAAGTAGAACAGGCGGACCGAGAAAGTGATTTTATTATTTTGATTATTTAGAGATACCTCATTATGAACTTTAGCTTTATGTCTGGAAGAGCGAGCGTTTTTTTTAAGTCGAATTTTACTGTAAATGACATCTTGACAGATCGATTTTTACCCCAACAAACCTCATCGAAATATTTAGAGCCGTTGTCGACAACGTGATTAAAAATAAATATACAAATAGGTACAGGGGGGTTATTATGACATTGCTAAGCAGTTCATTTTACGGTGAGCGTAAAGGACAGAGCTATAGCAGTTATATAGGTACCTTTGTCCTTTTCTCTGAGCGTAAACTGAACTGTATAGCTATCTAATAATAACACTCCAGCTCATTTACTAGTAGAGGATAGAATAACGTAAATTATTAGAAAATACTTAGTTCAACAGGACATCACTTCAGTTTCCGCCTTTAACTTTCTCAGCAAGTTTTATTTCCGAGGCAAGAGGGATAGCAAAAAAAAAGGAATAAAAGGTGGGTATTTAGAGTACAAAAGAAAGTTCGCGCGGTACGTGACACGACTTTACGCCCTTGGTGATAAAGACGAGGGGCATATTTTAACCGCCGATCTATCTCCGATCACATTGACGTAACTCTTTTATTGTTTTATCTGCTTTTTAGTTTTTGTATTCATGAAAGATAACTTGTATAACGAACTGTTATAATTTGACGAGTTCACAGCCAGGAACTTGAAGGCTTTTGTTCATAATACTATGAATTAAATTAAGTAGTTTGTTCAGATTTAAAGTATAATCTTCATTGGTTGTGGCGTCTGTAGTCTGGAACGCATTTGTTTGGGTACAAGTAGTAAGGAACCTAGAATAGTTATTCATTTTGAAGCATTGTAAGTACATTCCTTTTTTTATTATTAAATGAAATATCTTATTAAATATTCCACTAATAAGTATTTTAAAGACCTAAACTTCTAATGCAGACTAGGCTAAGAAAGTTCATTCCTGCATCTATGCGTTTAAAGATCCTTCATGTAGTTGACACCTATTTAGATTTCGATTAAGCTGACAATCCTGTACTTTACTTTTATAGAAGTATAACACTTTTTTACATTAATGGTTACATAAGCCTTTTTTTACATTTTATTTTACAGCTGAGTAGTGAGTACATCCTATACTCTACTGCTTAGAACTTCCAAGTTCTTTGTATTAAATAAACCCGCAGTTTTCCTGTCATTCGAGAACGTTCGGGAACTTCGGAGATGTAAACTAAGATTAATATCAAGTCCGATCGTAAGTTGGCCCGTTACTCATGACTTTGCTAGTTCGCGCGGAAAAGGGTGGGTAATCATAAATCCACCAAGTTAGTCTGAAAGTAATTTTAACTTAAATTTAAGTTTTTTGTAAGATATAAAGAAAGACTAAGAACCAAAACAAACCTGGCGAAATCTGGTTTGTGTAAATCGGTCTAACTTCAAGAGTCACCACGAGTCTATCAAAAGATATAAGACCAAAACAAAACTCTCTTAACGGGTGCTGCAGCCTGGTCTTAATATACTTAGGGCCATTTACAACAAAATCATTATTCTAGATTTAAGCCTAAGTACAATTTAGTTGTGTCTAGATTTAAGACTTAATCTACATTTATCTTTTGCCTGCAATTACACTTTGTTCTTTTTTTTTGGGTTGTCGCCTGAATGGCCAAAGACTTAAGTCCTTGCTTTTGTTAGCAGGGTATTGAAAATTACATTTATTTTTTACACTTTGTTCAGGCCCTAATATCTTTAACTTTAGGAGATAAACTTAAAACCAGAACTACCAGTCCTACGCTTAATTAATTGAGCATCTTAGGCAACTCAAATCCATCAGAATTAAAAGATAAGACTACGCAACTGTCACATCTAAGCAATAAACAATAAGCTCACAATGCTCAGCAACACTTTTCACTTGCAAGCCTAATAAATTTCTCCCGGCTCCCTTATCCGGGTACATCTGATAAGGCTATTTGAGGATTTCTTTTCCCGGAGTCACTAGCGGAACAATACAGCTGGCCCGAATGGAACAATGCCCGGACCGCTGGGGCGGGACCAGATAACGACCGGGTTAAAAGCAGCTATAACATAGCATTGTTGGAACGTGTCTATGGTATGATATGCCATTATTGGGTAATGTCAATAGATGCATCGAGAAGCAGATAATTTGTAGCAGTGATAATGTTATTGATTTACTTCTTTGGCGTTGCGGTCTTCGCGAGTAGTGGTAAGGGTAAGCCAACACAGCATTTTAAAAATCTTATAATAAAGTGTTTATATAATTATATACATACATACATCCATCCGGTTCGAAGGACAATTTTTTATGTTGAATATGGCATGAAAAAACTTTAAAACACTGTTTACTACATATTAATTACAGTAATGTCGTACGAACAACCAGCCGATGGCGGCCATGATATTAGCAAAAGAGGGCAGGCCAGCATGTTTGTAAAATGTTATAGTATCATTTTACAAACTTTCATTTCGCAAAAATGTAATTGTGCTTAAACCATTACATATTACATAGGTTACATGGACTTATTAAATAAGTTAGGTTAGGTTAGATTAATGACCACAAAAAATAACGAAATATGTGGCGGGAGGTACGTCTTTGCGAATTGAAAGTTTGTGAAATGATATAGTTTGTCAATTTTTTTACTTCCTATTAGTGTGAAAGTGCCTTTGTTTGTTCGTTCTGTTTTCACGGCTCAACGTTTTAACCGATAGACATGAAATTTGTTACAGAGATCGTTATTAGTCTGGAGATGGAGTAAGGGTTTTATCCCGGAGAATTGTAAAGTTTCCGAGAAAACAGGTATGAAATATTTTATATAGGATAGGGATGCGGGCAAAAGCTTGTTTAGAGCTATTTCCCCGGGAACTTAATTAACTGTTTCTCATTTGCAACATTTCTTTGTAAAAAAGGACAAGGTTTCCTGTTTATTTTTATAAAAGACGATCGTGAAGCAGATAAATTTAAAAGCTCCGTATCTTAAATAATATTGAACATTTAAAAACTTTTTTACAGCAGAGCAAAGGTTGTAATTAACATTCAATAATGTCTAGATTCCTAAGCCTAATTAAACGTGTATTGTAAACTCTGCTTAATAAAATGATTGTAATAACAATAAATATCTTTGAAAATTAAATCGTGAGCAGACTTTGCAACTGCACAAAAACCTCAAGTTATTTGTACTGAAATATTTAATAGATGTGATGTTGGTTGTTACAAAGCTTAAGTACTAGTTAGATTTCGTGGCTGACTGTACACAGGCAACAGAAGTGGGTCGTAAGGGCTTTGCGAAAGCCATTGGGGCAAATAAACTCGGTTCGAGAGGGTTATTTTACTTTCCTACAGGCCTAGCCAACTCCTCCAGTTTGTTAAGGGATTTATTTACTAAATACTGTTTAACCCTTCTAATTAGAGCTTAAGTTTACTTTAGATATTAAAAAGTAACATAAAATAATTAAGGTACTTTTACCTACAGTCTTTGAGCACTTAGAAGGTGCTTCTAGTTTATAATTCTCTCTCACTCGATCTTAATAAGGTTGTATGAGAGCGAGTGAGAGGCAAATACAAACCCAAAGCTCCTTCGAGCTATCGCACAGTAGACTAGTAAAAGCGTAACCTCAACTCTTCTATTGCATTTTCCAACCAATCTTAAAGATCTAAAAAAGATAAACAGACCGACTAAGGACATCAAGGCAAGGGCTTTGTTACAATTGGTTTTGCCTCAGCTTGCTGTATTGTGGAGGCTATTGTAGCTGTTCCTTTCAAGTGAATAAAAGGGGAACATCTAAAAATTCGCAATTATTTTTCGAATAATAATTTGTATTTTTTTCCGATATTTGTTTTATGCTGGAGCTAATTTGGATTAAATTCTTAATTAACTTACTATTCGTAGGTTAGGTTAGGTTTGATTTAAAATAAAGGATACCAAAAAAAGGCTTCCATCAAAATATTGCATTCGGAATTATGGAAATTCTAGATTTTTATCAATTTGGAATTATAACTCTTCGGAATTATGTAGTGTACTCGTAATGATGACGGTAGGTATACATAGTTTAAGAAATCTATCATTTTAAATCATTTTAAATGATGAATGTCTCAAAAATTACACAAAGACTAAAATAGCGTTATTTGAGAATCATTAAACTTTCGGTTCCGATATAGTTAGGTCTTCAACATACATGCCAACTAGAGCGGAGGGTGCCGGAGGGCTTATTGTCTAACACACTCGCAATCACGATCGTTTTCATTTTGAAAATCGAAGGCTTGTCTGATTACAAAATGAAAACAATTGCTCCACTTTGAAGCCGGTTGCTATTGCGAGTGCGTTAGACAATAATTCATTACAGCAAAGAGCCTCATAGAGAGACTCATAGATAACAAGGTACCTACAGCTACAAAAAGGCGTCAAAGTTATCCTGTTACGCTTGAGTGACCGCAACTTTTATACCCTTTACGTCATCGAATGACATTAATAGAGCTGTAATGATACTGCACTACTTATTCAGCCTCTATAGCACCGCCGAACATTAATCAAAGTAACCTCTGTCATGCCTCTTTCTTCATAAGCGGTTTCTGTCACTCGAAAAGCTACCGTGATGATTCGGCTTGATGTTTTTCCTGTGTCTTTGTTTGTCGAGTTAGGCATTATACCTTTGAGTTGCTGTGGCTCTGTTTGAACTTTTACTTTCTGTTATTGTTCAATAATAACTTTGGAAATCAGAAAAGTAGGACCTCTTATATTATTTTCACTTTTAGATTAAATTTTTAATATTTTCTTAATAAGGACCTTGTGCCGGGTCAGTCTGGATCGCTACCACCATCTTATCCTTTAAACCACGGCCAACCAGCAGTGTTCGCATTGTTGTGTTCCAGTGTGGAGATAAGACACCGGTGAAATTACTAGCATAGATGAGATAAGATAAATAATGATTTATCGAATTAGATTCGATAATCGCTTAATGACGACTTCAAATTTTTAATACAAAATCAATGTTCACATTTTCCCTAAACTAAACCTCTCTATCGTTTTATGCTGCTATTTATTCTAAGTATTTTAATTTATCCCAATTTTGTTGGCTTAATGCGGTAACCCTATCACTATGATTAATTTTGATAACATCGAGTGACAGGTTAGGTATTAAATGTAGGGTAACCACACTTTAAGCCTTTAATTATTACTTTTAGTTTATATTTTTTCACGCATAATTTTACCAAACACGTGTCAACATAACCCGTCGATCCTACAACTCACAGAGCCGCTCGCTTAGCCGTGAAAATGTGACCCAGTTGGGTTTTTCATCAGAATATCCCGCTCGATTAAGGCCACTGCTATACATAACGTATATGTTATATCGCAGATAGGAAGAACGTGACGTGTGGAACACAATAAAGAATATCGACAGCTAAGAGGGTTCTAGAGATTCGGACGTGGATTTTCGGTAAAAGGTGGGTAAGTAATTTTATATGTAGCATCTTTATAGATTTTATAGATACTAACATAATACCCTATACTAGGAATGCTTTCTACGATATAAGAAAATGATACATACATTTTGGAAACAATGAACCCATTTTGTATATTTATTTGCATAGATTTGTAAAACAAAATAATGTACTTATGTATGAGACTTTATACTCGGAACCTAATATAAAGTTGCCTCACTACACGAAATAGGCTAATTCAATCACTATCCAAATTGATCCGTATCATACAAAATTCGCATACCTTTTCTCAATGTTGTTTGTGTAAATGATAAAAACTCTATACCCCTAGAAATAATATGGGGTGACGTTAAAAATGAGTACAAAATATTCAATCACTGTTGTTCAGCCTTTTTTTCGCAAAAGAAATCCATTATGGTTACCAAGCGACCGGGTCGGTGGAGAGGCTATTTCAGACTCACACCGATTAAAACCCCTGAAGTGTCTCCCACCGTGTACGAGGTCGCGGGAGTAGTATATCGCGACCCCTGGCTAAAGATAGCCCTGGACCTAGACCGAACCAACCACCGATCCAGCCATCATCGAGCGTAAACAATTTGAAAATCAATATTTAAATCGATATTCGTCATAGCATTTATCAGAGCTTTATTACTTTTTTCCTGACTGTATCATAAGGAGAGTTATGTTTTTCGAATGTATAAGTATCTATTACTTTAACACGCTCTGCACCTTCACCTCGATTTTAATATATTATGAGGTGTTGTTAGATTCGTCTTGTTTATAAAAGTGACATAAGCTATAGTACCTATAATATTTGAAATAATTTCTTACATTCAATATAAAAGAAAACAGTCGGGTTTTAAAGCTTTTTAATATTAATTGCAATGTTAAAAGACTTTTGGCAGCCGTGGTCAGTAAAGGGAACCATTCAACTCAGTGCAAACAACCTTTGTGGCAAAGACTGAGAGACTGTTTACTAGAGTGGACTTTAGATAGCCCCCTTTGCCGTGCTATCTTAAGGCGATAATAATGTGGCATTTGCAAAGACATCATCTCTGTAGTAGAGTCTGAGCAGCGAGTCGAGCCACAAATATTTTTTTCTAGTTCTTTAGATGGCAACAATTTTACCTATGAAACAAGCTGTCTCATTACGCCATCCAGTCGTTATGCATTTCGTGTTACCAGTTAGTGATAATTTTTTCCCAATTTTTCTGTGTCACTCTATGTGCTACCGTAATTGAACAGGGCAGAATTCATTCTGCTTTACATAATGTGCTTATATGGAACGAGGGAATTCTTGATATTTTATTATTAATCAACAAACATAAATTATAATTTTATTTGGGAGATTATTGCGACTTTTTGAAGTTACAATGTGCCTAAATTACCTTATTTAGAACAAATGTAACAAATGTAACTTGGCTAAAGTGGAGATTTTCGTTTATTTCGAGTGAACTTGCTTTTGATTCAGTGTCACCAGTGAAAATGTACTTTACCGTACACTTACATACCTACTAGGTACTATACATAGGAAACATCCAAGAATCAGGAGTAAACACTCGCGGTCACCATCAAATATATGGCCAAATATATATTGTATATATAAAACACTAAAACGATGCAGCAAGTCGGTTTACTCCATCTAAAAGGATGCAACGAAGAAGACGGGCATTGATAAAACGAAACGATGCTGTAAGACGCAAAGTCTCTAGTAATAACACTTCATACCGAGCAAACGCAAACATGTGTGTCAGTATTGGAAAACACGAAGTGCATACAATGCATAGCGGGTGAAGTTTCCGAGGGAGCCATGCACGTGGAAACTGAGGAGTTGCCCGATCAAAGTTTGGCTTGGCGCTACATTGTGTACACTGTCTAGCTCATTGCGTAACTTGCTTTAAACTTTGCCGTATTGTACTCATTTAAAATGCTGTACTTCTATCTTTTTAGAGTTCCGTACCCAATTAATGCTAATAAGACCCATTACTAGACTTAGGGTGCTTTCCACCAGAGATGTGCTATGCAGCTATGCTGCGAGGATGTGAAAGCTTCGCGTTTCCACCAGTGCTATGCTATGTGGACCAATGATTATGATTGGTGGATATCAAACACGTCCATAGCAACGTAGCGTAGCACATCTCTTGTGGAAAGGTACCCTAGCGCTGTCCATCCGTCTATCATTACTTTAATGAGACGTATTTTTACACCGTTATACATTAACGGTTGCACAAAACATAATGTTAGTGGCGGTTTGCTTAACAAATAAAAATTAGAACAAAAGGTGATAAATAAGAACACACAATACATGAAACGTGAAAAATGTTGCCTTTTATGTACAGGCTGTATTTTCAAAACGGGCACATTTAGGTACTCCATGGTTCTAAAGAACGAAAAACCAAGTCAAATCAACTCGATGTTTCTAAATGGTCAGTCAACCTGTTTTAGTCTGCCCCTGTGGTTTATTTAGCTTTGCTGATTAAACTTTTTAACGAGTCACGTATTTTATTGATATTGTAGCTAAAACTTACGGGACACGTAAGGGTGATGTTAAAAATCTAAAGTGTGTATCTGACTGTGTTATTGTAGCTCCCAAACGGATGGACCGATTCGGATGTGGTTTATTAAACAAAACTAATGGGGACCTGTTAAATGAAAATCAGTTCATTCGTTTGAGAAATATGAGTTCTGAGAGTTGGTCGCCATTACAGCGGAGGTTTTATTTAAACCTTTTTCATATTTAAACATTGTTTAGTTTAACCGATTCGCCGTCGACCCTTTACTTAGGTCTTTCCCCAGGTGCCGTATCTTTTTTATACGAACGACGTTTCAGTATAAAAGGTTTAAAAGACGCAATTTGAATAAAGCCAGCCATGCTGATTGCTTTGCAAATGATTTATATCTAATAGCGAAAAGCAATCAAACGACGCAATTCGTGTGACAGTTAACAATTAATTGATGTTTATAGCTTCAAGTTATTTTTTGCGATATAATTTTATTGCCTTTGGTGTTTGTGTGTGTGGGGACATTATACAGAGTGTAGCCTGATCTCCGTTCGAACTAAAAACGGTATTTTTTATTATCTGGGGTTTTTGGAGTTTGTAACACCCTGTAGAAATAATTGAGGGATTTTTATGTTTGTATTGCATACATTTTTTGATAGTGTTGTTAGTAGAAAGACTAAAGAGGAGTTATACTCTTGGAGATTGACGTCAGTGGTTGCTACCGGTAGGCCTCTAGTAATGGGGTCTCAATGAGGCCTCTAGGAATAAAGCCTAATTAAAGCCCTCATTGACCTATAGTGCAGTTTAAAACGTCCTTCGAGCTTGTGGTTCTCTCTCACATGCTCTTATATACTATTATTTTGGTCTAACCAACTTTTCCCGAACCCGAAAGACATTTTAAGAACTGTTGCACTTTATTGATTTGGAGTTTATATCCTTTCTTTTCCCGCCAAGTTTTAATGTCGTTACAAAAATAGCTATGACATTAATAAAAACCTGTAGTTTAAAACCATATTTCTATAATTTTCACATTGCGACAGCTGCAGCTTCAGAAACTAGTAAAACGAAAAAAAAAAAAAGTTTCGTAAGTAAGATGTGTTAAATAAACTGGAGTAGAATCCCTGAATTGCGTATAGTATTTAGGTACGTAATCAGTCTATTCGTCCCTGTCTCGCCGCTTCGGCAATTAGCAGGGGCAATTACAGCGCTCAGACATTCAGGCGCAATGACGCGACAATGTCCGTCCAGCTGATTTATTTTCTCGTTTAAATACATTGAAATAGTTATTTACGATGTCCTTATCGGAATCCCTAATAATGTTCGTCATAACCAGGGGCCGTACTTTTGACGCCAAAGTCGTCAAAATGACGAAATTTTACACACAGGGTGCTCTGCTTTCATTTGGCAGGTGTTTAGGTATGTACTAACCGGTACAAATAAAAAATAATAATTAGAAGCGGTACTTAAAATGATTAGAGTTAGATACTCTACCCAATTTCAACCTTTCAATAGTAGTCTGTCATTTTTAATCATTATGCAAATTGATGTCATCGGCATCAAAAGTACCCCTGAGGGCTTATTGTCTAACGCACACACAATCGCAACCGGCTTCAAAGTGGAGCAATTGTTTTCATTTTGTATGAAGACAAGCCTTCGATTTTCAAAATGAAAACGATCGTGATTGCGAGTGCGTTAGACAATAAGCCCTCTGGTCATAATCATAACGCATCGTTTGTTCGGATTATTGTTTGTTTTAAACTGGTTTTCAGCTGAGTCAGACCACTTTTTAAGTTTTCCAGAAATACATGTGTTTAGGTTAGGTTAGGGTTGTATTATAATACTAAAAAGTTTCAAAATTCATGCAGAAATGGCTTTAGGATAAACGACTATTGGGGATTCAAATATAGACAATATTTCCTTACTTAATTACAGGACTCTGTTCTATCTATAAAATAAAAATAATGCTTTTTGTTTTTTGTATGCTTTTCTATTGGTACACCATTTATTTGATAAGAACCAAGCTTTGGCGAGTTGCGTGCCCACGTAGGTTTTTGTACAAAGTACTCACTAATATTTTTTGTATACTTACAGTAAATACATGTTACTTAACACAATTGCTCACACCCTGTAGCTATTTTTTACGTCATGGAAAAGGCAAACGAGCACACAGGTCAGGTAGACATTTGCATTCCGAAGACTACAATCTTAAGACAGCAATCCTATGACCGCAATTTGCAATTTTACTAAATTATAGTGTTTTCGAACCATAAAGTCACTTACTCAAATTGACCTTTCATGGTTTGCGTTAATGAAATGTACAACCAATGTATAGATGTAGTGAATAATCTGTTCCCATTGTTTTTTGTCGGATAAATTTATATTTATCTTGCTGTCTCAGTTAGCTTATTGATGGGTACTAAAGCTAATTGAAAAAGCAATATAATTACGAACTTTTCCGACAAAAAACGATGGCAAAGGATTATTCACTATATCTGTAGCACTTGGCGACTTCATGGATAGAAATCACTACACTAACTAATAATGTTTTATTAAATTTGTGAACAGATTTTAAGAATTAGTCCAAACCTATTAAGTATTATACTACTAGCATTAGCATATGCTTGAACTGTCTGTGCTTAATTGGACGTGGCAGAAGCAATTAAATCGTCGTGACAGCCAGCCGCCATGACGGGTCCATATTGGGTAGCATATGATTTTCATAATAGTAAACATCACGGGATAATTTTACACAAATTGACCTAGTCATAAACTAAACTCTAGTTCTCTTATTCACAAACGCACTATAGCTAATAATATATATGTTTAAAATATGTTTTGTTTTTAACTGTCATTCTGAAATTTGCATCTGACAGAAAGTGGCAAAGCATACTATAACTAAAATAGGTATGTTTATATGAATGGTACCGTCGGCCAAAAATACAAACAAATACAACAAGTTCGAATTTCCTTTGCAATAATATTATGACGGTGAAAAGTGTCAACCTTAGCGATAATTAGATCTCACAGAAACTTTTGTCAAAACTGGTAGACCACTTTCTTGGCCGACCGTACTTAACAAATATTAAAATACTGACATACGATCATCTAGTACTCAGGAAAAAATACTGGCACTCTTCACACAAATATTTTCTCTTTCTGGGACCGCTAGCTTCCACTACCAAAAATACCGATGTCATTGAAGGGTTATGCTTGTTTTTTTTATGTCAATCGTTTTATGAGAGTCAAAATTATGTAAAATGCAAGTAAAGATGCACCTAGTTGACACTACACTCACTGTGCTCTGGCGTCTTGCACGACAGTAACTTTTACCCGTTGTACCCAAATCTATCTTATCTGTGTAAAAAACAACTATCCAGTAACAGACAAAGAGTATTAAAGGTAATATCAGCTCAACTTTGCTAAGTAAACTGAAGATCATTATATTTTTTAAAATTTAAATTAATATGGTAGAAGACCCGGTTTTGGCCACTGTACTCTATTTGGCCATTTAAGGTTGAAATGAGCATCAAAAACACTGTAAAATTAAAAATAATATTCATAAATATTTAAGACTGAAGATTAATGAAAAATTGAATATCGAATGCAGAACTTTCGTTATCTTTAAGATAGAACACAAAATATAAAGATAGAACACAAAAAAAAATATTATCGTTTTTTTTAAATAACATTAAGTAAACATTTTAGTACCGAAGTTAACTTCCATGAACCAAACTTCTGCGTAAACAAGTCAAATCGAAGGTCTAGCTGCTCGATGAAGCGTAGCACTTGCTACAACGTTGCTACGTGCCTGCTACGCGCTACGCTTGGCAAGGTTCATTGAACTGTAAATATGATTGGTATCGAACCCTTTCCGTGCCTGGCTTTTACCATTTCAATACAGAATTAATTCGGGAGCCAGCTAAATAATCACCTATTAACTTAATTACGATTGATTCTTCGTTTGCGTTTGTATTTATTATTTCACACACAATTAAATAATAATTAACAATCAAACTGAGTAATGAGTCTCACAAAACAAATTAAACTACATTGCGGTTGTTCAGCGGTTATTTATTCGACTAGTGGAGCGTTAATACAAGCGCTATCGCGCAATAAGCCCGTCGTATGATGGCTTCCATTATGACGTCATCAGCACACGGGTAATACTAAATCCTCACTCGCAATTGGAGAGAGATAAGCGAAAACGTCTACTGTGAAACTAATTTGGACTAACTTAATAAAGCTAGAGTAAGAATTTAGAGATCAATTACTTAAACACTTCATTTGCTAAATAACCTCGTTCAAACGACTCGTAACACAATGAAGACTGAACGAACTAACATCGAATAAAACCTTTTTCAAAAGAACACCGACCAACTTTTCTTATTCATTATCGAATTGGCATTGTACGATGCAACCAAAAAGTTTCATTAGTAAAAAGCCAGTGTTGTCAGCCAGTACGTTTCTTTGTCGGGAAAAAAGACAGGCGAAAACGCGCGTTCCATTTTTAAAAAAAGACTGAGAAAGGGTTGTGGGGTTGCCAGGAAATAATGAAGCTGCGGGAAAATCGTCTTGCTATCTGCTTGCTATATTGTAGTGCTCTGCATGTTGCATGCCCTGTCTGGCAAGCGGCCTGGAAATGAAAAGGTATGCACGGTGCTGGCAGCGTGTGATATTAAAGATTCATGTAGTGTGAATGCGGGATCATATTTTCAGTAATTTACTGCAGAGTATTATGGTTATTGGAAACCTCGGCTAAATATTAGAATAATGTTATAGGCTTGTATTCATTGTTAAAACGAATGCAAAATATAGTTAACTTGCTTCATCTATGTTGTGTTGTTGTGAATAAACATGTGTATATTTTTTTGTGTCTTAACCGGCAAAAAAGTTTTCAGGCGTCTAGTAAATGCATTTTTGTATAATATTTACTACAAGCAGAACATGAAACTTTATTAAAATAAATGCTTAGATCAAATAATTGTTGTAGTTTATTAAACAAAATGAGCATAATTTTTTGTTACTAGTTTTATTTTTAATTGGATTTCATGATTTTTTTTAAAAACCGTATTTAATACATTGGCGAAATATTCAACTAAGAAAATAATGAATGCTATAAATCGAAAAAAAAATGTTACTGAATTTATATAACACAGCATTTTGACAAAAGTTTATGTTTAGACTACTTCCGAGTACGGTGCTTTTAGCTTTTACAATTTTACCATCTAAATAAGGACACCCTTTACAAAAAATATCCCCGAATCTTCTCTATCAACACAACCTTTTCCCACTACGGCATATTATGCCAGTATCTCCGCATTAACCCTGGCAATGATTAAGGCCATGCCGTTTCATCAGCTAAAAGGCACGGACATTGACTATGTATGACCGCCGGTATTTGGGCCACTTGTAATGCGGGAAACAGTACATTGGACCTTTTGATTCATTTACCCGGTTCAAAGTGATGGACAGGCGCGAAAAGATTCGCTGTATTCATAAATATATTACTATTATCTACTTATACACTTATACAGGATGTTTTTTTTTTCATGCTATGTAAGTTTACGGTCACGAAGTTGTCTTATTTCAAAAAACTTCTTAGATACACGTTATATTAGACGATCGCTTTCTATGGTTTCACATTTACAAAGAACGTGTTTACGAATATCTAAGTTTTTTAGTAATATGATAAATGTCCTATCCAAGTATTCCGTTGTTTGAGGCTTGGCACTAGGTCAATTTGTGTGAGATTGTCCTCGGATATTACTCTTTTCAATATATTTTGTAAATAAAGCCAATAGCAAATACGCAGTGAAGCCGTCTTCACATGGTTATGTTCATACTCATTCAGAATGCCAACTTATTTGACATTTGCTATTGGGATCCGTATACAGTTAGTTCTGTTGGTTATTTGCACCAATGTAAAACATTTTGTCCAACTAATTCCGATACGCCACAAATATGCGACGCCAAGTGAAATGCCACCATAACATTGTCAAACGCAAATACTGTATCAAGGTTCAGCATAATGAGCTCTGCTAGAAGTTTTCCATTATTTGTGGTCATTAATGGACTGTTATCATGACCCGTTAGCTAAATTAGCGCTTGATACTCTCAATAACCCAGAATAAAAACGTGCCAAAAGGTACTAAGACAGTGTCATTATCAGAATAGAGTCGCTTTGTACCCGCAGTAGCAGACAATAGGGCCTGAACAATGCTTCCAGACAATACCCAACTTTTCGTGGCCCCGCCCGATCGACTCGATAACCGAAGGAAATGTTTTTGGGAGTTAGTATATTAAATTGCCGCCAAAGGACGGGTAAAAGACAACTTTGTGCGTTGTTAAAGATAATGACTGTTATTCAATATTTTGGGGGAAATATTCAATGTTGTAAAAAAAATCGCATGTTTTGACGGAGTAAAAGAAAAGTAACCTAGAATCGTAGATTAAATGTCACAAAAAAATCAGCCTGTATTTTTTAAATAAACCTTTAGTTTTAATAGAATTAAGTGCCAGTGTTGTCAGACTTATGTGTACCGAAATAAAGGCTGTATCGTTCGAAACTGAATTTTACTTTATCAAGTTACCATCGCTTGTTAGAAGGTACATGCCAAACGCAGCATGCCAAGCGGTACACGAAATTCATCGTTATAAAATACAAAATTTGCTTCAACATACACGGGTTTTACAACTCCTAATTAGATATACTTTCGCAAACAATGCTTGTAAATTTTAGGCATTACAAAAACAGAGCCGTCTGGAAATCTTAATAACCCAACGTTTTTGGAGAACAACGTGATAATCCTGAGTGTAAAACAGACGTAACTGTTTCAGGGCTTGCGCCTGTTTTCCCCAGATATTATTAGGCAAGGGAAACACGCAAAGTCCTTTGAGATTTAGGTTGGAAGAGAGCCCCAATTTGCAGTAATTTAACCATTTTGTTGTTACAGGTAGCGATGTTATCCGCTCCGCAATAATGAAAGTACCATTTAGATTAGGTTTATGTTTATTTCACGCATCTTTATCTCATTTAGTTGGCAACGATTTTAATTGACTACTTATTACTTAGCTGGGAATCCTATGGATTTATAGTTTATGTAAACAATTAAATTTATGTTTTATCGGAACTGTTTAAAAGGGGTTTAATTTGCACGATGAATTCCTGGGACAACCTGTATAGTGCAGCATTGTTAATAGTACAGGGGGGTTATTACGACATGGCAATGCAGCGGGTCTACTATGGCTGCGTCTATATAGCGCGTCAAATGTCGATAAAGCATCCGTCACTCTCGTACCTATATTACGTGTCAGAAGATGACGGATGCGTATCCAAACTTTGTCAAGCGATAAACGCAGCCATATTAGGGCCCCTGGTCATTTTACGGCGAGCGAAAAGGACAGAGCTATAGCAGTTATAAAGCTCTGTCCCTTTCTCATAGCGTAATCTAAACTGCATAGCTATGACATAATAACCCCCCAGTTGTACAGATCAGCGCCTCTATTCTACTGGGTAAAACAATACTGCCTCTGACGTGTTATGGTATTGTTTCTAACTCGGCCGCCATTACTGTCAAGTAAATAAGAACTATTGTAACGTTGACAATTCAATAACACGTCAAAGGCAATATAGTTGTACTTCCTTATTGCTTTTATACTTACCCCCTTACTAATAAACGTTGAGTAACGGTGGTACAGCTGTACAATGTTTTGTCCTTATCTATCAAATCCAAATGTCACAATGACAGATTAGGACAAAACATTGTATAGCTATACCACCGTTACTCAACGTTTATTAGTAAGGGGGTAAGTGTTATCGTAATGTTTATTGCTCGTAGCTTTTGTAACATTTTATATCATGTACTACACTTAAAACATCCTACTTATTCTTGTAGATTTAAATTATAAATCGGTAAATTTTTATTCCTTACGATATCATTTCCGCATTGGCTTAGGCCCATCTTCAAATATTTACGGGCTTACATATGTTTCTCGTGATTCTAAAGGTATTTGTTCAGGTAATCCGTATTTGTCGTGCGAAACTACGTAACGATGTGAAAACAAACGCGGAGGTGAAATGTTTATCTTTTTCCACGAGAGAGGTAGAAAAACGTTTAAAAAATCACTAAACCTCTTATTCATAAACGCGTAATAGCTGAAGTGTGCTTAAAACATGCTTTGTCGGTATTTGAATTTGAAGAGACAAAGAATACTTTAACTAAAATAGGTTAATTGTGCGTGTATGAATCGGAGGGCCCTGCCAAGATGCACTACGCTAACTTGCGTTTCTATTCGTTTCGTTTTTAAACCTATCGCGTCACTGGTAGATGACGTGATACGAAAAATCACGTGACCTACCAGTGACGCGATTAGTTTAAAAATGAAACGAATAGCAACACTAGTTAGCGTAGTGCATCTAGGCAGGGCCCTCAGGGAGTTAATGTTTACGTAAGCATTGGGAAATATAAATTAATTACAGGTAAGTACCTACATTTTGTAACAACTGTTATTTTAATACAATTCGAATTCCGAAAAATCTCCCGAAGAGAAAGAAACAAGAAACCTCCAAATTAAAGATTGAAATAACTTTGGAACTTTGGACCTAATCTACCTAAACCAATTACAACTTCATTCATTGCAATCACCGATTTTCGTAGTGGGTTGGATTAATAATTATTGGAAATATCCCAAAGACATCAAAAACTTAATGCTCTTTGATATTAAAGTACAAAACGGAAACGTTTGGGCCTAGGTCATCTGTCAGAAATATTAATCGGCGTCTCTGGCGACCACAGGCAAGGCTCCTTTTTTGCCCAAAGACTGAGCATTGCAGTGCAGCGGGGTAACGCTGCAAGTGTCCTCGGCACAATGCCGCAAGTGGGTGCAAGGGAGGGTTTTATTTTATAAGTCAGCTGTGTAAATTTAATATTTTAGTTTTATTCATATTTTTTTATAAAGTACTAAAGTCATAATCCGAACTTATAGAATTGAACAAATGAACTATTTTGCTCTTAAAACGGAACATTCCAAACTGGGCTACCATTTAAACATTCCCAATAACCATGATCCCCACAACAGAGAGAGACATAAACTGTTCGAAACTACCCCAAGTCCGGAATAAAATGTGTGCGAAGAGGGATCACTGCTGTGTCGGTGCGTAAGCGCTCCCGGGGGACCGACACACCTATGCTGCCCTTCTAAATAAAAAGGACACATGCGCAATTTGATAGTCAAAGCAAAATAAACCCCCAATCTTAAGAAATAGGGTCAATAATACATTCGCGTTTCTATGAGACATACGCCCTTTTTTTCTAGTGAGGGGTATGCTGCCGTTTGAGAAAAGAAGACGGCTAACTACAATGTAGTAGTCGAACCATTCTATACTCTATTGGGAACCACATTAAATTTAAAATGCTATTACTAATACGCGCATTAGGTACCTTTTTTGGTAGGATGGCAATATGTTTGTCTACACCTAGGGGTGATGTTCTGACATTTGATTAAACAAGAGACAGTTTCTAACAAGAACCGTCGTTCTCGTTAGGTAAAAACATAAACGGAATGAGGGCTTTATTATACTTGGTAGGTACAACTATCGTTGTTGTATCGTTTTTAACTCGGCTGCCTTTACTTTCAAGTAAATTTAAGCAACTTTGACTATACTATATTGGTTTTACAGAGAATAGAGCCCCTGCGCATAATTCTACTTGTTTGACAACCTTAACCGCCCGTTTCAAAAATTACGTTAGTTGAAATTGGAATAAGGCAAGGTTGGTTAATGAAGAGGTTTTAAAAGAAGTTTGGCAGAAGGCTCCTTCACGTTTGAAATCGTCTAGATTTTTTATGAGACGTGCTTGTATCGCCACCTATACAAAATAAAATAAATCTTTTATAATTAGTGCTTGCCATAATTTCTAAACACTGTTAAGAAACATATTATTATATGCCTACTTTACACAAAAACATGTAAATTTTGTCCTAAACATGTGACGTCGGCGAAATGTAAATAATTAGGGCTTTCCGAGCAGTCATTACTAGGTTAAGAATTTAGGTAAGTTTATATTCAATTAGTTAGAAGCACACTGACACTGAGAACTGACTTACGCTGTTTATACACTGTCAAGGGGTTCTAGTGAAAAAGGGTCTAAGTCTAGTATACTCCGTTCATGTATATACCCTTTTTTTATTACGAGTTAAGTCGACTTGTACCCTTTTTCACTAGGATCCCATACTGTCATGGTTAATGCATTGCCGTATAATAAAGTCAGTGGTGTTTTTTTAAAACTTAGGGCTCAATGTAAACTTAACTTTATTTTTAACACCGTGATATAATAAATAATATCGCACTCATTCCTTCCTACAGGTCATCACCCTTAACGGTCGCAATATAAGATGGCATTTAAAGATAGCTGAAACGGTAAGACAAATTTCGAAAGCTGTAAAAAGTTTATCATCGACATAAAAATCGTATAAAATAAACGCGCATTCGGGAATCGGTAGTGTCAGCGGAATTTCGGCTCCGATTCTAAAGTAACCTAATGACACGCTTTGGCTTGCATAGAGCGATAGGCAGAGCGGTAAGCGATTATAGGAAACTGATGCTGAAAAAAGTGATGGCGTAGATACGACTTAACATTATGTTTGAAGAAAGCAATCAAATTGCTTCTACGCTGCGGAACCTACATTACAACTTAGAAGAATGATATTACTACATGCGCATTCTGTAACAGATTATTTTATGAATTAAATCCGTGTAATTTCTACACATTGAAATTACTTGAATTGTTATGAGGATTACGATTATATTAAATAGTAATTTTCTCCTATTGTACATTAAGGTATTAAGTCGAACTTTAGAACCTACTCCTAATTTTATTTTGTTCAACAACTATAAATAATAAATAAGGTTTAAGTACTAAAAACATCAAAGATGAACTTAATAAAAATGAATACGAACCAAAAAATACTCACTCAAACAGAGTTTCATAAAACGTTTTTGGTAAATAGAGCCGGAATCACGTGTCACCCCCGCGTTCTATAAATGTTTGTTGATTGCGCAAAAAGGCGACATGACGAATAAACAGCTTTTATACAAAAGCTTTTGAGCTTTTGTGATGAAAAAACATTCGTAACCACAAGTACTGAACACCTACACCCAATTCGTTTCTTTTTAATTTATTTGTTATTTTTAAACTTGTAGGCAACTATGTTATGATTATATAGGAGCCAATAGCGCAGTTGTTAATGTAAAATGTTTAAAGAAATCGATAGTTCCCAGGCTAGGGTTTATAACAAGGGTTGGTTCAAAACGTATACGTACCTATCGTTGTCTATATTTGTTAAGCTCATTTGCCCTTGCCTCAGTTTTAGTAGAATGCAACCTTTTTTTATCTTATCACATGAGTAAAATATCTGTGAAGACGCTTCCCGGATCTAAAAACCTGTCCTTACTTTTCATCGACACTATGTTCCGGGGTTGCTAGCAATTCCACAACCCGTACTTATGAATTCAAAGCATTTTGCAACTATCTGTCAAAATGTTTTATTCCCGCGAAAGAAGAATACCTATGTAAAAATCGAAAGACGTTTAAGAAGATTTGTGTAAAAGAATAATGATAACCGAAGGTAAGTATTTGTGTTTGTCAAACAGAAAAAAACATAAGAAGAAAAAATATAAAAGGTTTAACTGAAAATGGCAACCAATTACGACATCATTATAAAGCACAATAATTCGGCAATACTTTTTTCTAACTTTTTCCAGAAAATTCGACGTGAAATTGCGCCCACTTTTATGTGAATAGGGCTTAACTCGGAGTGTAGGGCGACCATTTGTCAGGGTTTACTCGGATTTGTCTTATTGTATCCGGACGATAAATGCCTAAGGTCCCGCGAAAATGGAGACTTGAAATACTGAAACTCGAGTAAATTTCTACAACTGACTTTCAATGGAATTGGAATGTCAGATGTTGATCCTGTATTATGATTGCCCTTAACTAATAGAGCAACCACTCATGACAATGAATTTAAATATTAAAAATGGTTTTGATTACTCTAGAAAAACTCTTACATAATTTCACACCTATTAAATACTTATTCAGTCAAAAAGAGGAAGATTTTATATGACTGGGAAGATTTTATATGTCCATTGCCACAAACATACATAAGTATTTTTCTTTTTCGGTAAAGCGAAACAGTTACCTTTGAGTTGTGACTTTTGACTACCTACTTATGTTTAAAAATAGACGCTATTGGATGCATTGTATTTAAGTAATTTAATTTAAAAAACTAGTTTACGTCGGTTGCGGAATTGATACAAAACATAATATAAAATCCTGTCTCGGTTAAATAATTTAAAAATTAAATAGCTTCGATGGTCGCCCTACTCCCCTGGCTATTACTCCGCGGGTAGCTACCCCGGGGACTCCCTTATCAGAGAATACGCCGTAATGATGGTTGAATTTAAATTATATTTGCTAGTTAAGGTATAAGTAGGTATACCTTTACTAGCTAATATAATTTAAATTTAAAGTAGATTTTTTTAAGATAGCGAAATATTACAATAAGTGAAACAAAAAATAAAATTTGGCTCAATTAATTGTAAGTATTAGGTCCTTACCTATGAAATTGGCGTTTTATATGGAGAATTTTATGAAAACGGTGGTTTTAATACATTTAATTTTGCGGATTATTTAGTAATGTCAAATGCAAACCAAACAAAATTCTGTCAGGAATATTGGACACTTCTAAGCTATATTATACATATCTTAATTACTTAAAAATAGTTAGCTTCATAAAACTCTGCGTAGGTAATTGAAACACTTGAACTCACAGCACATGAAAAGAGTTGAGTTCACACTTTAATTTTAAACACTAAGTAAGAAATTGAACCATATTATTTGTATCTGAAACCTTTGTAACATACTGTATTAATGAAATTTAAAAATAATTTGGAAGTTAAAATTGAAATGAATAAATTCCGTACGAAATAAAACTCGTAAAAATAACGCCAATTTCATAGGTAAGGACCCAATATTATTTGAAATAAAATAAACTGGCTTTACATGGAAATATATTTTATTTTGAATCTTCGTTTTTGAAACGTACTCAAAGCCTAGGAAACAGGCAAAAAAGATAAATTATTCGAATCTTAAACGGTGGTATCAAGTCTCTTGAATATAGCATTCGCAGCTCAAAATTCAAAATTGGAACCATAACTCTCCATCCACTATAAATTAGACTCGCATCTTTTTCCTCGATGCTGAATCCTGCTGCCTCCCCGTATGGGCTGGCGCAAACGATTTGTTTTGCTTATTGCAGGAGATAAGGGCGCGCTCCTATTTCATTGCTAATGGCTTAATAACCCCCGAGGGTGTCGACCCTCGTGCTTTGATGAGACTGAGTCACCTGGGGTCTTTGAGTGTACACAGCATTTACCTTATTTGGCGAATAACAAGTTCACGCGTCAATGGTTAAAGAAGATGCTCTATAAAGTGAGTGTGGATCTTTTTGCTTCAGTATAAGCTTTGACATCAAATGCTTTAGTAATGTACATGGTGCCGTTATAATAATGTTAACGGAAAATTTTGTTGTATGTTTTAGCACCTATGAACTTTATATAACTTCCTAGAAAGATAAAACTTTAAGCGTGGGGCAGGTAACTTAACCGCGTAATCTCGCCGACCCTACTTCCTACATAAAACATTTTGCACACTATTCTACTTGGACTTACGTTTTATCATAAGCACGCAATCGCCTGGGGTCCAATCCTCAGCGCCATAACGGCCCCATAAAAACTCTATGTGTTCATACATTCATAAAGTCCCGTTTGGCCGGATGCACGCAATCTCACGATGGTCGTATGAAATTTATAAACCCCGAGTTTTATGGGTGGCCAGCAATATGAGATGGCATCGCGGGTGCGAAGGACACTGTTGCTTCATACTAGCGATGCAAGATTAGGATATGATGTCCATTTTGGGCGCCGATTCTCAGAGCGTTTCAAAGTTGAGTCGAGTTGACGGAATTATATAGAAACGAAAGTAAGTGGGATTGCTATCATACTACGAAACGTTAGTTAGGCTTTTTATTATTGTAGTGATACGGACAACATGGTTCTAGACACACAATTTTTGAATGGCTCCGATTCCTGACGATTCATTATTGTGAAATAAGTTAGGAACCATTCCTTTTGCAAAAAAACTTTGAAGTAACAAAATAACATTTTCAATGAAAAATTTATACTGCATAACAATACTGTTAAAATATTCGTGAAATTAAAACTTCGCGGCAGATCGGAGCTCCGGAGCTCATTCCGAATTTCAAAATAAATCGTTCAGCGGCCTTTTGAAATGAACTGAAAGTATTTCCCGTTCAAACCTTGCATTGTTCCAAGTTTCTTCTTTTTAATGGGAAATTCCGAGGGAGTTGGAACTCCACTGGAACTTACCTGTGGAATGAGAATTTTGTATTAAGCATCGGAAACTAGATCAAAATAAAGTGCAGCTTTTAAAAATGGTACTTAACGATAGATTTGACGTTTAAATTCTTTTAACACTTCATGAGAATTCAATAAGAATAAAATAAAACATAACAGGAAGCAGTCTGTGACGGTATTTTTTTATTTATTTATATTTAAATTGTACAGAAATTGCTTTAAATTAGGTTTGTTTGCTAATAACATTTAACTTTACATCATTTAAAGAAAAACAAATACAGACGCACTAGCAGACTGCAAAACGTTTATAAATATTATAATACAAACAAAAAAACTTCGTCAGTATTTTCTCGTAATTCCTCATAGCAACGAATTTGCGTAGTTTCCATATATTTTTTAAAATAAAAATGTACGGTGCGTCCATCCGTGTATCAGAGTGAAAAAAGCAGTGTCTACTGAACCAAATATCGAATATTCAGCAATAACTATATGACCCGCTTCTCTGGAAAAGTCCTCCGTATTTAATAAATACTGACATGTCCCAATTCCGACGTGTTATTTAAAAAGAGATACTTTTTATATTTAGAACGTTATGATTTCATCTGTTTCTATGGTTCCTTTGTAAATTTCAAAACAGGTTTTTATTGTAGTTGTGATTAAAAAAACATTTCCTCTTTAGATACCTCCGTTGTTTACGAGCCCAATAATGCATGATTATGAAGCCTTATATTACGTATTTTTATTTATTTTGCAATCAAAATATACGTAAGACTTTAAACCTTAATATTTTTGGATTAGTTAAAAAATAAAATTGTGATACATGTTAATAAATATCGAATCCTTCGTAGAGAGTGTCTGGCTCCAACTTATCCTGTTTTTACTAAAAAAATAACTTAATAAAAGACTTGTTTCTACCTATTTATTTTCATTAACATTTCAATAGATTTGCTAACAAGTCTCCCGATGAAATGGTCTCGATCAATGAGGAATGTTTCCGCCGACGATTGCGGTTAAATCAAAGATGATCTGTTTCCCCCGTTAGAAACTACTTATTTGAAATTACATCCATTTACCCTGAGCTGTAACTGTAGCTGTAGCTAAATATTTAATGCACGAAAATCAAGAAACACACAAGATAATAGCGGCGCGTAAAAGAGCCACAGCTATATGTATAGGAATTTAGTTAGCAGTAGCGAAGCGTCCTTACATGCCGATTCCTGCCGTGTTGCCTAGAAATTCCTATGTATAGAGTAGGTATACAAACAAAACGTAAAACCGAAAGTAACCCGGTATACTATAGCTTTACCTTGCGTTACCATCTTCATAATACGATGCATGAACAAAACGCACGAGCAAGCCGAAATCTATCGCAGCACTCGCTCGCACACATTCACTTACCTATATTACCAGAAAGAAACAAACAATTAGAATGTATTCGTACACACGCACACACGCTCAGTTACATTTCACTGCGCTCGAACTTACACCTACAATTAAAATCGCTATACAATCCGGTAATTCACCGCCGGACCTACACTAACACATTCAAACATTTTCCTAGCGCTTCGAACTCGCACACAGACACAGCGACACGTGAGACGTAATAAAAATCAGAGTGTTTCTCACTCTGATTTTTTCGCGAGTCCGAAATCTCACACCGGCTTATTTCATCCAATTTTAAGCTTTAAGGGCATGTATTAACTTTCTTTTCCCAAATAGCGTGTCGCCGTCGCACGTGACCTCTAATAATAATAATTTTGCATCCTTTTTTACGCCATTACATTACTTTCGCGTTCGGTTCGCCCGCGCGGCTCGCGCCAAAATAGGCGTTTGTTTTTAAGTTTGGTTATTTGTGTTAAATGTAGTGTTTTATGAGACTGAATTGTGTTTTAACTAGTGAAATTTAACTCGCTAAGTGTTCTGTGATTGTTGTACCTACTGTTTGGATTATGTTATTTGGCATTTCGTTGCGACGACGGAGGTTTGTTTCTACCTTTCTTAGTTTTGATTACTTGCTTCTATCTATTAGGTTATATTCGTGGTTCTTAAATATTTTTGTCTGTAGTTGCAGAATTTGCAAACCTGATATCTTCTGATATCAACAATGTATTAATTTAGCTTGGAATTATGCTCGAAGCGAGAATCTTATACACTATATACAGAGTTGTATATTATTACATGAGTTTGGAAACAGTAAATATAAACTTTTTTGGTAATCATTTTGAGGTAATCACCATCGTAAAGTGGAACGTAAATAATCGAAATTTAATGAAACTTTTAATTGATACGGTCGGATCGTATGTAGAAACAGTTACCGCATGCTACACTTTAGCACTGATTTTTAGGAAGTAAAAAGACGACATCCATTTTATTAGGTATATTTATTCATGTCATGGAAGGGGCAAACAAGCACACACGCCATGCACCTTTTTTTGCTCCGGCTTGTCTATTCATTTACGTGACGCTTCGCCACTGTTAGTTAGGTACCTTTTGGACTGCTCACCGAAATGATTATTCAATAAAAAAACATGTAAACACTTCATCTTAAACTAGCAAGAGAGTAGTCGAACTTTGCAATGAATATTAGAAGATTGCGTAGTAGGGCCTCTGATTTTAGCATTAGAGACAGTCTCGAATGCGAAATATCTTGAGAATAAAATCATATACCCATTCACATTGAACTAACTACACATACATGGTGTTTAGTTTTGTTCCGCAATGGATCGTCATGTCACACGTTTGAAAACATTATTTAGTCATATTTTATTGTGTAGGATTAGCATTAATTACATAATTATATACGGTGAACACATATTGTGTCTCTTTTATCCTCAAAACACAAGGCTGTTAATTATTTTAGCACTGCGTGAGACGGCATCCGACGCTGCAGGCTGTCGGCTAACAACGTTTTATCGCGAGGCTTCCGTGTACTCCTTCTATTAGGCTTTGACAAGTTATTCTATTATGTTTCGGGAATTTTAAGCATGTTAATAACATTATCTACCTATGTGGAGAGTTGGTAAAACGGAAGAGAAACATAAAATGATTTTACAGCGAATGTGACTGCGGAAAAAAATAATTTGTGTCTAGTTTACCTATGTTTTTGTTTATCATGTAGCACTTTTTTTTACCCCACAGGCCTATTAGCCCGTTTTTAATACTAGTATAAAACTTTCTACGTTTATTGATTTGTTATCATATTAGCATCTACACAGCCATCGGTTTTTATCAATATTTTAATGTTTATTGTATAACAGTAACTATGGCAAACTTTTACATTTTGGAATCAGAATTAATTCCAAAGCAAGCAAAACTGAATTAACGATGACAAAGCCACCGGCGACCCTCCAGATTTAAAAACAAAAACACCCTTTTACCGAATCGTAATCACGCGGGTTGCAATTACACGTGAGTCGCAGCGGTACGTGCGAATTAACGAGTTGAAAATACTCCCCCTAGTCGAATTAATGCCGCTCGACGGTTGGTACACACACTGGCAATGCACATGTAGAATTTGTTTGGCTTTTTAGTTGTTGGGTCAATGAACGCATTAAAATCGACACTGTCTTGAGAATTGACTCATGTCAGTGAGAAGGGAAACGAGTACACAAGCTGTCAGGGGCCTGTTTTATAAAGCTACAAATTACAATTTACAGTTTACAAGTTTCCATTTGACAAAACCTCAACCAATGACGACGAGCCATTTGAGCAGTGTTGCCAGTTTAGACCTGTAAAATTGTAACTTGTAGCTGTATAACCCGTGCCCCAGATGGTAAGTGGGATCTTAGACCCATAGACATTTGCATTCTCAAGACTGCAATCCTAAGACAGCAAATGTGTTGCCCACCTAAGGACTAAAATGGAATGCCTCTATGCGAGTAAATTCATCGTTTGTTTTATCCTCACACTGAAATACAACAATGCGTACACTGCCGCTTGGAATGAAAAAGTTTCATTGTTCTATTTATTTATTTATTCTAAGAAATGTGATAAAGGTGAACTCAAAACAGTTGATAGGAATTGACAAGATGCTTTTATAATTACAAATGTAAGTATTAATCTTTAAATGTTATTAAGCGTTGTTTCGTGCCTCTTGTGGCTTTAAAAAAGGAAATGTCGCTTAAATTATATGATTACATCTTAATAACCAGCGTTAATTACACGAGTCATGCAGAGCCGAGACACGTGCGAGTTCACAAGTAGGAGAATACTCCCCCTAGTCGAATTACGGAGGAACTCGACATCTCCCCCCAAGCCGATGACAGAGAGCCCACTCGGGACACAAATTATAACTTTTTCCAAAACGAAGTTACATTACAACAGAATTTATATGAAGGCATTATTAAACTGAGACTCCAATTCGTTGTTGTAAAAGTACACTCGACCTAATTTTGATATTTGTTTCGTTTTGCTTTCATTTTTACTTTCTCTTCTTTTTATCTAACGCTGAGGATTTGTTTCGACGATTATTTCAACAAAATGAGCGTAAGCCAATTTTATTGTCCTAAAAAGTAAATAATATTCTGGAACCATTACATTTTCTAACGATTTTTCTTTTCAGCTATCAATCTTCCCTTTAAATATCATTTCGCGACCTCAAAAACAGATAAAGGCCACCATAAATCAAACTCATTGAATATTTCATACGCAGACATCGTTTTTGGCGTCCAAAAGGCTGCTATAACTAACGTAAGAAAATACAGACGCCTAGACAAAGCTCGCGTTACTTATTCACTCAGCGTGAGCTGCCACGTAACGTTTGATCTCGTTATAGCCACGCCTGGCACGATATGCTTCAAGTCGACCAATCGATACGTTCACGTCTCGTGTTTTAGAATAGCCGCTTTTCCCCCGTATAAACTCGATCGGCGCGCCCTACCCGACACGCGCTATAAAAAACATTAGCATACACTAGCGACACTGCCTTCAGACATATTTTATTACCAACACGCCGCTCTAACTTATATAACCTTCTAAACTATCCTTTACAAAACAGAACCGTATACAGCCAACACAAAGTCTAAATTACCCAAGACTGTCACCCGCTCTGAGCTACAATAAACCCTGATACAGTAGCTTAGCGCGTGTATTTCAGCGCCGATGTCTACAGGGATTTATCGCTTGATCGATTACAAATTGTTTCATTATGTACCTAATTACAGCAGTCTAAGGTAGCTTTTGCCACCTCTTTATACATGGCTGGTGTCTGGGGATCGGGTGGATGGAAATTGGGTCTTATTGCTTGTTTTTAAGGTGAGTTGACGCTACTTGGCGGTGGTGAGTCAGAGGCTCGATTCCCCCGTGAAGGGTGCCTGCCAGGCGGCGAATGTAAGGTCAAATGCAAACTTTGCCTTTGGAGGGAGCTGTTGCGTTTTATTGGCTTAAGATAAGAGCTGTAGGTGATTTCACACGGCTACTGAGGACCTTGTTCCGTGTTTATGCTGTAATAAGGAGCGTGGTATGGAACACGACTTTATATTGCCAATACTGAACAAAGGAGACTTAACTGCGCGGAATATAGTCTATTAGCATCGGGATACACTATCGTACAACTGTAATAACATTCCATGTTTAATAAATAGGTAGCGGCGCCTCAACCGTAGTTAATAATTGACGAAGCACGCCTCGCTTTTGTTTCGTAGCGTCGTTTCACAAACGTAACCTGTCTATATAATGTGTAAAAGGGACAAAGAGCGATATGTCGTTCCTTCAGGGGCGGAATGACTTGGTTCTTTTGAGTTCGTAAAATGTAACGAGTCCTGGCATTGTTCGGGATCGACGGATGTCAATTCAGCAAGCACAAAGCCATTCATTTTTTATGAGGAAAGGATTTCGTGACCGTCTCCAGTCGAATTATCTAACCTTGTAGTGGAATGGTTGAAAAGCTATTATAGTAATTACACTCAAAAAAATGTGAGCTAACCAAGAGAGGTGTTCTCTTAATTGACATAAAATGAATACACTATTCATGATATTAGTTATATCAAACAAAACTTATAGTAAAAACAGCAAGTTCTTTAGCGATTCAACTAACATCTTAGTTCATGCGTCTAACGTCCTGTCAGGCTCGTATGGATTCAAGACGCCTATGCACAACAATCACAATCTTGTTAGAAGCGACCAATAAATTTTTCAGCGTACTACCTATCTCATAGCACGGAGATTTATATGTGCATTCCTATTCGCCATTGTACACTCCTATTCTGTGAATATTGTATTTGAATTTCTTTGTTTGGTACACTAAAGTATTTACGTAAATATATATTCGTTTAATTTCATTTGTTTTTTGCATTCGTTATGAGTAACTAAACCCCTTATAAACTCGACCACCTACACAATTGTAATAAAACTCAGTTTAAACAGAGAGTACACTCACTCCATGTTAAAAATAGAACCAATACGTAAAACAAAATAGATTTTACTAGGCACACGGGTACCCAATGCGAGTTCATTCTTTTTTAATACGATCGAAAAGCAGGTATCATTCGACTTTGAGGCTCTCAACAAGAAGCGCCGAAAACCAATTTAAGTTTGGAAATTCTGCGCTCTAGAAGATTTATTGACCTTTCCCTCTGAGGACAGTCACGTTTTTTAAAGGAACCATATATTAGATATATTTTTACCAGACTTTCCAAGAAGGAGATGGGTACATATATGTATAGATGAATGGTTCATAATTCCCTTGTAAAGACTGAACAGATGGCTCGATTTCTACAAACGAGGTCTCGAGATTCGAGTAAGCATCGCAAACGCCACTAGGTGATATCCTGACTTTTTACCAAAAGTAATTTGACAAACGTATCATTTTACAAATTTTCATTTCGTAAAAATGTAATTGTGCTTAAACCATTACATGTTACATAGGCTACATGGGCTTGTAAAATAAGTTAGGTTAGGTTAGACTTTTGAGCACAAAAAATATACAATTATATGGTGGGAAATACATCTTTTTTTGAAAGTTTTTTTAGACAAAAGTACCTAGTGGCAGATTACTAATGTTTTACCAAATCATCATGTTTTAGAAAGGTTTTATGTAGTACTTTTCACGAAGTATGAAATCCGAACTAAATTTGAGATGGAAATCATATAAATGCAGTCTAGGTAGATCTAGTGAGTACTGTAATATAGCTAACGGAGCGTAAGTATGCTTTACAAATTCGATATTGAAAAACGTTTCATTTGTTCAAATGCAACCTTTATTAGAAATCTGAATTATTGTTCTTCATTTATTTCTAGCATTAAGAGACGCAATACAATAAAATTAAGGGCCTGTTTCACAATCGCCAAGTAAATTTATGTGCCAGTTAAAGTTAGCTCTCTCCTTGTTTATGTTCAAGTGAAAGAAAAGGAAAGGGCTAAATTTATGTGCCAGATATGCTTTACTTGACGATTGTGAAATAGGCCCTAAGTGAATTATCTCACCAGGTTTTCTTGCCTGAATTATTTATTTGTTCTTTATTAATATTTAAAGTTCTTAATGACCATTGTTTAGATATTGTTTTAACAACAAAGTATCATCTATAAAGGAATAAGTACCCTTTTAATTATAAATTACAACGAAGCGCGTTCGTTAAGGTGCCTGGAAAACAATTTAATAGTAACAGGAAAATATTAAAACATTCTTTACATGCTTTTATGTTATCTCTCCTAAGTAACATTAAAACGCGGATTGATTTTTCGACATAATGGTGGTAGCAGATTGACTTTTAGCATAAAGATCTATCAAGGCCAAAATAATCACAAGTCAATTAAACCATTTCAGCATTTATTCTTTTGGATCATCGATACATTTTGTAGTTTATACTTTTACTTTAAAATTTAATTGACATTGATTGAAGTCGCAGAATTGACTTGATTTTCGCGTCAATCGTCATATTTCATTGATCAGCATTCTCTCATGGAAGTTATTTGATACTGCTTTATTAACGTAGAAATAAAATGGACGAGGCGGGAATAAATTCCCGAAAGCCTGATTGTCATACAAAATGAACTCATAGAGTATTTTGGCACTCAACGTGGTAATAGCTCTGCGAAAAAGCATAAGCTTTATAGATCTGTGTTAATTGGAAATGTTTGATGAAAGCAAACAGTAATTTCGCGAATGCAATTTATATTTGGATGGGTGTTAACTATAATAAACTTATAGGCATTTGATCACGTTACCTTTGAGTTTAGATACGTGTTATAATTAAATAACGATCACACATGAAATGAAAAAAAACACAAAAGTTAAGTGACGTTTTCTAGGTATATATACATAAAAGAGCAGGGAAACGAGCATGCGGGCTACCTGTTGGGAAGTACCTAATCACCACCGTCAATAAACACCGGCAACTCAAGAAGAGTTGTCGGTCCGTTGCCGGCCTATACTCCTATATCGGACAGTAATCTGAATCTAAATAGTGGATGTGTAAGTTAACCACTACATACAAAGATTACATCTATCAAGTACTTTACTTCGTCGTTTTCAATATTTTTTGCGCGGAATAATAAGCTCGAGAATGAAATTCACTACAATAACCTATTTTTACAAAGCACTATTGGCTCTTAAATACAGAATTAATTGTATTACTCTTCCCTGTCGTTCAGGCTTTATATTGGTCCACTTCACACTGTACACTGCATTTAATTCCCGATATCAATTCCATTAGCAAAGTGAAGCATCCAGAGCCGCTTTCATCACACGGAGTGCATAAGCTTTATATGTGGCTTTTGTTGCTTATTGTTTGTGGTTTGTACACCTACTCGGATGTAAATGTAACTCGAGTAAAATGTATACCTGCATATTTAAAGAGTTCTGAAAAAGAAGAGTTTTTTCTCTACATATTTATTTAGAAAATAGGTTCAGAATATAATTAGACGCCTTAGCATTTGACCTACATTAAAACTTTGTGCCTAAACCCTACACCGTCATATTCTGGTACCTCGGCTAACCTTTGTTAAACCCTAATAAAAGCGACAAAATTAGCCTCTCCTCGCCACGTAACCTTTACACCTATCTCCATATTATCACCCAGTTTAAACACCAGAATAATAAAAGATCGAGGACCCCATTAGGCGTAACCTGTCTCTCCTCGTCCTCGTCGCTCGGCTGGGGCCAGACGCAGACGCCGAATTCCCGCTTCGATCAACAATGAATACTTGGAGTTTTCGCATATTCGACTTTTACCCGAGGTCCCGGTTGAGGGAGCATAAAAAATAAATCATACGGGATAGGTATCCCCGGGGATTTGGCCCGCATTACCCGGGTCCCAATTTATTTAACCCATTGCGCGTGAAAGGGAACGTATTTCGGGAATCGAACTGGTAATCGTTACCGACCGCCGGTTGCTAAATACGCAATGCGATTTTAGGGTACCGTTTTGTTCGGGCTTTGTTTGCAGGTGTGCATTGAGGCCAGATTTGCTTAGCACCTGCCGAATATGTTCGGTCGGGCTATTTTGTTCGTACTGGAGCCCGTAATGTATGTACGTGAATCTGTGAATAGCTTTGCTTTATTCATTTACATTACGTATTGAGTTCGACGACTCGCCGGCTCCCAGGCTGGTTCTATTTCAATAGATACCTGATAATGCCTGTACTTACCTCCTACGCGGAATATTGTAATAAGTTTTATTTATGGTTTGTTATTCCTTATTACCAATAGTAATGCTTGACTACATATTTTCTTTGATATCTAACACAAAATCTAGTTACCTAATTGCCTTTTTGCTATTAACACTTAACAATTTGTACGGAACCTAGTATTTTAATAAAAAAGTGGTTTTTGGTGATCCGTTAAATTCATGATCGCTACCGCTGATCATATTTTAAACAAAATACTAATATTGTGAGTTTGAGTTTGTTTCTTTGTTTGATTAACCTTATCTAAACCAAACGCAATTTTCTAGCACCTCTAAAACATTCATTCAGCGTTACAAATCATCTATAGCTAGCCTTTTACTTTACTATGTAGAATATATAAGTCATTTTGCCAAAATCGTGCAAACTACTTGACTGATACTAATCCCGAATGTATGAATGCCAACTTCTGTACTCTGCCTGTAGTCTGTACCATTCTTGATTCTTGATCGTCCATATCTTTTAGTTTTATACACTTTTTACAGCAAACGTGCATCTTTTATTGCATCGTCCTTATTTATTTACATTGTCCTAGCTGAAACGAATGCGCGAGCAAATCCTCTCGAGACGATCGTAAATGTGTGCAAATACGCAGTAGTATCCCAACAATGTTGCCGCCCGATCTACATAAAATCAATAACTTTAGCAAGTTGGTGCTTGTGATAGTGATAAGGTTCAGAACGGGCTGGAGTTTTTTAATATACAAGACTTGCCCACGCGTCTCCCACGCGCTAGACCATACTCTCAGGGGGTTTATTCTCGTTAACAATTTACCGACGCTGTAAAGAAGTTGGACTAAAATCGAGAACCGTCCAATCTGGTAGTTTTGTGGTGGTTATTGTTTGGCGCAAAGCGAATCAAACGAAAAGAATTTAACCTAAGCCTAACCCTCCTTCATTCTACTACACATTTTTTCCAGAGAAATCTTACCGTACTCGTATTTGTAATAATATTACCTACAGTAGGTATACAAGCAAGGTGTGGCGGCGTGTGACGAATAAACTAAAGTTATTAGATGCACAAATACATAATTAAAAGTCCGGGGAAAATCCTACAAAAACTGACCCAATCCCAAACTAATTCTAGGCTTGTACCATGGGTAAGTAGTAAAAAACAATATAGGTCCTAGCCTGCAACAATAGTGCAATTTTCCTCGTTAAATTTTTCTTGAATATGATTCCTTACTGCTATTATTGCTGGGTATATGTACTGTTTAGCCTAAAATCGATTACTCTGAACTCTAGCTATGGCTAAAGCTATGATATTTTTAGAATAATGTGATAAGTAAAATTTGACTATTGTTGTAGGCCAGGACCATAGTTGCGTAGTTTTACGGTACTTAAACATATAGATACAAATAATACTTTGGCAAAACATACAACACATCCAAGTCTCAAGAAAAAATTATTCGTGCCCCTTACACATACTGCACTGGGGATCGAATTTGACACTGCTAGCTCAGTAGTTCAGTATCCTTACCATGAGTCACAATTTTCGTACTCACTAGCCAGTTAAATGCCTTGTCCCTCGCACTCTATAAGAATACTGTGAGGGACAGAGCATTCGACTCGCTAGCGAGTACGGTAATTGTAACTCATGGTAAGGGTAGAGTTGAATATAGGCAGGGTCACCAACTTAACACACCGCGTCGTCGTCGGTATACGTCGACCCTACTCGCTCACAGGTCAAGTCAGGCTGGACGAAAGTGTTTCTCGAGAGAATAACCCCCTCTCGTGGAGCCATTGATTGCTCGGCGTCTGGTTGTAAATCTCCGGACTGACAGTTGCAGTTGTACCTACCGGTTGTGTTAGCCCGTAAGCAGATTGGCAATTTTTCAAGCAGATGTTGCGTTTCGATCTTGTATGCAGAGGCTTTGTTGCGAGAATATTAGAGAAGATATGCACCTAACCTAACCTTTCTATGTTCTTAAATGACAATTATGAAAATGCAATTCTATTAAATAATACAGCGGCTCACTTCTGTTATTTTCAGAGATGTAGTTGAAGTTTTCCTACCGCAATAATTTTATTACCACTAATTTGACTAACCCTAAAACCATAAACTCGAAATTAAACATGTAAGTTTACACACGATATTAGTAGGTATAATATAATTAGCTTTTATGGTATTATGATTAAGCGCGGAAACATAGTTTAAAATACTAGAGTAAAATTTATTGACGTGCCATTAAAAGCCAAGTGACAAAAATATCACAACCAGCGGTAAAATAAGGCAGAACAGTAATACTTACCAAAAATACGTAAAATCAAACTCACTTACATAAAATAAATAAAACAACAGCGGTGAATATCGGTGTCATTTTTTGCACTTCAACTTTAAATAAAACAAACATCAGTTTCCCAAGGGACCACTCTAAACAACCAGACACCCTGAGAACTGCACTAGATCCTATTAAAGCATCCAATCTTCCCTTTAAAGATCGTTTGATTCCTCTAGCCGCCCTTATATGGGAAAAATAAGTCGCTCCTGTGGCTTAACTGGCCGTGGAATGTTGGTCTAAACTAGGGCTTACTGAACAGGATCGAGTCTTAGATAATAATGATATAAATAACGTTGTGTTTCTCGTATAACAAGACTTATTTACTTCGTATTTAACTTGAAATTCTGGTGATAAAACCCCGAATAATCTAGACAATAGAAAAAATTGCGTGAGAAATTTACAACTGTTAAGTACAATTTAATTTTGTCCACAATTGACATAGACCTAGAAAAAATACTGTTGTTTATATTGAAAAATATTTAATCATAGACCATTTTAAAAAACTAAGTTCGTCTTTTTGGCATAGTCAAAGTAAATGCTTTATTCTTTGAAGTCTTTTGATTCCAAAACCATAAAGGTCAAAAACATCACGAATTTCTTAAAAAAAATATCATATTATCATCATACCTGACAATTGAATTTGCGTAAGTAAGGTTATTGTTCCTAAAAAATGGTTTTTAGAATGACTAAACATTGTAAAAATATGGTCTTATATGGTCTAAGCTAATTGCCCAAGTATAAGTGTCTAATTATATTCAGGATCAACGCTACAATGAGCCACGTGACATGATCAACATCTTTTTATTCAACACTAGCGAACCGCCCTCGCTTCGCTTCGGTTTATTCGGTAAAAAAAAATCCTTTGCGTTGTTTGAAAGATCTAGGAAGCGTACATACAGAGGGACGGCGGCGGGAAGCGACTTTGTTTAACAATATGTAAAGATCATTTGCAAAGAGAACTCTCGTTTTTTTTTTAGTTAAATGTCGCTTTTGTTGAACTTCGCCCCTCGAAATAGATAAACTACCCGTAATCGATAACCACCTCACACAAGTCGAATGTTTCTTGTAACCTAACACCGGCTTTTCGAAATTCCAACGAAACATCGCGCCATTGTATATTTGTTGGCGCGATCAGATTTCAACGTCGGCTCCGAGTCCACGGGCGGATGCGTCACGTTATAAGGATATACGATAGGAATACGAAACCAATTGAGAAAATTAACTTACAGCTCGAATAGTTATGTTTATGTGCCAAGTCAAAATAATTCGTTAATAATGTAAGTAGTTGCTAATAGTTTTGCTATTATATTGCTAATCGCTCATGTGTTAAAGATGAAAAGTTCATTGAAGCAAGATGTTTAAAAAAAAACATATGTCGACATAAAAGCCAATCGCTTTAGATTATTAATACCTTTAACTGCAATTTCAGCGCTGTCAATCCCAATGAAGCCCATAATATGACTTTTATTAAAACTCTATTCTCACAATCCGACAGAGCAGGAGTCGCAATAGCCGTATAGCGTGACGGAATCCATTACTCTTAGCGCTCGGGTATTAGATATCGAGCGAGGTGACGTCACGTTAAGTGGATGGGACTTGAGGTTCAATGAATGGCTGTCAGTTCACTATTTATAGCTCCGCTCACAGGATCTATAAAGTCATTATGATGGGATATGTATTGGAAAAATGCTTTGTTTTTAATATTGCGAAAGAATTTAATTAAACACAATGTTGATATGTATAACATGAAAGAAAACTATACCGCTGTTAACTCTATTAATTTATTTTAACACTAATTATCGTGCGTGTTTTGCATGTATGAATATAAAAGTTCATAAGGATATTTTGTGTTTTTTATCACGCACACGGGTTGACCACGTTCCAGTGCAACATAAGGCTTTAGTTTCATCCTGAAATGAGTATAAATACCAAGTTTTTTTTTGGTATTAGGCAGTTTATTATTAAAAAAGCAATCTTTAAAAACCCGACTGCAGTTTTTGATTTTGTTGTCTTTATAATACTCGTATATATTAGGTTAAAAAAACCTGCCCTCTCATAACTTTGATTAAAAAATTACTTCTCCAAGGTTAGAGGACTCCCACAACAAAGACGAATCTAACGACACTTTATTATATCGCCATTCAGGTCGCAGAAAACGACATCTACATACACTCGAAAAACATAACCTCCTTTTGACAGAAGGAAAAATCGAAATACCTACTTTCAAAAATTATAAAATATCGTCGCTTATTATAATACAATGGGAACACGCATTTATCTCAGAGCGCATCGGGCCAAGCTCGCGCGATACATCGTTTCTTAGGCAAATTATAGGCCTCTCTAACGGTGCGCTATGGGGCCTATGGGTTACATTACAGCTAATACATCATGTCGATAACTAACGGGACTATCGAATTAAAATAAATTATATGTTGGGTTTCATAAATACTAATATTATAGCATCGTGTCTGGATACAAGCAAAATGTGGGATGCGTGTTGGAATGGTTGGAAATTACAGTTAGGTATACTATTTTTTAAGCGTATGCCAAAAGGTGTATGTACTTTGATGACTGTTCTCTAAAGACACAGGAAAAAATACGCCTTGTACACGACTATACTTCGCAGCTTGTATGTATGTAATTTTTTGTCATCAGTAATGATTTAGGTACTGATACTGGTGTTCTTAGTAATGGGATTGCAAACAAAATTATCACTGTCTACGGTTTAATTGCAGAAAACTAAGAGAATATTTTTTATTATTAACGATAATTGACTAATCTAATATTGTTAAGAGCCAAGGCATGCAGATATCGATGTCAGTTAATTAAAGCAGCTTCTCGTATAGTTTAAAAAATACATGAAGCCATATCTCAGCGTTAAAACTGGCGGACTACTGAAAACCCATCTTTAATAAAGTCCTCATTACCTAAGCCTGAATATTAAAGGAAAACCCGCGCGAGAATTCTCGCAGCTTTAGAGAAGAGAAATTATCGATGTTATCCAAATTAATAATACAAATGCGAAGTGAGTTTATCTGTCTATTATTCTGTTGGTTACCCGAAAAAGGCTATAATACTTTATGTCTTGAACTTTATCATATTTTTCGAGAGAACGACGATAATTGCAGATCTAGATGACAAAGTCATGAGCAAAATATAGTTAGTCATTTTTTAGCTAACTACCTAAAATGTTGAATTGTGGTGATTTACACGTTTAAAGACCTGTAGCTAGAATTAACTTTAAGACTTTCAAGAACAACTCGGCTACTGACAGCATTCCATGAATTCAAGCTAAGCTAATCTCCAACTATCCCAACTTCTCAATTGAATTGAAGTGAATCGATTCAAGTAGATTCAGTCGTTATCGCCATGACTGGCACGTTGGCGTCGGCGCGCAGCCCTAGCACGTACAGGAATTTCTCATTTAGCTGACGCCTCGACAAGCGGGTATGGCGCGGAAAACTATCGTTTATACGAAATACATGTATACCTCTGGCGATGTCTACTTCAAAATTGGAAATATCTTAAGGAAAATTGCATGAAGCTAACAATTACATAGTTACGCCCCCCCCCCCCCCCTTTGTTACTATCAATCAAGCAACAACGGTACAAATTTTGTGAGCGCTCGCTTTTGATCTAACGCTAAGATTTCCAATTGAAGTGTAAAAATCGCTTAGTACTCAAGTCTCTCTTCGTATCTTTGGTACCGTAACCTAAATCCTTGATCTGTGAACCTGCCCTGAATATATTAACCAAAAACAAATGAAACGCATTTATATTTACGCCCTACCGTCATAAACCCCGGACTATAAACTCCACGGAGTTTTAAACCTAAATAACCAAGTTGGTAAGTACTTTCTCGCTTCACCAGTCACGTCAGTTCTTTCATTTCAGTTCGCAAGTTGCCCACATTAGTGAATCCACGCTTCGGACTTCAACTCCGCTCTGAAATTGAACTAAGTTCGGTTCGGAATGCCGACGGAATTTCAGTTTAGATTGAACTAGTTCGCGATGAGGGCCTTCGAGCGAAAACAATACTGGATAGTGGATTTATCAATGTGAATTGCGAAGCGAGCTGTTTACTGAGAATTCATCTTCAAACAAACGATATAGGAGTTGTTAACTGTACACAAGGGATTTAATATTTAGATTTGTATAAACGTGATCCGTGATATGTGATATGATTTTAATGAGTCCGATAGCGGTTCGGAAGATTACCATCGGGTACATGGCATAATGACGAGTAAGACAATATTTTATTATAAGATTAGATAAGCTATTCCGAGGTAAAACTTGCCGGATAGCACGTCATAGCTCGTCATAGCTTGACTTCATAATGTTGTCTCCCTACCTTTATACGTTTGATGGTAGCTAATTTAATTGTTCCTTATTTTTCTACCCCGGGGTCTACTAACAAAGCAAAATAACAATTTTACGCGGGTAACATAAAACAAAAAGGTTTGACTCGAGAAATAATTCATAGTCGCCTATTTATTCGGAGCGAGAGTTCAGTGATTTGCATGAGTAATGCTCTCTGTCGAGCCGGGTGAACTTGGCTCAAGTTTCACTAAGTAAAACTTGGCTGTGGCTGATTGAAACTAGTTCTGAACGAATATTAATCAGTGGAATTCATCAGCCTATTTAAACTTTACAGCCTATTTCTTATTCACGTTAAGTTTCAGTAACATGATGATTTAGTTACGACCCTAGATTAGGCAACAATATTTAACTTTAAAAGAGTACCTTGAATTAATTATTGACAGCGCCTTAACGTATTGTCATTTTTCAAAAACCTTTATCTTTAGACCTATTAAGTCATTTAACATTTTCCCTACGTGTTTTTGATATTTGTACGAAAACAAATTCATTATAACGCTGTAAAACACAAAAGAAAAGCACAATTTTAAAGTTATAACCAATTATATTTTGCATCCAGGATTATTCAAACATATCCAAATAAACAAGCATGAATCTAAAACATTGCCACAAACAAAAATAATGTTGAAACACGGACTAAAAATTTACTATTTACGAATTTGTATTAACAAATATACGTGGAGTGTGTTTTTCATTTCACCTCCATGCACGGTGCAGTCTATAAATTACTGCACAATCACCATGCATTCGGTTTAAACCACCGCACTACCCTTTTAGTATGTAATTACTGCCAGTCTGCTTGCTCCGTGATTTATTCGTCTGAAAATTTATGCCTACGCGCACGTTGATTGGGTCCTTGGACGCTGACAATTTGACAGAAATTAATGGCTGGCAACATTGTCTAAGCTAGACACAGCAATTGTCTATGAGCCTGTCAGCATAAAATATGGATAGACAAACCTGAACAACAGGCAAACAATACAAGTATATTATGAAAAATAATGTATCTTCTGTTTAATAGGGTGACTAGGGTACCCGAAAAGAGAAACAATTTTTCGCTCGAAGCGTCGTTTCTGGACGGTATTCGGGGATAAACTAATAATGTTGTGACATTTTTAAATTGGTAACATCGCATTTAAGTATACTAATGGGGCTTCTACAGTGCGACCAAAAAGAGTAGAAATTAAATAAAATGGAACTAATAAAATGCCATACTAAATTGTTGCCATGTTCAAGCATTTTACGTCAAATATGTGACAGTTACGTAGAAAGTGGCGCCCTCATTTAATTTCTACTCTTTCTTGTCGCACTGTAAACGGGCTATATTATTATTTTCACTGCAATATGTGGCCGGCAACTATTGGTGTCCTTCTCTAACATACGACTAAGAGAGGGACACCATATTTCCATCCCTATCACCTCGGTGGATGACTACTGTAATTTTTGCAGCGGTATTTCCAGACTGCTACGACTAATATAGGGTTCGGCCCCTATATTCAAACTGCGGACAGATAGGCTTTACTTCGGATTAAAATTTGACGCATTTTGTATGGGAAAATGTCAAATTTTAACCCGAAGTAAGCCTTATCTATCCGCGGTTTGGATATATAGGGTTCGGCTGTTAGGGACCTTCAAGAGACGATCTTTTTTTCTTAAAGGTCAGCAACGCTTCCGCGATTGTTTTCTGGTGTTTCTATCAGGTGACCCGCTGGCTCGCTTATCTCTTCTAGTATGAAAAAGCACCGTCAGTAGTACTGCAATATCTGCAATCCAGAGGGTTTATTGTCTAACGTACTCGCAATCGTAACCGGCTTCAAAGTGGAGCAATTGTTTTCATTTTGTACGCAGAGAAGCCGTCGATTTTCAAAATGAAAACGATCGGGATTGCGAGTGCGTTAGACAATAAGCCCTCAGGTTCCATATTTACTTGTATTATAACAAGTGTAGTAAATTAAAAAAAAATGCACAAATATACAGTAACAATGGGGTAAATTCTCCATGAAGAAACAAATGAAGGTTGGTGCTAAAATGTAAGTAAATTAGTTAGTGTTTAGTCAATCGATAAAGTCGTTGAACAGCGGGCTTATTATGACATAGCTATGCAGTTCAGTTTACGTTGAGAGTAAGACAGAGCTATATAACTGCTATAGCTCTGTCGTTGACGCTCGCCGTAAAGTGAACTGCGTAGCTATGTGCCTATGTCATAATAATTCCTCTAGGTTAGTTTTTGACCCTCGCAACACTATCTTTGCACATTTAGCGTAATCGCAATGAAATATTTATGTTAAGGAAGAATTTCAGAAGAAATAAACGCTTATTATTTCATTATACCCGTTTAGTTTCCTCCACTATCTGTCAGAATAAGCCGCGCACAATGAGCCGGCCGTAACAGCCAGTCGTTCAGGACTGACGCTGGCAGGTAATGGGCCATCTGTTATCGTTTACGCTGTGGCCGTGTCCAGTTAATAGCGAGGAAAATACTATGAAGTCCACGTATATCATATTCATTGCACTGTTTGGGCCAAGATAACGGGCTTCAGTCTCGACTAGTCTCGACTCTCGAGCACAAAATAGATAGGTAGGTACAGAAGTCAATCACATGTATGTACTTCACTTTTCATACCTACGCTCGGCGGTCGCTCTATGGTTGTCAACTATGGCTTATGCACAAAAAACTATCGTGGTAGTGGCACTCGTAGGTATCTAGTTGTTTGATTTATCGTTGAGAATTAAACGGGATGAATGTAAATATAAATTAATAATAACTAAAATATTTTTATTTTAATGTCATTGTTATGTTATTACAAATTTGGCAATCGAAAACCTCTAATAACTTCTAAACGGATTACCCTAGGTAAGGTCAATGTGGCTAATTCCGTCTACGGGGCTATGCCGTCATATACACGCCTGCGTTGAATCTAAGCACAGTACGCCGCTGCCGACTCAGTCTATAAAGCAGCAGGGCTTTCTAGTTCAAACTAAGAAACACAGATAGCGCTGTACAATCTACGAAGAAAAATATCTGCTTTCGAACTTCATTTGTGTTCCGAAGTCGAAACTGGAGTGTAGTGATATGCAGTTTTACCAAAGATAAATATAAAACAGTTAGATTTCTAACTATATTTGTGTGCTTATTACAATGTTTAAGATATTTCTAAAACTATCTGCCTGTTTATTGTGCGTAAAAGTCCGCTGGTTTTAAGTAATTCACCGTGTTAAATTAGGAACCTCAAAATGACGAAGTGGGAAACTCCGTACATAATAAAAGGGGCTAAGCCATCATATGCCGGTATTTCCCGATTCCAGATGTTGTCAACCATGTTTTTAGTGTGGTAATTTTTAAGAATCTTTTTATAAGCAACAATTTATAATAGCTGATTATTTTTCTTTAAATGATAAATAATAATTCTAGAATGTATTAAAAGTTGTAATAATCACGAAAATAGTACTAAATTCTCATATTTATTAAATGTATTTATTAGTAAGTAAGAAAGTACTTATTTTATTTTCTTTCGGCAAATTAATATCATCTCTGTAAAATGAGCGATAATTGAAAAACGATTATAAAAGATGTTACCTACCTTACATTTTAGCCCAGTGTTAAACAAAATCTCTTCCTAATTGTTGTAGGATTCGTAAATATATTTGTTTTATAACTTTAACATAAACAATTTTGAAGTTATTTAAGAAAATACGCAAAAATCGACCATCCCTCCCTTATCTCTGAAAGTACTGGCCCCAATATGGTCAATTTTCGCCTATTTTCTTAAATAACATAAAAAACTGTTTACTTATGTTAAAGACAAATATATTTGAGATGCTCACAACAAGCCCTTTCATTTGACTTGTCACACAATAAGGATTGGGAAACTTTTTTTTGATTTCCTAATTTATCCCCCAAAAGTAGCCCCCAAGTTTGAACAAATTCAGTTATTTATGTTACGCGTCCGTCTTTGAGTCACCGACTTACATAATTGTACCAAATTTCAACTCGATCGCTCCAGTAGTTCTGGAGCAAATCTGCTGTGACAGACAGACTAGCAGACAGGTATATGGTGTGGAGACGGAACCTCTCCACGCGAGTCGAACTCTCTTATTACTTTTTAAATCAAATTGTTAATTACAAACTGACTTTTATTTTAGAGTTAAATGAAAAGTCTGCGGATGGTATCTATGTCAGACAGACGACAATAATGATAAATGCATAGTCATAGAGACAATTCATTCTATTAATTATCGTGGTAGGAATTGAATTGTTATGTCAATGAAAACTGTCCAGTGTGTTGATCGACCCGTTAACGATGGCTCGGGCTAATTATTTCTATTAAATTAGTCAAAGCCATGACGACCAATTTAAGTACTTCAGTACACTGTAAGTATAGTGCATTAAGCCACAGTTGATAAAAAATATAGAAAAAATATATAATGAGAAAATCTTAAAAAGGTTGAGCTCATCTGATTGCCAAATCATGCCGGAATAACCCCAAAAAAATATTTTTGCCGATAACTTTTATTGTGAATCTTATTTTCAAGGTTTGAAAGCACATATTTGATTGAAATCTGCGTGTCTTTATTTTCCACTAACATAGACTTGAAAAATCTTCGTTATACTAGGGAAACATCTTTTAAGACGGAATAGCCCCATTTTTTTGGGAAATTCCGTCTACCTGACTGTTTTTAAAAAAACATTTATAATAAATTATGCAAGTTAGATACAATGAATTTCATAATTTACCTTGAAAGCCAAGTCAATTGTTAGCCAACTACATGCGCGCCATGGGTAAATAGTATAAATAAAACGCCTCAAATTTTCAACCAAAGTTGAACTAGCTCAAAAATATGACGGAATTAGCCACATTGACCTTACACAATTTATATTGCCCTATCCGTTTTAGACCTTAACCTGTCAAATGACACTAAAAACAACACGATATCAACACAAATGTCGTGAATTTACCTTACAAAAATTTAGTTACTTCGTTTATACTGATTCAAAATAGGAAATTATTATATAAATCGATCTTACACCGTTTAATAATGAATTTAAACAACCTTCCGCTGAACAGTTATAATAACTTTCTTTTTGTTGCTCCATTTATTGCACGAAAAAGTTCACAGACGCGTGTCTCAAGCGGATGGCACTCGCGCTCGCACTGGTCCCAACCGGTCCGAGATATCGTGTCCGTGAGCAGTGTCTATGTGTGCGTTGCTCGAGCGCACTTTGTATGTAGATTGATTTCTGTACCTATCTATTTTGTGTCTCGAGTGACATAATTACTTTTGCTCATAACTTTGAGTGCGTAGAGTTGGCAATCGTATGGTGTATATGTTGGAGAATTTCGATAAGGTCGAATATAAAGCTTAGACGGGAATATTCATTATATTGCGCGGATATGAGAAAGGTATTTTGTGTAATCATCCCTTAACTGAAGCTTACCGTTTTATTATAGTTTTTTTTACAAGGGCGGTAGATATAATATTTTGTAGTATTTAATAATGCCACCAAGTTGTTTTATTTGTTGTTTTTTTAATGAGAAACGCAATAACCAGTTGCTTGATATGTGCTTTTAATATTTACTCCAACATTTTCAAAGCGAAATTAAACTGAAGTTGGTCAACCAGTAAGCGCTGCTTGCGCTACCACTAAAAGTAATAAAAGACAAGACCTCTATAAAATCGTATATTAAAAACTATTAAAACCATAAAGTGCAGCGTATATTTTTTTGCTCTGAGTTACCGTCCGTTTTTCCCATTTTTAATTCAACTAAATCTACGGCAACACTAACTGAAACAAACGGGCCGGAAAAATATCCGGGAAGCGGGAAACAGAGGGAAAAAACGGGTGGACAGGGAAGCATGCGTGCCGCTTGCGCTGCATCCGGTTAGTTGACTTTAAAATGTTACAATAGGCCCTTTATACGAACTACCCGCTCGCGAGTTGACCTAGATTCCAAATTTGAAAAATTATTTAAATAGCTTAATTGTGTAGAATCGTGGACTATACAATCAACGCGTTCCTTTTTAAAACGTGGGTCTAATTTATTTTTACCAAAGAACGACTTAATCTTCTTTAACTGACTCTGAGTGCGGCTGTTATTTAGAGCTATAATCGCCGAAGTAGACTGCTGAGCCAAGCTGAAACAGGATCAAACTGGTTATATCCGCCGCATGCCATGAGATTTGGTTTGAAATTGTTGTAAAAGTGAAAACGAAGCGACGAGAGGAGATGAGGCAGAAGAAATAAGGGATTGCAAGACAAAATAGATTAATCTGTCAATAATGGGATAGAGAGGTTGTAAAGAGTGTTATTGTAATTATACCTAACGAAAAACCCTCAAATCATTACGATAATATCTCATCTTTTAGTGCGTGGGTTTTGATAAAATTAAAAATGACATTCGCATTACCAGATTAAATATCATAGATTAATGCTTTCAACTAGACTATCTTTTACCCATGACTCCACTGGTGTGTGTCTGTTTATTTTTGGTTGAAAAAATAAACAACTGGGTCATAAAATAAGTCATCTACAATTGAGTAAGTCCCTGACAGTGCAACCTAGTCGTACAATTAAGCTGTTAGATGTTGGGTTACCGTAAAACCGCCATAATTGAAGAGCTTAAACACATTTCGGTAGCAGATTATAACGATCACATCGAAAACCAAAATACTATGCAACAATGGAAGCACAAACCACTTTTTCTGTTTTTAGTCTGATCATAATATCGTGACTAAAGGAGTAGATCTATTTGGGCCACAAATAAGTAAAGTCTCACTAGAAATGAACAAGATGGCGAGGTTGATCGAAATATTCAATTAGGCAGAGGCTTTTGACCAGTTCCCCGGTTATGCTGTGCCGAAGATAAATATTGGTAAGTACCTACGAATATTCTCACCAAGTAAGTAGTAGCATAATGCAATGATTGCAATTTTCCTGTCATGGTATATGGAGCTAAGACCTGGACACTCACTAAAAATACCATAAGTGAACTTAATGTTTCGTTTTAGCACGAGTCAGTATGGTCATTTTTCTTCAGGACCAGATTTGGTTTGCCAAACTACAAGTAACAGGTTGAGAATAATAGGTTTTTATTGATGATGAAATTCTCGTACCGGCCACAGGAACGTAAGAAGACAACCCATAACATAATCAAATGGTCTCGTTAAGAAAAGAAGAAATTGCATGTACAACTTCTAAGATCTGATGAGATGGTACACATTAAAATAAACCTTCCTAAGCATTATATTAAGTGGCGCCAGATTAATAAAATAACTAACAATTAATTATTATGAACAAACAATAAAACAAATAATAAGATTAAGGATGACCAGATGATTGGGCAAGTTCGTATCTGTAAATCATTAGTTAGATCTTATCTTTAACGACGTATTAAGTAAGTATATAAATAAGGAACAATTGAATCGTTTCAATAAGTAAATGAACAGCTGAGTTGCAATGCCTGCAGACATGTTTAAAGTAATAGTTCTCGCGTGTGTCTCTGTTGCAGCTGCGCAAAATGCTGATTATGATTCGAAGCTGGTGACGATAGCCCAAGGGCCTGTACTAGGACACAAAAACCAAGAACACGATATTTTCGAATTTATGGGAATACCGTATGCTACTGCTCCGACGGGAACTCAAAGATATACAGTAAGTTTCCAGTTAAATATTTTTGTCTTAATTTCAGAACCCATTAAAATTACAGTTACAAACTGTAATTAACAGTTACAAAATTATAAACTTATGTCAAATAGTGGGAATAACAAATATTACAATATATATTTGCTATGTAAAATTCACTGCTTCTATTCTTCTCTTTAAACCTAATATAGAAAAATGTCTCTATATGTGCAAATCTATAACATTGTAGGCGCCTTATTGGTTCTGACTGTTAGCCTATAATTGTAATTATTATAATAAATTAATAAAAAATAAATAAATCAATCAATTACTCACGTCTGTAAATTGCAAATAGTCATCAAACAAAACCCACATACCATCAGGTGGCCGGTTTGCTCGTTCGCCTTCCTAATACCATAAACATTTTTTTTCTTCTTGACTAATTTTATGTGATACATCATTCAGGACTTGTGGTATAATTGGATTAATATGATTAAGTACACTACTTTTCTACTAAATTTTAAAGAAAAACTCTTGATATTCTTAAACAATGTTACCGTGGCAAGTTTAAGGCAAGTAACTAGGTATAAAATTTGATAAAATTTTCCATGACATAATTTTATTTTTATTTTAAACGTATGGTCACAAGCATTCCCATTGTTCGTGTTCAATTAGTTACAAACTCTTTTTATTTTTACGTTTTAACATAATTATACTACAGCGCAGTAGTTTTATCGTAAATAAATTGACTTCATGTACAATTATGTGGTTTCCAGGCTCCATTACCGGCTCCGTCGTGGTCTGAAACTCTGGATGCAGTTGATCGCGGCATCATATGCCCTCAAAATCCGATGAATTTTCCACAAAATACAATTCAAGAGGACTGCTTGATAGCTAATGTTTATGCACCTGATACAAACGAAACGAATCTCCCAGTTTTAGTCGTTGTCCATGGTGGAGGTTACGTAATGGGATTTGGACATGAATACTCACCACGACGAATTAACGGAACTAAAAAAGTCGTCGCTGTAACGTTTAATTATCGACTTGGAGCACATGGCTTCTTATGTCTTGGTACCAAAGATGCTCCTGGTAACGCAGGTTCGAAGGATCAAGTAGCTTTGCTGCGCTGGGTACAAAATAATATCCATAATTTTGGAGGAAACCCTGACAATGTAACAATATCCGGATTCAGCGCAGGGGCCTCATCAGTAGATCTCCTAATGATTTCAAAATCCGCAGAAGGCTTGTTTCACAAAGTTATCACAGAAAGTGGGGCTAATGTTGCTTCATGGAGCGCACACCCGCACCCAGTTAAATCAGCCAAAGATTATGCCAAACTGTTAAATTTTGAGAACGTAGATGACATGAACGCTTTGGAAGAGTTCTACAAGACAGTTTCTTACGACACCTTATTCTCAACTACCGAATTCGTAGAACATAGTGCAACTTTGTTTTTTTCACCTTGCATAGAAAATGACTTAGGGGAAGAAATATTTATGAACGAATCTCCGGTCAGTATTCTGCCGTGCTAGTGTAAAAGGCGATCTTTCGACATTTTGACCAAATTGAGTTATTATGACCATTGTGATGTGGAGAACAAGCCGCGTCGACCCATCTTATCCGTTTGTCGATAAGAGGCTTGGTTGCGAAGATACGGTAAGGAAAAAGGCCGTATAACAGACTATTTTCCAGCAAATACTAATCAATAAAGCGGCAACTACGCAATACTACATTAGAAAGACGTAAAACAAGACACACCGCATTATTGTCCAGTGTAGGTTTGATTTATTAATAAGTTGAACTACTCTATAAGGCCGTAATTGCAGATTACTAAGTAAAAATAACGAATAACATATTTTACCGCCTTTTAACTTAGTATTTCAAATGTTTTTTTCTATCTGCTCATAATCTAAATGAACGTAACAGAGTTTTCTAGACAAAAAGACCGTATGTCAGTATTTTGCGGTATTTTAGTCTAGCTAATGCCGATTTTTTAATAATGATAAACTTGTTTAAATCAACGTTTGTTTTGTGATACGGTATTTTTACTTGGGACAGAGGTAGTTTGTAACGCTTAAATTACTATTCGAATATCCACAGAAGGCCCATGCTACTTAATAAAACCGTATAATCCCCACTCTCCTACATACCCCCCGCGGACGGGGAGGGCCCGCTTTCGGGCGACGCGGGTCCCAGCCACCTTCAGTTCGCTGACGTTACGAGTAATGGAGGTGCGTGTGCGCTGGCGCTCTTTATCACGCGAAAAGGCGACCGAATTGGCGAGAAATAAAAAAGTGAGTACAGTCAACCAATTTGATTCCTAGGCCACTATGGACTTTGTCAACGTGACGTTGTAAACCAAATCATAGGAAGTCTCTTACGTTTTGGTTGTCAACGTCACTTTAACATAGTCCATAGTGGCCTAGAAATCAAATTCGTTGACTGTACATACTACCTTCTAAATATTTATTACCTGAGTTCAGTAAAAATAAAAGTTTCTTAATGGTACGATCATATGGGATTAATTCGTCAAAGAAGTTGCTAGTGTGTTTGTTTATTGCTTTGTGACCTACATACTTTAGGTTCAATAATAATGTTATTTGGTTATGGCTCTTGCTTTTTAACACTTATATTAGCTTGACTACTTGAATATAACTAACTATCTATGTAATACTCTTGGAAGGGTTCTCATCGTCGGATCGACGATGTTAGCATACCTATTGTGATGACAAAATATACCTAATAATAGATAATAGCAGAGGCGAAAGGTGGCCGTGCAAACTCCTCAATCCATCCATACTAATATTACAAATGCGAAAAAGTGCCTGGCTGTCTGTCTGTTAACTCTTCACGCTTAAACCGCTAAACCGATTTAGATGAAATTTGGTATAGAGATAGCTTGAGTCCCGGGGAAGGACATAGGATAATTGGGTATGGATGAACTACGCCAAAATGCTTGGATACGTTTTCGTTGGTAGGTAATAAGAGTCCAAAGGAAAGGAAAAAATATCAGATTTTTTGGGTGCGCTATATAATTATACAAAATAAAAACAGTTTATTACATTTGGGCCGGATGGACACTAACCTTAGTCCGTCACGTATTCAATGATATTTTATATTTAGATACGTTATGCTCATACTAAGCGCACTAAAGCCCGTCACCAATTACTGACAGTTACCATGGTTACGATACTCCAACAGACAAAGACGGCAATCCGTAGCGAACGCTATTGTTAGAAAGAGATAAATAGTTGTTTCAAATTGCTCGCCATTCCCGCCAAGACAAGTGCCCGCTCACGGCCATCCTTTTCGCACTCCTGCGATATCTAATTGTGTATCTCAAGTTTCACAGGTGACAATGACGTCGGTACAAATTAAACAAATCATGGCGATGTACAGTCAACAGCATAAATAATAATAATAATAATAATAATAATAATCATTTATTTGCTTAAACATGGTAGGTACAATTCAGATGTCAAATAGTAGTTTTAAAGTATCACATGGTTAACCTTAGGTATAGGCATGCAAATATTTTTATTAAGTCTAGTTCAATATTACAGATATATACTGTATAGCTAACCTCTAAAATCTAAAAATTCACGCACAGTGTAAAAAGTTTTGTCCAGTAACCAACGTGTAAGTGATCATTTATGTACCTTGTCGCTTTCAATCGTTTCACAATTTTGTATAACATTTCAAACACGACGTTAAAGTGACAAGGTACATAAATGATCACTTATTTATGCTGTTGACTGTACAAACAAAATGTAAAAAATATTTACGGTACTTACGAATGAAATGAGACATCCATTCTTCCTTTTACAGTTAGGTACAGTATAATTTCGTCAGCCTCGAAAAACACAAGGCGGCATTTTTTATGATTTATATTTGTTGCATTTCGGTAATAAGACTTTACTGTTTTTGATGCGTGCGTGTCAACGGCCGCGGCGCAACTGATCGGTAGTCAAACGGTAGTAAGGCAATTGCCTTCCTTTTTGAGGAACGCTTTTGCGCGCAGATGACGGACCTATCTTAATATAAATTATCATTGCACGTATTGATAAAAAAAGTGACAGATGTGTCATTGACAACTACCAGGGCGCAAAATCAATAGCTCAGAGGCCCTACTTTGAAAATCTAAGTTCAAGTTACGTTAGCAGACGCAACCAAAAAATCTGATACATTTTTTATTTAACTAGGACGCTTATTACCTACCAATGAAAACATATCAAAGCATTTTGGCGAAGTTCACCCATACCCAATTGCTGAGCACACAACTTATGTTAAGTACTTAATAAAAATATATAGGTAACAACCTTTTAACTATAATAGTGTTTTCACAGATCCAAAATGCAGAACCCTCGTATTGAATGTCTAAAGACATGTCATTGACGTCTTTGTTTATTTTGAATATATTGGGTCCTTACCTATGAAATTGGCGTTATTTTTACGTGTTTTATTTCGTACGGAATTTATTCATTTTAATTTAAACTTCCACATTATTTTTAAATTTCATTAATACAGTAGGTATGTTACAAAGGTTTAAGATACAAATAATATGGTTCAATTTCTTACTTAGTGTTTAAAATTAAAGTGTGAACTCAACTCTTTTCATGTGCTGTCAGTTCTAGTGTTTCAATTGCGCAGAGTTTTATGAAGCTAACTATTTTTAAGTAATAAAGATATGTATAATATAGCTTAGAAGTGTCCAATATTCCTGACAGAATTTTATTTGACGTTACTAAATAGTCCGCAAAATTAAATGTATGAAAACCAACGTTTTCATAAAATTCTCCATATAAAACGCCAATTTCATAGGTAAGGACCTAATATTTGTACCGACTTTATGATGGTTTTAATTAGCATTTAGTCTAACCTTTCATCGTAGTACTAGATTAAAAAACCGTATTTCGTCTGACTTTTGCAGACATACGTTTTTTTAAACTAGTATACTAATATAAAATGATCGATATGAAAACAAACCATATTTTTTTTAATGGCGTACTAGACAAGATAAACGTATTTCTTATATTCGGTTTTATTGTTTAGATCGGAATCATTCAAAAAATATTTTATACTAAGCAATAAGGCGGTATGTTACAAAATACGTCTTTTTAATCAAGCATTTTTGTGATACGTTCTAGCCCTAGTTTATTATGTAGACGTGTGAGGAAAAAACTAGCCTATAAGGCGGTATAGTGCTCATATACCGCCTTTTTGCTTGTTTTTCAGTGGCAATTATTAATCGGCAACTAAGCAAAAAGGAAAAAATGCGTGTAAAATAAAACCTGCAGGTAACAAAAATACAATACTTATGTAGAAAACTAGTAAAACACAATATCTATCCGACACAAAAAGTTTCATTTCAATATCTGTTTAAATTTCCTAGAAATATGAAAATTAAGATTTCGGACACTTTTTTGCGATTATCTCGAAAGTGTCTTTTGTCGAAAAGTCGCCTTTTACACTAGCAGGGCAGTATTATCGAAGGGGAAAGGTACAAAAAAGTTCCTCTTTTGTATGGTTTTACAGATATGGAAGGACTTTTAAAAATTACTGATTACGACGATTATGTTCCTGTTATGAATGAACGTTTTATTGATTTTTTACCCGATGATTTAGAATTTAATACCATACAAGAAAAAGAGACCGTCGCTCAAACTGTCAAAAACTTTTACTTTGGGGATAGCCGAATAGGAATTATGACCGTATTTGGATACATAAAATTCTTTACAGATACCATGTTTGCGTATCCAATGTTGAGATCAGCAAAGATGCAAGCAGAAGCAGGTCATGACTCACTTTATTTATACGAATATACGTTTTTCAAGCGATTTCCGTCTGTGCCTGGAGTATCCGACGCTTTGACAAATAGTCCTGGGGCAGAACACTGCGCCCAAACGGTCGCTGTCCTAGACATCACTGTGAATCCAACTTCAGAAGATTCGTACTCTGAAGAATATATACAAATGAGAGCAACAATGATCGAGTTGTGGACCAACTTTATATTAACTGGGTTAGTATTTTAAACTTATTTTTTTCGAAAATAGGAGAAGCTAATTGTCATAACGACGAATAAAATTTGGCATGTTATTGTATAGTTTATTTAGGTACATACTTTATAAGAAGTAACAATTAAAGTAACTTTTGTCGCTCTTTTCCCTCAAAAGATTGCTGTTGATAACGTGCTCACGGTGACAGAGCATTATCAAAATGTATGTCTGTTCCCTTAGTTCATTATTTTTTCAGACAACCAGTTCCAGAAGGTTCTTCACTGCCGGCGTGGCCGCCAGTTACCGCCAACCGCACTCCGCACATGCATTTGGGTGAAACTATAGAACTGAGAGACTCGCCGATTATAGCGGATCGTGCCCGGTTCTGGGATGACATCTACGACCGCTACTATCGCCATTCCGGACCTCCTTATTCAGGCGCGAATGTTAATCACACACTTTAGTTGTTTATAATTATAGCTGCTGTTTGTCTCATACAAAATGTACTTCCGTAAAATATACCTCATTTTTTTACACCTGTCGTAATACATTGCAAGAATACTTATAAAATTAATTAATTAAATAGATTTTTATTTTGGTATTCACTTTTTTTTTGTGTTCTGTGCAATAAGTACCTACAAATTTTGTTATATTTAGGTTACTATCTTTTATTCAGTTTTTGATATTGCTATTCCCTAATAAAAAGGGTCCATGTTTAGCACTGTACAACGCTGTAAGACCGCTGTAAATACCATGGATGCAATAAATTGGATATGAATATGAATATAATAGGAAGCATGTTTTATTTTAAGACTAACTTAATAAAGAAGAAATACCAATGTAGACCACGAAATAAATTAAACATCGGTCTGCCTTAATGTCACAAATTGCTGTTCCCATCGGGGTTTACGTGTTATTTACTAATGCAATGTATTTCATTGTTTTTAAGTTGTAGTTATTACATTTATTTAAAAAAAAAGTTCAATAAATCCGCTGTAATAAAACATATTCTGAGCCCAAATAAACCCTTTACGGTTCAAAATATAATAATATATTATTATTGATAGGTTCCCGTCGGGCTCCGTTCGGCGTTGGAGTCCTAAATACTAGACGTTAATAATTTTGTTCCTACTCAATTAAACAACACAAAGACAATAAAAGAGTACATTGTTGTAGAGGTTAGAAAGTAAGCAATAGATGGACGAGTTAGTTCGAGGGCCGACGCTTAGCGGAGGGCCTCGAAAGTACGAGTCCATCCAATGCACTTTCGGCCGAGGCTTAACAGTGCTTTTCACCGAAAATTATCGAATCGAAAATTCAACACACACAATTTTTTACGCTCTCCCGCCAATGTTTACTTTTTTTAACGATACCGTTCTCAGTAGCCAGTCAATCAAAGGCGTTTTTTGAACTGACGACTCTGACCGTGACAGAACTATATTTAAGATAATTAAAAACAGACAAATATGAAAAGACAGGTATGGAATCTTATTCCTTTACATATCCGTGAATATTCATCATATTATTAAAAAATGAAATGACTTCTCATTGGCCAATTTAATTTCATTTGCAGCACAAGTCGTGTTCTGATTGGTCGAATCAGTGATCAGCGGACCGATGTGATTGGTCGACTTGCTCAATAGAACAGACCAACAATGTTATTGTTGTCCAGTTTAATTTCATAGAAGACCTGCTCATTCAATGTACAACTATTGAATTGTGAAGCAGCAGTGTTTTATTGTTTGTGGGCACGGAATAGAAAAAACAGTGAAAGTGGCATGAGCTTCGCTTAGTACTTATCAGACCTGTTGTCGCCAATACTCAAAATATCATAGAAACAACACGCCACCATGGAAAATGTTTTTGGTGTGGCTATCGTTTTAACACCCCAAAATAGCACAATAAGGCATGCTTCTGGATGTCTTTCTTGTTTTAGAAATATTCTGTTAATAGGCAATGCAAAACTTTGCATAAACCTACGTTGTTATTGAAGAAATAGCTTTTATAGGGGTACTAGTGAAAAAGGGTATAAGTCTTCTGAAGATCAAGTGAAAAAGGGTTTAAGTCTAGTATACTCCGTTAATGTATATACCCTTTTTTATTACGAGTTAAGTCGACTTGTACCCTTTTTCATTAGGACCCCAGTAATACGGCTACTTAAGCTGTCAAGTAAATAAGAACTATGCATGTTATAAAAAACGTTTGCGATGCCCAATTTCATATCGCTAGGTGTTTTCTTATGCTTGCTGCGTCAAGAAAAGAAAATTATGAAAATAAACCTGAGTACAGAGGTATGTTTTATTAGGTAGCGATGAAAATATTTCCAGGCCCGTGTATTGTTAGTCGCCCCTATTGTTAATATATAAAGATGTCCGAAACATGCGATAATATTAACGTGAATATCCTTGTAGCAAACAATCCATTGATTTTATTGAGCAGAGACCCTTTTTATCGCAGACGAATCTATCTATGACAGATTGTGCCTCACAACAATGCGCCGTTTCGTGAACCGTCGTGTATATTATTACTGGTATTGCTGTTATTTGTCCTCGATAGATAGCTTTTGTATAGTGCCCGATAAATACCAGAGCGGTCCCAGAAATACCTTGAATAAAATGGTTACATGTTGGTTCACAGTTTTCCATTTAAGTATTTCATATTTTATAGAATGTTAATTATTGCAACAAGCTACCTCCGTTGATAAATATGAGTAACGTAACGTTAAATAACAAAGTTTATTTAATCTTGAACAAAATTAAAATCCATTAATAAAAAGTAAATTAATGCCTAATGAATGACATTCTAAACCAGTTAAGCTTTGGGTAAAGGAAAAACCGAAATATTGAACCAGTTTTATTAAATGGGGTGTCATGATTTGTCAAAAGCTCCACAAATTATAATTATAGGTCATACTGTACATTATAAACTAACTGTTAACTTTCTTGTGAACTCTGTATTGTATTGGTTGTTTTTGTACCCTTAATCTTGATGCTGGAAGAGCGGGATCTTCTGTCACAAGTATTGCCATACTCACTAGAAGGTCCCAACACTATCCTTATTGTAAACACACTGGTTATGAACAATAAACGATTTTTCACTTTCATTTTCATTTTAAGTACTCGTAGTCGCTATTTGAATTATACCTATACTAATCCCGTCTCTTCAGAATACAAATTCTTCATAATAAAACATCTTGCTTGGTCATCGATCGCCACCTGCCTTGAAGTCCTGAAGGTGAAGTGCCGATCTGAGGATCGCGAGCCGCTTGCCTGCTCTTCCGCCCACGAGTTGGGGATCGGGGGCGGAAGAGCACGCAAGGGGCTCGCGCTGGCGCTGGGCTGATAAAGTGGGGAGTGTCCTCCAGATAAGGCGGGCGGGCGGGGACGCCCAACGGTACAGGGGAAGAGTAGCAAGCGATGTGAAATTAACATTAGGTTAATTTCATTCTACAGCCTTGGCCAAAGGTGTTTGGCCAAGGCTTGACATTTTCCTTTGTAACTTACAAATAAAGTATTAATTTTCAATTTTAAAAAACTCAAAGTTGTAATATATAAAGAAAGTGTTTGATCGTTTCGAAGTTGCTATTTGCTGAAGCTAGAAAAAGTCCGGTTTTACAATAAAGTTATTAATAGTAAAAAAAAATACGGAATTTCCCTTAACATCAACAAATATGACTAATGTTTCCGATAGATATACAACTTTCTATAATAAAAGATATAAATGCGCCTTTTAAAGTTTGACTTTTATATGAAAAACGCATGGGTGCTCAACACCTTTGGCCAAGGCTGTATGTACCTACAAGCGTTTAAAGTCTGCAGAAGTCAGAGATTATGTATACGTTTGACGTCTACTGAAAAGCAGTTGCCTTCATGAGTGTCATATATTTTAACAGATTTCTACAATTTATAGCGTTCGCAGAATGCTAGCTCTACTGAGCAGCCATAAGGCATTGCAGCGTTTAATTTATTTTACATAGGTAAATTTTGTTCAAAAACCATTGAAGGCCTCGTCAAGAACTCTAATGGATCTTAAGAATGCTTTTTGGCTTACTCTTAGAAGTGCAACCGATTGGACGCGAATACTTAATTTAGATTTTAAACTTAAACCAGATTATTAATAGGTATTTTTAAGTCGTCCATACGTGCATACATCGATTTGACATAACCAAGAGAAAATCAAAAGATAATCGTGATGTATAATCAAATAAGTCCACGTTACACTAGAAATAGGACTATCCTGCAAACTCTTTGTTCCAACCTCTTATCGCTTGCTCCAAACGACCACTAAGTTGCTTGCTCCTTAATGAATACAATCTGGCATCTTGGCCTTTCCCTGGCTAAATATTTAATTAGCGAAAAGGTGCTTTAATGGCTTAATTGTTGAAATATTACGTTTTGATAAGTCCCTGTTAGCTCGGCGTTGAACGATATTCTAATTGATTTGTTGAGCGGATTAATTTGGTCGGCGTAAGGAAACAGGGCATCGTTAATAAAAGAAAAGAAAAAATGGTTTGAGGGGGGTTAGGGATTGTCTTATTGGAGAAGCCGTATACGAGTATGTTTTATTTTCTATAATTATAGTAGTATATAAAATATCGGATTAATCTTGGTTTTCTTGGTTTTGTGACAAATGTTAACATGTGTTACATGTGTTATGTACTTATTATTTCCACAATAGGCAACAAAAACTTAAATTTGAATAGTTTCAGCATAAATTGGATTTTTAAATTAGATAGAACGGCTAATGATACATTTAGTATTGAAATTATGGCAAAGGAAGCGCTTCCTTTAGAGAGAGATATTTATGAATTTGGAGGAAGATTGTATTTATAGCGCAAAGCAAAGTTTGTCGTGTTTCTGTTACATTAACAACAGTACCTAGTTTTTTAATGATAACGGAATAAATCTATAAGTACCAGGAATTTAAAAATCTTGCTATTGCGGAAAATATATTAACTTTTTTTAATTGTCTTTGCAACTCACGTAACACGGTAAATAAGTATCAGTGACGTCTCCATTTTAATTGAGTCTTCTTTTAGTGTATAGAGTTAATAAATCCTTTAGTTTCAAAATGTATCAGCAAGAACTTGATCCTAACACATAGAAATTATGACCGTCTTCGTCGTCGTCATCGTCGTCGTCTTCGTCGTCGTCGTCGTCGTCGTCGTCGTCGTCGTCGTCGTCGTCGTCGTTGTCGTCGTTGTCGCCGTCGTCAAGCAATATGTAGGTAAAAAAATATACACTACACGTGCATTAATTTCCTCTCCTAAACATTTCAAAGTCGTTACGTTCAAGCGAGATTTTAAAGTGCCATCAAGGAAGGCAGTGTGTCAGTTCCTTCCTTAAGATAGGGCTTAATCAGGCGAGCTAGGTTCGTTAGACGGGGTGAATTAGGTTTGAGCCGTGGACTAGAGTTCCGCTCTAGATGCTAAAGCTAGATTAGGACATCATCTATTCAGGACAATATGTGTACAGTTAAAAGCATTAATATCTATACGGTTATAGCATCAAATATAGGTATATAGTATTGCCAGGGGCAAAGGAGCATATAGATATTTTTGGCGCCTTAGGAATGTATTGTATATATATTTATGACTTCGACTATTACACAACACAATTGGCTACCGTTAGGTAAAATAATTAAATAATTGAATTATATTATCTAAAAGTGGTAACCGTTAAAATTAGTTTACTCGTTATTGTTGAGCGCCTTATGCTTCAGATGATTAGTCTCGGCAAGATTTGAAAAGCATAAGTTCCATGGTTTATAAACTTCGTGGATTAAAAAGATATATGATGTAGGGTAACAGACACAGAATTTTGGAATAGAATAGAAAAAAATCTATTGCCACACACAAAACAGTACCTACACAAAAAACATACAGCTCTTGACTAATGCCCTTACTTATAAACGTGGAATAACCTTGGAGTAGCTATGCAATGTTTTATCCTTATCCGTCGAATTCAAATGTCACAACGACAGGTAAGGATAAAACATGACATAGCTACTCCAAGGTTATTCCACGTTTATAAGTAAGGGCATTAGTGTATAGTATGAAATAAAGATATCACAGAAAAAAAAATGTGGCAAAGGATTAGACTCAGCGTTTGCTATAGCAGGATCGCAAACAGCGCTGGTTTTCAGTCCGTCCCTCATAAATACCGTTTCACATTTTCCACGACTCAGGAATTTGGGATTTCTTGTTTTCACAAGAATATATTGATACGAAAACAAACCTTCACAAGTTAAATAACATACAGAATTTATGTAAAACTCAGCAGGCAATTCTTAATAATTAAGTCTTAGAATGATCAAAGTCATACATTTTGCCCCGAAATTTAATTAACATTCCTTGTAAACAGCAAAACCTTTTTAATGAAAAACCAATCAGCGGCGCCGAGCGGAAATAACTCAGACCTTGGCACATAAAGGTATGGAAATGGGGCAACCAGGTTAATAAGGCCCTGCCGTTTCGTCTTAGGCTTTACATTATTCATTAAAAATTTACACAATTTTATTTTTACCTTCTGCATACCTTTTACAAAGCTTTATTGTTGGATTTTTTGTTGCAACTTTGCGCGAACAGAATGTTTGTATTTTGGTTAGTGTAATTTAACTTTTTTGTTTGGTAGTTGTTTGTTATATATGACAAGTCTTGTATTTCTTTTTAATAATTTATGAAAGTATTCAAAAATAATATATTTTCATGGATTTACCTTCCGACTCGAGGGATTAACTAACGAGATATACCTACTGCTCGCCGTGCCGTACTTGACTATCTTTTAATTTTATAAGAGAAACCCTACGACGGAGTTATGGCACGTACCTATCCAAGTTACTTATTGATATATGAATGTGGTATTTTAATATGCCTTCAATATAAAACGGGACTTACATTTTTAACAACACTTTATTGAACCTCGGTTTGTCATTTCGGTTTCAAATTTGTAACATTTTTTTTTAGAATTTTCTAGCATCCGATTCAGCTAATTTCACATGCTAATGTTACTTCGATGACAATGCAATGTTTAAGTGCCTTAGAACTGAGGGCTTATTGTCTAACGCACTTGCAATCACGATCGTTTTCATTTTGAAGTCGAAGTTTCAAGTTCCAAAATCGAAGGCTTGTCTGCATACAAAATGAAAACAATGGGGATATTTTTAACGTATATTTCTATTATACATTTAGGGCCACTTGCACTGAAAATTTAACACTGGGAAGACACTAAGGCCCGCTTGCACGTAAATTCATATGAGAACTCTAAATTTTAACGAATTAACCTGCTTACCTAGGGTTAACCTGGGGTTAAAGTTTACGTGCAAGCGGGCCTAAGGCCTAATAACTAGAATAATACTTACATATAATGAAACAATAATGTTTTAAATTAATGATTTCTATGTATATTTTAGGTATATCAATTTGCTGACGTGTAAATTACATTTACCAATGAATAACTGAACCATTGAACACTGGTCTTTTCCTATGCCAAGCCTTCGATGCACAAAATAGAAGCTAGGTGGGTAGGTAGCCTAGGTAATCTCTTACCTGTGTTCTGCTATTCTGTTCCTTCTTGGTTAGGCTATAGCTTAATCGGCTTCGCACAATGTAGCACTAGCTCTGGCTCACGGGGAATATCTTAGTAAAACGGTGCAGTAGAACCATTAGTTCCATGTAGAGCGGCGAGCATCAGTAGGTAATCGGATTTGGAAATTAAAATTGATTATCTATGAAGGGTCTAAGGATAAGTCTAAAGATTTGAGGCGATTTTAAATTAAGTGGAGCGCTGAAACAGCAGACAAGCAAGCACTGCTGGTCCATAGACCTAAGAACTCAAAGGCCTTACAAAACAATTGCATATTAGGCAGGTTACCCATCATTTTATCGAATGTTTCAGGGTGTCTTAAACATTCATTACTTAGGTTAGGTTAGGTTGAACTTTTGATAACCCGAATGTCTTTCGAAGAAATAAAAATCTATGTAATGATACATTCGTTAAAAGGTGTTTCGATAAAATAATACGTATTGTTCAGAAAATATGAATTGGCCGTCTGTAATCTTCACTAAGATCTTTGTTAGTATCAAACAAAAGGTAATCGTAAAACCTCGTTCTTCAAACAGCACAGTGGGTTGAAAGGTTAAGGTTAAGGTTAGGTCCGGTAAGTCTTAACACAGAAAAAAAGATCGCAAGGTAGATAACAGACGGCCAAATAATATTTCCTATAGGCAGAACAGCCGTGTGCCTGATCTAAATCATCTAATGTGGAAGGTTTCTAACTAGATCTAAGAGAAGGAAGAAATCGTGTAGAGACCGTATAAGGAGAATCTGTGCAAACAGGAAGATATAGAAACAGTATCTTTGTAAACTGGATTGTTTTACTGGTGAGTTGTTTTGCTTTATGTGCAATGATTCGTGTTTTTCGTTATTTAGTAACTAAAATTTGATTGTTACTCGATAGTTAGTTATTGTTAGTGGCTTTATTTTACTACCTAACCCCCTTACTTATAAACGTGGAACAAGCTTGGAATAGTTTATACCATGCTTTGTCCTCATCTGTAATTGTGACATTTGCATCTGACAGAAAGTGATAAAGCATGACATAAACTATTCCAAGCTTATTTCACGTTTATAAGTACGGGGATAAGACTATAATTACTGTATTTTTTTTGGTTGTCCTAAAATCAACAAATAGTAAAACAGATTTCTACAAATATAGTGGAGCTATCTACATAATTTATTACCTACTAGATGTGTCTAATTGTCTATGTTCACCGAATGCCAGTCACATAACAAGCGTATGTTAAATTAACAGACTTTAGACAGGAAAACTAAAAAAAAAACTTGTTCTTTACACAAGTTTAAATTGGAACAGGTACAGCGCAATTCGTTACAAAGTTTTAACAGTGAATAGTCAAGCGTGAGCTAATACTGCTAGTCCGCGTGACATTGTAGCGAGCAAGCACAAGATTAAACTAGTGATTTACCTGAGCAAAAACATTTTTAGCGGGAAATGTTGCAAACCAACTGAAGTACAATGTAGAGAATTCCTTCACTAGTATATATTTGATTAAAAGCGCTAGCCATCGCTTTTGCAATGCGCTTTTTGTAACCTTAACACTTCTTTCCGTATTTTCCTAGTAAGTAATGTCTTCATTTAGGAGCGCTATTTTCTAATTGGTAAACTGCTTTGTTTTATTATTCTAAATAGGTATTTGGTTGACGTAATTGGGCCTATATTCAACATTTTTTAACAATTGTACTCGTAATAGTTTTTATTAACTTGGCAGCTAGCAAGAGTGGCCGTATCGTAGAATACCTATCTGCTATGCAATATCTGCTGACAAACAGGTAGGGTTTGGAGGCCCTGTCTAATGTCTAACCCAAGATAATTTTGCTCTTAACAGTTGTTTTTATTGCATCGAAATATTCTATCAGCGATTTCAAAAATCATGTTGCCCATAAGTAACATTTTAAAATCTCTTTCTAGACTAAACCAAACAATAACTACCTATACCCTTTAAAATTCTTATCTCAATCAAAGTTCTTATTCAGATCCTAAATCTAGTTCAGTACATCTAGGTCAACTGTCGTTATCGGAGTGTATTAGAACCGCAAACTCATCAGCGGAATCCTAAGGACATCTGGAGTCCTCATAGGTCTTTATAAAGGTCAGGGAAGTTTTAACGAGGACGGGAGGGCAGTGTTACGACGCTAATTGATTCTGTTCTCTCCCCGGGCTCGTGAAGGAGGCTTTAGGGACTCGTATATGAGGTTTTAGGGCAGTTGACCCGTCAAAATGGGGACAAATCATTGTAAAAGGGGTTCTACATGGAATTATACAAGAATATAAGGTCATTAATATTGAATTCAAGATTCTGTTTTTTTTTTATTCAAAATTAAAACCAAAATATAAAATTTTTGGCGTTGATTGCTTTAGATATTATAACGTTAAGAGCTAGGTTTCGCCCGCTGTTAAATTCAAATGTATAATATACATAACAGTATATATCATATTATGATTGTGTACTATAGAATTTAACTTATTTATAATTTAAAAAAAAATTACAAAAAAAATGGAGTTTATTGAAACATAGAGAACAGTTTATGTTAGCATTATCAATAATCTGAATATTACCGCTGAGAATTTAATTAAAGCATCCTATATACTTATATCAAAATGTTCCAAAATTTCCGGCCGGATTAAGCACTATTTACTGACTATCTTATAAAAAATCAAAAAGTAAACATATATAAATGAAGCCGTGACTTATTGTTGAACGTATTACTTAGCAAACTGTATTCATCCAAGTCGTTCGACCCAGGGAAGCAACACGGCCATGATTATACATCGATTATTCAATGATCACTGAAGCACACAGGTGTGTTCCGCTTTGATCCTACCCCTCAAGCTTATTTTTAACCTCACGACACTCCCTTTGATTTTAATACGAATATTTTGCATCAAGATTTCCCTGACAGTGATTTTGTGATGGTTTTTGAAGAAATTATGCAAATTTTCTGGTTGATGGTAAAGCGTCAAGATTAGAAAGGGGATGGATAAGCTGTCTGGTAAATCGCTGACTTAAAAACATATTTTCCCTGCTTTAAACTTGCCTCAAGCCATAATGGAGCACAATAGAATTTATGAATTCAAGTGGGTATTGTTTGGGGATAAGTAGAACACATACTCCTAATGGCCGAACCCTATATTCAAACCGCGGACAGATAGGCTTACTTCGGATTAAAATTTGACACATTTTGTACGAGCAAATGTCAAATTTTAACCCGAAGTAAGCCTTATCTATCCACGGTTTGAATATAGGGTTCGGAAGTAAGTATGTAATAAAAAAAACGTGATCCTCGTAGGTCTTCTTTTAATTTTCTAACCATTTTTGTATTTTATGAATTGATCAGTAAACTAAATCTTTAATAATGTTAATGTTTTAATATTTAATGACTCACTGCTAACAGATAAAAAACGACCGAGCAACAGTATGTGCTGCATTTCACTTCCAAAATACCGGGAAGTGCGCTTAAATGCCTGAGCACCTTTTAAATTCCGGTGTAAATGCCTGGGAACACCGGCGCGAGTGACAAGAGGAATGACCAACGAATGTCTGCTTAAATTACGGTATAATACCGAAATGCCGGGAGCCGTGCGGAACATTCCAGATGTTTTAAATGTCTAAAGTTTTCGCATCTTTCAACTAGATTGTGAGTCTGTGGGGAAAATGTGAATTCAAGATGTCCATCGCATCAGCCTTAAACGAATGGGCAGTTTTAACTTAGGCGCTAAAAGTTTTCTTTATTTTTTTTAGACCAAATCCTTTATTTTTAACACCCGAATCAAACAGAGGAGTAATATACTGCCCTCTTAAATAAAAAGGACGCATGCGCCATTTGATAGTCAAAGTAAATGTAACCCCGAATCTTAAGAAATAAAGGCACTAATACATAAGCGGTTCTATGAGACATACGTCCTTTTTTCTAAGGAAGGCAGTATAAGTTTAACGTGTGTACAGTCTGTGAACACTTAGAAGGTACTTCGGTTTTATATTTCTTTCTCACTCGCTCTTAATAACAGCGTGTCAGAGTGAGTAAGAGACAAACCCGAAGCACCTTCTAAGTGCTGTGGCATCGTAACTCCCAAAAGAATGAGCTGTAGTTTTTTTCAATAGAAAGCTTGTTTAATTGAGTTGTTTCTTAGCCGTTTGATGTAAGGCCCTTTAAGAGATATTAGCTTTGAATTACAATTATAATGACGCGGGTGTTTATTAAATAGCTTTTGTTGTGTATTATTTTTTGGATAAGTGAATGATAGTGTATTTGCCTTATAGGTAAGGCGTGCGTCTCTTAAGCAGTGTCACGCGTTCGGACCGCTCCTTCATCTGGTTTTATCGAAACTAATATGCGGACTTGAATCTGTATTCTATTAGGTAAGTCTGCAATGCGATCCAAAGTTGCGTGCAAGTCAATACTTATCTCATTTACAGAATTGACATTGTTATTTTGAACGCATTTCCCAAAATTACCTACATAGTTTTAGTTCATGTTGCACAATTCCATTTCACCAAATTCCTTTACAAGTTCCCAGAATGAAGCGAACGTAAACGTAGTCAAAGCAACTCGGGGCATGCGTTCAAACCAGAAGCGCTAGCGCAGATGTCATTCCCTGCAAACACTATCGGCTGCGTTACTATTGTCCTCTCGCCGCAACGCCCCCGTCCAGTTTAATCACCGTGGTAGCCCCGGCATCCATTTTATCCGGCACAATACAGCCGAGCGGAAATCCAAACGCTTTGGAACTAAATTGCGAGCAATTTTCAAGTGGAAATTTCAGTTTTTAACTCCGAACTGTTGTAATAACATCTGTAGCGGATATCTGATTCCAGCTGTAGATTTTGTGAAGTTTCTGTTATTAAATAAGTCCTGCACGTCTTTGATGGAACAAAAATCGCGTCATTGCTCTGTAATAAATTAGGTTAAAAGATGTAGAAAGAAATAAACTAGCACAATATTTGAAATTAATTTACATGTTCTTGCCTACTCCTCTCTCTGAATATTCTAAAACTTATTTCAAAGCTAGACTCCCGAGGCATAACCTGGCTAAACATCTCGCCGCCATCTTAAATTAAATGTCAAAATAAACAAACGGGCTCTCAAACTTTAGCCCGGGCGAGTTGGCTTAAAACCTCGCACTTGGCGCAAGTTGTCGCTGACAAACGCAATCGCGGAACAAACGCGGCACACGTGAAATAGAGCTTTATCCTTTGCGTCCGGATGTTATAAGCACTAACTTACACAATTTCAGTACTTCTAGCACAACAAAGTTTGATAACTATTCAAATCAATACTTTGATTTAACCGACTTGAACGGCTTAAAACAACCTCGTACATTTGATGGCGCAATATTAAAATAAGCTAATTATAAATGTCACTCAACCTTTGCCTAGTAGTAGTTAGTACTAATTACGAGTTTCTTGTAAACAAACTCTAGTTAAGTTCTTACTTTTTTATTTTCCTACAATTATTTTATCACGTTTTTAACGTTCAACTTAAGTTTTCTCATTAGGTACTACAGGTTGATTCAAAAAGTTCAAACATCACAAACTAAGAGAAATGAAAAAAAAAACAATAATTTTAAATACACAAACGTTTATCACGGCTTTATTCTTCGATAATAATAATAATGTCGACAGGAAACGTTCAGTCAGGTAATTTAGTCCTCGTGTCCTTGGCGGTTGCTAGGTAGTTATAATTATGGAACATCGGCACGTGTAGCGTTACCATCGTCTATCAGTCATAATTTATTCAGTTATTGAACCATAACAAGTATACCAGGAATAACATCAGTGCTTTCAGGCAAGAACAGGGTTAATTGGCATCCTAGAAGCTCTCCATAATAGTAACCCCCTTTGCAAGGAAACTTGTATGCAGGGGGGGTTACTTTTCTCTGCAGCTGACTGTACAAACATAATGTTATTTCTCTATTCTCGTCGTGAAAACTCTAGAAAAGATAATTTTGGGTACTATTTGAATTTAGCTACAGCTGTTCCTTTATTTATCGTGTAATACAAAGATCGTACCAGAATTACAGTAACTCGAATAAATACCAAATTATAATTCATTCGCCACATTATTAATGTATTTAAGTAATGAAATATCAATTAATTCTCATTAATTATTAAAACATACGAGACATTAATGTTCCTTCATGATTACGCTGCGTTTGAGTCTATTCAAGTTTTATTTTTAACTGTCAACGGCTCTCGTTTTGGCGGGTAATTGGCGCGGACTAGATTTACAAGTTTCTTTCAAACAAAAGCTAAATGACAAAGGTGAAACGGCGGTATAAAAATAGATTTAAGATTACAATGATGTTGCAAAGGGAAAAATACTTACATTGCTGCTAGCTCAAAAGGTTCCAATGATAAGTTTTTTTAATGTATGAAATGGTTAGTTGAGACTAAAATCCAATTAGGCGTCCAATAGTTGTAAAACTTATTACCAGTTCTGAATGAGCAGTATTTTTTTAAAGCCCTTTAATTTACAAATACATTATTTTATTTCGTTATATTGAAATTCAATTATTTAATCAATACTTCAAAAGGGTGGTCTCGGTGGGATTCCGATCGATTGGCATAGCTCGCACAAAGCAGTATTATTTAATATTCGCCACACCCGCGGACCTATATTCGGATCCGGTGGGAAATACCCGGGTAACACATGGTTTGTTTACTCTTCATTTTTTATCACAGCTAAGGGAAGAAAATACGTTTCAGTATTTAGACAAAATAATTATTTAATTTGCGAAATAAATTGTTAAATTGAAACAGTATACATTTTTTCTATTTATCTGGTTTGTTTAGCGCAGAACTGTACAATGATTATTATTAAAGTTTGCTAGTAGGTTAATTTAATACTACATACATGTTTTTCCTTCGAAATACTTTTGTAAGTATTCTCAAAACACGCTGTATTTATGCAATTCATTTTTTCTGGAGAAGTGTCAAACCAAAAACAATAAAAAAATCGAACGATATTAACAAAATATTCGATTGCCGCCATTTAGTTTAGCATTTAGCCATTTACACTGATGTAATCGTTGTATCGCGAGCTGTGCGCTGCCCGGGTTGCCAGGATTGCCCGGGTTGCCCGGGTTGCCCGGGTAATGCGGTCGCCTGATGAAGCCGCCCGGTTGAATACTGATGGAGGACACTGACCTCCCCGCATTTATCACCCTGTTGCATAATATGCTGATGCCAAGGCAGCCCTGTACTTGCAGCAATATATGCTACACCTTTTTTCTGTAGATTCTGTTTTTCTTTTTTTCTGTTTCTTACTCGAAATCACTAGCTGGGGCCCGTTTCACGAAGCTACAAGTTACAAATTACATGCAGAAGTCTTTTTTTAACTCCTTTTGCTAGATGGAGAGTTCCGCTTGTAATTTGTAACTTGTAGCTGTGTGAAACGGGCCACTGGGCCCACTGGCAATTTCAGGATAATACCGTTTTCACTTTTCAACTTTTAGTTTGGACTACTGAAAAAAATGACGTTGCGTTTTTCGGGTGCAACTACACATAATAAGGAGTGCTTGCAGAATTACAATTATATTAAATACTCACCTATTCTACAAATTATATAGATTAGGTAAAAGCGGACAGAATTGAACACTGTTGTATTCAATCGTTATATAAAAAATATTTAAATTTACATAATATCAACAAAAACATAACGGTTTTCTAAGTTAAATGAGCGCCACATCATCACAGGTAAGCCGCTTTCATTATAATGTGGCGTTATCTATGAAAAGCTACCTTATTGTCGATGGCGCTTACGCCGCACTGCGTCACGCGAAGTTGTATTTATATCGGAGCATCGTTAATAATGGCGGAAGTGCCATCGGCAATAAGGTCCCTTGTCATAAATAACGCCACATATGTACTTGCAACGGTGTGGGTTATTTTAGACGCGGTACGTTTGGTATTTCCGGCGATACTAATTTTAGAACATTTGGCCATAATTATTCCCACACATAAAACATTTTTAGCCAAGTAATCAAAATCTCTAAGATGTCGTGATCTAGCGGTACTTTTTAAAGTTATCTAAGTTACCATTCTTTTACTAACAATTAAATATATTCTTTCTGGGGCAGTTTCAAATATAGTACATAACAGTTGATGTTGTACCAAACCAAACTCTCCCTACGTTATATACTAAAGTTAATGAAACGGGTTCTTACCAGAGTAACTCTCTACTCACTCTAGCTACTTGTAGAAAACACATACAAGCTAGAGTCCACCTACCTACGTACCTACAAAATTCTACCTTTAAAATTCGGTTTGATATACAAATGTAGGTTCCATTATCTCCTCAAACAAACGAAGATTTCACTCCGAGGTATGAAACTAAAATTGAAAATTCATCAAAACATTTCCAAACACAATCAAAACTCGCGATCCAACTTGAACGGTGCAAAAATGAAGTATCAAAATTAACCGTACGTTTATAAAGGGTGATGTAGTATGTTCGCCCGGGCCTGATTTACGTCCGGATCGCATCACTCAGGCAATATCCGGGTCGGCAGACACCCGGGCGCAGGTAAACGGAAATGGAATAATTTTTCATTTTCTCGTTTGATTAATTTAGGAATGAGTTTGCGTTTTCATTTTTATTAATTTGTAGTTTTTTTTTATAGAACACGGAACGTTTACAATTATTATTTTTTGAAATCAGTTTCAGTTAAGTAAGGGCTTTTATTTCATTTTTGCTCTGCTTTTATTATATAATATCACATAACGTTGCAAAAATAAGGACCAATTTATATTTCAGCACAAATATAACACTAAATAAAAAAGTTATGTACCTACTTACTTTAATTAAAATTAGTAATCTGATTCCTAGAATAGATACTAGATTAAACAATAAATTTTAATTTTCCTTTTTGTTTTTAATTTTATACTATGAGACTAAGACAGGGTATACAATCGAATCGTAAGAATATAGTATTTTTGCATTTTCTATGGTGGTCTAGGAAATTGTATTTTTGCATGTAAAATTTTACTATGAAGTATACAATACCTACTATATGACCCATCAGTAATCAGAAATACTAATACGAAACACAGGTTGATAAAGTTAAGTTTATAAAATACACATAAACATAGTGAAATAGAGATTTGGCAATATGTACACAGATGTAGGAGCAAGTTGACACTTGGTTATTCCGTCCCTACGCCGACAGCACGCCGAGTGTATTTGTAAAACAAGGTCGCCATTTTCAGGCCGTGATAAAAAACAACACGTCCACATGATAGATGAGATCAGTAACGAGATCTCAAGGGCCAACTGTAAATTTCAAGGTATGAGTAATATTTGTGGCGTGAATAAGTCAATTTCTATGAAGATAATACAAAAACAGATTGACTTTACATTTAAAAATCGTACCTATTTAGGGACTATTGAGTAGCTTCACTATTGAAAACTTAAGGTTAAAATATCTATAATCAATGCATTCAGCTCAACGACCAAACATAATGACTGGCGTTTATTTTGTGACTTACATTTTCCCAATTGTATTTTAACCTTTTATGATTCTTTCTAGTGAAGAATAAAGAGTATTTTTAGTATTAACTGGTATTTTTACACCATTGTTTTTAGATTATTAGTTCAGTAATATATTAAGAATTCAAGTTTATTCAAACCAACAAAATAACAAGACCCGTCCGAAACCCGTCTGTATCCATAAATTAATTTACTACCTCTGACTATACTCGTAGCTACCCTTACAAATATTCGCAACTATACAGAATTTTAGCGCTACTCAAAGCTATGAGGGCGAAATTATCATATAATTTGTACTCAGCCTGTTTGCAAAGGCAGCTTTGTGTCCTCAGCGGTTTTTGCCTCATTACGCAGAATTAGGGTATTTTCTAGAAAAATAATGCGAGCTCCTTCACCGAATGAATATTCAACAAGAGGCGCCGAAACGGGCACGCAGTCCAGAGTATAATTAAAAAGTTGAAACCTGAAGCTATTATAAATTAATTATTATTTCTACGCGTTAATTTTCGGAAATCTTGAATGACGAAATTCGAATTTAGAACACTCTGTATACGGCGGTGCAATTCGTAGCGTACTTAGCTGATTAGAATATTAGATTCTGATCCAGTCTGCGGTTGATTAGGAAACGTACCTGAAACAAACACGTGAGGTTATTAGTTAGTGAGATGTAGCGATCCAGAAATGGTAATTAGCAGGCTAACGCTCTAAAGGCTTAGTTTCATTGGTCAATAACTCGCACTCTTGTAAGCAATCCATTGACGAGTTGTTTTAACATTATTAAGCTGAAAGCTATTGCAGCGATGCAAGGTACCTCGAAAAAAAAATCGGGCTATCAAACAATGTTATTGAGCCTTCAGTGAGATTGTTTGCCGTACCACACACACCTATATATTTCTAAACTATAAGTAATGAGGTATCCGAATACTACTATTTTACTATTTTTTTCATTACCGATTTTTGCATATTATTTTATCAACATAGAAATAACTTCACTGAACTAAAGTAGGTACCCAAGTAGGTAGAGATCGTGATCTTAAACTGAATGCCAGCCCACTGTGTTTATGCTACATGTGGATGAATTTTTATAGGTCTATTGGTGGAGTGACGTTCAGTTTTAAATTAGACGCGCTCTATATTAAAAAAAAAACAAAGTTGTTTAAACTCAGTCTAAATAGTAAATAAATGACGTTCATTACGAAAATGAAAACTGTAGATCGTTGATTTGCCGTTCGCTCCGATAATCGCCGTGTGAGTTTAAACAGCGATGTTTGCGCTTCATCGGGTTATATCGGCTGGAGCCGCCGCGAGCGCACGTTCATTGAACAAACAATCCAACAAGCTTTCTTTCAAACAACCCGACCAGCCAATTAACGGGCCACAAACTTCATAAAGACTCCCCGTTCAACGCGAGAGAACGTAAGTTTGAGAACTAAATACCGTCTTCACAAAGTTATGAAATTTCAATTAAATTAACAGGTACGCTCTGTACCTCAACGAGCTCTGTTAACCTTTAACACAATAGTTTTTAGCCCCTGTACTAGGCAGCCATTTTCCTCTTTCAAGAGCCTTGAGCGCAGACCGCGATAACTTTGTTCTGGCACGAACATATCCCACAAAGCAGTACAACAAATAAAGAAATACAAGGTTGCGTCGCGCTAAAGCATTCTAGCGCGAAGCGCTCTCAGACGGAAAAGCGGGAAAGATATGTTCCTTTTTTTACTTTTAAAATCCGATGCGACATCATCCAGCCTTCGAGAAAATAGTTTCAGCGAGATTCTTCAATTCAGATTTTCCGGAACGTGACTTGGAACAACTCCGCTCCGGGCGAGCGATAATATTTTCTTTTAACTCAAATTCAATACCGCTGTAAGCAATTTGACATTCTAGAATTATTAATGAAATTTTCCTGTAATTTTTCTGCGGCCTCACTCGTAATCAAAAGGCAAAACAGTCGTAAAGTGAAAACCCTCTAGAAATATTCTCATAAAATCATAGACGGTACTCGGAATTTCATCTCCTTTGTATTTTGTATCTCGAGTAGAGTAAACAGAAAGAACTCAATTTGTACGGAATCTTGAACGACTTGTATTTTGGGTGTTGTTTGCTACAAACGTTTTGCCATTTAATATTCAAAAGTTACCTTGGATTTGCCCTTTCATTTTGATCGTATATTATATTATATTTCATGAGATGTATTCAAAACTTTTGCTACTAAATAAGTAAAGTCTGCTTTAAGAGCTATGACATCTCAAGGAGCGTAAGGTGAAACATTTTCCCAGGCTTGTTAACTTTTCAGGAACTCGCAACTCCCGCTGCTATTAAGTATAATGATAGCTCAGGAAGGAAGAAAGCCCGCCGCCGCCTCTGGGACCTCGCCCTCTTAATTAAAAAAGGGACCTAATAAAATTCCTTGGCGCAGCCCTGCAAATTGAGACAGAGTTTTATCACGAAACCAGGCGCATTAAAAATATACGACATTAAAGCAAATGTGGTATTAATTAATTTAAAATTAAATCAAATGACTGACAGCCGTATTTAAGACTTTATTCACCATTCACCAGGAAACTCGAAATTACACAACCTGTCACTTTTGGCCCGATTGGTACGACTGCGTTTAGTTTATTTATTTTTATTTACCATTCTTCAGAATCTGCGTGTACGCATTATGCCAGAAACCCATTGGCTATGACAGAATGTCCGTCCATACTGCCCTTTCTTTTCGTCGCTGTACAGTCACCAGCAATAATATATATAAATAATTAAGACCTGTCAGATATTTTTGCGCCCAACGTTGGATTATATTTATTGCTGGTGACTGTACTTTCCTTGTTATACAACTTTACTGAAAATAACTTACACATTGCATTGGTCTAATTAAAAACCAATTAACAGGCTCAAAACAAATGGATCGTTCAACAAATAGGACTCAACCAATTAAGTGGCGACGAAAAAAGGCCTTTGGCAAAACTAGGGCGGAACAGCTACTTGGCGGCCTACATGTGTTGTTGCCAAGATTGCTGGCCTGCTGCCAGCGCAGATCCGACCTAAAGCCAAGTGTTTTGCCAAAAAAATAGGCATTTGCGCATCGGGGCAAATGTTCATTTTTCATCAGGGTTTTAAAGATTTGACGATACTTTTAAGCGCTTGTTATGTTAAAATGTAATTAATGTCCAACTTCTATAATCAAAATGATTTACTCATGTAGGGATAAATTTAACTTTTCTGTATTTCCAAGAATATTCAAGTGATGAAACGCACGCTTCTGTTTCATTAATTAATTCGATTTGGATAAACACGGAATAAAAAGCTTGCGGCTTACTGAACGCCCTACAATAAAATTACATTCAGCTGAGAGCACAAAACGATCGAAGGGATTTAATTATATTATTTACAACAGCAACAATGTCTCATCCAACATCGGGTTCGAAAATATCTGAACCGGTTTTGTGTTTAGTTATTGGGCATTTTTGTCGCAATAGTCACTAATTACGCAGTGATGGTTAGAATTAAAAGAAGGTCTGAAACTGGACCATACTTTGAAAATCGACGTTTTAAATTAAGTAATCTCCATCCCTTTTTCCTGATTTTGTTTCAAATGACGGATGAAAGGGATAAGGCATTCAAAGTTTAAAATTTAGCTTCGTCATAACCACGTAGGGAGTTGATGTCGTTCATTGTGGAACCTGAGAGGTACAGTCATCGGCAATGTAATCTATACATATAATAAAGTTGTAGAAGGGAAAAAATCTGTACATTCGAGATATTTACTCAAAAATACTATAGGGGCCCTCGGAATGAGCAGCAGAACACGTTTCTACAATTTTTTGAGTTGGTGTCTGTTTGTCTGTTTGTCTGTTTGTCTGTTTGTCTGTTTGTCTGTTTGTCTGTTTGTCTGCTTAATTTTGTTTCTCCTCGCATCAATTGAAAACCACTGAACCAATTTTAATGCGGTTTTCACTAAAACATTTCAGTAAACCGTGACCAGGTTTATATATAATAAAAAATTAAGATATGACAATCAAAGTGGGGGAAAAGAGGGGTTAAAGTTAGTATGGAAAAAAGTTACCGGATTGAGCTGGTTACTTGAAACTTTGTATAATTACTCTTCGTAACAAATTAAACAATACCTGTTTCAGGATTTCTCGATTAAAGTTAAAACAACTAGGAAATTATCAAATTAGGCCAATTACATGTATTTCTTTAAAACCCTATTCGAGGGCCGTCGATCACTTTACGTGATTACAAATATCAACATTTTATTCTCCGTTTATTACATAGAAACTAAATTCAAGGATTTTTTATAATTCAATGTACAAAATGTTAAAAAAAGACAAAATAAATTTATTCCAATACGTTGTTGTAACAAATGAGACGCCATGATGACGTGCATCAAAGAAAAGGACAACCATATCCCTCCCATAACTGGAGAGATCAAGACAGAAAAGCACGCGATCATAGATAAACGTTATAGAAGCGAAGTTGTGATTGAAATTTACATTGTCGCGTTGGTACTTGAAAACATTGTTTTAATGCGTAATAACGAAAGATCAAGTTCGAATACATACATATTTAAGACAATATTTGGACAACCAAACTCCTATTTTTAACCGCCGGAAAAAAAGGAGGAGATTATACGTTCCACTGTATGTAATTTTTTTTATGTACAATAAGTACCAACGTATCAACGATTTCTCCGTCAATTATGGTCCAATTTCAAAAATTCTTTTTTGTTTATAGAATATACTTCCGAAGTGGTCTCATTGTCACCAAATTGTAATCTGATGAGGGGATCCATGAGGAATTGAGGGAACTCCTCAAATATTATAGGTAGTATTTTTACTAACAAGTCCAGCATTTGCATTCAGATAATATCATTTGGTGAACTGAAACTGATGATGAAGACCACAGATGGTCAACGGAACTCCTCAATGGTACCTATTTCAAGGGTGGCGATAGTTAAGATATCTCGATTAAGATAGTTGAGCGACTATAACGTAGAACATTTAATTGTTGAAATATGACTATGACTTTCCCGTGGACTTGCGGTGAACTTGAAATGTCTTAAAGTTTCATATCAACTAAAAAGTGGGACTACATGACAGCTTACTATGATCACTAAAAAGTATAAAATAAAATAAACGTTTTAAAAAACACAAAACCACGTTCAAAAACGCATAAAACATATTTTTTTTAAATGGTAGGTAACTTATAGATAGGTCAGTGACTTACAATATTTTTAACCAAAAGCCGACTTCAGTTTGACCGACCTATATGTACCTACCATTTTAAAAGAAGTTATTTTTTGCGTTTTTGAAGGTGGTTTTTTTATTAACTTAGCTTGGGTTTAACAATTTCGATCATTAATTATTCTCTTCTTTGGGTTCCGCAGCATTATAGCGAAAAGAGAAACCGTACAATTTCGTCATGTTCATGTTTATCTAAAACATATAATATGTCACATGTACCTACATTTTTTTGGTTATAAACATTAGTAGTATATCAATCAGATTATGAAATAAAAAAATAATTTCGTTAGTAGTAAAAAAACAGTACCTACTGAATAAACTAACTCTAATAGCGCAAACTTGCAATGCATTTATTTCAGGATCATAGAGTTCCATAGATTATTAGTAACATTAAATCTTATTCTCTATTAGTAATTATTTGTCAAAAATGTACAATTGATTAACTTATTTTCTCCTATGGCTTCTGCCACCCAGTGTGACAACCCATGTTGTACATTCTGTTTTGTTAGTCTATGTCAAAATGAGCGATGTCTGATTGACGTTGACATATCCGGATTTTATAATTTTTTCCGCCATTTTCAAGACTTCGTCTCCTGACATTGGTGGAATCATCGATAGTATCGATGGAGCTACAAACGAAAAATTGAATTGAAAATTGTCCGGACTTCGTCAAGGCTTCTCAATATTACCATTTTTACAGTACTCCTTCTTCTTAGTAGCTCTGGGCCGGTTATCGCTATCACACTTGCACTCGCATCTGACAGTATGTTTGTCACTTTTTTTAATAGAAAAACGAAGATTGCCGAGTGCTATTAAGAAACTGGTCGTACTGTAGGTACAGTTGTTATTTAAATATTAGGGTGGTTAATATGATCATTTGATTTTTTTAAGGGTAGTCACATAATTTTTGGCGGTTGATTAACTACTGTGCTACTATGAAAAATATGAGGGTAGTTTTGCGTGCGGAAATTAGCGTTAGTTTTAGTTATAGGTTTAAACGATTACACGTTGTAAAATCAAGTTTTAAGGAAACGAGCCGGGGGGTGCGGGGCCAAAGTGATAAATAGGGGGCTCGGAGGCGCAGCCCCCGCCTTAAAGAAAGGACCTTACCGACATCCTTAATAAGATAGCTAGGTAAGTTTTTTAGTTTTCATGTTTCCTCTAGAGCAGATAATAGGAGCTCTGATGAATTTTCGTTCATTTCGTTTTGCGTGCGGAAATCAGCGTTAATTTGAGTTAAGTATTCGAGTCTAAACGATTAGATATTACATTAGGCATTGTGAATATTAGGTAAAGTCAAGGCAAAGGTTTACACAGGAGGGGCTCGAGGCCGTAACCCCTCCTTTAGAAATACACCGTACCGACATATTTATATGTTACTAGAGGACGCCCGCGACTTGGTATGCGTAGAATTAGTTTCCCACCACTCCCCCCATTTATTCCCGTTGGGGGTCGATTTACGGGAAATCCTTTCTTAGTGCTCACTTACATCATGAAAGGAACCCCTGTACCAAATTTCAAGTTTCTAGGTACAGTAGTTTCGGCTATGCGTTGATATATAAGTCAGTCAGGTTTGCCTTTTTTATATATAGATATAAGATAGATAAGATAGGGTAGATTTGAGCTTTCTTTTGTCTTTCAAAGTAGAAAATAGGAGTTCCGTTGAGTTGTCTTAAGAACACTTAATTGGGCCCGGTTTGACGGATCTTACCATAATATTATAAACTGGCCAGAACCACGACTTCGTCTGCGTTGATTTCGATTATCGTTATTCCCTCGGGAACTTTTAAATTTTCCGGGATAAAAAGTAGCCTATGTTTTAATCCATTGTATAAGCCATCTCCATTTCAAATTTCATCCAGTTCGGTCTAGCTTTTGCAAGAGTGCATAATGTACACATACTATGAATTTTGCGCTTATAATTATTAGTAAGGATGAGAAAGTTTAGAAGTTTGTTAATTACGCTTCAACCACTGAACGTATCCAGATTAAACTTGGCACACATATAGGTTAGGTTCTGGAATAGGACTTAGGATAGTTTTTATCCAATAAAACGTCTCATTCCTACGGGAAATCAAATTAATCGTTAAAAGATGTGAATTTGCTCACAAAGTTTACATGGACGAGTATAAAAATTAAAAAGGTGAAATCTCAGGTGTGAGTAGTGTGTTTTTATTTCTGTTTACGTTTGTCATCCTGTAATCCTTTCAGTTGTATCCACTGATGTGTGCGTACACGGAAGTTACTAAAGAAACACACTTTTAGTGTATAGATACGAACTAGATGGCGCTAGCTGGGTATCGAATTGTTGCTCTGGTGTGGTCAAAGTCGCTGCCCGGGGTGGTTGAGCGATTTTCTCTATACAGCGCAATTATAAGCTTTATGGTTAGGCTAAATTTATATTATTCATCCTGGTAACATCAAATTCTGAAGTCCACGCAGACGAAGTCGCGGGCAGAAGCTAGTTTGTAAATAAGGGCTATTACCAGTAACTCTGGTTACACAAAGCACGAGAGTGGCTAGAGGTATAAGAGCGTGTAAGATATTTATGCCCCTAATCTATAGGTATATATAAAAGGCAAACCTGACTGACTTATATATCAACGCACAGCCGAAACTACTGTACCTAGAAACTTGAAATTTGGTATAGGGGTTCCTTTCATGATGTAAGTGAGCACTAAGAAAGGATTTTCCGAAAATCGATCCCCAATGGGAGGGGGAGTAGCGAGACACTAATTCTACGCGTACGAAGTCGCGGGCGTCCTCTCGTGTAAGATATTATGTTATTGCTGGTGACTGTAAACACCCTATACAGCTTTTGAGGCTTACACGGTTTGGCAAAAAGGGAAATATAAAATTACGATTCTAAAGAGCCCAAGTGAGTTCTGAATACATTTTTTACTTATTGGCCGGCCGGCTTCCGTCGACACTCCGGAAATGAGTTGCCGTCTTGCCTCCACGGCCGCCCCGCCTGTCAGGGGACAAGCAAACCGCACCTCATTATTAGCCTGTCGGAAAATCCATTTGAACCCATTTTCCCCGCTAGAATATACACTTGTCGGTTTTAAATGAATTTTCAAGTTCGTTGGCGTTGAGAAGTGCAACACGATTAAAACGGAGAAGCCTGCCAAGCAAGACTTCGTCAGTTCGTTACATTTTGCTGTTGAAATTGTCGAAAGTGAGGCGGTTTGTATGACAAATCTTTCACAGTAAAACCAGAAGGTTAATGTTTGTAGAAATAGGTAAAAGGATTGAGATATAGTAATTCATTTTGCATTTCAGAATTTCCTACTTTCCCTTCCTAGTTGATTTTTCGTAAGTTCAGACGTGTTGATATCTTTTGTATAAAAAGTTTAATAATGACAATAACTTATGTCAATATCGAAAAAGTTGTTAATATTAAAACCTCTTTAAAAATCTGAGAACATAATTGTGGGTCAGTCAGTTAGCCACGAATTCTGTTTTGAACCATGCATTGTAAAAATATTGTGTTTCCCAGTCAGTACATTTTTAAGCTTTCTACAGAACTCATTAAATTACCGCAAAACATTGCCAACTCGAACAATGACGAAATTAAATGTCATTTACAAAAACCTCGTAAAATATGCGAACCGTAATAAAAAGTTTCCCGCCTCTGAGATACCATAAAAAGATTCGAACACGCAGTGAGAGCTCTTACAAAATCCAATTACAAATTCAAAGCACGGTCAAAGGCGAACATACATTTTTTGCAAAAATAATAATAGATTTGCTAGAATTTCCTCAAACATGCTCGATTCAACCTCGGGATAACATAGTAACTGCACTATATACGTTAGTATCTATTCTTCGATTAGGTCTATTCTGCTATTACATTTCCGATGATTAATCTAACTCACTGCTTATTGTGAACATGGTTTCTCCCAAAAAATATGGTGTAACCTCGATATTGTGAAATTAAAACCGTAGGTGACTTGGATTGTTTCCAGTGCTGCCATGCCAATGTTGCTGCCAAATCGGGATACAAATAGGTACTGTACAGATTTATTGGTCCGTACTACCAATAATGTCAAGGGTTGAAAAATCTTTTGACTTCAAGGTACCAGGAGAGTATAGGAAGTAAGATAGAGGCGACGAGGACAGGCACAAAACGCTAGTGCGCTGGGAGCCCTCGAGTCGCGTGCCGTGGAGGGCCGGCAGTGATTAGAGCGCGCTAACAAAGCCCCGAGGGCTCTTAACCTACATGCTCCGTTTCACAGCAGCGACACTCCGCGAGACCGCTGCGCTCCTGGTACCCGGCGGCTAATCTCACTTACTTTTTTTTCACTCCTTCCGTAAAGAATCATCAGCTATCTTGATGCTTGAGTGCCAGTTTCAGGAAGTAGCAGTCGTGGAACTGGTACGGATTAAGAGAATAATTGATAACAAACGGTTTAGTGGAACGTCTTCCGTAAAGAATGAGTAACTATTCGGAAAAATATGCATAATGTATCCAAAATGTATCCAAAAGTAAGTCTTTCGGTTTGCTACTTCGCCCTAAAACTACTTGGTCTAAGTTGTCAAATAAAATTTTCGGTACGAATATTATAGTAACTGGAATCTCAGATTACATTCACTGCTATATAAAATGCGTGCCGGATTGTACACAACAAAGTAAATAAAATAATATTTAATAAACATCTCTACCCCAAGAACTTAAATAGACATATCAAACTAAAAGACCCATCATCAAACAAACGACGAATCATAAACCCGAGGCGAGCAATACATAAAAGACACCAGCCAGAATTCTTGGCGGTAGTTGAATATTTCACTTTTATTTTACAAAACTAGGACTTTATGGCATGTAGTAAAATGCCATTTAATAAAAGTCTGCAGACTGGGGCTAGACGGCTGGATCGATCGAAGTCAAATTGATTTTTAACATTCCATATGCAACAAAGTTACAATATTGATCGAGGAGCATGATGGCCCACGGCTCTGGCAGGTCGTCAAGCAGTAAAGTGGTTATCAACGCTCGTTTTGGCGGCAGCGGATACGCGATATGCTCGCCGCCTGTCAATGGCGCCAGCATCCGAACTACCGCCGTAATTACGGCAAAGACGAAGGTGCTACAACTTTACGCCAGTAATTTGTTCCCAACTTGCTTAACGCTCCCTCTGACAAGATAAATTCATTAAAGGTTACTGTTCGTAATAGAATACGTGAGTTACGTAAGTCGTTGATGTGAAGTGCTCCCGCCAAATTGCGCCTTATCTTTATTGAAGTAATAATTTATATCAATAAAGCTTTAGAACTCCTCCATTGAATCGTCATTGTAAATAATTAACGTTTTGATAGCGTTGTAGTCGCTATATCTGAGTCGGTACAATAAAAGCTAGAGTCATTGACATCTATGCATCAAAAATATTATATTGTATTGTATTGTATTGGTGAGTAATGCATCATTTAACTTAATACGATTTGACCACGCCTATAAATTGATTGGAACTTGTGTGTGTATACAAGAGTATTTGGGACTGACTCTTTTGTATCGAACACTCAATTACTCTGTTGATTATTTCAGAATAATTACTGTTTCATTGAGAATCCCCCGCGCCAAGCAATCATACACATGATTAAATAGGGTAAAAAATATTCATCCTTTTCTGACGCTTTTGTGTTAATAAACTTATTTTACCGGTGCAGTACGCCTAAATTAACAAGTAAAATTAAAGACTGATTCATCGAGTCGTTAACTTTTTGGTACTTAAAAGTATTGCCAAGAAATGCATTGCCATCCTATTCTGTGAGTAGGTAATATCCGTACCTTGCGTGAAGAACTTGATAACTCGACTTACACGATTTTTTTTTTATCGTCGCAATCGCTTCCTACGGCGTTGGTTTTGTAGGAAAAAAATTGACAACTCGATATCTACGTTACTTTTAGAGATATTATCTGTGACAGTATATGAATATGTCCATATTTTGCGTATTTTATTTAACAAAACGAGATATTTTCGCGATGAGTCACAAAAATATATATAATATCGTAATATATCCTTATATCAACTTATACTCAAAAAACGACCTAGCGTACATAAATTGATGAAACAAGATATCGAAGCGACGACTAACACACTATTACGTTAACAAATGAATATATCGTTTTATCTACTTATATTCAACTACCGATAAAATGAACGTAACTTGATATGTCAATTTATACTTACACACTATAACGTTAACAATTAATATATCGTTTTATCTACTTATACTCAACTACCGATAAAAACGTGCGTAACTTGATATGTCAATTTATACTTTTTCAGCTTGGTAAATACAGTAAATCATAAGTTGAGATAATTAGATATTAAGTTATTGCCAACAGATACCTATTCGTGCACAGTGTGAATAATTTTATAAGTGGTCAGTAAAGTCTTAACAAAATTAAACCACAAGACTTATGTCCTAAATTAAAATTTCTTTAAACGTATATTTTGAGTTATTAAGTTACTCATGCTATGCAAGGAATATGATATCTCTTGTTATCTTATTGGAATTCCAAATATTTTGAGTAAACATCTCGACTTGTCAACATATTCACGAGACAACCTTGTTCCTCGTCTTGATTATTTCTAGATATCATGTTATTTCTAAGTTAAGGCGGCTCATTATAAATTGGTATGTATAAATGTCTAATTTTATATTCAATAAAATAAAATGTACACATCAAGTTGTCAAGTTATTGTAAAGTTTTTGGGTACTACTCTAAAAACGGTATGTACAGATATCAGTTTAACACGCTTCATAAAAACAAAAACAAAATCGAAAATATTTATTTAGCAAGCAATTGTCAGCTCAACTGAGTAATTCAAAGTAAGATATATCTATATACCTATAAAAGCATGGTCATATTGATATCAACACCATTGAAAATGTGTAGTTATGAATCCACTTGTCATATTATAATTTTAAGAACAGTTTTCACTTTAATACGTAAGGTATGATCGTACGTCTATCTCACAATAACAAAACATTCGTAAGTCTGCCACGGTTTCGCGGACAAATATATTGTATATTTTGAGTTTTGTGATAATCAACGCCACAGGGACCCAATTCTCGTGACTTCGAGATGATTTTTCATGCGAGATGAACTGTCAACTGCATAATTTTTTTCGACATATCTCGCATGAAAAATCATCTCAAAGTTACGTGAATTGGGTCCCAGAACTTAATGGGTCGCATTGGTGTAACTCTAGGTGACGGCAGCTAACTGAGTTTGAGCAGAAGCCTAGTATCGCAAGCAGATAACGCACTTACTAAAGTGCTTTCGAATTAACTCTTTAACCCCAAAAATCCAGTATTTTGAGTTGAGGTAGTTGTGCATCAGTTGGTTTGATCCATGACATGTTTTAAAGTGTCTGTAATCACTATCAGTCAAAATTGATTTTTTCGGCAGCAACACTGGGTGTTTGCTATTAAATCCCATCTGACCATTTTCTAGCCGACTTCCAATTCTTATTATCTGGAAATTGTCGAGGAATGGATTGAATTATTTCAAACATGACTTTTTAGGTAAAATTGTCCCTTTATGTTCCAAAAGTTGATATTCTTGACCGAAATATTCTTGTTGACATTGCCTAATGCAGGTAATGTCAACAAGAATATTTCTCGTACTTCGTGCCCTGTTAAATGGTGGATGCAAATTCTTTCAGGTACCGGTTTCATCAACTGTAGAAATTGTCGACAATATGCTATGACCCTTATCATTTTAGCAATTGAAGAAAATCGCGCCCATAATGTTGTATCCAGTATCACATGATGCACCTTTGCTTCCTCTAAATGAGTGTTTACGTCCTTGGGTTTTTTTATTATGTAATGTTGTTATCTTTTAAGAATTCCGTTCACTCTTCGGAATTCCGGTGTTTAATAATTCAGATGGCCTCATCCCCCTCGAAGCGCAATCCGCAGGGTTGTAGCTAGATTCTACATGATCTTATTGGTTGGAGTCTAGTAAGATTAAGATTTCTGAGACTTGATTCGATACAAATGTTTGCCATCTGCTGGGGTGACTGAATAGCCAAGCCAACACAATAGTTAAATTGGCCCAGGCGTGTAGATTGCTCTTTTCTATGTTCATAATCTGTGATACTTCCACCAGTAACTTGCTAACAGTACCGCACCGCACAATTCTAGTCGTGGTATTGAAATTTGTTTAATGCCACCTGGGTTTTAGCTGTGAGCAATGTTACGATCACATTGGCCTGTTCATTGACAACTCGAACGTAAATTACCGCAGCTTATGCTATCTTGGAGGCATCGCTAAAACCATGTAGTTCCACGTTAGAGTTAATTTTGTTCGTGCCCAACCATCTAGGTACTTGGATCTGAGTCAAGAGAGACAATTCCTTACGGTGCATCATTTTTGCAACATTTTTTTCGGTACTTCTTCGTCCCACCCAATACCAGTTAACAAGAGTTTTTGTATCATTTGCCTTTACTAATATAACGCTTGGTGCAATCCAGCCTAAAGGATCAAATAGCCTCCCTATGTCTGTGATAATATTTTTATTAGTTTCAGGTTCCTTCATCGGCAGGAGTTTCACCGAATATTGTAATTCATCACATTTTCGATTCCAAGTCCCAATATTTGTATTCCTGAATCCAGTTTTATTTCCGTCCAACATCCTCATCCGCTTTCCCCTCCTTCATTTCGTGTAGTAACTTTTCATTATTGTTAGACCACTTTTGTAACTCAAACCCTGCCTTCATAAACATTTCATTCATTTCACGGAATATTTTAACGCCTTCCTCCACTGATTCACAGCCATCAAATAATCCATGTAAAAATCATTTAAGGCTGGATAGAATATTTGTCACCCTCATCAATTGCGACTTGTTGTAGAGCTTTGACTGCCAAACAAGGTGCTGCTGCCGTTCCGAAGGTTACTCTGAGGAATTGGTAATGTCAACTCAGAATCTTGATTATCTCTCCAAAGCAGTCTCTGGAAATCAGCAAAATCACAAACGTGTTTTTTTGCCGTTTTTGGCTAATGTTGTATAGATATCGGTACGAAACCCTACGTGCGCGAGTCAGACTCGCACTTGGCTGGTTTTTATTACAATTTTTTCATTACAAACGATAAATGTTTATTATTGATACCCAATTCTATGGTGAATAAGTTGATAAGTCATCGGTGAACATGTTGATAAGTCAATTATTATGAATAATAAGATAATAAGAAAGAAAAACATAACCAAATTTGAAAAACCATCTAAAATTACTCTTAAATCAATTTAGACATTTCAATTATACTGAAAACCTGATTTTTAGGAAATAAATTAAACAATGTTTTCACTGGTTTGAGCACTATTGTATGGGGAATAAGTTGATAAGTCTCTGGGCAGTATGTTGATAAGTCTAATATCTTACAAAATAAGCAGATTTTACGAGAATAAGTAAAATAATTTGAAAGATCACATAAAATTACCCATAAATCAAGCTATAATGATGAGTTCAAGATGAAAACGGATTTTGGAGAAAATGTCAAACTTTAAAATCGCTGCCCTGTAAAATTGCCATTTTGGACTTATCAAGTTCTTCACGCCATGTACGGATATATAAGTAGTAATCCGGTAAATCTGCATGTTGATGATATCGTATTTAAACTTAGGGCACGTACACGCAAAGTGAAAAATAGTTTTAGTCGTAAATACAGTTTAGTGGTCTCAAATGTGTATTAAGCGGTCAGTCCTCAATCTAGATTTAAAGGACAACTACATTTATCACGAGACGATTCACTTTCAATTCACAAAACAATTCCACTTGTAAAAGTCCATAAATGACAGTGTAATCTGTGGCCTAGACTACATGTTTAGTTGAGTTGAGCTTACGTCAATGCTTTACATTATGGATCATCCATACCGTTCTCTCAATGCATCTTGTCTAGGAACACTGAAACAAGAAGTGAACGATATTTTGCATGGATGATTTAGAAATTATTCAAATGAGACTTTCTACGAGAATTAGTAGTTACCAGATAGATGTCTGCGCAACCCGAAAACACACATTATCAACCTCTACAAAGCAATTAAAAGGAGAGAATTAAGTATATTTAAACACCTAAATTGTGAACAACCGTATTTAAAGTAACTTATTAGGGTTCAGAGAGTTAAGACTGCTTTTACATTAACTACACGAATCGAATTTAGTATTAAAGACGTTCTCTCCGTAGAAAACTATTAGTAATTCCGCCCGACCGCTCTAGTTTTTCTCGTATTTAGCACTATAAGTCCAGTGCTCTCTCGGAGCTTTCTTGAGAGAATTAGGTGGCGCTGACGTTGAGCCGGGAAATTGTGGCCATTAAGCCAATGCAGCTGTATAAGGAGCATTCTACACGACGCCAGTAACTCTTATATAGTGCAGTCAAGATCTTAACTGAGATTTTTTGACATTAAAAAGCATTAGTTAAGTCAAAACGAGGATTTGTATAGAAATCTACGTAGGAATAATTGTTTGTTTTTGAAACGGTAGACGCTTTTTACCAGAATCAACTGAAATGTACACCAACGGGCATATGAATGAGTAAAAGAACCCTGATTACTTGATTAGCCAAGCCGTGAAGTGCGGTATGTGTTTCAATCCTAACATTATAATTTGAAGATCCCAAAAACATGAAAACGAACATAAGAATAAAACAAGTCTTCTCTTAAATATAAACCAGTACAACTAACTTCATTCCCCTAGACTGTAAAGCTATGTAACAACTTGTACAACTGTGTTCAAGCTTTAACGACATTTATATTGTGTTTGCATAGAGGGTGGTGCATTTGCTCGGGCGCCCACGGATCTCAAATAAAGTGCCAGCTACTGGCCACTCTCGTCGTGTGAAACCCATTTTAGTTGGCCTGTATAAAGCAATATGAACATTTTATGACGGACATCAAAACATTACCGTCCACATTTAAAACGACTTTACGATTTGATATGACTTTTACAATTTATTAAATGAAGGAAAGGTGAATTTGCTACCTATTTGAAAAAGGCCAGGTAAATATTCTACTTTGACTGTTTCACCATTTAATCACTGACTGTTTTTAAAACGTACCTAATCTTCGGTGATACACCTAAGCGAGTAAGTCAGTAAGTTACAATTTGCAACTTATTGAAATTGTTAGTATCGTGGTATTGCACTATCACCGACGTAATGCCTTCTTGCAGACTTATAAAGGTATTCTCAGAACCGATAGTAACTTTCCATTTCTATTAATAGCTGCTTGAAAAGAACCTAAATAAATCATTTTACAAAACTAACCCCAACATTAGACCAAATAAACATCCCTATAATGTGTACCCTGACCTAATTTTCTTGTGACGCGGTCGAGTAAAAAGCACAAACAGATAGTTTAGAAATAAAGCTGTTCCTTGCAAACCCTAAAGGGCCCCGGACAGACGAATTACGGCGAGCCTCAATCAGATTACGTGATTGCGATTTGATTTAGCCTGCATAATCGCTGGAAACAATCACAGGCTAGCGATTAGAAGGGACGAAAGGGTTAAAGGTGAATCAGGTTGGGTAGAATTAAATCACCCTGTTTAAAAACTACTTATGTTAAGGTTGTTTGGCGTAAACACGAGATTTTGTGGTACAGAAATAGAACAAATCGGCAGAAACGTGCGTCGAACGGCTCAGTATATTGTGTTGGTTTAACCCCATCTATACATGACAAAAATTCGTATGAACGCTTTCAATAAAACAGATGCACAAATAAATCAGGAACAAAACTTTATTGACAATTTATTACCAGCTGAATGTTTTACAAGCTTATTGAGTGTAAAGTTCCAAAACTAAAGGGGTTTGAAGTAAGTACCTAATTAGACTGAGACTTCAAACAGCATTGTATGGTTAAAAATAAGCCCATGATGGCAATTTGACTCCGCGAAGGACCCCTATTTTTCTTACATTCATACATACATTAAATCACGCCTGTTTCCAGAGGGGTAGGCAGAGACCACTTCTTTCCACCTGTTACGAACTTGACAAATCTCTTTAGCTTCTTCCACATTCATACATCGAGTCATTATTTTTCTTAATTCATTTTTACCCATTTATATACGTAGATGAACTCATCTCTATATTAAAATTTAATCAAGTAGCTAAAAAAACGTTTCTCAAAACTTTCTTGTGTATTTCTTCTTGATGGCAAAGTTAAATGCACTGTTGCGGAAATCATCTAAGATTCATTAACTTGGTAAACTAATCAATCAAATTTCTAAATGGAGGGTCCGTCGGCAAAGTACCGTAAATATCGCCTTTAGTCAAAACTTCGCAGTCGTTTCATGGCTCTTCCTGATTTATTGGGGTTTGCCGTAAGAAAATAATGTCAAAGAAACGTAATTACATTGCTGAATATATGATTAACTACAACATTAACCTATTGTTGTTAATAATTACTATTAATTACACACGTTGACAAATAAAAATAACAATCCTAAATTCGGTGGCTGCTCTTTGGCAGACATTAATGTTACAACTCGGATGTATCTTATAAAAGTGTCAATTGTTCAAATTAATAAAGATTATTAATCATTTAAATTTATTACATTACCATGAACTACCAAATCAAACTCCATACTAACAACAATGATTTTACTATTAATTGCTTTCCGGGAGTGCAGTGATAAGGCACCGGGAAGCAATTGGGGGCTTTACATCGAACTTTATGGTTCGATGGCCACAGATGGCCCAGACGGCGGTGTTCATGGCCATTGTCTCTGTGGAAGTCAATTTAGCGATTATCATGAACGCATACGGGCGTTTACTCTAGCTTAAAGACACGATAATAATTATTAATTCTGAACAAGAAAATAACCAAAGAAGTAAAGTATATCAGGTAATTGGTATAAATATAAAATACCAATTAAATTTACATAGTATACTAGTTTAGAGTGTTAAACGGAGTTTAAAATGAGGCATTTACATGCTTTAAAATTTATGTTACAGGCGAGAATGCCGTGAACTGACCTTTCCGTGCTAACATTCTTTAATTTAGACGGTGGAAATACTCGTACTATAATAGTACCAAATGAAATATTCAAATAATATTAACATCATCAAGTAATATGGAAATTTCCACAACTACATTCATGAAATGAATACCATCATGTTTGGGTTACATTACTTCGTGTTGAAAAATTTCTGCGGTTAGCGCTACCAAATAAACATAGCACTTCTAATTAAATACACTATAACCCTCCAACCCTTTCAAACAAAAGGATTTACACGTAAAATGTTGAAATTTAAACACAAAAACGTTAACATGGTAAAGTAATTTCACAAAGCACGTAGAGCGTGTTCTCGGTAGAAGCAAATTATTCAAGCGCAATTTTCTTTTCAAGTAGCGAGGTTTAAATTCATTTTTCAGTCCCTGGCTTAGAATAAATGTGCAAGATTAGCCAGGCAAAGTAAGCTCAGGTTGACGGGGACTGAGGGCTTAAGATCTAATAAACATTACACTCTTGATCATTCTTGCCGAGAATTTACAAACAAGCACTGTTATAAAAATTTAAAACAGATACATTTACTTTTGTAAAACCCTACATGTTATTTTCTCGAACTAAAATTCTTTAGGCACAAACTTTTGCTAGCATCATATTTTGGATAGTGTCTCCTTTTCTGGAAATGAACTAAATTGTTGGTCATTGGCTAGTCAACTTGAAGGTATCCATTACCCAATATTCGGTAATATTAAATTATGAGCAGCCATTATTTTGCCATTCAATCAGCTGCAATTCGTTCATTGATTAAATATGTACTTAAAAAGCAATCGTCATTGTTGGAAAAAAACTCAGCAATTTGTCGCCATTGCTCGATATAATAACCAAAATGCTTGCGTTGATAATATATCCAATATTGTCATCAGGATAACGTAAAGACATATACTGTTCATCTGAGTCCATAAACCTGCCATTACTGTGGCATGGAACATCCGCGCATTAATTGGCTAGTGTTAGCGGATTGTCCTAACATTTATTGGGCCACCAGCCAAACCGCTTAGCCTTAAACACGTTCACTGCCAGAAACTGCTCATTCCCAAACAAAATTAACCCAATATATAGTTCTGAGCACAGAACGCTATAACATCCAGTTGATTTAGTCTAACATGTGTATTCGGGCGCCGGACAGTCGGAAATTCACTTGCAATGCATAACCTGAAAAGCGAACGATGTCGATTTAAAGCTGAAATCACTTATACCAACTCTAATAATAAGAAAGCTTTAAAAACCCGACCGCATTTTTGAAATTGTCGTGTAAAATACGGATGATGAATAATTATACGTATCTAGTAAAATTTACTGTTTATAACTGAACAACGATGTGTCACATACAATATGTTTGGTTTTCACGTGGGATTAAATAATATTGAGGCTGACATGGAAAATATGGAATATGTGACTTTAATAATTTATTTACTGAATTTTACTTCAAACATGGGTATCGACAGCAAACAATTTTTTTTCCCTGAGGTATGGTATAAAACATTAGTTGTTATTTTTGATACATTAGCCCTCATTACCGTGAGAGCACCGCGATTCAATTAATTTCCTCAATGTATCTCATATTTGCTAAGTACAATAGAATGGATTACGCAAAAGGGTCCCTGTGCAATTTATTCTAAAGCAAGCCTCATTTAAAACGCAGCCATTCTCTCCTCTCTACACGTGCCCGTAATCCGATCACACTCCTACCTACCAGTTTAAATATATCCAACATTCAATACCGAGAGATCCATTTTCTGTCAACTTTATATAAAAATCAGCTCTGGGGGCCGAGACAAGATGCATTACGCTTACAAGCGTTTCTATTCGTTTCGTTTTTAAACCAATCGCGTCACTGTTAGATGACGTGATACGAAAAGTCACGTGATCTACCAGCGAAGCGATTGGTTTAAAGAGGAAACGAATAGAAACGCTTGTAAGCGTAATGCATCTTGTCTGGACCCTCTGGCACTGATTGAAAGTCATCATGTCACCTTTCAAAAACTATATTCTCGCTACCGCTACCGCCCACGTCTTTGGCTCCTCTCGAATCTGTTCAGGCCGCTCCTTATAGGTAACTAGTGCAGAAGGGCCTATTTAACGCTCCATTGGGCATTTTGATGTAGTGGGTTAACATATGACTGTATTGTTGAACTCTATAGGCCATGTTAACCCGGCCGTGACGGAATTTCGAGATCGATATGGATAATATTAGCGGCGAATGAGCCATTATTTTAGGGTTGTTATAGTTGAAAACACGCTTATGCACTCATGAAATAAAGGGATCGTCATAACTCAATAGGGCCTGAGGCTAAGATTAATTGAACTTTGAATTTGAATATGAGCTATAACATAAATCAATAATGTTGCATATTTCTATTGAGTGGCGGGTATTCAAGGAGGAATCGTACAATTATTGTTCATTAGATTAGGTACTTTATTTGAGTCATGTATATAAATTCAAATAAAAGTTCATTTCTTTCTTTCTGTCTTGCTAGAATAGATACCCCGGTTGGAATGACCTTTATCATTAGGGCGCTCATAACTCTATCATTAATTTCTGCTAACGGCTCTTTAAAATGTACATTTTACGTGCTTTATTTGTAATTCGTTCTATTTCAAGAGTTTAATCTCCGATACCCAATTATTTGGGCCGCCTATACGCCTACTCCATAACTAAATCCGGAAAATATTAAATTCCTTATTGCGTAAGAGCTTTTGTGTACATATCATTCTGCCTACTGGGCTGATAGGTATTTCATAACGTTATTGTAAACGGAAGGTTACATGGAATATAATGACCCTTTTTTTAGCACAACGAGAAAATTAATGCTTTGGATTTCCTATGATCCTGGTACTTGGTTTTTAGGGCTCCATTCCTATTCCTACGCTGTCTGTCCGTCCGTCCTCACTTAAAAAAACTGTCTTTTACCGTGATAGCTAGCAGGTTATTTTATTTTTTCAGAATATGTATTATTATTATTGCGGAAATAATAACAAAAAAATATTAAGTAATTAACAAGAAACGTTTTTTTTCACCGTAGTTTTATTTTTATTTTATTGTAAAAACGGTAAAACATACAAGCGTTAAATTTGGTATGATTATAGTAAAAACCCTAAAAAAAACAACAAACAGCCCGATCGAATATTTCGCCCGATCATGAAATTTCTAGTCATAAGGTTAGGTTAGTTTGGGTTATGATGATAAGTATGCCTAGGAAATATAACGATCGGCTGTCCGATTGTCTAACACTAACACACTGGCAATCGCAATCGACTTCAAAGTGGGACAAATGTTTTCATTTTGTAGGGTAAACGTACCAGTGAATGAACAGTGCTAGTGAATGAACAAAGTGAGCATATTTTCGCAAAATAAGAATTCTGTAAATTTCTACACAACAAAGTATTTTTTTTAGATGAGCAACATTAATAGTAACATCATGGTAACATTGAATTCAACTCAGGTGCATTAGTTGCAAAATAACAGATACTCAAAGTGGACGTTTCGCAGACGTGTTTTCGTTGTATGGGGCAGTAGTTAGCGGACGGTAAGAGGACCTTGTGTTTGATGTGATACTGTACTTATTCCAAACAACAACGACCCGTAGTATGTGTTTATTTCAAGTCTTAAGGATATGTTTTTTCTATTTACGGACCATAACATGTGTTTTTCTTTCAAATTGCCATTTTAAGCAGGTGTTTTATAACTGGATCACAGTAACCGCTAAAACCAATGAATGAACCGCGGTGTTCATTCACTAGAACCGTGTGAATTACTTATTTTACAATATTGTGCGTTTTCGTTGTTGTATTAATGTTTATTTTTCAGAAACATAGCTGTTAATTGATTGTCCTTCATATGGCCAGTATTCGAACAAACTCATAAATGCTAAAAATGTTCGTTCATTCATTAGTTTATAATGTCCAGTAAATGAACTACCATCAATACGACTTGTTCATTCATTGGTTTCGCATAACATTTAAGAGCCAGTTAATGAACGATCGTTATTTTACAAGAAACTATAATACCTATAGCGTTTTCAGGCGGGAAAGTGGCACGTCAATGAATATTAAGTAGTAAAATATCATTTTTTTAAATAAATTATAAAAAAGAAAAAAACATAGTAAACAATTAGACATAGTTCATTCACTGGTTTCATTTGTTCATTTACTGGTGTTTTCATGTTCATTTACTGGTGTTTTTGGTCGTTTTCGGCTAAAATAGCTATAACTTGAAATTTGGCAACATCATTATAAAACAAACGTTATATAAGCAAACTAGAACACTTTCTTGATTGATAAGGACAATAATATTTGTCAATAACTGCTTTAATTTTATAAAAAAATATATTTAAAGACGAAAATCTCCTTAAGGGTTCATTCACTGGTACGCTTACCCTATGCAGACTCTTCTTCGGACTGTGAAAATGAAAACGATTGCGATTGCGAGTGCGTTAGGCAATTAAGCCTGCAGGTGGCGATATTGACAATACGATAACAGCGCCTCTATTCTAGACGGTATAAATAAACGATATCGTAGTTTACCTGTTAAGTTATTGTTATTATAGTGTTATTGTTAAATATATAAATAAATAAATAAATAAATGACGTCAACCGCCATTACTGTCAAGAAAATAAGAGCTATCAAAACAATACGATAATAGGACAAAAACGATATTGTTTTTACCGTGTTGAATAGAGGCGCAGGTCAAAGAACATTTTTGATCGTCTTTGATAGAAGTCCAGCGGGCCTAGTTTGGTTGCGTTTAACGCGTGATAAAATGTGGATAAAGCATCCGTCAGTCTCGTACGTGTCAAAAAGTGACAGAGTTTTATCCACATTTTGTCGAGCGGTAAACGGAGCCATATTAGGCCCCCAGTGCAAATTGGTCCAATTACAATATGGGATAGTTACATACGGGTTGGGTAAGGGCTTGAATGCATAAAACCTGAACCTGACTTAATAATGATTCCCGTTGCAGTATGAGACCGGTTCACCCACGCCTTTTATTGCAATTCCTTCGGGACCGGTCCCATAATTTTGTACAGTTAGTATCTATTTATAATCAATACATGTATTTGTGCTAGTTAGTCACCGCTATGGATCGTCCTGGGTAGGTTATAAAACCAATAATGCACCTTGCATTGTTTTTTTGCGTCATGACTTATTCAAAGTTATTCTGAGCTATTATTTCACCATATATTTAAAAGATAACTTACTTATTGGAAACGAATAATTCAATAGCGTTTAAGTTCAAATTTAATTAGTTAAATAATATTGAAGCCCAGACATTAAAGATAAATGTACTTATTAAGTTTTTGGTAAGTACTAAAAGTACGCCCATGTGTCCATATTTAAATGTCTCGGCGCCGATGCACTTAAGATAACATTATTTAACAAAATATATTTCTTTTTTATTGATCTATAACAATATACCACTTTTACAAATGGCCGCTCACCTAAAAAAAACTTTTACAAATTACACCCTTTTACCCAACCCCCTTTCAATGTGAAAAAAGAAAACCACGTTATGTTTGATAAACAATTGAAATTTGGTGTACTTTCTCAGTTACCATCAGTTACAATTACCGTAGTCGCTAGCGAGTCGCATACCCTGTCCCTCGCACTCTATAAGAATACTGCGAGGTCTGCGAGGGATAGAATATTCGACTCGCTACGTTAATCGTAACTCATGTTAAGGGTATTGAAGATATTATATGGGCAGTTATTTTAGTTGGGTCGTGCTCGTTCAATATCGATACACGATTGTATAAAATCCCCTTACATGGGTGCGCGCTCGCAGCTGCACCCACGACCTTGTCGGTTGGTATTGTGTTACTGCAAACTTTAATAATTTGTTATTTTTTTTACTGGAGTCGGCTTTTTGTTGAAAATATTGTGGTCGCCGACTTCAGTTAGACTAACCTCATAGGATAGGTACCTACTACTAAGTACCTAGTAGTAGAAGTTATTTTTTGCATTTTTGAAGGCGGTTTTTTGTTTTTTAAAACATTTATTTTATTTTACACTTTTTAGTGATCATAATAAGCTTATGTAGTTCCACTTCTTAGTTGATATATGAAACTTTAAGACATTTCAAGCTCGCCGCAAGCAACGCCGCGGGAAAATCATAGTCATTTTAAAACAATTAAATGTGCTTCGTTGTAGTCGCTCTACTATCTTAATCGAGATATCTTATCGCCACCCTTGAAATCGGTACCGTTGAGGAGTTCCGGTGGCCATCTGTGGTCTTCATCATCAGTTCCGCTTCACCAAGTGACACTTTCTGAATGCAAATGCTACACTTGTTACTAAAAATACTAAAATCGCTATATGTTTGCATACAATATTTGAGGAGTTCCCTCAATTCCTCACTGATCCCTTCATCAGATTCAGATTTGCTGACAATGGGACCACCTCGGAAGTATACTCTATCAAACCAAAAAAGAATTTTTAAAATCGGTCCACAATTGACGGAGTAGTCGGTGAACATACATAAAAAAAAAAAATACATACAGTGGAACGTATAACCTCCTCCTTTTTTTGAAGTCGGTTAAATATCCCCTTACATGGGTGCGCGCTCGCAGCTGCACCCACGACCTTGTCGGTTGGTATTGTGTTACTGCAAACTTTAATAATTTGTTATTTTTTTTACTGGAGACCGGACATATTGTTACAAGTTTTTGTTAAACATGAGTTAATTGGTAAATAAGACTTTTTTGTATTAAAACTTCTTTATCTTTTTTAGGGTTCCGAATCAAGTTCTATAAACGGAACCCTTCTAAGATGACTTTGTTGTCTGTCTGTTCGTACGATCTCTTTTTAAAATGTCTGAATCTTTGGTCTAAATTTTGGAGTAATTGTAGTATTCACTAGAACGCATAAGGTTTGATTAATGGAAGTTTTGAATTTGAAGTTATTTGTTTATGGAGGGTAAAAACGAGTCACCCAAAATTAAAAAAATGTAACTAACGTCAAACGCATAAAAATATACCCCCTTACCCCCCTTATTTTAGAAACCACTGAAAATCTTATTAAATTACAGTGAAGGATTACACGAAAAACTTCTAAGCTCAAAACCAAAAAAGTCCTAATAAGGACCTAACTCAAGGTCATACTGGAGGTGTCTACATAATACTATAAATAATCAGTACCTACCCCACGACGTGATTTGGTTTGTTAATAGGTACTTTTTCACTTCGCAGTTATTGATCACATTTTACTTGAATAATGTCTACCTCTACATCACTCACTCAGTTAGATATTATATATTTTCTACCCTGCAGTGAAGTGAAAATTTCAAAACGACGCATTTTACAAACTTAAAAGGGAAACAATGTAGCGATATTTTTTTATTATTTTTAGTCCCTTGCGAGCACCAAAACACCTTGGAAAATATTTTTATATCGGAAAATTACCTGACGCGAAAATATCCAACAAAATTAGATGAAGCGTGGTTACCTACTTCCGCGGGACTTACCTTGGATAATCCTCTTACGGGGGCGCCTATCCCTCGGGAGCCAGAAGTGTGGAGAGCCTACATTTAATATAGCATATACCACATCAAATTGAACTGACAAGGGTTCTACCTATATTGGCAAGAAGTCAGACCGGTATTTGATATACGGCGGGTTTTTTATAGTGGTTAAAAGTCTTGCAATTACGGTGGAGAATCTTGTTTTTTCTAATGACGGGTTATTTAAAGACAAAGTAAGATTGTGAACAGGCGTAAAGCTGGAACACGCTCAGATCGAAGTTACTACCAGACACGGTCCTACACTGAGTTATTCATAGAATGTTACCTTGTTGTTTAGATGTAGATAGTTAAGAGAACGTACTCGTACAGTAAGATAAACTTTGTTTCTAAAAAGCTGTTTCTAAGAACCTTCTAAGTTGCAGCCATGTTGCAACTTTGATAATTTTGTTATTTTGCTCAGCCTCTATTCTACTGGTTAAAACAATGGTGGCTTCATTAACATTTATCGTATTGTTTTTATAACGGCCGCCATTGCTGTCTGTCTGTCTATTTCTGTGGCACGCTCTGAAGCCTAAACTGCTAGGTTTTTACACGAGTGCCCAAAAAAAGGAGTGTAATGTTTTCCAGGTTCATGTACCTATGTAGGTACGATTCTTTATTCTACCATAACTTCTAAACTCTTGAGCCGATGTGTGTGGTATCGTTAGAATCCTTTCACTATCCCGGGTAACATAGGATACCTAAACTGTTAATATTGAAATAACATAGGACATAGGTAGGTATATCGGCGACAATATAAAAAATGCAGTCGAATTTTATAGCTTGCTTTTCATTTAATTATAACATATGAGTTTTCGTTAGATTGGTCTTGGGGGGTTATTATGACATACCTATGCAGTTCATTTTACGGTCAGCGTAAAGGACAGAAATAGCAGCTATAGCTCTATTCTTTTCTCTCAGCGTAAACTGAACTGCATAGCTATGTCATAAAAACCCCCTTGATTGTAGAAGTGACTTAGGCAATACTTTTTTTAATTGAAGTAATGGGGGTTATTTTTTTAACATAATATGCATTATATACTTAGATTACACAATCAAAAAGTGCAGTCGCGTTTTTAAAACTTGCTTTTGTTTACTTTTTATTCAGTGAACAGAGGGCTTATTGTCTAACGCACTTACAATCACGATCGTTTTCATTTTGAAAATCGAAGGCTTGTCTGCATACAAAATTAAAACAATTGCTCCACTTTGAGGCCGGTTGCGATTGCTCTCGGTTAGACAATAAGCCCTCAGGAACAATGATAGATTCCCCGAGAACGGAGTCGCGGCAAAGGCTTTGTTTGTAAACTTCCATCAAACACAGCCAACGTAACTAACATGTAAGTTAAGTCTCCACGGCAAGGTACTTAATAGGGAGGTTGGTACTTACAAACTTTAAAGGTCGTATGAACAAATTTACCTGCAAACTTGTAATGGAAGGGGAACGTGTGGTATTCTAATAATGGGATAGAGCCATCTGGGACGCCGTGTAATGGAAAATCGTTATTGGCTTGGTGAAAGGATCAAAAGTATGTTGAGTAAGTTTAGAGTTTCACTTGCTTTACCGCTCAGGAATTATCTCTTGATGCGCAGCGTAGTGGTTTTTATTCTTAAATTACAAGTTAGTGATTTTATTTGTGATAGTTTTAATAATTATTATTTAATACTTTATTACCTTGTAATCTTTATTTTAAGTAGGTATTATAGTATTTTATGATTGAAATAATGACCTTGCGCTGGAGTTTCTTGCTTCTCCGCAATGATGGTCTTGTCCATATTATTACCGACGTGTAAAAGAGCCACCATGTCGCCAAATTATGAATAAACGTTTTAAATTTTCAATTTTGAGTTGTAGACCTTTCTCAGGGTTCGTCTAGGTAGTAATAAGTAATCAGCGGGCCTAGTATGGTTGCGTTTATCGCGTGAAAAATGTGGATAAAGCATCCGTCACTCACGTACGTGTCAAAAAGTGACGGATGTTTTATCCACATTTTGTCAAGCGATAAACGCAGCCACAAATTAGTTTTTGGTATCAAAAACAATGCAATAGATCAGACGTCCTCTTTTTATCATTCTTATTGATCTGTTTCCTTTGATTAATGTAACACCTTCTTTTCCACTTCTTCTTCTTTGTTTCTGTTAAGTTCCAAAATTATTCAACTTTTCAATGCAAATGCACGAGCCAATTTCTTCCTCTTGCCTCAGCCGTGGCTCGAAATGTTATAAACGACTTTAAACATGCAAAAACATAATGTCCCTTAAACTCGGTGCTCATTATGCACGTTCACAAACTCATCAAACAAAAGATAGTCGGGAAACTTCTGCCAAGTTCCGCTGAAGACTGTGAAGAGTCTTTGAATCTGGAGGACGCGCAGCGGACTTTAAATGAGCAGTAAAACAACTTGAAGAGGTGGTCAAGGTCGTTGGAATTTCAAAGAAAAAAACAACAAACAAACATAGATCTCTGTCGGGGAAGTAATTTTAATAGTACCATGTGGCGTTGTTTAAAAAATGCTGTCCGAGTAATTTTACACGTGTGCCTTGGCATTTATGTCTGTCTAGGTCTTATAAGGCAAAATGTGAGGGTTTGGGTAATTTCAGGTTTGTTATAAGTATATAATGGTTAATCATAACTTTTTCTTACTTTTTATTAAGATATTTTATTAGCAATGAGTAAACAAATAGAATAAACCTAGTCATTTTCAGCAATCAAAATTACAATAAAAAATGTTCCAATTTGACCTTAATTGATCAACACGCCAAACTTTGCCTAGTGTTAACTGTATCTTTATGTTTATTAAGTGAAATACACTGTCTTTATATCGGAAAAAGTCCCTTTTCTCTTATATTGATAAAAAAATATTTTCATCGTCGTCGATTTTCTCCCACATCGAGTTGTAATATAATATGAAGTAACTTGGTAAGTATGATATTTCCACGTAGAGTCGCAAAAAACCGGTCTCTTTTCCAGAGCTTTTTACAGAGCTTTTTTGTATAAATCAAACGATAAACATATTCAACATGGTCATGAAATTAATTTGCATAAAATTAACCATTCTTCGTGTTAGAATATATAATCTGTGTACTGCGACTCGACTTAGCCTCGGCCACGGCGTAATGCAGTGGCGCCATCTTGAGGGAGGGGATTAGATTCCAAAGAGTTTCTCATCTGTGTCACGTTAGAGAAATAATCTGGAACACCCTCAGCAAAGCAAGCTTAGAGCTGAAACAGTGTTCCTGTTGTTAATAATAAAGTTAGTCCGTACTATGTAAGACTAGAGGACGCCCGCGACTTCGTACGCGTAGAATTAGTTTCCCGCCACTCCCCCCATTTTTTCCCGTTGGGGGTCGATTTTCGGAAAATCCTTTCTTAGTGCTCAATTACATCATGATAGGAACCCCTGCACTAAATTTCAAGTTTCTAGGTACAGTAGTTTCGGCTGTGCGTTGATACATCAGTCAGTCAGTTTAGCCTTTTATATATATAGATAGATAGTAAACTTGAACATTAAGGGTCCTCCATTTTACAATTTTTTTTATAATCATTGGAGACGTATGATTCGCCAAAAGAATCGTCAGGTGAAAATTTGTTCAACAAGACTGTTATGGAATGTATGTTTAGTTATTGTAATATATTTGATATCATCCAGCATTGAAGCCACACCATAATTGCTAGCGTTAACCGAGCTTTCTCGAACCTGGATTTTTGGAGTACCTAATCCTAGTTTTGAATACTTAAGTTTTCAGTAACTGTTATAAGAATGTATTTTTTGTTTGTCCAATTATACTCAAGACCCGCACAAAAAATTGTAAGACCATGGTTTAAGTTATTCTTGAATTTGCATTGAGATTTTAAATTTTCTTTACTTGACTTTTGGTTAAAGACTCATTTTGTTCCTGCCACTGCCAGATTTGCTTCACTTAAAATAAAACTGTCCAAACTTTACGGAAGTTCTCCAACAACTTTGTCGAAGTACTTACGAATTATGAATTCTTTTGACAAGATTTTTACCGTCTCTCACAACTTTTCTGTAACTTTCATGTCTTGATACGATTTAATGACCGGTCCGGAAGAACTAGTTAGTTACTGTTAAGAACGTGAGTATAAATCCCGCTAGAGAGCAAGTTAAGTTTTCTGCACAGGTCAAGGTAAGATTGGGACAATATCGTCGGAACTACGTCATTAATCTGACGGCTCCTTCATTTCAGCTCCATCTGGTAAAGATACGAAACGACTTGCAAAACTTGCTAAAACACTCATAAACGCACAATAAACCTATTTTAGTTAAAGTATTATTTGTCTCTTTCTGTCAAATGCAAATGTCACAATGACAAATAAGGACAAAGCATATTTTAAGCACACTTTAGCTATCGCGCGTTTATAAATAAGAGGGTTACATAGTTACTTACGTTGAACCTCAGATAGTAGCTGAAAAGTGTCTTGTCGCAGCTGTTTATATACTAAATTCAAACCATTTCCACTTTAATACATTACTGCGGGGTCATTATTGGAGCGTTTCAACCGCCTCACTTTTGTGGACATATTTTTGAAGAATTGGGCGTATGTTTTGATGCCGTTTTTGGATATTTGTTAGATGTCCCGTAAACTTAGATACTAACCAGAAACGAAATCTAAATCTGCAGGCACTTGTTTAAAAATGTGACCACGAAAGTGATTCGGAATAAACACCAAATAATATACTCTTTAATATATTCGTCAATGACATAGGTTTATGTTTTAAGCACTCTAAGCTTCTTTGCTTTGCCGACATGTTTTTTTTTGTAGGATACGATCTATCGAGGACTTACAGTCTGATTAAGTGCGCCTTGATGACATACTGCAAGTGCAATGGTTTAGATTTGAACCCATCCAAGTGTTTTTCTATATTATGATCTTTTCACGCCAACGTAAACTAATTTGTTCTTCATATTACCTCAAAGGCCAAGCCTTAGTGAAAGTTCCGTACATGAAAGATGTAGGAGTTATTCACGATACGGGGCTTCTTTTCGACAAGCATATTGATTCCATCGTAAAGAGTGCCCTTAGAGCTTTAGGCTTTATCATGCGAGATTCCTTTTATTTCAAGCAAGCAAAAACAATGAAAGTGCTATTCTACTCCTATGTAAGTAGTAAGCTTGAATATGAGTCTCAAGTATGGAACCCCTATATAAAACGTATATCGATAGAATCGAGCGTGTTCAGCAAAAATGTATGAAACTTGAATGTCCTTAGAAATCATCTGATTATATTAACTCATGCAAAAAACGTCATCTCATCCCATTGTATAGGCGTCGTGAAATAGCTGACATTACTTATATGGTAAACATCACTAGTGGTGGTACCGATAGTCCGGAGTTGCTTGGTTGTCTCTCATTCAATACCCCCACTCGATCTAAGAGATATTATCCTTCCCTGTCCATTAAGTCCGCATCGTCCAGGTATAGGGCCAATAGTTTCCTAAAGGGGCTTCTAAACGGGCCATATTTTCACTGCAATGTGTGGCCGGCAAGTATTGGTGTCTTTCTCTAACATACGAGTAAGAGAGGGATACCAATAGTTGCCGGCCACATATTGCAGTGATAATATAGCCCGTTTAGAAGCCCCCTAATACGCGCAGGTAAGAGCTTGAACAACCTGGCAAGAGAGCTGGACCTAGATATATTTAACTGCAAGGCTCAATCCGTGAGACAAAAATTGTCGGCGAGGGGCTTTGAGTGAGTGAAACTAGCATGTGTTTGCCAGTCATAGCTGTCATTATTAATTAATATATTTATGTTTGTGTCGTTCTGTGTATTGTACGCATTTAGCATTTGTTCTATATCTAGTAGTGCAATCCTATTATTGGCGAACGGTTTCCTATTCGGTCTATTGTTCTTATTGTATAGCTGTTGGATTTCCTTAACATAAATAAATAAATAATGACCCGCAAGGTACTTAAATGTACAGCTACCTAAGTACTTCTGCGTTCACGACTATACACTCGTAAATAACAATAGGTACGAACCTATTTACTTTAGGTATTGAAAATTTGTTAAATTTATACCGTGAACGAAGCCGTGTTCGACCAAGTCCTAATCTCCTCGAGTGGGGTCAACCACCGCTTTAGTGCATTAATTGAGTTAGTTAGAGAACAAACTCATTATTTTAGTGCGACGCGACCGTTCGCTGGAACTTTTTCTTAATTTTAATACTGTTAGAGTTAAAAATGAATAAAAAATTTGTTGGATAGCCTTCGTGTTTTAGTTTAGCTGGCTTTACTTTTTTTTGGGGTTTAGGAAAACTGATTTTAAGTGTCTGATTATACCCAAGAATATGAAGAAGAATTCTTATTGCACGTACAGTCGACGAAGAAAGTCCTTTACCACTTTTAACACATAACGTCATACAAATAGAGTCGAAAAGGGGTTAATGAGTTTCTGGGTCGACAATACCTAGATTCTGATTCACAACCGATTTAGACAATTCACAATGGCATACGGAAACTAAAACGAAATTTACAGATTTTGGGGGGTGACCATGACATACTAAAGCAGTTCAGTTTAAGTTGATAGAAAGGCATAGAGCTATAGCAGTTATACAGCTGTCCCTTTCTGATTAGTATGTCATGATGGTAACCCCCCATCTCCTCACTAGAGCTGCGATGAACGGAGGTAACGAATATAGTGACATTTATTCGTGTGAGTGCCATCCGTACTCATAGTTCAAAATTCAAATCGAAACCCTGTATTCATATCTGTATCTATTCAGGCCTTACAGCTGTTGTGAAACAACTTATAAACGTATATTTTGCAGTATTTGATCTACGATTGGCACCTAATGTACGATGTAAGTGTTCGATGAACCTGAGGATGAAGATTGATAGTTCACTAACAGCCTTTTCACACTTTTAGCCAAATACTTTATTTATTTCTCGTTCCTTATGAGTAAAAACAGAACAAAACAAAAAATAAACAGAAATTAAAACCTCCTCTAGTGTGCTTTTAAGAAAGAGATTGTACAAAAATCAAATACAAAGTAATAAACCTACTAAATGTATTTTTTGACCTTGATTTATACGCAATAACGTCCGATGCAGCTTACACGAAAATGTATTTTCCGACTATTCTATAAGTACGTGAATTATATCCGACAGTAAGACTCGTGAATTCTGGCTACATGGCTGCAATTAAATTCAGCAAAGATCACTTTAAAAGAATTATTGCGCACTCATCTGTGAATGGTGGAACAGCGGCCATTTTGTAAAAAATGCGCAATATGGCGGCTACGTGGTTTGCTGCAATTGCTTTGACCAATGCGGTTTTGTGGAAAATGTCCGTCCTAAACAATTTTATTACTATATTCTCAAATCAGCAAAAATTTAACCAGAGTTTTTGTCAAGATGGATTTTTGTCTCGGAGCACATTGCTGGTAGAACTGATGAAAGGTGCTGGAGTGGCGAAAAACGAAGGCCTCTGTCCAGCAGTGGTCGTCCTTCGGCTGATATGATATACAAGGAAAACAATAATCTCAATTTGCATGATAGTAAAATGAATAAACGATAGAACTGAATTGGTTACAGCAAAAAAAAATGTTGCACCCTTTTGCAACTCAGTTAATCATTCAAAGATCTAAGATTGAAACCGTTCCGTACCGTACCGTTCGTCCGTACTGGGGGTATTATTGTTACTATACTATCCCCGCCTAAGCCTAGCTGATAGAACACTAGCAGAGCACTCAGGTCACTAATATTCCAGTTACAATTATTTCTGAACAACATGAAGTCTAGGCTATACTCCTGACTGTACAAGACCGAAGAACCTCCTAAAGGGTTTTAATTACGCAATCCTGGCTCCCTGTTTCGTCTTAACTTTACTCGTTACTTGGGATTTTGTACGGCTATGTTGGTTAGTTTCGCATTTATCCGGTTTTATAGCCTCTTCTACGAATATATCCGTTTTGTAATTTAAAATTAACTCGTTATCTAAATTAAGTTCTTCTTAGATAATTTTAAGTACTTCTATCCCGAAGGTAGGTTTGAGTAATGTAAGTATAATCATTATTATTCGCTTTCCGATTTATTGCAGTTCTGTAAATAAGTGATTTTAATCCAAAGTTTAAACATCCAGAAATTGAAAACACGCATTGCTCAGTGATTTTTAGTAAGTGTATAAAATAAATGAGTCATATCCGTTAAGGCTTTGTCTTTAAATCAGAAAAAATTGACGGGGCTCGTCTGAATTGGGTTGATCCTAAAAAAGACTCCGACATTTTCCCGCAAAACACGAAAGCACTCCATAACGATTTAGAAACAATACCCTCTAAAGCCTTTCAAAACCCCGGAATCCTCCAAAAGAAACGCCATTACAGCCGACTCCCCGACAAATGCCGAATATTCCTGAAAATGCCCGAAAATATTTTAATCCGAAACCCTGAATCTTGCCGCTTAGTGCCGAGGTAATTAAAAATGTACTCTTTCACTTTTCCCATTTTAATCCTGCTTCGAATAAAAGTCGGAGTGGAAATAGTTTAAGCGGATTTATGGGCGATGCTTTAGCGGAGGTCGGATGCAGTAAGCCTGGTAATCCACCATTGCTTTTAAATTATTTTTCGTGAAAAGAGAATTTTTCATGGCAGATATTTGCTGGGATTGACCTATAAAAGCAATGGACTTTGAACTGTTACAATGATTTAAGAACAATTTTTCTGTAATTATGAAAAATGTATTCTGAAACCGTATCATCAATATACATTTTTCTTATTAAGAATTTTAATGAACTTACATGATGATGTAATATTTCTGTAAAAAACAATGCTAATGTTTATTATTTTGAAAAGGTTTGTCTTTTTTGTGTACCTTGGCATTTGCACTATGCGGTATTTGCTATTCTCTTACCTCATAACAGATCTCTACTTCATTATAGAATTAACGATACTACTTGAAAATATATTTTTAAAAGACGTTCTTTTCCCAGAGTCCGGAGTACATTCTCAATTTAAATATAAGGCTCTTTAAAGAAGAAATGGGACTGTGGTTCGCTTTACAACCGGCACGTGGTTCGCTTGAATATCCCCCTTTATTACGGCTTAGCCAACATTCTTGCCACATACGGTTTTACTCCCAGCTCGGTTAATATTTTTATGAGGACGTGCTGCTTTAACGTAGGTATGCAAAGTTATTTTTAAGGATCGGCAGTGCAGTGTTCATTTTCAAACCTATTGCAATATGAACCACTTTTTTATCAATATGTATCATTTTCATCTTCTAATTAATCCTCATGATCATTAACCAGAAAATGTCTATTATTAGACGTAGAATGCCCTGGTTGATCCTGGTGCCGCATCAAACCATTTTCTGCCATCGTCGTTTTCCTTGCTGACGTCATCACCTTCTGCTTCGTATTTGCATTCATTACTTTTGTTGTGACTACGGAAATACTTATCTATCAGATTCACGTAATTGTTAATTGGCTAATTTGTTTATTAGTTCAAGATCTAATCGGAATCCTCATCCATGAACGTGTGTATCGCACCGTAACTACACTTTCCTAACGCAAACTCATTTAATATCTGGTATGAAAATAGCCAGAGTGAATCCGGCTAAAGATTTCAAAGGTCCGCATAGGAACTACTTCAACGAGCGTTCAGATTTAGCGATTGGCCCGATTTGGTGGATTAAACGATCTTACAGCACCGCTTGTATGCTCTGCTGAATGCACCGTACATTTTACCTTCACAATTAAGTAATTCACACACTAACGGCTCGTAGGAGGTAGGTACTCGTTGATTAAATATGAGATAGTGATTGTGCAACAGTTGTAGAATAACTTTCGTTACCTTCACGCCATAAGCACGTTATTACTATAATATTACATACACAGTAATAAACGCACAACACAAGTATATATTTTAGTTAGAATATATTTTCACTTGATACCGTTGAAATTGCCCTTTGATCAGAATTTACAGACTCTACTTCTCCAATCCCACGCTTTAAGAGCGAAGGTTCTTCAGATTGCACTTAGTAGCACTAGTTGGTGAAGGTTTTGGCTCTATTTCATAATAGTTCAGATTTCTTACATATAGAAAATACTAAAGACATTTTCGCTTGTATACTTTCAGGGATCGCCTCCTCGTTCAGTTATTTGGCAGCAACATCATATTGACTCAGCGACAATTTTACGACGTCCGGCCGCACGGCTCTCGAATCTAGCCGCATTATGACGTTCGATATAAGTTTGGGAAATTTGAAATTCTAAGTATCACCTAGATTTTGCTTGCCAATATCTTTAGTAACCGAACCACTTTAGCAATTTCAATAACTTACTAAATTGGAACTATTTGAATTATCTGTTATCTGTAATTCTGTAATTGTAAATATTAAAACCGTGAACACTGTAAGGAGTAGATAGCATGCATGACAGACGATAATGAGAGAGAGAGAAAGAGTAAGCGAATTAAAATGTTGAGCATCTTTATACCTTGTCATTATAAATGACATTGACTAAAACGTACAATTCAAAAGCTCATATAAATCAACCTTCGGGTTTCTAACCGTCTCTCACTCGCTCCCATACGCTTTTGTACTTCTCTCTTACCCGCTCTCATTCGCCCTTATGCTAGTCTAACCAACTTCACCCGAACCAAAAATACTTTTTAAGACCTATTGTACTGCACTTTTTATTATATGTTCAGTTTCCAGTTCATTATGACAAGGTAATAAAGTGCTTAACATTTTCTTTGGGTTATATTTGATTTTTAAATCTACCTATTAGAAGCGATGCCATACATTGAATATTTATTATTGTAACTCTATGATTTAATGGGTCAGTTAACCTTTAAATAAGATCTTTAATTAGGTATAGGTTCACATACGGCTATACTCTTAGCATAACAGCGATACTGTATTCGTAATCTATTGGAGTGACAATTAATTACCAAGTATGAGCAAAAATGGGCATCTTTATTACGGCGCCAAATGTTGGTACCGTAAATCGAAAAAGAGTATTTCAAACAATATCTCAATGTGATACATAGACAATACTTATGTGTACGTAGGTATATATTAGAATATTTGCATATCTTAACGCTTATATATTATACGTTCTAAAATAACAGTAAGTACGACACTATTTCATATGTAAGAATAGCATTAGAATGAATTTATAAAGACGAGCGTCTGTAACGGCCGCGTCTACTTAGAAACAATTGAATATTCCTTTTTCGAATAAATTCTCCAGTATTTTATTTTCAGCCAGTATACATCGAGAACCTTAGTCCTTTTCTTTCCATCTCAAAGCTGTTAACTTTCTCTAAAGCCATAAATTATGTCACCCCAAGGAGCCAGTGCGAGGGTGCTCCAGACTTGGCACGGCTCCTAGACAGGGCTTCATTTGCAAACCCTGGAGCTAGTAATGGAATTAGCGTGCTTGTAACGGCTCTGTTAGTTTTATATCGGTGATAAATGAACCGTTTAGATGGTGATGAGTCAGATAAGTTTTTTATATCGCGTATAGTAAAGAAGTTATTAAATTCAGAATTATTTTATAAATAAAGGCTAAGTTCGCTTAATGATAATGACTTCCAATTCCAATACAATCGAAATTATTTTATCTCATTTATTAATGTTGTGAGAATAATAATTTGATCAACTCCTTTTGTTATTTTTATCTTTTTGAAATTTGTTATTGATTTTTATTCGTATTTCTTGGTAAGATCATTTACTTACACTCAAACTAATCAAACCATTAATATTCCCTATTGTACCTACTTATTTATTGGCTATTAGAATGTTTACTGTTGTCTAGTACCCATTATTCAAGCCTGGAGCTTTTTTTGGGCCTACTAGATGAATTTGTGTGAGATTGTCCCCTGATACTTATTTATTTAAATAACCAAAAGTTCTTTTTCTCGATAGAAAAGAAAATTAATAAATGATTCAAAGTTCTACCAATTTCAATTCAAAGACCTATCTATTACTATCGTTTTTTAATTTTAATTATACTTGATTCAAAACTTATCCTATCTTAATATCTACCATGGATCTTGTTAGCAGTTAAAACAAAACGATCACATTAAATATATAGCGCTATAAAAACCTTTTGTTTTACCCTGTAAGCAGAAAGCATTGTCAAATAAGTACTAAAGTAAGTAAGTAGGTATTACCGTCGGATCGCGTTTAACGGGGCGATGAAAGTCTGACGGTTAACGTAAACGTAGAAAGCGCTGACGTTTCTAGAAAAACTCATGAAACTGCCTTAAAGATGTTGTTAAAATATTAATAGAACCGTTTTGTTATCTTTTTTATGTAGAAACTTTAATATAGACTTTAAAAAGCCGTTGCGTATTTTAAACATTAAGAACGTGATGTATCTACTAATTAGCATCTGCTTTCTATAGTTTATTAAAGTAATTAAAAGTGCGTGGTGTATGAGAGTGTTAACTTGCGTTTGTTTTCTTGTGTATAGTGTTACACATCGTTTTTTCAAGAATAAACTATTCTTAGATACTATTTAATACATATTTAACCTTATTGTATCGCAATAATGTTCAACGCTCGTAAAATAAAAAGTGCGTGAAGATGCGCCCATAGCTAAATATGGACACATTTTCCCAACAACAGTTACGCAATCTTTTTCATATTTTTCTAAAACGCACTACTGTTTTCTAAAAACGCCGTAAGAACACAAAAGTTTTACAGCCGACTCGTTTCAGCTACTCTTTTACACCCGCCGTGAAAACAATTCGAACGCGTCCAATCGATTTTCGACTTAGTGGCCTCGCTGAAACACCAACACTAGAAAATACACCAGAAAATTATAAAGCATGACAACTTACCTGGCCAGCATGGAGGACGTCCAAAAATATGGTAAAAACACTAATAAAAAGCACGACACGCGACATTATTGCGGCCGCGGGGGAGCGTACCGATACCGGAGCGGCGACGAGCGTTTGAGTCGGGCGCCACAAACCTGCGTACTAGCGACGGTACAGCACCATGCCGTAATCGTACCTAGTCGTATAGATCGAACCCTCCGGGAGGGAGAGGGACGGCGCGCGCCCGCCCGCCGAGCAACAGAGACGGCTTGGCGGACCACGCACGCGCACTGCGCCCCGTACACGACCACTATAACCAAATGCTGTCTTCGTCTGGCTTTGTCCGGATTTCCCAATGATGATGCATCAGTTTTTGACAACCAATGCGAATTTCGAGAGTGATAGAGTACTCGACACTAGCGAATTGATAGCGTCGCGCCGTTTGAACTCAATTTTCCCTACTCACTATTAGTCTGAATACAAAATTGCAGTTTTAAAGTGGAATTTAATAGCGTTCCACGTTAGTAGCAATTGTTACTCAGTCGTGACTCACCCCTAATCAAATAAAGGGGAAATTTAAATGATTGCTACTAGCAATTCTACACTGGCGCTACACTGGAACGGTACCTAGGTACGCGTTGAATTACGAAAGCATTTTTTGAAATTAATATGCGTTTTTGGTTTTTCATTGTTGACCTTCTCGCCCTATGTCAATGATCCAAATTGATGCTATTCTTACTTTTTATTAAGTATAATGTGACTTAAATAATGAGAAAGGGTAGGGTTCAATGGAGAATCAGCAAATAATTCGAATTATAAGACTTTGTTCAGTATTGGCGCTTGATTTTAAAGGTCCGAAACTGCCATAATGCGGCATCGAACATCGAGGAGGTTTTTGTGGGTCCTAACCCACTGTGGGACCCAATCATCCAGTGGCTAATCCACTACCACTGATCATCTTCCCCTAACGAAGTCAAGTATTTTATCAAGCTTTCGTCGTGAACTGGGATGGCGACACGTTTTCAATATTCAGATTGGATTATGTATGTCCATGGGCCTAAAACCCTGAGAGCCCTTACCATTTGGCGGCTTATGTGATAGTTTGCCATCTTAATGGCATGAAAAAATAGTGTGCTGTAGCATATTATATTATACTAGAAGGCCCCCGAGACTACGTACGCGTAGAATTAGTTTCCTGCTACTCCCCCCATTTCTTCCCGTTGGGAGCGATTTTCAGAAAATCCTTTCTTAGTGCTCACTTACATCATGAAAGGAACCCCTGTACCAAATGTCAAGTTTCTAGGTACAGTAGTTTCGGCGGTGCGTTGATATATAAGTCAGTAAGTCAGGTTTGCCTTTTATATACATATATATGTAGATGCCGGGAGTGTTTAATTATTTTATGTCAATACAGTGTCATACTCATAATTTCGCATAAGTACTATTTGAGTCCATATTGGCTCATATAAAAATTTGTTGTCCGAATGTATTGTTATTCATAATCATCGCAAGTCATAAAGTGTTTTTTACTGAAACGGTTTTTATTTCAGGGTTTTTATAAAACAAACCTAACCTATCCTAACCTCACTTACCAGCTCCCGTATTATTTATATGTTAAAGTATTTGTATGATTCAATCAGTGTCCTTGCATCGACTTTATGATCTTTAACTTTCATACAGGTTGACAAGTAAAGATGCTTTTACTTCCTTCAGTCTTTTGAACACAGACATAGTATTTTTTATTTGTTTACTAAAGATAATAAATACAATACAGGATAATAAAGAAATAAGTATAAGTAGAATTGAAGCCCAATGCTATTGGCATGCAAAAATATCGCAAAAATAGTATTCACCAAAGCCTAATGACTTATATAGTAACTCAATATGTTCCATAGCATATTCTACCTGCCTGAAACGCGGTACATCACTGTGCCCACAATTCCCCGGTAAATTTAGTTAACACAGCCCAAGTACCTGCTGTAAACAAACACGGAGCGGAGGCAAGTTTGCTAACAGGGATGAGCGGACAATAGGCTTATTTAGTTAAGTCTGGAATCAGCGTATTGGGCTGGAGCTCACCTCTCACCATCGTAGTTCTACGGTGTTGGATTTTATTTGTTAAGTTCGTAGTTGTGTAGGTCCTATCCAATAATTATGATAAAGTACCTAAGTAGGTAGTAGGTACATAAAAAATACCCCATATTGTATAAATATTACAGACACTACAATTTTAGTCGTTGGATTTGAACAGTTTTTTTGTATTGACTCATCAGAGTCATCAGACTCTTTAAAAACACAAAGTTTTAGACAATAAGTTAAAGTCATCATAATGCAAAATTAAAAAATAATAATTAAGTCTTATATGAACGGGTTTAGCGTTACCTCTAAAAATACCATACATGTACAGATAATTCCTGGCATAAAATATATTTTTACACAAAAAAGGTTATCTATCAATTTTGTTAGATTTTCATGCATGGAATAGAGAGCAGATATTAGATTACTATTACCCGCTAAAAATTATAAACAGAGGCATTCTATCTTAGTCCTTAGACTCCTCAGGGTTGGCAACGCATTTTCAATCTTGAGATTACATCTGTTCTATGGAATGGGTCTCAGAGATGCCATGTGTGTCAGTTTTCCTTTTCTTTGCCATAAAAAATATAAACACTTTGTTCAATTAGTGAAATAAAAAAAACAATAAAAATTAAGTGAGCCTTTAAACTTGCTAATATCTTCTTGCCATATCGTGAATATAAAAGATAAAAATCTACTTGCCGCACAAATTTTCATCGCAGGTTGCCTTTTCGCGACATATTTTGTTTGCATAATTTCATCCTTATCATATTCTTTGCTGCATACAATCTTGGAAGAGTGTGTATTTACATAACAAATAAATTTGCCTGTGAATAAAATAGGGGTTCGTGTCCCCTTTTCTCCCCTCACGCACGAAACGTCAACGATTAAGTGTGGTGAGTGTGCTGACTTGGTATCAAGGTACCTAATATAATAACTTTTCTTTAAAATTTGTATTTGTTCTCTTTTGAAGTTGTTCTCTCTAGGTTTAGTGAGTCTAATCATCTTATTGATTTAGTAGACAGTAGCCTGGATCCTGCCGTAGTACAACCTTGTCACACAAATTACAGGAGAATTGTAAATAACCTAGACTACCTAGTTGCATAATACGATAAATAATGTATAGTACATTCTGATCTAATATCTCCAAAATTTAAAAAAAGAGATATTAAAGACATTTATCCAGTTTTTCACTGCAATCACTTTCGTCACTTCGAAAGTAAGTATATACAACCTGGGTCCTAGCGCTACACCCGCAGGAACACCCTTAAACCTATAAAAATATGCACATGTTGTCCCGAACGACACACGTATGTTAATCAGCAGAAATCCGTAGTACTTTAAAAAGGGACCGTTTGACCTCGACAGGGAGTCCATTAAGCAATTAGGCCTGAGTAAGCTTAAATCCGTCAAGTTTTTGTATAAATAATGATGAAAATGTTGCTCCTCAGAACACTCGTGGGCTCAAAAATTTTAATCCACTATGTACTACGAATATCGATATCTCTTGTACAATAAAGGTATTTTTAGCTCAAGTATCTTAAACAGGAAGGTTTAAACTTTCTTTCTTTGAATCTATATATTTAGACAAACATCCTATTACGCCAATTTAGAGTACCTAGTGCCAAAATAATCCGCCTACGTTAATCTCTGGAAATGCTCTCCCACGCTGGTTAGGTATTATATTATTGTACTCGTAATTATCGTGCATAACTAATTCCATTATCTATAATATAATACAATAATATTGAAATACGTATAGATATTGTAGATAATGGAATTATGCTAAATCCTTCTCGGTACATTATGTTGGTATGTATTGCACCTAAACCATTACAAAAAAAATGCATCACTATAGATAATGGAATAGTCTACCAACTGATATTAAGCAGTCTCAATCTGTTGCTTCACTGAAATTTAGAAGAAGTACCGGCTTGACTCTCGTTCCGATCTATGACTGTACTACAATGCTGTGCTTGAATCTGATTGTTAGATTAGGCTGATGAATTAAAAGTAAACAGCTAAAATACCAAAACTAAAGACGTACAAAATTTTACACGTAGGTACTTAATTTTGATGACGCGTTGGCCTAGTTGGTAGTGACCCTGCCTACGAAGCTAGCGGTCCTGGGTTCAAATCCCGGTATAGGCAGATATTTGAGTGATGAGCGTGAATTTTTGTTTTTGAGTAATGGATGTTTTTTACGTATTTAAGTATATGTCTATATAAGTATTTATATCGTTGTCTAGTACCCACAGTACAAGCCTAGAGCTGTTTATTTTTATTTACACGTGCACTGTTAGTGACTAACAACCCCCTTATTCATATAAGTAACTGCAACAAACCTATTTTAGTTAAAGTTTGGTTTGTCTCTTTCTGTCAAATTTTAATGGCACAATGAAAGAAAAGGACAAACCATATTTGCAGCATACTTTAGTTGACGTTTATTAGTGTAACCAAATTACATAGAAATCGTTCAAGTAGTTGGTTGCAATCAATTTGTTGAAATATTGGCAAAGTCAACCTAGGTTCATTTAGATCAAATAACCGCATAATGAAATAATTGGTCTGGGAAATATAAAATATGATATCCCTTTCATAAATTCCCTACGGCTATTTTCAAAATGCAATCAGAGGCGCATCGCTGCATCGTACTTGCGTCGATATGCCGCAGTATTAAACTGTCGTAGACCGACTCTTCCATACGAATAGTCTGCACGTTCCAGAAATTTCCATATGCGGCGTAACCCCATTATTGTTATGTATTTATGTGTATTAACCTTTATTTATGTGTATCACTCTAATGTATAGCATATACTTATACAACTTATTCTTTAATTTATATGGACGTTGCAATACGATAGAAACGTCACGGTATAAAACAACATTATTTTTGCGTGAAAACGTCTCGTTTTATAACACTATAGCTATATCTAAGAGCCAGTAGTATACGCTAGATTTCTAAAACGACACTTTAGAAGTACCTACGTATTTTTCAAGGCTACGAAAATTGAAAAAAAAAACTTACATACAATATCTTATTTTAAACATCGAACTAGTAATTTAATAATTAGGTACTTACCTGTACATTAAGTGTGTGCAGTATTATTTAAGTGTGTGAGAGTCTGATAAAGTTAGAATATGTATTTTGAATTGGGCTCGAGCATGTAAGCTTTTACAGCTAGTATTACTAGTAGGTATTGGAAGAGAAATTCAATAAGAGTACATTCGGCTTCGGTATCACTATCGTTATTGGAAATAACAAACTGTCACTGGCAGGCTCCGAATGGCATAATGTTCGTTATTAATTAATTAATGATTGATAGATATTTTCCAAAGTAAGTAAGTCACAGTATACATCGCATGTTATGTCTCAAAGCTAGTTCAATCGCGGGTCCATCTGAAAATCATCGCTGTGACTATAAGTCGCAGCATCTTGCTGAGCTGGGGCCCGTTTCTCGTAAAGTATTAGTCTAATAATATTAGTGTTTTGTCTCATTTTTTAGTTTAATTTACGAGACAAAACACTAATATTATTAGACTAATACGCTTTGAGAAACGGGCCCCTGATGGCTTATTGTCTAACGCACTCGCAATCACGATCGTTTTTATTTTGAAAATCGAAGGCTTGTCTGCATACAAAATAAAACAATTGCTCCACTTTGAAGCCGGTTGCGATTGCGAGTGCGTTAGACAATAGCCCCTCAGGTCGCTTTTTAAGTGCATGCATGTACTTTTTGTTGTTATGCTATCTTTAAGTATATTATAATAAGTTTTTCTCTCTTGCACTTAATAAACGTTTTTCTTTCACTTTCTTCCTTCTTTCTTACATTGATCTCGATGTGCAGCTGATGACTGCAAAAAAGTACATCCGGCAAATATGCTTGTCACAATTCTTTATTTTTAACCGACTTCAAAAAAGGAGAAGGTTATACGTTCCACTGTATTATAAACTTTATGAAAACTTATTAATGAGGCTAGACAAGTTGCTTAACGCTAACGTACACGATTTTCGAAAATGGACAAATTGTGTGGAATTGACGTAGGCGTTCGACGCGACCGCCTGACAGCTTACGTCAATCCTATACATTTTTAATAACGACAACGAACGCCGCATCCATCTTGTCTAGGGCTTCTATTCTTTTTTAGTTGCCCTAAAATTAAATACTCCACTATAGCTTAAAATCCCCAATAGAAGTTAAAATCGTGTTGTCAATTCTGTGAAGTAATAATGACTTCAAATTAACGCTATTAATTATTAGACCTTAATATTAACTCTGACATCGAAGTAAAGCCATCCATCAAGCTTTGATTGTCATGTCCCGTCTTCAGTCTTCATCAACTACAAGTACTAACGATGCAAATGCATCCTTCATGCAGTTGACATGCACTGATTCGCCAAACCAATCAAATCGAGTAAGGCAAACACTCAAACCAGTTACAAATCAATTAAGAGCTGGCATCTCAACAATCAATTCCTAACTTAAACTTACAAGTTACAAGATTCAAAATCAAACGAAGCAACTGGTAGTGAGTGACGGGATAAACAGTTTTGATGCTTTAAAGCCTTGTTGTTACAGTGCAATATCGATTGATTGGTAATATAGGTACATGGTAGGGAATTCGAGATGGGACAGTAAGGGCAGATTCCTTAACCACGTACTCTATTCCACTGCGTTTATACACCTCTTGCAGTCGTATGGTTTACGACTGGCTTACTTTCATAATAAAAGCTGCCATAATGTTTTTACACACAAGTGGAAATGACTGTAGTTTAGAGTTGAATATAGGCCCAAATAAATTTAATTTTACACAATTTCCTTTTTACGCCTTCGTGTTATTTCGTCCAAGTACAAAAAAACTCTAAAGGACTGATCAAGGTTGAAATGTGACGAATAGGTTTTTCCATGCATAATTTACATTATTAAAACAGGTCTTGCTTTGTCATTTTTTTATCTTAACTTTCCACCCTGTAGAATAAGACTCAATGAACTTATGACTTTGGGTACCTTACCTATTACGTTTTTATTTTCCGCTGTTCACATTAGCAACTTGTCAATTAGTACGAGTATGTAAGTATTTATGCTCTATTTACCTACCTAGTTGTGTTGGTAACTACTCGTATTCACCTCAACTCTCGTGGCCATAGGTACCTATACTTGTACATGTCTAAAGTTTTAAAACAAGCTATCTATTTTAGAGTCAACGACGTTGAAGAACTGAAGTACTAATTAGGGTTAGGTATAGGGGTAGCTAAGGGGGCGAATGGAAACACGCAATGGGAATAACCATGGTAATCTGTGATTCATAGTAGCCTGTACTTTATGATTCATACAGCTACCCCTTAGTACTGATATTTCAACCCTTAGTTATACCCTATTGCGTGCTTTGATCGTTTTGATACGATACGTACTTATCTTATTGTAGAGAGAATCCTTTGAATGGAAACTTACTAGATAAAGAAAGGTTTATTTGCTTACTGCAAATCACCCAAACAATTGACATAATAAAAAATAGCATAACGACACTTAAATTATACACATACCTATCTAAGTTGCCATAAGAAAACATGTGTGCGTTGCAGCAAAGCAAAATGGCAATGGCTTAGCGTATAACTTAGCTCGTTACGAGCTAAACTCTCGTTATACTCTACCACTGCTTACTAAAAACATAAGAAAATCTTGACTCTATAGCGGCCTTTACACGTAAAATTCAAACCGCGGGAAACGCCACGCACCGCTCCAATCTTCGTTCCGAAATGTAATTTTTTTACTTTTTTACTATTACAATTGCATTTACACGTACGGTTCGGAACGAAGATTGGAACAACGCGTGGCGTTTCCCGCGGTCCGAACTTTACGTGTGCAGGCCGCTATGTCTTTGCGTATAGCTTAGCTCGTTACAAGCAAAACTCTGGTACTCTACCACTGCTAACTAAAAACATAAGAAAATCATGACTCTATTAATCGTTTAATAGTCTCGTTGGGGCAATTCCATGGCAGAGAGTAACGCAAGTTACCATTTTCTAGCCTTCGGCTTGTTTTTATGCTTATATTGCTAAATGGAAGAATTCTTTTATCTCTATATACGTGTTTAAATTCATTTCTAGAAAAATATTAGAATTAGAGTTTAAAAAAAAACGCATTGAAATGGTAACTTTCGTTACATTATCGTGGAATTACCCGTTGCAGTTTTATGACACAGTTATATGATGCCCACTTATAGGTATTTGTACCTAGTTAAACCAGAAAATGAACTTTTCAGGCCGTAATACTTATGTTCATCATGATATTCATGACCATTTTAGGATGCAGCAAAAACTACTGTTTCGTTTGTCTTGAGACTGACATCACGATATGTCTGGGTTTAATGTCTGAAGTACATTTTGTATATATAACCACAAAGCGTAGGTAAAACTTTATCAAAACCGTAAACAACAAAGCGTAAAAGTTTACTAGTTAATGTTCCTCATTATATTATTATCTCAGTAGGTCAGAATCAGAAGTGGACCAAGAACGCTTAACTTTATTGAGTGAAGCCTCTGCCAACTCCAGTGTTGGTGCCAAAATGCGTGCCTTTCTAGGTTAACGCGAATAAGTTTGGCTGTGTAATTTATTTTCTTAAGCAAGAATTTTGAGCGTTAGGGTATTTGGATATTAACGTTAGAATTTACGACAAAAAATAATATTAGGGGCAGGGCTTAATACCGGTATTAATTAAAATTGAAATATCTTCGTTAATTTGCACTATTTCCTTGATATTTTCGACTATAATTTAGGTAATAACACTATTCTATTATATAAATTTATTGAAGAGCAAAAATATTCAATAATAAGCGAGGTACCGGAATTGAATACCGGTATTTTTGTATGAAAATAATACCGGTATTCAAGCCCTGATTAGGGGCCAAGGTACGGGTACTAGAGGTGAGACGTACTAGGCAAATCACGTACTGAGTCTTCCGAGTACGCGGCCACAGAAAGACTATCTAGGTCCAAAGACTAGTTCCACGAGTATTTAGAAGTACGCGGCTTATGAGTAAAATATTTGATTCAGAGTCTTTCCGAGTTGCAAGTGTTCCGAGTCTTAAGTATTAAGAGGTTTTTCTCGGTACGCGGACGCTGACGTCCGGCCCGGGTTGTTTGAGAGTACATTTTTAATATATATTTCATATCATAACTCGAAAACTTATAAAGGTAAGACTCTGTATTGAATTGACAAAAGTTTCAGTATAGTCCAATATTATGTTTTGTGTCAATATTATGGCGGTTACAAAAAATGGTCCACACGCACGCATTGAATTGGGTTGAAATGATCTATATACACAATTCTTGAATTGAAAAAAGTTGTTTTTTTTTTTGTATAAGCTTTCTTCGCCCGGTGAAACGAGTCTTTACCTACTCCAAATACACCGCGCTGTTTTCGCGTCCTGCGGGCTTAGCATGCGAGGTGAGGATTATACGTCAAAATTCGTCAAACGAGATTTAGTGTCAAATATGTCTATTCCATATTCTAACGTAAGAGTAAACGTTTAAGGTTTTAAATAAAAGTGTAATTTGTGTGACTTGAGTCCTTTTATTACTAAGCATCTTGAAGTGGGATTTAATGTCATGTGTCATTTTCGATATTGCTAATTGACACTAATTCATGGGAAACGTCAAATCTGACAGTAAATCTCGCCTCGCGTGCTAAGCCCGCTGATCCCGATACGTGTAAAGACTCGGTACGCGTTGGCGCACTCTGATGGGATCGCGTATTTGGACGTCCAAGCAGAAACCTATTCCAAAAACCTATTCCAGTATATTCGTCTCACCTCTAACGGGTACCTATTATCGTCTTTCATTGAACATAGGGTTTCGCAACACTAGCACTACATGTTGTGTATTTTTGTAACATTTTTTTTGTCTGTGTTTTATTGTTGTGTTTACTTACTTTACTTACAGAATTTTCATTTCATCGAAAAGCATTTCTCGCCGCATAGGTAAGTGTTTTTTTTTGTAGTCACAAGTCTAACCTACGTAATCGTTTAACATGTCCTGAAAACATCATGGTTTGAGCCAAAAATAGCGTTCCATGAAGCGAAATTCGATAAAATAATGGAACTGGGTTTCGAATATTGAAGAATTATTTAAAACTAGCTTCTGCCCGCGACTTCGCCCGCGTAAATTTCGATTATACCTCGGTAACTTTAAAAGTTTCCGGGATGAATAGTAGCCTATGTCCAGTGTATAAGTTATTTCCATGCCAAATTTCACCCAAATCCGTCCAGCCGTTGCAGCGTGAAGGAGTAACAGACTAACACACACACACACGAACTTTCGCATTTGTAATATTAGTAGGATTAGTAGGATAGGATGTCGGAATCTACTTGGGAACTTCCCCAGTGCATTCCAGCATTTTAAAAATTCTTACGAAAAAATATTACTTGCTTATAATAATAAGGATTTGTTCCCGATTCGTCGTATTCCTGATTGGTCGGATTCCTGATTTGTCGTATTCCTCATTCGTCGCATTTTTATTATAGAATGAAACTATTCATTTACCACGGCTTTACTTACGTTTTATAAATAAAAAGGATTTTTTTTCAATAAAAGCGTGTATTAAACCTATATTGGTATTTTATTAGTTATATTACTAAATAAAGCCTATTTAAACATTCAATGACTGTGATTTTTTTATCAATAAAATCATTGACTATTTCCCGTTCTTGGTGATATTTTTGAACATCTTTTGCTCGACGAGATTTTATTACACTCGGACAGTGTAACTGCATTTTTCTAATCTTGATGTCTTGATGTTGTGCTTCGACTCGCAGTAGTTCGATAAATCTAAAAAGGGAAGGTTTCTTAGGGATTCTATGATTCAACCGGTTATTCCATCCCTCAACCGCATTGTTCGTTCTGAATTCTTCTTCACTGACCGAAAACATTGATCCGGTAATTTTTCGCATCCAGAAATTTAAAAAGTAATTGTGGAATGGAGTTATCACGGAACGGTCAGGGATGCATTCAGATATTTCCAAATATGCGGCTGGTATATCTTCCTTTGGTAATAACGCGAGCCGCGTACATATCTTTGTATAGATCCTGCCTTCTTCGTCGTCAATTAAACCTAACTCCTTCGATTTCTTCCACAGAGCTTTTTGATAATGAAAATAACATCCTGTTACCACAACGTCCTGGTGTACTGCTTTCAACCCATTAATGGCGGCAATTTAATAATGAAAATAACCGCTTATAAGTATTTTCTTCCTTGTTAGGTAGAAGGGCATACACTACGGGTACAAAACATGAGCTATCTGCATTGTTGGTCAAATTAACTTGCATCGTATATATTTGTAAAAACGGAGGCGGTGCCGCCTTAAAGGTACCGTCTCCGAAATATTCAGTGCATTTCGCCAATATATCTACAGCAGAGGGGGAAGCAAATATCAATATCTTATCAACATCGCCGTCGTTGCAAATCAGGAAATCGTCTGATAGCTTCAATGGAATGACAACTTCACTTAAATGTTGAAATGTGCACTTTTCGACGCCTAGTGACTTGTTTCGTGCATTATACAAAGTCGTTTACAGTTTCTTCCACTCCGGGATGAGCGTAAAATTAAATTCTCCATCACAATTTTCAACAAAATCTTGCACAGATTGTTCAAAAATTTTTGGGACTGGCTCCATGCTGCCACACACCTTGCGTTTCAAATCATTAACGTGACCCTCGACTTCCCTCTTCATAAATTCTGGCTTGCACATGTGTTTCGACTCTCTTATTACCTTGTCATCTTTATTTAAAGTAATGGATGTCGAGCAGACAGATCTATTACAGCACCTCCAGTTCGTCGAACCACCTTTGTTTTTCTTATCGAAGTTGTATCTATAGCCTCCCCGCAATAAGATCTTCCCGCTAGCTCTTTTACTATCGATAAATACCATTTTATTAGTTTCGTCAGTATCCATTTTTAGGAAAATCGCGAAATAAAACTGATATTGACAATATTTTCACAATCTTAATATTCATTAACAATGGTGTGACAGAAAAGAAACAAATGAAAAGTTGCTGTTCAAGTGGACGTCGTACAAGTGGCCAGTAATAGATAATAAACAGATAGGTAACTTACCTCTTTAGAATATAACGTTCCAACTCCTTGAGACTTTTCCATCTCAAAAGTTATTTTCTTAAGTGTCAACACGAAATTATTTAGCAAGACGTTTTCGCTACATACTTTGTACGTACTAATTTGCATATCAACAAGTATTTGGTGAACTATGGTTTTGTTTTACCATTCTCTTTCTTTAAGCCTGCACCAAATAATCATCTCTTTTTGGCCCAGTGGTTGACTGGTAGAGAATGCCTTGAGGCATTAAGTCCGCTAATTGCATATTTTTATTTGCAAGAAAGTTTAAATATGTACAAAACTCTAAAGTGGCTAAGCGGTTGAGGTGTTTACAATGATCTACACGCGTTTTTATTCTCTAGACAATAAAAGCGTGTTGACTTCATTGTGAACACCTCACCAGCTTAGCTACTTTTGCTGCTGACTGTATAACAGCTCTTCGGGAAGGCAAATAAATAATGGTCTAATATTTGTAATGATTTTATATAAATAATTCCGACAAAACGGGATTACGACGAATCAGGAATACGACGAATCAGGAATCCGACCAATCAGGAATACGACGAATCGGGAACAAATCATAATAAGAATACATTGTTCAATAACCCAATATACAATAATATACAAAAACCTTAGTTTCAAATAAAGGTTAATTTTGTTCAAGTTAAAACTGAGGCTATAGGTATTAAAAGAAACTTCCATTGTCTTGGATGCATCAACATAATATTTTCCTTTTACTTTTAAAACACACTTACTAGTTTATAGTAGCATCGTCACTCTCACCCCCGCGGTTTATCAACCTCAAAAAATAAGTAATATCAACCGTTGGGTGTCACTTAAATTTATACTTTACCTGTTCCCCTATAAAGTCCCTAATTCCTAGAAACATTTAGTTGAGTTACTACTCATTATCCCTAACTGTTCAAATGCTTTGGACAACCATTAGCTCCCCTAACGTCGCGACATTTTGCTAATGCCACGCCGTATCATAGGAGCAGTGCGTCAAGATAGCAGGGGCGGACACGTATCGATTTGTTTTCGTATTCTGCGGTGAATGCATGTCTGTAATATTATTTGAAATTTTGACGATCGTTCCTTTTTTTAAAGGATACGGTACTTAAGAATAAATAAGTGACTGGTAAATTCGCATACCTACATAAGTAAGTACTAAGTATGGTAGTTTTTACTAATGTAAAATGTTAACGAATTTATTTATGCTTTTGGGCTAAAAGCCCTTATTAATAAAATATGTGGAGTAAACATGGAATGTCACAATGTCACATTTGTTAGTGAGGGTTTGCTTCTTTGTTTCCAAATTTAGTCTTCAGTTACTGCTATACTGTTTTTAATTTCATTCACGACGTGACGTCCCGCCCTACCAACTTCAGTTTTTGGTACATGCAACGTCATTTGACTGGCGGCACGGCGCGCACCGTCATGGATTGACACACATGTTTTTACTTTTTTTACCAGAGTTAGCCAAGCCAAGGGCCTTATCCTAGTAAAATAGTAATGGCGACCGGGTTAAATACCATACCATACGATGACAGTAGGTGTACATGGGAGATAAATCAAAACATACATTTGAACAGTTTTACCCATTTTATTTTTATACACATGATTAATTATAAACATTTAACAAACAAAACAATCACTTAAACAACAATTAAAAAATACAATTGCGCTTAAACAAAAATGACAATAAATCAACTAGGTAAATCACAACACATTTATTGCAGTATTTTATTTTAATTTATTAAGCGCAATTCACTGTGCGGGCGGGAGCGGGTCGGGCGCCGGGCATGTCATTTTCATCGCGTGACCCGCGCGGGTCGTCGTATTCACACATAGAGCCGAACCGCGGAAGGCCCGCGCGCTGGTAGTAGCGGGCGGCGAGCGTGGCGGGTCCGTCGCGGGTGCGGCGGTCCCGTCCCGCCGCGTGTGTGAATGCTTCCATATAACTCCATGTTAAAACACCCGCAGAACTACCGACCTGCCCAGTGCACGACCCACTCCTGCCCAATGTGTGAATTGCCCTTTAGTTTTGTCAATCCACTTTTCACGTGTAAATATTCCTATGCTTGTTTGTATAGGTTAAAAAGTAAGTACCACTCAGTTCACAACAAGATTTTTTAATGACAAATGATATAAAGAAGAGACAATAAAATTTGATATCATCTATAACGGCTCGTTCCTAGCAGATGTCTAATGCCCGGTTCCTATATTCAAGAAACGAATCGTTTGCCTTACGTCTCGTTAAAATTTGACATTTGCTACGTACAAAATGTGTCAAATTTTAACGAGGCGTAAGGAAAACCATTCGTTCCTTGAATATAGGAACCGCGCATAAGTAATTAACGTAATATATATAAAAAAAAACAATAGAAACCGAACACTGATATGTCAAAGGAAGACAAAACGTTTTGATTGGCTGTTCAACAGCCACGTGGTTTAGTTTGTTTACATTTAGTTTCCTACCTAAACAAATATGAAGTATAGGAACGCGCCTTTTTGACCTAATTTGGTTATACCACTATATCAAACAAATCATAGTGTTTTTAATTAAGATTTTACCGCTTAGATGTAAGGTGGAATATAGGTTGTACTAACAGCATCACTGTTAACCAGAGATGGGACAATTTGGCGTCATTACTCGCAATAATGTGGACATGACTCCAAAGATTTCAATTAAACAATTTAAATTAATTAAATTGAATTCTTACCTGAAATTGAATTTTGAGTCTTTATAAGACTAATAAATAAATAATACAAAGTCTTGGTATTGTGTAGATTTATTAAAGTAAATTAACAGTATTTTTTCTAAATTATCCGCGTTTACTTTATTCCTTTTCACGTCTAAAATGAACTTACGAGGTTAAAAACTCTTTTCGTAATCCTCTTATGTTAATGGAGCAAACTTATGTATCTTAATAGGAATGGCCACTCTTCACGTCTTTGTATTATTTATTCATTACTGTCTTGCAAAGGATCAAAATTCAAATTTAGGTAAGAAATCAATTAATTTAATTTAATCAATTTAATTAAAATATTTGGAGTCATATCCACATTATTGCTAGTAATGACGCCATCTTGTCTGATCTGATCTCTGCTGTTAACTGACCACAAGTGAACCTTCTTGTAAGGTGGCAAAATTCACAAAATATGGTCAGTTAAATGTGTTGATGATGGTATTACAGAAAGAGCACGAAAATTTTCATTTAAGTCAAATTATTTAAGAATACCACAAAGTATTATTGAGTGAGACTATGTTTAACAATGCTCGTATTTGATCTTTCACAATTTCCTAAATTAGAAAACACTTACAAAATAGTATAATAATGTCACAGTAGTTACCTTCATATAAAATTTATCATTTAACTTTTAAAATTTCACTTATCGTTTCTCTAGTATTTTTTAATCAAGTGATTGATACTAATTTATCCTACTTGTTACATTGACTTTGATCGTTAAATTCGAAGATGCCGCAAACTCTGTTCGCAGGGAGCGCCTTATCTGAAACAATGAAAGGAACACACTTTACCTTTTCGTTTGTCCATTCTGTTCCAACTAGGGTTACCATTTAAGAATTTGAAAAGTCCTGACAAAAAGCCTGACATTTCGATAAAATTCCGGACATTTTAGTCAAAAATGGAATCATTACTCACTTATTTACTGTTGTATAGTAGGCATTTAATTTGAAGTTTTATTACTCAAATTCCATGTAATAAAAAAATCCAGACAAATTGAAGAGCCGGACAAAGTCCGGACTAGTGTTTAAAAGTCCGGACATGTCCGGACTAATCCCCTAAGTAACCCTAGTAAACCTAAGTAACCCTAAAGAAGGAAGAAAGGTAAACTACTAGAATAGACACAATCGATATTAATTCTTAGATATGGAACGACAGCCACAGGACTGTAGGTAGACCATTTATCTACAAAACATGTAAGTTTATTTAATTGCGTAGTTTATGCCACAAAAATATTTTTTTATACATCAGCTTTCAGGTTTAATACGAACCAAATAGTAGTAACCCGTAAAACCATTGACATAAGGTCATGTCGGTGACCAACGAAAGGGCTGACGACTATAGACAAATAAAACTATTTCTCAGAAACCACGAGATAAAGTTCACTAACGATCAACATGAAAGAAGTCCTCAAGACAAATACGCGACCAAAACAAATGTGTAGACTTTACTGTTGTCGTAAGTTGTATGTACCTAATCGTAAGTATTTACGTTGTTATTTATGCCAACAATTAATTATTATGTGTACTTGGATCCCTTCAAAACGCCATCTATACGGACGGCATGGCAACCACATCCAACACACCCTTGCGTAATACTGTAAGATTCTGCTAGATGGCGTTAAACAGAAACAGCTACGGTTGTCTAAAAATGTTTTTTTTTCTGTATTAGTACAATCTTATAAGAATGGTTATGAAATTTTGCATTAACATACAGTATTTAATTAAGTGTACATATAGATACATCATACTTTTCATGGCCAAAAACAATACGGTCTATAATTTCAGATGAATTTATTACACCGCAATTTTTTCGCGCTTGCATTATTTACAAAACTCTAAACAGCACTAACGCGTACAATGACACGTAAATAGAGAATGGGATTAGCCTAGTTGTTAGCGACCGTGCATACGAAGCCAGCGGTCTAGTATTCGATCCTTAGTAAAGGCAAATATTGTTCTAATGAGCACTAATGCCACTAATACAGTTTACGCGAGAGCTCCGAGGAATCGGGGGTTGGGTTATAGGGAACCATGCACCGCACCCTACCATTGCCTCACACCCCAAACTCTTCCATTACGAGAGTAAAATACACTCTTGTGTTGGGGGTCGACATGATGCGTAAAGCTAAGGTATAGATGAATTACCGAGAGCGTGGAATTGCATATGTAGTGGTAACATGTCTTTACAGGCATTCTATATTTAAATTTCCTCACTTCTTATACCATCAGCATAAAAAGAGTTTCGTTATATATTAAATAAGTAAGTGAAAAAATAATGTCAGTGTCAAATTCTAAATACTTTATACAATGCACTAAAATATACGTCTTATTTTATTACATACATACATACCTTCACGCCTGTAAGCAGTGGTGATAGGGCCAGAGTGGGGTAGGCAGAGCTATAAAATTACCCACAACTTTAAAAACTATTTTATTCGATACTCGCAATTTTCAGAATTATTTTGACTGGGCACGTGTGACTGTAAGTTACATAGTTTGTAAAAATGATGGCAGAAAGTAACAGTAAATTTGGTCTGATTGAGAGTCAAACAAATAATTTTAAATGTCATAAATATTTTGAACTCGAAGTAATGAAACATTTATATTCACCTTACACCGCTGCCCAATTCGTTGAAAAAGCTACAGGTGTTTCTCTCTCGACTATTTATAAAATTATGACCGAGAGTAAGAGTGACAAATTCAAAGCAATGAAAAAATTCTTCTCTCCGAGTAAGAAAAAGTTAAGTACGGTCCGTCGGCGTAAATGATTTTGATCAAGAAGTCGTCTGGAGAACTATATTATAATGTTCATCTGTCCCATAAGCAATTTCCAACCTTAAAGATGAAAATTTAAATAAATGATAGCGACTAAAAGCAAAAAAAGACATACTTATTCCACTTGTTTAGGGTAATCTCATTAAATTAAGAAGAAAACTTAAATGGTTTTCCTTTTCATGCGAACGGTACAACCACTACATATGCAATTCCACGCTCTCGGTAATTCATCTATAACCGATTTTCGAGATGTGGCCAAAATACGAATTGTTATAAGAGACCAACGCAAGTTGATGATCTAGCATCATCAGCTTAAATCATATACATTTTGTGAGAGTGAGGGGTATGAACTGATGGTCGGGTGCGACGTGAACCAGCTTACTGTCCATCCACCAGATTCCTTAGTCCTCATTAGCAAGGGTGAGCGCCTGTGATTTTGAAAAGTTAACCCTGTTCTGTTCCATACAGTGAAGACCTTCCTTATGATGTTATTCCTTACCACGTTTATACAAAATAATTACTGCATTCGGTCTCTAATATGTGGAACAGGGTTATTTTTTTTGGCGACTGCCTTTAAGTTTTGGATATTTTTCTATGCTATGTGTACAAGTATTTTTCTCCCTATTATTAGTATGTTTATCATGCAGTGCAATGCAGACAATTGCAATTACTAATTATCCTACACAGGGCCGAAAAATATCTGTCACGCTTCTATACTCCTAGCAATAAACGTTAGCTAATAATATTATTGCTGATGATTGTACAATATTAAGAGCTTAGTTTGAGACTAGCAAAATTTTAGTTACATCGTCCCCTGGAAATAATCATCATCATATCAGCCTGTTGCAGTCCACTGCTGGACAATAGGCCTCCCCTAAGGAGCCCCACAGCGCGCGATCTCCCGCCCTCCCAAAAACGCCTCATGCCTCCTCCTGGAAATAATTGATATATGCAAAAACTTACCAATCATGTTAGGATACGGCAAATTCAAATTATCCATGATCTTGATGAATTCTTGGAGAGTTTTCGTCAGTCTCGGGTTGTATTTCTTCTCCTCAGCCACCGTGGTGGCCGTCTGCCCCCTGTAGTCGTGGGCGGGGTACAGGGTGTAGTGGTCCGGGAGAGTAAAGATCTTCTCATGCACTGACTTGTACAGGGTTTCTGAGGATCCTTCCTGGAAGTCTGTGCGGCCGCAACCACGGATTAGCAGAGCGTCGCCAGTGAAGGCGATACCCTAGAACGTGAAAACAAATGCTTGCTTTAAAATGGTAAACAATAATGTATGTACTCGTAGTTTAACCTAGTGCGTAGAAAACAGGGAAAGTATTCTTGTAGCTTTGATAAATAAATGATTGACTGATTTAATTTAACGGTCGATACCCTAATGCTAGATGAAGTGCATTGCGTAGCAGCAATAGCTTGCGATTCGGACGTACAAATCAACTTGTCAATGTACTCGTATTACTACTACAGTGTTTGCAATTAACGAAAGCGTGCCCCGCCATTTAAATTGACGTTGAGCGGTTCCGTCAATTTACGTAAAACTAAGTAGGTAGTAGATAAAACGCTATAGCACATGGGCTATTGAACGATGATGAAATACCTACACCTTAAGGGCGACATAAAAGCGAGTGAGCGACTTGCGAGCGATAAATCAAAACATACATTTGAACAGTTTTACCCATTTTATTTTTATACACATGATTAATTATAAACATTTAACAAACAAAACAATCACTTAAACAACAATTAAAAAATACAATTGCGCTTAAACAAAAATGACAATAAATCAACTAGGTAAATCACAACACATTTATTGCAGTATTTTATTTTAATTTATTAAGCGCAATTCACTGTGCGGGCGGGAGCGGGTCGGGCGCCGGGCATGTCATTTTCATCGCGTGACCCGCGCGGGTCGTCGTATTCACACATAGAGCCGAACCGCGGAAGGCCCGCGCGCTGGTAGTAGCGGGCGGCGAGCGTGGCGGGTCCGTCGCGGGTGCGGCGGTCCCGTCCCGCCGCGTGTGTGAATGCTTCCATATAACTCCATGTTAAAACACCCGCAGAACTACCGACCTGCCCAGTGCACGACCCACTCCTGCCCAATGTGTGAATTGCCCTTTAGTTTTGTCAATCCACTTTTCACGTGTAAATATTCCTATGCTTGTTTGTATAGGTTAAAAAGTAAGTACCACTCAGTTCACAACAAGATTTTTTAATGACAAATGATATAAAGAAGAGACAATAAAATTTGATATCATCTATAACGGCTCGTTCCTAGCAGATGTCTAATGCCCGGTTCCTATATTCAAGAAACGAATCGTTTGCCTTACGTCTCGTTAAAATTTGACATTTGCTACGTACAAAATGTGTCAAATTTTAACGAGGCGTAAGGAAAACCATTCGTTCCTTGAATATAGGAACCGCGCATAAGTAATTAACGTAATATATATAAAAAAAAACAATAGAAACCGAACACTGATATGTCAAAGGAAGACAAAACGTTTTGATTGGCTGTTCAACAGCCACGTGGTTTAGTTTGTTTACATTTAGTTTCCTACCTAAACAAATATGAAGTATAGGAACGCGCCTTTTTGACCTAATTTGGTTATACCACTATATCAAACAAATCATAGTGTTTTTAATTAAGATTTTACCGCTTAGATGTAAGGTGGAATATAGGTTGTACTAACAGCATCACTGTTAACCAGAGATGGGACAATTTGGCGTCATTACTCGCAATAATGTGGACATGACTCCAAAGATTTCAATTAAACAATTTAAATTAATTAAATTGAATTCTTACCTGAAATTGAATTTTGAGTCTTTATAAGACTAATAAATAAATAATACAAAGTCTTGGTATTGTGTAGATTTATTAAAGTAAATTAACAGTATTTTTTCTAAATTATCCGCGTTTACTTTATTCCTTTTCACGTCTAAAATGAACTTACGAGGTTAAAAACTCTTTTCGTAATCCTCTTATGTTAATGGAGCAAACTTATGTATCTTAATAGGAATGGCCACTCTTCACGTCTTTGTATTATTTATTCATTACTGTCTTGCAAAGGATCAAAATTCAAATTTAGGTAAGAAATCAATTAATTTAATTTAATCAATTTAATTAAAATATTTGGAGTCATATCCACATTATTGCTAGTAATGACGCCATCTTGTCTGATCTGATCTCTGCTGTTAACTGACCACAAGTGAACCTTCTTGTAAGGTGGCAAAATTCACAAAATATGGTCAGTTAAATGTGTTGATGATGGTATTACAGAAAGAGCACGAAAATTTTCATTTAAGTCAAATTATTTAAGAATACCACAAAGTATTATTGAGTGAGACTATGTTTAACAATGCTCGTATTTGATCTTTCACAATTTCCTAAATTAGAAAACACTTACAAAATAGTATAATAATGTCACAGTAGTTACCTTCATATAAAATTTATCATTTAACTTTTAAAATTTCACTTATCGTTTCTCTAGTATTTTTTAATCAAGTGATTGATACTAATTTATCCTACTTGTTACATTGACTTTGATCGTTAAATTCGAAGATGCCGCAAACTCTGTTCGCAGGGAGCGCCTTATCTGAAACAATGAAAGGAACACACTTTACCTTTTCGTTTGTCCATTCTGTTCCAACTAGGGTTACCATTTAAGAATTTGAAAAGTCCTGACAAAAAGCCTGACATTTCGATAAAATTCCGGACATTTTAGTCAAAAATGGAATCATTACTCACTTATTTACTGTTGTATAGTAGGCATTTAATTTGAAGTTTTATTACTCAAATTCCATGTAATAAAAAAATCCAGACAAATTGAAGAGCCGGACAAAGTCCGGACTAGTGTTTAAAAGTCCGGACATGTCCGGACTAATCCCCTAAGTAACCCTAGTAAACCTAAGTAACCCTAAAGAAGGAAGAAAGGTAAACTACTAGAATAGACACAATCGATATTAATTCTTAGATATGGAACGACAGCCACAGGACTGTAGGTAGACCATTTATCTACAAAACATGTAAGTTTATTTAATTGCGTAGTTTATGCCACAAAAATATTTTTTTATACATCAGCTTTCAGGTTTAATACGAACCAAATAGTAGTAACCCGTAAAACCATTGACATAAGGTCATGTCGGTGACCAACGAAAGGGCTGACGACTATAGACAAATAAAACTATTTCTCAGAAACCACGAGATAAAGTTCACTAACGATCAACATGAAAGAAGTCCTCAAGACAAATACGCGACCAAAACAAATGTGTAGACTTTACTGTTGTCGTAAGTTGTATGTACCTAATCGTAAGTATTTACGTTGTTATTTATGCCAACAATTAATTATTATGTGTACTTGGATCCCTTCAAAACGCCATCTATACGGACGGCATGGCAACCACATCCAACACACCCTTGCGTAATACTGTAAGATTCTGCTAGATGGCGTTAAACAGAAACAGCTACGGTTGTCTAAAAATGTTTTTTTTTCTGTATTAGTACAATCTTATAAGAATGGTTATGAAATTTTGCATTAACATACAGTATTTAATTAAGTGTACATATAGATACATCATACTTTTCATGGCCAAAAACAATACGGTCTATAATTTCAGATGAATTTATTACACCGCAATTTTTTCGCGCTTGCATTATTTACAAAACTCTAAACAGCACTAACGCGTACAATGACACGTAAATAGAGAATGGGATTAGCCTAGTTGTTAGCGACCGTGCATACGAAGCCAGCGGTCTAGTATTCGATCCTTAGTAAAGGCAAATATTGTTCTAATGAGCACTAATGCCACTAATACAGTTTACGCGAGAGCTCCGAGGAATCGGGGGTTGGGTTATAGGGAACCATGCACCGCACCCTACCATTGCCTCACACCCCAAACTCTTCCATTACGAGAGTAAAATACACTCTTGTGTTGGGGGTCGACATGATGCGTAAAGCTAAGGTATAGATGAATTACCGAGAGCGTGGAATTGCATATGTAGTGGTAACATGTCTTTACAGGCATTCTATATTTAAATTTCCTCACTTCTTATACCATCAGCATAAAAAGAGTTTCGTTATATATTAAATAAGTAAGTGAAAAAATAATGTCAGTGTCAAATTCTAAATACTTTATACAATGCACTAAAATATACGTCTTATTTTATTACATACATACATACCTTCACGCCTGTAAGCAGTGGTGATAGGGCCAGAGTGGGGTAGGCAGAGCTATAAAATTACCCACAACTTTAAAAACTATTTTATTCGATACTCGCAATTTTCAGAATTATTTTGACTGGGCACGTGTGACTGTAAGTTACATAGTTTGTAAAAATGATGGCAGAAAGTAACAGTAAATTTGGTCTGATTGAGAGTCAAACAAATAATTTTAAATGTCATAAATATTTTGAACTCGAAGTAATGAAACATTTATATTCACCTTACACCGCTGCCCAATTCGTTGAAAAAGCTACAGGTGTTTCTCTCTCGACTATTTATAAAATTATGACCGAGAGTAAGAGTGACAAATTCAAAGCAATGAAAAAATTCTTCTCTCCGAGTAAGAAAAAGTTAAGTACGGTCCGTCGGCGTAAATGATTTTGATCAAGAAGTCGTCTGGAGAACTATATTATAATGTTCATCTGTCCCATAAGCAATTTCCAACCTTAAAGATGAAAATTTAAATAAATGATAGCGACTAAAAGCAAAAAAAGACATACTTATTCCACTTGTTTAGGGTAATCTCATTAAATTAAGAAGAAAACTTAAATGGTTTTCCTTTTCATGCGAACGGTACAACCACTACATATGCAATTCCACGCTCTCGGTAATTCATCTATAACCGATTTTCGAGATGTGGCCAAAATACGAATTGTTATAAGAGACCAACGCAAGTTGATGATCTAGCATCATCAGCTTAAATCATATACATTTTGTGAGAGTGAGGGGTATGAACTGATGGTCGGGTGCGACGTGAACCAGCTTACTGTCCATCCACCAGATTCCTTAGTCCTCATTAGCAAGGGTGAGCGCCTGTGATTTTGAAAAGTTAACCCTGTTCTGTTCCATACAGTGAAGACCTTCCTTATGATGTTATTCCTTACCACGTTTATACAAAATAATTACTGCATTCGGTCTCTAATATGTGGAACAGGGTTATTTTTTTTGGCGACTGCCTTTAAGTTTTGGATATTTTTCTATGCTATGTGTACAAGTATTTTTCTCCCTATTATTAGTATGTTTATCATGCAGTGCAATGCAGACAATTGCAATTACTAATTATCCTACACAGGGCCGAAAAATATCTGTCACGCTTCTATACTCCTAGCAATAAACGTTAGCTAATAATATTATTGCTGATGATTGTACAATATTAAGAGCTTAGTTTGAGACTAGCAAAATTTTAGTTACATCGTCCCCTGGAAATAATCATCATCATATCAGCCTGTTGCAGTCCACTGCTGGACAATAGGCCTCCCCTAAGGAGCCCCACAGCGCGCGATCTCCCGCCCTCCCAAAAACGCCTCATGCCTCCTCCTGGAAATAATTGATATATGCAAAAACTTACCAATCATGTTAGGATACGGCAAATTCAAATTATCCATGATCTTGATGAATTCTTGGAGAGTTTTCGTCAGTCTCGGGTTGTATTTCTTCTCCTCAGCCACCGTGGTGGCCGTCTGCCCCCTGTAGTCGTGGGCGGGGTACAGGGTGTAGTGGTCCGGGAGAGTAAAGATCTTCTCATGCACTGACTTGTACAGGGTTTCTGAGGATCCTTCCTGGAAGTCTGTGCGGCCGCAACCACGGATTAGCAGAGCGTCGCCAGTGAAGGCGATACCCTAGAACGTGAAAACAAATGCTTGCTTTAAAATGGTAAACAATAATGTATGTACTCGTAGTTTAACCTAGTGCGTAGAAAACAGGGAAAGTATTCTTGTAGCTTTGATAAATAAATGATTGACTGATTTAATTTAACGGTCGATACCCTAATGCTAGATGAAGTGCATTGCGTAGCAGCAATAGCTTGCGATTCGGACGTACAAATCAACTTGTCAATGTACTCGTATTACTACTACAGTGTTTGCAATTAACGAAAGCGTGCCCCGCCATTTAAATTGACGTTGAGCGGTTCCGTCAATTTACGTAAAACTAAGTAGGTAGTAGATAAAACGCTATAGCACATGGGCTATTGAACGATGATGAAATACCTACACCTTAAGGGCGACATAAAAGCGAGTGAGCGACTTGCGAGCGATTGGCAGTTATCACGAGTTTTTGTCTTGATAGTGAGTCGCTCGTTCCCCAGGGGGCCTAATATTTTATTTATTTTATTTTATGACAAAATGTGGACAAAACTTACGTCACTTTTTAACACGTATGAGCGGTACGAGAGTGACGGATGCTTTATCCACATTTTTTCAAGCGATAAACGCGACCATACGCCCGCAGGACTTTTCGCGCATCTTTTCTGTTATACGAAGCTCGCATACTCAGAACAACGCTTTTATGCATCGCCGGCATTGGAATCGCCAAGGACGGCAATAATAGATTGTGTCAGAAGGGAGCAAAATTTTTCGCGAGTCATAGAGTAGAATTTTACATTTAGCATTAGTACTCGTAATAATAGAAAAAATAGAGCGTCCTCTTTTCTTACTTGTACGCGTAGAATTTGTGTTTTGCTAATCCTCATCTTTTCCTAATTAGCGGTAGAACTTTTATATTTCCTTTCTAAGCGCCTTGCAACATTACTACCGGAATATACATTCCTCAAGTTGTGCGTTGCCTAACTGTTAGTCTGTCAGTCTTCAGTCTTAAACCTTATTATACATCGATATAGATTAATAAGTACATATATGCAAGTACCATTCATTATCTTCAAGTATGTAGTTGGAGAAAAAACCGATAAGATAACAATGTCCTTCCCGTATGACTAATTAAATTAGCTATTAATGTTTAACTAACACATAAACAGACACATACATGTGAGGTGTTGACAATCGCTGATAATGATATTTAATAAGTGAAACAATGGGAGGTATTTTATTGATAAAACGGAGGAAACAGTAAACATTCACAGGATACTCATAGGTTAAGTTAGGTTAGGTTATGAAAGTATACTGTTAAATAAACAATGCGCATGCGAACAGCCTGGTATAGGTCGATTCACAAGAGCTGGCACGAAAGGATCGAATGAGTGAATGAAAATATCTATATGTGCATCACAAAATGGCTGCATACAGGGTGATTGAATAAGTGATAATCGTGGTTTTAGACAATCCTGTTTTAACCGCCCAAAATTTAATGTAAAGCGTAATATTATTATGTTTGTAAAACAATGTTTCGTAGCATTAAATCCGCAGTAAGTAATTAAACCCCTAATCGCAAGCCGCAGTAAAAATTCTAACATATATTTTACCTGCTTAGTCCAAACAATGGGCAATTAGGCAGATAATATGTAAGTTTTTATTTTTATTGAATAATCAAAAAGTTCTAGTTGTTTACAAAATATTAGGACTACCCTGTATTAGAACGACACTCACACAGTGACAAGTGATATTACTTACGTTCAATCCATTCGTGCCAGCTCTTATGAATCGACCTATAAGTAATTCGATAAAAAATGGAAGTGACAACGTCACCGAACCTTGATAGAACCGTGTGAAACTTCTTCTATTAAACAAAACATCCATGTAATGTTCAGAATTTAGGTCATCCTGCGATGAACTGCATATAGGTAAATCATTAAGTTGGAAACATTCCCTCTCAATATGCAATAAGGTACCTCTTTTATTTATCCAGACGAAACTTAATCCTATACTCGATCAGACATGTTTAACAACCGCAAGTCTGGAGAATCAGACGATAACATGCCAGGGCGTGCATGTAGAGCGTGGTCGCTCTACATTATTTTCATGGCATGGCGAAGTCAAACGAGTACACAGGCCAGTTGATGGTAATAGGCTCTGGATCCCTTATGGCAATCTTAAGACTGCAACTGCGTCTTCAACTCTGAGGACTTCGATAGATATAGAATCCGTCTACGCTAGTTATTTCACGGGTTGCTAAAGTAATCACACCGAAGTTTGTGCACTAACCTGTTCGTGGCAGACATACGTGAAACAGCCATTAGTATGCCCTGGAGTGCTCACGCTTAGCAGCTTCAACCCTCCGAACTTCACCACCGCCCCGTCCTCCAAATGGATGTCGGCCTGAGCGCCCGAGCGAGCGCCAATCACGCTCTTACTCCCGGGGAGGAGGGACTTGAGTTTCCCCGTGCCTGTCACGTGATCCGCATGCATGTGGGTGTTCACTAGAAATAAATGGTATCCCCATTTAAAGCCTTAAAGGTACAGACGACGGAGATGACGCGTTAGGGCAAAGCGTGGTTATTAAGGGCAATGTTAGTATGGGTTGGGTACGCGCCGCTATGCGAGGCTTTGGCTTTTTGTGCGGTTGCATCTTAAAGCGAACACATGAAGGAGAGCAGCAAACCCTTCATGGCGAAAATCAGCGGATTACATTACATTGGTATACTATACCATGTCACGAGTGGTAGCACTTTGTGCAGGTACCTTTCGAGTAAATACTACCATCTTGCCGCTAAGTAGCAGTATTTGCACTGTTGTATTCCGGAATCCGGTGTGTGTGGGTGGGACAAGCGATGAAATAATTAACATAGAGGCATTCCATCTTAGTCCTCAGACAAAGCATCAATTGCAGTCACGAGATAGCAAATTTCAGCCCTAACTTGCCATGCCATCGCAGGGCGTCTATTCAACTGGCTTTTTGTCGTATTGTCAACGTTACGATAGCTCCTATTTACTTTTAAAAGCAATACGAAAACACGTCGGCAATATGTTTTTAACCAGTAGAATGCCGGTAAAAAACAATGATCGCTTGCATGCTATACTCCTAGCAACACGTTGCACCTATACAGTGTGTAAATGGTATACGGGCGTTCCTTTTAACTGTGGTTAGTATAGCCCCTAATGAGCACATTTAGGCAGCTTTTGTTAAAATGAAATAAAATAAAAATAACCATACAAAAAAATTTAACACGCAATGTATAACAAAAAATGCAATTAATTAATGATGTTTCAAAGTTATGACAGATGGAATTAGATGTACATTGCGGGTCGATAGTATGTTCAAAAATTAATAACGGTGTATACGTTAGCGTAATCAAAATAATTCTTGCTGTTTATGATTATTAGAGTCTTAATCTATGTCCATTTTTAATAAACGCCCGTATACCATTTACACACTGTATACACATCCGACACGTGACAGAAGCAAATAAGTATATAGAAAAAGTATGCAGCATCATGTTCGAGGGCAGCACCAAGCAATAATATTGTTTGTGTACATCTTTACGAGTGTTTCATTGCGCTATTGTATGAAGTGACACACGAATATGTAAACAAACTGCATGTAGGTAAACAAGCTATGCTATATTTTATTTGTCTTTAGTTATTAGATAACGATAAACATAGTTACATAGTGTCAGGTCTCAGGAAAAAATACTCGCGCTCATTATTGCCCATTTCGGTAGTTGAACCCGGGACCGCTAGCTTCGTGGGGAGGGCTAACCGCATCGTCAAAAAAACCACCACCTGACCTCGAATTTAAAATACATCGTGGGATTGGTCTTGTTCCCAGAAGTTGAAGACATATTTTAACCTACCTCCTATGCTCAGGCATTTGTTAGGCTTCATTTCCACCTGCAAGGAGACTTCCGCGATAAATGTCTGATCAGTCTATCCGGAAGTGACTTGCACGTCACTTGGGAGTTACATGGAGGTGTAAACTACCCCTAATCCTGTCGGACATTTCAGAAGTTTTCTTGCAGGGGGAAAGTATTGTATTTTATGATTGGAAAAAATTACCTTCTGCTGGAGTTTCTTGCGGCGCTTCTTCTCCGCAATGATGGTCTTGTCCGAAGCGCTAGTAGATTCACTCCATATTACCGACGTGTAAGAGAGCCCTCATGTGGCCAATTTACTGAATAAATATTTTGAATTTGAATTTTGAAAGCTGCCATACACTATTTAGTACGGCCTGATTTCCAGCTGCAAGAAAAGATCTGCGAGAAATGTCCAACAGTATTGCTGACTGTGACTTGGAAGTGAAAACTTCAACTAGCCACTTTCGGAAGAACTGTCAGATATTTCTCGCAGAAATCTTCTAACGGGTGGAAAAGCGGTCATAGATATCAAACATTTTTCAACACTTACTGGCATAAACAAGTTTGAAACCAAGCTCCTTAAGAAGCGTTGCGTCCCTCTCAGCGTGTTCGATCACTGGGTCGATCACCACCGCCTCGCGTGTCCGCGTATCCCCTAGGATATACGTGTATGTACTGCTCACAGTGTCGAATAGCTGGAAAACAAATTGTATCAATTGTTCTATCGGCTAGAGCAAGAACAGTAGGAGTAAGCGGAAGACTCCTATTAACGCTACAGAATAATGTAAAGCTAAAGATAAGATAATAAGAACAGATACCCCACTCGTTCAAGGACGCGCCTTTATAACCTACTGCTAAGTAGCTCTCTTGCGACTTTGCGAGCCAACTGGCAGTGAACTATCGTAAACCGTCATTTTTATTATTGAGTAGAATACATTAGTGAAATATTAGTAGATACTAAAAATGTAACTACTAGTATATACATTGATAATACTAATGTACTACTAATGTCTGTTGAGCCTGTTCCCAAAATTTAAACATCGGATAGATAGGACTCTACTTCTTATTTTAATTAATGGCTTTCACTCCTGTTAAAGTGTATTTCACCAATGTCGAGCTATTTATAGACAAACGCCATGGACTTATTAAATTAAGAGAAACGAGTCCATGGATATCACACGTAAGGACAATTGTTCGGTCAAATATATTTTCTCTTGTGGACTGTCGTAACGGTCGCTATGTAAGAGTGAGTTTTTAAGGGTGATTCTTTGAGCGTTTCAACCGCCTCATTACCGTGGACATATTTTTAAAGAATTGGGTGTATATTTTGATGCTGTTTTCGGATATTTGTTAGATGTCCGGTAAACTTACTTAAGATACCTAACCAGAAACGAAATCGGAATCTGCAGCCACTTCTACAAAAATGTGTCCCGAAAACTGAAGCGGTTCGCTCGAAGAATCACCCAATAAATATAACAGGGGGGTTATTATGACATAGCAATGCAGTTCAGTTTATGCTGAGAGATAAAGACAGAGCTATATAGCTGCTATAGCTCTAGTCCTTTACGCTCGCCGTAAAATGAACTGCATAGCTAAGTCATAATAACCCCCCAGAAGTGAGTACTAATAATAATTCGAATGCTCTAACACCGATGCGCTTATGAGATAAGGAAAAACATGTGAGGAAACCTGCGATTCGTGTTTGTTGGAAAACTAATGTGTGTGTACTTCTCAGATAAAACTAGTTTTTAAGAGCGTTGTTTCCTTCAAGCTAACGTCTGAAATAAACTTACTTTTCCGTTACGTCACGATAATTAGTTAAGTATACATTTATATACTGCCCTCATACGCCAAAAGGCGGTTTCTCACATTCAATAACCGAAGCAAACGATCGTTAATAAAAAAAATGTTTGCATTTGCTAGAGGAGTTTTGTCTGAGATGCCACTATTTGTCTTATAGCAGTATAGTTAATTTTCGTTACGTAATGGAAAAGTTACCATTGTTAATAGTTTTTTGAAAAACGCCCACGTCCAGTGGTGAGAAAAAGCTGGATTTAAGTATTTCTGGATTATTCTCAAAATGATCCACTTTCTAAAACTTGAAATTTAAATTAGTATAAATAGCCAAGAGTTTTAACACGGGTAATTTCAAACTCTTTAAAATCATTCATTATTACAGAAATCACCGGCCTGAAAAAAACAATGCTCTTAAAAATACCCTTACCTGTCTAAAAAAGAAATTAGTACCCTTGTCCATGGTAGAGGCGAATCTGGCGTGCACCGTGGACCGAGAGAGCCTGTGAGCTGCCTTCACCGCCCTGACGCCGACTGAGAGCCTGTTCACCATTCTGCCGAGAAGATAATGATTTCATAACAATAATTTGATCTTACATTAAACAAAGACCAAACTGTGTTTAATGTGAGAACATCAGAAGATCAAACGTTTAAATTATTAATTAAACGTGCTCGCGTTTTGTAACACAAGTGCTTAGACTTAGAGTCTTGGATATTGCGCTACATTCGTTTGGGCGTGTATGTACGCTACACGAAATTTGAACAAGGTCTTATTGAAGTGAATTACAGTCGTTTTTCCTCTTTTATTTTTAACGGACTTCAAAAAGAGGAGGAGGCTCTACGTCAGTTCATTCCTACACATTCCTATGTAGGTACGTTTTTTTAAGGACGCGATCGGCCTGGTGCCGATTTATTAAGTTTCACACGTTTAGAACAATTTTATATGCCATTAGCTTCATTTGTATGTATGTAACTAAGTAAGTAATTTTTTTTAGGAAATCGATAAGTAATAATATTTTTCTATATTTCGTATCGATTTAAAACTTAGTATCTACTTATACCCTATAGCATAGGGTATTGCATCTGGCCTATGAAATTTCGGTGATGATACAATAATATGGTAGGTAATTTTAAAGTTCATTTTACGATTTAAATTGGATTCTGAGGCAGAAATTTTAACTTATGAGTCAGTGAGTAAATAATGGCATACCATGCATAAAACTTGGTATTTATGAAAAGATAAATAACACAAAGACAAAAGAAATAATTTTACAATGGGACATTCCTTTTAATAGTTTTGTTTATCTAAGAGGGAAGTGATGTCACAAAATGATGGCAGTAATATAATAAGTTATCGACTTTTTATACAAGGATCTCATTTTTCGTGTTGGTTTCAAAAACAAAAAAATTTGTCATGAATAAATATTTTACAATCATTCAGAAATCATAAACATCAATTATGATATGACTTCCATATTTTGTATTTCCTTCCAATAGTGTTAGTTACAATTAAGTTATTTTACTTATTCTTCTTAGAATAAAATAAAACATTTAATTGACCACTACAATATTTAACACTTTCAGTAACGTCTATGAAGGGTGGAATGACCGGAAGACCGATCGACCGCACGCCTATATGGTGACCATGAAACACTAAATTCGGAACATCGGATGCCAAGTCCCTCACTCGTCACTCAACACTAAATTGAGGGAAAGGGATGGAGCTAACTCAACTTTAAAGTAGGGCCTCTGCTCCGGCTGAGTGCATCCATCCCTTCAACAGCTGCAAAGCCTATAGACATGAAGCTCTTGCTCTTGTAGCTAATTTATTAACCTCTTATCACGGTTCCGCGCTCCAAAGTGTAAAACAGAGAGTTTTAGGTTCAGTTCTATAATATAACTGTTTTATTGACATTGATCTAACTTTTCAATCAAGACAATATGAAGATTGATAATTGCCCTTATATTAGTTGATAGTTGCATAAGAAATTGCAAAACCTCTACAAAGTTCACTCACTTGACATGATTACTACATATTTTGTTCAACTCCCACTGTTTTAAATAAATAGATATCAGATAAGTAGATACAGCATTAACAAACACTACTTTCTATCTATCTATTATGTATTACTAGGGATGCCCGCGAATTAGTTTTCCACCAATTCCCTATTTGAACCCCTTAGGGGATGAATTTCCAAAAATCCCTTCTTAGTGCACACCTACGATATCGAATGAATATTCCTCCTAAATTTTAAGTCCCTAGGTCGAGCGGTTTTAGCTGTGAGTTGTTTCATTAGTCTGCCAGTAAGTTTCTTTTTTTATAATATAGACTAACTAACTAGCTCCTGCCTGCTACTTTATCTGCATAGATTATTATGATTATTCCCTCGGCAACTTATTTTTTTTCTGGGATGAAAAGTAGCCTATGTTTTAATCCAGGGTATAAGCTATCGCCATTCCAAATTTCATTCAAATCCATCCAGACGTTGCAGTGTGAAGGAGTAACAAACAAACACACAAACTTTTGCATTTATAATATTAGCAGTTTTTATGGCAATATCAGATAAGTTAACAACAAATAATTACTTTGTTAAGTCAACAATTGTGCTTATGTAGTGTTTGATGAAGACTCACCCAGTAGATAGATAGATAAAACCTGTAATCATACAACAGGCAAGGCTCTTAAAATAATTATAAAATAAAAAACAAAAAACAACATAACATGAAAAGAAAAAGTAAAACGTGAAACACAAAGTAAAACATAAAACTAATGAAAAAACAGCAGTTTACATAAAATTAGTTACCATATAATAGCCATGTGTCGTCATAATGCTGCAGACACTGCAGCGCTGGTATTCTACCAGAACCAAAAAGGGGGCAAAGGGGAGGGGAGGTGCTTAATATACATACAACCAATCTTGTATAGAGCTTAGTTTGGGACAAAGAAAATTAGTATAAGATTATCCCCAGATGTAAATAAATAAAAGAATCATGCAGTGGCAAAACTATTATGTGGTTATATTTTCAAGGATTGTAATAGATTCCTCATTAGATATTTATATTTATAAACCGAAAATTATATTTTAAATAATAAGTAAGAAATAATAGTACCATCAATTTTTAAATTTTATGAGCTTTTTAAAAATAACATTCATTCCCCATTCCAAATATCATAAAATTCAATTCAGCAATTTAGCTATGAAAAACAACTAGACACATTTTTCCATTATAGGAGGGTAAAGAATGTTCAGATAATCTACTGTAATTGTGCAATACAGTTGTTGTTTGTATTCCAAATAAATATATCGATAAGACGACGAAGAGAGGAATACAAAAATACTATACTACAGTACCACTACATTTTTTTTGTTTTTTTTTTTCAATTTACGCACTAAATCAAAAAATGTGACATTACCTGAATAAGGTAAGTAGGATTTAGTATTATATAAAAATAACAACTAAGCCTTTAAATCATTTCCCTACAGTGTTTAGTGTGCTAATTTAATACATTAATAATATTTCAAGAAATTCATAATAATCTTTGACCAGGTAACCTTGTTTCATATTACCTCAGATTTCAAAAATTTGCCTCCAAAATAAAGGAGTTTCTTACGACAGAGCATCCGCAAACCAACACTCCGAGTGCGTGGTGTATACCTACTTGAAACAATAAGTCGTAAGGTATAAATCGGTACCTGAACTATGGAACTTCCTTTATATTCAAATAACTGTCTTCTCCGGACGAGTAGCCGGTGCAGGTACGTATCGCTTTCTGAGCAACACATATAACGTCTTATCGAGTTATCAATGCGATCGCACATTCACTCCTTACAAGGTTCAACCATTCTTATATGATTGTTACTTTGCTTCTTTTATATTTTACTTTGCTTATTCACTTCCACAGATAGTAAGGTTGTCAACATCCCACCGTTTTTTTATTTGTCGGATACCTACTAATGACCTCACAACACCTCAACGTTCGTTGTCCGTCAGTGTCATGTCAACGTCAGGCTGACACCTGACAGTGACAGCTCCCGTCACGTGCATAGGTGTTGCCTGATCTAAAAAACGATAGTCCTATGTATGCGAGTTTCGCACACACATTTTCAAAGATGGTTATAGATGAATGCTTAATACTGACGATTGTACCCAAATATTTTGGAAAAATTAGAGAGCTCTTCTCGGGATTTGGAACTTAGACCCACTTAGGTACTAAATACGTACGGGCTTCGCTCTAGTATGTAGGTCTTAGGGTCTCCCCAAACCTATCGACGCGGAATCGGCTTGAACCGGTAAGAAAAACTTTTATGTCCATACAATAAGAGCGAAAACGACGTCGTTCCGTTCGCAACGCCGAAGCGAGCCGAGCCGAGCCGAGCGACGTCGTTTTCGCTCTTATTGCATGGAGATAAAACTTTTTCTTACCGACTCAAGCCGATTCCGTGTCGATAGATCTGGGGAGACCCTTATACTGAGTTATGTAGGTGTATTGGGTATTACTGAGGCTCTACTTTGACAATCGAAGTTCGAAGTTACCTTAGCTCTTTTTCTCGATTTACTCAAATCGAATGACGATTGACAGGGATGGAGCTAACGTCGAACTACGGTTTTCAAAGCAGGGCCTTTGGTCATAAATACATCATAAATACCAATTAAGACAACCTACTACTGAGGCCCTACTTTGAAAATCGAAGTTCGAAGTTACAGCTTCATCCCCTTCTCTCGATTTAGTCTCGAATGACGAGTGACAGGGATGGAGCTAACGTAACTTCGAACTTCGATTTTCAAAGTAGGGCCTCTGTAACGAGGTCACCTACTTGTGGTTAGATGATTAGAGCATAGGTAACACAAAGGAAATAATACCTTCGTGTACTGTGTGTGACAAATAGTGACAAATACCTATTGAAAGAGAACGTCAAATACTTAATTTCATCAATGCCTAACTGAAAATGTAAAACCTAAAAATGCTTTTAAACGGATAGCTCCAATCCATTTAGACCAATATTGTAAATTTGAGGTGGGAAACTAAAACACGTACGTAAAACACTTCAAAATGTTTGTTTGCCGTTTTGCAGTGTTGTTTTTCTATTTCACCTAACACACTAATTCAGAATAGTTGTCGCTCGCTCTTGCAGCAGCGCTCAGCTGGTACCGTCATTGACCCCTTTCATCCCCACTACACCCAGTCGATACCTCGCCTCGCTCCGTATCGTGTACACAGATGCCGCTGCTCGCTAGTGTGTGTGCGGGCTGCGCCGTGCACAGCACGCCTGCTCTCAAGCTATTGATGTAAACACTTACTCTGTTGTCATTTTGTTTCAGTGCGTTTACATGATCGTATGGGAGTCTTATTAGACGCAATTAAACATGTGAATAGCTGATTACACTGTCATCATAGCAGCTACTGAGTTTATGCTATCTTCAAACGTGATGTTATGGAAGTGTAAAAATCTTTGTTTACATAACAGTGGTTTTTGTTGTGCTACGAGCAAGTATTTGATGTAATCGAAACTCTTTTATGATGTAAATTAATGTTTTATTTTTAAAATTAACGAGACCGTGCTTCGCAATTATATTTTGGATTGAATCTAGTCAGTGCAGCTCTTATCTATTAGGGTAAGTACCTAAACACAGTTTTGTTTGTTTTCACTCTGTTGACCTATAAAACACCTGGTTTAAAAACAAACGCACGTGCATAGTTTCAGATAGAAATACGTTGTTTTTTTTTTCTTTATGCGCTGTGCGTGGAATATAACTGGCCAGTGGAAACCAGTTTGACGTCGATGGCTGGCTGGCAGTGGCGTTGCCATAAACACAACTTCCTTGTTCTAGGTGACTAGGTAGGTACAGTCAGCATTTTAACTACCTTTGTGAACAGATTGAGATCGAGGGAACGTGCATTAAGTTTCCTAGATAAGTAGGTATTTCGTTGCGCAAATGATCATTAAAATTACCTAGCTATGTATCACATCACAATTTCAAGTTTAATGTTTTTTTGTCTTTGTTTCACGTCAAATAGAGCAGCGTTTTGAGATAGGCAAGTATACGTAGCTGGAAAGTACCTACCTACATTGTAGGAACTACAATGGGATGGGGGTAACGTGTACGTAACAAATTCTACGAGTGCAAAGTCGAAGGCAAATTTATAATACCTACAACAAGCGTCTTCTTCCAGGCAACATATCCATTTTTTTTCCTGAAAACCTTATTTGGACTACCTATAACAAAAAATAAAAAGAACAATAAGCCCAGCCGGCCTCGAGGTGATGCGCTTACTAACTAACACCATTTCATTTTTATTTATGTAAAATTAAACTTGAAACAAGAAAAAACTTCGTTAGTTACTAGGTAGATAGGTCTAAAATTCAAAATGTGTGCCTAGTGTAATAGAAAAAAATAGTGCAATTGCTAAATTACACTTGAACGCATTAAAATTACTAAATACCTATCTACCTAATTTGAAATTAGTGTTAACCAATTTCTGGTCATAATGAAACGTTATTTTAGGAACCTACTAACTAATCTTATCGGCATGGTTTATTTTTCTACCCATGAACTAGTTTCAAATCTTTTGCAACAGATCACTTTGAACATCAGTCAAAACAAAATTTTGAAAGTAATAAAAGGAAATCGGTGAAAATGGTTGAACGATTTCCCGCGCATTTCGACACTGCGTTCAGAAATAGTGCGTCCTTGCGAACGCAGCCGCGCGAATTTAACTGCCAAGCGGCTAGCGTCACTTTATTCCCCTTCGGTATAGGTACTTAATATAAATTATGATACCCTGCAGGAAATGTGTTCCACTTGAAATGGTCAGGTTACTTAATGGAAAGATAAGTACAAAATATAAATCAGATATGATTTGTAAAAGCTGATTAGCTGACCAACTGTATCTAATTCAATAATTAATTGCATTCTCGGTTTCTAAAACTAGGTTTACTTAGTTTGGTTTGTAAGGCAAATGAGGAAACCTGGCATTCCATCAACTTACGGAAAAGAACAAATAAAAATGTACCTACTCAAGAATTTGAGTTAACCTTGGCCTAGAAAATTGTAGAGCGCTTCAAATATCAGATGGTTGTAGTTATATCATGAAATGCGCTATCTATCTACCAGTCTAACGTTTAATCTACCAGTTTATCGTTTTCTACTAACGCTTTCAGTCTAATTAGACGACTGTTCCACTAGTGCCGTGTGTGCCTTCTCATATGTACCTACCAGAACCGCAAGAGTAAATCCTTTACCCCTGGCTGAAAGTCTGTATAACCCTGTTATTGACTGATACCCTGCAGGCTGCAGTATAGAGTAACTTTTTATATACCGAGAGTTGTTATAAAAGTGGAGAGGACTCTCATAAAACGGCAAATTTTCCTACTGCTTTTTGGTACTTGGTTGAACAAGGGGAAATAAAATGCTCACTCAATAGCAATTTTAAATAAAGTAAGTTGCCATGTGACACTCAGACCTAAGACTCTAAAAAGGGAGCTGTTGAGAACTGTCTAATGTTCATATCCACACGGTGAACAAGAGGCAGTCTTGCTCTTCCCTCTATCTTGCTTCCACAAAAAAGCATCTAGGTAGTGAGTATGTTTTACTCTTTAAAAACTTTTAAGTACATTAGAGTTATCGTATCTATAATTAATATCCAAAGTAGCGCCTCAGATTTGCTATTTATGTTAAAGTTGATTTTGTGGGAATTGGTAGTATCAATGAACTCTGTACTTTTTATAGCAATATAGGTACGCTACGTTACGGACGTAAAAATTCTAAGTAGGTAGGTATCTACCATAAAGCGTTCATTCTTAAGTTGTACTGTAAACATTGTACCCTAAACGCAACCTTGTGAACGCTGGGTAACTTACCAATACAATACTACTATTAATGCGTGTGATTGTCTAAAAACGTTGCTGCGCAGTGCGCACCTCCAAAACTGCGCAGTAATGTTATCTCGCGATAGGTTTTGCTAACAGTTTTTGCGATTGCCGTAATGGATGTCATGAAGGACGCAGACGGGCCGTCACGTCGCGGCAATAATTGCTATTATGTTCCTAATGAGTTTTAGGCGCGTATGCTTTATGAATTTGATGGGGCTTTATTATGTCCAACTAAATGTGGTGTTATCTAAGCGAGAAGATTTTGGTATGGATTGTTTTGTGCTGGTTGCACACCGAGGTAGAACAGTGGATAGCGGTGCTATTCGCAGTTGTCCGCACCCCTTTGTACACACTGCGGACAACTGGGAAAAAAAATCCAGTTAAGGGATGAGGACAACTGGGAATAGCTGGACAGCAGAGTACTGCTACTGTGTGAACGCACAAAACAATAGGGTACTATTCTGTCTCGGCGTGTGCGTTCACACAGTAGCATATCTGCTGTCCACTGTTCTGCCTCACCGTTCTGCCTACGTGTGAAACCATCATTAGTACACATATTTAGGAGGTGAGAATGACTAGGGGCACGTTTTACAAAGCTACAAGTTACAATTTTACAGGTCTAAACTGGCAACACTGCTCAAATGGCCGGTAGTCATTGGTCGAGGTTGTGTCAAATGGGAACTTGTAACCTGTAAATTGTAATCTGTAGCTTTATAAAACAGGCCCCAGGTGCTAAATTATACGTCCCATTTCATTTGGTAGACCTAAACCTGCTTTACCTCGAGTCAGTTGAGTACTTAGTATGCGTTTTCAATAAAGATATAAAATACAATATTTAGTATAATCAAAGTTATAACAGATTAAAATAGGTTTTCGCACGAGAGCCAATGAAGCGACTGCATAACTCTATTCAACAATTCGTTACCAACTCTCTGAAATGCGGTAGCAAGAAAAAGGAGGCCTTATCGAACCACAAAGGGATTGATGTTGGTTGTCATTATCAGATTTCCCATTTCTGGTGCTAACAATGAACGCCCTTAGCGAATACTCTATCGTGGCGAGACGTCTGGTTCAGTACCCTCTGGCCATTTCTCATGTCGCGACGGGGAGGGCCGTGCAATACTGAATTATTTAGAGGGATGCGCTGGTTCTAGCAATCTGTTCTAGGCACTTTGAATCTTTTAGTTTTTTATCTCAACTTTATAAATGCTTTCGATATCCAATCGAGGGGATAAAGACCTCAAAATGTAGCTATGAATGTATGAATGTCGGCCACTAATGTTGATTTTTCTTTTTTCAACACAAAAATAAAGTTCTTGCATTAATTGTTCAGTTCACCATAAAAAAAACTTTAGTTGCATTGATGAACCCTTAGATTTTGTTTGTGATAGTAATTTTTCAACATTTGTAATCCGTAACCGTTGATAGAACTTATCTTGAACAAATAATACACTCAATCTTCAGGTAATTTTCCTTAGTAGGTATTAGTATTTCTGTATGTAGAGCTTTTATACCGGTAAACAAAGGAACCTCGAGCAGCACTTAATTTTATTAATCCCATCCTATTGTTCCGCTGGCCAAAGATTTATCACCCGTAGCGTCAAAGACTGCACTGTTAGGTATAGGTTTATTAATTAGTGCATACAACAATGCAACGCAGACACTCCTTCGATTAGCACGCAATGATCAAAGATTATTATTGTTTGAGCTGTTAGTTCATTCTGAATTCAGAATAAAAATAAGTGGAAATAAATAAATAAGGTGCCTGCAGTTAAAGTAGGGTCTCAAAATGAAACACTAAAAAAAAGATAATGATAGCTTTTATTTAAAATATAATGTTAGCCACGATTCTACAACATAATATTTTTTCTCTCCCTCCAAGGTTAGCAATATCCTTGGAAGCACTCCTCCTTGACTGTGAAAAGTATTTTTCATCGTCTTTGTGCTTGAGAATTCCCTTTTGTACCTTTCTTTAATTTGCTTGCGCAAGGACATATTCTTTTCATCTCATCGTGTCTTTCGTATTTGTCTTATTATTCTTTAAATAGTAAAACAAGCTTTTGAAATATTCTTCAGCAAGTTTTAGGAGATTTTTGGAGTTTCAGTGTTTTCAAATATGGTTCACCTGACTTCACAAATTCCAACTCTTGTCTTCATACTGACTCGCTCCATTGATGTCTTTCCTCACATTTTATGACAAAATGTGATGCAACTTTCGTTCGAAAACATTATTATAAAAGTATTTTCAAAAACATAGTGACTCTTTTAAACAGTAATTTGCAGCATGCTTTGTAATTAACAAATGTGTAACATAATTTTGTACCGTTCCGATCGTTGCAGCCTTGATAACTCTCGCTTTCGCGGCCTTCCTAAAGAACACGACTAACAGTATTAATCTATTGTTAGTTTAGTATTTCATGTTGTGTTATTAAATGTCTAGTTACATTATGAAATATTGCTCTACGTACTCGTATAGCAATAGTTTGCCATTTCTCTTTCTATTCACCTTTGCACATTTAAATATGAATCTTTATTTTTCCAAGACCTTTCCAGAGTTTTTGTTTCGATTTTTAACTTCATTTTATGCGATGTTTATCATGTTAAATAGTGTTTATGACATAAATATTTACTTATTTACCTTTATCGTGTAAACTTTGTTTGCATTGTTTCAATCCGACAAACGTTTTTCAAGTTTTCACAACGCCCATAGTGACGATTTGCACAACTGTTGGACAGTCGTTGCCCAATGGCCGCAAATCGTGCAATAAAATTATACGCGCTGTTTCAAATCTGGAACGTTTAAATGTGTTGTATGACACATAGATATGTCTGTTATTCTCGCTGCCTTACAAAATTAGTGCGTCACGTAATAACGTCAAAAAGATCCGCAAAGCAAATACAATTAACACTGCACGGGCGCCACGTTTATCTCTTCGTATGTAATTCTCTTGAGTCATTTTAATAGCAAGATGGTCGTAACCGAAATGAGTTTAATGAAAACGACCTTGGCCTTCATAGAAATCTACACGTTATAATCAATATCCTGGTTCGGCCTTCAGTAGGGCCTGGCTCATATCGAAAAGTTTTTAAGGAAAATAAATACCTATTCTATTTTGGTAGCTTGCAGGTTAAGGTCGGGATACCTTTGCATACTCAAATGCTTAATTCGTACCATAATATAATTCAAATTTTAAGAGGTGCACGGACATATTTCCCAAATTAAAATGGCAGGATGCTATGATACAACAGTAAACCCTGACCTATTGGAAGGGCGAAAAGGTCACGAAACACGAGACAAATTAATGTACTTACTCGTTCCTAATAACTTAACATCAAGGTCCCTGCAACGCGTGCACTTAATAACTAGAGATTACATCTACAATGAAGCAAGAAATTGCTTTTTGTACTACAGTGCACATTAGCAGCCGTTCGGACAATTTTAGAACCAACTCATTAGTTATTAACCTTGGCTTCCTTAATTTGTCAAAGTTTTAGTTATGAATAGATTGTTTGTTCAATTTCATTATATAGAAAATGGTAATGGAAAAAAACAATTTTAATGGTTAGCATTACTCATCCAACGGAAGAGACACATAAATGAAACATCACAAAGCATTAATGCACTCAGCCTCGAATGCAAGCACGACGTGGCCTTATCTCCCTATTTCTGTTGAGCAACACCCCTTCTAATTTTACTTCTGTGTATTGCCGATTTACTGTTACACCAGCTTTCCTTTTTTGATTTAAAACTGGGAATCAAAATTCAAAATGTTGAAACTGAAACCACAGCGCGTCTTCTCCAAGAACATTTCTATACGGTCTATGGTATGAGTTTATAAAACAGATACCCAGAGAACCATCTCTAATTATATATTCCGCAACGTGTTTCACGTCTGATAATTGTGAATAGTAATATTCGTAATGTACATGGATATGCTGTGAAGTCTGACACTTGCGCAGGGTATCGTTTCGACACGCATCCGCATCGTTGGCTAAGCAAGCAGTATCATGCGATATTAACGCCTATTTGACCGGTTAATACTTGGTTTACGATCAATATTGATATCTTGAAAACCTAATGAAACATTTTTGAACAAAACAGAGCGAAAGTCTTTGCTTATTGTGCCTTTTTACATATCTTTGCTTTAAAATATTAGCTAAATATCATGAACGTACTATGTAAACCAGACGAGAGAACCAGAAAGAACCAGAAAAAATAATGACAGTATTTTATCAATAAAGTCTAATGACTCTTCAGGCATGAATGAGGTAATGATTATAATTGGAAGCGGTCCAGGAAATTGATCATGTTATTTGGCTCCCCACTTGTTTATCTTGTCTGTCGCTGGCAACAGTTTGAGCTAGGCTTTACTTAATCTGCAATATCTTTAGGATGTAGGACAAAGGCATATTGTGACCTTTCACAATATCAGTCGGGTCATATTCTTCTTGATCTATTATTTAACCCAAGTTTAACACATTTCTCGGCTAACAATATTAATTTCGAATGCCATTACACCTTTTTGTTAAATAATTTCTGAGATTTACTCTAGTGTTTAGAAGAATCCGGACATTTAGAGACTTCTTTCGGTTTTCCTGCGTAAGATTACACGGAATTACATTTAAAAAAACGCTCTTGATGTGTGATAAAGTTATGAAATCTGCTTTTAATGTTTCTACATAATCATTAAAGTTTTCATATCGCATCGCGTAATTATAGGTACTACATGTCGTTCCGCTACTTTAATTTAATCAATGTGCCACTCAAATATAAACTTACTTCTTCTATTCCACATGAACAGGTACGATTTAATCTGCAATATGGACCTCTTGACCTCTGGTATAACTCGCCCGACACTTCGCCTTGCCCTTTTGTGCGCAATTCTAACTTGTTGCGCACTTTGAATTCATATCTCCTTGTCTTCTCGTTGTCATTTATACATATGTTTGTAGAGCTATAACTGAAGCCATACAATGACGCCGTACCGAAAGTACGGAATAGCGAAATTGAAGTTGTTTAAATCTTTAGGAAGCTAGGAATTTAACCTTGTTTACCTAGAACCAGCTGGAAACAAAGTTCCGTGGAAGAATTTCCACGAATGCTAGATAGGGTAATCTAATCTAGCATGTGGTAGCACGTGGACATATTATACTAAGTACTTACTTACCACGGAACAATGCATTTCTAGTCTTCTACTAATTTCATGTTTATCGCACATCAGTCGTCACTGAAAGCTTACGACACCAAAGATTCTTTCACAGTTGCCAAGTGAATCATCAGTACTCTAAAGAATCCGAGTGAAACAAATACGATGCACTGCATGTGTTTCATTGCATAATGTCATTTCAGGTTGAAAAACGCAAGGATGCCGTCGCTTCTTGAAGCTCTGGAGCGGAAGTACGGCGCGAAGGGAGAGGTTGACCCATGCATAGACAACATGCCCGTGGCCATATTTGTGCCTAAGAGGTCTCCGAGACTGAGCGTGCCTACTCTGCTAGTGCTGAATGATTGTGATATCGACTGTGCCGGCGACGCGTGCGTGCTGGCTGACAAGTTCGCTGATGTCGTGGAGCTGGATATAGCTAACAATAAGCTAACAGAATGGGAAGAGGTATGTGTGAAACTATGTTAGGTTCGTATTGCGTCTATTGGTACTTTGACAAATTAAGTGAAGTGAACCGCAAAGGGCTGACACAGCCCACGCAAGCGTGAGATTTTTGTTTTTTTGTTGGTGATAATTGAGCGATTTTATTAATTTCATCTGTATTAAAAATAATTGCTTACGATGTCGTAAATATAACTTAGGTTATAACAAGTTATAAGGTTTACGCGATGCGCTGTTATATATATTGAATCTAGAGAAAAGGATAAGTTTTATTCAGAAATTACTTTTAGAAGTTCTAACTCTTCGCTTTGTTTTTAGGTCTTCGCAATATTGGAACAGACGCCGCGGGTTCGCTTCTTAAACTTGAGCTTCAACCGACTTTCGGCGCAAATTCAGGCCGCCCAAGCACTCAACCCGCGTTGGGACAGTCTCTGCAACCTTGTACTGAATTCCACCTACGTCGGGTGGCCCAATGTCTACTCTTTACTCAAGGCTCTGCCAGCTCTCGAGGAGCTGCATTTGAGCCTCAACGAGTACGCATACGTAGACCTAAGCGGTCAAGTCGACGAGAAGGACAGATGCGAAGTTTGCTCACGACTCAATGCTCCAGACTCCTTTGAACCCGTACATGAAGGGTTAAAGAAGCTCCATTTCTCAGGAAACCCTATCAACAACTGGCGGGATATATCAAGACTCGGTTACGCTTTCCCTAATTTAGAAACGCTGTTGGTAAACGATTGTCCCGTCACCACTTTAGAACCTGATCCTTGTGAGAAATGCGGAGATGGCAACGGCAACAGGAAGAGTCACGACGCCTTCCCGTAAGTTCTCATCTTATTACTAACCAAATTCATTATCAACACTCGTTGCTAGGCACAGCGTGCACATTAACATTGACCTAGTGAACTTACAAATCAGAGTTGAAGCACAATTAAGCCTGCTCATGAAATGTGACCTTAACTCCTAAATCAATTTTATGTTCCAGGCGGTTGCGGTTCTTAAATCTGAACAACACCGGCCTGGCAACTTGGGATGAAGTGGACCGGCTGGCACAGTTTCCTTCTCTCAAGAGTTTACGAGTCCAAGTGAGTGAATTAGATCTTATGACATCGTAGAAACTTTATTAGCCAATCGATGCGCCAATTCGCGTTTCGTCCGCATTCGATCAACATTAGTATAACCCGACCGAATGATTGAATCCTAGTGTCCGTGTTTTTTGTTAGCGCGGTGGGTTGTCTTAATTTGTGCGTGTTGCGTCCCTCGGGATCTACTATCGGTGTAATGCAGGTGAAGGTCTTCCGGATTTAGTGGCGGCCACTCGACGCTTGCGCAACGGCCCGGAGTAGAGTCCCGGCATGCGTAATTTCAACACTGTGCGGTCTCTTGACGTATTTGATGTATTCCCCGCTATTGCTTGCCCTTGGATTTTATTCCCGTGTTTTGTTCCATTTCAAATGGTGACCTAGATTTAATTCTGGATATGTCTGCATAGTGTAATACGCAACTGAAATTGATTCTGGTTATAAACTCTCGATATGTTAGCCTAGACTAAATAATAATAATATTATTTTGTTGGATAAATACATAGTGAATTTAAAATGCAATTAAAGTTACACTAGATATGCTATGCTGAAGATAAACTAGAGAATTATTAATTTTTGGCATAGGAAAAATAGATCGATTATCTATAATTGATTCGATTATATGCATATCCTGCATTGGTTGTTTTAATTGTAATGTTTGTGGCGTTTAATTACGTACAAACATGTCTGTGTCAAGGTTAATCAATCATATCGCGGAAAAAACCGGTAACACTTAGCAATAGACATAAACATAACAAAGTGAAGCTATCATTTCCAGCGTTCACATCTCTTCTACCAATCGAAATTGAGCTCTGTTTAAACTGAACTAGAGTAACTAAACATTCTTAGATCTGTGCCGCTTTGTGACCGTCACGCGACGAAGAATGTGAAAGTATGACTTAACGTCAGAGTTCCGAAGTATATGGCTTACTGCGTTGTAAAACGTAGTATGAAGAAGTTGTGATGTCATGTCATACAACGATTGATTGAAGTTATGAAACGGTGCGCTTTGTTTTCTATAGTGCGCTGCGGAGTTTACCTAGATGTACCTACTTGACGTTAATATTAATAATAAATTACGTGCTCATCTGTATGTGTAATCGAAGTAGAGTTTTACTTGTATTACACATAGTAAAGTAAAGATGCGCACTGCAGGTAGATAAAACTATATAAATTATCATTTCAGTCTTGCTTGTAACGTCGTAATAAGTACTATTTACGTTATTGCACAAAAAGTACGAAAAATGTTTTTTTACATGAATTTAATTTATTTACTACCTACCGACCTATTATACACAGAGGTATGAGTTGATGTATGTAATTTATAAATCACACAAAGATAAATATTTCCCAAGAATCAGGTCTGAATCAATGATTCAGCTCGGGACGAAAACAAAAACAACCACGGTTGCCGGTCAATAACTTTTGCCGCCATTTTACCTGGCGACCTTTCCACCTCTTTACCACAGACTAAAAACATTGCTTTCTTTCGTAATCGTACCAAAGACAATTTAAACTGACCTAAGATAAATGGAAAGACGCTTAGAGAGTAGACTAGACAGGCATAAGTTTTCCAAATTGTAACCTAAACTAGGACAGAATAAAATTAACCTTCTGCTTTTGAAACTATTGTTGAAATTATGGTCTTTTGAAGATCGTAAACTTCTTGCGTTCTCTTGTTTATTACATTGTTGAAATTGGGTGGGTGCGCTTCAGTTCCTAACAAGAACTATTAAATTTCATCTGATCTTGCTGTGCATTAATGCCATTAATACGATCATCATCATGCAATAGCTATACTTTGTTTGTTACCTTGTATTTGACAAACTCGCAGGGCAATTCAGGCTTTGAAAAGCGACAAAGTACTAAAGTTACAACATCGCTTTATAATAAAGTTGACTGTACATATGAAAAAATGCCCATCACAATTTATTTCTGTTCGGGACATACAATTTTTAAGAGCAGAGCGATATTGTCATAAACCTAAACGGTTCATGCAAAGGACGTAACGCAATATCCTTGTGGTAAGGTGACCCGATGACTTTGGTCACAAATACTGCGCAAAAAAGACTGATTTGAAATAAGAAAATTACTGGGACCGACCGCCGTCGAGACAAGACTCATATCCACGACTTCACGTGCCACGTGAATCATAAACATGAGACAAGTACCGGTCGTTTTGTATTGCCCACACCTACGCCTTTTGCGCTGTTCAGTCTTTGTTTGATAGAGGTAAATTTTAAATATTGATTAAGTATAACGTTGTCAGTAGGTATTGTACTTGATTGTATTCTAAGAAGACTCCAACGCCGATGTCATGATGTGTTTTATTTAAAGAGGCAAAGAGCTAGCAAGATATCGTGCGGATCATACCTCCAGTACAACTTGAATTGTTGAGCACCTATAGAACCCTGTTATAAGGATAGCGTCAAATCTAAAGAAATAAATTACGTCAAGGATGGAGGTAACGTAACGTCGAACTTTGATTTTCAAAGTAAGTAGGACGTCTGGAGAGCGGTGGTGAAGGTCACAATAGTCACGTCCCTCAACCATGAGGATACGACAAAGAAGAGGAAGTTTGTCGTGCAATGCAAGCATCTTGCCGTTAACAACTGCCTGGGTTAAAAAGAAATTCGGCTATTAATAATCGATTACGAGACGACTTATGGCATGAATAATAATCATAAAATCAGTTGGATGTATAATTTTATGACATGACAACGATTTCTCTTGATTTTGAACCGGACTATCTGGCCTTTGAAGAATATTGGCGTTAAAGTCAAACTTAAGTAGGTATATTTCACAAAAAAAACGTATTTTTAAACTCATTACTGCATGATATGATAATGATTAACTTCCGTTTCTTATTAAATCAATTAAGTAATTATTAATTTATTCAACATAGGTATTTTAATTTTAATATTTAGTGTTGCAAAAAGATTAGTGCGGTGGTATTCAGAAGTCATTATAAAACGGATGTAATATAAGTTATTTTTTATGGTAGGTAATGAATTTGACTGTCCAATTAAATTGAACTTATTAAGTTTCTATTTAACTGACCCTTAAGCGGTTATTTCATTGCTCGTTATTTAGAAAAGTGGTGAAATTATATTAGGTACTTACTTTAAAATGTTCGGCAGCCGTAACTTTCATTTTTTAAGTAGGCATTAACGTCTAGCGGGGAAATTTTGTTGAAAAAGATTTACTAATAAATATATAAAAAAGATAAGTAGGTAACAGTAAAATGCTGCCATACATAAAAAAAATCTGTCTTAGTTATAGTTCGGCGTAATAGAACACGACACACGATATAAAGCTCTTTGTTAGACCATAACACGTGCAATGCTAGTCGTGCACTCGTGTCGTGACCTGTGAATGCATTACCTATGACCGCTTTAACCCGCTCCACCCTATCTAATTTTATACTTTGATATTTCAGCTATGAAGTATACACCCGTGCAAAATACTTCGTTTCAAGGACACCCGCCCGCCCTCACTCAATTGAGCGGATTGGCAGTTCGATTACGTTTGAATTGTATTGACAATGGAGATAATCGGGATCATATTGAGCTTAATAAAGAGTAATAATAGACTCATTATTTTTTATAGATGATTATTGATTAAGTACATTGTACATCGTAGGTATTATCCTTCATCGGTTAAATTAAGTAGGTAGGTATAACACACACCTTATTAGCTTATGCGGACCATGTCTTTAATATTCTGTAACTGTTCATATAAATTTTGTAAAACAAATACATCCTACTCGAAATACGACCCAAATAACTGGAATGATGACGACGAGGGGGCATCATAAAGGGGACGGCTACCGGCATGGGTTCAGTACAAGTAGGTCAACGTGCATGTCGTGCATTGTACGTTTGCAATAATGCAGTTGCATTAGGCTTAGGTCAACTCGGTCACAATTCTCCACTGTCATGGAGAAAGGGAAATGTAATAAGATACCGCGCTCTGTGACTGACCCGCTGGGGATCGTCATAAATAAAACGTGGAGAAATGTAACATAAACTACGTATGTATAGGTAGAGTCCATACGATATGAGATTACAGAAACGTCACTAAACATTTACATAAGAAAATAATGCTATTTTCTAATAAAATGTCTTTGTTTTGGTGTTTGAGCAAACAAAGGGAACTTTTAGAAATTGTCAATAGAGCGACACGGTATTTTTATTCTTTCAAAGCTTCGTAAAACAAGCAAACTAACATTTGAAAATCATAAGGAGGAAAGACAGACATGGCAATTTTTTATAGTTCTTACATGCTTCTTACAGTCAGGTGCCCTTCGTGCTAATTTGCCATCTATCAAAAAAAGCAGATAGGTAACTTACTACGGGTAAAGGCAGACGTATTTAAGATGTAACACTTTTGCACAAGTTTATCTTCATCATGTTAGCCAAAAGACGTCTAGGTGCTTATAATTATGTCTGTGTAATTATGTTTCTATTCGTCAATAAATTACCTAATAACCGGCGAGCTTTTTAGTGCATTTTGTGCCTAAAGAGAATATCACTCTTAGCCTAGCCAAGATGCAAACGCTGCTAACATTTCTCGTTCATTTATCATTTCTAATTTCTTGAAAATTGTATGGGGTCGCTATCAACGACCGATCACATATCTGATACTTACTGATAATTAATATTAATGCATAGGTAGGTAGTAACGAGGCTAGTAAAACAAGCTACTTCCCATTAATTGAAGGGCAAGTGAAGCTTACGTCACGCCACGCGTACTAGGCATACTGATTTCCTATTAACTACAGCCGTTTTATATTACGCGACGTGTCTTACTCAACGAGACGCTGTGTCTTTTTGTATTTTACTTGTGCAGGGCATAAGGCAATCAGTAGGGCAGGCCCTCGGTTCACAATTTACATAACCCTAGAGAAACCCTTGAACTCGTTACTGTCTCGCAAATTGGCTTTTGTAACATAATGGAAACTTTGTATGCATGGAATGATAGTCGTGAGGTAGATATTGGTTATTATTATTACTATTTTACAAAGAGGTGACTTCAAGCTGACGCTACTTTGTAACTTACATGCATGTAAACTAAACTTCATTCTGATTTTGAGCAACAACTTCTCTTTGTTAGTGTTATGGATGAGAAGTAGCAGAAGTAGTGTTAATCTAGTTTCTAAGGTGATGTCAGCTTACCGCAATGTAATTCTGCGATAAGTATCGTTTCCTACGAGTTGCCGATTATAATTAAGTATCACGCTTCGTACGTGATTACATATTCTCGAACAGTAATCTTAATTATAACTTAGGTGCCTACTTAATCCTTTGTAGTCTCATCTTATCCTTGGATCTATCGCGGAAATCATCATTACAATGCCGTTTGTTCTGTTCAAGGATAGTTATCTACAGGATAAGTACAAAAGAACTAAGCAAACTAAGCAAAGCAAGCTAAGAACATTTGCTTTATATTTAAAACCAAATAAGGGTCAGTGTCTTAGCGCAGAACAACGGTTCACAAAACACCTTAATTAGAGAATCGAATGCTCGATCAAACACGAGAGTCATATTCGAAAAATCTAAATTCGATGTCAATAATGATGATGTGACTGAATATAAAATTCAGGGATTTGTTTCGATATATAAGAACGATGACTCTCGATGAAATACTAATGAAGTTCTGAATGCTTTCGACGTGGGTACTTCTTATAGAGTCGCCCAGTGGAGACCAAATTGTCAACGGCCGTAACTGTTCTTTCAAACGTGAATTTTACCGGCATAATTGGTAAATTTTACCAAACACACCCTAACAGTACGTTTCGAGCGTTGCAATGGATGAGTGGAGCTGTGCGTTTTCGACATTTTGATTGCACCGGACCTCGAACAGAAATCAATACCTACCAGTAATTAATGATTCGGAACGGAACTGTTACCGGTTGCAACGGACACGCTATTTTGCGATGATGATTTCTAAAAATCATTGTCACAAGAGATGATGGATGATTTCCCCATAATGAGGCTATTCGTGAAGAGGTCTGCCTTTGCTTTTCTCTTATGATAGTGTAGCAAATCCATGAAGATATTCGTCGATTTATATAGTAATACATAGGCTATTTTTTTTTAAGAAACAATGCGGTAAAGCATATTTATTGAATTAAGTGCTAGTACCTACTGACGCACGTTAAGGTTCCGTCTTCCGTTTTTATTTAAAATCGACAAACGAGGCCGATCAAGCGTTGCTTCGAGATAAACAAAGATTCTGGGATTGCGGATATATGTACAATTGCCTAGTTACTTATATTAATTACTAGAAAATTTAAATAGTTCGTGTACCTTGAGTAAGGGGTGCGGACACAATTTGTTTCATGTTACCAGGATATCTGTTGATTTCCTGTTATAAAAAGTCAAGTATTAAGCGGATTCCTAAGAACAAAAGGAAGTAGAACTTTATACTATACTTTTACGGCCTGAGTGACCTCATGTTCATGCCATGGAATTAAAAATCCCAATCGGCATTTTCAGAAGTATCTACCTACTAGTAAATAATGAAAGGAACCTGGCACCGTCCACATTATTACTGTAATTAAGTATGGTGAATGTTTAGTTGAAGGACGTCTGCGAATTGATTTCGTTAGGTATTTATGTTTCTGCTTTTAAAACTTTGAATTCTATAATGGCAGAAGTCGCATTATTGTGAGATCTTTTAATAAGCAAGACATAGAGCTGGCAAAGGCCAACGGTTGCGAACGAACTCTGGGACGCCCTATAAGGAAGCTTGCTGATCCTTGAGATGAAACCTATTCAATATTAATTCTTATTTTTTATCGGAAGATTCCATTGTCCGAGAACAGAACTCGTGACTGCATTATAAGGTACCCGGATGTTTTACGGGAGGGTAAGTTAAAACTACATAATAAATACATACTCATACGTAGTCATTACAAATGATATTGACTAGCAATCTAAGTTAATGTTTGGTAATATGAAATTGTTAATTAAAAATGATATTAGTCAATAATTTTACAATGAGACTCTTAGATGTAATTTAAGTATCAAAAATAATAATGTAATTAAAATATTTAAGGATAAGTAACTAAACATAAGTAACTGATACTTTGAATCGGTAAAAATTTGCATGTCGAATTGACGACTGAATACTGTGACATTTTAATATTTAACACCTTGTATACGTAGGTATTCTTGCAAATAAAGATTATGATTAAGTATGATAATGATTATGTATATGTAGCCTTTAAATTAATAAAAAATGCCAAGACTTAGGGACAAATAGGTATTTAAACGAATATCATCACACAAATATTTTGCCTTTACCCGGAAATTAACCTGGAACCGCTTACTTGGTAGCAATGGTCACTCTCTACCCAATGGCTAACCGCGAAGTCGTAAATAAGGTATTTGGCAAGGAACTGAGTCTATATGGCATAATGATGTACAGTCTGTGAGCACTTAGAAGATGTTTCGGGTTTGTACTTCTCTCTCACTCGCTCTTATACGGTCTTATTATGAGCGAGTGACAAGTACAAACCCGAAGCATCTTCTAAGTGCTATCGCACTGTAGTGTAGCTATATATGGCACCGCCGTGCCAGTGTCTATTTTCGGGTATTGCCCTTTTATCCCTTTTTAATAATGATTAAATAAATAAACGATCGATATTTTTACTTTCCAGGGGTGGCCGCTCTGGGAGCGGCTCGAGTCAACAGAGCACGAGAGGCGGCTGCTGTTGGTGGCAAGACTGCCGCGCGTGCGCACCCTCAACGGCGGAGGAGCAGTACCTGATGAAGAACGGGACTCGGCTGAGCGGGCTTTCATCCGATACTACATGGAGAAGCCTGAGAGCGACCGCCCTGATAGGTCAGTTGAGACAATAGACTCAAACATTAGTGAGAGCTTACTATACCTACTAGTAACTTTGAAAAATAGGCTAATTGACGGCACTATTATCAGCAAAATTTATGCCAATGGCCTGTTGCTGTGCCCAAAATCGGTCAATCATCAACTTGGGTCTTACTGTTGAAGTGTTGACAACGTGGGATCTAATGGTGGTACTACACTTGGCGATACGTATTTGTGTATGAGTAATCGGAATAAGTTTGACAAATGATTTACGTTGATACAAATAGCCAATAGGACACAGGGTTTCAAAAGCAAAACGTCAAATAAGATTGTCATACAGAATTAATATTAATATAGCCAACTTTCAGCTTGTCAAAAAATCTATTATAATATGTGTAAAAAACCGACAATAATGCGGTAACGCCTATTTGTTATTGGCATTATTAGTCAAATAAATAAATAAATTACTTGACAGAAGCGCGTGGAGCTAACCCCATATGTTTAGTCTACAAGACAAAATGATATTTTATCAATTGTCCTCGCCTGTTAATAAGTCTATAAATAACTTGACGTATTGGCGAAATACACCTTGACAGGAGTGAGAATCATCAATTAAAATTATAATTAGAAATGAATAAATAATAAACAATGCCAATGTTTTAACAACTACTTAACATTTCTATCAAATATCCCAAATAGGTAGGTACGCGAATACGCAAGGCTAAGTGGAGTGCCACCTTTGGGTTTGGAATTGGAACAAATCGCCATGTCTCTTCATTTTGCGTTCATTGTTATAAGAAAAGAGCATGAACTTAAGGTTGCATTGATTCCTATAAGAAAAGATTCGGAGTTCAATCGCATTTTATGCCCCTGTCGTACGTGTAACTAATTTTGAAAAGGCTGAAATTGTTCAATTCATACGAATGTCTTATGGTATGTTAAGATTAATGATAATCTTATCCAAGATATTAATAAGCGAGCTCTTTAGTTATATGGAAAATAACTGCATAATCAAGGTTAGTAGAGTGTGGGCTGAAGATTGGCATTAAAATTGTGACCCAAATGACTAAAGTTTTATGCTAATTCGATTGAAACTTCGCGAGGTATGTAATCTGCCTTTATGAATATGAAGTTTACGGTTCGTGTTAGGTGCAATGACGAAACAGTAAGGTTGCAACCAGACAAAAAGCATTGTATCATATTTGTGCTTAGTTCAAACTCGTTAAAATTCATTAATTAACTTTTATTGCTGTTCTTTCAGTTTTTTTAATAATTGGTTTGATGTTTGTAAAAGGAATTTTCCGCAAAACTTAAACGTTTGCGTTGCAGAGCCTAATCGTAGTGAAATCATAATACTTATAGTGCTTGTCCGTCTTTTTCGTCTGTGTTCCTTTGTCGTCCCTAGGACTGGCTTAATCAAGGCTTACAATTGTAAAATACATTTTGTGAATACGCTACGTTAATCATTTCAAATGTTACATTACACCTTATGTTAAATGTGGTGTAAGGTATATCTGCCCGCCCGTCTAATTCATAATTTCTCTTAACTTACAGATATTGGGAGCTGGTTGGAGTCCACGGTAAGCTCGACCCGCTGGTATCTGTGGACCTGCGACCGGAGAAACGCGTGCAGATCACCTTCACTTGCGGAGACACCAGCGAAGTTCGCACTGTTGACGTCTACAGGTACTAACCTGCACTAACTCCCGACTCTAACTCCATTTAGACAGAAGGTTTTGGACTACCTTATTCTTCAGTCTGAGTTCCAAAACTGCCGAAAATATATCCTTTATGATCTTTTTATCCTATCTAGCTTTCTTTAATCAATTCTGCGCTACACAAGCTTATATTCTGTAACATGTCGACTCGTTATAATTAATCTCCAATGTGTAATCTTTCAGAACTGTAGCCGATCTTAAGACGCGCCTGGAGCGGCTTGCCGGCTTCCCTGCATCCAAGATGCGACTGTTCTACGTCGACCAGGAGCTTAGGGATACACAGGTGCCTAAATCCATTTGCCTTTGTCTTAAAACGCTTGACGAGAAATATTCCTACTGCTTTTAAATATTATTTTTCACGTAGCATTATTTAGCGTGAGCAGTATAATTTGTTTTGCATATCGTGGCGTGGTCACTAATTTTCCGGATTTCCTACAATTCTTAATACCCTTGTCACTTGCTTAAATTGCACTGATACTAATTCGAAAAGTTGATTGTTTTTTATTCTGCTTTAAAAAACTGTTTACCAATAAAATCAGAATCACTTAAACATTATTGCATGCTTTCCACTAATAATTAACACAAAAATTCATTTTTCAAGTTGTTTCAGGGCCCCGAAGAAATGAAATATCCAACAAAGCAGCTATATTCCTACAACATCCGATCTGGAGATGAAATCATCATCGACTCTAAACTGAGACATTCTGTTTCGGCCAACTCCACGGCGTGAGACGCTTTCGAAAACCCATAGTAAAGTTGTCTGTATTTTCTTGTATAGCAATGTCCTTATTAATAAGAAATCGCAGGAAGAAAGGTGAATAAGTAATGTGTGTGAATATTCAATGATCATTTTGAAGTTAAAAGCATTTCTAAGAAGTAATATATCAACTACTAATAGCATTAAAGCAGTCATTGTAAAAGCGTATATTAAAAATGAAATGCAGCTTCAAGTTAAGGACCGCTGTTTTTAAAACCGGTCTCTATTTAAATGCCATGCAGTACCTTTATTGTTTTGCTAGTGAAATGCAGCATTATTTTTTAAGTATCCTTTAGACTAACAAATGTGTTGTGGAATGAATATTGTTTTAGTTTTTTGGTAAGATTATTTTTCCTTGATAATTGTTAGGTAAATGCACGTTTACAACCATGCTTAGCTCTTTTAATGAAATTTAAAGCTGTTGTCATTGTCACAAAAATAGTTAAGAGCTTATAATTACATTATCATTACTTTCTTACAAATTTGATTTGTACACAACATATCGAGCTAAACTAATTAAAATATGTAAAAATAACATTACTTTTTGACATGCGCATAGTAATAAATAAAGGTTTGCGTGTCCTTCAGATTATAAAAGAATTTAATTACAGTTTTTATGCGAACTATTGACCCTATACAGGGTGGAAAAAACGAACGCAACATGGACGGCAACTACCTTAAATATTGAAAATAGCCAATTCTACACAAAGAAGACTTATTTTTATTTTAAAAAACAATTATTACTGCATTTATGGATTTTTTAAAATTCGTCTGCCTTATCCGGGAATCGAACTGGCCGAATATGATAAAACAATAAATTCGTGTATTTTTTACGGTCTATATTTAGTTTAAAGGCGTATGTGTTGTAGATGTAAATGATCACTATCAATGACCCTTTCGATCTGTATCATAAAACACGACTTTATTATTTTGACATATTCGACCAGTAACTATGTCGCCTGAAAGTACGGGGTACTTTGCGTCAAATCCGGTAGTTCTGATTTTTTGCACACTTGAACGCCGAATGCAAATTTGTCAAAATTAAAAAAAACCGCCAAATTCTGAAAAACGTCGTAAATTTTCGTGGTTTTTTTTAATTTTGACAAAGTTGCGTTCGGCGCTCGAGGTCACAAACTTGGATTATTCATTGGGCCAACGACATCATAAACAAGTCTGCAAAAAATCAGAACAACCGGATTTGACGCAAGCTCTTAATGTATAAAGTTACTGGAGTACAGTTCGATTCCCGGTTAAGGCAGACGAATATTCAAAAATCCATAATGTCTTCTTTGTGTACAGTTGTCTATTTTCAATATTTAAGGTAGTTGCCGTCCATGTGGCGTCCGTTTTTTCCACCCTGTATATGTATTATTTTGCGATGGGCTGCTGTGATATAAATTATAAATTAAAATAACCGAAAGAAATACCGGTGTAATATGTATATTTTTTCTATTTTTTTAAATCTTTAAATCTAATAGGAGTTAAACGAAACTTCAGGTGATACTAACTGCCATTTTATGAGTGATACCTTGTTGGTACGATTAAATATGATAATCAAGTTTCTATCTATTGAAGATTGTGTCCTTCCTAACTAGGATAGCATTTAACACCACTTTGAAGACATAAACTCATGTGTCACTGTTTTAATTAAATCAATTCGTAAAATTGTACTGTGATGCCCAGAGCTGCCAAAGACGTTAAATTGTTAGAGTATCTTCAAATTTGATGTATACTAACTTCATGCAAGACTGAATCTTGCATGGCAGCCTTATTGAAGTGATACATACAATAACTTCGCTAAAATTGATGTATCTTTATCTTATATCATAGGAAATATTTAAAATGATCATCTTGTATAGTGAAATGCCTACTGGAAATTAAACAAAATAATTAAGCAGAGATTGTTTTAATTTAAACTTTTTAGAATCTACTACCAACCCACAGCTTTTTCCCATAGATGGCAATCATGGTATTTTGTACATGTTCCATGATATGGTCATACACTTCCATCCAACTACCGCTGCCCATTTCACGAATTCTTCTTCTTAAAAAATTCAAGAGTATATTTAGTTTGTCAATATTTTTGTTTACAACCATTTCTCGCATATATGTTACAATTAGATTTATGTCATAAGGCAATGGAGGCTCGCCACTTTCTATCCAAGCTCTCAGAAATTCCCTGACTTTTTCCCAAGGCAGATCTTGAAAGCCTTGGGGTTTATTATCTTTCTTGACTTCTTTACATTCATGATTAACCATAGAAGTTGTTGGTATTGGTGGTTTGTATGGAGGATTAATATTATTGTTCTGCCCTTGTAGGAATTTACTTAAGAGGTTCTTAGAAGCTGATGTATGCAATTTTAGAGACAGGTTCTTTGGAGGCCGACCCCGTCTTCTCATTGAGGTGGGTGAGGATTTAGTTGCACCTAGTACTGGTGACTTCTTTGTAGGGGATGTTATCTTGTTTTTCTTTGGTGTTGCGGGTTTTGACAGAGGCTCTGATTTTACAGCAACTGCAGCTTTTAAGTCTACAGCTGCATTTGTTTCTGATTTTAGTGAATTTGTATTCATAAGTAAAAATTTGCTCATGGCTCCTGTAGGTTGACTTTTATTTGATAAAGATTCTAATTTTGTTATTTGAATTCCAATACCTCTCATTTCTTTGGGATCAATCTTTTGTTTGTTGCAAAGTAAGATGATTTCTCGTGCAATTATTTCAGCATCATTAGTAGCATTTGCTAAAGTAGAAGACTTATTAATAACATTACAAAAACCATGGCCCATAAATTTTGCAGTTTCCACAGGGGCCTTTTCATCTCTTACCATAAGTTTTAGGGTTACACATTTTCCCAAGACTTTAAACTGAACCATCCTAGAATGGACTTCTGTTGACAACTGTTTGAGAAACTCAACACACTGTTCATTATTCTCAAATCGGATTCCATAATTTACTTCAGCAGATACAGACTTTCTTACAGTGTGGAATGTCAAAGGGTTGTTATCTCGCCCCCGACATTGGTCATACAATTGAATTCCCATTTTTATGCCTAAGTGTTGTTGGAGAGAAGACAAAGCAAGACTCTGTAATGAACCACAAGTCTGATGACCAATAGATTCCAGTTTTGAAGCAGTTTGCCTGCCTACTCCAGGTAAGTCTCTCAGCTTTATGTCATAAATAAAGTCTTCAACAAGTTCAGCTGACAAGAAAAACTGGCCATCAGGTTTAGCCCGTTTTGTTGCTAGTCTTGCTTGTAAACGATTACCACCAAAACCAGTAGAACATGGACACCCAGTCTTGTTTTTTATTTCTTCTCTTAAGACAGTTGCAAAGTCTTGAACAGTTATTCCTAAGTCTTTTAAAAGTTCACTACAATCAACATACATTTCATCACAAGATACTGCTTCTATGTTTAGAGTATACTGAGCCACAGTGTTGTATAAAGTATATGCCACTTCTTTGTACCCATCAAAATCATAAGGTATGGTTTGTAAATTTGGACATAATCTTAAAGCCGCACCCATAAATGTACCATTACTAATACCTTTTGCTCTAGCTTCATATGAGCAAGATGCTATTTCACTCATAGACCCATACATTTCATCCTCATCAGCGATAGCATCTACTCTGGTCTCTAGTTTAATGTCTTCTTCACTAATTCCAGTAGCCTTTACCAGTTTCTTTGCTTGCTTCTGTCTATACAGGTTGAATTCTGCCTCCCTATCTACACCAGATCTCTTTGATCTTCCTTGTCCTCCTTTTGAATGAGTAACTGCAACTGGTTTACCTACAAGATCAGGTCTATTTCTAAGCCCTACAGACACAAAAAAGCAGTCCATGTCTATATGCATTACAGTTTTACCACCCTCAAAAGTTATTTGTGAGAGAAAATTATCATTATTTAACTTGAGAATTTTTTCCTTTAATTGTGTCCGAGCAGGAAAAATAAAATTGCTACTTTCACGAAGGTCATTGATATGTTGCTTAAAACAAGCTCCGAGTTGTGAAATATGATGAAGCCTTGAATTGTTATAGAATTCTGAAATGTAATTGGGATCTGCTGCAGTTTTAGTAGACTGATCACTCTTCTTTAATAACTGATCCGGAGCACTGACACCAAGTATTTTATGTTTGTCTTCATTAAGAGGATTGATAGAACTTAGTTCCATATTTTTAACATCAATATCATTTGCATCAACAAATGCTGGTTTGCTATCCACAACAGAATCATCAGACTTGCCTTTAGCAAAATTTAACCGTGGTTGCAATCTGGAATTTCCATATAATAGATAATCTCTGTAATCTAGTAGTCTATTGGATTCTATGCTGTTTGTGATCCATTCTGGCCTCACTACCCTTACTAAAGACATCTTTTTGACCTTAGTGTCAGGCAAATTAGAGGCAATAATAAAATCCTCACTCCTTTGGTATGTGTGATATACTCCACCATGCTTAGCCATAAGCATTTTAAGTTCATCTGATGAAGGAATAGTGTATCCATTTACAAATATGCTGACACCATTGAATATGTCAGATATTTTCTCTAGCTCACTTTGAGCTCTGGACCCAAACTGCTCCTCTAATTTAGAGATCTTAGCTTGCATGTAACCACCCCATGCCTCGAAGCCATTGTCCGGAAATTTGTCGTCACGTCTTCTCATAATACGTTACTGCAAAATCAACCGTTGTTTTATATCACTTTGTTTTACCCAATGCAGGTTTGTTAAGTACCTAGTTACCGACTTCTTAATACTGTTATACTATAGTAATTTACTTACGCAATTTTTGTCGCGTTGTTTATTACTTGTTGATTAAGTATTTTATAAATGTCACTAACTGCCATACTCAGAGACGTCAATTTAATTTAACGCTTTAAATTAGTTAAGCCAAGTTTAATTTAATATTAACAAAATTATTAAAATAATGACGTTTATTTATGCTAGGTACTTACTTTACTTGTTTCCCGCCATGAAAAAACATTGTTATGACAGTCATGACAGACAATAAATGCGATGCGATTATTATATTATAGGCATAACATTTTTAACGCTTAAACAATAAAATAAACCGTAATTTCGGTTAATTTTGTTTGTGACTGGAATAGTTTAGAATCACACACATGTACGCACACACATGTCTGTCCAAGACTCCAAGTAACGTTCAGTTCATATAGTTCTAGTCATGATTTAGTCAAATCCATTAATCAGTTTAATAATATTATGTTTTGAATTTAATTTATAACTTAAATCTTCCTAATATGGGAATCAAAGTAATCTTTACCACCAAATTAAAACATTACTTGTATTTTTAACTACAATAGGCAGAATGATGAAATCCTTTGCATTTAAAGTTAACAAATATTTGACGTTTGTTCGACAGACAGATTCTGACAGATCAGACAGACTTTTAAAATGAATGGCGGTTACGTTGCGCTTGTTGTTTTGTTATTGTGAAAGTAAAACTGTTGTTTTGAACTTTTGAAGTTAAGTTATTAAACATCACTTAACATTGGAACTATTAAATATTATTCGATAACAAAATGTCTATTATAGAGGAAATGGCGGTGATAGCGCCATGGGTTGGTCTTACAACAAGTAAGAACATACTTTCTGTTGTCGTATTATCTTCAAGCGTTGATATCATCGAAAATATATCAAAAGCTCTTACTGAGATACATCGTCAAGGCAACTTCAGATGGAAACTCACAATATTGCGTTCTTTTCACCTAGAAGAAGTGGTAGAACACTCAGATTTGATAGGAAGAGTTTCGATCGACTTTGTGATCTTAGGGTTGGATACGAGTAGAATATTTTGCATAGAGTGGGCGAAGAAAGTTTTAATGCAAGTGCATCCGGACCTGAGGAGTCGTCGAGTGGTGTTAGTTAACTCAAGTGGACTCCCGCCGAACGCCATGGCGGTGAACTCGGGGGAACTAATGGCCCTTAAAAGTAACTTTAAAGTTGATATGATGACTGCTGATGTGTTCAAAAACGATGATGCAAGGTTATTAGCAAGAAGACTGTTGAAATATATAGAAGTGTCTGTTGGTGTAAAGACTGGAATTCCTAATTTAAATGTTTAGAACTGTTAAATCAAGTGTTGTGTAATTTGGTACAAGTGTTTTTCAGTAATGTATAGAATCTTTATTGTACATGTATTTAGGTAATAATCTACTTTAACGATGAACTTGATGACGGGTTTAGTAGTAAGTAGTAACTTAACTGCTTACATATTATGAGTGTTAGTATCAAATATATACACAATTATTCAATGCATTGATTATATAAAGCATAGTTATGTTCAGACCTCGGAATATATAGGGCAAAATTGAATGACCGCTAGGGATTGCTTATATCGTTAAACTCAATTATTGATGCTTTTCCCATTTACTACTGATCGACCCCAGTATTGTATGTAAGTGTGTATTTTATTTTGTTTTGTTTTGCCCCTAGTACTACTTCCACAGAAATCGAAAAGTCTTCTAGCCACCTAAAATGGATTCATCAGTCCAGGCGGATAAGTGTGATGCCCAAAACTTTTAAACAAATCCTAATAGTTTATTTTAACTACAGTTGTTCTGAAATATAAAATGAGGGAAAAAAATCCTATTAAAATAAAGAATAACCAGAATTTATTATGTTGCTATTTTATTTCATTTCTATAGCACTTTCAATAAAATTTTATTTTTTCAAACACAACTTGGAGCAAAATCACTAGTATATGGGAAAAGCATAGATAATTGAGTTTATCAATATAGGCGATTCCTAGCTGTCATTTAATTTTGCTCAGTATATTCCGAGGTCTGGTTGTGTTAATAAAATATATCTATCAATTATAATTCTTTCTTAAAATATCTAATTACGAATTGTAAGATAGGATAATATTCGCTGAATATAGAAGTGTTGGAAGAGATTGCTATTTAGCTGTAAGACCGCCTGTAGTATACCTATAATTTAAATGTACTATACTGTGCTTTTTTTTGGTGTTGAATAAAGAGTATTTGTATTGCATTGTATTAAGTGTATATTTGTGTATCAATATTAATTACTGACAAACTACTCTGTTAAAGCTGCTACTGCTCAGAAAGTAGAGGTGTGGCACAGGATTCTTATAAATTTGATGCACATGTTGGAAGGGTAGTGTTGAGAAAGAGCATTTTGGTACAGAAACATGTCACACTGCTCTGCTGTTTGTGCATTTGTATCTCTCAAATGAATACTGGGCAATTAAAACTATAATTTTTTAATCTTTCGTCTATTATCCATACTAAGTAACTTTTTCTGTTTGTTTGTTATTATTATTATTATTATTGTTTATTTATTAACCAAAAAATTACATATTTTTCTTAAAAAATAGTCTGCAAAACTGTCACAACAGTTTGACTGCAGCTGAGTCCTTTTAAACTTGATAGTAACAATTTGGTTCCTTAATACTAGCTTTATTTATATTTATTTTATAATTTATTTTATAATATTAGCTAAGCTGAATTGATTTTGATGAATTTGATATGACCTCGCAGCGAATACCCCTGGGAAAGGAAATAGGACTTTTTATCCTGGTAAATTCCTGAGCGAAAAGCAATAAAATACTTCTACATGGACTGGGTCACGGGCAACATGCTCAGTATGTCCCATTTGTTCCATGGAACTTTGTATTTTGTATTGTACTATCACGTAATGTTCAATACAAAGTTTATAGTTCCATGGAACAAATGGGGCATACCCAACATGTTGGGGTACTCTGGAACTACTGAAATAATAAAATAAATAATGGGAAGGTACATTATTCCTGACTAATAAAGGCTATATTTTGTTCTGTTAAACCGGAGCAAAGCTAGGGCAGGTTGCTAGTGTTTAATAATAATGTATTATAGTACACTAAGGACTGTAAGTAAGGACTGTATATTATGTAAAGGGTCTGGCCGGTCTGCTATAGTAAAATCGCCCCTGGCTGAATATGAAAACTGAATATGCACGTTTATTTGCCTCATTGACAAATATAATTTTACTGAATATTAAGCCTTAAATACTTACGATTAGCGAAATATTTAAAAAAAATAAAAATCAGTTTTTAATTTATATTGGCCAAACTACTTTATCGATTGACACGTCCTTCGAATATTTTATACATGTATTTAAGATACATTTATAAAAAAAAAAAAAAAGTCCTAGCTTCTTTTGAAGTCAACATTTTTGTCTGTTTTAGTTTTTTTTTATTTTATTTTTTTAGTTGCAAGTTAGCGACACCTACCATATTTTGATATAATATACACAATTTAATATTCTATTATATATATTTTTTTCAAAAATATTAGTTTGGATCAACAAAGTGGAAATAAGCTATTTGTGTAAAAGGGTGGAAAAAAGAACACCCATGAACGCCATCTTCCTTAAATAATGGAAATAGCTAATTCTACAAAAAAACTTTTATTTTTGGAAACATTATATACTTTTGTAATTCGCTCTGATACTTAAGAAATTCATACCTAGGATGCTAGAAACGGGATCTAAACAATCGCTCTAGAAATGGAAACCTACTTCACAAAACTCCCTTTGAAACTCCGTGAAAACCTCTGAAATCAGTTCGCTAGCTTTTGATTTTACACGGGCAGATATTCGTATATCTTAACTTTTTATGTATACAGAGAAGAGATAATATATTTTATTACATTTTTCTCCACAGAGGTGCATTCTAAAATTGAAATAAAAAGCAAGAATTAAATAAGAAGCCCGCCGTGTTCGAAATTCAAAATGCGAGTCTTTGAATTTAGAACACGGTGGAACAACTTACTTTCTCTGTTTACGTTTACGGAATCAATTTGAATACCACTCCTATACAAATAGCTTATTTCCACTTTGTTGATCCAAACTAATATTTTTGAAAAAAAAAATATGTAATAGAATATTAAATTGTGTATATTATATCAAAATATGGTAGGTGTCGCTAACTTGCAACTAAAAAAATAAAATAAAAAAAAACTAAAACAGACAAAAATGTTGACTTCAAAAGAAGCTAGGACTTTAATTTTTTTTTTATAAGTGTATCTTAAATACATGTATAAAATATTCGAAGGACGTGTAAATCGATAAACTAGTTTGGCCAATATAAATTAAAAACTGTTTTTTTTTTTTTAAATATTTCGCTAATCGTAAGTATTTAAGGCTTAATATTCAGTAAAATTATATTTGACAATGAGGCAAATAAACGTGCATATTCAGTTTTCATATTCAGCCAGGGGCGATTTTACTATAGCAGACCGGCCAGACCCTTTAATTTGTTGCAAAAAGGTTTCAATAAACAAAAAGTTCAAATTGTGTTTTATTAAAGTAAATCTCTTTCCTAGATGTGTTAGTAGTAAAATTAACCTTCGTTATCATAGTTTTTCCAAAACCTATCTAAATACCCTACCAAGTATAATTGTACAGTTGGCAAAATGACCCTGGTCCATCATAGAACTGTGTCACAGCTTCGTGAAACGGGCCTCAGAGTCAGAGGCCCGTTTCACAAAGCTACAAGTTACAAATTACAAGCGGAAGTCTTTTTCTAACTCCTTTTGCTAGAAAGAGGGTTCCGCTTGTAATTTGTAACTTGTAGCTTCGTGAATCAGGCCACAGGGGACGTTTTATAAAGCTACAAGTTACAATTTTACAGGTCTAAACCGGCAACACTGCTCAAATGGCCGGTCGTCATTGGTCGAGGTTGTCTCAAATGGAAACTTGTAACCTGTAAATTGTAATTTGTAGCTTTATAAAACAGGCCACAGTACAGTTAGCCATGTACCCAACAAAAATGTTGAGAACTTTGCCTTAAACATTAAATAACAATCACAATGGCTTTAATTCAAATTCAAAAAATTAAACCCTCTTGCAAAAAACGAACTTAATTACCTAAACGAAATTATTTAGTTAAGTATTATATATTTAAAAACTTCAAAAAATCGGAAATGCCCGTTTTTTTTGCAAGGGGGTTTATTTATTTCAGAAAATATTAGCTATCCATATTACACGTAAGATCAAAACACAAATGTACCTACATACATAAATTATGCATTTTTTTATGTACCTAAAGAAAAGTTCTGTATAGAAGGAGCCCTAAAACCTCAGCAATACCACAGAATAAGTAATAGTACAAGTACAGAAGCGACTCTCTGTGACAGCAAACATGCTAATTTAAACCTACTCAGAACGCGTTAACGATAATAATATAAGTGCACGGCACGAAGTGACCTTGGTTACATTTCTGCGATCGATAGTGGGGGCGCTCATAACGAGGCAAAATGCACCTTAAATCTGCGCCGCGAGAATCTGTATTATTTCGCCCGTCATGAGCTTAACTGACTCCGCCCACTTCGCAGGGTTGGCAGTTACTTGTATTATGACTTGTTCTGTGGCAGTTATAAGAAAAAAAATTGAATTTATTATTAATTGTAGTTTTCTTATGTAGTTCGCTTAAGTTAAATGACGAGAAAAAATAGTAGGTACATCCCAAATGTTGTTCGTGACTTGTTTGTTGTTTGCTCGGATCTCCCTTTCTATCTAGGTACGTAATAAGACGTAGACTAGTTTTATCGTAGTTTTGTGCTGTTTTAAACTTCAAAATGTTTGTTAATTCTATTTTTATATTTTCTTGGTAATTTTTCTGTAATGTGATAAATGCCTAGTTTTTAAAAGATAAAAGATAAAAGATGTTTATTCAGTAAGTAGGCCGCACGGGCACTTTTACACGTCAATAATCTACCAGCGCTTCGCAAGAGACCACTGCTGAGAAGAAACGCCGCAAGAAACTCAACAGTCAGTCGTTTTTTAAACATTTCTTATGATATGATATTATACAACGAAAAATAAAACTTAACCTAGTATTATATAAAACAATGAATGTAACAAAAATATGTCTATATATATCATGCGTAGTTGAGCAGGAAAATGTGTCAAAACTCAAAATTTCTACAAGAACTCATAAATAGTAAATATAAGAAATAAATAAAAATTAAAAATTAAAAATTATACTTACCTATGACGGTGCAAAACAACACATAATTAGTTTCGATACATTCCCCTACAGAAACCGTGTCCCCTAGACAATACACAATGTTTATATATTGGTATGATTAGGTTATTATTAAGATATTTAGGTGTTTAATTTAGGCCAAGCATTTTTATCTGTTAGATAGTCTTCGACCCTATAGTAAGCTTTAGACATCAACGACTTTTTCAAGTAATTTTTAAGTACTGGAAATGGTAACTTTAAAACTTCGTCAGGTAATTTATTATAGAAATGAATGCATTGACCTACAAATGATTTATATACCTTACGGACACGAAATTTTTTAATAGCAATTTTATTCTTATTTCTTGTATTCAAATTATGTATGTCACAATTCTTAATAAAAGAGTCTTGATTTTTAATGACATAAATAATATTCTCATAAATAAATTGTGATGCTACTGTCAAAATATTAATTTCTTTAAATAATAATCTTAAGGAATCACGGGAGTTTAGGTTATATATAGAACGAATGGCTCTTTTTTGTAACACGAAAATAGTTTGTATGTCAGCAGCTTTTCCCCAAACAAGAATACCGTACGACATAACACTATGAAAATAACTATAATAAACTAAGCGAGCTGTCTCAACATTGGTAAGTTGTCTAATTTTCCTAACAGCATAAGCTGCCGAACTTAATTTACCTGCTAGTACTGCTAAATGGGGACTCCATTGCAAGTTTTTGTCTATAGTTATTCCTAAGAAAAGTGCCTTATCCACCATTTCCAAACACTCATCATTTAGAAAAATACTAGATTCTACCGGTCTAACATTAGGCAAAGCCTTTTAGTTTTATTGATCCCGAGTGTCGAGTTTATAAATATGTATACACTTTAGTACCTTGTCTCTGTTTAATGTCATGTTTAAACTGCCATATATAAATTGTCACAACGATTAAAGTGACAAGGTACTAAAGTGTACCTATACATATTTATGAACTCGACTGTACGTAAGACCGACGTACTGAAATAATAAACTACCTATTTTAGGTAATAATTAACATTTTGCAAGATGTAAAGTCGAGAAAAATGTTGAACATCTTGGAAACTTAGCTAACTTATCTACTAGGTATTTTCCGTTTAACATTTTTGGCGTTTACAATACAAACATGCGACACGCGACGACATTAATAGGTACCTAATAAACGAGAGGCAAAGAGAAATGCTGCCAATTTTTAATATTTTTAAGTGTTTAACTAAAAACAAGTATATGCTGACCTTGCTTTAGTAGGCAGCAACTATTACTGGGAGATCTACTTACACTGAACGCTCTTTAAGGTAGGTAGGTTATTGAAAGCTGCGAAACTACGGACGGGTCGTTAACAAAATAAATAATAATTATATCTCTCTTTTTGCGTCGAGGATTCAAAACTGTAATGATTGGGTCAGTAATTAAGTACAGTTACTCGTAATTACCTACCTAGATCGAAGTTATAAATAATATTAATAATAATCTTAACTTTCGATATCCTTCGGCAGTGTAAAAAATGACAGGTCGACGTTCCTATCACTATTCAAGCACCCGTATGCTGCGCAGTATCGTTTGGCTTTTCGAGTAGGTAGCCATATTCTACAAAAACCGGAATTAGGAGCTTTGGCAGCGTACGGCGGCGCGCGTCAAGACGAGCGCGCGCATGACACTCAACTGATTAGCATCTTCGAGGCGGCCGAAAATTTTGTAGGCAATAAGCGCGAGTGTCACCCGCCTGGCAATACCTCCGCATGCTCTTCGGGCTGCCGCAATCTGTGTAACAGGGATGCATCTCTTTTTCGCACTATTGTTATAGGTACTTATTACGAAAAAGATTCGCATCCCTGTTACCTGTGAATACAGTATCAGTGTGCGTAGTATTTAAGTATATACTTATATTTTTTACTACCAAAAGTGCGTTTGCCACAGTCTTACCTGATGTTCAGTGAGGGCGAGGTCGACTCTTGCCTTACGCCTTGAAAACACTAATAAGGCTAACCTATTCCGGGAATACAGACGCAGAGAGAGCATTCCACTCTTAGGCACGTGCACGTGCGCGTTCGCTTTCCACTGCGTTGTATAGTGACATGTCGTAATGAGAATTCATACCTACTATACAACGCAGTGGAAAGCGAACACGCACGTGCACGTGCACGTCACGCAAGCCGTTGCAAAATTCGACTACATGCGGATGGAAGCCCTCCCGGCGTCAGGACGACCGATGGGAGAAAGTGGAGGGTGGGATGAGGTCATCATATATAATAAGTACAGTCAACCAATTTGATTTCTAGGCCACTTTGGACTATGTTAAAGTGACGTTGACAACCAAACGTTACAGACTTCTTATGATTTGGTTTACAACGTCACATTGACAAAGTCAATAGTGGCCTAGGAATCAAATTGGTTGACTGTACCTACACATTGTAAAAAACCGATACTCAAGCGACTTTACGCCGATGTTCCAAACTTTGAAGCTTAGTAGGTATTGACGAGCGAGTAATATAGGTACACTTATTTGGTAACTGTGCGTGCATACAACCTACAGTTCCCTTCGGTAAGTAGGTACCTATAGAACAACTATATTTTTTTAGTACGTTTCACAACTAAATCGAGTTGTTATCAACGATCTCAACATAATAACATGTAATCTAATGTAAAGTTCCTCGTGTGTAATAAAACCTGCAAGTTAGGTATACCTACTTTTATAATTTCCTCATAGGTTTATGTTATGACGGAATAGTGGTAGATACAGACCGTATCTCCCAGATCTAACAAACAATGCATTGTTTTGTTTAGCTAAATCATAGGCAACCTTCTTGAATGACTTTGTGAGTCTTGACTTAAAGATGGCTTCGAGTTTATTTTTAGAAGTATGTATGTAGGTAAACACTTTGTTATACCCTCGAGAACTTTTAAATTTTCCGGAATGAAAAGTAGCCTATGTGTAGGGTATAGGTAAAGTTCACAAACGTAACGTAACGTGAAGACGAACTTTCCCATTTATAGGTAATATTAGTAGGATAATTTTGCATACACGATGTCAATTAATTTATAGGTTTGATATATTTGACCTTACGAGGTATCCTGTCCGTTTTCTTACGAGGGCTCTCCTTAACACATAATTGCTGTCAACGTAGCGCTACGCTCTATAGCTTGGTAAATGAATGCTCAAAAGGGGGGTGTGGATGGAAAAGTTGAAAGCAGAAATTTTGACTTCGGAACTTTGTTTGGACTAGTTAGGAGATAAACATACTAAAAGTCCCCACCCCTCGGAGGTGAGCCCTAGGGGGGGGAGCACAAAGAAGGTCCCGTTTTTTTGTTTTTTGTTCACATCTTCAAAACAATGCGTCATAGGAAATGTTGCTGTATGGCATTATTAAAGCTGATAAAATTTTCTACAACTTTAATTCTATACGTTTTTTACCTATTTTCATTCGTTGTCTAGATATGAGCTCTGAGAAACGGACGATTTTTCAAAAAAGTGTTTTTAGCTAGGGTATTACTGCACGACACCTTGCGCTTATGACTATGCGCTGACACTTGGCACACTTGACTCTTAGCTGGTCCTGAGTAGATTCAGACCGGGAGTCATCGAGAGCCATCGCGCATTTAGTGGGGGTGAGGGGGGGAAGTACGACGCTGCCGCGCTGTAATTGAAGCAACATTTTTCTAAAACTAAACGTACTAGGGAATGCGATGTATCATTTTCGGATAAATTAAGGACGAGGAATCTATTTTTCAAACAAAAACAATGCACTTTCTAACAAAAAAAAAGAATAAAGTAGAAAAGACTAAAACCTACCCAGGGAGAATGTGTATTCTAAGGATAAACCAACTCTGTAAACAGCACAAAGACATCTGAACATGAGCGTAGGTATCGACTGACATGTATGACAAAAAAACGTGAGGTCAAAATAGCTGGTTTGATAGTACAATCCATTGTATGGGAACCTTGCACTTTTTGAATATACGCTGAAACTTGGCACAGTTGATCCGTAGGTGGTCTCGAGTGAATTCAGACCGGGAGCCATCGAGAGCCACCGCCCATTTAGTGGGGGAGGGGGAAATTTAACGCTGCTGCGCTTTAATTGAAGCCATATTTCTCTAAAACTATAATTGTTATGGCGTCTAAAATATCTTTTTCGGATAAATTAGGGATGGGAAGACTATTTCTGGGATAAAAATATTGCACCTTAGAACAAAAAATATAAGCTTTATCTTATGATTACTTTTATAATTTACATATTATAAGATGAGCAGATTCTGAGCCGGTGCTAACACTGCTAACTGACCCCAAACTTGCACCCGTTAATATATGGCTCTTGAAAAATGCTGATATAATGCAGCTTTAGTCGGTGGGATGTGTCTAAATGGGATATTTAGGCACTCATTTACTGAAGTAGGTACACGAAGGTGATCTGAAATAATAAATTATGACATGCAATATTCTAGTTGGGTTGGGGTGCAAGTTTGGGGTCAGTTAGCAGTGTTAGCACCGGCTCAGAATCTGCTCATCTTATAATATATAAATTATAAAAGTAATCATAAGATAAAGCTTATATTTTTTGTTCTAAGGTGCAATATTTTTAACCCAGAAATAGTCTTCCCATCCCTAATTTATCCGAAAAAGATATTTTAGACGCCATAACAATTATAGTTTTAGAGAAATATGGCTTCAATTAAAGCGCAGCGGCGTTAAATTTCCCCCTCCTCCACTAAATGGGCGGTGGCTCTCGATGGCTCCCGGTCTGAATTCACTCGAGACCACCTACGGATCAACTGTGCCAAGTTTCAGCGCATAGTCAAAAAGTGCAAGGTTCCCATACAATGGATTGTACTATCAAACCAGCTATTTTGACCTCACGCTTTTTTGTCATACATGTCAGTCGATACCTACGCTCATGTTCAGATGTCTTTGTGCTGTTTACAGAGTTGGTTTATCCTTAGATTACACATTCTCCCTGGGTAGGTTTTAGTCTTTTCTACTTTATTCTTTTTTTTTGTTAGAAAGTGCATTGTTTTTGTTTGAAAAATAGATTCCTCGTCCTTAATTTATCCGAAAATGATACATCGCATTCCCTAGTATGTATAGTTTTAGAGAAATGTTGCTTCAATTACAGCGCGGCAGCATCGAACTTCCCCCCCTCACCCCCACTAAATGCGCGATGGCTCACGATGACTCCCGGTCTGAATCTACTTAGGACCAGCTAAGAGTCAAGTGTGCCAAGTGTCAGCGCATAGTTACAAGCGCAAGGTGTCGTGCAGTAATACCCTAGCTAAAAACACTTTTTTGAAAATCGTCCGTTTCTCGGAGCTCATATCTAGACAACGATTGAAAATAGGTAAAAAACGTTTAGAATCAAAGTTGTAGAAAATTTTATCAGCTTTAATAATGCCATACAGCAACATTTCCTATGACGCATTGTTTTCAAGATGTGAACAAAAAACAAAAAAACGGGACCTTCTTTGTGCTCCCCCCCCTAGGGCTCACCTCCGAGGGGTGGGGACTTTTAGTATGTTTATCTCCTAACTAGTCCAAACCAAGTTCCGAAGTCAAAATTTCTGCTTTCAACTTTTCCATCCACAATCTTTCATTGCCAGGACTACTAGCGTTTTCCCGCTTTATTGCGAAAACTGCCTACGAACAGAAAACCCTCCTAGGGGGTTGCAGCACTGAAAATGTTAACTTTTGGTTTTGATAGCTGGCTGGATATAATTGATGACCATGATATTGCAGCCAGGATCATCGTTTCACGGGTGATCTTGATCCCTTGTCTGAGAAACAAAAGCTTGACGTTAACAATAATAATAAGAACGATATGGTTTGAAAGACAATGCGGTATGGAGACCCAGTTATGTTATTAGCTGAGAGCTCTACTAGCTAGCTTGGACTCCTATGGTCTTCAAGAAACTCATCTTGACTCTAGTTAAATTATGATGTTCAAAAGCCCGTAACTTGGATGAACCAGTGTAGAAGATATACCTAGTGGTAATTGTAACGTATTGCTTGCGGATGAGCTTAAGTTTTACTAGTAAGTACCTAAATCCTAGGCATCATATCATATTTTTTTATAAATATTCATTCGACACGTTAGCCTTGTTGGTAGTGACCCCGAAGCTAGTGGTCCTGGGTTCAAATCCCGGTAAAGGCCCGGCAGATTTGTGTGATGAGCGCGAGTATTTGTTACTGAGTCTTGGATGTCTCCTATGTATTTAAGTAGGTATATAAGTAAGTGTATCGTTGTCAAGTACTCATAGTACAAGCCTAGAGCTTAGTTTGGGACTAGGTGAATTTGTGTAAGATTGATTGAAGATTCATTTATTAAACTCACCTTTACTTACTGCGTTGTCGATTGAACTTCTTACTTCTAGTATTCGGTAAGTACGCGTTGGTACGGATGGATATAAGTATTACCTAGTTTATAGTTACCTTCGGTAGGTATATGGGACATTCTTATGGGATATTTTACCGTGTTTTGAAGGTAAAACAGCATTGTTATTTATTTATTTAACCTTTATTGCACAAAAAAAGTACAAATGGGGCACTTAATGCCTAATGCATATGCAGAATAGCATTATAGCATTGTGTAGGATTTTTTCCTCGATGAGTTAATTAAATCCATGTCTGTTTACCTGTGCTTCAATGAATCTGACAACGTACAAATATCAAAATACAACAGACAGTTTACTATACCAGTGCGTGCATAGGCTTGATTCAAGTAGTCTGATTTTCGTGGCGTGATGCCTTGGCCATAGGTGTTGACCATCACCCATGCGTTTTTCATAGAAATGTCAAACTTTAAAAGGTGCTTTATATATTTTATTATACTAGAAATTTGTATATCTATCGGAAAGGTTAGTCAGATTTATTGATGTTAAGGGAAATTCCGTGAAAAATCTAGCTTCAGTTTTCACACGCAAACTCGATATATCTACTAATGCACATTGAAAAATAGTAGGTACTTTATTTATAAGTTACAAAGGAAAACGTGGGGTGGGGTGCTCAACACTTTTGGCCAAGGCTGTATGTAGGTGTATGTCTTGGTTTACTGAGGCACCTCCAGACGTCTAGTGCGCCACGGAAGACGAGGGGGCTCCCTGACACCCTGGCCGGTGTACTATTACGGTAGGGGATGAAGATGCTCATATCGAAGCCTGGCCATTCCAGCCCTTCATTTGCGTAGCGGGTCAGCAGCAACGGGCGCGAGTCCAAAAAAAGTATAGTCGGAAACAAAAGTTATTTTTTACAGAAATTTAATAGATACCTACTGATTATCATAGACACACTGTACGTCAACACTGGACTGTGGTGTGACGTCAGTCGCGACAGGATGCAACTACAACGCGTTAACAAGCTGGAATGAAAACCTGACCATCATTAAAATTATCTACTTCTTTATAACAACACCACGAGCATTATATTGTGTGCCATAACTCGGAATAATTATCCTGATGAGTTAATAATAACCGTAGTATATAAAGTAGAACCCACGGATCTCAAAGCCAGACTTGACTTGGAATCGAGAGAACCTTTTGTGTCTGAAAATGTTGAAATTACAGTCTTTGTTTCTGTTTGCTGTGTGTGCTTTAGTATTAAGAAAATCTGATGTAAGTTGATACTACAATTAAGTGATAATATAAGATTTTATAGATAGATCCGACCCACGACGTAAACTCACTCTTATTAATTTTCGAAATATTTATCATTTTTATTACTTTCAAAACAAAATAAAATATTTAATCGCTACACAGTCTAACAGTACGTGGCGGTATATTTTAGTATCATGTCAAAGTAAAGTATTAAGAACTTTAATACTTTACTGTGACATGGTACTAACATAGTTAAAACACTTGCTTTAACTACTTTTGAGTTCGATCGTACCTACATCATCTCTCCAAAGTATAAATTGCATTTATGTATTTTGTCTCTGCCAAAACTTTTTAAGCACCCCGCTTACTTCTAGATCCAGGGTGTCCCCACCACCTTCTGTCACCTCGTGGTACGGTACGGTCACGCAGGGACTTGTCCGAATATATCTAGCATTCCTTGGTATAAGAATGAGGAGTAGTTAGTCATAGTCATAGTCGTATATTATCATTTATTGCATAATGTGTTTACAAATGGTCTTAAAATATTTCATGTCCAACATAAACTCTGTTAGGGTACTGCAATAACAAAATTAAATTACATTTACATAATTTTCCTTAACTTATCCCTTACATTCCAAAAAGTCATTCAAGTGAAAAAACTATTTTCTGTCAAACAGGTAGGTTAGTGTAAGTATATTACTTAAGCAGTCAGATAGTAATTTAACGCAGCTCTTATTATTGCCAAATAAAAATTTTCATTGAAAGATGCTGTAAAAATTGCAACTTATTGAATCATAATTTATGATGCATATTGGCGATTAAGTATTAGATTTAGGTCCATCATCATCCCTGTTTTTCCGATGGTTAAAATAGCGACGAAGTTTTTTTAATTTTAATAAAGGCCTGAACTATTCCAAAAACTCACGCGCAATTACAATAGAAAGATTAACCTCTGTATTCATAAACCCACAGTAATCCTATGTTTGTAAAAGTATTTTTTGTCTCTTACTGTCAAATTCAAACGTCACAAAAGAGAATAAGGACAAAACACATTTACCTATCATGTTTTAAAAAATAATACGGTTAGTTCTTAACTTTTGGGAATAGGAGGAATACTTTTTCGTGACTGTGAATGCCTCATAATTACTGGTTCTTCCTAAGGCTCTGACAGAGGAGGAGCACACGGAGTTGGCCAAGGAGATGTTGCCCGTCATCAAGGAGTGCAGCCAGGAGCACGGTGCGAACCCTGATGAAGTCATCGAACTCAAGAAGACCAAAAACATCGACGGGATCGACCCCTGCTTGATCGAGTGTGTGATGAAGAAGAAGGGCGTAGTAAGAACCTTTAAAGTCTACGTTAAAAATACATACACTCACGCCTTTATTCCCAGAGTAGGCTAGGCAGAGAGCTCTGCCTACTTAGCCCACTCTCGGAATCTACAGAATGACCAACAACTCTAAAAACTTGTTAATTCTGTAACCACATTTTGCACAAACACAAATGGGCTAAGATATTTACCAGTGTATATATATTCAATAGTGACTGTTTGCAAGCCCATCGCCTGTTAGGCTTTATTCCCTTAGTTGCTTTTTTTACGACTTCCATGGAAAGACATGGAGTGGTACGGTACTATTCTAAGCCGGAAGCCACACGCCAAGTCTACCTACGTTAAACGTTCTACGAGTATCTAAACCTGGTTAGGTTGGTACCTAACCACAAGGTTCACTAAATTATCCAGTCAAATGAGAAGTTCGGAATTTATTGGCAGTTCAGTTAAAGTCACACTATAAAAGGTGAGCACACCGATAGGTGTATAGGTAAGGACGGTATGGAGAAGTCTGAAGTTATGAGAGAGGAAAAAATATTCTTAAAATACAGACGACTTGAGAACCTCCTCCTTTTTTTGAAGTCTGAAGTTACACATATTTTTGTGCTAAGTAATTGAGGGTGGGTTTAGACCAAACGAGCGAATAGTCTAGAACATGTTTTTACTTTATATTTACTAAGTAAACGTAAGAGATAATGCCATAGAATTCTTGTTCGTTCGCTCGGTCTAAACCCACGCTTAGGACTCCATGCTCAAAACAAATTAAAATATTATTTCTGAAAGAAAAAATACTGGTTCGATTTCCGGAAAAATGTACTTAGTTGTGTTTGTGTGCAATTATAAAAAATGTTTAAATTTACTTAGGTTTTTTATTGATATTTTTAAATAACTTAATTATTATTGGGTGACAGGTAAACGACGAAGGCATGTTCGAGCCGGAGAAATTCCTAGAAACCATGAAAAAAATTATAAAGAAGGACGAAGACGTGGCTAAACTTGAAGAAGTGGCAAAGACTTGTACTGCAGGTATATAATATTTTACTAGGTGAACGTTGTCGTTATTGAAAATGTATTGGTCTATTCACTTTTCTGGAGATTGAAAAAAAGATGACGATGACGTATCAAGCTAATTAGATAGGAAATACTAATACTTTTTACCTGTATGTATGTAGGTATGTATGGTGTCTTTGTATGGACGGTTCTTTGTTCTCTCGTAGAGGCTGAACGATGATCCGATTAAACCAACGAAGTGTTTATATATTTGTATTGGAGTCGCATGTGCAACTCAATATGTGAGTTGAACTCGCGTGAAGACGATTCCGTACATACGTATTATTTTTTATATAATTCTTATGGGTGATCCTGTATGTAATCTACAAGCAATGAACTATATTTTGTTTTATTTAATCAAAATTTTAGGCTCAGTCGATATATAATATATTTGAGATTCTCAAAACGAGCCCTTTCATTTGATATATGATATGACACAGTAAGGTGTGCAAAAGGTTTTTTTTTAATTTCCTAATTTGTCGCCAGAAAATTATTATTAGTTAATTTTACACAAAAAAAATATATTTACTTTGCACATCTGTGTTTGGGTCATCAATTTACATTATATGTATCAAATTTCAACTCAATCGGTCCAGTAGTTTCGGAGCAAATTGGCTGTGACAGACAGACGGACAGACAGATGCACGAGTGATCCTATAAGGGTTCCGTTTTTTTAATTTTTTGTACGGAGCCGTAAAAAACCTATATCGCGGAATGAAAAGTTAGGTATTTAACATACATAGACGAAACAATCAAATTATGCACATTTTTTTTTAACCATTTATACTTTTGATATATTTCAGTGAACGAAAACACCTCATATGACAAATGTGGCAGATCCAAGGCTTTGTTTGCGTGTATAATGGAGCAAAAAAAAGAGGTATGTTCATTTTTAATGTTTTTTAATATAACTTTTCGATTCATTCTTATGCTATATTATATCCTTAGTTAATATTGTTGATAACTTACTGCCGCACTCAGATACGTCAATTTAATTTAATTCTTGATTAAAGTTGCTGCTGTCACTTTCTTTGCTACAGCCATAAAATAAGACAACACGTCGCTAAACAAACATTAAATTTAATTGACGTCTCTTAGTGCAACACACCCTCCTTAATCGTAGGTACTAGTATTATAAATGCGAAAATTTGTGTGTTTGTTTGTTGACGGCCGAGTTAAAACAATACCATACCGCGTCAATTGCCATATGGTTTTAGCGAGTGAGTTCAGTAGAGGCCCCGTTTCTAACTCGACCGCAATTACTGTCAAGTAAATAGGAGGTAAGTATCATAAGGGCCTCCGCACAAGGCGTCGTATCGTAAGCGTATCGTAATACGCGCGTAGTACGAGAGCGATACGACCACGTACATCTTGCTTTTTTACGCCAGTACGCTACGACTATATCGTAGTGACTATAAAAATCTCTTACGATTCGCTGCAACGCCGCTTCGTGTGCGGACTTGTTTGAAGATGTACGTGGTCGTATCGCTCTCGTCCTACGCTCGTATTACGATACGCTTACGATACGACGCCGTGTGCGGAGGCCCTATCGTTGACAATACGATAACATGTCAAAGGCAATATGGTTTTTTGTTTAGGAATGCGCCACACCGCGCCGCCTCCGCCCTCATTGCGTTTGTGATTAAGTGCAGTGTTCACCAACAATTAAACAGACGGCTAGCGGTTTAACGGTTGTCAAATGTATTGACTAACAGCTGATTAAGAGTTAACCGTTTGTTAAATTGGTTGGTGAACTCGGCCCTTAATAGGTAGAGTTTTAATTTGTAATTCTCTTCTTTTCAGCTGGAAATCTAAATTGACCCTATCCTAAATGACACGGTGCGGTGATACTGAAACAGGTGTATTCTGACCTCTTCGGCTCCAGTAAACATTTTCCAGTGTGAGAATAATCTTTTGTTTTATTAATTAAAATGTTCAGCAAATAAATATAAATTGCAAGTTATCTTAGTATTTCATTGAATTTGCCACCAAACCTGTGTTTAGCCAACATATTGCCGCACTCAGAGACATCAATTAAATTTAATGCTTGTTTAGTGACGTGTTGTCTTATTCTATTGCTATAGCAAAGAAAGTGACAGCAGCACCTTTAATCAAGCATTAAATTTAATTGACGTCTCTGAGTGCGGCATATAGAACGTCATCACTGTTGCAATCTAAGACTCTACGTCACAAGAAATTAATATTACCAAATAATTTTCAGTGCAAGAGCTTTTTAAAGTTTTTTAAGACAAGCATAAGAAAAAAGGGTGAAAATACGAGTAGGTATATGTACATAGCTATGTACTAGCAAGTCGCTTTAAAGACTATTGCACTGCCTGTGTGCTCGATTGCCTTCTCCATGCCATAATAAACTCGTAAGGCCCACCATGCTGCAAACAGGGAGTATTTTGTACGTGGGACTTTGAATCTACCATCATGGCAATAAAGTTCAATTACGTTTGTTCGATAATGCCATTTTCAGTTTGTGAACATAGAAAAATAAACCTTACCCCAATAGCAACACAGTTAAAATTAAATTGCCTTGATTATGTACATCCTTCGGACACTGGACCTTATGAGGATAAAAAGGACCTAGTGGTGGCAGGACTATGGGCGAGGCCTTTCCGGATCGCTACCATCATCGTGTTCTTTAACCTACCGCCAAGCAGCAATGTTCACATTGTTCGATGGTAGAATTGATTAGTCGACGTCGATCGACAGTTCCTACCAGACCAATCGATCGATCCTCGATCGATGGCAGAATGGATTAGTCAACATCGATCGATAGTTCCTTCATCAATTAAAGCTATCAGACCAGTCGATCAACGTCGAACGTCAATCGATCGATTGGTTAGTCGAACGATATCCGTCGATCGATAGTTCCTATATAGCTACCAGAACAATCGATCACCTTCGATCGACGTCAATCGATGCCGTCGATCGGCGATCGATCGATTGGTCTGGTAACAACACCCTTAACATAGAGGCATTCCATCTTAGTCCTCAGGATTGCAGTCCGAAGATTGTAGACTTGAGAACATCTATGGGTCACAGATACCACTTACCATTATTTGACATGTGAGCTCATTTTCCTTCACCATGCCATTATAAAAAAATCAGTACTTCCTGCACGAATTTCCCAAAGTGGACCACAAAATTAATTCCGTGACTGTAATAGGTACTTACATATGGTCCATAATCGTTTGAACGTAAGCGAATTGATCTTGACACATTGTGTATATTGTGAAGCCTTTCGTTCCGCAACCGAGTCAAATTTCCCGACAAATAAACGTCGAAGTTGGAATTATTTTCCTGTAGCGTGGGTTTGCTCGTGGATTTGTGAAATAAACTAGTTTGTTATAAACAGGGTTCGGAGTTTTCATACCACGGTAAGACCAATGAGAACTGTGGAGTCGACATCAACATTAAAATTGAACTCTTACTCATACTCATACTCATTCATTTATTTAATTGCAATATTTAATTTTATTATAAATATGGATAATGACTTTCACTTTTAATATTGAGAGATTTATATTAAATAATATGTACATGAAATTCTTAGCTTAGCAGCTTCACCCAGGGGCTCAGGGCGAATATAAAAGCATTTTATATTTAAATAAACAAATGAGTATGAGTATGAGTAAGTGTTAAATTTTAATGTTGATGTCGACTCCACAGCTCTCATCTTACCGTGCTATGAAAATTCCGAACCCTGGTTATAAACATTCAAATCAATCATTATTATCCTTAAACTTAATGTCTCTCATATGGACTAGAAGATACTTGTGCAAAAGAAGAATCTGCCTAGCCAGGGCGAATCATTGTGTAGGTCTACCCAAAACTGAATTTAAAGGGGCTATCAAAAACATATAATATTAATACATCTTAAAAAGCAACTGGTAGGCGATAATTTAGAAAAAAATATTATTTCGCAACGCAAGTTATGAGGAGAATCCTGTTCATCTCTTCTGTAACTTACAGAAGGAATATTTTTAAAGAATTAAATAAGGTCGGGCGGGGCTATTCTTACAGTTAGTTATTAGTTAAATGCATGATTTTAAATTTTTCAAGGGAATGCAACGTTTTAAAACTATTTTTGTGCTGTTTTAAAGTAGTTTTAGCACCTACATTTCTATAATGCCCTTGCCCTTAGCCCCGTACGGACTCATTTGTGACTTCAATTGTTTCCACCGCGAGCTATCTCTTGAGGAGATGCCTCCGTAAGCCAAACTTAGTCCGTACGCTCCGCTTGCTCTGGAAGGTGGGATTAAAGGTGGCAGAAATAGTTTTAGAATGTATCATTCCTTTAAAATATTTAAATGACACATCTACCCTTTGTATATAGGAATACGTCCGACCTTAAATATATTTTGACGACGCAGTAGTAGACTAGGCGACTATAAGCGTACAACAAGTTAACTAAGAGCCGGGGTATATTTTTTTTATATATGTAGCTGGTTTCCGCATCTCAACGTCTAGCGCCCTGAGAGCCGGGGTATGCATGAGGTGCGGGAAATGGCAACCGTGGCTAGTCGAGCTGGTCGAGCTTTATCATACCTCACCCCCGAACCTCAAGCCTACCCCAGCTCTCAATTAAGTTGTTCGCCTATATTTGGTAGTGAGCCTGCCTACGAAGCTAGCAGTCCTACGTCCAACTCCCGGTATGGGGACATATTTATGTCATGAAGGTGAGTATTCATTGCTGATTCTTAGATGTTTTCTACGTATTTATGTATTTATTTCTCTTCATAAGTATGTTTATCGTTGCCTAGTGCCCATATTACGTACCAGCCAAGAGCTTAGTTTGGGACTAGGTCGATTTATGTGAGACTATCACTTGATAATGTATGTATTGGCAGTGCTTCTTTCAAAATTGGCACATATTGTACTTCAACTACGAGTAGTTTAATTAATTTGAGGCCTACAAACAGACAAAGATACATTTTCAATGTTAGTAGAGGATGCTTCGCAAATAACAGCGTGCTTCCTGAACTGTTACCGGCATGTCATCCTATTCAATAGGCAAGGTAAGCTGGTATTGGTATGTCCCAGTCGGTATATAATAGGTAGACACGTAAGTAACTCATCAATCGGTATTCATTATTTGGCGATTGTAAAGGCTACGAGGAACATGTACCGATTCACGTTTGTTTGTTTAATTGTAGCTGCTGTTGTGAATAATGTTTCGGTAAGTGCTGACAACTTTTTGTTTCTATGGTGTATATGATAAGTTAGTGTTTGCCAACAGCATTACGCAACCGTCACGTAAACTACTAAAGCTATTCAATTTAGAAACCACCTTTTGGCTTAGGAGGGACTGCATCCCTGTGTCGCGTCCCAATCATTTTTATTACTTAAATATTATTTTTTTAGGTAATAATAGTTTAAATTGTAAATGAGTTGGTGAAAGAATTGTTAAAATCGCCTAATTTTTTTGCGTAAAATAACATAAAAATTGTATTTTCTCCTTAACAAAGAAACTACAAAAAAACTGTACAAGAAAAAAAAACAATAAAGTAATTAGACCAAAGTATTTGGACCATCCGTTTACTAGTAGGCCTTTAAAGAGAAATCTATATTGCAATTAGAGGTAAATATCACGTCACAAGAAAACGTAAAATTTGCTATCCCGTCTATTTAAATCCAGTTTCTACTTAAAGTTATGTCAAAGAGAAAAAAAAAACTTAAATATACAATAACTCCATAGTCTAACAATAATGGGGTACCTACTTAACCCGTTAGTGATTTATCAAAAAATATTAATTTCAAAATTTATTTCAGGCGATATCAACCCTACAAAAAACGCTGGTTCAAGCCCAATTTCTTTCAAGAGGGTTGTCTTGTGTAAAGAGTAACCCCCTCACTTTGGACGACATCAACACTTTGAAGATGCTGAAGATACCCGAAGGGCAACAGGCGAAATGTTTTGTCGCTTGCTTATTCAAGAATCTAGGAATCGTAAGTTATTTTTTGGAAACAATTTACGGTAGCCTTTATTCAATCGACAGTAAGAGTGTCTATAACTTCAACAATAATATTACGATATAGGTAGAAATATAATAAAATAGGCGTAACAAAAAGCAAGTTTTTAGCCAGTTTTATCATCGAGGCTCATCGAATAATATTTGCAATTGTCAATTTCTTATTTAAATGCCAAAACATGCGAACCCCGACTGCATGTTGTATATTATTGTCGTCTACATAAGTCAATACCCATGTGAAATACTTGTAAATCCGCCATTAAAGTAGGTACCCGAATCTAACGATACCTCGCTTATCAAAATGAGATCATCCCTTCAGCCTCAACGAGAGAACATAGTAAAGAACAAAACATACAGAATTACAAACACGCCTACGTTCGTTAAGTTCTTCGGCAAAAATGAAGACCCATTAGAACCTTTTAATAGAACGTACCATTAATTGTTAGAATTTATATTTCGTCGACAGGCTCTTCTAAGGGCAGGAGTCAATATTTTGTAATAGTTACAAGTCTTACCCAACCTAACCTACATAATTCATATTTAAGATAACCTGAAACCACACGGCTTCAGCAGAAAATAGCTTTTGATGAATGATACAATATGATAAATTCGATGAACAAATTTTCGGTCAAACAAAAGGACACCGTATTTAACGTATTCTAATGTTTTTCAGCTGGATAACATGGGCAAGTTGACGCCATCAGGTGCCAGGATGAGCGCGAAGGAAATCTTCGGCAATGATGAGATTAGCTTGAGTAGAGTTGAGGGCATTGTTCAAGAATGTTCCAAAGGTATTGGGTTTATCACGTTTTCTTTGACAGACTGAATTTTTAGCTGATTGCTGAGCTGTTGAGCTGAGTTTGTTTAATAACTTGTACTGCGTGTCTACTCGTATGTTCCATATATACGGGTAGACACTAGTTCCTATTCCCCTGACATTATGCCGTCCATATCGTAAGAACGAATTAAGTATGGTTTCGAAACCAAATACCTAGGGTTAGAATAAGTAGTAGAGTGGGGGCTAGCTACTACGACAGAAGTATGTTTGTATGTAAACAATTTATTGTACAATCAAAATAATAAACATAGGAGGGATGTACAAAGGCAAACCCCTTTAAGGGATCTCTTTCAGCAAAATTATATTACTACCTACTAAAAACCTAAATAAAACCTAACACCGCAGCCAGGGATTGTTTTTTTAAAAAGCTTTACTCAAAATTATATCCTTTAAAATTTATATTTTCATTGATTACTATTCTTTACTAGAAAGTTTGTTCCTCCTCTATGGTATAATTTAGATCCTAAATGTGATGGAGTCGCATCGATCTGTGTTGTCGGTAACTGAGTGATGTGTAAATGTAAAATATTATGTTCTAGTCAACGAAGAGCCAGTTCAAGATGGAGACAAAGGCTGTGATAGAGCCGCCCTTGCCTTTACCTGCCTAACCGAAGTTGGACCGAAGGTAAAATCATTTAAATAATTAATCCTTCAACAAGAAAAGTCATTCATTATGTTATCTATATATATAAAAGGCTAAACTGACTGACTGACATATCAACGCACAGCCGAAACTACTGTACCTAGAAACTTGAAATTTGGTACAGGGGTTCCTTTCATGATGTAAGTGAGCACTAAGAAAGGATTTTCCGAAAATCGACCCCCAACGGGAAAAAATGGGGGGAGTAGCGGGAAACTAATTCTACGCGTACGAAGTCGCGGGCGTCCTCTAGTGAAATATGAAATAGTCTATATTTTGGCATTGTTTTAGTTAAAGCAAGGGCCGAGATGTAGGTTGGACGTGCACGACCAACCTGCACTTTCATAATCTGGGGACCTAATAAAGAAAATTATAATTTTTGTTTCAGCATGGCTTTGATCTACAATTTTGAGGAATCACTTATTATGAGAATTCTGTGTAAAAGGAGTGCAAATCATGACAAAGAAGGTTTCGACGCGTTTATTTAATAAATCATGTTCTGTTCTAACATAACTTTTTCTTATACATACCTCTGGTTTACTGGTAGGTTTTAACTTTGAAAATTCTTTAAAAACTATTATAATTGAAAACCTGCAATTTCTTATCCAAGGACCTTAGGCCGTGTTATGAAGTGTAAACCTGTCAAGTTTGTTTAAGTAAAATAGACCTCAAAATATAAATAACGAGTATTTTACAAGACGATTTAATAAACACTCGACGGTATTTTAGGGAGTAGGTACCTACCTACGCAAAAAATGGTAACTAAATAAGGTGCAGGTTGGTAATTCCGAATGATTTTTGCACTATTTGATAAGGTGCATGTTTCCATGAACCAGTCAGTATCGCTAGGTTTTTAGATGCCAACAGGGAATAATTTACTTACTGGATAGCTTAGCCCAACATTCCATTGCAGTTTCATAAATAATGTAAGATTTTTTAAATACAAGTATTTAAAATCTAGTTTTTAATTTGGTTTTAAAAGTGCAATTCCGAATTAGTTCGTGTAAATCCGAATACACACAAAAAGGAATCGTAAGTGCTTGTAGGATTAGGTGCAAATTATTTTTTAGACTGTATTTACCCTCCAGGCTTTATTTACTCGATTATGCGTATACAAGTGTGTATAAATATGTTCGTCATACTTTTATTTCGGAATTACCCGATCAGGAATCTGTGGTCTTTTGCAAAATCAACTTTTTTGCAACTATCTTGTTACGTAATTTTTTTAGCACCTCTACAATTTTCTGCTTTGCCCAAAGGTATAAAAGGTAAAGAATGCCTTAAGTGGAAGCAGGACTGTGCAGGGTCGTAACACCTTCACCCTTTAACCTACCGCCAAACAGCAGTGGGTGTATGTTGTGTTCCGGTGCGGGGGTAAAACTACTGGTGTAAGGCCTGGCATAGTATAGACGCATTCCATATTAGTCCTTAGATATACTAATATTATACTACCAACGTAAACAGTAATTAAAACCTACAACAGAGCTAAGAATCAACACTCAGACTCATCTTGTTGAATTAGCCACAACTTCTTACACCTTTCCTTCAATTAATCGAAACAGATCTAGATTACCTCACGCACGGTGGAATCCCATTCCGCAATAATTGCATAATATAAATAGAATATGAAAGATTTAGCATAGGTACGAGTATTGTTGGCTGGAATGGTAAGGAAAAAGTTAGCACTAGACCGAAGGCGGTGCCCACTACCATATTGGCCAAAAAACTGCACCTTTCGGAGAGATAAAAACGAGAAGAAGGAAGGAGTGAAAAGTGATTATTATCATAAGATTGCGATCTTGAAATTATAAATGTCTATCGGGTTCAGGGCCAACTTACCATCCAGGTGGTCTGTGTGCTTGTTTGTCTTCCCAATGCTTTAAAATTAGTATAAATTCACCTTTGATACTTTTTATTTATTCTCTCTTTTTCGCAGTAGGACATCAAATACGGTATTGATTAAAATTCTTTGTTCGTAAATAATAAACATTTTATTTTAATACAAGCTATTAACAATCACACACGAGCCGTCCTGGATTATTTCTGTAAGTGATAAGTCGTCGTCAGGAGCCAAAATAGTTTCTTCAAGTAATTATTAGACGTTAAAACCAAACTGAAAAACAAAGATTGAAAATATTAATATAAAAAATCAGTAAAATGTAACAACTACAACTTATTGCACCAGTATAACTGTACTTTTTAACCGTTAGTCAAACAAACTGGGCCTCAATTATAGGCGGTAAAAACCCATATTGTCGTTGACGTGTTATTGTTTTTAATTCAGCCCCCATACTGTCAAGTAAATAAGAGCTATCAAAACTTTGAATATATGCTAACGGGGCCGAGATTTTAGGGGGTAAAAACCTTATCGTATTTGACCTGTTGTCGTATTGTCAACGTTTTGATATCTCTTATTTACTTGACAGTAATGGCGGCCGAGTTAATAACTATACTGTACTTAACTGCAGGCAAATAGGCCCTGGTCAAAGACAAATTATGGTTTTTACCGCCTAGAATAGAGACCCTGCCTAGACCTATATGGCAGGGCCTCTATAGGTATCATTATTTTTGCTAATGGAAAGTTTATCCAGTGAAAACTTAGTAGCGTGATATTTAAGACGATTGGAGTCAAAACAAACTGTCCGTTAGCAAAAATAAGATACCTATAGAAAGTTACCCACATAGTGACACCCCTTGGCATTTCTAGGCAGAAAGCTTATGAGGCAGCGCAAGATCGTTCCAGATGACGAGCGGTTATGAGATGATGTGATCACGGGTCGATTGGCAATTTGGCATCCTTTAAATTATAATTACCTGTGCGGCGTTGTTGATCATGCATTTGTACGACATCAATGCGCGGTCGCAGCCTTTGGCGCCATCGCTGACTGGTTCTTTATTTACTGAAAACCGAACGACGTATGAAATATAAAGCCTTTGAAACTTGGACAGAGATTTTTATAAAATTCAATTAACACATTGATTAGGCGATATTAAATAAATAAAATAAATAAATATTAGTCAAAAACATAACCGATCACCGATCACATCACCGATCTTGGATGTCCAGGATTAGCACTTACACATTAGGACACAGTTGAAAGTTCCAAAGGATAAAACGAAAAACACTTTCTGCATGGATGAAGTTTTGGGCAAAGGCTTGTCAATTAATATTGTAATTTAAAAGGATGATGACTACGATAATATACGTTTATTAAGTATACTGACTGTGCGAGCACGAATGCAGGTAGTTCTCAATCGCCTTAAGCTCCTCAGCATCATCGAACACTTTCTTCGCCATTTCCAGGATGGTTTCCTTTTGCAGCATTCCGGCGTCATCCATCTGTCACATAAAAAATACTTAGATTCTTTGGGGACTATTGGTAGGAGGATCTTAACCAAATTGGATTGAATTGGACAAAATGTAGGAAAAATTAAGTTTGAAATAAATGGATTAGAAACACATTAATAATATCTATGATAACTCTTTCTGTCACTTTGTTTAGTTTATGAGCAACAATACCAAAAAGTCAGCCGTTCCTAAATAGGGTAGAAGCAATAAAATATTTGATACGAGTAAAATCCAACGATCTGTTGAGACGACCCATTTTGTCAGTACATATTAGACACATGCTGTAAGAGTTAACACCTCAAAAGATTTGTTACTTACGATACCAGATTTCTTAAATACACAAGCCAAAAAGCACGGGGCGTTGGGTCCGCTGGGCACGTTCTTTGTTCTTAAGCTAGCAATGTCATCTTGAGAGATCATGTTGTCCGTGATACACTCCAAGCCGAGCTGTTCGAAGTGCTGACGGACCATCTCCTTCTGTTCGGCGGTCATTGCCTGGAAACAAAGTTACTTTTAAAACTGAATATCTCCAAATAACCGAAAATACTGACTGAATGACTGAGCCAAGTGAAGGTTAGTAAAGTAATTATATAAGAAGACCTTGGAAGAAGACCTAGGTGTTCACATACAATCTGAGGTATTAACGTAGAGTACGGCAAAGCAGATTTGACTTAGTAAATCTACTAATACACCTCGAAATTAATTCCAGAAATGTTTAGGAGTAAATATATCTGCGATTGGAGTGTAACAACGATTCCTCAAAATTTGACAAAATCATTAAATTAAAGTAACACTTACCATTGAATATGAAGCCGCCAGCAAAAAATATAAGGAGCACACAAAAACCGAAAGCCTCGACATTTTGTAAAAATCAAATTAATTTAAAAAATATTTCTTGTCACAACTTGTTTTGTAGAGAAGCTACTGGTGATTGCCAAAATTTGACGATTGTGTTGTTTTATATAGGTAAAATATAATGAGCGGTTTCTCGCAAATGACATATTCCTAGCATATCATCAGCATATTGTACCGGTAATTTGAAAGATCCAAAGCTCTAACTAATTAAAGTATCGTCAACTGGGAATTCCTTCCAAACTTCATGACAGACAGTTTCAGGAATTATTGTTTACACGGTGTAATTATCTCATTCGTATTTTAAAGATCATGCAAGAAGATAAACAGTACATTGTAGTATAAATCGCAGTATCTAAACCGATTACTGGTAACCGTTGATGTTTCATGTTCCTGTGATAATCCATCTGAACAGGAACTATAACTATTACTACAATAATAAAATTGAACGTTTCTACCGTAGAATTAAACACTGTAAAGAGATTTCTATCGCTTGGGTAGCTGCACAGTTACATTTTAAAAGCAAAAGCAAAAAAGAGGAAACCTACACTGTAAACTTCGTTAATACCTTCAACCAAAGATTCAAATTGCAATGGAATTTTGTTTTCATTTATTACTTTTCGGAATTTAACGTGCGATTATTCTGTTGTAACACAGAGAAGGTGACAAAGGGTTATGAAAATTTGTCGACAAACAGGGCCTAATAACTAACACGTTTTGCAATAGCCCCCCAATTACTTCTCGGGTGATAATGGCGATGCCTCACTTTAAATTACAGCGTCATTATTATAGATTTAACTATAAAAAGCGTGATTTAGTTTTTTCACACATTCTTTTTCTGAATTCCCTGTGTACCGGTGCGTCGAAGTGAAAGTTGAAAATGTATTTCAAAGTTTGTTTGATCGCTACTGCTCTTTTGTGTATCAGATATTGTGCAATGGTATGTTGTTCATACTTGAAGACATTCGTTCAAATATCTTTTCATGGGGCTAGGAATGGACCACCAATGAGGAAAACTTGATTCTTATTGTACACAAGATAAGGGTTACGCATTTGTTTTGCAACAATCAATTTATTTTCATATGACCTTTTAATTAAGTAAGAGTTAAGTGTCCATTATTGGTGCCTGTCAGCTTAAATAGTGTCCAACACTGGTGCCATCACCTTAAGCGATAAAATACCATAAGCCAATTTATTAAATAAATCACTAACTGTTCTACATACAGAACAGAAAAAACAATAGAAGTGTCAAGTGGGCGTGTAACGTGTGGCATAGTTATGCGGAGTTCCGCATAACCTACCATACTTTTGCCGCGATCGCTTATTTCGATATTTCGATATTTCGATATTTCTAAAATAGGAAATAAATCCAGAAGCATGTTTTATTGTGCTATTTTGGAGTGTAAAAACGATAGCCGCACCAAAAACATTTTCCATGGTGGCGTGTTGTTTTTATGATAGTTTGAGTATTGGCGACAACAGGACTGATACTAAGCGAACCTCATGCCACTTCCACCGTTTATTCTATTCCGTGGTTCTACATCACTAATCACTATAAAGACAATATGGAGCAAAATTTTTGAGTTTTTCATGCATATTCAGAAGGAGAGAAAATGCACCAAATTCAGGTTACGATTAGCTCAGAGGAATCAATGGACCTGTTGCTCAAGTCACAGGATAGTCTGCCTGAGCAGTTCATTTACTATTAACGTTCCCAAACTTCTAATGATTACAGGCAGCTTCTGTTGAAGAATTGAAGCTTATGTACGTGAACTACCTCTTGGAATGCGGGAAAGAATTCCCTGTCTCTTCCGGCGACATACTTGCATTGAAAAATAATGAGGTAGAACAGACCCAGAACGTCAAGTGCTTGCTGGCATGCACTTATAAGAAGAGTGGGATGGTACGGTTACGTGATATCTTTATGTCTTTACTGTAATTTTATTGTTGCAAGATTGATAGGTTTGTAAGTTTTATCAATTCAGAGAGATCCGTGTTTTTTTAAACCTAATGCTATGACAGTATGTCATACAAAAACCTCGATACGACGTTACCGCTACAAAATTTTAAATTCTACTATTAAGTTAAAAGCCTAATGGGAATCAATAGCAAGCTGAGCTGTGTTCCATGTTCAATGTAAGTACCTAGGTGAAAATGTTCAAGAAATCGCATTGATCTTATCTTTGGATAAACTCAAAAACTTTTGACTGATCGTTCTACAATCGGCATATCTAAGCGTTTTTATGTACGTTATTCGAAAATTATAACTTAACTAAAATACGACTGGCGACAACTATGACGCACCGTTTTAATTCTTATTTATCTTATGATACCTACTCGAATGATTATAGAAGCTTAAGTGGAACTTGTATTTTTTGCTCTTTTAAGTAGGTACATATAGTACCGGCTATGATTGTCACCCGATCACTTGCAACCGACATTATTTTTGTCACTCGTGCTTAATTGGTAGTAGGTACTGTAATGTAGAGACTGTATGTATAAACCCTCAGGAAGCTGTCAGGTAAAGACTCATTTTTACATGTTTTTTTCCCTATATTATTGCAAGTCACTTTCATACTGTTATATAAAAAATACATCTGGAAATGGAGTTTAGTTGACATCACACAGTCATGCAGATACAAATCGAGTGGCTCTTATGTGTATGGATTAGGGTCCAAGGTTGAATTGACGTTGCTTAATTTGTTTTGCAAGGTCAATGGTGACGAGCCAATTACACGGTAGTGCACACCGGACAATACTTTATGATTTTGCCCGCAGATAGTAGGTACTTTATCATCTTACTTGAAAAAAAAGGCTCGTGTGGCGTGTACCGATAGAATGAAAAGTAGATTTAGTGTTTATCATTTCTTCAGCCCCTTGATTGCTTGACCAAAAATTCTACTCCACTATTTGTGTCACCTAAATCTATGAAAACATGTCAAATTATAAACTAACATAAAAGGATCGACCGATCGAGCTTAAGAGGAAACATTATGATAAAATCCATAGTGATTCGCGATCTGGATCTTAGTAACCATAACGCCTTTGTTTTTGTTCTTTGGATATATCACCTAAACCTGATCATATTTCCTTGAGACTGTTAAACGTGAAAACGCGATTATAAAAAAATCTTCAATAGTTTTATTTTTCAAACATGATACCTTTTTCGCATGTTTTTGGATAAATCTTCGAGGACCTACGATCTTTAACGGTGATTGTTGACTCAATTGTTGAATATTTATAACTTCTTGATTCTAGTACTTAAATATTTTTTCTTATAAATGTTGTAGTTTTATACTTAGTAAACATTCATTATTTGAAGTTGACGCTGCCATCAAGGCGCGCGTAAACTATGTCCATTCTCACGTTCCTCGCACGGAAGCACATAAAACCATCTCTTTTCATTCTTGCGTGGGCCTTGCAGCATATGTGGCCTGTTAAAATACGCTGATGCAACGTTTACGCAGTGAAGCGGCTACAATACTGCGTCACGGTTTTAACGCATGTTTCATATCTTTTGGACGTGATCCCTTGTGGTCACGTGTAAAAGAACACCATTTTGATCATTTTTGCGATTTTGATGATTACATTTTTCATGAAGAAAGAAAAAGTCAAAACCTCGCAGGATTTAATCTCCAATGCAGACAATATTCTCACATGGAAATGTCTTTGTCAGTAGGTTATCTTTTTTAAGAACTACGCTCTTAGCCATTCATCTGTATTCAGTTATCGTCTTTATAGCCTTTGGTTTGGATCTCGATACAATATTATGCGGCGTCGACCTTCTCTCTTATAATAAGTAGAAGATTATGGTTTAGTATGTACGGTTCTTCATTCGCTATTACACCAACGACAATACATGAATACATATTGTAAATTTACAGACGGACGAAGAGGGAAAGCTTTCAGTGGAAGGAATTCGGAAGACTGCTGACGAAGTATTTGCCGAACAGCCAGAATTAAAGCAGAAGAGTATAGCATTTGCTGAAGCCTGTGCATTTGGTATGGTTCTATATTTCAACTAAAGATAAATAACTTTTTTTAGATTAAACTCCCGATATAATAGTGATTCTTTTTGAGCTGTTATATCTTAGACCCGATAAACATTGGGCGCTTTCAAACGCGCGCTTTGCCAACGCGCGTTCTGAGAACCAGAGGGGCTAGACAAGATGCATTACGCTAACCAGCGTTTCTATTCGTTACGTTTTTAAACCAATCGCATCACTTGTAGATGACGTGATACGAAAAGTCACGTGATCTACCAGTGACATGATTGGTGTAAAAACGAAGCGATTAGAAACGATAGTTAGCGTAGTGCATCTTGTCTAGCCTCTCAGGAGTTCTGTTGATGTGTACACATGCAAGCGCGCGCTTGTGGCACACCCAGCTGCTTTTAATCCACGAAATCGATCCATCCGTTTGGGAGCTACCAAGCCACAGATAGACATGTACACACATATAAACAGATTCATGCGCAAACACACAGATACATACATACACACATACACAATTACAAACGTGAAACTTATAAAACCCTTGCTTTTTTGTCGGGGGTTAAAAAGTAAATAAAAAAACATGGCATTTCGATCGAAGGTAAACAAACACAGGTGCAAACAGGCCACCTGAGACTAAAACCTTAAGACCACAAATGTGGCCGGCATTAAGAACTAGGGTGATGGCACCAGTAATGGACAAGGACCAATGATGGACACTTGATTCTTATTTTACAGAAGATAAGGGTTATTCATTTGTTTTGCAACAATCAAATTAGGACCGTATGAAATTTAAATTTCGATTTAAGTTAAATCTAAATTTAAATTTCATACGGTCCTAAATTGGTTGTTTGCGCATGATTTAAGTGCCTATTGCTGGTGCATGTCAGCTAAAAGTGTCTAAAATTAGTGCCGTTACCCTAACATGGAATGCCTCTATGCTAGTAATTTCACCAGTTGTCTTATTCCCGCACCGGAACACAACAATGCCAACACTGCTGCTTGCCATTTAAAGGGTAAGATGGTGGAAGCGACCCGGTTGAACCCTGCACAAGGTCCAGGCACCACTAAAATATTATTTCTATCTTTTATTTCTAAAACAATATTTCTTTCTTTATTTTATTTCTGTAACACGTAGTACATTATTATAATGGTGTCGTCCTTGTTTTAGTTAATGAGCAAGAGATTACAGGCGACAACAAGGAATGTGAGCGTGCAGCAATGATCTTTAAATGTAGCGTCGACAACGCAGAAAAGGTATGTCCAACAAATAAAGAGCATTTATTTAAAAAAAACATCATGGTGTGATAGGACCAGTGTTGGACACTTAACTCTTAATTTCATACGGTCGTAAATTGATTGTTGCAAAACAAATGAATAACCCTTACTGCCGCTTTCAGAGACGTCAATTTAATTTAATGCTCGATTATAGTTGCTGCTGTCACTTTCTTTGCTACAGCAATAGAATAAGACAACACGTCACTAAACAATCATTAAATTTAATTGACGTTTCTGAGTGCGGCAGTTAGGCCCGCAAGTACGTAAATTTAACCCTAGGTTAATCCCAGGTTAAATTATTAAAGAATGTCATCATCATCATCAGCCCGGGGGCGTCCACTGCTGGACAAAGGCCTCCCCCAAAGAGCGCCACAAGTCACGGTCTTGAGCCGCTTGCATCCAGCGGCTCCCCGCGATCCTAACCAGGTCGTCAGACCACCGGGTGGGAGGCCGTCCAACACTCCGTCCACCGGTGCGGGGCCGCCACTCGAGAACTTTTCTTCCCCAACGGTTATCAGTTCTCCGAGCTATGTGGCCTGCCCATTGCCACTTCAGCATGCTAACTCTCTGAGCTATGTCGGTGACCTTGGTTCTCTGGCGTATTACCGTATTACGGATCATATCGCGCAAAGAAACTCCGAGCATAGCTCTTTCCATTACACGCTGAGTGACCCTGAGCTTATTTACGAGGCCCACATTCAGCGGCCAAGTCTCTGATCCATACGTCATCACTGGCAACACACACTGGTCGAAGACTTTCGACTTAAGGCTCTGCGGTATTTTGGACGAGAAGATCCGCTTCAGCTTTCTGAACGCTGCCCATCCGAGTTGGATTCGGCGATCGACCTCTTTCTTGAAGTTGGATTTACCTAGTTGGACAATTTGTCCCAGGTATACGTACTGATCAACAACTTCAAGTTGAGAATTCCCCACGTGAACCGGTATTGGCAAAGCGCGAACATTGGACATGACTTTCGTCTTGTCCAAGTTCATTTTCAGGCCCACCCGTTGGGAAACTCTATCGAGGTCTCCAAGCATCTTACTCAAGTCTTCTAGCGATTCTGCCATGACTACGATGTCGTCCGCGAATCGAAGGTGAGTGATGTACTCGCCGTTGATGTTGATGCCAAGTCCTTCCCAGTCCAGAAGCTTGAAGACATCTTCCAGTGCAGCATTAAAGAATGTCAGATTCATAAAACAACTGTCAACTTTAACAAATTAACGTGCAATTTACGTGCAAGCGGGCTTTATCTTCTGTAAAATAAGAATCAAGTGTCCATCATTGGTCCTTGTCCATTACTGGTTCCATCAATAACTACTATTTCTTTCATTTTCTCAACCTACTATTCTGCCGTAAGAACCTAACCAAAGAAGGCGGCTAACTGACTAATAACTACTAAATTTTACTTAGCCGCAGTCTTTTTTCCTCTCCACGTGTATATTTGAACATCGTCTCAGTTTAATTGAATATCTAACGTACCTACATTTTTTGTTTCAGCTTAAAGGAAAGTAATCACGGAACAGCGGAAAGATAGAGACGTCCAAAAGTAGATGGAAAAATACCAAAACTAGATTTAGTGAATAACATAGTATAATAAAATATTAGACAAGGCTAGAGCTTTTTTATTTTCTTAGGCACTTAGTTTCCGTCGACGATGAACGAGAAACGAGTAGATCCGGCGATGAATTATTAATATAGGTGTCACTTTTATTGACCCGGGATCTATATTGTTTGTTTCTTGAGCGAGAAAATAGTCGATAGCTAATCGCTTCGTCGCCGGCACGATGAGACAGAGCCTTAGTACCAATTTCACTAAACGATGTTAACCACTTAACAGACGATTAGAGCGTTAACAGCTGTCAAAATGTATGAACTAACAGTCGATTAACATTGATTAAATTTAACATCGTTTGGTGAAATTGGTACTTAGTCTTGGAAAGGGCTTCCGCAAATGGAACCTTAACGGAATGTTATGCTGAGTCGTCTTACGGCCAAACCCTATATTCAAACCGCGGATAGATAAGGCTTACTTCGGGTTAAAATTTGACATTTGCCCATACAAAATGTGTCAAATTTTTATCCGAAGTAAGCCTATCTATCCGCGGTTTGAATATAGGGTTTGGCCGTTAAAAGACTTAAAACATTGATACAGCTTTATACAACCAATCTCCTACAAATAGAAGATTGTTTATCAAGGGATAGAAAATAAGATTTAGTTTCACGAGATGTTTAGCCACCCGAGTTTACCCGAGCAAAGCAAGGATGGCTATAGTTTGAAGGTGATTATGGCATTTTAGTCAAGACACACGTTACTACTTTTCACTTTGGTTGCAAGAAAATAAATCACAAATTAAAGTAATCATTTCACGACAAAGAAATGATAAAAAAAACTACTTAGGTACAGCGCTTTTTTGCAAAATACAATGCAGGAAGAGAATTACACAGGTGTTTTTGGGGTTACCTAGGGAACCTAACCAATGGTATGTTAAAACGGAGACCACGCCTAGGTCTCTGATTTGTAGTCGGTGGTGCGAAACGAACAGCAAGCTACACTACAAGTCGATTCACGTTGAAAGAGCCCAGAGCGACCTACCTGCGCAGTGAGCAAATTACGGACCAAATTGGTGGCGGCGACGGGGGGAGTGGAGTGTAAACCGCTCCGCTTTGCTGCCACGCTATTGGTTTGTCAGTAGACGACATGCGCAAACATATCCTCTCCACTAGCCGCTCAGAGCTAGGGAATGCAATTTAACCGGTTATTAGACGTTTTTGTATGAAAAGAACAAAAAATATATATGCTTAATATATTTAAATAGATTCATATTCGTAATCATTAATCGTGTTTCACGAAATTAAATCGTTATTTTTAAATATTTTTGCGCAGTTGTCATTTTGAGGTTATTTCCACAGCCTAAAAATGGTCCATACACAATCACTGAAAATGGCGATAATCCTCCATTGACAAATACCGTGATTGGTTGTTTAGGGGTTTCCAAAGAAAAAAAAAATACTTTAATCTCTAGAGATTAATAATAATAAGGAGTTTTAGTCCCGATGTGCAGAGACTAAAGTAACATTTTAAGAGCACGAGAAGTGAAAAATGTATCACTTTAGTCTGCCTATAAATCGCTTATTATGGGTCATTTTAGAACATGAGAAGTGAAATATAAATTAGAATCTGATAAAGAATTTACATCTGGCGGAACTAAATCAAAATTGCGATAAGAATAATTATTATGATAGGATCTGTATCAAAATTTTGGACGATCGGGCTTATAAAAAGCCGAACATAATGACTTTTTGATTCATTCTCAATTCTTTTGCGCAATACACTAACTACAAGACCCACAATGTTCTGGATTTTGGTATTCGTGTTGGGGCTCAGCACCTATTCTTACGTAAGTATTTTTAACTAAATCATAAATCGCTTTATAATGTTTTATATTTTTTTCCGAAATGTTATATAGCATTGAATGCCTAGATGTCGGAGGAATTTATTTATTTACAGAGGTTTTTAACAACGCTACGACGTTTGAATATTTCTTTTCTTTTCATGTCCTGACAATCTCATTACCCACCTTTATTAAGTTTAGGTATCTAAAGATGACCGGCTTGAGTTTGAACTGTTTTTTTCACTAGGCAATGACCGATGAGGAGTTAAAAATTGAGTTCACGAAGTTTGTGATGAAGTGCCAGAAAGACCACCCCGTGGAGATGAACGAACTGATGGCGCTACAGGCACTCACAGTACCCAAGAATAAAGACACTAAGTGTCTCCTAGCATGCGCTTACAAAGCTGAGGGTTCAGTACGTATTATTACACGAAAATAACTAGTACAATCCTCTGACCTCTGAAAGAAAACATAATAAGGGGTGGAAAGTGTAGCACCATTGAAGAACTAGACAACATGCACTATCTTCTCTACATGTGTTATGATCTGGCCCCTCAAGTGCATTTCATAGCACACGTAGAGTTACATTAATAGTTGGAATATTTCGTATTTCATACATACATACTTACATTAAATCACGCCTGTTTACCAGAGGGGTAGGTAGAGACCACTTCTTTCCACCTGCTACGATCTTGACAAATCTCTTTTGCTTCTTCCACATTACATCGAGTCATGCACGCACGTCGGTTTCGGGTACTTAAAATTCGGCCCTTATCCAGTATTTCTCCGATTTGATTCGAAAAAGTACGCCTAGGGCGGCCCCTTCCGACCCTTCCACTCACTTTCGCTCTGTATATCTCTTTCATCCATCCTTTCCAAATGATCGAACCATCGAAGCATACCCTTTTCAATCTTAGTCACTACATCTTCTTTTAGTCCACATTTCTCTCTGATTTTGTATTTCATATTCTTTTAAATTATGATTATTGCTTGCAATTGCAGATGAATGCTAAAGGTCTTTACGATCTAGAACATGCTTACAAAATAGCTGAGTTAACTAAGAACGGTGACGAGAAACGTTTCGAGAATGCGAAGAAAATGGCAGATTTATGTGCTAAGGGTAACTCAGTTGAATATATTTAGGTTTCGCATATATTTAAAAAATATTGAAGATGCAATGATCGATTTAACGATATTTTTAGTTAATGATGAACCTGTTACTGATGGAGAGAAAGGATGCGAAAGGGCCGCTCTCATGTTCAAGTGTGTTGTCCACAACGCTCCTAAGGTAAGTCATCAGCGTTATCGCATTAAGGGCGTTAATAAGCTGCTCTTTGATACTATTTCATTATAGATTTCTATTTCGTATCTGTATCATCTTATACATAGTTTAAAATACGTACGATGTAACTACCCAGAGATCAGTAATTTCGAGAGAGATTGATTGACGCCTTTTATGATTGAGTAAGACAAAATAATTGGCACTCTGAAGGTTGCTATTGTGTAAAAATGATTGGGCATAGGTACTGTCAACAGACAGATTGTCATTACGGACATTACGGTGATATATTTTGTGAAACTCAGATTTTGTAGCAGAAACTCAGATTAACTATTAACTTTTCGTTTCAGTTCGGGTTCAAAGTGTAAGAATGAAACGAAGTGGAGCCGATTTAACTCAGCTCTGCCAAAAAAACTATTAATAAATATGATTATAATAATGGTATGTTTTATTTGTTAAAAACGCCCACGTACTTATAGCATAGGTGATAATTAATTCCATACAAACAGACAAAGTAATTTTAATATTAAGTATTCACGTATACAACTGAAGGAGGCCGGATCCTGTCGCAAAGATTATTTTTGCCCTGCCATTAGAGCAAACATTTCTTTCACTTTACTAAAGAGTTTGAATAATTAATTAAATACTCATATATATAGAATGTGACGAAAAATTTACCTACATATAGGTAGTATTTATTAGGAGATACATTTTCGAGCAGAGAATGCAACTAAAGCAAGGTAGTTAGACTAGTTTCTTATTACCTATCTATACTTGGTTTTTGTAACATTAGTACCGATGTTAACGGGCAAATTAACACGTTTCCTTTAATGACGTAGATAATACTGAATAGTATTTGTGCAAATATATTAATTCTTGTTACCTATTAATTTTAATTTCTAATTTTGTCTTCCTTAAAGGCGAAAACGTGTGCGAAATAGCGGTCAATTAAGTATTGTAATCTTATCTAGGTACAAACACAAAAAATACATATCTCGAAAAAAAAAACATGTACCGGCCAAGTGCGAGTTGAACTCGCGTGAAGAGGGTTCCGTACATACGTTTTTTTTTGTTGATAGTATTCTTATAGGTTTTCCTGTAATCTACAAGCAATGAACTATTTTTTTTTCAAAACTTTAGGCTCAGTAGTTTCGGAGATCAGGGGAGGAATGGTAAATTTTCGTCTTCTTTCATGAAATCAAAACTATTTATTTTACAATAATAACAAAAATATATTTGGAATCCTCATAACGAGCCCTTTCATTTGATATATGACACAGTAAGGTTTGCAAAACTTATTTTTTAAATTTCCTTATTTGTCCCCCGAAAATTACCCTTACTATAAGAAAATATTTATTTGCTTTGCAAATCTGTGTTTCGGTCATAGAATTACACCGTCCTACCAAATTTAATCTGATTTGGTCCAGTTGATTCGGAGCAAATTAGCTATGACAGACGGATGGACAGACAGACAGACAGACAGACAGACGCACGAGTGATCTTAAAAGGGTTCCATTTTTTTATTTTTTGTACCTAACCCTAAGAAAAGTCAAATAACAGCTTTGTAGTTCACGAAGGGTTCCGTACCATTATCCATACAACATTAGCAAAAAACGGCACAAAAATCACGTTAAACATTTATTTTATTCTGTTTTTAGTATTTGTTGTTATAGCGGCAACAAAAATACTTATAAATCTTCTGTAAAAATTTCAACTGTGTAGCTGTCACGGTTCGTGATATACACAGCCTGATGACAGACAGACGGACAGACGGACAGCGGAGTCTTAGTAACAGGGTCCCCATTTTACCCTTTGGGCACGGAACCCTAAAAATACCAGAAAAAAACCCGTACAGTAAGTCGGTACTAGACTACTAGATAGTTAATTTAATTAAGTACTTATTTAGCTTGAGAGGGTTACAACTTGCATCATCATTGAAGCCAGTTTACTGGCATTATTTACCTACTACCCTAGCTTAAAAGATTTTCCTATGTATCAGCTATCAGGCATCAACAATCAGGAATCGGCCTGGCGAAGAGCATAGGTACCTACTTACCAGGAAAAACAGGGATCGATACCGGTATTATTAAAAAGTATCTTTCTTAATTTGCAACATTTCCTTGATGTTTTCGATTTTAATTTAGGTACCTAAGCAACACTACACTATTATATAAATTATTTGAAGAACAAAAATTTTCAATAATAAGCGAGATACCGAAATTTACCTAATACCGGTATTTTTGTATGAAAATAATACCGATATACGACCCCTGAGGAAAAACGTCATTATATGCTACAGTGCCATCTAGTAAACGTATATTAAACTACAGAATCACGCAAGTTCTGCTTCAATTCAAGGTTCGGTGGCGTTTCTCTCCGTAGTGTGGATACAAAAATGAAGATGGCGCTGTGAAACTTAACGGAGTTACAGCACGACAAAATTAATATGGCGCGCGTCAAAGCGCTTACGCTATTGGCAGAGAGTCTATTTTTGCTTAATACGCGCGCCATATTAATTGTGTCGTGCTGTACATGCAATTCTTTGATTTTGATTGATCTTCATATGCAACGATGCTGTTTGTTGATTGTGAAGATCAACAATTTGATTTTATTTATACAGGTGTCTGCTATTAACACGAGCGTTTTATTATCATGCTGACGTACTAACGTAGAATAAAATTATAATCCTGTAAAAGTACTAAGTAAGTACAGTAAATACAAAAATAACTATTATTATTATTTACTTATTACTTACTGAAATTGAATATCCAAAATCTCCTACATCCTTAGGGATAAATCGAAATAATGCGTTCCCTTCCGACTAATTTATGTGTACCTACGCTCTCGCCACGCACACATCCATACAGCGATAGGAACTTGGGCAAGTTTTTTCAACATCCCAGCGCGGGCGCAGTGTTGCGCTCACGCACACAAGCGCACAGCCAATCAGCAGCCAACTTCATTCAAAGCTACCGCTGACATGCGGCTATCTTGAGTCAAACTTCACTCCTTTCGTAAGTTAAACACCGTATGATCGGATCGCTCTGATGACGTTTATTGGAACAATTGACAGCTTGTATTTGTTTAGTCAATAGCTCTCAGGCCTCCCAGTGATGTTGATTGTTTTCTGTGAAGTTGGTTCTGTGTGCCCAAAGATAAAGTTGATTACTGTCGGGGTTTTAGTGCAATAAGTTGGTAGAATACGTGTGTGATTGTGAAAAAGTGCTTTGTGGACATTTGATTAATAATTTAGAGTGTTTACGTGCGGTTTCTGTGTTTTCCGAAAAGTAACGGTTGACAGTAAGTTATTTAAATCATTTACTTGAGCGTATTTAAGTAAGTTTTTTTCCCATTCTTCTAGTCCTCGAATATCTCACCGTGTCTTACTGTTATAAGCAATGAGACCAATTAAAATTCATTACAATAAGGTATATTTTATAAAAATAATAATTACAATAATAAAAAAAACATTATAATACCAATGTCGCTAATGACAATTACCAGTAACAGTAAGTACCTGCTTTCTCTTTAATTAATTACCTCTTAACTTAAGAGGTACGGGTATATATCGTTTCTTAACACCCTTTTCGGATTTTAAACCTGGCCCTGGCATTTGCAAAACTTTTTTCCGTTCCAGTTTAAAATCAACTTTACTGGCTTCAGAAATACCAGTTTTGGTAGTCTCCTTTTTGATTTCAACATTTTGTCCTCCATACGGATCCAAAGGCCAATCCTCACTGGAATCGTAGTCAGGACCTGACACTTCCACAGTATCTCGTCTTCTTCTACGACCTGATATTACTCCTAGTTGCAGGAGAACTGGGTTTGTGACAAAAGCAGCTGCAGCCCCTAAAAGAGCTAAACCTGCTACTGGCCATAATAATGCTTTCGATGCCAGCTGAAATAAAACAAAAAATGAATTAAAAGACAGGTGCATTCGAGCGAGTGGAACAAGGAAAAAAATTGACAGGCCTGCATATTAATATTATTCGAGACAAGGAACCCTTCAAAAAAGTCATACCTAGCACGAATAATAAGAACATTTTCAAATTACTTCTTTAAAGAACAAACCCGAAGCCTGGGTGTTCGTAGATCTAGTTGTAGATTGTATTTCCAAGTTTGTCTCATGTCGTCATTTTTTTAATAATTATAACAAATGACAGACCCGATCTTGTCGAGAATATAGCCGGTGACCAAAAGAGGATGTGAAACTAGTTAGCAGCTATGAAAAATAAATAATGGCAATCAGAAAACGATGAGGTTCCAGGGACAAATGCACACGCAGTAGTAACGGCTTTTCAATGGGATAATATCGTCATAAATATTCCAAACATTGCATAAATTACGCCTAAACAGGACTTTGTGTGGGTTTGAAAAGGAGTTGCATTGTAGGCTTGTGGGTAGTATCCAATAATTTAGAATTAGAAAGGATATTATTGGTGCTGATGTTTAATAATATAAAAATAAAATCATGTATTTATATACACGGTTACATGAAATTACAGGAATATCGGGAAATTTCGCTTGAGTGAAAAGTTAAAACTGACAGTCGAAAGTACGAGTATTATTTTGTTAAGTAACTATCTAGAACATAGTAACCAATCTTTACGGGTATGTAACATAAATGGCTTTGTAAACATGATGGCAGCGGAACCGTCACGCTATAAGCTCAAGATACAAGAAAATTCCAGTGATTACGTTTATTACAAAACAAAAGCAGACAAATCAACATTGTTATTCTTAATACTATTACTTACATGATGATGATCGTGAAATTTGTGATGATGCTTATAGCCTAAATGGTGGTGATGGCCAAAGTGGTGCCCATGCCCGTACCCATGCCCGTGCCCATGATGGTCAGAGTCGTGATGCTGATGGCCAAAGTCTGGGTGATCATCGCCATGGATATATTCGTAGCCATGTCCGTAATGGGAACCATCTTCGTAGAAACCATCATGAATTCCGTAACCTGTAATTTAATTTCTTGAGTGTTTTTCACTGTCATTCGTTTAGGAAAGGAAATGAGTCAATGGTCGTTTATACCTATATGTAAGTAATATAAAAACAATTAAAATATTTATTCAATCTTTACGCAATTTAAAATTCATAGGTTAGCTTTTAATTAGATTTTCTGGGAGGAATCGAATATTGCTTCTTTCAGATAATCATACTGAAGGACGCTACTTATTCATTACTAAAGAGTTCGCTTTTATCATTACTAAAAAGTTCGCTTTTAAAACTCAGGCTCACAATAGTTCTCTTGTGTTCTTTTGGCACTATTGAGAAGGAACCTGTTTTTATTCCTGTCGCGTTGCTTGCCGATTCCTCGCAGTAAAGACGTTTTCCTAACCGGTCGCTCAAGGGTTATTGTTGGTCCAGTACTTTATAATAGGTATAGTATATTGAATAAGGTAGCACAATAACTTAAGGTTCTAACACTGTACCTTCATGACCTTCATGACCATGATGAAGCAAACGACCGTAGCTCGAACTGGATAAGGCGTTATCAGGAATCTCCTAAAATTATATTCATAAATGAGTTTCTGTCAAAACATGTTTTTTGAGAAGAGTTATGTGTATCCAGTTTTGGTGACTTGAATACAGTTTAAAGCCATCAGATCTAAATTTTATACTTTCGACTCATTGTAAGAACGGTCGATCGAGCGAGCGAACTCATACGAGCGAGTTTTAAGCTACCTAATTGAGAATGCATGCCCTTAATAGTTGTTTATACGCTCTGATGGGATAACTGTATCTCGCCGGTTAATGATTCGTCGAGTTGAAAAGTTAGTTCTTGAGAGAACAAGGTCTAAGACACCATAGTATTTCATAGTCATGACTCACATATTTCGGGAAGTAAAGCTAAATAAAAGCTTCTAAATAAAAATACGAGGCGATGATAAAATTAATTTTTAAGTTTAGTATCCTTTGTTTTTATAAGAAAGTTAATAGGTGATGTCGTCGGCGATAATTGAAGTACAATTTGGGTTTATTTTCCTTATAATTAAATCCAATTAGAGCGTTGTCCTCACAGCACGGTTCGCTGGTTCGATAGGATCGTCTGGCCACTGCCCCCTCGGCCCTTCAAACCTTTTCCAATTGACAGACCTCCGCTATTGAAGCTGCCTTCGATTAAACGGTTTTACTTCCCAATGGTTCTTACCCTAGATACGAGTATTTTACTTCGGTAGTAATATAAACCCTGTGAACTGTATGAACTGATCGCACAACATTGGCGTCAGATGCTCAAACCTTGTGAACTGTTAGCCTATTGTATGAACTGATCGCACAACATTGGCGTCAGATGCGTTCAGTTTTTTTTTGTTTACAAAACACTCCGTTAACCTTTGGTATACTGGGAACCAATGAATCAGACGGTTCATCTCATTTTGTATATGAACACTTGATTCAGAGTGTTATTCATCTATACCGAGAATCGATCTGATATCAGCTTAACTGTTGTGAAGTCGAGGTCGTCACGGGAAAAAACTTCGAGCTATGCCGCGGTGTGATCCCACTTAAGGAGGCAAATTGCTGTGAATGCTGAGAAGTTAGACACATTACCTTACAATGAGAACTAATTTATAGTTAGAGAATTTACAAAATTTGGTCTAAATGACTCGGGTACAGTTGAGTCATGTTTCCGTTCTGACGAGTTATCAGGAATGTGGGACGTTGATATTCCCACAGTCTGTTTCTGAATTTGAAATGCGCTGAATGTCGACCTAAGTGTGACGGTAATTGCTAGCTTAGACTGCTGCTATTATAAGCCTACGCCAGGTTCTAGACTTAATAGGTGCCTATTTACCTAGGGTTAATAGCTCAGGCGTAATTATACTCTTCACTGCTCGTAATTAAATGGAGTTAAAATGCTAGTGTGAATAATCATGGGAGTAAGTTAATGAAACTCTTTTTGATACTACGTTATAAATAGACAACAGGAAAATATTAAATAACACGAACTTCTTACTACAATTAACACGTTTGTACTCGTATAAGTTTATTTTAGGTACCTACGCAAAGTAACGGGGATCAACATAAAAATATTTGACGAATGAACGGTCTCCGTACATATTATGTTTCATTAGAGGGACTAATCAGCAGATACAATTACAATCTAAATTAAGACCTAACATAGCTTTCTACAGATATACTTGCGTAGCAGTTGAAATTTGAGTTGTAAAGTAAAAGGGGAGTCTAGTTACTGTATTAAGATATCTTACCTTAAAGCGTATTGGGTTTCGAATAGGAGCAAAACTGGCGTATCTCCCTACTTCTTCCTTCTGAAGGGTTCTCACATTTGTAGAATTCTAAAATAAATAATAACTATGATCAGTTTTGAAAGTTGCTCAGAAAATTATTTTCCTATGATATAACTTACAGTGTCATCTTCTTTCACAGAATAATCTCTGATATTAGCGTTGAAAACGGCATTCGACGGTTCCTCACATGTCACAAAATGGTTTTCAAAATACACTATATTCAATAACAGAATTCGCCAAAGGAATTCCCCTGATAAACCGCACATAACGTCCGACAATCGGAGGCAGTAAGTCACAAGCACTGACAACCCGCAAGAAATATTGCACGGGATCACAATACACAGTAGCGTGGAAACACTTGCTTCTACACTTTATAAAAAGTATGAAAGTGGGGGTGGTTCGGTTGACAATTTGATAGGAGGCAAGACAATGGCGACGTCCGAGCTGCCGCTACACCCCGTTGACTCGATTGCGTTGCCGTTTCACCGGCTTTGTTCGTAATTTATAATGATGGTCATGTATGTTGCGGGTTATTTCACGGTGTATGCTCCTCGCAGTCTTCAAATTGAAAAGGCGGATTCTCTTGGGTATATACAACTACCCAGAAATTATTCTAAAGGATTTCCTCAACATCCATTTCAAGCGTTTAGTGCATTTGCCGTGCCATTATCCAAGTGACTATGTGGTCGAAGAATTCCTATACGCGATAATTATATCGTATGATTGCGAATCATGCATGACGTTGATGTTGTATGAGAAAAATGCTCAATAATTGCGGCCTTTAGAAAGTCGTGCAGTGCATACGTTATCGGGAATTAACGCAAGAAAGCAATAAAGTTTCCTAAGTTAGTTGCGTTAGGGTATATTGCGGCTTGTAATGGTAATGGCGGAATTAATTCTGTCATCGTTAGTGAACCTACGTCTCGTTGGTTTGAGGCAAACAATTGTAATGTGCTTATGCAAGAGGTAGGCACTAACTAGTTACCTTAAGTGGGTATCTTGTCGATCATGACGGCAAATACTGATCCCCAATACACCGTCGGAGTTTATAATTAGTTTAGTTTATAATTAGCTTTAATTACAGCATCACATTTTTTTAATGTAAGGTTAATATTTGACACCAAATCAAATGACCTTTCAGGTTTATACATTTCAAAATATTGACTCAACGCAAGAGACCGCAAACAATCAATTATAAGAAACTGTTTGAAGAAAAACAATAAATGTACAGTAATTGAAGTACAATAGCTTTCTCAAGTTCTGGTGAATCACGTTCGGGTCGAGAGTCGGAATAAATCTGGATAGAACCTCACCATTACGAGAGTGGAGCCGGTTTTATTAGTTTTAAATTATTTATTTCACCACAACAGATTTACGATTGGCACCGCGATATATCAGCAGCGCGCCAATAAAATTCTATTTACCGAGGATGTAATGTTGCTGGAAAGGACACAGTAACGAGACATGTCCAGTAGAAGATACAGTACAAAAACTTAAACATAAAAAAAATTAGTTTTAGCCATTTGGATTTGGCAAATTTAGGTGTTAAAGTGTTGTTACAATACAACTAATTACTTAAAGCTAATTAAATTAAGTACGTTAGTAAGTAAACTCTTTATTGCACAAAATAGACATTCTTAAGAAAGGCATATGCAGCAGTGGATGTCTTAGCTGAAACGAAGATGAATGTCGAAATACAGACAAAGTCGCAGTAAACGTGGGGAAAAAGTGGTTTCAGTCAAATCTCACCAAATTTTAGTATGATGTAGATTCAAGTATAGTTTCGCTCAGAAGTAAACTTTCAATAATATCAATTCATATTTTTATATTTCTGCGATGCGTTTTCTAAAGTTGATACTTTGAAATGAAAGTTCCTGACAATTATGACGTCAAAATATGATGCACTTAGCTACTTTCAGTTATCCATCGACCGTAGATACCTTGCACGATAACCTTGCGTTGCAGATTCGTCGTTAAAAAAATCTGACTAATGAAGAGGAGGATTACCGAAAATAAGGTAAGTATGTAGCATAAATTTTGTATGAAACTACTAAATCGATTATTTCTGAAAGTATACTTGTGAAAGAATTATGCCGATCAAAAAAATATCAGGAGACTTGTTTAAATCATACTCAAATTTGGTGAGATTTGACTGAAACCACTTTTTCCCCACTTTTAGACATAGCTTACATTGATACATTTGTACTTTATACGAAACATTCTTTGGGACCAAAATCAACCAGTATTTTAAATAATAAAGTAATTTTATTTGTCCATGATGTCTAATCTAGTTCCTAGCTGCATGTGTCTCCCTTCGCAATTTCTAGGCATCGCCCCGCAGGTAGCGTTCAAACCCCCCTTTATTTTACGATCTTAAATTCTTCACGAGATCCATAGGTGAAAAAACTGGCTCGCGTGTTGGAAAGGTAGAAATTGCGAAGAGGGTAGCAAGTAAATGGCCCACAAATAAATCCCTGGGGAGGATTAATGTGCCATGCTATTTTAAATTATTTCCTAAATTGTTTTTATTTAATTTATCGGTTTGGAGTTTGTTGATATCTGGTACGAGCGGTTGTCTTCGAGGATTTTTCGATAGCTAGATTTGTAATCATGACAATAAAAAAAAAATTTTTTTTTGCCTTGTGGTTGCCGGGTTTGAGTAGTGCCACTCCATGTCTTCCCGTGGATGTCGTAAGGGGCGACTAAGGGATTAAATGCTTGTAGTACTGTTAGGCGATGGGCTTGCAATCTATCACTAATACACTGGTAGGCATCTTAGCCTACTCGTAATTGTGAAAAATGTGGTTACATAATTATCAACAAATTTTTAGAGTAGTTGGTAATTCTGTAGCTTTGCCTACCCCACTCTGGGAATGAAGGCGTGAGTTTATATGTATATGTAAATATGTATGTTTTTTTTTTATATTGTCATTAAACACACAGGCCACCTGATGGTCAATGTAATCTGTGACCCAAAGACGTTTGCATTTTAAGACTACAATCTCAAGACTGCAAATCCACTGCAAACCCTGACTAAGATGTAATGCCTCTATGCTATGATTTCATCGGTTATCTTTTGGCCACAACGCAACTCTGCTGCTTGCTTTTTGTTTGTGGAAAAAGGGCTCCAAATCATCTCAATAACTTTTCTTATCGTCAGTTCAGCTTTCCAACAAATCGAAGAACCGTGTTCCCTTAAATCTAATTTCCAAGCTTTCGTAACCAAGCATCGATCAATGTCTCAAGGCATCAAAGAGCATATCGGAGCCTAAGCAGGTGTCAGGGCAGATAGATCGATATGTAATCGAGTATCAATAGACGATTTACGCCGATCCGAGATTACGTCAGACCATTTAGAAACCGTTTGGTTTGAAATGATCGAGTTAAATTCGAATCGATTGCCTGTTTTGTAATCGCTAAGGGCTATTAAACGGGAGGTTAGTGGCATGTTTATACGGACTTTTAATGTGTGAGTCATGATTTTAGAAATGTTTTGGTTTGTCTCTTGTAATGGTGTTAATTGGGTTAAGTTTCTGTTTAAGGAAGTAGTTGTGAAAGTGTGTCGTACTTCGCTTCTTAAATTTGTGTACTGGGAAACATACTGACACCTTTTTATAAATTATTATTCTGGTGACGTTGCTCCCATGAATCCAGGTTCCCAATATATGTATATATTGCAACTCTTCTTTGCCTACTCAGATCCCTACCCAGATGCATATCAAAAGACACGCAGTGCAATTACAGATTATTTCTAAAAACTTTTTTGATGTCTAAGAACATGTTTGATGGGAGCTTTTAACGGCAATTTATAGCCGGCCACAATAGCTGTCTTTCTCTCATTTTATATACTTGACAGGTGATTATTGCTTAAACATTGTCCGTTTAGCGCACCATAGGGAATACATTTTAAATAACTCTACATTTACTAGAGATCTACATTTATTATTTAAAAGAAGATGTTTCACTTTTTTCGTTCCTATTTCCACATATTTGATCTACTTCAAATATTTTGTAAAATAAAATCATCACATAAATTCCAATTGAACAACATGTGTATATTTACAAGATTCTTGCTCACGAACGTATACTTACCTACATATACGGTATGGCTGCACTACAGGCTGATGCATTTGCCGATGAATCCGTCCCCATCTCCGCAATATGAGTAATGTCGGCAGAAAAATGCCGTAATACTCAGAGCTCGAGCATTAACGCATCTGAATATGCGAGAGGGTGCAAATGTTGGGGGTTTAAAATAGGCCTGAAGGGGTGACTTTGAGACGTGCTGTGTCGCAATACGCATGTATTCTTGCGGTGAAAAGTTATGCATGTAGATGATAATATACGATGGCACGGTTTTTTTTTACGTAGAACTTGGAAGTTTGAAAAACGTATAAGATCATCAATATACCGCTGACCGCTGTAAGTCAAACTGACGTGCCACATTAAGTTAAACAAAGGTTACTGGTTCAAAGCAACCCGTAAAAACACTTTACCTTTGCACAATCGAAAAGAAAAACCCCCGGAAATTCAAGGAAAAATTACGCTCGTTAGGCCAGAGAAATTGGCGTTAATAAAAAACTCCCTGTAATTCGGAAGTGAGGGTGTTGACAAATGAGCAGCCTAGGGCTGTCTAATGAGACGCACCCTGTATCACCTGATGGTAAATAATATGGAATAAAATACCAACTGATTCCGCGGTACCTTACGTCTCGTGGTTGCTTTACTTGCTTTTGGGGGGGTTTCTCATTTAGCGTTTTCGGGAGTTGAGGTTGTAATTTGTTAAATTAAACCATTGTTTTCGCTATGAGCTGTTATTTGTAAAGTAATTTACTGTGTCTTAAAACGCGGTTACCGAATTGTTATAATGATAACAACAAGATAAACATCCTTTTAAGATGTTGCTTATATTATAAACACATGTTCGATATCAGATTATCCGTTTGGATTGTCTAATTTACACGTACAGTCCCTCTACGTATTTTTGATATTCAGAATAGGTATTTTGTTACTGAAACGCGTTTACTTTAAATTTGAACGGACACACAAAGCGTTAATACATGGTGTTAGGGTCTATGTTAGATTGGCAGGATTATTATCGACCTATCGCATACAATAAACATGTACAGGCACGTGGGAGCAAATAAATCGCTAACCCGAAATGACACCCGAACAATCCCGTAATCCTGCGTTCGAACAGACCCGGATTCAAATTTGGAATGCTACGGTCTCATTTATTGGGTCTTATTTATGTTTATTACCTGTGCTATAAAACAGGGTGTTCTCAAATTCGATGCATGACATTCTGATGGGATAATCTTTATGTCTCTGAATAGGATCATTTTTATAGTGTGTAAATAAATAGCTATTAAGTTTGTGTTATTGCCGGGGGATAATTGATTGTATACTTATTCAAAAGGAATCTACATTTATCTACCAGGATAGCAAAAAACATGTCAAGGTCTCTGGTAGCTTTATCAAACCGTTAGTCTGTAGGTACCTAATCAACAATGTATCCTGCAGTTTGTATTTGTATTGTGCATCAATAAATACAGTTTTCATTTGTTAAAGACCACTCAGCACTGTCCAAAAAAGAGCCTGGTACACTTATCCCTACTCCCTACCGAGCTATCTCTACTGGTAGGGATAAGTGCACGTTTTTGTAGATTTATTTCTACCGGTAGGGATAGGTGCACTGTCCATTTCCATTATTCATTACTCTACCAATAATTAACCAAAATTAGATAGTATCATAAATATAAGGTAGGTTTAGGTTATGTTAGTTCTTCAGCAGGCCCGAAGGGCCAAAACACTCAGAAGTAGGAGGTATGTCGACTATGTTAAATTTGATATTCAAATAGAAATTATTGGTAGAGTAGCGAATAGTGGAAATGGACAGTGCACCTATCCCTACCGGTAGAAATAAATCTACAAAAACGTGCACTTATCCCTAACATTAGGGATAGCTCGGTAGGGATAAGTGTACTAGCTGCAAAAAAGGACTAACTAAATGAATGCTACTGGTTTATCGTTTCTGTTCGAATAGTCCCGTAGATTATTTCCATTATGTCCATTACGTCGTTTATGCCACGTGCGAGTACGCTGGTGCAAATCCGACATTTTACCGATGCAAAAGTGTCGCGGTTTTATCATTCCCCCGTGATTTGCATCCGGTTTATTGGGAACCACTAATGAGGAATAACTGTTTATAATTATTCCTGGGGCCTGTTTTATAAAGCTACAAATTACAATTTACAGGTTACAAGTTTCCATTGATGACCAACCATTTGAGCAGTGTTGACAGTTAGACCTGTTAAATTGTTACTTGTAGCTTTATAAAACGTGCCTCTGTTTGTGCAAATTTACAGATGTTAGTGGTTATGTGAAAAATGTAATGCGTAATCAAAATTCAAACACTAAATGGGCCTTTTTATACTTCTTAGGTATCATGTTTCGAATTAACTTTGGTAATGGCATTATTTTTTTAACCTCGTTCTATGGGGATACAAAGTTCTCAATTAGTCTCCACTGTAGTTTTCTGTAGTGAAAATTCTGTCAATCTTTTGAACTTAAAATATGAACATATGTACTTCAGCAGGAAACCAAATGTTTCGCAAAATACTGATTTAAGTTGATACTGAGGGCTTATTGTCTAACGCACTCGCAATCGCAACCGGCTTCAAAGCGGAGCAATTGTTTTCATTTTGTATGCAAACAAGTCTTCGATATTCAAAATGAAAACGATCATGATTGCGAGTGCGTTAGACAATAAGCCCTCTGGTTTCTTTTGGTTTGGTTTTGAAAGTGTATGTGAGTTTTTTTCTCGTTCAGGTTGCAGCGGCTGGACGAATTTGGGATGGAGAAAGTTTACACCCTGAATTAATACATACCTACTAGCCTAGGTACTTTTCATCCCAGAAAATTTAAAAGTTCCTAAGGGAACGACGATAATCAAAATCTATAAGGACGAAGTCGTGGGTATAAGCTAGTAACTAAATATATTAACGCTATACTGACGTAAACTGTCATTTTACATTATACATTTTAGGGGTGGCCAAAATAAATTGTCAATCCTTTTGGTGTTCAAGTTTTTTGTGTACATACTCATACCTCATACGTATATCAGCTTTATTTTGCACAATATTTAACGTTCGTAACTCGGACCGCAGCAAAATTAAAATTCACAGCCCAAAATGTCCTGTCACCGTCCTTTTCCCACCTATTCTCGTTCACGTACGCCTCTTCTAAATAGACAAACCTTTGTTTCAAAATCTGCTATAATTCTTTAGCAGAAGAAGTCAACAAGTGCTTTTAATTTACTACTACCCTTTGCACGCGACTCCGTCCGAGTAGAAGTCGCTTATTGCTATTCAATCGGAGACTTTTAAAATTTTCGGGATAAAAAGTAGCCTATGTGCCATTCCAGACTCTATCTCTTTCTATGTGATCTATGTGAAATTTCATCCAGATCCGTTCAATCGTTCAGGCGTGATTGAGTAAGAAACATCCAAACTTTCTCATTTATAATATTAGTAGGATAGGTAGTAGGAATATTATAGCTTAATAATAATATAGCTTGTGTGAATGCAAGTATGGAACTAAGTACTACTTGTCCGATAAAATTCCGGATCCGATTTACTGTTGCCGCTAAATCAGATCCGGCATTTTATAAGACGACCGGACCGATTTGTAGTCGCAAAATCGCATGACACATTTTGCAGAATCCGTTTAATTGCCGGATTCTGGAACCGTACCTACGGTTCTGTGAACGCGTGCACTCAAAAAAAAGAGAGCTAACAAAGACAGATTTTCTCTTAGTTGATAAAAAATTAATACAATAGTTAAGATATTAGTTATCAGTTGATAAACCAAAGCTGATAGTAACAACAGCAATTTATGTAGTGATTCAACTAACATCTTAGTTGATGTATCTAACGTCTTAGTTGATGTATCTAACGTATTGTCAGGCTCGTATGGAATCAAGACGCTTATGCACAACAATCACAATCTTGTTAGAATCGACCAATTATTTTTTTCAGTGTGCATTGAAATCCTATTGCCACTAAATCGGATCCTACAAAAAACAGTTCCTGCAAAGAATCGGATGTCTCCGTGTAAACGGGGTCGTAGACTGATGCTACTAACGGACTTGAGTATGCTTTGTGTAGTGCGTCGTCCAAGTGCGTCCACTGCGTTTACTGATCCGCATCGGCTAGACCGCATTACACCCAGTAATTAGTGCGTCCTATGCGTAAGCGCATCGTTGGCATGCTGACTAGAGAACACTTGTGCATAACGTTTTTACAAGCTTTTATTTAACTTGCACTGTTCGTATGTATGTACGTTGTCACTCAAAATTAATGCGTTGGGCTAAAATTTGGACAACACATGTAAACGGTGACAATGGAATATTATGGTTTCTAAGAGCTGTTCTGATGATGGAGTTGGCAGGTGGCAGGATATCTATATACTTAACGTAGAACCACCGTGTTGGGACTCATTAGTTTGGTCTTGATAACCAGATAATGACTTTGCAAAAATAAGTACAGTACAGTTTTTTGACGTTTTCGTCAATATTATTACTGTCTTAATTGAAATTACTACTCACTAGTTAGTACTCACTAGTTAGTACTATTTACAGAAGTTTTTTTGTCCCGTCCCATTTGATCAGCTTTCTGAAAAATTTGGGACTCTGCCTACGAAGCTAGCGGTCTCGGGTTAGATTCTCATTATGTTATTTACGCTTCAGTATTTGTGAGATTAGCCAAGACTCCGGAACAAATACTCTCAGTATTGGTTCCTGAGTCTTAGATTGTTCTATGTAGGTATTTCTCTATACATATAAATGGCTTTATCGCTGTCTAGCAACCATTGTACAAGCCTAAAGATTAGTTTTGGGACTAGATCAATAATCGTCCACTCATATTTGTTTATATTATTTATTTACCCTTTCCAAATATTTCCCAGTATCCCTCTCACGCAAATTGGCAGCGTTAAGCCGAGTACGTATCTCACGCACGAGTGACTAGCCCGGTTTTTGGCTTTTTGCAAAGTGACACTTGCGCGTATAAATTGGGGCTCGGGTAAACTGACATGCGGGAACTGATGATGCGGTCATCTTAGTAAGTAGTAATTCTGCCTACGAAGCTAGCAGTTTTGGATTGAAATCCCTGTTAGGGCAAATATTTGTGAGATCAGCGCTTCTTGGATGTCTATGATTAATATGTTTACCGTTGTCTAGTACCCTAAGGACAAGCCTTGAGCTTAGTCTCAAGTCTCAACTAGGACAATTGTGTGAGATTGTCCCCTTATTATCATAATATTTCTCCTTTTTAAAAAAAATCAGTGTCCCTCTCATTGTAAATTGGTAGCCTTTACTCCGACGACGTATCTCCAAGCACGAATGCCTCGCACAGCTCTTTGCAAAGTGACACTTGTGCGTAAAGGTAGGGCTGGGGAAAATGACACGCGGAAATTTAATTCTAATAACCTTTGTTCCTTTATTTCCGCTGCAGTCCACGAAACGTTTTATATACCGCTTATCATACGATTTCCACTGTTTGCTTTGACCTACGGACTGGCTACTCGTATAAACTGTGTTATTTAAGGTTAAGATAGAGCCAATAGTATGTCGTAGGCAACTACATACATTATTTACATTTGTTATACGTAGATACGTTTTATTATGAAATTAGAAACAAAAAAGTAGTAGTGACTGAAACCATTCTTATCTATTTTTGCTAAAACAGGCATTGGCAACATTTTGTGAAGCGCATTGTTGTGAGCCACAATATTGCGATAACATATCAAGTGAAATTGGCGATACACAACATAATTTAGACCGCCATTGTTATGTTAGCGCCGCTCACTCAAATGTTGCGAGGATCGACAATGAATTATGTCATAAGTTTCACATTTTGCCATAACTGGCGCTTGCACTTGGCGTAACTTTTTTTTGACGTTATTACACCTTGATTTTCTGTCTGACCATAGATAGAACGCGAAAATGTTTTTAAATAGTTTATATAGGTACTAAAAATAATGCTAATATGTAAGCCTAAAGCTGGCAATCCTTGTATAGCCTACGCCCACAGACAGGGTCACACAGGGTGTTCTAGTTTCTACTGCTTTGAGTTGTTAAAGAAAAACATTTTAACAAAAAAATTAAACCGCCGAAAAAAGAAAACTGAAAAGCAAAAAATAAAACAGAGCCTTTTAAGTCTAACTAAGCTCCTACACTAATGTTAATACCTTAATCAATAATTTTGAGTCGGCGTCAAACAAACAAACAAGCAAATTAACTATTTCGTAAAGTAAAATGATGTATGTGTGTGATGGTATGTACTACCTCCTGAGTGGTTTGAAGTCGGTGCCTGCCATGCTTGTTTGTTTGTTTGGCGCCGACTCAAAATTATTTATTAAGGTATTAACATTAGTGTAGGAGCTTAGTTAGACTTAAAAGGCTCTGTTTTATTTTTTGCTTTTCAGTTTTCTTTTTTCGGCGGTTTAATTTTTTTGTTAAAAAGTTTTATTTTTCACTTTTCAGTTTTTTTTCTCTGTTAATAGATACTTATTCTTTGATTACTTACTTTAACTATTCATTGTTTCGCTACAAAACACAACCGTGTCTATACAATTCGTTCCATAGACGACTCTCGTGAAGTTGCTACCTATGGGAAGAAACCTCCCGATAATGTTGTTCCAAAAGATGTGAACAACTGTGGCGGTCTTTTGTCTGAGCTAAAATTAGCTACCGAATCCCGTGTCATGCTTAGAGGTAACATATCACCTATAACATATACCTGTGGGCCTCGTCAATGGTGTTTTTTTTTTCTTAATTAGTGGCTTTCACTCCTAGTTTTAACAAGGTGTATTTCGCCAGTATCGAGTTTTAGGCAATCGCCATGGACTTATTAGAGAAACAAGTCCATGGATATCACACGCGAGGACAATTGTTCGGTTAAAGAGATTTACTCTGGTGGACTAAACAGAAACACATGGGGTTAGCTACAACAACAACATGGGAACAACACTTGATAAAGCTGTAATCGACCTCGGAAAGAAACTAACTTTTTGCCAAGGGGCAGGTTTATGTTGCACTTAGTATAGTTAAACTACCTACTTGAAGGTATCTGAGTTAGAACGAAATAAGTTAGGTATTACAAAAGCCACACGATGAACGAGCTTTAGCAGAAATGCAGAAACTGAGAGGTTTACACACTACACACAATTACGTCGCAATAGGTTTGTTACACTCCGATTAATAATTTAAAAACCTTAGTTTCCAAACAAATAAGGGCTTCCCTCGACAGCCTTCCAACTCCATCAAACCCCATCATCAGACCCTCGATTGTAGTCATAATCCGTGCATCATACTTAAGTTAGGTATAAAGTTCTCATTAAGATGCATGAATAAGAGAAATCACGAGGTAGCTGCTGTAATCCGTTGAAGAGTTCCCTCATCTGTCTTCCGTCTCAGTTATCAGATCAACATCAAGTCTCCGTCATGTTGTAGTGTCAATAGAATTACATATGTGTGCTAAGTTTGAACATAATCGGTTCACAGAAGGGGGGGGGGGGAATTCCAAATTAAATGGGAGCAACTTCAAAGTATACCCTTATACCTTAGTTTCCGAACAAATAAGGGCTTCCCTCGAGAGCCTTCCAACTCCATCATCAAACCCCATCATCAGACCCTCGATGGTAGTCAAAACCCGTGCATCATACTGAAGTTAGGGATAGAGTTCTCATTAAGATGCATGAATAAGAGAAATCACGAGGTAGCTGCTGTAATCCGTTGAAGAGTTCCCTCATCTATCTTCCGTCTCAGTTATCAGATCAACATCAAGTCTCCGTCATGTTGTAGTGTCATTAGAATTACATATGTTTGCTAAGTTTGAACATAATCGGTTCACAGATAAAAATTCATGGGGTCAACTAACAATTCCTATATTTCTACCATTGACGGAGGGGGGAGTTCCATATGAAATGGGAGCAACTTCAAAGTATACCCTTATACCTTAGTTTCCGAACAAATAAGGGCTTCCCTCGACAGCCTTCCAACTCCATCATCAAACCCCATCATCAGACCCTCGATGGTAGTCATAATCCGTGCATCATACATAATTTAGGTATAAAGTTCACATTGAGATGCATGAATAAGAGAAATCACGAGGTAGCTGCTGTAATCCGTTGAAGATTTCCCTCATCTGTCTTCCGTCTCAGTTATCAGATCAACATCAAGTCTCCGTCATGTTGTAGTGTCATTAGAATTACATATGTGTGCTAAGTTTGAACATAATCGGTTCACAGAAGGAAATTCATGTGTTCAACTATGAATCCCTATATTTCTACCAATGACGGAGGGGGGGGGGGAGTTCCAAATTAAATGGGAGCAATTTCAAAGTATACTCTATCCAATAAAAAAAGAATTATTGAAATCAGACAACTCAGTAAAAAGATATGCGTGATCAACCATGGTAGCCATAGTAGCCATTTGTGGTCTTCATCACCAGTTCCACTTCACCAAATGATACTTTCTGAATGAAAATGCTGGATTTGTTACTAAAAATACTAAAATTGCTATATGTATGCATTTAATATTCGAAGAGTTCCCTCAATTCCTCACGGATCCCTTCATCAGATTCAGTTTTGGTGACAATGGGACTACCTCGGAAGTATACTCTATCAAACCCAAAAAGAATTTTTAAAATCGGACCGCGCTGTGAAAAGTTATGAGTGATCATACATAAAAAAAAAAATATATACGCTTCGACTTGAGAACCTCCTCCGTTTTTTTTCGTCGGTTAAAAATGAACGTAAACCCTACAAAAAAAAAGCTCCTAAGGCCTTCTGACTTCTTTTAACTAAAGGGACAAATTATAAGTTTTTTAATTTCAATTTTAAAGATCTATCTCGAAATAAGTTAAGATTAAAAAAACCGTTTCAATAAATGAGGCCTAACGCACACGCACGATAGCGGCACTCTTTTACCTCACCACGAATTTGGGGCTTAGTCGAGAGCAAGGGTAGTAATAACCGCTTTAATCTTAAAGGCAATTTGTTTAAACGCTCGGAGGGGACGAGAGGCGACGAGTTATATGAGTAGTCTCGTATAATGCTGGGTTAAAGGCAAGCAAAGGAGTTCTAATTTTGGAAATGTTAGCGATACTATTATATTTTAATTTGACGTTTTCTTTGCTCGAATTCAGAATTAGTTTGGACCTGGTACTTATCTGCTAAACGCACTGTTGTCACTCCAAATTATCTTAAACGACCATACATGACTTTGCACGAGACTTACTTTAAACGAGGTAAGAAAATCATATCAATAGAATTCGCTGTTTCAAGAATTAACTAGAGTTTTCTCTCAGAACTAGGTATTTTGCAAAAGATTAAAATTATCAAAATTAGGTCTAACCACGGGTCTAACAGTCGGGAAAACTATTAAATATTAAGTTCCGCTCGACAATTTTTGAATGGCCAAGACTAAAATTCTCAACCCACCCTATTATTTTTTAACAAAAGAACTACGAAATCAGAAACCTAACAGTTTTATCCACGCAGATTCATATTTATCTGCAGCTGACCTGTTTGCAGACAAAGGAGCGGTAATCTCTAGGCTGGCGCAAGGCTCACGTGCGCCGGAGCACATTTCCATATTTATTGCCTCTGTCCACTTCACTCGTGATGATACATAAATAGCTACAGTACGTTACGATCCTTATAAAGATCGCTATCGGTTTGTTTTTTCTTGTGGTGTCGAACAACTTAAACACTAGGCACGTCAAATCTAATAATAATAATTATAAATAATAATAATTGTTACTTTGCCAAAATGCTTCACTCCGCAAAAATGTCCACTCATTGTTGTATACACGAAAGGGAATGAGTCGAGCGACATTTTGAGGTGGGACCTCATTAAAATGAGTTGTGTAGGTAACTCAAACTCATTTTAATTTTTTGTCCTACTCTACATTATGTCATTTGAAGTTGTCCTAGGTCAAATAACCTAAAAAAGATATCTCATCTATTTTGTTCCATCAGTATTTTTAACAAACCATAGGAATAATAGTGCCAGAAAATAAGTATTGACTTAATCCTTAACACCATTTTAACATGACTCGCTTATACGTATTTTCTAACTATCTACGTCTTTAAAAGAAACAAGTAAAACGACAAAATAGAAAAGTGCTTACTTCCTCACAACTGCAGTCTAAGTTAAACCCGTTAACAACTCGGTAGTTCGAACTAGGATACTTTAAAGTTCTATACTTTTGAGCTAACTTGTAGCTTATTGAGTTACAGAACCATTTATACGGGAAAAAGATCTTTATTTTTGCAATCATTCTGTATTTTTTTCAAAGACATTTTTTAGTGTATTTTTTGTTTGAACAAGCACATTGGGTCCCAACATTAGGTAAGTATAAAATAATAAAGAAGAACTAAGTCATAGCATAGCTACGGGAAACAGTTATTGACTGTAACTTTAGTTACTTGTAATTATTATAAATTGTGAATAAATATTTGCCAAGAGACTTTTTTCGTTTTTTTTTTTCATTTATTGAGGAAAACTAACAATCACATCAAAGAAGTAAGTATACTAAGGTTTTAACAATAATAGTTTAGTAAATGTGAGATCAACATCGTTTACCACAGATTAAAGTATGAACAAGATTTAGGAGCGTATTGAGCGATTACAAAATAGTATACAATACAATTAATGTAAAAGGTAAACCCAACACAACGCACACACACACACACTCACACTCGCACATCATTGTTTTACCTAGTACTTAAGGCAAACCTGTACAAATCCTTTTTATAAATTTGACTCTTACCGATATTATTGATTATTTACTTATAAGCAACAAACCAAAGCCAAACCAAAGGGTAATCGAAATAGCCCATCTAAACAGCATTACGAGTAAGGCGTGTGAAGGAATCGTACAAATTCAATACTTCCTAATGTTCTCGAGTTACTCGATCCGGATGGGCGTGAATTGCTTATATTTGTTGATGCTGGCTGCCCAACTGTTTACCGATGGTGAGAATCACTGGAAGTGATCTTTTGATGTTTATTTGTTTGATATGAAAGAAGCAACGTGTTGTACCGTAGATATGCCTGACGTAGAGCAGAGGCCTAAACCAGAATAATTGTAAATTATGAATAAGAAAAATAGAATCTAGGTTGTGTTGCAGTTTAAAAATACTAATTGCGAAGAAATTTAAGAAGTCATTGCCCCTTGAGATTGTTTTTTCCTTAGTATTACGGTTTGTTCAATGATTTTTCGTATAACTTGTTATTTTACTCGTTAACTCATTTTATCAATTCCGGTTACGATCAATCATAATGCATTGGACGACTGTCGACTAATTACACGACTGCCCAAAAAAAGAGTGTAATGTTTTCAGGGTTCATGTAGTAAGTATATGTATGTAAGTACCTATGTACCTGCGATTCTTTATTCCACTATAACTTCTAAACGCCCGAGCCGATTTAGATGTGTGTGGTATCGTAGAATCCTTTCACCATCCCTGGTGACATATACTATTTAAATTGAAATAGAAACAATGGCAAAATGACAATTATGAACATAGGTAGGTGTATCGACGAACTATTAAAAAAATGCCGTCGGGTTTTTAAAGCTTGCTTTTCATTTAGTTATTCCATATTCGTACGAGTACAATGATTACATGGCTTCATTCATTACATAACCCGTCTGGATACTACGAATTCTCACGTATCTGTTTTTATCTACCACGTTTAGATACATCTTCATTTAGACATAGGTACTATGTGACTTAAAAAATCCTTACTTGTGAATTAAAAAACGTAGGATAATACAAAGTTTTACTACTTACTGGTCATCTTCCGATATAATATCATATCACATCACATCTAGTTAGAGTGTATTCTACAAACACGCTGTATTTTAACGGCCAACGAATGTGATGCAGATGCCGCCAAATGGAATAAGTACCTAGGAAGTTTCGTTACGTTTGATGTTAAAACTAATAGCATTCGTTCTATTTGATGCTATGGTCAAAATTACAATGTTACTATAACTATAAATCACTTCAGCATTGCATCTGAAAACGTGTATCAGCACGTATAAATAAATGACAAACATTCAAACCCAAAAACTTTGCAACAACAACCATGGTCCAAAAACTTTGCCTAGAATAATTCTAAAAGTTAGCCACACTAACAAAATCAAATTATTAGATTGAATAGAAGATACATTTCATAGCAATGATAAATAAAACTCATATAATAAACTCTATCGTAAATTTTTGATCGGCCTTCACACAGAGATTGCCGTAATTAAGGATAACTCTGCGAAATCATTTGACATTTAACTGACATACTTGCGTTGAGTAAAGCAAGAGTAATACTTATTAATCGCTTGACTTGATTTTTTTTAAAGTCCCTTACGTTAGATTTTGTTACTATAAATAACTCTATGTTATTAACTTTTAATTTCTTCTTTGCAGAATGAACAATGTCGAACATATGCCAACGGTATATGAAGCGGCACTGCGACGAGAGAAATGGAGGATCTTACATGAAGGTAACAAAAATAATTTATACCTACTTAATCACCTATTATTCATTACATGTGTTTATCTAAATTATAGATGCTTTAACGTAAGGGATTACCTAACCTATGTTATGACCACTTCCTCGTTAACCTATGTTAGTCCGGTATATCTAAACATAAAATGCCTAAAATAATGGTTTCCAATTTTACCTCCAAAGACCTCGGACCTCTAAAGTACCAACGTAACGTAACGTAATGTCTCTCTGTATTCAACGTACTGTCTTCCTTTTACTTTATATTTTTTTATAGTATATTTTTTATTCTATTCTATGCTCCTTTTCTAAAGAGCAGGACTTATTTGTTTGCCATCATAACTTGTGTATCATATTTATAACATTCACATTCACTTTATCATCATTATAGTGTTGTTTAACATTTATCCAAGTATCTGGCACACTCATACTTTTTATCAAGACCCGCCCTTATCGTATTAGGACCAATACATATTCCTTACTCCCTGTCTATATCTGCAAGATACTGTAGCTAGCTTTAAGAAAACCAGTAGCAATTAACAACTTTAACGATATTCTAGCATCGCGTGATCTCAGGCTATAACAGAACCAATTCAAGTTCTTAATGAGTAACGCAACTTTCGTGTCTTACCGATTGAGATTATGTCAGAGTGGTAAAGGGCATGATTTACGCAAGTGATAAAATTAATTTGGTGTTTTTACTTGATAAATCAGTGTCGTTAAGTATACTTTTAAGACTTATGAGTCACGACTAAGAATGTGAACGGGCGCAAGTGAAAAGGACAGAGGAAGAAAAAGAAATTGATTGCATGAGTCAGTAAGGGATAACGTTTTTCTAGTCTCGTTGAATTTGATGTGAAATGTGTCTAAGAATTAAACCAGATCAAGAGTAGGTTTATAAAGAACTGATGACGAATGTCTGTGCTTTAGAAGTTTGTTGACTTTTATTAAAAAATACTTTACTAAAATAGGATTTACTTTTTTAGGTAAGTAATATTTTCTATTCCACACAATACAGAAGTAAATATACGAACTTTCTAGACGGAGTTTCTAAATAGCTTACTCTATTCGGCTAATTTAATAGTGATGAGCGAAACTATTGAATTATGGACAATGTACAAACCGTACTACATAACTGTATTTTTACTAAAGGCGAAAGTTTTACTATAATCTCTAAAAGGATTTGGTCAAATAACCAATCAACCCGGATAGAACATTTAATCTAGTCACCTAGTAGTACTTAACATCGCGATTTGAAAGTTAAGAACCATGTAATTTCATTCGTAATTTTCATGTAGAGGATTTTTAAAGATAAAAAAATAAAAAAAACCTTACTCTGACTCGTAAGTAATAGTTTATAGCACGCTCTACATTTTAAAGATAAAAAGCTCTTTTTAAAAAACGTAACTAGACGTGACATTTTTCTTTCCGTGTACATTCGAGTTCGTAAAAATTATATTTAATGTCATATTTAAACTACCATACATGAATTGACACAGCGATTAAAGTGACAACGTACCAAAGTGTACGCATATTTATGAACTCGACTGTACCGTTTAAATCACCTTCCCTGCAAAACGCTATCCAAATCAAGTATCACGTTGGTGTTCCACACGTCCGACCGGCCATCAGGGCTGATCATGACGTGTAATTTTTCTCATAAGCCGCATGCATGTGCCTGACGTTTCCATTTCCTGCATCCACCCGATAGACATGCACTGATAATGCTGTCCGATGCACGTAGCACGGAAATGCATGGAGCTGCTGATAGTTAAACAATCGGGGCTTCCCATGACGGTTGACCTATAATAATAATGAGATTTTGTTTTCATCCCATGGTCGAGCACACACCACCTGCTGCGAGCCTAGTATGGTTGCGTTTATCGTGTGACAAAATATGGATAAAGCATCCGTCACTTTCGTACTTATATATTGCAGAATAAGATGATTAATTACTCGATTTTGATTAAAAGCGTTTGATTTGACTTGATCTGTAACAGTGGTGGGTAAACACCGTGACGTCACGTGAGACGGAGTCGTTGAGGTGGGGCTGGTGGGCTGAGGGTTCATTCCTTTGCCGAGAGCTATATTCTTACCCTCTTATTCATAAACGCGCAGTAGCTAAAGTGTGCTAAAAATATACTCTGTCCTTATCTGTCATTATGTCATTTGAATTTAGCAGGGAGAACAAAGAACACTTTAACTAATATAGGTTTATTAAGGGGTTACAATTTTAGCATCTCCGTCGCCTCATAAGCCCCGTGGGCCATTGACAGCATGTCGAAACGTGCAGATACAATACCTAGGTACCACTTTATTAGTAACCAACATTCAGCTGGCGACAGAGGCCGTATCGAAGCCTAGTCGGGCGATTTCAATTATCTGAGTTTGATCATCTGAAATAGACGTTTACTGAATATTGTGCCGTGTGCTTAATGGAGTGGGTGAACTTGTGTGTGTGCCAGATCAGAGAGAACCAAACGTTATGTTGGTAGTAAATAGAGCGCAAGTTATTTACTTTGCAGTCTTATACTTAATAACTTGTAAGCTTAAGGAGAACATAAAATGGCATTTAAAAAAATGCAGATGAAATTTATGCGTCTAACGGCCGCACTTACTGCCGCACTCAGAGACGTCAATTTAATTTAATGCTTGATTAAAGTTGCTGCTGTCACTATTTTTGCTACAGCAATAGAATACGACAACACGACACTAAACAAGCATTACATTTAATTGACGTCTCTGAGTGCGGCAGTTAGAGTCAGTTAATGACCATTAAGTCGTCCCTTAGTAACGATTTTTTCCACACAAGTTTGAAAATGGAACTAGTTAATTGTCTCTAAAATGTCCGAGTACAATTTTTTGCAGATAAGCGCCTACAATTTTTTGCATAGCAACAAAGTCGTAACTTGTATAATGTAAATTGATTTACTTACTGCCGCATTCAGAGACGTCAATTAAATTTAATGCTTGATTAAAGTTGCTGCTGTCACTTTCTTTGCTATAGCAATACTTATAATAGGACAACACGTCACTAAACAAGCATTAAATTTATTTTGATGTCTCTGAGTGCAACAGTTAGTATCAATTTCACCAAACGATGTTAACCACTTAACAGACGATTAGAGCGTTAACAGCTGTCAAAATATATTAACTAACAGTCGGTTAACATTGATTAAATTTAACATCCTTTAGTGAAATTGGAACATAAGCTCACGTTTGTTACGTTTGTTTGAACACCTTGAACTAATTCAAAACTCAATCATCAAAATACAGGTACGACTAGTCTTTTGAAATCAACGTAAACTTTGTCCACTTGAAATATTCAGAGCTCCAAAAAGTCACTGAGCGCATCTAACAGGGTGAATCTCAAGTTTGTCAACAGTCAGGGGTCCAAACTCGTAAATCCAATAAAATTAAAGACTAGAAGCGTTCAAGAGAAGTTCACAAAAGGATCATTAAAAGTTGGCGATGAAATCATGGAAATAGCCCATTAGCAGGGGTCGCCAACGTTTTCTAAGTAAACAGCAATGCAGGGATCGGAAACTCTTAATTATTCTTGTTTGACGATTTGAGGTCGTCACTTCATACTGTTCAGGAGTCACTTCATTAGCGTTGGTTTAGAAATACGAATTTCATTGGCTCGAATTGTTATCAAAGGAATTAATGCGTTTGTTAATCAACGAATTTTGATGTGATGAGCTCTTAGAACTTTTGCCCTTTGAGAAAGTTTCTAATATTTTAGAATGAAAACTTCCTTTCTTCCTTTATAATTTAATGACTTTAAAGTACCTAGTAAAACGTTTTTTGGCAGTAGTTACCGGTAATCCAAATAAATAAAGAAGAATGGTCCGCGGTTAAGTACCTACCTACCTTTTAATTATAAGTTCTAATTTAGTGGTTAACGTTAGGTTTAATGATTTTAATATTCGAGGAACAGCCAGATTTATTCATGTGAAATAGATTTCCGAAAACGACGCAAATGTACCTACTTATAATAAATAACTTAATAACCATAAATCTAGTTATAATTATGGATGTTTAATATAACTATTAATTGTATTGTACGTGTGTTATCGAACAAAACAACTGAAAACCACAAATTTCCATCCCAACCTAAATATAAGTACCAGGCGGACATAAACAAAAGGCTTCAGATTGAAGTTTGTTTGTAGTGTGCGTTACGGCGCCGTCCAATTTCCGAGACCACCGCAAAGCGGCGCCGCGCGTCCCGCCGTATGAACTACGTATAAACTACGTGGTAGGCATGGGTTCCTGGTACTTGTGATTAAACTTACTATGTATGTGTACAACTTCATCTTCTTTTTTCTCCTGAAACGTGTAGAAAGTGTTGTTTGTGTTTTCGGACCATTTCAACGATCTGTAAAATCGAACCACTTTTACAGTTTTACTCAGATTCGCCGTACAGTCAGCCTTATAAGAAGCTGCACACTTTTGTACCTTGTCGCTGTTACGCCTTTGACAGATTAGTGCAGCAGTTCAAACATGACGTTAAAGTGACAAAACACTAAAGTGTGCAGCTTCTTATAAGGCCGACCGTACCTACTCAGATTATATTTAGAGACAATTAACTTAAGTAAGCTATCCAGTACCTATAGGCGAAATAATTAAACTAACTTTACAATGCTATGGCTGGAAAGCAATGACAAAGGGTCATAGTATTTGGTATCAAGTCTTTGATGTTTTCGATTAATTTCTCTATACAGGATATCTGAAAATCCTTCCGGTTTTTTTGAACATATGGGTGGGTGAATTTAATCATACCTGTATAGGTATTTGTTTTGAAGTTAATATTAGACTGAGTAGCAGACTGATATACCATCGCCATTCCTGACGGTAATACGTATGCGTTGTCTAGTACCTACCCATTATTATAAGCCTAGAGCTTAGTTGGGGACTAAGTCTTTGTTAAGTGCTTTAGTTTGAGTGTAGAAATGTAGGTAAGTAATTAAATAAACTGGAGTCATGCCGTTAGGTTTATACGTTAGGCCTTAGGCAATTAAGTGATATTTTATTTTGACTTTGAACCACAAGAATACTTTATCTTTATTTTTATTTTGTTGAAACAATAAATCCACAGTACAAATTACAATGCATCAGGCGTAGTTCAGGCATCATTACAAATCATGGGCCAATTACAGCTTTGAAAATACAAAAAACATTTAAACCTAAAATATGAAAACATTAAGTAGGTATTACGCAAAGTTAAATTGAACTACTACTCCTACTAGTTGAGTTGATACTAGAGAGAACATTTTGACAATGGTTTGTAAGATCTTAATAAGACAAAACTTTCTGATTTTTAAATACCAATTCAAAAAACTAACAATGGTCTAGGCATTTCAAGAGCTTAATTAAAAATTCCGCCTGCCTTCAGACATTGTTAGCGAGTAATAAAGAGAATAAACAATGGCGGTGGAATCAATGGAGAAAATAACAAATACCGGAGCAAATCAGCCGTGGCTCCACATTGCCTGTAAGAAAAAGTCGGGCAAGCGTGATTTGCTTACACTATGTTGGTTCCGTCGTTCGCGGATAGGTACTTTGACATTAGTTACTCATGTAAACCGAATGCTTGGTCTTAAGAGGAAGTCAAGTTATATCATAACTGCTTCTGCAACCGTTCAGTATCACCACGTATCACTAACAACTCATCATCTTCATCATCATTTCAGCCGAAAGACGTCCAGTGCTGGACATAGGCCTCCCCAAGGTCTGCCAAAAGGACCGATCTTCACTAATTGTAACTACTCAATTCAACAAAATTTCAACTAACTTTAAAAGAAGCTTTCCGCAGAAGAAGTCGCCAGTAAACGCAGACTATAAATGGTCATATACTATGTGATTATTATATTTAAGATGCTACTTTACTTTACACTGCTCGTTTGTCATTTTTTAATTGATGCTTTTATAAATTAAATAAATGAATAAAATTCCATTAAAAAGTAACGTTGAACCCCAAGTAGCCTGCTTGTTTCCCGGGCTGAAATCCCCCTGCGACAGGCATCAATGCAGAAGTTTCTTCATTTGCACCGCTGTAAACAATGCTGAGTTACCTATTAGTTGTTTCCAATTTTGCCTGCTACAGACCGACAGCGAGACTTTTATCAGTTTTTTTTTCCTGTTTGCGGTAAACACAAACAAACATTTCTGGTACGCTTACAATAATACAGATATTACCAAAATACTCGTATATTTAGGTATAGCCAATGTCAAAAGTAAATAATAACTTTTGTGCTTTGTCGCAATAACGTATTTGAAAATCTTGTTTGAAATTGCTTTCGTGGCTGTAAAACGACAAGGTACAAAAGTGTTTATTTACTTTTGATGTTGACTGTGCAGTCGAGTTTGTCTAGCAGTTCGTTTCCTTTTCATCTTGGATAGGATTAAGTCTTCTATTTACAAGACTGCCTAAATCATTACTATCGTTAAGACTAAGTAAGGTTGAAGAATCTCCGGTAACAAAAATGTACTTCATACATAACTACTAGTCCCTTTGTTTTCAAAATAATCATTACTGCTACATTTAGCAGAAATTATAGTTAGGCTTAGGAGCATTTTCCTAAAGGTATTGATGGTGTTAAATAATCTCGTCTGTTACTAAAGAGATGTAACAACTGTATCTATTTTAGCTGCTAACTAAATACGCCTATAGCAAGAAGAAATATCTGGTTTATAATTAATTTCGTCACAAAACAGCTACCAAGACAAAGTCGTTTGTCTCTGTTATCGACGCGTTTCTTTTATCTGTCTTCTATTTGCTATTTTTACCTATTGAGCGCCAACGACACGTCTAGCGTATTGAGCTGGCGTCCGTTCTGCAGTTGGTGGTAGTGAACGTGTTAACTCTTACTCTTGTTGCGCCGCTGCAGACGTCGTTAATTTTCTTCTGCGAGTTGTTTTGTTGTGAGGATCGACAAACGTGATCGTTTAATTAAACTGTCAAATCTGAAGATAGAAGACAAATCGACGAACATGTGAACAGAAATATAAAGATCCATTCATTTGTCTTGGCCTCTTCCTGTGCATGCATTGCTCGCATGGAAGAACAAACTAATGTCACCGCTAAACCTGTGACATTTGAAGAGCCTTTTTTTAATGACAGGGTTGGTAATTAAGTTAATGCCACAGCCATTCGGTAACGTTGAGCAAGACATGCATATAGCCAAAATGATTATATAAACAGAGACCCTGGTATCTTAGATGTCGCATTTCCCATTCGATTTCCTGAAGTATTATATTTGTTTCGTGCCGAAAATGATACTTTTCCGTAACGAAACGCATTATTCATAAGCCGAGAGGGTGTCGCTGACACTCCGGGGACGCGCAGTTTAATGTCCAAATTTGCATACAGCAGTACTGTCTGGGATCTCAGATGAAGCAGTTTCTTAATATTAAAATATTCCTACAGGCATGACCACCGAGTGGACTATAACGGTTTGAACAAGCTAGCGCGCAGTGAATGCCCAAAACTTCGGGAGGCTTATGTCCAGCAGTGTACAGCGATTAGCTGATTGATCGATTGATGAACCAATCAACTAATGACGTAGTTGAGTTTATCATGGCCGGTGAAAGGCGTCCTTTGCTAGACATAAGTCTACCTCAATCACTCAATAACAACGACCATACTGCGTAGCCAACATCCCTTGATCACTTGACCGAGCGATCTGACCGAGTTGTCCTGCAAAACCCGGTTTTTTTTTTTGGAGAAGATCTGTGAACCTAGCTTACCTATGTTAAAAGCCAGGAGCTATCCCCCTTAATTTCTTTGCAACAATTTGCTAGGTGAGCTCTTGGAACAATAGAAATCTCACTGTCACTATTCCGTTATTCCTTCGTTTCTCTTTCGTGTACGAAATTTTGTTTAAAAACTCTTTATCTATTTACTTTCTTCATATTAAACATTCCGTCCGCCGCATCTCACTCACCTGAGTACTACGAAATGAAATATCATCTCATAACATTAAACGGTGGAAAGAAATATAAGTCCCGCGTCAACCTTCCCGGGACTCCGGGCTCTTCCAAACAATTAGACGGAGCTCGTTAACTTCACGGTGCTTCGACGTTTTTTTTCTCTTTAAGTAGTAGTTCATAAAAAGTATATTTGGCCCAAGTCGCCTTTTTGGGGACAGGGGTTTTGCGACTGTCTGTTGTTTGCTTCATTTTCGTAAACTTTACGATTGAACGTCATGGTTAGTGCAAAGATCGTAAGGATGAATGACTTCTTTTAACGACTTTTGGCCCAAGATCCCAATTAATTCGAGTGGATTCGGCCAGTAATTACTGTAGGTGAAATTGGAAGTGTATGGGCAAACTTTTTTCTTTAGAAGCGTCCAGTTTTTTTGTGATTGTTATGATAAACTCTCAATAACTCCTTTCAACGAAGGTGTATTTTATCAAGACAAAGTCTGAATGTATTGAGGTAAACCTGCAAATTCACTATGTACGTTTTTAATCAAGTTGGATTAAATACTTTTTCATGTTTCCAGGTCATGATTGAATCTTCGTGTTATATTTCGTATGTATAAAACCTATAGAATATTTTTACCTACGTGATTCACTTTCACTGACTCCTTCCCAAAATCACGTTTGACCCACATAAAAAGGGGCAAAGTAATCAATAGAAATAGTCCTTAATTCTTAGCAATAAAGGCCGAAATGAGTGCGTTTTGCGTGTTTTGTTTAGTATCCATGACAACGGTTTATGTACGCCTGTAAGTTCGATGACCTTTGTAAAGCAAAGTCATAGTCATAGGTTTCCATGAACGATGACGTCGTCAACGTAAATAAAGTTTCTCTATTATTTACTACATTACCTACTCGTTTGTTCAGTCTAGTAAGCAGCCACTGCAGTGAGTTAAAATTTGATTGGGTGATGGATGAATAAGAAAATATATTTAACTAATATTCCACAACAATAACGTGTTGGTCTAATTACTTTCAAACAAATTTATCTAAGAATTTAATTTGTGATATTAGTCATTTTTTTATTGCAAATAAAGCATCAATCCACTTTTTTACGGGTGCTCGGGTTTAGCCATTTTGTACAAAGTTTTACGAAAAGATTTCACCGTTGAGGTATATTATTATTATGTTCTCCGATTGTCTGGTTCACCTTCTATGTCATAAAAGCCAATGGCTTTCATAAAAATAACCTTGATCTTAAATCGCAAAACAACCCCAACAAAAGTAAAGGGGCGACATACGGAAATGGGCATTTTCTAGTGACTGTTACGTATTGGATGTATGTTAAAAAAGATAAAAAGATAAAAGATGTTTATTCAGTAAGTAGGCCGCACGGGCACTTTTACACGTCAATAATCTACCAGCGCTTCGCAAGAGACCACTGCTGAGAAGAAACGCCGCAAGAAACTCAACAGTCAGTCGTTTTTTAAACATTTCTTATGATATGATATTATACAACGGAAAATAAAACTTAACCTAGTATTATATAAAACAATGAATGTAACAAAAATATGTCTATATATATCATGCGTAGTTGAGCAGGAAAATGTGTCAAAACTCAAAATTTCTACAAGAACTCATAAATAGTAAATATAAGAAATAAATAAAAATTAAAAATTATACTTACCTATGACGGTGCAAAACAACACATAATTAGTTTCGATACATTCCCCTACATAAACCGTGTCCCCTAGACAATACACAATGTTTATATATTGGTATGATTAGGTTATTATTAAGATATTTAGGTGTTTAATTTAGGCCAAGCATTTTTATCTGTTAGATAGTCTTCGACCCTATAGTAAGCTTTAGACATCAACGACTTTTTCAAGTAATTTTTAAGTACTGGAAATGGTAACTTTAAAACTTCGTCAGGTAATTTATTATAGAAATGAATGCATTGACCTACAAATGATTTATATACCTTACGGACACGATGTTTATAAGATTTCCATTGCCGTTACCGGGTAAATTGTGTCGCGCTTAATGCAAGTTGTTCATTATGATTTTCTCTATTGTGCAATACAAAATACATAACACAACAGTATCATTATGACAAGACTTTCATTATAAAACTAGGCCATATGGACACTTAAAAGCATTATCGAATCAAAACTTCCCTACTAGCTCAGTCACTGAAAAATAGAATTTCTAAACATTCCCAGTTTAAAAATGTGCTCAGACTTAAATGCATAATCATAACCGACTTTCCCTTTCTTTCATTTACCAACTTACCACATTCCGTGCCAAAAAATCTATGGCCCCTCCATTTTGTATGAAAGTCAGGGAAGCTGGCATCGAATTCCTAAAGCCGAGGATGCATGTGCTCGCATGTGGCGTGTGCTAATAAGCGTCGGTACAACGCACGGGGCACGCGGCGAGGAGACTTCTATTTGAGCAACTTTTTATTCCACCACCCTGTCTGCGTACTCGGCAAACACACCGATTGGATACACAGAGACGGTATATGTGGCATACTTGTTTAGGAAAACTGTCAAATTAGATTTTGGAGCATCATAATGGCAAAACAACAGATCCAGACGTTAAAATAAGAGAGGCTGGATGGATGGAGGGTAGGGTGGTCCAAAAAACAAAAGTGTGTAATATTGTTTCTCCACAAGTTTCTTTTTATTTCGTAATACACGAAAATACGCTATACCAAGTTTTGTTGCAATTTAATAAAATGTACAGGTCACCCATACTGTTAAAATTGTTTCATATAAAAATGTATAAAGCTTCACACATCTAATAAAATTGTCGAATGAGAAAGTCTTTGGACAGATCATGACACTGTATTCTGAGTTGCAGCAGTAGGCAAAGAATATTCTACTTCTGTTTTTTATTTTTGCTAAGTTTACTAGATGTCGTTTTGTATGAGACAGATCTTTTTGGCATAAACTAAACGCTTTGGGCGACCAGTAAACGACCACTTAACAAGTTTAAATTTGACACATAAGTAACTAATTTATCGTAAACAAAAATAAGCTATGTGGAGGAATGATTTTATATAGGTACTTTATTTTTCTTCATACTATTTTGGACCACCCTAATGGAGGGCTTAAATGAATGACGCTAATCTCAAAAATTGTGGACGAGTCCGATGAAGTTGAACCCTGGTCAGCACGAGAAGGACTGGCACCTTTTCTAAACAGCACATTTAAACGAAACAACACAATAGCGGCCTGCACACGTTAAGTTAGGACCGCGGGAAACGCCACTCGCCGTTCCAATCGTCGTAAAGGCCGCTAATATGTCTCTCGGCTTATGTTAATAGAAATAGTAGGGTGAGATGGCATATAATTAGAAGAAGTATTTTCCACAGTGGAACTCACCGAATACACATTGACCTGTGTAGGTACTTGTTTGTCTACAAGGCGTAAAAAAATGAGCATTCAATGTCCTTTAAATAGTACTCGGGATGTCTCTTGACCAAGTCGAGACTAGAGTCAAGACAAAGTCGATGATGAAGCTTGAACGTTTGTTGCGAAGTTTATCATTCCCAACTACAGTGTGTTAAAGTTATATCAAAGTAAATACCTACTGCCGGCTGCGGCGAACAAGGTTTAACTCATTTCCCGGACACCGTTCCCAATATGCGCTGTCGGGGTGAATAGGTGAATGAATCGATCATTCTGGATTTGAGCGATAGAAAATTGCAATAGTTTTCTTACGAACACATGTCGGCGGAAGAAATGGGGCTGGTGAATAGATTTTTGTAATCCGCCTGTAACTTTGAATAGTCGACTTTGAATTGAAATGTCACGACGGTTTTCGTTTCAGTTTTCTCATTTTCCTTTTTCTTTTCCAATGCAAAGTCTTCTTAGATGAATTTTGCCATTGAAATCTGGAAGAATAATTTTCAATCTACCTATTCATTCTTTCATGTCTACGGCAAAGACTACTGCGCGGTTAGCACAAGTTGACCGCGACTTATTTGTCTAGTCTCCCTTTCTAACTAGTCATTAACGATAGAGACGCACTGAGCGACAAGTGAGAAAATACATCTTGTGCTATCCGTGCTGCTAAATAGTTTTGTTGTAATTCATGATTATTCTCTAAAAAGAAAAACATAATTAAACCAAAAGATTTAGGCATGTATGTAAAACAAAGTGAGTCTTGCCATTTTTAAATTTCCTGTATAGTGTTAAAAAATTCTCTTTATTACGCTGACGTAAATTTTCCTTTATTTGCAGTTACTGAACACCCTGTCGACGGATTTGGAGGAAATGCTGACGGAGCTGTGCGACGACAAAAACTTAGCCAGGTGAGTGAATTAAACCGGCGCTGAATGCAGTTAGTGCAACTGCATTCACGTGCAAATGAGTGCTAGTTTGTGGCTATTGTGCTGCTAAACGGTTCAGTGAAAGAGTTTTGTTTAATCTGAGTTATAATATTCATAAATAAGGTGTTAATTTTTATTATATTTCTATTAATTTTTACTGGAATAAAATTAATTTAGACTGATCTAAATATCGACGCTCTTTTTTTAAATAACTTTTAGGAACTTTACTTCTTTTTAGTAAGCAATGTTTAGTCTTAGGTGATCAAATCTTAGAAAAACATAAAGTATATATTTTTAGGTCTAGTGCGGACTAAATCACCTTAATGCATTTTGCTTTGTTCTGCGTTATGTTAACAGAGTATACAATAAGAGAACCCTCTGCAGCAGACACGGGGATTAAAGGGAGAGCATTGTAAAATTCGATTATTAATCCTTTCAATTTCCACGTGGGCACCTCAAAGGGCCGCAAACCATTGTAGGTGGGTGACACGCGAATGTTTGACATGTTTGTCTGGACCTGGGGGGTTACCATGACATACTAAAGCCGTACAGTTTAGGTTGAGTGTAAGGGACAGAGCTATAGCAGTTACACGGCATTATCTCCTTCTCTGACCGAAAACTGAATTGCTTAGCCATATCATGGTAACCCTGGTCTGTTTGAGCGAGTGATAATTACAGTATCCACTTTAAAATTCGGCTACAAAACAAGTAGAAAAATATGGATGACTTATATGCGCGATGCTATGCACGATTATGGTACTTTTAGCGGTATTGCGGAGGGAATAAAATAACGGTTCATGTAAGTACATATATTTTGGTACCTATTGTAGAAGTCGCACACGCCTCACGGTACGCATAAAATTCACCCACGACGCAGATTTTGCATAAAAATCTACGGAATCGTCCCGACACACCATCGCATTATGCAACCGGTGCGTCATTATCATAAGCGTACCGTACGTTATCACCGGGCTAAACCAAATCCACACTCTCCTTTCATTTCATACTCGAGCTATTCAAATTGAAATACCAAGTTGTAATACCAAAATGTTAAACAAAGCTATTATAATTAATTTTATACGAGTAAGGGTCCGTTTGTTTAGGATCCTCATACAAAACAAGAACTTGGCAACTCGTTCGAAGTTTAATAGACTCATATCTAAATTCGTATTTAATGAACTGTGCTGTCAAAAACAACAGCATGTGTCCAAAACAGCCTGAAGTTCAGGACAAAGCATTATGAATAATGAAACACCCTTTGTACAATGTTCGGCTGTGAGCACGCCCGGTACGTGTATATCTACGGCATGCTTCCAGAATTTGCGGTAAAATCGTCGGTAGGGTGTCGTAGGGTAAAAAATGGGGACACAAAGTGTTTTTACGGCTTTAATACGAGTTTATTAAAATATTTAAAGCGGAACTTTAGCGCGAATTTCCCTGAAGACGTCCCTAAAGGTCCCCCGACCCTCGGTTATAGAACTTTCAGCTATCTGTTACTGGAGTGATAAATTAAAACAAAGTGTATGAACGACGTCGTCGCCGCATTTGTGGTAATGAACAAATCTGAGAAAAAAAGGGACGTTTGATTTCTTGCTCAGCTTTTCTTAAAAACAAAGAACTGGCAACCTTTTATGTTTAATTGCTTATAGCTTCTATACATTGACAATTAGGCACAGGTCTTAAAGTCTGGCGACTCCTTTTGAAGATTGCATGGCGGTGATTTAATGGAGTCAACCGACTGAATGAGCGGAATCGGTGAACAAAAGACCTTAAATATGTATTCTATGCTAAATTAAAACATGCTGTAAATGTATTTTTCATTCAAGGGAACAAAGGAATTTAGCGTTTAGTTCATAGAGAAGGTATAAAATATTTAATCAATGTGTTACAAAGGATACTAACTTTTTCAATCGTAAAAGCTCAGCAGCCGCGAGGATATGTCACATCACATTTGCCTGTTTTGGGATTCTTTCAAAAAAGCGGTCGGACAAACGAACGAGTGAATGTCGCAGCGGCGAGTTTAAGTAGTCCCGTCAGAGCGAAGAAAACACATTTCTAACGCGTGCATTTTCAATTTGGCAGCATATTGGCTTCTGTCGATAAGATCGAACGTATAAGCATGTATAAGGCTGCCTATTCACTCGTTCGTTCGTCCGACCGTTTTTGAGAGAATAACACCCCTGGATTCTGAATGATTGAATAGGGGGCAGGGGCTAATATCAAATCAAATCAAATCATAAGTAATATAAATCTTTCTGAATGTTACCCAATAATAATAGCCTACAGACTATTTAGGGGAAAAAAGCGCTATTGAAGAGGTTCTTAAGTGCCGCATTTGATGAGGAGAGAAAAAAAAATACTACATCAACAAAGTAAAAGCACTAAAACTGTCAAAAGCAAAACTATAAAATTTAAATTCTTCATTCCAAAAAAAAAAACTGACGCGTTTTACGTTCGTCTCGAATTTTCCGCAGACTCTGAGTTTGGGGTAAAGAGAAAAGTTTTATGACGTCTTTATTTTGAAGGATGCTTCTCTGGCTAATTGTGAAACGCAGTGAGATATTAAATTTATACGGTTTTCCCGCGCCCAGTCCCCTTACTATTTACGAGTACCTACCCTTATTGCGGTGAGTAAAAGATCCGTCACTCTCGCACTTACATATTAGTCGGAAAGTGAAACATTGACATGTTTATCTACATTCATAAACACAAACATATTAGTCGCCAAAAATAAGTTAAGTTATTTCATTTTGTTGAAGTTGAGTTTTCAGTGGCAGTAGGTTATGGTTATGGTTGTAGTAACAAAATTATTTTGCTGCTCTCAAAGGGATTTCAAAATTAAAATTAATGGCCATGAGGTAAATAAAACAGAACATAATATACAGTTTACTCGTTTCTTTCCTCCTAATTAATTCTACAGTCAAACTTTTCGTTCTTCATTCAAGTCACCTTGCTTCGTACATAAATATTACATCATTTAGCACTTTCTTTGACTTTGAACTCTTAATTGCTGTTTAGGACCTCTACTTGTATGTATGTACTTTAAATCGCATAAATTCGTTGCTTCATTTTGATATAAATAAAATCACAAACAAACTTTTTTTAATTTGTACTACCTACAAAAATATCACGTCAGATAATTTAAAAGGAAGTATTAAAACCGGACATGAAAACGTATTTTATTGAAAGCAAATCCAACGTCTGAGTTTACAGTGCCATTGTGCAGGCAGACATTGTGACGACCCTTTTGTGGTTGTGAGCGCTATATCTCTACTTATTGCGCTTTTAGTTCTTAAAACCTCAGAACCCTTTCATATTCGCCTGTAGGGATGTTTCTGAGGATTACTTTTGTGGTAAAATATACAGGGTGTTTGGCTGTGAATTAGATTTAAAATGATTTAATGACTAAAACATTTGCATTTGACTACGAATCTCCCTGTAGGTATATTTACTAGGTAACTTCAAGGAGTAATCTGAAGTTAAGACTCCTTGTACGTACTTTGTTTAGTAATGTTAACACATTGTCAGACTCATATTGGTAAAGGTAAAGACACAGAAGTAAATAAAAAATAATCTATTAAATATTTACCTATTTATCAAGGTTCTTAATACTTGACTAAGTAATACCTGTAAAATATAGATAGGCCAAACGCGCTAGAGTTATTTAAATACAATCTAGAAGAAATTAGGGCCTAAATCAACCTGTAAGTGGTGGGTTTTCTTGTAAGAGTAGTCTTTACTTTTTCGTATTTATTTTTGGATAAATCAACCAATCAGTAAAACAAGGGTAAATGTACAATTAACTGACCCGAAAAAAGGAAACATCAGTGCTTCAAAAAAAAACAAATTTCGATGTCGACGTCTGCCCGCAATGCTCGTCACTATGGTACTTTTGAGTGATTGCAAGCGCTTCACAAACAATGCCGCCGGAGTCAATCCCAGCCGCGCTATTGGAATATTGTATGGCTATCACTGTTTGCTCGCGGCACGCATACACTCGCAATCAGGACAACGGTTTATTTTACTGTCAATATGCTCTGGAGACTTATTAAATAAAAACAACTGAGGTAGGTAGAAGTCGGGCTACTATTGCTAGTTTTTTTCGTGAATTCGGTTTTTCCAAGGAGGTTTAATAGGGTTATTTTTTGGATTGCATGTCAAATTGATGTAAATGGCTGCGAAGTTGAAATTGTCTATTTTTGCGCTTCCTGTTTGGCATGTTCGCTAACCTGATTTGACCTGGCGTCATTATTTTGAGCTTCTTTCTTACTTAAACGATAAAGAAGACGAAGGATCAAACACAAATATTTATATTATCGTCAGATAGATCTTCACAACAATATAACTATCACTATTGTACTATTTGTACTCGTAACTTTAGAAGATCAAAACTCTCAACGCATTTTTAGTAACGCATTTTTTTGAAAAGCACGCTTGTATTACGAGGACGACGTTCATCGAATTCAAGTGAAAACGGACGCTTATTTTGGATATTTTCCTCAACGCTTTTCATGATTTCTGGATTTTTGTACCCTTCACAAAATGCTAAAAATTTTAACTTCCATAGACGCCTTTTGTTCTACTACACTCATCAAAAATGTCTAATAATCATATACATTATCGCTTCGCACCGCATTGCAGTACAATGCATTTTTTAAAATAATATAGATGTATTTTGGTTTGGTGTGTATTACTATAATGAAATTGTAATTTAACAGACTAATTGCGCTCGCATGACTGCTTAAATTCGGTATTAATTTATAGTTCAGTGGATTGAAACTAGTGATTACACTAACGAGGTTCTAGTCAGGCTGATAATAATTCACAAGCTGATGGCAAATAAACTGTGTTCTAAGATAAGTGTTAACTCAGTAAACCTCCTTTACTTATTTAAACTATCGCGGTTGATAATATCATGATACCCGATATTCAGTTATTCTATAAGTAGTCTAAATATTGATACAAAGAGTTTCCCTCCTATTAAAAAATAATAAAATTTGATATTTTTTAGCATTCGTTATATACCTAATGGCTGATTTACATTGATCCAGTAAAAGCATGCCAGTAGAAGTACATTGCGCCGGCGCCGTTACAATAGCTCTCGCCTCAAACTTGAAAACCAACTCGTCAATGTACTTCTACTGGCATGATTTTGCTGGACTAATGTAAATCAGCCCTAATTGTTGCGCTTTGTTAGCAATAGACCGACGTTCGACTTGCAGTTACGGGAATAATAATGATTTGAGCATTAAATATGATATGTAATGATTATTACCAATAAATAATTATTATGCTTATGATTTTTCAACCATATCATTTAAATATCTAAATCTTGCCAATTATCGTATCCGCGGTACGAACTTGTTTTATTAACTTTAGTATCATAAGTAAACCTACGTACTTATTACACAGTGCAGTGTAAGCACATCATCGGAGGCGAATGTGTTTTTTTTAATGGATTTCTTCTCCCTTTTCCTAACGATTACACGCATCGAGCAGTTGCATCATTCCTTGCCACATTTCTTTATATCATCGAGGGGAGAGGCGGTAATTATTTCCAAATTAACCGCAGCTAGGGTAACCGCCGGCTGCGCTAAATTAAATCGAACGACGCCCCCGATGGTCAACGATCGGTGCGTTTACCCTGTAATGGTGCCATGAAAATCTATGGCGGCAAATGTGTTGCAAATGTCGCTTGATGAAGGTTTTATTGATTACTGAATATCTGGATAAAAATACAACGTTTATCAACTATGTATTTAAAACTAGTCGTATACAATCAAATTTAGCATTTGCATCATGCAAATTTTTTGTTTATATTAAAAAAGTTACCTTTTAATTTTACATCAAATGTACCTACTCAGTTATGATCTTTTTCTAGTCCATCGTGTCATTCACATTTGGGTTACACTTTACGAGCCTTCCATAAAAACGTTAGTGTTCCAAATTCGAATATCTGGAACGAGGAACATTTATTCCCCCAATAAAAATATTAGGTCGTAAGCCACACCGCGAAAGTGTTGCCAGCCATTACAACGAAGCGACAAAGACAACGGCCAATAACTGTAACACTAACAATAACATTTGTCTATGCCGCCGCCCTGTTGTTGACTACCAAGCCAATTTCTGTGCCAAGCCAAACTAAAACTACGACTAAGAAACTTTAGCTTGAACAAAATGCGACCTTAACTAGTTGAGCTAAAGACAAATAATAATGAATGAAAGGCAAGTTGCTTGTTAAAATATTTGGGTAAGGATTTAGGAAATCTTGAATTAAGCTAATACATGCTAATACTCGGTTGCTTTCAAATAGTAACGAACGATATCAATTTAATTAAAACCAAAATTAGCCCTGCCATGCAATAGATGATTATGTTTTAAAAACGAAGAATATAACAGACGTGGAGTCACTTCGCTACCGTTTGGGAGTGATTTATTATTTGGAATAATAAAGAGTTCTAAAAGTACTTTGTTTTCACAATGGATTCCTGTCTTAAAGGGACATTTTTCCCTTATTTATCTCCCGTCATAAACTTGTGAAAACAGTTGAAGGTGAATAAATAGAAGGGTATTTCCATGCGTCTAAATCCAGTGTAATCCCCGTCCTATCCCTTTGTGGTGCGTTTATCCTGCTAAATATAGTCTACACAAACGTAAACGTAGATTTGATATTATAAATAACATTATTGTGAGAAAGTTTGTTACACTTTCGAACGATCTCCAGTGTCATTTTTTCTGTAAACTTATGCCGTATACCTACTAAACTTTTTTTTTCCCAAAACTTAATTGAAGTTACTTTAATTAGGTACCTACAATTATATGAGATGTGACCGTGTTCGTTACATTTTACAAATAAATTGGAGTTAATAAAAGCCGAGGTGTTATTTTTATAATTCGCTTAATCCGATAGTAAATACAGAATTACTAAGACACGTGATAAATACAATGACCGTGTTAAATATACTTAAGTTTATCATTTTAATGCTTATTTTTTTAACAAGGCAAGTGTAATGTTAAGACAAAAAGCGTTCCCTTCATTGCGAACCAACAGATGCGGTTGAATAATTACTCCTAGATACGGCGTTTCGTGTGCGGAGAAAAAATATAAGGAAAAGATTTACTCCAGAAATTAATGGACGCAATTTTTGGAGCCCAGAAATTTATGGCATGGGCCAGTGAAATACTTATCTTTTGTGTAAATTATTAAAATATTAGATTAGCAAAGACGACGATTATGTAGATAGTATGTTTCCTAGCCACCCACTATATCTATCTAGTCTAGATGTAATTAGTTATTACAAATTGTTTACTAAAAATAAAATAGTGTCCAAATAACCCTAACCTTAACCTTATGTCAGTAATAGTTTTAAAATTGTTTATTTTTTATTTTATTGAAACAATAAAAAAATGAAAAATGAAATATTAAATTGAGAGAAGAAAATTATCTTTTTTTTCTGCTGTGTGTCCCTATAATTAGAAGTTATGCAGGGTAAGTATTAGTAAAACATGTGAATAAGCAAAATCTACAGAACAAACAAAATACATTACAACGGTAGCCACTTACTTTTCAACGAATGGTCAACCACTCTGACCATTAATTTCACACTCGCCAAAATTAATTCCTATTTCTCAAAACTGCCCCAAGGCAGGTCAGTGACACGGTATACGCATCACGCTCTAAACACGATTAACGACCTGCGATCAGGGTGACCACACTTCACTATAACTTGGGTAATACTGGCTAGGAGAACAAACTGATCGCAATTTTCCGCATGTATTTGCAAGAAGTGAGACGTGTGCGTTACGTCAGCTAAGTTTTAAGTTATTGGGATTTTGAGGGGATGTGTCCTGTCAGATTGTAAGTGTTAATGGTTATCCTAGTAATGCTTCTACTAATGGGAAAAGCTTGTGGCCCCAGGCCACTAAAGAGTTTTAGGACGCACGATGTTTGTAATAGGATTAAAAGCAAAATAAGTGTAATTAAATTGGCCAGTGATTTGAGGCCTACGCATTTTTGTGCCTTTTCCCCGCGTGGAATAGGTTTATGCTTGTTCGAAGAAGGTTTTACTTAACTTGATTGCAATTTGTTTTATGGACGGCAAGAAAATATTTAGGGAACGTTGAATTTGTCTATAGTTTTCAAAATATAGATAATGGAGCCAAATCGGATCGTGTTCTCTAAATTTAAATATCTGTAAACTTGAATTTTTGAACGACAAACTCGATTCAAGTTTTAATAATTTTTTTATTAGAGAACGCAGTCCGAAGTGTTCCAAATATAAATGTAATTTTAACTTCAAACATAATTAATACGTATTCAGGATCATACTTAAGAAGTTTTTTTTGCTGCAAGTTTAAATTGACTTTTTTATAATTATTTCAGTGAAAATTTACTTGATTGCGGTGTCGAAAATATGGAATTAAATATTTTTTGATCTGTATGTTGGATTACTGATGAGACAAACTCCTACTTACAATGCAGAAATATATGACCGTCATAATCATTGATGTCAATGCAAGATGATCACAGAGACACTAATTAAATTTTGCTTGCACTCTAAATATTTAATATCAGTCCGTGTCGAGCGCCCGGAAACCGGAGTAGACCATGCACAAAGCCCATTAGGGTCTATTTACAAGTCGGCTAAATTTAAAACACGTACAAGGTAAACGTAAAGGCAAGAGGATCCGCCACTTCCCGGAGTGGATATTATTATTTCATAGCGCTGGATGCATTAGCATAAAATTCAGAAGTTTACCTATTCCGGAGGATGATATTTTCACGGCGGACGTAAAAACCGGAAAACGGCTATGATCATCGTGAAATTTAAAGATGATACTGCTTATCACGAAGTTCTTATGATAAGTGAAATAAAAAATAATTTACGTGTTCTAGGTTATTGAATGTTTGTGGTACAATTTCACACCTTACAATGATTATAAATAAGAACCTTTAATTGGCTATCTAGTTATGCTAGTTTACTTCTATCATGTAATATATGCTGCTGGATCTCCAATAAATCATAACTTAGATAATTATAATCGAAAGAAATTATTTACAAAATTAAAACGTAGGTATATTCGACGCGTTTTATGAAAAACAAATACCTAAATTAAATTGAGAAATTTCTAAATGAATACCTACTTTATTTTCTCACGTCTTTCAAAATTTCAGATAGGTAGTCTTTGAAACTTACTTCAGTTCATAAATATAATACACTACAGTAAAGTGACTATATTGTATTCAGAATTGGTTAAGAGTAAGTACAAGATTTTTTAAGGCGTATCCATATCATCGTTGGATAATGAAATAATTTCCTCCCTCGCCTTTCGGAATACCGCCGGGCTACCCACGGTTTTCGCTCGAGACTGAAAATTTATTTTCACATCGAGTGTCCATAATAGATACTACAGACGGTTTATTAAACCCAACATGAACGGCTGTTCTTAAACCCCCGTACATTATTTAAGTTCACTTAGGCAGGTGTTTTGCTTGTAAATTTTGGCGTATATTACCATTGTGCCCAAGTGCCATTTTAACAAATAAAATTAAGTCAAACTGGGATATTGGAATGGGTGGAATTATCAAAGTTTAAGTTGTATGTCGTACATACTATGAAGTAGAACAGAAAAAATAAAAAAGTTATTGCAATTTTGAAATAACCATTACTATAATAAGTAAAAAAATAAATGCACGTAAAATCAAAGTACATCTTTACCGGGTAAACATAAATATTTTTCACAAGAACAACGTAAGTACATAACAAAGATAAACAAAGACACATAAAAAAACTCTTCTAGTCTCATTTATATAGTAACTTCCAACGCTTTGTCTGATCTAAAAAATTATGTATAGAGAAAGCTGTTACCGGTTTTTCTTAAATACCCAAATACAGCACAAGAACATTTATACTGTACCAAATCAGTACTCTATTAGTGTCCCGCATAAATAAATAAATAAATAATAAATAAATAAATATAAAGCTACGTTTTTCCCTAACGAGAGTTTGACTACTACCTTTAATTTTGTTTCTCGATATTTTCGACAAAGTTCGCACCATGATCATTAACAAAGCTTATCATTGATCTGCTTGACCTACTATCGATTTAACTCCCGCCCTCATGTTGACTTGAATGACGTTCTCATTTTTGCATTATAAATAAAATTTTAGTAACTCATTTTATAAAATGAGGTGGTGCAATGTCCCATCTCAAATAAGGTGAGGTACTGCTATGTACATAATAAAGTCTATTCACAAGAGCTGCCACGAATAACACGAACGGAACTTATGTCACGTGTATGAGTGCCATCCATTTAAATCCAAAACTTATATTTATTTTACTCAAATGTACATTTAAAAATTCACTTAACTAATCAATTCATTCGTGGCAGCTTTTATAAATCGAACCTCCGCCTATATTCTAGGCGGTAAAATTCAAATCGTATTTGACCTGTTATGGTATTGTTTTTAACTCTGCGACCGTTACTGTGAAGTAAATAAGAGCTATCAAAACGTTAACAATACGATAACACGACAAAAACGTTATTGTTTTTACCGTGTAGAAAAGAGGCCCTGGACCCCTATTTTACAGGGTAAAACCATAATAATTCAATTCACACAAGATGCATTGCGCTAAGTAGCGTTTCTATTCGATTCGTTTTTAAACCAATCGCGTCACTGGTAGATGACGTGATACGAAAAGTCACGTGATCTACCAGTGACGCGATTGGTTTAAAAACGAAACGAATAGAAACGCTAGTTAGCGTAGTGCATCTTGGCAGGGCCCTCAGTTGACTCAACTACCAGCGTTATTCTACGTATTCCTCCATCATCTACATATTTCGTCATTTTCGTCTCATTAAAAATGATGCTGGGCCCGTGTACCTTTGGTGTGACAAAATCTAAATAAGGAAGTGACACATACGAGGTGCCTCATCTATGAGGAGCTCAACAATATTAGAAATTCTGACTTCACAGTTATTAAGTAAATATTTAAACCAAACCAGCCACTGTTGCAAATTACGCTCGCAGTTGCTTTATTTGTGTCTATATCAGTTAAACAATGCCTTAACCTCAGAGCCTATATTAGATTCCTCGCAGAAGTTTCGGCATTAGATTAGTTTCTCGGTCCCCCAGGCCCTGAGTGCATATCCTTGTTTGACATGAGACTCCGTAACTTAGGAGTTGCGGGTACAAAAGTAACTTTCTACTCCTAGTTTATGTACTTACCTACATTGTACAGTAAGTACACCCCTTTTATAATACATTCAGTTGCCAAGAATACTCGCGTCGAGCACATTTTGTATAGCAGCTAGCAAGACAACGAAATGTTAAGGGTACATGAAAAATACATGTATAGTCAGTTATGAATCTCAAAATATAGGATTCGCAATGAATACGTACTACTGACTTACAGATATAAATCTAAATATAACTTCTAATTTTCACTTTAAAAAACCTAAACACGAAAATCACGTACAAAATTACATGGTTCCTAACTTTCAAAATGCAATAACTGAAGAAGTTACTAAGTTGACTAGACATCTTCTATCCGTGTACCGTCCATATACATATTTTATGTACTTACATGTTTATGTCAAATCTTGATGAACAAAAAACAATCTTTACATTTCTACATACCTTTTATTCCGTTTTGAGACATAATAATTGAGAGCCGAATTGCGTAACGTTTGAGGCAAAAACTAAGCAACTCAAAGAGGCTTTCATGAATGCCTTGTCATAATATCCCTCGTGTCACGGTGGCTGAACGAATGTAATGCTACTAAACTCGTTAATTTACGTACATAATCTCTGTAATAATAATATGTAATGTAGGGATTAAGTTATCCTAATCTAGACACTATTATACGCGTAATTGTATCAATTTGTTTGTATTGTAATTGAGTTCTCGAAAACGGCTCTTAGGATTTTCGAAAATCGGCAAAAATACGAATACGAATTGACGTAAGAGGGTCATTAATGACCGATCACGTCGACCGATCACGTCAACCGTTAATGTCAACTTTTATACATTTCGAATCGATAGAAAACAGAAACGTTAGCAGCGTTTGCATCTTGGCTACGCCTAGACCTTGCCTTGTCCTAGAATTAATAAAAAGAATTTCATTATTTCGTAAACCCTAAAATGAAGTAGGTATCATGTTGTGACAGTTCCTTGGAAATCTCGAAGTAAAATGTCTTATAAAAATCACATAAGGTACTTTATAAAATGGATTATATTACCCTGGTAAGCGTTATCACGGAGTCCTCGGTTGCTGCGTTTGCCGCCGGTATGTGTCGCGAAGCAAGCGGGGTGGTAATTATTCAAGAGGCATTTGAACATCTGCGTGTTCTCACAGTTTGTAGATTTTTTCACTGTTTCTTGCATTCGCTGGGAATTTTATTCGTTACAATTTTCACGATTCTAAATAGGGAACGATTTGTGCTGTAATTATTAAGCAACACCGATTTTCTGTCAGGGTTAGGAGGGTACGATTCCTTTTTATGGTCAGAGTCTAACCGCCGTTTACATTTACCGCCGAGACATTTTGGAAACCATTTACTCGTTCCTTTTTCAAGCTCGTGTATAAAAATCGTCATTGGAACGACTTAAGTAATCGTCATTAACTGACTCTGAGTGCAGCCGTAGCAGACTGTACACTATCGGACGATTTTGTGCGGTTGTCCTTAGTTCCCTGTTCCATTTTTACCAAGTTAGTAGAGATAAAACACAATCGGTGGATGATTATATATCCGGTCCCTATATTTATACAATCCATGGGTATATTAGGTTACTTTCAATTTAAATTTGCTACAATTATACGTGTAAGAATCCGCAATTTAAATACTAACGGATATTATTCCGCAGTTTGCAGGGATAAGAACTCTAGGCTCGTCATAAGCACTCATAAAATCCCTAAATCAATACAATACAATACAAATACTCTTTATTGAACACCAAAAAACACAAACCTCTGTACATTTAATTTATGGGTATACTACAGGCAGTCTTACCGCTAAATAGCGATCTCTTTCTAACTACTAGAATCAACCAAACAACCTAACATAAATCAAGGGGTAGCTCTAGGTTTATTACTTTTAAATACTTTAATTACCTTTCAAAAAATTAAGCTTGGAGCTAGCTGATCCTCCATTTTTTCCAGTCGGTTGGCGTTGCGTATTACGAGTGCGTACAATGCGTCGCAGTCGGCATTCAAGGGGATTTAATTAGAGATCGCAGGCGCAAGTAATGTAGCGTGAAGGATAAGGGAGATCCTAATGATGAACGACTGAGAATAAGCTTTGTTCCTTTTGTTTTTAAATATTTCTTGAAAAAATGCTGGAAATGAAAGCGGCCGCTACCTTACGTTGTTAAATAAAAAATTACGGTTCTCTGTTGTTTTAGTACGTACTCGTAATTAGTGGTAATTTAACGAATTCACTAAAAAAAGGTTCCCAAATTATCTCTTAATAATGCCTATGAACAACTGACAAACGACGTTGGTGATACGTCGTTGGTGAGATCTGTCATGTAGGTATGTACCCTCAGCCCAATGGAACGGTGTCACAGTGATATTATAAAACAATTTGTTTGAAACTTCTTACGAGTTGAATCATAACGTCGCTATGACATAGTTCTATGGTGGGTCAGGGTTCCATTGGGCTCACTTTACTGCTTTGTCACTTTAACGTTATGTAATATGTTTGAACGGCTGCACTAATCTATCAAAGGCGTTAAAGCGACAAGGTAATTATAAGACCGACTGTACCATAATTTGTACTCATGCATTGATGCATGTTTCTAATATTTTTTTACTATATGTGTAACATAGCTAATGAATAATGTTATGCTGCCTATGTATGTAGGTATGCACTCTGTACCATTTCAATCTGGGAATCTAATATTAAAAAAACCTCTCGGACTTTTTGCCTGTTACGTTGCTCTGTTCCAGAGCAATATGTTTGTTTTGCTGGCACCAGTTTTTGTCAACAAATATGAAAACGTTGGTGTCACTTTTAATAAAACGGTTTACGAGCGTACCGTTTGCGGTTGTTGTTCGAAATATTGCATTAGAGTGTATCTTATTGCTTGATATTTTGGTATTCCTTTCAGATTTTCCCTTTTACCTGTATTTTAATAAAATCTACGATAGGACAATGCAAATCTCTAACGTAAACGATTTTAGAAAACTGTTCAAATTTACGGAATTGGCATAAGCGCTTGAAGCGACACAGTTGTCTCAATTCTATACGTTTTCGATCACGATAACGTTCGCAGTGAGTGTAGTTGGTATGTGTATGAACAGTTAACCAATTGGTTCCTAGGTCACTATGGACTATGTCAACGTGACGTTGTAAACCAAATCATGAGAAGATTCTTACTTTGACAACGTAACTTTTACACAGTCCATAGTAGTCTGAGAAATCGAGCGCTCGAAAGTAGAAAATAAATCGTATGGAAAGGATCGTCACAACCAACCCTAAACTTGAATAATTACGTATTACGTTCACTTTCGAATGAAATTTTCAAGCGTTCGATTCTTAAAAATTGCCCTGATGCATGGGCTAACACGGAACTGTCATAAATCAAAATATTTGACTCTACTTACTAGAAATCTTACAAATTTATCTGAGAATAGATTAAACAAAAATGCTATGTCAGCGGTCATTCATATTTCCGGCAGTTAAACAAATTAATGCGTATCTTTTGTCCCTGACATCTTACTGGCATCAAAGAGAGATGGGTGTTTGGGGTGATACTGGGGTGCTCTCTGATGCGTCGAATGGCGTGCTGTCAATCCGTGTGCATTTTGCTCGATTGTGTTTACCGAGCGTGTCTGAAATCGGTTGCAGTCGTGATGAACAAGTGTCGCAATGTGACAGACACGAAATTGCATGAGACGTCAGTTTTTGGGTACCTACCTACGCTGTATCTAGCGTTGGCCTTCATAAAACTTTGTTTTTGACCATCTTGTTGGTATCATCATTATCATGAACTGAGGGCTTATAGGCTAAAGCCCTCGCAATCACGATCGTTTTCATTTTGAAAATCGAAGGCTTGTCTGCATACAAAATGAAAACAATTGCTACACTTTGAAGCCCGTTCTGATTGCGAGTGCGTTGGACAATAAGCCCTCTGGTCTGACGAAAGTCGTCCACAGCTGGAGAAGGCCTTTCCCCCTTGTTTGATTTTATAACATCTACAATAAATACACGGGGACTAGCACTTTAATACGGAGATACCTAGACACATTCACATTAAAATTTTCATCTCCATGTATAAAAAAAGGTTAACTATGTCGTTCATAAGTAACTTAATTCGATCCATAACCTTACAACGTTTTTAATTTACGGGAAAAAAATCCCAACCTCTTTTCTACTCATGAATGAACCACCTTGATAACTGTTCAAGGACCGTATTAAATTATTTTACAAAGTGCTCGAATACCGGTAGTAAAACATCATAGTAAAATGAGATAAAATCTTTAGCCGGCAATTGACTGTGTTTTATGACTTTTCTGGGTTTAACTGCCGCTGACGCCAGCTTTAACCGATATAATAAAAGGCTCTTTATAGTCATTCAGAAGAAAAAGGATGGACCACGTTATTCATGACATAATTATATTGCAACGGAAACTCTAATCTTGCTGTTTTATAATTATGCCCGATATATTTGAATAAATAATACTGAACAATTGGGATACACCACATTATACAAAGAGGTATTCAAAAGCCCTTTACTTACTAAATATTTCAATTTAGAATTTAGAATGCATCTGAACTTTACAAAGTATTTACTTACCTACTAGGAAAGAGGTTTAAGGGCCATTAAAAAGCATAATTGATGTAACTTATTCTCTTGAAATGCATCTAAGCGACCGTTTTATTTTTAAAGAGTACTTATCTTTGAATCCTAGCTTAGCGCACCCCTATCACAAGAAAGCGCTGACAAAATAAGGCTTTACGATTTGTCTGGAGATAGTTTTAAGTGTAAATTGAACCATCTGCTAGTGAATTTTCAAACTCAGAGTTAAAATCTTATTTTACCAGAGGGATACTCCTCAGTACCTACCTATGGGTACCTTTATTTATGCTTTAAATAGGGTTCCACCATAGTACAGGTATGTAACAATGGGCCGTGATTGCGTGTCGCAGGGTTCGCGGTTTAACCCTCACCGCACCAGACGCGGAATATTTAATTTAATGGCATTTATCAGTCTCATTCATTACATGTGATTAAAATGTTCAAGTAGCTTAATTATTCAACGATTTGCACTTAATTTGGTGATGGATTAAATAATATTAATGTGGATGAGATAGCAAGAACAAAAAATAAAGAAGGAACGCGTGTGAAATTATTTCCATAAGAATAAGAGTGGTATTACAAAAGGTAATACGGAAATACAATAGTGACTTAATACGAAGTGAAACGAAAAAGATTAAAAGGAGTAAGTAGATATAAAAATTGGATTACTTGTACTTTTAATATGCACTCTTCAGTTCCTGACACAAGAACGTTCTGATTTTATCAAAAGTTCTAGGTCTTCCTTCCTTCGTAATGAAATAAAGGTAGGGTTGGAGATAAAATGTAAAAGTGCTTTTAATAAAAATTTCTTTGAGTTTGAACCTGAAAGCGAGTTGGTCATCTTTGTAAAGGTGTGTCAGACGCGAGGCAATTGAAAGGCGATTTTTACACAGGCGGCCAGAGGTTGCGGGACTCCTAATTCAATTTACCGTCTACCCTCCGCAAGGGGGCGCTACAGAGCGATAATGCAATTTGATTGAGCTACTTATTGGTCCTTTACCTTTTCATTACCACGACTAAATTTCGATCAAACAGAAATTCCATTCCCTCAAAGGCTGAGTTTGTAATCGCATTCAAATAATTTCGATTCTTTCCGAGTGTGAAAACTCTCGAGTAGAATAAGGGGGTCTTTACTGTTAACAATGGAAACTTTTCACTTTTTACTTTGCTCCCTTGACACCTGGAAATACGCGAGATGAATGGTTGCTTTTTGTTGCGAAAGTTATTTTCGCTTTTGAAGGCTCCGGTTGAGCCCCGGCCCTTTCATTCTCGACGCGATTAAAAACTGAGCCCTTCCCAGCCGGGTTCTGACGTTTGCTCAAAATTGAAAAAGTTATCATGTACTCGTAGTAGGACGATATATTTCTTTATATGTAGGTACCTAACTTGACAATGATCAATTTAGCGTAAGCAATAGTTATATACCTATCTAATTTTGCAAAGATTTTATTTAGAATATACTCACTTTAATGAAAACTTTTGTGTTTTATGTCATTGTTAGTTTACAAGTCAATCCATTTTGAAGACCAAGTGGACGTTTAAATTAATACTCGTAATATTTGACTGATACCCGTTTTCACATACATTTATTAGGACTCCTAAGACTCAGAAGTGTCTTGCGTCAGCTGTAAATAATAAATTTTCTTGTCCCTTACTTGTATAAAGGCCTCAAATAATGATTCTCTGATTGTTGTTCCTATGTAAAAGCAAACAGAATTAGAATCTTCTTAGTACTCCCAACTCCCCCAGATGGTTTAATATTGACTTAGCCCCGCGAATATTCAGAGGATTGTGAGCGAACACGTGTTGTACCAGTGTCCAGAGCGCCTTCCTGCCTTCTGATAAATTATTTATACAGCCTGTGTTACGGCGGGAGCAATTCTAGGGCTGTCCTTTTAAATACAACCTGTAGAAAGAAAAGACTTCAGGAAAAAATGTTGATGAAGGTTTTAGGTGTCAATTTAACGCGGTTTTTATATCTTAATCTTATTTCCATTACCTTTTTTTTTGGAAACAATTACACGTTTTTCAGTTGCCATATATAGATAACGCAACCACTGTGCGCAGGCAGACCGACATATTTGGCATCAGGGAGTTGCCCTCTATACTGCGAACCTAGAATAATCACACCCGTATTCACAAACAATTGTTAAGGGAGTAAACGCACTGGGTTCAATACAGCTTTGTGATTGGTCCTTTTTGACCGACCTTTTGTTTATGAGACGATTTGAACCACCCTGTGCGTTCGTGAGCACTGTGAGACCTCATAGTGACGTTTGTGAATACGGGTGTCAATTTCGGAGATCGTTCCCAGATTTATAGTGACCTCCTAGTCTATTAGTTAAACAGTGACTATAGTAAGGACGCAGTGCCAACGACACGTAACAGTAGCTTTGTCTTTGTAATCAACAAATACGACACAATTTTCCAAGGTCAAATAAGTAAATCCATTTTTGGAGTCCAGATACTTACATCTTATACGTTTCAATGTGCTATACTGCACTGTAAACACGTACACAGCATATGAATCTGATTCACAATAACATTTTGTATTTTCAATTTCAATGTAGCTGACTTTATAATTTTCTTAGACAATAAAATTGATACAAAAATATTGAAACACTAGAAATGAAAACTTAAACTCCTTCCCGCTATGCAATGCAAAGGAGTCAGAAGCTTCATGAGAAGTGAAATTCATTTCATGTCGCGACAGCCCTGCCAGGAAAGTAACGGAGGTTACGTCAGTCTGAATATATTCTGACAAGAAATTAATCACGTGGATGGTAGCAGTAAAACTCTCTTTGGAACAATCTAACAGTACAAAAGAAAAATAAGTTTCTTTGTTGTTAGTTACAGGAATGTTCGTATTGGCTTGGTGAACATATCATCTACGTAGCACATTTATTGTAGTAACTTTTAAAAAGTTGCAGTAGCACCGAATGCAATTACGACTGCGCTGTTTTAGTAGATATATGATGAATTATTTGAAACAAACTTGTAACTCGACCAATTTACTTGTCATTTACTTAATAAAATACAGATAAGGTTACACACTTAAAAAACAATCCTTTTTCGTAGTTTAACAAGCAACACTGCCCTTGTAAAACTACGAAACAAATGCTTGCACAGTATTCCAACACTTTTAATAACAATGTTCTTTATCCATAACATTACCACAACTATAATGCTTCGCATATATTCAAGAGTTCCTCTCAGACAAGATCCCAGAGATCCCCACCGCATATTAAGCCGTTTGCCAGCTCTAGACCTGATTTACGTTCTCCAACTTGAACTGGGAACCTGCTGTTTTATTAGACTAAGTGAATCTTAGAGCTTCTGAAGTTTTCATCTGCTGAAGACGTGAGTTTCAAGAAATAAATCTACGTGATATCTGCGGCTTTGTCACCGTGGGATGCATTTATTACTATTCCTTTAACGCGCAGTTTTTGTGAAGATAAAGCAAACAAAACAGATAGTTTGACTAAAAACTTTCATGTATATTTGAACTCAGGGGCCCTAGCTAAGATGCAAACGCTACTAACGTTTTACTTTTCTATCGCTCAACATTTATGGGATGACAGTTGACCACGTGGTTTATTGTAACGCACGAGAATCTCATCAATCATTCAATCAATCAATATCATTTATTTGCAGAATACAGTACAAAAGATGTTACAGTCAATTTAAAATAATAAATAATGTCCAGTGTATCCAGCTTGCATGCTTGCGTGCAAACATTATTCAAGCAATAAAGAAATTTAACATTGTTACACAATTTATATACTATACATTTTAAGCGATAGAAAAGAAAAACGTTAGTAGTGTTTGCATTTTGGCTAAGGCCCCAGAAGTAGTTGAATGTTTTAGTACGTTGTCGCAGTATAGTTTTAAAGTAAGAGTGGTTTTAATTTATTATATCAATAGCTGGGAAAAGGTACTAAAATGTAAGTAGAGCTACTTCTGAATTCGACCACATATACCGCTTAATAAACCTAAGTTTGTTATCTTCTGTTTATGTTTAGACAACAGAAACGCATACCTTCTTTGCTTCGCGACCTGGGACCCAATTCTCGTGACTTCGAGATGATTTTATATGCCAGATTAACTGTCAACTGCATACATTTTTTCGACATATCTCGCATGAAAAATCATCTCGAAGTCACGAGAATTGAGTCCCTGAAACTCAAATGAATGAACTGAATGTTCGAGATAAGAGCGCTCAAAAGTTTCACCTACTGCCAAACCGAAAACGACAGTAAATTGACTGCACATTTCACCAGCTATATCGTTGTTATATACTTATTATGTATCTGACTTAATTTTTAGAACTTTTGTAAGTTTTAGTTCCTATTAATATGCGGAAAATCGTCGTGATTCAACATTACACCTGTGATATCTTAATTTAGTTTCCTTTCCGTTAGATAAATTGGAAGGTAATGGATATAAACAACAAAAAAGACCAAGGAACACCAGACACCATAGACGATTAAATATTTAGCTACATACTAAACACGTGTTCAACTTATCTTTTTTTTAACTTCATCTTAGTTTTAGTAAAAATAACAAGTGCCGTCCAAAGGGTTTTTTTATGGCTAATCATGAAAACTTCTTTGTTTTCTTCTAATAACATTCTTATACACGCGTATTTCTCGGATTTTTCTCCTCGCAGTGAATTTGACACCTCATGCGAAGGCTCTATGGGGCGTTATTTAATTGACTACATAAATCACGATGGTCTGAAATATCACGGTATTTGATATCTTAGTCCACTTGTTTCGAGCAGTTCGAGTCAACTCTGCCATGTAAAAACACTTTTCTATTTTACTCTGTGGACGTGAAGTGCAATTATGCTCCAGCATTGTTTTAATCTGCAGACAATTACTTTAAAGTAAATTTTAGGTAGATAATTTGATCAAAATACATTTCTTTTTCATGATATGCTGCTAAATAGCTTTGAGCTTGCTAATTTGTTACTCTTAAGTAGATACTTAAGGATTAATTATGGGCAGTTACTCGCAAAAGCATAGGCGATATGATGAATGGCTGTGTGAAAGGATCAAGATAATAACAATAATAATGATTTTTGATAAACCCAGTAGGTAGGGTTATAATATCTCTATCGCTAAGTATACTTAACTCTACGAAAAGTTATTCCGCTAATCACGTCAAACGCGTCTACGTTCCTCAACTAGTATTAATCGTTAATCCAAGTGTAAATACTACTTAGTAGGTACTAGACCTATATCTACTAACTGGATAACTCTATAGTTATCATTGATTTATCCTTGGGAGTTACCAAACAATGAAAATAATCTATCGAGCTGCGTATAGATTACTCTATGGCGTTTACATAGCTATAGGTTAGCTGGCTACCACCATAGCGGTTAGGCTAAGCCTGCCAAACCGCTTTAAAGTGGTTGCTCGTAAATATTAAATAACAGCCAGCACAAGTGCTCAGTGGTTGAGTTATGTCTCAATATCGGCCGACCCTTGCCACCTGCAAGCTTCTTTTATCGCTCCTATACAGCTACCGCAATTGATTCATTGTTAATAGAACTGCTCACGCAAGCGAAATGAGAAACTGATGATTTGTTTCACACGTTTTTGTGGTGCTAGGTGCTATTGGAAAGTGATATCAATTACTGTAAGGTCATTCATTATCATTAACCTTCATTACTTACAGTATTGTTTTAATATTTTAAAACGATTATCTAGGTACAGTCGCCCACACACTTAACTGACCATTAAAGACGGAGCTGAGAATAAGTGTCAATGCTTGAAAGGGATGTAAATATATTTAATATGAAAAAAATATCTACATCCCTGTCAAGCATTGATATTTTCTCTCTGCTCTGCTCCCAATGGTTAGTTAGGTGTTTTGCTGTGTGTACAATATTGAGGTATCATGCTTCTATTATTGATATGCATACCAATGTTATCTCACGCGAAAAAAGTTTACTGTCGAAGTAATGCTAAATAACCTTAGCAATATTTGAAAAAATATCAATAAAAAACTTTTATTGTATGTTTATCTACTATATAGAACAATATTCGAAGATATAGAGAGCCTCTATTCTAAAGGGTAAAATAATATACTATTGCTTTTGACGTGCTATCGTATTGTCAACGTAAACGATGGTGATCCTATTAAATATATAAATAAACGTTACGATAGCTCTTATTTACTTAACAATAAGGGCGGCCGAGTTAATAACAATACCATAACACGTGAAAAACAGTATTGTTTTACCCTGTAAAATAGACGCCCAGACTTTAAAACTCAGGGGGGTTATTATGACATAGTTATGCAGTTCAGTTTACGCTGAGAGAAAAGGACAGAGCTATATAACTGCTATAGCTCTGTCCTTTACGCTCACCGTAAAATGTTCTGAATAGCCATCTCATAATAACCCCCCAGGGATTTTTGTTAGTGTTACTAAGTATAACGTCGTCAATAAATATTGTTTGTCACCAAATTACCAAAATTGTAGTGGTCACAGTATAGTAATGTGACCATTCCCATTCAACACCATGCCGATAAATCAGGCACCATTCGGAGGGTCACTGCTGACGAAGCACTGGCTTATTGGAGTGCAGACCCTCGCATGTGGTGAGCCGGAGGGTCTACAGTTTTATGTGTAGTGGAGTTAAAAGTCCCTCTAGAGAGGACGGGGTTAAACTGTGAATGATCTAACTGCTAAGCTACAAATGAGAGTGAAGCTCAGAAACAAAATGATAAGTTAGATATGACAAGATGCCATATACAGGGTGTCCCAGAAACCGACGTCAACCCGTCTAGGGCTGATAGAGCAGCTAAAAAACTATCGATTTAACCCCTATGTATATTCAGCGATTTTTGCTAGTTTCGGAGATATTGATCATTTAAATCTGAATTTTTGTAATTTTCCCTTATGTCCATGTCACGAAAAATTATTAACTTCATGTTTTATTTCATTAGTTTTTCAGTGGTATCTTACATAATTAGAATCATTACGAATCAGCAAAGTTTTTAAACCTAGTTGCCCGTTTTTTTGTCTAGTAATTTTTTTAAGTAATCACATAAAGTTGATTTTTTTCATACAAAGTTAAAAGCAAACACTGGGGTCACCTAGTATGGAGAAACCAACTTTATGTGATTACTTAAAAATATACTAAAAAAACGGGCAACTAGGTTTAAAAACAAAAAGGTGGTTTAGCCCGGCGCCCGAGTCGCAGATGACAGTAATGCCTGTCTATCGTTTTTTAATAAAATCATACTAATTCGCTAGGTATTTTCAGTGTTTACTTATTGTTTGTGTACACATTGTACCCACACTCAGGTCCTTTATTTTCTTTATTAGTTAGCTAAAGTAAAGCTTGCCCACATGTGTGTTTATCAACCGTTGCGTGACCAGAATCGTTCGCTACTTTGTTGAGAAAAAATACTTCGGTTGTTTGGCAGTTGCTGTTTTCTCTCCCTCAACCTTTTCTCTTTTCATAACATGAAGTGCTTTTTGTTTTTATTTATTGTCTTTCACAGTTATTATGGAAAATAGCCACTTAAATCTGGTTGCCTAGTATATTTTTTATTCATTTATTTTGTTGATAGGTTTTAATCGGGTCATATCATATTAACAACAGTATTTTAGGAACAACAGTTCCAACCAAAACTCAAACATTTTATTTCTTCGATTGAAGGCTTTGTTAACTAAATAAGTAGTTGTATCTAAACAGTCATTACCAATAAATAAATGAAAGACACTTAATAATTTCACAAACCAATTAATTGAATAAATACATCCCGCAAACAACCAAAAGTAACATTCACATAGTTCTACATGCAAATGAAAACCCATTAGACATGAAAATCAAGATGCCATTAAAGTACCCTTTCAAAACCAACAAAGTGGTCCAAACGATACCGCGGCCCCCCGTGATTAATAGTAAAAGCAAACCAACAATTTAAGCCTCCCAGGTCCCCATAAAACACAGCGTCCGTTTCGGACCGTCCGCGAGTCATTGCTCCAAACTTTCAGCGATTTAGATTTACAATGCGACCCTAAATAACTTAAATAGTTGGCTGTAAACTATAGTTACGATGGAATACCCTTAAGTTTAATAGATTTCGTAGCGGTCACTATTTGACCGATGTCAGGTGATTGATGGTGACAATTGCCTTTCTGTCACTAAATAAGAGGCCCTATTCTATTGTCTGTACCCTTATTGCAATTGTAATGTTTACGACTCGGCCGTATTCACTCTCAAGTAAATAAGAGCGAACATATTGTTAATAATTATGCTGTTGAATTAGGAGGAAAGTATAAGATAAGAAAAATATCTTACGTGCATTGTTTTTATTGATCTTATTTTGTTACAGGTAAAGGCGAGCTTATTAGTGTAAATGTTCGAAGCCACAATTTGATGAAGTTAGGATGGTCAAAGACAAAAGGTAATTGATAAATGCTTGCCTCGAAATTATAAATAACTAAGTAAGTAATTAAATAAATAGAAATAAATGGCCCATACTTGATCAAGTTTCAAGTGCTGTAAAGAAACAAATATTCTCCTTTCACGTCTGATTTTTTTGTGCTTAACAAAAACAGACCGCAGCGGGATAAACAGCCTGTCCGAGGGGCTGATTGGTTTTCTCAATTAATTTCACTGAGAGCACCATCCATATCTACGATGCTGATTCGATTTTCGCTTTCCTTCTCGCCCTGAGTTAGTATTGAATCCCCGCCCCGGGGTTCCGGGTAAGTACTAGGATAACACGCACATAGAATTTAAATCTGGATAAGACAAATTAAAAATTGAAAAGGCCTACTAAAGGTTTAAGCTAAGCCAGTTGCAATCGATGAATGGAATGGAAATGACGTAGATTATTCCACTCAGTAATTGACATAATGTAACTTCCTTAGACCCACACAAATATCTTACTTGTATTTATGGATTTCACAACATTTCTTTGACAAAAATACATACAAATACTCGTATTTAGATACGGATATCGAATTTAGAGACGAGCACTGTAGTGTGAGGTGAAAAAGGACTCGGTTTAGCATGTGCTGCAGCCGGGGCCACAATGCTGGTTTTCAGCTGAATCCTGTTGTTTACCCAGTTCGTAGCTGAACGTGAACACGAGATAAGAAAAAAATGCATGAATAATATAACGTGTGAAATGTATGTAGGTACTCGTAGTTACAAAGGTATACCTACCGTAAAGAATATTATGATAATGGGACGATTTCGACGCATTTTTCCTAGAAAAGTGGTTATAGGGCTTTTACCCACGTGTGTAAAAAAACACGACACTGCGAATAGCTTTAGCGTTTTAGAAAATTACCAGCTAGACGTACCTAAGTATTTATTTTGAAAATGCACATTAAAACGCTATAGTCATTTTTTTTTCACTGAACAACTGTTTTATTAAACAAAATTTTTACATAAACAAGTAGAATGTTCACTTTTTAATTACTCTCTTAGACGTTTTTTTATAATAGCAGAGGCCCGTTTCACGAAGCTACAAGTTACAAATTACAAGCGGAAGTCTCTTTCTAACTCGTACTGCTAGAAAGAGGGTTCCGCTTGTAATTTGTAACTTGTAGCTTCGTGAAACGGGCCACAGGAGTAATAGTTCGGTTTATAATCCAGTGGAGCCTTAGTTTGCTTTACCGAAGCAACTTTTTCCAATTATTACTAATGACAGTTCCAGAGCCATGTAATTGTGTTCCACGGTTGCATATACATATATCTCATGTGATAATTGAAACACCCTTAAACAAGGGTAGACTATTTGCATAATGTTAACGTTTCTCGATACAGGGTGTATTTGATAAAATAAAAAAACCGGCCAAGTGCGAATCTGAAAGGATAGTGACTTGCGGCACACTATGTCCCATCATCACATCCAAACATAGGTGCTGTACCGAGCGGCATCTTCTCAAATTTGAATCGCACGCAATGCGTAAGAGTTCTAAGAGGTCACTTTCCTTCTAAGGAGACGTAACTCAAAGCGTTTGCTATACTGCCCTCCTTAGAAAGGGTGCATGTCTCATAGAACCACGTAGGTATAAGCGACTTTATTTCTTAAGATAGGGGGTTAAATTTGCTTTAACTATCAAATTGCGCATGCGTTCTTTTCATTTAAAAGGGCTGTATAACCCTACCTGTAATATTCGTACTGCGAATAATGAATAGGTTCTCAATTACACTCGACCTGAGACTTGGAAGGGGCGGGCCGGACACTGCCTGAGTTCCCTGACTCGACGGAAAACGAACAAGGTTCTATAGATTGGGATAATGCTGATTGTGATATTATCGTGTTATTATTTGAAATTCACGGTATTGCCCTATTCAGAAACGCCTTGTCAACACAGGCGAATTCGCACCATTTCATGTGTTTAGATTGGGAGTGCTTATTATGTTCTTTCTTTGTATTGGTGGTTGATTATTTTCTTTTTTAATTAAATAAATATCGGGGACAATCTCACACTAATTCACCTTGTCCCAAACTAAGCTCAAGGCTTGTACTATGTGTACTAGGTAGATGACGGTAAACATCCGTATGTGTAGCGAAATACATACTTAAACTCGCAACACTCGCGCTTATTACATAAAATATTTTCCCATACCAGAAATGGAACCCTTAAATTTACATACATAAATAATCTCACGCTCTCATTCTCAAAGTGGGGTAGGCAGAGCTACACAATTACCAACAACTCTAAAAAACTTGTTGATAATTCTGTAAACACATTTTGCACAATTAGTCTAAGTTTTTTACCAGTGTATTAGTGACCGGTTGCAAGCCCATCGACTAACAGTACTACTTATTTACAAGCCTTGATTCCCTTAGTCACCTCTTACGACATCCAAGGAAAGACATGGATGAATGAATGAATGATGATGGAGTGGCACTATTATAACCCGGCTCGATCGTTCCTATACTTTACGTCATCTCTTTCCCGAAACATACTTTAAAACTGAATCATAATTTTTGGCTTATTTTCCGAACACCATCATACAAAATCATTAGTTTATGACTTAGTTCTCATAAGGCATTAATGTGACCGCAGCGGGCCGGTGATCATATCCTCACGACCGCCATTCCCACGGAAGCTGATTCACATAGTTCGGTTAAAGTGGAGGGCAAACTATCAAATTGGTTTTCGCGAGCAAATGAATTGCGTGGAAAAATGTTGTGGGAAACGATAGGTAATTTTTCGTGGGATCGGAAAAGGATTTCATTTTGCGAGATTTGTAATACACTTTTTATAAAATTAACTTCTATTTGGTTTTAGCAATGAAGTAAGTAAGTAAGTTAATAAAAATAGCAGGAGGTTCTCAATTCGGTGTTCAGTTAGATTTTCTCTTCAAAGTATTAAACGGACACAAAAACAGACTTAAGTTTCATGACCTAATAAAACTTAATAACATCACAAACATTGAATAAGATTTTTCAATTCAAAGAAAATGTAGTTACGCACGATTTTCTTTAAAGTTCATTGAACCGTGTAACTTTTTTATTAAATTTTCTTCCCAGCTCGAGTGAAGGTGAAAGTAAAAACCGAGGCAGCCCTAGCCACCTGGTACTCTACTTAGTGATTAATTCCCGATACAATTGCCTTGGACGTTTGATGGACGGTGCTTTGGATTATACTAGGGTTGGCAGAAATTTAATTTTGCATATAATTTTCCTTATAGCTTTTCTAAAGTAAAAGCACAAGTGCAAAATTATGTACGCTTTTCTTATAGCGTTGCTGAAGTATAAATAAGATTTTATTTTAGAATATAAACCATTAAACTAGTTGTTTCCATTTCGTATATATTTTGCTTATATGAAAACTATAAGAATTTAAAATTCAATCGTTAACTCACACCATGTTAATTAATTAAATTATAGTAGCATAGCAACCCTTAGACATAGTAACTGCATGAATAAACTATACCAGCCGGCGGGCTTGTACAAATATTAAATATGTACGCTAACAATGCTTCCAAATGCTACCTTTACTGTACAAGATAAGGTCTATAATACAAATAAACCACAGTGTAGTGGACAGGGTAGACGTACAAAAGTTAACGTATTCGGTGCCACTATGATTGATTGTAAAATCATGAACTGTGCAACTCTGAACGTGATTTGTGAAGCTTTGGTATCGTTCTTTATTCTAACACACTCGACTACTGGTCCGTGGATTTGATCATGTTAATGTTTCCACCAAGGGCAAACGTCCGTGTAATGAAAACTTCACTGAAAATCAGCGCCGTGGCTTGCCTCGGTATTGTTCTGAGGGGGCCTTATTAGTGTTTACCGGGACGGCAAAAGTTTTTATGTTTTTATTGTAAATCGTGTCATTTTGTGTCAATGAATTGTATTTTCTTTCTTCTAATGAGTTTTCGTCATCAAATCTTCGAGCGGTGTTTTGAGAAGGAGTAGACACGCGAGCACGAAATTTGGCGAGAAGGTTATAACGAGCCACGCACGTGCTAAACGTATACTTACATTTATCGCAATCAAATGCTAGGCTAAGTAGTTATTGAACATTCTTTGCTCGAATACGAAAGTTCACGGCCTTTTGAAGACACACCTCAACACGATCAAATCAACAAATCAGTGGTCAAGTGAACCTACAATTACCTATTATTTACGACAACGCCTTTAGTTCATGATTCATTAACTGCTTTTACTTTCTTACATTGTTCAAAATGCCATCACCTAAAAAATAAAAGGGATTTTAAAAAATGAAATACTTTTTAAATGTTTCTTTTGTCATTTCTGACTCAGAAAGAACTAAAGTAGATAAAAAAATATGTTATCCCAGCTTTCTGATGTCACTTTCGGTAACTAGAAAAAGAACAAAACGCATTCTAAGGTCAGTGAAGGTAACTAACCAAGTTAATCAAGCTAGCAGCGCCAACGTTCGCTGTTCGAGAACTGCTTCAAAAGATAAAGGGTCGTTATTTATCCAGGGAACTTATTTGTTTTGTACAACGATAATACCGCGGTATTAGTTCTCGTGAGTAATAATTAATAGCTAGTGTTGTTTATCTCGACGAGTTAGCAAGGGTTTCTTCTTGTTTGCCACATGAATTATTCTTTGGCACGTGCTGCCTCATCTGTTCCTATAAGTTTTTGTTGTTCCCTGTTAAGTTTTCTGATAATCCAAGTCTACATTGGTCGCTGTTATTTTTGCTACTTCTTACACGTCATCGTCATCTTTGATAAGTACCTACTAATATAGTTACGGTTACGTTCATTTGATAAATTACTCGCCTCCATACCAACATCATTGGATCGATATTCAGTATCTATTGTACCTAGTACATTACATAGTACTTCAATAATCTCTCCATACCCACACATGCCTCAAACAGGGGTTAAGTCGAGTCCATTAACACTGGAAACAATAATTTATCAGATAACCGCCTCGCCCCTCGTATGAAAACAATGCCGGCAGAAGTGCATGATGCGATTATTTGAAGCACCGATGGAAGGGATTAACGAAATTATGGCCAATGCAACGCAACTTAGCGATTTTGAAAGGGTAAATATTTCCGATATAAAGCTTAAAGACTGCGTTGGAGCCGGCGGTGTTTTTCCGTGTTATCATCGCAGCGAAGATTCAAATGTAGATAACGAGCGAAACAGAGTGTAGAACATTATAGTGAAAAGTTTGTATAATAATTAATTCAATCCTGTGTTTGACTGCAGCAGTTCGTGTTCAATGGTTTTGTTATGTAAGAACTGGTTAACAAACCAGAAATATTTTATGCTTGTTAACTTTGATTGTCTCGCAATTTTTTTTTCATCAGTTTGTCTATGCTTTATTCCTTCTAGTACTTTGTAAACAAATTAATTATTTCCACGCCTACATATAATTACCAATTATAATATTATCGTTTAGGAATCGACTCCGGGCGTAATAAATTATACCAAGGCGCGGTCGAGTCCTCACATTGTTCAAAAGGAGTGAATCATCGCATTCCTACGAAGGCCATCGTATTGTCATTGTGGTAAAAAACAAAAACGTTAAAAAAAAACATATTTTACACAATGTGCCTCTAATTAGAGAGTTCTAACAAAGTTTTGACAATTGCGATCTTTTGCATTACTTTTAAATTGAAACTTTACGCTGGTTTTATTTGCACACTTTTACAATCTACACAAATCTTGCCATCATTTTCATAGGCAAATACATTAAAAAGTATTTTACTGTGGATAACGTTTACCTATTGACCAAGAGTAAGTATGACATTAATAACTAACAACCCTTTGTCACTGTTCTCATTCCCAATTGTCACCTGAACATACTTTATTTGCTCATTAGTTGTTTCCTGCAAATTAGTCAAAGCACAAATTGCCTTTGTAAATGATGTTACTATACTGTCTGTCAAGTGTCTGTAAGCTAAAGCTTGGTCTTAAATTAAGTCTAATAATAGAAAAGCATATATTTGCGGATGTCCGCTTATCCATTCGGAATGCCAAACATGGTTGTCCCTGTCCATATTTAGTTTAATGATATCCTCATATTTAATGTCATAGAATAAATAATTGCTTAGTTTCGAATCACAGTTAGACTTATTTGGTCAGATTTAGGTCATAGTTTCAGCCAATTTTTTAATTTGTCAACTTTGAAATATTTACAACTCATTTTGCATATAGCTCTCTACGTATGGTAGTCATCCATTTCATTATCATGTCGTTGATATAAATGCTCATCAATAAACTGCGTTAAGTTCTTATGTAAGGACGTGGGCGGTATATTATGGTTATACTCGTAATATCAATAATGTTGAAGATAAAAATAAATGTCATTGTGTATAATGGCGTTTGAGTCATACATTCCGGTCCTTGAAATGCCGGAAGGGTCAGTTTCTCGACCTAACTAAGTATGTAATGATAAAATCGCTTGATACTCTTCTTTCACCTTAGCTAATGATTGATATTCACGGATAATGCGATACTAAAAAAATTGAAGCAGCATATAATGCTTCAGTTAAAATTTGTGGCAACCATAGTCGCGCCGTTCTAAGAGTCAAGATTTGACAGCTGTCGACGTCCAACCTAACCTAACCTACGTAATTAATGCTTAACATATCGTGAAAACACATCATAGTTTCAGAAGAAAAACGCAATGAAATTCGATAAAATGATACAATCGATGAAGTGAAATTCGATAAAATTATCATATTATGGGTTACCATTTAATAGTGAGTTGACAGCTGTTAAATCGGGCCTTTTAGAACGGCGCTACTATTGTAAATTAATACTTTTTGTGGCGGTAGGTTTAAGGCTCCCACATGACAACAGTCGGACTGACAGGCCAAGACGCAGCTATTTGTTACAATACCTTACGTTTGTCATGATTGCTGACACATTGGGGAAAATGATGCCTAAGTATTTTCTTTTGTCATATTCACCGAATATAGCTCAATCTCAAACACTGTCAAAAATATAGGTTATTTCTTTAATTTGTCTTTCTTACTGCTTGACTGCATTAGAAACCTTAGGGTTTGAATAACAAATATTTCGCTGTGTAGCTATAGGTACATACCTATACAAAGAAGGCTAGCTAATTGATACGCAACATGAACCCTCGCTTCTACTTAGTACACTAGACGAATTATCTTAACATTCTTAGCTAAGCAACAATGTATAAACGCAAATAACATTGCTAAGTATCCAATTCTGCTGTGCCCAGCTTTAGATACCAATCCAAAGTACAGACTGCTACAGAACGCGGCGCCATCATTCAAACAAAAGGGATACAACTATAGGTATTGTATGTCACCGTCCTCTTCTTACAGTTTACACTAAATATGCCGACGGCTGTTAGTCTCGCAGTCAGTAACTCAAGTAGTTGTTTATCTGATGTTATTTATACGGGGTTTAATTGCATCAGTTCTGGGTACCTTTCGCCCACGTGGCTGCCTCAGTGTTCTGGCGCTGCAGGCTGATTAGAATCGCGGATTTATCTCTTCCAGTGATATTATGGTTACTACCAGTTTTTACCTAGCAGAATCTTCGTTTTTCAATGAAACACGAGTGACAAATATACCGTCAGTTGTAAGTGGTAGTGTTATAGCGATATCCAACCGAGCGCTTTTAAAAAGATGGGAGTAGGTACTGTAAGTATGTACTTAAGTAGTAAACATTTTATAATCAACGTAGGTTACTTTAACACTTTTGTACTCTGTTGCCTATAATCAGACCGTAATTTTAGTGGCACTTTTGAGCTAATTGAGAAATACCTATATTGTAAGATTTGTAAGCAACTTATTGTGTCCTGTAGGCAACCAGATAATATGGAAAAAATAGGACAACAAGATACAACTACGACAATAGGACTTATGTATGTGTTATGGTTTTGAGAATAAATGTATTTCATCTTCTTCTTCTGACTATCTATTTATTTATGAAGAGACTAATGAAACGCCTTGGTAGCATTTCGAACATGAAATTAAAAACGCAGCGATGGATTAGCTATTGTTACTGACTTAATATGAGCCGTTACTTAGTGCAGGACAACGTATCCTTCTTGCGTAGTATTCTGTTGGACGTGTTTTTTTTCGTTATTCCAATAGATTCTGTCTTGATAAATATAATCCATTGTATTACGAATATCATCAATCAACTGACAAATCAAGCAATAAGGTTCTTATTTCCTTTTCACCACCTTACCTTGCATTGTCTTCAGCCGTTAAATAGCACACAAACTAATATCCTTCATTCAAGGTTAGGAACTACGAGATCTTACTAGGTTTTTGCACCCTGAACATGTATCGTGCCACATTTTCCATCCTAAATAGAACTTTAATCGTGCTCATTGGAAACATTGACATATTACATGCCGAGGACTTCATAATGGCGTCCATTTAGAATGAAGATCTAGGAGACGGCACTCAATAGGATAAGAAAGCCGCACCGCGATGGGCCGGGAATCGCGCCTCTCATCTCTGCCAATTACATCGTTTTAGCCTTCGACGTCTCCCTAGACGGTAAATTAATTAAGAACCTCGTAGAGTTTTGAAACTACAAGATACGTTAAACAGTTTTCGAAGCCTTGGAAAATAATGATGATTCCTAATCGATCAGCCATCATGAATAGGTAGGTAATTTTTTTTTGTCAAATATTCTACTTTTGGAAAGTCTTTATTCTCTGTCAAATTTTGACAATTTCATCTATAATGTAAGGTCACTTGTGTTATTGATTGATTGATTGAATATTGATAGTTTCATTTTTTAACAAAACTGTGTTCATTCTAAGAAATAACTCTTCTTTCCAATTCATTTAAACCCTAATTTAACTGAAATTAAACAAACTTTGAATCCTAACTTTATTCCAAAACTTAAAGTAAACAGAAACTGAAATATACCTTTCTATCCTTTCTAAAGTACAAAACAAAAACAAGTCTCAGTGCAAGACTTAAGAGCACTTGTTATTAATTATGCAGCATCATTGGCACTCTAATGCGCCAATATGTATTCATAGTCCAGGTCTCATTAGCAAGTCCGGTCCCAAAGGGTAACCTTGTTGGTGAAAGTGATATAATTTTCATTAACTACCTGGAAATTGTTCAGGGGTTTATTTTTGGCTTAGTTTACCCGTAGGAGATATTCGGATGTTCAGTTTATTCATATTCACAAAACGATTGGCACTTTATATGTACCTCTTTTATACTGTCTGGAACATCTCTTGAATAATCCTCTGGGTAGGTATACGGAGTTAAATATATTATTTGCTATTTAACGTTCAATAAATGTAGAAGGTCGTGAATAAATTTTACTTTCAGCCCACGTTAGCGAGCTATTCTACGCAATGACCAACTCATTCCATGTGATCTTTTTTGCTATACAATCCACGATTGCGGCCATAAAAGGTTATGCCCAGATAACTTTATTCCACATAATGCGTCCCCATCCCTTTGAAAAGGAAAGTTGTATAACATTTTTTAGAAATCGCCGGCCATTTAGGGCCACTGTGCTTTTTATTGGATACGAGAACAGGAAAATGGACGTCCTCGGATACTATCGAGTTTGAATTACAATAAAGGATTCGCCGACGTCAAGTCATGGGTGCATATTTAGTTTTTGTTCGCAGCGAGACTGGCTCTCGGTTTTCCCTTTTTAAATGGAGCTGGTAATATGTCGTAAAAACATGTATTTTGATTCTTCAGTTCTAGAACTTGTTTATCATCTTTTTCCCATAGTATTTTTTTATTTTCCATTAAAATATACTACGGTAAAAAGATGCAAGACAGGTTGTGGAACTGAAGATTCTGTTTAAAGGTTAAACACCTCGTGTGGTATTCCAAATGAACGTCAACTTCGAATGTGTACAATACAAAGACAACCAAATTCGCATCCCGTTTGCGGCGAAATTCCAAGTTCAAATTAAACCGTTTGCCAGGACTCTGCGCGCGCGCAGTCAGTGCGCTGGCGCCGATGTTTCCGATCGGACGATTGGATAGCGACGCGGCGCGTGCGCGAAAATAACGCGAATATTGTATTTACTCACGCGCTTGTGGAGTGTCGATTGGATTCTTTGCGCAAGTGCGTAATCCCGTTCAACGGGTTTATAATCCAAAGGTGCAAGTGAAGTTTGACTAAAAGTTGTTCTAATTTTGTGATTGTGCTTTATTGCGGTTCGTAAACTCAATTGGCCTGTAAATCTAGCCTCGAGCTTAATTAAATAGAAGTTCGTACAACAGTTCAGTGACATGTTGCGCAAGTAGAATTCAATCAGCATCGCATTATTTAGGCACCGACTGTGATTCAACCTTTAACTCTTGCTGACTAATAGGAAATGAGATGATCTAATTGACACCTACTCACTGTTAATTTTTTGTCGATAAAAGCAAAGCTAACTTGAATTTTCAAATGCGGGTGACGAATTGTTACCTACCGCATCCAGGAATTGTTTTAATATCGGTTAGGAGACTTTATTATTAACTGCAGTTAACACATTCAAGGCCCGTTTCCCAGATACCTGTTCAAAATTGACCCGATAGCAAGTCCTAGGTAATTAACTTGAAAAGGACTACTTGTTTTGAAGCTAGACAGAACCAGGACGTGTTATTTTAAACAACCTGTACTAACAATATGACTCGTAGATTGGTAGTTTATGATATCTATGAACTGTGTCAAGAGCGTGCTCTATATTCGTACGTGTTTAGTTTGCGGAATAGGCTAATGTATGCTAAACATGGTTTTCCAATATTGTTTTAGTTGCTCGGTCATCTAGTTTTAAGTTAGTTGATACCTACTAAGCAAAAACTTAAGCGTAAGACCTAATATGTCAGAAAGTCAGTCATTTCATTGGGTACAGCCTTAAGTGTTGGTCATTCAATTACCGTTAAAATGAGAGCGCTCTTTTTCACATGTTTTTTTGTTCATTATCATTTTGTTTTCATAAAATTGTTTTAATAATATTTTTTACTATCGCAGAAACCGTTAACTTTTCGGAAGTTCTTAAATATTCAACGTGTAGATAAGGGTACGTTAGGTTAGGTTGGATTTATAAAAATACTGAAAAAGTAACAGTTACTGAAAAAATACGGTATGAATTACGTTGGTTATAACTTAAAATACTTGATGAGTAAAAATAATTATGAGAGTCCATGTGGACCCCCGTTAAAAGTGTTATTTTAACTGAAAACTAAATTTTGTCCTAAAGTAACAGTCTGCAACCACCTTAGAAAACACATAAAAAATGCTAAGGTCATAATTTTGGCAATAATTGGGGCTATGAAGTTATGTTATTGTATACTTTTGTTAAACCAGAATCTGTTGCTACCATATGTATAGTAAAATAGTACTTGCATTCTTGGTAACATAACGAAAAGGTCATTACTGCAAGAAGAACAAATTCCAAGTAATGCCCCTAGGTGACCTTACAGCATCAATAAAAACGCTTAACGATTCCAAAATTCCTTAGCTACGTGACCTATAACGTGAAAATGTCACCAACCTAATTGATGATGCCCATATCGGGCCGACCACTCCACGCCGTATAAGAACTAACGGCCAGTTCCTGAATGCAATTTAGTCTCGAACTTGAGGCCTATTAATTCGCAGCCAGCCTCGCTCTCTGCTAAATGCAGAAATTTGCAAATTGGAACGCTTGCGAGGCATTAATCGCAGGTAAATGCTATGCAAGGACTATTTGAGTTGCCAAAAGCAATGTTGAATCACTTCTAATTTGAAGTAAGAAAAGAAAAACTTTAAAAAAATATTCCTATCCTTTTCTTGTAGGTACCATGATAAAAGATGTAGGTATAGTATTGTGCAATATTATTCGCAAAAACCTTGCTCGATTGAATTGGCTCGGTCGTAATTGAGCATCGTTGATAAAATAAGCTAGTTAAGTTTGTTCCAACAATGTATAATCTGACCTAGAACAGTACAATACAGTCTGCACTGATGCACTTAATAATCCAGATAACCACTACGATAACATCGCTTATTACGACCAGTAGGATGTAATTATCTCCAGAGATCTGCGATAGTAATCCGTTACGTGCAAACGGGCCATGTCTTCACCACCGAGGATGCTTTAAAGTCGCCACGCGCGGCTGCGCGTACAAAGTCAAGGGTGAGCAATGAGGAGAATTCCTTATAGCATTAGCATTTGGTTTTAGTCGTAGAATTGAATTTCTGAATGTTGGGTCTGTGACAAATATCTTTGGTTTGTTGAAGTTTTATGTAATTGTTGTAAAAATTTGGCGGGTCTATTCGTGCGAATTATCGAAATAAAAGTCTGCATTCCGGTTTGATTTACCAGTAAGAGGATCGACCGAAAGATTAAAACAAAACTTGTGATAAAGTAAGCATTTATGGTAAGAAAATACCTGTAAATTAACAAGTTGCTTCGTCGCGAACGTTTTATTTTCGACTGAAACTCCCAAGTATACAAGCCAATCCAAGCGTTACAAGGGACTATTTCTATAGCGAATTGTTTATTTGCGACGGGGATGCCTTGCACACTGGTCAACGACCGTACCGTTTCGTCTTTAATTGCCGTATCCCTTTTCACAATTACCGACAGCTTCCTAGACCGTATATGTATAATTCAAAGTCGCATCTAACACAACGCTCATATTGTTTATGATTTCTACGTGTGCGAGCATTATAGTGTACTTCTGGTTCAATTTGTATTGTAATTTATTCCCAGCGTTTAATAGGTTTCCCTTTATGGCCACCTCATTTTGCCCAATTATCCGTCGACGGTAAAATATCCAACTTAATGCATATTCATGTGGAAATGTTCCGCGTTCCAGCTATAAATGCGTTATTAGTACGAGATAGTTTAGATCTAGTTAATCTCTTTCAGTCAACTGTCTGTCAATTAGTCTGAACAATCTAGACTCCTGCCAGTGAATTTGAAAAGCTGATTGACTTCTATTGCCTACTTACTTCGTATTCTTTATTATTATGGCTTCTTAGCACTTGGTTGAATTTAAAGTTGACTCGTTCATAATTCACAATATCCCGTTGTGCAGCCGGAGGGATATAATGATGATATGTGATGCGGTGACCAGCGCGGCATGACGGTAGACGGATGCCGGGGCCGACAATAGCAGTTAGTTTACTTGTCGCAGTCAGCGGACCTCCAGTATCTAATATAAACGTAAAACTTTTATTCAAAGTGAGTGAAAAAAGTGCTTAAGTGATTGGTTGATTATGTTTTGAAGAAACGTTTATCAGGAATCATGTTGATCACGAAGTACACGGCTATTTTGCTGGAGAGTGCACGTACAATGGAGGCGCGAAACTTGGCACTGGCGCGGTCGAGTGAGAGCGGCGGGTGGTCCTCATCTCTGGACAGCGGTGCCAGGACTAGGCGCTCTGTAAGACGACGCCATTTTGTTTACAGGTGAGCCAAAAACTGCTAAGAAATGAATCCACAGTTAAAATCTTGCTATCCTTTTTAGCATGAGATTTTTAAGTTACTTCTATACGTTTTGTGTTGCACTACATTATACACTAGTATACAATGTAAGTTATGTATGATACAATGTCAATATGTTTTGTAAAATCGCTGAAAGTATGGTCTTATTACGTCAAACGTAATTTTAGCACAAACAAACTAAACTTGCAATAAAACTGAGGTTAACTTACGTGAAATGTGGACTGTCTAAATACGAAATTATGCCCATGCATTCCTCTTAAGAACTGTTGATGGTAACTGCTATATTAACGATCTCTATTCTTCCTGTCCCTGGTCTAGTGACGTCTCTATTTGCAGAAATAGGTGCACCTTCATCAAATCTATTACGGCAATCAATAGACTCGTACGCATATAAACATCCTCGCAAACAACTATTCTACTAAGGATATTATTATTCATCGAATGCAGTGCCTGTAAGGGGTAGTAAATAGAGTCGAGCGAGACGCATTACGTAAATTGCATTTTTATTAGTTTCAATTGCATTGTGCCGCATGGATTGACAACACTGGCACCGGCTTTAATGTATTAATAGTGGCAGAGACGCTAGGGGAATATTAAATATGTCTCTTTGCACTGATAGCTATTGGTTTTCGTTTGTGTAAACTTTAGTATTTGTCGATATGTTACATAGATCCATGTTTTTTTGTTATTAAACATACATCTAGAGAAAGGTAGTCAGATAATGATATTTTAGATTCAGTACGTACACACTTTATGTCGAAGTTGAAACTCAAGTTTAGGCTGTTAACATTTCACGGACCTAAATTAAGTCACTTAAAGTTGTTTTGGCATTGAACCTAAACCGAGTAGCATAACATTATGGTTCATGCAGAAACACGGGTGTGGTTTTGAATCGTAAAAGTACGCCAGTATTAAATCCAGGCTAAATTTAAATCCGTTATTCAAGTCAAGTGACCATAAAATACTTTTGTAGGTGAAGGTGACTGTTATCTTTACTGGAGGCACGGAAATAATAAACTTGAAAGAACATTGTATCGGCAGAAACAAGCTTGAATTGGACACTTCCTTGTCCATTGGTGGCGACTAATTCGGTTGAATTTGCTGTCACTGCTGTACTATATTATTGTTCAAGTATTCGAAGAAAATAATATAATATTATCTACTGCGTCATAACTTGCTTGCAGAGTTAATGAAATTTATCAAGAAAATTAAATTAAATCGGTTATATTTCTAAGAGATTGAAAAGCCGGCCTTCTTTGGTTGTTTGAAAGTTAATGATATTGATTTATACAATAAATACATTATTATATTCAATTTTTATTACATCGCTGCCAAGTTCATCTTCAATAAGAATCGAAGATTGATAATACGCATTGTATTTACAGTATGTAGCAGAAACACTGTTATTTACCAACGTACTAGGTACTTTATACTTTTAATTAACAGTTGACATATTTTTTAATTGTACCTACTTAAAAGTGTATAGTCCATTTTAAACGTTGGTAAAAGCGTGTATAAGTTCACTGTTTAATCAGATTTTGATCGTCAGATAAAAGTATCGTAAAATGTATTCGTAAAAATTGCGTGGTGGTAGGAACTTGCGCAGGATCCATTCGGATCGCGACCACCATCTTAACCTTTGACCTACCGCCTAGCAGCACTGTTCACGTTGTTGTGTTCCGATGTGGGGATAATACAACCGGTGAAATTACTAGCATAGAAGCATTCCATCTAAGTCCTCAGGGTTGGCAAAGCATTCGTGGTCTTAGGATTGCACTCTTAAGATTGTAGTTTTCTGAATGCAAATACCATACCATCAGGGGCCTGTTTTATAAAGCTACAAATTACAATTTACAGGTTACAAGTTTTCATTTGACACAATCTCGACCAATGACGACCAGCCATTTGAGCAGTGTTGCCAGTTTAGACCTGTAAAATTGTTACTTGTAGCTTTATGAAACGTGCCCCAGATGGCCTGTGAGCTCGTTTGCCTTCTCCGAGCCCTCAATCATCTCGCCCCAATGTTTTGTTTTAAATAAATAAATAAATACCAGGGGACAATGACACACCAATTGACCTAGTCCTAAACTAAGGTCTAGGCTTGTTTGTACTATGGGTACTAGACAACGACATAAATACTTATATACTTAAATATATAGAAAACATCCATGACTCAGGAACAGTATTATATTCGCGCTCATCGTCAAATCTTTGCCCTTGCCGGGATTTGGACCCAGGACCGGTAGCTTCGTAGGCAGGGTCACTACTACTAGGCCAACGCGTCGTCAAATGAGATCTATGAATATGATCTACCGAATAGTTTTATCTGGAGGCAGAACCACTCCTACAATTTGGAGAGTCGGTTATGAGTGATAAATAATGTATTTTTAGTTGTAAATGAATTCGTCAGTTTCTAATAGACATCAATCTCAGATAATAAAAATGTATTCTCCGAATCAAGAAACGTTTATCAATTAAACTGGCATCTATTTCAATCATCGAATGATTGTATTGCATTTATGATTTCACGCTCGATTCATCTCTAAATATTCGCAGAATGTAGCATTCACTTTTTATCATTTATCATATTTCATCGATGATATCATTGCAGACGCTACGGTGATTTTTTATCAGCTTGATTATCATGATTTCTTTATCTAGGCCATGTTTATAGCTTGAAAGATTTACCATGTTTACTGGTTAGCATGAAGCAACATTTTGTTTATCGTTATAAGATAATTTTTCTACGTGACAAAAGTTATACAGCATGATATTTACATTCACAAGTTGTGAGCAACGTTGATGAATACTACTAACTATGTGATTCTTCATCTTACAACATTTTAAAACCATATTCTGACTCACTGGACCGCACTGGAGCAGAATTTTTATTTTACCAGATCCAATGATGAAATCAAAGCACATTGACGACTTAATTGCACACTTCATAGCCTAAGTAAAGCGATAAATAACCATATCGGTGCACTTGACCACATTATGTGCATATCTAAAATACTTGTAAGGAAATCGGACTCTAAGGATAGTCATTCGAGTCCTTTTGTGCAATCTCTTTCGCTCTCACATGCGTCGCGAGTTTGAGAATGAGACAGCACTAACGAATTATCCAGTTTATTGTTTCTGAGTAACCTTTTGGTTCGTTTCGTAAGATCTTATCGAGATCTGGCTGCATTCGCCGGAGATAAATCCGTAAGATAATGCAGCGGACAATGCACTTTGTTGCATAATGCCCAGGGCTTTTGCACGGGCCGTATCGGCTGTATTGGCTTTTAGGGTACCGTACAAAATTGTGGCCAACCCACCGTTGGCCTAAAGTGGCCGTTATGGTCGTTGAGTTTGGAATGGGCTATAAGATCGGATATCTTTGTCTCAGTATAACACAAGTATACTGTGTAATACTTTAAAATAAAATGCAACGTTGGAGTTGATCTCAGCGTTGTTAGAAATTATCCAATTCTCAGAAAGGTAAACTTGACAAGTACTTACTGTGCGTTTGCGCAGGCGATAAAATCAAGGCTTTAATATCACTTCCAGTTAACTAGGTATAATAAGTAAAGTTATTATTTTTGTACTTATAGATACTAATTTTCGCATTGTAACAACAATGCGTAAGATACGCGGTTTAACCGCGGCACATGTCGAGGAAAGTAAAAAGGATTTCCAGGAAAATTATGAAATGGTTAGTTTCATGGAAATCCCACGACGGAACCAATGGCACAAGTGACGTGTCGTACCCACTTTGACAATAAACAGTCGACCACATTAATTGTTAAGCCCCCATAGAACTTTTATGCAATATGCCCTTAAATGAATGCAGATGTTGTTAATTGTAATTTGGAATCCTGCGATACGAAACTTACGTCATCGGTTAAGATTCCAGAGTATTACATAGTGCCCGGCCGATAAGAAGTCATTCCTAACACTCTATGGTTGTGCAATGTGTCAGGATTGACTTCTTATCGGCCAGGCACTATATAATACTCAGTGGGCCTAATATGGTCGTGTTTATCGATGTGGATAAGCGTGGATAAAGCATCTGTCACTTCCTGACCAGTTTGTATGTGCGAGAGAGTGAAGCTTTATATAGGTACACATTTGTCCACCGCGATAAAGGCGATGATAATACAGGCCCAGCAATATAGTTTAGTGGTACGATCCGTTAATCCGCGAAGGACCTTTTACGCAGGTTAACAAACTGCGCAACGTTTCACTACACGATTTCACTTCATGTTACTAAATTAAGGATGCTACAGTATCGCACGTGAGCGCGCAGTGACACGTTTACATTTTAAATTGAGAATTCATTGCATTACCTTAAATATGGATAAGGTCTGTTTATTACCTCAGAATAATTATTAGGATATAAATTCAATTCTCAGTCAATTGCTGAACTGGATAGGAACTCTACATTTCCTTTGTTTTCGGATACTTCATATTTGGAAATTTTCATGTCCAGAGGGCTTATTATCTAGCGCACTCGCAATGGCAACCGGCCTCAAAGTGCAGCAATTGTTTTCATTTTGTATGCAGACAAGCCTTCGATTTTCAAAATGAAACCGATCGTGATTGCGAGTGCGATAGACAATAAGCCCTCTGGTCATATTTTTAGCCATCCACTTATTTCACTCCACGAATAATTGCACTTTAAAATAATTTTCGGCCATCACTTCTGCGAGAGTTCTGCGAGTGATAAACAATAAGTACAATATTCTTTATTGCATACCATACAGAGTTACAATTTGAAATAAATAATACAAAATGTATGTAACATGGAAAACAGCAGGCGGCGTCTCACCCACTGTCACTTACATAATATGTCTAAGGTAGGTAAGGTTGCGGAAAACCGATGGATGCGAGCGGCGCAGGATCGGTTGTTGTAGCAAACTTTGGGGGAGGCTTTGTCCAGCAGTAGACGTAGCTGCTTCGGCTGAAATTATGATAGTGACGTTTGTGTTAACGCATCGTTTGTACGAATATTTTTTTGTCATAAACTGGTTTCCGGCTGAGACAGGGTTTTAAGTTTTCTAAAAAGACCTGCAAAGGCATTCTTTGCCTCTGAAGTTTTAACTTTAGTTGTCCTATTTATTTAGGTACACGGTCATTGAATATCGTCTATTACAACATGTATTGTGTAATAAAGAAAGGATGAAAATTATTTGAATATTTTGTTAACACGCCGGCTGCATAAGATAAAGATCTGTATCAGGCAGATGTGTAAACCTTCACACTCAAATCTGTCTGTGTCTGACTTCACATCTTTATTGACTTACAAAACTCCGATTTCTTTTATCCTTTTACGTTTTTCCCTGACAGCTCCAGCTGTCTGTTATAAATATTGTCCATCATGCTGACTTATATTTATTGACCATTCTGTTTATCAGTTGTGAGGCTCACTCATAAATTTGCTGTGCAATTCCGCTTTCAGTGATTTATAGTGGCGAAGAAGTTTCGGTAATGAAATTATCAGATCAACCAGAAATCACGTTCGTTTCGACGGTAAAATGAAAGAGTTATTTGTTTCAATCCACGTGGTTACTACCAAGAGGAATTGGTAAATTTTTATTGATTTTATTTTTTCTACATGGTTAATAAATGAGTCCTTCACACTCTTCTTACCTGTTACTTTGAAACGATTGCAATACAACTCGACTACAGTTCGTTTCTAGAGGTATTTTCTTCCTCGTACGTTAAAACTATGGACTGAACTTCCCTCCACGGGGTTTCCTCGGCAATATGGCACCTTGGTTGTGCCCCTGGCATTGCTGAGGTTTATGGACGACGGTGTCTGTTTACCATCATTGTGGGTTGCCTCCTCGTTTGCCCTTTATGGCTATGAAAAATCTGGGTATTCATCGTATGTACGCATGTATACTTTTGTACACAATCTTAAAATTAGCGTGTACAATGGCAAACTTATCGCTTTAATAGTTATTTTTACCAACTGTGGATTTGTAAACTTAATGTTACGACACTTAATACGACTAAAGACTTATGGCGGCAATGACATACTAATAAATTTTAACTCATTTCACAAACTTGTCTGTTCTTAGTAGCCGCACAAAAGTTACCGCCGAGCAATCTGTTGAATATCAAATGGTTCGTAACTAATATTTCCGCAGCTGCACTTTCACTGGAATTCAATCATTTAACCCATTCATTAGCGCCTCTAGTATCGAGTAGTGTTTCTGCCGACGTGAAATGTTGCCAATTAGTAGGAAAGATAACGAGGAAAGCTGAGACGGACGAAAACTGGATCAAACCGGTTTACTCAACCTGTTACAGGGTTGAAACTGGATAATCTGTTGAAAATCCTGAAAGCCTGTTTAAATATTTAACACTGTTGTCGTGTTCTTTTAAGAGCTCTTGGCTTCATAATAAGAATCTGCAGTCTGATTCCGCTACTGAGTAACTGTTTAAATAAGAAAGAATTGTTAATGTCTAGCAAAGTATAGTTTACTTACAATGCAGTTACTCATTTGTTCGTTTTTTTTTTAAATATTTGTTTGCTTTTTACTTTGTATGGGAAAAATAACTTTATGTGATTACATAAAAAAATGATTTAAAATAACGAGCAAACGGTTTTAAAAACTTTTCTGATTCGTAATGATTCTAATAATGTAAGATACCACTGAAAAACTTACGAAATAAAACATGAAATTAATGATTTTTCGTGACATGGACATAAGGGCAAATTACAAAAATTCAGATTAAAATGATCAATATCTCCGAAACTAGTAAAAACCGCGGAACATAAAATTTATGTTCAGCGATTAGGGGTTAAATCGATGGCTTTTTAACAGCTCTATCAGCCCTCTCAGTTTTATCGTTGGTTTTAGGGACACCCGGTATCTGATATCGACCAATTAGAAAGAGCCTTCAAGTTTATTTACCCTACACTTGAGGCTCAAAATAGCAGTACTACAGCAAGTGCACGTTGAATTACCATTTGCAGACGTAACAGGTTACCGTACAACGCCAGTTTATTGCGCCGCACTCCATTAAAACTTTGCTGATTCGGTCGCAGAGCGGTTTTACGGTTCTATAGTGCTGAAAGGAATTGGAGAATGTTCGTGAAATGGTTTGTAAAGGTTTTGTAGAGACCAGACGCACTTATCAACAGACCTTGAAATAAGTAGTTTCTTGATGTCTGGAATAAATTCTGTTCGGTTCATTTTCAGTGTTACTGCTTAAATTCAAGTTAATCCTATTTTAAATGCTTGGTTTTGAACTTAAATCTGACTAATCTTTGAGAAATTCTTACATTTTGTTTTGTTAAAAAATTACTAATTAGAATGAACTAGAAATAACCGGAAATCTTAAAGAAATTACAATAAAACCAGTGTTTTAATAATCTGTACTCGGCTGCCTTTAGCTTTCACACTCTCTCTGGCATAACAAAATTTAGTGACAGCGGCAGAGTGACAGCAAACAGCCATACTGCGGTTTTACGCTACCTATACACTGTTTTTTTATCTACACGTAATCGTTGAGTCGTGACAGTAAACGCACAGGATACGGAATGCGACCGACATGTATCCGCCACTCGCGCTTCGCCTTTGTTTTACTGGGAATATATTGCACTTCTCCGGCAATGTGTGTTGAATGCAGCGGCTACCGGCCCTCTAGTAATTTATATTTGCAAGGCTACCCTTAGAACGACGTAGGAACCTGATTTGCTGTTAAACTTTTGAAACTTACTTGTACGCTGGAAAGTTTCGCCCCGATCCTACCTCGTATTTTATAACGATGTTCCTTTTGAAAATCGTTTTACGATGTTAGGTTTATCTCACCCAAATTTTAATATGTAGGCGACAGCGTTATCACTCCCTCTGCATTTTTACTCCTATTGCAATCGTATGGTTTATAACTCGGTATGAGCTATCAAAATACGATAACAGGTAGGGAAAAGGATAAAGTGGAATATAGGCCGACGATCGTGTAATTAAATAAATAAAATTGACGTGGGCTATCATACGTTTAGTAGATTTTTTTAGTCTATATAAGTTTTTTTTTATCGGTTTCTTAATAACATACTTTATTGCCAACTGAACTTCTAACACTGATAATGAACTCATTATCAACAGTCCAAACTAGACGGATCTACTATTTTGAGCCATTGAAGAGGTCCTATCTTTCCATGGCCACCTTCCGCGGTAAGTACCATTATTGTAGTGTTATGAGATTTGAATTGAAAGCCAATTGGACAGTTAAAAGCAGGTTCGATCAGATTTTACAACATTGTTTAGTTAGTTACAAGTGAAGTTAATATGTAGAAGTGTTAACAAATCAAAAGTCTATCAAAACTGCTGCAGAATTAAACTTACTTCTAAGTATAATGAATGACCATGGTTGGCCTATTTTCAGGAAACGTAATCACAGCCATTATTTACAAAAACTGGATCGGTGTTGGAAAGAAGTCGATAACGATAACGCAAAACGCTGAGTGAATATAGAGAGTAAGTTTAAATTCAGCAATTGTCGGCACTCAAGAGTTTTAGCTGTTTTATTAAGGTAAATGTTTCAGTAATCCGAGTATAAATAATATCTAGACAATGTGCACGCCAACATTTCAGTGAAACTGCATCGGTGGTCGTTATTAGGTTGTATATTGTTCTTGCGGCATGCAGCGCCAGGAATTTATATTGAACGGGGAGAATTCAGGTATGATGCATTTCATTATATATGTATGCTTAGGTAATAACATTATGTACGCGTGGTTTGGAGATATGTGAGGTATAGAGATCCTTTTTCATAATTTAATACATAAGCATCTATCATAACTGAAAATCGATAAAAATAATAACCAGTTAACAGTATTTGTTGGAAAAAATGTAGCTCTGAAATAGAATGAAAGTTATGACTTTAATATTTGGTCTGGCCATTGAAAATATCGACCCTTACAATCAGACGTAGGTATATACCTACTTACTAAAATAAACGCTAAATTATATAATATTTTCCTGCCACTTATTATTATTATGTTCAGTAAATGATAAGTCCCGGTGGTTTGTCTTAAAACTTACTTACTTAATTTAAACGTTAAAATGCATTTAGCTTTACTAAATTTCCAGCCCCGTCACAAGTGTCATGGTTTGTTTGAGGTTTCCAGGACTTGTTTTAAGAATAATGTTTTACGGCTACAGTATGTTTTAAGGGTTCAGTAAAATGTAGTTATTTATTGTGTCCGTTGTAAAACGGTTTCGCATCGTTGAAGCTTATGCAATCACTTTAAATTGTAATTACTCTGAAATCTTATAAGCATTAACTATATCTGTTTGATGTAGTTGTGAAACCATTCGATTTATCGCCCAGGTGTTTATTGGCAGAAATCAACGAGCAAATGTACGTCATAAAATTTTATTAGGTTAACAGAAACACGGTTATGCATTTTGTTAATGGTAGTCTTAAGCACGTTATTTTATAACAGTTATTTGCATACATGAATTGAATACGTAGTCGTTAAAATGCAGAGTAAATTTTTATTACCATTCTAGTTACCTTAAACGTAAGTAAGTATAGTGATTTAAATAACAATTCCTAGGTGTTTACGTTAAAGATTTTGAGAGACAATTTTAAACACTAAATTAAGCGTCATCTCCACCTCTCGGTTCTTTAATTTAACGGCTAAAATAATAATGTACGGCTCCAATAAACAAATAAGTTTCGCTTGTTAACAAAAGAAATGATACCAAGTGTTCATCTAGGTCAACGTTGCAATACAATATTTATTGACAATACCGAAACGTTTTAATTGGGACAAGAACTTTCTGTGACTGCAATAATAAAATTACATTTGTATTTCATTGTTAACTTATTTCAGTAGGCATTGCGTCAAGCCAGGCGCCATGATCATGTCGAATGTTAATAGTACTTTACTTACTAAGTTTAATAATATGTAATGGGGATATTATAATTATTATAAACTTCGTAATTTACCTATAGGTACAAATGCCAGTCTGCAGTTACGTCATTGTTAACTGTAGGTACGTAAATAATGATGTAGGAGTATTTTGAAGTTTGTAGACCTACCTATATAATACCTGTATAATACTAGCAGTCTTTTGTTTATAAAGTTTACATTCATTTGTTTCAAATACCAATAAGTAAAAAGTCCGTCTATCATTTCAAAATAAAGGCCAAAATTTAATGACAGATTTTGGACTTTTTGTCCCTGTGTGTCTTAAAGTTTGTCTCGAATGGGCTCCGAAATAGCTCAACAGATTTCAATGAAAACTTCACTGAATAAAATTTATATTTTTGTGTAGGTACCTAACTACTCCTAGTTCCGAAGACATGAATATAAATATCTGTGACGCTATTACTGCCATAAAGAAGCGAAACGAGGGGGCGGGTCGCTAGTTATTTTATTAGATAATATAGGTCATTCAAAAACTACTTTAGGAAATGGTATTACTAATCCATCAAATCTTTGTAAATATTTACCGAAACTAAAGGTAGCTTAGGGGTTAATAATAACATAAGAAAAACATACGTACCGAAAACAAATTCCTTGGACATACTATAATATCACACGGTATTTCAAGCCTCACCCAAGCAAGAGGGTCACTAATGCTACTAAATAATACTAAAGCACGAGCGTTAAATGTCGTTAGCTCATAAAACATGTGCCCAAATTTCTAGCCTGAGTCGTACGAGTCAAAGGCTCTTAAGGTAAACAGTTTAATGGAGAGTCTGGCTTGTAGTGATGAGCCACTCATAAATGAAAACTCAAATGTCACTCACTTTTTGTTAGATTCTCACGACACTCTAAAACGAAATCGTATTTGACCTGTTATGGTATTTTTTTTAACTCGGCTGCCATTACTGTCAAGTAAATAAGAGCTATCAAACGTTGACAATACGATAACAGCGCCTCTATTCAACACGGTAAAAACATTATCGTTTTTGTCCTGTTATCGTATTGTCAACGTTTTGATAGCTCTTATTTTCTTGACAGTAATGACGGCTGACGTCATAACAATACGTTAACAGGTAAACTACGATATCGTTTATAAAAGATAAAAGATAAAAGATGTTTATTCAGTAAGTAGGCCGCACGGGCACTTTTACACGTCAAAAATCTACCAGCGCTTCGCAAGAGACCACTGCTGAGAAGAAACGCCGCAAGAAACTCAACAGTCAGTCGTTTTTTAAATATTGCTTATGATAAATGATATTATACAACGAAAAGAAAAAACTTAACCTAGCATTATATAAAACAATGAATGTAACAAACAATATGAATATATATATCATGCGTAGAATAGAGGCGCAGGTCAAAGACGACACCTATGCTTTTTTTACTGCCTAGAATGTAGGCCCAGCTTGCTCAAGCTCTGTGTATTTTTAATCGACTTCAAAAAAAGAGGAGGTTCTCAGGTCGTCGGAATCTTTTTTTTAAATATGTTCCCCGATTGCTCAAAAACGGCTGCACCGATTTGGAAAAAGATTTTTTTGTTTGAAAGGTAGTTCAACTTCCCAGGTGGACGCTATAGGCAGTATAGCAACACGGGTTTTTTTTATAAACATCAAGCCCACCATTTGTACCTTTAGTAAAAATAAAAAATGACATTAATTTTTTCACCTCACTTTCATTTGAGGAAGAACATTGTAACACCTCATTTATTAAAATAAGTTATGCCTTGAAACTCATTTTAAATTCACGTCCTGCCCCCATCACTAAGTAACTTGCATGCGAGGGGACACGTCGGCCCGCGAGCACCTGTCTGAAGTTTATCTTAATTGTCCAAGTAATTGGTGTGTGGAGTCGTTTGAAATTAGGCTCTAATGGGGGTTTGGCCTTATTTGAGACGGAACTAAACTTAAGGCGTTTGTAAATAATTATAGGGTAGGTTAGTGTTCGTCGTTCGTTCGTTTTGTTTTCGGAACTTTAGACCGAACGGTCTGCCCAACGGCAACTCTAGTCATTCAAAAAAATACTCTCTCTGGCAGTCAGGTAAAAAGGTAAAGACCGATGTTAAATAACCGAGAAATGCTGTCTTATTATTATTAAAGCAATGCTATTAAGTTACCAAGCTTCAAGATTAACTTTAGTGTAATTTACTCAGTTTTTGGTAAAACAATAAACTCTCGAGAGTCTTAAATTGACGGTATGTACAGTAATACTAATAATATTATTTGCCATTGAATTAAATACGCTTTCCTCTCCATTTATAATGAATTGCAACGATTTCGAGAACCAACCCAAATTAAATTGTCAGATCTTTAATATGAGTAATGTGTTAGTGTAATGTTTGAATGTAATGTTTAAGTTATTTGTGTTTTTTACTTTGACATAATAAATTTGATTGACCTGATCATGGAATTTAAAAACATCAACGGGTACAATATCGAAAATATTAACTATGAAGGAATAAAAGGGATTAGATATAACGCAAAAGTCGAAATTAGTCATTAATAAAACATTTTTTTAGGTCTATCCCTATTATCGCAAATAGCTCAAGGAAATAACTTTACAGATATATTTCACATTGCTCATAAGGGAAACACAGAAATTAATGACAATAATTTTGTCATTGCCACGCTGCGTGGGCGACCCGCAAATTATTACCCGGTATTATGATTGTTATTGTGACTACAACTTTATCGTAAACAAAGGGATACAATAATGTGCATTAGTACGTTAAGTTTACTCGCAAATGGACGGTAAGTTATTAATTTAGACGCTTAGTAGTTTTGGTTTATTAGCGGCGAGTCTATTGGTTATTAATTAAGTTGCTTAGTAATTTATATTTTATGACTTGTCGATGTCCATTATTGATTCTTTATAGGTACATAAAGTTTTTTTTATACTTTATATTTTCTACAATTGTATAGGATTGTAATGTATATATAGTAATGAATGACGTGTGTGAAAATAGTATTTACCTCCTCAACAGTCATTATGATCATTATTATTCATATAAAGTCATGTAAAATGACGTCCGTCATCTACAAAGGCCAAAAAGTTTTGTATCGAACACTGCTACTGTTCTTCGCTGCCCGCATGTGCATTATAACGACCTTCATTATGTCATCGTTCCACCTTGTGGGAATCTAACCATCTGCCCACTCTGCTATTTCAGTTAATCTACTGTTCCTGTTCTATATTGCTCCATCCTTTATTCGAAATGTCTATTTCACGAGAAATTTGAATAACTGTCAAAACTCAATAATATTTACGGTGAAGGAAATCGAAAGACGTACCTTTCTCGCTCTTGTCACTATGTCAATAGGAAATAAAAAGGTACGTCGTACGTCGTAATTACGTATGTTACTTTAGCTCTTCTCTATTTCCAAAAACTATACTGGATAGTAAAATTTTATTTAACTTTTTACCAAATGCTAAGTGTTGTGTAAAATAAATTACGGTAATTCACGTTTTACAACGGTTTCAATCGGCAAGTGTTCTATTTTTGCATTAATTATATTGGTTTAATAGCCAAATCTTGTGTATCAGCATATCAGTAATAATTAAGATTTGGTTACCTTAATTAATGCCAATATGAAACAGTACCTATCACAAGCTTTTTTATTATTCACAAGTTAATTGCCTATCTTAGGTTACAGACAAGGTAGACATACCTTAGTGATAGTAGGCGGCTTGTAACCTTTCACTTAAATTCCATGCAATATTCTAAGAGTTTCAAAAGTGATTTTTTTTGCATAAATTTCATGCATAATTCTGAAAGTTAAGACAGTGAAATCATCTTTGATTTCTGAAAATTACTTTAATTTTGACATGCAACGTGAGTAGTAATGGAATGAAATTTACTTGTAATATTGCTTTTAGAATCATTTCCATCTTATATCTAACTTTACTACCTTTAAAATTCCTTTTATAAATATTGCAAAAGTTCCATAGCAATAATTACAGGCTATAATTCTATTATGATGTCGATTAGATGCAGCATCTTCGTCTTAATAATGATTGAGTCCTGATCTTCATTAATTAGTTTCCCGCTGCGAGAAGTGAAGTTCCTCGAAAATTGAAAATGAAAAGCCTAATGGCCTCCGTCGGCCCTTTCTCGAAGTAAGTTATTTGTGACAGGACCATTTTGTGAAGGCAACGGAGACTTTATTGATATTCTGCACACACTTTTATAAGCTTTTAGCTTGTACCTCTCTCATATATACGATTAACCCAATTTTATTCTGTAAGAAAAAATAATCCTTAGTGACGTGCATTCGTTTATGGTTCTTCTAGTTTTTGTATGTATACCTACTAATGCACCTCGTAGGGCCGTATTACTAAACTGATCTCGACTGTACTCATACTCATCTCAAGATGCCTCAAAAATTACAGTTTTCTGTACCTTGACGTTTATTTTGACGTATCTTGTGACGGGCATCTCAGCCTAAGATGAGTTTAGTAAAGAGCGTCGGTGGCCTAGTGGCTTAGGGGACCGACTCGTGATCCTAAGGTAGCGAGTTCGAACCCCCGCGGTCACCATGTACCAATGAGTTTTTATAACTTAAGTGCATTACCCGACGCTCTTACGGTGAAGGAAAAACATCGTGAGGAAATCTGCACATTCGAACAGCTGGGTGTGTAAGAGAGTAATTGCACAAAAGATCCTAAAGGGTCGAAGTGTCTCCGAAAGGGCCCTTCTGTAAGATAAGATAAGATAAGAAGATGAGTTTAGTAACACGGCCTTAAGATGTGTTGAAGTTGAACACGACCGAATACTTATCCAAAAAAATCTTCGCTCTTGGACACATTATCAGAAAACCCTATGAAACCTGATAACCTTATAAATACAACGAAGAGAGATGACCGGTTACAATGACTGTTTCGTATGTGATGATATGAGTATATGCAACACAAAAATTGAATAAAAAACTATGGATCAAATATATATATAGCAATGGATACCGATTATACTATTGAAACACCTTTCAACGAAGGTATTACGGTACGCAGAATTTTCATTTCATCGAAAGGCATTTTTGCCGCATGAGATAAGTGTAACCTAACCTACATAATTAATGTTTAAGATATCCTGGAAACATCATGGTTTCACCAGAAAATAGCGTTCGATGAAATGAAATTCGATGTAGGTAATGATATAATCGATGAAGTGAATTTCGATAAAATGATGCGTTACCGTAGCCAGTTTCTTGCGAACTAGCTATTCAGCTTTATATACCTAGTACAGCAATCTCTATAACTAATATCTATAGTTTGTTTTGATACCACGTTTACCGCATAGGCCAATGTTCTGGTAAATATTTGTTTCAATTAGTCCCGAAGATCCCCCCGCGCTGTGTCACAGTAATGATGATTGTCGGGAAGGGAATGACATTCGTGAACTCGGTGTCAATAACTTGGCGCTTACACCGTTATAGTTTAAATAAACAACCTCAAACTGTTGTGCTGCAAATTGTCAAACATAATAGGTATATTATGGATGATGGGAGGAAAGGTTTGATGCTAAAGTAGGCTTTTAGTTACAAAAACAGTCATAGGAACCAATTATTTTGATAGATTATTTGATAAAAGCTCAATATTTCCTCTAAAACACAAAAAAAAAAATCCATGTCGACTATTTTTAGGCATTCTACTTGGTTTATCAACATAGTGCACCTGAAACGATATCAATTATGACCTGGAAAAATAGTTATACACATTTCAGTCTGTAGGCATCGCATAAAAGAGAACTAGCGCAACTATGAAACAATAGCAGTCTGCAAAACAACTGACTGTCGAAACGAAATATTCAAAACGTAAAATTTAAAACCGGAACAGTGTGGAAGGAAGTGGAAAAAGTAAAATGCGACAGGAATCTTTCGTCTGACTTTCGCACTCGCTTTGGTCATTATTATTATTTCCAAGTCCCGGCGTGACCGGCCTGCGACAGCTTTAATTAAACGGGACTTAAGACTTTAATGAGTTTCGAGACGTTTTTTCGTAACACGCCTACATTTTTAACCGACTAACTCGATTAGGGCGCTGTCTGGAAAGTTTTAAGATTATGACGCTGTTTCATGTTATGCAAAAATCCAAGGTAAATTGTTGCGTATTATGTAGGAAATGAAACGGTTTGTTGTTTGAAGACCGGTATTAAAATTATACCCCTGGTAGATACGAAAGGGTCTCAAAGTTTTATAGTAACTGTATGTAACAACGTTGCAATAGTATAGTGTGTGAATGGTTGCTATGAAAGAAATAGTAGGCGCCAATACAACTCGCGCAAGTCGTCGCACCAAGTGCATAGTCAGTGTGTTCTTACATCTCTTACATTTGACATACCGAATGTAAGAGATGCAACCAAAGCTTGACAAATTAACTAATAACTGAAGCTTTAGAAATTGGTGTGGATTGACATAATATTATTTGCCTTCTGTTTTTTAGAATTAATGAATACCAATCATATCTGGAAAAAATATCACACCGCATCCGATTGTGAAGTGAAAATAGGCCAGTAAGCCTAGCCAAGATATAGACGCTGCTGCTAACATTTCCTCGATCGATTTTCGAAAATCGCTAACTTTATAAATACATCCTGAATAATGTAACATTAAACAGAGGACTAATCAATTGGCACCTGAGGGCTTAACCATTACCGAACTAGTTCGTTATAATGGCTTAACAAAACAAAACATTGACGTGCAGGTCAACACACATTTTTATTCAATGAAGTAGGTAATAGGTCAAGGCTGTGCCAAGGTTTCCCACTAAGTACATTTCTTGAAACTGTTTTTCTAATTAGATAATGGTATCTAACAGCTTGTCGTCTAATATAATAACACATTTTTTAAAGAGGCTCTTAAACTTTAGGCGTGGTTAATAAAACCTATGGTTAATTTCATTACAACCCTTTCACAGAAATATTAAAACTGTTAAAATATTTCACTGCAATTGACGCTATAATTATCTACAAGTAGCGTTGGCTTTCATTATAAAAGTTATCTTGTGAAGTCGTTATTATAATCATATTCATTTAATTTCAGGTAATATTTCCAGTTCAAAGGGATTACTCCGTAAGTACAGAACGCGGTGTAAATTTTAATGAGGATCCCACACTCCCTAATGGTGCTAATTGCCGATATGGATGCGTTTGGGCTTTGTGGAAAATATTCAGGGAATGATTAAAAGCCTTTTGTTTGTGATACCGACAAAGCTTAATAGGAAAATCGGAATTACTAAACCGAATGGACATTAGTAGTAATTATGTCAATAGTTCCATTGATCCTACCCAATGTGAGTATATTGTAGCAAATTGGAACAAAATGTTGGTCAATTTATACGAATATTGGCGTCTAGGATATTGGAGACGCAAGATTGGACGAAAAATATTGCAGATAATACGAAAGGTAAGTGACCTTAGTATTAGTAAGTAACGATGGTAGGTAACAAGGTAGGTAAATCCTAGAATGGCGGAGTTGATCGACTTTAAGTTGCTTGTTTTTCAACTGGAAAATTAACTTGTTATGATATTATACTTATGAATGAATAGGAAATTATTTACTAAGATTTTGAAACGTGTCTAATTATTGGTGCTTTTGCTAAAAATCTTTAAATAGAACTTTGTAGCATGTACAATAACCATTATTACAAAAATATATAAGACCTTTTTAGAAGCCAATTATTATAGTTTGTAAGTAAGTACAACTGTTGTAATACAACACTTATCATAAAAAGTGTTTGAAATTTATGGTACCTAGGTATTTATAAATAGTTGAATTAAATCATCTCAAACGTTCGACTGAAGCCTTTTGTCCGCTTCATCGAGCGTGACATACCTTTTATGAGACTGAATTTACTCGCCTCGCAGGTAATCTTATTTATATTACACACTAATTTACGTCTAGGTACAGTATGAGACATTTTACACTTTGCATTTTACTGAATTAAATCTAATTCTAAATTCATTTTATTACTCTTAAATTAAATTTAAGAATGAAGTAGAATCCTTCCATGAAGTTTCAGTACAAGTGGTGCATATCTCAGTAACTACTCGACTCCATTTAGCTCTTGTCTGCTCAGTTTTATCTAATTTCACTCCGTCGCTAGTCAACGTAAGCATCTCTAGTTGTTTCTCTTCATTGTTGGGTTGGTAATATAATTAATACAGCTTCTAGTTGGCACAATCAGGCTTCGCATTGCTAATGACTGCTTTCTTCGGGAAACTCGCAGTTGAAAAGGAAAATTTGCTTGAGTAAAAAGACGTAAAAGCTTTTGTGTCTGCTACGATTTAGTACTTTTTGTTTGTTTCAGAAAAAAGTAAAACAAATACAAGATACAAAGATATAGGAAAGCTAAAAATGTGACTGTAGCTGAAACATAAATCCGTTTAGTACATTACCAAAATGTTTTTTACTGAAATAACTTAATTGAAATTCCAGTTGGACATTACCGACAATTAATCGTTATGACTACCAGAATTTTAAATAAAATGCTTTGGCAAGGAATAGACTATGTTTTTTGTGACAACTCTAAAGCTTATTCAACAAGGTTTCGGGCACAAAAAACAACAAAGCTCTTTGTTCATCGAGCGCAAATAGTCAAATCGTATTTTGCCTTTTGCGAACGTGAACTACAGAAATCAAACAGTTTGTACTCATAGCACTGATGTAAACTGTCGTGCGTTGGCCGGTCATTCCGTACTTTTGAGAGATTTTTACAGTCTAAGCTAGGTATTGTAGAATACAGCTGGGCTAGTTCCCAGCCTGACTAGCGCCCAGTTCATAAGCTAAACTTACTCAGGTTTACTAGTATTATTAGGTACGTACTGATTCATAAAAATAATATTTAAGAGCCAATTTATCCGTCTAATATTGACGCATGAGTCCGAGTTCGTATAAAAACGCTGAGAGCGCCCGCCCTCCATAATCCCAGAGGCAGCGTTTAAAATCAATGAAGTGCCTCCAGCCACGGGGGCAGTCCAGCTACTTAAAAATAATTTAATGCCCTCTTCAATACCCTCTCCCCTTCATTAGTCGATGAAATTTATAGGAAATTCTTCGAAGATTGTTTCAACATTATTTAATTTTAAGTTTCCTTTTGAGTTCCATTGTGCGAGGAAAACGATTGCGAAAATATTGTACGTTTTCATTGCAACGTAAATCAAACGGAGATGAAAAGAATGGAGAAATTTACGCCCACGTTCAGTTGATAATATTAAGATGCTTGCCATTCTGCTTTAAAAGTGTTTGTTCGGTGTAAAATATGGTGGGAATTTTATATTTGTTTAGATACTAACCTTTGTACACTACCTATCGTGTATTTAAATCGTACATTTTAATGGTTTGGAGACTTTGGAGTACCAGAAGTAATGAATTATCAGATTGATCATTAGCATAATGACGAGATTTGCAGAAGAACCACTATATAAAGAATTTATGTTTGATAAATAAAATATTTTGTTGCATATTTACTGGGCATAAATAGGACAAGACGCAGAAGACTGGGCCTCCAGAGTTTTTTCAGAAATTTTAGCAACCGCTACAGTAGCGAATGATTAGGTACCAATTTTATTTTTTTCATCACACTTGCACGTAAACAGTATCTAAACATACAGGTTAACTTGGCCGCAATGCCCCATATAAAACCCTCGAGCTTTCTTTTTGTCATGAAACCCAAGGTCGGTAAGTAATTTTTTTTAAATTTATTGCACGTCACACAGCTCATGCAAGTTCAAGCAAGGAGTTTACACGCAATTGAAAAATTGAATTAAAATGTTATCTAAACAGGAATATCATTGCAATCTCGCTACATATTACTTAAATACTCAACTAATGTTCTTAATAATCAATTTTAATAGTTTTTTGTATCAAAACTTCGAAATTATTTCATTTTTTTTACACTCCGTCATGGCCGTATACCTACGTAAGTATTTGCCCTTAACGTTTCCGAACGAAACATTTGTATAATCTGTGGTGCGGGCAAAAAGTCCGCCACCAGCTTAAAAAAAGTTCACGTATTTCGTAATAATTGTTGTGCTGACTTGTGTATTAAAGCTATAATTATTTACATTTTGTATTTGAAGTCAAGTAAAAAGTTGTAAAAAATGTCATCGTCGTCGTCGTCCGATGAGTGTGATTTAAATGCAACACCGCCAGCAGTAAAAACAATTAATGAAAATCTTTTACCGGAGAAGTCTAAGGAGCGGTACATAGCTGCATACGACCAATTTATAAAATGGAGAAATGAAAAGAAAACAAGTTCGTGTTCTGAATATTTATTTACTCGCAAATGTGATGAAAAACATTGTATGTTTCACGGGCGGTACGGGAATTACGAACCTCGACTCAGAAAGCCCTCAGTCTTCGACTTCGGGCTTCTACTAGAGCCTCGATCGTAATTCCTTACTTACCGACCTTAATACACAATGTACTATATTATGTCAAGTGTTCTCTTCCTATTTATGACGAATTTAGATGTGCTTTCTAAGTAATACTTACCGTGTAGAACGTTATTTACTTATGTAAATTGAATATGATTTGAGTACGTGTGTGTGAATGTAATTAATTATCTCACTAGTGATGATAATTAATTACATTGATAGTATTAATGAATTGAGACGCGCCGCAGATTATCCGTATACCGACATAAATTACACGATCTCTGTACCATAACGGCGTAACTGTCTTTACGTGCGTTATACTTACGTTATTCTGTACCTGGATGATCCAGCCGTAAATTCATTTTGTGCCTTATGCTCAAGCACTAAGGGTTATTATATAACTATTAATTAGACTAGTTTGAGGTACTACGGTGACTACTCTGCATGCATGAGTAGTTAGCATTAAATTTATCATCTAGGGAGATGAGACGAGTGTCGCGTACCGAATTTATATTAATTACTCGTAGGATAAAGGTAGAACATTCAGAAGTATCTAATGGGACTAATGAGTGAAATTCAAGATCATAATTGATAATCGTATATTTAGTTAGTATAAGAAAAGATTGTAATAAGTCCATTAGCGAATCAACCAGGTAACGAGAATAACCTCAGGATTTTAGCATTGCACGTCGAGCCATATGTAAGCCAGATTGCGATTTGGAAGCTCGCAATCTCTTTAGGTCTCGGTTTTAGGTTTAAGTACCTACACACTTAAACACTATTTTCTTAAAGATGACAACTTTACTGATCAATAAAATGTTTAGACCCAAAAAACTCCTCTTCCATAATTCATTAAAATCGTTACAGCTGTTTTCGAGAACGCGATAACAAGTATTATGTTTAATATAAATATTGCTATTATTATATCCTTAAGGATACCGTTAGCTCTCTGGAGTCGGGGCTTACTCGCCATTAGATTCTCCTTTTACCTTGTTATATGCAATAAAATACTCGTACCATAATATATGTTCTTCAAATATCGGCCCAGAAGTGGAGAAAGAAACGCAAGATTCGCGGTCATCGTCTGTACGGTACCTACTTGCTATATAAAAACGAACTTCCATGTCTTACTCCACGTCCACGTCGTTTTTGTAACGTATCTTATTTACTAGGTAACGATACTTTCGAATAGATCTTGTCAATTTTACGACATTATGGTACCGAGGTTTTCGTCCTTCAATATACTTAAATCTAAACTGGTTCAGGCCGCCATTTTTTTTTTAAATATAAAACTAAGCCAAATTTATACACCAGATTTCTTTTCTGGTACAAAATGGAACCATTAAGCCAATTCGGACTTGTCCAGGATTTGTTTATTTGACACGAGTGGCCACGCGTATGCAATATCACGAAAAAAGCCCAAAACCAACATATTACGGCGCTAGTGCGAATAAACCGGCGTGCCCGTAATACGGCTGTGACAAACACACCACTACTCCCATAAAATATGAATACTGAAGGGGAGATTGGGGTAAATTTTTTATAAAGCCTTTGGTGGAATTTATCATCGCTTGTGTATTTTGACAAAAACAAAAATAAACGATAAGAGGGGATGTGTTGTTTGGACAGCTTGAATCTCTTTATTTAGTTTATTTTTGTTAAATCTTGAATGTCTTTTAAGTATATCATGCTACGGTTGGTTTTATTTGTTTTCTTTTATTGTAGTTAAGAAGTTAATTTGAAACATTTACTCAAATGAATGTTCAGGCAACAAAAACGGTCGCAGATTAAGATTTGTTTATCTGTTTTAAGACGTATAAACCAAATACTAGATCGAGCACGAAATAGTAGTAAATACGTAAACGAGGCTCTTTAACCCACACTTATACACTTTTTGATGACGATACGTTAAGGTTTGACGTCTGGCCCTGTAGGTATCACATGGACCCATCGTAGAAAAAAATCATGAAACGATTCTCTTCAAAAATTAAAGTGGCATAATATTACCTGACTATTACGAATTTAAAAACGAACCGTAAAAGTATGACAATGCTTGACAATTCAAATACCGCATTAAATTATCAAATAAACAAAGTTAATTTAAAAAAAAAACATTTTTTATCTTCTGATCTTTGTCATTTATTTGTCCATAAAAAGAAAAAAGAAAATTATTAAAATAATATTATTAGTTTCTTGTATTTTTTTAATAAAGACTGGAAAAATAAATATTTTATTATTGATTTAGGTGTATTTTAAGTTAGTATCCTTTTATTTCTAGAATATAAACCTGTTGCAAAGAAAACGAGCACTTTCGATTTTTTCAATTAATTTAAACACACTAACTAAATTATTTTTATTTAATTATAATTTCTAGTCGTAAAATGTATTTTCTTTATTTCATAGCTTAAACTCTCATTAAGTTACATTATATTTAAACAACTTTAAAAAAACGTAAGTGCTCGTTTTCTTTGCAACAGGGTTTATAATAATCGTAAGTAAAGATATACGAAACTAGACTGGATAAACAAGGCGCAGTAAACATTCGTCATGCTAAACCGAGCTCTAAATTATGTTACTTATCATTGAAACACGTGTGTTTTGGATCGTCATTATGTGTGTGTATGTGTGTGTGTGTGTGCCAATTTTCCACTATATGACTCGGTTACAAAGACAAGTAGTTCATTTTCTTTTGACTGAGGTCAGCGACCTAGTAACGGTTAGTGATGTGAAAATTAATACCAAATTTAAAAGAAAAATACAATACACAGCGTTATGTATTTTATTTCAAAGAAAATATACTTTAGGTGTATACGTAAGATCTGTTTCACAATCTGTAAATAAATACTTTTGTTCCATTTAAAGTTATTGCTTTTCATTTCTTAGTCTAATGAGTAATGAATAAAAAGGACAGAGCTACAATTTACTTATCACATAGTGCTTTATGGAGATTTTGAAAAAGACCTTTACAGTCCTATTAGGCCTTTCCATTTAACCATCTGTTTTCTTTTTACATTTGCTTATAATTTAAATCACCTCTGCTTCAAAATGATGTAGTTTTCATAATAGTAAAAAGTTCTCAGTAACAGCATCTACGGATCGTCGTTGGTCACAGACACAACAGACAGAAAAATAATTTTATGTTATGGGCTGGGCACCACCTTTCCCTTTCCTCACTTTAAATAATGTAGTTCATGATGTATGCAAATTAGACCCGTAAATTCAGGTCTCAAAGTAACATGTTTTTTTAGGTCTCTTTAGGCTCAACATTGTCACATCACTAGCGTTCGTAGTTCCGAAGTAGAGTTCGGCGTAATTTATAGGTGGCTCAGTGCCTCAGTTATGGTTTTACAACGTATTTATCGGTTTATGACTCTGCCGTTTCATAAAACTTTCTACAATGTCGGTTAGATTTTTGGCTTTTAGTAACGTTCAAAATTGGTAAAATGATATTAGGTACCTATCCTTTCCTAAATAGGTACGTACACATGTCCTATAACTTCTATTAAAGGCAGAAGAATAATTGCAAAGTGGCTGAGACCGATTAATTCGTGATCTTTTTGTGCCATTAAAAAATATAACCGTCTTTATATTAAATAAATTATATTCTGATATTAATTTTGAGGTAGTAATAAAGCAAATGGTAAATATCCAAATATCCAATAAGTTTGGCATCGAGCGTTGCGGGGCTGTTGAATTCCGTTTTCCGTTATAACAATGCATGCTTAACTTTATATCCGAAGTAAGTATGTAGTACATCAACAACGAACTTTGAAGTTATCATTCAACTAAGGATTTGAAAGGATATATTCTGATTTACGAGCGGTTGTCAATTATCTATCGATTTTCAACGTAAGCTTCATTTCCGATTGAACTCCCTTTCAGAATTGTTAAAGCTTTGCTAAAAGTTCAGTTTACGCTTCAAGTATGTATTCACAAACCTCAATGAGTTGTTAGAATTTACAATCTGCGAAACATATAATTTTTTCACATCCATTGCGGTTCTTGAAGGACATTAAATTGAATTCATCGAATGAAAGCTGTAGTGGTTAAGGTATAGTAATATTTTGACGGATATTTAATGATGTATCTTGATGTCGTGGTACAAGTGCTGAGCTGTAATAACGCTTCCGCTCTTTACCCGCTGTTTGCCGAGCCAACGCAAACATGAGAGCTTGTTTTGTATGGAGACCTTTATGTTTATTTGCTGCGATATAATCGTATAAGTTTTTGATAGTGGGTGGACAAATAACCAAGTAGGCGCCTGTACTTTAAACAATGACTATAGACGTGTTATAAAAATGGATTTAGTATTGTTGAAACCTTATTAGCTATAGACAGTACTAAGTAATGTATTTATCATGAACTACATAATCAAGTTTTGTAAAATATACTGCAGCACCTATAGAAATTAAGGATGTAGCACATTTAATTAGTACGATTTGAAGGAAAAAAAAACTTGTTGGAAAACAACTTCAACTAGATCATTATTGAGATTGTGTAGGGATTGTATTAAATCACAATGTGTGCGATTCATTACGGTTTTTGTTTACAGTTAAATGAATATATGAAAGCTACGCTGTTTTGGTAATTACGGATTTCCGCAGAGTTCTCCCTCCTATGAAAGATAAGCTGATTTGAATTTCTGATAAGGTAGCTTTTGACTCAATCGATATTACGTTTACATGAAGAAAGGAGAACAATTTGGTGTCAATATCTGAGGGTAAAATAAGCTTTTTGAACTCTAATTAATACAGACTATAGTTTAAAAGTAAAAAAAGAATTAAGCAAGAAATATGAAAAGGCAAAAAAAAACTGACTATTCATTAAAGAAAGAATGGTAACGATGGAAGTAGTGTCAAAATTCTATTTTCAACGATGTAACAATACTTGGTGCCTGAATGGTAGGTTACAAAACGTACTAAAAAGTGTCTTAGGCATCCCATCCATTCACACTATATTAATGCAAAAGTCTTTTTGTTTCTTTGTTTAGTAAATTTTTGCGGCTAAACCGCTAAACCGATTTTGATACCTTGAAAATCGAGACATAGGAATAGGATAATTCATATCCAAAAAAAATTGACAGTTACCGAGAATAGTATAAAGGGGTCGTTATTCTGCACGGCATAACCATAATGTTATCGTATTGTCATCATTAAGATAGCTCTTATTTACTTGACAGTAATTGCGGTCGAGTTAAAAACAACACCGTTTTGATATTATATTTTTATCGTGCAGAACAGAGGCATAGCTATTAACTTATTATTATGTTTTGTTTATTTACCTAATCAGTGTGCAGTGTAAGCGTCTCCATGGCCTCTGGCGCGAAGCGATTTGATATATTTGCGGAGCGAGCTTGTTTGTTGCCACTGTTGCTGTTAAACAAGCAAAGAAATGAGTTTGACTTGTTAAGTGAGACGCACGGAAAGTAATCCGACCACGGGATTGCACGGATGAGACGAGTACTTTAGGAACCGGTGAGTCATTTTTTTTTGGCGTGATTAATTCGTGCTGCTCTTTGCCGATAATAACTAATTTACCCTTCATCTGTACAAGTAAATCACTAAGGATATAATAATATGCAGGCTGTCGACGATGAGCATTAGATATCAAGATCTGAAACTACAATTAAAGCTATTTTTGTCCAATGGACGAAAATGTGTACCTCAAGGTATGGTTCTTTGCCACAGTATCATTAAAACCTTAGTACCTAACTTCTAAACCAATTAAACGATTGAAAAGTTAACTATATTCTGGGCCGGTATGGAAAGGGCTTTCTAATCCCCTTATATTAGCGTCAATTTCTGGGACACTTTGTATGTAGGTATATCTTGACTCCGTAAACATTTTTGTTTTAAAAGCACAACACACTGACAGTTTATCTTCAGTCCCAAGTCTGTCAGGCCACCTAACAATCCAAAATGTGTGGAACATTCAAAGAAAATAATAGTCTGTAACGTGTTCTGAGTAAAACTAATATCGGCTGATATGAAATGACATCAGAGAACTTATGTATTTTATTTTATTCATAGCACTTCTCATTAGTCTTATGTGTATTTAAATTGAGTTATTTCAAAATTGTATACTAGAAATGTTAGAGCTTTGAGTAACTTATGACTGTCTGTAATTAACAAACTACACTTATAATATAATCGCACTCAAGAGTCAGTTAATGCTGATTCAGTCGTTCCTTAACGACTATTTTTCATACACAAGTTTAAAAAAGGAACGCGTTAATTGTCTTTCAAACGTCTTTGAGTATGGCGGTTAGTCACCAACCGTTACCCACTCAAGTCGCAACAAGCTGAACTGCCAACGAGCGGCGCTACAGCCGTCAATTTAATCGTAATGGCCTAGCTAATATTCGAAGCTTGAAGGCCAATTTTGCAATAAAATGGCGAGTATGTCCAATATCATTCCCCGAGGATCCGGCAATGAGGTCAGTCTGTAGGCATGTCGTTCTACCAGCTCAATTCGTAGTTGGTCTGTTTGTAATTACTTACCACCAAAAGATTCAGATTCGATTCATTCAGTAGAGAGATTAATTTATTCCATAACAATTTTATGATCATGTCGGAAACAATAAAGCAAACCATTTGCAAATTCAGTAATTACTTAAAACACATATTTTACATTTTTCTGCGAAAAAATAGAGAAATTGGTACTGTAACTCTGGCATTGTAAAACTTTATTGTAAGGATAGTGAATATTTGCTGTTAATTAAAATATAAAGATAAAAGAAAAACATGTCAAAGTCCTATGTTTTTTTTACAATGGTTAAGTTTTGAATAAGGTTGGTACTTAATCTAAATTTTGACAGACAGGTTCTGTTTCAGAGTTTTAGGATATTAAGTAAACGCCAAAATTAGCTAGGTAAAGTTTGTCCAACATATTCGCCATTTTCACAGGCAAAGTTGTGAAGCGCCGCTATACTCCGGCAATAAACCGTTTGATCGGCCTTCGACGGTCATTGTCTAGACTAGGCGTTATTAACTCGGATAATGAAGTTGGGGTAAGTCGTAACCTTTACGTCATGATGAATGTGTTTTTTACCCAAGAGTATTGAAGAATTGACCGTAAAAATATGCCTGTTTAACGTTTTCTAAAGTACAGGGAAACTATTCATTCACATTGTGATAAGGTCGAAAAAATTTCAGTTTTCCTTACTGTATAATAATATATTTACCTGATACTAATACTAAATATATTTGTTAATTTAAATTTAAGTACCTATGTTTTAGGGATTTTAGAGGTTCTTGACTTTATCTATTTCATCCAGGTGTAGATCATAGTAAATTTGGGGTCATTGTGTATATCTGGTAATCCTTTCTCCTTAAAGGGTTTCGGTCGTAAAGGTTCTTTAATTTAACATTATTTAATGCCCTTTTATAACACCCTTTTAAGTCTAACTCAAACGGTGTACCCAATATAGTGTATCCAAGTTCCTTTATTTTATTGAAAGATTAATTTAAATTTAAATTGTTTGACATTTCGAATGCTTAAGGATTTTCACAAAACACAACTCCTACGTAATGTAACATATGAAAGTGCTCCAAAGGTATTTCTCGAAGCTACAACTTCTCATTGTGCTTTGTATTAGCAATATCTCGGTGACACTCACTTTCATCGTCCCATATGCAGTACAATAGTGAAAGTACAATAATAGTGTTGTCTAAAATAGTCCGGATGTCACACAGAAAATACTTTCTGCATACAAATAGGTCCCGTGTTATGAAATAGGAAATGAGTAATGTTTGTAGAACCCATATGTAGATGAGTGTGTTTGATGTTTCTCTGAATACGTCAAGAATCGTTATGAACTACACGATAAAAAGCCATTAGCGATTCGATGCTGGCCGTTTAGAAAATATACAAGTTCTACCTTTAGCTATTATATTACATATATCAGCTAAGTACAACGACTTCGGTGAAAAGTCAGTAATGTTCTTTTGCTTATCAGCGGTATAAAATAGTCTCTTTGTGAAAATAATGGGCTGATAAAATGAACATGCTTGGTTTTGTCAGTTTTTTTTTCAAACAATCGTTGAGTTCAGTACCTAGTGAGGTTTACATTTTATCATCAACTATAGCTGTTGCCCGCGACTCCATCCGTGTGCCCGCTTAAATCGTTTATCACAGGTAAAAAGTACCCTTTGACCTTTCTCGGGGTTTATGCTATCTCTATACCAAGTTTCATCGAACTGGGTTCAGTGTATTAGCAGACAGATAGAGTTACTTGTTGGTAACATAAGTTTTTATATTTAGTTTTAATTACTGGCAACTTTCTCTTCCTTCCTTCTATTACAGTACAAAGCTTGTCCTTCTGATTATACTTAATAAATTGTATAAAAACGTTTATTGTGCTTTCCTTTAACATGTATAAACCCTTATGTTATCAACAGTTACTTTCGAATCTACACCGTGGGCGTTAATAACCCGAAATATTTTAACCATCGATTCTAGAGCCTATTTGGAGTATTTAATGTGATATAACATGTAGTCCAATAACGCATAATTTCCGAGATTTTTATTATTTAAAAAACCATTTCATAGTCAATTTAATTTGAGCTCTGCCACCTAAACTTAAAGCTTATTTACTAAGAAAACGATTAAATTTATTTATGATGTACGTTGATGATATTACTACTTACAACATGAATCTTTCTTAGTAAATAATGCTTTAGGTTAAGGTGACAGAGTTCAAATTAAATTAACTATGAAATTGTTTTTTAAATAATGAAAATCTCGGAAATTATGCGTTATTGGACTACATGTTATATCACATTAAATACTCCAAATAGGCTCTAGAATCGATGGTTAAAATATTTCGGGTTATTAACGCCCACGGTGTATAATATTAGTCCGTCATGGTAGTCCGTTTCTCCGGAGTAGGTAAGCCAACCCTTTGGGGAGCTGGTGGAAATCCCCAACGCTGAATGTTTCTACCAACACCTGTCTTTCGAAACCAGAACGAAATATAGTTACCATACGTTTTGGCCATCTTCGTATCCCATACAAATTTTTCCTTTTAATTTTTCAAACCAGGTGTAAAACCTGAATGCCGCCTTTGCTATGGGCGATGTTGCAATGCTTACAATCACGATCGACCTTGCCGGTGCGGTCGCCGTCTCTTTCCAGCCCGCCATCACCGATCCTATGATCCCAGACTACGGCCACTAAAATATCAGTCCATTCAATGATGACTTTGAAAAATCGGTGTGTGGGATAGAATATGGTGGTGAATGTGGAAATTGTGCAGGAAAACAGTTCCGGACATGCGTATTGGAGCGGGACGGCGCGATACTCGGCCGTTGGCTCGGCAGACGTCAGTCGGTGCCCGGTCGCCGCGTTGCGCGTGTGTTGACGCCGCCGTCCCTTTGAATCATAGTACACATATCAAATTTCACGTGAAAAATTTGATATCGTCGTCTATCGTGTGTTTGAAGTGTTTGAAAAGTTCGCGCGTTGACGGTAAAGCTCGCTTTACTTCTGTGCTTGAAATAATTTCGCTGTTGTGTGTTTGTTTTGCCGAGTTCTTTTTCAACGTTTTGTTTTGGTAGAATGTAGGTATTGTTTTTGTTATTTACTTTGTTAGATTTAGTATTTGTGTTTACTGATTGCGTAGTATTTACCTTGAATTACGATTTTTTTAAGTATTGTTTCTCAACTGTATCGTCAGCAGAGTTGCTTTATCAATGCTGATAAGTGTTATCGCGTTAAGTGGTGCATTACTTACCTACTGATAATTGCATACTAGCCAAAGATGGCCCAGAGCATTTGTCATGTAAAGATCAATGACCTCATTACTTTCATTCATAGTTATATTCTACTTACTATCGTCATCAAATGCGATCTAATGACAACAATCATACCAAATTAGTCAAATTACACACGAAAAATTATATTGTTAGTGCAATTGAATTTCTGCACTTACCTACATAAAATAAAATTACAGACAGAATTGACAGCTTAAAGTAGGTAGCCGCAAGTCATTGATCGTAAGGCACCGGCGGCGTTAAGAAAGCACATTGTTGTAAATCACCAACTGTATGGTATGAACCACGAGAGACAAAAGGGATTTGAATATAAGACGAGGGGGCCCTTGAAATTGATCGTCTAGTCCCCAGCCTCTGGTTAACCGACCCCCGAAGCCGCGGGTACATCTAAAGCGATACAAATTTGATTTACTCGTACATGTGAATTATATTACGAGTTTCAATACCCTGTTTAGCTGTTGAGATCGGAAGGAAAGTGGGTACCTACGGCGATTATTCAATCATTATCTAACCGTTGAACCTCATCAAACTGGTTCCAGCGGTGTCGCTTCTACCGCGCCGCGCGTGCCGGCTTTATTAGACACCCAAAAATGCGATATCAGCAATTCGGTTGACCATTCAGCCGTAATTTGGCGCCATAATGGTGCAAGACCCCTTTTTTATCCCCGATCTGTCTCATTGTTGTACCATAGGGTGTGAGGGTCGTTGACATTGGCCCCTATTGTATTTCGGATTTGCGCCGATATTTTTCATCGCATGTCGGATTAACAATATATCATTTCTAATCGCGTTTTCGAATATTGCTTCATTCATTAGAGTTTGAATGGCGTCGGTAATCTCTTGTACATGAGGATTTGGACGTATCTATAAACAATGATGGTGCGAAATTTACCAGATGCTCCGAAGGTCCTTTGTCCTAATTTGAATGGAAATAATTTGTCCACTTGCAATTACCGAGCAGTTAGGGATTTCTGACTGCGCTGCGGCAGTAATAACGACAAAGTGTGTCGAACTGTGTCGAATGCGTTTGTCGCGGCGAGTTGCGCAGGCGTTCATAAATCAGTAGACAACCAGCTTGCAGTTTGTAACTTCGGACGTGCATACAAATTTGAATTTTGCCGAACGTTTTGGCCTTACATAATAATATTAATATTGCAAATGATGATGTTGAGCCGTGATCCATGTTGATTCAATGTTGCCGATGTTTTCTCCAAATTACAAGATTACGGTGTTTATTAGGATATGCCGCTTGGGAAGCGGAAACAATCTCACCTCGTTTACCGTTTCCGCTGGTCCGTCAAATTAAGCAAATTTACTGTTATTTGAACGTAATGTTATGTATATAATAAAGGTGTGAAACTTGTATGTATGTAGGTATAATGATTTTCTATAAAATTCGTTAATAAAGCTATAATGAGAAAGACAATCCATTTTAGCAGCCAATGAGTATTCATTGATAAGATGATAACTCAAATTAGGAGGAGGTCGTGGTGCTCATAACCAACAAGAAATTCCCAAGAATAAAAATGATCAAGATTATCTTCAACAAACATACCACCGTAATTTAATTAAAGATATGGTAGGTGCTAGTAATGAAAATATCGTTAGAAATGAGATTGTCCAAAACAATGCGGCATACCTGCCGGTCCCGTTAGCTTGCGCGGCATTAGCGAGGGCAACAATCTTTGATAACTCGGCATTGCGCAAGCGGCCCGATTTCGCACGTGTTTGTTTGTAATGTGGCAATCCAGCTCTTGATAGGTAAGTTTACCTTACATCTGATTACTATAGTCAATAATCCTTATCGCCAACACCATCATTATCATATCAGGCAAAACATTTATGCTGGACTTAGCCGGCCGGCGTCCTCCAATGAAAAAGCAGCGATTATGGTTTTTGAAAAGTCAAATAGACTGCTAAAGATTAACAGGCTCGTAAAGTTATGCCTGATCCGAATTTAAAACTTATCTAGTATTTTAGTTTCATTTTGATCATGTGTGTTATTAAATAAATCCTATAAATTTCGTACACATGGTAGTCATTGTTACGCGCTAATTTAAGCTTTTTTTTACTCATCCCTTAACATTGCACTCTTGAGTAGTCGTAGAATATTTTATAGATTACGTAATAAATTGAGCAACTAGTGTTTGTGATTGGTTATTTTAAATTGTTGCTTTATCATTCAAGTGTGACTAAAAGCAAGATAAACGCTATATCGCCTAGTTTTCTGTCCATGTTTCATCGACAGTTGCAATGTCGGTTGGAAATTCCGTTATAATTGTCAACGTATCGTATTGAACTTTAGTAGCTAGCGTATAATTCGTAGAGTCATCGTTGTTACTCGGGGCAGGTCTATCCTCAGGGGCGTTGCACCGACGCTGCGATGGAATGCGCCCGATCGTGCTTACGAAACCACTCACAATCGGACCTCTCCACTCGAATACGCAATACGATTGTCTACAGAAATTAACTTCACACCATCTGCCGCAACCATAGCTCTCATAAGCTTGCACAGTAGCGTTTTATTCACTTACATTCCTAATTACCGTTCACTAAGCACACCATCTTAGCTTCATGGCTTTTTAATTACCCTAGTGTGTGTAGCGGAACATTTGCTAATGCATTTGGCGGAGGCCGCTCCGGAACACAACGGACCCCATTGTTCTGTGCAGCTCCTTATACTGCGGGTAGCGGTCCGACTTCATAGCCTTCGCCGAGCTTTGAACGCCTAAATTCTAAGAATGTCTGTTGAATTTAATTAACCATCTTTGGTGATCTTTAATATGATCTACAAGCATTTATGGCGCACCGCCTTTCGAGGCACTAACAAAACTTTTTATACCTACAATATTTTCCGAAAATGGAGTAATGACTGGAAGGATTTTTTCTACGTTATCCCCTATTTGAACATCGAAAATTTCATAAATCACAGCTCGACCTCAAAGGCGGCTAAGTCTAAATCTTATCTACCCGGCTCCCACTTATAACGTTAGAGAGTGATGAGAGCGATTCGTCATGTTCCACTCTCTCACGCTGACCTACTTGTGCGAGGGTCCTGGCTCCAATCCCGCTCTAGGTTTTTTGTTGCTCGTCTGTCACACACGCCATTAGTGGCGCAGCGTGCGACCCCTATAAAGAAATCAATCGGCGCGACCAAGAAACATTTTTATTGTTTCATCCTCTCCGAAGTGTACACGGAGGGGAGTTACAGGTTGTGTGCTTTTACTATTCAGAACACAAAACGCTCCTTTATCATAATAATGATCTTCACAAAATAAATTCAAACAATGAATATTGATAGCGCGTGCCTGCTCCTCGGGCATAATGAAACATTTTTTGCGCCATCCTCCTATAAACTCTTTTCGCGTCAAGATTTTTTTAAAGATTGATTAATGACTGTTCCATTAAGGATGAGAGCTCCGATCGTTTCTAAACATAAAAGCTTTGCACTTCGTGATTAAATTCTTATTAAATTACCGTCACGTCTTTCTTTTAAGATCCTTGTTTAGAAATCTATTAATCATGAAAACGTTAACGTTGAAAGTTGTTGAAAATTGAGTGTAACACCTTTCGTCTGCATTTATAGATTGCGTTATTCGTGATTCAGTTGTTAAATTGCACGCAACCTCTAATTAGATTCACAGAACGTGATAATAAGAAAGTTGTAGGTTAACACTCTCAGTAATTGTTATCTTTGTGTATGTTTGTTCTTTGTCAGTCAATTGTTTGAATGGATACCTCATAGTCATAATAGATTTCTTATTCTTAATGTCAAAGCATAGACAAAAAACATTCTATAAATTCATCATTTTTAAAACTGTAACCGTAATGTGGGAGAGTAATTTTAATAGCTATTAAATTTTCATGTTATCCTTAATTCTCATTGTAGGTTATTCTGTCAAGGCCACATGACAAATTTGGTTTAATGATCTATTTCCTTATTAAATTAAATCTGGCGTCATTAATCTTGATAATAAGCACCCGCATTTTTACCTAAATCACGTGCTTTTCGTATCCTCATCAACTCTTTCATATTCTTATGCTTTGATTTGTAAGTATTGTTCAGCTTCCTTTAGATACCTACATCTCACAGTATTTTCATAATGCTGACGTTTATCAAACACACCTGATCTTACGATAAATTTGTGTAAATGCTGCCATCTAACACGGACCATACGTCACCAGATTTGCCCGGGCATTAGTATGCCAGGTTGCTGACACGGCCCGCATCGTTTGCCTAAGTCAACTCCGCCTGTTTGTGTACCCAACCTGAGTTGCATCGTAACCTTCTTCGACAGACATTGGCCCGTCCCTTTCCTGGAAATACTTGTGATAAGCAGAATCAATAAAAGTTGTATAAATTATTCGATATCAATCGTGTCAATATTTGTTATGTCTATGTGAGTACTTTTAACCTTCAAAATAATGATTTTTATTTTATTTTTTAAATGATATCCTTGAAAAATAAATACATGTTTTTGAGGACCATTTATTGACGATGCGTAATTTTGGAGATATCGTCCTTGTTCCTGTGATTATTTTAATACAATTAATGTAACAGACTTTTTATTCAAAAGTTAGAGAATACTCTATAGAAAAACCTCACTCGAATACTATAATGATGATATCTTATCACAAATGCCGATCTAGACTATTGATATGGATAACTCTCTTAAGCAATCTTTGTTTGGATGTGTATTACAGAAGTACAGTAAATATACTAAGTATTCAAGATAGGAATGCGATAACGCGGCAACTCTTATAATGGTTATTACTTATTACTGTATATGGCAAGTGATTCGGGCTCGGGTTTCCTAGTTAAAAAAATAATGTAGCTGGCAGTGATGGCAATGTTTTTTTGCCGCCGCGATAGCCTTGCTCCTGTTTTTGTGCGCAAAGTTTTTTATTGCCTTCGGAGCTTAAATGTGCTATGCGTGAAGGGGTACTTAAAGCTTATTATCTACCTACTAGTGCTATCAAAATTAACATGCTAATTCAAACGTTAATGTTCACTTTGAGTTTTTGGGTAGGTACTTGCTTTGTTAAGTTAATATTATCATAGGTGTATACATTAATTTGTTTATTGTGCGTGCCATCTTCCTTTTTGTCGTCAAACATTGCGTTATTACATTTTCATTTTTTTACAATTGTAAATAACTGTCCGTTTTCGGTTTAATGCATGACTGTCAAACCGTTTTTTTTCTAAAAAATTTATTACTTAGATATGTATTTGGATTCAGCCAACCTTGACAATTCGGCCAAAAACCCAAAATCTCTCAGTAAATTACAGTCAAACTCAAAATCTCAAAAGAATGATCAGTTGATCATAAATAAACAGAATGGCATGCCAATAAACTCTACTAACAATAACATGCAATTTTCATTACTGAATTTTAAAGATACGTTCCAAATACAAATGTTTAACCAACCCCAAACTATGTTAGCACTTTGAAACAAAATCGAGGGGGTCCTGTATCAATATTGTAAACAGGAATAATGAACACAACTCGGGAGTCCCGGGCACATAACATTGTGGCCTTTGCCTTTGAACTTCTCGTGTGCTGAATACAAATTGACTAGTTCTCTCCTCAAGCTTGTGTTTCTTCATCGTTTAGTTGCAAAAAACCCTTAAAAAATATAGTAGGACTTTCGAATAAAATTGAAAAGTTAGCAACAAATTGAGAAATCAGCAGCGGTTGGAGTAGGGAGGTTAAAAAAATACCAAGATTGAAAGAACAGCACTGATTCTGTCGGGCGTTTTGTCGCTTTCTTTTGTTCCTGAGAGCCTATTATGGTCGTGTTTATCGACGTGGATAAAACATCTGTCACTTTCTGACCATCATGTAAGTGCGAGAGTGACGGATACTTTATCCACCGCGATAATGGCGACCATAATACGGGCGCTGTTAATTTGCCATTTGTTCCATTTCCACTATTGTTAGTAAATATGTAACTAAATTCACCTGATTCATTTAATTACATTTAAAATAGTTTTCCTTATTATTTTTGTGGTGCAACCGAGCTTGTGATTTCTATTTTCCTTTAATGTTATCTTTTTCTTAGAAGTAGATATACGTTACCCCTACTTGTTAATAAAATATGCATGTACGAGTATAATATCACGTATACCTACAGGTGTTTTATTTTTTGGTAGGTATTCTTCTGTCATCTTATAATTTTAACGTGACGAAATGTAAATAAATTATGGAGTAAACCTTTGCATATGCGGACTGTAAACTTTGCCATCACAACTCTTTTGATAATTATGTAAATGCAGTTTTTATATCAACAAAAATCTTTTGTACCAACACCCTCCTGTTGGAGTCATCATCGCCTTTAAATTCAAATATACAAGTTTTTTTGACAAATGAGTTCAAATATTTAATCCTTAGTTACCTCTTACAACAAACCCTATTTCAAACAGGTGTTGTATTACAAAAAAAGATAACAACGTAAAAGGTCCGTTGTACTTGAATCAGTCACGTATTTAATAATAATAACCTATTATATTCTTCTACTTCCGGCCCGAAATGTGTTTATGTTTGTGAAACATCGCTGGACAATACGACTAAACGTTTCGAGAGTTTTTTGCTTAGGAGTCTTACTTGGATTCTGCAATACCTACCCAATTTATAGTTTTGCAACTTTGCCAACATTTTAATACCAGTCAAATATCTGATTTACTTATGCGAAAGATTCTTGTTTAGGGTTGACTGTGTGTCGTTTTAATTTTCGGTACGAAATAAATAACACTCATTTAAAATAATTAATTATTTATTTTGAATAATATTACTTCATTTATGTTGCATCCAATGCCTTCATTAAAAAGTCAGATTGAAATGAAATTCGATAAAATGATAGTTTACCCAAAATTTCACGTTATTTTGTTCAAGGTGGGGTGGTGGAACCAGTAATAGACAAGGACCTAATGATGGACACTTGATCTTATTTAACAGAAGATAAGGGTTATTCATTATGTTTTGCAACAATCAATTAAAATCGTATGATATCTTTGAATTCCGAGTGAAGTATTTGGTGAAGTCACCCTATTTAAAATCAAGTTTGTTGAAATAACAAATCAATATTTAAGACACTGTAAACATTAAACAAGATAAAACAGGTAATTCGCTAAAGTAAAACCAGTTAGGCACACGTGCGCCTGCGCCTGTTTACGTCTGGTCGGCCCTAGAGTTGTGCAAGCGCGTGATTCACTTCACTATTGACATTCCTGGCTAACGATCTTTTGGTATTTACTTTAATTAATGTAGCCTTATAAGGGTGAAATAGTAATGGATTCAACAGCCTCGTTGTTAATTTACCTACACGAATCCTGTGCAATTTTTGGTATAAATAACAGCACCTAACTATTTTCCTTCTCGTCATTTGTAAGATACCCATAATAAACTACCTTGCTAACTCTTAATTCTTAAAGACTTAACGGTTGCAAGGTCAACTGCTAGTCTAATCCGCGCTCTGCACGGATTATCGAAGCCCTTGTTATTTTAAATGCAAACTCGCTTAGTATTTTCACATTTGCAAAACATGAGGTCACTTCATAAATCAGTTATCATATCGGACTTTTAATTTCAAGTAAGGCAAGAGTTATATCTCCGCATTATCAATACCCGTTATCTTATTTCTCCCCAAAACTCAGTGTTATCGGCCGCAACGGACATGTTCACGTTCATTGCCAAAAACTCAGTTTCTCAGGTATAACTTGTATTATAACTAAAGAGCCTGGCCCTGACTATATTAATCGCCGCCATTTTGTTTAATTTGTTAATAATGACGACTGCCGGTGAAACTCTAATTAAATTGGCCTGACCACCTGCGCAAACGCACCTTCCAGACAGATGATCACGACGGTTTTTCAATGCGTTGAACCACAAGTTTGGACACCTTGTATTTAAATATTTTAAACAGGTTACACAGGTCACATACTTAAACGAAAAAGACATTGTTAGTTAATCTGTTTAAGCGTTTTAACCATTATTAGTAATGGGCTAGCTACAATGTTTAGGTAAGGTTATGTAAAGCTAATCTTCATGCTGACACATTTATGTAGCACTTCTAAAATCTTTGCTGTATGCGTTTACGTTGCATTCATAATAATGTCTCATTTCAAAGTAGGAATTTAGCTGCAAAGCGTAACTTTCGTCTTAACAATAAACTGTTTAGTTAAATCTTGCAAACCATGACTAAGTTTTTCTAAATTTGGTTGGCAAAAATCTGATAAACCTATACAGAAGCTTCCACGGTTGAGTTAAAAAACCGACTATGACTAACACACAATGGCCCGTCCCTAATCGATGTTGAATAATTCGATACTTTGGACATGCTCTTTCGATCACTAGCTTTATTTACAGATCTGTCGATTTTTTTCGTATAAACAAAAGCATTCGTTTCAGTGGCTTTGGAGATGCATAACGCTGACGTAAACGATTTTCGAAAGCTTTAAAAATGTATGGAATCGATACATGAGTAAACGCTCGACGCGATCGTCCAACAGCTTACCTCAATCCTATGCATTTTTGATAACTATAACGTTTGCAGTGTGCATTTTGTCTAGAGCCTTTTATTTTCTCTCAATTTTCGTAAAAATTAGGCGAATTGAGGATCATTCTTAGCTATGGTCATGGTTTTTACTTTTAATGGTATTTAGATTATCTATCAATTGGGTTACGAAACGGTAAAAAGAAACACTCATAAAAGATGCACAATCAATGCAATTACCCGTTGAATTCCCAAAAAGATCAGACGTTCGATTACATGCATTAGTGGTTGAATAACGCTTCACGTTTGACTTTCAACACTAAGCTACTGTCGATAAAAAGTAAGAAGCAATTCTCTAGATTCAATCAGTCGATTGCTAACAATAGAAAACTGATTCAGATACATGAAATTGATCGCGATAATGTTGACATTAGTGACTATCTAAGCCGCTTCACCTACTTTTTATAAAAAGTCTGCGACAAGACAATAGAGGTTCCCACTGCGTTATGAAAATATCTTAGTTAGCTATTTTGTTTCTAATCACAAACCTTTGCGGATTGGATTTCTATTGAATTTGGAAATTATATAACTAACTAGCCTAACGATAGTTACGCAAGTGTTGTGTAAGTGGGCTTGCGGCGCATGAGTTGGTAGAGGATGCAGAATTGCTTGTGTCCGCCGGACGACACTGGGTCAGTAAGATTTCGTCGCGACTTATAAACTGAATCCATCCGCATAACGCAAAGGCAAACGTGCTAACTATTAAATACATGTTGAATTTCAATTCATTAATGGATTTAATTTAATTTATACTTTAAAACCTAATTTCAGTAAATAGTTAGAGCGCTAACTAAACCGGGTCAAGGCAAGGAAACTAATAAAGTTTCTAGTTAGTTTTCAATGCAAATCCAACAATGGACGATACAGGACACTCCTTCCTGTCTGACTACTAACAAAGTTCACTTATCCATTAACCCATGACCTTAATTTAATTAACTGATTTGTGATAAGCCACCTTAATTATTCTAACTGTAATTTCTTGCAAACTTAACGATCGGTACTTCTGATATTGCGAAACATGAATGACTATTAACCTGCATTGAACTCTGTTGATGGATTGTTAATTAAACTCAAACGCAACTCGTCACTTAGCAACAATGCACTTGACAAACATGCTTTCCATTCAACGTTTATTGACATGTCAGGGACTCGCAATCAATCTTCATACTGCCCTGCTGAACTAGGGCATCTTAACTAGCAAAGATAAGGCAACTCTGTGAACAACGTTAAGGTCCGATTAGGTATCCATCTAACAAAGTTGTTTCTTTCCTTTACAGACAAAAATGTAGATGTGACAAAAGTAGGTTTCACCTACAGTTGTTAAGGGACGATGTCAATTGACCAGGCATCCCCACTGGTGCCGATAAAACCTCAAGTGTCGCTTCAGAACAGTGCGCTCATTAAGAACAGTCATAACCGGAGTAGCTTCTGCGGAGCGATTCCGTCGCCGACGAACGGTAATGGAACGTTCAAAACTTTCGCCGTCAATCGCAAGAGTTGGAGCGGGAACGTGACGCTTCCCCTTCAGCAGTTCAGCCCGGACGCGCAGACTCCTCAGCTCGCGACCTTCCGTTCTGGAACGGGAACTTTCCCAAGGAATAGGGAGCGGAACAATAACAGTTCCTCGAACGGAATATTAACACCTAACGGGAACTCGGTGCAAACGTTCAGAGGAAATGAAGTGAGGAGGAGCGGATGCTCTAACGGCCGGCGCTACGCGGAGATCGGAAACTGGAGTAAAAGGTTAGTGCGGCAGCCGTGTGCTGTCCGTGATTTATTCACTTATTGGGTTGGTCGTTCAACATGAATTTTCCGGTATAGATCTGGTCAATATAGTTTAAGCTTATTTATTTTTTAAATCAACTCTTTAACATAACCTACTTTATTTGCATTGGAGGGAATGTTAAAAACAAAATAATTAATTAAAGAATTTTGATTTAGGGTTCGTCGCAAATGGTTTTAATCTTTAAATTATTAAATACATCGTAAGGTTACAAAAGTCCACGTTGTATATAATTTAAAATTGTTTCGCTAGTGCAAAGTGGCTCATTACATTAAAACAAATAACGAGGGAAGACGATGTCCCCCAGGTAAATAAAGTAGCTTAGCGTAGCTTGTTCCGCTAACTTTTACTAGAGCCTATTTATTTCTCCTTTTTTCATCTCGAGTAATTCTGTAACAAGTTTTTCCAATTTCTTTCTGTCGTCCCTTTCATTTCCTCCCAGTTGCCGCGGCACGGAGCCTTAATATTACTTTTATTAGCTGAAAACGTTTAACAAACATTGGTTTAAGGATCTAATAAGGATCAAATTCAATTTCAATAAAACTTTTATACGGAAATATTATCGATATCGTTGTAAACTTCTTGCTAGATTTCAATAAACGAATCAAGATCGGATCCATTATGTTCACCTGCCGCAATTAGTGCAAGTTTATGCAATCGATGAAGTTGTGCGGAAGACTTATTCGGATGTTTACCGCAAGTTTTATCTAATCGTAATACTCATTATCTTTAATTTGTGGCGTGTAGAAAGTTTTTCCATAATTCTTGCTCACTCAATTTGGGGCAGACTAAGTCGCTCGATAAGGCGCCGTCCAATAATCTGGCTGGAGCTGGGCCGTTTTATTAGGGGCCCAGTTTATCGCGACATGATGCCTCGTCACTAGCTGTGATATTATCGCTCTTCTATTTAGCAGTTTCTCTTTAGGGTCCATTTATGTTGACGACTTCCTTTGCTTCATCCTTATTTTGTTAGCACTTTTGTAGTTGTTATTTAGTTTATATTCCATGTTAATCATAAAAGAACCCTTATAATTCTCTTAAGTAAGTTTAAATTGTAATTTGAATAATTTTTTTTACTTAATCACAGTATCACTAAAAAGATCTTTAAGACGTTTACCAAATTTTTTATTCATCGCAGCGTACTCATAATCCGGCCACTCAAGGTTATTTCTCAGCCATTGTCTCGTGCTAAAGATAATTTGGCAACGCTTTGCATAAAAGGGAAATCAGGTTTTTTATCACAAGTTCAGTGACTACATTATATTTTTAAATATTTAGACAGGTTTTCGTGATCTTGCACAGTATCAATGAATCATGTTTCACCTGTAATAAGTTTATTTACTTTTTGATCACTGGTATCAAGAAACCGCAATAGTATTATTAACACTGACACCGATAGCTAACCACCAGAAGTCATAAGTAACCGCATTTCCCAACGGTATGACTCATGACTGATGGTCTTGCCTAAAGATCTGCATGCAAAATCATACGAGCTGAATGATTGAGCACTCAATCATGGTAGTGAAAGTGCTCGGCTGGATGGCTTAAAGGATTTACTCGGTTTATTGATTCTATAAAATACGGGTTACGATACCAAGATTATGTAAAACGATACGGTAATGCTTGGTAATGTTTGTAATGTTGCTTACCTTTACGGGATGACACGCAAAAGAAATTGCGATGAGATGAGTTATGACTATGTTTAAATTAAAATTACCAGAGTGCCCGACTGTGGTACGAGTGTGTTAGCATGCTGGTAATTTGTAAGCTGAGTGATTTCTTGTGTCATCCTTAATATTTACGAAGATGTTCTTCTCTGCTCTTTTATTCTTGCATTATGCGGAATTGTCATTTGTCATGTAGCAAGATGACACTTCGCGCCCTTAATAATATTTTGACAAGTTTCAAGAGGTCAACGTCCAGTATATTCCAGGACACAATGACTCGTTGTATTATTTTCCTGCCGCCATATTTAAACGGATAGCGACGACAAAAGGTTGGCGGGAAAATAATTTTCTTCCGCGTAGACAGGACATCTTACCATTGTAAAAGGATTTGAAAGACCCTTTTCACAACTTTGCAGGCTTTTAAGTACTTATACAAGCCTATAGCTATTTATAAATGGTTTTTATTTAGTGTCTGACAAGTTGTTTTTTATTTGGGACCTGAATATTAAATCTTCAACATCAGAATAGTCCGGTGGCCGACTGAGATCAAAGATCAAAAAAGATCAAAGGAAGAGAGCTAAATAACATAAATTATTATAAATTCAATAATTGATAATTAATGAAGAAACTTGGGGACTTGAAGAAGCCTTCTATTTTAATTGAGGAATAATAGATACATTCACAGATAAAGTTATGGTGCGGTCGAACTCAGAAGTACCGGTTCATTGTAGTACCTTTGTCGCTGTTATTGATATGCTAAATTGAAATACGTAAATACTCTCACTTTAATACGTCACAGCGACAGTGTACTGAAATGTACAGTCACCAGCAATTATATAGTATCCAAAATTGGACGCAAAAATATCTGACACGATCTTATTTGCGTCCAATGTTGGATAACATATTATTGCTGGTGCCTGTACACCAACTCGACTCGACTCTACTTGATTCTGGCTAGTGAATTAAATTACTAAAGTATTCCAGCCTAATTTTAACAGTACAAATAGAAGGTATACGATTCGTACAGATATCAAAAAACAGAGATAAAACACAAAGTAAACTGGATAAAAGCAAAAACCGTAACACAATACCGTTTCAAAGTACCACTCACGAAGGCTTATTTGTATCAATTTGCGTATAGATAAACATATTGCCGGTACAAAAGACCCAACACTGGCACCTGCCAGTAATGTTTACTGAGTAAATAACGTTGCAAATAACGAAATTCGGTGCGTAGCTTTTATATTGAATATCCGGACGGAGGCTCTGGTCCTCATTGCGTATTCGGGACGCATGGCGGGGCATAAATATCCCTGTCGTCCTCATTACAATAACTTGGGCCTGTTATGGACGTCCCCGAAGGCTGCAGCGGATGCCTGATCCCGCGGGATGTCAATCACTTAGATAATGGAATTCTAGAATGATTCCTATGTTAATTATTTACAGGTATGGGCGTGATATTTTGTTCCATTAAAAATTCTCCCGGTGTTTGAAATTTTCGAACTGTAACAACTTTTAGCTGTGTTGCCATTTGATTAATATTCAAACTTCCTCACGAAAACCAAAGTTCAAACAGCCCTTCATAGAAATATATTTATTTAGGACGTCAAATAAACTCATTTCACCTTTAGTCCCCGAGGCTACACGGGTTAAATTTCACTTGTTACATTAAATTATAACAACAGCAACATTGTATCCGGAACCATTCATTTGCTAGGAAAGATGCATCACAAATTTCGGTTGGTGCATTTGAAAGTCGATATCTATGCAGTTGAAAGCCCACCACGGTCTGGCGAACACGACGCAGTGGACGTGTGGGCGATACCAAGCACCCCAGCACCGAGCAGAGTCCAGAATGCCCGTGCACTTGTTTGTTATGCTAATTGGCCTGATTTGCACAATAAAACAACTTGCGGGCACCACGCGAACTGGACTAACGAGTCTGCTCAAAGTGCCGATGCGTTGTGATAATTTACTATAATTGCTTGAACACTAGTCGCTAATAGTGGTAAATATAGTTTTAGAGCTGAAGAAATGTGTGAGAAGTTGTACCAACAATTGCAAATACCTTAAATTGTTTGACCTACGAATGTGTAAAACGAATGTTTACCTACTATAAGATAACAAAAGATTCTTCATTACAAAATATGGTAGATATGAGGAAAGAGAAAAACATCATAGGATTAAGCAGGTTTGTCTTTGTACCAACAAGTGGTAGTATCGTTATATTTGTAATATAAAAAAAAAATCTTCGTTTCTTTCAGTGCAATGAGTTGTAAACGAACTACTTTTAAGTATGTGTACAGTACCTCAGCTGTCGACTTCATTATTGCTGAATTGAATGGCGCTACCAACTCGCTATCTGCTAACTGTAACCGTCCATTCAGTTGCTCCACAATTGGCGCCGTCGCTAATTGTAACAAACTGTTCCTTTAAATGGACCCGAATGGACGCCCCACTTAAAGAAACACATGTTCCACTGTCAGCTTTTATGTCTGTCATTTTGTCATTACAGGTCTTGAAAAGTGAAACCGTTTCACTCCGGCAAATTATTTTCCGATTGTCGCTATTGTTACATTGTTTCTTTATTTCTATTGCATCATGTTCTGTACTTTGTTTACGGGTTCTTTGTTTTCGTAAACAGTGGGTTATCTATCTATTCGCGCATGTTACTTACTAAATTGACTACCTACTCACGCATTTCTTTACTATAATTATTACAATAATTAAGTTGCTTCCAAAACTTACTTCAGCAAGAAATCTGATAAAAGATCCTCCTTGCAAATAGCATTATTCGTGAAAGGCGGGAAATCCCTGTAAATACTGAGTCAGACTACACCTACGCGCACTGGTATGGATTCCGGCGTCTGGGAGCTTATAGTGTAGTGACTCATCCATCATCTTTACAAGGTATTCATTCTATTAATACTAGGCGCTTCACCTTCGCTATTGATACCTACTCAAAATATTCCCACCTGTTTCATACATTATTTCTTATCTTACAATTTTAAATACTCATCACAAATATTTGTTCACTGACTCGTGTTTTTATTATCTTTCTAATCATTATAAAACCAAGTGACAACTTTTAAAATCCTTGATCCTAATTCAAATCCGTTGCGGTACATTTATTCTGTCTATTCACTAAAGACAGCCGTGTATAATTCCGAAGGTCCCAAGACAGGTTGAGCAAAAACGATCGGAATCCGGACATCCAAACACTTCAAAACAATAGCACTGCTAACGGCTATGCTAGAGGCGAGCCTGGCAGGTCAATCAAAAGATAAAGGCTTTGGGCCTGGCCACGGGCATTAATTAAGAGCTGATATAAGCGGATTGACGCCGTTCGATTAATACTGGTCGCTACATGCAATGTTCGTAATTCTGTTTCAATGTATAAGCTTAGTATTTATAGGTATATTTAGTTATAGACTGAATAGTAACTAGTTTAGTAGTCTGTCTCATACCATATACATCCTACGGTCTAAAGTCTCCTGCGAAATAAAAGGTAGAACTGCAATCAAAGCTGACAATGATGAACAAATTATTTTTAACGTACCGTAGACATCATAAACACCTACTGATTTTTGGAGCGTTCTATTTTGCTGGGGAGTCGTCAAGGCAACAGCATTGCAGCCCGATTATTCGGAGGCCTTGTCGAAAGCCGGGCGTAATATTTATTACAATTATCTCCGCTTTCCAGTCTGCTGGGTAGTATGCAGATAGATCATAGGGAGTGGAGTTTCGTGAACGTGGAACAACGAAAGTGCAATCAACTGAATTAATTAAAATAGTTGCAGAGTTTTCGACAGCTCAAATCGTAAGTTTAAGTTGGTTCGTATTGGAAAGTTCGCTCGAGTTGGAGTCAAATCGTAAAATCAGTTAGAACGTTGGCACTGGCCATATTTTAAGATAGTATAAGTTATATTATATTACTACGGTTAGAGGACATCTTTACTAGCGGAACTCTTGAGGTATACCGGTGGCATAAAAGAATAAGTGTTCCAATAAAGTGTGGATGTGTTCTTGGCGTCTTGCCAACGAAGACAGCGATCGTTCCGTTGCCACGAATTTAAGCTCTTCTACTGATAAGAAGTCTGGAATAAAATTATCGTGTAATAACTTTTTCTGCCTCTTTGCTATTAAGATAACGTTTAGTACATTATACATCTTATTTATCTAGAAATGGTAGGATTATTATACTGGAATCTTCCTAAAGGATAACTTATAAAAGAAAGTGATGATCAGTTTCGAGTTCCGTTGTCATTTCCATTGCAATTAATTGATTGTCGTTAAATCCGTTAAATTGAAAATGTTTTTGTTTTGCCACTGTAACGAGCTTTCGCTTTTATTGAATCCCTTGTTTTGCTCCGGCGCCTCAGGGCTAATTTTGAGAGTCGATCAAATTACTCTGAAGCCTTCCATGGATTTATTTGGCAATTTGTTAAAAGAAAAACAACTGACGTCTATGTAACAGGAAATTTGTTTTCGACGTTTGAACTTGAATTAATATAAGTAATAGCTAGGAAACAGTTTCTACGTTTGTTTTTGCTTCTGATGTAATGTACTTGTCGATATTACGACAGAGTAAGAGCAATATAAGTACGTATTACGGAATATCGAGGCGATCCAATAAAAGAATTGCGCCTCACTCTCAGATCCGAAGTCAGGCTGAAAGGCTTTATCGCATTGTCAATTGAACCTAAAACTGCACAACTTAAAGACTATTTTGCCGATGATCGTCTGTCAGGTTCGCAGTCAGTATTAGGTTACCGAACGCCCGAGGCCGGCTACCGTAAAGCGTTTTATTTTGTCTCGTTTTTTGCCGTTTGCTATTTAATTGAGGGCATACTGATCTGATACTGTTGTCCGTGTGTCATGTCAATACGTATTTTTTATAGAAGGTTTTAGAGATTAAGCTTTGTCTGTATTTTATCTGATTAGATAATCAGATAAAATACCTTGAAATTCGGATTTGTGAATTCTTTTCCAATATGCAGAATTTATTCAGCAGTTCTTGTAAATGTGTGAAGGTGGAATTTCAATTTAAGACATACACCGCAACTTTAAAAAAAAAATCTTAATATAAATGCCAAAGTTTGTTTGTTTGTTCTGTCTTCATATTTCAATCCCTCAATTCCGCAACTGATTAATGTCAAATTGTTATGGATAGTTTACCGCCTGAAGACGGGACATAGGGTATCTTAATCCCTAACAATCAGACAGTTTATGATAGAATAGTAAAAACACTACATGAATTCGCTTTCGAAAGCATATGCATATTCTATAGGCTTCATACTTTCGATTAGTATGTAATTCGTCTATTAAACAAGAAAAGCACTTTTTCAATAAAAGTTCTTTTTTTTTTAAATTATGGACTGTACTGGGCTGAAATTTTTCAGTCAACCTATTATTTACCATATTAAATTCGAGTTAAAATACTTTTTATAGAATAAACAGCTGCGTCAAGATCGTCTCCTATTCGGATCTTAGACCGTTTCCGAAATGTCTCGATTACCTGCACGTTATAGGGTTGCCTCCCTACGTCCGGCCGCCGTATCATGTGGCCCTGGAGTACTGTATTGATTGACAGCTTTGTTCCCTGGACGGACACCCCTAATTGTCCGCCACCCTCTTATTGCTGGGATTTAATAAACATAGGCCGTTAGTGCATACTGTGTTACTAAATTGTTTGCGTAACGAGTACGCACTGATTGAAAATTCCGGTTGGTTATCTGTAACTACAGACATTTGCATTTAGTTCTTCCAGTATTCAAGTGAATTAAGGGTACGCTAAGGCTTTGAATAGTAATATAAATGTGGAAACTGTGTTTGTTGATTTGGTTTCCTAAGATGTCAATGTAGCGAATTTATGTTAGCATTATTTTAAACTGAATAGTATTATTTGTACCTACATTATTATCAAATACCTATACCTATATGTGTATTGTTAAACTTAGTACTAACATTTTTTTTACGTTAAACGCAAAGTGTCGTAGGGTGATGGAACCATTAATGGACAAGGCACCAATAATGGACGCTTGATTCTTGTTTTACTGAAGACAATGGTTATTCATTTGTTTTGCAACAATAAATTATGAATTAGGACCGTATGAAGTTTGAATTAAGAGTGAAGTGTCCACTACTGGTGCCTGTCAGCTAAAAGTGTCCATCATTGGTGTCGTCACCCTACGTAAGTTTTTTTTTATGAAAACCCAGCAAACGACAAATACAAAAACCGGATTTGAAGGATGCTAGAATTAGTTAAATCTACGGAAAGAAGATTACGCAAGCAACGCTGCCAATACAAAAGATGAAAACATGTTCTGAAGACGAAAATGAACGTGTTACATATCTTTGAAAACTTGCCAGCTTGTATAATTATGTTTAGGCTACCCTTGACAAACGTGACAGCTTTTGATTGAGAATCAATCAGGGCGTCTTGACGTATTACTACGACATCATCAGATTTTTTTAATAGATGTTATGATAAAAATATGTTTCTTAAGAACTCTTATTGTTTGATGATACAAAAAAATATTAGTATTCGCTACGCCCGTTTTGGACTCTTTAAGTCTAGCACTAGCTATGACGTAGAAAGGACCATGTGGCGTTTAAGCTCTTTAGAAATAAGCAGGTATTTGTTTATTTATTTCTTTTGCTGTGCTATGCTTTTACAACAAACCTCTACAAGCATGAAATTTTCGAGAACACCTCTCAAAAGTTTTTGTTGTTAATTCTCACTAGATGTGACTTCCTGCTTAGTTCGTTCCTGTTAGTATATCGTTTAAGGCCATGAATACTGTAATACATTTTTATATAACACTAGCTGTTCCCGTGCCCATTTTATGGGGCAATAAACTTTTTTGGGTTAATATATAACCTCGGGTTAATATTAAAATCGGTTCTGTTCATCCAGAGATTACCCCCTACAACGTCACAAACTTTACCTCTTTATAATATTAGTATAGGTTACTGTAATATTGGATACACAGCAGAATACAAAGGGTGTCCAAAGAATGCTATTAATAAAATAAAACTTCAAAAGAATCAGTAAGGGTCCGAAAGGTTACCGTTATCGCAAAGCACTGGATTTAAGCTAAAACCTTTTATTGAAATAAAGCCTACGCGCTTCAGGATGGAGTGGAAAGTTGATTCGGTTTACCGTATTATGTATTGTGGCCATACTCCATTGTCCACCCGTGAACGTCAGATCGAGACTTCCGTTTATTTGTTGCCATAAACGTTTGGTTTATTTTGGTGTAACACATTTCTGATTGCTGATAGGACTTGAGTATAGTTGACAATTTTTTTTTTGCCGTTATATCATTTTAGGGTCCCGTACTAAAGTGATAAAAAAGGAACCCTAATGGTGAGACTTCGGTGTCTGTCTTTCTGTCTGTCTGTATGTCACAGCAGTTTTTTTCAGAAACAATAGTTAGAAGCTAACTTGAAATTAGGCATAGTTGCATAACTTACTACATATTAAATTATTTTTCTAAATATTTGAAAAGAAGTCTAAAATGGGGGGTTGAAAAATAAAATTGTTTTCATTATAGCAAACGGGGTGACATATGAAAGGGCTCAGTCTGCACATTTCAAAACTATTTTTTTATAATTTTTAGCCATAGCCAAAAATTTGCAAAAAATGACCGTTCCCCCGTTTCTGCATTTTCCAACCACATTATCTTTAATACGGAACCCTCGGTTTGCGAGTCCGCCTGGCACTTGACCGGTTTTTTATTAAGATTATTTAAGTTTTAAGTAGGCGTCCGTCTGAAAAGCAGCGCCGCGGCTTGCTGCGTGCGGCACAATGCCGGCCCTTTTCAACGCCATGTTTGATTTGTTTTTTGTTTTTAATGTGTTGTGTAAAGCATTGAATGAATTATTTATATTTTCTGTTTATATTCTAAGAAATGATAAACAAAACATGTTGATTATTGACCTAATAAATAATAGGTCAATAATCAATAATAAACATGTTTTGTTTGATCTCGATGTTAGAGAAAATTACTTCTGTCTGTAGAGAAAATTGTTAACGTTAGGGTTTTTCACTACAGGTGACTTGGAGATCAATTCCCTGTACAAGATGAATGAAGCGCTTGAAAAAATTAGTTAATCTAAATAATCAGGCTTATCAAATGTAAAGTACAGGTATCAGGACTATGGAGTTGAAACTGAGTGGAAATGATCAAACCAATGCGTAAACTAAGCGTCTTAGAGAGGCATATTAGGATTATTAGGCACGCCAAAGTTGCTGAAGTTGCTGAAGTGGCCAAAGTATCAAAGATGCTGAATCTTTGATACTCTTTGGATAAATCTCAATCAAAGTTGGGTAGAAATAGAAACAAATACATATGAAATGACTAGCGAGGCATTCTATGTTGGTAACGCATTTGCGGTCTTAAGATTATAGTCTTGAGAATGCATAATAATATTGTCTATGCATGACCGATCCCACTTACCATCAGGGGCCTGTTTTATAAAGCTACAAATTACAATTTACAGGTTACAGAAGTTTCCATTTGACACAACCTCGACCAATGACGACCAGCTATTAAATTTGGGCAATGTTGCCAGTTTAGACCTATATAATTGTAACATTTAGCTTTATAAAACGTGCCCCTGGTGGCGTGTGCTCGTTTGCTTTCTTCATGCCATAAAAAAAACATATAAGAACAATTGAGTAGCTTAACTTTAAACTCGGATATCCTTTAAATTTGGTAAACGAATTTAAAACTTGAGTCGTTTGAAAAAAGACGCGAAGTCCATTGTCTTTTTGCATGGATTTATCCAAGTTTGAAGATAAGTGACTCGATTATATACAATTTACAATGTTTATTAATCGTCGTATGCCTAATAATATTTGTTAATCAAATCAAATCTTACGTTTCAACTCAGACTTGTCAATACGTACCTATATTGTTACATTGACTAAATATTATTTGTGTATAAGTATTGTTCTATTCACATCATTCCAGCGTTCCTGTGAGAGTCGTACCTGTATAAATACTTAACATAATCACGGCTTAGAAATAACCTTATAGCCGACTTCTTTATTAGTATTATATTATCCATAAACTTATGGTTAAAATCCGCGAAACGAATCGAAAATGTGACATCTTTTGGTTCAACTTAAAAATTTGGTTACGACTTTTAACCATTACTTCACTAAAGTAAAAAAAACCGGCCAGATAATAAAAAAAAGGCCAAGTGCGAGTCGGACTCGCGCACGAAGGGTTCCGTACGAAAAAATCACGTTTGTTGTATGGGCACCCTTAAATATTTATTTTATTTTTATTTAATTAGGTATTTATTATTTAAGCGAATATTCAACTTAATATTCTGTGAATATTTCAAGCGTCTACCTGTTGCCGTTATAAATATCGAGCAAAAAACGGCAAAAAATCACGTTTGTTGTATGGACGCCCCCCTTAAATATTTATTTTATTCTATTTTTAGTATTTGTTGTTATAGCGGCAACAGAAATACATCTTCTATGAAAAAATCAACTGTCTATGAGATACAGCCTGGTCACAGATAGATAGATGGACAGACGAACAGCGGAGTCTTACTAATAGGGTCCCGTTTTTACCCTTTGGGTACGGAACCCTAAAAAATCCCCTTTTATAGCATCAGAATATTATTGTACTTAACTATTTAGAGGACTTAGCTAGCCTAGTTGGTTGTGACCCTGCCTACAAAGCTTGCAGCCCCTGGTTCGATTTGATTTTTCGCTGAGTCTTGAATATTTTCTATGTAGGTATGTCAATATTTATTTATTTTATATTAGTACATATTTATTTCGTTTATATATCGTTGTCTATGTCTACCCATAGCACAAGCCTAAAGATTAGTTTGGGGTCATATCAATTGTGTAAGATAGTCTCCTGTTTTTTTAGTCTGTTACTTTACTTTTTCAGGATTTAAAAAAAAACAAACCTAACTTTAGATATTCCATAAATTTCAAAAATTCTGAACAGTTTACAGTTTCAGCGTTATAAAAATAATGACTATTAATAATTATGTCAACAATGACATTATGACCAAAAAAACCATTGGAAACAAATGGCTCTCATTCTTGAATAAATTCCACCTCACTCATTCGAAAGTCGGATCCCAATGGAAACAGACTTATACCTATTCTGTCCCTTGAGTATTACCGAATACGTTCCACAGAGGAATCCAATATCTGTTCACAATAATGAAATTGCAGTATGAATGCCACCGTGATTTTGATTATTGAATCACGGTTCATATTTTGCAAATTGATATTGCTGGTTTTCCCTTCATTCCGCTGGTTCTGTTTATTTATAAAACCAATGCCGTAAATGGAAAGAAGATTTTCGAAATCATAATGTTATCGTGTTATGTAACAGTTGAAAGTGCGTTGATATCAGTATGTAAGTAAGAGTGCACATGTTATGGTTTCTGCTATTTTTGTAACATAATGTGTAACATGATATTGCTAAAAATCGAATTATCAAGAGCTTTGTTGAGCCACTAATAACGTTACTCATATTAAGTATGTCATAATGCGAATGTGACTTAACAATTAAATTACATGATCATACAGCACAATCTGCATTGCTTTTATTTAGGTTGGAGGTTTTTTGTCTTATTATCTCCTCTTATTGCACAAGGTGTTGGTTAGCAGCTTGAAGTGGCAGTGGGCCGGTCATTTGTGCCGCAGAACCGATAATCCCTGGTTTCATCGTATTCTTGAGTGGAGACTAGGTGGAGCGACAATCTTCGCAAGGTGACTGGCAAGAGCTGGATGAGTGTGCCCACGAATCGTGCCCGTTGGCGTGCAATGGGAGAGGCCTATGTCCAGCAGTGGACTAATATAGGCTGATGATGATGATGATGATGATGATGATGATGATGTGATGATGATGATGATGATGATGATGATGATGATGATGATGATGATGATGATGATGATGATGACGATGATGATGATGATGATGATGATGATGATGATGATGATGATGATGATGATGATGATGATGATGATGATGATGATGATGATGATGATGATTGCACAAGGTATTATAATGTAGGACATCGAACACTGTTTTTTTTTCTTTTTTAACTATAATAATTGCACAAACACTTGAGCGCTTTCAAATCAATTCGCTACAATTTTTCTGTAAATGAATTTTGTGGCTACCAGCCGCGTGCATATTAGTCACGTAGTCTTTTCCACCACATTGGGGTCAAAAATAACACATCAAGGATCGAACCCGGAACCGGTGGGCGGGAACCGTTGCTCGACACGTTACCCGCCCACGGAACCCTAATTAGAGGCCATTGAGAGCCAACGAGGTCGCATACTGCGTAATAACTATCTAGTTTTTTAAACTTCGGTTTAATATTCTGGACGAATGCCTGTGTTTGAACTGACATGAATGAGTAATTGTTTTTTAACGGGCAACGTTTTGTTTTTGGCGTATTTTTTGCTTTGTTCGTATAAAGGCAGGCGAAATTGATTGTTTTGTCAGTTTGGAATAACGTTAGCGATGGTTTATGGTCTGTATGGTCTACCATTGTTACGGCACGTAAAATATCAATCACCTTGATAGAAGACATCCACTGGTAGACATAGGCACCTACCCAAGGTTTAAAGATTCATCACTGAATTCCTTTGAACTCCGGGGTTCACCTGTGCTGCGTCTACCAGTACGCGGTCGCCACTCAATAACTCTTTAGCCCCATCGGCTATCCGTTCTTCATGCATGATAAGGCTGCGGCTCCACTGAGGCAGAGATGAGCGGAGCTGTGCATGCGCCTTCTATTGGTTAATATTGGCACAGCTCCGCTCCGCGCGTCTCCACCTCAGTGGAGCCGCAGCCTAAGTCCCTTCCACTTCCAATTAATAGTTATTAGTTAGTTGCTTCTACTTTAACCAAAAACAAAAGCCTTCTAAACCGCTGCAAGTGGACACTGAAATCATGAATAATCCATAAATTACTAATGGCAAGCAGTAATTGATAGCCACCTTGTCAGTCTAACCCGGAACATGAGACAAGACAACCAATTACACACGAGTTCGCTCAATACATTTACATAAGCGACCACGGAACACCTAATACGATAGACATGTCGGGTGATTTACGATGTTATGTATACTTTAGTAGTAGTAGTAGTAGGTAGTCTAGACCAGAAACATAGTAACTTAAAGTTGTATTAATAATGGTCTTAACTAAGATGTTCGACAAAGATACGTCAACGTAACGTTCAAGCAAATAAACTCTTTATGGCACATAAAGAAAAATAAAGCATGTATAAAGGCGAACTCAAGTCAGAAAACTATAATATATAATATTTCTGATTCTGACGTATCTTGGGACGGGTCTATCAGCCAAGATCAGTTTATTAAAATGCTCTAAGTCATAAATGCTCTTAGCCATAAATGCTCGTTTCCAATATTCACGCTGAGATTTAAAAATGACATTTGCCATGTGCAAGAATGTGTCATTTTAACTTTTAGTTACTAGGTAGTTGAATGAGTCATTAATATAAACGTTGTATCTTATGTACAGTTGGACTATGTAGTTTATTTACTGTAAAAATAAATAAACAAACAAAATCACGAACCTCATTATCAAATCAATAGATCACAGATGCAAAATATTTTCTTTATTGGTCCGTTATGTATTTGGTATCTGTGGCCTGTCTTGAATTGTTCGTATACTGAGTCACACGGTTTTGTTTGTTAACAAACTATTCATTCGGGGATAAGGGGACACGGTTTATGTAGAAAAACGATATGTTATAATTTTTCTTTAATATAATAAAAAAATAAGTACAATTATTCTATTTTTGAATTTGTGTACATAATTATTAACTTTTGTCTAACTTGCGACGGTTCTTTTAAAAGTGGTTTCCTTGTGAAATGCGCTATAGCATAATGATTTTAAATATAAAGTACTGATGCTGAATATAATAAAATTGTAAACTGCAAGTATAATTGGGATACGTTAATTTGAAAACCATTTGGACGAATAACTTACGATAGCTTATTAAAGGAAGCCATTAGCCATTTTCAATGACTTGTCATTATTAAAGTGAATAAAAATGTTTTTATTTACTAATTATTTACTAAAATCTTATGTAATGCGGTCGTCCGTAATAAATTAATTTATTAAAATAAAACTATTACGGCATAAACAAAATTAACGAAATTATTATCTTAAAATTGCCTATTATTTTACAAAGACGATGTTTTTTTGTAAACGCCGACTTTTTATTGTAATTTTAGTTTTGTATCGTAATTATGTATTAACTTGAATATTTTTATGTCCCTAAATAAATGCTTTATTTCGGAAAAGAAGCTAGTTTGTTATACCATTACTCTGTAGTTTAAAGAATCGACTATAGTACACTCCAACTGGCTTGTTAAAGTGCCCATGCAGAGCATAGCATAAATAAAAAGATTCTTTATTTAGGATCAACCCATCCATTAATTAACTAATATTAAATCAAACATTCAAACATTTAACATTTATTTATAATAATTTATTGTAAGCACTTCGCTCCCAAAATAATAAAATATAAAATAATTGCACATAAACAATTACACGACATGTTTGCATCAATTATACATAATGTACATAGGCGAACTTATCTCATAGGTATGTATGTTCTATTTTATTATATTAATTTAAAATAAAAATATAGTAAGTTAATATATCTACAGTAGAATTAGCCTAAGATACCAATTTAAAGTTATGTTATTGATTGCTTTTGCAGTTATTGATTGTAAAAGCAATCTTCACAAATTATTACCAAACGGAAAATTTAAAAGGTAATAATTCTAAAATTTATTGTTATAATATTCGGGCATCGCGTTGGGTACTTTCCGGCGTAAAGGTTATCTTAACAGGCGGTTAACTTAATTTACATCCTATGTAAAATAGAATAGAGTTGCAAACGAAACTCAAAGGGGTGCCTCAAGGGCATCTTTAGGGAGCGGAATGCCCCAATCCTCAGGAAGTCAAAGCTAAATCGAAGCCAACGCCATTCCAATTGAATGAACACATATTTTATTATTTATTACCCATAATGATATTCAACATTATTAGAATCTATTGCTAAAAGGTGAGCTTAAGAAAAAATCATGGTGACAGCCTGACAGCTAAGATACTGGCTGTTTAAGCAAAAGTTAACGCGCATGACTAACGAGGAAAGGTACCCAACTGTCCGGCTCCGATTTAGTTTATTTTGATATATGTTAGAGAGTAGTCTAAAATAACAGAAACGTATTTATTTAAACATGAGTTTTAGCCGATGTAACAAAACACGTGCTCATTATTTTTTCATGTTCTTAAACTTATAATCAAAAAAAGTAGGAAAAGAGCATTTTTTTTTAAATTCTCTGTTGAAGTTAGAGGGTTTAGTCACTTTTCAGTACTTTGGAGGACAATTTCTCCCAAAAGGTTGAGATTGGGCAGCTACAAAAAAATACTTGTCTGTTATTTAAGACTACTCTCTAACATATATCAAAATAAACCAAATCGGAGCCGGACAGTTGGGTACCTTTCCTTGAGGTTCATTTGTCGGACTTCCTTCTACGTGCTCCAGGTGAAAACTGCATTAAATCTTTAAATCCAATGCTTTGGAATGTTACATACTCGTAGTAGAAACCCCATGTCTTCCAACGCGTTTTAAAAGTGTAAACCTCCCTAATTCTACTGAATAAATCATGAACGGCTGATGAATACACACTGAATATTATATTCCGACTAGAGGACGCCCGCGACTTCGTACGCGTAGAATTAGTTTCCCGCTACTCCCCCCATTTCTTCCCGTTGGGGGTCGATTTTCGGAAAATCCTTTCTAAGTGCTCACTTACATCATGAAAGGAACCCCTGTACCAAATTTCAAGTTTCTAGGTACAGTAGTTTGGGCTGTGCGTTGATATGTCAGTCAGTCAGTTTTGCCTTTTATATATATAGATAGGTGTCCATTCAAATCAATTCAATTTAACTTGACTGTTTTTGATATGGGGAATAAAATGATTTATATTCAACCGCCTGTCTGCTTTGTCACTCCATGTTTCATGCGGCAAAAAATATGGTCCATAACTTATATGTTTTTGATTGAAAATTGGGCCGTATTTGTTTGATTTATGGAATAATGGCGTTTAATATATAACATTTAGTAAAATGATTGTCTTTGAGTTACGAGTAATAAACCTTTTCTCTACTCTAACCTTTAAGAATCTTCTATGTTACTTTTTACTTGTGTACACCGCATGTGCCATTATTATTTTAGTAGGTCAATCAATATGTCTTCGTAAACCAGAAGGGATTTCTATATTTGCCAAGAAAAGTGTACTAACCCCAAAAACATCAGGTCAACCACGACAGGTATTACTTAAACCAAGAATAGACTTTATTAATCTACATTTACATATTATACTGACCAGATCCTGAAACTTTAATTCTACTGAAACACATTGAACATCAGGTGTATCTAAATTACAGACACCGTGTAAATATTTAAATCGGCGGGGTAAACTGTCCACAGGCGACAGCGGGTAAGCTTGGTGAGTGAATTGATAACGCACTGGATTATTAAAGTACAAGTGAAACCGTTGTTGCCAAATTAAGCTACCAAGTGAACACCATATTTAATTTTCTGGCCCATTTTTACTGTAAATCGGAACCAGGTCAGTGCGTAACCACCTAACCACAAGGGCAGTGAGGTAAAACAGTGGAACAGACCGCTTCGCAGCCAGACAGTATTACCAGGTAGACGCGCAGCAGATTGTCCTGCTTTTACCGCATTTACACGAGTCCAGTCAGACTAGACAATCCATCAAGAAAGATGGTGAAGGAGTAAATACCCTCAAATGAGACCGGCCGACTGTTGATTGTTCTGCCCTGGTTAATGTGCTGATTGTTCTGGCCTGTGCGTTCAAGCAATTCAGCAGTAGGTCTGTAATTGTCTTCTGTTCAGTCTGCCCTGCCCTAGTGTGAAATCAGCATTAGAATGTCATACGTCAGTTACCTCTAGTCGCTAACCGTTTGAAACTCGCACCGTTTGCCAGGGGTGCCTACTATCGTCTGATGCACGCTCGGTCCATTTCCATAAAAGCCTCTTCAATCTCGCAAAACGTTTCGGGAATTTCAATTCGCGCTTAGCGTTTTTTGCTCGGCCCTTATTGAGTGTTTTTTGCCCGGTAAATATTTTGCAGCAAAAGTTAATTAAATTCTGAAAAAGTTGCACATTGGAATAGTGTTCGAATGCGGCTGTATCAAATAGTAGTTAAATGTGTTAGTGTTATAATAAAGTTTATTAGAGACTATCGTGCATGACTCGATGTATGAATGTGGAAGAAGCGAAAGAGATTCTTCCAAGATACAGAGGCCTTTGCCTAGTTTGGAGATCAGCGTTTAACAATTAATTGTGCAATAATTATTAACAACCTACTTTGAGTGCTTATGTTAATAGGTCTCCTTGTACAATCATTTTTACTTAAATTTTATTATTATATTAAGTCAAGTCAAGATCGTAGCAGGTGGAAAGAAGTGGTCTCTGCCTACCTCTCTGGGAAACAGGCGTGATTTAATGTATGTAAATATGTATTAGAGACTATACGAAATATCTACTAGCTACCTAACACAAATGGTACATATTAATAGACATTATGGTTATCCGAACATCGATTTTAATGACGTAAGATTTGAATGCCGTTTTTATGGTTACTAATATTGTAGAGGTGTTTCTTAGCTGGTTTGAAAAAAAATCGGAAGGACCGTTCAAGAGCTTCCAGCTCTGTACGAAGGGGTCACAATTACATCGATATTTTTTCATAATTAAACATATAGATTATGTAAAATGCACGCAATCACTAAAAATTTCAAAATCCGCCTCTGCAAACGATGTATTGATAACATAACAATCATATCGTTCTAAATTTCCAAGAAGGTCGTCGTATCGGATTTGCTCAGTGTTATTATCTACACAACCGCGAAGAGCTAGGCGACGAGGTCTACCACGTGTTGACCTAACCTAAACCCTACTCGCTACTATAGCTCGCTGTTTGTACTGAATCTTACTGAGAAAGCAATAGAAATACACAACGTATTGACCAAAAACGATTAATGTATATTTTTCTACTACACATACACGTTACTTGAGCGTTAAAGGTTCAAGTAAGACTGGTCAACCGACATAGCCTTTGTTAGAGAATACACCACAGCTGGCCGGAGTATGCGAGCTATCTCCCGCCGGCAGCAGAGATCGTGGAAGTGCTCTCGATCTATTACATAAACAATTGAAGAGCGGTAAATAGTTTAGGGATGTGCTCACTAACGATATTGATGATTATCTGTTAATAGGTTTATTGTAGTTTTTTTCCTGTACCCACAGGACTATGATTGTAAAATGACATAAGTAACAATGTTTAAAAAAACTAACAAGAACATTCTCCATTTTTAAAGTCGGTTCTAAAGATTAAAGTCCCGCTTTGATTTTTCCCTCTAAGGTTTTTATTTTGCAGCCTCCCGAACAATGTCACGCTATATAGTAATCGATTTGACGAATTGACTGTCACTTCATTTGTCAAATTCAAAAAGAGGGTCCGTGTCTGGGGAATACCGAAGGCCGGAAAATAAACAAGCATTTTTAACATAAGTAATAAAATACTACTTTTACATTGGTTGAAGTAAAAAACTGGGTTTAAAGTCTAAAATTGTATTTTTGACGTCAACTGCCCACAATATGTTTGAAAAACCTAACTTCAATCCGAGTATCGCCAGAGCTATCAATAATATCGAACGATTCCATATTCGAACTAAACCGTCGCGTATATCGAAATTGGTTATCGACTGTCTAACTCTATTAGTCGATGCGTGCTGAACATGACATTGTTGGGAATTCACACAGCATTTTCCGCGGTCGTTTCAGCCTCGAATAGTGAAGTTAAATTAGTTTGCGTGGACGATAATTAGCGGGAATATTGGTATTTTCATTACGTGCTGTGCAGACATGTGTTATACTCGTAAGTAGTATTTATGTTTGTTCATCACAACATATCACTGAATTCAATTAATAAATTTACAAAAATGAAAGTTACATTGAATAGTGCTTCAACAGTTTATCAGATTATAACAAAAAGATAAGGTCCCCTCTGTTCTTTCAACGGGCGACTGATTTTCCAACACGAAATTGTTATTTAAAACAATACATCTGCTGGTGCCATACCTTACCTTCCTGTAGCCATAACCCAAAGTCGGCGGCGCGTGTCGGATCGACACAAATATCGAAGATCGTGTGCACACAGTGCGAAAGGTCGCCGACCCCGATGCGGGCACAAATTCGGTAGCCGATGGGGACATTAATCCAAGTCTTTAAACCTACTGAAGACACGAGACAAGTAGACAGTCCTTGGAAAGGGCAGTCCGGTTAAAAATACTCTCTTAGTCACAAGCGCCATGAGTGACCGACATAACAGCATTGTTAAGATTCTTGCATCTCTATTTAGCGTTAGGAAGATTTAATATGTTAAGCTATTTTAAAACTTAATAGGAACCTATTGTACGTTACGACATTTATAGAAGAATCCCCGTACTCAGAGGTGTGGTAGTAATTTATTGCAGGTTAAAAGCGTTGCTATGCACCTGTGTAGAGACAATTAAAGTCACCGCATGTTTATGGTTCGGCAGTGAAACCGCTATTCTAATAAATAAACTCAGATAATTCGACCTTTGAGCGCTAACTGCCTGCGATCAAGGAACTCTAGTAGTTATTAGAGTTAAAAAATATAACATTTACTGGGCGACAAGGCTGGCGTTAAAATCTCAAACCTTAAAAATCCATTAAGTCTTCGGCCTAATAGCGTGTTTTTTGAAAATAATTCAATATAGTACAATACATCTTGATTTTAAGCACGAGTTTAATGATTCACTACGGTTTACAAATAATAATGCGGTTTTTTTTACTAAAAAGTGCGAAGAAGTGCAATTTCGTCATAAATCCATGTTTATTAAATCGTTTATTTTTAACGACTGAAACAAGAGAAGTATCTCTCAATAAAAATGTCAAGCTTTGATCTTTTTTACTGTCTGAAAATAATTTACTTCATGCTCTACGTTGTATCTCAAAGTAAAGAATAAGACGAAGGGAAAAGTCCTAAATTAAATGCTGGTTCCTTACTCTAATAAGATATTAGTGTAATGAGAGGCGCGTACGCTTCAGACGAAATTGCTTTGACCGCATTTACTCATGGGCTATAAAGTTACCTGTTGAGAAGTCCCTCAGGATCCCTCAAAGGAATTGAGGCCGAAGCTAAATTGTCTTACTTAGTAGCACAAGTATCTACATCAAAGACGCTGGCAACTGTGAACTGTGCGCGTGAAATTATACAACCTTGTACTATAATAACTCTTTGGTTAATTCATATTTACTTATTACACTTTCTTAGTATTTTTACATTTAACAGCAATTATCTCATAGTCTCTAAAATAAGAAATTGTTTAGTAATTGTCGTCTAAAAAATCTTAAGCTTGCCTGGTCAGGCATGTGATAACATTCTCCACCACGCATACTGACATACATTTTGTTTTTCCCCAGGTAACTACCGACATTCCATCACGGCGTTAAGCGTTAGTAAGTAAAACCACAGCATACGGACAAAGTGAAACGCCATATTTCAGAGTTTTTAAGATGATAACATTAAAGTTATCAACCCCAACCATGTTAGCAAGCGTCAATACTCCCTGCTATTTCTAGTATTGCCGCTCTCTTAGCGTTTCCATGGTTTATCGAAACTAAACTTATAAGATAAAGGGGAAATGCTGAGATTAAATTAACCAACAAGATTAATCTCCTTTCAAAAGAGTATCAACCGTCTTGTAGATAAAATAAGGTAGCAGTTTCAAGGAGAACGCGTGTCTGCATCAGAAGTGTCTCAACTTGCCCTATCGAATGTCACAGACATGCCCTATTCACATAAAGTGGCTAAAATAAGGCCTCTGATGTCGCTGCGCCGTGTAGGAAATGCATTTATTCTAATTCGCTGTCATTTAGATTAGATTCCAACGTTACGTTTATAGAATCGTCCCGTCCTGAACTATTATTATAATTTCTCCAAGAATGTGTGGAATCTAAAGACATTCTTATGATGGAATTGATCGCGATCTTCGAATTCTCAGACAAAATCGATGATAGTAAATTGTCCTACTGTAAAATGTCTACGACTTTATAACTGGCAGAATTTACGGCAAAAGAATTCAATTGATAGAGCAAAAACAAGGCGTCTGGAAACAACCTCGGCCGGCAACTTAGCTAATTCTCATTCTGCGCTTTTTGCTCCGGTCTACAAGAGTGCGGTTTATTTGAGCTTTTTGTTTTGCAAGATTAACTTGACTTGTAAATTCAGTTTTCTTCTCTATTATAGTTTATAGACTTTGAAACGGTTAAAGTGAGTCTTCCTTTACTAAACTTTTATTGAATATGGCCTGTTAAATCTCATTTTGTAAAAGATCCAGCCGCATGCCTCCACGTTACCCTCGCAATAGCCCGAAGGACTTGCCTGGCGTATTAGTTTGACGAGCGTCCTTGCACTCCCTCGTACCCTTTTACAATCTATTTGTAAGAAGATGAGTATATAATTTTCCCCCCAACAAGGACCGAGGCGGCATTTTTCGATCCCTGCAGGCAAATGCTACCCCAGCAGGATTTCCATTCATTGCACTGCATTTACTCTCATGTGGGAGTGAAATTTGATTTTTTTCGCCTTCATTTCTACAATAAAGTTATTTTGAGGTGTTTTTTTAAAATTTTGTCAAAATACTTGAAAAAAAGTAAATAAACGGTTAGATTGGCTAAACTTAATTGCTGAGACGCGTTGTAATTAATAGTAATCATTAAATTCCTGTTTACGTACTTGGACGCCGGTCATTGGCCACCACGTTGCGAATAACAAATATGCAGTTGTTTTCTGCGGTTATTTGTTAAGTGCAGCTATTTTTAATTTGTCGACTATCTACCTCTATGTCATAATAATTGTAAAATAACTTCTCGGTTGCCAATTTGTTGAGATCTACGTCAAGCGGTTTATAGTTTTTGCCTAATGTGATGATAATGATGATGCAGCCAATTTATTTTTATTACCTTTTAAAATTATTTTGGCTATTGCTTAAGTCGATACTTAGATGGTTGTATAAAGAAACATCAAAAGTGACCTACAAAATATATTGCTTCACGTACGGATTACTAGTTTACATTTTACAATAGCAGCGTTGATGGCTTCTAATGGAACGGAGATCGACGATGAAAGCACAATAAACAACATAAAACGCAGCGTAACAAAATAAACCGCTCACATTGATTTATTTTATTATTGTAAGATATTTTATTTCTCGTATCCACGTTTCCGGGCTTAATTATGCTGTAATTTTCTTTTATGCTCGTATCTTATACTTATTACATATATCCATACCTATTAAACTTATAAGAGTTGTGTAAATCTAGTTATACGACCCTTTTGATTTATTTACTGTAGTTTAAGTTGGTTGTGTTTAGGGTAGTAAAACGTCTGAAAAGTAAAAGATAGCGTCTGTCGGATGTGCCCGGGCGGCGAAAGATCCGAAAGGAAAAAAAATACGTAGATAGGGTTGGTAAAGCGTTAACAACTTACTTTCCAACGCCGCCGCTATTCTAGGCGGTAAAATCCAAATCGTATTTGACCTGTTATGGTATTATGTTTAGGTTTACCTCAGCCGCCATTACTGTCAAGTAAATAAGAGCTATTAAAACGTTAACAATACGATAACAGAACAAAGATAAAAGCAATGTTTTTGGCTTGTTTTAATAACGTTTTCAAAAAAACAAGTGCAACGTTATCTCTGAATGCATATTTCAGGTCGCCGGTGATATTAAAAATTGCATCTCCCTGTGCTCCACGAGGTTATCGTTGCCAAACGTCAATCAGTAGCTACCTAGCGGTCGCCGCGCTCTAGTAATCTCCAAGGTGATTAACATTGAACCAGGTACTCGTGAATTTGCTGAAGAATTTATAATTAAGGTCAATTTAGATAAGTAGGCATAACTCATAAATGGAAATAATAAACTTGAAAAAGTGCACGGTCGTGGCAATTATGCATCACGCGATGTTTATTTGTAGGTAGATATGGCATTTATTTATGTTCGAAAATTACACTACTTCGTGTTACATGACTTGACGTAAAGACTTCTTAAAAAGTCTATTAAAATACGTGTACGGACAGTTAGTTTTTGAAGTCGGTGTAATTGTTAATTCTCGTTATAATGTAGTGTCTTTATTTAATTGGCATGCTATAATTGTGCATCGCTTAACGTTTTTTGTATCTATATTAGGTTATGATTTTGACTTAGGTATCACGATTATTATGAATTTATCAGAAAATCTTAATCAAATCAAAAAATAACCAGAATAATATTCCTTAATAATGTTTAACTTGATTTTATTAGCTAGCAGTTATTTTCAACCAACACAGTTAAAAAGTTCTCAAATAAAACCAAAATTATCTTCAAACAACTCTGCTTTATTACCTTATTAGGTACTTTATTTTCTTCAAAACATCTTTAAATCCGTGTTTTGTCTTCAGCGATTCTCTATTTTGGTCTTATCTGGTGCAGGTCGTAAAATATTCAGCCACCAGCATTGCCAGACAGACCGACGTACGTGCGACTTGCGCGGCGACGCTCGAGCTTACCTACAACACAAGTATACTTATGCCGGGTTAAACTTCTATGACAGTGCAGCTGCTCCTTTAAATTTCACCTCCATTGACTGTTATTATTCCCAGAAACTTAGCTTTGATGTTGGTTTTGTGGCTACTAAGCTATTTAACCCTATTGAGACTGGAATTTCTAGAATTTGACGCAGAAACTTCAGCCAAATATAACAGAGACAATTTCTTGTTATATATCACGATATCACTTTAGACAAGTGACGTATTTGGTGTGTTCATTATTGCCGAGCACGCAAGTTCGAAGCAACCGATACATCAGCGTACGATTCAATTTTACAGAAACAGCACACGCGACAGGAGATTAATTTTCTCAGAGGTTCGTAAAACTGTCGCCAGAGTAGTTTCTTCACGAAGTCTCACAGTCCCTATAATGTTATATTTTACTACGGATACATGACTTAACTATAATTCTGTCGGCTGAACCTTATATCTTTTCGTCTTTGGATTCTTCTTTAATTCCCAGGGGCAAAAGACACGGTCCGCATTACTTATTTGAACCATAATAATAATTATACGATTGACCACATTTAGCAATTGTTAATACATTTCGAGACCGGATTGTTAGGTGTTGGAGCCGAGCGTTGACCGTTTGCCTGCATTTTGTAATCCATTGTTCCCATCATTATTCACCGCACGCATACTAGCCTTTGTTTGAATATTTGCAAAGGTTTTTCTTAACAATGTACCATTTAAATAACGCATTTTCCACGCGTTGTGTGCCTGTTAAAGTTGTAATTGTATTACATGGAGGTATTTGATATCGCTTGTTATTTTAAAACATGTTTAAATTTTCCACTCTTTTAACAAAATCTCTAGCAAATTGCTTTGTAGCTCATGCAATATTACTAAGCATATACCCTTTGTTTTTCAATAACCTAGAAGAAGAGTTGTTACTGACCTATATTATTCAAAGTTTTTTTATCTTTTTATATGGATTACCTTTCTAATTTTTCCTAGATATGGTTCGATAGTCTACCACCAGACCGTAACGAAATTGACTGGCCAATTTCCAAAACTATTCTGTAGGCACGTGCGGTAATGTAACGCTATATTTCCTACTTTCCTTCCTAATATAATGATTTTTGAAAGCCATACAGTTCTGCGGTTGTCATGGTTGGGTGGAACACTATCCGGGGGTGCCGGCACCTGGTTCCAACGGCCATGCACATGACTGCTCATACCATGTGCCGTATGAGCAATACCATTTAACTTCGTCTCGTCTTCGTCGGTTTTATTGCCATTAAACCGATTAACCCGGTAGTTTCATGGACTCTTTATTGCCGAAGTTTGTGAATGTGTTTAGGAGGTTGCGTGATCCATACAGTTTTTAGAAGTTATGTGAAGTCAATTATTTACATATTGTTGTAAATAAATATCTTAACAAATGACAGTGTTTTAATAAATAGTTGTGTTCAAAACCTACATTTCATAATTTGGCACATAATGAACATTTAAGTGCTGTAAATATTGTGTTTTGACAAGTCTTAAGAATTCTGGCCATCATTTTAACACGTTTAATGTTAATTTCGACAAGGTAATAAGTCCTCACAACCATTGTTTGATTATCATATTTATTAGTCTTTAAGTCTGTCGATCGGCACCCGGTGTTCGCATTAAGGTCGCAAACAGCGCGTATTTATTTTAAAACGCATCAGTACATCGCTAGACATTGCGTGTGTTCCCGCGAGTCGCACGCTCTCATCTTTACGATCATTCAATATTAAAACATCAACTGCAACGCTGAAAATAGTTTCTATACCAACGTATTAAGGGTTTGCCTGGTTGTTTGTTTAACTTTGTTAATTGCTGCGTGGAATTACTCGACAGTGACGGATAGAAGCCGCGTGCCGTGCGAAATTCCTTTGAAATCTTTTTAACTAAATCTAGCCTTATAGCTCAGTCGTGTGTCGTGTTTCATCTCGCAACATCTCCGTGTTTTAGTTTCCTTTTAAAGATCTATTTGTTTTATCTACTTTATGTGTGATTTTGTTAACTTTAACATCAGTGAAGTTGTGTTGGTTTTGATGTGACGGTGTTAATTTCATGTTTGAGTTCGTTGATACCGTGGTAAGTAGGTCAGTGCTTTTATAACATTAAAACAATACTTATCGCGAGATTTTCTTTTAAAATTTCGCAAATGGTTACTAAATATTGAACGTCTATACAAAATACAATTCTTTGCTATAAATAAGTAGTCTTTCTGTACTCCTCACTAACGAGATAATTAAGTTATAGACTTAGCATTATTAATAAATAGCCTTACTAAATTTGCGTGAAGTCATTATGGCACGAATCGTTAGCGCCGTCTGCTCGTTGAGGTGTCCCTCACAAATCGCCCAGACGTGCTGGCAACTCGACTCATAATGCTTCTGTGTCCTATGTATGATCATAAATTGCTTTTATAGTTTTGGTCTTGTCGTCTGCTATAATTATTCTCCTTGCAATATTAAGGTGACAAATAAGTTCGTAATTTTCTAGAGTAAGATTTTTCCTTAACTGTGTTTACTATTCGGGTTCGATTCCCTTTACAGGCCAATATTTGTGTGATGAGCACGAGTATTTGTTTCTGAGTGTAGGATTTTTTCTATGTATACATATATATAAGTATTTATTTCTCTAGATAAGTATTTATGTCATTGTCTATATAACTCATAGTAGCTGCCTAGATCTTAAGTTGGGGACTAGGTCAATTTGTGTGAGATTATTACAGTAACTTTGATCGTAGTATTCGTGTCATTAACCAACTATTGTACTCTAGGTACTACTCCATTTCGCCAAACCATTTTGATTTATGATCAGGATTGAATCCAAAATTAAATCTCCATTGTTTGTCTAAACCGCACCATCACCTCAGATTCCAGAAACGTTCAAAATTTCCCGGCCTATATATCATCCTTCGCAATATCCTGGAAGGCATCGCCTAAGGGCTTGTTTACATAAATATTTGCAATTAAAATTAAGGCTGAGCACCCTATCCGTGCTATTATTCAAATTGCACGCCACAGGAGACCACAGAAAGTTTCAAATTAATTAAGAGGGTCATAAGACGGCCCGTTAAGGAAACAACAGTGCTAACCCCTTGGCGTCCTTATTTATAATGGCTGGAGGACTATTACAGGCGCGTGCGTCGTGTCATCACCTCGTAGCTTTTAGTCCGCCCCTCTAATATCTCGTACTAGCTGTCTAGTGTAATATTATCGTTTGTCATGAGCTCAAACTCAAACATTGGCTAATATAGTATATTGATTCCAGGGGCCCAATTATGGTCTTGTTTATCGATGTAGATAAGCGTAGATAAAGCATCTGTCACTTTCTGACCATTATGTAAGTGTGAGAGTGACGGCTGCTTTATCAACCACGATAACGGCGACCATAATACGGGCCCAGGACTGATATTTTGTTAAGAACTTCATTTGTTTATATTTTTAATAGTTTGTTTGTTTATTGTGTATAGTTATTTTATATTTGTTTATATTTTTGTTAAATTGGTGTTGCCTATATTTTATAAATAGTTATAACAAGCCAAATATAACTTAATAGGTACTTTATAAAATACACCTTAGTAAATTTGCTTTATCATTTTTTCACAAAATTGCATCATCTCCGGAACGTAGTTGGAAGATTGAACATTCTGCTTAAAATTCATGTGCGAAATACATCTGAATAGGATGACGTCTAACAAATCAGTCCGCTCAGGAGGGATGAAAGTCCTTTGTGTCCGTACTGTACTGCATTAATATTATTTGCAACAGGCTATACTTATAAATATTTTCACTTTTTTTAATAAGAAATACTGCTCTTCATTTAAGCCTTTGTAAAAATACTGTATTTTCTTTATACTTAAATGATATAAGATGTGCTATAAATAATTTACGTGAAAATTCAAACATTTTAGGTACCTAAGGAGATTACGTAAGAGGATAATTTCAAACTAAGGCATAAATAATATTGGTTTATTACATTATAAATTCGTAGAATCATATTTAGTTTGATGATTGTCTTCTTCTCCAGTCAGATCCTTGATTTCCATGGCTTCGGCCTGGCCCACGGTGTCAGGCAACGCCTTGTCAGCTGTGTCTGGTACCATAAAGGTCGCGAGACCAGCTATAAGGGACACCACGCCAAATAATAATGTGGGTAGCCCGGTCCAGAAGACCCTCTGTGGAAATAACAAGTACTTTATTAGAATTCATAATAACACGAGTAGTCCGCCAGATATCCAGATTAGTATGAAATTCACTATTAAACTTCATACTAATTGACAACAGTAACTTTTTTAAAACAGATCTGCAAAAAAAAGCTTACAGAGGTTTATCTTTAAAGCATACTTTTTTTAATAATTTGTAACCGCGTTTTTTTTTCATGTCTAGCACTATCTGTGACTGACTTAGAAAAGACCATGTGGCGTTTAAGCTCTTTAGCCATTATCAATATTTTTTTAAGATTCCTTATTTCTGTTTTCAACTTCGCTAACTGACAGACTAGCCGCGTAAAATGCGTTATTTATTCCGCTTAAATTTCATACTAATCCAGTTAATGAGCTAATGAGAAAATATTGACACTTCAGTGTCAACGAAGCCTTGGTACACTGTATGCCAATTCACTTATTATTTACAATGCTATGTCCATTCAATCAGAAATATTATTCTGAGTTTTGAAACGTTTTCCTGCTCTACGCATGATGTATTATTAAATATTCATAGTTTATATGCTGGGTTAAATATCATCATTGTCAGAAGTAACATGTTTAAGAATTAAATTAGATTAAATTAGAACGACTGACTAGTTTCTTGCGTCGCTTCCACTCAGCAGTGGTCTCCTCTTTAGAAGTGTTGACAGATTTTGACGTGTAAATGTACCCGTGCGGCCTACTTACTAAATAATCATTTTTTGTCCTATTTGATCTTTATATCAGCACTTCCCATACTGTGGCAAAAAACATACATTTTGTGTGGAACAGCACTAATCTAAAAACCTTGCGTAAAATTTAAAAAAATATTACAGAGCTGTATATTTACCAGTAGTGAAGTCTGCGGAGCTACCATACCCCCAATTCTTCCCACTGATGAGCAAAGCGCATGCATAGAGTTCCTAGTGTGTGTGGGGAAGAGCTCCGAGGTGAAGATGTAGGTGATGCTGAAGAAGTTCGTCGATATGAGTTTACTGATCATGTATGTGGTTATGACGAGCCAGAGCAAATCTGAAATAGTAAAAGTTATTGATTTACTAAATTTTAAAAGCTGATACTGAATTGAGATTGTTTATAAATTATAAACTACTCATTATTATTAAAACAATAGGTATGATGTTACCAATTATAAACGAATGAATATTTGTTTACTTACTATTGGGTATGAATGGCTGACTGATACACATCACGGCACAAGCTACGAACGATAATATCAAAGGTCCCCTTCTACGGAACTTATTCAAAGCGTACGCCACAATAAAATTGCTGGGTATTTCAACGGCTGAGGATAACGCATAATTAATAAACTTATCCCCTTCCAATAGCACAGAGTTTATTGTCAACCCATGACTCACAAAGGTAGATGCAGTCCACCAAATAGTACATACAAAAAATCTCTTTAAAAGCGACCTCGATTTAAAAGTATCTGTTATTGCTGTCTTAAAGTTGGAGCTTTTATCCGTTTCACATGACAACATTTGAAGATTTTCTTCCATGTCCATTTTATTAATCTTTGCAGCGTGTTCTATTATCTTCACCGCTTCTTTTGTTTTTCCTTTACTGAGTAGCCACCTAGGGCTTTCGTCTATCAAGTAAATCAGGAATATGAACAGTAGTCCGGGTGCATATAACACTCTTAAAAAGGTTCGCCAGTAGGGTACCAGCCACTTTGTTAAAGGGAACAAAATTCCGCCTATGGGGAATGCTAAGTTGCATATCGATGTGTATGTTACTCGAGAATTGGTCGCTACCATTTCTAAAGCTGAAAAGATTTATAAAGATATTAGTGATAATAATCTCATATTTTGCTGGTTAACTTTGGTACTAAGATTTATCTTACCTAGCATGTATATTGGTGAACAAGGGTCGCCGAGTGCTGCTTCAAAGAACTCTAATACTACGTAGACCCAGTAATAGCTCACAAAACTCTTAGCAAGCCCACACAGTGCACCGGCTACCCCGGTAAAAATTATTAGAGTTTTTCTTCCTAACCTGAAAAAATCCACTCGTATCACAAAATTATAATTTCACTTTCTGTAATTAGTAATTTAACTTTTAAAAATACGTGTAATTACGGTTGCAAAATATGTACCCACCTATCAGACATTGGTCCAACAAGAAGGAGGCCTATCATGTACCCAAAAGTATGCACTGTACCTACTAAGTTCCTCTTCCAATCTTGACATGCCAATTGAAACTGTAAAAACAAATAATGCGTATATATCAAGGTTCGCCTTATAAAAATAAAACTAGAAGCAGCTGGTCAAGGCATTGACCCCGACTTTAACTGAAACAATTGATTTAATTAATTAAATTAAAACCGCATCTAAAAGTAATAATAATATAAACTTGTCTTGACATTTAGCTACAGGTGCGGTATTTTATTTATCCTAGACCAATGCCAAGTAGAGACCCTGATCGGTCCAATAAATCGATCAGAGAATCAATAATACAACCCTAAGTGCAGTGTTCACCAACAATTAAACAGACGGTTAGCGGTGAAATGTATTGAATAACAGCTGATTAAGACTTAACCGTCTGTTAAATCGGTTGGTGAACTCAGCCCTTAAACTCCTTATTACTGTCTCACCTCTGCTGTAAAACTATCTGGGTTATCGTAATCCCATTGAGCACACGACTCTGGGTTTTGGCACCAAACTATGTTAGCGTTCTGGGCATTGCCAGTGTCATTTGCTTTACTAACACTGGTGTTCTTCGAATTGTTATCAGCACATCTAGAAATAGAATTAGCATAAAAACTCACTGCTTATTTTCTACATAACACTACAACTTCACGGTCAGTCTTGAAACAAACAATATCGCCCGTAACAATCGATAAGACTCGCTATTAGAATAAAAAAAACTCACCGATATTCAACATTTTCAACGGCAAAAACGTAGTTACAATAGCACATGGCGTTATACACCATTCCCAAGCTCAGCCACAAAATAGCAACCGCGTGGTAGCGGCCGCGAATGCTAAACTTGACCAGCACGTCATCGAGATCAATCTTCTCTAACAGAGGCCCCGCCATAGCGACAAAAACTCATTAGAATTTAATCCTCCACACGAACGCCCATCTCCCGCAAGATGCAGCGTGGTACTAACCCACAATGTTACAAAAAGGGAGACGTTTAAATGAGAAATATGCGTGTTTAAACGACTAATCATTAATTCAACAATAGTTTCATTGAGACGATTTAATACACCTCAGCAGATACCTACTTTTATTTTTGAAATGTTTAAGCGCGTGAAATCTCCGCTTACAGTTTTTATGCGGCCCGAATCAGCGCCATCGCGTATTACACTTAATTAGCACAATATTCACACACACGTTCATCGATGTTACAACCGTTTTGCTGTATGAGACTTTACGTTTCAATTGGAATGAGGATAAATACTACACTTTTATGTGTAGTTATGACATCACCACAACCCACATCCACATTTATGTCCCAATTAGTTCACGCAAGTGATAGTTGTTTCAACCGCCTGAAACATTACTCTGACGTCACATCTTTTTTCCTTAGTAGTGTCCCAAAATAAAACTTGACTAAACTAAAAAGTGTCGTCTTCGCATGCAAATGCGCCATCATAATAGCTTCCACTCTTTCTTTGTCATCGCCTCGCTCCAGGCTAGTCGAAAGATAAAATGCATCTTTTAGGTATTCGTCTGGGAAGTTTCATACATAAATAATATAGGTAACTTACTAAAAAATACATTTTAATAGACTAATATTACTAGTGTTCAAGTAAGCCGTTGTTATCGCCTCGTGGGTTTTAAAATATAAATTACATTTTACAAAGTTGACGAACATGTGCCTCGTTGCCGGAGGTTTCGTTCATATTTATTTACACGGTTGCGAGTTACCATATGCTTGTATTTGTAAGTGTGACAAGGCCGCGTGCGGTCTGTTTGAGACCCGACTCTTTGCGGTCGGATACATATCAATGATGGCAATCGTATTTAAATATGAGTATCGTTTAGCTTTCTATCTATATATTTAGTTAATCTAAGTCACTCAGAGTTTTAGACTAAGCAAATAAAGGAACTAACTATATCCCTGCAGAACTCCAGAATTACTTCGATCTCATCAAGTCACTAGTGAGTAAGTATACTAAAAAAAGAGGTGTTTTTACTTTACTCGAAAATACTTTTTTCGATACTTACGCTCTTGTTAGGAGGATTTTTCGTACCTAATAGGTTATTTACGAGCTTATTCACTCGGGAGCACTGTTTTACGCCGTAATCCATGGATCTAAAGAGTTAGCACAATGAACCACCCTCTTTCGCGATATTGAAGTCAAAAACCACCCTTGTGGAATCGACGTAAGGTGCACCACATGCGCAACAAAAGGTTGTCTATCTAGGGTGAACGGTACGGCTTGGCCGTGAATTACTGCAAATAGTTTTAGAAAATATAGCGGTAAAGTCTGCTTCATGGCTGAAGACTGTTGATAAAGACAGCTTTACAAGCCGCTCGGGACTTAACTACCTTTTCAAGAATTTAAAACTGTCTTTTTTTAGTACCTTTGCTTTAAGACGTTAATGTGAAAGCAGCTTTACGAAGTTCTAGTAGACTAATCTATTTATAAAAACTGTAACAGCACGAAGCATAAGGAAGTGATCAGCAAATGTACCGTTGCCAAGACAAACATTACATAATAATGTCTGAATTACGAGCCCCAATTTATAACGTTCAAATGAACTCTAGTGAGTCACAGAACAGCGTTGAGCACATACCTTCCCGGAGCAGGCTATTATATTTCATCTTTATCTAGTTTGGCGAAAGTGATCCCACTGGCCGGCAGCCAGGACTACGACAGACTAAATATTTTGGGGCCAATTCATTTGAGCCCAGAGCGCTTCGGACGCGCCGCGCTCATAAATTCAACAACTATTTATATAGAGCCAAATATAAACATTTGAATTTATTGCCGACCAAATTGTACACATATGGATAGTAATGTTGCGGAAGTGGACAATTTGGACAATACGACCTCCCGGATTTTTTTACGATAATCGTTACCTACCAGTTTATACGTGATTTTCACCGCTTTATGGGAAAATAAGAACGTTATGGTTCCGTCATAGTATCCGCGAGCTTTATATTCGGGTCACATGTCAGTTATGTTATAAGGCACGTTGTAAAAATCCCAACTTTTATTTTTGAACGACACGATTATCTGAAGCGGAGTCTTTCGAAATCGCACTGTGGAATGTCACGTAAGATGGAGTGCATCGTTTTTTGGAAGAGAAGGTGGATCGAGTCGTGTTTACGTCTGCAGCTTTAAGTGATGATAAATAAACTTCGCAGGTCTTGGTGTCGAGGTTATTTTTTTGCACACGGGATCGTGATGGCACATTAAGATGGCGAAAACATTTTCATTGCTTGACGCTTTGCTGTATTATTTCAAGTCAACAAAGCCTTGTGCATCTTATCTTTTTGAAGCAATCGATCATCAAAATACAAAGATGCATCTAAAAGATATGGGACTGTAGGTATTGTAAAATAGAAAGTGCCATGTGGCTGCTACAAATTATGTCCCTACATCTTGGGATTTGTGTGGGTTAACAGTTCATAACACGGCCCCGGTACTGCTTACAATCCGTTAACTCTCCGTTTACTCTCTGCGTTCTGACGGAAATACTCCTTTTGAGACATTAACATATTCATACCGCCTGCATGTCGGCCGCGGGAAAAATGTCTGCTCGCAGAGTTATTCTGTCGGCGCCTGAATATGCACAGCGCACGGATTATAAGTGGAGACTTCAAAATGTGCCGGCAAACGCATCGCAAACAAACATGACAAGTTTATTTGTTCACTGTATGAGTAACAGCATGAGAATTAAAACAAGATTTCGTTCCCTAAATGAAAAAGCAACTCTATTTTTGATACTAGGCACTAATTGGTCATTTATCGATTTTTATGTATGTGTTTTCTAGTCTAAGAATAACAAAAATACACCGTTCACATTAAACAGTGACTAGTGATGGTATGTCCACCAAACATCTTTGGCTACAGAATCAATTAGTGGTCATCAACCACGCCATGAATGTATTTAGATCACTTAAGAAATTCCAGTACAAATTGGCCCGTTATTTTGCTCGTGTGTATAGTAATTTAGCCCTTTGTACAATGTTATTTGAGAGCGTAAGTCTTGCTGCTCTAAATACCATTGATAATAAAGCAGCACCGCTTCTTGTCACAACACACTACAACAAAGGAGAGCGGCGAACTTTCGTAGAGATACGCCTAACCGTTTCACTGATGATTTTTGAGCCGTTTTGTAGTGCAATGTAACAATCAATACCTATTTAAAAAAAAGACCTGGCTATATTTAAGAAACAGATACCAATGAATGGTTTTTCATATCGCCCAAAGTAAGTAGGTAAACAAAACCACAACAAAGGCACTTAGTAACGTAAGAAATTAATTTTAATAATATTAGAATGGTTTGGTGGAATCTGTTCATATCGAAGGTGTACCTACCAATAAAGTTAAAAAACTGTCTCGTTCTAACTAAGACTACCGCAAAAATAAATTTGTAGATAAATCATGTAAGAAGTAGATAAGTCATGTAAGCGGGGACAAATGTCAAATTTAATTTAGCGGTTAATTAAAGCTGGTTGGTGGCGATCCAGCCTCTAATGCGTATATGAACCAGTTACGATTGAAGCAATGAGCCGGTCGTTGTACTTAGAACATCACGCGACACCTTTCTTCAAGTTTATTAGTTACTAAGGGTCTCCCCAGACCTATCGAGGCGGAATCAGCTTGAGCCGGTAGGAAAAAGTTTTATGTTCGTGCAGTAAGAGTGAAAAAGGCGTCGCTCGAATCGGCTCGGCTCGATTCGGCATTGCGAACGTAACGATGTCGTTTTCGCTCTTATTGCACGAACATAAAACTTTTTCCTACCGACCCTTACTGTGCCGGCGACTTCATCCGCGTGTAAATCGCTAAAGTCGATGCACAATTTGGGACTGCACGCATTAAAATAGCTACTAAGTACATATAAATCTCACGACATATTATCGCCCATATTGTATTAAACAGATATACTTAAAAAAACATTTCCCTACCTAATTCGCAGTTCATACAAGCCTTAAGGAAGCGCTACGATTAACAAAGATGTCGGTGTTGGTAGAATGTGGGAGTACCTACGGCAATATTGCAAGTAAATCAAGTTAGACTTGATTTAGGCTTATGGTAATATGGTATGAATCACTGCTTATCTAATATGGTATCTTCGTAAACTTAGAACATCGCTAGCATATTAACTAGCTCCATTCACTTGGAGTAACTAACACAGTTTTTATCTATCATATGAAAGTTGATCAAGAAACCATTTGTAAAGGTTGCAAATGGTAAGTCAACTATACCACTACTTCTCATGACACTAAATGTTAAAGTTTTTATGGTCAAGTTTTAGCAACTGTTAAAAAAGTGTTCAATGTTAGATTCAGGCAAGGCAACATTAGTAATGAAAAATTAAAAATATCCCGAACTAGATAATCTGTTTAACGGCACCGCTCTATTTGCTCTATATGCAATTTATATCTCCATAAAAACAGTATATTATGACTTATGACTTGCCAAAAAGATGTAGGGTATCGGAGTAAAGCATTTTTTATGCTGCCGTACATTTCTGAGACATAAATGTGAAATATTACTATTCCTTACCCAAAAATTACATATTAACCTATTACTATTCTATGAGAGGTGAACAGGCTGATGATGATGATGATAATGATGATGATGTTGATGATGATGATGATGATGACGATGACGACGATGACGATGATGAAGATAACGAATTGTGTTTTCATGCATTTATCAGTTTTCCGTCTAACTCCCAAAGTCAATATGGCATTCCGTTCTTACATCGGCTGGAAAGCATTTCATAAAACCAACTGACCCGAGAGGAGCTTTGAGCAATCCGCGCTGAGCCTAAAGCCTATTTATTTGGGTACCTTAACGCGTCCGCATGCATCAGTGCCCGTGAAATATGGGGTTAGCAAGATTCTAAGGGCATTTATTTCATTGCCTTTACCAGACGAATTTATTCCAATAATAAATATTTGATAATAAGTAGTCTATTGACATATTAGGCCTTTTTTCCCTGTAGCACAGACTAAAAAGAAAGTCTATTGAAGTTTTTAATCTCAAGACTATTAACATCTACTAATGCGTTGCCAGCTTTGAAGACTAAATATTGGAATATCTCTATAAGCTGGTCGGTAAGGTTTTCCAAAAATAATAGTATAACTAAGTAGGAAGGTACCAACATCTCTAACTTTTTCTTTATAACTTTTTCTTTATTCTTCCTAAATACAAAGATACACTCAGACGAGGCGGATGAATCAAATTTATAATATAGGTAATAGTAATGTAGGAATTAAATAAATGAACATACCTATCATCATTCTGTATTGTAAAAAGATTACTAGTAGATAAAAATATAAATCAGTAAAATAAGGATAACCACACACAACAACCATGTAATACAAATTGTTTGATGGTTTTAACGATGAACGGTACTTTTATTACAATCAAACCCCAAAATTCTACAATTTGTTCTCAATTTCGCAGTTGTTACGTCTTATGCACATGCTGCCCCTAAGAAGCCGGGGTTCCGTCGAGGGTTGATAATGAATCCCGGCAGTACATCTTCCATAGGAAATGACTGCAAAGTGTTTTTCTATTCTCCCGCTGAACATAGGGGCGAAGCCAAAACATTGTGTGAACCATTATGTACTTCTTAGGTGAAGGTGAGGGGGCTTGTAAAGGCGGATTATGTGGGACCTTTATTATAGCTTGTTTTATCTTATTCAGTGCCGAAAACTCCGTATCGAGACCATGTTATATGGAAATAATATAGCCTGGCGTTGCTTATGTTAAAATAATAAAATTGACTTATATTTTCGCCTTCAACCTATGATGAAAAGGAATATTGTGACGTATTTACACACTCAATAAAGATTAGTTTCGTTTAGATTAATTTACTTATTCTATAAAAAGAATTACAATGAGAGTTCGCACCTATAATTTCAATGTAGGAACTGTTCCATGTTTTTTTTTGGTGTTTGATAAAGAGTATTGTGTATTGTATTGTTGAGTCAAAAACAAAGACATAAAAAAGTGAATAATTCAATTCATTATATAACGTCCTAGTTGTTGTCCGTGACTCCGTCCGCGTAGAAGTCGTTTATCGCTACTTGCGGTTAAAAGTACACTACGTATGTCCCTCCTTGGGTTCAAGCTATCATCATAGGTACCAAATTTCATCGAGATCGATTCAGCGGCTTAGCCGTGAAAGCGTAACAAACAGACGGACAAAGTTACATTAACATTTATATTAGTATTAGTATGGATAGATCCATTACGATCAAAATATCTTTACTTTCAAGTGCACCTGTACTTAACAGCGCGTAAAGAAATAAAAGCGTCCCCATAACTATGAAAATCTGTTGAATTCAGTGAAGGGATTCTTCAGAGACATTTTGGGTGTGCAATGGCGCGGGGCGCTTTATGTTGTGTGAAGCGCTCAACAAAGGGGCTGTCTTTATCATGGGACATCTGGATGTTATTGCTGACGCGAATTTCTTAGATGATTATTACAAACGTTCTAGGGATTTCAAAAATGAAAAGCTAAAATGTTTTGTGTTATTTAAAAATCATGGCTGGATTTTCAGTCACTGGACAGCAAGGTATGAGTCGAGGTAAATTAATAAATTGCCGCATGTATCGGCAGGCTCGACCGATTTCGCTGTTTTTGTACTGTGTTTGTAAATAGACAAGATTTGTATTGTATTAAAGAAGAAATTCACCAGAGAAACGCCGGGCGCAAATAGCTAGTAATAAATAAAATAACTAACTGAAGACTTGATACCTACTTACATCGCTTTAGGATTGCGGTTGTATTGGTGTGTCTAAGAATGAAAAACAGATGAATGACACAAGTACCGTGAAGTTTATGGACGTCCCCAATTAAGGACTAACATTAATGAACTAACTTTGTCAGTTTTGTGTCAAAATTTTGCCATACATTGCGGCCGTCATTGTATAGCAAATTTTCGTCACAAAACTGACAAAGGTAAAGTTCCTTAATTCTAGTCCTTAATTTGGGTACACGTTATAGTGAAAACGCCCTTATGCGACGATTTGGTTCTAACTCATTCCAGTCTTGATTACCCACAACAGCCACAATATACATTAAATGAATCCCGCGACTGATTTGCCTCCTCAACTGAAGTAAAGTCAAGACGATTTTAAAAATAACGCAAGCAATTTTTTTTTGTATATATTTATTAACACGTAACGTTACGCTTAATCAATCGGTCGGCTAATCCTTGTTATCTTTGACCCAGTTATGACAATGGCTTGTTTGTCGCACGAATCAATATCCTTAAGATAACAATGAGGCGACGCCATCGTTCAATAAACATGTTTGTTGCCAACGGAAAGATTACAAACAATAACTATGACCTTAACAAAATTCACCTGTAGGATGTTTCTGCAATTCGTTGCTGCTTTATATGTCTCGGTTCTAAGAACTGTAGGTACTCAGATAAATTTTAGAGACAAATAAAACGTTGTTTTTTTCAATGTTGTGTATAAAAAACCGTCACTAAGGAACTTAATCGCCATTCTGAATCTGATTGCGGCGGTTACTAATGCTGCAGATAAAGGTCGATGTACTTTCTTGAAGTTTAGCTTTTAAGCGGATATCTGCGTTAAACAATCAAGATCAACATCAACATCAAAATACTATAGTTCTCAATTTCAAGACCTATTATAAAGTATCGCGAAAATTCTAACGAAAACGGAACAACGAATTTATGTGATTTTTGCGGTGATACTATACCCAATAATACACAATACTTGAGATATCAGCGTCAGATATTATTTTAATAGACGAACCTGTGGTTAAAATCTTGTAATACGCGTAGCAAGAGTTTTTATTTCCGCACTGATAGAGCCTCACAGAGCACAGAAACAAGTCACTGTCTGTTCCCCACAAAGGAACGCCCTCAAGCGAAAACTGCGCTCGCCGAGCCTTACAGTAGTGTGTTATATCAATGCCATTGTTGTATAATTATTATAATCACGCGAAACTGCACTATTTACCAGAGTTCAACGATATCAACCTTGATATTTTCACTGTATTAATTCAACAACGTCTGACTATATTCTTGATTTATGAAAACATTTTACTGGTCCCCTTTCTGATGTTGGCAATTAAGACGATGATTTACAGCCAGGAAGCACTTTGATCTTTGCATTGTAAAGTGAACTGACATCGATTCCTTTACTAGATTGTTATAGGCTCTAAATGCCGGTTTGATTGCATGTACACTTCCAATCATGATGAACGTCTCGGCGTCTGTTTGTTAAAGGCATGCGTTATGTAATTCTAGATAGTAGTTTTACTTTATTGGTTTGCTAATATACTGCCTTCAGGCATATTTAACATTTAACTCTTGTAAAATGATGTATTACAGTTTTAATTGCATTATAAACAATGCGCCTTTGCAATTACAAAAACTTTAATATATAATAATAATAAAATTGTTTAGTTGCAAACTAAAATCAACTATAACTTCGTAGCCGGAAGCTTACTAAAATCAGTTTAGTTAACACAAACTGACAAGCTGTCATAGCCGGGTTGGGAGCAGCGATCAAACGGGAAATAGTTGCAACCATATTACCACATGTCGCGCAAATGGAGTTACGAATTTAATTTTAGCCGCTCTACGGGTGTGACATACATTCAAATGCTAAATTTAGACTAAATTGTCCGTTAAATTCAGTTAAATAACTTCCTAGACTTTAATTCCCCATGGACCGTTATTTTATTGCGTAACGGACTGGCCGTTTGCAAAAACCTAATTGAGTAAACGATAAAACACAACACGCGGCTAAAATTCTAATGAGTTTGTACATTATTAAGAATTAGAATAAAAATCAGCTTGCCAGTTTTAATAAAGGATAATGGAGGGTAGCGCCATATTGTAAAGATGCAAAATGCAGCGTTCGAAGCGCACTAAGAGCTCCGCGGTTTTCGAGGGAAATTTTAATATGGCGCCCATGCAAGTGGAGTGCCTTTAAGATTCTGCATTCAAATTTTACGTAATACTTATGAAACGTTTGCTTGGTGGTTTATTTTCTGACAATATCGTAATTTGTTAATGCTCTTTAGCATTAGATGCGTGAATTGTAAATGTAGTGTTTCAGTACCTACCTAATTAAAACTAATCTACAATTCTATGCATGTGAATCTCTTTCGTGACTGACTGACTGACTGACTTACAGACAACATACCACCTCAACCACTGGACTTAGGGACTTGAAATTTGGAGGAAATACGTAGTCTTTGGGGATGCACTAAAAAGGGTTTTGCGAAGATCAGAAGGGGAATAACAACATCTTAAATTAAATCAGACTTCAACATACTTAGGTATATGTATTATAAAGTTTTTGTCAAACATCTGTTCACCTTAATATTCTCTGATCAAGTACGCCACCAGGAATTGTGGCACAAAATTCTACACATTTGAAAACCAATAATCCGCGGACTTGAGTCAAATAGCTAGTTTTAAAAACTTTGGCTTTTAGCTTGCATATCCCATTAAGGAGCATTGGGGTGTGAAGCATTCAATCCGAAGTCGCTCACCGCCTAATGCATCCCGGAGCCTCTTTGAGTGCTCGCTTCGATCGGGGCCGCGTTTCACTCGCTATTATTTCAAGTACTTATTCACCTACTACATCACCCAGACGTCTGAAATTAGAGGCTGTCATTTCGTCTTTAAGTGCAGCGGGTTCATCGGAGCTAACTGATTTGGCAAGTTAAACACTCTGGTTATTCAAATTATGTCATGTTTATTAGTTAACATTACACTTAGCGTCACATTTTCAAGACTTGTATGCTCAAAAACCGTGAGGACGAGAGCTAAACAATTAGTTTTATGAATGGCAATAAACTCAGCTCAGACAAATAATTCAAACCATCCTTTAGCATCATATGAATTCCTAATTTTATTAACTGTGCTCAGAACCTCCTTTATATACTATCACAATCACATCACAATTACATTCGTACAGGTTCATTGGTTATAATGATCAGTGTATCATAGATTCCCGAGGTAAACACGTTGGAAAGTAAACAGGGCCATTAGACGTCGGAGCCATACAGGAAACCCAATTATCCTCATTATGTCTCTTACACTTCAATTTACTACCATAATAACCGTTCTTTGTATTGTATTTTCTCGTAAACATTTTTGCAGCTTCATTTTTAGAGACTGTGAGGTACAATTTGTCTAATGTAAAATTCTTACTTTCAACGGTAGATTATGCACGATATTTCTTACCTCACTTCTAAGTTTAATCAATATTCAGGAAAATGATACAAGAAGATTACTTCATCGTAAGCTGGCTTTAAAATAAAATACGCGAAAGCATATTAAACAAGCAAAATTAATAATTTCAGCTAGACAAATGCTATACCCACTTGGGAGCTAAATTATTTAACACACAACCTAATAATTCTCTTAAAATGAATACTCTTGGAGTAGCAATTTAAGTGCAGAGTAAACATGTTTAGCGTTGCGTCCTCAATGAATCCCAACAGTAAACCATGGCTTCTGAAGCTTAGTCCGCCAGCGCTGCCCGGGCAGACAAATTGCAGCAATCAGCCTCCCGCTACCCACGTACAGACACCAACCAACCACAGCTCATCTATAGAATACACAGCTCTATTACAATGAGATTAAAGCTTTATACGTTAATGAATCCGAAGAATATGAGTCGCTGAGTATACCGCAGATTCTGTTATGTTGCGACAAACAAAAGATTGCTTAGCGGTTCCTACGAGCTATTAGCAGTTGGCAGAAGTGATTGGATTGTGGGTCGTTTCAGGTAGCTTGGAAAATTATAGCTCTATTTTATCAAGTTATTTCTTTTTTACGTTAGGTTAGTTGGAGTATTGAGTACTTAAGAAAAATTCTAAGTTAACTCAATTCCACTTCACTCAAATCAATTTAAGTTAAAGCAAGTTAATCTATATATATAAAAGGCAAAACTGACTGACTGACATATCAACGCACAGCCGAAACTACTGTACCTAGAAACTTGAAATTTGGTACATGGGTTCCTTTCATGATGTAAGTGAGCACTAAGAAAGGATTTTCCGAAAATGGACCCCCAACGGGAAGGAATGGGGGGGAGTAGCGGGAAACTAATTCTACGCGTACGAAGTCGCGGGCGTCCTCTAAGTAGTTGTAAATAATTCTCTAACAAAAATTACTCACTAATTTCTTCTTTCTTTATTACGTTTAATGAAAATTTTTAAGCTCATGGACAATGGCTTGCGTGTCAATCATCGACAAACATTTTAATATTTAAACCACTGTTTAGATGATATTTAAAAAAATATCGAATGCTAACATCAATACGTTATTTATGCAACACTCGCATAGTAAATTCCACAAATAATTGGATTAGTACCATGTGAATTGGTCGCTGTACGGTTACAGTCGTCTGCGTGAGTCTTGGCTCGCGTCGGCCGCGGCGTGTGCCAAAACTGCGCTTCCCAAGCCAATCGAGATATGAAACCAAATCTTTTCAATTAACGTAAATTATACTAACTCAATGTAATAAATAAATAATGGTGATGTAAAATAAACAATTCAGTGATGAAAAAGTGTTAGAATTATTATGATTCTGGAAAGTGGTAGAATTATTTACGAAGTAACTCTTAGGCCGGCGTAGTATAGTGAAGCGCAGCGCAGATACTTTTTCACTGCCAAAGCATTATCGTCTTTGAAGACCAAAATTAATCTCCGCAAGTGACTCCTTATATAATGAGTGATAATTAATTTTTATCTTATTTCAACACGTCCAAAGACGACAATGCTTTGGCAGTGTAACTAAAGGTCTCTATCTTCTTCAATCTGTGGCTTTACGAAAAGTATTTGTCATTAATAAACAAAAACTTCACTCACTTTAGTTATATATTTATGTGAATATGTACACAAGGATTAGAATACATATTTAGAATTACTATTCTTTAGTATACTTACTACTGAACTGTTTACTGAATAAGTTAGGAAAAAATATTTGAATAAGTCTCGTCAGACTTAAAGGAGTTTTCGCCCCCAAAAATAAATGAAACGAGACTCCAAGAAACATTTATATCCAGTAAATTAATGTAAACAGGAGCTTTAAAAGGAAGCTCTCATTATATATTAACCAAAGAAGGGATGTTCCCATTTGCTTCCCTTTGATCGTCCCTCTAATCCAGAGGATTAAGACTATCTGTTGACGTCTCACTTTTGCATAATTATTCGCTTTATCAGCTGAGAAAAATCAATTTGCGTGTGAGAGTTTCGGCTGCGTGGTATTTAAAGTAGACGCCTAGCGGCAAGTAATAAATACCTCTTGTGTTAGAAATATATTTTTGTAACTTGGGCCATGTTCTCCTCACTGCCAATTTATGTTTATTGTTTGTAATTTATCATTATCCGCCTTAACTGCTCTTTATAATTGTTTTACAACCTCAGCTTAGACTTAAAAAAGCCACGGACTCTATAAATTGTATAAAGCAGTACTTTTCGTGAAAATCAATTTCAAAACAAGTACCTAGTTAAGTAAAAGGAAATATTAGAAAAAAAGGCATATTATTCGTAATCACTCTCTTGTAGAAATCAAAGAATATGTATAGAATTGGCGAATTGACGTATTTCCATCCATTTATCAGATTTCTATAATCATTATCGATTACGTAGAAGACCACTAGCCTAGCTCCACTGAAATGCATGCAATGTTTGACAAAAAATATTCTGGAGCTACTGAAATTAAGTCCAAGCCATAAACTGTTCATGCCCATACTCGTATCATATCTCCAGCCAGTATACGTAATTGCGCAAAACTAAGTAAACCTTAATAGTGGTAGTAGATAACTAATCCTTAACGCAAGGCCTGTTGTAAAGTAATTGATATCAGCGCTATAAAATGCAACTTTCGCTCTGTTGCAATATATTAAGCAGTGTAATAAGCACCGATGGATATCATAACCTGTCATTGTAATACCTAGTTCTGGGTGAAAGCTGGCTGGCGCAGGAAACCATCTGCAGCCATCCCACACGGACTAGTTGGTTATGATTATGGTTTTTACTATTAAGTAGGAAAGTGACGAGTTATTGAAATAACTTAGAGAGATAATCGAGACTATTCGCTGTGTATAATTTATGTGAGGTGCATTTTGTTTACCGCTGCGCTTCAATATGGACTTTTTAATGATGATCACTTCGAGTCGATACGGGAAACTCATGAGTTCTCTTTGTAAATATTCAAATGATAGACGTTTTACTTCAGTCCTCATAATCATCATCATCATCTCCTTGCCCTTATCTCAATCGTCTGGCGTCAGGACAGCGTGTCTTTTTCTTCTACAATTCCCTATTAGCCGTTATCTCAGGGTTCACTCCCTTCTTTATCATATCACTCTTCACACAATCCATCCATCTCTTTTTAGGCCTTCCTTGCCCTATTCATAGCCCTCCACATTCATACTCCAAACTGAATCCTAACATAATTTATTCGATGAGCTCTTTTTTGGTATTGTGATATAAATTACCATTCCTTGGCTAAAGGCCGAAACTGTAAATCGGTTGTTCAAACAAATTGCTTATACTCGGCCTACTTTGAACTACCTTTTAACACATAAAGTACTAAATGCAATTTTATCAGGTCCACATATTTTCCACAATGTAGATTTGTCAAGATCGTAGCAGGTGGAAGAAGTGGTCTGCCTACCCCTCTGGGAAACAGGCGTGATTTAATGTATGTATGTATGTACATATTTTTACGATAATATTTGACTTATTATTGTATAGAAATATTATTAACTTATCAGCTGTAGGTAAATTTAAAGAGAAATCCGTATCAATTAAAAGTTCTCACTCTTGAAGCCCACGGACTAGCACCTCCAGAACAACTCTCCAAAGATAAACCGCAAGTTTTACGACCGCGATAAGTATCGCGATGTTTTCTGCCTTAGGTTGCCTAGCCCTGTTGTTGATGAATTTTAAATTAAAAAACACAAAATTTCCAACTATTTACAAGTACATTATCAAGTCCATTTTCTATGTATAATTACAAACCTGGTACAAAATGAGTTGAAGGTTAAGTTGTTATTGAATAACAACGCGGTTCCTTGGTTTTTCCTGACGGTAAACTTAGCTTTATATTTCTGGAATTTACCAAAGACAACTTGGTGTTAAATGTAAATAAGTAAGTAATGACGCTGCGCTGCTCTTGCTGTTCAATGATAAGTATACAAGGTAAAACTGTTTATTGAAAAATTAAACCAACGACGCAAACTAGGCTTAGTATGAGGTTTATTGTGAACTTATTTATTATATAAAAGTTAAACTACAGCATAAATAAATCAATAAGTATCAGGGAATAATGTCACACCAATTGATCTAGTCCCAAACTAAGCTTTAGGCTTATACTATGGGTACTACACAACGACCTAAATACTTAGATATAAGGCGGTGCTTACTAATAGACGTTGAGTAACGGTGGTGCTTTACAGTGTTTCGTCCTTATCTGTCAAATCCAAATGTCACAATGACAGATAAGGTCAAAACATTGTATAGCTATACCATCGTTACTCAACGTTTATTAGTAAGGGGGATAGAGAGTAATAGGTACTTAAATACGTAGAAAACATCATTCATTTAATTATCATATATTTTTTAACGTGATGAAAATGATGTTTTTTCTCCATGTGAAAGATAAAATGTCGCAAAATTGTAAATGAAAGGTTTACAGGTTGACGTGGTGACTGAAGCGCTAGATGCAGAACTAATCGCATTAGGGAACCGCCGCCTGCAGGATACAGCTAGCTTCAAAATGTATTTAGCGCTAATGCGCGATTTTAAAAATGAAAATATTTATAAGCGACGATATTTAGAAGTAATTGATGGTCATATGACCTTTAGGATCCTTAGGTGAAGGTGTACCATAACAACATTGGTAGTAGGTATATTGATATTTTGCCAGTGTCAGAGTGAATGGGAACGAGATAAGTTGCGAAGCATTTTGATCGAGAAGACATACCCGGCAGATTTGCTTTTACGCTAATATCAAAGGACTATGTATAAGATATATGTTATTTTTCCAATATTTACAAAAAACACTAACAATTATATCCTGATACTAATTGCAGCGATATCATCATGTTAATACAAATAAAAATGCAATCACGGGATGTAGTTGCGTAACCCGTCATTAGTAACCAGTCTCTATCCCTTCATTAACATTAGGTACTAATGAACACAAATCGTGATTAGAAACTATCAATTTTTCCACCCTTTCGTATTTCCTACCGTTATACAAAATTAAACGTTGATTCTTCGAAATAACGTTGAAGATAGACTATGTTCAGTAGGAGTCTGCTAGTCGTTTGGTGCTAGTGCAGAGTGATCGGGAGTGGCCGTTATCGGTTCACGTCCCAAGTGCCCTCTCGAATATCGCTTGAGTGTAACGTTAACGTTAGGTTTACGTGGCGGCAGGATCAAATAATTATCGCCGTTATTGAGTAGGTGATAAGGCTGTTGTAGATATTTATTTAGTGTTTTAAGAAGTCTGCGTGTGAGCCGATGATATTTTAAGAAGTTATCAGGTGTTAAGATGTTCAATTTCGTAGCTGAATGTTTCAAGTAAAAAAAATGCCTCTATTCATTCGGAAATATGTACTGCAACATGACTCAATTTGATGATAAAATAGCAATATAGATGCTTATTCTGATGATGCATAGGAAATGATTTATTTACGCATTGCCGTTTCTTATTACATCTGATATTTACCACAAGAAACGGAAAAACAACTCGTATCATCTCATATCCAGGAAAATTCTACACGTAAATACGACGGACCCTCTGATGCCAAAAATATTTACGTAAAAATCTACCTGATAAAACTCGGCAGCAACTTACATAATACTCCGCTATTTCCGACTGCCAGGCCTTGTTGTGAGGCTTCCTATCAATTTCCCATTGAATACATTGCATTCGCCACTTGCTAGGTTGCAATTGCACTGACAGATGCATTCAATCCACAGTGGCACGCGACACTTGCATTTCCAAAGTGCCACAATAAAAGAAGGAATGAATAAATTCATATCGATATGCGGAAATGCATTTTTATGTTTGAATGTTGTAACAGTTTTGTCTTCGGAATATTGTGAAAACAGTTTTCGCAAAACACAAATAAGTAGTAAAAAAAAATTTTTTTGCTGTCAAATTAAAAATATTTAACAGAGTACAGCATTGAAATTTCAATTTTAAACAAGTCTACACATACTTTAGCAAAGCGACTTGTCTAAAGTTAGTTAAGGAAGTATCCGCCGTCTTGCCTTCCAGGAACTTTGCAGAACAGAATTTGCTTACTCCCAGGCTGATGTCTTTCCCCAACAATTCCTTCAACCAATACAGCTTCTTCCACATCTCATTGTAAAAAGGAAAACTTTTCCTTCACAATAATATTAAATTAACCTAAATCCCCTTTATGGCGTACCGAGAATTCTTTTGTGTAGCGAAATAACAGAGAAGCCCTTGGGGCTGACTAAATGAAGAAAAACAAAAGCCGACCATTAGGGCTGGCACCGGCCTATGACAAACAATGCCACGCAAACATGGCCGGAATAGGGTTGTCAACACGCAAGTGTAATCCTAATTAAGTGACTGAAGAAATAACAAGCAAATAATACAGAAAGCGAAGTTTATTTAGGCAGCTACTGAGTTGTTGTTGTTACCCTTTCATTGGTTGTTATTTAGGTAGATACATTATACAAATATAATGAATCTGGTTTATTAAGTGCTTCTTAACATCATGCCAGACCTAAATAAAAAGGGTTGACATTTAAAATCATGAGTCCCGTATATTTCAGAAGACAGATAACCCTAGCTAAGCCAAAGGAAATACCTTTTTTCCTGTAGTGGGCACGGAATTTGCAATTAATCTCCTGATTCCGGCCGTGTGTGTAAATAATCTGTTGCTTTAGTGTGGGCGGCACAAGGGCGATTTTATTACCTTCACGCGTTAGCTCTGCGATTATCGTTGCGATATGCGTGAAAATGGCTATCGACTTTTAGGTCTTTAAACTTTGTATTATTAAATAATGTAGATAACGACATTTTCATTGATATTGAACGTAAAATTAATACGGAAATATGTAATTTTAAACTCATTTTTTGTAGTCTGGACATGTAAGTAGTCCGTCTACACTACATATTAACAAAATATCACGATCAGTCCATAGGGATTACAAATTATCTCATTTATTTAAAGAAGCACGACACATGCATATTTAAATTTCGAGCCAACCCGTATTTAAAGCCATACACCTGTTACTAAGTTGGCGTCAAATGTGCTTTAATTAATCGTCGGTCATCGTCATCCCGTCATGGCGTCGTAATGACCGGCGTCATGTGACAGACGTGACGCCATGATTTGTCGCGCCCTTTTGGCATACGATACGTTAGATTTATGGGGGCGTTAGAACGGTTTCGTATTAAGATATTTTAGGAGGCCGTACTTAAGTTGAGTTAGGAAGATAAACAAAACAAGATACCTAGACATACATACGCGTCATCGTTAAACTAACTGCTCAAAAAGGAGGGTTGTGTTCTTGCGATTGTTTTAAGAGTTACTTAAATAGGGAACCATTTAAAAGTCCATAAGATCCAGGTTTTAACGTCAAAGGTTTAACTAGATCTTTATAATATTTAAACGTGTATTTCTGTCCGTAAGTATGTATCTTTTTTTCATGGGTGTAAGTTTGTATGGATTTGGAAGCAAGATGGATTAGAGGAGACCAAGAAGGATTAATTCAACGCTGAATAACCTTCATACATAAATTGAGTTAAGTTTGGCACTTCATTCATGCCTGCAGATAAGGTATACGGTCTGGCAACACAGATAAAGACTTGCCGAGTGTAGCTGCCGAAACCAGACCGTTGAAGAGGAGGTTTTGAAGGCGTTGCTAATTAAAAACTTCGACATGAAACTGTAGATTTATTATAGGTAACTGGTATACAGAAATAGTGCCAAAATTATACGCACTTCCACTCGAAGTCTAGAAAGCTAGTCACTTGCCATTTTTGACTCGTTTAAGATGAATGATTAAAATTTTTTTTTTTGAAACAATTATTAATAGGGGATAAGAATAAAATAAAATGAATTAAAATTTATACAATAAAAAGAAAATAATGTTGCATACGCAACACCGAGCGTCGTTAAACGTTACTAGCTTGCTTCAGACATTGGCAGCAGACACGTTAAGATATGACGACCAACATAACGATTAGGTACTCATAGATAGGGCTGAACAGCTACTTACAAAGTCGAAACTCTATTAGTAACGCTAACTAAGTGTCGAATTACAGTTTTTGTAATGAAGGGTTTGTTGTCGTGATCGCATCAGTCGTTGGCGCCGCTAATAAATTGAGTGTCAACGTCGCGTCAACGCGGACAGCGTTATTACAGCGATTTTTCATCGAGAACCGCTACAGGCGTTCAAATTTGTGATGGCGTGCGTCACCCAACCGTGTATCCAGCCGAATTTTTATAAAACATCTATTACAGTTATTATAACGAGGGCAAAATGTTCGCTGACAAAACTGTCTAGAAAATCTGTTACCGTTTACATTTTTACAAAAAAGTTCAGTAGGGATAGAGAGGAAAAACGTAAAAAAAATTGTAATAAATACCGCAGTTAACTGGCAACATTCCGCGATTACCGGTGTATACGGCTTTTCGCGCGCGAACTACGAGTACGAACGCGCTCGCCGTCGGTATCACATCGCACCGTGCAGAGGTTTTTAATTAATACGGCGGCGGCTGTGGCCCGGGAAATAAATCTTAGTTAATGTCCCTTTAGTCTGGTCAGCCGGCCCCATGTGCGGCCTACGCAAAGCTGTGGGTCCCTAGTTCTGTTCCGATTAATTTTCCAGAGTTAATCAAACGATTGGTTCCGTGGTAGATGCCGTTGGATTAGATTCTCGAAAAATATTTACCTGTTAACCCACACATGACTATCAGGCGGTAGCAATAACCTAATACTACAATTTGTTTATCTTTGTTCCAGAAATGCAACATTCCTAGAACCCCACCTTCAAGGAGTAAGGCGTCGGGACAGTCGAAGCTCCGACTCCGAGCATGATGAGCGCTCCACCGAGGACGACGAGCGTTCCCTCCTGCGCTCCTCCCCGCGGACCAGGCTGCCCCCTCCCCCGCCCCCGCCGCCCGACGACGAGCCTCCCCCGCTGAAACCCAGAGAATTCTTCGAGAGACTCCAAAACCAAGCGATGCGGGAGGCACAAGACCGAAAACACCGAAGGGAGACGCTTAAAGAGAACCAACTCTTCCGGCCGGTTGACGCCGACGACAGCTTGGGAGACAGCCTCAGTCAGGTCAGTTCTGTTAATCACATAAAAATGTTTCAAACTTGCAAATCACGAACTACAACTTTATTCTCTGATCTTGACTAATGAACCGCGTCTCTCTTCGTCCAGTATAGTTTAGCCGAGTTTTCTACGAGTTCTTTTTCCCAGTTCGGTCGCTTTTTACTATTTGCATGCCGGATTGCATTACCGAATAAAGCGAACAGAGGATCCGCGGAGTAAAATATTGTATCGAGTCGGAATTAGATTTAGCCGTTTATTTGTAAAGCATTGAATGGGGTGTATTTTTACGAGGCAAATCGAGACGCTCCTTCTATTTCGCTTCCATTACGCTGAATGGGATGTGAGTAATGATATATGCGCCGTAACATACGCCAATACGCGTCATGAAATCACATTTGCGGTACAATCAAGAAAAGCTTTCCCGTTGAAAGCCATGAAGTGCTTTTATTTTCTGCCGCATCACTTTGCATACACAGTTATTGAAGTATTTTCAGACGTTTTGCATTTCATATCTACGTGCTAAAACAACACGCTACCTACAAGCAATTTAAAAAGTTATATCTGTGTAATGGAGAACCGGCGAGCATATTATTTCTTCCAAGTAAAAGTTCGTGAATTACTTTCCGTGAATGACAAATGAAAAAACTCAAGCTTCATAAAAAGTGAACGTAAAAATAACAAAAGCTGATTCTTTAATGTTAACGTTGTTCCGAGTGTTTGCGCCATTGGTTTTAAAATTGCATTGTTTTTGCCGTCGGGACAATATTTATGTGAAAATGCGGGTGCACTGCGTTCGGTCTGTGACAGGAGAATCCTTGAGCCGTAACACTTCTCAGTCAATTGCGGGTGTTGCTTTGTATACTTGAAACCCTTCCGAACTCTTCACGCCCGTTGTCGAGTGAAACTCGGGCTTACAGTAAATGGAGCGCGCGGCGGCGGCAATTGTTTACGATACTGCCTTTAAGCATTTCGAATGCGGCGTAACTTTGTAAGTTGAAATTGTGTGAGTTATCGATTTCGTGCGGTACGTAGTTTTTGTAACGGGTTAACCTTTAGTAGGTATGAAGATAACAACATTGTTTTTTGTACATTATGCTATAATACTCTTATTAACATGACTAGTATGATGTTTATCTTAATTTACGAATCGCCCATTAAGCAAGGTAATAAATTGACGCGAAGGCTCCACTATCGAATGATGGATTCCAAGATCAAGATTCTTAATTATGTAAGGCATGGTTACAAGATGAATAATGTGGATGAACTATAAATAATTATAGTGTTTACTCTGTAAATGCAATAAAATTCATAGTAGCTATCGTCGAGGTATAATTAAATATCTCCAGTAAAAACATCTATGCATACCACCCACAGCCCGGTACCAGCAATATTGATTATTAAATACGGAATACGCCATTTTGGCGACCGCACTGCGGTCCCGAAAAGTAAAGGGTTGTTCTAAAAGCATAATATTCATTACACTACACTTGCCAGCCATGGGACTGACAATTAACCCTCAAATTAGGATCCTTGGGCCAAGTTAACTGCCCCCCGACCGTAAACGACATGTGCGAACGACTTGAGTTTTTACTGGACGGCCCTTTACTGCGGCATTAATGGGGTTGTAATGTGTTTCGTCCGAGCAAAAAGTTACCATTATTTATGCTAAACAAGCATTCCTTTTGTACAGGTAATAAAGATGTCTGTTTATTTGGTAGAATAAATAAATTGCTGCCTTATTATTATCATTCCCTCAGCCTCATCGTTTAAATAATCCAACGTTACCCGGGTTGGATTAATTATATTTAAAAAGTAACCAACCCGTTTGACTACCGGTCTACATTTTACTTCATAAAAATACTAATAAAATTTACAAAACTTTGAGATCACGATTTAGCTAAGTTTCTCTAATTTTTTCTATTATTTTGGGGCCGTAGCCAAGATGTAAACTCTACTAACGTATTTCTTTTCCATCACTCAAAATGAATGGGGTGACAGTTGATTACGTGGTTTATCGCTATGCACGAGAATGTCATCTTATACATTAGAGTGATAGAAAAGAAAAACGTTAGGTGCGTTTGCATCTTGGCTAAGGCCACTGACATGAATTATTTGTCATGTATCACGCATTCGACTCGATATCAATACAATATGTTGATTTAATCCTAAAAGTATGTAACCAACCACACGTTATTGATGTAAAAACTCAATCACATGGTCCCAATCTTGGTATATTATCGGTTAAAACAAGGCACTCCGGGCTGACATCAAAAGCTTTTAAGTAACTAACATATTGACGGTTTCGAAAGCTTCTTTTCAACCACACGGGCTTTATGTTTCAATTACCAATGAAAGCTCATTTTGCCGAACGAACGCCCAAATGAAAATTCCGCCACCGTCATTAATCATTATTTTAACGGCAAACAAAACGGAGATTTTGCCAACAATTGAATAATTTCCATGAAAAGCTTTCCAGACTTAATGGAACTTATTTTCAATTATTGGGCAAAGCTCACGCTTTAATGATTTTAACCCTGCAAACAAATGAGTTCAGGATTATTATTGTACTGAGTTTATGAAATTGAAATCACGAATTAGTGCGAATGGTTTACTAGCTAGATATATTAAATTGAAATAACATTTTACTTTCGTCCCGTTTAAAAAAGGCTGACATAAACGCACGAATGAATCCGATGCTCAATTCAATGCTCAAACCGTAAAATCTGAAATGACTGCGGACTGGATGCACCTATTGTCATACTAATCGATTGCCTTTCACTACAGTACAGAGGATGCAAATTAAACCAGGGCCGGTGTCCTTTTTTTAATCGGAAGCGATTAAGTCCGCCCGGAGGGCGTGCTAGGGATTCGAAGTGATGGGGACTGCCCAATAAATTATCATGTTTTGTGTGGACAAGTAACAGTTGTGTGATTACTTTTAGCATCTTTACTACATACTTAACTAAGTTAGGTTACTGATATAAATGCAAAGCAATCGATAGGTTAAACTATTACAATCTAGTAACTTTACGTATTTACACATTAGGGACCTAGTTTCGTGCCCTGTGGCACCCCAATACAAAAGTATTTACACACTATGAGATATTTGAGAAAAAAATATGTGGTACTATTATAATTAAAAAAAACAAGTATTTACTAGGCCTAATAAAGTACACATTAATGCAGACGTCACAACGACAATGCCTAACTTGGAACCCTACGGAACCCGGTCTCTCACACCCCTGCCCAGTTTCCGGGTACTCATTATTATAATGCACCGCGAAGCATGCACCGTGTGTTACACAAATTCCAAAACGAATAAAATTTGGGGAATATTGAACTCGGGGTATAAATTGGAAATAAAATTACAAGTTTTTTTGATATTGGGTGTTCGAGGTTCGGTTGCCAATGACAACTAAAATTTAGTACAGCTCACAGACAATCAAACAGAAATATTCACTATTTTCTCAATACTAATTAGTAGGTACAAGATTAACAAAAAAAATGAGAAAATTTAATATGGAATATCAACAATTTTGGCTGTAGGTAGTCTAATGGAGTTACAAAACAATTCTCAAATCTATATATATAAAAGGCAATGTCCCGGGTGACATATCAACGCCCAGCCTAAACCGCTAAAGATACAAATTTGGAATTTTGAGGGGAAGTTGACTTTGTAACGGAGGCGTCGTTTAAGAAGGGATTTTTCGAAATTCAACCCCTAAAGGTGTGAAAGGGGGTTGCAAAGTTTGTATGGGAAAAAATATTTTTATCGTCTAATTTACTTGAAACTTGGTAGAAATGCTCTTCAATGCAAATAATGAGACACCTATTTCAGCGATTACTAAAATTCAACCCCTAGAAGGATGAAAGGGGGTTGCAAAGTGTGTATAGATAAAATATTTTTATGATCAAATTTACTTGAAACTCGGTAGGAATACTCTTAAATGCAAATTATGAGACACGTATTTCAGCGATTACTAAAATTCAACCCCTAGAGGGATGAAAGGGCGCTGCAAAGTTTGTATGGGAAAAAATACTTTTATGGTCAAATTTACTTGAAACTCAGTAGAAATGCTCTTCAATGCAAATAATGAGAGACATATTTCAGCGATTACTAAAATTCAACCCCTAGAGGGATGAAAGGGGGTTGCAAAGTGTTTATAGATAAAATATTTTTATGATCAAATTTACTTAAAACTTGGTAGGAATACTCTTAAATGCAAATTATGAGACACGTATTTCAGCGATTACTAAAATTCAACCCCTAGAGGGATGAAAGGGGGCCGCAAAGTTTGTATGGGAAAAATTACTTTTATGGTCAAATTTACTTGAAACTCGGTAGAAATTCTCTTCAATTCAAATAATGAGACACGTATTTCAGCATTTACTAAAATTCAACCCCTAGAGGGATGAAAAGGGGGTTGCAAAGTGTGTAGGTATAGATAAAATACTTTTATGATCAAATTACTTGAAACTTGGTAGGAATTCTCTTAAATGCAAATAATGAGACACGTATTTCGGCGATTACTAAAATTCAACCCCTAGAGGGATGAAAGGAGGTTGCAAAGTGTTTACAGATAAAATATTTTTATGATCAAATTTATTTGAAACTTGGTAGGAATGCTCTTCAATGCAAATAATGAGACACGTATTTCGGCGATTACTAAAATTCAACCCCTAGAGGGATGAAAGGAGGTTGTAAAGTGTTTACAGATAAAATATTTTTATGATCAAATTTATTTGAAACTTGGTAGGAATGCTCTCCAATGCAAATAATGAGACACGTATTTCAGCGATTACTAAAATTCAACCCTAGAGGGATGAAAAGGGATTGCAAAGTGTGTGTAGATAAAATGTTTTTATGATCAAATTTACTTGAAACTTGGTAGGAATACTTTTAAATGCCAATAATGAGACACGTATTTCGGCGATTACTAAAAGGCAACCCCTAGGAGCATGAAAGGAGGTTGCAATGTTTGTATGGGTAAAAATACTTTTATGGTCAAATTTACTTGAAACTCGGGAGAAATGCTTTTCAATGCAAATAATGAGACACGCATTTCAGCGATTTCTAAATTTCAACCCCTAGGGATAAAAGGCGGTTGCAAAGATTGTTTAGGAAAAAATATTTGGTATGCTCAAATTTACTTTAATAGATCAAATTTATTTGAAACTTGGTAGGAATGCTCTTCAATGCAAATAATGAGACACGTATTTCGGCGATTACTAAAATTCAACCCCTAGAGGGATGAAACGAGGTTGCAAAGTGTTTGCAGATAAAATATTTTTATGATCAAATTTATTTGAAACTTGGTAGGAATGCTCTCCAATGCAAATAATGAGACATATATTTGAGCGATTACTAAAATTCAATCCCTAGAAGGATGAAAGGGGGTTGCAGTTTGAATGGAAAAAAATACTTTTATTGACAAATTTACTTGAAACTTGGTACAAACGCTCTTCTATGCAAATAATGAGACACTTATTTCGGCGATCACTAAAATTTAACCCCTAGAGGGATGAAAGGGGGTTGCAAAGTTTGTTTAGGAAAAAATATATGGTATGATCAAATTTACTTGAAACTTGGTAGAAATGCTCTTCAATGCAAATAATGTGACACGTATTTCAGCGATTACTAAAGGTTAGCGCCATAAAATTAAAGTTGTTTATGTGGACTGCTTACTTAAAATTCACGCTCTAGACTTTTTTTTTTAAAGCCTAAGAAGGTGATGTAAACTATAACTGTACTTTCAACAGAAGTTCTGACTCTCCGCAGACGAAGTCGCGGGCGGAAAGCTAGTTAAGTATACAAAAGTTGCTTACTCGCATTTAGTGATGTTTCAATTGGGATACACCAAAAAAAATAACTGCTTGATTTTACATTTTTATTCGAAAGAATAGGCTTTTATAAGAAACTAATTTGAAGCATTTCATGATTAAATGTATTATTGATATTTAAAATAATTTATTAAATTAAAGTAACCTTACCTACTTGTAGCGACAAGATGACGTAGATATTTATAGTAGTGTAGAGTATACTTCATCTAAGACTTAGACAGACGATTTTTTATTATCTGTGATCTGTTTTCAAAGTCATAATAGACGAACGTCATTCAAATATGATGTAAACAAACAATCGCAATATGATATAATTTATTATTTAAGAGTATATAAGCATTCAACCATTGCTTATTACCTAGACCTCAGTTAATACAACACTTCTTTCATGACCTTGTTTCTAGACTAGATTTACTTAACACTATCACATTAAATTTGTTGAAAAGGCGGATTCCATACTTCCAATCATGAGTTTCTACAATAAATGTTGATGTCGTCGTTTTGAACCTCTTGTAAAACCTTACTACACAAATTATTAACATTTATCACACGTAACTTAAAAGAGAAATGGTCTCATTAATATTTTAATTTCATCATAAGAATTACAGTCAATTTGTAAACAAATAAATTTGACATGACAACAGCTGTCTTCAAACGTAGGTGTCAGGTAGATATCTAAATTGTACTTATAAAATGAAAATTTGGAGAGGTTTTATATGTTTTATGTAAAACCACAAAAGTGCTTGATATAGCGCAATTGGGACGGGCATTTAGGGGTCAAATGAAGGTCATTTCTTAATTTTAATATAATTAATTCATTGTAACATATTTTTTTAATCTTACTACTGGGATCGATTCGAAAAGCCTATTCCTCGAAATGGTTTTGAAATTTTCATACATTGTCAAAAATGGGTGTATCCCAATTGGCACAACGAGTATAACTTTTAAAGTGAAGTGTCAATCCCGTAATTTCCCGGTGCCCGGACGAGCCGGGTCGACTTATTGATTTTTAACCCCGCGTGACTCATCTGCTGCACCCTCCCCCCTGCATCCCTGGACCACAAACGCTGTTTGCTCTCTTTGATTGAACTTGAAGAAAACTAAAGGGTCGCAGAGCGAGTTTGTTTGTGAAGTAATAACGATTTTATTTGGTACCCGTTCCTACTCGCTGTATGTATTTTAAGTTTAAGTTAAAGTTTTTTTTACGTCTGCGCTCGGACGCTCGTTAAAAGTTCCAACTTGGGAAAACTTGAAGGCATATTGAATAAGGTTTTTGAACATGCCGTTCTCAACTCGGTTGCGGAAGTTTTGAAATTTGTTTACAATGAGTGCTCCGTTTCGCAAAACTGTGTAGCAAATAAAAGTAAACACAATTTCTGGTTACATTTTTCACAAATTATTTCAGCTTACGGTTTCCTTTTCTGAATAATCTTCCCTCAAACGACACGGTCGGCTCGACCATCAAACCTAATAAGTTCCCTATTCTCAAACCGGTGCACAGGTGGCCCCTGCTTACGCCTAAAACGTCTCTCCCATTCCGAACCTGGGAGCACGTGCGCCTAGCACTTGGCACTTAGTTGCGAACTCGCGTAAACGAGAACTGGGCGACACTAAACGTCAACTGCTGTATACTTTTATGAGTCTCGTGCAAGACGCAGATGTCTCTTAAGAGATTACAACATGGGAGTTTGAGAATATGCACCATCTCCGTGTAAATTGCCATTTGAAAATTTTGTGGCACCTGCACTTAGTTAATACACTGTTATTGATCAAAATTTTGAACTTACTACGTTATGGTACTCGCAACTGTAGGTTAATTGTTATGCTGTAACTTTGCGTAGTAATCATACTTTCATAAATATACAACTTGAGATCTGAACTACTATAAATCCAACTCATAACATGTAAGTACATTCCCTCAACGACCGCTTTCACCGAAGAAAACTAATTGCAATCTAACTTGGCACATAAATCCTCAGCAACATATTTGAGGTGCCGCCACACTCCCGGCCGCGGTTCCGGACTATTGTGCTCTTAAATTTAACACCTTGGCTGCCGCGAAGGCCTTTTGTACCCTATGATTCATAGCATCATCGCCACGCTTGTTATTGTTACCGATTATTAAATTAATTTCCCGTGTAGATTCGCCATTTCCCAGAATTATTGTCGTGTTGAAAGCCCCAAATTGCTTCGAATTAATTATTATCGTGTCATTTGTTTAAACGCAGTTAGCGGTTAAATAAATTAAGGGAGCATTGTCACCATCTGGGTGACGAATGTTTTGATTTAGCAGAGTGCGGTGCGGAATCATCAAAAATACTTGTTATAAGGTACTTCATCGACGGGACCGGTTAGGAATTGATTCAACAAACGATATTTAAATCAAAGAGTATATTAAAATTAAAATACAGCTTGATTTTAATACGGTAAGTAATCAAACTAACCAATCATATATTCCAGAATATTTATTATTTAACCTGCTTCAAAATAAAACTGGCCACAATGACACATTACGGGTATGGAACTTTTAAATTCGTTATTTTTAAGTTGTCGCGACTGTTATCTTCCACTTTTTAATACCAATAGTGAAACCAACAGAAAACAATATTAAATAAAATGACTGGTTACAAATTAAACTCAGACAGTCAATTCATTCAACATAGTCGACGTTTTCTTGTTTGATAATGTATTCCAATTAGCAGTACCTACGTCAGAGCCTTCGATGCAGACTTTCGACCTAATCGGCTTAATACGAAATGTGTTCCAAAACTGTTCGTTTATTCAGTTTCCTGAAATATTAATTACTAGTACAATAGTGGAGCTGAAACCGCTCCGCAGTCTGCATTCAGGCTCGCTATTAATTTATAGACCGCGGCAAAGCCAGGGACCGCTCTATTTTAGGTTCCATTTTATCCATTCAGATTACGTCGACTTTGAATATTATGGAAAGCGTGAAGGAGTTTGTGTTCCGAGTTTTTTATTAAATTTGTCCAAATGTCCTTTACGAACGAAATAAATGCTTAGCGGGTTTGTTTTGTCATTTGCGAAAACAATTGTCGTTATAAATTTAGAGACAATTAAATTTGTAATAAGTAAAAGTTACATTGTTGTGTTTCTTAGCAACAATGTACTCGAACCAGCGATAGGTTTTTGCCTTGACAGTCTGCAATTAAATAGTCATAGCTTTAGGATCAAAACACACGTAACTACTACGCACGATATGCCTTTTCCGATTGAAGCTCACGTTAATTTGTACGAAACCGCGAGCGATGTCTTCAACCAAAAGCCCCGCGCCTAAATAAACTAATTTTCCGGCGTTGCCTTAACAGTCTACACCGACTCCGGCTGATTACAGTGACTTGAGAAATCCAATCTTCGAATTAAACTACGACTTTCTAGCAATTACTTCTATACGGAGAAGTTTTTCCTTGCAAATTATCTTGCTTGAAATGCACACTGGCTGCTAATTTGCGCTTGGAGAGGTTTCTCTTTCAAAGCAGCTCTGACTTAGAGCTGCCAAGGTGAAATGATTCTGCGGCTTTGAGGGCTGGCTTGATGTTCTTTGACGTAATTGCGGGATGTGGCGCGTGTTGTTGTGATCTGTATAATATTACTTCTTGAGCCAAGGTTTGTGCATATATACCTGTGCACTCACGTTTTTATGCGGAGCTACATTCAGATTTTTACTTGAAACAACATTACAAATCATTGTTATCTGAAAAACTTATATCTACTGCTGATCATAGAGTACAAGTTATTGTATTACTTAATTTGCTAATGTATCTGCCGTACTCAGAGACGTCAATTTAATTTAATGCTTGATTAAAGTTGCTGCTGTCACTTACTTTGCTACGGCAATAGAATAAGACAACACGTCACTTAAGAAGCATTAAATTTAATTGACGTCTCTGAGTGCGGCAGTTAGACTTATCCCGAGTATTCCCGAAACGACCACCGGTTCTATAATTCTCGCATAAATATTAAAATTTCCATTATACCTATGCTTCAAATATGGTAAGTAAATGCAGCAGTTACTATTCAAGTAAAAGTAACTTACTGCACTGAAGTGCACTGTAATGTTGAAATGAAGTACCAGTGCTTTATTCAAATTATTAAGAGCAGTCCCACCGTTCCCAATTACGTACCGTAATACTAACAAATGTTCAGTTTTCATTTGAATACATCGTGCTAAATGAAGTGCTCCAGAATTGCTATGGGCTTTTCCCCATTATTTGCCTCTTAAATGTATACAATTAATATTTTATTCTCCAATTTCATGTTATTGCCAGTGAAATTGGAATAAAAAGAGATGGCAATGTCGTGATATTAAAATTGCGTTACATTTTTTATTGTTATGGAACTATCCTTTCATATTGTGTTCAATTATTTGTTTGGGTGCTAGAATATTACTAACTTTCTGTACCTAGTCATTGTTATATAAAGTGTATGAGCAATGCTGTGCGTGTTAAGTTCTAGTTTTTACACGATTGCCAATATAGATTATATCAATAGAAGGCGCATGCGGTCACGTCGAGCGGCCCTTCCGCACGTTAGTTTAGATTCTATTGGTTAATATTGGCACAGCTCCGGTCCACTCCGCTCATCTCCGCCTCAGTGGAGCCGCAGCCCAGTCTTTTATTTGGTTTTGAGGGTGCCCAAAACTATAGATTTTTTAGAGCAAAATATAAATATAAATTTTTGACTATTCTTTTCAAAACTCCTTTTTTAAATAATAGTACACTCTCAAAGAATAAAACGCTCTCTGTGTAAGTCCAGAAAACACGAGACTTCAAACAGTTTCCCGGGCGGTCCTTGGATGGAACGCCCGCGGCTATTTCAAATTCATAAAAACATCAGCGGAAAATTGAGTCAGCTACTGAGCATATTTCGGTACATTTTATCTTGAGCCGCTATCACGATTTCTCATAATATTATAGCCTTATCTAAGGGCAATGACCGGGGACAGAAAAGGGTAGACAGCACACCAAATCTGCAACTAAAATGGGAAATATATGTGCGGGCAACAGATATATGAAATTGCCTGCCTTCTGCCTTTGTAGCGCTGAACCTTTTGCGGGGAATCGGGTAATAATATTTCCAAGTCCGTGAACAAAGCGCGTTCTTTCTGTTTGAAGGGGACGTGGAAATTGTCTCAAAGTATTTGGGTTCCTTATTTTATTTGACGAGCTACTCGCAGAAACGGTGTACAAAGAGGCCCGACATAAACTCCGCCGTATTCACAGTTTTATAACATAATTCCGCAACACATTTTATTAATGACCGCGTCGTTTGCGTGAACAAGACAAACAACTGGCAATATAATTTACTTACCGCAATACATCCTCATAAAATTCACTTTATTTTAAGCTATACACATACTGCAGAGCTCCCTCTTTGAGACCCAAAGCCCCGGTTTACTCGGCTTATGGCCTCCTGCAAACATTACAAAGGGACTACTAATATTTGTATGATATTTCGGAGGCAAAACAGAGGGACGCTTCTAATTAGTACGCCGTTTAAAGATTTTAATATATTACGTAATCATTCTTATTTTCCGTAGAGAATTTATATTAAATTAAAAAGGCGCTTGTAATAAATATAACGAGGGTTCGTTAGAAGAAAGACGATTTTTTTTGTTATTAACTTATTAAAGTGAACATGATGAGGAGCGTTTTTTTGCAATATTTTGCTGATGTATTTTTTAGTTCTTACGTGATTTTGCAATATTTTGCTGATGTATTTTTATTTAGTAATAAATGACAGAATAACTTGAATTTTAAGTGCTGCTTGACTTGAAACCGTGAAATCTGATTGTAGCTGAATCTTTTAAAATACACCGAAGCTTTTGTATTGACAATAGAAAAATGTGTGGTGTGAATGAGTGATGCGACACAAGATAATGTTTTACTAGTCTAGTCTAGTTATTTACATTCTATAAGAATTTGCCGGCGGTGGACGGAGTTGTATTTTTATTAGTATTACCTTTGAATGAATCCAAACTCGCATTCCACTATCAAATCATGACACTTCATTCCCGGCACTACTTAGGCGGAATGTCCCGGAATGTATTGAATGCAGAGACACAAATGTAATTACACTTCCTCCTAACACCTATTTGTTTTTCTTACAGAGTCGTGAGAGCCTCTCATCGGATGGCGAGGGTGTCCGCGGCGACTGTTCCTCCGTGGGTTCCTCCTCGGAATCCGAGGAACAGCCTCCATGCGACATTGGATTGCTGGAGCGGCTCATCAGGACGCATCCTGTGTGGTTCCTCCCTGGGATCCAGAGGGCTGGCGCGTTCCATCTGCTGCAGGGAAAGGAGGAAGGGGTAAGTGCGATAGAAAATCCGATAGTCCATTAATTTTGATGTAAGGCAAAGCCCTCCTTAGATTAGCAGCTTGGTACGTCAGAGGAATAAGTCGAAGAGATTTTTTTAGTGAACCATGGTACCATGGTTAACGGTACCGTTAGGCATGTAAAAAGAGGGTAGCGTTAAATTATGTGCCCATATCTTTGATTTAATAGGCTACAGACGTTTTATATTTAGTACCTAGGTATGCTTTTAAAATTTTAATGACCAAGTAATTTTGAAATATTGAGGTAGTATTTTTTTATATACTTAGAAGAAAATGATGAAAGCGAAGTAAAATAAACCAAAACCTTTTCCGTTTCTTGTTTTTATTTGTTTCCGTTCTCCAGAAAAGCCATTTTATTAGCGGCCCGTAGTGCTCTGCTCAAAAAACGCAGCATACAGCGTTATTCCAAGTAGGTTACCAAAGAACGTAATTCCAAGTAGGTTACCAAAGAACGTAAATACTTTTAGGACTAAGTATAATATCTTGACAATGATCAATCAAAACGTTTTATTATAAGCAATTGATATATCGTCTGATAAAAGGTGCTATATTACTTGCTCGTAATTTCACTTGTTAACAGAAGTTTTATTTAGTTGTCATCTTATTATCAGTAATGAATTAATCATATTTTGTCTCTTTTATCAATTCATGACTCTGTTTTTTTTTTATTATTTACCTACTTTAATACCTATTATACGAGTTCGAGTTTATCATTGTGATCTAGCCCAATTGCGGGTTTAGTTTGTAACAATGTTTCAAAAATATAACAAATAAATGTTGAATCCCCAAAGGACAAAACACAGAAAAAATCGTGTTAACTTTAATGCATTCCGAACACGTGCAAAAAGTCTCACGGCGCTTTCTCAAAGAAAGAAATTACTTATCTAGGTACATCATACTTTTGTTTCGCTCCCAAAAAATTGTTCAGTCGAATACTTATTAGTATTAAAGTGCTAACATTTAATGAAAAATTTAATACAATTAAGAAAAACATCGAAATAAAATAAAAAACTTTGAGTTTTTGTTATAAAGGCTCAGAAATATTACGGCCACTTTTAATGGTACCTAGCAATAACTTACTTGCAAGAACGATACTTTTATATAATGAAAGGTAAAGAAATTACATTATTTTTCTACTTATAACATCCAGCTCACTATTCTAAATCGTATTTTCCAGAATTTTGTCGTGCGGCAGTCGAGTCAAGCCGACACTATGGCCATTAGTGTCCGGCTCCCAGCGGACAAGGGGCCCTACATCGAGCACTACCTGATCCAGGCCTCCGGGGGCCGCATAGGGCTGGAGACCTCGCACAACCGCTTCGACAACATCCCTGAGCTGATCGCACATTACTCCCAGTGCTGGTTAGTTTTTCTCTTTCTTGTGATTCTTCAAATTTGAAGCAAGACTTACAAACAGACAGACAGTCAAGTCAGTAAGAAATTATACCGTAGCGTTTTTTTCATTTGGCTCCAGCACCCTAAAATGCAGGAGATTATGGGTAGGAATTAATCTAATTTAAAGTCACCTTTTTAGGTATTTTCATATTTTTTTAATCATAAACCTAGAAAGGTCCTTAAGGATGGGCTTTCCTCAACTTTTAATTTAGTAAGAACATTAAAGAACTGTTTTTTTTAATTATTTCAGCGACGAGTTACCAGTCCAGCTCCAGTTACCACGACCCCTCCGCGAAGCAAAGAGCCGGCACCAGCTCAGCTCGCTGGCCTTACTGGGCCAGGAGTTCTGGGGCTACCCGATGGCTAACCCTAAGAACAACCCTCAGAATCTGCTCTCTCCAGGCCAGATATCCAACGGCGTGGTGCCCATGGCCGTAACCCCTTCTGACACTGGATCTAGTCTTAGCAGTTTCAACGCAAGTAAGTATATTGAGCTAAAACAACACACAAATTACATAATCAAACTACCGAATCTAAAACTATTAATGTTATTTCTTTTAATATTTTAAGGTATAGGAACAAACTCACGAGATCAGATACTAAGTCCAGAAAGGGACCAGAACGTTATGCTTAAGATGTCATCTATAGATGCATCAGGTTCCCCGCCGAGTCAAAACCAGAACCTCAGCACGTTCAAAGGCCGAACAGCCCCATCGCCGCCAGCCAAACCAAACGGAGCATTCATCAGGGCTCCCCGACCTACCCCACCAAATACCTTAAGTCTTATGTCTAGTACTGTAAGTATTCCTTAGTAGAACTAAATTAACAAGGGCTTTTATTTTGCGAGTTGACGTTATTAATGCGTTACCTGTTTTTCAGGCTCATATAACACAACCTCACACATTTCCAACCACCAACACGCCACACTCTCCCACTCAACTGGGCAGTGTCAAGACCACTCCTCCTCCACCGCCTCCCCGATGGGCTAAACCACCTTTTCCAAAGATATCGCTATCACCTAAGGCCGAGTCTCTAGCTTTCAGTCCTATTAACAAAGCTTCAAACGGAAACATAACAGTCACGACAACAGTCACTTTCAGCGTCAATAACACCCAGATTCACAATCACCAAATAAACGAAAGCATTCAGAATGACCAGCTACAACTAACGCTTGCGTCTAATGCTATCAACAATAACGGTACCGCGGACTCTGTGTTCACTATTTTGGACGACCCTAAAGCCTATGACGATTGTAACGGGGAACCACAGGTAAGACCTTCCGTGAAGCTACCGCACGGTGTGATTTTGGCTTGTACTTTTCCACGGCATGATTTATGTTCTAAAATATTCTCATGTGCCTGAAAATAACAAACGTTTCTAACATAATCTATATTTATATTTTTCATTGTACTTATATATGGTTTTTCATATCTAGTTATACTAATAGGTATCGTCTATTTTTCCTATATAGAACATGATGCAACGTATGTCACCTGAGGGAGAGTGCATCAGTACAATGGCAGCTAATTTGCACGGCAGTTTAAAACGACAAATGATTGAGCAGAACACTGAACCAGGATCGCCGTTAGAATTGCAATCTCAAACGAATACCTCAGATTCCACTGATCCGTTAGCAAACAGTTTGACTAAAGCTAGTAACACTGACTTCACACCCAATCAACTCGTTTCACCTAATGGTTCAAACTCAGTAACTAGCGGTATTTTCTCTCCAACAAGTCAAATAAATTCTCCCGTGTCTAACGACACAATTTCTTCAAAGAGTGGTGTTTTTTCTCCTTTAAGTCAAACAAATAAAAGTGAGGTATTCTCACCTATCTCGCGAAGTTCTCCAATTACAAATAAGAATGTGTTTTCTCCAACTTCAAATCAGTCTATTGTCTCGCCTTTAATGGGCAAAGAGCGGGAAAAATTGTTATCTCCTAATTCTAACACGGCGTCGAGTACACCGTCCGGTCGATCTAGGAGGAGTAAGCATTCTCTGCGCAAGGAGTCCAAACATTATCAGGTAGGGGGGAGACCCCAATATTATGTATTTTAATGTTTGTTTGGCATACACCAATTGTAATTTTGGTACGGTCATAACTAACCGCATGTAAATATTTATAGCGATCAATAAAGTCATAGATCAAGAAATGATTTAAATAAATGCAAATTTGATATCAACATTGTGGCTTTATTTATTAATATCGTTCCTAACAAGTTTTTTTCTTTTCAATTTAAGGAGTCAGATATCCTAGAATCACCAGGCGTGTATTACCGTAGTTCGTTGATGGATAAAGTATCAGATTACGAGGACATTTGGGGCCCAGAAAGCAATAACTGTTCGTCATTCAAACCGTTGAAATCTGAAAGTGACAACAACGTAAACAACGGGCTCATGAAAAGCAAGAGGCCTGACCTCTTACCGGATACATTACGTAAGTAAATATGACGAAGACGTACATCAGACATCTGCGGTTATAAAATGTTATTGTTTAACATTTTGTTTATTTTTTTCAGCCAAATTGAATGCAGCTAAAAGTACACAATCTATTTTGGAGAAAGAAAACATACACATTCTCAACTCAACGGAAAATTTAAGTGAGAAAAGAAAACTCTCAGAAACATCACTTAAAAATAGTTTTGATGGTTCAAGTGAACTTATTGCAACTACGAATAGTAAAGGAGATGTAATACCAAAGAGGCCAGACAAACTTAATATTTCTATGAATATGAACAAGAAATTGACTGAAGAAATCGAAGCCACGTTTAAGAATAGGGAAAACCACAACACTGAGAGTATGGAGACTGTGAAATTAGAGGATGATTGTATTAAAGATATGAATGGTCATGATTATGAAAAAGACAATGCTGGAAGTCCATTTTATGCAGATCCTGTAGATACTCTAAAGGAAGTAAGTTTTGATTTAAAAATAAACGTGTTTGGACCTAATTATTGGAAAAAATACAAATTATCTATTGTGTGATTTGTCTTTCAGGCAAATTTACCTCAGGTGCAGCGACGCAAACTCCTCAGGGTTGGAGTAAGCTTATCACAAAGATACTCGGAGCCTCCTCATAACCATCCTTACTATCCTCTAAGAGATATGCACAGCATAGAAGAACTGTCACGTAAGTATCCTTATTTTTTACAAAAATGTCAATTTGAATCAGTCAACAATGTCGATTTGATTCTATTGAAACTAGGTATTGTAAAGTTATTTTTCTGTTTCAGCATCGTCACCTAACACGTCAACATCGGTGGATAATCTGGTTTCTTTGCGGAGTAAACCGAAGATGAAGCCGGTGCAGCCACCTCGCGTCGCCAACAAACCACCTTCGGGCAAGACTGACACTTGGACTGTTGACGCCAGCTGGGAGTTTATAAGTGAGATAACTTTAAACTATTAAATATTCAGCTCCTATAACTTGTTAATCTACACTCGGTTAGGACAGAGTTCAATTGGCGTCCTGGCAACCATAGATTACCAGGGTACTTACTGTATTCTTTTAATTATCGTTTCAATTCTCTACCCTTAATTTTCTACAATTACTTAATAAAGAACAAATGGTAAATAGAACAATATATCAATTGACTTTTATACAGAAACCGGTGCTGGTATACCGAAGGTACTTATGGGTTAGTTAGCATAGTAAATAAATAAAAACACATATGTTTTCAATGATCGCAAAATCAATTATTTTCGTGGCAGATAAGAACGACGAAGGCTCGAACAGCGAAAGCGGAACGTTTCCATCACTGGCCGAGCAGGAGACCCGTCTGAGCGGCGTCGACGACGGTGCGCAGCATCTCACCGTGCATCAAGTCGTCGCTAAAAGGTATACAATAAATGAATGTATATATTTAATGCCCTAACCTAACTATAAGTATAGAAATAAGAAATGAAGCCTCGGACCCCTGAGTTAGGAACACCTGTAGTACAGAAGGCACGCAATCACAATACCTTGCTTTTTGTTGGATTACTCCATATAACCAGGTGTAGGTAGTGCTTATTAACTTAAACTTGACACATATTCACTCATGCATGAGTGACATGGGAATACGTTATTGAATGAAGATTGAAGATGCATCAAGTTTAGGAAATATGTTTTTTGATAAGCTCTATGTCAAACTGGTACTCCATCTCCATACAATAGGATGCTAAGGATCAGAGACCCGATCGAACCGATTATTTTATTGATTTTTGTAACAACCTGTCAGTATACTCGTATGTTTCAATTAATATCAATTTATGTAAGATCGTTCCCGATATCTTTAATTTTTATTGTGTTATAAACCGGGAATTCTACTATTTATCTACATGAATGTCTTTTACCCAGGTTTCCTGAATTGCGGCTCAACTCAGAGCCAGTGGCGCTGCCCGAGGAGCGCGCACCGCCACGCGCCTCCTGCTATGACAATGTACATGATCTTAGACCATTATCCGAACAGGTATAGCATTATTATAAGCCTAAAATCAATAAGGCACAGAAATCTCTAAGACAACGCATCTGCGATTCCTTTCCTGGTGTTGCAGGGGTTTATGGGTGGCGGTGACCACTTTCCATTAGGTGACCCGACAACTCGTTTGTCTCCTATAGCAAAAAAATACTCATTTAATTTCTCTATTTCAACTAAGACTAAGACGTAGACATTTACGTCTTTTTGGCTAATGTGTTGTCCGTTAGACGATTTAGGTTGCATTCGACCAAACTAGAATAAGGCCTTATACCTAGATTAAACACCGAATTTGTATAGACTAATCTGGGAGTAAGATGCGGCCTAAATAGGTACTATTTTATAAGTTGATGATTCTCTAAAATATTTACTAAGCATTAAAATATCAACCAATAATCCAATCAGTGGAGACAAAAAAAAACTTTGCCCTACAAAAGGTGGTGTAGAAAATGTTTTAATTTGTATTGCTTAAATGTAAGCTTGTCATGAAAAATGTAAGTTTTCCACCTCGAGGGAATTAAAGTTGTATATTTTTCTGTAAATTTAATTTTTCCACCGCTTGCAACTTTTTATATACGACGTACAGAATAAATACAAAGACCAAAAATAATTGAAATTTTATTGTCTTTATACTTTCATAGATATTTTCGTCATAAAGTTAACAAGCATTGTGTAAAAAAAAACAATTTTGGCCCCTTCAATTCAAGATGGCGGCTATCGCTGTGACCCCTCATGGTCAAAAACTTACATTTTTCATGACTAGCCTATACTTAAGCAATACAAATTAAAACATTTTCTACACCAGCTTTTGTAGGGCAAAAATATCTGCTACAACGGCTAGGGCACATCGCTGAAATTACATCACTTATTTTTTTCATTTCTATGAGAATCCAATTATAAAAGTGGTAAATGCAGAATTTTTGTCCAAATAACATTCGCAACTAGGATTTAAGTGCCATAACATTATAAAACTGGTCTCTGCCTACCCCTCTGGGAAACAGGCGTGATTTAATGTATGTATGTATGTAAAATTATAAAAATTATCTGCTTCTCTTTAACATCATCAGCCCATGTCAGTCCTCCGCTGACGATAGGCTTCCCTATTGCAAAAACTCGTTTCTCTTATAACACCAAAAAATATTGAATTTTCTCTAGACCCCGAAATTAGGTAAATAATGGTAGCGTTGATTTTGTTAAAATAACGAACTTTTTTATTGCAGGCGAGTGACGACGGAACGGTATTCTCAGAGCCGTGGGACAGCACGCAATGGGACGTCTTGCTGCCTCCAAACGGAACACAGTCGTTTGAAATGGTAACCAACTTACTGATTACTTATAGCCACAGAATAGAAAAAAAAGTAGAAGTGTCAAGTGGGCGTTTAACGTGCGTGTGGCACGGTTATGCGGAGTTCCGCATAACCTACCATACTTTTGCCGCGATCGCTTATTTCGATATTTCAATATTTCAATATTTCTAAAATGGGGAAATAAAATCAGAAGTGCATGCTTTATTGTGCTATTTTGGAATGTAAAAAAGATAGCCGCACCAAAAACATTTTCCATGGTGGCGTGTGGCGACAAACAGGTCTGATACTAAGCGAAGCTCATGCCACTTCCAATGTTTTTTTCTATTCCGTGCTTATAGCACTGTGACTATTATGAAGACGTTGGTAAAATCGTATTTAATTCGACATGTAGGTACATTTTGCTGTCAATACTTATAAAAACTTCCAAATATTTATCTCGAAAAGTGATAATAATGATGGATAGCTACTATAATGGTAATCAATTAAATTTCAATTATTACTTACAAGCTTTGATTTAACTTGCACTATTCGTATGTATGTAAGTTGGCTGGAATTTGGACGACGTATGTAAACCCGATGATGCAATATTATGGTATCTGAGAGCTGATCTGATGCAGGAGTCGTTAGTCGGAAGGTGGCGACAGGATCTCCGCTTTACTTACAGTAGACCCACCGTGTTGGGGACATATTAGTTAATGACACCTCAACAAAAAACAAATACAGTCGGTAAAAAAAAAGTCCCAGCAATGTATTTATTTTATTTATTTATAACAGAAACAAACGAAAGTTTACGTCTCCGTTAAGTTCAGAAAAGTTGTGATACGTTAGCCTTTATTAGAATTGTACATTATCTTCAGATAAATGCATTTCTTCGAAAATCATTTTCTTAGTGTGCAATAAATAGTTCACTTACTTTTTTTTCAATTCCCACAAATCATTTATTTATTAATCAAAAATTAATCCACAACAAGCTACTATGATATATACATTCAGACTATAGTATGTTGAATTTAGTTTGCTATACGTTTATCATTATCATCCCCTGGCTTTTTTCTTTGACAAATTAACTTATTTCTGAAGGAATTTCGAGTTACATAAGTCATTCATTATGATTATATGTGAAAATAAAGGACTTGTTTGTTATTTCAGTTTTCAAGCTATGCGTGTCAGAATCTGATTATTTCCTGACAATGAATGGAATGCATAAAGCGGCATTGTTATATGTATACTTGTTACTTTACACAAACGTTTCAAAAAAACTGTTTATTTTTCCCAGGACGAGCCTTGTGAGTGGGAATCTCCAGTACCAAGAAGAGTGCCGCTAGAAGCAACGCGAGCCAAAAGCTTCCGAGACCGACTTGACCCTTTATTAGGTAAGAAACATAAATGGCACTTGAAAACTTATCTTATTGACATTGATTGATTGGGACAAGTAAAGATACAGCGAAGAATAACCTAAAGCTTAGGTAATAATAACCAACGTAATTCAGAACTTAGATTTAAATATTCACAGACCTAAAAAAAACAAACGAACGAACTTACAAAATGTAGGTAATGAAATAATTGAATTTGATTTGATTTGACAAAGTTAGGTACTTAAAACTACACTAACTAATCTAACAAACCGCTAATAGTGGGCATTGTTCCCAAAATGCTGGCAGCATTGCCACGTTGAATGACAATGCTTAATATTCGTGCTCAGCATTTTAGTCAAATTAAAAACTATATTTCTATGTTTGTGTTTGTGGTCGTAGTTTAAAAGTATTGTGCATTCCATAGATAATTAACAAGGTACCCCCTCAATAGCTAACCACCCAGGTACTAGAATATTACATTATTACATTACATTTGGATGGTTCAACAAAAGGTGCCAACCGAAAACCAGCGCTGAGGTCCCCCTACCACAGCATTATGCTGAGTTGGAACCTTTTTGGCAGCACAACTCGTGCATTGCGTGTATTTTTCTTAATGTTGTTTTTTGTTGGTGTCAAATAAATATCTATTCTATTCTATTCTATTACTATGCAGTTAGCCGCCTTCTTTGGTACGATAGCAGAATTGGTTTCAGCTCAGAGCCTACTTACAACTACATACATATTACATACATTAAATCACGCCTGCTTCCCAGAGGGGCAGGCAGAGACCACTTCTTTCCACCTGCTACTATCCTGACAAATTCTTCGCTTCTTCCACATTCATACATCGAGTCATGTGTGTTATGTGTTTGTTTACCATTCCGTGGTATTATAAATTATTATGATTAACTTAAACTAATGATACTGTGTAATCCTTTCTATAATGATACTGTTTAGACTATTTATCGTAATTAATGAAAAAGCTAAACAAATCACTGCTCTACAATAACATACCTATCGATGAACCAATAAGTAGTTTTATAATTAGGACATAGTTAGTTGACATCATTATAATTTTACATATTCATAACCGGATTACTTTCTTTGCCCGAATTTTATTTGCCATAATTGTATCACTTGCCATAATATTCATTTGCCTTAAGGGCATTTTTCTGAAACCGTAAACCTAAAAAGAAAAAATGCGTGTATAGCAAGTGATACAATTATGGCAATGGAAATTCGGACAAACGATATACAACCATTCACAACTATAGCTGCACAGAAATTCTTGCTAGATAAACAGCAAAAAAAAGCGATTTTTAAATCGAATAAAATAATTTGTAGTTTTTAAGCGAAATCTAATATACCTAATGACATTTTCCTGGTCACCTCGTGACGGGCAGAGCACTTGACTGCGAGTTCACTCAACTGATAAACTTTATGATAAACAAATTAAAATCAATTACAACAATGGAACTGCATCTGTTATTAGATAACAAAATGTGCGCCGCGGAAAGCGTAACACTACATTGACTGTGTAAATAAATTAATAATGGGTAAAGGGTAAAGGTCTACGCGTGCCGTGAATTACTCACACTCACTACGAATCGCCCAGTCTCTCTCGGTCGCTCGCGGGGAGACAACGCTCTCGTGTGAATGAGAAACTATCGTTTCAAATCTTTCGTACACGCGGGCAGAAACCGCCAAGTTATCAGCCATGAAGTGGTTCAAAAAGTTGTTCCAAGGAGAATCCGTGAAAGCGATGGAGAAGCCGACCACTAACAAGCGAAGGCTTGACTCTTTGAGCCAATTCGTACGCTCGGAAAAGTTTTCTGAAGCATCCGAAGCTTTGGATGCTTCAGTGACAGTGTGTGAAGAAGTGATCGCTTTGACCACGATAAGGAACTTTCGAATCGACACTTTGGAAGATTTTGCCCAAGAGAGCGATTGGGTTTTCGCAACTAAAGAACAGTTGCATGAACCTAGGTTTCAGCAGCGCTTAGCTAAGTCTGATGCTGTAACGCGACTATGCAAATCAGTAACAGAAAGAAGCATAAGAAAAAAAAAAGCAGTTATCATTGCTCGTCCTCCGAAATGTCACTGCAAAGATCTAAAGTTATTAGAAAATAGATCAAAATCTAAGCAAGGTAATCCATTAAGACGTTTTCTTCGAGCCATAATGAGATTTCTGTGCGGAGTGTGTCGAAAGTTCAAATGCAAGTTTTGTGTCCAAAAGGAGAAAAATAAAGAAGTGAAATGCGAAGAATTGCTGATATCACACTGCACTAGAACTTATCTGTGTGGGTAACTATTCTAAGGCATTCATTATTAAATATGACAATCCTAACATACAAATTATTTATTAGTTTCGTATTTTATACGGGGCATTTAGGAAATAAATACTAAAAGTTAAAAGCTAGTTCCCAGATGATTACAGGTTATTACGACCGTGGTTTTTTATGTAAGTACACTATGTAGCTTATCAACTTTTAATTCACATTTATTTGCCAAAGATTTTTTTACACCTCATATTCCATGAGCCTCGAAATTTGCAAGATGCGTGATGCGACAGTTTTGTCTTAGAAAAATGGTTTGAAGTAGGTCCTACTAAAGTCCCTCGGAGTGCTATGTTTGTTAGTCATGCTGTCGCTAGGGAAACACTTCTGGTAGTGCACGAGATATTAAACATTCCTAATTCCTTAAAATAGTGAGCCGTTATTTGAATCTACGGTCTTCTACTTAAGCTACGTCACCTGTGTTAAACTAACATAGAATTACATAATAATTATTAATATTTGAGTAAGAACCTACCTATCTTATAAGTTTTGTTATTTTGCTAGGTAGTTAATAGGAGATGATAAAAAAGATAATAATATTTGCCTTGTTTTAGTATGAGTCCGCAAATATTTAAATAGCTTCACGTTCTTAAAGGGCAACGTTCTTTTTCACGTGAAATTGTTATCAAATATAAATGTAAAGAGATCTTTGTTCAAATATATACAACTACGTTCGAACTAAATTTGTTAGTACACTGCAAATCGACATAGACAAAGATCTTTTATTTTGAGTCATGGCCATTGTTTTAGCATTGTGTATGTCATATCATAGCATTTCATTGTTTTGAAAATTCATTGAATAAAACTAATTTACAATACGTCAAAATACATTATGCGTTAGTCAATTGATATTCACGCTCTTCATTTAATAAAATATATTTACAAGTGTAAAAAAAATTCTTGTTAAATATAAATTAATATACTTTTACACAATTTTTTATTGATTTTTTTTATAACTTAAAATTCATGAAGTATTCAAGTAAATTATAATAGAAAATCCTGAAAACAGACATTCCGAAGTCGATTTACCTCTCGCCCGTAGAGTGACCTTTTAACGACTTGTGCATATACATACGTACCGGAAGCCGGTATAGCTCAAGGAGTTAAAATTCCAGGTTTTTAATCTTATTATACTGTTAAGTACCCATTACATACCAGTTATTTAGGTGCATTCAACACAAAGACATTCAAATTTATTACTCACAAGTATTGAAACATTGAGTCAATAATTAACCATTTTTGTTGCACAAATTATGATTATAGAAGTTGATAATGGGCGCAAATGGGCGACATATCGTATCGTTAGTCACGCTGCCCCACATTGGCTGGCACCATTCTAATCTTATTCGAAAATAGAACGTAATAAAGGAAATTTCGAGACCTGTGGGGTCTCGTGCAGTTTGATAAACTGTATCTAGTTAAGGAATCATAAGTATCATAACTACTAAAGAGGTAAGTGCAATTATGTGAGACGATATTTACTAGTCTTAGAAGATTGCAAACGCTAGAGCAGTGCGAGGCAACCAAGCCATGTGCGTAAGATAAATCTGCCAATAGGATAGCTGTGCTTTGGCTGCTGCTAGCGAGGCTGTATTAAGTAATCCTAAAGATGGTTCTTTCCTCGCGCACCGCCTATCTACCTCAGAACGCAGTTGAGAAGTTCAAAGTCTGATAAAAAATTGTTACACAGTGTTATATGTGTATAGTAAGATTTATTGGGTAAGACAAGTTAGTAGTTTAAACAACCTATCATACTTTTGCCATCCGTCATACATTTGAGTCCCGCTAAGTAGCAAAAACTTGGTGATGAGCGTGAATGGTTGTAGTTATAACCGATAGTAAGAAATAAATTGCAAACGAAAACCTTTTGTATCTGTAGTACATTTCATATAAAAAATATAAAATCTAGTTGCTCTAAGATTTTGAAACTCGCTCTAAATGGCCTTGATAATGATGATAGTCGTGTTTAAATAACCACACGTCGTGTATTTGACCACATCTACACTGTACCTAGACTACCCACGGAATCTCTAATAACGTTTGTCCTAACGCTTCGTTTATCCGAATTATAGATTGTCCTAAACTGCGTTTCAACTTAGTCAGACAACTTTTTAAGTTTTCCAAAAATACCTGCGGTTAGGTTAGTTTGGGGTTGTCTAATAACAACACAAAAGTGTTAAAATTCAGGCGGAAATGACATTATAAATTCGGACAAACGATGCATTAGGACAAATGACGATTAGGGATTCTAATATAGCCAAGTATTCCAAGCTAAGTATTCCAATGTAGTCCAAGCATTTACTAATTAATGTCTACTCGTATTTGCAGCGGCCGGTAGAGTGCGAGCGTTGCGCGGCGGACGGTCAACGCGCGGCGCCGGCGCCGCGCTCCGTGCGTACGCGCTGCACCTGGCTCAGGACAAGAGCACCACCTTCGCGCAGAACGTCGACAACTTTATAGCCTGCACGCTCGACTCTAAGGAAACCAGCCCGCAGGTAACGTGAACAAAAAAAACAAAAAAAGTTGAAGTCGGAGCTCGCGTCATCACCGAGAAACTCTGATTCTACCGTCTGTGGCCCGTTTCACGAAGCTACAAGTTACGAATTACAAGCGGAACCCTCTTTCTAGCAGTACGAGTTAGAAAGAGACTTCCGCTTGTAATTTGTAACTTGTAGCTTCGTGAAACGGGCTTCTGGGCGTAATAATTATTAGGAAAGAGAGAGATTGAATAAATGGTCAGGCGGATAAATGTGCCGGCACAACTTATTATCAACACCCAGCACCCGGCAAATGATAAAAGTATCGTGTGGGGATCGTTTTTGGAGGGAAATTGGTTTTTTGTCGCTGTTCACGATATACAAATTACCTACCTACTGTTCAAATTTCACAATTAATCAAGGCATGCTCTTTTCATGAAGAGTATTTAACTACTCTAGATATGATTATTTTGATTGATACTATCAATTACATGTCATATAACCATTATTTGGTGATTTCCAGGTTGTTATGCGCAACATGCGGCAGTTCATGTCGGGAATGAAGAACTACCTCGTGAAGCACGGCGAGCGCGAGTTCGAAAAGGAGGTCGAGAAGGAGCGCCTTAAGGTAAAACATACTAATTTTGCCAGAAGTTTACTTAATTGTGACTTACTTCTAGTAAAGGAATTGTGAGTTATATAATAACGCACTTTCGTTTTTCATATAAATTAGAATGACATACCACACTGTCTATTGAAATACGTGCGTCACTCTTTATTAAAATCACAGCGTTTCGACGACGCAACGCACCGGCGACGCTTGGAGTGGCATCGCAGTTAAACCCCACGTTTTCTTCTTAGCTGAAATCCACGGAGTTCCTGAACCTGGACGCGATACTGGAGGGCGTGATGCACCGGCTGGTGGTGCGGCCGCTGCGCGCGCGCCTGTACGCGCTGCTGGCAGCGTGGCACGCGCGCGACGTGCGACAGCTGCACGCCGCGATAGAGCGCGCGCATCACGCCACGCCGTTGCAACTCGGGGTTAAGGTTTGTGATGATTTTAATCTATTAAGCATGAGCCTTTTGACACCTAAATGTTCTGTGTCTCTATATTGTATTGTATTGTGTTGCTGTTTTTTTATCGTTTGGATTGTCTGATTGTGAGATGGGTGGATGTAAAATGCCTTATGGTGTAATTTACTTTATTTTTGTGTGTATTTAAAACTAATGCAATGTAATGTACCTACATATACGTATGTTTATGATGTGGTCATAAATGATTTTTGAATTTGGGTTAACTCAGCTTTTGAGGTATAAAAGAAGCGTAATGATGATTTTTATCATTAATTTGATAAAATGGATATTACTTATGTAAGTCATATCAACCAAAGCTAATAATAACAAGTTAATTTGTGATCTAACTACCTAAGGTACTTTTTTGTTCATGTATCTAACGCAATGTTAGGCTCGAATGAATTAAAGTCGCAATCTTGTAAGAAACCATTTTGAGTGCATATTGACCAAGGTATGACCCATACCCATACAGGGGCCATAAGTCGCCAAAGCCCTTTTATCTTTATCAAAAACCAACCAATTTCACTTTATGATTATTTATAATATAATGTACAATTTCCCAATTTCAGGAATCCACAAAAGTTCCGTCTTCAGCAGTCTTAGCAGTGATATCAAAGCACTTCCTCAAGATGCAAGAAGCCGACTCTCCGCTGGACAAACTCGAAAACCTTTTAGCTGCCATATCTGTCATGTTCAATGCGGTAAGCGGAATCCAATAATTTAATTATTTTCGCTGAGCATAGACACTGACATCTCTACAAATACAGCCTCGTGAAAACTTGATAATTAAAGTGGAAAAGCATGATGAAGTTACCGAACCGTGTTGAGGAGTGCTTTACAAGTTTTGGCTAAAGATACGGTGAAGTAACTTTTGTATTTAACTACCTAGCTGAAAAGTCAACCGTGGTCTGCCACTGCCCCCGGGCGACTTTCCGGCGCGAAGGCTCTGATGCACCCCTATGGGATACGGGTGAGTTAGGGCTGTCATGTATAAGTCGCTTACTTTTACAGTCATTCGACTAAATTACTATGGACTATGCCATAAAATATTCTAAATAAGACTTCTTATGATTAAGAATTGATGCATGCAGCATGCTCTGTCGTATTGTGTGCATGATGCTCTAAAAGACTACAAACAGTAAGTGTATCTAGCAGCGTTACAATAATTACGTCACAGGCACTGGCCGTATTTTAAAGAGTTCATAAAAGCACGGCTCTTTAAATTAAACTAACGAAACGCCTACTAATGCTTTTGAGCCCCAGCATACCTATTTACCTACTAATTTCAAACTGCCATCAGATGCCACCCCTTAACCTGCCTAACATAATTTTGATGGAATGCATGTAGGTGCCAGTTATATTTAAGTTAAAAACGGTGGTATGACCAGTTTTTAACTTGAAAAATCAGGGCTGAGACACGATAAAAACTTATATGCTTTTGACGTATTTCTGTATTGTCAACGTTGTAATAGCTCTTATTTACTTGACAGAAATGGCATACTAAAGCAATATGATAACACGTCAAAAGCAATATTGTATTACCGAGTTGAATCGAGGCCAGTACCAGCAGTTTCTTAATAGCGATCGGCAATCTTCTTTCACGAAACACGAGTGAATTTTTTTTTACTGCCACTTTTGAAAAAGCGATAGCCAGCCGAAGTTGTGAAGAAGCTGTGAGTGTAGCCTACTGGAATCCCGTAGACTTTTACAAGAATGTCAATGAATAATTTTCCGAATCCAACAGATCCGAGGTGAGCGGGCGCTCGGCGCCGATGACCTGCTGCCGGTGCTGGCGTGGACCGTGGCGCGCTGCCGGCTGGTGTGCGGCGAGCTGGAGGCGGAGCTGATGGCGGGCCTGCTGCCCGCCGCGCTGCTCGCGGGCGAGGGCGGCTACTACCTCACCGCGCTCTTCTCTGCCGTCGCGGTGCTCAAGCGGCTGGCGCCCGAGCCGGGGCCGGACAGCGCTACTCCTGTGAGTATTATGATTCACGGTCGACTAATGACACAATGTGTCCTGTCCGGAGGGTACAACATGTGACAAAACAAAATAAAATAGAGAGGAACTTACTCCATCGTTGTCTGCTGTATTAAACTTTCTTGTTTTAGTCGTGCAATTTGGAATGGTTAGGCTACTATTGAGTTTGCGCCTGCTATTATACATAGTTGGAAACTACAAGAATTTCATTTCCATTATTCTCCTTTAGGTATGCTTATAGTATTTTCAACCACTAAGCTCGCCTCGGCCGCCGTCACTCAAATAAGATTGCATGGTTTCAATAATGTACGTACATTTAAGTAGATTTAAGTAGTGGGGTGCGACTTTGAGGATAGAAAACACTATACTTCCTTCTTGTTCCTGTCTTCCCGAATAAAAACTCTAGCTTTAACTTGGCTCTGACTCTTTGAGTCTTGATTCGATTCTACTTTTCTTTCCAGTGGCGCCGCGGCTCCATGGACAGCAACAACGGCTGCGCCGTGGTCCGCGTGGCGCTCCCGGACGAGTGCCGGGGCTCCATCCGGCGCGTGGCGCTCCCGTGCCGGCCCGGCGCGCGCGCGCGGGACCTGTGCCGGGCGCTCGCTCATGCTGCCGCCATTACCAACCCACAGGACTACGCGCTTTTCGCGCTACATGACTCGCACGGTAAGTCAAATGTTTACATAATAATAATAAATAGGTTCTGCCTAAATCGAGACTTTTTTGGCTTCGCGGCTAGTTGTCATGCGTTCCTTTTGAAAGTTTAGCGTGCCAATCAGGACACCTTTTAGTAATATTTAATGAACGATGTATTATTTTACAGAAACAATGCTCAACGAGAACGACTGCCCTCAAGAAGTAATGGCCGAGATAAGTGGACAGAACTTTATCCTGGCCTACAAGAGGATAGACGCTAAGATCGCGTGGCCGCAGCAGGCCCTGCTCTCATACCCTTAGGTCCTGGCTGATTGACGTGGATCCTCGAGGGGATCAACACCTGTCTACCTAAATAAGAAATAACAGCACACTTATGGTCAATGATTGCCTGTAACTTAGAGCTGTGAGGAATACACGAAGACACAAACCAGAGTCTTATATATTGTTTAAACCATTATCGTAATATTTTCGGGCTGCTGGTTAAAGTGTCAACTGCCGGCGAGATACCCATGGTCGTAAAGTGAAAAGACTTCATCGGATACGGAAGTTATTACTTTAGAGCGGGCCAAAGCAAAGCAATCTCGTTTTCAAGGAAAAGGATCTTGTGGACAAATAATGTGCAATAGTTTTGAGAGTTTCCCCGAAATTAGCTCAGTACCAATAGTCGTATACATGATACTCATTAATAACAAATATTCTATATTTATAACATCTTAACAATAAAGTGATATTTTCTAACGATATTACCCAGCTGGCTTGAACCGTAAGCTTACCTTTTAATCATAAGTACATACATTTCTTTAGACAGTATTTTTAAACGCTACTCAACCATATGCGAAGTAATGTCGTTTTAATAATGTAGCTTTTTTACCCAATCGTATTAATGTAAGTGATGTTTTGAACATAATAATAAATCGACTGAACAAATTTCGAGTTCTCTTAACCTATGTAATTTTGTACTTGCGGTTTCGATGTATACATTTTTATTTGTACCATAGACAACATGTATTCTTCTTTTTAAAATCTTTCCTTCAATGGGTTTTTACTGCAACTCAAATAAATAGACTTTACTTATTTATTCTTATCAAAAAGATATTGTTCCTAATTTTAAGCGGCGAAGGAGTGCTAAAATTTTACCAAATTGTTGATTGAGTTTTAAAATTTATTTTACTAAAATTTCTAGTTCCAAATTTTACTTTTGAAGTATATTTAACTCTTTAATACTAACTTGTTTATGAACTGTGATGTAATTCGTATTAGTAACGTAAGGATTTGTATTGATTTTGTATATTCGTAGAGGCGTTTCGTAATTTAGTTAATTTATACTTAATTTTAAGAAAACGTGTTTAACGCAGCGTTGTAAGACTGTTGAATAAATAAATGCGATAAAAGATAAGAAGTACCTAGTAAGGAGTTTGCAAGAACACGAACCACTATTTATTCACCATTCAGACACGGGTCAAAAATTTACTGGATAAATACTTTCGAGATCTAAGCAGACCTTGCCTCTGAAACAACCACAGACAATATTTTTACAGTTTAACCTTAGTAATAGATAATAAACATCGTTGAATGATCTGTGGTAGGTAGGCGGTTTGTTTCAGAGTTTGATGGTGTATACCTGCCCACATTTTGTATTTATTGCAGTCTTGTATTTTAACATTAGTCATGTAACACGTATAATTGTGTTTTGATAACAATTTCAGTCACTTGTGAAGAATAAACGAATTTTTACCAAACGTATTAAGTTGTTTTAGTATTTCTCCCTAACCACGATATTGCCACTAACTAAGTATAAATCATTAGGTTTTGAGGCTATACATATTGTTTTACATTTGGTTTAACTATAACGCTATATTGTAAACCGTGGTGATATAGGGCGGGGTTTCTCGATTTATAAGGGTCCATTTTTCCACATCTCTTCTTTGTCATATAAAAGAATACGACAAACAATTTATCTCGCTAATAGATGTTATCTAGAGAATGAAAAGTCAGCATTACCGCCATCATAACAACCTGTTGTCGATATACTATTATTATGGGCTGATTTTTCAATCCCCAGATAAAGCTATCCGGAAGGTAAATTTTAGCCATGTCCTTTTCTTTCATATGACTTCAGCAAAGGATAGTAATACATTTAACTGACGGATAGTTTTATCCGGGGATTGAAAAATCAGCCCTATGTTAAATAATAACTACGGATGGATCAAGAATCCTGCATGATCCTGCCTAGGGTAAACAACAGTTCTATTAGAGTTAAGTTTCCATGGCAACATTTTTGTATACTTACCCAAAACTTTACTGACCAAACAAATGACTGCTTAGATACAAACAGCATTCAACTAACGGACCAGCGCCTTACACGCTTAGTTACAAATAACCGATTAATAAAGGTACAGTGCTATAGCGCTTAAACTTTTGATCGCCACAGACGGCTCCGTCCGTCAATTGAAAGTCGTGCTACTAACGCCACGACGGCTACAGCCGTCACAAGTTCAAGATTAAGTGATTAATTAACAATTTCACCATACGATGTTAACCATTTAAAAGGCAATTAGAGCGTTAACAGCTGTCAAACTAACAGTCGATTAACATTGATTAAATTTAACATCGTTTGGTGCAATTGGTACTAAGTGTTTCATATCAAAAGGTGCTATTTTCATAGCATAGCAAACATGTTTGGAGTGACACATTTTGTATTCAACGTAAGGCGTTCAAAAGGTTAAGATATCCTTCGGGTTTGTACTTCTCTTTCACTCGCTCATATACGTTTTTATACGAGGCAACTTTACCCGAACTCGGAGGACTGAAAGACCTCTCGCTCTGCCTAGCGTCACGCCATGCAGGCTGAGTACCCAAAGAAAATACCTCCGACACATTGGGATGGAGTACACCTGCAGCCCCGAGTTAGGAAATTTCCCGAAACAGGGGAGTCGAGTGAAGCCATAGCTAGGAGGTGGAGACCACCGCCGGAAGTAATACGGCCATTGGTAAAAATTGTTTTTCCTTAATCTATGCATCCTACTATGTTATAAATGCAAAAGTTCGTGTGTGACGGATTTGGATGAAATTTGAAATGAAAATAGCTTATTTATTAATTTATTAAAATTTAAAAGTTTCCGAGGAAATAACGATAATCGAAATCTACGCGGACAAAGTCGCGATCAGAAGCTAGTAAATAATAAATTTCATATAATAAATTTCTTCCTTTATCTTGGGAACTCTTGAATGGATTTTGGTGCGGTTCTGATTGACTTGACTTGCAGATGGTTTAGAGCATAAATCAAGATATTTCACCTAAGCGAAATCAGCGGGTCGCTAATTATAAGTAGATACAATAAACAATATCTTGTGAAAGGACACAAATTGACTTAGTCTCAAAATACTCTATAGGCTTTTTAGTCTATACGCAGTGTGCTATATGTTCAACTTTCAAAGCAAAAAAATATGAATCGTTTTTAATAGAAACCACCAGTACCTGAGGTAACCTACTACGATCGAGATTACACTGTGACCAGCCAGCTCACCCGGTCTCAAACCAGCGAAGATTTCACGTACAAAGCGCCAGAAACACACAGATTCAATAAGCACACGGCTTGGGCAGAAAACGAATATATTTATCCACCTAGCAGGAGAGTAAGTATTCAAAACGACTTCAAACTAGCTTTGAATTCGGGAAGACAGTCGCATTATTAAAAAATACTCAGATGTTTTATGTAGGGGGTAGCATAGGGGTAGTACAGTCAGCAACAGAAGCAGCTGAGCGAACCGTGGTTTAATGGAATCTTCGTGGAATATTCACTCGCTCTTTCTTATACGCAAGAAATAATCAATCCTCTTATCTTATCTTACTTCTTATTTCTTACTATATTACTCTTACTAATATTATAAATGCTAAAGTTTGAATGTTTGTTACTCAATCACGCAAGAACGGCTTTACGGATCTAGATGATGGCACAGAGATAGATAGATAGATAGAGTCTGGAAAAGCCCATAGGCTTCTTTTTATCCGGGAAAATTGGACAGTTCCTGAGGGAACAGCGCAGTGACAAACGAATTGGTCCAGTCGAACTCAAAATTAGCTGTACATTTTAGTACCTTGTCACAATAACGTACTAAAGTGAAAGTGCCTACTTTGAATTTTCAATCTCAATAATAGGAAAATCTAAAGCTACTTCTAAGTTCAACAGTATTTATGTACTCTAATTTAATCCCTTGTACAATTTTTATATTAATTGATTTATGTCAGTGTAAAGGAGGGTCCCCACCTGACAGCATTCGCGTGTAATGCACTTTCGGCGCGAACAGGGAGTTGTGTGTAAGCTTTGTAACGCTCGGCTCCACGTCCATACCACTCGAATATTCACGCGAATGCTCTCAATGCGGACTCTCCTTTAAATATTTACGAATCTAACCAAATGATAAGCTTATAGACCAACCGCCGGCATGCAATGCCCACGGCACCTCGGAAATGCGAAGTGCATACAAAGAGCCCTGCCTTCCCCCATCACTGGTTACCAACAAGGACCAGTACAAGCATCCAGCGTGTTTGCCTCTTGATCCAGTAAGTAAAGTTGCCTGAGTACAGCTTTAAGCCCCAGCCACACTGCTTGCGTGACGTGCACTTGCACGTGCGCGTTCGCTTTCCACTGCGTTGTATTGTATAGTGGCATGTCGTAATGAGAATTCATACTATACAACGCTGTGGAAAGCAAACGCGCACATGCACGTGCACGTCACGCAAGCGGTGTGGCTGGGCCTTGCCTGGGCCTTTAAGGGTATCGCCCTAATAATCAACACTACTCAAACCATAGGACAATCTACTTGGCTTAGTTCACTTTTATAACAGAGTAGACCACGCACCAAACATACAAAAAACCGGTCAAGTGCGAGTCGGCGTCGTGAACCGAGGGTGCCGTACCGCGGCACAGTGAAGGTATAATTATATTTCGATTTAAAGTCGATTTCGAGTCGAATCAGTGCGAGCGCAACTCACGACTTAACTATTTTTTAGGTTTTGTTGTATTTTTTCAAGATTTGTACTAAAATCGTACCAGATTTGGCCCTTGTATATTTTACAATACAACAAAAATAAAAAGTTTTATGTATGGGGATCTTAGTTATTTCACTTATTTTCTGTTAGTGAATCCGCCGGATTAACAAATATTGTCCAAAAAAAAATCCCCTATGTGTTACGGGTCAAAAGATACAGCTCTTTAAAGTGAGCACGGACGGACGGACGGACAACGTATGCATATTAATAGATTCCCGTTGAAGAAACTTGATCGTGCTTCTGCACGATCGGTTAAAGTTAATATTTTCGCATTAAATATAAATGAAAACATTTTAAAATTACAGCTTTCGAGTAATGTTGATTTTAATAAATGTACCTATATGTGCGACAACCTTTAAACACTTTTTGAGGCGGTACGGTTTTTTTTTTCAGCCAATGGTAGAGCCGAGCTGGCACAAGGACTTGGAGCCCCTGGACACGACCCACGAGGGATTCGAGAAGTATTTGGACCCGTATTTAACTACGAGTAGACTGCACCACCGGCCGTACACAGCAGAACAGTTAAGCCGAATTTCTGTAACAAGAGACATTTTAACGTATCATACATTTTCTAAAGAGCCATGGGTAAGTTTCACTAGCATAAAACTTGTACTTATAATATTCGTTTGACATATTGTTATCGTAGTGTTTTGCCACCATTACCATCTAGTAATGGGGGCCATTACTAAGCTCTTTTCTCTATCTATCGTTAGTTTGTTCTGCCAAATGATGACTAGCCTGGATGGTTATTATTATTATTATAAATTAATTAATTCGAATTAAAAAAAATATTGACTTGACGTTCATAGATACATTATCTAACGTAGTTATCGAACATAGCATTATCTGTGGTTCGGTTCAGTCAGTCAGTGTCAGTGTCAGTCAGGCAGGCAGGAGTGTCAGTGGATTGTGTTGTGAAATGGAATTGCCTTGTTTTTCATTTCACTTTAATTGATAATTGCACGTGATAAAACACCTGTCGTTACTGCTAGTAAGTATAGGTAATATAATATGTTTCTAGCCACACGGATTATTAGCATCTTATTTTTTTAATTTATTTATCTACTTCGTTACCAACATTGTTTACTTAGTTCCTGTGAAGAACACCAACATGGGAAGCTGTTTCGGCGATAAACGCAATAATTATTCCTTGTTTACCGGTGATCTATGTAGGGTCAAGTGTATCCAACCCAAGTTTGCCTTTGTACATTCCAATTCTGTAAATATTATTTATTCTGAAAATAATGTGTTTACATACATACATTAAGTTTTTAGGATTCTGTTTTCGTATCCCAGAATTAATTAATTTTATATTTTATAATCGATTTTATTACAGGCCATGGCAGACTCTACAACAAGTGGTCTAAATGTGGTCAACGAAGCAGAAACCAGTCGAGAAGGTTTAGCCTCCCAAATAGATAATCTACTCGTTGACTGGCCATTAAATACTATTGTGACTGAACCAAAAGTACCCTATCCGGACCCTATTTTGGCTCAACAGGGTATAGAACTTCAGAAATTTGGCAGCCGGTGGAAAGAGGTCAGATATGCAGAAGTAAAACGTCAGTTTGAAAGTAAAGCACCATTTGAAGCCTTAAAAGTCAATCGGCACCTGGAACCTTTTGTACCAAGGTGCAAGATATTTGATTACCTGCAGAAGTTTGACCAAGCTCTTGGAGCAATAACATATGGACTTTTGCAACAGAAAAAAATACTACAAGAGACAATAGAGAGATTGCCGGAAGAAGTGAGAGAAGCGGCTTCTAATGCATTTAATTCTGCTGATTCTGAGTATAAAAAGACTTCTGATGCGTTGCTCCAATATGTGATTGGTCGGCGCTCTCAAGTTATTCAGCAAAGGAGGGAAATATTCAAACCACGAAACATGGATGTTAGACAAGCGTTGTATGCTATACCACCCTCAGAAAACTACTTATTTGCTGAACCCAGAATGACAGAAATGGTAGATGCTCTAGCTGATGGTACGGAGCAATTGGCTCCCAACACAGACAAATGTAATTGTTGTCGTATACATAAGGAAAGACGTAAGAAAAAACGTTCCGAGTCTCAAGAAGAGTCCCAGGAAGATGAGCCAAAATCCAACAAAAAGAGGAGGCGTCGTTAGAACATAAGGATAATCTGCACTACATTATCTCATATTATAAACGGCAATCTGAATATTTTATGCTGAATATGAATATTGTAATAGTTATTCCCTGATTGATTATCTGATTGTTTTTGATAAGTAGTTTGTTATGATAACTAAACATGAAGGTTTACTTGTAGCATTTCTTTTTATTAAGTTTTGTGTGTCTTTCATTATATTGCTAATAAGTAGAGTACAGTATGTAGTTAGGTATGTTATACCTGTTAATAAAGTGTAAAAATAACTAATAAAACTTGTATGAGAGTAGTACCCCTTATAATTTTTTAGATATATGACTCCTACATGGCATAGGTGTACCTAAGTTATCTTTGTTGCACTATTATTAAAATTTTAAGGTGAATTAAATAAATATCTGAGAATCTCACACAAATTAAACTAGTCCCAAATTAATCTCTGGGCTTGTACTAGACAACGATAAACATACTCACAGGATCTGGCATTTTTCTTTCAAGCAAGGGCCATACTTTGAAAATTGAAGTCCAAAGTTGCGTTAGCTCTATCTCTGTCACTCGTCATAAGAGACTAGATCGAGAGAAAGGGATGGAGCTAACGTAAATTCGAACTTCGATTTTCAAAGTAAAGCCTCTGGTAGTCGTCGCTGCTTCTGATTGGTTGAGAAATTTAAACGCGATTTATATTGTATTCAATGTACATAATATATTGTAATACTGCCCTTAGGTACTCGAATACATACCCTTTAGACATGCTTTAGACATACCCTTATACATTATAATCTTTAGACATGCCGCGACAGTACATCTCGCTTTTTCCCACTTCGAACGTGCAAAAGAGACGTACGTCGCTAGGCAACTAAGTTGCTCGTGCGCGCTTAGCCTAAGTCGCGTCAGCAACAGCATATACCGAGATCCTAGGCGACCTAACGCCCATTCTAATGAATTATAAGCGTGGAGTATCCGTGGAGTAGCTAAGTCATGCTTTGTCCTTATCTCTCAAATTCAAATGTCTCAATAACAGATAAGGACTAAGCATGTCTTAGCTAGGTACTCTACGGTTAGGTTACTCCGTTTATTGAAGTTTAGTTAGGTTAGGTTAGGTTAGGCTACACAAGTTTAGTTAGGTATAAACTAATATAATGCCTATCCTTATTTTCTTTGAATTTAGGTCCGAACTCCAAAACCAAGACAGGATGACTGGCGTCTTCCATTCGGGAGAAATAAATACAAGTATGAGAGAGAGAGTATCAAAAAAGATTCGTCGTTTACACTGCCCAAAGAGAATGAGCTCCGGGAAATAATAACGCACAATAAACCGAAATGGGTACCCGGGTAAATTTAATTTTGTTACCTACATTTTTTTTGTGTCACCATTTATTTAGTGTACCTACCAATTTCACCAAACTATGTTAACAACATAACGGACGATTAGAGTGTTAACAGCTGTCAAAATGTATAAACTAACTTTAAGTTGCTGCTGTCACTTGCTTTGCCTACAGCAATAGAATAATACAACACTTCACTAAACAAGCATTAATTTTAATTGACGTCTCTGAGTGCGGCAGTAACAGTCGTTGATTAACATTTAACATCGTTTGGTGAAATTGATATTACTTAATCCAATAGATAAGTACCTAGTGCTATATTTGATTTGATATTATTGTGACTAACTAACTATTTGTTTATTTTTGGATATAGGTAGGTAGTTTTATAATAAATAATTTGGATCATTATACATAAAATCGACGTTAAAATATAGGTACTTTATTGGGTTGTCCATTTGTGGACATAAGTAACTAGGCCTCCTTCATCCGCGGCGAGACTAGCCCAAGTGTTGCTCTTATCTTCTTTAAAATAAGATTCATGTGTTACACAGTAGGTAGTTGCTCCATTCCATGCAACATTGCTCGGAATTGCTCCTTATACATTACTGGAGCCATAACCGTAACGGTATTTTAACTATTTTCTAGAACCTTCCGCAGTGAAGTGAGGGATAACTACGTGCCACCATCGTCTCAACCTGGCTCCAGAATACAAGACCCCGAGATGTTAGTACGTTCCTATTACCGTCGACAGATGGCTAAGATGAATACCAACATGCACTACGAACACTCTACTACAAGGGATGCCTTCTCCTCGGAATACTCGCACCTCGGGACTGGGAGACCTTTGTGTTCTGTTTTAGACCAGTTCAAAGAAAAAAACAAAAGACTGGAGCTTAAAAGCTCAAGGATTGGTTGAATATATTGATCTCAAAAATATGATATTGTATTGTATTGTATTGTATTGTAATAGTTAAACATGTTTTTGAAAATTGTTTACTTATTTATAAGCTTGACATTGTATAGTATTAATAAGTAGTTGTTATAATATATAGCGCATGCTTTACCATTGCTATGCCCTTACGGGGTTTACGTTTGACACTAAAACTATATACTTTAAGAACTTATGTACATACCTACAACGTATAATGCAATAAACATTTGAATTTGAATTTAAATTTGAATGTGTTCCAATATTTAGATAGCTGTAAGATTATGGTAAATTATTTTCAGTAGTACCTATTAACTGGTAATGCGAACTATCCTATATTTATAACGCACACTGCGCAGTCTGCGCACACACCTTAGACTTACGATGCCAGGGCCCAGGGGCTTGTTTTATAAAGCTACAAATTACAATTTACAGATTACAAGTTTCCATTTGACACAACCTTGACCAATGACGACCAGCCATTTGAGCAGTGTTGCCAGTTTAGACCTGTAATATTGTAACTTGTAGCTTTATAAAACGTACCCCAGGGGGTTTATTTTTGTATCTCATCTGGGGCACTTTTTATAAAGCTACATGTTACAATTTTACAGGTCTAAACTGGCAACACTGCTCAAATGACTAGTCGTCATTGGTCGAGGTTGTGTCAAATGGAAACTTGTACCTACCTAACCTGTAAATTGTAATTTGTAGTTTTATAAAACAGGCCCCTTGGGACTGAAGTTTTCACGCCTGTGATCATACATGCACGATGGGAGTCTATGTATTCTAAACAACGTCACCGCATTACTACCTTAATCATCAGTGACGTTTAAAAAATCTACTTCCAGACACATAAACGTTACTTATGTACAAATAAAATAAATAAAACTGTTACTTATGTGATGAATACCTCAATATAATTTATTTATTTCCCAATTTACCTACTGTCATTACTTCATCAGCCAACTACCTATACCTACTCACCGGCATATTTAGCGGAACGAAAAAAAAGGTGTCATTTTGAATTTGAACCTGGGTGAATTGCAGAAAAAATGTACCTTTTAGTTTATCTACTGTCCCGTGAATACGCGGTGGATTTAAAATTATATTATGGGAAGAAACGACAATGTAATTATTTTTATTTAAGAATAAGGATTCTTAAAATTCAGATAAAATTATTTTTATTTTTATTCTTTTTTATTTATATAATAAATAATAAAAATAAACCTGTGATACGCGAGTACTTCATATATTATGTTCATGTCCCGATTCCGAGTGTGTTTTTATCTGCGAAATTTGTTACGATTTATATTAATTCTTATAAAGCATAACTGTAAATTATTCAGTCATTTTTAGTTAATCTTCAAGTTCCGTACAAATACTCCGTCAATTGTGGACCGATTTTAAAAATTCTTTTTTGGTTTGATAGAGTATACTTCCGAGGTGGTCCCATTGTCAGCAAATCTGAATCTGATGAAGGGATCAGTGAGGAATTGAGGGAACTCCTCAAATATTGTATGCAAACATATAGCGATTTTAGTATTTTTAGTAACAAGTGTAGCATTTGCATTCAGAAAGTGTCACTTGGTGAAGCGGAACTGATGATGAAGACCACAGATGGCCACCGGAACTCCTCAACGGTACCGATTTCAAGGGTGGCGATAAGATATCTCGATTAAGATAGTTGAGCGACTACAACGAAGCACATTTAATTGTTTTAAAATGACTATGATTTTCCCGCGGCGTTGCTTGCGGCGAGCTTGAAATGTCTTAAAGTTTCATATATCAACTAAGAAGTGGGACTACATAAGCTTATTATGATCACTAAAAAGTGTAAAATAAAATAAATGTTTTAAAAAACAAAAAACCGCCTTCAAAAACGCAAGAAATAACTTCTACTACTAGGTACTTAGTAGTAGGTACCTATCCTATTAGGTTAGTCTAACTGAAGTCGGCGACCACAATATTTTCAACAATAAAAAACAAAAAAACCTCCTTCAAAAACGCAAAAAATAACTTCTACTACTAGGTACTTAGTAGTAGGTACCTATCCTATTAGGTTAGTCTAACTGAAGTCGGCTTTTTGTTGAAAATATTGTGGTCGCCGACTTCAGTTAGACTAACCTAATAGGATAGGTACCTACTACTAAGTACCTAGTAGTAGAAGTTATTTTTTGCGTTTTTGAAGGAGGTTTTTTTGTTCTTTAAAACATTTATTTTATTTTACACTTTTTAGTGATCATAATAAGCTTATGTAGTCCCACTTCTTAGTTGATATATGAAACTTTAAGACATTTCAAGCTCGCCGCAAGCAACGCCGCGGGAAAATCATAGTCATTTTAAAACAATTAAATGTGCTTCGTTGTAGTCGCTCAACTATCTTAATCGAGATATCTTATCGCCACCCTTGAAATCGGTACCGTTGAGGAGTTCCGGTGGCCATCTGTGGTCTTCATCATCAGTTCCGCTTCACCAAGTGACACTTTCTGAATGCAAATGCTACATTTGTTACTAAAAATACTAAAATCGCTATATGTTTGCATACAATATTTGAGGAGTTCCCTCAATTCCTCACTGATCCCTTCATCAGATTCAGATTTGCTGACAATGGGACCACCTCGGAAGTATACTCTATCAAACCAAAAAAGAATTTTTAAAATCGGTCCACAATTGACGGAGTAATCGGTGAACATACATAAAAAAAAAAAAAAAAAATACATACAGTGGAACGTATAACCTCCTCCTTTTTTGAAGTCGGTTAAAAAGCCGACTTCAGTTGGACTAACCTAATAGGATAGGTACCTACTACTAAGTACCTAGTAGTAGAAGTTATTTCTTGCGTTTTTGAAGGCGGTTTTTTTGTTTTTTAATTTAGAGAAGAAGACAAAAGATTATAGATTTTTAAAGAAACAAAACAGTTGGCTGTGTTTAATAAAGACTGTTACATTCTAACCTCCTTACTTATAAACGTGGAATTAGCTTGGAATAGTTTATGCCATGCTTTGTCACTTTCTGTCAGATGCAAATGTCATAATTACAGATAAGGACAAAGCATGGCATAAACTATTCCAAGCTTATTCCACGTTTATAAGTAAGGGGGTAAGACTGTTTATTCAAATTCTTGAAACGATTAAGATACATTTATAAAAAACTATTAGAAATTACTTAACAATTCAGTAGATCATTTGTGTTATTGTATTCACTATGATTATGTAAACCAAAAATTAGGATAAATACTGCTGATTAAATTAAAACATTTCATTAAATAATTCTGTGAATGAAACCACAAGATATCACTAGTATTATTCCATGTGTCCGACGCTTTATGTTATCAGTTTCGTTACACCAATTATCAATTTCGTTAACTCTCAGTTTCGTTATGAAATTCAAAAGGTACATATTTTCTGCAATTCACCCACCTAACAATTTTACGTGACAAACAACAAAATATTTTTTCCTTACACAAAATGACTAACTTCTCAATGAACAGATGGTTTTGTATAAGTAAAATAAATATAGTTGTTTCTATCAAGTAAAATTGTTAGGTACCTATGTTAAAAATTACTCCTTTATTCGTTCCGCTTATTTTGCCGGTAAGTATTTCAGATACAAACTTTTACTTTCGGGACGTGAAAATTTGACAACACCTAAGAATACTGTAAAAGTCTGCCTAAAGGCTTGCGAGCAAAACTTAGTTAAGTAACATTTTTTAAAACGAGTCTAATACTAATTAATTATCTGGGAGCCACTTTGGGTCGTCCCGTCGTCGCTCTGGTTAAATACAAGGTTTTCAAGATGACAAATGACGGTCCTATATTCCATTTTTTTATCCAACTTCAATATAGGAGGATAACTTTGATACCAATTTCAATAAATATGTATAATTAATTATCTCTCTCTAGTCTTTATTCCACTTTATTTTCACCCCTATTCAATGGCATTGTTTTCTACTCGACCATCTTTATGTCAACTTCATAAGAGCTAACAACTGGGGTAAAGACAGTGTAGAAAATAATTAAAGAACAACGAATTTACGTGTTTGCCCAGAGATACTTGAAGAAAAGTTACTTAGGTATTATAGGTAATCTATTTATATTTAAAGCTAAAATAGCTGATGTAGCCCAAGCAACTTACAAGCGCCCAAGGCGAAGTTAGCGAGTTGAGATTGATGCCTTCAATCAAGACTGATGGGAGACTGCCCAAGATAGGGCTACGTGGAAGGAAGGGAGGGAGGCCTTTGCCCAGCAGTGGGACATTATAGGCTGATAAATAATAAATAATAGTAGGTAATAATAAAGATTTATTTGATACCCCAGCGGCGTTTTGAAAAGTTACGTATTGGTTTGGTTGGATTTCATAGAATTTATACTTTGTGTAAAACCTCATTAAAATCACGGCAGTTTAATTAATTTGGCATTTTTTGGCATTAAAAGTTTAAAGAGTCAGACGAATGCCAAAAAGACGCGTCCTCTTGTCAATATTGATGATGAGTCACAAAAACAAACAGCTTACACCATGGGTGTGTTTTTTACAAAAAGTAAATGGAAATAGTTTACTTCATGTTGGTAGTAGGATTGATTTCATATGTCCTGTATCTGGTACAACCGTACTGGATATTCTTACTGACCATAGCAATAGCATACATCTTATATTCTCAGATGGTAATGATATTCTGAGAGTGATGCGGTGAGTTTTTATTGTTAAATACCCTTTCGTTAACTTAAAAAGCGTTCATACAATCTCACTTGGTCAGGTCAAGAGTCAAGTCTACAAACTTGAAAATAAAAAGTGTTATTTATCATGGGAAAATACTTAAATATTTATATTTTATACACCCGAAAACCAGTAGCCTTAGTTTGGGTTTTTGGGTACAGTAAAATGTGCCTATTTTGCTCCCCCACGGGTAATTATGCTCCATGGTTATATTGAGGGAATCTGTATTGTAAATCATTACATCGCTTTCATTCACTGCGTGGCTGGATGTATACATCGATTATTTTTAGAAAAATTGTCATCAACCTTAACTTATAACCAGGGGTCGGATTTTTCATCGCATGGTGAGATGAAAGAAAACTGTGGAGTCGATATTAAAGCTAAATTTTAATTCATATTCATACTCATTCATTTAATTAAGAACGAAATTAAATTATAAATAAAATAAGTCATATGAGTAGAAATAAATTATATCGTAAATAAAAATAAAATAAAATATTACTTTTTTTTACCGCAACAAAGTAGTCTGAACCAAACAAAAGATTAACTAATTTGATATAGTTACAGGGTAAATGTAACCCTTTACCAAGCAAAAGGCTTAACACTTCCCAAATCATACTACACAAATAATTTTAATTACATTCAGTAAGATTAATTTTCGATTAACATTTTCGATCTGTCAACCTGCACAAGGGACAAAAGTATTACGGGACTAAGAAAATTGGTGAGTATGAGTATGAATATGAATTAAAATTTAGCTTTAATATCGACTCCACAGTTTTCTTTCATCTCACCATGCGATGAAAAATCCGACCCCTGCTTATAACTAACAAACGAAATAGTTACTATGGAGCATAGTTACCCATGGGGGAGCAAAGTAGGCACATATTACGGTATATAATTAGTGTCGGTTTCGGTTTCGGCCAAAAAACGAGTTTCGGTTTTGGCAACAATCCGCCCGAAACTCCGGTCGAAACCGAAACTACGTTCGGGAGATTTCGCGCTGCAATCGGGAATCTTCCTAGTAAGTGTACTTACCTAAGTAGGTACCTATGTCATTAATATTAGTGTTTTGTGTCGTAAATAAAACTACAAAATGAGACAAAGCACTAATATTATTAGACTAATACCTTTCGAGAAACGGGCCCCAGGTGTAAAAACGACATCATTATAAAACTTGCCCAACCATTTATTCTGGACGCGGTGGCGTAGTTAGCTCAGGGCTAGACGGTGTCATGCTCCGGGGTCCCTTGGACTATGACCGGCAAACCTCAAATTGCTCTAGAGAAAATTATATTTTGACTTGATAAAACCTAAACAGTTTGGTTAGGGGCCCAATTTTTTTCCACCAAGGCCTTTTGTTACCTAGCTACGAATGTCTGGACGAGACCACCTTGCGTACGATTTAAGCTTTTTTAAAGTTGGAAAAGTTCAATAATTTTCCAGTTATTATTGCAGTTAACCGATGAACTAAATTCAGTTTACTGGCGTCAATCGAAATATAAAAATACAGTTGGCGTCATAAAATAATGACTGGATTCTTTGGTAAGTGTCTGAGATAATTATCACATATTTAATAAAAAGTACATGAAAGGTACATGAAAAGAACATATCAAAGTCAAAGTCAGTGTTTAACTATTTGGAAAAAAAAATGGTGGAATACTTAGTTTTGTCGTTTGGCGTACGAATACATGACGAGAATTACAGTTTCTCAAATGTAATTTATACTGCTATGCTTTAGCATGTCCAGTTACCTTAGGGCGGATTCGACCAAACTGGAATAAGGTCTTATACCTAGATTAAACGCCGAATTTGTATCGACTAATCTCGGATTAAGTCTCATTCCAGTTTGGTCGAATCGGCCAAGTAACTTTTCGAAATATCGCGATTTGGAAGTTAGAAACCATGTAATTTCGTCTGTGAATTTCGTATTTAGTTTTTTGAAAATGTTTTTATTAACGTACAAAAATAAAAGTTATATTAAGATCTGTAACTGAGTGGTTAGTAATTGTTCATTGCGAACTCTACATTTTGACATTAAAATTTATCTTTTTTCGGCGACTATTGATGTGTTCTTGCCGTGTACCTATAATTAGAAGTCGTTGACGAGAATTAGGTTGATCCCCAATTAATTATTTATGTCCAACTACATGGCCATTTCCTTTTTTCCTTTTACCTTATTTGATTAGCGTAGGAATTATATTTGTTTACACTTATTGAACCCTACTGAAGAGCGTTGATTTGTTTTTTCTCGTGCGTCAAGTTTCAATTATTTATGGTGTTTTTCAACTATAATTATTATGATCTTATGAGATGAAGTGCTCAGTGTCATAATTAGTAATGTTTCATATTTAGGAAAAAAAATATCTTTTAATGCACTAGCTAATACTTGCTATACTACGTTCAGACAGTGATAATAAATAAATGGAGCCACGAGCTTCAATAAAAACAGCTTAATGTAATGCTGCTTGCTTCGCTTTGACAGGTTAGACGCATTTAAAAAAGGTCAACCTCCATCAAAGAGAATATAACATGAAAATATTTGCCAACCAGATGAAATAAGACCTATGTATTTCAATCATGCTATCTTCATGAATTCTTAAGATCCTTGACACGCAAGGTAAGATCTCTTTCAATTAACTAAACGATATTTCCACAATGTATGTTAAGCCAAAAACAATTGAGGAAAAGGTTTACTCACCCAAATTCAATTGTCGGCTTTTGAAAATATGATGTTTTCAAAAAGTTTTTCGTAATGTTGTCTTTGACTTTTGTTTGACCTTTAAGGCTTTGGAACCATCAACGGGTATGAGAGAAAAAGTGGTTAAAATGCGAAATAGACGCAATTAGTTTCTTAAAATGGTCAATTATTAAATATTGTTCAATTCACGTATCAACATGATATTATAGTTGGTACATTGCAGGTGTTGAAAACCCTATCGTCGCGTGCGCAAGTTCTATAAAACCAGATTCACGACGGCACGCCAAACACTCCGAGAGTAGTAATTGCACCATTCATACGTTGTTTACACATATGGCTCGAACATAATAGGTAGTTGGTACCTAGTCAAACTTACTGAAGGCACGAAACAATCATTTGACGGTTTCGTGTGCAAGTGTAGTGTCTGTGTTGTTCGAGATGTTGATTACATCGCTGTTTGCGATTGTTTTTCTTTTTGGAATTTCAGCTGGAGGATACAAGGAACCACAGAAGGTAATTGTTAGATAGCAGGTTCGAATAAGAAGCTGCCACTGTTTTTTAGAAAAACTTAATCCTTTTTGTTAATCCTATCCGTTCACTTTAATTTTTAACAGTGTTGTTACAATACCTAACTAAAATGGAAAGTCTGATTTTTTGCATTTTTAGTTTTTTCGATTACCGGTTAAAATAAGCAATGCTTCAAAAATCTGTTAATGCAGTTATTCTTATTTCTGAGCAAAATTTTCTATCTTAAATATTTGGGGTACTTTTCCTATAGGTTTGAACCTATAGTTCAACACAAGTAAAATATCAGATAAAATGTCTTTTTGAGAATATTTATTTTTAGTTACCTAATTGCTTTTATAAAGTTTCAACGGTCCTGAAATACATTTTTTCGATCTTTTTGAAAAATATCTACTTTTGAAATCACATGGCTCTATTTTTGGGCCCGACTAAATTATCGGTTGTTTTATTTTTTAAGTTCTTAAATATTTTTTTAATGTTTCTAAATTCCTCACGGACTTTTTTTGCGAATCAAATTCACTACTTTCATTATTCGGTCTAGCCCCAATACCATTCAGCCAGGTCTACCTCTTTGTATTTATAGTTTAGACTATAAATTTACAGTCCACACACAACGATATATCAAATTGATACCAAATTCAAATTGGTCTAATTTGATTTTCATTGTATTAACTGTCTGTTTTTAGGGTTCCGTACCCAAAGGGTACAAGCGGGACCCTATTACTAAGACTCCGCTGTCCGTCTTTCTGTCACCAGGCTGTATCTCATATGAACTGTGATAGGTAGACAGTAAAAAAATTCACAGAAGATGTATTTCTATTGCCGCTATAACAACAAAAACTAAAAACGGAATAAAATAAATATTTAAGGGGGCTCCCATGCTACAAACGTGATTTTTTGCCGTTTTTTTGCTAATGTTGTATAGATAATGGTACGGAACCCTTCTTCGTGCGCGAGTCCGACTCGCACTTGACCGGATTTTTTTTTACCCTCTGACACAAAAATCGGGCTGTGATCTATATATCTGTGTCTTTGTCTGTGATATCGTAGCTGCTAAACGGATGGATCGATAAGGACGCGTTTTTTTTTTTAAAGAAAGCTAGTTTCTTTGGAAGGTTTTTTAGCGTGGTTTCTTGAAAATCTGTTGTTCAGTTTAAGAGTTATCTCTGTTAGCTCTGAAAGTTCGGTCGTCATTGTTTTTTTATCTATTTAATTGTTATTGATGGAACTCTATTGTTATTCATAAACGCGCATTAGCTAAAGTGTGCTTGAAATATGCTCTGTCCTTATTTGTCATTATGACATTCGAATTTAACAGAAAGAAACAAAGAATATTTTAACTAAATTAGGTTTATAGTGCGTTGATGAATATTCAGTTTACCAATCAAAAAGTTCTTAACCAATTTTATTTACTTATCGTTAACTAATAAACTAAGGTTTAAATGTAGGTATGTACAATTAATCGCTGTTAAATACGAATATTTCATTTTATAAGGATTTGAAAATATATTTTTTTGGCGTTCATTCAAAGTTGTCAAACTGCAGCGCTTTGTACAGCGATAAATTGTACATAGGTACATTTAAACCTTAGTTTATTAGTTAACGATAAGTGTAACTAAAAATAAAATTGGCTAAGAACTTTTTGATTGGTTGTTAAAATTGAAAAGTCATATTTGTAGAGCAAATTGTACGGGAAAAACGCAAGCGTTCCTAATTATGTGGCCACATTATATACATGAACCCTGAAAACAATACACTCTTTTTTTGGGCAGTCGTTTAAAAAGGTTTTTTTTAAGTGTATAAGCAGCCATTGGGTGTATTTATCGCTATCACAGATTGTTTTTGTAGAAGATTAAAACGCATTTAAAGTGTATTCCAGAACAGTGGGTCTAGATAAAATGCGTTCAGAAAAATTTAAGATTTATAGGATTCTCGTAAGTTTTCGTATGTTCGCATATCTCACTCGACAGATTTCTACAGTCGTTAGATATTATTGTAGATTTTGGTTAAACCTACTGGCGTTTTTATGCTGCGAAGTGTTTGAGTTATGATAAAAGATTAACGTACTTATGTTTAAAGTTTGTTAACCCTTTTCTTGACGATGTGTATTTATAAGAGAAAGAGATACATACCGTAACATTCACTTTTTATACCTAACTATTTTTTTTTTCTAGATTAAAATCTGGAGAAGCTTGATGACCTTTTTTTTTCCAAGAAAAGGTTTAACAATGTAACATAAGTTATTAACTGCCGCACTCAGAGACGTCAGTTTAATTTAATGCTTGATTAAAGTTGCTGCTGTCACTTTCTTTGCAATAGAATAAGACAACACGTCACTAAACAAGCATTAAATTTAATTGACGTCCGTGTGTGCGGCTGTTAGGTTATGTTTTTGTTTGCTTTAATAGTAAATTTTATTAAGTGCTTACCTAACTCTTGTCTTTTTTTCAGGGTTTCGTACCCAAAGGGTAAAAACGGGACCCTACTATTACCTACTAAGACTACACTGTCCGTCTATCTGTCTGTCTGTCACCAGGCTGTATTTCATAAACCGTGATAGCTAGGCAATTGACATTTTCACCGTGATGTATTTCTGTTGCCGCTATAACAACAAAACAAAACCCCATACAACAAAAGTGATTTTGCTTGCCGTTTTTTGCTCAATATTATTAACAACAACTGGTATAGTGTCTAATCTTCTATATATATAAAAGGCAAACCTGACTGACTTATATATCAACGCACAGCCGAAACTACTGTAGCTAGAAACTTGAAATTTGGTACAGGGGTTCCTTTCATGATGTAAGTGAGCACTAAGAAAGGATCGCCTCGGATAAGGACCCCCAACGGGAAGAAATGGGGGGAGTAGCGGGAAACTAATTCTACGCGTACGAAGTCGCGGGCATCCTCTAGTGTTGTATAAATAATGGTACGGAACAAAAATATTCGTGCGCGAGTCCGACTCTCACTTGGCTTTTTTTTTTTAAATACCTAGCCATCTCCTTATTGCCTCGGGTTTTTTAATGAAAATTGTAAATAAATAACATAAACGAAACATGTTCAACAAATTAAGCCATTAAGAAGTTATAAATTAATCCTTGTCGAATTATGTATTAATAATGAAAATTGGTCGCGCGCACCCATAATCGTGCGTTTAAGTTGGACAAATTGTTTAATTACGTAGGGTAGCCAACTTCATAATAATATATCATTATTTTTCTTTCATTTATTTGCGTGGAAGAAACAATGGACATGATTATTATGCTGTATAAGCATAATATTTTTTTAAACTATTCGACCTATACAAAATATTTAGACATGTTAAACAAATCTGTTATGGCTGCATATTAAACATGTTATTATTTCTGAACACAAAAACGACTCTTGCTTTTGCATACATTAAACTCGCTATAACTCAAAGTTCGACAGATTCCATCATCATCATCATCATCTTCATCATCATAATAGTTCAATATATAAAAGAGCCCGGATGTGACCAATTTACGAAAAAACTGTTTCATTTCATGCCTCCTGTAATTTTCTACAATGATCAGAACAGAAAAAACAGTAGAAGTGTCAAGTGGGCGTGTAACGTGTGGCATGGTTATATTGGTTATGCGGAGTTCCGCGCAACCTACCATACTTTTGCCGCTATCGCTTATTTCGATAGGTATTTCGATATCGAAATAAATCCAAAAGCCTCATTGTGCTATTTTGGAATGTAAAAACGATGGCCGCACCAAAACCATTTTTCATTGTGGCGTGTTATGACAGTTTAAGTATTGGCGACAACATGTCTGATACTAAGCGAAGCTCATGCCACTTCCACTGTTTTTTCTATTCCGTGATCTATTTCATTGTTACGTATTTTTGAGGACGTAACAAAATAATTTCCCTTAGTTATGTGACTTACTTACTGACGTTGAAACGTTTTTAAATATTTTTTTGTTTTTGTTCGTGAACGCCGATACTAACTACCATAACAATACTACTTAAACGGGCTTAAAACGGCGTCCGTCAATAACCTGGTTAGGCACGGTACGGATAATAAAGCTCATTATAAAAAAACCGGGCAAGAGCTTGTCGGACCATGCTTAGTGTAGGGTTCCGTAGCCGAAACTACAAACATAATCAAATCAACTAGTATCTCAAAAAACCGATCAAGTGCGAGTCGAACTCGCGCACCGAGGGTTCCGTATTTAAGATAATATACTTGGTAACGGCAAAAGAAAATAAGTACTCATTTTGTTATGAACTTTATTTTTTATGCAATAAGGTCAATTTTTACTAGCTTTAATTTTAATACAGATTTTCAAAGCTTTTTTGTTAGGTATTTCTCAAAAACTGTAAATAATGAACACTTAATTTTAATATTCACATAAAATATAAGTAAATATCTATACGTCAGGATTTTTTCACATTTTTTGATCGATAAACTTCGGAGATAAGGGGGGGGGGGGAGAAACGCAACTCTAGTACTTTTTATTGATTTTTAAGAGCTATCCATTGATACCAAATTCGATGTCATAACGAACAAACGAAACCCGAAAAAAAAACTAGATTTTATTTTACACCTTTGTCGGCGTAATTTTAATGTCGAACTATGCCAAATTACAGCTTTTCAGTACCAAGAGTCTTTGAGTTAAGCAGCGGACAGACGGTCAGACGGACATGGCGAAACTGGGTTCCTTATTGACTACGGAACCCTTTAAATACTTTACTCTATGTCGCTATGTATTAAAATAGACGCCATATATATACGTATTATTTTGGTTTATGACCAAGTCGTGCTGTGTGTGATGTTGAAAAATTACATAGGTACGGCTACGATTGTTTGTTGACAGTGAATGACATCACGCCTTTTTAGTTTCACGATAAACAATAGATTTGAGTCGGCCTAATGATTGGTACAACTTTGTTTGCTTCCTTATGTATCGTCTACATAATCTGAAAAACTGTGTTGTATGTTTCAATGGACTTACCTGCAACCTTTACTATGCTTAGTTATCAAGCGAGTTGCTGTCATCTTGATAAGGCTGCCTTCGTGACTAGTTAGCAATCAGTAAATGTATCTAGTGCAACATTAAGTATATTGCATTGATAATGCAAGGTGCCCCTAAACCGGTGCAAGGGCCTTCAGTATGTAGGATAGTGAAAGTAAACATATGCCGGCGTCCTTATAGCACCAACGTGTACAGATTTTAGCAAATTCTCTTTAAAATATTTCCATATAACCTTTAATTTAGTCCAGGGTAGTGATTCTCTCAAAAGCAAAGGTGAGCGAATGCAGGAGTGAATGTCCAAGCGGCGAGTTTACGTAGTCCCGTCAGAGCGAGCAAAACACATTTTAGCGTGTGCATTCTCAATTAGGCAGCCTTATACATTCGAGAAGCCATGCTGCCAAATTGAATACACGCGCCTAAATTTGTTTTATTCGCTTTGACGAGACTAATTAAACTCGCCGCTAGGACATTCACTCCTGCGTTCGCTCACCTTTGCTTTTGAAAGAATCACTACCCTGTGTGTATCGTCAATCGTCATTCATCACATCACCTTAACATTAACGAACGTATTTCTTATAAGAGCGTGCTTTGAATGTATACTTTTCACATAAAAGGACACATTCACTCTCGACCTTGTCGTCTTTTAACACCACATGAGATTGAGGTCAAATGCAAATCCATGTTTGTTAAAAAATAAACTGTTTCCTGGATACCAAAACCGCGTGTAACTTCCATCCGTTCGTCCGTAAGGATAGGCTAGACTTATAACTAAAAAAAATGAAAATAGCTGCAACAGGAAATAGCTTAACAGCAAATGTTTTGAATTGGAATGATACATTTGGCCATATTTTTTTTGGCCAAATGGTAGAGACCCTTACTTGTATTACAACAACACCTTTAGTAACAAAATGATAGTATACTAAGTTTTTGGTTTATTATTGATGTTGCTAGCAAATGTTATGCTAAATACCTTATGCATTTATTATACCTACAGCTACTCAAAAAATATCCTAATCAATGACAATAATGCTATGAGGTGTTAACATGTATGCATTTAGTAAGTATAACAATTAAGGGGTAACCATTCTTAATTGATTTTTTTTTCGTGTACCTTTCAGTTACTATTGACAGTGTACTATGAGAGCCAGTGCTCGGACAGCAAACACTTCATACTGAATCAGCTGTTGCCTGCCATGAAGGTGCTGCAAGACCACACCATGCTGCAGCTGGTGCCTTTTGGGAAATCCAAGGTACCTATGCCTCAAGGTTTCCATTTTTTTTTGGCGGACCTCCCACTTAGCAATGCATTTTTTTTTGTTATGGCGGTCCTACGCATGCGGTTCATTTTCTCGTTTCAAGATTTCGCTTTTCAAAAATCGACCTGCAGGAAATATTGATCAACGATCTAGCGAAAGTGGCGAGTTGTAAAGGTCCGTCCGACTGATGCGGGTGATTTCTGGGTCCATTAACAGCGGCTTAATATTCCTTTTCATGAAACTTTTAAACTAGAAATTGTCCTTTTAGTTTTATTTTGTATTTTGTATACTTAGTAAAGTACATTGGTTACGAAATACATTTTTGAGCGATTTTGTCAAAGCGACGCAAACTGAAACCACTTAAATAAACTGAGTTGATAAATATCAAACTCCAATATGCCCTTGAAATTTGATATACGAATTTAAAACTTAATTTTTTCGAACACTTTCTTTGAAAGCGGACATCCCACTCAAGATCTCCGTACCAATACAGTCCTAAGTCATCACCGTACTCTTCCAGAGCATACAATACGGTGAGAAAGGTTTTGAGTGCCAGCACGGGCCGTCGGAGTGCCTCGGGAACATGGTCCAGGACTGCGCCCTGAGCCTTATGAGGCACCTCTCCGACATGGAGCGGCTGATGTACGTGGCCTGCGAAATAGACACCGAGGCTGGGGCAAAGGGCAGCTTAGAGGTAGGTACACTAACAATTCCCAATAATGGTATCATTTGACAAACTTTCATTTCGCAAAAACGTGTTTGTGCTTAAACCATTACATATTACAAAGGTTACATTGGCTAAACTAGTCAATCAGAGAATCGTTACTAATATTATAAACGCGAAAGTTTTGCTTTCGCGAAAACTACCTATCTACCAAATGCAGATAATATTCATTTGGTAGATAGTTTTCTAAAAGCGTTTAGGTTCACTTCGTTCACATTCCCATTTCGTTCACATTCCTACTTCGTCAGCAATCCCATTTCGTTCACAATCAATTCCCAATTTGTCCACTTGCTATTTTATCAACATTCCCATTTTTTCCATATTCTCATTTCGTTCACATTCCCACTTCGTCCACTTCCTATTTTGTCAACATTCCCATTTCGTCCATATTGAAGCTATGAAAAAAGTCATGAATCCTATTGAAATTTGTATTTGTATTTTAATGGGAATATTGACTAAGTGGGAATGTGAACGAAGTAGGAATATGAACGAAATTGGAATGTGGACGAAATGGGAAAAGAACGAAATGGGAATATGGATGATATGGGAATGTGGACAAAGTGAACCCAAACGTCTAAAAGTATTGTTTTAAGGTCTGTGACTATGACAAATGACATGAGCTATGTTATTCTTTAACTCTGCCGCTTTGAGTTGTATGCCGATGGGCGTAATTTATAGTCACCACCAATAATAATGTACGCAATACATGGGCTGCACTTTCTAACTGTCTCTCTCAGCCTCAATGTTATGGTCATGTCAGATAGTTTAAATTTACAGGGAGGTTTATGATTTTGACCTGTAAAAAGGTATGTATGGATGTTTCTTTCTTTCCTCGTTATTTTTTTCTATACAGTCTGTCATATAAGTTTTGTTCGTTTTCAAGTGTGTGGCGAAAGCGGGGCTACGGACCGGCCAAGTGGAGAAGTGTATAAGAACCAAAAGAGGGACGGATTTGCAGCTTGACTCTGAATACTTGACCATGCTGGTCAGGCCAAAATTCATCCCCACTGTGACCATTGATGCGGTAAGATCACAATCAAAAAATTAGTTCATGTACAGTCACGGGGTTTAATTTAGTACCCACTTTAGGTCCAAAGTCAATCTGACATTCTACAACAATAAGGTTGAGTTTCCTAAAAGTTACAAATGACTTGACATCTCTAATGACATTGACGACTTCAAGCATATTTTTCTTGAAATGGGTCCCAAATTAACGCTCGTGACCGTACTCAACAGCTTGGTTGGCCGATTGGGCTAAGGAGTTCTCAAGTTGTTGTAGTTGTTAGTTTTGTTTAATATATTTTGATGCTTGTATAAATCTTTCGTCTGAGTCCCTTTAGCTCCAGTTTTAAGGGTTTAGGTACCGTAAATAAATTTCGACTTGTATTGTCATCATTAATATTTACCATACTAAAGATTTGACAGATAAAGTAGAAAAATAATAATTAAGTTAAATTAACATCATATTAGTTCATAATAGTACACTCTGTAAATATTGTTAAAGTACTTGGTGTAAGGGAGCTTGCTGATAGGTTGGACGCCGGCGGCAATGATTAATACGGTGGTTACAAAAATACTGGTATAATCTGTTAGTTTCTAATATGACTAATTACAAGTCTTTGAAAGAACAAACAAACAGAAATTGAATTGAGTGAGCTAGTTAGTTGGCGGAAAATGGCGGAATGGCCGGCGCCGGCGGACCGACGCTGGATTCAGTGTCCCGGAGCGGGCACTCCCTCGCTATGGTTGGGTCGCGTAGCCGATGAAGCGCGCCCATTGGTCGCGCGGCCGCGCGCTCGTGATGCAGCTGCGCCCATTGGTTAACCGCAGTGGCAGGAAGCGGCGCCCATTGGACGCCTGCAGTGGCGCGACGTGAGGTCATCGATGGTGGCGCCGCACGCGGCTGAATGCCGTGACAGCGGCGTTAACAGCGTGATGTGAAGCCATCCATGGTGGCGCCGCACCGCGGCAAAGTGCCGCGACAGCGGCGTTAACAGGCTGGCCCCGTTGGACCAGAAGCGTCCTGGTCCAACATTGTTGGAAGTGGACAGAGCCGATTGTAGGCCCGTCTTATGGTTCCCGTAGAGGTGGCGACGTCTGCAACTCGACTGACGCCGTCGCTGCCCGGGTAGACAACCGTGACCCGTCCCAGCAGCCATCGGTTAGGGGGGAGACGATCGTCCTTGACGACTACCATCTCCCCTCTCTGCAGCTGTCCTCCATCTGTGCGCCATTTGTTTCGAGTCTGCAGCTCTGAAACGTACTCATTATAATAACGTTTCCAAAAATGAGTCTTTAGTGCTTCTATTCGTTTGTATCTGGATAGCGTATGCAGTGGAGAGTCTTGAACCTGGGGAGCAGGTAGCATCGTGAGAGAACGTCCAATTAAAAAGTGCGCAGGACTGAGGGCAACTAAATCTGATGGGTCAGATGACATTGGAGTAAGAGGTCTCGAGTTTAGAATTGCCTCGATCTGTATCAAAACAGTACTCATTTCTTCATAGTCTAAATGAGACATGGACAAAACTCTTTTTAAATGAAATTTAACTTGCTTTATTGAACCCTCTGCCAAGCCGTTAAAGTGTGGGCTATACGCTGGGCTAAATTTGAAAGTTACTCCCTTTTCAGCTGCATAAGAAATTATGTTATTTGAATTTTGCTTTAGAAATTTTCCTAACTCATTACATGCCCCCACGTAATTTGATCCGTTGTCGGAATAAATGGTGGCAGGCCTGCCTCTGCGAGCTATAAAACGATTTAATGCGGCCATGAAACCTGCTGATGACAAGTCGGTGACGAGCTCCACGTGTACAGCTCTCACAGCTAAACAAACAAACACCGCTATGTATGCCTTTTTCAGTTGAGAACCACGACCTTTTCTGCTCGCTATGAGTATTGGTCCTCCATAATCGGTGGCAGTGTTTGCAAATGGATACTCTGCCTGTAGTCGTTGTATAGGTAGATTAGCCATAATTGGTTGATAGGTTTTACCGGAAAACCTCAGACAAGTTATGCATTTATGTGTGATTTTTCTACACAGGTTACGACCGTTAATAATCCAATAACATTGACGTAGTGTAGACAGTAGCAGCTGCGGTCCAGCATGCAATGTAATTAAATGGTAGTGTTGTACTAATATTTGTGTCACGTGATGTGATGCATGTAGCAGAATGGGATGTTTGGTGTTGTAGTCATAGTTAGAGTTCGAGAGTCTGCCTCCAACTCGCATGATACCATCACTGTCAACGAAAGGGTTTAAACTTAAAAGTTTATCCTTTGGGGGGAGCGGCCGCTTATTAATTAAATGTGATAACTGTTTACAAAATGCATCGGCCTGCACCTGCTTGCACAATGTTTGCAATGCTGAATTTAGTTCTGGCAAGGTTAAATGTCCCTTTGCTTTATTCTTGGGATTTTTGCAGTTGTGTATAAACCTTTTAATGTAAGCGACAATTCGCTGCAATTTACAAAAATTTGAATATTTGTGCATGAAATTGTTTTCATGTGGCTCGTTGGCCGAGAAGTTACATTGGAATTTCATCTCAGGCAAATTTTCAATCGTTAAGTTTTGAGGTTGAGTGGGGCATTGTATACTAGTGTCATGCAGGAAGGAAGGACCTCCCCACCACAAAAGTGAGACTTTTAATTTTGAGGCACTGAGACCTCTTGAGCCTATGTCGGCTGGGTTCATATTTGTTGGAACATATTGCCATGCTGTAGGATCGGAATTTCTAGTTATTTCATTGATCCTATTGTACACAAACTGTTTTAATTTAAGTTTGCATGTTTTAATCCAGCCCAGCACAATAGTTGAGTCACACCAGAAGTGTTTAGAATCAATTTTTATTCGCAATGAATCTACTGCCTTTATTGCTAATTATTGGGTGGCCAAAAGTGCACCAAGAAGTTCTAACCTTGGTATTGTCAATTTTTGTTTAAGTGGCGCCACCCTGCTCTTTGCTAGTAACAAGTGTACTTCAACATTGCCAGTGTTTGACACTGACCTTAAATATATACATGCTGAATATGCTTTGATGGAAGCGTCGCTGAAGGCGTGTAATTCTACCTTGACGTGCGAGTTACATAAAACCCGACGCGGTATTTGAATTTGAGTGATTTCTGGCAGGTGTTGCATAAAGGTTTTCCACTGTGACTCAACTTCAGCTGGTAGCTGGCCGTCCCAAGTAATTGTTTTTGCCCACAATGTTTGCAAAATGAGCTTAGCCTGCAATAGGCAAGGATTAATTAAACCTAATGGATCAAATACAGTGGCAATGACAGATAAAATTGTGCGTTTGTTTAGTTTTTTATGATGCGTGTCGTCAGTTAATGAAAATAATAGTGAATCTTTTTTGCAAGCCCAGAGTAAACCTAATGTTTTTGCATACTCATCATTATTTAAATTTAGTAATTCATCACTATCATTATCATTAACTATAGTGTTAAGTAATGACGGATTATTTGACCGCCATTTTCTTAAATGGAAATGAGCGCCATCTAGCGTTTCAATGACGCCCCTGCAAGTTTCAGTCAATGTCGTTTCGTCATCATTTCCTGAAATGTAGTCATCAACGTAAAAGTCATGTAGGATCGTTTCACTTACATTTTTGTTTGTACATTCTTGACCCAACTGTACCAGACATCTAGTGGCTAGGTATGGCGATGACGCCAATCCGTATACTACTGTGTTAAGTTTGTATTGTTTTATTTGTTCAGTAGGATCTGGTCGCCACAGAATTTGCTGCAAGCTGCGCTGTTCATGTTGTACATAAATTTGTCGGTACATTTTTTCTACATCTGCACTAACAACATACTTATGCTGTCTAAATCTTAATAAAATGCTTAATAGATCGTCTTGTACAATGGGACCAATATGTTGTATGTCGTTGAATGATTTGCCAGAAGTTGTGACAGCTGAACCGTCAAACACGGTGCGCAATTTTGTTGTAAGACTAGTGTCGCGACACACTGCATGATGTGGGAGAAAGTATGATGTTTTATCAGTGTGTATGTTAGTATTTTCTGACATATGACCCAAAGCGATGTATTCATTAATGAAATCTACATACTTTTGCTTTAATTCTGGATTGCGTTCGAATTTGCGTTCCAGTGAATAGAACCTTGTCAAAGCTTGTTGTTGCGAATCGCCCAAACACTCAGGAGATTCTTTTAGAGGTATAGTGACAACAAATTTACCATCTGGGTGGCGTGTTGTTGTATTTTTGAATATTTGTTCACACTCACTCTCACCTTTAGTGTGGATTTGTTGAGCGGTGGGAACTGATTCTAACTCGAAAAATTTGTCTAGTTTTGCTTCGAGCTCAATGTTATTGATTAAATTGCAATGGACTGTATTATAGGATTGCTTTTGACTTGTATTTAATGTTTGTATAGATCCTGAGACAAGCCACCCAAGTTTTGTTTCAACGAGAGTTGGTTTGTTCTTGCCCAGGTTTATTTTGTTGTTTGTAAGAACCTCCCAAAAGAGGTCCGCACCCAACAGCATCTGCACCTCAGACGGCACCGCGAATTTAGGGTCCGCGAGATGGATGTGAGGGGGAATAGTGAAACTATCACATTCAATTTTATTTGTAGGAATCAACTGGGTGATTTGAGGCACAACAAAACAATTGACGTCAGCTGTGTACCTACTATCTGCAAGTGAGGATATGTTTAGGTCACACCTACTTGTAATTTTCGATTTTTGATTATTCAGCCCTTGAACACATATGGAAGTAGCATAAGAGGGCAATTTTAGTGTTTTTTGTAAAGTTTCTGTAATGAAACTTGAAGTGCTTCCATTGTCTAGAAGTACTCTAACTTTGTGTTTGTTTCCATCTCTGTCGTTTACATTAATCATAGCAGTCGACAACAACACTTGACTATGATGAACAGACGACAGTGTGATGTTGCTTGGTTGTGATTGTGTTTGCTCCGGCACAGTTGGTAGTACCACACAGTCCCTTGATGTGGTCGCTGTGGTCGGATGAAATTCTGACTTTGTCATAGTATTGATGTGTAGCATACTGTTATGTCGCTGTGAGCATAACCGACATGAGCTTAGTCGACATTGTGATTCATTATGTCCTGACCGCAAACAATTTTTACAAAGATTAAATTTTTTCACGTTTTCTATTCTAGCTTCAACCGGCATGGATTTGAACTTTATACATTGATAGATGGAATGATAATCTTTGCAGACAGGACATTTGAATTTGTAAGGCTGTTTTGGAGTTTGTAAATTGTTTACTACGAACGATTTAGGTTTATTATATGTTGTGTCGCTAAATCGTCGAGGTTTGTCTTGTTTTTGCGTTTCCTCCATGGTTTCTAAATTCTAGCAAGTCTGCTCGGTTTTTTAGAAATGTATTAAACTCATTTAATGTGGGAATATGTTTTAAATTGTTGCGTTCTGTCTCCCAGTCACGTAGTGTGGCCGCATCCAGCTTGCTAGTTACCATGTGGATAATTAAAATGTCCCAGTGGTCAGTCGGCAGGTTTAAAGTTTTTAGGGCTCTCAAGTGTCTATTGACCGAGTCAATTGTCTGTCGCAGAGCTTTAGAAGACTCTTGATGTACTCGCTCTATGTTGAACAAAGCTTGTATGTGATTATTTACTAGAATTCTATTATTGTTGTAGCGCTCACACAATAAGTCCCATGCAACATCATAATTGTCTGACGAAAACTCCAATGATTTAATGATGACTGACGCACCTTCCTTTAGCGAATTTCGTAAATAATGAAATTTATGAATTTTTGGTATTGTTGCATTATTGTGTATCAACGACTTGTATGTGTCGTGATACTCTAGCCAATCCTGATAGCGCCCAGAAAAGGTAGGTAAGTGAATTGTCGGTAATTTGATTGTTGGCCCACCTGAATTTGCCGTAACATCGATAGAACTCGTTACCGACTTGTCGTCCAACGCCGCAGAGGCAGCACCCGCCGCCGCATGTCTGCTGAGCAGCTCCTGCGCAGCCGCCACGACTTCAAAGTAGCTGGACTCGAAGGTTGCTCGGTATTTGAACTCGTCATCTGGAAAATCCGTTATGGTTTCTATATCAATCTGTATTGTGTCAAAGTCCCCGTACAAGTTTTGAATTTTACTAAAACGGGCATTTAGTTCTGAAATTTGTAGGTTACTGTACTCTTTGCTAGGCAAAAGAGTATCTAGATAAGTTTTAAATATGGTTAATTTTGCCTTTAAAGACCCTCTAATCTTTTTTAAATTTGAAATATCCATGTTAGTAAATAAATTTGCAGCTTATCGAGCATGTGAACAAATTATTTTGGTTTAGTAAATGAAAGTGCAGTGAAAGGAAGCAAATTTAAAATTATCCCAGCTGTAAAAAATAAGATTAACACACACACACACACACACATGAAACATATATTAAAATATTGGAAGAAAGTTAGCTTGTGAAACGATACGTAAATTTTAGAACGTGCGAGGTGAGAAAGATCAGGCGAAACAGGCAGAGGGTTCACTCAAGCATGCCACGTGCCACGCGGTTCCTGCTCGGGTCACGTAGGCACGCCCCGCGCGAGCGAAGCCACGCCACGCCAATTGCTGGAATGTGCAAATTAAAATAAATTAGCTATTGAAGAAGCTGTGCTGTGATTTGGGACATAGACTACCTAAACCTTTGACCTCTGAAATTTTTAACAATCAGAAAATAGTATGTAAAAACGTGATTTTACACAAAAAATTAGAAATATTAGGAATAATACCTTTAGTGACTATTATGATTAAGAATGCCAATTAACTGTGGCAAAACATGTGAATTTAATAGAGATGCAGCTCGATTTACCTTTTGTAGTAGGTACCTACTTGGGGGAAAATGACTTTAAAATTGGGAAAAAATGAAATTTTAGTTTTGGAAATTCAAGTAGGGACTATTTGGACTAAATTAGGTTTTGCGCAATGAATCTAATTGGAACGAACTCACAAGATACCACCGCAAACCCCTTTTCCTGGTTTTTTTTTTGTGTATTTGGTGCTGAATCTGGCTAGCTCTTTTTGGATGTTTCTTGATTCACGCCGTTGTTGTGGTTCACGCCGTTCGTGTCGTTCGCTCTTGTGTGTGCGCCGCCGCAACCGGAGACCCCTCGATACGTCGTCGCGTCATTTTGTTTCGTGGCGTCGCGCACGTATCCGGCTCGAAAACTTGTAAGGGAGCTTGCTGATAGGTTGGACGCCGGCGGCAATGATTAATACGGTGGTTACAAAAATACTGGTATAATCTGTTAGTTTCTAATATGACTAATTACAAGTCTTTGAAAGAACAAACAAACAGAAATTGAATTGAGTGAGCTAGTTAGTTGGCGGAAAATGGCGGAATGGCCGGCGCCGGCGGACCGACGCTGGATTCAGTGTCCCGGAGCGGGCACTCCCTCGCTATGGTTGGGTCGCGTAGCCGATGAAGCGCGCCCATTGGTCGCGCGGCCGCGCGCTCGTGATGCAGCTGCGCCCATTGGTTAACCGCAGTGGCAGGAAGCGGCGCCCATTGGACGCCTGCAGTGGCGCGACGTGAGGTCATCGATGGTGGCGCCGCACGCGGCTGAATGCCGTGACAGCGGCGTTAACAGCGTGATGTGAAGCCATCCATGGTGGCGCCGCACCGCGGCAAAGTGCCGCGACAGCGGCGTTAACACTTGGATAATCGCCCAGTGTTGTACTCACCCAAAGGTAAACTGAAAGAGATCCCTTGAAGAGATAAGTTCGCCTTTGCACTATTTTTATTTCTATAATTTTAATATTTGTGTAATTTAATTGTTTTAGTAATATAAAGTGTTTACATACATAATGTAGATGTTAGTTTAAAAAAAAGTAAGTTTAAAGTTCGGCCTGACCAACAGAAACGACCCCTAGGTATCTGTTGGTCAGGCCAGATTTTTTTTAAATAAGTAAATGAAAAACATCCTGTGCTCAAAAGAATATTTTTTAATATTATTATTCTATTATACTGCCTGGCCAATAAGACGTCAATCCTGACAGCTATTATCGCCGTCCTATTCTTAAGTGTGAGGTTATTATTTGTACTCGAATGACAGGTGTCAGTGTGCCTTCTTATCGGCCGGGCACAGCTCTTCCTAATTTGAAATGTATTTCAGCTGTTCGACCAGGAAGTCCAAGACTATGCGCAGCACGACCTGATTGGCATCCTCTGTGCGACGCTGCGGTCGACGCGCGCGTGCGAGTTCCACTACAATGCGCTCGCGCTGAAACACCTGCTCGCGTACCCGTTACACGCGTCGCACGTGCCGATATACATCACTAGCAAATAGACGCTGCGTTTACTGTGGTGGTTTGTTTTATAGTATAGTGGATCAAAATGTGTGATGTGTGGTTGATATGTGTGGTTTACCATCACTTGCTAAATAACGTTTCACAAACTGATTCATTTCATAAACATAATCATTTCGCATAACGATTTTTTTCCGAAAATATTTTTTTCTGGGTTTTTACAAAACTATAACCTAACCTAAATTATAGGGTTCTAAAAAATGGTTCTGACATAAATCGTAAAATACTTAAAGGGTCGGAAAAAAAAGATAAGTTTTGTGAAATTAATTGTTGTTTGGCAAGTGATCGGATACCGTACGGGCACATCAAGGGTTTCTATTAAGGGTAGGATTAGACCAAGCGAACGAACAAGAATTCTATGGCATTATTTCTTACGTTTACGTTGTAAAAATAAAGACAAAACATGGTCTAGAGCATTCGCTCGTTTGGTCTAAACCCACCCTAAGACTACCACGAGCGTTCAGTGGCGCCCTCGTTAATATTATTGTGTTTTCTAATAAACTAAAGTCATCAAATAAAAAACCATCCTTCGAAGACAATATTTTAGTTTATTAAAAGACATACATTTTATAACAAAAATGGTTTACCAGATCTAAGTACCCAGTAACTATTAAATTAAAATGAATCGTTAAATATTGTAAGGTTTTGAAGCATGAAAAACCAAAAAACATGCAACATGCAAAAAGGTGTCATATTTAAAAATAAAAGTATCGAGGTTTGTGTTTTATCGTATTTTTACGTTTAATTACGAATATATTTTTTATCAAAATGAAAACGATTGCGATTGCGAGTGCGTTAGTTAAGAATACTACAATCGCCAAACACTACCGACTTTAGCTTATGTGCCCTCTTAAGGCTCTCCCAGTCCTCCTACGATTAGAACTCGTTTTCTTTATTTAGGGTTAGCCTTGATCTAAAGGTCATCCATCCTAGAGCTCTTGTCTCATGTCTTGAAACAGAGGATCTGTAAAGCCGGGTCTTCTCGTGGGTCACCTAAATAATAGAGGGCGTACCACGAGATTCACGAGGCCTTGGAAAAAAGGAAAAATACGAAATAAAGGACGTCAAGACCACCATTTGACCCGACAAGGGTAGATTTGTTGGGTCATCGATATTCTAGTGTTCAACGTACGTGTTGTTTTTTAACGGTAGATAATCGCTGAACATACACAGGTATGAAATCAATAGGTCTTAGCGTCCTCTATCGACCTACTTTGTTAGATCCACTCGTTTTGTTACGGAGTGGTTTAAAAAAGAGTGCGATTAGTTAATATCAATCGATTTGTCTTTTTAACCTACCTACCCATAATTAATACCTTTAATAAATTTTCGTGATATAATGGAAATTTATATATACAGTTCAGGAAATATGTTTTGGCCGTTTGTTATCTACTTTGCGATCTGCTATTCTGCGTTAAGACTTACCGGACCTAACCTTAACCTTAAACTTTCAACTCACTGTGCTGTTTGAAGAACGAGGGAGATTTACGATTACCTTTTGTTTAATATTAAAAAAAAAGATAAGAAGTTAGTGAAGATAAGATAACAGACGGCCAATTCATATTTCCTGAACAAGTTCAAAATCTGTGACAGCGCTTTCAACTTGATTTACACCCGCCTGTAGGCTGGTCTCTCTGGTTAGTCTTCGTACAAGTTAAGAAAAAACGAAATTGATCCTTAAACATTTATTCACCTCTCTAGCATCAGCAATACTTTAGAAGATATCATTACAATGATTCCAAAAGTTGATCATCATAAAGGCGAGTTGTCGACTATCCACTTGAAGTAGTGAGCGATGTTGGTGTATACGCTCGGGACACCTTCGCTGCCGCAGTTTTCTGAACCAAACGATACGATACCGACCTGAAATACCAAGGGAGAGCAGTTTTACTTTCGTACTAAGCAACCATACCCGCTCCTCATCCTCTTATTTATTGATATGGTTTGTCTTTCTATAGTATATCGTTTCTTTGTTAAAGTACAAATGTAGTAGGTAGTAGTAGAATCTAGATTAAGTACTCTTGACCTTTGAGTTACACCCTAATTAATATTCGTGGCCTCATTATGAATATTATTAACTTTTGTATGGCTATTTCCACAAAACGATAGTAAAGAGCACTGGTCAATCAGACACTTTCGGCAGTTTATTCTTTGAACCAACCTGTTATATGTAGAGAAGAACCAAGCGATTTCCTAGAATCGAAACAGAATCTGTAGAACTGACAAATCCTGGCAAGATCCAGTGAAAAGAGAAGGGGTCTAGATTATCTGCTATCTTATTGACAGTGTAATAGATCTTAAGACGTCCTTCAGGTTTCTATATCTCTCTCACACCCTCTCAGACGTTTTTATAAGGATTTTATGCTTGTCTAACCAGCTTTCCCCGAACCCGAATGACTTTTTATGTTCTCTTTTACTGCAAGTCATAACATAATTATCGCAAATTCGCAAGTCATAATGTATTTTTTAAGAAACTTTCTTTTTGAGGATTTAGGGTGATGGCACCAATGATGGACACTGTTAGCTGACAGGCACCAGTAATGGACACTTCATTCTTAATTCAACTTTCATACGATCCTAAATTGATGGTTGCAAAACAAATGAATAACCATTATCTTCTGTAAAATAAGAATCAAGTGTCCATCATTGGTCCTTGTCCATTACTGGTTCCGTCACCCTACGTAAGATATTTAAGAAATTCTGAAGTTGACGGTTCCACCCACATAAAAATTATGACTGCCTATAATTATATCAACAAAGTACCTAAATATGACTATAAAAATATGGGAAACAACGGGCTCCCAAAGAGAAGACCTAAGGCCCTGTTTACACTTTGTTTAGTGCAAGTGTGAAGTTCATACATTCACTGTCAAGTGGCAAGTAGCTAATGTATAAACTTCATACTTGCAATTAAAAAAGTGTAAACAGGGCGTAAGTGACTTTTATATACATCCCTTTCCAGGGCCGGATTTAGAGGTGTGGAGGCCCTGGAGCAACAAAGAAGTGGAGGCCCCTAATTATTTTTCAAAGCTGCGCAGCAAAAATAAAAACCGCGCCATGAAAAAACTAAACGCAAACCAAACTACGCTTTTGATAAACATTTAGTTTATTGGCTGTGCTGTTCAATTCTTTTAGGTTTTAGTTTTTTTTATGCGCGTTTAGATATCATCCTTTTTCAAATAGGTTACCTATTATTTATAAAATAGGTTACCTCTTTTGTGGAGGCCCCAGGCAGTTGCCCCGCCTTAAATCCGGCCCTATCCCTTTCACTCACTGAAACCTGGCAGCTTTCCAATATCGAGTTGTAGGCGCTGACTATGTCAAGTCACCCTTACCTGGTAATACTGTCCGTCGCGACTCAGCAACAGCGGCGCCCCCCCGAAGCCCGAGCAGGCGTCCCTCCCCTCCTCCCCGCCGGCGCACAGCTGCCCCTCGTGCACCGGGACCGACTCCCCGAAGATGCGCTCGCACATCGCCAGCGGCACCAGCGGAACTTGCAGCTGCTGTTGACGGCTCACCTAGGGGAATAACTAGTCAGTAGGTAAAAGGGGACAAAAAGAGATAGAAAAGATAATGACATTAAAATTAGTTTTTAGGCAATGTTTTTAGGGTAGTTTTTAGGTTCCGTACTCGAAAGGAGACCAACGGGACCCTAATAATATACCTACGCTGGCTGTCCGTCCATCCGTGTTCTTTTGAACCGTAATAGATAGCGGGTTGTTTTTTTTTATAATTATGTGTTATTAGGTTATTACGGCGGATTTACAAACATTATTTTTTTGAGAAATGAAATAACGAAGTTCCCCATACAAGATGTTTTTTTCACAGACAAGCCTCAGAGAAAATAAAAAAAAATACTAAAAAATGGTCAAGTGTAAGTTGGGCTCGCGCTGATTCGATTCGAAATTGGAATATAGTACCTAATACCTACTGTGCGGCGGTACAGAACCCTCGGTGCGCGAGTCCGACTCGCACTTGACCGGTTTTCATATTACTTTAAGCCTGTATTCATTAATGGTTATAAATTATAAATTATAATACTGCGCCAGTTTCCATTCAAATATACACACTTTATAGCTTTAACAGCAACAAAAAATAACAACTTAATTACGTTTCTATTCATGTCGCTACAGTTTTTGCGCGTCACTCAGGGGACAGGTAAGGTCGTTGAATTTAAATCAATGTCCATCACAGATAATTACTTTTGTAAAACATTCGCCCCTATTACTTACGAATAAAGTTCAAAATGCTTACCAAGTTGTTCTGGCCGGACAATTTGCCCCATCCGACGAGCAAAGCGCGCTCATTTATTATGATTTCCGGCTTCTCGTTTAAGCAGATCGGCGCTACTGATACTGGAATAAATAGCGTAACAATTAGCGATGACATTGACGGGAATATTCGGCAATTAACATGAGGTGATATCCTAAGCCTTAATAATATTGTAAAGATCAATTCTCACGCAAGTAAGGCAAAGACTGCATAACAGACTAATACTTATACTAGCTAGTTAGAACAAAAAAAGTACATAGCTAGAACTTGTTTAAGTCGAAATAACTCGGTCTTAAACCAAAAAGTTCACTTCATAGACTTAAGGTAAATTAAGGTAGAGGGCGCATTATATCTACTTATTTAGAGACAAGCTCTAATTAAACGTATAGGTAACTCTAGCAAAGTACAGTACCATCGTACGTTACTGCATAGTATAAATAGACAAGTAGCTCGACTCCGGCCCTTTAGGAGATTCTGATACCTATTGCCGCTCGGGAGTCAGGGTTGTCCGAACATGTTTTTCAATTTTGGTCACCTACTTGACCATACCTAATTTTATCTATGATTTATAATCATAGTAGTTTTCATAAATTACACAAACCTAAAGTAGATAAGTATAATATATTTTTAGGTACCCAAGTACCAAATTTAAATTATTTTCCTTACATACCTACTTTTTGTATGTTGACCCTAAATAATATGTTTATAGGTATGTGATGTGATATGTAAATTCCTTTTTGACCTTGATAATGCCGCTTTCGCGCAAGGCGGCTTCCTTTGAATACATACTTGTCTGTTATTGGTGGTTTAGGCTTTGGGTACTAGGCAACGATACATAATTACTTATGTAGTGAAAAATACATACTTAATATTACTATATAGGTAGGCACATATAAAACACCTAAGACTCAGAAACAAATACCTACTCGCACTCATCACACGAATATTTGCCCCGACCGGGAATCGAACCCAGGACCGCTAGCTTCATAAGCAGTACTTAGTCACTAGGTCACTACCAACTACCTAGGCCATCCACGTCGTCACATGTTAACTAACACGCCACACTCAATAACTTAAATTACCTACTTAATACGTATTTATTTCACCTAAGTAGGTATCTATTCAATAGGTATAGGCAAGCCGGTACGAAATACCTCATTAATTGAGTAGGTATTTACATTAATCACTTGCAGCTTTTATTAAATCTGCATAGTTGTAAGTACCTACCTAAGCTAGCTTTAGGGCACAGTTTAGGCAATTTGAAACGAAAGAAAATGTCACGCTGACAATAAAATAGATTTAACAAAAGCTGCAAGGTGTTCTATAAGCTATAGGTAAATATCAAAAAATAAACAGCATTCTTCACAACACAAGCTCTAAATAGGTATGTAGGTACTCGCCTTTCCGACTCAAAAGGTATGTGGAAACACGATAGCTCCGGATTTCTTACACCGTTATTTAAACACCCGTAAACTGAACAATATTTTCTAGTTTTCGACAAAGACATTGTCGCTCGATGTTTTAATTTAACGCGCACTACCTACAAACAACCAAACGTGACCTAACGCAATGACGCCGCGACCCCGTCTAATCACCATTCCCGCACCTCGGCGAAAAGGTTGAGATGGAATGCCTCGCGGGCGACTAAGTAGCAGGGAATGTAAGCGTGCGCAACTGCGCACAATGCCACTTGCATTGGCAGTCTCCCCTCCTCCCCCAACGTCTACCGTTCCGCAGGACGGTCGCACACGACCTTGTTCAATGGAGACCATAGATAATTACCTGAATACTTCATCTCGTCCTTGAGAACGATCAGCGCGATGTCGTGCCGGAATACCTTCTGCTCGTAGCCGACGTGCACGATCACGTTCTCGACCTTGATGGCCTGCGTGGGCGGCGCGCAGAACAGCTCGGTGCAGTCCGGGCTACGAGCCGTGTCCCACTCGCCAACCACCACTGTTGACCTACAAAAATAGCAAAGAGGTTTTAACCATTTTAAAAAGTAAGCGCAACTTTATGTGGGCCTATAGTTTTGAGGAGTTCCGTCGATTCCTCATGGATTCCATTATCAGAACTTCATATTGACAACAATGGGACCAATCTGAAAGCGTAAACATTAAAATGATATTTTTTGTTTCAAATCAGTTCATAAACAACGGAGTTATGAGGTAACAACACTTAACAACCATTCAAAAAATAGAATCAAATTGAGACCCTCCTTTTTTTTTGTCAATTAAAGAGAGAAGAAAGTTGAAAAATACATACGTTGACAGCAGTGAAACAATGCTGTTACTACTACGCAACAAATAAGTTTAGCAATGTTTTACTGCTGTCCACATCGTCAATATTGTGTGTAAGGATTGACTTCTTATTTGCCTAGTACCTACTGTTCAATAAAATCGTTTTAACTCCAATCAGACAACTGGTGAAGATGGCTTGACTGATGGCAATGAATTTGCAGTATTACCATGTCTACTATGGTTCTCAGATCCCAAATTCGATCATGGAAGATGTATGAATAAATGTGTCATGGCTCTATCTGACTCTATATACATACGTAAAGTCGCGCTAATGCAAATTATGACGAGTATTGAGCTCTACAGCGGCGGCTTATAGTTTACTAGCTTCTGCCCGCGATTTCGTCCGCGTAGAATTTGCTTATCGTAATTCCCTCGGGAATTTTAAAATTTTCCGGGAAGTAAAGTAGCCTATGTGTTAATCCAGGGTATAAGCTATCTCCGTTCTAAATTTCATCAAAATCCGTCCAGCCGTTGCAGAGTGAAAGAGTAACAAACTAACACACACACACACAAACTTTCGCATTTGTAATGTTATCGTAGGATAAGATACCCACAATTTGTAACCCTCGGGTTTGGCCAACGCGCAATGCGCCGCTGTGAGTACCACGCGCTTGGATATGATGGACCCGCTGCAAGCGAATCTGATGATCCCGCTCTCTTCTGAAAACAAACAACAAGCAAACTAAGTACTCATGTTGGGTTTACAATGTTTGCATCTTCTTCTTCTTCTCGTGTCGATGGTTTTACTATATTACTCGCACCCAATGTTTAGATCTAGTAGAGAGTACACCATAATAAGAAAATAAAAATGTTGTACACAGCATCAATGTAAAGTTAATTAGTGAGCCTTATTGTAAGGTGATAAAATTCACAAAATGGTCAGTTACCTGTGTTGCCTAATCAATTGAATCCGTAAGTATGCTTGTGTAATTTTCAGTACAGATGTACGTATTGCGTATTCGTGAACAGTCAAATGTTGAAGTACGTTTTAGAACATCATCTATTATTAATATACTTACTTACTAAATTGAAACTTCTCTCACTTTACTGTGACTGTTACTACTTCTAATACTCGACTGTACAGACCGGCTACTTATTTAACGATAACTTGGCAAAGTAGAATTTGCAAAAAAAATTAGGGCGTTGTTCAAAGAAAGAACCATTTCCATCCGATCACTGCTGCCCATTGCGGTAGTTACCACACCGTGATATTATTATTGTTTTGCCTGTCCCCTCAAACTCTTCTTCTCCAAGCTAAACTCAAACCTAACTTACTGGTAAACCCGATCCTGGCGACCCACGGATGGGCCCCCAGCCCCTTATAGTCCACTCCCTGCACCATGCTGCGCCCGCACTTCTCGGTGCCGTCCTGGTACACCTTCCCGCACTCGCAGGTGGGGCAGCAGACGTAGTCTTCGCCGTTCACGTGGCCACAGGTCAGCTCGTTAAGGCGGTGGAAGTATCTGGAGAGTGAGGTAGGTGAGGTGAGGGAAATAGCTTCAATAAAAGCTGATTCATGTAAAAAACTGTTGAGAAAAGTAATTTTTTGTATAGCCATAAAAATAACATACCTACATTAGTTCGTATCTGTTTCTAGCAAAACAGAATTTAACATGGGGTTTATACGGCCGACCTGTTACATGACGTCACAGTGCACATCAGATCTCTCCGTCCAATCGCTTTCTAATTAGCAATTTAAAATGTGTCATCCATATTTCTTGGCCGATTTTAATTTTAATTTCACTTTTGGTGATCTCTTACGGTATTTTTATATTTTGTTGAGAAATGCAATTTAAAAAATCCATGCATGTTCCCTATTGTATTGTCTTCGAAAACTGAGTCCGTGATTTTGTAATCGGAGCTTAACGTGACAAAAAATCGTATTGTTCGATAAGAGACCAAAATTAAGTCTCGTTTAGACACGCGATCTATATTTTTTGTTTCGACGAACTAGTGGAAAGAGATCTCGCCGGCAGTGTGAACAGCCAGCGATCAACTATTAATATACCTACGTGACTCTTTTATTGACACGGGATCTATATCTTTTGTTCGTTTGTTGAGCGAGAAAATCGTCGATAGTTATTAATCGCTTCCTCGCCCTTGGTGGGACCAGTGCCAAAAAGGTATACTAGCTTTATGTTAATCCCCCCCCCCCACTTAAATGAAGTACAAGAACCGCTACTGCTTGCCTGTACCTATACACTCGGACGAGTCTCAACCTTGGTGGGTTTTTTATGCAGCTCCAAGCCAAGGCTACAACTTATATAAGTACCTAACTGCGCAGTGCCTGCGAGCGCGCGGGTCATCTTACGATTGTCGGGTAATATAAGAAACGAAGAGAACAACGGAGGTCTAAGAGAATAGCAACACCTTTGGTATTATTTAAAGCAACTAAGACAGGATGGTTACCACGAACCACTAAATTCGAAACTTCAGGTGTCGAGTCCCTGTTAGTCGTCACTCAAGACCAGATCGAGTGTAAAGTAGGGCCTCAGGTTTTAATGTGATTCAGCGTTCTTATTTGACGGGCGCTATTTTTCTGTCTACTAGACAGTGTCTAGAGACAGAATTCGGCTTTTATTTCGCAGAACTGTGTAAGTGAACTCAAATTGGTTGCCTAGGAATATTCTCCAAGGTAACCCTTATTATGTTGGATGGTTGTGGCATTTGCACGATGGAAGTATGGTAATAATAAAGGTAGTGGCGAATTTAAATGAATTGATGTAAATCTTACTTGTCTGACGAAAAACAGGAAAAGTCCAATAAATCTCCCAGCATTGGACACGTGCTTATTGGCATACAAGTTGTATTTGGTGGACATGGACCCTGAAAATAATGTGTAGGATGTACCTATTGGTAATTGTTGTAGAGTCGAGTTCATAAATTTATGTGTACACTTAGTACCTTTTCACATTAATCGCTGTGACAATTCTTATATGGCAGATTAAACATGACACTAAATGGACAAGGTATTAAAGTGTACACATATTTAGGAACTCCACTGTACGACCTATAATTAGAAAATAATTTCAAGCTCTATAAGTTATAGACGTTATACTATAACACTTACTTTTAAAAATAAATCGCCATCGTCATTTCCTTCGTTCATCCCTACACCGATTGATATACCTGAAATCAAATGCAATTGGGTATACGATATTATACCTATAGGTAGTAGCTATAAATTCGGAAGCAAAACGAGCCGTGGTTAAAGGCCGTTCCATGATGCCGATTAAAAAATCGGCATAAGGAACAGTCTTGTGTGTGTATAAAAATACACACACAACTTTTAAACCGGAACTAGCTTATTGTCTTGTCTCTAATACTGGGGTCCTATGGAAAAAGGGTTTAAGCATCCTGAAGTCAAGTGAAAAAGGGCTTAAGTCGACATAGCTCGTAATAAAAAAGGGCCTATACATAAACGGAGTATTCTAGACTTATATCCTTTTTCACTTGGCCCCCAGTATCTGTGAGTACGGCGGTAAAACAATTTAATGATATTTGATGCCCTAAGTTATTATTGTTATTGTATTGTATTTTATATAACAATAATTTTAATGCGTATATTTTTTTGTCGGTTCGCGTGTCTATCTGTGGCTTGCCATGTGCACGTATACGTTTAATAATACGTTTTATTTTTAAATTAAAGCTTATACAAGTAAATTATGGGTACAAGACAACGAGAAACATAACGGCTCGGAAACATTAATGCTTGTGTTTATCATATCACACCAAATATCTTATAGTTTCGTCATGTCCGTCCGTCCGTCCGTATGTCACATACATTTTACTCGAAAACTACAAGAGGTAATAAACAATGTACATTGATAAAATTTGTAGTAAGTATAGGTTAGTTTGGTAGTTACTACTTAGTTGTTGTATCGGCCTTGGAACCCTACACTGAGCATGGTCACAGACACGCTCTTGCCCGGTTTTTCAAACTTGAGTATGAACAACCGTCACTGAGGAATGACTTTCATCATCAAGGTGCGACCCCACCGCTGCGTAAAATACGGTGTCGTTGCATAAACAAAAGACGGGGTTATAGTAACAACATGGCGCCGTTTTTGACGCACCGTAATATACGCACCGTTAAGCAGCGGTGCGGTCGCACCTTTAATTGACTCTGAGTGCGACCGTAAGACTCCGGACCGGGCTAGCGTATGTAGGGTCATATCACTATCAACCAATACCAACTAGTAGTGTTACATAGTTATCTCAAGGGTCAGTTTTCTAACTACGGGTAATTGAAGTGTGGCATAAAAGTTGTTACAACGATACATACATTTGTTCAAAAAGTAAAAACACACCCACATGATATCAGAACGAAGCTAAACCGCGGAATAACAAATTCTTGTAAATGAGGCTAGTAGTTAGTAATCTAGTGACATAATTTTACAGCATCAATATTGCATGTTTATCACGACCTTGGTCCGATAGATTATTATCATTATGTCCATAATGTTCATATACTAATCGAGGCTGTGTATTGTTGCCTGCAAATTATTGGTCGCTAGTGCATGCTTTGGAAATGTTAGAATGGCAAAAGTAATTATTATGAAATGCATTTTACAATACAAGTTAATAAATATTTTAATTTTGTCTAGGACGTCGTTTTTTTCCTCGCATTCAAAGTGAAAAGTAGAGTGTTTAACGCGAGACCAAACAACCATAATGACACCCGAACTATAGCCGCGAATGATCCCGTCTCATTATCTATCTATATATATATAAAAGGCTAAACTGACTGACTGACATATCAACGCACAGCCGAAACTACTGTACCTGGAAACTTGAAATTTGGTAGGTACATGGGTTCCTTTCATGATGTAAGTGAGCACTAAGAAAGAATTTTCCGAAAGTCGACCCCCAACGGGAAAAAATGGGGGGAGTAGCGGGAAACTAATTCTACGCGTACGAAGTCGCGGGCGTCCTCTAGTACTAAGTATGAATGAAGGAACTGACTGACAGATCAACGCACAGCCCAAACCGCTGTGTCTAGAGATACCAAATTTGGCACGTAGGTTCCTCAAGAGGTCTAGGGGAGCACTAAGAAAGGATTTTCTGAAAATCGAACCCCAACGGGAAAAAATAGGGGGAGTAGCGGGAAACTAATACTACGAGTACGAAGTCGCGGGCGTCCTCTAGTATTCCATATAATAAAGGCGATTTCAAATGCAGTCACATTTATCTAATGATAGAGCCGTTATTTTACAGTCGGCCTTACAAGAAGCTGCACACTTTTGTACCTTGTTGCTTTAACGCCTTTGACAGATTAGTGCAGCAGTTCAAACATGACGTTAAAGTGACAAAACACTATAGTGTGCAGCTTCTTATAAGGCCGACCGTACCATGCTTGATACTCAAAATGTAACCTTAGAAACAACCACCAAAACATTACAAAGTAAAACGTAAGCCCAAACACTTATTATTTGACATACAATTTTAACGGAGCTTTAAATCTAGTGTTGTTGTTGTTAAAATTTAAATGAAACATCCTTTATCTTTAAAAAAAAACAGCCTAGCGCTCGTAAAAAACACTCAATACATGTATTAAAGTTCGGTTAAGCTGACAAAAACACTGATTTACTTACTTCCAAACTGCGCTTGAACATTCCACTTCAACACAAACCCACTGAACAAGAGAAACACCTCCGCGAGCATTTTGCAACATTATCTAACACGAGCGCGCATCGGTCCTACACTGCTGTCAAAACTATTTCACGACTGCGCGTGAGACGGTACCACAACAAAAATGATACGGTTAACACAAAGCCTCCGATTCGCCAGGCCTGCTTCAGGGGTGAACAACCTTTTAATGTGATTTATAACATATAACAATACTTTGATTACATTAATAAATAAAATAGTCGATTCTTAGATTTGAATTGTACAACTCTATGTATTTGGAGCAGCATGGTTCATTAAATATGCGTCAAATCTTGATTATTAAATTGTTTATTGTAGACAGGTAAAATCTTCTAATATACATCAGTAATCAATACAGATAGTGTAATTTAAATGGTCGGAGCATAAAAATATCGGGTTGACTTTTCTTACTAGGTGTGCCTTCGTTACATCCTTAGGTCTATTGCATTTGTATTAAATAAAATCCATTTTAATACTAAACAAATGTGCTATTATATCATTTTAATATTAAATAAGACCCATGGAACTGTCAGACTTTCAGTTTTTACGATTTAAATCAAGTTCAGGTGCATGTGCGCCTGAGAGTAATAACGCCACAAATGGTTGACGACCCCGGCGAATGTGAATCACCGCTACAAATTGTTAACTTCAGATTGGCGCGGGGTCTATTCACAGCCAGTAATTAAACCCAGTAACGAAGCGTCTCCCGCATACTCTTCTATGCAACACATAAAAATCATAAACCGATCATTGAAAGTGTTCCGTACCCACAGGTACCCACAGGGTGCCAAGCCGCCAACGGGACCCTATTACTAAGCCTCCGCTGTCTGTTCGTCCCTCCGTCTGTCTGTCCGGTGGCGAGCTGTTAAACATTAATAGCAAGACACATTATTATGCCTCTTAATGACGTCGTCATTTTTCAATATAGACATTAGTCGCCTAACTCATTTATTGCACTGCCGCCGGGTTGACAAAAAAAGACGTGATCACCAAAATGGCATGATCCTGCAGACAGGAAAATCCTGTTAAAACACACGCCATCCTGGCAAAAACTCGTCTGAGTCGAGTCGAGTCGAGTATATCAAAACTGCTGCATAAAACCTCTTATTTTCTATTTAGTACCTACCTTTTGAATTTTTAAATTATATAAAAAATAAGATGTTAAATAATTAAAACAATTTGTTATTTTTTGTCTCTGATAGTCATGGACGTTATCTGCACTAGTACCATTTAGTGACTTCCACTACGCTGTTCTTTTTAAATCGCATAAATTAGAAAAATCTTTGATCTCAACTTCATCTGATGGTAAGTAGGTACACGTATGGTAAGTGACGACTAGGTCAAATATGAAGGCTGGTTTGTTAAAAAATACTTTATTATAATGTTGTATTTTCTTTTTATGTGGGTACCCATTTTCTTTATCATCCGTTCTTTTAGGGATAGCAATAGGTACAGTCACCAGCAATAATATATTATCCTACATTGGGCGCAAAAATATCTGACACGCTCTTATACCTCTCTCTAGTACCTAATAAAGACGGGTAATATTTCTGGTGACTGTACTTCGAAAGTCTCAAATTGGCATCCACACTCGCTCGACGCTATAATTTCGTCAATTCCACATCCGTGCGCCACGATCTTTCTCAAATGCTACAATTTATTTTATTTTCCATGCCCTCCGAGAGATAATTGCTCTTGGATACCAATCTCGCAATCCTTTATCGTATGTTTTTTATTGTCGACTTCTTGGTACGGGACCTGTAATACGACCTGTTAAAACTTGACAAGTTTCTACTAGCGAACGGGACAGAGCTAAGTGAATGCTATAACTGTGTCCCTTTCACTCCCTGTAAATTGGTAGGCTTTTGCAGTCATAAATACGACCTCTTGTTCGTGGACCGTGGTGGTTTTATCTCCGCGATCTTTTTACTCCTGTATTGTGTTTTTTGTGGTGTGATGCCATCGTTTGCACCTCACAACAACGGACAACAGGGCAGTAAACCCTGCCAAAGCAAGTACTACGGTTTAGGTGATTCACTGTTAATATTTTAATGATTTAATATTACCATTTTATGTACCGTAAGATGTTTGGATGTAAGAGTACCTAACAGTAAGTAAAGTACAGCAGTTAAATATTATGCTGAAATAACTAAATGCTCTCTTGTTTTATCTAGCTATGTCTGTTCCGATCCCAATCCTGTCATCCTTCAGGGCCTCTATTCTACGACGATAAACAATATTGTCATTGGATTGCCATGGCATTGCTTATAATTCGCCGCCAATACTGTCAAGTTAAAAAGACCTATCAAAACGTTGATAAATAGGATAACAAGGTCCGAAGCAATTTTTTTTAACTTCGTAGAATAGATGTCCAGGCCTCTCCACAATTCCCAATTCATTGACTACTGAGACAAGTCTTTACAGAGGCGCTAGACAAGATGCATTACGCTAATAAGCGTTTCGTTCTTAAACCAATCGCGTCACTGGTAGATCACGTGACTTTTCGTATCACATGATCTACCAGTGACGCGATTGGTTTAAAAACGAAACTAATAGAAAGCTAGTAAGCGTAATGCATCTTGGCAAGGGCCTCAGAACTGCTGGCCTATTGCCTAACGCATTCGCAATCATAATCGTATTTATTTTGACAGTCCGAAGGCGAGTCTGCATACAAAATGGAAACAATTGTTCCACGTTGAAGTCGATTGCGTTTGCTAGTGCGTTAGGCAATAGGCCAGCCGGTTCGGTCTGCCTCGTTTAGGTTTGATTTGATTCTCATTCTCACTGAGTGGGAATTTTGGACCAAAAGCTCACTTGGTATGCTACAGATGTGACCAGCCCGCTTCTTGATTATTATTATTTATTATCCAAAATTGGTTAGTGTCTGACCTCAGTCTCACCAGATGTTAAGTGACGACGAGGTCGCGGGTGGTACACGCTTACCCAGAAAAAATATTAAGGTTATACAATTCCGGGAATACCTACAGACGCAGGATAAAGTTGTGAGCTAGTTCCCTGCTACAAGGGTTACAACAATATAAATGATAGGCGTGAAAAATGTTCAAATTACCAACTAAAATTTATTCGCTATGTACCTACCTACAATAGATGCTGCAATTTTCATCTAATTTGTCACTCAGTACGGACGGGCACATCCGTGTGGTCACGGGCCGTCGCGGCTTTGTCTACGGCATGTGAAAAATTACTTCCTAATCAGATAATTTCATACAATTACACGTTTTGGAATTTTAAAAGCGGTTGTGCCCGGGTGGCCTCAAACAGGGCGCTCTAGTTTATTGGCCCAATGATGAATAGTCGGTTATGTAGGTATTTTTCAAGTACATTCAGCCAGTATACAGTATACAGTGACATTATGATTCAAGTCATAAGATGTGTCAACCAAATTGTTTTAACTATAATGTCACTGTGACACCGTTCCATGGCGGGTCAGGGTTCCATTGGGCTGATAGTACAGTCGGCCTTATAAGAAGCTGCACACTTTTGTACCTTGTCGCTTTTACGCCATTGACAGATTAGTGGAGCAGTTCAAACATGACGTTAAAGTGACAAAACACTAAAGTGTGCAGCTTCTTATAAGTCCGACCGTACCTACCTGATGATACCTGTTATACATATACAGGGTGGGGCCTGTAACTAAAGCAAAAAATTAAAACGTAGATTGTACTCCTCAAACTAGACAACTTTCGTTTAGCAACTTTTTAAAATCATAAAGTTTTTAGATTGTTCATTTTTCAAACAAAGTAAATAGTATTTTCAATGTACTTAAAACTCCGTCTAATTGACATCGCCTGTCAGTCTAGTCACTCTACAGACATAACCAATTTCATAGTACATTGCGTGTTCGAATTAACTTGATAATGTAATAAAATTCAAACCGCAAGTTTTTTTTCAAAGTCGTCAAACAAACGTTGTTGCGTAGTTTGAGGAGAAGAATGTACATTTTAATTTTTTGCTTTAGTTACAGGCCCCACCGTGTATATTGAGTACTATCAATTTTTGTCCCCCAAATGTAGTCTTTTTTTACTTTTATTTAGTGGCTACTGGCTTGTAGCAAAATTATTGTTTGTGTAAAAGTAAATTCCTGGTTCATCAGTTGGGAGCAGGGAGTCCTAGACTCCTAGCTAATGTAGATGGTTTATAGCTGGCAAGAAAGAGCTTGTCTTGATGACAGGTGGAATTGCAATGTTCTCAAATGGCAACTAATCAACTACTTAACTCACATAAGCGGCAGTTTTTGTAATAAATAAAAAAAAACAAGTTCTACTCTGTACATCGCCTTCATGCTTCCAAACCCTGCGGGCCGATTATGGTCGTGTTTATCAACGTTAATAAGCGTAGATAAAACATCTGTCACTTTCTGACCAGTGGGTAAGTGCGAGAGTGACGGAAGCTTTATCCACCGCGATAAAGGCGACCATAATACAGGACCTGGCAAGTAAAAAAGTGGCCTTAATTTCACTGCGTTTTTATGAGATTAGCTATCGACTATTTTCTCGCTCAAGAAACGAACAAAAGATATAGATCCCGTGTCAATAAAAGAGACATGTATATTAATAGTTGATCGCTGGCTGTTCACACTGCCGGCGAGAACTCTTTACACTAGTTTGTCGAAACAAAAAATATAGATCGCGTGTCAATAAAAGAGACACAAATATTAATAGTTGGTCGCTGGCTGTACTCGCTTTCCGCTCATCGTCGGCGGGGGACCAGTGCCTTACAATCATATTGTTAACGACTCGGCCCTTACTATCGAGATAACAGAGCTATATAGATCATAATAATGTTAATAATGGAGAATAATAAGGACCTAGAGGCGCTAGACAAGATGCATTACGCTAACGAGCGTTTCTATTCGTTTCGTTTTTAAAGCAATCGCGTCACTGGTATATCACGTGACCTTTCGTATCACGTCATATACCAGTGACGCGATTGGTTTAAAAACGAAACGAATAGAAACGCTTAGTCAGCGTAATGCATCTTGTCTAGCGCCTCAGACCTTCTTTTGTAGAGCAACTGTAGACCGCAATCCGATCTCCATGCAAGTTATGTACTTGGCTGGTAGAAGAATAAGGCGCCTTTTCATTTTGACAATGTCTGTGTGTGATCGCCACTCAAAGAGAAAAAAGCACCATGGCTTAAAGTCACATACATATTTTATTCCAAATTAGTTCCACCTTTAACAACGTAAGATGCATGTTATGATCTCGTTTTAATCAAATTATTTGTTATAACGTATCGTGTTTATTTCAGATAATGATACCGTAGACGTTCATCTAGCCTTACAACATCTTACATCATACCAAAATGTCTGCATCTCCAATGAAGTTGTCCAGCGCCCCAAGGCAAAACGTTGTGTGCACCTACGTATGCCTTATAAGCAATATGAAGCCGAATAGATCGACGGACAACTTTGCGGCAGATAAGGCGCAACACGAGGATGAAGTGGTACTTAAACATGCTTAAAACAGCACTATGTCCAGTGCAATAGCTCTTAAAGTTTTTCAGGTTTAGGTAAAGTTTCTTGGACTCTTAGAATAATAACACAGAATGATAGTTTTATAAGCCCGACGCATCAAACTTAAAGCCACAAATGGAAATATAGTTCGTTCGTTTAAAATAGTTTGCATGCTTTGATGTGCCGCCAGAATATTGGTACAAAGGGGCCGCCGGGGAGCGCGCAAAGCGGTGTCGGCGACTTCAGAGGGTTGCAATGCATGCACACTATTTAAACGAACGAACTATAGTATGTAAGCGCAATCTTCTCGTACGTGCAGCGACACGCACACAAGCACAAATAATGTCGTACTTAGGAACTGAATTTGGTCTAGTTTGAGTGGCATCACATTGGTGCATGGATTGGATTCCTAAGTATGTGTTATTATTCTATGAGCTTTGCAATGTATCATTGTCCTTTACGAATACTTTAAAGTATGAAACACTTATTCTAAAAAAAACACGTTTTAATCTTGTACCAGTAATATTGCAACGATTTTGTTTCGAATTTTAGATAGACCTACACGAAAGTAGCTCGGCAATGACATTGGAACGATCCAAAGCTCTCCACGAACTCCCAGAGAGTAATAAAGAACCTCATGATGCAGTTTTAAAAATGAATATAAAAACAGATGACACCAAAACTGTTGCAGTAAGTGTGAATCGTTCTTCTTAATTAGAAATGATAGGGAGTTATAGCTTGTCCAGATGGTATGAACAGGTGGACCCGTTCACCTCACCTTTCACCAGTTCCTTCGTTCTACCTCTTTCATTCTGCGCTGGAGTGTTCACGCTATTGTGTTACTGTAGCATAAAATAGTGCCATCACGACGCTTGCTCTTCCGAAAGGTTCTGAATATGTTTGAAATTAGGCATGATATTAGGAAAATTGGTAGTGGTGAGGTGTTATTTTAAACAGTGCTTTAAAAAAAATTAAGTTTGATTTTTGTACAGCTCCAATGGTGGGAGATTATTCGTCATTTTCCTAGTGTCGCAAATGCTATCTTGAGATTTGCGACACTACTAACTCAAACCACGCTAACTACCAATTTATTTTAGCATGTTACGGAAAAATCTGTATCGTTTATTGATGAAATTGCAACAAGTTCAGATGCCACAGAGGATGAGAAAAACGAGGCTTACTCGTATGTTAACCCGAAGATCCTCAAACTAACGAGAATGCAGTGGCTCACCAACAGCCGGGAAGGATCCATCGACGCTAGGTGAGTGGACTGGCTCTTGTTGTTTGATTCGGAAATTAAGTCAATGTACAGCCATGGTGTCGTTCCAGAAAAAAAAATGCACTCACTGGTGTCAAGGTAAGAAAACACCATTGTTAGTGGCTGCCAAGAATCACCAAAGGTAAACACTTATGTTTTTTTATTACAATCTTTTATTTAACTTGCTATGTATGTATGTATGTATGTACGGGTCAAATCTTGCAAGTTAAATTTGACCCACTTCCCGTTAACGGAATGGGCTGAAATTTGGACCACGTATGTAAACCCGATGATAATGCAATATTATGGCATCTAAGTGGTGATCTGATGATGAAGTCGGAAGGTGGAGACAGGATCTCCCCTATTCTTAACGCAGACCCACCTTGTTAGGACTCAATAGTTTATCTTGATAAGCAGATAAAGATTTTGCAAAAAAAAGTACAGTCGGCAACAAAAGCTTGACACAGAAATGAAATTAATATGTTACCTACGAAATTTGGTATAGAACTTTTATTTGACACGACAAATATTTGTTTCTAGCCCACCAATGTCACCAAGGCCGTCGATCTCGAGTTATGAATCTGAATTAGATGAATACGAAAATTGTGAGAGTGAAAGATGCTTGTCTACTATCCTTCGCTTGGACAAGGAACACAATTTATTTGGGCTGTCTAATATAACTATCACTAGCCCAAAGCATTCAATTCGGAAAATGCCCCGAGAACGTAACAAAGCGGTATTTCCTCAGATGGCAATCATTAATGTTTGCGGCCAAGGATGCTGCAGACATCAGGTACTTACAAGCTTTCATTTAACTTGCTCACGGTTATTTGTGCCAGGGTAGTGATTCTTTCAAAAGCAAAGGCGAACGTAGGAGTGAATGTCCAAGCGTCAAGTTTAAGTAAGTAGTGACGTCATAGCGAACAAAACACATTTCAGCGCGTGTATTCAATTTGGCAGCATGGCTTCTCGAACGTATAAGGCTGCCTAATTGAGAATGCACGCGCTAAAATGTGTTTTGCTCGCTCTGACGGGACTATTTAAACTCGCCGCTTTGACTTCACTCCTGCATTCATTCGCTCACCTTTGCTTTTGAGAGAATCACTACCCTGTATCTTGCAACTCCATTTTGAACCACGTTGCAGTAATTTGAATCGGTCGTAATTAGTCTCTTTTGTTTTTGGTCGCATTTTAGGTACGTGACGTTCGTTATTCGTCTCATTCATTATTTGTGACTATCCTTTCCCGTATATTAATAAGATAAGATAACGTGTTCCACCACCTAAATTTTAACCGATTTCGAGCAATTTTTGCAGAGCAAAAAAGTTTGGGGACCTATGCTCTAGACAAAATTGTATGGTTACTCTTTTTACTATGATGCTGGAGAACTCAAAGATGAGAATAATTAATGATCAACATTGTAAAACCAAAGATAAGTTAAAAATAGGAGTTTGGTTGTCCGAATATTGTCTTAAATATGTATTCGAACTTTAACTCTCGATATTACGCATTAAAACAATATTTTCAAGCAACAACGTGACACCGTTAGTTTCAATCACAACGTCGTCGCTTCTGTAACGTTAATCTAGAATCGCGTGCTTTTTCGTCTTGATCGCTCCAGTTATTAGTATATGGTTGTCCCTTTCATTGATTTCACATCATCATGGAGTCACATCTGTTACAACAACAAATTGGAATAAAAAAAATTGCATCTTTATAACATCTAGTCAATTTAATTTTTAAAAATCCTTTAATACTTATGTTTGTAAGTAATAAACGGAGAATAAAGTGTGGATATTTGTAATCACGTACAGTAATCAGCCCTTGAATAGGGTTTTAAAGAAACACCTACCTATTATGGCCTAATTTGATAATTTCTTAGTTGTTTTAACTTTAATCGTGAAATCCTGAAATAGGTGTAGTTTAATTTGTTACGAAGAGTAATTATACAAAGTTTCAATTAGCTCAATACGGTAACTTTTTTCCATATTAACTTTGACCCCTCTTTCCCACCCCTTTATAATCATATCTTATTTTTTTATCTATATATATAAAAGGCAATGTCCCGGGTGACATATCAACGCCCAGCCCAAACTGATAAAGATAAAAAGTTGGAATTTTGAGGGGAAGTTGGTTTTGTAATGGAGGCGTCGTTTAAGAAGGGATTTTTCGAAATTCAACCCCTAAAGGTATGAAAGGGGGTTGCAAAGTTTGTATAGGAAAAAACATTTTTATGGTTCAATTTACTTGAAACTTGGTAGAAATGTTTTTCAATGCAAATAATGAGACACGTATTTCAGCGATTACTAAAATTCAACCCCTAGAGGGATGAAAGGGGGTTGCAAAGTTTGTATGGGAAAAAATACTTTTATGGTCAAATTTACTTGAAACTTGGTAGAAATGCTCTTCAATGCAAATAATGAGACACGTATTTCAGCGATTACTAAAATTTAACCCCTAGAGGGATGAAAGGGGGTTGCAAAGTTTGTTTAGGAAAAAATATTTGGTATACTCAAATTTACTTGAAACTTGGTAGGAATACTCTTTAACGCAAATAATGGGACACGTATTTCACCGATTACTAAAATTCAATCCCTAGAGGGATGAAATGGGGTTGCAAAGTTTGTATGAGAAAAAATACTTTTATTGTCAAATTTACTTGAAACTTGGTAAAAAAGCTCTTCAATGCAAAAAGTGAGGCACGTATTTCAGCAATTACTAAAATTCAACCCCTTGGGGGATGAAAGAGGGTGGCAAAGTTTGTATAGATCAAATATTTTTATGATTAAATTTACTTGAAACTTAGTAGAAGTACTCTTCAATGTAAATAATGAAACACGTATTTCATCGATTACTAAAATTCAACCCCCAGAGGGATGAAAGGGGGTTGCAAAGTTTAAATGGAAAAAATACTTTTATGGTCAAATTTACTTGAAACTTGGTAAAAACACTCTTCAATGCAAATAATGAGTCACGTATTCCAGCGACCACTAAAATTCAACCCCTAGATGGATGAAAGGGGGTTGCATAATGTGTACTATAGATAAAATATTTTTATGATCAATTAACTTGAAACTTGGTAGAAACGCTCTTCAATGCAAATAATGAGTTACGTATTCCAGCGACCACTAAAATTCAGTCCCTAGATGGATGAAAGGGGGTTGCATAATGTGTATATATAAAATATTTTTATGATCAAATTAACTTGGTAGAAATGCTCTGAAATGAAAATAATGATTCACGTATATCAGTGATAACTAATATTCAACCCCTAGAGGGATGAAAGGGGATTGCAAAATTTGAATGGAAAAAATACTTTTGTGGTCAAATTTACTTGAAACTTGGTATAAATGCTCTTCAATGCAAATAATGAGACATATATTTGAGCGATTACTAAAATTCAATCCCTAAAGGGATGAGAGGGGGTTGCAAAGAGTATAGACAAAATATTTTTATGAGCAAATTTACTTGAAACTTAGTACTGCAATGCAAATAATGAAACACGTATTTCTACCCCTAGAGGAATGAAAGGGGATTGCAAAATTTGAATGAAAAAAAATATTTTGTGATCAAATTTACTTGAAAATTGGTATAAATGCTCTTCAATGAAAATAATGAGACATATATTTGAGCGATTACTAAAATTCAATCCCTAGAGGGATGAAAGGGGGTTGCAGTTTGAATGGAAAAAAATACTTTTATGGACAAATTTACTTGAAACTTGGTAGAAACGCTCTTCAATGCAAATAATGAGACACGTAAAATTTAACTCCTAGAGGGATGAAAGGGGTTTGCAAAGTTTGTTTAGGAAAAAATATTTGGTACCTATGCTTAAATTTACTTTAAACATGGAAGAAATATGCTTGCTCTGCAATGAAAACAATGAGTCACGTGATAACTAAAATTCAAACCCTTGGGGGATGACTTACTTGAAACTTGGTAGAAATGCTCGATTCAGGAAAAACTTCCTCTTAGGAGGTAAAAGGGGGGGTAGAAAATTGTATGGTTTATTTTTGAAGTGAGAAACGTGGATAAAAGGTGGTAATAGTTAGTTAAGAGCACGCAAAGCAAGACTGCAAAGTTTATATCGAAATTATGTAATAATCAAAGTACATACCTACCTTCAAGATACAGAAAATAATCAGCTCCTGTGTTTTTCGAAAATCTTCTGCTAAGTGGGTTAATTGTTTGTATAGAAATGTGGCAAATTTATCTAGAATCGTATAAAATAAACGTAATGGTGAAAGAGAGGCAGTGAATTTATTTTGTATGTCAATTTTGTTGTTTTAAAGGTAAGCGCCATAAAATTAAAGTTGTTTATGTGGACTGCTTACTTAAAATTCACGCTCTAGACTTTTTTTTTTAAAGCCTTAGAAGGTGATGTAACCTATAACTGTACTTTCAACAGAAGTTCTGACTCTCCGCAGACGAAGTCGCGGGCGGAAAGCTAGTTATATATAAACCTTGTGTGTGTTGTTGAAGCGTTTTAGTGAAAACCGCATTAACATTGGTTCAGAAGTTTTCAATGGATGCGGAGGAAACAAAATTAAACAGACAGACTCTAAAATTTTTGCTGCTCATTCTGAGGGCCCTACAGTATTTTTAAGTTTATATCTCGAATGTACAGATTTTTTCCCTTCTACAACTTCATTACTCCTATACCAATCTATAGAAGATTATAAAGCATGTTAGATTTTTAATAGTTATTTATGTAACTGTTACCTAATAAAGCTTCTTAAGATACGAGTGCCGGGGATTTCATGCAAATTTTAATAGTTCGGTATAGGTACTAAAACTGTTTTAGTAACAGTTGTGATAATTTCTCATAAAAGTTGAAATGCGAAACGAAACGCCATTTGGTTGATGTCCATATTGAACGTTACCATGGTAACCAAACAAATCGATGGATATTAATCATCTATTTTTAGTAAATTAATAAATTGTAATTTTAAACACATAATTAGTCTCAAAATTTATTTTGTTTTTAATATACGTAATTTCAATTGGTGTTTAAATATTTAAAAAGTGTATTATAAAAAATAGGATTTCAAGTAATCACTAAACGCTAAGACTGATATCCGGAATGACCGTAACCGTGGTAATAACAATGCTATAATAATTATTATAGAACTGTTATTACCATGGCAACGCAAATTATAGAATTATTTTCACGCTTCGGTTACGCTATGGGTGGTATTCTGACACCATTAACGATATCAATATTGGCGGTTTATAGTACGCGAGTAGAAAAATAAATAAATAATTTACTTTTCAATTTTGCAGACTCATAGTGCCTTGCCATCATCATTAAAAGTAAGTGGTATATTGGTCACTCCTGTCTAGAATTTATTGTTGTTTGGAAGATAGTAATGTTTGATAATTTGTTACAAGTGTGGAAGGTGCCACGCGTTTTGCACCGAGAATCTATGCCCGTCTGGATGCTGCTCCGCGTATACGTGCAGCAGTAATAGTGATTCTCGTAAGGTAAGACCATTCATTCATGGTAACCCAACATTTCAACGAATTTCACTTCATCGATTGTATCATTTCATCGAAGGTTAGGTTAGGTTAGGTTAGACCGGTGACTACAAAAAAAACATGGTTTGAAAAATGCCATTCGATGAAATGAAATTCTGCGTAATAAGTTCGTTGAAAGGTGTTTCGATAAAATTGTAATTACTCTTTGCCTCCTCTGTACGGCATTTTTCCCTGGGTAGCGCTGTAGAACTAGTTAGGTATTTAGCCAAAATTACCCATAAGATTTTTTTTACCTTTATTGAATCCAATGTGAGCAACAAAAGCGTGCTCAAAAATCAAAAATACCTTTTATTAGCTACAGATTATAGGTACTTGGTATAAACTATTTAGAAAATTAGGGTCTTTTACACGTCGGTAATATAGAGTGACTATAAAAGCGCTTCGGAAAAGACCACCATTACAGAGTGTAGTGCCGCCCGCCGCAATAAACTCTACTACTTACAAAAAAAATTTACGATAGTTTTTTTTTTGTAAAACAGGAGGCAGGCTAGCAAGCGAATTAAAGATTATTATTTTCTCTTCGCAAGGTATTTTTATAGAGTAATAAAAAATAATTACTTACACTGAAATTCATGAAATAAATAAAAGGTTTGTTGAAGAATCACGTCAGTACATTATATTTAATATGAAAATAATAATCGCACGCGCATCTCGTACGTCATGGAAGCGCTAGCTACATAAAACTGACCCACCACTCTCGGAGTTGAACTGACGAAAACCCCGCGTTTGCGAACCGCAGTGGTGGCGCTACTATAGGTACATAAGTATTTGACTGAAAAATCGAATCGTAACAAGTTGCGTTTTTAAAATAAGTTACTGAAATAAATTCCCAGTGCGTGCGCTTATAAAGCATGCCGTACGTTACATTTTTTCCGGTTCTGAAACCGCTTGTGAAAAATCAGTGCGTGCGTGCTAAGTGCTAAGCCTTAAACTGACCTGAGGAAGAGAACACGACGGCGGAAAAACCATAGTCTGAAACCGGGTGTCGGGCGTTTTCGCCGAACATTTTTTGTCCGAATTTCACTTACCAACCAACTTTTCGCCGATGATTCACTTTGACATTGAAATATTAGCAACTTTTTGTACGTTTCATTTAGTCGAATTATTTTAAAGTCGATTATTATAATGACTTTAAACTTTTGGAAGATCTACTATTTGCCAAACCTTTCGATAGGCCAAAAAACTATTAAACGAGTAATATTTCGTCAGTGCAACAGTTCCCTCCCAGCCTTTTCTTTGAATATAATTTCGACGAACTGACTCATTTCCTAACCATCTTATAGAACTATAGGGTCAGGTTTGGTTAGGTTAGTTTTATAAAAACCCTGAAATATTTACAGCGGTATGCCAAATGGTATGACAGGGTCCAGTTAGGTGCGACGACGAGCGAAGCGAGGAGGAGCGTGTTAGGTTAACAGTGACCAAACAGCGCACGAAGCCGAGCAAGCGAAGCGAGCGTGCCGCGGCAGCGGCCGGCGAGTGCCAGAATCGACTTTTTTAATATTGTTAAAAACCATTTCATAACACAAGCCCAATAAAAAACATTATATTAAATAAATAAAAAATACCTTTATAATAATGTCCGAAGTCAAAATGGCATCCTTGAATCATTCTACTACTTGAAAGATGGTATTTTAAGAAGTGGCTTTACAAAAAAAATATGAAATGTATATTACTCTAAGTAAACCATTCTAGTACTCGAAAGGTTGAGTTTCATAAAGTGGCTTTTAAAAAAAAAACGTACCTACAGTTGCTAATCGTGAGGTTGGAAAATAAAACGAAATCTTTTGATACGTAAGATACATTCATGATCATTCGGCGAAATGAAATTCTGCTAATAATTGGTTGCGAAGTGATAATCGGCAATATTTTTTTTTGCTATAAATAAGAGAACCCTGAAACCGCTATAAGCATTTGATATCATTTTAATTAAATGTTGCTTTCGTTTCAGGCGCTTTCTTCCAATGGTGCCTTAAGTCCTTGCCCTGTAAGTACATATTTGTTTTATAAGTAGGTAGGTACTTTTAGTCCATTAATTTAATCGCGATTAAATTAATCGAGATTAAGTACCAATTTCACCAAACGATGTTAAATTTAATCAATGTTAATCGATTGTTAGTTCATACATTTTGACAGCTGTTAACGCTCTAATCGTCTGTTAAGTGGTTAACACGTTTGGTGAAATTGGTACTTATTTTGTTACGATTGATTGTTTAATCGATTGATTAGTTGACTAAAAAATTAATCGATTAATGCCCATCTCTGAGTCCAGGCAACGAATGATTGTGGATGAAATGGCCGAAAGCAGAAAGTTTGGAAAGGCGCGTGGCGTTTCCCGCGGTCCGAACTTTACGTGTAAAGGCCACTATTATATTTCGATGTATTTTACGTAAAAAAGTTATTTTTTTATTAAACTGTTAATTATTTTTATAGGCCCCTTGCCAACTGAAATGTGTCGGAGAATTTTGCGGTGGAGGGGGACTGACGGTGCGGAAAATAATTTAATAAATAAGTATACTTGCAGGGTTAAGGTAGAAAATGAAACATTTTAAGAAATTGTTACTTGGGCGTTTTCCATTACAACTTGACTTTAATTAACAAAACGGTAACTTTTTCCATTACGTCACTATATTTCTCATTTTAAAAAATAGTGCCATCTCAGACAAAACTCCTGTAGCAAATACAACCATTTTACTAAGGAGTGAGGATTGCAACTGCTTCGGTTATTGAATATGAGATTCAGCCTACTGGCGTATGAGGGCAGTACATAAATAGTTAACTAATTATCGTGACGTAATGGAAAAAGTTACCGTTTGTTAATGAAAGTCCTTAACTACGTGCGCTTTTTTTGGAAAACGCCCACTTATCAATAATGATCGGCGACCGGTAGCAATTTTTCGACGTAAGTAATGATTTTATTTAAATTTCGTGCACAATTTATATATTTAAAATGTATACAGTTTTACAATCGAGATTTTAACATGTCTTAAACGATGATATATCGGCTAACAACTATGTACCTCTCACATCTGTTGATGTGAAAGGGTACTTATATAAATGGATCCTCAATGTTCGATTCACAAAAAAACATAGAAAAGAATATGATTATTTTCTATAACAAATTAAACTTTGTGAGTTTTTAACAATGTAATTATGGTTTAATTTTTAACAACACAGACTTGTCCATATTAGTCATTACGTTTGACGTTAAAGTGACAAAATGCTTCCAGTCGCCGATCATTATATCCCTCCGTCCACTAGGATCCATTGATAGAGGATCCATTAAAGTGGTCAAGTGGACTTTTTGTACATTAAAATCCATTAATGGAGCAGAGTGGGTTATTGTATACTTAAATCCATTTGGATTCGTTTACACTTTTTAATACTCTGGAATCCATCAATGGATTCTGTTGCACTCTTAATTATTACACTTCGATCCATCAATGGATTTTATTTAACTTTTGATACACTTGATTCCATCAATTGATGGATACTCGTGGATATTTAGTATTCATTGATGGATCTCGGTACATAAAAAGTTCAATAGAATCCATTAATGGATCTTTGTACACTTCATCGTATATTTAAATCCATTGATGGATCCCAGCGTCTTAAAAAGTGTTAATGAATCCAAATGGATTTAAGTGTACATTAAATTCCACTCGAATCCATTAATGGATTTTAATGTACAAAAAGTCCACTTGACCTCATTAATGGACCCTGTCAATGGATCCTAGTGGACGGAGGGCATTATATTACTTATCAAACCTTTTTGACGTTAAATCCTACGTCCTAAATAATCTTAAACATAATATAAATATTAAGATTGAAATGCAAATGATAAAGGTACAAGTGCCGAGGTTAGAGCGGGAGCTTGCGAGCGCTCTAATTACAGGCACGAGTACCTTAAGAGCTAATTTTGTACCGTTGCATAGGTACATAACTTTTTCTAAAAGCTTAAAATTACAAAAATAAACAATCGCTAACTTTTCTTATACACTATTCTAGATTTTTCTGCTAACAAATTACTTTTCAGCAAAGTAATTTTTATTATTCTGATTGGCGTTCATAGTTTGTGAATTTTATTGTTAAATGTTTACAAATTTCATGCAAATTTTAATAGTTACTAAAACAGTTCCGTCAATTTATCATAAAAGTTGTAATGCCAAACGAAACGCCATTTTTTGATATCCATATTTAACGTAACCATAGCAACCGGATAACAAATCGATGGATATGAAGGATCTATTTTTAGTAATTTTATAAATAAAATTTAAACACATATGTAATTAGTCTCATTTTTTTTAATATACTTAATTTCAATAGGTACAATATTTTTAAACGGTTTATTATACAAAATAGGATGTCAAGTGTTTACTAAGCGTCAAGACTGATATCCAGAATGACCGTAACCATGGTAATCACAATGCTATAATAATTATTATAGAACTGTTATTACCATGGCAACGCTCATTATATAATTGTTTTCATGCTTCGGTTACGCAATAGGTGGTATTCTGATACCGTTAACGATATCAATTTCAGGGGGCCGGGCAGCTGCTTCGCCCCGCTGCAAATTTCTGACTTTCCCGGTGGATTTTTCAATTATTTTCTTTCATACAAACCTTGTCCTGACAATGACAAACACAACAAAAAAGAAATCAGCCAAATCGGTTCAGCCGTTCTCAAGTTATAGCGTGACCAGGAGATATCGGGATTTATTTTTATTTTTATATTATACTAGCGGCTCGCCAGCAGCTCCGCCCCGCTGCAAATTTCTTACTCTCCCAGTCGATTTTTTTTTAAATTCTGCTCTATTTTTTTTAATGTAAGAACTTTCTATGAAGTACTAAAAATCATTTTAAAAAAAGATGAATGAAATCCGTAAAGCCGTTCTCAAGTTATAGCGTGACCAGGAGAAATAGGGGTTCATTTTTATATTATACTAGCTGTCCGCACCCGGCGTCGCCCGGGTGTAATTTTTTTTTCATACAAACCTTATGAAAAATAGTTTACGACCTATTCTCAGACCTACTGAATATACACACAAAATTTCATAAGAATCGGTCGAGCCGTTTCGGAGGAGTTTGGTTACAAACACTGTGACACGAGAATTTTATATATTAGATATGTATATAAATAGATTAGTGGTTTATAGTACGCGAGTAGAAAAGAAAGGCTTGCTTTATAATTTTATATTAAAATATTGATCTTGCTTTGCACGAGAGATAACCTAACCTCGCCATTCTTCCCTAGGATAATACATTTATTTTCATTTTTATTATTTCAGCTCAAACTCGTAAAAAAACCACCACCCGGAGAATGTAGTGACGTAAGTTTTATTTTATGAAAAAAACTGTAGGTGGTTACGATTTACTGTCATAACTCATAGGGCAATCGTCCATTTTGAGTTTGCACTAAAAATGTACCACCCAAATTGAATTTTGTCAAAATGTTATTGTGAGGAAAAGTATTTTTTTAAATAGAATACCAAATTTAATTTAATTACATTGTAAAGTAATTAAGCCCGAATTGAATTATGTCCATTATAAATTAGGAGCGAAATTAAATACGCACAAAGAAAGTGAATGTAGTCTAATATTAATAAAGACCAATATGTAATATGTTGGCTCAAAACTTATTATGACCATTGATTTAAACAACTAGATAGCGTCGTCCGGACAAAAATGTCACGTAATGGCCAAGAAACAGTCGCGGCATCTTTTACATTGCTTATTTATAAACTACTAATAATATTATTTGCGTAGTGCACTACGCAAAAAAGATGAGACTAAATTAACGATACAACCGAGAAAAATGGAACGTAGTATGTTAGGAATAAAAATATCAGATAAAATAAGAAACAAAGATATTAGAAAGAGAACGAAAATAACCGATATTATAGAAAGAATAAGAAACCTGAAATGGAACTGGGCTGGACATACTTGCAGATTAAAGGACAACAGATGGACGAATAAAGTCATACAATGGTTACCACGGGATGGTCTGAGAAAGAGAGGTCGGCCAAAGAAACGATGGGAGGATATATTCAAAAAGCGCTGCGGAACAATATGGTCGAGACTAGCCAAAGACAGAAGTATATGGAGAAGACTGGGGGAGGCCTACGCCAAAGAGGCGACTTCCATAATAAATAAATTAAATTAATTAAATTTGAAGTAATTATTAAGTATCATATAAATTAATTAATTGGTTAATGTGAATTTAATTTTAAATTTTTAATAATAATAATAATAATAAAGCTAAATGCAATTAAATAAAAATAAAAATAAATTGATCTGATTAAAATGTTATTTATAAGTATAATGCACGCAACTGTAATATAGTGTATAAAATTATGGTAGAAATAAAGGCTTTTTTATTTTATTTTATTTACTAATATTATTTAACATCTGCTTGTAGTTTCTAATTATAACATTTTTTTTATTTAACAGAAAGAGATAACACCACAGAACAACACACTGCTTACAAAAGTAAGTTATTTAAAGGTCAGAATGGCAAAATTGCAGTTTAGATGCAGTTTTTGTGCGGTTGACATAACTGCATCTAAACTAGAAACCGACTGTACTTACAGTCCGCTTATGGAACTGCATTACAACTGCATCATAGATCAGTTTTCGTGTTCTGCTATCCCAGTTACTCGTAGAATTTAATGGAGTATGTATATGAATTTATGTTATGGGATTTGACGAAGTTGTACTGCTCGTTCTTTTACTTTGTTGTACTGCCGGAAGAGGCGGAGAACATTTCTATTGCAGTTGTAATGCAGTTATGATACAGTTTGGGTGCAGTTTTTGTGCAGTTGGCATAACTTCATCGAAACTTTAACAGCCGCGCAACTAGCCTGCAGCCGGTGTGACGATTGCGCAGTCGTTTGCAGTATCAATTCATTATGCCAACCGCGCAAAAACTGCATTCAGGTCAAATTCAGACCGTCTATTCTAGCCCAAAGTTCAATTCTTTAATAAATGGCTACTGCCAATGTCAAGGTTGGAAGTTACACGTGATCGGTGAAAATGCTTTTCCAGAAACAGATGCTGTTTGATCAGTTTGGGAATCTAAAAATAAGATATATTATGTACAGTCGAATTCATAAATATGTGTACACTTTAGTACCTTGACACTTTAATCGCTGTAACAATTAAATCTAAGGCAGTTTAAATATGACATTAAATAGACAAGATTAGTATTAATAGACAACATTAAAACAATAACTAAAGTATGGTTAAATAATGGTTTGTCCATACCTTTCATTGTGAAATTTCCATCTGACAAAGTGACAAAGCATACTTTAACTAAAAGAGGTTTACCTATAGAGCAAAAGTAATAGTGTAAGAATACAACTGCGACTCAAAGACTCATGGCAGTGGCGATTCATAATCGTTACGTAGCATCATTATCGCGTAACTGTGTCAGTGTGACTCTTAAGTTTGTCAAATGACTAACTTTTTTATTTATTTACTTCTTATTAACATAAAAAGTATTTCATAGGAACTGAAAAACTGAGATAAAAAAAAACCTAGTCATTCTTCTTGTAAGAATTTATGTTAAACAGCCAATCAGAACTGTTCTATCAAGTTTTGACGTAATAGTGTTCTGCTTCTATTGGCTGGCGACGTATGTCACGTATTTTTTCGTTTATACAGTTATGTAAGTACAGTCAGACTTCAATTTGTGACCCACCGTAGGTGCAAAGTCTACCTGACAAGCTAAAGCAATAAGGTTGAGTTTCCTATAAGGTACAAATGTTTTGGCATCTCTAATGTAATGACATTGAGGATTTCAAGCATTTTTTTAAAATGGGTCCTAAATTTACGTTTGTGACTGTACTACAAATGGGATATAGTAGGCCCTAAAGCTTAGTTTGGGACTAGGTAAAATTTGTAAAAGGTTGTTTCATGATATTAAATTTAATTTTTTTAATGCAGCCCGTGATGGCGCGCTCCTGCCACCACGTGCCGCGCTGCATCCCCCCCTCCCCCTTCTTTCCCTATATCTTGCCGTGCTACTGGCCGGCGCGGCCGGACACAGCCTGTACCGAGCCGGACCACTGTTTCCACAACCCGCCTTGTCTCAGAAGGATAAACTGCTCCAAGGGAATCCAAACAGTCTGTGTAAGTGTGGACCGTTAACCATAGCTGAAATTTGACTTGTTCCCCACTACTGCATGACTTGATTTTGACTAACATGCACAAATGACCAATGATATCAAAGTCAAAATCAATTTAGCAGCGTTGACGGAGCTTCGCTTTCGCGGAGCTCCTATTTCTGGGTGTTTTGGCCCTTCGGGTCAGCTGAAGATCTAACATTACCTCAACCTACCTCATATTTATTATACAAATTTTGATCAGTTGAGCAGTTTAGATGAGCAGCGGAGAAGTTAGTTTTTATTGGCATGTTATTTATTATGGGATTTTACTCGTGAAGTGGCTTTGTAACAGATATATGTCAAACATTCACATTTGATAATGCTAATTTTTCGACATAACCTAAAATGTCAAAATACCAGATTCTTAATATTTTGGAATCTCGAAATTGAAGACTATGGAATCTTGCATAGAGAGTAAACTGATATTCTGAAAATCTGCTACCTATATCACGGATAAGCGGCTTATAAATACAGCGCAAGTGATGACATTTATTTATTCATATGTCATTTTTACAGTCGTTGGATTGAATACTATAACTACTTACACTAATTTTAGTCTTGGCATCCATTGTTGACTGGTTTGCTAGGGTGAACAGGGCGGCTACCACGAGATACTAAAGCAGTGTTTGGTTCCCTATTGGATCGCATAATTTTTTTACGCATAAAATCGTTTGACCTGAAACGGTTTTTACATAAAAATAGTTTTATTTTAATTATAATACAAAACTACTCTACCCTAACCTAACCTAATCTACACAATAGACGTTTATTAAATTCTGCAATGTAAGCCTAAAAGGGTAAGTATATTGCGAAAAAATATATATGCGAAAAGTAAATATGCGTAAAAAAATTATGCGTTCCAAAGGGATCTCGTTGTGTTTAGCTTGAAAAAAGGGACAGAGCTATACGTAGCAGTTATACAGCTCGTCCCTTTCCCTCAGCCTAAACGGAATTGCTTTAGTATGTCATGGGACACCGTGCGCCGTCGTACTTGGTAAGGGGGCTATCCTGGAGGATATGTCACACGTAGTGTTGGGCAAAACATGAATTTAAAAAATGTGTGAAGTAACTCATTTCATTTAACACGTTCCCTGCCGGCGAGCCCCCAATGTGGGGTCATGAAGCTTTATTTCAGGAGTCGGTGCTTCCACTTTGGGGTCACATCCCCATACCGAATGCACAGTTGGACTTGTGACATTGTCAGATCGTTTCGTATGGGGACTGTGAACGTGTTAAAGTGGTACAATATGTCCTACCTCAAATGAGACGAGGCAACGCTATGAATGCAGTCTTAATCACACACGAATTTACTCAAATGTCTTTAATATATTTGACTTGTTTTAATTGGTGTGACATTAACAATGAGCATCGTGATGTGGTTGCTAGACAGGAGCCTCACGCATCTCTCCTTGGCAAACGAGAACTGACGCAGACCAACGGTGTTGAGTACTGAAGACCACAAGAACGTATGGATGAGCAAGGAGTTACACACCCTAACAAGGCCCGACGTAGACTTTTTAGCGTCCGTGAACTGGCTACGGTTTGGTGACCTCTTTGGGGAAACCGAAGGTTTTGTCTGTGCAATTGCTGACATTATGACGAATAATTACCGGAAATATATTCTGAGGGATGACACGGTCGACATTTGTCGAGCGTGCCGTTGCCCCGGCGAGTCCCTCAGACACATAATTTAAGATTTTTCGCATTTGGCCAACGGCGAGTACTTGCACAGACATAACCTCGTGGCCGGGATCATCCATCAGCAACTTGCTCTTCAATATGGTCTTGTTGAGTCTGAAGTGCCGTACTATAAGTCACACCGGCACCAGTTCTCGAAAATGGTCGTGCTACGCTCTATTAGGATCGATCTGTCATCACGGATAGGACTATTGTCGCCAATAAGCCCGATATCAACGCCGGGCAGTGATCGTAGACGTCACCATCCCGCATGACGAGAACCTCGTGAAGGCCGAGAAAGACAAACTCAGCAAGTACCTTGACTTGGCTCACGAGGTGACCGCCATGTGGGATGTTGACTCGACGATCATTGTCCCGATTGTTGTTTCGGCAAACGGTCTTATAGCAAAGAGTCTCGATCATCACCTCAAGAGACTCTCACTAGATGGCAAGGTCAAGGGCCAGATACAGAAGGCAGTACTCCTCGACACGGCACGTATTGTGAGGAGGTTCCTCTCTCTGTAGCCCTAACCACCGATAGCTTAAGCCCTGCCCCGCTGCCGGCGGCACTCGTAGGTTAGGTTTTTTATAATGTATATTTTTTGTATTAGTATTGTTATTTTAGTATTAGGTACCTATATTTGAATATTTATTATAAAACACCTAATGTACCTACAGAAAATTAAATAAATATCCATTTATATATAAATTTTGTTTTGGAGCGCGCACCGCATTCTCACTGCTTGGATTCATTCCAGTAGATAATTTAATAATTACATATTAGTTATATTAATTATTATTTGTCGTCCTTCTTTGTTTCAGAGGAAACCATGTGTCGACCCATCGCATCCTGAATCGAAATGTAAAAACATGACCTGTATAGGGGTAAGATATTCGTATATGTACTTATATGTTAAAATAGTTACAGTATTTTCACAAAAAAAACTTTTAGTTCCGTACATTCCGTTGGTACATTTAAAAATAAAGTATGTGAAATTACATACTGTATTACATTTCTCGAATACCTACATTTTACTCTTTTCAATTGACTTTGCTATGTCGACGCTACCTATGTTCTTTACCTTTACCTTTCAGCAAAATAAGGCATTGCGGCAAGAGTTGGAAAAAAAATTCGGCGCCTTATCCAATGAATTTAAAAGAACGGGTCATATCACGATTGCGAAGCCAACGAATAAATGAAGCCAAGTCCAGCACTAACCTCAGGCTCAGGCTAAGGATTTACGCGCCCGGGTTTGAAAAGAACCATTATAAAGCTGCGTATGTCATATTGATTAAACGACATTCGAGCTGCATTTCTTATGTAAGTGCACGATTGTGCCGAGGAGGTAACTGCTGCTACAGAATGCGCGTGACGCAGTGGTGAGTGGTGAGACTAGGTTCGAAATGGAACGAAACTAAATGATGTGAATTACTATTATGATCTGGACCTTAGAATTACCATTCATTAGGACTGGATAATAGGTACCCTGCCCCTTCAAAACCCCACCAGAACAAGATCCTCAGACGAGACCAGCCAAAGTAAGAACCTTATTACTTTTATTATAATGTTTTATCACTACATAGTATAAAACAAAGTCACTTCCGTCTGTCTGTCTGTCCCTATGTATGCTTAGATCTTTAAAACTACGCAACGGATTTTGATGCGGTTTTTTTAAATAGATAGAGTGATTCAAGAGGAAGGTTTTAATGTATAATAAATGCTGGTTTATTGTACGAGTGTTACAGAAAACTAAAAAAACCGAAGCGAAGCGAAGACGGGTCGCTAGTGTTTTATAATTACAACCCTTCAAAAGGTGCACCCAAGTGTGCAAAAGGGGAAAGAATTACAAAGTTCCAGTGTCATTATGTACAGTCAGCCAATAAAAATGTTCAGCATACTTAGAACCTTGTCATTGTGAATGTCATTGTCATGTGTGTCATTTGATGTTCTGTTTGAAGTTTACTATGACGACGCACGTTACTAAAGTGCTTAATATTTTCGTTGAGATACTGTACAGTCACCAGCAATAATATTATTATCCAACGTTGGCCGCAAAAATATATGACACGCTCTTATACCTCTAGTAATAAAGAAGTGTCAGATATTTTTACGATTCGTACAAAAAAAAGGAAAAACATCCAAAAATATGTATGAAGTCATTGTGGTATTAAATCGAATGGTCAATGTATTTAGTCCTCCTTTGTACTTGTTTTTTTGATATAGCCTGTGTTTTGTATATGTATACTATTTGACGAACAATATTGTAATCACGTTCTCGAAAACGGCTCTAACGATTTCAATGAAAATTGCGGTACCATGGTTATTCGGGTCAAGAAACCGATCTGTCAAGTTGTCATCTTCGGAAAAAAACGTTTTCAACCCGAGCGACGCGCGGTCTCCTCGGTACTCTTTTTTAGTCATGTACAATAGGGAGTAAGTATACATACTTACAAACGTACATACATTTACATTTCAGCATTAGCATATATTTTAGAATTAAGTTGATGTAAAAAAAAACTTATTTTTTTTTTCCTTGGGGAAGGCCTTTGTCCAGCAGTGGACGTTTTGCGGCTGATAATGATGAAGTCATGCAATACATGGGCGTTTTCAGTAAAAAGTGTACCTGATTAAGGTTAGGGCGCATAACGTCCCACTCGCAACACGTCCCTCCACCAAAATTACGTCCCATTCGCAAAACGTCTTCTCTGCAAATGGTCCCTTATGTAAAATACCCCATTCGCAAAACGTCCCTTTCTTAAAAGGTCCCACCCCTTTCGCAAAACGTCCCTATTGCATAACGCCCCTATCGCAAAACGTCCCGTCTGCGAAATGACCCATTCGCAAAATGTCCCGTCTGGAAAAAGCTTGTTTAAGTAGAGTTTTCTCATGGAAAGGAACGTTTTGCGAACGGGCCATTTTGCGAAAGGGACGTTTTGCGAACGGGTCATTTTGCGAAAGGGACGTTTTGCGAACGGGACTTTATTTATGTCAAGGGACGTTTTGCGAACGGGACCTTTTGCAGAAGGGTCATTTTGCGTAAGGGACATTTAGGAAAGGGACATTTCGCGAAAGGGACGAAGGGACATTTTGCGAGTGGGACGTTATGCGCCCTAACCCTAATTAAGGAATGAAATTAAGGAACTTTAACTTGGACAGTTTGGTGATATGAACCGACGCTATATCGCGTAGCTGTCAATTTCTTTCCATACTAATTTAGCACCGGGCCATAACGCCCATAACATTTCTCACGCCGCCCCTAAATCAAGTTCGATTTTCACGATTTTTAGTCATTATGAAAAACATAGGTCTGTACGTTTTCGTGTTCTTATTTTTTACCCGACTGCCGAAGGAGGGTAATGTGTTTATCAGTCTATATATGTATGTTTGTTCCTTTGTAGTGCTCTAGACACTAAACGCATGGGCTGATTTTGATGACTCTTATATGTCAATCGATTTGTCTTACATTCTTGTCTTGTGAGTGTCACTAAACATAGCCACAGAACAGAAAAAACAGTAGAAGTGTCAAGTGGGCGTGTAACGTGCGGCATAGTTATGCGGAGTTCCGCATAACCTACCATACTTTTATTGTCGCGATCGCTTATTTCGAATTTTCGTTATTTTGATATTTCTAAAATAGGAAATAAATCCAGAAGCATGCCTTATTGACCTTATTGTGCTATTTTGGAGTGTAAAAACGATAGCCGCACCAAAATCATTTTCCATGGTGGCGTGTTGTTTTTATGATAGTTTAAGTATTGGCGACCACAGGTCTGATACTAAGTGAAGCTCATGCCACTTCCACTGTTTTTTCTATTCCGTGCATATGACAGTAATCAAAATTCATTACGGCAATAATATAAAAATAAAGTCCACGAAATATGGCAAGAGGGGTATCGTTGAATGGGTATTTAAAAATCATCTGCAGGTTTCTTTCATCATTTTTCATTTTGAATGATCATTTAGGATTTATAACGATTCAAAGTTGGTTAGCAACAGTCGGGTTTTTTAAAGCTTGCTTTTTTGTTTGTTTCTTTCCAAGAAATATTTTATAGGGAAGGAAAACGTAGACCTAATGGTCGTAATATCTACAAAATATTCAAAAATCATAAACATCTGATTAGGTTTAAGAGGAGAGAAACGTTATCGCATTTTGTATAGAAATTTTTAGCTTCACAATCCTATTAACGCAATGTGACGTTTAGCGTCGTAATAGATTGAGGTAGTAGGTAAAAACAAGAGTACAGTTGAACAATTTATTAGGAAAAGTTGAAAATAATATTTACAAAAGATAAAGAACGACTAGGTCGCGGGTTTTTACCGAAAAGAGCTTAATAGAATATATCCCTAAAAAAGGTTCCACTCCCCTGTCCACGAAGATTCTTCAGTCGCAGTCCGGGATTCCCGGGATTGGGAATTTTAGCGGAGCAGCTTCAGTCCAAGATTCCCGGGATCGGGAATTTGTTTATCAGCGTGGAAACCTCCAGATCAGGAAGCCCGGGATTGGGAATTTTAGACAGCAAGAAAACCTCAATTTCTTCTGGCGGCAGGCTGTAGAGTCTAATCTCGCCCAGACTTGTTCCCTGAGAATCCCGGGTAAAAAAAAACCCATTCACTATTTTGTTAGAGAAATATGTGTTTGTGACTGCGACATTAATAAAGGATAATAGGTAGCGAATCACGTAGCGTAAGACAGGTTAAGTAGAAACCCAAACACCAGTTAATATGGAAGGATGAGGCAGTCACAAACGAAAGGTTAAACATAAACAAAAAGATAGAAAACAAAGGTACGCAACACTCACCCGATTCCGGGGAAAAGTAAACAACAAAATTAAAATAGAACTCGTAGGAGTTTTACAACAAATATTAAAATACTACATTTTAATCTTCTCCGTAATTATAATTTTCCGTCGTCCTTCAGTTTTTTTCACCAAAACGTCAACGTCCTTGCGCGAGCCGGGAAACCAGCCAGTATTAAAACTCAAAGCCGCGCTAAAGGCTAGATAGCGACCAAAGAGTTTCAAAAATCACAACCGTTACATACCCCCCTTTTTAGGTTAGGATTTTAACTAATAAAAATCCCCTATCTCTATATACAGTTTAATAGTTATAGTTTACAACATTCAAACTTCTATTCAAACATACCTCCACATTTCATTCATACATCACGCAACTAAAAAAACAATAAGCACTTGACCTCGTGTTAATGCGCTCTAATAAACTGAGTAGTTCATAACTATCATGAAGTACTCTCATATAACTATTAAAGGATTCAAATAATAAGTCCAATAACCTTTACCAATATCTAAATGCAGTTGCTGTCAAGACATTAAAACCTTTGCAGAAGATTAAAAGTCCTATTTTTTGTAGAGTAACCTTACACCTGCTATCCGGTAGAGGACAGTAGAACGAAAAAGATACTCAGAATAAGATAATAGTAGCATTAGAACATATAGGTAGTTACAGATTAAAAGACAAATAGTGTAGAGATAGATGTAGGGCAACTAATTGAAGCAATTAGTCCATATAGTTAGATAATTTAAAATCTTTAACATGCCAATCACCTATATTATTACCATGTAAGTCTTCAAGTTCATAGACTAGATTCGACTTTTTAGAAATAATTCTACATTTCATAAATTTAGGAGCAAGCTTTTTACAAAACATGTTGTTCTTGTCACTTTGGAAGAAAGTTTTTTTCCAAATTATGTCACCGACTTTGAAATCGATATCCCTGCGGCGCAGATTGTAATAATTACTATTTCTAGAGTGAGCTTTAATTAAGGAAGACTGGACTTTATCAAAAATCTTCCTTAAGTAACCCAAGTTTTCAGCATAAATATCCCTAGGTGTGAAAATAATATCATTACCGACGTCTGCATCGATGTAATGAGAACCACAGCTGACTAACTCGCGACCAAAAACAAGAAATGCTGGTGTATAACCAGTAGACTCATTAACAGATGAATTAATAGCAAATTGTATCTTGGGAATATTAGAATCCCAAGACCTATGATCACCTTCGATAAAGGTAGATACAGCTGTCATTATAGTCTTGTTATAGCGTTCAACAGTATTGACTTGAGGCGTGTACTTAGGTGTAAATTTTACATTAGGAATATTGTATTTTAGAAACAACTGTTTTAACGTGTTACTAGTAAATTGTTTTCCATTGTCCATAAGAACAGTACTGGGTATGCCATGAATAAGGAAAACGTTCTCTTCAAGAATCTTAGTTAAAATCTCAGATGTTGCGCGACGGATAGGAAATAAGAGACAGTATTTGGAAAAACAACATGTAACTACAAATAGAAAAGTGTTCTGCTTTCTTGAAGGAGGTAGAGGACCTACAAGATCCATGCTCAACATTTGAAAGGGACGAGAACAATCTTTAGGACGACCCATGACACCAAGAGTTGAGTGATTGGTATGTTTATGAGCAATACAAATGTCACAGTTCAAAACAAAATTAGATACGTCACGATGCATATCAGGCCAGAAATATTTTAAGGAAAGACGTTTGTACGTTTTGAAAATACCTAGATGAGCAGAAGTAGGTTCAGAGTGATTTTTAGAAATCACCTCACTTTTGAACTCTTGAGGAATAACTTCCTTCCACTCAAACTCTCTAGTAAGAGGATTTAAACTCTTTTTATAACGGAAAAGCTTGCCGTTGGACACTTTATAGTTAAGAAACGAAGTAGGGGCATTTTGACAACCATTGTAGATGTTTAAAAACCAAGCGTCCTTAGTTTTATAAACCGCGTCTAGATTGGACAAATCCTGATCAATGATAGCAATATTTACAGAACGAGATAGACTATCGGGAACAACATTTTCAGAACCACGACGATGTTTGATCTCAAAGTTGAAAGAAGAAATGCGAACACCCCATCGAGCCAAGCGACCTGTGGGATTGTTGAGGTTCAGAAACCATTTTAAGGATGAATGATCGGTGAAAACTGTAAACTTTTGACCATTTTCTAAATAACACCGCCAATGTTCAATAGCAGTCAGCACAGCTAGAGCCTCTCTTTCAGTCGCACTGTAATTTCGTTCCTTACTACTCAGAGACTTGCTCATGTATGCTATGACTCTTTCTTCGTCATTAATAACCTGTGTCAAGACAGCGCCGACACCGTAGTCACTAGCGTCAGTGTGAACCTGAAAAGGTAGTAAATAGTCCGGACATGAAAGAACCGGCGAGGATATTAAAGCTTCCTTGAGAGTAAGAAAAGCCTTATCCGCGTCAGAAGACCAACGAAATGGGGGAGAATGTTTAGCTTGAGACGTTAACTTATTTAACGGAAAAGCTATAGAGCTGAAGTTTGGGATAAATCTGCGATACCACGAGGCTGTTCCGATGAAACGTCTAACTTCCTTGCGATTGGTAGGAGTTGGGTAGTTGATAATGGCTTCAACTTTTTCAGGGTCCGGCTGTAGGCCATTTGAGTCCACAACATAACCCAAATATCTTAATTTAGACCTGAAAAATTGGCATTTTTGGTAGCTAATAGTAAGATTTGCCATTTTTAACTTTTCAAGGACGCGCACTAGTAATGAAATATGTTGTTCAAAGGTTGGTGAAACTATAATAATATCATCGATGTAAACAAAAACCTTGTGTTCAAACTCAGGACCGTAAAACAGCATATCAACCAAGCGTTGTTGCGTTGCAGGAGCATTTGTAAGGCCAAAGGGCATAGAAGTAAATTGAAAAGTGCCTCTACTGGGAATGTAAAAAGCGGTTTTACACCTATCCCCCACTTTGATAGGAATTTGCCAAAAACTTTTGGATAAATCCAAGCTAGAAAGATATTTTGCATCACGAAGATTATCTAGAATTTCTGAAATATAAGGAATACTGTAGGCATCTTTAATAGTAACAGCGTTGAGCTTACGACTATCTAAGCAAAACCTTAGCTCGCCATTTTTCTTGGGTGTTAATAGAACAGGAGACGACCATGGACTTTCGCAGGGCTCGACGACGTTCTCTTGTAACATTTCGTCAAGTTGTTCAACTAGAATTCGTTGTTTCTCAGGGGACATTCTGTAGTACCGCTGACGAATAGGAACAGCATCTCCAGTGTCAATATTGTGAGTAATAAGCGAAGTACGACCGAGACCACGCTCTGCATAAGAAATATCACGGAATTGCGTGATAATGTGATCAGCAGTGACTTTTTGTTCCTTAGAAAGTTTTACATAATCACATATGTGTGGGAAAAGATCCGACGATATAGTGTCCAGAGAATCAATGTCTTTAGTCAACATGATAGAATCTAGATTTTTAGGAAATAGATTAAAAAGTCTCCAGAAATCCATACCTAAAATTAAGGAATTTTGAATTTCGGGTACAACAAAAACCTTTAAACAATGTAGTTGATTTTGGAATGAAACAGGTAGGAAAATTACTCCAAAGCTTTTCAATTTTTGACCTCCTGCAGCAACAAAATTCAAGGGTTCAGTCATAGTTAACTTAAAACCAGCATCTAAGAAACGCTCATGGTAGTTTTTCCTAGAATGGTTACATTTGAGCCAGAGTCCAATAAACCATTAATCTTCACACCATTAATTTCGACCGCAACGAATGGTCTACTAATACCATGTTCAGTTTTATTTTGTGAGTTGTGGATTGCAGTTACAGAATAGCATGAAAAAAATTTAGATACAAAATCTAGCCACGATTTCCAATCATTATTGTCAAAGTTATTATTAGTTTTACTGTGCATTTCAACAGCACTGCAATCCACAGTTTCTAGTTTTTTGCGTTGCGTGGTTTTGAATTACAATTTGTGCAGTCAGGATATCGAGTACCCTTATTCCCACATTTAAAGCAGATGGGGAAATGAGGTAGTTTGCACTCACCTAGAGAATGCGTGTCGCAACGACATCTGGGGCAATACTTGTTGCCTGGAGCTAGAACAACTTTAGAACAACTAGGCGTAGCTTGAACAGCGTCCGTAGAAGTAGGCTTCTCATGAGTAGTTTTATTTTTATCGTCGTTGTAAGTATTTGAATAGTTTGTATTTTTAATGTATCTACGAAACATATTTTGTCCAGTGTTTGAATAATTTTTGTTAGGATAGTAGTTTGTATATTTTTGTTGCTTTGTATAAGCAAATTCCGGTGCTAATGTTTCTGAAGTTACCCTTGGAGGCTCATGAAACAAGGATTGACGCGATTGTATGCTTTCGTAGTTAGAGCAGATCTTTTTTAAAGCATCAAGGTCCTTGATTTCTGAAGAAGCAGCTAACGTGCTGCCATAGCAAGGTCTGATGTTGTGAAGAATAATCTCGAGCTGATCAGCTTCTGATAAAGGTTTGGACAATCTTGACCACATACCGTGCATAATAGATAGGTAAATTGTGATATTTTCAAGCTCACCCTGAGTACGCGACCTAATTTCAGCTAACAAACGATAATCATAGTCTTTTTGACAGAAATCTTGCTTAAGCAAAACTACGACATCACTCCAGGTTTCGACTTTATCCCTAATACACCGAAACCAATGTAAAGCATCATCGGTAAAAATTTCGGACGCAAATTTCAATACCCTTTCACTACTAATGTTCCTTGCATTCACAAATTCGTCAACCTTTTGTATGAAGGCAAGGACGCACGATTTACCTGAGTATTTCAGTTTAGTTAAATCTGAAGTTAGATTTCGATCACAGGTGACTGTTTGGGTATCAGGTTCCAAAGTAGTAACGGTATTTGACTTAAATCTCAAAGCCGTTATATCTTTATATTGACTATTGAAAGCAGCACAGTTAGCCTTATATAGTTCAGCCAAGTCAGGATCAATATTAGAAACTCTGTTAGTCCTGTGGTATACGTGATGAAGCAGATTCTCGGTGCGCAAGAACAAATTCTTAACAAATTTGCTCTTTAGAGACGTAATCATAGATTGAGATTTTTGGAGACATTCTTTGATAGCATTCAGGTCATCCGCAGGCTCTAAATGTGATTCCAAGATATCTTCAGCAGAAATAGATAGCTTGACAATTTGACTACGAAGCTCTAATACAGAACCGACTGAACCTCCTCTTAGTACAACTTCATATTCCAGTTCAGATTTTTGAAGTGACAAGTATTTAATTGGATACGACATGTTAATAGAGACTAAAATAATCCGCAAGAAATTAGGTGCGTGTTGCGTCGAAAAAAGGACAGCATGACAAAATCTTAACCTAGGTACCTACAACTAAGTTTATCGACCACATCAATACATATTAAAAGTGTTAAGGACATTTTCTAATAATGCTCAATTCAGTAAATTAAGTTGGGCGCCAATGTGACGTTTAGCGTCGTAATAGATTGAGGTAGTAGGTAAAAACAAGAGTACAGTTGAACAATTTATTAGGAAAAGTTGAAAATAATATTTACAAAAGATAAAGAACGACTAGGTCGCGGGTTTTTACCGAAAAGAGCTTAATAGAATATATCCCTAAAAAAGGTTCCACTCCCCTGTCCACGAAGATTCTTCAGTCGCAGTCCGGGATTCCCGGGATTGGGAATTTTAGCGGAGCAGCTTCAGTCCAAGATTCCCGGGATCGGGAATTTGTTTATCAGCGTGGAAACCTCCAGATCAGGAAGCCCGGGATTGGGAATTTTAGACAGCAAGAAAACCTCAATTTCTTCTGGCGGCAGGCTGTAGAGTCTAATCTCGCCCAGACTTGTTCCCTGAGAATCCCGGGTAAAAAAAAACCCATTCACTATTTTGTTAGAGAAATATGTGTTTGTGACTGCGACATTAATAAAGGATAATAGGTAGCGAATCACGTAGCGTAAGACAGGTTAAGTAGAAACCCAAACACCAGTTAATATGGAAGGATGAGGCAGTCACAAACGAAAGGTTAAACATAAACAAAAAGATAGAAAACAAAGGTACGCAACACTCACCCGATTCCGGGGAAAAGTAAACAACAAAATTAAAATAGAACTCGTAGGAGTTTTACAACAAATATTAAAATACTACATTTTAATCTTCTCCGTAATTATAATTTTCCGTCGTCCTTCAGTTTTTTTCACCAAAACGTCAACGTCCTTGCGCGAGCCGGGAAACCAGCCAGTATTAAAACTCAAAGCCGCGCTAAAGGCTAGATAGCGACCAAAGAGTTTCAAAAATCACAACCGTTACAGCAATAATATTACATTTTCAGATTATCTTTAAACTGACAGCGATTTAAGAGCAGTGTGTAGGTTAATAACTGAATGCCATCCAACTTGGCCTGGCGTTTGACTTCTCCGTACGACAGACGAAGAATCGGATGCCAAGACAACGTGACCTTGACCCCTCCGAGAAAAACTCCGCTGTAAGTAAACAAAAACTGCCTTAAAAAGTGAAAAAGTAATTTAATCGTTTTAAGTACAAAAATGTTTACAGATATGACGTCAAGTCAGAAAACAACAATTCATCTTTCACTTTATATTGAATTAGTTAACCGCATTGATTTTTTACCTATCCTAGATACTTCAGCCGGTAAACCAACATAAGTACATACACTGACCTTTTAACTGCCATTGTTTAAAATATCGTAGACCAAAAACTCACCAAGTACAGTCAACTACAAAGAGATGTATCCACTTTTTCACCTTATGTGGATGAAAAGGAAATAAATACCTACCTACACGGGTAAGCTCCAAAAAGTTGGACATTAAAATTTTCTGTGAAACTATTCCGTTGTGACCCGAAAATTAGCCATACAATTGTAGGAATACTTTTCGCCGCACAACGAAACTTTTTCAACTTTGTTGTTTGTAAATGGTTAACTACGCTTAACTATAGTCAAACTTTTTGGTCCACACCCACATGTGCATGGTCTCTTTGTAGTCGACTGTACTTATAAATTATTCCTCTCAATAGACGATATAGGTAAGACATCAAATATCTAGCCCATTTTGCCAACGTCTTATACTTGAGGGCTTCCATACATAACTGCGAATTCGCATCGCATCGCAAATATTTTAGTGAGTTCCTGGCGATGCGGCGTCGTATCGCATCGCATCGCAGTTATGTGTGGGAGCCCAAAGACAAAATGTTTCTATGAAGGGTACACTGAAAAAACATGTCACGTCACTTTTTTTTAAATCTTACTAATATTATTTCTCTGTAAAGAGTCATCAGTATCTCGCGACTTTTATAATGTTATTTAATACTTATAAAATCAGATCTATTGTCATACATGGGAATCACTTGCATTTTTGTACAAATAAGTTCTGTTATTATATTTGTGATATTAAAATTACCATATGATTTAGAAAAAACACGGAGTTCCAGTGCGACCCTGCCATCATATAACCAAAAAGAAGGTAGATATCTAAATTATAATTAAACTTACCTATTACGAATTAAAGTTACGCCCACACCGGTGCTTAAAATACGGTGACGGTACGGAATCGCAGTGACGCGTCGTATCAGCACCGTTTTTGACGCAAGCTCCACACACCAATGCTTAAAAAACGGTGACGGTACGGAATCGCAGTGACGCGTCGTATCAGCACCGTTTTTGACGCACGCTCCCCTCACCGCTGCTTAAAAAAAGGTGTCGTTGCTTAAACAAAAGACGGGGTCATAGTAACAACATGGCGCCGTTTTTGACGTACCGTAATATACGCACCGTTAAGCATTGGTGTGGAGGGCATGCGTCAAAAACGGTACGGATACGACGCGTCACTGCGATTCCGTACCGTCACCGTTTTTTAAGCATTGGTGTGTGGACCTTGCGTCAAAAACGGTACTGATACGACGCGTCACTGCGATTCCGTACCGTCATCCCGTCCCCAATGTTGGGTACTAGACCACGATAAAATTACTTATAAAGAGAAATACATTCCATTAATACATAGAAAACATCCAAGACTCAGGAACAAATATTCGCGCTCATCACACAAAATATCTGACACTGCCGACACTGACATTACCGGGATTTGAACCCGAGACCGAAGGCAGGCTCACTACCAACAGTACCAACTAGGGTAACGTGTCGTCAAATATGTATTGAATAGCTATTAATCAATCACCCTGATGGGTGATTGGAGTGGATGGGAGTGGGAAGGCAGACGTAGTCACGTCTGCCTTCCCACTTACATACATTAACGCATTCACTGCCACCGACGCATATATATGCGTTCATTGTCATACAAGTTTGTTCCTAGGCCACACCCCCTGGCAGTGAATGCGTTAAGGTAAGGTAGTGTAAGTCCGCCTACGGGGCAAGTGCGTCAAACCAACAACCGTTGGGCATGTGCGACATACCATATATTTTTTAGGAGATATTGGTGGTTTGACGCATTTGCCCCGTCGACGCACTTACCCCACCACCGTACCTTATGTACAATCGAGTTCATAAATATGTTTACACTTTAGTACTTTGTCACTTTAATGCCCGTGGCAATTCATATAAGAAAGTTTAAACATGACATTAGATTGACAGGGTACTAAAATGTACACATTTATGAGCTGGACTGTAAAATACCCTCTTTATTGGGCAGTAGAGTCGGCATACAATTAATGCCATAACATTGTTTTTTGCAGAAACGACATGTGCTTTGTCAATGCATTTTGCCTATGTGTGAAAATTGTTTTGTGAGAAGACCCGAGGTTTCCTTTTTTTTAATTCTTATTCTTATTATTATGGTCAATGTTTGTTAATTTGTTTGTTCCGTCTTCACGATGCAACTCCTCGAATGATCGACGTGAACTTTGGTAGATATAATTTGTGGCCCGGAGACGGACTTTTACTTTGATTCCTGAAAATGGGCAGTTCTCGGGGAAATAGTGATAAACAACTTCCATGCAGACGGCGTCGCGAGGTGAATTTTGTTATAAAAAATACATATTATAGAATACGCATAAAATAACAAACATTGGTAACTGTCGCCATATCGCAAATGTTAAAAAATCTTGAAAAACTATAACTTTTATAGTAAAGTCATATATATATATATATATTTAAAAGCAACCTAAATGTACAATACTTATATCCAAATTACAAGAAAATCGTGTCATCAGCTTGGGTAAAAAAAAATATTTTCCTTTTTCTTAATTAGGTATTTCAAAAACCACAAGCATTTGAGGGTTCATATTTTGTTAAAATTACATCATACTTACATTAAGGCAAATATTGCAGATAGGAAAACCATTTTCTCGCCAAGGGCAGTTTCACCATGCTTACCCGGCTAAACCCTTTATCTGCTGCTACATTATTTAAATCGTAACATTCTAAAATCCAGATGTTTTGGTAAAGAGGCATTTAGCGTTCTCGTCTTTAGTATAGCCACAAAGACATTACATAATCCAGACGTTTGAGCGATAATATCAGTTGGCGATAAAGTTTATTTGATAGGTACAGTCGGCCTTATACGAAGCTGCACACTTTTGTACCTTGTCGCTTTAACTCCTTTGACAGATTAGTAGTGCAGCAGTTCACACATGACGTTAAAGTGACAAAACACCAAAATGTGCAGCTTCTTATAATGCCGACCGTACCAGATTTTTCCAAATTACATGTTAATTTAATTTACAGAAAAATATTACTGCCGAAGTCGCCACTGAAAATGTGCTTGGTTCATTTGACATTGAAACATTTGAGGACAGAATACTACTGGTCAGGTAAAGGTCTAATCTAACTACTTATGTATCGTAACTTGCTCTTTTTAGGGTTCCTTACCAAAATGGTAAAAAGGAACCCTTATGTTGAGATTTCGTTGTCTGTCTGTCTGTCTGTCTATAAAAAAATATTTATCTGCCATCATATCATCAGTCTAGAAATAAGTAAAGATCAATAACTTTAGCTTTATTCATTTCAATTTAGCATTTTTCACTTTTTCTTTACTAATTGGTTTGCTTTTTTTTGAACCTCCTCTGGTCGTATATTTGCGCGGCATGGTTTATACCTTCTTAGTTTATACCTAACTAAATTTTGTATTGTTTCAGATCATCTGGCATTCCCAGCACCAAGAAAACGCAAACAAACGAGCAAGCTCAATAAATGTATTTACAATATTGAAATAAACTAAACAAACGTATCTTTTGAAACACTGAATCTTTTCTTGCACGGTTTGTGCGGCTTATCAAGCCCGTAATGGTTGACCTGGTCAACGACGATGGAGGGGTGGGTTCCTTGGGAGATGAGGCAGTACTCGCTGCAGTACATGGAGGGCACGAGGTTCGTCTGGTAGGGGTTGGGGGGGTAGTCGGGCAGGTCGAACGACACCTCGTGCTCCCACGAGGCGAGGGCCGTTTTGGCGAAGGGAGCCACGTACTCCTTCTTCGTTTCTGATTGGAATACCCTAGGGATAAAATATAATGAATATATATACCTACCCTAAAATATTGCAAAAAATTAATTCAAACTTTGTTTTCCTGAATCATTTCGTAACTTTTGAATGCCTTAACATTACCAAGAAATATTAAATGTTTTGATTTATATCGCGATTTGCCCGGGACTCCTTTCGTCTGCAGAGAACTCGTTTCTCATTTCCTTCAGAAACTATGGCAGTACCAAGAGAGATGAGGGGCGTTTTCCAAAAAAAGCGCAGGTAGTTAAGGACTTCGATTAACATACGGTAACCTCAAGGTGAATGATTACACACACAGCTACATGAAGTAGTGAAAAGTAAAAGAATGAAATGAATGAATGAATGTAAATAAAAACACAAATATAATATATTTTAATAGGTATGAAAAAGAGTAAAAAATGTCTCATGTCTAACCTGGGTTGTGAATGTGTGATTCTCTCAACAACGACGAACGGACGGACGAACGAGTGAATGTCCAAGCGGCGAGTTTAAGTAGTCCCGTCAGAGCGAACTAAACACATTTTAGCGCGTCGACCGCCGTTTTTAAGAGAATAACACCCCGGACCTAACCTACATAATTAATGTTTAAGATATCCTAAAAACATCATGGTTTCAACAGAAAATAGCGTTCAATTAAATGAAATTCCATGAAATGATACAGATCGGTTGTCGTATTGATATTATGAGGCACTCACCCCCTAATGTTGCTAACGGGATTGTGACAACCTGCAACTTCGTGGAACTCCTTCTTCAAGTAGATCTTGTCGTACACCGGTGTACAGAATTTAGCAGTTAGCGGCTGATAAATTTCCTTGTGTCTAGGACCAAACCCTCGAATCTGTGTGAGAATATATGCTTTTAGCCGGTTTTTGATTTATGAGGATCGTAAAAGGCTGAGAGAAGAAGACAAGCCGTTAATGAAAACATTCACTAAGGGCGGATTCGACCAAATTGGAATAAGGTCTTAAACCTAGATTAAACGCCGAATTTGTAACTAATCTCGGATTAAGTCTTATTCCAGTTTGGTCGAATCGGCCCTAAATGCTTTTGTACTAAACTACGAACGCTTTTTCAGTATGGGCAAACATAGCAACACGCCGGCTCCGCTCTTAACGCTTTCAGCCTGGTCCTAGTAACTAGTATGTGTGGCAGTTCTTCCAGCTTTAAAAATTGTAAGGCTGTGAATGAACCTCCAGAGTTATCAGTACAGTTAGGACTTTTGGTAGCATATCCGTGGTTCTAGAATCCATCGAGTCGCCATTTCCTTATTATTATACACGTAGGTACCAGCTTGATTTTGACCTTCTGACTGGTCATATTTTAAAATAAATTAAATACCTACTATTTTGTTTGTTTGTAACGCTTTCGCAGCGAAGATGGCTTCCAAAAAAAAGTTTAATGAATGAATTTGGGAATATCACAATACTGAAGGTCAAAATCATAATGGTATCTATACAATTAGGAAATAGCGACTCCATGGATTACAGAACCACGGCATGCCACTAAAATCCTTAACCCTAGTTATCAGCCATCATTATTTTACTCACCTTAGGCACGTCAGTTTCTGAGTAATAACTGAAATGATCCTTCGCGCCGATCCCGTACTGGTCTTCCACGGTGAAGGGCTTATGGACCGACCTGCCAGTGGTCAAGTAAGGGTCCAACAGCCGGCCGAATCCGCCGGCAGATTCAGGGATACAAGGCACTTCGGCCCTCCCGGATGCTACAACCTGAGACAAAAGGCTAATAAGGGGCAGACTGAAAACCAGCGCTGCGAAGATTCAAGCACTCGCTCGCGTTCGCAGCACATGCTGAGTCTGTGCTTTTTTTCACACATTTATTTTTAATTTTTATAAAATTTTGTTTGTTTGTTTGTATTTAACTGGTTTTGTGTGGCAATAAATACTTCTTATTCTTATTCTAATACTGAACTTAACCAACTGAAAATTCTTGCATACCTATAACATAGTATAAAAAGTAAAGCTGTTGATAAAATAACAAATGTTCCACAATAGGTAAACATAAGGTTTATAGTTAAAGAATTTATATTTATTTTAATAAAAGATCACTCGGAATGGATAGTGTAGAGATGGGTAAGTAGATTATACGCGCCTAGTAAAGGACAAGTTGAAATGAATTGTATCACAATTGCAATAAAGGCTTTTTTTCTGAAACCGTAAACCTTCAGGTAACTTCTACATGCCATCGTATAGAGCCCAATAGGTAAGGTTAGTTTTATAACAATTCTGAATAGTACACGGTTAAAAAAAAAGCCCTTAATGGCAAATTAATATTACGGCAAGTGATACAATTATAGCAATTGAATTCGGGCAAACGATAGAGAACCGTCAGTAACCTATCCTAACCTTTCATACTTATAATATACGCCATCTCGCTTCTTCCTTCGTTTTTTATCCCGTTCTGGTTTTTCAATTTTATATAATATATTGTTAATAGAAAAATACCAAAGAAAGTGTACCTTCGATGAGAAGTAGGTATATAACTTTAAAGGCTTTTTTTTAAACATGAGTTTTAGCCGATGTAACAAAAGACGTGCTCATTTTTTTTTCATGTTCTTAAACATATAATCAAAAAGTAGGAAAACATTTTTTTTTATTCTCTATGGAAGTTAGAGGGTTTAGTCACTTTTCAGTGCTTTGGAGGTCAATTTCTCCCAACAGTTTGAGATTGGGCTGCTAAAAAAAAATACGTGTCTGTTATTTTAGACTACTCTCTAACATATATCAAAATAAACCAAATCGGAGCCGGACAGTTGGGTACCTTTCCTTGTTAGTCCATAAATCGTAATACCAAAACATTCAAAGTGACTTTCTACAGACATTTCAGCTACCCACTGTAATTCACGGCAGTCGACTGAGTGTTTTACATAAATAGCAACACCACCTCGTTTCTTCCGTTTACGACAAAATGAGCAACATTTTTATAGCTCTCTATTTGCAATGTTTCAACTTCCCTATGCTTCAAGAACGACTCACTAAAACAACAGACATCAATATTTTTTTCATCCAACGTTACTTCCAATTGGTCTAATTTTGATTTAATACTCTGGGTGTTAAGATGCATAATGAGAAGGTTATTTTGTTTATTTTCAATTTTTTTCCCATTCAGTCAAATTTTGTTTACTGTCGTTTTGGCAACTTTTAAAGATAAATATCAGGGGACAATCTCACACCAATTGACCTAGTCCCAAACTAAGCTCAAGGCTTGTACTATGGGTACTAGACAACGATATAAATACTTAAATAGAGAAATATTTACTTAAATACATAGAAAACTTCCATGAGTCAGGAACAAATATTCGCGCTCATCACACAAATATCTGCAATTACCGGGGTTTGAACCCAGGACCGCTAGCTTCGTAGGCAGGGTCACTACCAACTAGGCCAGCGCGTCGTCATCATCTCATTTGATTAAATAAGTATGGTATTGTATTTTTCGACTGAGGTTTTGTTGTAACTACGTTATTTATATGCGTTTTAACTTCGTTTTTACTTGAAAAATATTGTGTACTAATGAGTCTCAGTCCTGAGTTTGTTTGTTGCGGTTTGAGTTTTTACATTACTAAACGTTATTCGATTTAATTCGACTGGTTTATTCGATTTAATAAGCAAATAAGTTGCTAATTTAGACTAAGACTTACATCGAATATGAACTCCGGGTCCGGCGGTGAGACGGTAACGTCCGGAGGCACCAAGGGAGACCTGTTGACGCCCCTGTACTCGTCTTTCATTTCGGATAACATTATAGGTTCCATGATGTTCTTCATTTTTAACTAAAGAAAAACATATAATCAGAACCATATCAGAACACAAATACTACCTTTGTACCGCATGTCACAAAAATTACTTATTAAAATAAGTTTCTGACAAAAAAACATTTTTTAGGGCAAGCTTTTGCGTCAAATCTACTTTTTTGTTTGAAAATTTATTTTATGCATATAAAAGTCAAACTAATGAGTCCCAACACGGTAGGTTTACGTTAAATAAAGCGGAGCTCCTATCGCCACCTTCCGACTCCATCATCAGATCAGCTCGATACCATAATATTGTATTGTCATCGGGTTTACATATGTGGTTCAAATTTCAACCTATTCCATTAACGGGAACTGGGTCTAATTGAACTTGCAAGATTAGACCCAAACATACATACATACATAGCAAGTTAAATAAAAGCTTGTAAAATAGTAATATTTATTTTTAATCACCGTTTTGTTTATTTTCCCTGAACCTCCTAGATTTCAAATATTGCCAATATAAATACTGTTATAGCAACCGTTCATAACATACCTACTATTGGATGCTTTTTCGTCAAACAAATGACATTTGGCGATATGAATACTACATTTTAGAAACTAAAACCACCTATTTTAATTCAAAAGTTGAAATAACTCCGATAGCGTACAATTATAAATCGCGCCAAATATTTCCAGCTGTAAACGGCTATGCTTACGAAATGAGACTCACATGATTACACAAGGAAAATTTTCCGTCGTAAGATTTGTCTTAAGTGAACCTTCTTAATAAAGAATGACATCAGATATCACTATTAGTAAGTTTCTATCTAACTGGTATCGAAGTAGGGGTGGCAATAGTCTTTCTTCGCACTGGACTCGGGAACCTTAACTATGTCTTCCACTATCTAGTCCACAAATAAGCGCAATGTAAACGTACAGTCAGAAAATAACATTATACTGATCACTATAACACTCAGTTTGAAGTCGATTATGACAGTGTCCAATATTTGGCCAAACGTAGGTTAATTGCACCAATGTTGGATACTTGATACTTATAGCTGCAGGCACCATTAATGGACACTTAACTCAAAGGTTATAAATTGATTGACTCAAAATAAATGGAAAACCATTATCTTCTGAAACATAAATCAAGTGTCCATCATTGCTCCTTGTCCGTTACTGGTTCCATCACCCTAGGTAGGTTCTCGATGGGCAAATCCCTTCCACACCCCTTTGCCCCTGATACTAACCTTCTTTTCAACATCGATCATGAAGCTGACTCGCCGGCAGTTCATTGAACAGTCCGCCCGTACCAAAACTCTGTTTGCATCTGGTTTGGTGAAGAATGTCCCAGTGGTGGTCTTCAACGACTCTTGTGCGACGACCATGTCTCGTCCGCACAAATGTTCCGGGATTGGAGCACTGATATCCTAAAAAAATACTAACGGCATTATGGTTGGTGAATACAAGTGTAAATGGGATAAATGGCCAGCTTAACTTACCTGGCATCTTACTTACAAAACTCTGCTGCAACTTACATTTTTAAGAGTTGGATACATTGGATAGGTAGTTCGGATAGATTTAATGCTAATTCACCGTCAAAACATTTTTTGTGTTAAACCAACTGGTCGAGTCGGTAGGAATGGTGGGCGCATAAGCGATACATCCAGTTTCAAGACTCAAATTAAATTTCACCATCAGTCCAACTCAATAAACCACCAACCAAATGCAGGCTAAACCTTGCAACACATTGACCCTTAAGTATAAAATATAATAAATTTCAAACTCTTTGAGTGCTTAACTTTAATTTTGAACTTATTTTTGCCTCACATTAGAAAAACAATGGTTAAATTCGCACACGTTTTCTTTAATAACGTAGATGACCTACTAATAAAAAAAAAAAAACTGAAAATTAAGCATTGCGATTTTGTAATTATTGTTATTAATAATCTTGACTTCGTTCAGGGCGAAAAAGTGTGCAAAATTACGGCCATTAATCCTAATCTGAATAAAAAAGAGTGGGATAGTTCGAAAAGGTACCCTTTACTTACGGTGTGAGAAGCAAACGGTACATCAGGGATGTGCCTCAACGCAATACTGGTGCCAGTTCTGGTCTCATTGTCGGACAACCTCAGGGGGTAGTTGTACTGGACATTACCCCATGAGTTCATATTATTTACCAACAATTCATCCAGCAATAAAGGCTTGCTCTCGCAACCTGGCTTTTCAGCCAGAGCAGGGGTGTCAGCCATAGTTGTGTGAAATATATATCGCAAAGCAAACTGATTTAAATTTAATATTAAATACACTGGACAACTTAATTGATAAAGACTTAATATACCTATCTCACAGTTAGATAAATGTTACAGTTATATTATCTTATAGATGGTTATGTTGTGATTAGGCTATTCACAAGCTGTAAATAATAAGTTATATAGATAGATCTTTGTTTTGTGGCATATGTCATTAATAATAAGTTTAATTGAGTTGAATCGATCAATCAATCTTTTTAGTTTATGGCATCCGTCGCGGAGCCAATTTTGCCAATGTCAAGTGAGTCAGGGCACCATAGAGGTAGGAAAGCATAGAGGAAGTATAAAAACGGCTAATAGAATAGTACTCTTCGCATCTGTTACGACCGTTAAAGAGTCGTCTACGAGTATATGTGTATGACCGCTTTCGACTGAATTTTGTGTGTAACTCTGCATTAGTGTACGTAAGTTTGCAGTCAACGATGTGCGGTTTATCGATAAATTAGGTTAACCTATTAAAAGGCATACAGTATTTTAAATAGTAATTGTGATTGATTACCAATTGAAACTTGACCTTATTTCGGAAAGTAAATTGAGAAATTAACATTTTGTCCGAGAGCGATCCAAATATCTACAATAATTATGCCATGCCTATCTCTAAAAGGCACACAACGCAAAAAACCGAACGTTTAGAATAACAAACTTGAAATGTTGTAACTTTCGATATTTAAATACATGCCCAACAAATACTTTCGACATTGAAAACATCGGCCTTTTAATTGTTCGGCATCGCTATTTGAACTCAAAATGTATTCAGTTTTGGATACCTAAACACATACCCATAGACATTTATTTACTCATGTACTCAATCAAAATATCGAAAGTTTACTTATCGATATTAATTTTGGAAGCACTAATATTTGCTTCCGATAGAAAATCAAAAAATGCGTAAAAAAATCACAATTGCTGCACATAGTACTACATGTAATATCATGTAATATCATGATAATGTTTCTAGTTATACTTGCAAAACGGCCGCATTATAGCCGAAAATTAACAGATTTGTTGCAAAACATCACTCACCTATGAAACCTTATATTTTAAGCATAATTTTCTTTGTTCCCCATTCGGGATTTGCACCTACGAAACACACAGGCCATTGCACTTAAACTATATTTTATTATTACACTGTTAACTAGTCCAATTAATGTATTTTCTGCGTATTATGCGTCTCACAGAGACTACGCAGATACGGTAAGATTTTATCTGCGTATAACAGGGGAGGGGAGTTAAACCATCTCACTCTAAGAGCGGGACGGTTTAACTCCCTTCCCCTGTTATACGCGTTATACGCAGATAAAATCTTACCGTATCTGCGTAGTGTGTTGTACACAGAAGAAAAAGGTGGTACGCTTGACAACTAGTGGCCCGCTATCTAGTGTTATCATATATCCATGCAGGGCACGACGTACGGTACAATCTTCTTTTTCTTCTTCTTCTTTAAATTAACGGCGGTCCACCAAGTGATTTCGACAGTGTCAGTGAGAGAATATAATCCTACTAATATTATAAATGCGAAAGTTTGTGTGTGTGTGTGTGTTTGTTACTCCTTCACGCTGCAACGGCTGGACGGATTTGGATAAAATGGAGATAGTTTATTCCCTGGATTAACATATAGGCTACTTTTTATACAGGAAAATTTAATAGTTCCCGAGTAAATAACAATAACCGAAATCTACGCGGACGAAGTCGCGGGCAGAAGCTAGTCAGTAAATATAACAGTAAATCGAAATTAACAAAAGTAAAGACCGGGCATTTTTCAATCGGCCATCTCCAATCCCATATTTTTTTATTTTTCATTTATTTCCTCTAATAAAGTAAACTTTGTTATGAAACACTCTTCGCCAAACTGCGGTAACAGTTTGTTGGCGAAATTTAAAACCACTCTTATTATATCTACTGTGTACCTACTTAAATTAATTAAAAAAAAATATATATTATACTAAAATCCATGCCCACCCTTCTCAGACTTATGGTATGGTACGGTATGGTGGTGGTATGGTATGGTATTTTAATACGGTATAATCGTAATTGACTTGACATTTTCATGAAAGCTGTCTAAGTTGCCCATTCCTTATGAACAACAAATTGATCAAATTGCTAGATATTCATGAACTCTCGTACTGGAAATGCAAGAATACCTACTAGCTTGGTAAATTAATGCTTAAAAGGGGGGTGTGGATGGAAAAGTTGAAAGCAGAAAGTTTGTCTTCGGAATTTTGTTTGGACTAGTTCGGAGATAAACATACTAAAAGTCCCCACTCCTCGGATGTGAGCCCTAGGGGGGGAGCACAAAGAAGGTTCAGTTTTTTGGTTTTTTGTTAACATCTTGAAAACGATGCGTCGAAATTTGTTGTATGGCATGTACCTATTAAGTTCTATTTCGACTTATTTACAATGGGAAATTTTACGAGTGGGGAAAATTAAATAAATGGAAAATATGCGATTGCTAAAACATTAAAATGGGAATAAATGCGATCGTAGAAGAATTAAAATGGAGAAAAATGCGACTGGAAAGTTTGCTAGGCGGAATTAATCAGTTTGAGGAACCGATCTAAATATCCATCTCAAAAGTGTTTCAGCCAGATTAGAAGTGTTTTGTTTTTAAAGTTAGCAGGTTACCGTCCCTACCTGTAATTGGCCGCTCACTTTAGGCTGCAGGCGTTCAAAAAGTAGTTCAACCACAGACGCGACCTCCAGTAGTGCTTGCAGATCTTCAGCTTGTGATTCAGATGCAGCCACTACCAATAAAGGCTCTTAGAGGTCGAAATCGAGGCATCCGTTCACGCTCTAGAGGCTAAACAGATGCCCCGATTTCGACAACATGGTGTCGTTAGATTCGTCTTGGCGTCGCAAGCGTCACTGGGTAACATACATAGACGGCAATATCATTACATGCAGGACTAAGAATCTTAATTTATACCTTCCTATTATACCTAATTGTTACGTAAGTTTTTGTACTGTTTCAGATCATCTGGCATCCCCGGAACCAACAAAATGCAAACAAACGAGCAAGGGCAATAAATGTATTCACAATATTGAAATAAACTAAAGGAACGTATCTTTTGAAACGCTGTATCTTTGCTTGCACGGTTTGTGCGGTGTGATGTGGTTGATCTGGTCGATGACGCTGTAGGGAGGGGTTCCCTGCGAGATGTGGCAGTAGTCGCTGCAGTACATGAAGGGCGCGATGTTCGTCTGGTAGGGGTTGGGGGGGTAGTTGGGCATGTCGAACGTTTCCCCGTGGTCCCACGAGGCGAGGGGCGTTTTGGCGAAGGGAATCTCGTACTTCTTCTTCATTTCTGATTGGAACACCCTGAAAATAAAATATAATGAATATATGATTTATTCGCATTTTATACACTTTCGCAGAAAGTCAACGGAGCTCCGCGCCAGCGCAGCTCCTAATTCTGGGTGTTTTAGCCCTCCGGGCCAGCTGAAGACCTAATATGACCAAAACCAACCTCATATATATGATACTAAGGGGTTGCCTTGGGTCCAGAATTGAAATTTTTCATTAGTATAAAAACTGCGAAAGTGCATAAAAGGCGAATAAACCGAATATATATATGCTACCCTAAAATACTGCAAAAAAAATTGATGAAAATTGTATTAAATTTATTTGTTATGCTGAATCATTTTGAAACTTTTTATTACTTTAACATTACCAAGAAATGATTAACCCTTAAATGCATGTTTTTTGTCGCTTATAAGTTCTATTACACGTAATATTGTGTAGTAGGTACCTACTGCTTGAATGTCGATCGTAAACATTTTCGAGTTTTGTTACGTAGGATGCATCCTAAATCATGCATTTAAGGGTTAAATGTTATGATTTATACACTAGCGACTCGCCCGGGACTTTGTCCACATAGAACTCGTCTCTCATTTCCCTCGGATACTATACCTAGTATTTAAAATCCATGACGGCACGCCCATTCAGTTAATTAAGAAACAAATATCAAGACCTCCTTAAAAAAAATCACATTTAAAGTATTGGTTCCAGACTTGTGGTCCACCTGCTATTCGACGGAGCCCTGCCTTGCGCCTGGGTTTCTATTTTTGGGCAGTTTGCCCTTCGAGCATCTAAAGATACCTAACAAACCTAACCTACCTACTCTTGCGGAATAAAATTAATTTCTGACGAAAGCGAATAGCAGTAAAACAAAAAGTAATGGGACCACTAAGCCTAACTTGAAAGATTATGTGCGTTATTACTGTTGGTATACGAACTCCGTTGAAAACAAGATAATGCACACGGCAGGGAATCTGTTAATTCGCAGGAGCATGCTTATTTTAACAACTGACTTCAAATTAAGGAGGTTCTATGTTCGAGTGTGTGTAGTAGGTTAAGGTATGTAAAAGTGTAACAACAAAGGCGATAAGTCGATAGAGAGCACCCAGTTTTCGCCTACAAACTTACTGTGCAGTTTGGCGAAGAATTGGGATAGACCAAAAAAAGTAACTCATGGTTTTTACATTAAAATTCGAAAGAATAGGTAATTTTAAGAGACCAATTTCATTAATTTTGTATTTGACCCAATAGTTTTGTTTTAATATCTTTATTTATTTAGCAGACATTTTATGGATGACATGATTATTTTAAATTTGGGATGGCATTTTCTAATAAATTAAAATAATTAAATGATATCTAATGATAAAAAGTGATTGTAATAGTGTATTAAAACATACTATTTCAAGCGGTTTTCATCTAACCCGTAAAATACACCTAGGAGGGCTTCAAGCCGAAAACGAAAGTCAAACAAAGGTTAAATATACTTTTGTCAAAATATCAGAAATATATAAATATTTCAAAAATTTAATAATGCAGAACGGCTTTAAAACCCCATTCCTGGAAATGGTTTCCGAATTAGAGTAATTGTAGAAATATGAACAATCCCAATTACAATGTCCCATGCCTGTTTTCTTTGAATATATGATTTCTTATTATTATTATTATTATTAAATATAAAATGTAAACGTATCCATACCGGCCCGTTCATTCCGTATCCATATCTACTAATACCTACTAATATTAACTTCGTCTATTTGATACGCTTTCACGGCTAAGTGCTGTACTGATTCTAATGAAATTTGGTATTGAGATACACTCACCGGCAAAAATACCCGCCCACCTGTCTTTAGTTCGTACAATTAGTAACAAATCTAACTTATCTTTATTCGAACCCATTTTCGACTAAACAGAACGTTTCAGAAAAAAGAGGCATAAGAGCGTATCACATTTTTGAGCAATAATCAAATTATTGCTGCAAATTTAAAAAAATATATAACTATTCTGATTCATAGGAAAATCTTCACGTATAGATCATATTATCTGACATAACCTCCCCAACGGTTGAGGTAGGTACCTTTTATTTTATTGAAACACCTTTCAACGTATATTACGCAGAATTTTAATTTCACCGAAAGTTAGGTATTTCACTAACCTAACCTAACCTAAACTACATAATTAATGTTGAACATATCCTGAAAACATCATGGTTTCAACAGAAAATAGCGTTCGATCAAATGAAATTTCATGAAATGATACAATCGATGAAGTGAAATTCGACAAAATGATGGGTTTCTCACCGGTTGTCGTATTAATGTTATGAGGCACTCACCCCTTAAGGTTGTTAACGGGGTTGTGACAACTTGCAATTTCGTGGAACTCCTTCTTCAAGTAGCTCTTGTCGAACACTGGTTTCCAGGCTGTAGCAGTAAGCGGCAAATAAATTTCCTTGTGTTTAGGACCGAATCCTCGAGTCTGTGTGAGAATATATATGGTTTTGGTCGGTTTTTGGTTTATTGTGATGATTAATGGGCGGAAGACGGATGCAATATGGTGCCGAAAGCAAAAGATGGATAAGACTTATTAAATTTCGAGTTCTATTTATGTGTGAAAATATATGCAGTTTTTGTTATAAATCAGTACATATTTTGTATACTTATTACGAAAGTACTGAAGTGTTACTTTACGAATATCCATGCCCCTCTTACGAATGAAGATATGGAGAGGTCATTTTCCCTATATAAGTAGATAGTGAACTACACACATCAAAAGTGACTAGGGATATTTTTTATCCATAGACATTTTTGAACATTTCAATATAGGCATATTACTACTGAGTCAAAACATGAAATTTGTCTAGGGATACTGAGTATCCCAAGAATTTTTTGATGTGTGTATAAAAGGAATAAACTGAAAATACGTAATAAATTACTTTAATAATAAAATTCTATAACTTTTTTTGCAGTGATGCTCTCATTTTTTTAAACAATTGTCCCATAATTAATTAATTAATTGATCCATATTCCGGATATCGTTTGACATTATTTGGACATAATTTGCATCCGTCGTCCGCCCATTAGATGATAATCGTAATAAAAGGCTGAGAGAGGAGAAGACAAGCCGTAGCTCAAAAAATTCACTGAATAAGTAGTTTTGTACTTCGCTACGAACGCTTTTTCAGTATGTGTAGGCGTAGCAACGCGCTCCCTCCGCTCTTAACGTTTTAGCTGGTCCTAGCAATGAGTGACAATTCTTCCAGCTTTCAAAGTTGGAAGGCTGTTAATGAATCTCAAGAATTATCAATAGAATTTGGACTCTTGGTAGCATACCGTGGTTCTAGAATCCATGGAGTCGCTATTTCCTGATTATTACACACATACCACCTTGACTTTGACATTCCGTCTGGTAATATTTTAAAATAAATGAAATACCTACTATTATTTGTTTGTTTGTTACGCTTTCGCAGCGAAGATGTCTTCCATAAAAAATAGTTCAGCGGTTTAATGAACGAATGAATCTGGAAATGTCACAATACCTACTGAAGGTCAAAATCAAAATGGTATCTATACTATTAGGAATTCTAGAACCACGGCATGCCACTAAAATTCCTAACCTTAGTTATCAGCCATCATATTTTACTCACCTTCGGCACGTCAGCTTCTGAGTAAAAACTGAGTTGATCCTTCGCTCCGATCCCGGACTGGTCTTCCACGGTGAAGGGCTTATGGAACGACTTGTAAGTGGTGTAGTAGGGGTCCAGCAGCCGGCCGAATCCGCCGGAAGATCCAGGGATACAAGGCGCTTCGGCCCTCCCGGATGCTACAACCTGAGAAAAAAGGTCAATACTGAACTTACGACCTGAAAATTCTTCGATACCATAGTATACAGGGTGTAATAGTTAAGTGTAGCCAGGCGATTATCCGTAAATATATAACAGATATCAGAAAACTTTAAACTGGTATCTAAAGTACCAAACCAAACCAGAAATATCCCACATATTAACTTCAAACCCTCCCATACATTTAGTACGCCGTTCGTTGAGAGACTTGAGAGGCTTTAGTTTAAAAGGCCTAGTCATTTCACCATTATCATATGATTCATGAATTGTTTTATTTATTACAGTTTATTCGTGTAAATTATGAATCTTACACAGTTTTATATCTTACTGAAGGGAAATTACAGCCTCAAGGAACGTCGCACTATATGGGTATGGGAGCGTTTAAACTTAACATTTTTATCGTATCAGAAAAAAGGTAATTAACGTGTTTTACTCATTGGATAACTTACTTTCGACATCGGTTTAAAGTTTTCTGATATATGTAATATTTTACGGAATAATCGCCTGGCTACACTTAACGATTACAGCCTGTAAAAAGTAAATCGATAAAAAAACAAATGTTTTAACCGCAGCAAGTATACAAAGCTAAATACTTTATATTTATTTTAATAAAAGGTCACACGGAATGGATAGTGTAAGTCAATTATTTTTTCAAGTTGTCGAAATAATTTCTAGAAATTTAAAAGAATCAAGTGTTTCTAGGCAACTAATTGTAGGTACCTAGGAATAACGGTTACCTATATCCTCCATGAACCAATTATATTTGTAAAATAGAGATAGGTAGATTATAAGCGCCTTGAAAAGGACAAGTTGAAAGTGTTGAAACTTTGCCAATACTAAATCGTAATGTCCTGTCTCTTTTCAGCTCAAGGTAAATAGATGAAGCATCCTACTCCCACTTGTCATCTATTAAATGTGCTATTTGTAGACTCCGAATTTGACGTCAGTAACCAATCTACCTTTTTTACTTATAATAGTTATGAACCAACTGGAAAAGACGTTGTTAGTTTAGACGTAGACTTACATCGAATATGTACTCCGGGTCCGGCGCTGAGACGGTAAAGTCCGGAGGCACCGTGGGAGACCTCTTGACGCCCCTGTAGTTGTCTTTCATTTCGGATAACAGTATGGGTTGCATGATGTTCTTCGCGTTTAACTAAAGAAAAACATATAATTAGCACACTTAAAATATATTTATTTGCTTCAGTACTGTTTAAAGCGCTCAGGAGCAAAATGCAAAAAACGCAAAATGTACACTACACGCAAAATGTAACTAATAGCAAAATGTACAATTCGCACAATGTACCCCAAGCATATTGTGAAATACGCGGAACGTCCACGAAGCAAAAAGTACATTCGCAAAATGTACATATCGGAAAATGTACACTACTCGCAAAATGCACATTACGCGAAACGTGCAGTACGCAATTAGCCGCACACGCAAAATGTACAAAAACTGAAAAGACTGCTATTCAAGTGCAGCGTCATCTATTTAAATATTTCACGCAATCCTCGCTTTTTGTACATTTTGCGTGTGCGGCTAATTGCGTACTGCACGTTTCGCGTAATGTGCATTTTGCGAGTAGTGTACATTTTCCGATATGTACATTTTGCGAATGTACTTTTTGCTTCGTGGACGTTCCGCGTATTTCACAATATGCTTGGGGTACATTGTGCGAATTGTACATTTTGCTATTAGTTACATTTTGCGTGTAGTGTACATTTTGCGTTTTGTGCATTTTGCTCCTCAGCGGTTTAAAGGTGTTACAATAAGTGAAAAAGTTCGTGCGTATTCAACCCGCATGCGGGTGTGCAAATTATTACATGTCATATTTGTTTTCTTTAATTTCATTGTCAAATTCCACCTTTGTACCGCATGTCGCAAATGTTATTTATTAAAAAGTAGTAATATTTCTTTTTAATCACCATTTTGTTTATTTTCCCTGAACCTCCTAGATTTCAGATATTGCTAATTTAAATAATTCAAAAAATTCAAATAATTTATTCAGTAAGTAGGCCCTGCAGGCACTTTTACATGTCTGAGTCTACCAGCGCTTCCAAAGAGACCACTGTTGAGAAGAAGCGCCGCAAGAAACTCAACAGTAAGCCGTTTTTTCCAAATCTTACTCACTCTCACTTACTACAATACTAAACTTAAGCTACATAATTTAAATGTCACAGGGATATACAGGTCCCAGTAGTAATAATAATTAAATATATCTAAATGTCAGATTATAATAAATAATACAATTTCGGAGATGTAAACAGTCTCCAAATGTCAAATTAAAATTAAGAATTAAATATAATTAAAAAAAAAACACAAAACAAGGGAGATGTAGAAAGTCTCCACGGTCAATTTTGGAGATGTAAAGAGTCTCCAAATGTCAAATTAAAAAATAAGGGAGATGTAGAAAGTCTCCACGGTCAATTTTGGAGATGGTAAAGAGTCTCCAGATGTCATATTAAAATAATAGGTAATCATACAGGGAGATGTATATAGTCTCCACGGTCATTAATAATTGTAATACAAAAAAAAAAAAATATCAGTCCCAAGCATTGTCATCATTCATATAATCTTTAATACTATAATAAGCTTTAGAAATTAGTTTACGTTTAACGTAACTCTTAAATTTATTTACTGATAAATGAGTAACACTACTTGGGAGCTTATTATAGTTTTTTATTTTGTGAAGCCGTGTGAAGGGCACTGCGAGCTTATGTTTATTTCTGGTATTAACATTATGTATGTCACAGTTCTTTCTAAAATTACTGATGTTCTTATGAACATGCATAATGTTTTCATAAATATATTGACTGTATACGGTTAATATATTCGTTTCTTTGAACTTATCTCTAAGCGAGTCTCTATGACCCATCTTGTAAACAGCACGAATAGCCCTCTTTTGTAGAACAAAGATGCTGTTTACGTCAGCACCACTACCCCATAGTAAAATACCATATGACATAATACTATGGAAGTAACTAAAATAAACTAATCGAGCGGTTCTCAAGTCTATTAGATTCCGAATTTTATTAACTGCAAAAGCTGCAGAACTTAGTCTATTCGCTAATTTAGCCAGATGAGGACCCCATTGGAGTTTTGAGTCTAACGTTATACCAAGAAATACTGTATCATTAACTAAGTCTAATTTGTCATTTTTAATAGTTACAGTAGCAACCGTTCATAACGTATTAACTATTGGATGCTTTTTCGTCAAACAGTTGACATTTGGCGATATGGAAATGTATCTTTTAGAAACTAAAATTGACTATTTTAATTCATAACTTGAATATATCGATAGCGTGCAATTGTAAATCGCGTCAAATATTTCCAGCTGTAAACGGTTATGATAACGAAATGGGACTCAGATGATGAACACAAGGAAACTTTTCCTATTTAAGATTTGTCTTAAGCGAACGTTCCTAATAAAGTATGACATCAGGGACCGATTGCATAATAAAGTACAAGCTAATAGTATTTGTGGTTTTGTATGGGTTTTTACTAATAGTATGGGCTTGTACTTTATTATGCGATAGGCCCCAGATATCACAATTAGTTAGTTTTTTTCTCACTGGTATCTTTCTTTACAGTGGACTGGTGAACCTTAAGAATAGCGGCCTTAGGTACACGTAAAGTTCGGACCGCGGGAAACGCCACACGCCGTTACAATCTTCGTTTCGAACCGTAATTTTTTTACTATTTTGCTATTACAGTTGCATTTACAGGTACGGTTCGGAACGAAGATTGGAACAGCGCGTGGCGTTTTCCGCGGTCCGAACTTTACGTGTGCAGGCCGTTTATATGTCTTTCACTATCTAGTCCACAAACAAGCGCACTGTAAGCGTACAGTGAGATATTAACTATATTCTGATCATTACCTAACGTAGGTACCTATGGTAAATCTTTCACGTTACACTCTGTCCAATTATGGAATGGGCTTCCGCCATGCTTGAGGCAATCTAGATCTGTCGGTTCATATAAGGAATGGTTAACCTTTCCTTAAATTTAGAAGAAGAATTAGAAGCTGTGGTTAATTTAACAAGATGAGTCGTGAGTGTTGTTCTTTTGCTCTGTTGCTGTTTACGCATGTGGTAATATATATTAGTATATTTTATTACCTATGTATTTTATTAAAGCAGATATTATTACTTTTTTATGTGTCTGTTTTTCGGATGTATGTCAATACCCTTTTTTTCTGTTATTTTGTAAATTTGCCTATCGTCTTGCATTGTCCTTGCTTATTCCAATCCAAGGTTAACTGGAAGAGATCCCATATGGAATAAGTTCGCCTATGTACATTATCTATAGTGATGCAAAATGTTTTGTAATTGTTTATGTTCAAGAGGTTACATACATACATTATACGCTCAGTTTGAAGTCCAGCGTCCAATATTTGGCCAACCGTAGGGTGATGGCTCCAATGTCGGATACTTGTGACTCAAGGCACCAATAATGGACACTTAAATCAAAGATCATTAGGTTATAAATTGATTCACTCAAATAAATGGATATAACTCTTATTTTCTGTAACATAAGAATCAAGTGTCCATCGTTGGTCCTTGTCCATCACTGGTACCATCACCCTAGGGGCAAATCCCTTACACAGCCTTTTGCCCCAGAAGCTTACCCTCTTTTCAACACCGGTCATGAAGGAGACTCGCCGGCAGTTTATAGAGCAGTCCGCCCGCTCCATAGCTTTGTTTGGGTTTGGTTTAGTGCAGTATTCCCCAGACGTGGTCTTAAGCGACTCTTGTGCGACGACTATGTCTCGTCCGCACAATGTTTCCGGGAGAGGATCAGTGACATTCTAAAAAAATGCTAACAGTATTATGCTTGGTGAGCAGAAGTGTCGTAAACGGGATTAATGGCTGGCCTAACTTAGATGACATCTTACTTACAAAACTCTGCTGCAAGCTGCAACTTAAATTTTTAAGTGTTGGATACATTGTACAGTTTGGATAGATTTAGGTACCTACTTAATGCTAATAACTATCAAAACATTTTATACATTTTTTGTGCTGAAACGAACTGGTCGAGTTGGTAGGAATGGTGGGCGCATAAGCGTAACATCCAGTTTCAATACTCAAAATAAAATTTCACCATCAGTCCAAATCAATAAACCATCAACCAAATGCAGGCTAAACCTTGCAACACATTGACCCTAAAGTATAAAATATAATAAATTTCAAACTCTTTGAGTGCTTAACTTTAATTTAAAACTTATTATTGTCTCACATAAGATTAACAACGATCAAATTCGAACACGTATAAATTTTGACTCCGTTCAAGGGGGAAAAAATACGCAAAATTACGACCATTAATCCTAATCTGAATAAAAAAGAGTGGGATAGTCCGAAAAGGTACCCTTTACTTACGCAGTTCGAAGCATACGGTATGTCAGGGATGTGCCTCAACGCAATACTGGTGCTAGTTCTGGTCTCATTGTTGGACAACCTTAGGGGGTAGTTGTACTGGACATTACCCCATGTGTTCACGTTCTTTACCAACAGGTCATCCAGCACTAAAGGCTTTCTCTCGCAACCTTGCTTTTCAGCCAGAGCAGGGGTCTCGGCCATAGTTGTGTGAAATATAGATAGCAAAATAAATTAATATTAAATAATATTAAATACAATGTGAGGTAACAGGACAACTTCGTTGATGAAGAGTTGATATTGCTCACAGTTACATAAATGTTACAAATATAATTATATCTAAAAGACGGTTATCTTGCGATCACCCCATGCAAAATCTCTTAATATCAAAAAGTAAATAATAATAATAATAAGTTTAACAAATTCCAGTTAGATCTGTCATTTTTTGAAAGCTGTCTAATTCAAAGACTACTGTTCTACACTGGATGTTTTCGACATATCAAACGAAGATGGCGCCACAGCACGACACAATTAATAAGGCGCGCGTAGAAGCGCTTATGGCTGATTTACATTGGTTTAGTAAAAGCATGCCAGTAGAAGTACATTACGTCGTTACACTAGCTCTCGCCTCAAACGTGAAAACCAACTCTTCAATGTACTTCTACTGGCATGCTTTTACTAAACCAATGTAAATCAGCCATTACATCGTTGACACAGAGTCTATTATTGCTTAATCCACGCGCCACAATAGGTGTGTCATAGATAAAAAAAAAGCAAAAAAAAAAGCGAACCACGTCAAATGTACTAAGTTGCCATAGCATGGTCTAAGTTGTGACAGCAGAGTCAAAGAGTTTTAAACATGAAGTAAGTTCAGTTTATGCTGTTTCGCCGCCCTTACCAATGCCTTATCCAAAATAAGCGTAGGTACAATCAGAGTCATAAAACTCATAAATATATGCACGTTCCCAAATCGTCTATAACATATACACGCCTGTATGTCGTTACAATAAATTATATGTACATATTATGTGTACCTACATGTATATTTGACGCGATAGATCTATAGATAATACACGGTGATTATTAGGTAGGTACTAATTGTTAGGGTTCCGTAGCCAAATGGCAAAACACGGAACCCTTATAGATTCGTCATGTCTGTCCGTCCGTCTGTCCGTCCGTATGTCACAGCCACTTTTTTCCGTAACTATAAGAGCTATACTATGGAAACTTTGTAAGTAGATGTATTCGGTGAACCGCATTAAGATTTTCATACAAAAATAGAAAAAAAACAATACATTTTTGGGGTTCCCCATACTTAGAACTGAAACTTAATTATTTTTTTTCATCAAACCCATACGTGTGAGGTATCTATGGATAGGTCTTTAAAAATGATATTGAGGTTTCTAATATTATTTTTTTCTAAACTGAATAGTTTGCGCGAGAGACGCTTCCAAAGTGGAAAAATGTGTGTCCCCCCCCCGTAACTTCTAAAATAAGGGAATGATAAATGTAAAAATAATATATGATGTACATTACCATGCAAACTTCCACCGAAAATTGGTTTGAACGAGATCTAGTAAGTAGTTTTTTTTTAATACGTCATAAATCGTAAACCGCAATTTACCTTTCACGGAACCCTTCATGGGCGAGTCCGACTCGCACTTGGCCGCTTTTTTTTCTAATTCAGTAATTGATGTCGACCACGTTACAGTCGCAGTGGAACCATCACATCCTACCACAACTATCCTTTTTTTTTGTAAAACTTAAATTTTGCTTTGGCACCATACTAATTGTTCAGTTTACACTTCGGTAAAGAGATTCTGATTCTTAGGTATGCACAAAATGAAGGTTAAAGAAATTAGGTTCATTGATGTTATTTTATAAAATGGACACTGGCAAAATATTCTACGAGACTGATGCTATTTAATCAAGAAAAGAACAAAATAATTTTGAAAAAGTCAATGAAATTTGGTAGTTTTGTTGAAACATGGCCATAGCAACTCTATAAAACGACCAATAACGTCTGTGTTCAGTAAGATTAGTAGCTGTTGTTTAAACGTAGCCATAGTAACATTCAGCGTTCGGATAAAATCGCGGGTTTTTCGTTTTTCCGATGTCGAAATTACCAATCATAATTTCAAGTTTCAAGACCTGCCCTGCAATTGGTTGACTTTGGGTTGGGTGAAGTCATGTCAGGTTGGTAGACATGGCTCTCAAAAGTTAAAGTTTATTGACGTAAGAAGATCTGTCAAACTCCCCGCCAATGCGATGGCACTTATGGCACGTGTATCTACTTCACTTCTATAATGAATGTAGGATGACCATGTCTTCAATGATTATTGGTTTTAACAATATAATTAAATTTCATTATTTAAACAGTGCGGTACCTAATTGCGTGAGACCTCTCCTATTGAATTAAATTTTGGTTGGTAATTAATATTTTCCAACTCCTGATTATGATCACCGATTAAAAAATCACCGTGTATATGCTTTTGACTGTATCTAATGTTACATGGAATTATGGGAACTCTCCTCCCTTAGTTAGCGTTTTCACCAGAGCTGGGGGCCGATTTCTGACTTTCCTGCGCTCGAAAGTTTCACTCGAAAGTGAGCAAAATCTGTGAAACCTTTTTTTTACATATACGAGCGGTAGAATTGAAAACGAATGGTGTGGACCACTCGTCTTTAAATTTTCTATCGCTCGCAATTGCAAAAATACGGTTTCACAGATTTTGCTCACTTCCGAGTGAAACTTTCGAGCGCTAGAAAGTCTAAAATCGGTCCTCTGTGCGGAGAGGAAAAGCGACCAATAGGATCACTTTATTATCCTAGCCTCGTCCGTTTTTTATCAAGCACCGTTTAGCCACCTTGCAAAGTTTTTAGCGCAGCCTTAAAAAAGACTCAAATAGTCGAGACGGCGCCGTGGAGCTCCGCTCCGCTTTTGAGTTCGAGCAGTCGAGTTTTCGTTTAATGAACAGGAACAAAACATAGCTGCCCGCGCCACGACTCTACACAAAAACCACGACACCCTGCTTCGAAAGTGACTTCCCTTAGAGGCAAACTCTACTAAATTCGAGGCACGGATGTGGCGATGGCGGGACACAGTCGAGCCGCGGCTTTATAAGTGGTATGGCGCGATCTTGAAGAGTATACTAGGTATATGTGTACCGATCGCACGCTCACCACGCCGTGCCACGTATTTTACATGATAGCATCCACCTCTTGTGCGCTTCGACGCCGCCTCGACTCATATGCGTGTCACGTTTTACCTTATACTTACGAGTATATGGATGGTTCTGCTTCTTTTGTCTGCAGAAATATACTCCAAACACGCGGTTGGTAAGTATAGAGTTACCGCAAATTCTTCACAATTCATCAAGCATAAACGGGCATTATCCTCGGCCGAGTGCCAGAAGAGATGGCTGTTGTCTGTAAGCTTTCTCCGGGAAAGAACTGATGATGTCATACACGATACGATGCTGTTGCTACATGCTTTAGGCACTTGTCCTACCGCCGACGACGAGCGAAAAGCGAGTAGAGTCAGCGTTCGACTATAAATATAGGTATGCGTCTCGTAGGCATCCTTTATTGACACGGGATCTATATCTTTTGTTGGTGAGGGAGTTCTCGCCGGCAGTGTGAACAGCCAGCTATCAACTATTAATATATGCGTCTCTGTTATTGACACGGGTTCTATATTTTTTGTTCGTTTCTTGTGCGAGAAAATAGCCCATACGGATCGCTTCTTCGCCTGCAGTGGGACAAGTGCCATAGCATCCTATCGTATGAGAAATCAAAGTGTTATTGCCATAGACGTCCGGTAAAAAGACAACCAATAGGAACTCTCAGAGAAATATATTTTTGAGCGATCATAATACTTTTTTAAATAAACCCAGAACCGATCTCCTCGACCGGTGGAACACAGGGTTGCGGTTCAGGTCGTGCGTGAACTCGACTATCTTATTGGGCTGGAGGTACATGGGCAACAAAGCATCGTTTTCTGACAGCCACTCCACCACGAACTCGGTGATGGCCTCGACGTGGGGAGACTTCTCGAATTTGGAGTGAATTATAATCTTCATGTCATGTTTGCTGAGCTGAGGAGATATTTTGAGTTTATCATAGATTTAGTAGTTTTAGTACCAAGAATTAGGGACTTCCTGCTGGTATAATTTAGATTTATACGCATTTTATACACTTTCGCAGAAAGTCGACGGAGCTCCACTGGTCGGTGGTTCCGGGCCAGTTGAAAACCTAAACCTACCTCATATTTATGATAGTAAGGGGTGCCTTGGGTCCGGAATTGAAATTTTTCATTAGTATACAAAATGCGAAAATGTATAAAATGCGAATAAACCATAATTTATTGGAAACAAATGTTAACTCAACAATATTTTAACCATTCCTAAGTAATTATTTATTTTATTACTTTCAGATTATTATTTGGTCATTGAATAGCTTAGCTGTGCCAAGTAACTGAATTTAGATATCTAGGTATATCTATACGTATAAATAAAAATGAAATGGTCTTCGTTGGAATTGAGACCGGCTGGACAGATTTGGCATTTTACTTTTAAATGTTCCTAAAAACACAGAACTCAACTAGACAATATTATTTTATTTTATTTCTGTTTGAGTTACCCGTCTAAGTTATTTAGCTTAAGATCGTACTTACCGGTGTGCTCAGTTTTCCACTGACGCTTATCAATGCTTCTTTCAGTGTTTCTCCATCAAATTGTCCCTAAAAAGTTAATATATTAATTTAAAAACAAAACTATCTAATTGTTAAATAAGCTTGTAGTTACTGTAATAGTGTGCTTACGTGCGTTAAGTGTAGGTATACGTTAAAAAAGGTATACCTACGTTTAAAGCAAAAAATGGTAGGTAACGCAAGCCACCAGAAGGCAGACAAAAGCTTTCCAACATACCTAGCTTTCATTTTAACAGTCTATAACGCGTCACTCTCAAATTTTCGACTATAGTGCCCGGCCAGGTGTCCCTCGCAATCTCTAACAACGTTTGTCCGAATTTTCTTTTGCCCTAAACTGGTTTCCAGATGAGTCAGGCAACTTTTTTAAGTTTAACAATTATATTTGCGGTTCGGTTAGGTTAGGGTTCTATTATAACAACAATAAAAAGTTATAAAATTTAAGCGGAAACGGCTTTAGGATAAACGAAAATTCGGACAAACGATGCATTAGGACAAATGACGTTTAGAGGTTCCATAGGGGAACCGCCCGGCCGATAAGAAGTCAATCCTGACACATCGCACAACCATGAAGTTCCTGAATATGGATAATGTTGACAGCAGTCAAACAATGCTGTTATTACTATTCTTTCATACGCAACAAATAAGTTTAGCATTGTTTTACTGCTTTCAACAATGTCAATAGTCAGAAACTCCATTGTCGTGCAATGTGTCAGGGTTCACCCTTAATGATGTCTACATAATTCATATTTAAAAAACCTATACTGTCAGTTGCGCGTTGCGAGTGCGTGCAAGTACAGTCGACTACCTACTAGAGATGTGTCCACTTTTGGACTGTATTACAAAACAAGGTGAAAAAGTGGATATATAATGTAATTGTTTTAATCACATATTTAAATGTTCATCGATGAGGATTTTACATTTAAGTTGAGATACTGTACCATAGGTAAGAGCTCCTTAACCATCATAAATAGTTCATTCACGTGTTCGTGATATAAAAACATGATTCCTGGCGAATTGAAGAATACGTAGAAATTATCAATTTTCTTGGCCTGTAAATCAGAAGAAAAAAGTACCTAGTACAATTTATTACTAAAATATAATAAAAATGAGTATCCACCAGAGCTGCGCGAGGTGCCGGAGGGGTGTGCGAGGAGAAAATCTACCCACAGGAGAGCTGTGATGAGCGAGACTAGGAAAATAAAGTATTCCTATTGGTGGATTTTTTCCCTCGTACACTGCTCCGCTACCTCGTATAGCTCTGGTGGATATTCACCCTTAGACTACGTAATCAATCAATTTGATTCCTAGGCCACTATGGACTATAGCTCATGCAATTCACGATGGCGAGTGGGCTTTATTAGTGGTTGAACGTGTACATGCACATTGCGGTAGTGTGCGTGTCCGACGGAGCGATCAGTCGCGAGCGCGCCGTCGCTCGAGTTACTTGTGCATATTGTTTCCACGACGCTTACTGCCACGAACTACCGTCAGCATGTCCAATATCCGGAAAAAACGCAAAGTTATTCATAGCGAGGTATAACGGATTTTTATTTTGAAGTATCCTAAAATAAAAATAGTAAATTTATTTAGAACTAGCTGTTGCCCGCGGCTCCATCCGCGCAGAAAAATAAAACAGCCTATGTTCATCAAGGATAATGTAGAATTCTAATGGTGAAAGAATTTTTCAAATCGGTTCAGTAGTTTCAGAGCCTATTCAATTCAAACAAACAAACAAACAAACAAACAATCTTTCCTCTTTATAATATTAGTGTAGACGTGGGCCTATCCGTGTTTATCGCTTGACAAAACGGTAATAAAACATTCGACACTTTCTGACAAGTACATACATATAAGTGTGAGAGTGACGGATGTTTGATCCACGTTTAGTCACCCAAGAAACACGGCAATAATAAGCCCTCTAAAATAAAGATAAACCTACAGATAGGTTTTAATTTTAAGTAACATAAAATTGTACGTAATTTTAAGACAGAAAATACGGAGACATTTGAAATGTCATCTTCGCGACAAGATAGGGTTAGGTACATCAATTTCGTAGAAGATGCAACCAAGAAGGTCGCTAGTGTCGCTACTACATGTAGTATGACTAAGTAGTTCGCATATCACATCAAGAACATAAATAAGTAGTTTGTTGTTTTATAATATTTAAGGTCAAACAAAAAAAGAATTTTTGAAATCGGACCATAATTGATGGAGAAATCAAATCGGTCAAACTGAGAACCTCCTTTTTTGAAGTTGGTTTAAAATACTTAATTGCATTATTTCTTATCATTATTTGCTAGAGGGTTTGCGACAGTATAATAAGTATAATGTGTCCAATACTTCTCTTTATTTTTATGCTTACCATACCCGCTCTCGCTGTCACGCACACTTTGACACGTATACAGATATGTGTTTACCACAAGTAAAGCCCACTCGCCATCATAAATTGCATGAGCTATACGTGACGTTGACGACGTTGTCAACAAATTCATAAGAAGTCTCTTACGTTTTGGTTGACTACGTCACTCAAACTTATCCATAGATAGTGGCCTACGAATAAAATTATAATTTGTACATAATATGCAAATATTCAAAAATACATGCTGATAATAAGACTGATGTCCTGCAACAAAATTATCATGGCATTTTAATAAAATGTAAAGTTCTACAAGAATAATCGCATAAAAAAATAATTAATACACTTTCGTTGCAAAGTAATTTTCGGTGTGCGTGGTTAACGCATAAACTGCGGACAAAAAACACATACAAGTATTTACTCATATTATTATTCATGTGCATTGCACACATACATACCCATAGCACAAACCTACCGACGTTTTTACAGAACGCCTGGTTCGTTTAAAACCTACGCCAACTGTATGGCACCTGAGAAAAAAACCGAGTAAAGAAACAGCAGCGCGAAGCGAACGCGAAGCGAAAGCTAGAAGAATACATTCTTACAGTGTATCTCAAGTAAACATTATTCAGGACAAGTGTAGATTTGCCGTAGAGACCCTTAAAGTGGCCGATGGAGTACTTTTCAGGGGTCAAGCAAGTGATACCATCCACGATCAAATCTTTGGTGAGGTGAAGCTTGAAATATCCCGATTTAAATGTCTCCAGTACAAAACCCTGAAATCAATTAGTTTTTAAAACCGCATTAGAATAATAAAATGTGCAAAAAACCAAAAAGTTTTGTACACACCTTCTTAGTGAAAAGAAACGCATTCCCTGCGAAAGTACCTAAGTAGTTGACATAGCTTCAAATTTCAATAGAATAAGAAAATCCCTAGGAACTATTCGATGTTCAGGGACGAAACTTATTCTATGGCCTACGATTACACCAGGGCTCAAACTATCTCTATCGAAATCGGATCAGCGATTAAGACGTGTAAGGGTGACAGACAGACAGACGAATTCTCGTAATTACAATAGAAGATATGATGGTATCAAACGTTTAAAACTATACTAGACTAAGGGCTGAGTTCACCAACCAATTTAACAGACGGTTAAGTCTTAATCAGCTGTTAGTCAATACATTTGACAACCGTTAAACCGCTAACCGTCCGATTAATTGTTGGTGAACACTGCACTAAAGGTAATTAGAAAAGGCTCGAACATATAATGAAAATGGATACCTACCTATTATTTTATCGAAATATCTTTCAACGAACGTACGCAGAATATACATTTCATCGAAAGGCATTTCTCGCCGAAAGGCAGTTTTTTTTTGGTAATATAATGTATAAAATATCCAGAAAACATATTATATCGAACGTCATTTTCTACTGAAAAAGTAGAAAATAACGTTCGATGAAATGATACAATCGATTAAGTGTAATTCGATGAAATGATGGGTTACCAATGAAAATACATACGTTAAAATCAAGGGATTGTACGTAATGGTGGGGCGTCTCCAGGCCTGGAGCATGGACTTCCAAGTACTGGAACCCTCCAGGCATCACGCAATGTTTCACAATCGGGTTCACGAACTCTGGCACTCTTTCGCTAGGGATTCTATCGTCCTGTTTCATGTCATGCCTAGATTAACAAAAAACGCGGTCAAGTGTGAGTCGGAATCGCGCACCAAGAGTTCCGTACTGCCGTAGAGTAGGTATTGTATTCGCTGATTTCGAATCGAATCAGCGGGAACTCAACTCACACAAGACCATTTTTTGGTATTTGTTATTGTTTCCTTAGGGTTTGTACTACGTATACACACATCACAAGTGCCTAGGGATATTTTTTATCCCTAGACAGTTTTGAACATTTCAATATAGGCATATTACTACTGAGTCAAAACATCAAATTTGTCTAGAGATACTGAGTATCCAAAGACTTGTTTAATGTGTGTACTTACTCATCACATATTTTGAAAAAAATAACCCGGTATCTATAAGAAAAATCCTACAGGAAAAAACCTATTATCCGAAGGGAGCCCAACGGGTCCCTATTAATATGCCTACGCTGACCGTCCATCCGTTCGTCCTACCTTTAATGAGCTGTATCTTTTGAACATCACAGGTTTACATCGCAGGTCTTTTTTTAGAATATGTGTTAATAATGAATATTTGTATGGCGCAAAATTAAATCAGGTCTCAAATTTGGTATGATTCTAAACAAAAACCCTGAAGAAAAACAACAAATACCGAAACATGGTCAAGTGTGTTGGGCTCCCGCTGATTCGATTCAAATTTGCATTAAAATCGGAATAATGGTACGCATCCCTCGGTGCGTGAGCCTGACTCGCACTTGGCAGGTTTTTTATTAATTCATTCATGCAACCATGCAACGTCAATTTGATTATAGTATTCAGTCTGCTTTGTTACTAACGGCTTGTATTGCCTATCATCAGCTTGGTCGTGTAATTTCGTACCACCACTTTGGTTTGATGAGTCAAAACTGACGTTTTTAATAAAGCTCGACATAAAATCCTTGCTTGCCGGTTTCTCTGTAAACAATGGGTCCAGCATGTTTCTTATATGGTTTCCCAGCTGGAACAACAATAAAAAATAAAATGAATAGTCCATATCATAAGAAATGAAGAAACAAGACTGATATATAAACGCACAGCCCATACCGCTGAAGTTAGAAACGTGAACTTTGCGAAACCGGTAGTTCTTTTGTGTGTTATTTTTAGAAATGTAACTAAACGAATCCGAGTACCTACCCGTATCGTTCAAATTTAAATTCAAACTATTTATTTAGTAATTTGGCCACATCAGGACTCTTCCACACGTCGATAATTAACCCTTTATAAGGCAGAGGCGATTTAGCGACCACATAGGTATACTTATTTATGATTTCTACCTTACGTACTACAGAATATGATACATATTCTATTGTTTTTGCACGAAAAATGACTTTCAATCATGAAACTGTATTTGAATTTTACATAGCATAACTGTATAACTGGGCCTTATAAAGGGTTAAAGAGTGAATCTACTGGCGCTTCAGCGTTTTCTGAGAGGAAGCACCGCAAGAAACTCCAGAAGGTAATTTTTTTCAACACACAAAAAAAAGATCAGGTATACCTACTTTTCTTAAAATTTTAAGTTTTTACTCTCGCCTATTTTGTATTAAGCATTAATGAACCCGCTCAGAGAACTATTAGGTAAATTACAACGCCTAAAGTTAATTCATCCAAGCTGATTCTGTTATATCTGCGTACCATGGTAACATTTTTAAAGCGTGATTTACACAAGAGCCACAATAAAACTAACCTTTTCACCAACTTCATAAGAATCATAATATTTCTGCCTCTTTTTGTCGGAGAAATATTTTGGGAAATACCGCGTGGCGGGACCCGCGGCGTAGATGGATGGATCTTTGGTTTGGAACCGGTGGTCTATCAGGATTCCGGAGTCATAGGCCATGCCGCTTTTGTTGATAGCTGATTAACAAACATTTAAGAGCTTAGCCTAAAGCAAACATATTTTTCTGACTGTAAATATTTACGCCGTAGAAATGCGATAAATTGGAATTAAATCATTTGAATTATAGGGTTGGTAAAACACTTGCAAGTTACAGATATTGGGTGTTGAAGCCAACACAACAAAGATTCAGTACAAAGTTGAAAAAGATTAGGTATAAGTTATAGGATTCCACACGCGAGTATAACCGAGTTACCCGAAAGTTTTTTCAAGACTGGTTGCACTGTATTCAAACGTAAAGCCAATTCAATTTAGCTGGCTATCTAACAAACCGAGCAGAACACGTGTGGCTATAATAATGCTCTTTACTTATAGTAAGGAAAGCCTAGAATAATGAATTCACTGCCGTCCTACCAAAATCTTTCCCAACAGGTTTTGTATCTTTTCTTTGAAGCTAGCATACTGTTAAAACGTACCTATCTACAAAAAATATGCTACTAAGACACTAGGTAAGAAACAACTCTTATATGCACTGCTGGTAACGTGCTAATAGTTAATGTGTGTGATGCAGGTATAAAATGTATGATGCATCTCACCCAAAAAAGCATCGGTATCGACTCCTCTCACTCCATAATAAAACAACGCAGAGCATTCCAAGTCCACAGATTTGAAGTGGGAAATGAAGTTGACGTGGGTAGCCAAGTTACACATATCCACTGTCCAGGACTGGAAGTAGTACGAGCTATACACCACGATGCCGAGGTCTTTCAGGACTTCCCGCATCGTTTGGTCGACCTACAAATTGGACACGATTAGTCTTACTTTTGTCCTTATTTTGTGCTTGTGTGAAAATGGATGTAATAAGGTTTCGAGACAATATGTGGCGTAATCTATGAAAAGGGACCTTATTGTCGATGGCGCTTACGCCACACTGCGTCACGCGGCGTTGTATTTATATTGGAGCATCGTTAATAATGGCGGAAGCGCCATCGACAATATGGTCCCTTTTCATAGATAACGCCACATATAAACTAATTGGGATGTGTAAATGGTATTCATTATACATTTAAAAAATCTGCTGTAAGTATTCCAATTAAAATTCTAATATATCATATCGCCCAAAGTTCATAATACCTAATTATCTTTTTTCCTGAAACTAAACACTTTTCAGGATTTAAAAAAAAGGCAATTGTATTTAACTCATTAGGTTAGGTTAGGTTTGATTTATAACAATCCTGAAAAGTTTAGTTTCAGAAAAAAACACCATTAGGTATTAATGGTGTTATGAACTTTAGGGATTATGATACATAAGGCTTATTAATTTTAGGCGTTCTGATACAAAAACGTTGCAGGGTTGTTTGTTCCAGTTGAGTCAATGTACAGAATAGGCTGTGCATAAATGAACTCCGTTGTCTATTGCTGTTACATCTAGCATCTGTAGAATATTTGCTTTACCACTTAGTAAGAAAGAGAAAGACATTCGAGTACCTTCTATTAATACTGTGTTTTTACTTATCTACAATTAAATTGGACGCGACTTTGTAGATTAAAACAAATAAACTTACATAGACGTTGTTGAACACAGGCACCCTGGTTTTTCTAAGATTCTCGGACGGGAATGGCTCCACAAAAGTAATGTGCGCGGGGGGAACACTCATGTCGAGCAGCGCCGCTAAGCAGCAGTAAGCGTGAATAGAGGCTCCGTACACAATCACTTTGTCTAGAAATAGATTTTATAAATGTGTCAAACCAATAAAGAACCATTATTTTTGCAGAAAGCTGAAGCCAGGAGGAGCAAAATAATTAAAACTCGGCGGGGGCGAGCGTTCAAAGAGAGGAATATTGCACCTACCCAGCAAGTTAAGGCCTTCTTAGTCGTTTAAAATCTCAGTCCAGAAGTTCACTTTGCCCGTTTGCGTTTAAATAAATGGCGTTCTTGGGTTCTAGTGATGGCGGTGAAGGTTGAAGATGCGCTAATTATGAAAACTGATATGATGTTCGTGGAACTGATTCTCGAGCCTTTGAATCCCCGCTACACTCAGGAATTTTAAAATCCTTTGCTTGCTCTGGATTTAATATTACCACTCGCGAAAAACAACAACTTTGCAGCCTTACATAACAAATAACTATTGGTACAGAGTGACACATACTGCTTTTACTATTAGAGAACTCTCCAGCCCCATAGGACTCTTCGTATAACATCATCACATCTCCCTATATTATAAAATATATATATATATAAAAACATCTATCGGTGACGCGATTTGGTTTAAAAACGAAACGAATAGAAACGCTAGTTAGCCTAATGCATTTTGGCTAGGGATCGGTAGCGCCTTATAAATTATACGACAGAGACAGATTAAGTAATAGTACAAGTACAGAAGCGACTCTCTGTGACAGCAAACATGCTAATTTAAACCTACTCAGAACGCGTTAACGATAGTAATATAAGAGCACGGCATAAAGTGACCTTGGTTACATTTCTGCGATCGGTAGTGGGGGCGCTCCTAACGAGGCAGAATGCACCTTAATCTGCGCCGCGAGAATCTGTATTATTTCGCCCGTAATGAGCTTTACTGGCTCCGCCCACTTCGCAGGGTTGGCAGTTACTTGTATTATAACTTATTCTGTGGCAGTTGTAAGAAAAAAAAATGAATTTATTATTAATTGTAGTTTTCTTATGAACTTTATTCAACAGTATAAACATAAGTAGATACATATTTAATATAATACAATTAAAAGTATTAGTTTTCTTATGTAGTTCGCTTAAGTTAAATGACGAGAAAAAATATTACATCCCAAATGTCGTACGCGACTTGTGTGTTGTTTGCTCGGATCTCCCTTTCTATCTACGTAATAAGACGTAGACTAGTTTTATCGTAGTTTTGTGCTGTTTTAAACTTCAAAATGTTTGTTAATTCTATTTTTATATTTTCTTGGTAATTTTTCTGTAATGTGATAAATGCCTAGTTTTTAGTTTTATTGATCCCCGACTGTGCTAATACTGTTGCATACCTGTCATTGGTACCTACACAAACAGGACTATTTTCTTTGTACCTATTTGTATTTGTTACTTTAGTACCTTGTCTGTGTTTAATGTCATGTTTAAACTGCCATACATATATAAATTGTGACAACGATTAAAGTGACAAGGTACTAAAGTGTATACCTACATATTTATGAACTCGACTGTACGTAAGACCGACGTACTGAAATAATAAACTACCTATTTTAGGTAATAATTAACATTTTGCAAGATGTAAAGTCGAGAAAAATGTTGAACATCTTGGAAACTTAGCTAACTTATCTACTTACTAGGTATTTTCCGTTTAACATTTTTGGCGTTTACAATACAAACATGCGACACGCGACGACATTTATACCTAATAAACGAGAGGCAAAGAGAAATGCTGCCAATTTTTAATATTCTTAAGTGTTTAACTAAAAACAAGTACCTATATGCTGACCTTGCTTTAGTAGGCAGTCACTATTACTGGGAGATCTACTTACACTGAACGGTCTTTAAGGTAGGTAGGTTATTAAAGGCTGCGAAACTACGGACGGGTCGTTAACAAAATAAGTAATAATTATATCTCTTTTTGCGTCGAGGATTCAAAATCGTAATGATTGGGTCAGTAATTAAGTACCTACCTAGATTCGATATCCTTCGGCAGTGTAAAAAATGACAGGTCGACGTTCCTATCACTATTCAAGCACCCGTATGCTGCGCAGTATCGTTTGGCTTTTCGAGTAGCCATATTCTACAAAAACCGGAATTAGGAGCTTTGGCAGCCTACGGCGGCGCGCGTCAAGACGAGCGCGCGCATGACACTCAACTGATTAGCATCCTGGAGGCGGCCGAAAATTTTGTAGGCAATAAGCGCGAGTGTCACCCGCCTGACAGAGATTAGTTCTGAGGGAGCAGAAACATCCCTTCCTAAAATGTAGGTGAAATAGAATCATCATACAGCCAAAGCTCTTCCAGCAGAAGTTTTTGATGAAGCGCAGGGCTTTGTTGGCGTCGTGGATGCTGTTTACTATGAACACGTTGTCCGGCAAGTAGTAGTAAGTGTTGACTTGTTCCTCCTCGTATGTCGGGTCGTCCAATCGCTTGTATAACGGATCATTGCCGTATCTGTAGTAGGGAACATGCATGGATTTTTTAAATCGCATTTCTGAACAGATTATAAAAATACCGTAAAGAAATCACCAAATGTATAAAAATCGGCCAAGAAATACGGATGATACAAGCATTTTAAACTGCTTATTAGACAGTGATTAGACAGAGAGATGTAATATACACTGTGACGTTATAGAACGGGCTGGCCATATAAACTCATGTTAAATTATATTTTGCTAGAAAGAGATAGTAACAAATCTTCCGCTTTCGTGAGATAAAACAACTGTATATAAAGTTGTGGCCACATATTTAGGTACACTGTACACGCGTATTTCTCATAGAGTTTAAAAAAGACTTATCGAATTCAAAAAAAGCTTGATCAATTTCATTGCTAGTTACAATTGAACTACGGTTTAAAACTATTTGTTTTATCTTATATATAACTTTTCTACTCCTTTACCTGCCGAGCGGCAGTTTCTAACTAATATTCCGCAATATATCGCAGTTCATTGTTGCGTTTTTATAACTAAAATAAGGGATGTTGTTGGGACCCAAACTTGAATCTGGTTTCTATATTAGCCAAGAATTTTACTCACTGAACGGTCATTTGCCTTTCAAACACAGACTTCATGTATTTCGGGTGTTGGTACTGTTTTCCAAGTAGTAAAATTAGTTTATCGTAAAAATATCGATGACCATTCGATACTTTTACGTACTTGTCTTGCCTGTAAACAGGAAAAAAATACTTAGTTGATGCGCGTACGTACAAGGCGCGCACACATCCAAGCACGATGTACCTTTGTACGAAGATGATCTACCTGTGATATTTAAATACCTAGTAGGGTGACTGCTATAGTTATTGGCCACTCCATAGTAATTGGCCACTCTTGGCGAGACAGAAATACAAAATCTTATGAACTGAAACGAAAGCAGGAGAAACACAGTTAATATTTTTCTCTCATTCATTCGAGTGCACGCGTCCATTACCTTGTTTCTTTCTGTCTCGCCAAGAGTGGCCAATTACTATGGAGTGGCCAATAACTATAGCAGTCACCCTATTAATAGCATTAAATACTTATTAATCTCCGTCAAGGTCGCATGCACGACATTCAAGTAGTATGTGTATGGCGTGCTCTTAAGAAACTGGTCGGTGTTGGTGCGGTGTCGCACAAACATCATTTCAGCGTAGCGCTTGCAGTGGCGCACGTAAGGCAAGCCGGCGGGCGAGACTAGTGTCACATTTGTAAACGTTAGGTAGGATGAGGCGTCACTAGAAACATAAAATTAATCTTTATATTCCGGGAGTGACTGATAAACAGAAAGCATTTAACGTAACTAAACGTAAAAATTTATGGAAAACAAAGGTATTTTTTTACAAACATGGAATTTTTGTAAACAACGATCATAATATGAGTGTGCCACGGTCAACATCAGCTCCGTATATAAAATTGGTTGAAAAATGTATAAAGTAACAAATTTGAACATTTAACATTATAAATAAGTTCGAAATAGTGTAAATAGTGCGGGGATATGTTATCTTAAATGGATAATAAGTGTTCGAGATATTATGACCGCCAAACTAGAAGAGGTTATTTAGTGTGAAAACACCGTGCCTGTGTAATTATATTCCTATGAGAACATTATTTTACCATAGAAGTACTGAAAAAACTGTTTAAAAAGTGAATTTAGAATATAAATTTCTAATTATAGCTGTTATCACAAAACGTTTCTAATAATTTCAGTTAAAATTTTAAAACGTATGTGTAAACAAAGTTCCGTCCAATCATAGCGGTTTAAGTGGCGCCATCTAACGTGCAGTGGCAAAACTAGTAAAAACAGATAAAGAGATAGTTCAAAAGATTAGCTACTAAACAATAGAGGGCGCTGTAATCAAAATGGATCAAAAATGTTCAGGTTGCCTACAGAAAATCCCTGATAGATGTTTCCTAACTTGCTCACAATGTCGTAACAAGTATGACCTAGATTGTGCTAAGGTCTCCTCTCAGAGATTTTACAGTTTTTATAGCGCAGATTCCGACCGTAAACAATTTTGGAAATGTCGATTTTGCATCAGTAAAAACCAAAAACGGGACAACAGCAATACTCCCAATCGTCAACAAGGTGAACTGACTGAAACGAATAATATCACCCTCAGGAGGAAAAATAATGTAACACCAAGCTTTGATGACAAGAGTATTTTGGGTGATACAATAGTGGAAGATAAGAGTCCGGAAACAAATATACAAGCACGACAAGCGCAACAAAAACCTTTAGCCTCCCATACAACAATTACAACCATTACTCTGGAACAAATCGAGAAACTCCTTGATAAAAAACTGGAAAATAATAAACAGTCACTATTATCAGAACTTAAAATTATTTTGCTTTCAGAAGTAAGCAATGCAATATCAGAATTAAAAAATGAAATAATTCAGACAAACAACGTAATGGAACTAGATCAGAAAAAGCAAAAACAGGATATACAAAAAATAAACAACAGTATTATTTCCATGGAGATTGAAAATGGAAAGCTGAAAAACGAGATTGATGAGATAAAAAAACTGATGACTCATAAAATCACAAATACCGAATCTCTATGTAACCCTCATATATTGAAATACAATAACGAAATATACCTAAAGAAAATTGTTCTCTATGGCCTTTATGAAAATAATTGGGAAAACCAAATGGACTTACACGACCGTATCTTGCATATATTTCAGGAAATCCTTAATGTGAATCTCACGGAGTATATTGAAGACGTAACCAGGATTGGAAGAAAAGGACAACAAAGGCCAATAGTTATAGAACTTTTAAGTAAAAAAGTCACTAAATTCTTACTAGATAATAAAACTTACTTTAAAAACACGGGGTTGTCTATTTCTGAATATCTGGATGAACAGTCTCTCAAAAAAAGATATGTATTAAGAAAGTCACTCTATGAAGCTAGACAGGAAGGACATCATGCTATAATAAAACATAACAAACTATTTATAAATGGCAAGCCTACCGATCCCTTCGCAACGCAGTCTACCGATTCGACCCGTTCGTCTGCATCTCAGAGTAACGTCCACTATGCTACCACACAAATGACAATGGACAAATCTAACATCACGCCTGGGAATTTGGAAAAGACACCCGAGAATTTGAACGTCAGTAAACAAGGTAAACATTCTAGGCAGTTTTTTCGCCTCTAATATCCAAATACTATACCAAAATATGCAAAGCATTAGAGGTAAAATACCTCTAATTGAAGAATTAACCGAGGAACTTAAACTTCAAATACTTTGCATCACAGAAACTTGGATTACAACTAAGAAGATCGACCTACTAAAACTGGATGGATACAACTTGGCAGCAAACTATAGTAGACAACATTTTGAAGGCGGTGGCGTTTGCATATTCTTACGTGAAGACATTGAATGTGCGGAAAGGGACGACATATCAAAAATGAGTGTTGAGTGTATATTTGAAACCTGTGCTGTAGAATTAAAAAAATATAATGCTCTTATTATAGTAATATACTGGCCGCAAAGAAATAGAGAATTTCAAACATTCCATGATCGCCTAGAAGCACTTTTGAAACATATTTTAGCGACAGATAACTGTAAAAATATTATTATTGGTGGCGACTTTAACATTAACGCACTGGATAAAACTAAACTCACTTTAAGCATTTTAAACTTAATGAAATGCTATAACTTCAAACAACATGTAAAAGACCCTACACGCATCACTCAATCTTGTAGTAACTGTTTGGATTTATTGTTTACTAACTTTCATGATTGTGAAATGACTACTAGCGTGAATGAGTACGGCTTCTCAGATCACAAAGGCGTCTTACTTCGGTTACCGTTACCGGATACTCAAAAAATAACATGGTTCCAAGAAAAAAGAATATATAACGATTATAAAATAAATTTATTTAAATATGAATTACAAAAAATTGATTGGAGTTTAATTATTTCAAGTAACAAAACAGTAAATGAGAACTACAAATTATTTTCGGATCAAGTAATAAACGTACTAAACAAGACAATACCCAAAAAAAGAGTAAAATTAACATGTAATATTAAAAAATCTTGGTTAACAACCGGAATAAAAAAATCATGTGTAAACAAGCGTCTGCTTAAAATAATGACGTCAAAAATAGATAACGTTACTCTAAAAAAGTATTACAAAAGTTACGAAAAAATTTTGAAAATTGCTATAAAATATTCGAAAAAACACCAAAACATCAAAAAAATATTTAATTCCGAGAATGTTATTAAAGGAATGTGGCAAGTAATAAGAGAAAATACAAATAAAACTTCAAAAAGGACTTACAAAAATATATCACTATTAATAAAAAATAAAATCACAGATGAGCCAAATAATGTAGCAAATACCTTTAATGACTACTTTACTTCCCTAGGTAATCAGAAACACTCGACAAATACTACAAGCCTACCGTTTTGCGACCAGTCAAAAATAAATTCACCCTCTAACTCTTTATACATAAAGCCTGTTAACGAAAATGAAATAGGAAACATTATACGCAGATTAAAAAATAAAAGAAGCTGCGGACATGATGAATTACCACCAGCTCTTATTAAAAAATGTTCAAATGAATTATCTAACCCACTTACATTCATTATCAACCAATCTTTAAATGAGGGAAGTGTGCCCGATACACTAAAAATTTCTGTAGTAAAACCTATCCATAAAAAAGGGGACCGCAGTAATCCAGCCCAATATCGTCCCATAGCTTTATTACCTACCTTTGCTAAAATCTTAGAAACTACTATGGCAAATAGACTTTACCTTTTTTGCGAAAAATTCAAGATTTTTAATGAAAATCAGAACGGCTTTAGGAAAAATAGGTCTACAGTATTGGCCCTCTATAAATACATCCAAAAAGTACTCGATATCATTAATAATAAACAATATGCGATCGGGGTGTTGTTGGATATGAGTAAGGCCTACGACAAAGTATCATATAAGATCTTGTTAGATAAACTCTACAATATAGGCGTAAGAGGCGTGGCTCACAAATGGTTCCAGTCATATTTGTCAAATCGAGCTCAATTTGTGAAAATAGAATACTTTAATCATAAAACCCGATCAATACAGAACATTAATTCAAAACACAATAGTATGTTGGGATCGATTCCTCAAGGCAGTGTACTTGGCTGTCTTTTATTTCTCATCTATATTAATAACTTCCCTGAAATACTAGATCATACATGTATACTTTTTGCTGACGATATCTCTGTGGTCTTTCCTTACTCAAAAAACAATAATAATTTAAATTCCCTTCTAAATAATACCTTATCAAAAATAGTGGATTGGTTGAGCCTCCACAACCTTGAATTAAATATTGAAAAAACTAAGATATTACAGTTTAGACCCCATCAAAAAGCCAGTTTAAATATAAATTTTGCGTTTAATAGTCAAACACTAGAATGTATAAACTCAACCAATCTTCTAGGCCTCGAAATAGATACAAACATGAATTGGAAATCTCATATCCAAAAAGTGTCTGCTAAGCTGTCTACATTTACGTATGCCTTAATGCAAGTAAAAAAACATGCAGACCTAAGAACTGCTCTATGCGCATACTATGCATATGCCCATTCACGACTCCGATACGGCATCTTACTGTGGGGTAATAGCACTAATGTACATGATTTGTTTGTTTTACAAAAGAAATGTATACGAATTTTAGTTAATATAAAACAAACAGATAGCTGTAGACCCTACTACCGGAAACTTAAGATACTAACTGTAACCTCCCTGTACATACTTGAGTTGTGCAACTTTCTAAGAACACATCTTGATTTTTTCCCACGACCAAAAGATTTCACAAATTGTAATTTGCGCCCTAGAAATAAAATCCCAATCCCATCCTCGAAATTGAAAATGCACAGTTCGAGTCCACACGTGATGTGCATCAAAGTCTACAATAAAATTCCAAACTACATAAAAAGCGAAGAGAAAAATAATATATTTACCAAAAAACTAACGAAATTTTTAATTTATAATTGTTTTTATTCCCTACAAGAGTTTTTTGAATGTGCAATAGAATAAAAATGAATGTGTAATGCAATATATTAGTGCCATATGTAACATGTACTTAGTTTAGTAATATAAAATAGTTTCTATAAGTGCCAAGCATAATATTGTAGTGCCCGACAGGGTTTCATGGCAGAACGAAAATTGTACCTTAAACACCATTGTACCTACCCATGAAAGCAATAAATAAACTGATAAACTGATATGAAGAAATCCGACCCTGCTAATATTATAAATACGAAAGCTAGTTTGTCCGTCCATTTGTTTGTTTCGCCTTCACAGCTAAAACGCTGCACCAATAGGCTAGTTGCCTCTGTTTTAAAGTAGGTCTCAAGTTATTAATTATTATCCGATTAGATGAAAAAAAAAACCCACATTTTTTTAGGACCTACAAAACCGCAAAACTTTATTTTAAAAGTTTAGTTTTCGTTAACGGGCGAAAACGCTTACAGCCATATTAGTCTATAGATTATCTGTGCTGTGACGTCATACGGGCCGAAAACAAACATTTGTTTGATTGACAGTTGACGAGAGCATTTGACATATAGATAAACGATCATAACACAACCTCAAAAGTCCATGAGTCATAAATGACAATGTCATGTCACAGCACAGAATACTTGCAGAATATACCATTGCGAATTTCACTCGTATAAGAACCGACATGAAGTTTGCTTAAGGTCCTATGACGTCACAACATGCCCGAGAGCGTTTTCAGAGTTCAAAATAAAAAATAAAAATGAACAATTTTTAAATAAAAAATATGTAGCCATCTTACACTTTTAATATCTGAAATCGATAAATATTGGTTTCTTCTAATACTAAAGAAAATATTAATTTATTAGGCCAAATTTAATATGAGGCAAGTAGCCTATTGTAGGTAAAGCTTAGTACAAAGATAACTTAAGCCCTTGGGTAGGATAGGAATACTTTTCATCTCTTTTTTTTTTAGTTGCTTGGATTAAAGTTATAAATCAGTTCTACGCGCACGAATTCGCCAGCGAAAGTTAGTGTAAGGTGAAGTCTTGTAATTGCAACTATCTGGTTATTGCAACTAACTTAAATAACTCCTTCTAGGATCACTGTTTTGAACAACGACAGGCGTGATATCGTTCTTCCTTACTAAGAAATACAATATCACGCCTGTCGTTCTTCTAAACAGTTATCCTAGAAGGAGTTATTTAAGTTAGTTGCAATAACCAGATAGTTGCAATTACAAGACTTCACCTTAGTATAACTATTATTTTTTATTAAAGAGGGAGGCGAACGAGCATGCGAGTTACCTAATGGGAAGTAATTACCAGTAATTTGTACGAACCTAAACAGCAGTGTATTGATGAAGGCCATGGCAGTCCTCGAAGCACCGACGATCACAATTCTTGTGTCGACGTTTAATCTCGCGACGCTTGTCAGTTTCTTATTGATAAACCATGTGCTAAACGGCACTCTGGGAATAGGGCCATAAGTTTCAGTTTAAAATATGAGTTTAGTCAGCCGGAAAATTTTCTTGGCATTGAAGAAAGAAGAAATTAGAAAACTTAGCTGCATTATTACCTACCTGGATAAACCGTTATGATCAAAATGTTTTGCTAACGCCGCTTTGGAACGAGTAGTTGTATTTAACCCCCGATCAAACAAGAGGGGTATTATAACTTTGACAACAAGTCTGTGGGTGTGGGTTTGAAGCTACTTAGCAGAAAGAACTATTTCAATTGAAAACTACTTTAAAGATTCATGGTAAGGTTGGAAATCGGTTGGGCCTAGAATTACCAACTTTAGCGTGTAGAGCAGAGCGGGCTTTAAAAAAGATTAAGGCTGCGTTCCGCTTTACGCAAAATATAGTAGTTTCACCTACTATTTTTTTTAGAAATATAGTATTTGATCCCCTAATATAGTAGGATACTATATTATATAGTAGGATTGGCAACCCTAGTTGGTCTGTGTAAGTTTAAGGTCTGAAAATGGCGGTCGCCACTCGCCATTACGTCAGGGGTTTTAAATTGTTTAAAGTTATATCTTTAATTCAAGAGGCGAGCGATTCCCACCCACTTTCAGGAGGGATAATTGCTGAGAAACTGATGATAATGATCCCAAAGTCTTCGTAAATATTGTAGAAAACCAAATCAAGGATTTCCTTACATGCTACGGGACAAGGCCGCTAGTTTTTTCAGCTCTGTAACTACGGCGCAAATAGACTCAGACTTCCTCGGCAGAAGAGGCACCATGGACACCGCCATGCAGTTAGCTTTATGGATTATCTAAAATATAATATAAACTTTGGAAATGATTCTACAAAAGCTATTAAATTCAAGAGAAAAACATGTTCTAATATCACAACATGTTCTTAGAACACGGATAAAGAGTACATTGGTATGTGGAATTAACTTAGTCATACCTAATTACCTACTGCATAATATGTTACCAAAAGCCCATTCTGTGAAATGACCTTTTTGCATAAGGTCTAATAAGTAATAATATTTAATCTATTGAACGCAAACAAGGAAAATCCGCATAAGAGGTTAGACGCAAAAACGTGTTTAATATGATAGAGCGAACAGAATGATAATACTCGTAGCGTAACTTTACAAGATAAAAAAAGGATTGAAAATAAATACGTTTTCCTTAAGGGAAATCTAGCAAACGGGACATCAACAGAAAAGAGACGTTATTCTACGAAGACACATTTTGCAAACAGGTCATGCGCCTAGGGCTTGCAATTCGAATATTCGAATATTCGAATAATTCGAATATTCGGTTCTTTCTGATATTCGAATAATGCGGTGAATAGTATTCGAATATTCGAATATTTATGGTTATTTGGACAGACGGACATCGCCCGGGGATGATCGGCTGTCTCTGACCGCGTCTTGCGTGCGAAGAGTTAGTTGCAAATGTTGCATTGCATTGCAGTCAGTTGCTCGCTCGTATTCGTATCGTATTCATCACGTTGAAGTAGCGTCGGGTCGCATACACTGAATTTCCATGTAAAGCCTAAAATTATTTATTTAAGATGTTTATAGATGTTTGCGTTGATTTTTGAGCTTTTAGACAGATAATAAATGAAAATGAGCTTCCAAGCTTATTTTTTCTTTAATTTTTATGATTATTCGAATAGTATTCGAATAATTCGAATATGTCCAAATTAAAAGTCGAATATTCGAATATCTGAATCTATCGAATATTTGCAAGCCCTACATGCGCCTCAACCCAAAAGCAGAGCAGCAGGCTTTCATTTTGACAGTCCGTAGGCAAATCTGCATTCAAAATGATAATAATTGTGAAGGCTATTGTGATTGCGAGTACGTTTACTAGGCAATAGGTCAACAGGTTTCTCATGACAAAAGCAGTCATCAGCAATACCAACCCACTTATTCCTGTAACCCGTCAGCCAAATCAAGCAGTCACAATCGGCCAATCGCATCATTTCCCTGGTAAAGAATCTGAAGTGGGGCTCGAACACTGGGTACACCACGGCGGTCTTCAACGTGGCAAACCTGGCCTGACAGCCTGAGCTCGTGTAATGATACTTGTCGATGTAGAAGTAATCCATGTTGAATTTCGCTTGAAGGAAATCTATTTGCTCTGGTGGTCTGAAATTAACGTAGGTACAGTCACCAGCAATAATATATTACCCAATATTGGACGCAAACATATCTGATACGTCTGTATTACTAGAGGTATAAGAGCGTGTCAGATATTATTGCGCCCAATGTTGGATAATATATTATTGCTGGTGACTGTACTTAGGTTCTGTGTAGAAGGTCTTGTAAAGTCTTACAGGTTCGGTAAAGTCGGACTCGCATAATAGTGTATGACACTAAGAGGTAAATAAAAACCCTTAAAAAAGACCTCATATAAGCCAGGGCATTGTAAGTGGATAGCCAGTAGGTACAGTCACCAGCAATAATATATTATCCAACATTGGGCGCAAAAATATCTGACACGCTCTTATACCTCTAGTAATAAAGACGTGTCAGATATTTTTGCGCCCAATGGTGGATAATATATTATTGCTGGTGACAGTACTTTAGTTTTTTTTAATGGGATGGATAAGGCAAACGAGAATCAGCACATCACCTGATATAAACATGGGTATAAAAACTTACTCCAATATTCCGAATCCCACTAATGTGACGTCGCTCATGAAGACGTAGGCGTTGTGCTGCTTCTTTTCCATCATGCTGTGCTCGACTGTGTACAACGTTTCCTTGCCCTCCAAACTACGCATCAAATGGGAAATATGGGGGATATCTATGATCTCGGCCTTGCGTACCCTCATCCTACTGTAAATGAATATTTTGTTAAGTAGGTACCTACTAAGTAGCGAGATGTTTATAAAAAATATGACTATAGTTAATCATGTAAACATAGACATCATGACAAAACAATAGGTAAACAACCGGCCCCCTTATAGTATTGATGCATATTAACATATTGCATATTGCATTGTATTGATTATTATTATTATTATTATATATTTTACTTCAGTCGAGCAGGAGAGTTATAGTTGGTACATACCACATCACGGAGTTTCTGTGCGCGATATACAGCGCGTACTCGTTGGAAATTTCACCTCTGCTAGGTACAAACTAAAACGAAAAAGTAAAATTAGATATCCAAGAGGTCACATGTCACTACCCATCCAAAAGGTAAAAAGTAATATTTTTATCTACTGCTGTTATGAAACATTTCATAATATTTTATAACGACAATATTGTTAGATATAGTGTAATGTTGTAGTGTTATAAAATGTTTCATATCGTTATATAAAATTTTATAACCGCTGTGTAGAGCACCATCACAACCTAGAATAGTCTATGTCTTACGCAGAAATGTTGCAGCAGAAGAATCGATTTGCTGTTACAAGGGACTCGAATCAAGCAATATTCATAATCCTTCATCATTTCAAATGCTGCCTCCAGTAAATCAAAACCTTTTCTGAAATACAAATTCTGAAATGTAATATCGACTAAAGGCAAACTATCTACACCTATTTATTATAGTACCTATCTGAAGTCCAACAATGAGGATATTAATATCCAGTAGGTATCTAAGTAAAATCTTCTGCACCTATACTAAATATTGAAAAACGGAACCCTTATAAGATGACTTTCTTGTTCTGTCCGATTGATTGTCAAAACCCCTTTTTCTCAGAAAAGGTTAAAGCTATCGGGCTGAAATTTGTAGTATTTAGGTAGTCCAACCATAGTCTCATAAAAATTAGAATTTTAAAATTTTGCCATTGTTTATTTTAATAAATGTTTAACCTACGATATGATATTTAATTTGAAAGCTCTTAAATGAAATAGGCCAAACATATTTTTTTTCCATTTTAAAGACTGAATCTTTTTGAAATATTTGGATATACGGAACTCTCATTTTCACTCATCCCTAGTCTTGTCCCTCGCTTACTGCTCGGGCCAAGACACCTCGGGACTCGTGTGAAACCACATACTTTCCGCACTTGCATCAATATGTATACTTACATAAGGTTTTTAATAAGAAATTTACTTATACTATTTCTTATTAAAAACCTTTAAAACATTCATAATTTGATAGATAGTGTTTCTTGAAACCCTACCGTACCTGCCATCGATGTCATCTCGAAGAGCATACAGCTCGATCATGAAAGCGTTAGGTTTTCCCAGGAATTCCGGCGGCAAATCGTCTGCATTCGCTGAATGCAGTACTGACAGCTGTCCTATGGAATGTAGTCGAGTGAAAAACATCATAAGTGCTATCGGCAAAGTGGAGAACGGACCCACGTGAACTATGTCACAGTGATGTTTTGTTTCGGGACTTGACAGAAGCGCGTGAAGCTAACCCCAAGTGCTTCTGTTTAGTCCTCCAGGGTAAATACTCTTTAACCGATAAATTGTACTCGCGTGTGACATCCATGGACTTATTACTTTAATAAGTTCATGTTGACTGTTTAAAACTTGACATTGGCGAAATACACCTTGTTAAATCAAAAAGTAAAAACCATTAAATAAGAAGAAAAAAAAGAATATGATGTTACTGTGACACATTCTATTCCATTCTACTTATTTCATTTCCATTTTGCAGATAGTACTTTAAGTAAGGGACTATTAATAAATTAAACCACACTACGAACGAGTTTATAAAACTTCTGTAAATTCCTTACTTTTGTATTTTTGCAACTTAATGGTTGAACGTCTTCGGGCTTTTAATTCTTTTTTTATCCATGTATCACTGCTGCAATAACAAAACAATATGTATATGTCACCAGAAGAAACAGGGGTTCATTTTCATATAAGTAGATTTAGCCACATTAACTTCTGGTCAAATGAATAGACAACCATTATTTTAGGGTGGTTGAAGTGATCTAACCTGCCAGAAAATGGCATAACCTCGGGCACCGTTAACCAAGTCGAATCAATGTTGACGATTTCATAATCGAAGGGGTCTTCATCCAGCAAAATCAAGCTTGGTGTCGCCATCAGTGACATAGTCGGGTATAGAAAGACCTGAGGAGAAAAGGTATCTGATGATTATCAGTATCTTTTATCACTTATATAGGTTTCGGCGCAGCGTGGTGCACTCCCATATTAAGAACGCCCAAAGAGAGCCCTTTTAAGGAAAGTATAGCAAATGGGGTGTTATATGAAAGGGTTTAATCTGTATAATATAAATAAAAACTATTTTATCTCAGAAGTTGATGATTCGAAAAATCTTTAAAAAATGTAATATTTCCAGAAAAAAAAAAACAAGTTGTCAGAATGGTCTATTTTTGGGAACTTGACAAAAAACTTTTGTGTTAAGTATACCTAGTCATGATCCATGGTCTTTTTGAAATGAACCACGCATACGAAATAATTGCACGAAAATTAACCCTTGTGGCTTGACTCCGACTTGACCGATTTTTTCCATTGGCCATTCTGAGTAAGAGCCCCGTGATGGATGGGCCCGTTAGTTCCTGGCAGATGCCCAGGGCCTCGAATAGGTTATATACGGCCATGAACGCTGCCGTCATAGCTTCCTTAGTGCGACACCTTATAAAAATCACTCTACGCACTGCGCCGCTTTCGCTCGGTATGCGTTTGCAGCTTTAAGATCCTTGGTAATATGAGGACCCTAATGACATACCTAAAAGCTAGAATATTAAAAGTGAACCTTATCGCTGTAGTCATCCGAATGTTTGTTGAAGTAAACACGGTCGCAGCTTTGGCTCATCTCTGCGTCCCCGAAGTAAACACGGCCTGATGATGATGTTTTCCTAGATCTTCCTTTGTGTCTTGTTTCCTTTAAAAATAATTATCAACCTATAGTTTTACGAGCTCCGAGTGTTTCTTGGACCCTAACGAAGCAAACAGTCGAACCGTTGAAAGTAGCACAGCGAGCTATAGAAAAAAACCATGCTCGGTATCTCCCTGAGTGACTGTGTACCAACCGTAGAGATACGAAGGCGGACCAAAGTCACGGATATAGCAAAGAGGATAGCGTCCCTAAACTGGAAATAGGCATCACATAAGCCGAAGAGATGACGAGAGATGAGGCAGGAGGCTGCTGAAGTGGAGACCGAGGTTGGGTCGCAGGAACCACGGCAGACCGGCACCTGTTGAAGCGACGACATTGCCAAAGTAGCAGGTCTGATGTGGAGGCGGACTGCACAAGATCGAAGAAATTGATATACATTGGAGGAGGCCTGTGTCGAAGTGGATGAATTGGGCTGAGGAAGAGGAGAGAAGAAGTTTTGCCAGAATTTGCCAGACCATAGAGAAGGCATAGAACTGGCATCAATACAACCTGATGGCAAGTGGACTCTAAGGGACAATATAGATAATAGACATTGCAATTCCAAGACTTCAAATGCTTTGCCAAATCTGAGGAGTTCAGCGACCCATCCTAGTCTTCTTAGTTGGCAAAGAAAGTTGCAATCTTGACGTCTGATAGGCTTCAATCTTTCTGTGCTCGTTTGCCTTCTTCTTGCTACAAAAATATTATTGCAGAAGATACTTGCATTATAGACTAAACTTAACTTAATATTATGTTTCAGTATGAAAAAATGTTCGTTGGTAACGCTTTCCTTACCGGTTTATGGAAAGATTTGCAAAAGTAACTCTGTTCGCTTTCACAGTTAAACCACAACACAAGCTTAAACCTCTGGGAAGGACATTCATCCCAGAAAAATATAGTTTCCGAGAGAATAGCGATAAACGAGTTCTACAAAGACAAAGTCGCGGGCAATAAGAACTAGTATTAATTAAGTTGTTCGGGTTAATAGTGTATTCCTCTAAAAGTTATAAAAACATAGTCTTACTTCATTTCTTGATAATTCCGGCGTAGACGGAGGAGACTCTTGAAATTCTTCAAAGGGACTCAATTTGCCGAGCAATATTGGATCGCTGTAATTAAAATAGTGGCATAGTTCTTTGCTATGGAAGACTGCAAAAGTAGGTACGGTACGGAGAAAGGGTGAAACCAGACGAGCGTAATTTTATTATTTGCATTAGTTGCATACAAAACTCCTGTTTGGTATACACGGCGACGCTTTTTTTTATATGGCTGTATAGTTGGTGGGTGAAACAAAGCACCATGACTACTTCAGCATACGTTGGTGACGTGCCTTAGACAGGCGGACGCAAAATCAGCTAGACTTTTCTACGCAGCAGAAATTACGCGACTGAAGTTATGCGACTCAAAACTTATAAAATTACGCTCGTCTGGCTTCACTTTAAGATTAAACGGAGGATATCAATTTAAAAAAAAACGGTTCACTAATGTTTCACCGAAATACGTTTGACCGAATGAGTCGTTTGGCAACTGCTTCATTTCCCAACCCGCTTATATTTCTGTAACTGTAAATATTTCAGAATTTTTATAAAAACTAACCTAACCTAACCTAACCTAATTGTGTTCGTCGTTCTAAGCATCAATGCGTACTTCACTGTTCTTTTAAATACAAAGTGACCAACATCTTTGCGTCTTTGTTTAACAATAAACCTTACTGCATTTGACTTAAAGAATACTTTAGTGTAAAAGTTGTTTGCACTTATGATGCTTTTCATTTTCAAGTGGCAGTTTGGCCACACTGAAAAATGCAGATAATGGGTATTGTCTGTCAGGTACAAAGCTAAGTGGATTCGCTCTCGAAAAAGGATTTGTACTATACAGCAGTAGAGCCTCTGCCTTTTTTGATATCGGCTAAGTTTACGGTCTTGTGTGAAGCGGCAATTTAGCAACGACAACGCTGCTACGCTGTTTGGCAGATTTTTGTATACATTTTTATTGGATATTTTTACTTAACTTAGTTGTATTTTCTTTTCTACATTTAAGTGGTTGGAGCTGTTATGAACGGTTTAATATAAGTACAAACTAAAATGGACATTATGGACAATGTACAGAAAAGTATTACAAAAATGTGTATTTTTTAAATTTAAATTCCTTACTTTAAAAAGAAAAAAAGACTATAAAATCTACATTTATTACCTAAATTGTTTAAGGGTAGGGTTATCGTATTTTTGTTCTGCTTTTTCCTCTTTCGTCGGTTTTTTGAGTCCAAAGTAAGGCACAAGTTCGTAAGTCTTCGACAGATTGTGGTAATCGATGTCAGCGTTGAGGCACATCACTCCGATAGCTTTGTCCTGGTGCTACGGTAAAGCGGCAGAACATTAAAAACAACGTAGTAGAATGCCCAATGGTTCGCACGCAGCGGTTTGCTGCTTCGTTTCTTATTCGCACTGCCACGGAGTGGAGCGCTCTCCCTGCGTCTGTATTCCCGGAATCATTTGACCGTGGTGTTTTCAAGGCAAGAGTTAATAGGCATTTTCTGGGTAATCATGTATCGACTACCTTCGACCTCGTCGTCACTTAATATCAGGTGAGACTGAGGCACTGAGGTTAAAGGCAAATTCATTATTGATAAAAAAAACGTTTTATTATACTCCATCATTCAAAATGACAATAATTAAGCCTTATAGCCTAAAATTTGGATAAAGGGTTGGAAGGAGACATTTTTGACATACTCAGTGTTGATTCGTATACCTTCTTGAGTAACTCCTCAGGCACATGTAAGGTGGTCAAAATAATGGAATTCGACTCTATTGAGGCATTAGAGCGTGTACAGTTATTTTATTTTATTTATTTATTATTTATATACATAGAAATAAAGCTAACTAACCTGGGCGACGACGATTTGCCGCTTACTGTTTGGATGGCAGCCGATGATCTCACTGATGTAATAGTCTCCATACAGCTCTCTCAATCTGGGACACAGCTTGTCTAATATCTCTACAATATCGTCGTTATCTTCCTCGCTGTGAATATTAAGTCATGATATTAAAGTTATTAAAATGTGTTCTTACTGCGGTTCTAGAAACAAACCGTATAAATATCGGGAACTCAGCTATTATTCTAAGTATAGCTCATGCAATTTATGATGGCGAGTGGGCTTTACTTGTGGTAAACACATATCTGTATACGTGTCAAAGTGTGCGTGACAGCGAGAGCGGGTATGGTAAGCATAAAAAATAAAGAGAAGTATTGGACACATTATACTTATTATACTGTCGCAAACCCTCTAGCAAATAATGATAAGAAATAATGCAATTAAGTATTTTAAACCGACTTCAAAAAAGGAGGTTCTAAGTTTGACCGATTTGATTTCTCCATCAATTATGGTCCGATTTCAAAAATTCTTTTTTTGTTTTGTTTGACTGAGTTTACTTCTGAGGTGATGATCCATGATGAGCGGATTCATAAGGAATTGAGGAACAAGCTTAACAAAATTAAGTGACGGGTCTACCCCTTTGTCGGAATAGCCCCGCTTGACTTTAAATATTATAAAACAACAAACTACTTATTTATGTTCTTGATGTGATATGCGAACTACTTAGTCATACTACATGTAGTAGCGACACTAGCGACCTTCTTGGTTGCATCTTCTACGAAATTGATGTATCTAACTCTATCTTGTCGCGAAGATGACATTTCAAATGTCTCCGTATTTTCTGTCTTAAAATTACGTACAATTTTATGTTACTTAAAATTAAAACCTATCTGTAGGTTTGTCTTTATTGTAGAGGGCTTATTATTGCCGTGTTTCTTGGGTGACTAAACGTGGATCAAACATCCGTCACTCTCACACTTATATGTATGTACTTGTCAGAAAGTGTCGAATGTTTTATTACCGTTTTGTCAAGCGATAAACACGGATAGGCCCACAGTTCTAAATAAATTTACTATTTTTATTTTAGGATACTTCAAAATAAAAATCCTTTATACCTCGCTATGAATAACTTTGCGTTTTTTCCGGATATTGGACATGCTGACGGTAGTTCGTGGCAGTAAGCGTCGTGGAAACAATATGCACAAGTAACTCGAGCGACGGCGCGCTCGCGACTGATCGCTCCGTCAGACACGCACACTACCGCAATGTGCATGTACACGTTCAACCACTAATAAAGCCCACTCGCCATCGTGAATTGCATGAGCTATAACTGAAAAAGTTGTATGACATATAGTCACCATTGAATAGATTTGATTTGATCAAGCATATAACGTGGTCAAAAGTTTCTGAACACACTTTAAAGCTTTTTACAATTGATTCTAGTTTAGATAAATTTGAGCACCTTTTATGTTCCCATATATCTGATACCATACAACTGTTTAATAATAATATTATGTATTTATGCTGTTATAATTAATGTAAGGATTATAAGGACAGGGTTTCACTTTAATTCAATTATTTATTAAACCTGACTGATTCTAGCAGGTGTTTTGGTGTGTCTTTCTTTTAAATCAGCATAAAAGTAAAGGATAGATGTATTTTTTTGCAAAAAGGGTAGGAGGGCCAGAGTTCAAAATATATCATAACATAATTCCCGCGGAAAGTGATAGACAACTCTGACGCGGACAGAGTCGCGTTCAAAAGCTAGAAAAGTAATAAAAGGCCGACATACACAGCTCTTCGGGTAACTAGCTTGCGACAAAAATCCTTCCGCATCGCCACGTAAATGTAATGTCCCGCTTCACAGTCATCGGACCTTCTTGCAGGAACCTTGCTAACCAAGTGCTTACGGAATACGGGGTACCGGGAGAATTCCTCTGTAAAAAATGTATAATTATTTAGGAAGATAAAAAGATTTGACAAAAGAATTACGCTTTTGCTAAGGAGTTCACTTTAGTACTGGTACACTACTACGCAATAGGTCTACTAACTAAATAAGCTCTTTTTTTACTTTTATGTCAATGATATCAATGAATTTATTAATTGAAATTTATCACGAATAACAGTATCCATTATTTATAGTTTCTCTGATTTGAATCTGAGTATTATTAAAATATTTAATCAAATCATTACCAATTATCTAATCATATCGTTAAACTAATCATTAACTTCAATCAATTACAATAATTTACTATAGACAAGTACAAACCCGAAGCACCTAAGAGCTATCGCACTTCACTTGCTATAAATAAATAAATAATAAGTAATCAATAAATATCAGGGGACAATGTCACACCAATTGCCCTAGTCCCAAACTAAGCTCTAGGCTTGTACTATGGGTACTAGACAACGATATAAATATACTTATATAGAGAAATATATACTTAAATACGTAGACAACATCCATGACTCAGGAGCAAACATTCGCGCTCATAACACAAATATCTGCCCTTACCGGGATTTGAAACTAGGACCGCTAGCTTCGTGGGCAGGGTCACTACCAACTAGGCCAGCGCGTCGTCGGATGTCGTATGGGAAGCTCTTACCCTGTGAGCACGTAGGCGGTAGGTTAAGCAGTATTTGCTTCAAGTAGTCGTCGTTGCCGAACAAGGACTCCCAGGCTTCCTCGAGGAACACGTCCAGCACGGAATCCGCGCAGCACATGAAGTGTATGAACAGCGTGTCACGAGCTAGGTAGAAACGGCTGCGGGGAAATAATAGCAATTTGATTACACGGCATCTGTCTGTGCACAGAATAATAGGCGCTTGACGTCGAATTGCTGTCCAGCCGGGTAATAAATGCAAAATGGATTCCAGCCTGGGCCACAAGTTACAATTTTACAGGTCTAAACTGGCAACAAAGCTACAAGTTACAATTTTACAGGTCTAAACTGGCAACACTGCTCAAATGGCTGGTCGTCATTGGTCGAGGTTGCGTCAAATGGAAACTTATAACCTGTAAATTGTAATTTCTAGTTTTATAAAACAGGCCCCTGCCCACTTTTTGTTATTCTCCTTTTGAACGCCACAGACGGCTCTGTCGGCCACAACCGTCACAATTTCAAGATCAAAAGATACTTTGTTTCCTATCAATTAAGTTGTAATTTGCATAGCATAGCAAACATGTTTGGCGTATGAGTGAGTGAGTAAGGCGTTCAATAGATTTATTTAAGACTACGCCGAGCGCACAGTGGCGCCCTCATCACTATTATTGTGTTTTCTAATAAAATAAAGTATTTTCTTGAAATCGGACTATGCTTTTTTGTAGAGCAAGTAAAAACACAATTTATGGGATACGTAACAAACTTTGATAACAATTACCGTATGAGTAGTCAGCTTAACGGGAAAAGGTGGCCACTTTTTTCCGTTAAGTTGATAACTCAAAGGTCAATTGTTATTAAACTATGTGATATGTCCTATAAGTTGTGTTTTCATTTGTAGTACAAAAATGCACCGTCCGATTTCAAGAAAATACTTTATTTTATTAGAAAACACAATAATAGTGATGAGGGCGCCACTGTGCGCTCGGCGTAGTCTTAATGGCTTTCACTCCTTGTTTTATTTAACAAGGTGTATATCGCCATTGTCGAGTTTTAGACAATCACCATGGACTTATTACTCGTAGTGAACAAAGTCCACCAATATTACTCACAATGACAAGTATTCGGTTATTGTACCTATTTACTCTTGGGGACTAAACAGAACCGCATGTGATTAGCTCCACACTCTTCTGTCAAGTCCCTGCCCACTATATCACCATCCTGAATGAAATGTGACAGGTTCGTTATATATTGCATAGTTAACCTCCTAAGACCCACCATACAACGAAATTTGTCAATAGAATATGAATCTACCGCGAATGAAATAAAGTCAATTTTCTTATTTGATCGCGAGTTCTAAAAACAAAAGAAATTTTACTTTACTTCCTTTGCACTAGATCTTTATTTCAATGGCAGTATTTTGTACTATTTTTAGTACAAGAACCCTCAAGAGGTTAACAAGTTCCTACATTCATGGGGTTCATATAAGCTGCGCAATGTACACTTAAATGTCTCTTATCACGTGTAATTTGTCAAATACTTGTCACGATTTTGAGAAGCAGCGGCAGCGCATTTTGGCAAGCAAAAAGAAATGCATAGATATGCATGAAGCATGCCACGCGCCGCAACTTGCCCCACCGCTGTAAGCCCAAACCTGCGGTCAGCCCCCAATTTCACCATCCTGACAATGACAGACGAAAGGTGTCATTTCGGTGTACATGGCACAGTTTATATGAATCCCTATGATTTGAAAATTAGTTAACGCTGCAATGTAAGTAGGTATACCAAATTATCCCCTATCTATTATCAGGATGTTGAAATGGGAATTGTCCGTTTAATTTTCTGTTTTCTAAGATTGTGAAATGACAATTACTTGAACATGTTCCTTATCCAGAATTCCCAATCGGAGGGCGCAACGCCGGGCTCGTTTGGGTGGTCGCTGAGGGCCATGAAGCCGATCACCTTCTTTTTGTCGTTTATCATGCATATCGCTAGCGCTGACAGCTCACTGAAACATTATAATTATTATAGCAATCCATACATTCATGATGAGAGGTTTCTTAACTTTAAAACTATAATAATTAATGAGATATCACGCCTATAGACAGGTGTATGTTTTTCAGTCTTCTTGTCCTTATAAGATATTCCGTACAACTCTTGACTTGCTCTTCGCCAAAGTCTAGGGTACTTTGGCATCACAGAACACTATATCATTCGATTAAATAAATTTTCAAAGTCAAGAACAGCTAGCTTTTTCCCGCGACTCCATTTGTATATTATTTTTACGTTAGACATAACAGAGGCCCTAAAATGAAAATCGAAGTTCGAAGTTACGTTAACTCCATCTCTGTCACTAATCATGTCATTCGAGACTAAACCGAGAGAAAGGGATGGAGCTAACGTAATTTCGAACTTAACCCTTTATAAGGCAGAGGGAACATTTTTCCCACCATACCATTGTATATATTTTTCTGAAATATATAAAGTTATCGGATTTTTGTCTATGGCAACATTGTACGTGGAAGTCCCATCAAGATTTTTCCCTGAGAGTGGGGAAAGGTTGCCATATTACTTTTTTGATCTGTAATGGTTGCCAGTATGAAAACTGGTGAGTTTCTGTACCTGTTGATACATCTTTATATATTTCCGATTTCTGCAACTTGAAAATTCCAAGTTTTTATTATATTTGCTTCCTAATGTATAGAATATGTAATATCATGCATTTTTTTAATCTGGGCCTTAGCATATTTTAAATATATTGTTTATTTATGGTGGGAAATATATTCCCTTTGCCTGTCTAGAATCTATGAATACCATAATATTTCAACAAACTTATAGGCCGAGCAAACCAAAGAATGGCAAAGCTGAAAAATGGACAAACTTAGACGAAAAAAGACTAAAGAGCCTTCTTAGGGATTATCATAATTATGGGGTGAAAGATTCTTCAGTATTTTGACCTATTCGCTCCGCTCTGCATTACACCATGCTTTAGTGCATTCCACAAGAAATAAGCTGCTTAATACTGTATCTGTACAGGCAAAGGGAATATTTTTACCACCATGTTTTTTTTAAATATTTCTTGTAATTTTATTGGATTTGTAAAAAATAATAAAAACCTATCTAGAGAAACATAAATAGTTTTCCTTTTCATTAATAGATCTTTATGCCTTATAAAGGGTTAAATTTTCAAAGAAGGGCCTCAGTAATAACGGTCAAATTAGCACACGTTTTCTTGAATTACGAAGATAATACTCAATGTATTGTTCTAATATTCTAACCATAGTTATTAATTACTAATAAAAGATTATAATTATATTCAATTTCTAACAAAACGTGTGCAAAATAACGGTCATTTACTTATTTTTATCAAAGTTCGAATTTTTGACTATTTTCATCGGCCACAAGTATAAGGGTGGTTACAAATGCGATAATCTAACCTAACCTTACCTTTTAACTCTTATCCAAAATCTAATGATGGGATGGGAGTATTGCTAAAATATGGGCTCAATTAAAAAATCCTTAACAATCCTTAACTTTTTCCTTTGTGTAACGAAAATTAATCATATAATTATCTGGATAATTTTCGTTACACAAAGGAAAAACAATGAAAGAAAGTTAACGTTAAATCAATTAACTCCTTAACTATGTACAATATTTTTCCAATTCTCCCTGATAATGGGGATTGGCCTTTGAGAATAGTAAAAGGTAGTTCCACCTCAGCACGGCCTTTTCGCAGTTATACCTATGTAGCCAAGTTATTATTTTATTACCTAAAATCGATAATACTTTTGACCCAGTACAAACAGACGGACACGGTTGGGAACTTGCGATTTACCACGCAAATTTTAAACGTGAGCTCGCTCGCATCTTACTAATTGCTTTCATGACACCCAAATGGATCTGTCAGTGTGAAAGCAATAGACAGCAGACTACTAATAATACTCTGGTACTGTACGTCCATTCGAAATCGATACCCCGGTCAACTTACATGAGTGATCCAATATCCGCCTCGCCGAATATTTTATCCGTATGTTCCCGGTCCAGGAACAAATCAATATCATGTTTATCGGCGTCTACGGCGAGCCTGAACCTCCGGCCCCGGGCACCAACATCGAAATCGAAGAATATCGACATCGTTTCCAAATTATAAAAAATTGGCAGCCGATAATCACTGACACATTTAAAACTACAGGGCTATGGAGTCAAATGAAACAGTATATAGTTTAATCTATGACAATATATTACAACATTAAAATTAAATGTAAGGCCCTGCAGGTCGTCCTCAACTGCTAGTGAAATAGCTTACAGCTTATCGACAGGTACATCTATTGCATCGACCTTTAATAACAACCATAAAAAGATACGCCCTATACACATCGAATACTGAATAATATTAAGTACGTTACACACCACATAACTAAGAAGCAACGTCTAGACTAAAAGCTGCTCTTATTGTAATGGAAATTCAAGTGATGATCAATTCCAGTTGATCACAGATCAAAATTCTGCAACGCTAATGACATAATTAATCATGATATTTTTTCACCATAAAAATTCAATGTAACATCAAAAAATACAATAACTAAGTCCAAATGAAATGTCGACACAAAATTAAAGTCATAATTATAACTAACCTAATTAAAGTAATTAAACTTCTCATAAACGCACATATTATATTAATTCAAATATGTTAGTGTAAAATTATAAAGAGATTCAAATATTTACATCGAGTGCACATGCAATAGTCAGAGGAGGCGTAAAAATAAAAATATCACGTAAAACAATTATTATAATATAACTCGCAAAGGCAGGGTTGATCCAATGCAATATCGTTCTGTGGTAGGTATTTTGCTTTTTGTTCATAGTTCAAATCAGAATATATTGCACTGAAAGAACGCTGCCTGTTGGAACAGATTCAAACAAAAGGTTTAGCGGTTCTTGCGAATCCCGTTTGAGTTTTGGATCGAATCATGTTGCTTGGGGTGGTTTTGATCGCCAAGTTGTTAGTAGAGGTCGTCCGCTGCATGTTGGTCTTGGCTGCGCTCAGGGGCGCGCGCGGCGTCGCAAAACCATCGTTGTTCAGTTTCAAAGCTGATCTAGTTTGTCTCGAGGGAGTATACATGTTCCCCTTAGGGGTCGCGGCGATGTTGTGTTGCAGGTTTTCTTTCCCCGTTTTAGGCGTCATGGGGCCTAGATTCAATGGAGTTTTTTTTGGGGTGTTATACGGAGTTTTCTCATCGATGGGCTGGCAGACGATCATAGGAATATTTACTGGTTCCAGAGGCTTAGGCGCCATAGAGCTCCGACTGACTTGTTTTTCGTTAATGCCGTCCTGAAAAAAAAGACAATTATCATATACGAAAAAAAAAACTTGGCTACCTGCCTGCAAAATCTTGCTTTCTCCCAAATACGAAACTATGTTCCCGGATTATGTACAATGAACGCATGATACAACAGGTAAAGCGGAACAAAAGCGAATGGTGAACCCCGTTACAACAATGTAGAGGAGACATCGAGTGCATGTGTAGTATTTACCTTGAAGTCAGTGTAACTATTGAGGTCCGTGGTCTCCATGAGCGGGTTCCTCCTGGAGGTGTTGGCGGCCGGCTGGCGCGCGCCGGCCGAGCGCCGCCCGCCGCTGCGCCGCTTGCCCACCGACTGCCGAGAGCCACACGTTAGAACTGCACGTACCTTCCGACCACTTACTGACCAAACTGAACAAGTGGATGCAACCACTCAAAAGACTGGTCTAATAGTAGATCCTGTTTGCGGCATGGAGTTTATTAGACGGGAATTAAGATTTGGTGTCTTCATAATTATAATATTGCCGATGATGTCCACCGCAGAAAGAATATCATTTCTACTAGGGATTCTGACCGGAGCAAACGGTAAAATAATCCTTTTGGGCTTTTTCCTTATTGGAAATAAATTTCAAATAATTTTGTAAGAAGAGTTAGTAGCGTCATAATAAATCACCGTGTTAGGAGGAGGGCACAAGTATATTAAGGAGTTATTCAATCACAGCCAAAACCCGGTAAACCCAATCAAACAGCAAAACCACAAAGTTATATCATGCATACCTTTAAAATCCATTTTCATATCGAAAAAGTAAAAAACAAATTTTGCAGGCAGGTTTCACAACATTCACATAACAAAGGTAGTGATAGAGTTGAGCATTTACTATTATTTACTTCTAGAGTTATACAATACGAATTTATAAATAATAATGCTCAGATTTATCAGCACCTCGACTTGTTTAACCAGTTGTTAGAATGTCAAATTAATATAAAATGTGCATGTAAAATAGTTAAGTATTTTGAGTAAACACTAAACAGGCTAATACTGTTTGACATTCTGACAATAAATAGTTTATTATAATGTAAACACACAGTGCAATAGCTCTTAAAAGACTTTCGGGTTTGTACTACCCTTTCACTCACCGTTATGCGTTCTTATGCCAGTCTTACGGACTTTATCCGAGCCCGAAAGACTTTTTAAAACCTATTGCACTGTAGATAATAAATATTCGGTAGGCCAGACCTCACTGCCATACCCACTTGACAGTCCAGTTCAAAAAATAATGCATCAGTGTAATAAGAAAACCTATGGATACTTACTGTATAAAAACTTTTTGTTTAAATGCTTTACTTTCGATACTATGGTATCTAAGGACTGTCAAGTAGCTTAATTTATTAAATAAAAAAGGCCAAATGTAGCGTTCAAAGCTGTTGAGTACGGTTTCCACGTAATGGTGTTATTAATGAGATGACCAATGAACATGCGTTTGTGTGGGCTTGCAACATGACATACCGTTCGTTTGTGCTTAAGGATGCTGCCGTTGGCTTTGGGCGTCTTCTGAGCCTCGGCACCATACTCTAACTTCCTTTTAACTGTGGCTCCATGGTTTTCTGCCTTCACCACCAACGCCTTTGTGGCTAGACGTCCGCTGACTCTTCTGTAAGTTTATAATTAAATAATAGAACGGTGGATAAACTTTTTGCTGTTGTTATTCTGTCCCGTAAGGCAGGACACAACAGTGATAGAGTTTTTTAGAAAAATGGGTATTATATACACTACTAATACGCTTGGAAGAAAACCCATCAAAGAATGGGCTTGTAATTGCCACAAAAACTTATGTTTGCTGGATTTATATACTTTAAAATCGTGATTTTAAAGAGTGACCCGGGAGACGTCACCATGGCAACTTCTGTTCTTTGTACCTACAAAGAAAAGTTGATTGACCCAGAAGCAGAGATTTGAAAGAACTGGTAAGTCACATCCTGAAATGTTATTGGCTTGCTCAACATTTTCAACTCTACCTATTGAAACCACTGGTTCCGCGCAATATAGACCTGAGTGTCAATATCATGTGAGTGCAGTCTTTTATATTTGACATAGGCGTAGCAGTGAAAAGGTTAAAAGAAAAAACATGAACTAAAATGCTGCTTTGATATTTTTTATAAGCGTTTAATATAATTGTGGCCCAGGGCTAATTTTTAGTAGTTAGGACAACTATGTGGATTTACAATCTTGACTTCTAACTATTTGGACACCATTCCGAGATAGGAGAGAGAGATTCCGGTAGTAAATAGACCTTACCTAACTTACCTTCAGGTATGTAATAACTACACTAACTACAGAAAATACAACTAAATAGGACAATAAAGCGATCACTACAATAGCCGTAACAGTATTTTTCATTCCTTCTACAGGGTTACGCCATTGGGCACTAAATCGTGACTATTGGCTCGTTGCAATCAGGGTCAGATAATCATGGTAACCTTTCGCAAGTTTGAAGTTTTATTTCCCAACTGTTTCATTTCTCCAAATATTCATGGGTTAAAAATTATTATTTTTACTGAATCCATTAAATTTTTAACATGTTTAAAGAACCTTTAGAAGTTCGGTTTGTTTTATAACAATCCAAGAACCTTATGAACATGTCGGCATCTGAAAGTCGCGCCATTGACGCCACCGTAATATAAGATAGATAAGTAAAAGATACTGTTTCGTATGAATTAAGTTGTAATTTTGCTTAGGCTAGCAAACATGTTTTGCGTGTGAGTGACACGTTTTGTATTTGACATAGGGCGTTTAAAAGGTTAAACGATTTCAGTTAAAAATGCATTTCTAACTTATGAAACAAATGGAGCAGTAGCAAACTAATATTCAACCTTGTGATAAGTAACCGATAATCGTGCATTAATGATGAAATATATTTTTTCGATAGAAATAAATAGGCCCCGATTGCGGCGAATATCTGTCCGGGGTACAACTACTTGCGTATTTACTATTACTTTTGTTTGACTTGCCTCGCGTCGTGATGTTACGTTGTTCATTATTCACTAGCAAGCGAGCGCTGAAATTGCGAACACGGAATGAATAATACTGTTGCACAAAACAAAGTTGATATAAAACTACGAAAAAGATTCAAATTTAGTTACAAACATCTTATTCCTCAATCTGTAGTTTTTCTTTTATGGGGCCTCCTACCCGAAGTGTGATATACGGCAGCGTTATCCCTATTAATCAACTAGGGTAAGTCAATTCAAAAGAGCAACCAAGCATAGAAGGATCAAAATGCAATTATACACATTTAATTTATACGTAGCAGCTCTTATGAATCGACCTATGCATACACTCGCGCTCGTAACTTAGACGTAAGATGCCCTAAATGGGATTCGAACCCAGGATCATAGGTGTTGTACAGTAAGCGAAACTGAAAGACGTTCCTTTTTATGCCTTATTTCTTTCAGTTTCCCTAACCGTACGCAGCTTTTAATACCTCAGTCGAATAAGGTCTCTTTTTAAACATTTCAACCGCCGATGAACGATTTAAAACTTCCTAAATCAACCCTTGGGACGCCTTGGGAACGTATATGAGTTGACGAAATTTATGACTTTGACTGTACTGGTTATAAGCATTAAAGTGGTCGATTGTAGTCCTTGTCGCCAAAAATTAGGTGTACGGACTAAGATACAATACTTAGTAAGCTAGTCATTTCACCTGTTGTCAAAACCCCACACAAACAATAACACATTGTTGCTGCTGGACCGTCAATTAATTACATACGGCCACACTCAGAGTTAGTAAATAAAGATTAATTGTTCCATAGTGACTATTTTTATACACATCGCACCTTTGGTAGGAGAAGGGCACAATTGCCCTTTTTAGGGTTCCGTACCCAAAGGGTAAAAACGGGACCCTATTACTAAGACTCCGCTGTCCGTCTGTCTGTCTGTCACCAGGCTGTATCTCATGAACCGTGATAGCTAGACAGTTGAAATTTTCACAGATGATGTATTTCTGTTGCCGCTATAACAACAAATACTCAAAACAGAATAAAATAAGTCTTTAAAGGTGGCTCCCACACAACAAACGTGATTTTTTAGCCGTTTTTGGCTAATGTTGTATAGATAATGGTTCGGAACCCTTCGTGCGCGAGTCCGACTCGCACTTGGCCGGTTTTTGTCATATGACACATTGTGCCCTTGTTCTACCGAAAGTGCGACATGTTTGAAAAAAGAACTAGCTAATTGTCCCTAAAATGTCTATGACTAGCGGCAGTTACACTGGGCCGCAAGCAAAGTAAAGGCGAGCTAAAATTAGTGTTACCTCTTGACAGTGGAGATGGCGGACCGCTTGAGCGCGGACAAGTTGCTGGTGAGCGCCGACACGGCTTTCGTGGCGCTGCCCGTGATCAGCTGGCGCTTCGACGGCGGCCTACGGGGTAGAACGCCTACTTGTACTCAAGTTCTATTCTATACTCAAATACTACATCTCTTTTTGAAACAGTATACCATTCGTTTATAAGTAAGAAGTGAGTAACATTGTAGATTGAATACACTTATGCGAATTGTAACATTATATCATATCATGAAAAGATGTCTTATTGCATCAGAAGCGTTTTGACGAGATATCCTCAAATAAATAAATAAATATCAAGGGACAATCTTACAAAAAATTGACGTAGTCCCAAACTAAGGTGCGGTAAGGTAAGGTTGTGCAATAGGAACTAGACAAAGTTAAACATACTTATATAGAAAAAAAATGTAAGGATGTTTAAATGTTTATTTATAAATAATAATAATAATAAAAACGTTTATTTCACCTCACAAATGGCGCTTAAATGGATAAATGGATTGAAATGAAATTTGGAACACTGCTTTTTAAAACGATGAAATTGATAGTTGTCGAGGTAATCACGATTGCGGACGAACTGTGTGGGTTTGTTATGTTTATTATTAATCACTAGCGACCCGCCCTCGCTTCGCTTCGGTTTATGTCAGTTTTCTGTAGCACCCGTACATAATCCAGAAAGTGTTATATAAAAAAAACGTCCTCTTTAATCACTCTATCTATCGATAAAAGATTATTTATTCCTTTATGCACGACTGGCCAGACTGCTAAGAACAGGGAAACATGGAAAAAGTGGGGGAGGCCTTTGCCCAGCAGTGGGAGTCATCAGGCTCGTAATAATAATAATACAGATGATTTACCTGTTTTTCTCGGTGGTGTGCGCGAGCCCGGCGGCGGTGCGGTTGCGCTTGCCGAGCGGCGACGTGGCCAGCGAGCGCAGCAGCGGGTTGGACGGCGTCAGCGCCTGCTTGCGCGCCGACAGCTTCAGGTGCCGCTCCTGCGGTTATACAACAACACATTATTTATTGTACAGGCCGGGAACCATGCGGTTGCTGGAGGAGTATGAGTTAACTTATATAAGAGTTCAGCAGTACATACATACACTCACGCCTTCATTCCCAGATTGGGGTAGGCAGAGCTAAAGAATTACCAACAACTCTAAAAACTTGTTGTTAATTCTGTAACCACATTTTGCACAATCAGGCTAAGATGTTTAGCATGTTTATAATTAGTGACAGGTTGCAAGCCCATCGCCTAACAATACCACAAGCCCTTTTCCCTTAGTCGTTTCTTACGACCACCAACCTTTCCTAGATAATACATTTCTTGCATTTCCTTCATACGAGTTGAGTGGTTTCAGATTTTAGAGGATTTACATTACTGCAAAGACAGTAAACCACCTTGGACTGACATGAGTTTGAAACCCAGAGACCATAACAGTACCTAATTACCAGGGCCCGTAATTTTCATGCCGTTGACGCAAAAATGACGTCACGCTGCATAGAGTATGATTCCGATTAAATTCGTCATAACTAATCATTTAACAACCTCTGCAGATAATAATAATTAACCAAATGTGTGACACAATAAACAAAAAAAAAGATTACAAAACAGAAGGATTTTTGTGAATGTTGCATTACGTATGAACGCGAAGATGACTTAGATTTTCTTAGCTCGGGAATTAATGCAAGAAGGATGGCGTGCTTTACGTTAGGGAGGAATTCTGTTTTCTACGTAATTATTGTAATGTGTTATTAATAATACCATTTAATAAAATGTATGTATAATAACAAATCAAATAGTTTTATTTACTTTTCACGTATCGAGTAGTTATTATTTATTCCACGTGTAAATAGAGTACTTTTGAAGTCATTTGTACATGATTAAAATGGTTGACGACTAATGATTAATATTTTACAATAAAACTATTTGGGATCACCCTATATGGAGCGTGACGTCAAATTGATGTCATCGGCATGAAAATTACGGGCCCTGCTAATTACAGTGCTTTTTTTTAAAAGCCAGCAATGTTACTTAACGTCGGTGATACTCCAAGACCGCGTAACTAACAAATTAAATAAAGTGCAAAATACACCTTGGCAATAAAGACATTAAGGTATATTTTGCAACTTAATGAATTTGTTAGTTACGCTTAGGTGCAGTATCACCGACATTGTGTAAGCGAGACCTGTTAGGGGGATTACGATACGATGGACTTACAGCTTTTCTGGACTCTTTCTCATCCTCGATGTGTTGTAACAAAGGCACCCCGTCGACTGTAAACGTGTTGCCAGTTTTCAATTCGTAATCTGCCACCATGTCACGCAGCTGTGCTTCAATTTTCGGGAGCTAAAAAAAATAACGATGACGATTCATTTCTGTTCAGCTTCTATAACCTAATAATAAATAATAATAATAATAATAATAAAAATCTTTATTGTTCAAATATACATCGTTACAATTGGAGCCATGGAGACTGCGTTAGTTTTCACTGTGTTGCAGCCCCCAGTGGTTGCCCGTTAACTTGTACAGTGAGTTGTTAAGAACATCAAATTTATGTAATTATAAGAGAGGAGAGAAAACAAAAACAAAAAATATAGCAATATTAAGATTAAGATAGTAATATCAAGGTTACTGTTAAGTTACGGCTACTGCTAAGTTAGGTTACTGTTAATAACATTTAATTTTAGAGATGTGTTAGTTTTATATTATTTTGACTCAAACATTTGTGTGGTTTGTGTTTGTGTGATAGTGTGTTGGTGTATATGAATGAATGTGTGCGTGTAGAGGTGTGTAAGTATGTGTATTTAGACGTGTCCCGTAAAATATCCCAGTCTTACAAGGTTTTCAGTCTCATCATAATTTTTATTACTCAACCAGGCTAAAACAGTATTTTTAAAATCATAATTAGAAAATGTTTTTAGGTACGTATAATCTAATTTTATTTTATTGTAGATCAAAGGAGCACAGTAGTTAGTATTGCGACGAGCAAATTTAGTTTTATATGTCGGGAGAGGACAACGGTCAATGCGTTTGTGTGTTTTTGGTAACAAAGGAACAACCTTACGATGGTATCTTTTCAGGCATTCAGGCACAACCTAGCTAGGATCTTTTGACAATAAATGATTACATAAAGGGATAAGTTCACCATTGTACATTCCTATTCTGTAAATATTGTATTTGAATTTATGTGTTTTGTACAACAAAGTGTTTACATAGTACATACATACAGAAAACAGCACTATATTAAAGTGGTTTCGACATCTGAAATACACAGGATTATTTTAAGCTGCCGCGAATTTAGCACGCAACTCGTGATTGAATTCTTCCGCAAAAAAATAGTTCCCTACGACGCTATGGCTTCTGCTACTGGCTCTGAAAAAAACAACATCGGTTAGGGAACGCCGCGAAGTGCATAGGTGAAACCACGAGACCCTACACTCCCATTTCGATGCGCCCGCGACTCGATTGCTTTTCTAATAACTTTACCTAGTCCTGCCTGGGATTAATACAAAGGATATTCGTCTCGTTTACTCACGCTGCTCTCGATGGCTTTCCGTTCCTTTTCCTCGCGCAGCAGATTCCCGCCGCGGTTGTGGTAGCGGCCGGGCTCGGAGGCGCGCGCGTCCATCTCGGCTTGCTTCAGCCATAGGTTATTGCGCATCATGATCAGGTCGAAGATGTGTCTGTACAGAGAATACGTACTGCTTTTAGTCATGTTCCTTATCGTAGCAATTTATGTAGATTAACTTAATACCCAGCTCAAGTAGGTACTGTATTTAGTCGTGTATTGTATTACTCACTTATGCTCATTGTAGTACTTGGTGATCTTCTCTAGATACATCTCGTGGAGAGTGAGGGTGTCTTCAGTGAAGATGTCTTGGTAATAATGGACGAACTCTTCCCGCTCGCGGTTCGAGTACATAATGTTATCCCACATTAGTTTAATCTTCGTACGCATGTTCGCTACGAAAATCTAGAGCAAAAAAAAAACTACATATTAAAATTAAAGTTCGAAGGCACTGGATACATTTTAAAGTAGTTATCGCATCATTTCGACAGTCTCTTGAGGAAGATTTATAGCCAGATATTTCATCCGCGGGCGGGGCGGGTCGCTAATAAACAAACGAATAACTTAAATACAAAGGATCGACAAGTACAATCGCTATATCACTACATAGCAATCTCTTCCAGACAAACCTTATAATATTAGAAGAGACATATCCAAAAAATAAGTAAAGGCAATCAGTGAGCAAATAAATAATATTATTTTACTAAAATAAAACGTAAAAACCACAAAAAGAGTTGTTGGTAATTCTGTAGCTTTGCCTACCCCACTCTGGGCAGGAGGTAGGACAAACTTCTTGGATGTTGGTCCCATAATAAAAGTTGATGAGTATGACCTACAGAGTTAGTCGCTGAAGTTTGTCCAACCTTCTGCCGAACACCCTGTATATGAATAAAAACCACAAAGTAAAACTGTTACTTTACCTGTATCTTCTGCCGTTTGATCTGTTCACACCTCTTGATTTCCTCTTTGATGGCCGCCTCGGCGTCCGGGTGACACCCAGGGTGGGCTTGCAGGAAGTTGTCTCTGTAAATCTGGTCTTCATCCAGGCATTCCCACAGTCGAGACAGACGTTCACGGAGTTCTAATACCTAAGAGATTCAGAGTTTCATTGGTCAATATAATGTTATAGTTTTGATTTTTCCTACAGCATATTAAATTGTAAGTAAATTACATTGAGTTGTCAAAAAAATGGTAGAATGATTAAAAAAAGCTATAATCAACCTATTCGTTTCGTATATGATATTTTCTACCTATTCATAGTTATCACTTGCACGGAAAAGAGACTAGACCCAGACCAACCATAATCAAAGTGTAGTGTGAGTGTGAGAAAGTATCATTTTGTGTCTATTTATACCAAATGCTGCCACTTACCCTGTTATTGGTCTGCTCGTACTTCTCCTGCAGGTCCTGGCGCAGTTGCGCGAGCCGGTCCATGTTCAGGTCCGTGACCTTGAAATCTACTGATAGGGAGCTCACCACTACCTGCTCGAATTTGTTCTGCGGTTTGATATGGAGTTTTTCTGAAACAAAATGACTGATGTTCAAACAAACTGTTTTAGTCTGTCAAATTTGTGTGCAAGCATCTCGCCTTTCCTTGCCTATCCTACCCTGCTATACTGCCAATCCCAGGTCCGCACTTTTACCTGAATACCTCATCAGATCAGCTGGGAAGGACAGCACAAACTCGTCAGACAGTAGTTTTATTTTAATTTACCAAGTTATACTACTAATAGGGTAGCAGCAATAAAAAAGCTTAAGTACTACAGTAAAAAGTTAGAGAAAAAAATCCTTTTTAACAGGCTAATATCAAATTATCTATGTATAGTTCGTTCATTGAAATAGTTTGCATGCTTTGATGTGCTGTTACAATTGCTACAAAGAAGCCGCCGCGGCGCATACAAAGCTGTATCGGCAATTTTAAAGGGTTGTACTGAACACTATTTGAACGAAGGAACTGTACCAAACTAGGTAACCTATTAATGTTTTATTACATAAGTTACTAAAAATTGTAAAATAAACTTTAGATAGAAATAAGTTACAAGTTGTAAACATAAAAATACATACCCATGATATCCTTTATTTCAATCTGTGTGTGCAAGAAGATCTCAGACCGTTTGTCTCTCTCTGACTGCAGCACTTCAAGGTGGTTGCGCAGTTTATCTAACTCATCCTGTGCAGGCAGCGGGATATCTTGCAGTTCATGGAAAGTGACTCCAAGCTTCTCTGTAAGATCATGCTGCCATTCCAAGAGGCGGTTGATTTCTGTGCGTCGCTGCTCCATCTGTTCTCTGTATCTGAAATTTAATTAAATTGATTAGTATAGTATATGCATGTAGATTATTATCTAGCCACAAGCAGAATAAGAATAGGAAGTACCATCAGCACAGCAGTACCAGGGTACCAAGACTAGGGAAGTTCATACTTAAAAACTCAGTAAAAGCGAACCAACCATGACCTAATTAGGTCAGTAGTTAAGACTTAGAGCAATGAAAAAGAAACTAATTTAAACTCATTAATTGATAGCTTACCCCAAGATCTGGTCTTCTAGTTCTTTCTTGTACTCAAACAGCATCATGTCATCCTTGTAATCTAAGATGCTAATGTCCACAGACAGGTATTGGCTGAGTTTCTTAGTTTCATCTTTTAATTCTTAAAAGAAAAGAATAGATTATTGTTTACAACATTCAAAGAATAGATACAATATGCACGAGTCTAAATATTGAAATCTGAAGTAATAGTGGAAACTGTTAGGAGGGAGAGTGTAGTGAAATAATACCTAAACTAAACACAAACTTATACAGAAACTAGCTTCTGCCTGAAACAAAAACTGGTAAATCTCTAGGAATAGTCCATCTCAGGACTAGAAGCTATATCTGTACAAACTTTCAGAAAATGCAGATACAAAAGCACCCCAAAAAAAAACTTGTTAAATATAAAACTGTAGCATCTTGTACTTAAAAAGAAAAGTTTCATAGCTTTGAATCACATTAACTCTTTTTATTACTCTGTCTAAGTATTATTATTAAGTAGGATAATATGCAGAATAGCTTCATGACATAGGCTGTATGTCTTGAACAGTTAAAATACCCTGAATGTAAACTACAATAGTCCAACTAATGTTTTACCTTCAACTTGATGCTTCATAGCCTTAAGCTTCTGCTTGGTCTCATCCAACACATCGCTGTGTAGATCCTTCTCTATCTGCACCAGCTTGTAAATGTTGTTCACCTTCACGTCATACTCCACTCCGACATGGGACCAGTTCAGCCATAACTGCTGCATAAGGTGACGGACATTCTTGGACACCTCTTCTGTGACATCATCACTGTAACAGTTTGAATATTCAATTTATAAATTCATTCGAACAAAAACAAGATGCTTTGACATGACAAAATAAAAGCTCTTGTTTCGTCAGAGAAGTTGTCATTACTGTAAATAGTAAAAGTAAAATCTCAATCTTTGATGTGAAAGTGAAACAAAACGAAATAACCACCATTCTACAAAAAACCAACCTTATGGATTAGCTAAACAATGCCAAATGTATACAAAAAAAACCAACACAAGACACTAAAATAATGTTTATTAATAAAAACCCAATAAAAATATTTCAAGATGCACAGGGAAGTCAGGTTAATAAGCCAGCAACAATCAGTGCAAATTTAGACTATAACATTGTAACCAAACCAACTTTTGGTTCAAGTGTTTAGATGATTTTCCTTAGGTAACTATTTTTAATCTGAGTAAACATTGAACATTTTGCTCGAAATAGGGACACCAGAGATATAGTTACCAAAGAGAGTACAAGAAAGCGTAAAATGGGAAGAACTCTCATGACTGAGGATGGCGTTGAATTTTGTATATTGACATCAATTTCCCCACTAGATATCAAGTAGCTGATCAAGCTATTATAGAAATACTGCTAAATAGATTAATTGTTTCAGGCTACCAATAAACAGCGAGTTCGTAAAATACTTACAATAATTTGTAAACGTCCTCCGTTAACGCTATCATTGTAGTTTTCAACAAAACACTTTCATCCGATATTAAAACCCACAAAACAAAATCTATAAATAACTACAAAAGTTCAGTTTATTCACCAATAACTTTTAAAATGCGTTGAAAACATTAAAACATTATACACCGCCCGTTTCAATAAACCACGAAAGACGAACGTTGATTATGGTTTTTGAAATGCAAACGTTACAAGGACAAAACGCTGCGATTGGTCAACTCGATTGACGCATTGATGTGTTTCGTTCTGAAACGCGGTACAACCATAGACTATATTCAAATATTTTTATTAAGGCTTGAAACAAACGTTGTTTTATTATTAAATAATCCGATCCAAAGAGTCCCTGTTTTTTTTAAAAGGTTTTTGATAGATGTAATTTGACTATAAATTTTTATGTAGATGCATTTTTATGTGACGAAAGGAGGAAACTAGGCGAAAATACAATACAATGTTCTGAAGTGGTAAGCCTACACAGGTAACTGGGGCTCTACTTTGAAATCAGTAATTCGAACTTCGGATCGCCCCGTCACTTTCTTGCAAATTAGTGACGCGTCGAGAGTAAAAGAGAGAGCAATAGACGAAGTTCGAATTACGGATTTCAAAGTAGAGCCTCTGATTCTGGGTAAAAATTGGACCATGTTGCCAATTTCACTCCAAACAGAATGGTTAATACAAATTAAAGAAACATAAAATTCGAAACTTCGTATGCCCCATCTCTTTTACTCGTAATCCGTGACCAAATTAAGTGAAAGAGATGGAGTTAGCGTAACTTTTTAGCTTCGGGCCTATCGCCCTAATTTTTTTTACTCTTGTTTGCCCCATGTTTGGCCAATACCTTCCCAATGCCCATATAGTCTGTCAAATGGATTATGCATATTATGGCACTCTATTTTTACCGCCCGCCTGCCGTCAAGATAGACTTAACTGACACTAACCAATCGAAATTTAATTAAATTATATGTTTATGGTAGATCTTAACCCCGTTTTCGAACCTAGCGGCTTGTACCATTACTTATTCTGTGGCCCGGGGTCAAATCCCGGTAAGGGCAGAGGCCTTACTTTGAAAATCGAAGTTCGAAGTTACGTTAGCTCCATCCCTGTCCCTCATCATTCCAGACTAAATCGAGAGAAAGGGATAGAGCTAACGTAACTTCGAACTTCGATTTACAAAGTAGGGCTTCAGATATTTGTTTGATGTGCGCATATTTGTTCCTGAGTCTTGGATTTTTTATATATGTATTTAAGTAAAGTATTTCTCTATAGGTACTTAAGTAAAGTTCATCGTTGTCTAGTACTCATAGTACAAGTTAGGACTAGATCAATTTGTGTGAGATTGTCCCCTGATATAGATATTTTTATTTTATTATTAACATATTACAACTCCTAACAGCAACATCTCTTATTTTTGCTTATTTAATCGCCTATAACTTGCAGGCGCTCTACCGTGAACCTGGCCAACTGAGTTCAATTATAGGATAAAATTGTAGCCCAGATTTTGCTACACATTCGATTTTATAACGCTTCCTTATTCGTGAACGACCATAATTAACCCTGGGTAAAAAAAAAAAGATAAAAGATAAAAGATGTTTATTCAGTAAGTAGGCCGCACGGGCACTTTTACACGTCAATAATCTACCAGCGCTTCGCAAGAGACCACTGCTGAGAAGAAACGCCGCAAGAAACTCAACAGTCAGTCGTTTTTTAAACATAGCATAGGTAGCAATCAGTAATCACTTTACGTACTAATTAGTAGGTACTAGGCATTTGTGGGTAATGGCCAGTCTCTAAGTGCACCTACCGATGTTTGAATTTGTCGGTCGTCGTGTTGCATAAAAATTCGCCGAGTGACCAATTAACAACGTTGCAGTTTCCTTGGGATGTGGAAATTGCAAATATGCATTTCCACTGATGACATCTTTAATTTCGTAATCGGAAACTTCTTAGGATACGAACATTAAATACCAAGGTACAATGTGTATTAGAGGTTTTAGCGTAGAGGCATAGTATACTATGGTAGAGGTAGGCATTCCATTAGGCATAGGAAAGGAATTCTTATGTAGGTACCATGGATGCTGTTAGTTTAACGTGAATTATAATTTGTATAAACGATTATATTCTATGAGTACTAAGTCTTGAAAAACTTGGTTTTGCTGTACTATTACTTATTCTGTGGTTTTGCCGTGCTTGGGGATTCCTTTCAACAGATTTAAGGATCCTATTCGAAAGTCGTTTTTTGTCCAGTACCTATCTGCCTGCAAAATCACCACGCAACAAATGACCCCATTTTTTATGGCCTTGACCAACCTATTATGTATTCCCCTAGGTTCCGGACTGCGGGTTTTCTGCCCGGTGTGGTTTTTAGGGATACATACCCAAAACGTGCCAGGGACCTATTACTAAGCCTACTTATATGCTGTCCGTCCGTATGTTTGTCATCGGGCTTTATCTTTTGAACCGTAGTAGGTAAAGGATTTTTTTAAAGAATGTGTAAGTTGTCTGTTGCCGCTATAATAACAAATAATATTAAAAATGAAATTTAAAGTTATAAAGATAATGCTTATTCAAGAATGGTACCTACGGAACCCTTGGTGTGGGAGTTAAACTCGCACGTGGCCGTTGTTTTCTATCCGACCTATTTTATTTTTATATTGGCGACTTTATAATAAAATCGACCGACAATACTTTTTGTTTTTTTCTTACTTAATGAACTTGATAACAAGCTGGTGCCCTAATTAATACTTAAGTATAGGTACTTATCACTATAATTTAAATGACACTTTATTTTACATAACACCATGTACCTATCTACCAATAGGGTTGAGTTTCTTGTGGCGTTTCTTCTCAGCTTACTGAATAAACTAGGGATGTTACGAACATTCGCATTCGCATTCGCATATGCGAATGATTCGCATCATTTTAAACATTCGCATCGACATTCGCATTCGCAATAATCGATGCGAATGTTTAGCGAATGCGAATGTGTGCAAATCATGTCATGATGGAGACACTATAAGCTTTCAAATCAAAGCTCAATTGAACAATTGTTCAGTGCAGCCCGCCTTATAATCCGAGCCATTCCGAGCCCCTTAGAAATCGGCTCATGGGGGAAAAGGCGGCAAAATTGCTTTTCCTGATATATGTGTAATAAATAATCGAAAAAATATGATAAATGAATATTTTGTTAAATGTACTGTTCCATGATTTGTTTTTTTTCGGTGTTCAATAATAGTACATTACTTAACAAGGGCTGTAAAAGAAAGAAAGCCCCAAATCGCAGGTATTTGAGACCCGAGCCGTAGGCGAGGGTTGTAAATATGCGATAGAGGGCTTTCTTTTTTACTGCCCGTGATGAGTACACAATTTTACGTCTTCACCTGGCCACAATGCGAGTTTTACCGTGCGCGCAGCGTGCGATAAAACTCACATTATGGCCAGGTGTTACGTAAAGAGTATTTGTTTTGCCTCTTTTGAACTTCGACTATTTAATTACTTAACTACGTGTATAACAATACATACTTACTGTATAAGAACTGATTAGTTGTTTTTTTTTTCATTTAAACGACGACTTAAATTGACTAAGTTTTTTTTTAATGTGATTCCTTAACATTCGCATTCGCATTCGCATTCGCACATTCGCACTTTGAACATTCGCATTCGCATTCGCATTCGCGAATGTGAAAAATATGACATTCGTAACATCCCTAGAATAAACATCTTTTATCTTTGATAAATAATAAATGTAACTAGGTATATCTCGGGATCTCGACTGGCACGAGAATCTGAGGCCTACGCAACGTAACCATTGCGGTCTGCGCAGAGCTTGGCAACTACAATTAAGTAGTTAATGTTATTAGGTATGTGACCGTCAATTTTACGTTACATGAGCGCAAGTCGAGCGCGCAAACCTGTAAGCCGCGTAACATGCTGCCTGAGTCACTCATTAGTGTGCCCAGCTATCCAGGCCCACGTAACGGATTACGCTTTAATCCGATTTGTAGAGGGTGTGACTGGACAGAATAATAATATGTAAGTACCTATATATTGATGTAGATTCGAAGCTAGTCAATAGAGTTTGTATGACAACTTGAGAATATTGTATGGCCTCCGTGTATTTTTTTCTGTCAGTTTAAATGTAGGTACTCTTTTCAGCTTTATGAAATTATGCAAGGGAACATCCAAATCGCAATAAGAAGACAGCAAATGCGCTGGTCGGACTCTAAGAGTTAAGTGTTCATTATTGGCGCCGTTCACCGTATAAAATACTTAGTACAGATAAAACTAAAACTGGTTGTTAAAAAATATAATTAACATGAACAATTTTCCAAGTTGCAGTTCCGCAACCGCATATGTAATTAAGGACTCAACATTTACGCCAAACCACAAATATCCCATCTGTTACTCACGTGCCGCCAACCGCTGGACCGGTATTATGTCATTTGTTTATCAAGTTCCTGAGTAAACTGAACTAGATTTGCTAATCATTCATGCCACACAGAGACGCGGAGAAAGGTGCAACGGTGTCGGAACTCTCAACCGCTCGTCACCTGATACGGTGTGAGTGTGGTTCAAATTATCCGCGTTTATCTGATCCACGACAAGGTGTTCAATATTATCTGAATACGCTCTAACGCGTTTGCGCAAAGATAAATCTATTTATCGTGTTAACTTCAGTTTCATCTTGTTGGCGCAAAATTGGTTTATTTTTACTTCGAGATACAATTTCGGAATAAAATGTATTGACTAAGTATAATTTGTGTAGTTATTTATTATGTATATTAAACTTACCTACACTGAACAAGGATAACCAAATTTAATTTTTTATACCTATTTCATTATTGATAAGTAGAGGAGAAGCTGCTCCAATGTCCAAAAAGTTACAAAATGTCAGAGCGACCGCAAACCAACATAAAAAAAAACAAATGATGCCAAACGGCCAAGGTTTCCGCAACCAGTTCCAATTTCAAGATCAGCTGATTATTAATCATGTGCATTCCTCGAATCTCGCATACACATATACGTACCTACAGTGTAGGTTACATAAAATAATACTCTATCTGGTATTGAAGTTATAAGTACAGTTAAATTTGCGAAAGCTTCATGCATATAAGTTTAGGTAAAAAGTATATAGCAGTACAAGAATTAATACTCGAACCATGTTTTACAAAAACCACGTTAAATTCGTTTAATGCTATTACAAGAACTTCCAAGGGTGACGGCACCAATAATAGACCCTTAACTCTTAAATCAAAGATCATAAGGTTATAAATTGATCGTTTCAAAATAAATGAATAACCCTTATCTTCTGTACCATAAGAATCAAGTGTCCCTTATTGGTCCTTGTTCATTATTGGCTCCATCACCCTACCCTCTTCTTTCCCACGCATATGATAATTCAAAGACTATTCACTTGTAAACGAAACCACCTCGTGACTTAATTTTAAAGTGACTCTCCCTTCCTGTAATTACTTTCCTCTAATAGCTATCATCACCGGCCGTAAGGCAGGAAAGAGGAGTAGATGACTATCCCTATAAGATGGACTGAAGCAACTACAGCTGCTACCGGCGACACTTCAGGCTAGCATTCACCGAGCCCAAGTAAAGATCGAGCATAGCCAAAATGAAAACGCTACTAACGTTTTTCTTTTCTATCACTCAAAAAGTATGGGATGACAGTTGGCCACGTGGTTTATCGCAATGAACGAGAATGTCGAAAACGTTGGTAGCGTTTGCATCTTCGCTAGGGCCTCGGAGAGCGGTGGTGTAGTGTAGCGCTCACAATAGACACGTCCCACAGCCATGAGGATACGGGATACGGCAAAGAACAAAAGAGACCACCTTAAATTTCTTAAATTTCCAAACCCCAAAAGCTATAAAACGCTATTGCTACTTTTAAAACTTCCTTCACCATTAGAGTTTCGAAATAATTAATTTAGTTAGCTGTAAGCGTGTTCCACTTTTCATAGACAAGTAAAAAAAACCAACGTAAGTTAATTTTAGAGAATGTCTATTGTTTGATTGATTTGGACAGTGACTCAGCTGTTACAAGGTAATTATATACCTTATAAACGGCACTAAGTGAGAGATAAAGTTAAAACAAGTTGTTATTGAATAACGCTTGAAAGGTGACTTCTATGATAAGCACTGCGACGTTTCGGCATATCTTGCTACTGCAGGGCTAATAGACAACTTGCGATCTAAAAACGGATAACGTCAGTAGAGATCTGAGGACGTTAATTGAATATTTTGATTTATACAGAGCTGTGATGTCGTAACTTATTCGTAAGTTGTAAAGTTTAACGAGAAAGTCGGCACGATGTACAATTTACGTGACCATTTGACGTCTTGGAATATGCTGAACATTTGTTTACATACCTTCATGTCTTAATTCCCAACTCTAAAAACTTGTTGATAATTTTGTAACCACATTTTGCATATTTGTTTATACCTACGTTTTAAAATCACATAGGTACCATTTTTTACAAATTATGCAGTTGTTACATGATAGCATATGATTATGTTGATGACATTACAAAAATGTACCTACTTAAAAAACTTTATTGGGACTTCACTCGAAATATACTTTAAGTAGAATCATGATTTTTATTTAGCATCAGTTGGTACTTTTTGACGCGACTTTCATCATTCATTAACTTGTTTAAAATCACCTACTTATTACAACAACAGGTACAATAAATACCAAATAGAAAATAAACCCAATTAAAGGCAATGAAAAGTAATAACTGAGTAAGTTAAAAAATGCACGCTGTAAATAAACATCTTTGCTAATGATAGTTCTCACATGGCAGTTCTTAGATTATAATAATTGGCTAACTGTGCTCTTTTATTTTAGTGTTCTTAGTTAGGATCATTTATCTCGCACGTCGCTCTACTGGAGGTTTATTCTTATTTGGATAAATAAAACTTTACATATTCTTCAATACCTGAAAATGGACATTCTAGCAGTAGCGGGTCAAGCCCCAAAAAGCATCTGAGTCCTGTGACAAATCTTAATTTAACCAAAATATGACATTTTGCTTCACTCTCGAATGCATCTGTACACGTTATATAACCACGAAACGGTGCAAGGAAGTGTATCAAACCAAGAAACACATTAGCATCGATATTATACGTGAGGCGATGAAAGGAAGATTGAAGTACATGATTTTGCATATGTTTTGCATGCTATTGGCTGTGAAGCGTGAACAAAACTTTGAATTCAAACACATTTTATTTAATTTAGGTACTATGAAGATGCAATTTTAGCTGTAGATATAGCGCTTATTGAATACAAAACGGACACATTCCAAAATAATTTGCTGTTGCATTGAAAATCTTATATGTACCAACAGCTTCTAAATTTAAAATGCAACATTGACTGATTTTGGAATGTGTCCGTTTTGTATTCAATGAACGATAGGTATACATGTAAAATTTTACTAATATGTACTTATAAACTAATAGCGCAGCTTGTGAAATTTATAATAATCAACACCAAATCATAAAGAAAAAAAAAGACCATAATGTATAATGGTTTACTTTATGTACCTACTCATGCTCCCCCAAAGAAGGTTCTTAGCCACTTTAGTGCTTTCTAAACCAAGTTAAACGTTGAAAGACAAGCTCATGGTTTTTAAATGACAAAGTTCCAGGCATGCCGTTCGTTAAAGTTGTTGATAAAACAATTTTGATAATACCTACACAGGCGAACGAAGCACACATCTCACACAATACACAGGCTAACTCATCACATTTATATAATTCGAATTTTAAATATCGAAAAACGATGTTGAATCCTACTAATGGCTGCAAGGGCTGGACGGATTAGGATGAAATTTGCATTGGAGATAGCTTATATACACTGGATTAACACATAGCCTACTTTTTATCCAGGAAAATTTAAAAGTTCCCGAAGGAATAATGATAATCGAAATTTACGCGGAAGAAGTCGCGAGCAGAAGCTAGTAAAATATAAACAGTGCTTGACTTTTGATTCTTCAAACAAAAACTATTAAAAAACTTTATCAAAGCATTGTTTGACGCAATCCAACATGAGTTAAGCTGCAGTTTAGATTTAAGCTTCAATACAAAGGCACAGCTTACGACAGGTAACAGCCTGTAATTATTATGCAAAACAATACGTGAACGCTGTAATTCCACTCCAGTATCGCCGTTACTGATCTAAATAAATGCAATAGATAGGCTTGCACTGTTACCAAATGACTGATGATGCCGAGAGATGCGTAATCAATAACGTTTTTTAATAATTCTGGAGGTCTTTAGCTGTTTCTAACAAAAATCTTGACCAAAGACACCGCCAGATATATTTTTCTGTATTTGCTAAGGAACCCTGAAAACATAATATTAATAATATTGTTTGCGATTAATTTATGCCATCGAAAACTCTATCTTTCCCCAACGTTTATAAGTGTTATTTATTAAATGCATGAATGCAAATCTTAAGATAAAGTTAACATTAAAATGTGAAAGCTTATAACGTTCATTGATTATGACTGTTATGAGTTAATTATTAATTTGTGTATAAACTTTACGACTTCTTTAATGTTTATAACTCTACATAATTATAACAACAGGCTAATATATTATATACCTACAACCATGTTGCTTTCTTTTGTCGTTCGCAAGAAGGAAAACTAAAAATGTAGTCATATTATGTTCTTTCTTGTTACCTACTTGTAAAATGATTATTTTTGGATTATAGAAACTATTTTCTTGAAAAAAGTAGGCCAGAGCACAACAGTTTCTGTTTTCAAAAACTAGTAAAAATCCTGTTTTATTCAAAAATGATCTATACTCTAACTTTGTAGAAATTATTCAACTTAAATATTTGTTAAAAAAAGTCACTCTCGCACTTACATATTGGTCAGAAAGTGACAGATGTTTGCCAAGGAGGGCTCACTTCTCCGGACCTTTTCAATATATATGTGAACGACCTGATCGAGGAGCTGGGGAGGACGGGTGTGGGATGCCATGTTGATGGTCTCTGTTATAACAATTTGAGTTATGCCGATGACATGGTCCTTCTCAGCCCCTCGATCTGTGGCCTATCCAAGCTTTTAGATGTCTGCGAGAGATTCGCCTTAAAAAACGGCATGAAATACAACAGCGCTAAAACTGAAATGCTTGTCTTTAAGTCTGGAAGGGGTCCGGATAGTGTGCCACCTGTTTTGTTGAACGGTACTTCAGTTCGTGTTGTAAAACAATTTAAGTACTTGGGGCATATATTATGTGACGACATGAAAGATGACCTAGATATAGAACGCGAACGAAGGGCCCTGGCCGTGCGCAGCAACATGTTGGCGCGCAGGTTCGCGAAGTGCTCTGAGGATGTTAAAGTTGTTCTGTTTAGAGCATACTGTCAAAGTTTCTATACCTGTCAACTATGGACGAAATACACTCGGAAAGCTCTTAGCATCCTTAGAGTACAGTACAATGATGCCTTAAGAATACTGCTTAAACAACCGCGTTTCTGTAGTGCATCTACAATGTTTGCGGTCGCTAGGGTTCCCAATTTTTTTGCCATAAGACGTAGTAGAATAGCGTCCTTCTGGGGAAGAGTACGTTCGTCGAGCAACGAGCTAGTGAAGGCCACCGGTGAAAATCTGTACAAAAACATGATTTGTTTGCACTGGTTACAAACGCACTTGCAGCCGAACCGCAAGTAGTTGTTAACTACTTAAATGTGTTGTATTTTTGTAACTGTTTTATTCTGTTTTGTATTCCTGTATTTTGTATTAATTTAATTTAATGTAACATTTTTTATGGGTGTCATGCCTGTTAAATAAAATTTATTATTATTATTATTATTATTAGATGTTTTATCCACGCTTATCCACGTCGATTAACACGACCATATTAGGCCCGCTGGAGCAAAATCTGTGCACTGTTCCGAAATCTCGGGAGAGAGGCGTCTAAGATCTTTTTGACCTACAGTAGGTTTCAGGTTACAGCCGTTACAGGAAACTCTGATGATGATGATTACTTCGATTTATGAAGGGGATCATATGATGATCTTATTTTATCTAAAAGGGCCTTCTGAGGCGCTAGACAAGATGCATTACGCTAACCAGCGTTTCTATTCGTTTCGTTTTTTAACCAATCGCGGCACTGCTAGATCACGTGACTTTTCGTATCACGTCATCTACCAGTGACGCGATTGGTTTAAAAACGAATCGAATAGAAACGCTAGTTAGCGTAATGCACCTTGGCAGGGCCCTCTGGACCTGCAGCGGTTACTCAACGCTTGACTATTTAGCTACTAGTCGCTGACGGCATCTTACTAGGTACTTATGTTACCTATGCTAGAGGACTTTATCATAGTCTTGAACTTGGAACATAACTAAGCGCTGGTAATCTTACAAAAATAGTTATGTAACGATCAATTCATTTAATTAATTTAAACACACGCATCGCCTGAATTAGTGGGGCGTTAAATAAACTTGTCTTACCAGTAGGTAACATCTATTAATTACATGAAGCGAATATAATAATTTCGTCATAGCTAATGATAATCCATACCTAAAACCTTTATCTTGTCTAGGGGACTCCGTTGATGTAGGAAAACATGTCGAAACTTTTATGTGGTCGTCTTGTTGTTTTTTGTTTTTTGCCTTTTCCTCCCTCTACTAATATTTTTGTCATGTTTTCCTGCTGAACTACGCATGATATTTGATTTCATATTTAATTTAATATTTATAGCTTTATAATAATACTAGACTAAGTAGTATCATTGTAGAAAGAAATATGGTTAAAAAATTACTGACTGCTGAGTTTCTTGCGGCGTTTCTTCTCGGCAGTGGTCTCCTCTTGGGAAGCGCTGGTAGACTCCTGACATGTAAAAGTGCCCGTGTGGCCTACTTACTGAATAAATATCTTTTTTTTATCTTGTACCTATCATGTTAATATTATTAACTAGTACCTGCAAATTTCCGAGATTCCCGGTGATTTTTTCTTTTTTTTCTGTCATATAAACATAGTCTTGACAATAGAACACAATGAAAACATAATTACCTATCCAATTTGGTGCAGTCTTTCGGAAGTTATTTGATTCCATTTCGGCGACTCATTTTATTTATATATATGTGAAAGTATCTGTCTGGCCTAACCACTGAACCGATTTCGATGAAATTTTGGTATGGAGACATAGCTTAAGCTCCCAACGAACTTAGGGTACTTCTTACCCGCGATAAACAACTTCAACGCGGACGGAGTCGCAGGCAACAGCTTATAGAAAACATAACGGAAACAACATAACAAAAGCAAAAAGGTTTTACCGAGTGAAATAGAGCCCCTGAAAACCATTCAGTTGCAGTAGTGGCTCCCAAATGTCTTCATGCACTGGATTGATAAATCGTTAACATTTCGGATGATTAATCAAGGTAACAATAATTAATTGTGGATTCATTTATTTCGCCACTGATTTCGTCATTTTCTGTGATGCAAATACTCCTATGCATCATGTGATAAAATCTTAATACCTACATAGATATAAGAACATAAAATCGGGTCAGAGTGTACGTAATTATTTACACAATAGACCTAATTTTAATTGCATATGCGTGGAAGCGAATACCTTACGCGGTTAAAGATAGGTAGGTACGTACATTTATTTTGTTCTAAACTAAATCGCCCGGGTGTGCTATGCATTTTTTATGACAGGAAAGTATAAGGTTTTCATTCGGGTAACTTAATAAAAAAATATCGCCTAAATAAACCAATAATGTAACCCTGACCCACTATAGAACTGTGTCACAGTAACGTTATGATTCAAGTCGTAAGAAGTGTCAAACATATGCAACCCTAATTTTCCGCCAAGAAGATGTCGTGAGTGCATGCTGTGCCCTGTTTTTAATTTAGGTTTATTCGCTTTTAACAAACACTAGACTTTCGTTCAGATGTGTTAGTAATTAATAGAAAAGACGAGAGTAGGTTAACTTAGTAAAAACCTTTCTGTTTAGCAAGTACAACTTTCTATGGAGTATAACTCAAACAAACGAAATTTTCTCGTAACATCGATGTGGAAAACTTGAAACAAAAACCACGAATCAATTAAAACTGTAATATAATTTGAATAACGACCATTATGTATGTAAATCGCGTTCTTTGATGCATTACCGAACAATTACACCTCGTAGTGAGACGTTACATGATAATGGGAACAAAATCAAAACGCCGTTAATCGTAGTTTTTCCGTAAATCTCCCAACAATTTCTATCTATTGTTCTATCGAGACGCGGGCCGCCTGACAATACGCACACGTAACTCGAGGCACTCACACACGGCTGAGAGAAACCGGGTATAAAAGCGATGCAAATTACAAGTGCCAGCATTACCCACCACCCTCTCGAATAGTAAGGTCCTCCCGCCAACATGCAGTACCACGTGCGTAGCCCAGTGTACACTCGTAACTAATCCAGTTTGTGACAGTGCCGGTCGGAGTGCGCAACCCAAATCAGTTCAAACGTGTTGTGAAACAAAAAGTCATCTCGATAAACCCAAATCCATGTCAATCTCTAAATTAATAATGAACCAGTGACTTAGTTATCGAAAATTTATGTACGAGTTCGATGAAGCGGTTACAACGAACCTTCCTGCTCGGCTCACACTCGCTTTTAGTTTATAGGAAGCCTTGCCTTTCACGTTATGTAACTTCGGGTTCCTTGCACTTCTCTGTGCTGTAAAACTGGTTTAGTTATTACAATCCGCGCTCCATCTAATAACAGCCGCAACACAACATTCATTAACTGAATCGTGTCGGGAGGCTTTCTAGACTACTGGCGGGACCAAATGTTATTTAAAATGTAATATATCTTTTCAGATTTTCCTGGGATTTTTGGCCGTGGTGGCCGCTTACCCTGGAGTGATCCACGAGGAAGCTCCTCAGATCGAAGAGAAGTTTGACCACCATGGACTCATCGGCGAGTCGGAACACCACCACCATGTGCAACATGAACACGCGAAGTCGCATCAGTCCATTAAATTCGAGCATTTCCACCCCGTCCCGGTTTACGTCAAGAAAGAGCACAGCCATTTGCTTAAGCACCCTCTCGAGAAGGGAAAGCACGAGCAGACTCTGAAGCAGATCCACCCTGAGACTGAGCACACCCACGGACATGGTCTCGTTCTTGAGGACCACAGGTTTGATACTGAGCACCTGGCCGCAGCTCTTGAGCATCATGGAGGTTTTGAGCACCAAGGTCTTGAGCATCTCGGTAGCTTCGAGCACCACGCGGCACTTGAGCACCAAGAAGGGCTCGAACAGCACGGAGGCCTCGAGCACGGTGGCTTCGAGGCTTCTGAAGGTCTGAAGGCTTATGCCGAGCTCCAGCCTTCCCACGAGTATTACGCGGAGCAAGCTCACGGTCTGTCCGAGGACAGCGGACACGGATACGGAATTCACTAAACGCAAAGAGTGCGGATCATTATGGGCATGTCATCGTGGACAAATCCACCGAGTGATAATTAATTCTATCTCTTGCCTGTTTTTATTTAGAATCTAGCTCGTAGTTGCATTGAATAAGCTTAAGCTTTTATTAGATACGGTTTCGTATTCGTACTCTGAGTGACAATGTACCTGATGTAGGATTAGTAAACTCGTTCCGTGAATTCTCAACATGTGATAGGTTAAACATTGTATGTTACAAAATTTTTTGCCAGTTGATAGAGACATAATTAGATTTGGTTGTAAGCTCCGTTAGTAAGTCGGCGGGACGAAGACTGGATGGACTGATTGTTGTGTCACTTGTTTCTGCGCTAAATACTCATTAGGTTTACGACAAGGCGACCTTTGAGTCTCAGTGAAATTGTGATATTAATAAAAATGTTGGTTTTTTACATAAACTTTTTTTTCCATTCCCTATACATTAAACCACCACACAAACTACACACAAAATATAAACACCTAACTTAAAATAATAATAATAAAAATTAGTAATCTATTTTAAAATCGATGCAAATATAGTAAAAAAATAACTTTGTATTATATTATAAAACTTGTACACTTATCAGGCAATATGGTTCACGGTTGGTTACTCCATCCATAACACCTGTGAATACTGAATCATGTAATCTAATTACTTACAGACACGTAATATACAAACAGACAATTAGGAGTTAACTTTTTTAAGCATTATCTAAAAGTATTATCATACTTAACTTATGTAAATGTAATTCCTGAAAGTTCTTTGCAGCATTGGTTTGATTCTGACCCTAGAACCAAACTCATCCAAAAAGGATTTTACACATAGTGTAAGACCTACTCTAGGTCTCATTACCAAAACCCTGATATCTATTTACTAAATTTAGATTCATATTTAAACCAAAAAAATCTTTCAAGTTTAAAACTATATCATCATAAGTAAATAAATGCATACTGGAGATCTAATCTGACACGTATGCCATATAGACAAAGTTTATAAATAAATGATGTGGAGAAAACAAAGAAATGTAAAAGAAAGCAAAACATTTACCATACGGAGCACCGGCACGAATAACCAAATAAGGCATTACGTAAATAAATAAACGGTGCCGGAGAAATTGCTCAATTGACTTATTAAATTGTTACAATTCGCCGGTAGCCATTCTGCCCGCATAAAACGCTCTGAGACGGCGTCACGAATGTTAAAAGTGTTGCTATTCGGACCATTATCTTCCTTATTGAGCGCTTTTAGCATCTACTGTAATTGTGAAATGCAATAAATGTATTGACTATTAAGTATTGCGTATTAAAGAAGTCCTTATTTTAGATCTGTTGTGCACGTAAATACTACAAGCATACTCTTTTCTCGAATAATGGTAATGCATCTGCAATTCCCCTTCGGGGGCCCATTTCTCGAAACTCACTAGACTATTAGGCCTTGCAGTACATTTCACTAGTAGACTTGTAGAAAATTGTATTAAGTGAACTACCTAATATTCTTAGGGCCGTATTTATAAACTCATCTTGACTGAGATGCCCGTCACAAGAAAGGTCAAAGTAAACGTCAGGCCATAGAAAACTGTCATTTTTAACGCATTTTGAGACTGGCATTAAAGTCGAGATCAGTTTATTAATACGGGTCTTAGTCTAGTAAGTTTTGAGAAATGGACGCCAGCCACACCACGACTCTACGCGAATTAACCTCAAGCATGTCAATACAACACCTATTTAGTCGTCATGTGTTTTAGTGGAAAGATGCCTTTCTTACTTTAACCAGACCTTTGCCTATGTACGCACATAGTTTTTTACACAATTGAGATTATCTTTATCGAACTTAGTTTACCGCTCTGCTTCTCTCTGCAACGTCGTTAGGAATACAATATAGTCCGTTGGCCCATCTCGGCCTTCACGGTTATCATACCATTCGTACTACTCGGATTGGCCCACATTCTGACTGTAATTACAGTAAAACTCATTTGCAAAATTACATTGTTTGCGTTTCGACACCTTAATGATCTGTATCTAAAACGTTTGTTATAGTTACGAGAAAAATTTCAATTGAGCGATTTGATTATGGTTTACTTAGTCAATGAAAATTGAATAGATTTCAGTAAATAAATCTTTGAACACTAAAATTCATGTACAAGTTGATAAGAAAGAAATTTATTTTCTACATTTTTTAAAGTCCTTGCGTTTTGATATTTTCCTTTAAAAATCATTAATTTAAATGTTAAGTATGTTTTATTTTTTGAATGGAATATGCAAGTCTTCATTTAGATTCACCTATAAGCTGTTATGTCATCTAAGGACATTGCATCGCAACACATCGAAAAACAAGAATACCAATTAGAAAACATAATTAATTTGAGAAGCAATATTAGCTTCGTAATCAAATAAAAAGAAATTATATCACACTTATGAAATCAATACAAAATTGCGATACGCAAGCGAAAATTATAGCACCCGTGATGTGGGTCGTTGGTAACGGCGACGTGTCGGTCCATTTGCGCAATAGATTACTAATACACATCATAAATGTTTGTTTTGGGACGCATCTCGACTTCGTGGTAACTATTTCGTATTCACAGTAAACAGCCCAACTTTCTACGATAAAACTACGGAATGCATTTAGCAATTCAATTACCGGCGGAAGAAGGATGCGGCTATAGCTGAATAACTAGATTAGTTAATACTGGCCGGTTGTGAAGTTTGATAGACAGGTGAATTTATGGATGGCGATAAATTTTGATAATAATATCATCTACCTACACAATGCGCAATGTTAATAACATAGCGTACATGTTTGCGTTTACTATTATGACGAGAACTTATAAATAAAAGTGCCATGAATAAGCCTGATGGCAATCATTTCCCCTTAAACAACACAAAGTTGAATTGTTGTAGGCGCTTCTAAGAGGAACTGGGGGTCATTATGACATGACTACGCAGTTCATTTTACGACGAGCGTAAAGGATAGAGCCATAGCAGTTATATAGGTCTATCCTTTTCTTTCAGCATAAACTGAACTGCATAGCTGTCATACCGCCCTGTTAGTAAAAACAAACAAATTAATAAAAACATTTTTATCAAATCAGCCTCTACATAAAACAGTCAACACTTATGCTAAAACTGCTAATTCATAAGTCTAATGTTTCCAGACATGTCGTATAATCGTAAACCGCTCCGGTTTGTGAACAGGGATTTCTATAGGAATTTCTTTCTTAACTTCAACAGGAATGAATCTTGCTACGGTATACGGTTTTTCTACAGGCACGTATACTTTCTTCTCCACAATTTCTGGAACATGTTTTTCTACTTCATATGGCACGGGTTTTGCCACTTCTACTGTTTCAGTCTTTACTACTGGCACGGGGACGTGTCTTATAATTTCTATAGGCACGGCATATGGCTGAGGAACTTTTACTGCGACTGGGTTCGGGACGGGCACGAAGAATGGCGCTGGATAAGGAACGTTGACGTGCTTGGTGATATGAACAGGACGTCGTCGAATTATGCTAATGTCCTTGTGAATTACTACGGGAGGCGATTTAGCGATAGCTTCAGCTTGGATTTTTGCTCCTTCCCTTTCTAACTGAATGTCCCTTATAATTTTTTCGAGATCAATGTTGTTATTAATGCTAGTAAACTGAGGGGCGTATTGATGTTGAACTTGGTTATTCCTTTCCCTTTCTTTGTCATGTATAGATTGCAACTGTGAGGGTGCTGGAACAAATAATTGTACCTGCTCCTGATTTCCTTGCTTAATTAATTGTTCTCGTACTTGCTCGTGTATTTCTTGGCTCTCTCCTGCAACATACTCATACGGGATCAGCTTGTACTTCTGACGATGCAAAGGATCTTGTTGAACTTCAATATTATTTTCCTTCTGAAGTTTATTTTCTTGTTCTAGGTTGAGAGTATGAGGTTCTGGATGAAAAATTTGAATTTTCTGTTGACCTTGGGGCTTTTCATTTGAGAAGAAATGAATGAACGCGTAACTTTTAGCAACTTGTTCCTGATTATTGTTTGACTGTTCTATTAATTTAGCCTGTTGTTCTTGTTGCGTTTTGGCTGAAAGCTGAATTGGGGCCGGAGATTCTTCCACATTTGGCTCTTCAATAGGGCGGAGGTCAGAGTTCTGCTCTGCCTGGCTTACTTGAGCTTTAGTGATTTCCAATTCCCGGTTATTTTGATGTGTAAGCTGATAATGCATTTTATTGGCTTCCAAAATGTTAAGTGTGCTCTGGATAATGTTTCCTTCTTCTTGATTAATAGGAGTGGCTGATCCAGAATTCTGTAGCTCATTGGAGTAAGCAGGTGGAGCAGGCGTAGGGAAATTAGGCAAACCTAGACCAGCCTCATAGTTTCTAATTTGAGTAGGAGTGAGATACATAATTACTTCTTGGTATTTTTGAGCATATTGAGATTGCGGTGCTTGGAATGTTTGTGGCCCAATATCTTGGAGATCAGCTTGGGCAAAGTTGACCAATGACACTGCTAGAATTAATTGGATCTGTGAAGACAAGAATAATGCATGTTTAAAAAAGGATTTACTGAGAATCATAAAGCAATTAAAGATGTTTTTTTTTAAGGATACTCACGGAGATGTCCATGGCTGAGGTCCGACTGGGCATCCTGGCAGCTGAGGCGCAGCCGAGCGTCTGTTGGATGCATGGCAAAACAACAAATTTTATACGCTTCTTGTGTATTCGAGAACCGCATGGGAATCGTAACTAGCTCTCCATTTGAGTTATAGTGCCGTGATGCTGTCGATAAAACGCCCAGTGGAATTAAATTGGCTGTTTATGCTAAGGAGCTTCACGATAATAGAGAAATTAGAGTGGTCATAATATTTAATGGGATAATTTGGATTGGAATCGATTTATACGGTGATTTTGGCATAAAATTAAAGAATAGTTGTATAAATCATATTATATTTGGGAGGAAGACTTATAGATACAGGAATGTATTTTTTTCCAGACTTTGCAATTTTTCCGTATTTTTAACGCATTCGACCCTCGACTACTAAACCATTTCATAGGTATGTTAATACTTTGACTGAGAATATCAAGTGTAAATAAAGGAAAATAATAATTTTCACAGCTACATCTTAAGTTTATGTACGTACTGACTTGTAATTGGTTTTATATGCAATAAAGAATCTCTTTAATTAATAATTATGTATGTATCACATAGGTACATAATTATTAGCGAAAGATAAATACGGGCTTACCTACTGACCAAATACGATAGAATTGTTCCTTTAATTAAACATTTCATCGATAACTCTTGACATACAACCCGTACAACATTATCTATCCACAAGTTTTTACATAATTGAAACGAATAAATGAATTTATGACGCAATTTTCATTAGTTGGCATAATTCCTCATTTCAAAAAACAACTGTTTAATATTGATGAGGATTTAGTATACGTATAATTAAAGCCGCAAGATAATCTCTATTATAAATCTAATAAAAGCTTATAAATGTCTAGTATTAAAGTCTGATCTAGTATTAATAGTTTCAGTCTAGCACGACTTGCAAGCTAGCCACTAGGGTCTCTATTTTACTCGGTAAAATAATTTGCTTTTGACATAATAATTATCGTATCGTTTTTACCTCGGCCGCCATTACTGTCTATTAAATAAGAGCTATTGTAACGTTGACATTACTATAATACCTATGTCGAAAGTAATACGGCTTTACCGAGTAGAATGAAGCCAACGGCGTCTATTATAGGTACTTTGGCCTTACCCCTATTACAATTGTAAGTATTATTTCTAAATCGGCTGCCATAACAATAGGAGTAAAGACAATGAGAAATAGAAGCCCAGTTTGTAAAAATTTAAAATTCAAAATCTGACACCTGACTTCCTTATAATGTTTTTTGCATTGACATCAAACATGGCACGTTTATTATTATTAGTGCAAATGTTCAGATGTACATAAACTCAATATCCTCATTTGGCTTTACGCAGTCGGGTAAGAACAAAGTTCAAAGAGGTTACCATGTCATCATGCCATCATGTAATCGCCACTCATATGAATAAGATATATGTTAAAACTTTAATATTGATGAGGAATCATGGAACCCTGTCGTAATTACATAACGTGAAATCGCATATAAGAATATACGTCAAATAATCATAGTCTTTCTGCGACAAGGTTCTATGGCGGCTTTACAAGAGGTATAATGACTGACAGGTCAAATCAGCTACTTTTTATGAAGTGTCATAATAATAGATTTTTATCAGTACTAACCTGTGACTTTACTAGTCTATATGCTCAACAACAAATTATTTATGTTTTTTTTAGCCAAAGAAGGCATAGGTGTGTAACTAAAGCAATACATATAAGTTATGTGGCTTTTTATTTAACTATTTATCTACACGAATAATTAAAGTACACCCTACCCAAGTATAGGATATCTTGCAAAAACATACACAAGCAATGTGTCTTATTTGCGATCTTGTAAATAATCCAACTACCTACTACAACGCAATCTCATTGTGATGAAGTAATGAATGAATCTTGTAAAAGTTTCTTTAAAATAAGTAATGTAAACAACCCATGTAACTGCTCGGTTCTTGCGGATAAAAATATTTTTCATATTATAGGCAGCGCCATCTCGTGAGATCTAACTGAACCAGTAAGATTTACAGATTTTAACATACCACGACCACGAGCAGGCAGATGGCGTCGACATTCACCTCCATAGCATTTTGTTTGTCAAATGTCCATGGATGCACTTTTGGAGTCTACTGTAGATGTTATTATCAATTTTTATATTTGGGGGACCGTTTAGGAAATATTGCACTTGATTAGTCTAATCATAGTCTCTGAATACATTACCCAACCTGACCCATTTGAATTTCTCGCATCTCTAGCGAAAATTAGACTAATGAAGTGCAATATTTCCTAACACACAGACAAATAAAATTGGTGATTTCGAAAAATGTACAGGATTGACGTAAACGGTTGCGTCGGCCTATTGACCCATTTTGATTGAATTAGGCTAGTTTGTGGTCTTTGATACTCATTGCTGTCTAGGTACAGTTAGTCATAAATATATATACACGTTCCCAGAACCTCAGAAATATTTACACGCCCCTAATGCCACAGACACAAGTTCTATGTATGCCTGTCTGGCGGATTTGCCAAAAAGATAAAAGAGCTGCCTACACTCGTTAAAAAAACTTGTACTTACTTATTAGCAGCAATCTTCACAAGGCCTAGAAAAAAGAGATGTAGCAATCGGAAAAACCGAAAAATTTGCAGCTTATTTCATATCTTATTTAGACCGAGTGAACAGCATATAAGTTATCGAATTCACACTGCTTTCCGGCCCAAATCGATGTTTTATCCCGTGTATAATTCTACACTTTTGTAAAATATGATTACACTCAACATATAAACAACAAAGTTTTGTAACTTTATAGCAACTGCAATCTCAAAAAAACCGGCCAAGTGAGAGTCGGACTCGCGCACGAAGGGTTCCGTACCATTATCTATACAACATTATCACGTTTGTTGTATGGGAGACTCCCTTAAATATATTTTTTATTCTGTTTTAAGTATTTGTTGTTATAGCGGCAACAGAAATACCTACATATTCTGTAAAAAATTCAACTGTCTAGCTATCACGGTTCGAGAGATACAGCCTGGTGACAGACAGACAGACAGACAGACAGACGGACAGCGGAGTCTTAGTAATAGGATCCCGTATTTAACCTTTGGATAGGTACGGAACCCTAAAAAAGCTATTTTGACAATATTTACATACTTATGTGCTTGCGCGGGCGCAAAATTCTTACTACGTCGTCTATTACCTACATTTGGGAATACCCCAACACCCCAAGTGACGTTTGGTATTTCAGGGCATCTTCCCAATCTTGCTATTCCAACAAAGAAGTAAGTAAGAAAAAGACAAAACTAAAAGAAAATCTTTAGGCAATGTCGTATAGCCGAGTAGGCACAGTTTGTGGTATTGTTAGGTTGCTTCTATAATTAGGAGTACAGTTTAATTGAAAGCCGGGGTAGGCATTAGGTACGATAAAGCTCATATAGTCACCATTGCCCTCTCCTCGCATACTCCGTCTCTCAATTAAGTTGTACACCTAGCAGGTAGCTAGCGGTCGTCATCTACGGGTGTATGTAGCCAATTTACTGTCATTAAGAGCTCGGTTTAGAGGTCTTTAATTTTATTGCAACCCATGACCCTACAAGCTTTCAGTTTTACGTTACGTTTAATTTGCATAATTTTATGATTTACAATTGTCTTAACTGCTTTTTCATTGTAAAAACAAATCTTCCTAAGATTTGTTTGGGTATAGAGTATTTAAAAGTACGTGAAATCTGGAAATTATATTGACAACGCTATTCTTACGAGAACTGTGTGATTGATAGATTTTTACGGTCTTGCTATTTGTTAATTGTTTTTGTACGTCACCCTTCCATAGAGGGCTACATTATTCTTCCAAATATTATGTGCTTAATCTTGTCTGTCTATGTCTATCAATCTATCATGCATATATATTCTTGGTCAATTTGTGTGAGATTATCCTCTGATATTTATGTATTATTTATTACTATGAGACTGATATATGCTTGAGAATTTCTCTATTGATCGTTAGTTTTATATCGTGTTTTTTATAAAAAAATTGGGTATTGCCAAAACTTGGTCATTGTTTTCACACAGATTCAAAATCTTAGCAGTGAATGTGGAAATAGGATGTGAAAATCAATGTCCCTATTGACGTTTAATGTAGGTATATTGTCAAAATAAAACAATTATATAAGATATGTTTCTTTATGTACACCTTACTCTACTAATATTTACAGAACTATTGAGTATTTGGTATGATCACGGCTATTACACACTATTGTTGTTTTGTTCACCAGCAGCACTTCTTCTTCTTGTAGTGGGTGACATGCTTGATGATGTGGATGGGGTACGGCTTCCAGATTGGCACATGAACATGTACGTGCTTTTCTACGGGGACATGGACCTTCCTGATCACCTCGTAAGGCTTGTCAACGGGCACTTTCACTTTCCTGATCACCTCCACTGGCACTTGTTTGACGACCTCATAAGGCACTCGCCTCTCTACCTCAACATTCTGCGTTTGGTATACTGTGTATGGCACTTGTCTGGGGACTTCGACTGGCACATTGTAAGGCTGAGGAACTGGCACTCTGACTTCCTGGCGTACGGGATACGGGGCGGGTTGCGGAACAGCAATCTGCACGTGACGGACCACTTCGATGGGAACGCGGCGGATGACGTTCTGCACAACTGACTGAAGCTCATACCTAGTGGCTGAGGCTACAGGCCGACCAACTTGCACGGTAGTTCCAATGACTCGCGGTTCACCAAGGGACGTCGATCCGGATGACACTGGAGGCGAGGAAGGCGGTCTGGTCTCGTCAAGGATAAGGCTACCCTCGTTATAGTTTGACGGAGGTCCGTAAACAGGCCTCGGCGCGGGAGGAAGGTTTTGTGCCAAATTCAAACTTCCAGACGAAATTGGTGCTCCATAGGATGTTGAAGGGGGTCCGTATGACGTCGAAGGCGCCCCGTAGGAAGCTGACGGAGCATGTAAGGCTGATGAGGAGTAAGAATCCCGATTGTAATTGAGCGGAGCTTCACCTCTACTCCCGTAGACCAACGCTGTGAAGAAGAGAACCCTTACCTAGAACAAAAGGAACGTGATGAGTTAAAGGAAATATTAAAATGTATGATGATTATTGTACTGCCGTGATATATCTATAATGCCGTTATCTATCAAATACTTGTTTTTTAATTCGTTAATACAGATCGAAAGAGATTTTTATTCTCATTTATGTAGCATCAGAAGTTAAAAATCAATCTGATGTCGGATAACGGCATTATAGATATATCACGGCAGTGTAGAGATAGTATCAAGTCATGAACTTACAACGAACGCCATGGCTTTTAGCTAATCGCTTTAAGCCAGCCTTAGTAAAGTTGTTGTCTCTTCTAAGTTTCGCTGGTTTGTGATGTGATAACGCAACAGTCCTGATATTTATACAAGTTGAAGTTCGTTCCGGCGATGCGACGCCCGTGAATAAATTAATTCGGCGGATATCGTTACGTCCGATACGTCACACCTGGTCCGCGACAAAGTAAGTTAATATGCTAATGTCTGTTCTCAATAGGGTCAATTTCCTAAGGTTGAGCAAGTGGCTTGATTTAAACAAGTTGCAGACTGCAGGTCGAGTGTGATGTCATCTGCTTTTTTAGGGAGTGGAAGTTTTTAAGAAGCCGTTAATCGTGCTTTATGGCCTACGTTTTCATAATGTGAATATTTTAATATTTTTTTAATAAATAGGCATTAATATTTTTATTGAGTCATGATCTTGCTTGTGTAAAAAAAGACGAACTGAAATGTGCCTATTTTTCTGCTTAATTATATTTCCATTAAGGTACTTTAAAGTTTCGTTATAAATAAATATCTGGGAACAATTTCACATAAATAGACCTAATTCCAAACTAAGCTAGGTTTGTACTATGGGTTATAAAAACTTTATAGAGAAAAATAAATATTACATAGAAAAACCGTACCTCCTATAACACAATACAGTACAATTTTAGGTAACATGAAAAATAACCAGCGGCGTTAGCGATCTCTACCAGACAAACTTTGTAATAGAAGAGGCATCCAAAAAATGAGGGACATAGACTTTAATTTTCTTTATAACGAACTAGCGACCGGCCCTCGCTTCGCTTCAGTTCATGTGAGTTTTCTGTAACACCCTGACAAAAAACCCGTATTTATTCATCATAAAAACTTTCCTCTTGAATCCCTTTACTTATTGATAAAACCCGCATTAAAATCCGTTGCGCGGTTTAGAATATCTAAGCGTACAGACGACGGAAGCGACTTTGTTTTATACTATGTAAAGAATAAAGATAAAGAACAAAATAAATAAATATGACCTTTATAATAAATATAATGCTGAAAAGCTGGTTAGGTATAATGTCTGTTCCAATTATTTTCGAATTATCAACGAATTAAAAATTAAATGAGGTATTTTAGTACATTTTTACGTAAATAAAAGTAATTAAAGGGGAATTATAAAATCGGACGATAAGAAGTTATCCAGAAAGCCTATTTCTCCAAATAAGTAGTTTTCAATAACCGTAATATTATAAAAATGAGGAGTACGTGCCAGTTGACATGTTCACTTGTTGAATTGCTGTTCACTTTATGAAGCTTCGTGATAGTGCCTGAAATATGAGTTTACTCATAGGTATCTTGTAGTACCTTACCTACATGTAAATTGGTAGCACTCGTATTATACCAGGAGTATTATATGTATATATATATGTAAGGAGAATAAAGAAGAAACAAGCGTCATATAATCTCGAAGAGCAATTTAAAGTCTTATTTATTTTAGTTTTAACTTTTAATTGTATTATATTAAATATGTATCTGCTTATAAGTCTTATTGTTTTTGAAGAATTTGACAACAACATTGTTATGAGTACATCCATTACTGCAGAGGCCGAGAAGAAACCGCACTTTTCGACCGAGGCTTGTATAGTGTTCTTCTTAAACATATTATGCAAATTGAAGGTCGGTAAAGCGCAGCTAAATAGATTTTCATATAAACTTCCCGCCCTACAACGGGAAGGAGTGGTCGAGGTGGTGTAGGCGGGAGTTGCACAAACAAGTTTAGTGTTTGACTTCGTGTTTTTTTTTTGTAAATGGAATGCTGCGTAAATTCCAATCATGTTTAAGAACAATGAATGGGTGGTCATTGCTTGCTAAGGCCATGTCACATTTGTCACAATTCGAAATCTAATAGCTACTTTTACTTCTCACGTTACATTATATAATTTAAACAATGAGCATTTGAAAATAAATACAATTAATCAGGATTGTAAAAGTTTAGCTATAAATAGTAAGATTTCCATTTGACCTTTGTCAAATAAGTTACAGTTTTGATGTATATTGTGAGAGAACTGCATTGCGTCACGAAAGGCCCTCAGATTTGGAGATCTGTTACGCAATATATGTCACTCGGCCTATTATTTATAGACCTACACATTGATTATTCTAATTTAATCTCGATTCTTGTATTTCCATTCGAATTTCACCAACATTAGGAATTTATATGTCGATGGGTGTGTCATAAAGCGTCTGACCGAGTTAAAGAGAATTTGATTTCTTCCGTTTTCGTTTGTTTCGTAATTATTACGAAAAATTGCTCATTTGATGTTTTCCGGAATGGCATTTTTTCTTATCGGTCTCATTTGCATTTTGTTGATTAACTGTGCTTTACTGCAGTTCGGTCTACGTTCGATGCTACTTTAATTCCTCCGAAGATTTGTAATGAATTATTTTACAATGTTTCTTCTTAACTAAATATATATAATTTTTTACAAATATATAAAATATAAAATGACTTATTGTCAATTTTTACGTAATTTTGGTACGACTGTAGCCTAATGACTTTTAAAAAGAGAATAAATTTTCAGCGTACCTACTTTTCGATCTAGTTTATTTATCTCCCTGAAAAACTAAGCAAACAACTAAGTACTCGTACTTATCGAAAACAGAATAATTTTTGTCAAAAATCTGGTTTTTGAGACAGCTTTTTGGTGCAGACTGTTCTCTTATTGCACAGTCATTTGCTTCACATTTTCTTAACCAAATAAAAAAAAGTTCGACTCCAATACCGTAGACCAGTCATATCTTAAAAATAAAAACCCTAGAAGTACAAAACGCGATGCTAAAGTTTTGGTATGGTTTTTTAGACCCCTCCGGGGAGAGTGCAAGCAAAAAAAGTTCTGCTAGGTATTTCAGTTTTTGCAGCTCAATAAATAAACTATGGGTTTTGTACAGCGCGACGTGGTATAATTTCTTTAAATTTAGTTAAGTACCTAAACAAATGAAGTATAATTCATCTTAGTTAGATCAAAATTTTGTAACTATTTAGCATAATACCACCATGACACTGAAAGTCATCTCAGAAAGCCCTATATTATAAAACTTGACCACAGGTGTCTTCTCCGAGGATCTTCTTTGCGTAAATTACGCTGCAGCCATATTTTTTTTAATAAAGTGTACAGCTAATCGTCATGCTAGTCTCTTATTAGCTGTTCGAATTCTGATATACCTCGATTTAGCTTCTTAAGACTTAATTTTCATTTATTTTGACAGGATTCTATAGTAGCCTTACCACTGGAGTACGCTATGACGGCTGCAGTTTAAAGGGGAGCTAAAGTAATAACTATAGCGGACCAATCAAAACGCAGATTTTTCATTACCAACACTCTGATTGATCGTTATTTCCACTCCGCAGTTTTTCTATTTAGCTACACTTCATGAAAGCCGATCGTTTGAGGGTTTTAGATTCTGGTAGGTGCTTGCGATCATAAACCAACTTCGGCTAAATCATACAGCGAATGTAGAAATAATTAATCAAAGAAGCCGTATTAATTAACTGATCTCGACTGTAATGCTCGTCTCAAGATGCGCCAAAAATGACTGTCCCATTACTTTACTACATTAAACTTGTCTAAAGGGCTTCTGCGTGTTGGATTCGGCTCCATGTACGCCTTCCAAAGGTCCGGGACTACTATAGTCCTGTGATTGCTAATGACATACAAATAATAAGCCCGCCCTTAATCTCACATCATCATCATCTCGACTGTAATACTCGTCTCAAGATGCGTCAAGAATTACAGTTTTCTATGGTTCGGCGTGTACTTTAATGTATCTTATGATGTATCTGATGTGTCTCTTTTTATGATTGGCACTCGGACAAGATGAGTTATTAATACCGCCCTTAATAAGCTTATCTCGACTGTAATACTCGTCTTAAGATGCGTCAAAAATGTCAGTTTTCAATGGTTTGACGTTTACTTTGATGTATCTTATGATGGGCACTCGGACAATATGAGTTTATTAATACGGCTCTTAATAAGCTGATCTCGACTGTAATATTCGTCTCAAGATGCATCAAAAATGTCAGTTTTCAATGGTTTGACGGTTACTTTGACCTACTTATCTTAATGATGGGCACTCGGACAAGATGAGTTTATTAATACCTCCCTTAATAAGCTTATCTCGACTGTAATACTAATCTTAAGATGCGTCAAAAATGACAGTTTTCAATGGTTTGACGTTTACTTAGATGTACTTATCTTAATGATGGGCAATTGGACAAGATGAGTTTATTAATACCGCCCTTAATAAGCTGATCTCGACTGTAATACTCGTCTCAAGATGCGTCAAAAATGACAGTTTTCTATGCCTTGGCGTTTACTTTGACGTAACTTGGTAGGAGTATCTCGATCACTCAAGATGATTTTATTAATACGGCCCCAAGTAAACGTCAAATCATGGTAACACTGTGATCGCTGAAGCGTATTGAACACCCAAGATTAGTTTAATACATATAACACGCCGCTAAGAGATGAGAAAGGGACAAATTTTACATCATCTTTTTCGTTTTTATATCCGCCCGTTTAATTTAACCTCCTGGGCGGATTCGACCAAACAGGAATAAGGTCTTATACCTAGATTAAATGCCGAATTTGTATAGACTAATCTCGGAATAAGTCTTATTTGAGTTTGGTCGAATCGGCCCTTAGTTGTACTCGTAGATCGGATTTGATTTTATTTATTTCTCATTCGTTCAAAGGTTAACTGGAAGTGATGCCTCAAAGGGATAAATTTGCCTGTGTCATTTATTGTTATTTTAAATAAATAATTAAATAATGAGTTTACATACATACTTACATACTTATGGCACAAGCGCACAGTGGTAGACTGCCTTGCATCAATGTGGTGAGAAAAGGGTTTTAAAACATGTAAAAAAATATGTTATTTGTATTTTTTTTTGTTGATTTTCGCCTGAGTAAAAAGTCCTTACTACATTAAAAGTAATAAGTACATGTTGTAAGTAGAGTTTATTTTGTGATCAATACGCAACCCTTGGTGCACCGGGCTGAGTTGCATTTAACTGACTTTATGATGTTTGTTTTAATTAAAGAAATTCAATATCATCATCACTTTCATCATTCACTATAATTTCTGCTAAAACCATCAGTCATCTGTTAATCAAAACAACCTAAGCAGTAAGTATTGGTTTCAAGGTTTCAATTAACATTTGGTGTTAAAAATTGTAATTGAGTTTATCAGTCAGTTGTATAACCAAGGGATGATTTTTACATTTCCCTGATAAAAATATCTGTCAGTTAAAATTATCAATTTAGTCGTAAAAAAATTGCTCAGTCTTTTTTTTTCATAACAAAGAAAAGGACCAAGCTAAAATTTTAATGAGTTAAGTAGAACCCAATATTTCGTGTTTGTCTAGGTAGGTATTATGTATAGGGTGTGAGAAATAAGTGATAGAATAATGTCTTTGGATTGTTGTTGTATTGCAGTAATATCTCTTATATTACTAAATATTTACAAAATACAAACAAACATATTAACCTAAATTAATGACTTAGTTATCACCCTAGAGTGCAGCCTCTCGATGAGTCAACGAGCTGAGACTACTATTTACAAAACTGGATTAATAAAAAAGTTGTTCTTCAGTCTTCAAACAAAAATATTAACAATCTATTTGTGTGAAAATAATAATCTAACTTTTGCACTTAGTTCCATCCACCATGGCCATGGTCGATCCCTTGATTGTATCCGAGACTGCTACCATGGTCATGAAGGTCGTGGTGGCCATGATCATGCAGGTCGTGGTGGCTATGGTCATGCAGATCATGGTGGTCGTGAATTTCATGATGATCATGATGATCAAGAAGTTCATCGTGGCTGTGGAGATCGTGGTGATCGTGGTGATCGTGGTGATCGTGGTGATCGTGGTGATCGTAATGATCGTGGAGATCGTGATGATCATGATGGTCGTAGTGACTGCCGTGGCCATGGCCGTGTCCGTGCCCGTGGCTACTCCAGCCATGTGATTCTACCGCCTTGTGGTGGACAGTCTTGAATACGGGCACTGGGTATTTCTTCACCACGTGAATGGGTACCTTGATAAGTTTTACAACGGGAACCTTAACGATTCTCTCAATGGGAACTGGCCGTTCAACAGGGACCTCTACTACTCTTTCTACGGGTACTCTCACTATCTTCTCAACTGGGTACGGTACTGGCTTATCAACCTTAACCTGCTGGATCTTAACGACTGGCACTGGCACGTCCTTGTATACTGGCACCTGGACGGGGTAGGGCTGTGGCACGGGGATCTGTACGGTTTGGGGAACAGGCACAGGCACCGGCTGAGGCACCCGGTGGGTAACTTCACGGAAAACTTGATAAGGCTCCTCTCTGATGCGGTACTGGGTTGGAGCACCGTTGTTATTGGCGAGTCCATGAATTTCAGTGATAACTGGTGCCTTAGGGCCTGGTGGAGGTGCGTCACCAGCACCTAATGCAGGGGCAGGCGCTCCGCCGTTGTTAATAGAGGCGGGTAGACCTGACCCAGAAAGAGATCCTCCATCAAAATTCGAACCACCGAGATTGCCGTTTCCAATAGACCCTCCAAGCGAGCCGATGCCGTTTCCAAGAGAGCTTCCAAAACTGCCACTGCCCAGAGAACCTAAGTTTCCTCCACCAAGGGAGCCTCCAGATCCAATAGAACTGCCTAGATTGCTACCCCCAAAAGATCCACCAAAACTGGAATCACCAAGATTACCGCTTCCAATAGATCCAGGGTAGCTGGAGCTGCTAAGTCCAGATCCTCCAATAGATCCTCCTCCAAGACTGCTTGAACCCAGACCGCTTGATCCAAAGCTTCCGGAGCCCAGGTGGCTTGATCCGAAGTTGTGAGAGCCAACGTTGCTTGATCCGAAGCTGTGAGACCCGAAGTTGTTTGACCCGATGTTGTTTGACCCAAAGCTACCATGTCCAAGGCTGCTTGATCCTAAGTGTCCTGACCCCAGACTACTGCTGGCATATCCACCGCCGCTTGACCCGCTTGAAGACCAACTCGGGCTGGACCCCGAGTATGAGGCGGACGGCAGTGAACCCGCCGGGAAGCTGCTTGGAGAGAAACTTGAGGAAGAAGCCGGAGCTGAAAGCCCACCGATGGATGAACCTTTAGCTGGGTAGTGGTAACCATCGGAATTGCTCTGGTATTCTCCATGGCAGCTGCCCACTAGGATGGCTAACATAGCCAATTTTTTCTGAAACAAAACGATGTCTGTTATCCATCTGTTAAATTAACTTGTTTCGTTATATTTTATGTTTCTAAGTTTCTATGTTAATACTTACAAAAGTAGCCATCTCGATTAGCTAATCGCTGGCCACCTAAAGTGTTGTTTCTTCTACAACAAGCCCGACTGGTGTGTGCAGGTTTGAAAATTTTCATCATATTTATATGAACGTTGCGATTAGGCGCGGGACGGCCCGATATGGCGATCGAGACCGACGAACTGGTTTTGGATTCATCTCTCAGAACGGAAATAAATAAATTATGCGATTGTATTAATTTTACGGACTTGGTCGTTTAAGAGTTATGGGTGAATGTTTGGCAATGATTTTACTTGGAAGAACTACCTACCAAAAGGCTTTAAGTTCAGACCACCCTCTGAGCGCTAAGATTAATTTAGATTTGTATTTTTTTTTGTAACAGAACTAATCGCAATTCTTATTAAGATTACACGTTTTCCTGCTCAACTACGCATGATGTTTTATTTTATATTCAGTTTTATATAAGTAATCAGTATTATCATTGTCATAAGTAATTTATGTTAGAGAATGACTGACTGTTGAGTTTCTTTCGGCGCTTCTTCTCAGCAGTGATCTCCTCTTGATTAGATTAGATTGATCTTGAGTAGATTTTCAACTTGAAAAAGAGCGTGTGCGGTGTACTTATTGAAGCGAATTCTTTTATCTTAATATCTTACTTATAAAAGTGAAACGAGGTCAAACAATTACAATTATTAAATTATTTACGTCTTTAATATTTGAGTAGCTTAGTTTTTATTTTAATTTAAATAAGTTTAGTTTTAACTTTTAATTTTGTATTCTATTAAATGTATTATGATAATAGTACTTGTAATAAATCGTAACTCTTAATTCAAAGAACAATTACCCTTAATAGTTATATGGTACTCGATGGGCGAATGCAAAAATATTCGATTTACTATCATTTTATCGACAATCAACTGGCAAATTTTCATTTCACAACCAACGATTGGCAAAAGTATGGCATATCAACGTTATGCAACTACCTATAGGTTTAAATGATTCATAATTTAAATGATTTATTTGACATATTTTAATATTTATATTTTATATAACGTTTCAATTCCCAAATATATTATAAAAAAAGGATATGAATTAAAAAAAAACATACCGCATCATTTGACAAAATTTGGTACTTACATTTTCCCAAAGAAGAGTACAAAAAAAAATTGACTGTGATATGGGGGCTGAAATAGGTTAGGTTTCTTTTTATATAAGCCCGAAGGGCAACCCGCTCAGAAATAGGGGCCCCGCGTAGCGGGGACCCATCGATTCAAATGCAAAAAGTAGGTAGATGTAATGTATGTTACTTTGTGTAATAACAGTATGTAAAGTAAACCGTTTGCTCAACGATGAGTTTTAAAAGCTATGTTTTTAACCAAAATGTTTTAAAGTGTTCTATTTGTTATAGGATTAGTTTAAAAACAATATATTTGTGTAGGTACCTAATTAATAGTATATGAAACGTTGGTTGTGAACTGAACATTTGTGAAACAATTTTAGGTAAAACACGAGTGAACCAAAATATTCAGATGTGTTAGATTTATTCTGTTTTTATTTTATGCATTAATGACTATACATATACATTGATGTCATGTTTTAGGGCTTCATACCAAAAACTAAAAACTTTAACGGAATTGAATTATAAGGAGACTTTGTTGTCCGTCTATCCGTTCAACAGTATGTCTGTCAAGCATCTTTTTCTTCGGCTTAAGCTATTGACGTGACGCACGACACGTTTAGTCTGTGGTGACTCTGCATACGTAGCTAGCAGTTCCGGGTTTGAATCCCGGGAACGCAATTATTTGGATGCTGATTGTAAGTATTTGTTACTGCATCTCGATTGTTTTCTATGTATTTTAGTATTTAGGTAAATTTATATGAGGTTGTCCCCTGTCATTTATTTATTAAACCGAAATTAGAATATTTGTAGTAACTATTTAGTGGACCAAGTCTCTTTGAAATTTGCAATATGTATGATCATTTAACTTAAGAGCCGAAGAAAAACCTATCATATGGACATATCATTCAAAAGCTCTCAAATATAAAATAAATGTTTAAAAAACAAAAACCCGCCTTCAAAAAAGCAAAAAATAACTTCTTTTAAAAGATAGGTCAAGTAGGTCAGTCTAATTAAAATCGGTTTTTGGTTAAAATATTGTGGGATGCCAACTTCAGTAGGACTGATCTACCAACCATTTCAAAAGTTCTTTTTTCGGTTTTGAAGGCAGGTTTTTTTTTAACGTTTATTTTATACTTGAGAGCTTTTGAATGTAATGTCATATGATAGGTCTTTCTTGCGTTTTTGAAGGGGTATTTTTTAAAACATTTATTTTATCCTTTTTAGTGATCCTATTTGTACTAACATTTCAATCTCGCCTTAAGCAACGCCATGGGAAAGTCATAGTCATATATTTAAACCTAAATGTGCTTCGTCATAGTCGCTCAACTACCTTAATCAAGATATTTTATCGCCACTCTTAAAATAGGTACCGTTAAGGAGTTCTGGTGGCCATCTGTGGTCTTCAACATCAGTTCCATTTCACCAAATAGTGCTTTTCGAGTAACTATAAAAAATACCCAAATCGCTATCCAAGATTCCATCTTTAGATCCTGATGTGTTGACAATGGGACCAATAAGAAAGTATAACCTTTCAAACAAAACTATGTTTTCAAATCGGCCAAGCGGCCTTTGAGTAATCGGGGAAAAGACTTTTTTTTTTAACCCGACGATTTGAGAACCTCCTCCTTTTTTGAAGTCGGTTAAAAATAGGACAATCGTAATTATTTGATTTTTTAATGGAAGTTTTTCGTTACATTTTCTGTAAATAACGATAAACGCAAAACAAACATCAAGATAAATGAAAAGAATCGCGGCTACAGTCTCTATACACTACACCATATATTTGGCGCTGCATCTTCATGATTTTTCTTGTCTTTTAATAACGTAGACCTAAGCGCTCACGCGTCGTTCGCTTTGTCTCTGCCTCAAATAACTTACTGCGAAAGAGAAAACACCCATGATGTTGTAGATAATTACGTCGTCGCTCTCCAAAATAAATACTTACTGCATTTAATTAGAATACATCTGAAAAAATACCATCAATTTGTACAATTTATGTTAGAGACAGACAGTTTTAAGATACCAATTTGTTTTTTTTATGCATTTAACTGCCTAATTTTTTTGTAAGTTACATCATTTATTCATCGTGTGTTTTTTGGATGACCGCATTTTATTAAATATTCTTCTGCTACTATTAACTATTTACGAGTTAAAGTTTAATAAAATAATTTAATGATAAGAAGCTAGTCAAAGCATGTGTTTAGGTTAACTCCTCTGAATGCCTATTATCATATCCCAAATCAAGTTATCAAAATAATTAATTAAAATTTAAAAGACAAAGAAAAGGAAAAATTAAAGATAGAAGACTTATTAATTAAAACCTTAGAAAAACTATCACTTTCTACACCATTATAACAATTACAGTAAAATAAGTATCAACTTCTATACCATTAAAACAATGACAATAAAAAACATTATTTTTAATACGATGCAATTGGTAATAGAAAGAAAAACATAAGTCTTGATCTCGGCTCATTACCTAGTTAACAAGCCAATGCCATTCCTCATTTGCATCACACGCAATAAACGAAGCGACAGATATTCGAAATCCTCATTTAGATAAAAACCTGTGCGTTTCATAACTCGGCTTGATCATAAAATCTTTATTAGACGATTGGTAACAAAAGTATGGGACCGCGCGCGCAGAAAGCGCGACGCACGCAACGCGGCGAGAATCTCGATCGACATTTTATAAGACAATTCAGTTAATAGGGCAAAATCAACGGTAATACTCGCAGTTGTCATTTCTGACACCTTGTTACTTCGATCATTAACATTTATTTACTAACATTAATCTTGTGCGGCGAAATCGATCCAATCCAACACCTAAACTAAAAAGGCAGCATAAGAGTATGAAGACCTTATGCGTATACTACCTTTTTGCTTTAGCCGGCAGTACATGCGTGTAAACAGTCATCATAAATTCAGGAGTTCTTCGATCTGTTCAACATTACGCAACGTTACCTCGAGGACGTTCATCTTTGTAATCGATCATTAACATTACTTAAGTGAAATCAGAGGAAAATTTCACGCCGAAGTGGAATCTTAACGTGATGTGATGTCATCTCATTTCACTGTTTAAGTATATGAATCTTATTAACAAATTTTAAGTGGTCTCGCACGCAATATTTTGCTCTGTTCCATTTCACGCACGTATAGATTTATGACACTTGTTAGATCGTTAATTAGACTCTGTGTATAAAATTAAACGAAACATAAATGTAACAAATAATTTATTCAGTAACAATGTACATCTAATAAAAATCAAGGTACAAAACTTACGTGCTAAGCCATAACAAAAATCATAACAAAACTTATCACAAACAATATTCGTAGAAAACTAACTAACATTCAAGATATTTACATCTTACTTCTTTACTTTGTAAATAATTTCATAAAACAAATTAAACAGAAAACAATATTTACAATACTTTCATTTCAGCCTTAACGATTTACGATATTATACCTTAACGTAAATAAATGCCGAATCAAAACATGATAACGTAATATCCAAAATACGTATAAAAATAAAAATTAATATTAAACTGTGGTCTACATTATCATAAACATAATATTTTTGTAAATATTAAATAGAGAGTCTTTAATTTCTACAGCACCATTATAAGTGCAAGTATGATTACGAACTTTCCTTCTCATCGAAATCATCAGATTTAGCCTCCGCCACTGGGGCAGGTGGTCTCAACAAAGTCGTCACGGCGGTGTCCACTTCCTCATTTGACGTTTCCGCTTCAAACAAAGGTTCTGTTCTCATTATACGATTAATTTTAGGTTTAGTTATGCGTCGCCTGCGACCATGCTTTTCACTTTTTCCATGAGCCCTACTTCTATGAGACTGAGGGGGAGGAGGCTTTAAGAGCGGATAAGGTTCATCAACATTTGATTTAGGATACTTTCTAGGTGAATGTCGCCCCGGAAAAAGTGAATTTGGGTGTCTTTGTCGGTCTCCCTTAGCTCTGTGATTCAAAATATCGTACGGCCGTTTAGGTCTTTCTTCAACGAAACTGTTAATAGCGTCATCACCCTGTGCCGTTAAATCATGGGCACTAATTACCTCGCGACCATTTACCAGATCGTCTTGTTCTATTACTGCACCAATCGGATGTGTGTTTGATGCGTCTGCGATCGGTACTATGCCTCCCTCTTCCTCTTCTTGACTCCGCGAATATTTAACACCTTGGTAAGGATATCTGCCACTGTTGTAAATATCTACGTAAGGACTACCGTAGGCGCCGAGACCGTCACTCAGAGCCGATAGGCCACCATAATTATCATTTTTCAAGAACAACTGCTGTAGTTGTGAAACATCGAGCTTGACCGGTGAGGGCTTGCTAAACTGATCTCGTAATTGCATCATATGTGTGTCTTCGATAGGTGTCTTTCCTTTTAACATTTCTGCTACCAACTTTAAGTCGACGTTAAATGGATTTGCCACCCTAAAACCATTTATCGTAGATACTAGGCCTCCGGTTTGAGAGTCTAAATCTGGTCGATTGAGGTTATAACCAGGCTGCTTGCTTGCTATTAATTTGCTCAAAATATCACTAGCTACGTCTATTTGATGGCTTCCAACATTTTGATTGAGTCTTCCTGGCAGTGATGTAGGTATTGTCTGATCAAAATTATTGTTATGGATTCTTAGTGAGTCGGGAGAAAGACCCTGGGTTAAACGGTACGGAATGTCGTTAAGCTTTAAAATACTGGCTATATCAGACGGAATTTGGTTTTGGGGTCGTTGTGGACTCGGAATATTAGCTGGTGATGGTAAACTGTCCTGGTAATTGCTTGATGATGGAGGTAAATAGTTAGCGGCTGTTGAAGATTCCATGTATCGTTTGTTATCATGATTGTACGACGGACCTTGAGTCTGTGGTTTACCATAGTATGGTATATTTTGGTCTAATTGCTTAAGTTCATCTGTAACGTCGTCTGGTTTTGCTTTGATGTTATATCCGTACCCTGTGTTCTTATCTTTGTAGTATGAATCAGTGATTTGCTTGTAATATTGTTTTAAGTTAAGTTCATTTATATCTTTGTTGTAGTTCTGAAGGTATCTGCTATGCCCATCCAAATTTTGTTGAGTTTTACCATTATCAGAATTGGAAACGACATTAGAAACATCTATGGGTACAATATTTTTTAAAGCTTTAGCATGATCAAAAGGCTGTTTTGTTTTAGTTTCGCCATTGTTTTCTCGTCCATTTTGATAATAATATGGGGACGCTGTTATGAGATCCTGCTGAGAGTAGCCGTATGGGTGTGGTTGGGAGGATTTCTTATCATTATTGTTGTAATATGAATTCTCTGATCCCTGATTGTTGTTATTATAATTCGCTTGGTAAAGTCCGTACAGTTGTTGCTGTTTCAACTGTTCGTGAGCTTTGGCAGCGGCTTTTGCAAATTCTTGAGCTTGTAGATTATCCGGCGCTGATTTGGAAGTCTGGTCGTAGCTATACGGTTTGCCGGTGTCCATGTGAAAATTAATTTGACTGACTGGTCCATTTTCGGATTGGAGCCCTACAACTTGGTGCCGAGGGAAATTACCTGAAGCGTAGTTATCCTGAGAAACATAAGGTCTTTTCTCCCCCATCTTCCACCCGTAGTCGCCATGAGAGTAGTACCCAGGCTGACCAGTTTCTTGCTCTAAATCTCTAATTCGGTTGCGTATATTATTAAATGACTGGTAATCTGGTTGTACGAAATTCATGTAAAGATTATTGGCAGATGCTAGATTACCGGCACGATGAGTGTCACTGTGTGAATTTTCAATGTTGTCGGATAAACCGTCCTGCTGATTATTATTGAAAGGTGAATTGGAGTATTGAGTTAATGACACTTCTTGCAAGGACTTCGATAAGGAGTTAACACCAGTATTTACAGCGTTTTGCCAGTTTTCTCGCGCCGGCTCTGGATAGGGTGATGAAGAGGGCGAGGATGTCGGAGTTTGATAATCATTGTGATATTGCTGCTGATTATTTGGAAAACGGACGCCGTTAGCTGAGTTATCATAATGATCAATCTGCATCTTTTTGTTATAATCATTGTTGTCGTAATTATAAGTATTGCTGATGGTAGATGTAGGTCTGTTATTGTTGTAATCTATGGAACTTGATTGAATTGCTAAGGGTGACGAAACGTATTGTTGTAAATTTGGTTGGCTCGAGAGGAACACAGGTGATGAGCTAGACACGTAATTATTAGCTGGGGTGCCAACGTATTCATTACTTGATATCGATGACGATAGGAACGGAGGGAGAGGAGAAGGTGTACTCTGCACGGCATCATACTGGAACGAATTTTGTCCATTGTATTGAAAGGGGTTATTATTTGAGTGGTACGACGATGAATGGGATATTTTCGGCTCAAGTTGTGGTATTTGATTAGGATGGTTGTCGTAGTTTGAAGGATTTATCGTTGAGTATTGATACTGCGGCTGTGGAGTTGCAGTGTAACTTGGGCTAGGAGCAGGCGTGGATAGATATTGCTGCTGCTGTTGCTGTTGTTGCTGTTGTTGCTGTTGTTGCTGTTGTTGTTGTTGTTGTTGTTGTTGTTGTTGCTGTTGCTGCTGTTGTTGTTGAAAGAAATGGTTCTCTGCCCTCAACTGCTGCAAAAAATCTTCAGGTGGCAGAGAGTACTGCATTGCCGCATACTGGTTGCTAGCCCCAGCGTCGCTGTCTTGCGCCTCGTTCTTCTGTCTGTCATCTTGCTCTAACTGACGTTGAAAAGGATTTTTTATACGATACACTTTTCTTGTTCGTCCGCGATCAACTCTGTTATAATCTTCACGCTTATCGGTGTCGTCGGACATGTGATACTGCACACTGACTGAGCTCAAGGATTGACTGTTCGGATCTCTCTGCATGATGTTGGTACTGTAGCCGGTGATTGTCTCGATCTGCCCATCATTGGTTGCCAATTGCTGGAGACGCAGTATGTCCTGATCGCTGAACCCTTCCTGACAGCGCACATTTTCGATGATCAAGCTGGTTATGACTAGTATCCGTATCTGAAACGAGCAAAAAAACATACGTAAGTAAAAAGTAAAATTTATCACTACAAGACTAATGGCTGCAGAACCCACGATATACTGGCGTCAAGATAAACCAGTATTTTAATAGGACACTCAATTAATGCTTAAAAATAATAGTTAAAATAAGCTGATAGTTCTTTTAGAATAAATAAAATACCAGAAAAGCAACGACAAGTAGGGAATGCAGGTCCATAAGCGGAGTCTAAGTAATTAGATACAAGTTGCCAGTGGCTTTTTAGATGGTTCACAAGGTTGGGCTACCAGGTTTCTCTTTCAGGTTTTGCCTGCCGAGGTTATGCTAAGGTCTTACGCATCCCACGTAGGGCAATTAGGAACTAGTTATACACTTTCGCTCCTTTTGCTATCAATACTACTTGGATGCGCTCATAAATGTTAATACGCAGAATGTCATTAAATTGTAATCCTTAAATTTGTCGTACATTTGTTATCCGTTAGCTTTCACCCCACGGGTGCGCATACAACTCGTATATAAATAATAAAAACTGGTCAAGCGCGAGACGGACTCGCGTGCCGAGGGTTCCGTACCGCCGTACTGTAGATATTATTATATTCCAATTAAAATTCGATTTCGAATCAAATCAGCGAGAGCCCAACTTACTCTTGACAGTTTTTTAGTATTTGTTGTTTTCCTTCAGGGTTTGTACCTACTATAATTACCTATAACAAATTTGACGCTTATGTGTTTAACCTTTTTTACGATGGAACAAAAATAAAAAAATGCTGAAGAAAACGTTTCTTGTATGGGGGACCGCCTTTATTATTTCACTTTCTTTGATTTTTTATATTTGGTAATAAATCCGCTATCTACTACGGTTCAAAAAATACATTCGTTAACAATTAGGACGGACGGACGAACGGACACGGAACTCTCATACGAAAACTATCCTTCATCACCCACTGAGTATCTAATAACTAACGATAAGGTAACTACTACTTATACTTGCGTAAAAATCACAATTTATCAATTGTTTACTTTTGTGTGTTTTTTTTTATCAATTTAAATTTGGAACAACACCAAAAACGTCACATATTCTCATCGAACAAAACAAACAATGACGTTTCAAACTCCAATTAAGAAGTATTTGACACTTATTTCAGAGATTACGAGTGCATATTAGGTCCAATTTGACCCAATATCGGACACAGACCTCATTTATAAATAGAAAAAAAATTGTAAAAGTGAACACGGTGTATGCCGTCGTGGAATGCAGAATGGACATAATAGTGTAGAGACGATAGTGACAAGCGTCGTGGTCACCGGCCGTGAAGGCCTACCGATCTCGCACTACGCTATGATTTATCACAACTATAGTGTTACTAAACACCGGTTTCTTCACGACTTCCACTATACTTGAACATAAACAATGTATTAATTGGATCCGGTTATAAATTTATGCAATTTTACGTTATTAGGAAAAAGATTAAAAAACAACCAAAGAAATAGCGTTATAATAAAAAGTAAAATCTTAATAGCGATAAATTGTAGAACACTGAGTGCGATTCACCAACAATTAATGTGACGTTGAATTAAAAAAAAGTTTTAAACTAATTATTTCCTTCAAGCTCAGAGTTTACTTTGAGACTAGGTCAATTCGTGTGAGATTACACCTAAATATTTATATAATTTTTATATACATACTTATTTGATAATTCCTTTTCTTATCAGTGGAATTTTCAAACTTAATTTGCATCATCAGTCTGATGACCTAACTATCAAGCGTTATAAGCTAAAGTCACTTAAGGTTACATATTAATATAAAAAATAAACGGATGACACCGCTATTGAAGAAGAATCATAACATGATCTCCTCGTAAACATTCGTAGTTAATGTATAAAGACTAAGTAATTTAATCATAGCTGTTTCAATTTAATGATGATCGTTGAGCTGTCATCAGTCGAATGCTCCGTGAAATTTATAATACAATTGTAGAGTCGTGGCTGGAATCCCGGATAGAAAGTAGCATACGTTAGGGTGTAGCTATGAGGGTATAGGTTCAGCATGGGTGAAAGGGCGGCATCCTACATTACAGTACTGACTCATAAGGTTACCTTGGTTACAGCGGAAGTTACGTAAAGTTTATTGAACCTTAGTGTTGGCGCTGACAATACACATCATAATCGTAATTGTTTTCTATTAATAATGTGTTCAGACTGTAGGGCCCCGTTTCACGAAGATACAAGTTACAAATTATAAGCGAAAGTCTCTTTCTAGCAAAACGAGTTAAAAATAGACTTCCGCTTGTAATTTGTAACTTGTAGCTTCGTGAAACGGGCCCCTTGGTAGAGAAACGGTTTTCATTATTAAGTTGATATGATTTCTTTAAAAATAATTTTAACGTGCAGAGTATGCACATCTGTAGATGTATCGCAGTGCAAAATTGAAAAATATCAAAATAATGTGAGTTTTTTTTACCCCTCGCCATTTGTGATATTTGTATATCATCATTAACTACTATTATCTTCATAGTTAAGAAAGAATTGATAACTTCGCAATTATTTCATTTATATTTTTATGCATGAAAATATTGAATTAAACATTTACTTTCTCTCTTGGTACAAATAGTAAATATTACTGGTAGTTACATAGCCAAAGGTATTAACTTTAATATACCGTAGGGGTCAAGCGTCGACTTGCAGTTTCTTGCAGCGTGCATGATATGCATAATAATCAATTCGCTCCCCGTAAATGATCCCGCATGCAAAAGTCCATGTAAACATCAAACTTAGATCAGCTTTATGGTAAAGGAATGAATTAATGTTGATTTTAATTGTATTATTTCATACAAGCGTTACTGACCCAAATTAAATGGATGGATCTTTAAAACATGAGTAAGTATTTAGACATATTGGTTATTTTACATTTCAGATTGGTTATAAATTTTAGAACTTTACAGTTTAATGTATTAAATGCAAAATTGATAAATCACTAATTTATAATGGTCTATTTTTGTCTAGACAAGAAAAAGTATTTTTATTTTTAGGTGTAAAGTTTTCATTGTGTGATTCAAACTTTTGATATTTAATGGCAAGGGAAATTAAAAGAGGCCACCTGATGTTAAGTGGTTTGTATAACTTGTTATTCTATGTCACAACAATTTTCGCGAAGTGTAAAAAAAATGAAAGTGGGTAAATAACTAGTTTTAATTAAATGACATCGCGCCCACAGCGACCAGATTTGACGTAACGCATTAAATTAATATTAAACGAAACCCGATAGGCCTAAAACATAAATAAAATCGCACACATTTCACAAGACAAGACTCGTTCTTCTTCTTGGTTCATTGGGTGAGGTTGCTACTGGTTGCTACATACATCATAACTTTATTTTATTAAATGTGATCTATAAATATTATATCAATGATTTTATAGAACAAAGAGTGTCCTTATTTTTGTCTAAATCAATTCTTCAAAAAACGATCCTGACATCCTCTTGTTAATAGGTATAAAAATAAACAAAAAAGACAATCTTTTAAACAAAATAAAGATCCAAAAATAAACTATTTAAACTACAAATTCTCGACATTTCGTAATTAAACAACACAATAACAATTTTATTCAACTAAAGTCTACTAAACCCATGTAATTTCGTTCGTGCATCCATCTCAGCCTGTTGATTTACCGACAATTATCTCTCACAGCTCTCCTACTAACAGATTCATGAAAGGCTCCATTATTCACGTCGGGGTCACGCGACAGGGACGCTGCGCCGGCGCAGGCGTCTTCTCTGCCCTTTACCGGTCACGTTTCACCAGCGCGCGCGCATCCATCGAGGGAAAGTCGCTTCCGAGCGCTGTCGCTTTTAGCTACCTATGAACTGATAACTATCTAAGTTCTAGCCAGCGAAAGGGAATATTCTAGGTACGAGTAGGTATTCTCATAGCGTGACCTTTCAAGAATACACATAGTAAAAATTAAAATGTGCAAACGCATACACTATTGAATATGGATTGGATTCTCTTTTCCCGTAGTCCTGGGGCCATAGCCAAGATTTTCCTATCACTGAAAATGTATGGGATATGACAGTTGACCACGTGGTTTAACGCAAAGCATGAGCATGTCATCCCATACATTTTTAGTGATAAAAGAAAAACGTTAGTAGCGTTTGCATTTTGGTTAGGCCCTCTGAGGTTCCAGGACATGTTATCGTATTGGTGAACTCGGCCACCATTACTGTCAAGTAAAAAAGAGCTGTCATGACGTTGACAATACGATAACATGTCAAAACCAATATGGTTTTACCGAGTAGAATTATCTTTAACTATTTGACTCGCAGTTGTATCGCGTTATCCCTTTCACTACCTGGATGCCTTAACAGTTCAAAATACTCTGCCTCCAGGGCTTTGACTTTGATAGCGTGGGAACGAACGAGAGGGAAATCTATGGGTGATTTAAGGAGGCCTTTGTTTTATGTAACTGGCTGGTAACGTGGCATTTGCGTATCCGGTAATGTAATGTGGTGAGGCGGAAGTTGCGTTTGCGCAAATTAGGTGCCTATTGCAATTATAGACCGAGCGCTTTAGCGGAGAGTATAAAATACTTATAATATTGGTCATTTGATCAAGGGTTTATAATTTACATGCTGTTCGTGCCTACCTATAATTTTTCTTTCACACACCTTGTTCTGGCAATTTCGAATACAACAAAAACAATCTGCCAAATCGTTCAAGCCGTTATAAAGTGGTGCTCCCTCATGAGACAATTGTGTTTTTTTAAAGATATAAGACATATATGAAACGACACAGTGAAAGCATATTTCTTATTTATAGTACCTAGTTAGTGGTTTTTTTTAAGAAAATATAACGATCCATTGAAACAAAACTTTAGCGTAGTTTAAATTAATAAGTACGCGTGCGTAAAAAAAAATATCATGACATAAGAAATAGGTTGTTATTTATTTAAATAATTCTAACTCTCTCAGAACTTTCCACAATTATTAGCAATCAATAACAAAGATAAACATCTAACGACAGCCTTCAGATTTGTCAAATGGGTAACATAAGTCACCGTTATACAGCCTTGACAATACGCAACAGACGTAATAGCATCATTATATTACGTGAAGACAACACAAGTTGAAGGCGAGCTTTACTTCTGAGTCATACAGAGGTGCAATAACTTTCGGTTTCTTGTGTTTCTCAGTGCGTCCCTTTCGTTTGAGACTATTAAAGTGAGATGCGCTGTGTGATTATCGAGAAACTGCAAATGATTGCTATAATCGTCGTGGTACGCATCAATGCGCCGCAGGTCAAATGGTGGCATTGTAACCGAGAGGGAAATAAACAGAGTGTGACTGATGTAACCATAACCCTTATTATTAAGTATTATAAGTTTTTATTTTACTTGCTTCGTTCGTTTGTCTGTCACTCTGGTTTAAATGTTGAGAGTTATTGTAATTGCTGAAATCTATCTAGCTAGATAAAAAAATCGAAATGTATGTACGCGCATAGCTTGCGGATGACTGCACCAAATTGAATGGTTATTTTTATGTTGTGTTCGTTATTGTCAGAAGAAGGTTTGTACGAAAGAATGAGATTTTGCAGCGGGGCGAAGCATCAGACGGGCCGCTAGCTATTTTAAATACAAAAGTAAACCCGAGAGCCATGCAGTATTATGGTGTCTAAGAGCTGATCTGATGATGGAGTCGGAAGGTGGGAATAAGGTTTTCGTCGCACTTAACGAACACCTGCCTAACAAGTTTGTTCAGTATCGTTGGTTTGGGCTCAATAAGTATGATAATGATGACTGTCTAATGAAAAGTACAGTCGAAAACTACTTATTACGTGAAGAATATAATTTATTTTTAAATGATGACACTATTTGCATCAAATTCTGATTCTATTAGAGCATTGGCTATGTAAGAGATTGCCCTATAATTACTTTAACTTGTTACAATGTCATTTTGCAAAATACCATTACTTCTGAAAAAAAATCACCAAGTAAACAATAGGAGTCAGCCAAAAAGGTCACTTATTATTTTGGAAGTTTTTCCCAGATGAACATTAATTAAAATAAAAGGCACAATAAAAGTCAGATAAATTAGTAACATATCCAGAAAGACGACATCAATGAGATGAATTAATCCAATTGATGATTGTTAGCAATTATAATTAATGTTAAAAGAGCAATAAACGCCAACCGCACGTTTACACCCAACAATGTTTACAGAAATGATTAACTGCCGTATATCGACACTTGCTAGTTGTTACGTACGATGCCGAGGTGAGTAACTACCAACATCCATGAAGGGGAAGAAGGAAGTACACGAGTGGTTAAAAAGGTGTAGTAAACAAGTCTAACCAGGGGTTCATAACATCCTGTAGTTAAGCTACAAGCCAGAGACGGCTCAATATGTCGTGGGTAACACCTAGGCTGGATGTGTTTTTAAATAACGACCCGCCCTCGCTTTGCTGCAGTTTATATGAGATTTTCTGTAACACATATATGTACATACTAGAATTTATTATACATTACTACCTTCCGGAAAAAATCTCTAAAAGATAGTGAAAACTACATCAAGATTCGTTGCGTGGCGTGGTTTAGAAGGAGTAAGCGATCAGACAAAGAGACGCGGATAAGTACTTTGTTTTCTACTATTTAGAGTTTATTAAAATAATTTAACATAGCATTTAATTTAACAACAAGGTGTAGATTAAGGTATGGCACGTGACTTTGTAAGAAGTGGCTCTTCCCAAAGTTAGAACGTTTACTATAACGAGAGATATATTTGCCATTAACACGAAAAACCGCGCCTTAAAATGCAAATTTGGCCATTTTACTAATGCGGCCACCGTATTTATTAAATGAAGCACAGATGACCAAAATGTTGCGTAACAAAAACCTAGTAGGTACCAATGTTGAAATTCGAAACTTTTCCATTGAAACTGAACCAACAACCACGCGAGAACATACTAATACACGATGTTCTTATTTTCTCGACGCGTCTCATTATAAGTACTCTTCAAATGTATCAAACGCAGATATCATCTACGTGGACGTGTTCAAATACGACGTAATTGTGTGTGAAATCTTTATTGCCTCGAAGAATAAAATTATAACAAATTACAAACGTACCGATGCGTTAATAATTCACCTTTGAGATTACCCGTTAATGTGCGTATGTGACAGCCGGGGATGGGTAATGTAATGACGCTTGATGGATTATAACAAGCGCATTACTAATCGATCAATTGAATTCACTGTTCGAAGCATAATTCACTGTCGGGTTCACTGCACCGAGCTAAGTGCACATAATGACTCTGGCGACCGCTTGACTCGTGGACTGTATCATTTCAGCATTGCTTAGCGTCGCTGTTGAGATGAAGGAAGCTTGTATTTTCTCTTTTGTAATGTGATTTTAAAACAGAGCCTGATCAGCAATAAAATTCAAATTGGATTTGAATTTCTTCAGTTGGTAACCCATCATTTTATCGAATTTCACTTCATCGAATGTATCATTTTATCGAATTTCATTTCATCGAACGCTATTTTCTGCTGAAACTATGATGTTTTCAGGATATCTTAAACATTAATTACGTAGGTTAGGTTAGGTTAGACTTGCAACTACCAAAAAATATTAACTCCTGCAGCGAGAAATGCCTCTCGATGAAATGAAAATTATGCGTAATGATACGTTCGTTGAAAGGTGATTAGATAAAATAATAGGTACCCCTTCAGTTACATTTTGTTATGTTGTACCCTAGTGCATTATTAAACAAGTTTCATTCTTGTACCACCAAAAAGTGTATCCTATTAGACGAGAAGTGTTTGACTGTCTTAAATTATAATTACCTAGTTAATATTAAAGTTAGTATATTATTTCTGCTTTAGTATTTTCTCTTCTTATAATTTTTAGGCAAGCAATTCATATACCTATTAACAGTGGGCTAACTTAGCAACCAAAAATAACAATAACCTTACAAACACAAGTTCTTTTCAATAGATTACTTTATCATTACCTTACTTACCATCCGCATCCTTTTCAAACGTTTCACTAAGCGGACGCTAAGTGTGAAGTTCGCCACTATTGAATGCTAAGTGGTTCTTAGTCGGATCCGTGACAATGCAAACTAGAGATTATTTAAAAACAATGTCCCTACTTAAGTGGCTCATTCTTTCTCCTATTGTTAGAATACCTGTCTAGATAGTGGTTACTTCGGTTTCCTGATCACTACGCACTCCTATCTGATCTTTGTTTCAGTCTTCCTATGTCATCATCGTCTTTGTCATGTTACCATTGTAGCGGAAATAATTAAATTCTGGAAATAAAGATATATTTCCGAGCCTTTATTATATCTCACCTATTAAGATTAGACGGCGATAAATACGTCATAAAGTCAACGTTTTTGACTTAATTTCCGTCTTACACAATCTTATTCAACATTGAGTCTTATTTAGTATGTGAGCAAATATTGGGTATTTTACTGTTGTAGTTTCTGAACTATTGTAACCGTTTATAATAAAGCCTATATATAGCCATAATGTTTCGGGAAAAATATCATAGAATTATAAGAATTATAAGAAATTATAAGAATTCTAAGGGTATGTAGAACATACTAGAGGAAAAGCACAATAATATGTCTGGGGAAAATAGGCAACAAAAAAGTTGGTGAGATCGACTCCATGTATGTGATACTGATCTGTTATGGCATCCTTTAGAAGCTAGTCTGTGCTGTGATATAATAATCTTAAAGCGGGTTTTTTGATTTCAGTAAACTCAACAATAAGCTAAAAATTTAAGAAAAATGTAATACATTTTGTGATTCAACCACTCGTTTTGATTTGTAGCTAAATGCGCAAGTTGAGATAACTAATTATCAAAAACCCGACCTTAGCTTCCCTCATGTAGTATTATGATTTATGTTTCCAAATGTTTTCTATAGCTCATTATTAATTTACGGTCTTAGTGTGAACACTAAAAATACACATTCTTATGTCGTAACCTCGTAACTCCTACATTTAATATCTACTAAACAAAGAGATACTTACCGCCGTACTCAAAGACATTTTAAAGAGAATTAATTTGCGTATGAATAGTCGTCACTAAGGAATGACTAAATAAATGGTTATTAACTGACTCTGAGATTAGCGGTTAATTATTTAATTCCTTCGACTCCAATTGATTTACAGGGCTGGGGGTGCTATTCTAACCTAATTGCCGAACTCGACTTGACCAATCGTTTGTGCGTAACTTCGAACTTGGTCGTTAGAGCTCCATTTTGAGGCAGCTCTGCCAAGATTAGTCATCATCAGGTTTTTTATTCGGTGAGTTGAAACAAGCCTCAAGTTTCCTTAGAGAGTGTAATAGCTGATATTAGGCACTGCTGTTAGAAATTGTTTCTATCAGAGCCTTTAGTTATTACCTATAGAAGGAGATGTCCGCGCAGGGGCAAAGGCTATCGATCGACGCCATTAAAGATCATTGCGTCGGTGAAGCTGTGCTCAGATATAATCTCATCTTAAAATAATGTCTTCGGGTCCAACTACGTTATTATCCAACAAGATAGTTGGCTTGGATACACTGCGTTGACCCCCGTGATTATGTATGCAGTTAAGTAACTCTTTATTGCACATAAACAATAACAAAACATGTTTGTCTTTTTTGAAAGTCAACAAATATAATGAGCACCAAAATTATCTTTGAGACCCAAAAATAGTAAACGATTAACAAATTAGGTTAGGTTAGGTTTTGGTGATCATTTACTATTTTCGGCAGTAAAAAGTGTTTTTTTGGCGTTACATTTTACTATATCTGGTGATCCGTTAAATATAAGCCTTTTTAAAATATGTTCGAAATAATTTGAACAATATTGTTTCTGATCGTTTTTTTAAACTGCTACCTTTTCTTTTTTTTCTTTATCTTTTTAATAAAGTAGAAGTACTTATGACGAAACCTTGCGATGTAAAAAAAAAAGTCGGAATACATAAGTCGTAAATGCTTACCAGTGATAAATGAGTGAATCAACTTTTATTATACACTATAAAACTAACTTGGTGACCTAAGGTTAACATTAACATTAAGTCGTAACATTAACAGACAATTATATTACCTATGTATAAGCATCTCAAAATATAAAGTCCAGAGGGTTTATTGTCTAACGCACTCGCAATCGCAACCGGCTTCAAAGTGGAGCAATTGTTTTCATTTTGTATGCATACAAGCCTTCGATTTTCAAAATGAAAACGATCTTGATTGCGAGTGCGTTAGAGGGCTTATTCCCTCAGGTACTTATAAAATTTACTTATGTCAAAAATAAGGAGTACTTAAAGTTGATTCATCAAAATATTCCGGTTTGCCCAACAAAGCATAACCGAAATACAGTTAGATACATTTTGTAAAGGGATTAGACTTAAGTAATAGCCTCCTGAATGACCTGAATAGCTCAGCTGACTTACAGATTGGCCCGTCGTTGTTACGTCTTTGAAAAGATTATCTAGAGCACAGCAATAAGATGACGTCGAGATCTCGCGTATATAGATGATATAATTATACTCTATTATAATTATGGTTACTCATACTTAATTAATTGTAATCTATGCACATTTTGATGTTATAAAATTTTACATTACTTAGACTAGCATTTTCATATATTTATAGCATTTTCACCATTGGTTTCTAAGATTGTTCCTGTATTACTGCTCAGGTATGAATAAACACATTTTCGAGTAGATACTACTTGCTAAGCGTGCAACAAAATTGAAATCGAAAATTATCTTTTTCTACAATTTTTAACTATCTAACTAATTTGTAACTTTATTGTAACAGTGTGGTGTATGGTGTATTCAAACTGCCTTTATATTTGTTATTCTTAACCCCCTGAAATTCTCATAAACCAAATCTCCGTTCATTGCACTCACCGATTGCAGTACGGCCTTCATCTTCACGTTACACCAACACTTATGTACTAAACAGTCCAATCACATTTCAACACAAACACGAGAACGTAGGACAAGGGCTGTACGGACCTGGCAGTGGTGAAATGAAGTTCAAGGCTAGTCTGTATCGGGTTTATATACGGGGGTAGCGGAGCGTGGCCGTGCAGCTGTGTGCAGCGGTGGGTGCAGTGCGGACGGGAGGAGATGCACACTTGCATGTGGGAGCTAGAGGTGCTCAAAGTGTCGCTAAGTGCACTTAGGCTATATTAATGTAACACAGGTTACGTAATCAATCGCTGACGATCGAGCGATAATATTTCCGTTGCTTCACCGTCTAACAAATCCAAAAAATATTCTAAATCCTTTTCTGTCGCTATGCGATTGCAGAATCTGTCACCTTCTGATATTAGGCAGTGTCAGTATGTAGATTCTTTCAAAACTAAACTGAAGTAGTACTGACTAGACTTTTGCTCTTTACATTTTTTGCGTACCTATTATTGTACCTATATATACAGTATTTTTTTATTGTCTTTTTTATAGCCATAAAAGGCAAACGAGCAGACTGGCTACTTAATGGTAAGCAGTTAAGCAGTCACCGTCGTCCATAAACATCAGCAATGCCAGGGGCACCGCCAATTTGCTGCCTATCAGTAAATACTCTTTTTAAGCCTCCTTTAAAGGTCATTCTCTTATGTCTTGAGGAAACATATGAAAATGAAAAATGTTTATTTAGAAAACTTAACTAAAGGCATAACGTTCTGGGTATATATTCAAATATTTTTCATTTGGGTCTAATATACTTTTATTTCTTCTAGTGTTGTACATATTTGGCTATTCGTTGTCATTATATATTCCTCAATCGCTCAAAGATTAACTGGAAAAGATCCCTTAAAAGGATATTTTTGGATGTAGAAAAGCGTTTTATTATTTATTAATAAATCTTTTCATATCAATAAATAATTATACTCGATCCAAAGTGTTTGCACAAAAAACGCAATAATAATTTTATTATGTGCGAGCTGTGATATACCGGAAATCGAGACCTGATTTCAGGACTCCCTTGTTTAAGGGTACTGAATGGAATCGGACTGAAAGAAAGCAAATGGACTTTTATAAGAAGTTGAACAATCAAAGTTGCGGTCAAATTATTTTACATTATAATACAATAAATAAATACAAACATATGATTTTTAATAACAAAATCATAAAAAACATTCAACTATTACAGTAACATTATTATTTATGACTAAATACAATATTATTATGTCTCCAAGTTTAAAACTATTTTTTTTAAATTAGTAATCAATTTAAAACGTGATGTGCATTTCTTAAACAAAAAATTGATCAACGATATCGATTTTTACTCGAAAGTTTTAGAACCTCGCAATTTTTATCATGTGGACAGAGTGTGTTACTCTGAGCAATAATGGATAAACGTTGGTATAAAAAAACACGATTTATATTAATTAAAAACTATGTGAACGATACGGCACATCAAAGGTGCGCCGGATTGGTAAATTTTATTCTCTTAAGAACGTCACTTCTCAAATCGACGGACGAATTATTCACAGGTCAGTTTAAGTTGTCCTGTTAGAACGTACCAACAACATTTTATGACGTGCATTCTGAATTAGGTAGCTTAACAGATGGAGCAAAAGAATCATTCTTGAAAATAAACAATTAACGTTAAGTACACCTACATCGATAACTTACAGTAAGTACCTTATCTTAATGAAGATATAAGTGTTTGTATATTATAGATGCGTGTAAGCCTTTACTCTTGCTTTTCTCATGCATCGCTCATCAATAGATACCATCTACCTATCTATGCAATACATCTACTAGCACATACAAGATACAACTTCATATTCATTTACATTATATCGACAGTTGGACACTTGTAATTGATTTTATACGGTTGGGCATTATCTCTTACGTTTACTTTGTAAAAAATAAAGACAAAACATGTTCTAGAGAATTCGCTCGTTTGGTCTAAACCCACCCTAATGCGCTATTAGAGGGGAGTATAAGCTACAGAGAAAAATAACAAAACAATACAAGACAAAGACACTTTATAAGATACCGCAAAAACATATGAGAAAGAAAAGAATGACAAAGCTTTTACTGAATCAGTGATCTTTATCCACGACTTTATCAGAAAATTACACCATTGGAACAATCGAATGGTCAATGCGAGAAAAACATAGGTCAATTGCCAGTTCGGTACACAGAAAGGGTTTTTTAATAAGGTAGAATGGTAAATAAAAATTAAATACAATTTCATTTAACATTTAATTCAACCTAGGGGCTCATTTTTTAATCTTATCCGGTGGCTTACATTTTCATGCCAGCTATGATATCAATGATATCAAACGAGTGCGTAAACAAGATCAGTTAGATTGAAAAATCGACTCCCTTAAACCTAAGTACACTATTTTTGGTATAAAACCAACAGCAGATCATTTTAGTTTAGTTATATCTAGTTGTTATGCGTACCTACTGTGTAATTATACTATACCCCTAACCTTTACTGGATAACAATAAAACATCTCTCGCAAATTCTCCCTTTATATCGCTTCCTATGATATATTTATGGTGTAGGAAGACTCCATAAACAAACCTACAAACTCACCAGGCAAAGCTATCAGACCAACGAATAGAAAGGGAAATTCTCGTGCAGTCGCATCGCGATGCATTCTGCATTGTTATATAACTATTAGATCTCTAATGAGTAACGTTTGCACTCTTAATTGGCATAATAATTCTAATTTTAATGAACTATTCAAATGTGTTATAAACATAAATAAATACAGTGGATTACACTAGAAATAGCAATCTTAGAATTTGGCTTACGCCTTACACTTAAACTTCCAATATTTTTTTACCAATTCAATTTTACAAATCAAAGCTTAAAACTAAGCTACATATCTATACATCCTAAAGCAGTAGACACCTATAGAGAAAGACAATAAAATTGGGCTCCTTGTTCTAGGACAGAAGAGAAAATAAAGCGTAAATTAAAATAGATAAAAAATGCAGAAGTTGACTCTTACTTTTAAAGCGAGGGTAGACTAACAATAAAACTTGAAAAAAAAAGACTGTTATCCTACTCTAACTTTTAAGTTAAAAAAAGACAGCAAAATTGTGCTTATTGCTCTAGAACTAAAGTTAAAGTAAGGCAGCAATCAACATCTGCAATTTATTATTGCCATTCTTATTCGCGCTTAAGAAATCCAAGTTTGAAGTCTTTTTCTAGCTTTAAAGTTTAAGAAAGACAGCAATCCTCTACAAATGTTATTGATAGTTATATCCACGTTTTAGATAACGATTATGCTGTTAAATTATGTTCAATAAACACTGTGATATGATATACTGTTAATACTTAACGCTATCTCTAAACCAACTAGGGTCAGGCCGAGAACTAAAATCGGGCTCATTCTGTAAGGATATCGGCGTAACTGGCACTGAATGAGACAATATATTAGACGTTTAATATCTTAAGAGGCATTTCACGCCGAGTGTGATATTTATCAACAAGCAAAAGTAAACTTCTCGTGGTTACGGTAATACATTACTTTCCTTCGTCTTCTTTACTTTCCTCATATTTTATCTTATTTTAATATACGTTTACTTTAGATAAAATATCATATTTATAAAGGTACCTCCTGAAGTAGGATTTAAAGGCCATTTAGTACTTGGTATTTTTTTTTTAACGCTTTTACTGCGTATAGTTTTTGAACGGCGAACCAGTTCGTACACTAATCAATCACAGTATCAAAATGTATTTCTGTCTGAACTCTGAAATTGGGTTTAATTAGATTTAGGTACAGTCAACAGCATTAATAAGTGATCATTTCTATACCTTGTCGCTTTCAATCGTTTCACAATTTTGTATAACATTTCAAACAGGACGTTAATGTGACAAGGTACATAAATGATCACTTATTTATGCTGTTGACTGTACAAGCTGCAACAGATCCTAAATTTATTATTTGATTTAGAGTTCAAGATCTAGAGGAGGATTTTTTTTAAACCATCTAATTTCCGAGAAATTTTGATTACAAGCGACAACTTGCGTAGGATTTACGAATTTAAACTTTATACCTATAGGTTCATAATTGTGGTACCTTTTAAATTCTAATTCCAAACATTTCTTTCAGGAAACGATGTCCATATTTACATAATACCTTTTGGACGAATATACAGATCCTATTAATATAAAAACTTAAGAACTACCTAACTACACACATCAAAAATGCCTCATCATCATCGTGCCCTTATCTCAATCCCTGTATTTATATTTATATCCTTTCCCTTATCCAATTGCAATACATTGCAAAATATCGAAATAATAAGTAAATGAGATGATCTTGAAACATTTTTGATGTGTGTAGGTGACAAAACAAAACGTAAGCTTTAGTTGTCAGAGTTGATGTTGAGCTCGCTGCTGGTAGTCTGCCCCGAAGCTGTTGGATCACAACATTTTTGTAAGTACCAGTACAAGGAGGTTAGTGTGTGATAAAAACCCAGTATGCAAAAAATACAGGGCTTCTATTCTATTCTAGTTATTTAACAGTAATGGCGCCAAGTTAAAAACAATACCATAACAGAGGGCTTAATGTCGCACACGCAATCGCAACGGGCTTCAAAATGGAGCAATTGTTTTCATTTTGTATGCAGACAAGCCTTCGATTTTCAAAATTAAAACGATCGTGATTGCGAGTGCGTTAGACAATAAGCCCTCCGAGATGATATGGTTTTTACCGCCATGAATAGAGGCCCAGTTCCATGTCGGGTTGAGCACACTCAATCGCCAGTGTCAACCACTCTTATAAATAAAGGGTACCTCAGCTATTGGTGGCTTCTCAAACCACTCAAACCGACAGGGAAAGCTTGTTTATATGAATAAGATTATAAAACGCTTTTCCGATCCAGTTGCACTGAACTTGTTAATGGAAATGCAAATTATCTCCGTTATCAACTAATTGTGTATCTAATTGAGCTAGCTTGTCAACCACTTGTAAGAAAACGAGAGTAAACGTCATTCCTGCGCCTCTATTCCCGACGGTAAAAACGATATCGTAGTTGACCTGTTGTGGTATTGTTATGACGTCAGACGCCATTAAATAAGAGCTGTCAAGTAAATAAGAGCTGTCAAAATGGTGACAATACGATAACAGATCAAAAACGATATTGTTTTAACCGTGTTGAATAGAGGCCCTGGGTTTTAGTACATTCACGACCGATAAAAACGGGCCATGGTACACGTAATTTGTACGTAAAGTGACCCATGTTCGTAGCACGTTACACGTTTTTTCAAGGCACTAAAGATGATTCTGAGTCTCCCTGATAAAACGAGAAATTTTTGAGTTCTATTTGACCGTCAACATTAGCTCTTTTACTCTAATTTGATGTACTACAATGAGATGCCCGTACCATGGGCATTGTAAGGCAACTTTAGTTTCATGTGGAGTAAACAATTAGCATTTCGTAATGTGAGATTTCTTTTTGGGTTTACGATTTAAGTAATATATAAAAAAAAATGTTTTAAAATAATAATATGTTAAATGATTTGCTATATGTTACAATTTCCTTAATAGTTATGCAACTATTCTAAACTTTTTATGTTCCTTGCTTCCGCAGGTGCACAAATCAGTGACACTAAAAACAATAAAATACACTCGGCTCCTGCTATTAAATCGTGATGGGATTTAATCAGGAAGGCTTGCCCGCAGTTATAATGACGACACAGCACAAAAACTTGTCTCTGGGTTACGTAGCCTTGCTGTTATAGCCTTTATCACCAAGCCGGAGGGTCGCGTTAATTAGCAGTGGCTAGTTGTAGGTTGTAGGGGCAGGCTGGTGTCAGCATTTTCACTCTCATTTCCCAGCTTATTTTCCGGTATTCCGGTATTAGTGTACCGGTTTGAGGAATCAGGAAAAGGCGCGTCTAAACTCTACTGGAAGTTCTTGTTAAACGGACTACACACGGGCCTGTGGGATGAAAAGTAAAACATGTCACTGAAATAGGAACAGGCTAGGTGAAGCTGAAGTATACATTAGTGACTGGCTAGAATCTTACTGGTCCTGTGATTGTATGGAACAATACTGCTTGAATTGTACAGTGGACGCAATCGCTCGCAGAGGATAGCAGTACCTAACTAATACTGAGAACGTTTGTTTGTACAGGTTCACCCCCACAGATATCCTACCTATGCCTCCTCTACCAGCCCTTCGCCTTACTAAATGTTGGTCGCACTGTAAAACCGTGTGTCCATGGAGCTTGAAGGGAAAACAGCTAGGAAATGACACGCTTCGATCGATTACATAATCACCGCTCAGGCAAGAGCGGTCCGATATGGAAAAGTGGCTAATTGTGTTCCTGAAATTAACTAATCTACGTAAGTCGAGCTGCATCAATTAACAATGCACCTATACGAGACGCACCAAATAGGATGCGCTTCCAATGGAAGCGTAAGAAGAATAGGTATACTTACTTTTTAAACTGTAATCCACTTGGGACTGGTTTTTTAACAGTTTAATAATCTGACATTAGATTATAGCTTTGAGTTTATAGTAAAAGAAAGCAGAATTAATAAATCACTGGCACTATAACTATTGATAATTCAGACGGTTTTTATACCCTTTTTCGAACGGTAACTAACCGTAGAGTTTATACTTATTTAGCACCTAAATTTGTTAACAATGTAAAAAACAGTAAACAATCGCATTTAGAATAAAATAAGTTAGTCAACTTTCTTGATATTTTTTTTGTTGCCTGTGTGTTTGTATTTCTTTTTTATTCTAGTCTTGAAAATACAATAAAGAGTACATATACATTTACAAAATCATTTCACCTCTACGACCATATAAATATAGATTTTCGATACTCATTCTGTCTCCTATTTATGTATGAACTATTGGATATCCGCACGCTACACGACTGGTTTGCTACACGCGGATGTATTGAATAATTTATCTGGGCAATACTTCACCATACGTGTTTGTGAAGACTGTTTAAATGAACAATGTATTGCATGCCTACAATATAATTACGCAACTAATCATCCCATATCTCAGATAATTAGACAGAATCATGCTACAACCATGATTTTTCTTAGAAAACGTGATCATTTCATTTCAGTATGAATAACAACACATAACCAATCATCTCATCAGTCACTTAGAAAAATATTTTCTTGGTAACGTCAATTCTGTATCATAAAATTAATTATGGTGACCATAGTAATATGCCCAGCAGTAGACGTTTTTCAGGTGACATGATGGTATTGATGGTTATAAAATAGTGACAATTCGTATTAATTTAATTTACAGCGTTAATACCCCGAAATTGTCACTTAAATTATACTGACGGAGTCTTTCAGTTTAAGTACAAAATCTCAGAATGCAAATAAAAACCATGTTGTCTTACTAGAAATCGAATGTGCGCTAAATCCAAGTTTAGACGTATTGTTAGTTTTTAAAGGATTCGCATGCAAGAAGATCGTAATCTCAAACATCATGTCTGAGAAAATAATAAAAATATCACTAATGCCATCTAGTGCTCTATTGGTCAAACCATACATAATGACATGTGCTGCCATCTGTTTAATGGTCGTTGAACTTTCACTAACGCTACCTATGGAGTTAACTGCTTTGAAGTACAGTAGCGCCATCTAGATTTCTTATAGAAGTTTTTTGTTTGTACATACAAATTACATACAATACACAGTGCACATACCATGTTTTTTACGTTGCATTTTTTTTTAAATTTTAATCCTTTTATATTTTTGTCACAATAAAGGTTAATGGACTTAAAATTAGGCTAATGTTATAATAGGGATTTGGAAATACAAATGTATTTTATTGTGACCTGAATTAATCGCTACGTAAAATTTTTAAGTGCGTGTGTCAGGTTTTGTATTCTTTTTTTCTGAAAGGGTTTTAGCCCAGGTTTAAGGTAGAGTTCTAAGTTAGAGACGGTTAAAAGGAGGATCAGTCTATTTGTGATCAATAGGATAGGTTATTTTAAGTTCTAAAACTTTTACTATGGTTGGTTGTCCCAAATATTTGTGTTTAAAAAGTTATCGCCACATAAGAACAGTGGGAGAGTTCAAACATAACCACGTGTTTTTTTGTGACATTCTAGTTCGGCCATTGAATTTTCTCGCAGCGATTTGACATTTCCCGCCATAAACAAGTACAATATAAAAATACCTATGCTATAAGATATCGCTTATTGCTAGTGGTTGCTAAGGTCGCCGTCAATAGAACTTGCGAACTATGTAAACAAATTAGTACTGTTTGACACATAACCTCATATATTCACCAAGCGTGTTTTTATTAAAAATAACGTATAATGAATAGTTATTTCGTCTAAAACTTAATATGAAAATAATGATTTAGTGTATAAATCGTTGCAAAGACCTCACTTGATCTTTAAAAGTACGTGATTATCGAGTAATCATGGTGAATTGGTTCGTTTGGTTTTGTTTACATCTTTTGCAAGTTCTATTGACGGCGACTTTAGGCTGGGGTATATACCTACAGTGGTGGCGAGATAATTAGGGACGCTTGCGTTTTTCCAAAATTGAAAAGTCATATTTGTATAGGCAATTGTGTAAAATGGCAGCTTCCCTAATTGTGTGGCCACAACAGCTGTTTGTATAATATAATATTTATGTAGATGATTTATTCACTATCAAATTAGACACAACTTTCTGGAAATAAATGTTTTGCCAAAACTCGCTTGCACCATCAACATCAAATTATAGGTATTACGTAGCAGGAAACATTACACAGTTAAGTATTTGTAGCGACAATGTTGACCTTTCAATATATTGCAAACCATAGACGACTTGAAAATGGTTAATGTTCCGAACCAAAGCCATATCTTAATGAAACACCGTATCGGTTGTAAGTATTTATTATCCTACATAGCCTTACGTCAACATATTGCACTCAGAAACAGCCATTATATAGTTTTGTGGTGATAAACATAACAATAAATAACACTTTTGTATACATATAATACTAGTATTGCAATTCTCTCTTTTACTGCCAAATATTTGCATATTAGCCGTATTAAATTCACAGCTATAATCAAATATTGAATAGGTTTGTTGGCGATGTCGTTAACCTTTTCGAATCAAGTTTCCTATCTAGATATACGACTACTAATATTTTATTACCTCATGCAATAAATATTGATTGTATGCTCCTTTACTAAATCATCACGCGTTCTCCAGCATTTTGAACGTTTTTAATAGCTCTTTTCTTTTCTTTTTTCTTGTCTGGCTTAATGTAACCCTATACACTTATAGCTATATTTACAGGAATTATTTTAAAATCTTTTAATATTAATGTATTGATGATAATCTAAGATGATTTCTTCTTGTCGTTCTTTTCATTTCGTCTCTTCGATGACGATAGTGTGGATGCGTTTTCTGCTTTATGCTCCGGTTTCACCATCCGCTTAGGTTGGGTGTGATAGTTTCTGGGATAAGACGGCGGTTTCTGTGAACCCCGAGCAGGAACAATATGAGATGCTAAAGTATACTCTTCTTCAGGGTTATATTGTGGACCGCTTTTCAGATACTGAGAAGGTAATGAGTGAGAATTCACGTATGAAACTTTCTCATTAGTCTGGCCACCAAGGACCATCTGTGGCACCATCACGTTGTACTGAGACTGGTATTTCGAAGAAAATGGCGTTGGCGTGACATAGTTCACTGACTGTAAAGCAGGCTTACTTTGCTTTTTAGATTGGTAACTAACGGGAAGCACTGTTGCGACCGTATGGTCTTTACTTGGATAGTTCTCTGAAATTACAATTGTTTTACTCGCTGAATCATCACTTACCTGTTTTTGATAGAAATAACTTTGTGACAGACCAGACTGAGGGTCTACATGGTATTTCTGAACGGTTTGACTCTGTGGAGACGACGGGAAAATAGCCAGCGTTTCTTTTTGAGTTGGCTCCCTAGGGGCGTAATACTGTTGCTGGTGTTGTTCTTCTTGAGATGAAGCATATTGTGATTTGGGAGTCACATAAGCGCTTACTTGGTATTTTGTAGGGCCATTAGAAGGATGATCAGTCGTATCTTCTTTAGGGAGCTCATACTCAGGTTCTGTTTCATATTGCTGCGCTTCTATCTGTTGTGGTCTATAATGAGGAGATTTTGGGACTTCATATTCTTGACCAGCTGGTGCCTGCGCGTACGTAGCTGCTTGAGATTCTTCGTACTGTGTACTAGTAGCTTCGTCGTGAACACTTGCTTCCTGATCTACCGTTTGCTGTGCGCTGTGAGACTCTGGGCTTGCGATTTGTTCCTTATATTCGGCATTGACGTAGTATTGTTGTTGCGCTTGTGGAGTAGGCACGTATTGGTACTGATACTCGTACTGTTGCTGCTGTATGGGCTGTTGATATAGCTGATGAGCTTGAGACATGTAATACTGTTGAACTGGGTACCTCGAGGGATACTTAGCCATAACAGGTTGTACTGCAGAATATTGAACTCCAGAATAATCTACTTGTGTGTATGACGGTCGAACATGGGGATTTGCATAATATTGCGGTGAGTAGTGTGAAACAGGCTTGGGGCCGGGTCCTGCAGCGGGTGTTGATATAGCCGAATGAGGATAAGACATTATTTGAGGTGCTTCAGAATATCCAATCTTAGAGAAATACTGATTAACTAGCTCTTGTAAATTTACATTGTTTAGGTACTGTGACAGTGGATAGTTCTGAGGTAAATTGGCATACAACTCAGCCGATGGGTTCTTTATGTATGAACTAGGGATTCTCAGAACAAGCACAGGGACAACTCTTTGGTCGAGTTGACCTCCATGAGAGCGTAAATGGTCTTGAGTTAAACCCGCATTCTGATATTCTGGGTTTTTAAGTAACTGAGATGAATCGACGAAGTAGTTCGACATAACCGATGGGAATTGACCGCTCAATCCAGAGAAATTCTCTCCATTGTACGTGGTATATAATGTAGATGATGGATTCTGCGCTGCTCTGTAAGGCGGAGGAGGAGATTCTAATCCTTTAATATTCTCGTACGGAGATTTAAACTCAGTCGATGGTTTCTTATATTCATAGGATGTTTGTTCTTCCTTAACTGGAACTAGTTCATAAGCCTGCGACGGTTGTATCTCTACATTTGGTGATGATGTAGTATATTTATTATGTCCATGTTTAGAATAACTGTTCTTGATGCCGTTAGAATGCGCTGGTGGTATATCTTCCTGAGAATATGGATATAACATGAATTTTCCTTTATCTTGCGCGGATTTACCAAAGTAGGAGTAACTATATCCATTGTCTGTTCGGTACCCATAACCAAGATTAGCGTCTATCGTCCTTTTCCCTTTAGACTTTGAATCTGTGTCATTGACAATTTCAATAGCAATTACTGCCGGGAACGGCAACTTAGAAACAGGACCTTTGGGTATTAATTTTGTAGTTTCTTTGTCATCAGTTTTTTCGTCATCGTCGGGAACATCGGGTTTGATTCCAAATTTTGCTTCAACCTCTCGTAGGAATTGTTTTTCTTCACTTGTTAGACTTGAATTGGTTTTTGTGTCTTTTACTTCTGGCTTGTATTTTTTGGGTTCGGGCGCAGGGCTCGCTGTGGCTAGCGCCGCAAGCACCGCAATCTGGAATATAACAAGCAAATCATTTACTTTTCAACGTCTAACTTTACACGAAAGCAATGCGATGCTTACAATGTGATAACGAGAAAATAATAAGACACAAAGTGTGAATTCGAATTACAGGCTACGCACTCTATTAATTATGATTGATCACGTAATGTTGGCCAGTTTAGTTACGTATCACGCAACTTTGAATTTGAGTTAATATAAGGAGCACACTAAAAAACCAATTTAAACATCAAAGATGAAAATGATGTTTTAGAATTACAAATTACACGTGAGGAAACAGTTATCAATACAATAAAATGCAGTACAGTTAGCGTTAAAAATAGCGGATAACTTTCGTAATTTATAGCATTAACATATTTGACGATCCTGTTTGGCATCTCTTACGTTATGTAAAGCGACAAGTTAGGTACAAAAGTTTGTATCTACTTTTGATGCTGACTATAACACGATTATTGATTCAAATTTTTTTTTTGAAAAGTCTTCTAGGCTGAAGTCTAAGTATGGGGATTTGTACCCTAATAATAACTAATTACTCTAGCTCAGTAACAAAAAAGACGAATCTCCCACTAATACAAGAGAACGCCACTTTTCTCTATTGCGCCTTTTCACTCCTATCTTATACCTTAATAATATGCACTTTTACTACACTTAATGTGAAACTTTTTGCAAAACATCTGTTTCTCGAAGCCCACACGTAATCGATGTGTTTACGCGGCGCGCGATTATCTCAGGCTTACATAACTGCCATTTTCTCGCGACCTGCGCAAGAGTCGACCCGCGCTTTCCACGACCTCAGGATCTCGTGATAAATCTGACAACTAAAACATTGCTATACGTTACATAAATGTTACATAATGTTGCGGTTATAATTATTTGATATACATATGTTAATAGGTTTATGCTTCATTACGTCACGGTGTGGAGATTTATTTTATTTTGTGACTCCATTAACCCGGTGGTAACCGGATGATTCGACTGTTCTACTTATTGTTACGGAACAAAGTAGTTCATTTCCTACCACAAATTGACTAAAAATTTAATCTTATTAGCCTACTTGACTTGTGCGAGAACTAACTATCGGTACCTTTTAAAATGTTTTGTCATGAAATGTTTAAATATTAAACATTTAATAATTTCACTAGAAAACATTATCGTCAATATAAAGTCCTCTTTTTTTTTAGGTTAATCCCAAACTAGTTTTAAACATTTTTTAACCGACTTCAAAAAGGAGGAGGTTATACGTTTCACTGTCTGTATATTCGTAGCTGAAAAAGAAACAGATTTTAGCCTTGCATTTTGGGGATCTTATCAAGAGCTAATTTATGCAGTAGAAATTGATTTTTAATTTGAAAGATAATGAAATAGAGCCTTCGAAGTTAGCGGTTATATAACATTTTTGATCGAAATCTATTTAAAAACTAACCTTGTTTACATTTTAATGTAAGTACATTTTAATAAATTATTTTTAATTATAATTATTTATTTTAATGAATACGCCGAATTAAAATCTAGTTTGTAAGCTGAGACCAAAAGTAAAAAAAATACAATATCCAGCATATTTTTGTAAATATTTCGTCCAGTTACAGGTTCTGTGAAAAAATATTATCAGCTTAAAAATATATTATATATACGAAACCTTAATAGAGTGGGGCCGAAATAGTACTTGACCATACCTATTATCGAAACTCAGATCAATATGCATTACCTCCTTATTAAACCAATTAAAATAAGGCGTATAAACGGGCAATAAAGGAAAGAGAAAGTCGGTGAATGCGGGGTTGCGCCACTCTTCCTAGTCTAGACCGAATCCCTGCAAACGGTAAACGAGAATAAATGAGGCTAGCTGAGGATTATTCTTGATCGCTAGTAAAGCTTAAAGTCGACTGGTGTACGTATAATTTGACCGCTGCAGCGTTTTACCCTTACCATGAGATACAATTACCGTAATCTCTAGCGAGTTGAATGCTCTGTCCCTTGCACTCTATAAGAATACAGTGAGGGACAGAGCATTCGACTCGTTAGCGAGTACGGTTATTGCAACTCATAGTACGGGTTCTGGACTTGCACTATTTACTAACTTAATTGAAAAAAAATTTAAATGTCACAAGGTACAAAACTGACAGAAATGACTATAATCCGTTTCAAATATTCGAATTGCGGATGGATTATGTAATTTCAGATTAAAAATTATTCTTTTTAAAATAGCGACGCGACGTTCTAATGTTGAATAACATAAAATCACGGATGATTGTTCTATGGTTACTACGATATAACTAAAATATCCAAGACTCAGGAACAAATATTCGTACTCATCTAACTAATGAATAAATAAATACACTGTATACGGTTCGTAGGCACGGTCGTCGGTCAAGCTAGTATAGCAAATACGAGTCCCTGCACGAGACTGGCATAACTAACATGATATCCTACATTGTATTGTCTTTTTCTTCCATTTCCTTCATTTCATTCCTTCAAAGCTATATTAAAACACTATATGCACGCGGAAATCGTTTGGCTGTATTTTTGCTCATTTTTATAGGTGTAGAGCTCGTTAACGAAATCACTTTAGTGGCGGTAAAGAATAGCTGTATTTCGCAACCGCACGTTTCACAGATGCGGACGTGAGACATCCGATCTTCTTGTTTCTATGTAAAAATAGCGTAACAATAACAAGTGGTCGCTGTGCTAGGTGCGTGTCCCAATCAACTTACACTCATCGTTTATTTAAAACGTGGGTAGATTTGGTTACTTTATTATATTGATGAATATTAAGACTTAATTAATCATTAAGTGACGGAAAGACCTGTGTTGGGTCCGACGGGATCGCTACAACCATTTTATCCTTTTGTGTTCCGGTAAAGTTACTAGAATAGAAGCATCCCTTTTTAGCCTTCAGGATTGGCAACGCATTTTCAGTCTTAGGAGATTGAGAATGCCAATGTAAGGGTTTCAGACAAAGAGATTTAATATTATAGGTAATAGAGTGGGCATCGGAGACATTTTCATAGAAAAACTTTGATCATAAGCATCATGAATGCCATCTATGACGGGCGTGTCAAAGTAGACTAAACGAAGTACGACTTGTTACCTCGAGGTAACAAGTTTTGCATCACTTTTTTGTTCGCTATGCCCCGTCTATTACTACTATACATTTAATGTCTTTGGTTTCAGATCTCACTTAGCATCAGGTGACCTTTGTACGCGTTAGCCTTCGTCATGCCATACAATTACATAGTTTTGTACGTAGCAAAAATCATATTTAACATACCTGAAGTAAACTTTAACTGCGTTCTGAATATTTTATATTTGTATTAATTAATGTCTATTTTTTAAATACTACTTTTTAGATACTGAACTTTCTAAACAGTACCGTGACTGTGTAACTGACTGAAACGCACAGCCTGAACCGCTGGACGTGAAATTTGGAGGGAGTATTCCTTGGAAACCCTAGGGGTGCACTAAGAAAGAATTTTCCGAAAATCAACCATTGGAAGATATAGAGGGAGTAGCGGAAAACTTCTACGCGTACGAAGTCGGCGTCCTCTCGTTGAACATAATATTTAATCGATTTGTGCAATTAACATTAAGTCAACATCATTGTCCTTATGCTTAGTTACCAGGACAAATAATTATTTACCGTGATTTGATGCCGTTATAAATAACGGTAATCATACCGATATGATAACGTCGAATGGAAACAGCTGTATGAGTAGAACGACAGATTTATGTACATGCGCTTGCGCTTGCGGCTTGGTCTTGACCCGTTTAAATTTTACGTAATATTTACCTACTGAACTTACTTTATGTAATACATAACATGGACTTCAAGAACTTTATTCACTGCAAGTTGTTTATATAATAAGCAAATGTACTTAATACTTGTAACTCTTGATCAATACTTTCAGCACTTTCTATTACTAGCTAAAAGTGGCATTGGTCTATTTTTTTTAGTGACTCGATTTCATATAAGCTGGTGCGAATATGTAGATGACCAGCGTTAATCTAAATTTAAACTCAATCCAGAGCCGCCATGCGTGTACGTATTTTTGGTTGCAAACCATTATTATAGTGTTTCCTTTAGCACTAAAACGTATCCCTCAAGGAATTTACGTATCACTAGCTTGCTTAGGAAAAAACAGTTGAACAAAAAATAATAGTCATTACTTCATTACCACGGAGTGAGCCCCTTTTGGATATTAAAAGAATACTTGTGAATGCTAGACAACTTAGTCATAACACAGTCGATAAGAATCATATTCGATCGACGTTGCTAATGCCAAGATGCTGCAGGAGATGGCGCTGCAGGTACTATTCTACAACTAAGGAACTGTGAAATTCTGGTAAAAAGGGACGAAATATATGACTTTTACAGCTATATCTCCTTTACTCTGACCGAAATTTGGAAGGTTTTAAGGACAATTAGAATTTATACGACATTGCACAAATTAATTACTACAGTAAAAATAAGATGAGAAAATTAAACCAAACAATCCTAACATCAGTCATTCTAGTACAAATTGTAGAATAGCCTCGAACCCTAGAATAGGTTATAATAGGTATATTGTACTGCGATGACAGGGCCCTTTTCTCGAAACTCACTAGACTAATAATATATTAGTCCATTAGGTACATTTCACTAGTACACTTGTAGAAAACTGTATTGAGTGTACTAATATTATTAGCCTAATGAGTTTCGAGAAATAGGCCCCAGGTATCAGGATTAAATTTTCGTCCTCATTTTACTCTGTGTATACTTTAGATACTACTAAAATACTAAAGGCATAATTGGCTGTCTTAAATCAGCGCCTCTATTCAAGGCGGTATAAACGATATCGTAGTCAACCTGTTAAGGTATAGTTATGACGTCAGCCGTCATTACTGTCAAGAAAATAAGAGCTATCAAAACGTTGACAATAGGATAACAGGACAAATACGATATTGTTTTTACCGAGTTGAATAGAGGCGCAGTTCTGTCAATTAAATAGAGTTTTCAATAATAAACACTGACGTTTATACTCGTAACAGTGACAGTACCATTTCTATACAGTACCAAAATCACAATGACTGTCCAAACATTTAATACGAAAGAAAGATACTTATCGTTCGCTCAACCAATAGCGATGTATGAACCATTGCGAATTACGTTTTGAGCAGAATAGTTTCAAAACAAGGAACAGGTCATTAGAGATTATGTTGGATGGCATTTGTGCAGTGAAGTAATAGTTATGTAGGAAGGAATGGAGCAACATACTCTAGCAATAATAGAGATGATCTCTACTATAATAAGATATATGAAAACGCGCTTGTTCAGATTTAAATTGGCGTTTAGTTTTAAGATGGATGTTGGTAATATTGAATTAACTTATTTTAACCGAGTGGGTATCAAAGGAGGGTAAATGGTTGTCAGTTATAAGTAAATAATTTATGGGTGCGCTTTGTTTCATATAATTGTTTTTAGTCCGAATGTATTGTTATTCATAATCATCGCAAGTCATAAACCCCCTTACTAATAAACGTTGAGTAACTATGGTATAGCTATACAATGTTTTGTCCTTATCTGTCATTGTGACATTTGGATTTGACAGATAAGGACAAAACATACCACCGCTATAGCCATACCATCGTTATTCAACGTTTATTAGTAAGGGGGAAAGTGTTTTTTACTGCAACGGTTTTTATTTCAGGATTTTTGAAATATCTAGCTGGTAAATGTGGTTAGGTTAGGTTTAGGTTTGTTTTATAAAAACCCTGAAATTAAACCCGTTTCAGCAAAAAACACTTTATGACTTGCGTAGATTATGAATAACAATACATTCGGACTACAAATGTTTATATGAGCCAATATGGGCCCATAATGTATGTATGTCTATTACTTAGTGTCCTCCTGTAGGGTTGTTAGGCTTGATGGATTTGAAGCGGCAGGGTAAGTGGGGGGCCCTGATTTTGGACAGATCGTAGACCGCTCAGCTCATGTCAACTCCATACCTTTTAAATTCAAATCGATAGAAAACAAAAATGTTAGCAGAGTTTTCATCCTGGCAAGGCCATCAAGTCTGGACGTTTCACTCCGTCATCTCGTCTTTACGCTGGGTACAAATTTGTGTAATAGTTTGAACCTGCCAGTATTAGGTAATCACCACATCCCATTCATTTTTTTTAATACAACTGTTTCGATTTTATCGATGGGCCCTACGTTAAACCAATCTGACTTACCTCGGCGTTTTATGCCATAAGCTAATTCTAATTTCAGTTTAGGTATACCTACTGTATAAATCTATCTTATATAACTGTTGTAATATTAAGAAATCATATATTTTTTTACGACATGGTAAGCATAGCAGCCTTAGTAACTTGCCTACGAAGAAATTTGGATTATGTATTAATGCTGGTGATTGTCTAAGGGTCAAGTTACGGTGGCACGTCGTAGTGCTCGTAAGTACTTGTGATTTTGCTTATATAGAAATATATTATTAACCCGCGACTTCATCCGCGTAGATTTCGATTATTAGTCCCCGAATGAAGAATAACCTAATGTATAATCCATTACAAATTTCATTCAAATCCGTCCAGCCGTTGCAGCGTGAAGGAACAACAAACTAACACACAAACTTTCGCATTTATAATATCAGTGGGATTATTCAATTGATGTGAATAACTTATCTAGTTTGAAATTTTTAAATAGAAATTGATTACAAAACCTGTTTTCTAAGATGAGATAAGAAATGATTGAGATTGATTATGTTTTCATCCAATCCCATTAAGACTAGATCGATTTCCATATCTAATGGCTCTTGAAGAAATTGTAGATAAAGATAGAAAGTAGTTATAGTATTTTATTTTAGGTGTTAAGATCTCTAGACACATCTTAACTAAATAATTAGGCAAATACAGTATTTAAGAATTGTTTGTATCGCTGGAACCGTACACTTAACAGAATTTTTTAAATATTTAACTTGTAGACAAGGCAAGGTTTCTTAATAAAATACTTTAAGACTTGCAACAATTATGACCTAAAACACATTATGACTAAAAATAACTATCACAGATGATATAGACCCATAATAAGTAATGTATCTAGCGACTTACCTTGGCTTTAGTCAAATGAAATTAAATGCGTTTTGTTTTTATCCTTTTTAAAGCAATGATCAAAATTATAGTGAAAAATCGTAAAGTCAAAATAGATTCAGTAGTTCCAGTGCCTCAACTGATCACATTGACAGACAGACACGAGACTTTTATTGATATTATTTAGAAAACTGTAACATTTTTATAAAACTGAGATCCGGTGTACATAAAAAACATAACAATTTTTGGAACATGTATCAAAAATAGTATTAACGCTACTTAAACGAATAAAATTGTATAATGAACAGGTTTCAGGACAGTAAAGGCGTGTCAATTATAGGCTCAAGTGACCCACTGACCTTATAAATCACTACTCAGTTCCGTATCTTGTTCGCTACAAGATACAATACAGAGTTACCTGAAATTTATACATATTCTGGATAACAGCAGACTTTTATATTAAAAGCTCAGGCTCCAGGATTGTAACATTCATCACGTGGGTTATGTTTTTTATCACAGTTTTTTTTTTAATTTAAGTTCAAAATTATCACCATTTGCGAAAATAAAATTAGAGATTAGATACTGTAGAGAAAGAAGAATCTCAGTTCTACACTCCATTTAAGGCGAGGAATCGAACCAAGCCATTTTAATATAGTTACAATCTATTTATTCTTTTAAAAGAGTATTTACCAAAAGAAACCACCGCATCCTGCAACTCCGTGGCTCGGATTCTGTCAAAAAAAAAACAAACCGTTTAGAGTCCATCCACAACACTACACATCACACCACTGTCACACACTCGTTTCGTAATACACATAATGCTACTGTAACACGGGACTAAATATGTAACATAGTGTAACATGGTAATTTTTGACACAACACGTCATTCTAGTCACTTATGGGATGATTTGTATTTTATGAGATGAGTTATATTACAATTACAATATAATTGTACTGTCAAGTACACTCACAGTGGGGTATGAACGGATATGTCTGGGTACTGGCGAGTAGAGCAATGGTTTCGCGCTCGCCGGCGCGCGCGTCTTTTATACCTCGGAAATGTCGGGATGCGCCCGCGACGATGTTCGGTCAGAAAGCACTCGTAAAGTTACTCGTGCGGCTAACTGTGGTGCTCACTTTCACTGATCGCGGCGTGGTTTTGGGTTTTAAAAGTTTTTGCTGATATTTTCTAACATTTTTTTTACTTTTTCTTTCTATTCAAACAGAAAGCTATCTGTGGACTTGATCAAAGATTTTTTCGCGTTTTATATCAATTTGCTTTAGGACGAAAATAATAATTAATTAATTATGATTTTTTTCTTACAATATTCAAGTCTGAAATTTCACAATTTTCCTGGCTATATTCCGTTTTAGTGTTCATCAGGAAAAATATTATGACCAATGTTATTACATAGGTCTGTGGTGCTCCCAGACAGAGCTTATAAAACGATACATTTTTTTTTGAAACTGTTAACATATTAAATTATGTAGAATTTTGTCGCGTTTTAAAATGTATTATAACGTTCTATAACCGCTGTTTGATAAAGTCTTTACCTAACCTCTGTTAATTAAGTAGGTACGTTTTTTTTAAATTCTGCAGTAAAATTGCCTTTTCTTTAAACCAAAAATACCTTAGTTATAATTATTGTCATGTAACTTAGGTAAACATAGGGTACCTAATGGCGCTGCTCCGTGATAGTAAACAAGTTAAAAATGTTCTTACAGATGTTTTAATTTAAAAATAAACATTTATTGCGAGAATAGTTTTACATACGATGGTACAATATAAAACGAGAGTTCAAATTGTCAGCCATACAATGGCATGCAAACACACAAAAAAACTACCTTAAAATTAGAGATAAACTAACATATAATATAATAATTATAATGAGTACTGATAAATGATAAATCTAGTCTCACAAATAGTAAAAAAAAACATTTCAATTATAATAGTAATATATAATAGTAAATACATTTTGATCTTTACTTTGTTTAATGTAATGTAATTGTTATAATTATTATTGTAGATTTTAATGCCATTTTTTCTCTGTAAAACTCATCATACATAATATCCAAAACGCCGCACCGTTTTTAAGCGCACGAGTCACCGCGCGGTCTCAGTTAGCGCTTTCGATTATTTGCATAAAGTTGGCCAGACGTCGCTCGCTACAGGCAGAGCAAACAGCTTAGCAACTATCTTGCTAATTACTTGCCATTAGCTACTGAGGTAACTTGACAAATACCTGACTAGGTTACTAAATAACTAGTGTAACTAGGTCAAAATATATTTATTTCCATTATTTAAAAATATTTTTCAAAAATATCATAATAATGGGCAATGGATGATAATTTTAAAAGTGCTTGAATATTTTTATATCAGTTGGAATAACGTTCCTTATTAACAGGAAAAAATTACAGATTTTTAGGTATCGTATATCATTAATAAATAAATAATTCGTTTGAACTCGACCAATTTGTCTCCTATACGTAAGTATGGTTTAAACTGTGGTCCAATAATAATTAAAAAAAAATTACATTGACACTTGACAGTTTTGACAGTATAACAACGGCAGCTCTTTTTTTTAATTATTATTGGACCACAGTTTAAACCATAATTACGTATAGGAGACAAATTGGTCGAGTTCAAACGAATTATTTATTTATTAATGATATACGATACCTAAAAATCTGTAATTTTTTCCTGTTAATAAGAAACGTTATTCCTACTGATATAAAAATATTCAAGCACTTTTAAAATTATCATCCATTGCCCATTGGGGCTATTGTTACAGGCCATCGATATGAAACTCATTTTCATCAATCGCTTTTCAGGAATCCGTACCCAAAGGGTTCCAATGAAACCCTGTCACTAAGCCTTAGCTATCCGTCCATCTATCTGACTTTCAGCGGGCTGTACCTCATGAACCGTAATAGCTTGCATGCTTGAATTTTTCACAGAGTGTGTATATTACCATAAATTGCGGTAAATAATAAAAATTAAATTACCCCTTGGCCCCATACAAGAAAATGTATTTTTTCAGCGTGGCATGAAACCCTTTGTGCGTGAGTTTGACACTCACTTGACCAGCTTTATGTAAGCCTTGTCGATTTCAACCGTTTGAGGTATCACATGATATGTGAATACATTAGAGTTCAACGGGATCCGAGCGCTAACTCGACTTTTATAATTATAATTATAAGACTATGTAGATCATTTAAAAAATAAACTGAAGCATTTTTGAAGTACCTAACCTATTTTAATTCACTGAAAACACTTATATTCACCATGCCTAATGTCCCTGACCTTATTTGCATAATAAACCTAATCTTAATATTACATAAAGTTCAAAACTGATCATACGAACTTCATATAGGCTCATGTGAACCTCAATTTACCGGCATCTTACTCAATTCCCAAGTAATCACGCGGTCCGGCGTTAATCAGAGACCGGTCAAAGGTCGGCCTCTATCATTTTTGAACCGCCAACCTCACTCTTAATCAGTTGCGAAAAGGCTTTCCCACTTTCCCCCTAATGCGGTAAAAGCACTAATTACTTTTGCACTTTAGCCTTCCTTACTCTAGGCAGATTGTGTTAGTTGAAGGATGAAAAAATATAAATATTTAAAAGGGAATGACGAGAGCAGGTTCCTTCACAATACAATGACACGTCTTTATTACTAGAGGTATAAGAGCGTTTCAGTTATTTTTGCGGCCAATGTTGGATAATATATTATTGCTGGTGACTGTACATACTCTTTATTGAATATCACATACAATAGCACGCTAAGTAAATACAAAAGAAATTGTACTAACAAGCGGTTTTATCGCTAAATAGCCATCTCTTCCAGACAACCTTATGAGAGTCTGACATGAAAAAAACTAGATTTTGTCTATGAAAGTTACATTTAAAGTTGTTTCCAATTACGTTCTGGAAGATGGAAGAATATTACTTTGCATTTCAAATTAAGTCAATTATTTTCTGTTTCGATTAAATACGTAAATAATCAATCCTAAATAATTGATTGTCAGATCAGAATGAAGAAATCTGATTTTGCCTTGATGTGGTAATTACATCATTAATAATACACGACCTACATACTTCTAGAACCACCGTTCAAGCTCAAATATTCATACAAGATCCATGAATCACTACAAGCCTAGAACTAAGTTGAGAACTAGAACTTGTGTGAGATTGTCCCTTAACATTTATTTTATTAAGTCGAAAATGTAACTTATATATCTTTGAAACACTTCAACTTAACACAGTTGCTCATAATTTATAATATTGTTTATGTAATAAACGTGTCAGTGTTTCTAACAAAAAAATTAATGTGTTGTATGGCAACGTCGTTCCCGTCTTCACAGTTACGCTTCGCGGAACCAAAGCACCCTTGTTAGGCCTAATATAAACCTATATTACTGTCTGACCAGTGACCATTCAAGTATTACAATTCAAAAATTCAGATGAAGCCTTTTTTTTTAGCCAGTGCTTGTTTCCCATTGTTAGGCAAAAGCCTCCCCTCAGTCTGTCCACTCATTCCTACGGAGAGCGTGCTCCCGCCAATCACTCGCAAGTGCACCCAGGTCATCCCGCCATCTTCTTTTGGGGTCTACCTCTGCTACGATATCCGTCTCGTGGATGCCAATCGGTAGCACTTTTGTCCCATCTCTCATCGTGCATCCCAGTTCAACTTAGTGGTATTTATCCCAACATCGGCAATACCAGACCTGGAACACAGAGCTGCGTTCCAAGCAACCAAGTTCTCCTACTATTAGGCTACCAAATAAATCAAAAACCTTTTAAAAAATAAACAAGTAAAAATGAGGTTACTACATCATTTTGATACATACGTACGTCATCAGGGTTAATCGAAATTCGGAAACAATGGGTTCTCAACGGCGGTGAAACTGACGTTCGTGCAACAAAGGCGTTATGCAACCATAAACACTAGAAATTAATTAGATGAAACTAATGCACTGAGATAAATTCATAATAACACCTTTCATTGGAGTTAAATAACGGAAATAAAATAAATTGCAAAAAAGAAAATACTCCTTTTTTTGTAACAATGGAAAGAAATATCTCTTATGACAAGAATTTTCCGTTTATCTACACAGACAATTTTCAATTATAAGAATCTAATAGTGAACTTTTTTGATTCACGCCTTCGACCTCCTGCGTTAACCCCCCATCTTTTGAATTCAATTTTGATGTATCTTTAGTAAGGGTAAGCATAATTATACGTATTTACATTACACATTTGATTGATTGATTGATTGAAAAGGCCCTAGACAAGAAGCTTAACGCTATCGAAAACTATTTTCGAAAATTGCCAAGCCTTTGGAACTGACATAAGCGCTTGACACGACCATCCGGTAGCTTACGTCAATGATATAGATTTTCGATAACGATAACAATCCCGCTGCGCATCTTGTCTAGGGCCAAAGGTGTTAAAAACAATACCAACCCGAAGGCTTATTGTCTAACGCACTCGCAATCGCAACCGGCTTCAAAGCGGAGCAATTGGTTTCATTTTGTAAGCAGACAAGCCTTCGATTTTCAAAATGAAAACGATCGTGATTGCGAGTGCGTTAGACAATAAGCCCTCAGTTCGGAAGTCAGGTGAAAATATCAACTGACCACAATTTACGACAAACTCTTTATTCAACACATTATAGGAATAAACACAACTCTTAAAGCGAACCTAATCGCGTTAAGACTTGATTTTATTTCTCATATGTGTTGTAAAGGCGAAAGTTTAAAAAATATCTTTATTCAACTTTCAGTTCCAAAAATGTCGCGCCGAAAGCGCATCTTATTGTTCGATCTTACGTAACATACATGCGTATTAAATTCAATCATAATTTTAACCAAGTCTATGTTATTAGCTGCACAAAAGTTGCTCTAGATTACGCAATGACTCATGAATAATTTTAAAACATAAACGTCTTAAAAGCGTCTACAAAGAATTCGGACGATCATAAAAATCAGTGCCAGATTTGTTCATTTCAACCCAAAATTGTACTTGATGATGAGTTCACGGCTCTCAATGTATCGGCAGGTGGCAGACTACGAAACACATATTAATTATGTGCTCTCAAAAAAAACCCAGACAGGCGCCATGCAATAAAAAAACAACAACAAAGAGGTTTTTGATTGATGGCGATTACCAATCTCGGTATCATCATTGAGTGATGATCACAAATCTTATTACCATTTTAAATGATACCTGAGTAGGTATGTCAAAATGTAATAAGTAAATTGTATTGGCCAATACAGTTCGCTACAATTAATTTCAAAACGTATAGAAGACAATTCTTGTTATTTATACCTAATGCGCATGACAACATTAACATGATAAATAACTATACAAAACCCAACCTAATTTGGACGTATCTGCCTGTATATTGCAGAATTAGAATATAAAGATAATAATCGAAGCAGATGTTTTAATGCTGCATTTTTTATGAGTTTCATTATAATTCTATCCGACAGTTCAAACAGGATGGTAAATATACAAGTAAGTCAACTCTTTATTGATCTCGTGTCGATGAAAACATTCTATGAAATTAGTGTCGGCGATTTAAGAGTAAACCTTTGTACTACAAGTTGTACAGTTTGACGAATTCTGACGAAAAGGCCCAGGGTATTGTTGTATTGGTAATAACCCCAAGAGTGTCAGTCTTACGTTACCGCTATTAGCATGAATAGTTTCAGAATATTAAAATTTAGGTCTTCTTCACGTCGTAGAAAGTCACGTCTTTAAAGCTTAATTTTTATTACACTTGTTTTGAATATTTAGTTTGGGTTACCTATTATTTTATCGAAACACCTTTTAACGAAAGAAAAATTGCATTCGATGAATTAAAATTCGATAAAATGATAGGTTACCATTTAGTTTTTCATAGTTTATATTTGCATAGTATGAAACAAAGTTGCTTCCCGCCGTCTGTACCTCTGCATGAACGATTATATCTTTCAAACTACGCAACAGATTTTAATGTGATTTTCATCATTAGATAAAGTGATTCAAGTGGAAGGTTTTTATGTATAATAAATTCTGTATTCTGTACGGGTGCTACAGTGAACTAACATAAACCGAAGCGAAGCGAGGGCGGGTACCTAGTGTTATATAAAACTGGACAGATTATTTAGAATATTGTGTCTACGAATAAATACTAAAAACGGTACCGGATATTGATATTTTAATCCCTAATCGTCATTTATGCTAAAGCATCGTTTGTCCGAATTTTCGTTAATTCTAAATTTACGCGTGAATTTTAAAAATTTTAGTGTTGTAATAATAAAACCCTAACCTAACCTAACCGCAGGTATTTTTCGAAAGCTTGAAAAGTGGTCTGACACAGCTGAAAACCAGTTTAGGACAATTAGCTCAAGCAACGAAGCAAACTCAGGGGAAATAATTCGTGTATAAGCGAATTTTGGCATAGTTGTAGGGAATGGTGTTTTAAACCACATACTAAAAGTACTGACGGGTGGGGGTGGAGCGTTCGGGTGGGGGGGGGTCTAAAGGTCCCTTTTTTTAGTTTTTCGTAAATAACTCGTAAACGGTGGCCCATAGCAAAAAGTTTTCCATTACATGATTAATCTGCATAAAATTCTGTACAAAAAAGTTTTAGACATTGTTTCTCTGGTATCAATATTTAATGAGATATGGAGGGAAGAATGATTCCCGAAAGGCCATAATCGGGTTTCCATTGTAAGTGGGCCCTTATATCAAATGGGCTCGGGCTTTTTTTGTGGGTGTCTCTTATAGTGAAGATTATTTATGCTGAGTATCAACATCTTAATTGTGACAGTTCTCGACTTATAATTCTTTTAAGATTTTTTTTAAATTTCCTGTTTTTCGGGATGTATTCAAGCGATTTGGTTCAAACTTTGGGATGATGTTCTTTTTATAGATTTGCATCGCCTCCCAAAAAACAAATACTAATTATCATATAAAAAAAAGAAAATGAAGACCAAATAAAAAATAAACATTATTTTTTATGTGGTTGTGAAATAGTGACACCTCTAGATTTTTTTCTCAGAATAGACCATACATTGGCACTACTACTTGCCAAAATAACAAAATTTTCCAGGCCGTACTTCCTATCAAAAATCAGCAATATGTGTGGCCAATACCCTAAGCAATAAGGCAAAATCAGGGGAAAAAACTCGTTTATAAGCGAATTTTAGCATAGTTTTAGAGGACGACGGTGCTTTAAACGGGACTCCTTTGACACGCATAATTTTTTTACGCATAATGTATCATTACGCATAGAATCGTTTGTCATAACACTCTTTTAGGCTGACATTGCCGAAGTTAATAAACGTCCGTTGTGTAGATTAAGTTAAATTAGGTAAGGTTAGGTTATAATAATAATTAAAACAAAACCCTTTCTATTGTAAAAACGGTTTTATGACAAAAGGTTTTATGCGTAATGATACATTATGCGTAAAAACCATTATGCACTTGACCGGTTTTCAGTTTTTTTTTGTTTTTTTTAGTGTTAGTACTATGTACATAATAATCATGCCAAATTTGTCTCTTGTGTGTTTTACCATCGTTTGTAATGAAATGTTTTTTATCTTAATTTTGTATTGAATAATACAAACTGACAATGTCCTAAACAAAGCAAGAAGGACGAAGGTCTTCGATCATTGAGTGCGAGCGGGCTTTGCCGCTCCTATTTACACTCCCTGCAAAGAACTTTGTCGCAGTATATTATACTTCCATGTATAAACTAAAGTCGCACAATTTCACACTGAACGAATTTTACGATTTAGATGTTAGTGCGTAAAGTATAGTAGGTACTTACTAGGTAGATGTAAGTGTCCAATTAGTTTTTACTTCTAAAGTTGAATAGGTAATTAAGAATAGTTAGTGTACATCGGTATTTAATTTTTTACATGTTTAATTTTTAGTACTGGGTGGTCGAAAAATAATTATTGTACCTGTTTAATTTTTACATGGTTAATTTTCGGTACTGGGTGGTTAAAAAATAACTTAACCTAACCAAGCCTATTTGGATTCTGGATGGTCAAGAAAAACACTCTCTTTCGCATTTATAATATTACTAGGATTAGGATTTTTATTTTTATTTATATACCTGCCATACTTAAAGAAATGTAAGTTTGTTTTTTATTGTCCATCTTCTTCCTTCCATATCTCATTAAATGTTGATCCCAGTAAAAAAGTGTAAATATCTTTTTTGTAGAGAATTTTATGCAGATTATTTATGTGATGAAACATTTTTTGCTATGGGCCACCGTTTACGAGTTATTTAAGAAAAACTAAAAAAAGGGACCTTTACACCCCCCCCTACCCGTTAGCTTCTACCCCACCCATCAGTACTTTTAGTATGTGGCTTAAAACACCATCCCCTACAACTATGCCAAAATTCGCTTATTCACGAGTTTATTGAATACAGAAAAAAAAATGCATCTTTTTTATTTGGTCTTTATTTTCTTTTTTTTATTTGATAACTAGTATTTGTTTTTTGGGAGGCGATGCAAATCTATAAAAAGAACATCATCCCAAAGTTTGAACCAAATCGCTTGAATACATCCCGAAAAAAAGGAAATTTAAAAAAAAACTTTAAAAAATCATAATTCGCGAACTTTCACAATTAAGATGTTGATACTCAGCATAAATAATTTTCACTATAAGAGGCACTCACAAAAAAAACCCGAGCTCATTTGATATAAGGTCCGACTTACAATGGAAACCCGATTATGGCCTTTCGGGAATCATTCTTCCCTCCATATCTCATTAAATATTGATCCCAGAGAAACAATGTCTAAAACTTTTTTGTAGAGAATTTTATGCAGATTAATCGTGTAATGGAAAACTTTTTGCTATGGGCCACCGTTTACGAGTTATTTACGAAAAACTAAAAAAAGGGACCTTTAGACCCCTTCCCACCCGAACGCTCCACCCCCACCCGTCAGTACTTTTAGTATGTGGTTTAAAACACCATTCCCTACAACTATGCCAAAATTCGCTTATACACGAATTATTTCCCCCGAGAGGCAGTATTTGGTCTTCGTTGCTCGAACTAAATGAATAATTCTGACAAATGAAGAGTTAGGGCAAATGTTATTAGGGATGCCAAGGGACACCCACTAAAACACCTACATATATAAATAATAGGCCGAACTCAAGATGGTAATTTAATGTGCGTAAATTTATAGTAAGCTGCCTACGTAGTACACGCCTGAACAGTATTACGTAGGTAGCTAATTGCTGGGAAAGTGTCTTACGAAAATATTGTACTTAGTTCAAATTGCAGGTTTGGATTAGGTACATAGTGTTAATTACATGTATTATTTACTTATGTTGGTCGTGTGCAAATGCTTACAATATTACAAAATTTAACAATATTTCGTTTCTTATTTATGTATGTATGTAAACACTTTTATAGTACTAAAACAATTACATTACACAAATATTAAAATTACAGAAATAAAAGTAGTGTAAAGGCGAACTTATATTTAAGGGTCTCTTACAGTTAACCTTTGAGTAAGTGAGAAACAAAAAAAATGTAGCAAACAATTGACAACATATAGATAAGTACAAAATATAGATGAAAGGAAAAATAAGAAACTAAGATTTTCCTAAAGCAACACGATAAATATAAAAAATCACCTAAATTATATAATTATAAATACATACAATGTTAAGTATTCGAAAGTCAAAAGAAGAAACGTTTACAAATGAGGAGACGAGCCTAGCCAGTAGCCAGTACTTTATTAATTTAGATTTAAAAGAAGTTACCGATTGAGATTGCCTAATGTCAGTTGGTAACCGATTCCATAGCCTGACATAGTGCACCGAAATGGAATTGGAGTACCTACGTTTTGGTTTTGTTAGATGGGAAAGCAATAGCAATAGCAATAGGTTGACAGAGGACTGCAAGCGACCCTGGGAACCAGAAGCCAGAAAGCTAAACCGCTTGGAGAGGTAAGGAGGGGAACGGGGATTGAAGAGGGCCTTAAAAAGCATTACATTTAGAACTAAAAGTGACCTCGGTCATTAAACTCAAAATTCTGTCCAAATGTATAATGAGTCAGTTTAAAGTTTGCAGAAAAGTAATATTGACTACTCAAATAATAAATGTTAAACTATGATTGAAACAAATAAATGACAAGGGGATATCATACGAAATTTAATCAAACCAATATTTGCTCATTGCACTATCAAATACGATTATAAACATTGACACTACAAACTCTCTTTGGAACGATTAATCATTGACAGACAGCTGTATAATATGTAATCTGCATAATATGTTATTTTATACATCAGTAGATAATTTTAATATTCATAAGGAAAATTTCCGGTTAAGCGCTGTTGTATAGAGGAAGTTAAATAAGCTTAATTTAATTGCCGATAAAATATAATCTCCGAATTATTTTACGTGAATATTTTGTGCACGTTTTTTGGCTGACGTGCCAGTGATAGTGATGATACGACGATTATAAAACTTATTAATTATAAAAGAGTTAAGCAACAGTTTTTTAGGTAATTAAATAACTCTTTTAACGATATTTTACATCACTAACTAGCTTAGAAACGTAGAATATTGCAACAGTCGCCAATTAAAAGCTTTTAATTGTATCATAAACTTTATGTCACCATCACCATCTTTAAAGATAGCTTGGAGTTATGTTCAGATGTTTGTTTTTACTAAAGTATTACAACACTTTTAACAAGATTATGTGAAGCAAATGAAAACAAACCATGAAGTAACTCGCAAAATGGTATAGATTGGTCAACGTTTTTCAGAAGTGTATTTTTTTTACCGTGGCTCTCATATTCAAAACAGGTTAGAAGTTATATACCAAATTTAATTATATTGTTGTAAAAACTATTATTCATGTTCTTTTAGTTTTATTCCTTTCTTCTTTTGTAACTATTTCCGAACTGAAGATTAATATAATGTTGAATAGGTTTGTGTAATTTTAGAAGTATAAAATAGGGATATAAAATGTTAACTTTTGGGATATTTATTATCACAATTATCACAATCCTATAAACTATTATTATCTTCTCGTTTCCCTTTGGTTAAGGCGTGTATTGAAATAATTATGTTCCGTACATGACCAAATGACCCGGTTGCGTAGTGTCAGTGAGGAGGCAAAATTGCTCCGAACTGACACGCAATATTTAGAAGAGCAGTGAAGTAACTGCTTACCTAAATCGTATTAGTACCTACCTTATGAAACAAATAACTCGGGTGTACTGTTTCAACTTACAAAATATCATGGGTGCTTAAATTATTTATTTGTTATTGTGTTATGGATATAGTCAACGTTAGATAATGTAGATGATTACTTTTGGACCGTTTCGTTTTCTTTCGTTTGACGATATCGTATGGCAGGAAAACCTGACGTTAACGTAAATAATGTATGTGTAAATGTATTCTTGTTTCTTTGTACCTTCTTTAGACTAAAAGGCATGATAGATTTTGAAATACAAGGTATGGTTGGCTGATATCAAGAAAAGAGTTTTTCTCTAAAGTTCAAGTTCTAAATCCTTAGTCCGTACTTCTGCAGAGGTGGTCGGGGCAAAGTTTGATTTATTATTGTGAAGTGCACGGCTTTGTACAAAGTACGTTTAGAATTAGTTTTCCGCGACTCCCCCCCCCCCCCATTTATTCCAGTTTAGGGTCAATTATGCAGTGCACCTCAAGGACTACCCAAGGAACATTCCCTACAAATTTGAAGTCCCTAGGTCCCAGTTTAGGCAATGTTTCATCTGTTAGTCAGACACGGGAGATTTTTTATCTGTATCGATTTAAAGTAAATATGTACCATGAGAAAGTTATTCTATCGTTAAAACAAAGTAAATATACTTAGCGGCGTCTTAATTCGGAACCATTACGCCTATTATAAGAAACAATCACTCAACGGACGCAGGAAAAGGAACAAGCCACAATAGGACAAGGCGAGGAAGTAATGGTTTGTTTGATTCGTCTTCAACTGTCAAACAATACGTTTACGGGCATGACAAGCAGCTGGCATAAAAGAGGCCCTTGACGACGTATTAAGATAAATTAATAAGTTAGAGAAACTCGACAATACTTTATATTTTTAATGGTCCTATGTACAAAGGGCTTAGCACGTAGGGTTGCCAACTTTAATTTAATATATATTATCCTATCCTTAATTCTACTATACAAGGTATAAGGTGTCTGACAAAATAATTCTAAAAAATTTCGCATAGAAACAACATATTTTTCAATAGTGAACACAAAAATTGTCAGAGCACAAAAATAGATCTATTAATTATTGAATAACATTTATTAGAATCGTAACGTACGTTTTAGATTTTTACACCATCAACTATTATATTATAATAGCCAAAAGCCTCGAAAATACTTGACATAAAAATATATACTAGGCAACTTTTTGAGCACACATGACCGTTTAAAACTAATTCAATAAAGACCACCGTTAAAATTCCATTAATTAATCGTTGCATTCTCTTAGCATCTTAATGCAGCCGCACATAGATCACATTGCGGTGTCTTAATAGCTCTACCAGTTTTAATCACAGGGATTAGTAAAATAATTACTAGGTCTCAAGACTTCGACTGGGTATTTCAAAACGAGTGGACGCAACACTCAGGACCCCGTTTCTTGAATCTAATGTAATCTAATATTAGTGTGTTGCCGATATTAGACTTGTTGCAAATTATACTCAGAAGATTAATATTACTAGTCTAGTAAGACTTAAGAAACAGGGCCCAGGATGTCGGTTTGAGAAATAGGCATTAGTCATTCATAGCAAATGATTTATGCAAAGACCGAAGCCAATGTAATGGTGAGAGAGGAAAGATTTTTGTCATTTATTAAGTAGGTATGATAATTTCGTTTATGTAATAGCAGTTTAGTATGATGTCCAAGCATTTGAGATAATTATCATTGCCTATAAACAAGCGTATAGTTGATTTATTTGTAGCTGTTGCGTGTTTGTCATGAAAATAAAGTGGTAGTCCCAATATCAGTCGCAGATACAAATGTACGAATATATACATATTTTCTGAATTATTCATGCCTATTTAACGAACACCTATTTGTCGCCAGATAGATTAGTAATAGAGAGTAGATTTCCAACTAGACTAACTATATGCTCGTAGACCTTTAGGTATTCCGTGATAAAAAAGCATCGGCTACAAATAAACAGAGTTACAAGTAATACTCTCACTGGAAACTAAATCATGGAATTATATTATAAATGCGAAAGTTTGTGTGTGTGTGTGTGTGTGTGTGTGTTAGTTTTTTTCTCCTTCACGCTGCAACGGCTCTATGGATTTAGATGAAATTTGGATTGAAGATAGCTTATACCCTGGATTAACATATAGTCTACTTTTCATCACGGAACATTTAAAAGTTCCCGAGGGCATAACGGTAATCCAAATATATGTGGATGAAGTCGCGGGCAGAAAAGCCAGTAAATACTAAATAGTACAATTAACTAAATGAGAAAATTATTTAGTTTACTATTTCAGTCACCGTAAGTGTGACATGTAATAGTTTAATAATTGAAAATATAAATATAATAGAGTATTCTTTGTTGATTCACTCTTAACAATATTAACTTACATCTTTAACTTAATGGTAAAATTAAGTGTAAGTATGCTTTTGGTGAGTACTTGCACAACACTATCGTTTTTTGTCTTAACGACTGATCTAATCTTTGATTTCATTATAAGTTTATAACCCTGCGACAAAGTTATAATCTAACAACATCAAACAGTTGGATACATGTATAACTTCACTATTACATAACAAACATTGAATGCGCAATCATTCGCCGCATCTCCAAATTTTCATTTTGTCTATTCGCTAACAACGACTTTTTGCAAACATTAAAACAAAATGTTATTGCAGAAACTTTTCACCAAAACACCCGTATTGTAATCTATATATATAAAAGGCTAAACTGACTGACTGACATATCAACGCACAGCCCAAACTACTGTACCTAGAAACTTGAAATTTGGTACAGGGGTTCCTTTCATGATGTAAGTGAGCACTAAGAAAGGATTTTCCGAAAATCGACCCCCAACGGGAAGAAATGGGGGGAGTAGCGGGAAACTAATTCTATGCGTACGAAGTCGCGGGCGTCCTCTAGTATAAAATATAACTGCCGGAACTATGCAATAATGTCAATGGTGATATTCTTGTTCGCTTCGTGTTTAAACCAATCGCATCACTTGTAGATGACGTGATACGAAAAGTCACGTGATCTACCAGTGACGCGATTGGTTTAAAAACGAATCGAATAGAAACGCTAGTTAGCGTATTGCATCTTGGCAGGGCCCTCAGTTCACCTATGGACCATTATGATATGTTGGCCACTGGATTACTAGGATGTTCTAATTCTAAGGTCTTTTTAGCAAAAGTGACCTCGACATGACTAGCTTTTCTTGAGCCATGCCCGGAAAACGTCTGTCTGAGGCTAGACTGTGTCACAGACATATTAGACACTCATCGCCGCGTAATTCTAACACGCGCTGAAGTCAATTTAGGAAGTTTTAATGCGGTGATTTTCAATAACACCATGGTATGGGAAGTTTCACAAAAGCTGTGATGAATCGATCGAACGTCACTAATGTCAGCTATGATTGTACGAGTTCCGTCGTTTGAACGGAGATCTGTCGAGTGTACCAGCGTTATTTGAGCTCCTCTTTTATAGTTTCACCGATACGAGTCTGGGGATAAATATAATGGTCCATCGAGCCGCGTTAAGCTCATTTGCCACGTGAAGTCGTGTAGTCAACAACTTTAATCATTGAACCACTATAGCACCTTGTCACAATGACAGCTTTAAGTAACAAGAAATACCTAAATTACATCAACGTACTTTGCTTAAGTGGACCAACAAATCAATTTAATCAATTTAATCAACAAAAAAAACCGGGCAAGAGCGTGTCGGACCATACTCAGTCAGTATAGGGTTCTGAAGCCATTTCAACAAACACAAAAAAAACCCTACAACCATGGTTTTTAGTAGTTGTAAACACTTTAGCCGCATGTATTTTAGGAACCAATCAAGCCTACTTATTGTTAATCGTGATAGTTTTCCTTTAAGTTCGAAATATGTGCTTTAATTTAAGATATTTTTCAGATGATTATCACTTGTAGTATACTTATCAATATTTCCTAAACGGTGTACCTTTTGCTTTACGTGTATGAGAGGTAACCGAAAAAAAAATCATCATGATATTATTTTACAACTTTGCTGGCGTTATTTAAATGTATAACAATACCAAATAACAGGTTTGCAGTACCGAGAATCTCTGAGCTTTACTGCGGACAGACGGACCGACGGACATGGCGAAACTATAAAGGCCCAGCCACACCGGACCGGATGCGTGCGCGTAGACGTGACGTGCGCGTTCGCTTTCCACTGCGGTATATAATATGAATTCTCATACGATGTGCCACTATACAACGCAGTGAAAAGCACGCACGTCACGTCTACGCGCCTGCATCCTGTGTGGCTGGGCCTTAAGGGTTCCTTGTTTGACTTCGGAACCATAACCAAATGTATTTGCGTACTGATAGAGAACATTAAAGAATAATATCACACTGTTGTTTTTGTTACTAGTGCACGATTGTGCGGTTTGTCATTTCCTCCTTTATCCTATACGTGTGTTACGCAAGGGTAATCAAACGCTAGGAAATGTCATATAGCCACGAATTGATCTTCATTTGTTTTTATGTCAAATCTTTTCTTTCTTCTGAGAGCAGCGTAGTAATGAACTAATGATTGCACATGTCGTCGTGTTTTTTACCCGACTGCCGAAGGAGTAGGGTAATGTTTTTGACCTGTATGTATGTATGTATGTATACATGTATGAAGGTATGAATGTATGTATGTATGTATGTTTCTCTATTCTCTTTTAAAGGCTGAACAGATGGCCCGACTTCGAAAAGCGATGTGTCGTTAGATTTGTCTTAGCCTCGCGGGTGTCACTGAGTTCTTTTTAATGTGAAATTAGCGTGATAATTAGTACATTAATACAGAGGCCGGGAAGTAGGGGGTTGCCGGTCGAGTGATATAGACGGGCGAGCGAAGCGGGCCAGATAGTTACGAGGCTGGCAACCCCTTTTCACGGCGAGGTATGTATAGGGTGTCTTAAAAACCTTTCAACATTTTTTAACAGTAGGTAGGGTGGATGATTTGGATCAACCCTACATTGGTATTTTTTTTTTAGGTTAATTTTTGACTGAGTTACAGACTGATTTGTCATCGCCCTTCCTGATGATGCTCTCAGTGTGCCCCATCTTAACTACTTCATTCATAACATGTGTCACAACGTATTGTAAACAAACAAACTGGAAAATGTTTCTACTCATGGTCAAATGAGCCATGGGGTTTAGAAAACTGAGACTTTATTCTGTAATTTGAACAAAAAGACGGTCTCTGTTAAGGGCTTATATCTGAAATAATTTAAATATGAAACTAACGATTACGATTTTTACTCATCAGTCTCGTACACAACTAAAATACACTATCACTATCACACATCACTATCACTTTTACATTAAACTTCTTCTACGAGAATATGAATCATGTATTAATTTTATTTATTTGCGTCTACCAGAGATTACTACGAATAAATTATGCGCAACAATTAAACCGAATCGTTAAAGTCTGAGTACCTATGCTTTGACAATTTGACAAAGTTTTTTTTTAATCTTGAACCTTTTTGTGCAAGGAGGTTTAAGAATTCTTTTGTAAAAATAAAATCGTCCATACACGTAACGTTTTATGAGAATTCTATTAAAAGCTGGCATCATACACGTTGTTGAATGAAATTCTTATCCTAGAAGAAAGATAAAACTTAGTACTTGTAGCTTAGTAAGAAGATGCTGAGAAGAGGTCATCTCGTGGTGACACTACAATATTCTTTGGTGAAAATTGGATCATGTTGCCAAAATTCAACTCCGGAAAAAAGTCTGTAAAGACATTGTGTGCATTTTGAACGGGAAACTATCCACTTGACCGTCTGATCCTTAGAACAAGTTACGCACAAGGATCTCATATTCAGACTGGATCGATTAATAACTATTAATTGCTAATCAAAATTATACCGTTATTGCCAGTAAGGCGGTTACAAATTCTTTGATGACAGGGAACCAAGAAAACTTAGTTCAAGTGAGACCGACAAACCCGATTACTGTGTCTCACTAAAGGTGCTTTTCCACCGGCGTCGCGAGACGAGACGAGTTGGCGCGAGAATTTTTATTTGTATTAAAACACCCATTTCCACAGCGCGCGCGCGAGTAGGTTGCGCGATTTTTCAATACAAATATCAATTCTCGTCCCGCCTCGTCTTGCCTCGCGTCGCCGGTGCACCGCGGTGGAAAAGCACCTTTAGATGTTCCAAAAGCACTAAGGTGGCGTTACAAATTGGGATAAGTACTTACACCAAAAAAAAAATTGCTTGATTTTACATTTTTATTCGAAAGAATAGCCTTTTATAAGAAACTAATTTGAAGCATTTCATGATTAAATGTATTATTGATATTTAAAATAATTTATTAAATTAAAGTAACCTTACTTACCTTACCTACTTGTAACGACAAGATGACGTAGATATTTATAAAGAACGGGTATACTTCGTCTAAGATTTAGAGACGATTTTTTATTATCTGTGATCTGTTTTCAAAGTCATAATAGACGAACGTCATTCAAACATAATGTAAACAAACAATCGCAATATGATATAATTTATTATTTCAGAGTATAATATAAGCATTCAACCATTGCTTATTACCTAGACCTCAATTAATACAACACTTCCTACATGACCCTTGTTTCTAGACTAGATGTACCTACTTAACACAATCAAATTAAATTTGTTGTAAAGGCGGATTCCATACTTCCAATCATGAGTTTCTACAATAAATGTTGATGCCGTCGTTTTGAACCTCTTTGAAAACCTCACCACACAAATTATTAACATTCATCACACATAACTCAAAAGAGAAACGGTCTCATTAATATGTTAATTTCATCATAAGAATTACACTCAATTTGTAAACAAATAAATTTGACATGACAACAGCTGTCTTCAAATGTAGGTGCCGGCTAGATATCTAAATTGTACTTATAAAATAAAATATTGGAGAGGTTTTATATGTTTTATGTAAAACCACAAAAGAGTTTCTTCTTTTAATATAATTAATTCATTGTACCTAACATGTTTTTTATCTAACTACAGGGATCGATTCGAGAAGCCTATTCCTCGAAATGGTTTTGAAATTTTCATACATTGTTAAAAATGTGTGTATCTCAATTCCGGCGGGTTTTTCAGAAACCATAAACAAATAAGTACAGCTAGCATGTATGTTTTCGAAGCTATTTAAGCATTATCCATATTAGGTACAAGACTAGATTGAGACTTGGTTAATTTGTGTGAGCCGAGGGTGCAAAGCGAGGATGCCGTTACATACTACATGTAACGTGTCTTCTCCTTCACAATAATAATCCATAGAATAAGTAGTAGCATAGAAACCTTTAGAAGACCTAAACCTTTTGCTATTTATGGCATTCATAAGGAGTTAGAAAATTGTGTGCTTTTAGGTATTCTTTCGTTATCTTACATTTTGTCACAGGGTTTGAATTGGATCTGACAACGCCAGTGTTGTTGCTGAGACCCGAGGGGATATTGCCTAACGCACTCGCAATCGCAATCATTTTCAATTTAAAAATCGAAGGCTTGTCTGCAATTCTGCATACAAAATCCAAACAATTGTTCCGCTTTAAAGTCGATTGCGATTGCGAGTGCGTTAGGCAATTGGCCAGCAGATGTAATGATGGAGTCGAAAATTGGTAACAGGATCTGTTCGACCCACCGAACAGATCCTGTTACCAATTTTAAAATCGTTAGTTTGGCCCTGATAGGCAGATGATGACATTGCATAAACAAGTACTTAAAACTAAACGTAAAAAAATGAACTTTTTGTCATATGAAAGAAAAGGAGAGAGATAATTTAAGTAAATAATAATATTCTATAATTTCAACAATGTTTTATTTGCAATTTTGGAGATAACAATCAATTGCAAATTATAAAGAGGTCATTAACCGTTTTGGTCAAAGTCAAGTTGAAGTTCTCTGGTCCAGGGGCTCTACTTTGAAATCCGTAATTCGAACTTTGGATCGCCCCGTCACTTTCTTGCGAATTAGTTACGCGTCGAGAGCGAAAGGGATAGCAATAGACGAAGTTCGAATTACGGATTTCAAAGTAGAGCACAAGGGGCCTATCGGCGACACTTCTGTATTCAAAGTCCAAGAGAGGTCCATTGTCAGAGTCGACGTTGAATTTGACGTTGCGTCCGTGATATTTGAAGGAGAAAAAACAGCCTAGTTTTTGTTTCATTTCTTCTTAAGAAATACGTAATCTAAAACATAGAGAAGGATAGCTGGTGCAAAGTTCATCATATAGTCCAGGTTCTGTACTATTACTCTATGAGCTATACCACTTTGATTGAAATCTATCAGGGATGCAGGTTTGGCAATAGTATTATTGATGCCATAAACACATAAAATTGGCAAATCTTGTATTGGATTTTTTGTACTCTTATGGCCGAACCCTATTATTCAAACCGCGGATAGATAGGCTTACTTCGGATTCAAATTTGACACATATTGTATGGGCAAATGTCAAATTTTAACCCGAAGTAAGCCTTATCTGTCCGCGGTTTGAATATAGGGTTTGGCCGTTACACGGTTATTAGTATAACACGGCATTTTCTTGAAGCTTCCTATTGCGAAAACGAGTAAGATAATGACAGGTTAGCCTAATTGTGCAAAATATGCACAGTCTGTGAGCATTTAGAAGGTTCTTCGGGTTTGAACTTTTCTCTCACTCGCTACCATACGCTCTTATTAAGAACGAGTGAGAGAGAAGTACAGACCCGAAGCACCTTCTAAGAGCTATCGCGCTGTACTACGTAAGATTGTCGATTCCATGGCCTGGGAAAGGTTGGTATTGTTTTCTCTATGGTAAGTGTGTGACATCATAAATAATTATAATCAATTATGCGACGGCCTTTATATCCATCGACTAAATGTTTTGCATTACGGATCAATACGGAGAGCACTAATCAGAGGCCCTACTTTGAAAATCGAAGTTCGAAGTTACGTTTGCTCCATCCCATTCTTTCGATTTAGTCACAAATGACGAGTGACAGGGATGGAGCTACCTTAACTTCGAACTTCGATTTTCAAAGTAGAGCCTCTGATCGTTCAATCTATGTTTATCCGAACTTTTAGATGTCTGTCTATGAATTTATGGCTGTCATTAGATGTCATTGTTAAATTATGTTATTTTCAGATATTTTAGTCGTAATTATTTTTGCTGTAAACCAGTTATATGGGCCAGTTTAGAGCCGAAAACAATGGTAAATGGTTAGATTTCGACAGTAATATAAGACGGACGATATGATCAGTCTTGGCAAAGCATGAACAAGAGATCTAGTGATTTCACATTTAATTTTAAAACCAGCTAGTGTTCAAATTGCAAAAATAAAAATACAGTAAGTTGCACTAAAAGTTACCAATATTTTTTTAAATGTTAACTTATTTTTGTTTACATGGAGCGAACTGTTTGTTTACATACCATGTAAACAACGTAGGTATGGTCATTGACCTTGAACTTGGAATTCTGACGTTAGTTACTACGAGCGTTTGGAGTAGTATCATCATCATCATCATCATCATCATCATCACCATCAACATAATCATCATCATCATCATCATCATCATCATCATCATCATCATCATCATCATCATCATCATCATCATCATCATCATCATCATCATCATCATCATCATCATCATCATCATCATCATCATCATCATCATCATCATCATCATCATCATCATCATCGTCGTCGTCGTCGTCGTCGTCGTCATCGTCGTCGTCGTCATCATCATCATCATCTTTCGATGGCAAACTCGAGACTGTGCAATCTTACGTTAAATTTTAAAAACAAATACTTCCCGGCATAGGCCTTTAATTTTGTATGAAATTCCTTTACAGTTCTCTCGAGTTCTTCCGCAAGAAACGTGATACTTTGAAGCCTAATATAACTAAAATCGAATCGAATCTTTACCAGTTTCAATTGACATAGACTATACATATATACAAATTAGAACGACATACCACATGCGTAGAAAATGTTAAAATACGTGCATCATACTCTATGTTAAAACCACAGCGTTGCGACGACGCAACGCAACGCACCGGCAACGCTCATGAGGCATCACTGCAACGTGATTTCTCGCTTGTTTCTCATTGCATCTAGTTGTTGTTTAAATTAAGATTGCTCCTTAAAAGATAAGCATGATCAAAAATATCGATAAAACCGAAAACCGATACAAACAACAAAGCAACAAACTTTCAAGCGAAATAGCCGAGCCAACGACCGCGCCTGCTCCGATGACCAATAAAAAGCGCATAGCACTTGCATTTAACCAACCAACCGTTAACTTGCACACGTCCTATTGCTACTACGATAAAGTTGAAAATAGCGGTGATATATGCAAATATCATTCGGTATTCTGCAGGCAAACCATTGTCACTGCCAAGTGAAAGGCTTGTTCTTATTGACATGATGTTTTTGTCTTAATTAGGCGAATAATGTAAATATAGGACATAGAGTAGATTTCGAATTATAATAAAATATTTAAGTAAGTAACCTAACCTAACATACGAATAAAGTTTTTTTTTTTAAATCTTCTGGTAATACTATTTATCACATTAATAGGCCGTGTCTTTATTTTCATGTATGAAAAAAAGAAAGTGGTACCGTCAGATACTTTTATCTGGAATCTTGTACAGTTTTTTAACACTAAAATGTAAATAATGCTCTAGGTCCATATTTATGATCACCTTTATCACGTTGGATAAAGTAGCCGTCACTCTCGCACTTACATACAGGGCAGAAAGTGACAGATATTTTATCCACATCGATAAACACCACCATAATAGGCCCGCTGATGGGATACCTTAAGCCGGCAGGGCAATAATTTATCAACGAATTAAAAAGTCAGTTAATTAAGAGATTCATCTAACTGGCCAGCCATAAATATGGTAAGTGAGCTCTGACGCCCATGGACTTACAATTCAAATATTCCAAATGCGTTGCCAACTCTGAGAACTAAGAATACCTCTGGGATTCCTCTATACTAGTGATCTCACCGGTTATACCAACTGACTTACGGTCAAACAGAAGAAGTTAATTGAAAGGAAACACTGCTGCTTATGGGGGTAAGATACTACGACTACTTAAAAAACAAATATCATGTACAATCGGCCTTTAGTAGCTGCACACTTTTACACCTTGTCGCTGTGACGCCTTTGACAGATAAGTGCAGCTGCTTAAACATGACGTTAAAGTGACAAAGCACTAAAGTGTGCAGGCACTTATTAGGCCGACCGTAGGTGCGTGGTACATATCACTGCCTGGCTGCCAATGCAATTGCTAATCCTTGAGCAATTGAAAATAGCAAAAAGGTCATGGCATCGTGAACAAAATAAGTACATACTAATATTAAAACATTAACCTCTTCCACAAAAAGCGTAGGAAGCTGTAACATTAAACAGCACCCCAAGCGAGACCTATTGCAACACACTAAACCAAGATGCGACATAAACCCACTTCAACTTGGTATCAACACGTTCAGTACCATTTTCCAGTGATGAAATGATACAATGTATCCGATATGTAGTTCTCGGCCTCCAATTCGGAGCACCAAACGACCATGAATTATTACCTAATACCACGATAATACGCATCTAATGCTCAACGTATAATTACTGTCATGTTCTCGTTAACAAATTTTCACTTTTCTCAGCTCCACCATTCATCATGCATTCGGGTGTAATAACCGATGACTCGATTCTCTGCATTATTCATGAGACCGACTTTATTTGGTGTCGAGATCTCACAAAATTTTCAAGCAACGTCCTTATGCAACGGATCTCTAATGAGATGTGAGCTAATGAACCATAGTTTTTGAGATTTTTGTTTTTGATAACGTAACGGTTTTCAATTAGTTACAAATGTTACAATACGGTCTATCGAGATCGAGGTAAGTCTAATGAAGATCAAGATTATTTCGTGCTACTTAGTGAGTACGCAACCAGGTGTCGTGTAACTTCCCGTTGCGCAAAGCTTAGAAAGGATCAATAAATTTAACTTAACCTGCAAATCGATCGATACTAAGTTAATGATCCATAAAGTCGTGGTAGACGGGAAATTAAATAATCTTGGAAACATTATTCGTACACCTCTAGTCTAGTATCTTAAAATACAAGAAGCAATGAAAATAAGGTTTACTTTTTTTACCCTTTAGTCATAGTCATAGTCATAGTCATATATTTTATTGCCTTATGTTGTAGTTACAAAGATCTTAAATACTATTGGATCAACATAAACCCTGTAAGGGCACTGCAATTACTCTGCTTAACCAAATTAGTGATTAAGATCTAAAAACAGATATTCGATCTGGGTAGGAGTAACATTTAAACTGCCATCTAGCTTTTCTACTCTAAACTAACAAGTTTATTACGATACAGAGCCGGCTATTCGCTCGACGCCGGCGCAGTTAGTAACTTTTAAACTACCATCTAGCTTCTGTTCTCTAAACTAGCCAGTTCAATACTGTAGTTTACCGCCTTTACAACTTAACTCGTGAGAGAATGTAAGCGAGCTCCTCCAAGTGCTGCCATCTATGTAGTTCTTCGATGTAGCTGTAGCTGATGGTGAAAGGTTTCAGTTTACGTTAGCTACAGAACTCATAGAGAGATGGCGGTTAAGTAAAATAGGGTTACATGTTTACGTTAGTGCAAGTTTTGAAACGGTAAAACCATATCGTTTTTGACTGGTTTCCGTATTGTACGTTTTGATACCTCTTATTTACTTGACAGTAATGGCGGCCGAATTTAAAAACAATACCATAACACGTCAAAAGCAATATGGTTTTACCCCAAGTTGAATAGGGGCCTTGGATATTTTTTATTAGTATAAGGGAGGAACGAACAAGTTCTTAACATAGCAAATACTAACAAATACAGTAATTTACCGCAGTTAACTTAACACAACACAGCGCTCTTTTGCCTCTTTTATCTTCATTAGCTATTCTGCTAAATTCTATCACGATTTATTGTGGCTTTAAATCAGGTTAATAAGCACATTACACTATTTATCCGTATACCATTACAATTCTTGAAGCTATTGCGGTTATTATTCATGACATAATTGTATAATGATAACAACTCGCCAGTTATTTTAAACCGCAAACCACGTTTTGTTATCATTAGTTTACCATTGTTAAGAAGCCGGCACTAGCGTCTCAAGTGGTGGTCGAGTTTAGTAAAGTCATTGAACTCAACTGGGAGAGTTGAGTACCTACCTACTTCAAGAACCTACTCAAGTAGGTGCTAAGCTATTTATTTAAGATTCGTACTTAAGAGGATTTTAAAGTGCCGCCGCTGGCTGCTGCTCTCCAGCCCGTAGCTAAGATGCAAACGCTACTAACGTTTTAATTTTTTATCACTGCAAATATATGGGATGCCAGATGACCACGCGATTTATCGCATCGCACAATAATGTCATTCCATACTTTTGGAGTGATAGAAAAGAAAAAACATTAGGAAAGGTAAAAATTTAAGTAAAGGTCCTCTTGCATGTAACTGTATGCAACTAATATGGAATTTACGTTAATTTACAAAAGTAGAATGTCGAATGGTCTATACAGGCCCGATATTCTAGGTCGTAAAAACCATATTGTACTTGATCTGTTATCGTATTGTCAACGTTTTGATAGCTCTTATTTCCTTGACTGTAATGGCGTCTGACGTCAAAACAATACCATAACAGAGGCCCTTGCCAAGATGCATTACGCTAACTAGCGTTTCTATTCGTTTCTTTTTTAAACCAATCGGGTCACTGGTAGATCACGTGACTTTTCGTATCACTCATCTACCAGTGACGCGATTGGTTTAAAAACGAAACTAACGGACACCGGCCAGGCCTCAGGTCAAAGACGATATCGTTATAACCTCCGCGAATAGAGGCCCTGATGTGTTACAACTACACCGAGCGGTGACCGAGCGTTACCGTTCGCATCTTGGCTCTTGGCTAGGGCCTTAGAGGGTAAAGTTAACGATTTTCGAAAATCGACAAAATGTATATGATTGACGTAACGTGACGTGGAGTCGCGTCGAACGCTTCTGTCTATTCCACGTCAATTTCATTCATTTTGAACAGAAACGTTAGCAGCGTTTGCATCTTGGCTATCTAGGCCTGTTTAGGGCGTAATTGCTTGGGGCAGTACTGTACCTTTGACAAACAATGCTTCAAGCACACCACTTGGCCCTGGGGAACCCATGTTGTTATGTTGGGCTCCTAGTCTGCCAGACCATCTACCAACCAGCAGTAGTTCCGCAGCGTCACTACGCTGTACACGCCTGATCTCTAGAACGTTTCTCGCGTGTACTATAGGAATTTAGAATGGTTTTCCAGCTGAGACTTTCCCAATGCGCTACAATATGGGACATTTTAAAAAGGGTATCATTAAATTTCTTCGATACCGGCAACGCATTGGTGACGCCTCAGGCGTTGCAAATGTCCGTAGGCGGCGGTGACCACTTCCCATCAGGTGGGCAGTCTGCCTGTTTGTCCATCGATGCCAATAAAAAAAGCCTGCTTTGAGGGGACAATGTCTATCTCATTTAGTATCCATGCACTTTTAAGTAAGTTTTAACGCTATTTTACTTTTCTGTATTTAAATTAATAGAAGAAAAATATTTTTTACATTTTTAAAATAGATTTTGATGAAATGAGTAGTTGCATGTATGTATTTATATTTTCTGGGAAACAGGCATGATTTAATTAATGTAGGTACGTATATATTTTTTATTTTATAAATTTAAATCCTAAACAAACCTACTTCTTATAGCTTACTAGAGGACGCCCGCGACTTCGTACGCGTAGAATTAGTTTCCCGCTACTCCCCCCATTTCTTCCCGTTGGAGGTCGATTTTCGGAAAATCCTTTCTTAGTGCTCACTTACATCACGAAAGGAACCCATGTACCAAATTTCAAGTTTCTAGGTACAGTAGTTTCGGCTGTGCGTTGATATGTCAGTCAGTCAGTTTTGCCTTTTATATATATAGACTAGCTTTCCGCCCGCGACTTCGTCTGCGGAGAGTCAGAACTTCTGTTGAAAGTACAGTTATAGTTTACATCACCTTATAAGGGTTTTAAAAAAAAAGTCTAGAGCGTGAATTTTAAGTAAGCAGTCCACATAACTAAACAACTTTAATTTTATGGCGCTACATACAAAATAAATTCACTGCCTCTCTTTCACCATTACGTTTTTTTATACGAGTCTAGATAAATTTGCCACATTTCTATACAAACAATTAACCCACTTAGCAGAAGATTTTCGATAAACACCGAAGCTGAATATTTTCTGTATGTAATAATAATACCCATTTTCATATCTTGAAGGTATGTAACTTTGAATATTACATAATTTTGGTACAAACTTTACAGTCAGTAGTCTTAGATCCCAAGTTTTTTTGGATTTGCTCTTAACTAACTATTAGGTACCACCTTTTATCCACGTTTCTCACTTATAAATATACCATACAATTTTCTACCCCCTGTTTTACCTCCTTAGAGGTAGTTTTTCCTGAATCGAGCATTTCTACCAAGTTTCAAGTAAGTAAATCAGAACATAAAAGTATTCGTTCCTGTAGAAGCTTTGCAACCCCCTTTCATCCCCCAAGGGTTGGAATTTTAGTTATCACGTGACTCATTGTTTTCATTGCAGAGCAAGCATTTCTACCAAGTTTAAAGTAAATTTAAGCATACCAAATATTTTTTCCTAAACGAACTTTGCAACCCCCTTTTATCCCTAGGGGTTGAATTTTAGTAATCGCTGAAATACGTGTCACATTATTTGCATTGAAGAGCATTTCTACCAATTTTCAAGTAAACTTGACCACAAAAGTATTTTTTCGATTTAAATTTTGCAATCCCCTTTCATCTCTCTAGGGGTTGAATTTTAGTTATCACTGATATACGTGACTCATTATTTTAACTTCAGAGCATTTCTACAAAGTTTAAAGTAAATTTGAGCATACCAAATATTTTTTCCTAAACAAACTTTGCAACCGCCTTTTATCCCAGGGGTTGAAATTTAGAAATCGCTGAAATGCGTCTCTCATTACCAGTGATCGGAAATAGGTGAGCTAATCTACCTAAACTTGATGCTTATTCATTCATGCGTGAGTGAGATGGGAATACATTATTGAATAAACATGCATCAAGTTTAGGTAAATTAGCTCACCTATTTCCGATTACTGCTCATTACTTGCATCGAACAGTATTTCTCCCGAGTTTCAAGTAAATTTGACCATAAAAGTACCAATTTTTTCCCATACAAACATTGCAACCCCCTTTCATCCCTCTAGGGGTTGAGTTTTAGTAATCGCTGAAATACGTGTCTCCTTATTTGCATTTAAGAGTATTCCTACCAAGTTTCAAGTAAATTTGACCATAGAAATATTTTATCTTTAAACACTTTGCAACCCCCTTGCATCCCTCTAGGGGTTGAATTTTAGTAATCGCCGAAATACGTGTCTCATTATTTGCATTGAAGAGCATTCCTACCAAGTTTCAAATAAATTTGATCATAAAAATATTTTATCTGTAAACACTTTGCAACCCGCTTTTGTCCCTCTAGGGGTTGAATTTTAGTAATCGCTGAAATACGTGTCTCATTATTTGCATTGAAGAGCATTCCTACCAAGTTTCAAGTAAATTTGATCATAAAAAATATTTTATTTATACACACTTTGCAACTCCTTTTCATCCCTCTAGGGGTTGAATTTTAGTAATCGCTGAAATACGTGTCTCATTATTTGCATTGAAGAGCATTCCTACCAAGTTTCAAATAAATTTGATCATGAAAATATTTTATCTGTAAACACTTTGCAACCCCCTTTCATCCCTCTAGGGGTTGAATTTTAGTAATCCCTACCAAGTTTCAAGTAATTTGATCATAAAAATATTTTATCTTACACACTTTGCAACCCCTTTTCATCCCTCTAGGGGTTGAATTTTAGTAATCGCCGATATACGTGTCTCATTATTTGCATTTAAGAGAATCCCTACCAAGTTTCAAGTAATTTGATCATAAAAATATTTTATCTGTAAACACTTTGCAACCCCCTTTCATCCCTCTAGGGGTTGAATTTTAGTAATCGCCGAAATATGTGTCTCATTATTTGCATTTAAGAGAATTCCTACCAAGTTTCAAGTAAATTTGACCATAGAAATATTTTATCTTTAAACACTTTGCAACCCCCTTTCATCCCTCTAGGGGTTGAATTTTAGTAATCGCCGAAATACGTGTCTCATTATTTGCATTGAAGAGCATTCCTACCAAGTTTCAAATAAATTTGATCATAAAAATATTTTATCTGTAAACACTTTGCAACCCGCTTTCATCCCTCTAGGGGTTGAATTTTAGTAATCGCTGAAATACGTGTCTCATTATTTGCATTGAAGAGCATTCCTACCAAGTTTCAAGTAAATTTGATCATAAAAAATATTTTATTTATACACACTTTGCAACTCCTTTTCATCCCTCTAGGGGTTGAATTTTAGTAATCGCTGAAATACGTGTCTCATTATTTGCATTGAAGAGCATTCCTACCAAGTTTCAAATAAATTTTATCATGAAAATATTTTATCTGTAAACACTTTGCAACCCCCTTTCATCCCTGTAGGGATTGAATTTTAGTAATCGCCGAAATACGTGTCTCATTATTTGCATTTAAGAGAATCCCTACCAAGTTTCAAGTAATTTGATCATAAAAATATTTTATCTTACACACTTTGCAACCCCCTTGCATCCCTCTAGGGGTTGAATTTTAATAATCGCCGAAATACGTTTCTCATTATTTGCATTTAAGAGAATCCCTACCAAGTTTCAAGTAATTTGATCATAAAAATATTTTATCTGTAAACACTTTGCAACCCCCTTTCATCCCTCTAGGGGTTGAATTTTAGTAATCGCCGAAATACGTGTCTCATTATTTGCATTTAAGAGAATTCCTACCAAGTTTCAAGTAATTTGATCATAAAAATATTTTATCTTACACACTTTGCAACCCCTTTTCATCCCTCTAGGGGTTGAATTTTAGTAATCGCTGAAATACTTGTGTCATTATTTGCATTGAAGAGCATTTCTACCGAGTTTCAAGTAAATTTGACCATAAAAGTATTTTTTCCCATACAAATTTTGCAACCCCCTTTCATCCCTCTAGGGGTTGAATTTTAGTAATCGCCGAAATACGTGTCTCATTATTTGCATTGAAGAGCATTCCTACCAAGTTTCAAGTAAATTAGACAATAAAAATATTTTTTCCCATACAAACTTTGCAACCCCCTTTCACACCTTTAGGGGTTGAATTTCGAAAAATCCCTTCTTAAACGACGCCTCCAATACAAAATCAACTTCCCCTCAAAATTCCAAATTTGTATCTTTAGCGGTTTAGGCTGGGCGTTGATATGTCACCCGGGACATTGCCTTTTATATATATAGATTAAATCATGAAAATCAAAGAGAAACAACCGCAATTTGCAGCTTTACCAGCCTATGTATTAAAATATGCACTTGAGTACATTTTGGGAATAATAGACACACAAACAGAAGTGAATACCTATTATTATGACAAGATTCACAACGACGCACCGACACTTGACTACGCCATACTGGACTAATCCAAAATGATTACTTGCACATCCATTGAAAAACAAATTCAATATTTATTTTAACTTCAAGTAACAATATTCACACATTTGTAGTCAAACGTTCATAATTATTATTGTTCGCGATTAAGTACCGTTTTGAGAGGGTTGTAAGGCTTAAAATTTCCATAAAAAATGCGGTAACGTTTCTCTCCCCTTAAACCAAGGCTGATTATTACGATTATAAATAAGTTGTAGGATACTATGAAAAACTAGGTTTTTTGGAAAGAAACTGATTAAAAAAACTCTTTTATTAAAATAACTACATCATATTAAGAAATGGTGAAAAACGTCAACGCCCGGAAATAAATTTACATAAAAAAAACTTGCTATACGCGGTTTACGGATCCGCTGACAATCCTCTCTTTTTAACCGACTTCAAAAAAGGAGGAGGTTATACGTTCCACTGTATGTTTTTTTTTTTTTTATGTATGTTCACCGATTACTCCGTCAATTGTGGACCGATTTAAAAAATTCTTTTTTGGTTTGATAGAGTATACTTCCGAGGTGGTCCCATTGTCAGCAAATCTGAATCTGATGAAGAGATCAGTGAGGAATTGAGGGAACTCCTCAAATATTGTATGCAAACATATAGCGATTTTAGTATTTTTAGTAACAAATGTAGCATTTGCATTCAGAAAGTGTCACTTGGTGAAGCGGAACTGATGATGAAGACCACAGATGGCCACCGGAACTCCTCAACGGTACCGATTTCAAGGGTGGCGATAAGATATCTCGATTAAGATAGTTGAGCGACTACAACGAAGCACATTTAATTGTTTTAAAATGACTATGATTTTCCCGCGGCGTTGCTTGCGGCGAGCTTGAAATGTCTTAAAGTTTCATAATATCAACTAAGAAGTGGGACTACATAAGCTTATTATGATCACTAAAAAGTGTAAAATAAAATAAATGTTTTAAAAAACAAAAAACCGCCTTCAAAAATGCAAAAAATAACTTCTACTACTAGGTACTTAGTAGTAGGTACCTATCCTATTAGGTTAGTCTAACTGAAGTCGGCGACCACAATATTTTCAACAAAAAGCCGACTTCAGTTGGACTAACCTAATAGGATATGTACCTACTACTAAGTACCTAGTAGTAGAAGTTATTTTTTGCATTTTTGAAGGCGGTTTTTTGTTTTTTAATTTATATCTTTTTATGTCCCAAACTGACAAAACCTACAAAACCAAATAGATAAAAATTGTCTTCCGCTTGGTCACAAAACTGACAAATTAGTCACAAGTAATCCGCCCGATAAATTGTGCAAACGGTTGGTTAGGTCGCAGGTTTGAGGTTTCACGCGTCAATGCCGCTGCTGGTAGATAACCGTCCACTAACAACAAAAAATATAAAACAAATAGATAGCAAACAAGTGTACACAATTCTTTTTTTTCTTTTTTATTTATGACGGTGCACCGCGGTTCCCCAGTGTTTTCGTCAGTGTCAAGTAAGTGAGAGTATAATGAGTTAATGTGGGCACTTTCATGTACTGGACAATACACTAGATACAGAATCTTACGCATTATTAATCAAAGCTAGAATTAAAAGCAGTAGCGAAACCTGTGCACTTTAACGATAATTTAATTACCGGAATATCCTACAATTAAAGGCCCATTGCTCGCATGAACGTCCGCTGTCTAAAGCATGGCATGGCGAATCGGAGATTGCGTGAAATCCTTCTACACATTCTGGACCAGCCATGTTATTCTCTTTAAGAACTCACCTTTGAACTCGACGGACGAATTATTAACCGGAAAGTTTTAGTTGTCCCTTCAGAGCGTACAGAGCTTTCTCGATTGGGTAGCGTAACTCGCTTGATCGACCGATTATGGTCGCGTTTATCGTGGTGGATAAAGCATCAGTCACTCTCGCACTTACATGTTGGTCAGAAAGTGCCAGATGTTTTGTCTACGTTGCCATGCCATACCATGACCGGACCATAATAGGCCCGCAGAAGCCGTTTTAAGATAATAACACCTGAGGCTGACCACTCGTGAGTCTCGTGACTGCGACTAGGAAGCAATTAATTGTTAGATCGGCAACTTATAGTGCTCTCTAGTGCTCAATACGGTGTAGTTTAGAATGTTACAGTATTAGCCTGGTGAATCAAAATGAACGAACTTTGAATTACGTGACCTTATGGGTTAGATTTGTAGTGAAGGCAAAAATTAGTGTAATGAGCGCTAGTGTTTATTCCTGAGTGTTGGAAGTTGTTTATGTATGTGAGTTTGTATTTATTTATCTATATAAGTATGTTTTTCGTACATAGTCTTTTTTATGACTAGGTGAATTTAAGTGAGTTGGTCTCCTGACGTTTATTTAATTGCTCTTACTTTCATAGATCGTTTTTTTTTCCATTTATTGCAAGTCTTAGAAGTGCTATTTTTGTGAGTTTGTGTGTATGTCAAGAGTAATCTTCGGACCCACTGCACCTATTTGAAAACATATTTTCCCATTTACAAGGAACATTATTTCAGATGGACAAAGGCCATTATATTATGTATACTAGAGGACGCCCGCGACTTCGTACGCGTAGAATTAGTTTCCTGTTTCACTTACATCATGAAAGGAACCCCTGTACCAAATTTCAAGTTTCTAGGTACAGTAGTTTAGGCTGTGCGTTGATGTATAAGTCAGTCAGGTTTGCCTTTTATATATATATATAGATTATTCAACCTGGACAAAGTCAGAACGGGCTGCTAGTCTTGCTTAACATTATAAATGCGAAAGTCTGTGTGTGTGTCTTCACGCTGCAACGGCTGGACGGAATTAGATGAAATTTGTAATGGAGGTAGCTTTTACCCTGGATTAACACAAAGGCTACTTTTAAAAAAAGTTTCTTACATAAGGTCGCCGTCAATAGAACTTGCGAACTATGTAAACAAATTGGTACTGTTTGACACATAACCTCAAATATTCGGCGTTATTATATTGGACAGTCAGCGTCACTTTACTCATCATACTGCTAGATCAAAACAGTCTCAACTCAAAATCCTTGCTAGTTTTGTTTCAAGTTCATAGAAGTTATATTAAAGTTTATTTTAAAAAACAGTTGCATTTTGAGTTACTACTGTTTTGATCTAGCAGCGCGATTATATTCTAACAGCTAGCCGTGGTTTTCCTGATGGCCGCTTAACTTAAAAGATTGAGAATTAATTCAGTGAGAAAATTCTTCGCGGTCTATTATGGTGTCCGTTTAATAAGTTGTAGGGTACCGCATGATGGTAATTTCATTATAAAACACTTCCAGGAGCACTTTAGTTTTTAAAGGTGTGGTTGAGTGTGGTAGACCTATAATTTTCATGAATGCTGGTAGATTGACATTTAGTTTGTGTTAAGAGCTTAATTTTACATTTTATAGCAGTTTTAATTTTGATGGAATGGGAAAATTTATGACTCTTTCCCTATTAAAGAACTTTAATCTCCACAAATGTTGTTCTTTATTAAATATGTTGTTTTACACAACTTTGATATCAACAGGGGATTCAAATAAATGAATAGGTATGGTTTAACAATGTTTTAATTCATACAAAAACAAAATAATAAGTATAATTTATAAATACTGACCATCCTAATAGCATTTAGTTTACAAAATGTGAATGTTTTTGTCAATAATATGTTTAACCTAAATATTACATTACTTAACACTTTAATTCAGTTCGATACATTCACATCGCAATACACTTCTCAACATTCCATTCTGAAAACACAACAAAACCTTATCACTTAGATAAAGCGCAGGGGTGTTATTCTCTCAAAAACGGCGGTCGGTCGGACGAACGAGCGAAAGCGCAATGGCCAATTTAAGTAGTCCCGTCCGAGCGAACGAAACACATTTTAGCGCATGCATTCTGAATTAGGCAGCCTTATACGTTCGAGAAGCCATGCTGCCAAATTGAAACTGCACGCGCTAAAATGTGTTTTGTTCGCTCTGACGGGACTACTTAAACTCGCCGCTGGGACATTCACTCGTTCGTTCGTTCGACAGTACCTTACTTATTATTAATAATATTATTACTAATACGATTTAGGTTTGTGTCGATTTATCTAACTTCGGTGTTCTTTTATAGTGTCCGTACGTGATGCCCCCTCGTGCTGTATGGTACATTTGGTTGGGGAGGAAACCTCTCTCATAGTGTCTCGGGACCGGGTAGGGATGGTAATGCCGACCACTTGATAACGCCTCATAAGCAGCAAGAGGGTCCTTCACATACCCTCTTTTCAAATACTCTAACTGAAGCCCCGAGGGCACATAAGAATCAAGGAGACTCATCGGCCTCCGCTTGTAGGGAGTTTCATAACTTTCCGTCGGCTTTGTTGCATACGCACTGGATATAAAGTTACCCCCAGCAGCATACGGCTTCGATAGTGGACGGTAAATTGGCAGTGCCTTAGGAATATGGGCAAGGTGCGAAGGGGGACCCTTTAAAAGCAGAGGATTTGGTGGAGGCAGCTCGGATATCGACCCGTGTCGGGGATCTTCCCTTACAGGAGCACGAGATGAGTAATACCGAGGAAATCCAGGGCTAGACGGCCTGGTGTAAGGTACTTCAGTATGAGAAGAGTACTCTTTAGGACTTTCAATTTCATTCTCCTGTACTTCTTCAACATTGTTTGTTTCGGTGTATTGTTGATTTTGGTAGTAGCCTTTTGGCAAAACAGGAGGTGCAGCAATTGATGTTGGATATTGAACAATTGGCATTTGGTACAGCACAGGGCCAGTGGAAGCTTGAACGGGAGCAACTGTTGAAGCAGCCGCGTAGCCGACGTAAGCAACTGGCTGCTGAATGTATGTCTTCCCCGAAGGTGCTACGTAAGTTGGGACTTCTATATAGTTGCCTTGTGGCTGTATCGCTTCTGGCGCAGTGGGATAAGCGCTAATGCGACCGACTGCCGGCGCCGCGTACTGGACTCCTGGCTGCGTGTTCGCCGCTTGTTCCCCTTGTTCATTGTAATACTGAGGGACTAGATATATTTGCATCGGATAATTAGATAGATAACCGACCATTGCTTGCTGAGTTGCTGCATGCCCATATTGAGACTTGGGCGTTGGTACCGGCGTTGGCGGTCTTTCCGGCTGCTCCGTAACTGCATACTGCTGAATGAACCTCGGTTGTTGAGGTACTTGATTAGGGCTCTCAAAATATCTGAGCAGTCCATTTTTAAATAAATCATACGGAAGTAATCCTGGACCCGATGGCCCAACGTTGGTTTGTATACGTGGCTCAGATTTGTCGAAATCCTTTTCTTTTTCGCTCTTTAGATTGTCTTCTTCGATGTCTTGCAACTCGATTTTCTTGTCGGCTCCCACGGCGAGTGCAAGGACGCATACAAGGGCAACCTGAAAGTAAAAGCGTAAAGTGAAGTGATTGAGGTGGTTGTCCGAGGCGCGCGGCCGGCGCACCACTTGACCAAACATGGCCCGAAGAGGCGTGCCGCGCGCCTGCTCGCGCTCATGCTCAACAGGTGAACGGCAAAAAATAGATTGCAGCCTATTACGAAACCAGTTAGCTTTATGGAATAAGTACTTAGAAACGGGAGCTAGCTTTTACTCGTAATCTATGTGGTTAAAAGATTCCAACGCTTTCGTACATGCATGTTACATGCGGTCGCAGTAACCCGTCGCTATGTCATTATTGTTACATTTTCGGCGCGACGTAATCAGCTTCTTACCTCAATGGGCTGACGATACTGATGGTATAATTTCGCAACTATTTAATCTTAGGCTATTCCAAATACTTGTTGGTTAATGTTAATTATATTTGCCAAGATATTTAAACTTATATTCTGCAATGATTGATGTGTGTGAAATTAATTCAATTTTCTAAAGATAACAAGTCAACGTTTGAATTTTAATTAAAGTGAAACGAAATCGTCTTTTGTTTTGAGGTTCACATCACATGTAGCGGACGTTCGGGTATTATGGTGAATAATTTACGAGTAGTAATGGCGCTTTCATGTCTTCACGCGTGTTGTCAAAATTTAATGGACTGTACTGCTGCTGGAATGACACCTCGTATCAATTAACGTTTGCTCGCGTCAGCGCACGATGCCGTTGATTGGTCGACACGAAAATTACTAATTTGCACGCCGCGCAACCTGCCGCGCTTGTTAGAACGCGCGTAACCTCTTCATCATTACTAACTTCGCAAAAAATATCCCTTTCAACGTGAGTATTAGATAATATTTCACGGATGATGACAGTAGTAGTGAAAACAATGAGCGTTCAAGAACTTGTTTTATTATATTTTTGCATTTCATATCCTATACACGTGCGTACAAAAAAGAATGAAGCCGCTAGATAGCACTTATTACAAGATTTCATAGCAATTGACCACACCAATGTCAATAATTGTGTAAGTGTTCATAAAAAATAAATGCATCGGAATTTTAAGTAGTGTTTTTCTCAATGGATAAGCGTAATCGAATAAACGCATTCAAAGCACTTAACCGTAATAATAAAATAAATTTCATACTATATAGATTGCCATTAAATCCCACGCTTAAATTTTATAAACGCAAGTTGTAAACAAGATGGAAAAAGAACTTGTTTGTTGCCTCAAAAGAGCCGAATTTACGCAACAAGTTAAGGTCTTCTTAAAGTTTTTGTGTCAACGAGTGTTACACTTAAGATCGTAGGTCGTTTTGAACCTTTATAATTTGACATTTTACGTGATGTGCTATAAAGTAGTTTACGCTGTTTATGGTCAGCAATGACAGAGATTACGTCTTTTGTGAAAGATACTAAAACGTCGCAATTTTAAGATTACCTGCTTCATAATAGCTTCCAAGCGGAATATACTGTCATACGCATAATAGACGTAAGTAATAGAACTTAATTGCCTTGTCAAATTGCATTCCTAGGCCAAAGGGTTTCTAAATGGATTACACGATTCAAGTCGTCGGAACTAATCGCTTTTATAACACAATAGGTACAATGAGCGGTTAAGCTAGTTAAATTAATATTAGTCCACGAATTTATCCTGACATAGGTATTAACAAGTGCCAAAGGTGTTAAGTAATCCAGTTACATTGAGTAAACTGCAGAGTTTATCCTGCGTGATATGTTTTACCTACTTCCTAAATCAGCGGTATTAAGATCAAGAACGCATCGTGTGGCGAAATTTGGTGAATCAAACCACGGTTCCTTTTAGACAAAGGGCTAGATGACTGTTATGCCAAATTGTTTTTTTACGAAGGGTCAGAACTATAGCTATGCTATGGTGTTTTGTATGAAATGGCGGCAGCCTAGCAGTGACGTGACTCCTTGGTACTATTAAAATTAAACATCCTCTTCCATCCATCCATTCCACATTTAACGTAAAAATACATACTCGTAAAGAAAGGCTGAATTAGAAATGGCGTAAGATTGTACTTGCGTTACATCATAAGAGATTGGAAAAGGTTTAGTTATACTTTCGTATTAGAAGCCGGTCGGATTTAGTAATTATGATGTCACAAACACAACATAACGACTAAATCAATAGTCAACTTGAAGATTAATTACGAAATATTTCTGGGGTCCTAGTGAAAAAGGGTACAAGTCGACTTAACTCGTAATAAAAAAGGGTATTTAAATGAACGGAGTATACTAGACTTAAACCCTTTTTCACCTGATCTTCAGAAGACTTATTCACTAGGACCCCAGATTTAAGAAAGTCTCCTCAACAGCAAAAACATGGCGAGGTAAAGTTTACATTGAAATTTGTTAGCCTCTTCTTCGACTGAAGTCTTAGCATTGAATTGTTCCAGGGCCTGTCATTTCTTTTAGCCTATCTTACTTTTAATTTTACCAACATTACGCGAAAGCCTCATTAAGTTGAGATTCGTTTAACATTTCGGAGTAAATAACAGTACCTATAAAATTATTCATTAATATGTATGTATGTATGTAAGTAAACACTATATGCAGTTTGCTATATATGCAGTTTGTTATAATTTTTTCATCACACTTGCACGTAAACAGTATCTAAACATACAGGTTAACTTGGCCGCAATGCCCCATATAAAACCCTCGAGCTTTCTTTTTGTCATGAAACCCAAGGTCGGTAAGTAATTTTTTTTTAATTTATTGCACATCACACAGCTCGTGCAAGTTCAAGCAAGGAGTTTACACGCAATTGAAAAGTTGTATTAAAATGTTATCTAAACAAGAATTTCATTGCAATCTCGCTACATGTTACTTAAATACTCAACTAATGTTCTTAATAATCAATTTTAATAGTTTTTTGTATCAAAACTTCGAAATTATTTCATTTTTTTTACACTCCGTCATGGCTGTATACCTACGTAAGTATTTGCCCTTATCGTTTCCGAACGAAACATTTGTATAATCTGTGGTGCGGGCAAAAAGTCCGCCACCCGCTTAAAAAAAGTTCACGTATTTCGTAATAATTGTTGTGCTGACTTGTGTATTCATAATTATTTACATTTTGTATTTAAAGACAAGTAAAAAAAGTTATAAAAAATGTCATCGTCGTCGTCGTCCGATGAGTGTGATTTAAATGCAACACCGCCAGCAGCAAAAACAATTAATGAAAATCTTTTACCGGAGAAGTCTAAGGACCGGTATATAGCTGCATACGACCAATTTATAAAATGGAGAAACGAAAAGAAAACAAGTTCGTGTTCTGAATATATTTTATTTACTCGCAAATGTGATGAAAAACATTGTATGTTTCACGGGCGGTACGGGAATTACGAACCTCGACTCAGAAAGCCCTCAGTCTTCGACTTCGGGCTTCTACTAGAGCCTCGATCGTAATTCCTTACTTACCGCCCTTAATACACAATGTACTATTAAACGCTTAGGCCCGCTTGCACGTAAATGTTAACCCTAGATGAACCCCAGGTTAACAGGGTAATTTGTTAAAATTGAAAGTTCTCAATGAATCTGACATTCTTGAATAATTTTACCTGGAGTTAACCTAGGCTATGTACGTGCAAGCAGGCCTTAAATTCAAATTTATCCAAGTTTCTGATAAAAAGTGAAACGTGAGAAAAAAGTTATTGAGTCACGTACACAAAAGTAAATAAGACGGTTGACCTGTAATAAAAACCACGAGTTACCTTTAACTTGCTACGTAACAATTGGAATATTTTGGAAATCATTTCGTTAGCAAATATTTGCGAAACTGAATGGTCATGTCTTTTGCTACGCGGAAAAAGTACTCGGGCGGGATAGACTAGAACAGCACGGGTAGCACAAGTTGTATTTTCTCGCTTGTCGCTCAGTGCGTCTCCATCGTTACTGACTAGATAGATAGAGAGATCCGAGCGACAAACAAGTCGCGGGCAACTTGTGCTAGCCGTGCAGAATGCCTTCCGCGGCCGTGTTCAGACTTCATTCAGGGAGTTAAAGCTTATAGTAGGAGATCTGAATAGGAGACGACCTGTTTATTCGATAAAAAGTATTTTATATCAAATTGAATATGGTTAATATTATATAGCCAATAGGTTGACTGAAAAATGTCAGTCCAGTACAGTCCATAATTTAAAAAAAAAGAACTTTTTTTTTAAATTGCTATTGATTGTTTAATAGACCAATTACATACTAATCGAAAGTAAGAAGCCTATAGTATGCAAACGTTAGGTTTAGTGCAAATTATTTTTTCTTTTCTTTTCTTTTTTAAATTTGGTATAAAATACATTTTATCGAATAAACAGCTGGGTGAAGGTCGTCCCCTATTCGGATCTCAGACCATTACAACTTTTATTTATAAAGCGATAGATAGATGATGGGAGATGAGAATGTGGACGAGATGGAAATGTGGACGAGATGAGAATATGGCCGGATAAGAATGTGGACGAGATGGAAATGTGGATGAGATGAGAATATGGCCGGATGAGAATGTGGACGATATGGGAATGCGGCTGGATGAGAATGTGGATGATATGGGAATATGGACAAAGTGAACTTGAGCTGAAAAAGGCGCTACGTCTTCCAGTTTTTCTGACTTTACGTACATCATGTATAGAGATTACCAGGGCAACAGAACTTACTCTCGCAATGTAATAATTTGCTGAGAAGAATACAGGCAAAGAACTGTCAACAAGATGGTATTTATGATATCATTATTTTTTATTCAAGTTCAGCCGATGTCAAAGATATGTTTACATATTTATACTTTATTTCAATAGAGTTAGGTAATCCATTTATATAGGTATATCTTTGACGTCAACCGTACAGCTATTGTTAAACCCTGTCATTAGAATTTAATAAAATAAAAAACTGTCTTTAAAAACGCAAAAATAACTTCTTTTAAAGTGGTAGGTATAGGTCAGTCCAACTTAAGTCGGCTTTTGGTTAAAAAGGGCAAAGTAGCAAAGTTAGGGTATGAGGAAGAGCTGTACTGCACTGTACCCAAATAAGACAGAAGGCTAATGTCATGTTGTGGAGGTAAAAAAGCAAGTAGAAAAAAGACAAAATTGGCAATTACTCCACCGATGAGAGCCTAGCTCTTAAGTTCAATGATGATCAAGGTTAAAAAGTTAAATACATGTTACATAAGTAATTGGGTTTTTAGAGCTCGGTTTTTTAAATTTTATTTAGTATATTGGTGCATATTTACCTATTTAGATGTTAGTATCGTTATAAAAGGATTCCCATTTCCCATTTGATTCTCGATGAAATAACCACGATAGGTGAGTCAGCCAGTCACCGGTCAAGTGCGAGTTGGAATCGCGTACCGAGGGTTCCGTGAGACTACACAGTAGGCATTACCTATATTCGGATTTGAGCCCACGTCAAACTTAAGCATTTGAAAGTACTTATTCTACAAAATACGATCCATTTGGTTATTCAATACATCTGAAATTATACCTTAACTTACTGACTTTAGTACCCTTTTTGTCATGATATGGAGTTTTAATCGTGAATTTGTAAGACTTTAAATAATTGAATAACAATTAATTTACATTATACACCGGTAAGCTTAAAGTTTATGGTCAATATATTAAGAAAATAATAAGTATGTTTAAGCACCGTGGTGTTGTTATTGGATAATTATGGGTTTTTTATGAGTCTTTTAATATTACAAGCACGGTTGTATCTTTGGACTCATTACCAATTTATTTAAGATAAGTAATCGATAATTACAAAATGGCAATTTATTTATCTGAAACTGTGGAAGTATTATTTTGATGCGAGTTATGTATAAAACCAACCTTAAATTATTGTCAAAAATATTACGTCAACGTAGTAAGTTTGCAACGATTTCGTAAGATCCGCTGCCTGGTCTATAATGTACTTATAAAGAACCTGCAATGCAAATCCACTAGTCTACAAAATACAGAACATATTTATCTGTTAGGTTAAGCTGACAAATAATTATTTGACTAAAAGGAAAATATATTCACAATTGACAATCATTACATTAAACTGTTTAGATAAAAAATGGATCACGTTGCCTATTTATCGATTGCTTCCTTTTTCGTGGTATTCCTGATTCGACATATTCTTGTTTGGACACATTCTTGATTCCTCGTTTTCCATTTTCGACATATTCTGCAATACCACGAAAAAAGATCAAAGGAGGAAAGTAATCTATTTAACCCCTAAATAGTTACAGCATCCATATAATCAGTAGTAGCAGTTTGAGCATTTTACGTGTCCAACACTTTTTAAATTGGACTGTCGCGACAACATTTCAAGTACGATAATTCCATACATATAAATATATCATATTACATTACCTACATACATTGTATATTATCGCACTGATCTTGCTTAGTATAAATAGGTACGAACATTTGTGAGTGTGTGTGTGTGTGAGTAAGTATGTTTGTTACTCCTTCTCGCTAAAACGGCTCGACGGATTTGGGTGAAATTTGCATTGGAGATAATTTATATCCTGGATTAACATATAGGCTACCTTTTATCCTAAAAAAGCTCTTTTCGTGGGATGGTCAACGCGGACGTAGTCGCGGGTAAAAGCTAGAGTTTAATAAAAAGTGTCGCCAAATTCCTCGGTAAAATAAAATGAAACCTAAGTATATATTTAAGAAGGTTTTTTAGCGTATTTAATATATTAGGAACTCTAAATTATGTTTCCAAAAGTTAACTGTAAATCATCCCAAACATTGAAATACCTGCATGTAATTGAAACCGATTGTGTGTATTCTAAGAGGAAAGCATTCAAATTAAATCATGTTTGTATTAAGATAAGGTTCTTTGTGAATTTAATAAAAAAAAGAATCCTTTAAATGGCTAATATTCAATAGAACCACTAGAATCCACCAAAGTAGGACACACATTTAGAATCTTAAGTCAGTAAGGTAACACCAACGACAATGTTTCCTAATTGACTTACGTTATTATTAGTTTTTTTTTTTATTCAACAACAATATCGTAAAATACTTAAAGTAAACCAGAACTACCTAATTAAAAGGTTGAATACTTGTTACTTGCAAGTCTTGACTTAATGTATTATTAAAAAAATTAGTCAGCCTCACCTTTTTCAGAAGCATCTTGAACCGGAGAACTTGCGTCACGAATCCAAAAAACGTTCCATACGTTCACAGAACATAAGCACTATTGTCTATGGTAATGCACTTCAGTAACACCGCACAGCTGGTCGCGAAGTCATAGGTTCACCATGACGACGTCAACTGCGCTCTGTCTTCATGTCCACCGGTGGCCAAGCAAGCGAAGCAGTTGGAAATCCTATAATTTACAAAGCCACTGGTTAAATGGAAAATCATTGACTCATCCAATGACCACACTCGCTAATTGACTGTTAACGTCGAGTTTCATTTTAGACATAAAAAAAAACGCGGTAAAAGTGACAGCTGTCAAAAATGAAATGTAACCTTTTTTACTGAAGATATGTTTTAAAGAGTTCATGAACCTAATGTTCTTTTTTATTTCAAATATACTAACTTTTTTAATAACCGGTGAACCGCGCAAATGCGTTCGGCCGGCTGCCCGGTTTGTAAGTGGTCGCGCGTATCGGCTGTTGTGTTGTTAAATACTGCACTACTCTACATATTGAAGTACAGAAAGGCGAGCGTAAGCTTCTCCGGAACGAAGATATTACGATGTGACGATGTGTTAGGTTACATGCAATCCGGAGGCTTTATGTTAGACTTAAGTTTACTCTAAACTTTGAAAGATATATGTGTTCATCAACGTGTTGGGTAAAAACCGGACAAGTGCGAGTCGGACTCGCCCACCGAGGGTTCCGCAAATGATAGGTACGGTTAACTCAATTCAAAATTTGTACCACCGTTCCTTGCATAAAGACCCTGTTTTTTTGTAATTTAATTAAAAATGTACAGATTTCAGATTTTTCCCTATACTTGTACCTAGTAAAAGACGGTGTTACTTGCCAAATTTCATAGTTCTAGGTCAATGGGAAATACCCTATACATTTTGTTTCGCTCAAGAGTGTCGAAATACACGTTTTTTGCGACATAAACGGCCGTAAATGTAGAACTTTGATTTTTTCACATCTTCTAGGGACTGTAAACCGGAGTATAAATGGTTTTAATTTCAACTCGATACCTTCACGCGGTCCCGAGATAAAGGGTCTTGACAGACAGACAGACGGACATACCGACAGACGGACAACAAAGTGATCCTATAAGGCTTCCGTTTTTTTCCTTTTGAGGTACGGAACCCTAAAAAACACTAATATAATTAAAACTTTGATTTTCTGTGAAGCTTTAAATGTATGCATTTCTTATTTTTCCAACCCTTTCTCCAGTTTATAAGAGTTCCGAGATCAGAACCTTAAGCAAAAAAAAAGGTTCTGGCTTGTCTGTGGGTCTTAAAGCTAAGACCTAATATTCGTGAAATAATGCAGTCTTCCCATAATAGGTCTTAAGAAAATACTGAGGTCAGTTTTACCTCAGAGTCAGAGAGCAGCTAAGTATAAATGCTCTCTTTTGTAGGTACGTCTACCTATTTCGCTACAGACTCTACTCATGTTATTAATTTTACCAATAAATACCATAGGTAATGTATTTAGGAACATAGATACTTTTTTTAAGAATAGAAATAGATAAATGATTATTATTGAACAGAAATAAGGCATCATCATATTATTGATTAAAAGCTTGTGCGATTTTATTCACAAGTTTACGACTTTTTCAGCACACTATAAAGTTTACCTGACTGAAAAAAGGTAACTCATAGGTATGTTTTACAGTTTTAACTTGTTAAAAAGATTTTAGAACAATCTTATTACTCGTATATTTCCTCAACATTCAGGAATTCCAATTTAAAACAATGATATTTAGTAAAACAGATGAATGGTACCCTCCATTGCATAATTTTACAGACGTTAATCGAGACAATAGGTAATTTGCATTACCGGCAATTTAAACGTACTGTAGAACTAATAACCGCAATATAGAATTTAAATCCTGTAATTACTGCGAATGGCAGTTATTACCGGGTATCGGTTAGAAAATAGTTCTATTTACAACTGCTATTATGAAATCAATACTCGAGATCGATTTCGTTTTAATGGATGTGAACAACTACTTTTAGGGATCGATTAGGCTGTTCATCTTGATCCGTCATTGTTGTGTCACAAAGAAAAATAAAAGTCATCTAAATATCACATTGAAATGTAGGCTCATTGTGACATTAAAAGGTGATCCGACGCCTACGGAGTTTAAGTGAAAAGCTTCAAAAAGAAAAATGTGTATTTATAGTTCGTGACAATTGTAATTCGGAACAATGCGAAAAATGTAAACAAATTAGTACTGACACATGACCTCAAATATTCATCAAGAGAGCTTTTAATTAGGATACCTATAAAACAACGTAAGATTTATAGTTATTTAATCTTACACATAATATGAATGAAATTAACGATCTATTGTATAAATCCTTGCAAATACCTCACGTGGTCTTTGAAACAATGCTATTTCGAGTAATAATGGTAAATAGGTTCGTTTGTTTTTGTTTACAATAATCAATTTTGTTTAGGTACAATAGTCAATTAAAATTGGGAAAATTTCAATTGACACAGACTTTAGCATTATTTCGTTTTCGTTAGTATTGTAATTGATATTTGAAACGTGTTATGAATTCCAAACATGAAACCATACTAACATGAACCATTTTTTGTCTTCGGATAATATCCTTACTGTACTCTGCAGGTTCATTTACACATACTTACTTACCGGCTATTTTGAATTAAAACTTCCGCATTATCAGGCATGGTTTCTCGCTTGTTGCAATATTTATTCTTCTTTTATGTTTCGTTTATTAGATGCAGCTGGTACAAGGAACCGATAACTCGTCGCTCCACATTTCAACGCGTTTAAACAAACTATAAATCAGCTCACAAGTTTTTTATTAGAAAGTTCTTAATTTAGATCGATCGAGTTACGTTCAAGTCGGAAAACTCTATTATATCACGAATTTCTTATTTGTTCTGTTATAAACTTTACTTTCAAGAGGCACCTTTTTAACTACTTATAGCTTTAGGACTAGAGGAATCGCAATTTTAAAAAGGTAACTATTGTAGAATTCCGTCAAAATGTAATAAATTGACTTTATGAATCGCTTTGAGCTTTCGTCAACGTCATATTAAGTTCATATTTTCGATCTCTATTTGAATAATACTTTTAACGCTATACAAGTATAGAATTACCGATCACCTACTCGTAACAGAACAAAAGAGTGAAAATAGTTAAACCATCTGTAGACTCGGGTTACTAATTATGTTTTATAATTTACATAACTATCGCCAACCTTTTTGTTTTAAGAAAAACCCAATGTGCGTGAGAGTTTTCTATTTCTACTCAAAAACATATTTGGGATCTCACGTTCCCCTTAGCCCATGTAAACCTAAAATGTTAGAATAATGTTTTAACACAAATTACTCACAATTTAAATACCACTGAGAAAATTATTTTTTATTGAACCTCGAGTGATTTCCATGTATATAAGTATTTATTTCTCCATGTAAGCATATTTATCATTGCCTAGTATCTATAGTAGGTACAAGCCCAGAGTTAAGTTTGGGACTAGGTCAGTTTGTATGAGATTGTCTCCTATTATTTATATTTATCCCGTGATAACACTGTTTCCAAGCCTAACTGACCCATTCTTACATTGCTTTGACATTGCAGGGCATTGCACTGGGCTAACGTATCAGAAACTAACTGCCGCACTCAGAGACGTCAATTAAATTTAATGCTTGTTTAGTGACGTGTTTTCTTATTCTATTGCTGTAGCAAAGAAAGTGACAGGAGCAACTTTAATCAAGCATTAAATTAAATTGACGTCTTTGAGTGCGGCAGCGGCAGTAAGCCACCTAAGGCCCGCCATACAAAGAAGTTTGCTAATGGAATATGAACATATTGTAAATACCATAATGTCAATGTTCTAAATCGATTGTCAGTCATAGAACAAAGTAAAATCCATTTTATCTCCTTTGCAATGGATCATTATTCCAATGGCCGAGGTTAAGCTAGGCTTTAACGAACATTCGAACTTAGGTAAATATAAAGTTTGTCATTTCAATCTCGTTCACATTCTTATTAAATCTACATCTCAATTTAATTGCTAACAGTTTTTTTTATGTTATTTTTATGTTGCAGAATATTCATAAATGTTACGTTACGTCATCAAACCCTTTCATTCTTCTTCTATTAAATACATTATATGTAAAAAATACGTCTTAACAAAAGCTATGAAGCGGCAAAAGAGATTTGATGGCGGTTCTTATTAACGACATTAGACGTAGATTACGGTAGAGCACGAGATTATGCAAAATAATTTACATTGCTAAACTAAAGAGATTACGACTTGGACCATTTTGAGGATAATGTTGCAAATATTGAGGGCACATGAAACGTTTGGAAATAATTTACTACATATATCGATGATGTTATGCTCATTATTATATTGTTCAATCGGCTTAATGGAAATGAAACCCTGACCCACCATAGAACCGTTTCACAGTGACATTTTGTCTGACAATTCTGAAGATTTGATTTATAAAGTTACAGTGTCACACTTCTATGGTGGGTCAAGATTTTATTTTTCCGATTGTTCAAGATACAAAACAAAACACAATTTTAACATAAATAAATATCAGGGGACAATCTCATACAAATTGGCCTAGTCGAAAGTAATTGTACTACGGGGACCTACTAGCGAGAGACACACTTATACAGAGAAATACATACTTAAATACATGGAAAAAACCCTAGACTCCGAAACAAATACACACAAATATTTTCACATACCGGGAATCGAACTCAGGATCGCTGGCTTCATAGGTAGGGTCACTACCAACTAGGCGGAACGCGTCGTCAACATAATAGGGATATACTATAAGCAACACTAACTGACCATTTTGAATCTTACCACAGTAAAGCGGCCTGCACACGTAAAGTTCGGACCGCGGGAAATGCCACGCGCCCCGTTCCAATCTTCGTTCTGAACCGGACGTGTAAACGCAACTGCAATAGTAAAATAGTAAAAAATTTACGGTTCGGAACGAAGATTGGAACGGCGCGTGGGGTTTCCCGCGGTCCGAACTTTACGTGTAAAGGCCTCTTAAGGCTCACTAGTGGTCAGTTAACAGTGATGCAGTTAGAACAAAGGCGGATATTATCATAACTGTGTGAATTATATGAAGACAACTTAATACTTTAGAGATAATTTTCTAGACATTAAAATTGTACAGTCACCAAACATAGTAATTTATCGAACAGTGGGCTCAAAAATATCTGGAACGCTCTTATTTTTCTTGAAATAGAGACGTGTCAGAAATTTTGTGCTGGATAATATATTATTTCCATACTTTTCATCACAAATATAACTCGTAAGTTAGGCCACAGCAATACCAGTAACTTAACCTGTAATCAGACCTTATTGGCCATAAAGCATACCGTACGAATTAGCAAACCTTTTAATGGTAATGAGTTACAGGATATTGTGACAGATACTCGTTAAGTTACTGTAAAAGACTTCAAATTAACTAAATCTATAAGTTTGAGGATTTATGGCTATTTGCGATTGACATGTTTATACAGGATGTATAACGCGGTTTTTTAATTCAGAGTTCTTGATTTAATTTATACTTAGACCTACATCAACATGAAAAATTGTATTTAATAAAAATAATGAACGTGTTTTACTATATGTGTGTATCCATTCCACGGGGTGTTGATGTTTCGTGACAGATTAATTTATATCACAGTTGTTGAGCCGTATAATCTATTTTGATACAGTGTAATATCTACATTATCTTTGCTATCGTATCACTAACAACCAATCAAAATTAAACCTAAATACTGAGCACATATGAGTTGTACTACTAATGATTGACTGTACTATTAACGTTGTAAAAAGGCTAGTAAAAGTTGAATGCCTGAAGTTTTGTTAGTCGTGTTCCGAGGCGTTTGTTTTCATCACCTCGTGCAATTGTTATGTTGAGTTGAGCTTTCACCGTATTCAATTAAGAACTGTTAATGTTGGCTATACAATTAACTATGATGAAACAAATGGTGGACAATATGCCTTTGTGTTTATATATTAAAAGTGTCAAATTGTAAAACAATTAAAACGCTTTAAAGGCAATTGAAAGAGCTAAGTGCGACATATGAAAAGGGGTTAGGTGACATTACTTTAAAACTTGACTCCCCTTTCGATGCCGAACATAGATGGATACATGTACATAGATGGTTGACTTCATTAAGAATATTGCTTAACAAAATTATGTGAATCGTCATGTTTTATAAAATACAAAAGCTCGAGGCTCGATGTCTTGTAGGATGTTCAAGGGCCGTCAATGGCCTGCTGTAAACCGCCATTTACAGTGATTACTGGGTTTCTAAGCGAGATTTACATAAGTTATAAAATTCTCAGTAACACTTGCTTGTAACTTAACCACTAATAGGACCCCTTGAAATGAAACATAATTTATAATGTAATAAATTCTGCAAATTATGCGGAAATAAATGTTATGAATCAAACGTTTACAGTATATACGGAACATTTATATAAAGTATTGTTATAATTATAACCTCTTCAAGCGATGACAGCGACAAATAAATCGTCCATAATTTTTACTACTCTAGCCTAGACAAATAAATGAATTAAAATAATATTTATGTAAATAGATTCGGAAATAAGCACATTCAAAAAAATTAAGCAGCCTAATCAAAATATGTTGGGTTTGTAAATGATCACTTTACAACTACACAGCTTTAAAGATATGGCATCAAAATACAGGGTGTCCCATGAAATAGTTAATTGTTTTATTAACTCTCTACTCTATTAATTTAATTGATCTATAGTTAAGGCATCATTCAAAAAAATTAAATCAAAACTTAATTGACCCTTAATTTACCCCTTAAATGTCGCCAAAATAGGGTTATTTAATCACATTACGAAACAAAGTACGATATTCGTGTTTCGATGTAACACATATACGATTTCTACAAGTGAGTACAAATCTGAAATTAAGTTTGTGCAAGAACAATAATGCTGGACACTGTGTTTCGGATGCCATTAGATAAAGATTAAAAAGTATTCGTTCCTCGTTTGTTTTTTATATTGTGTGTGTTGCCGCGTTTACTTCAAATAAAAAAGGTCCTATACATTATACACATACACACGTTATAAGTTCCATTTTATATGTGACTAAAGGACGCCAGCGAATTCTTACGCGTAGAATTAGATTTCCGCATCTCCTCCTATTTTAAACACTTAGGGGGATGAATTTCCAATGAATATTCCCTCCAAATTTCAAGTCCCTAGATCCATCGATTTCAGCCGTCGCTCGATCGATCAGCCAGTTTCTTCTTTTATATTAAATTAGCTTTTGTCCGCGTAGAAGTCGTTTATCGCTGCTCCCTCGGGATCTGTCAAATTTTCCGGGATAAAAAGTAGCCCATGTCCTTCCCCGGGACTCAAGCTATCACCATACCAAATTTCATCTAAATCGGTTCAGCCGTTTAAGCGGGAAGAGGTAACAGACAGACAGACAGACAGACTCACTTTCACATTTATAATATTAGTATTGATAGAAAACAATATTCTCATCAATTTTATATGTTCACACTTGTGAAGTTCAAAAATTATACTCAAATACAGAACATGTACGAGGGGTGATCCATAAGTTTTGATAATCGGTTTTAAAAATGGGAAATATATAAATCGTTATATTTTAATTGTAATAAGCGCACTTTCTATATTTCCAAACACCTATTAACGTCATTCAATTGTTTTATTTTACCACTATAAAAATAATTTTCCTTTTGGAGGTCTAAATGGTAAAATTTTGTACCTTCCCTAAGTCATCACCAGCTCGTGATTATTATGTAGTTGTTTTTGAACATTAGTGAATGAGAAGTGTAGTCGAAAGTTAGGGCTAAATAACGGGGACAGCGGTTATCAGTTCTGATCTTTGGTCGATGAGCAGCACCCTTGTCAATTAGAAGGCTCTGAAGCACAATTTCTGACGCAAATTCATTTTTTTTTCTTAATCTTATTTTAAATATTTTCCCATAACTATGATAGAATAATGTTCTATAACTCTCCTAGATTGTTTGAACTCAATTGCTTAAAACTAATGTCACATTATTTAATTGTAGGCCTCAATAATCCTGGAAAAGGCCGAAAAAACCACCCTAAAATTTGGTTACAGAGCTGGAGATAAAAATACCACTGCAATGATAACTTATTAATCCTTTAAATCATAATGATAAATCAAGGTTTCATTTTTAATAACAATATTTTTTATTAGTGTAAAAGAACTTTCTCCACACCGCTCCAAAGTATTACAAAACGAACTCTTATTTTTGCCGTCTTGTAAAATTGTTCATACAGATGTTTTTTGATTAGCTGTCGCAGAAAAACAAATGAATAATGTATTTTTTTTTTTCTCTAATTTAATTTTGATTAGTGCCGTGGTATATTCCACATTAAAAGAATATCATTAAGTGGATGGTTCATACTGATTCTCAAAACTTATTGATCACCCCTCGTATTTGAGTTCAAATACCTTGGCTGGCGTTACTGCTATTGCATTACACATCCTTGCACACGTTTCTCAATCATCGAATTACTTGTTATTAATACAGGGTGACGCAAACAAAGCTGCATATTATCGCCGATGCACTTTTCCCCGCCATCGGTTTCACTGCCGTACTTTCTAAGCAAGTGGAGCAGGGCCGATATCCCTCAATCGATGCGTTCCCTTTTGTAAGTGATACTTGCCGGTGTATCGTTAATTTTACTCTGTGGAGGTTAATAAACTGACTAATTAAGTGCTTTTTTAGGTTTAATCCCAACTCTATAGCGAAAATTACACTTTTTGAGTTAAATATTTCCTAGACTGTCCCCTAAATCGAAATATTGATAAAAACATGTATCTACATATTATATTAAGAGCTATCTAATGATACCATACTCGAGATTAAAATAAAAAAATACCTTTTCCTTAAATGTACGTAACCCGAAAAAAAAAATTTTTTTTTCTTATTTTATTTGACAACTTTGTCGTGTTGTAACTATGCCAAAATACAGCTTTGTAGTACAGTCAACAGCATAAATAAGTGATCATTTATGTACCTTGTCACTTTAACGTCGTGTTTGAAATGTTATACAATATTGTGAAACGATTGAAAGCGACAAAGTACATAAATGATCACTTATTTATGCTGTTGACTGTACCAAGGAGCCTTAAACTAGACCGCGGCAGACGGACAGACGGACACGTCGAAACTATAACGGGTTCCTTATTTGACTTCGGAACCCTAAAAACGGGCTATTGCAACCAAATGAATAATAATTGCTGGGCATTCCATATCATCCAAACACTGTAACTTTCTATTACAAACATTCTAATCTATATATATAAAAGGCTAAACTGACTGACTGACATATCAACGCACAGCCGAAACTACTGTACCTAGAAACTTGAAATTTGGTACAGGGGTTCCTTTCATGATGTAAGTGAGCACTAAGAAAGGATTTTCCCCAACGGGAAAAAATGGGGGGAGTAGCGGGAGATTAATTCTACGCGTACGAAGTCGCGGGCGTCCTCTAGTAACAGGATATTTCTCATTGTTGACATCAATTAATAATCTGTCATTTTGATGGTAAATAAGTGGTTGAGGCATGGGCGTTGACACGTCAGTCACATAGTTTTATCATCATACTGATTTAATGAAGTGGTCTGGACTCTTTCATGTTAGTCGGTGTAGAGACCTAATGACAGTCATTTTAGCATCATGAGCAATAACAGTGACAGCGTGTGGTTAGACTTATTTCTTCAACATAGTTTGATGTTAACCTAGCCTAATAATTTTATGTAACGCGTCACGCATCAATTTTGATGATTTAATAGACCAAAATGGAAAGTTTATGCTGAAATTAATCATGGTCAATGCGGATCTCGTGAGCGCTTTTTTACATTAAAGCTTGAGCTTTGTGAGAGTCTTAAAGCGGTTAATTAGTAGATTAGCGATTAGGTAAGCTCATCAAACTTAAAAATATACGTCTAACATTTTGGCAGTTAGTAATAAGTGGTTTTAAGGTTGTAATTTCTAAAATTCAGTGCTTAAAATGCTACTTTATTTTGCTATTAAGGTTACTCTTGGAAGTTGGAGACGATGTTTTGATACAAGAAACATCCGCGTTTGGTATTTACTTGTCACATCCAGGTATAAATTTGACCATATTAGTAGGATAAATTAACTGCGTACAATGCAATTTTTTAGTTATTGTTAATTAATATGCACTATATGAGCAGTGTTGATCTTCTTTTCTTGCGTTCATAGCTCTTTAGAAGTAACTACAAAAGTTACCGCAGTTGCTGCCAAATCTAAAAACTACAAACCATCATATTTTCTTACCGTGAACATTTTTGAACACTATTAAGATATTTAAACAATCACTTTTTTTCCGAGGTGACATTTACTTGACATTAATTTTTACATTACTTACATCCTTATTAAGTAAAATACAAGCAACATAATTCGTTATTTCAACTGCCTCATCAATTGCTTAAACCTAATCTAGATCCATTCGTTTCGCATGTAAAATGGTATCAAGCAATAGCACGCTTACAAACTTATGAATAAACATTACTTATAACTTTGTATTAAACATAATTAAGAGATCACGCGGTAGCGATAAACGTTTTACAATCGGTCTAAACTTAAATTAATAACAAGTGGATGCAGATCATTTGAAATGTAATTGGTAGTTTATTTTAATTACTCATCTCGAAAAATAACACGCTGTATATTTGTTTGCTTGACGTGTATGTTGGAAATTTTATTTATTATACTTAGAATTTTTTATGACTTTAATTTAAATAAGTTAAAGCAACAGGAATGCATATATTTAGAAGATTCCTCAACTCTCCGTCCGGAATGATAAATATAAATATGGTATCAGCAATTTCTTGTACGTACCAGCTGCTGTATCTCGAAATAAGATTTTAAATAGAAGAAGAAATTTAAAAGCAAATTGGATTCTTTTTCATTAGGTACCCATAGCGATTTGTATTGCCAGGAAACCCCAATTTGCGAACTGACCTGTAACCCGATAATTTAAGATGTGCGCTAGCGATTGTAATTTTATTACCTTAAGAACACTATGTTTAAATTACCAACACGCATAAATCTATCATCTCCATAGTAAATGCAATACTAAATTTGCGGAGAAGCTGAATCCAGTTTGAAAGTTGTAATCAGAAGGTCATTTAAAGCTCAGATAGAACTTAAGCTTAAACGCCATTGCATCTAAGTGTACTTATGTAATTGAAGAGTTAAGGTGCAAGATTTGAAGTAGGTACTGTAATGTTATGGTAACACTAAGGGCTGATTTTTCAATCCCCAGATAAAACTATCCGTCAGTTAAATGTGTTACAATCTTTTTCTGAAGTCATATGAAAGAAAAGGACAGAGCTAAAATTTACCTTCCGGATACCTTTATCTGGGGATTGAAAAATCAGCCCTAAAGAAAGTTAAACACGTACCTATTAAATTATAATAAATTAAAATTGGAAATATAAGCGCCGCAATACCTGAAAAACTACATTTGAGTCTTATTAAACACCTGTTTAATGTCTTCTACTTGTCTTCTTCTTCTTCTAAATTTGTCAAGAAAAGTAAAAGAAGAAAGACTCAAAACATAGAAATATGGGGAACGACCGTTCATTATATTGCTCAGACGATGTCTAACATAGGCTTTTGGTGACTCCTGTAGGTCTATTCGTTGACGTTGCGTTGAAGTTTAACCAAGTTCGAGAAATGTCCGAACAGATGATGTTCACGCGCTGACAATCAACCAGCACATCTTTGCCGACGCTCATCCAAGCCCCAGTTTTGTAATGGGCTGATATTAGGAACCAGAGGGCAATGAACATTACGGTATATTGGAGCTGATCTGATGGTGGACTCGGAAAGTGGCAACCGGATTTCCACCATTCTTAACGTAGAGCCACCGAATTAGGGTTAGTTAGTTTGGTCTCGATAAGCAGGTGATGACTGTAGAAAAATGATCAGTCGACAAAAAGCTTGTCGTTTTTTTTTAAATAACTAATGCACTGTTCGGCGTCAATCAAATAAAGAGCAAGGTTAATAAAGATCAAAAGCGGCAAACCATTACTCAACAAATTTAAAAGAAAACAAACACCGTTGACTTGAGATTGTTATCCTGCAGTGTCGGCGGGGGCGTGATAAAAATAACACCTCCGATAACCAACTTGACAGGGTCAAGGGTGGCTTCAGATCTAATCCGATTGGGCAACAGACACAGGTAGCTGATCGATCGTGATTGTTTAGCAGGTGTTTTAAATTTTGTTTCTTTTATTTCATTTATTAAGAAAGAAACAAGTAGGTAGTGATGTGATTTTGAAAAGCCAACACATGAATGATTGAATAAAAATTGGGTTTATTCGCATTTTATACACTTTCACAGATTTTATAGTAATGAAAATTTTCAAAGGTAGGTGCCAAACCACCCAGAAATAGGAGCCCAGGCCGCCGCGGAGTTCCGTCGATTTTCTGCGAAAGTGTATAAAATGCGAATAAATCAAAAATTGATGTGGAAACCATCGTTTACATATGTGTACCTACATATGTGACAACTTTAACCGTCGAGCTACTCAAATCCTATAACTCTGTCGTAGAAAGTTAATGATTAATTTTGGTCGTTATTTCTTTCTCGTGAATTGACGCTATCATTACATAACAGGGTTCTAAGATGGTTTCGGAATTAAAATAGTGGTTAGTGCATACGCACAAAGACTGAAGGGATCTAGCTCTAGCCTGCTATAATATACGTTTGAGTCCGTGGTTAGTTTTTAACATAACCAGCATAGTTTGATCCCAAGTTAGCAACGAATCGCAATTGTTCATATTTCTATTTGGCACTTTCATGGATGATCTGTTGAATTGATTTTAATGAAATTTGATTTTTACTTGGTTTGAACCTTAGAATAAGATCGAAGTGGAAGTCAGGATAAATGTTTTATACCCGCACGTAGAAGCATCAAAGGTAAGTAAGGAAACGTAAGTCTATAATTATAAATGCTTAATCAAATAGATGGTCATAATCTCTAACGAAGTTAACCCTTTTGCTATAAATCTCCTTATAATATGTAGTGTAATGGGCGGGAAGTATCATAGGTAGGTAGTTAATGTTTCTCTGCCCTCCTAAATAAAAAGGACGCATATGCAATTTAATGGTCATAAGAAATAAGGTCACTAATACATACACAGTTCTGCGAGACATACGTCCTTTTCTCTAAGGAAGGCAGTTCTAAAGTCGTTAACAGCACGCTAGCAAGACTTCTCAATTAAAACCTTCCGATGATAGTCGTTACTTCTCTGGCGGCCGTTCCCAATATTCTAACTGCGGTTGGATTTACTTCAAGTTGTACTGACTCAATTGGTACGTGGAATTTTAACTTGAGAAGTCGATATCGATGTCTGTCGTTGTGAGTTGATATCTATCGAATCTTACTCTACTTTTTGTATGAATACTTAGGATTGTTTTATCAATCGTTCGATCAAATGTAAAAATTTGTTTTTACATATGAACCTGCTATAATTTAGGTTTCGTTTTGATTACTCCTTCTGTTCTTGGGAATGGACCAATATTAAAAAAAAAAAGCAATTATTTTTTTTATTTCTTCTTGTCTGCCCAACAAACTGTTTGCAAAATATTTTAACTTATATAAAAATTATATTGCCGTAAAAACCAATACAACAATAGGTATTTTATATACAGGCCGGGCCTTAATTGTATGGGCATTTTAAGTATAAAATAAAAAAATAAACATAAAACTAATGAAATTTCAATTTCAATTGTCAAATTTCAATTCTCTTTTAACTTGGGCTCTATTCTAATCGTTAAAACCTTTTCGCTTTTGACATGTTATCATAATTACTTTTCACCCGGCCTCCGTTACTGTCAAGTAAATAAGAGGTATCTATGTACGACAACAGTACAGAAGCAATATGGTTTTGCCGAGTGAAAAAGAGCCTCTGTTCTACAGTAAGCTTTATAGTCCCTTGATAAAGATCGATCCTTTTCTTTTCTTAGTTACTGTGAATATTATAAATATGAACGCCAATGCATGGATGAATATTTACAGAAGAAAGAAAGAATAGAACAAGAGCGTCTTAAAAAACTATTACAAAACTGAATAGTGTAAGGTGCAAGTTTACATTACACACAACATCAAAGCGTTAAGAGAACGCGTTACTAATTTTACTGTGCGTGTAGGACATGATTATGCGCATGTTACTAGTGACCGCGTATAACGAACTGATGTGTACTTGTGTAGTGTATGTCAATCAGCTTTTATACCTGTGAATGTAAGTAAGTACGCAATGATAGCATACGAGCATAGGGCAATCGGGTCTAATGGTAGTTCACGTGTTGGTAAAATTTACAAAGAACGCTGTTAAGATAGGAGAATAGGAAAAGATAACTGTTTGTGGACCTTTTGCTCGCGCACCGCTTAGCCACCACGCAGCTTGTATTTTTTCTCGATTGTCGCTTAGCGCGCTTCATTTGTCAAAAACTAGATAGAGGGTGATTACAAAACGACAAACAATTCGCGAGCAACTTGTCCTAACCATCCTAGTGGAAACACCGCCTAAACCATCAGAGCGTCGACGTTGATAAGTGAGTGAAAAGAAAAAAGTTAAACCAATATGCAATCGCATTGTAACAAATATAGAGCAATCTCGGCCCACTTCAATCAGACCCCATATTACGTAACGGTTATCCAACGGTTCCGGTCGGCTGCAGGCGTGTTTCGGCGGAACTACGGATGTGAAGTTGTTATTCACAAAAAAACGGCACGGCACTCTTCCTTCTGTACCCTTATCATGAGTTACCTTACTCGCTAGCTCTTTTTATTAACCCTATCGCTAAAGATAACCGGATGCTGTTACTCAAATATGTGTCATCCCACAATTATTAAGCAATAAAATTTCAACCCATAACGTTAGTACTGAGGGTTGACACTTTATTGCTAAATAATTGTGGGATGACACATTTTTGCGTAACAGCATCTATTACTACCACTAGGCAATGGTATCTCCCAACCAAAGGTTCTAGCCTACCCGGTTTTTCAACATTTTATCTTATTATAATATTTAGTTACTTAAATATGTATTTCATGTATATATTAATCATCTATACTTTCGATTGTTAGAGCCAATAACATACGTCCTGTATACACTGCAAACTTTTGTATTACAGTTTCGTCACAATACTCAACTTGCTTCGTTTGTCCCGTAACACGTCAATATAATAACGTCAGTGGTCGAGCTGTTACAACTACAAAACTCCATAAACAACTTCCGTTACCTACTAAATACCTCAGCGCAGGTTGTATAACAGGAAAAAGCGAGCAACTTCCCTCTTCGCTAAACGCACTATCCAGAATAATGTTCTTGATTGACCAGTAACTCAACTGGTGACTTTACTGGCCACTTGACTTGCCCATATCATTATGTTTACCTCGTTATATGAAGGATGGAAGCTCTAGCAGGCTCAAACTAAAAGTGGCTGTGGGAAATTTCATTACCTAAGTAAGCGTAAGGCGTATTTTTCTGGAAAAACGATTTCTTAAATAGCTGTTTAATTACGTTTGCAAATTGCAACGAGATGACCGTGACGAGTCCGTGATATTTACTTTTACCTTTCGATTACAAAATGTAAGATTGTGTCGTTTAACAGCCATGTTTATCACCTGTTTTAAATACAGGGTATTTTTTTTACTTAAAATGAGTGTTTTTAATATAACTATTTGCAGTTTTATAAGAATGCAAAGGATAAGAATGAGGAAATGAAAGTCTAACCTAGCATAATCGTTAAACCTACTTGTAAGATGTAGGACTTTTATTAAGTAACATTTTACAATTAATAGCTTTTGCAATTATGCGTTACGATTCGTCAACATCGCTCATATATATGAGCTCTATGTAGACGTAATAAGAGATGATTTAGCACTATCTCTCGATTTGAGTTCGTTAAAAAATAGATGAACTAACCGGTCCATGGAAACTTGTAGTACATCGAACAAGTTTTGGTATTTATTTTGGGCTATGTACAGGCTGCTCTAATAAAATTTATGGTTACTATTCAGAGTATTTTGAGAATTGTAAAAAACTTTAAAAAAGGTAAAACGAAGATATTTAATTTCATCCGTTTTTATTAAAAGTAGCGTAATACCGGCGACGATAATATCAAGCTGTATTGAATGATAGTTGACCACGTGGTTTATCGTAACGCATGAGAATATCATCCCATACATTTTAAACGATACAAAATAAAAATGTTAGTAACGTTTGCATCTTGACTAGGCCCCCAGAAGTACATAAGTAAGGATAATTGATTGAGGTTTTAATACACACGGGAAATCAAAATATTAAACGATACCAAATTGTAATTTAAGACAAATGGGCCATAAATTAAAATATAATTTTTTAATTGAATATTTTTAAAATTTAACGTTTGACTAATAAAAACTCGACCATAAAATCACCCATTTCCAGAGCTTCCAGCTATTTTCATACAATTGCTGTAAACTAAATAACGAGTAAACTCGAGGAACACCCTGTGTTCAGGCAGGTGCGTTCGATTGCTCATCGCATTGAGAATGATACAAATAACGCGAAGGCAATTAGCGAGCGATCTCCTTTCACTGGGCCTGGTACCACAGTTCCCAGATTGTAAACAGTAAGTTACCATCGTCAACACATTTTTTGGTTTTAGACCCTTGTTTGACCGAGACAAAGCGTCAGTTGACAGTCAGAACTGAACTGAAATAATCCGAAATAAAATCAAATCAAATGCATTAATTTCATTACAATGTAAACATTTTTCATAGGTTAGATTGTGGTAGGTAATGAAAAGGGCGCGAGCACAGCTTAGCTGAATTTGAGCTTACCCATGATCAGCCATGGAGAGTCTAGGTACATTAACTACGACATTAAATACTTACATAAAATAAAACTAAGCTTATTTATAAATATAAATGTTGTTACTACTAGTAAGTTTAACATTTAAATTTTAAATTTTATGGAGCTCATTATAAAAGATTCTACACTTGTACATTATTCTTTTTTTTTTTAATTATGTTAATGTAATTATTTATTTATGTTTATGTGTATGTTTTTGAAAGGTATAAAAATTACAATGATACTAATTGGACAAATTAATTTTTTAGAGCATAAAGAAGGAACACGAGCCCGATGACTTTAAGTGTAATTTTTGGTAATTAAATGGTAAATAATTTTTTTTACGTTATTAAACAAACTAATTAACAAAAAACTAATTTATTGCAACAACTCTTGAGGTGTATCCCATTTACTTAAGTATATTACGTGTCCTACCGTTTCTAACCCGTGTACTGTATTGATAGCACCCAACGGTGATAATGTGATAAGAGTTACATCACCCCGGTATTTTATTCTCACGTTCATTTGACGCGTGGTACGTGTGCCACTTCGGGAATTGGTCGAACAACAACATAAATGTGCCTGCTTGTTATGACATGTTTACGTTTAGGCTTAATGGCCTTCGTAATACGAGTGTTTATAGACTTAAGCAGTACCTCTGTGTAATTTTCTTTAATCAATAACGTTGGAAACGTGACCAATTTGTGCTAGTTGATGTATTTAGCTAAGTATACAATTGCTGTCAATTTTTGTTTCATTAAACGTATAAAAAATGCTTTAGTTTCGGGTGTGATGGTAGGTCAAGAGGTAATATTTACTTAGGATTAAATATAAAGGCGTATGACTAGGGGTCTAGAAATAAATATCTTTATTTTTAATTAAGTAACTGCGCCAAAATTAGAGACACCATAAAATAACGCCTTGGCCCAGATCAATTGAAAAAAAAAAAAAAAAAAGTATTTTGTTTGTTTTTGAGTCATCGTGTAATACAAGACATTTCCGTTGTCAAAGTTTGGAAAGCTCTTATTACCTTGACAATAATGTCGGGCTAGTTAAAAACAATACCATAACAGGTCAATAAATATGATTTGGATTTCACCGCGTAGAATAGAGGCGCGGTAATGGCGGCTGAATTAAAAACAATACGATAACACTTCAAAAGCAATATGGTTTAATCGTGTTGAATAGAGCCCCGGCACTCTCTGTGAAAGCTCGATTTCGAGACTACTATAAGTACTACTTGTACTATACTATTACTTATACTGTGCTAGTACCGCATTCAAAGGGCTTGTAAAAGGGAAACCTAGCTGACTTGTATAACTTTATCGTGGTTCAGAAATACTACACTGCGTTTGTAATTCAATTTATACAACATTGCTTTTACGTAAACCATTAAAAACCGGTCAAGTGCGAGTCGGACTCGCGCACCGAGAGTTACGTACCGCCGCACAGTAGGTATTATTATATATTCTGATTTGAATTTGGTTTCGAATTGAATCAACGCGAGCCCAACTCGCATTTGACCATATTTAGTATTTGTTTTTTTATTAAAATATAATAACTTAATAATAATTGACGTAACTAATGTTTATTTATTATTTTAACTTAATTTAATTGTTATGTCTTTCTGCCTTCTTAATAATAATTTATTAATTATTAAAATCTTTAATGTAATTTTTAATTGATCTATATATTTGTTAACTGGTGCGATTAATGCCTAAATAAATAGCATTTTTTTTCAAATTTAAGGTAAATTTACGGAACCCTTAAAAGCCTCGTGAGTATTTATAGAGATATGATATTTTGATATTTAGATTTTGGGAACAATGCCCACTGGTAGCGGTTTGTTAAGGTCGCCGTCAATAGAACTTGCAAAAGATGTAAACAAAACCAAACGAACCAATTCACCATGATTACTCAATAATCACGTACTTTTAAAGATTTTTGAAGGTCTTTGCAACGATTTATACACTAAATCATTATTTTCATATTAAGTTTAAGATGAGATAACTATTCATTATACGTTATTTTTAATAAAAACACGCTTGGTGAATATTTGAGGTTATGTGTCAAACAGTACTAATTTGTTTACATAGTTCGCAAGTTCTATTGACGGCGACCTTAGATTAGTGTAGTTTTAAGTAAGCTTGTAAGTTCGTTCGTTTATAGTATGTGATAATGTAAATTCCTTTATAAGATATTTTATTTGAAAGAAATACTTACCTACTGTTTTAAAATACAACATTGTCCATGACTAATACTCCTGGAACTTTTTTTTTTAACTAACGCGTCCTTTACACGTTTTTATAGTTTAACTTAATCGCGTAAAATTAACATTGAGGTTTTGAGCTAACACTTTAAATCGTTACATTAAGGGCGGATTCGACCAAACTGGAATAAGGTCTTATACCTAGATTAAACGCCGAATTTGTATGGACTAATCTCGGATTAAGTCTTATCGGCCCTAAGTATGGTTGAATTGTCGGGTCAAATAACAATGATAATTTTACGCAATTAAGTAGTGCCAGCAGGTCAAACGCAGGTACGCTTTATCAAATTTCATAATATCGGCCCGCACACGTAAAGTTCTGACCGCGGGAAACGCCACGCGCCGTTCCAATCTTCGTTCCGAACCGTACGTGTAAATGCAACTGTAATAGTAAAATAGTAAAAAAAATACGGTTCGGAACGAAGATTGGAACGGCGCGTGGCGTTTCCCGTGGTCCGAACTTTACGTGTAAAGGCCGCTATTAATTTATCTCTACGTCACAGGTAATAACTTAGACTAGATGATTCAGATAAATCAAATTAAGTGACATAACACACTTTTAAATGTCGGAATCTACTTGGGAGCGTCCCATAATAAGTTTTGTATACCTAGAAATCGGTACTCTGTGATACCGCGATACTATTTGATTTAAGATGTAGAACTATTTTCAACTTTGGTATTATGTAAAGAGTAAGTGATGGCATAGGTAGTTCTGACCGTTTTTACATAGTGTAAAGAATTCTAGGAAAATAAACATAAAGTCATTAACACATGCAATTATTTATTCTGTACAATAATAAGATTACCAACAACTGCCATATATTAATAAATAGCTTTATAACATAAAATGGCAACTGAACACCTTTAACGAGAAACTATATTAAAAGCAAAATAATTGGTAACAAGATATTAAATCTACGCAGTCATTTTAGCTTAGAGTACGATCCACTACGGCTAGTTGCGTACGCGCTCTTGTAGCTGGTGTTGGAGTCAGAGGGAACAAAGTCGCCCCCGGGTGATCCAATCTCATTGTCTTCTTTCGGCAGGCTCTGCGAAATGGGACTCTGTATCTTCTCATACTCCACCGACGGCTGAGGCGAGGATCCATAAGAAAGATTGTATTTCTGCTGCGTATTCGATGGATAATAATTATAAAAACTTTGCGCTGGATTCTGACCCGAATACAAAAGGTTATTGTAATTATTGGGCTGAGCGAGCAGTAGCATGGTCGACGGGTGATTTAAATAAGGCTGACCCAACGACAAAGGCTGGAACTGAGGCACCACATTGTACTGTCCCTGCGGAGAAAGCTGGAACTGCCCGTGTTGGTGGATCTGACTCGCGGGATTAGGAGAGAATAAATTTTGAGGATAATTTAAGTACGGACTCGACTGATAGTTTGGAGGTTGTATCAACAGCTGTATGTTCCCGTTTGCAGATTTAGACGGAATAATTTGATACTTTGATTGATAGCCTGGATTTGGCACAAAGTTAATAGGAACAAATTGTGAGGTGCTCGGTGGAGGAATCAAGTTTATTTGTGGCTGAGGTGAATAGCCTGATGCTTCACTGGTTTGACTGGGGACCGAGTAATACTGGTTGCCTTGACTTGGGTAGAATGAATTAGGCACTTGAGGCTGATAAGAGCTCGGGCTGGCTTGTGAACTGGGATTCTGATAAACTTGGTATGTATATTCTGGCTTTTGGGCTCCTGTAGGGATGGAGTTCAGACTGTTCCCCTTCCCGGCCCCCCTTTTCTTCTGCTCCACGTCCTCGACTTCATTGGCGCACACCAGCGCGGTGAAAGCGACGAACATCTGAAAACACCAATCAGTTTAATGATCCGTCATCGTCAATTCAAGAAAGGCGTGGAACCCCATCAATCAGCTACCTCGTTTATAGCATATTTGCTTTGCGTAACAATCACTCGTAAACGAGTAACAAATCGCCTGTTTATAACGCTAATTTACTTTTAAACGTTTAATAGCATTCTAACTTACTAGGATCCTCTTTGACATGATGGACGTTGCAGCTCTTGGCCACATGTAAATTTACATTATTTAATAGAAAGAAAACGCGTGTTGCGAAAGGAAAAGCGCTCTGTGCACCGTCGCATGGAAAAGTGCACTACTGTATCAAGTTCATGCATTTATATAAGCGGCCGTGGACAACTTTCCTAGCTCCAGATCAGCCGAGGGAAGTGACCGCCCGATAGGTCTTTGTCCGATCGCAACATATCCAGTTTGTTGAGAGAGTGATAGTTTCCTGAAGCCGCGGAAATGCATGCGAAGGTGCGTATATACTGGTTTCATCTGAACCTATAGCCTTTTACTGCTATTAGCTTCAACAAACCAAGTAACTCTTAATTAGAAATACAATAACTCTAAATACAAATCTTAATTTAAAAAAATGTTCCCAAAGTTTTTTTAAATGATAAAGCGTCCTTTGTGGTTACACATTGTATCTGCTGGGAAACCAGAAAGTATAAATCTTTGTCATCATCATCAGCTTGTAAGTACTTGTCCACTGCTGGACATAGGCTTCTCTAAGCGTTAGAAAATAAATCAATAAATCCAAATCTATTCATTTGTTGTAGCGTCGATGGGATATGAAGAAATTGAATCATAATAATAGACCTTCATTGCAGTAAAAAGGTCTGTAAGTAAGGCGAAAATACTACAAGTGAAGGTAGGCAAAAGAAAAAAAAACGAATCGTGAGTCACGTGTGGAGAAGGCACTCACTGTTTCCCAACCATTCAGCATTCCGCAAGGTTGTAAAGCAAAGAATAAAGTGTTTCATGACTAGGTACTTAAACTGGGTTCGTTCAGTAGGTACTAGCTAATAAATACGAGTATTTTTAATTTTGTCTATACTACTTTCCAAATCTAGAAAGAAAAATACAACGTTAAATGCATTTATCTTGATCTTGAGTTATCGAACTAGGAATTTAATTGGTCTAAGTTCTTTTTGGGAAGCGTCTTAGCGCTAAATTTATAAACTGAGAGTTTATTAATTTTAATTATCTGCGGGCCTATTATGGTTGCGTTTATCGCGTGACAAAATGTGGATAAAGCATTCGTCACTCTTGTACTTATATACGTGTCAAAAAGTGATGGATATTTTATCCACATATTGTCGCCCGATAAACGCAGCCATATTAGGCCCCTTGGACTTTTATTTGATGGTAAACTGAACTAATTTTGTGACGGACAATAATTATCCGCACCCTATTAGACGTGTATTATTATAATCTTACTCAGAATGACCACCTGCAGGGCAACTAGATCCAGTTTATGTACCTAATCTACCCAATATCTCACGAACTTTCTACGGAGGCCGTCGAGAAAATCGGACCTAATTGTATGGTGTACTAACTACTGGCCGGCAACGAGCGCGGCACGATAATGTACTCCAAATGATTGTAATGCCTTCAATTTATTAACAAATAGACAGTTAATTGGCTACTTTGGAAGTTCGTGCGTGATTTTGAAGTACGAATTTATTAAGAATTCGGTAATGGATGATCGCGAAGTTTGATAATAGGGGCCATGACCGTACATTGAAACAAATTCGGTGGTAGGGAAGCAGATTTTTTTGCACCAGCATCCTGTCTAGTTTGGCACGAATAAAGTACCTATCAATGTTAAATTGGTACAAATCTTCCAGAAGAAATTCTATCGGTAGTGGAAAAAAGTGTTCAAATCGATTGCCTATATAGAACTCAATGCATAGAGTTAGACAGACAGTAAGTCACTTTATTTAGAAAAGTTGTAGATATGCGTACTTGAGAAACAAAAAAACGTCACTATAAAAATTGTCTCCTTCTTTCGTACTCGTAATTAATGTTTGTGATCCTTGTTATTCCTGTATGGGACAGAACAGGATTGCAAGGAGCAAGAAAAGTAGGTATGGTCCAAAAAGTTAAGGCATTGAGTTTCAATAATGCTATAGCAAATATGACTAATACCTCACTCGTCTAGTCAAGACTTGTGTAACGCTTCTGCTAACAGAAATGTGAAGATTCAGGGGATGTGATAAAGGTCTGCTAATGAACTTGCCTTCGGAACAAAGGCGGCTCCGATGCGGGCACAGCACGGTTCTGTTACGTAACTAGACCGATGTTAAGTAATTGATTCTTTACATTTCTTTAAAATTGTCTTGACAGAGGCGTTGCTGTTTAAACACTCAGTGGCACTTAGCCCGTTACAAAATAGAAAGTTAGATAGATATAAAATGACAAAATATAGATTAACCCTCGAAGATTAAGTAGTATCATTGTAAAAAAAATATGTTTAAAACCGACTGACTCCCATGGTCTTTTACCATCGTCGCGCATGAGACCATTTGGTTCCAAAATAGTCGCACAATCAATGTCCTTTTCTGTCCAATTCAAATATCATAATGACTGTTAAGGACAGAGCATACTTAAAGTTACTTTAGCTTGCGCGTTTATGAATAAGAGGGTTAATGTACATTTTTTATAGAACACCTGTTGCTCACGACGAGAAAGACGACACGTTAGTCTAGTCATATAATAACTCTGACTACAAAATTAGTAGTCCCAGGTTCGATTCCCGTTAAGGACAAATATTTGGGTAATGAGCGGGAGTAGGTATTTGTTCCTGAATCTTGCATGTTTTCTATGTATCTATCTACTAGCGACCCGCCCTCGCTCCGCTTTGGTTTGTGTAAGTTTTCTGTACCACAAAAAGTAACGTCGTCGTCGTCGTCGTTGTGTTTTCGTTTTGTGTTATTTATGGAAATAAACCAAAATTTATTTAGGTACATAAAAACCTTCCGTGTAAAAATATCTAACTGATGATGAAAACCGCATCGAAATCCGTTGCGTGGTTTAGTAGAAGTTAGCGGATATACAGACAGACGCGGAAAGCGACTGTGTTATTACTATGTAGAGATAAATACTCGTATCTACAAATAAATTGTTTATCGTTGTCCTGGGGCCTAAAATGCCTGCGTTCGTTGCGTGACAAAATGTGGATAAAACATCCGTTACTTTTTGACACGTATAGAGGTACGAAAGTGACGGATTCTTTATTCACAATATGCACATTTTGTCATGCGAGAAACGCAACCATACTAGGCCCGCAGTACCGATAGAGCTCAGTTTGTGGAACTAGGTCAATTTGTCTGAGATTTTGCCCTGTTGTTTATTTATTTATTAGGCCTATGTACAGTAAAAGACGGTACCTAGGTAAAGCTATTTCCCTACAGTTTGTACTTCCTCATATTACCTACTCCAGTTAAAAATAGCCGCTTTATAAGCGTCGTAATCACAAATCCTGTACCGCTGCACCCGCCTACCGTCTAATAAACTTTCTAACAAGAAAATTACTACACCATTATATAGCAAAAAGATGTATCAGAATATCCGCATTCCCTTTCATTCATAGATGCACAGAAGTAAGTAAGTAGCTGATTTTTATCTGAGAGCATATCATTTTATCATTATGCGTTAGCATCATTTGAATATCGTTGAAAGTATTATTAAATAGGTACCGACTGCCAGACTGAAATAAAATATGGTGTTATCCTATATTCTACCCTAGCTGATAAAAAAACACTTTTACGGAATTTGTGAAAATATTTCCTACGGACTTAGTTTCACGTGGGGTCAAAAAGTACAGTTATGCCAGTTCCTTGACACCTTTGGAATTGCTAATTGAGAAATCAATTACGTGCCTAGCTAATTACGTGCGCAGAATCCACACAAAAAGTAACGTCTTTAACGAAGTAACAACTTTTAAGCATTCTTTATGTTTCTCCTCTGTACGAAGAAACAATAACTATAGGTACTTTAAATTTCAATTCGAATAAGCATCATTTGTGCTTTACGCAAATTTAAATTTAAGGTATCGCTGTACGTTTCAATCCTAAATATCTAATACACAAAAACTTGTAAACAACCGGAAATTAATAAAACAAGGAAATGGTAAGCCACGCCATCTAGTTTGCACGTATGCGCTTAACTAATACGATCGAGATCTAATCGTATGACACGTAACCGTAACCACCTCACGCTTCCAAGTATCGAAGATAGTTCGTGGTATCGACGATAGATGGCATTAAAAATAATATTTGCGAAAATAGATTTATTTTGGTGACACTAATTATTGCTCAGCTCATTTTCAGTATTTGATTTTCAGTAGGATTACTTAAGATAAAATACTTGTTACTAGAAGTGGATGTTATTCTTAATTATAATGATAATAATAAGTAACAAAATTAATCCCTGCTTCTAAGCATTTCAAAAATCCTCCTTCTAATTCTTATTTCAATTTATCACTAGGTACCTATAACCAGGAACAGGATTTCCGATTTGGATGTGAAGAAAAATTCATTGAATTAGAACGGTAATTAAAAGTATCATGATTACTTTATTCACCAGTAATTATGGGTAGTAAGTGCTTAAGGCGCTAAACGGTCGCTGAACATGCAACAACAGTTAAAATAACGCAAGTGCAATAAAATGGATCACAGTTTAAGTATACATAATATTTGTTCTGATTCTCTTACTATTTTGCCCTTACAAGTGTACTTAATAAAAATGAGTAAATATGGAAACATAGTATGAACTGTTTGACACATAGGTAACCTAAAAAAAAACAAGCATGTTTTTATTTTATAAAACGTTAAATGTGGTTTGGTTCGTTTGGTTTTGGTTACTGTAATAATTTAAAGCCTCAAATATAAGTCATTAGTGTCATTACATATATGTTATTAGTTACTACGAGCTTACGTACAGTCAACCAATTTGAATCCTAGGCCATTATGAAACTATTTCATAGTGACGTAATGATTCAAACCGTAAGAGAATTTTTAAGAATTGAATTAAAATGTCATTTTGACTTAGTTCCATAGTGATATGAATCAAATTTGTTGAGTGTAAGTACCTATACTAAACTAACATACAAAGAGGTAAGGTTATGTAGGATAATGTTGACGAATGTAATATCAGAATTCTATTATGCCAATCTGCCCCCTATTTCCCCATCCCGACATTGACAGGTGACAGATGACATTTCAGTGTACAATGCACAGCTTATATGAAACCCAGTGATGCAAACCGAATGTAAACCGAATTGTCACCTGTTACGTGTCATTGTCAAGATTGTGAAATAGGGGGCTGGAAGGAACCTAATTGTCGGATACGTACCAAGTATGATGAAGAATGTAGCTATGTTTCATTAAGTCGATTTCAAAGTCATATTATTATTGTGAAGTGGGTAAAAACTAAAAGAATATAGTGAGCCGAACCGTGTAAGCAAGTGAGTACCTCCTGACTGTTGGAATAAAACTAGACTTTTCCGAAATATCGATGATGTTATATACCTACATTGAATTGCAATTAAACATTAGCCTAAGTTAAGTACTAACTCCCTTCCCATGTTTTCACCTTCAACCTACCTCAACTACTCAACTACTCAAGGTTTTCTCCCAAAATCAAGCAGAAGTTCAGCAGCTTAGGTTGTAAGCTGTCGATCAGTAACCACGCTAAATAAAAGTAAAGCTAAAGCCCGTCAAGGTGTAAATAAAATCCAATTGATTCCATTTACCAAAATGCACAAAAACCATGACGGTATACCACGATTCAGCAAAAACTTGACATTCATTTCAATGGCAAAAAAGTCGTTATAGTTCCCATAGCCCTTAATCCGGTTCGTCAGCAGCAAGTCGTGACCAGACGCATAATAAGATAAATTCGGAAGTGAGCGCCACTTGTGCCGCAGACCGTGTCGTTGGGTAACCGTGGTCAGCGGGTAGTATTCTTTATGAGAAGTTCAAGATCTAAGATGCGACTTCGATTACCAACCTCTCTCGGGATCGTGTACGGTGTATAGATGGAGTGAATATTCAAATGACGTCGTGTTTTGTCAGATAAGTTCGTATTTATCTTGCTTTTTCAGTTGATTTTTGTCTTGCTTATTGATGGGTACTTAACTGAGATAGCTAGAGCTTATTCGACAGAATACCATGTGTTAACTTTTGTGATCAAAGGAAGCTATCATTCATCATCATTATCATCATCTGTGGCCTTCACCAACAACGGCGAATCGCTGGGTTTTAGTGGGTATTCGTGCCTTTCTCGGTTGGTGTCCCCCCGGGCCCAGGTGGCATGCGTAAGACCATAGCAAGGGACGCTATTGTCGTCCCCCTAGGTAGGTTCAGTGCCATACTGGCCGTGGAGTCTATTAAAATTATATTTTTGGATGTCACTAGGCTTAGCTGAGAGTTATACCATTTTTTAATTGTTACTATTTTGCGCAATTTGATTGGTTGAACTTAAAGTCCTTTATGAACAAGCGATGAATTTGTACTAAGGTCTCTGAACCAAATTACATCAATTACCCTCTATTAATCCTTCATTTTGAATATTTCCTACGAATTCAAAGGCCAGAACAGAATGTTTCGTCGGTAAATCTGACTTCGATCGTGAAACGTTAAAGAATAACATCGCAGTCGTAATGTGCTGCCGTTTAGCTCGCTCTTAATGCGAAGGAACGGGTAAGTAGCATCGTATTATAATTTGGTAATCTTTATGTGGCTCGCGAATATAATCTTTTATCGTCCAAAATACAATTAGAGTCTAAAGAAATACGTAATAAGTTGAAAATGAAAGTTATTGCAGGTGATCATCTTGATTTTTCCGAATTCAGGTTTAGATTTAATAAACACAAAGGTAGGTTTTAGGTATAAGACAAATGGATTATAATTCCTTTAGTTTCTAGCAAAATAATAGTGACCTTGTCGGCTGAATAGGGTTACCTTTCAAAAGCAAATATACATAAACAGTACTCATGAAATAAGTATTGTTAAGATGTTTTTACTAATAATCTGTAGATAGTTTATAGGTACCGGGGGAATAAATACCGTGGCCGTATAAGAGTACATGGTAAGTAGTAGAAGGAAATAAATTAATTAGAATCTCTGTCACTGATTCTCTATAACTATAACGTCTAATTATAGTTCATAGGTCACTTCAGCGCTCAGGGCGTTATCCCACAACATCTGTTATTATCTTGTCAGTAACGACATCCGAGCAGTAAACAATGCAATTTCAATAGGGGTAAAAACTCTTGGAGTAGAGACTCAGACTGTATAAAGACTGCTGCTTGCAAAATTTTGAGATTACGCACTTAATATTGTTTTGTTTCGAATATGGATAAGCTGGGTGATAGAGCCGGATGTATACTGATAGATAGCAGGCTTACTGAACCAGTTTTATACTTTTCGTTTGTGTAATATTTTAAGCCTTTACTAGTAAGTCTTAGAATAATCTTACCGTTTTTAGGTGGTCTTCACAAGATGATAATAAAGAGCCTGCTTGAGCTACGTGACTATTGTGCAGTTAGATGTGTTGGTAACGCAATATTATATAATACTGATTAATTTATATTTATGAATAGCGTCCATTCATTTCTAAGGGGTTATATAATATTACTAAGTATGTAATTATACTTAGAATTAGCCGACTTCATTATGAATAAAACTTTTTCTTGAGATCAGTAGAAATTTAAATTACATTAAATAGTTAATTCTCTACCACCTTTAGAGAGCAACTATGCAACCGTAAAGTACGTAACAAAACTCATTAGTAGGTATTTTATTCAAAGCAGTACGTATTCACACTTTACTGTAGATCTTATAAGCATAATATTAAGAGTAGTTCTTAGTAAGGCGCAATAGAAATTATCGCGCCTATTTTCAATATTCTTCACTTTCTTTAGTGAAACCGTTGGAGCAAAACTGATTATCCAAGCCGGAATATCACGTTTCCTTAGTTCGTATACCCGTATGTTGACACATGCCATGCCAAGATCCCGGATTTCTATTTAAAAATGGATTCCATGTGTAGTTCTCGGCACTGAAAGTCTTAAACATGTTGTTATCATTAGCGATGCGCATAACTGACAGGAACATGGGATAAAATGAAAATAAGGTGAACACATCTATGAACAACAGGTTTATTAAAAACAATAACGAACGAAAACTATTTCTTTAATAAATAAGCTAGGCTACAATAACTTACAATTATATTTACAAAAATTGCGCTGATATATTATTTGAGACGGGCATTCGTTTTGGCACTGACTTCTCAAGTCAAAGCGATAAGTGGGTATTGTAGACAAGTACCTAATGTAATCATATTCTTGTATAAAAGAAAGCAAGTATCCAAAACACGTAAAGCGCCAGTGAGGCGGGCACAGCGCAGGTAATTAGCGGAGCATACGCAAATTAATCAAACTAAAGGAAATAGTTTTTTCAACACGGTACTACTGCTCACATATCCCACACAGCACAACACATCCACACACCACTCACACGTACGAACATGAATTATTTACAAAAACACTAAATATCACCAAGCTGTCTATTAGGGACTGGCTTTCAGTTCCTGGCTGTATTTAATAGTGTTGTAAGAGTTCTCGCTGAAAGCACCCTCAAAGAAATCCTTAGCAGCCCCATACATGTCACTCAGGCCACTGTAACTTCCCGTGGCTCCTGTACTGTATTTAGGGTAAGATTTTAACGAACTTTGGCTGCTCACAGGAGCTTTGTATGATGAACTGCCGGCACCAAAGTTACTACTGTACGAGGGTTGCGATTTAGATGCGTAATATTGAGGAGTGTGAGAGGACGCAGAGTACGCAGCATTAGCTGGAAGGTACGATCCAGAAGGATGGCCGTAGGTCGTTTTAGGCGGCGCAGTCAAACCAGCGGTGTAAGAGGAAATTGAGCCAAAACCTTCCGACTTAGCAGGGAGGTACGAGTTAGAGATATATTTAGTTGAACCGCCGCCGAAACCTCCGTGGGACCCTCCGAAACTGGCCGCGGGGCCTCCAGAGCCAAAAGACAAACCACCTTGGCTTCCATGACCTCCAGAAGTTAGGGACAGACCGCTAAGATCTCCCGAGCCAAACGAAAGACCACCGTGGCTACCAGAACCAAGGGAGTGCCCACCGAGGCTACCCGAACTAAGCGAGTGTCCACCGAGAGAACCGGAATTAAGGGAGTGCCCACCAAGAGCACCGGAACTAAGGGAGTGCCCACCAAGACTGCCCAAACTTAGGGAGTGCCCACCAAAACCACCGGAACCAAGGGAATGTCCACCAAAACCTCCGGAACCAAGAGATTGTCCACCAAAGCCGCCGGCAGAATTTTGGGAGTGCCCGTCAAGGCTAGGAGAAGTCAGTGAAAAACCACCGAGATTACCCTGTGAATGACCTTCGTAACTACCGGACCCTATGGAAGCACCGCTGTGGCTATCTGCGCCCAGCGAATGACCAGCGTGACCACCAGACTGCGAAGGAGCACTGGCAAACGAAGGTGTACCATAGGAAGGAGATATTACGGACAAACCATGACTTGAATCACTTTGGACAGATGAACCTATGTACGCAGAAGGTTTGAAAGCATTTTTTCCAGAGGTAGCGTAACTGTTGCCGAAAGATTTATAAGGTGAGCTAAGTGAGTTTCCAGAACCACCATGCGATCCACCGGTTGAACTAGAGGCTCCAGCAAAAGAATGTCCTGTATTTCCGAAAGACAGACCACCTGAGCCAAAGGAATAACCAGCAGTAGGAGAAGCATGGTTAGAGTTTTGAGTATTCACTTGAGCGTCAGAGGGACTGAATAAGACAGGCCCAGTGGAACTGTAAGAGCCAAGGCCTTTAGTACCAGAAGCGTAAGAAGGTACGCTTGGTTGAGACTGTTCAGCGACGCGGTATTGTTGCAATTTAGGTGATCCGTAAGAAAACTGCGCCAGGGATTGCTCCTGGCCGCCATACGGGCTCTGGCCTACTGACTGAAAGCCTCCGTAGCCCGCTGGAGCCTGCAGGGTCAGTGCTCCAGAGTCGAGGCTGTGCTGCAGTTGACTCATCAGTTGAGACAAGTCGCTTCCCACTAGATTGCCATGGCTGGGCTGCAGTGTGATGGGCGGGAGCTGAATGGTCGCGTGACCGCTGGCCGGCAATCCCTCAGATGACTGTGAATGTGACCCAGTGTATCCCTGGCCTTCATAACTGGAGTAGCTAGGTTTTGCTCCTCCGACGCTGTAGCCCGCCCCTATGCTGATAGCGCTGGCGCCCTCGTTGCCCAGCGATGGAGCTTGGTAGCTGTGTGACGATGAAGGGTATCCGACCGCCGCTTCTCTTTTGTCTTTTGCGTCATTTGCCTCTCTTTCTTTCTCAGCCAAAGTCGTCGCAATGCTCAGCAGAGCAATAAGTACGATCTGAAATTTTGAGAAAAAACTCTCATTAGTATAATGCAGCACAATATTTATTTACTATTCTTTAACGCGTGCAGTGAAAGACATTTCGCCATTAGAGGTTATTAACACACGACGGAATGTGCACACGCGTAACTACTTATATAATTAATATTAATCTAATTTTCACTTTCATTGATGCAAACTAGCTAGGGAAACCCGAAACGGGTTTTAGAAAAAAACGAAACTGCCGCGGTCGTCGGCACACCCGCATGACACATCCAACAACTTAAAACTTCTATAACCATAAATTTTAATTTCACTTTTACCGCTTTTACTTCAGTTTCAAATAACACACGTTTGATTGTTATCATTTCTTTCAAGCAGAATAAAAATCTACTTAATTAAACTAAATAATTAAAACTAATGTGATCCATATGCAACTTTCATGGTTTAATTGCTCTTATTAAGTCAAGCCGCATTAGCCCTCCGCGATTTCTAAGCACTAGAAACTGCCGAGCTAATTTTATCTCCGGAACGCACTCGATAGTCACTGATCACACACTCACCGTGAGTTTCATTTCGTATTGTTTGTTATGCTCGCGGCGTGGTGGAAACTAAATCACTGACACAACACTGGCGGACGGCTGGATGGGACAGCTGCCGAATTCGTAATGTCAATGCGTCGTGTCTTCACCGAATTTATAAGAGAGGGCGAGGAGCGCACCCGGCGCGCGCGCCGCGCGAGGGTGAGCGCGGACCCTTTCACTGCGGGCTGAAAGAATGGGAGCGACTGAGCTTCCGAGCCCAGTGAGGTAAGGCGGAAGTTACGTCACTGATCGCTATTTGGAGCAGTTATTGGAGCAGGTGTCGCGCGGCGCGGGTGACTCGGTGACCAATCGACTCTTTGGTCTAGTTTTTGCCATCTTAGACTATTTGAGCACAATTTTACTAAGTAATTAGGTACCTACTTTTTGTTAAACTATTTAACTTTCAAACTTTACCAAAGCATAATATTTTTTTGCTAAATACAGTAGCATATTTTGTTCATTTCGAATGGCTCATTACTTTTTTTAATCTTTGCCAAATAAGGAATAATTACTAGATATATAGATAACTATTACACCATGCCATAGTGAAACGCGTTTACAAAAATCTGTTAATATAATAGGGTAAACATTGTATTGTATAGGTTTATGTAGGAGAACGTATCAAACTGTTTAAATACGCAGGATTTTTTATTTCATATAATGCTTGGTTAAGTATTGTCATTGTAAAAGTACGGGCATGCCGCCAAGACGTACCGAGAGGAAGCCACCAGCAGCGGATACTGCGGAGAGACAGGGCACATACAAAAGGATGGCGTGAAGAAAGCTGAACCACTGATGCTATATCCCCGTACTTCAAGAAACCATGTAATTACAAGACGGGCGATCCCCTGCTAGAATAATGACAGAAAAACGGTTTAAATACTAACTAACGTAGATGAAGGCGGCCTGAAAGCGCCTCTTGTATGACGCGGCTAAAAGTATATTGCATGTACCTAATTGTTTTAAGTTTAAGTCCTTTTAAGCTTGAGATACAGGGACATCATAGTTCAGGCATGTAATAAAATAATATACGTCTATTTTAGTACATACTTATACCTACATTGTAAATAAGTGCTTTGCATAAAGATTTATTATTGTAATACTATTTATTGCGGAGCGGAGCACACTAGTCGTGCTCGGCGCACCTTCCTTATTCTACCTTATCCTTCCTTATTATGAGTATATATTACTATTTAATTATGATTATACATTACGTTTATTATAGATATTCAATTAAAACAAATAAAGTTACTATTTTCTAGGTAATTACTACGTAACGACAGTAACAAAACCAAAAGTTGCTATATTGACGAGTAGGTACTTACCTACATCTTTTTCGAAAACTGTTCATGTTGCTCTTTGTTATCTTTCTCAGTTTCATTATGATTTTGTTATTTATAAAAAAAGAAATGCAAAGTTAAGTGACAGTGTTAACCAAACAATGTTTAGTTTGAAAATTCTTATTCAATGTAGACGCCCAATATCCTTAAAATGTTAGCATCTCACCTTGCTAGTCTAGTATGCAGGACATGACGGGTGCATTATCGAAAGCGGATCCATTAATCTCCGAGCTGCGCGCGCGCTGCACTTTCGACGGTATTGGCATTGCGCACGGATCCGCGTTTAAACATCAATAGCATCTTTGTTTCATGGAATATATACATCATTTATTATGTAATGTATGATGTACACTTTCGAACTTTGTCGGTTATGCGGCTGCCATCTAACATAAGGAAATAGCAATAAAGACCGTGATTACTACAAAAAGTAAAATTATTAACTGTAATTTGGTATGGCTGTATTTTGTTTGATGCTAAAACATGGCTAGTCTTTTTTCTATCATTATTATTACATTTTTAACATTATACACATATAAATATCATCGTCATGACAGCAGCCGAATTTCGTCGATTATTCGACATTGACCATCGCGCCAATCAACGGCTCATTCCTTCTATTGTGTATTATAGTGTATTGTGTTTAAAATTATACCGCTACTCAGCAAAGGTCTATACGTTCAGAACTACTGTTGTTATAAATTGATACATATTATTATACAAGTTTTTAATATTAATAAAAAATGTCTGTTGATTTTCTTGCGGCGTTTCACCTCAGCAGTGGTATCTTCTTGGGAAGCGCTGATAGATTTTTGACATGTAAAAGTGCGGCCTACTTACTGAATAAATATCTTTCATCTTTTGTATTACCTATTGAAGTCCTTGTACGATGACCCTAAGCACAAATTATTAAAAGAAGTCTAAATGTCAGTAACGCGCCAAAACTCGTGGGTGGACACGATATTTCGCAGAACAGAACAAGATTGAACAAACAAACAATTTCAGTAAAATAAGGTTAAAAGACATTGATCAATGTTAAATGAAACTTTTTATTTTGTTGAAAATAGCATAGGATTGTACTAATAAGGTCAAATAAGTGTGGCAACACTTAATTCGATAATCGTTTGCACATCTTAAAACAATGAGGTCGTTAAGATGCATCTGTCAATAAAGATCGGTTTTTTTAACTTGAGAAGTGGTATTAAAGTTTATCCTTTTATTCATAAATGCACTATAGCAAAAATTTGCCTAAATTATGCTTTTTTTGGTTTGCTCTTGACTAGTCTTGAGTAACTTGCCATCGGAGGACAAAGATTTTGTCGACGATGAAGCGAGCTCATGTGTAAGTATGCTTTGTCATCCTTATCTGTCATTGTGACATTTGTATCAAACAGAAAGTGACAAAGCTACTTACTTACTACATTAACATAATGTAGGTTAATTGTACGTTTATGAATCAGGGGGTTAAATTTTAAAATCCTGGTGTATCTAACAATACCGATGCAGTTAGTCTAGTTGGTAGTACCCTGGGTAGTGATTCTCTCATAAGCAAAGTTGAGCGAATGCAGGAGTGAAGTCCAAGCGGCGAGTTTAAGTAGTCCCGTCAGAGTCGACAAAACACATATTAGCGCGTGCATTCTCAATTAGGCAGCCTTATACGTTCGAGAAGCCATGCTGCCAAATTGAATACACGCGCTGAAATGTGTTTTGATCGCTTTGACGGGACTACTTAAACTCGCCGCTTGGACTTCACTCCTGCATTCGCTCACCTTTGCGTTTGAGAGAATCAATACCCTGCCTACAAAGCTAGCAGGTCTCGGGTTCGATTCGATAAGGGCTAATATTTGTGTGATGAACGCGAGTATTTGTTTCTGAGACTTGATTGTTTTCTGTTTATTTAATGTCATCTTTGTTGGTATTTGACAAAATTGTGTCGTCAAGGTAAATAATATTTTATATCAGGTACAATCGAGTTCATATGTTTACACTTTAGTACCTTGTCTATTTGATGTCATGTTTAAACTGCCATATATGAATTGTCACAGCGATTATGGTGACAAGGTACTAAAGTGTACACATATTTATGAACTCGACTGTACAATGTCACACAAATTGACCTTTTTTATGGTGGGGAAGGCGAACGAGCTCACAGGCCACCAGATGGTAAGCAGGATCTGTGACCCATAGACATTTCTCAAGACTACAATCTTAAGACTGCAATCTAAAGACTGCAAATGCGTTACCGATCCTGAGGAACGAGATGGAATGCCTCTATGATAGTAATTTTACCGGTTATCTTATCCTCATACCGAAACACAACAATGAGAATACTACTGTTTGGGGTAGGTAGTCCCAAACTAAGCTAGTACCATGGTAGAAAAAGATATAAGTAATACACTTTAGACACGACCAATACTTCAAAATAAAAGTCGCGCACATCATGAAAATATTTGCCTTTACCAGGAATCGAACCCGGGACCGCAGCGCAGGGTCATTCTTAACATTCTAACCGTTCTGCTAAGTTTAGTTAAAATCGGTTGGCCAATTCAAAAGTTACCAGCTATAAAAGCAATAAGTAGGTTTTATAATTGTAATATTTTGACCCAGTTCTTTAATGTACGCCATTAATCCTGTTATTATATAATTAACAATGAAAGGCGGTAAGTTCGAGCTTCCTGCCGATGCCGCCCAAACAATTGTTAGCGATATCGGTTGCTTATTGTTACATCCAAGTTCGAACACAATCCCTTCCTGGTGAAAGCCTCAAGATGCCGTCACACGAAAAATAAAAGAAAAAATATAACTCTTAAGTGAATTAGGTAATACATTGGTCTTAGAATGTTTTTTAAGAGAAGGCGTAGATAAAGTTGATATAAATTCGATGTTTATCTGGCGCAAATTAAAAGAGCTAAGGCGTAATATTTATTAACTGAAACTTAATAGGGAATATGTATTGATTTCTCAACAAAATATTATCACCAAAAGTGAAATTAAAATTAAAATTGGCCAAGAAATACGGATGATACAAGTATTTTAAACTGCTAATTTAACAGCGATCAGACAGAGAGATCCGATATGCAATGTCGTCACATTGCATATCATGTAACAGGTCGGGCATATAAACTCCATGTTAAATTCTGTTTTGATAGAAAGAGATAGGAACACATCTTTGTAGGCTTATACCTTGGTTATTTTTATAGCTATTCAAAATAGTAGATTGTTCAACAAGAGACTAAAACAAGCCATAATGACACGAGATGTTTAGCCACGCGAGCGAGCCAGCGAGCGAGAGTGGCTATAGTTCGAGTTTCATTATGGTTGTTTAGTCTCGCGTTAAACACTCTACTTTTCACTTTGAATGCGAGGACAAAAACGACGTTCTATACAAAATTACAATATTTAGCAAAAATGTAACAAAGTTTCTGTCAAAAAAAATATTTCGCGGTGGTAGACGGTGTCAGTTTTTTGTAAAGTGATACTTACAAAGTGACACAAATTGCATATTTAGCCAACAGATACAAACTTGAAAACTATTTGGACCATGCCTAATAAAATAAAATTATCCTTAACATATTTAAATAGATTAACATTCGTAACCATTACTCGTATTTCACGAAATTAAATCGTTATTTTTTTAATATTTTTGCACAGTTGTCATTTTGAGGTTATTTCCACAGCCTAAAAATGGTCAATACACAATCACTGAAAATGGCAATAATCCTCCATTCACAAACACCGTGATTGGTTGATTAGGGGTTTCCAAAGTAATCCCTAGAGATTAATAAGGAGTTTTAGTCCCGATGTGCAGAGACTAAAGATACAAGAGCATGAGAAGTGAAAATATTTTTTTTCATCTGTTTGTAAGATGAATCATCTTTTATTGAAGATGTGAAAAAATGACATGAATATTTCCTATTCTGAATAACATGACGGCTTACAAAAGCAACATATTATATTACCCTAACCTAAACATGATTATGTATGAGACATGTCATGACATGATATTTTTATAGTTTACTGTCCTATCACAAACATATTCCTGTTAAAGCCTATTATTAATGTTCCTATCCTTCTAAAATAGTCCTACACGAACCGGTGGTTGTCCGTGAGAGCATTCTTCTCTAGCATGAACTCAGGGACAATCGCCGGCTGGTGTCCCATCAGATTACCAAATTAATGTTGTCTTAAGGGCCTCTGCGTGTTGGCTTTGGCTCCATGTACGCCTTCCAAAGGTCCGGGAATATGTTGGTAACAACGAGACTCAAGTACTATGTTAGGTATTTAAATAGAAATAAATTATAAAATAAGGGTCTCCCCAGACCGGAATCGGCTTGAGCCGGTAAGAAAAAGTTTTATGTCCATGCAATAAGAGTGAAAATGATGACGAATCGAGCCAAGCCGAGCCGAACGACGCCTTTTTCACTCTTACTGCACGGACATAAAACTTTTTCATAACGGCTCAAGCCGATTCCGCGTCGATAGGTCTAGGGAGACCGATTAAACTAAAACTGATTAAATATTCCATAGGTACCTACACATAATGGCAAATTCCTATTGTCAGCTATATTGTAATGTATCTATACAAAATAGGCCCCAGACATTACCTTGATGACAGTCTCCGCCGGCATTTAGTCTTCTTAATAGCGAAATAAGAGGTTAGACAAAGAGCAATCATTTTCAATCAAGCCTTCACTCCCGACACGAAAGCTTGATTTGTTCTGTTTTGACAATACGCTAATATCTGCATTGTTATTCGATCCGGCGGCTGATCTTTTATAAATTGCTAGATGAGCTTGAAGAATTCCTGGGTAGTGATTCTCTCAAAAGCAAAGGAGAGCGAATGCAGGAGTGAATGTCCAAGCGGCGAGTTTAAGTAGTCCCGTCAGAGCGAGCAAAACACATTTTAGCGCGTGCATTCTCAATTAGGCAGCCTTATACGTTCGAGAATTCATGCTGCCAAATTGAATACACGCGCTGAAATGTGTTTTGTTCGCTTTGACGGGACTACTTAAACTCGCCGCTTGGACAGCCACTCCTGCGTTCGCTCACCTTTGCTTTTCAAAGAATAACTACCCTGAGGTGTTATTCTATTATGGCGTATTAAACTACGCGGTATTCAGGGCCCGGTATTTAGGGATGCCTGGCCAGTTACAATGGCGTTTCGTCCCTATAGGCTAAATTTACATAGGTATGTGAGTACTTTGAGCTATCTAAATAGGTTGGTTAGAGTTTATTTAATTGGGGTCCAAGTGAAAAAGGGTATAAGCTGAAGCTGACTTAACTCATAATAAAAAAAGTGTACAGTCAATCAAAAGTGTGTATTCATGTACAGAATTTACTAGACCTATACTTTTTTTCACTCGATATGCAGAAGTATTGGACTATTTTTCATAAGGATGTAAGTGTAGGTAACCCTTGCTCCCCAGCAAATTTGTACTAATAATAGGTTGATCCGTTTCCTTGACGCATCTAGTAATTTAGAAAAGATCTTCTGCACCAGCATTTATTTTTAGTCATAACTGTTGCACAAGTTGTATTGTCTTCTGACATTGATCACGTGTTCCAAATACTCTCACATAAAGTACTTTATTTGGGTTTTGAATCGAGGCGGTTATTATACTCGTATTATGCAAGCACGGTATTTGTTCATTGTTTTTATTGTTTCAGTGGTTGTTATTATTGTTCTGATGAAACTTTTCAGGATTCAGGAACTGAAAAGGAATTGCAACAGAAGTAAAACAGCGTTAAAACAGAGGGATGGGTTCAAATCCTGTTGCAAACTGATTTTGTAAAACCATAAGTGAAATAAAATTAATTTGCTACATGAAGATTTTAGGTGAATAACATTCAATAAAATAACTTGCACCTTTCGATATTAATGATAAAATAATATTATAATAAAATGACTTGCACCTTTCGATATTAATGATGCACATAAAGTCATGGTCAGAGAAAACAATCTTTTAAGAGCATGGTATTGAGGTTGACGCCTAGCAGAAAGACGTCCACACATCAAAAATGTCTATAAAATGTACTTACATTGCGTTGCAATACATTTTAAAATATCAAAAAAAAATAGGTGATGGCGCCAGTGTTGGACACTTTAAGCTGACAGGCACCAACAATGGACACTTAACTCTTAATTCAAAGATCATGCGGTCATTAATTGATTGTTGCAAAACAAATGAATAACGCTTATCTTCTGTATAATAAGAATCAAGTGTTCTTCATAGGTCTTTGTCCATTACTGGTCCTATCACTAGAGATATTTTTAACCTGGACATTTTTGATATGTGTACGTATATTTACCAATTATATTAAACTAGAAGGACGCCCGCAACTTCGTACGCGTAGAATTAGTTTCCCGCTACTCCCCCCATTTCTTCCCGTTGGGGGTCGATTTTCGGAAAATCCTTTCTTAGTGCTCACTTACACCATGAAAGGAACCACTGTACCAAATTTCAAGTTTCTAGGTACAGTAGTTTCGGCTGTGCTTTGATATATAAGTCAGTCAGTTTTGCCTTATATATATATAGATAATAGATTACTATTAAATATGGTTTGTCAAAAAATGCAAAAAAAAGCTCAGAGCCTCTATTCAACACGATAAAACCATATTGCTTTTGACGTGTTATGGTATTGTTTTTAACTTAGCGGCCATTACTGGCAAGTAAATAAAAGCTATAAAAACGTTGACCATACGGAAACACGTCAAAAGCAATATTGTTTTACTAAGTAGAATAGAGGCACAGGAAATAAAAAATAATGTCAAATAAATTAGCAGTAAAAGCAAAAACCGCAAGCGAGTATGCCAGACGCCTCTTTCTCAATAAAATCGAAAGTTTATAAAGTAGCTCGTTGAACTCTTATCTTATCAATGTAGATGTCGAATACCTACAACACCTACATTACGCCTCTGACAGCGTTACGTCTCACCTTCAAAAGCTGAAAGAAGTAACTTTATGCAAACCTATTGCAATTTGAATCTTGTAGTCTAGCAAAGAAGTTTCAAACTAGAGATAACAATTTTTTTTTCTTTCGTCATGTGTAATGGTCTTGCATTACTTTATTTACCTCTTACTAGAATTCGCGCATTGTGAGTTTGTATAGCAATCAATGGTAGAATAGTGATTTGTTGTTATGCATGCATCAGTTGCATGAAAAGTGGAGCAATGACGTCATTCTGGACATGAGGTCATAATGAAGCCTTTGACGGGCATTTCACTTTCAAGTATGCTGTTTGGTATTGCTACAAGGTAATTTTTGTGTAAGATGGGTTACTTTACAATTTTGACAGTACACAGGCCATGTGGGATGTGAGCTGAGACCTATAGACAAAAAAGGGAAGGGTGTCGTTACATAAAATAGTAAGCCTATTTACTTTCCAGTACATTTTTCACTTTTTTATTATGTTGTTTTATCACACATAATCCTTGGTACTGTTTTATTTTATTACATTTGTAGTTTTATGACTCTACCGTTTTATTTGTAAGCATAATACCCCCACTGCTAATCACAACAGTACCAACTCAAAACACGACTGTATTTTAATACAACTTTTAATACAACTTCTATGAACTTGAATCAAAACTAGCAATATTAAATACAAATATAGATATTATAGAAATATAAGTAATTCAAATCTAAGAAATATCGGAGGTCGTGAGCAAAAGGTGGGAAACTACCTACCTATACACGAGTTCACTCAAAATCCAAGACATCTTTTAATAAACACAAATCAACCATGAACTTGCATCTCATTTCTGTCACATGCATTAGGTATTTAGTAAACGATCCGGTTCCATTCGAATGACTTTCAATATTGGGGTATTTGACACGCAAGATGAAGCGGCGCATCGTGTGATTCGTGTGGTCAAGTCGTTTCCATGAAACTGTTTGCTTTGCAAATGGTAACAGTCTTTACGCAACCTTCGGCTTCGGACTGAGGCTACACTGAGCAGCGCGCAGCGGAGATCTGCGACATAAGTTATGCAAATAAAACAGCTGGGGGCGTATAAAAAGGAATGATTATTATTTTCTTAATTAACGGCTTTCACTCCTGGGCTTCTATTCTAGGTGGTAAAAACCATATGGTCTTTGACCTGTATTGTTTTTAACTCGGGCGCCATTATTTATTGTCAACTAAATAAGAGCTGTCATAAGTAGACAAATGATATTGTTTTCAACCCCTATAATCTCGGCCCTGTTAAGATGTAGGTATTTTGCCAATGTCCCGTTAAGTATATATAGACAGTCACCATGGACTTATTCGAGAAATATCACATGCGAAAAAGAAATTGTTTGGTAAGAGTCCTTTGTCTTGTTGACTTCTTTTAAGACACCGGCGTATAATTAAGTATTTCGTTTCAGGCAGCGTACGGGACGAACCTATACGAGTATAACTGACATAACACTGTCAGTTTCCCTGGAACTTGGCAAGTTTTCAGGCGGACGTGTTGAATTCTACAAAAGTTAATAACTGTAGTTAGATAGCTGTGACACACTGCGCATCTAGAAAGCTACGATGGAAATAGATGAAAATGTAAAATATGAGCATCTTCAAAGTCTTTTCTATCCATTTCTGTAAAAAAAATACAGAGAAGCACCGTTACCAAAAGAGACTTAAAAGAGGAGACGCATGCGCTGCCTCTTTCATTCTAGTTTCATAACTAAGAGAGGAAAGAGACCGGCGCTTAAATCGACTTTTGTATCATCTACCTGGCTTGCGCTTTATGTGTGGCTTGTAAGGCCATTACGTGTCACTTGTCGCATCGAAGCTCGCCTCCCGTTGTAGACTCAGCCTCACGGTGGCATGTGTTTTAATTCAAGTGACAACCTTACATAAGACGTTACATATTTTATGCACAAGGAAGCATGTAGCAACACGAAGGCGTTATTAAAAAATGGTTAGCAAGGGTGTGGCAAAAACTAGTTGTGATAAAATGTGGAAGCAATAATGCTAGAGTATTAATATATACTATAGAGATATTATTGATCTGGATTATTATACTTGTAATAGATACAGTGCACGAAGAACTTCAGTTGTATGAAATGTATAAAAGTCTTCCTAGTTAAATACAAATTGTGCAATTGTTACCATTGAAAGGGTTTTCAGCCGAGTTTTATAATGCCTGGTTTTTAGATACAGTTACATTTTGGTAAGCATTTCAACGGCTTAGCAATTGAACGGCCAACCCGCTCGTTTGACTTAATTTGACTTAACCCTAAAGCATAACCAAAAGCCATTGAAGGGGTTTTAATATTAAGCGGTACCGATTGCGTTTCAATTAAATTGGTCTTTAACATTATATTTATTATTGAATGCATGGAATGATGATGACCGTCACTCGCGTCTTGGCCTTGGCGAGTTCGAAACTAGAAGCTTTGATGTCTCCGCCCTGATGGGTTCAACCCTAACCCAAAAGTAAGGGGATAAAATTTAGGAAAAACCAACCTATTCAAAAACCTAACCAAAAACCCTTTATGAATATTATAAATGCGAAAGTAAGTCTAAGGCTCTATTCTGCTGGGTAAATCTATATTGCTTTTGACATGTTACTGAATGAATGAATCTTTGAAATCTTTGTTTTATGGCTTTTATCATTTGTGTTGCCATTTTGACTTCAACAGTGTCAGGTTTAAGGAAGACAACACATATCATAGTATTATTTTTAACTAGGCCGCCATTCATGTAAATTAAAGTAAAGTAAGTATATGACGTTAAGCTTGAGAATACATAACATAAACAGTTCCCGAAAGTTAAACGATTCCCGAAGGAATAGCTATAAATGACTTCAACGCAAATGGAGTTGCGAGCAAGAGCTAGTTATAATGTAAACCGAACCTTCTTACATTCTAATCTTAAAAAGCTAGGAAGTCTTAACTATTTTGTGGTCTCGGTTACAACTGCAGCTTTGTATTTCTTTCCAGATGATTGCCTGTGACAAGTTGACAAGTGTGACAAGCCACCGAGTAGTTTGAGATAGAATTATGTCATTTGTTTTGAACATAACACCATCTTGCCACTAAGTTATGTCATATAGTTTAACGACTTCTTGAGAATGAAAATTTTGAATTTATGTACGGTATAATGTTAAGGATTTTAATAAGGTAGGGATCAAATTAATAAATTAGTTAATAAAAGCCTTTTATAATTAGAAGACGAATTGCAGAGTAAAAACGCTATCCTCTACAAGTACCTACCTATTCTGTGGATTTTGTTTGATGTACCTAATGCGTGTGTACTTTTCGACTAAGTAAAACATGTTCAATTAGAGTATTTTGTTTAATTATCTAATATACACACCATGTGTATGTATTGCTGACAAATGTGGCGACGGTAGAAATAATTCTAAGCTGTATCCTACACCTCCAAACTCAAAAGGTGGTATAAGTATATGGATGATATAGACTTGGACTCTTATACTCCCTTTTTCTTTTAAAGGGCTGTATAACGTGCAGTTAGCATCTAAACTATCACAAGAAGAAAGTTGTAACGAGTCTGAAACTCGATTCCACGCAACACGTGTTTATAACATAAGTCATATTATTATAATTTCCACGGCTTTATAATCTGTGTTACGTTCCATGGAAGATGCCGAACCGGTGGATGTTCCTAACCTTCTCGTGCTAGTAATATTTCACGCTCAATTGACCCTGACTTTGACTCGCGGTACGTGGATTTAGGTTTAGTAACCAAGTCAATCTTCAAAGTGAGTTTAGAGGTAAACTAATGATTGCGATTTTTGACTTCTTTGAAGCAGTGACGCTGTCCGACCCACTGCTGAATATGGTATTAGCGGCCTTTACACGTAAAGTTCGGACCGCGGGAAACGCCACGCACCGTTCCAATCTTCGTTCCGAACCGTACATTTTTTACTATTTTACTATTAAGTACAGCTGCATTTACACGTCCGGTTCGGAACGAAGATTGGAACGGCGCGTGGCGTTTCCCGCGATCCGAACTTTACGTGTGCAGGCCGCTAATGTCTTGTCATATGACATAGGTACAGTCACCAGCGATAGTATATTATGGAACATTGGGCGCAAAAATATCTGACACCTCTTTATTACTACAGGTATGTTCGATAATATATTATTGCTTGTGACTGTACATACGTAAGGTCAAACTTAGAATTAACAGCGGAGATCACTTCACATCCAGGTGACCGGATAGCTCGTTTACCCGCCCTATCATAAAAAAGTAACGTACCTATTCAGAGTGTTTCGAATTTTGCTCCTATACATGACAATAAGTGCAAAAGGTACAAAATGTACCTACAGCTATTTCTTCGACTTCAACCGTACTTTTTATGCGAAACAACTCAATTTAACACGTTCCCTATTATGTTCATGTTTATCATGTCTATGTCACTTGCTGACCAGTACGTAAGTGCGAGAGTAACGGGTGCGTCGTCTAGGCGATCATAATAAGTACAGTGGAGTTCATAAATATATGAACACTTTATTATTTTGTCTATTTAATGTCATGTTTAAACTGCCATATATAAATTGCCACAGCGATTAAAGTGACAAGGTAGGTACTAAAGTGTACACCTATTTATGAACTCGACTGTACATGCACTTTTAGAAATTAAAATCGGTATAGATAAAAAGAAATAAAAGCTTAACACCATTCCCTTCTTTGTCTGTCAGTTTAAAACAAATGCCGATCGCGTGTAAGGGCTGAACACTGCTAGTGAATGTAGTATGATTATGTCACTTAAACTGTATTACAGTTTAAGTGACATAATCATACTGTAATTACTGGCAAGTAAAGATCGTCTTAATTAATGGAATCCGTGTATATCTTTACCGACGAGTTGCAAAACTAGACCAAGGGCTTCAATTAGATATTCAGACAGACCCATGCATATTCAGCGCCAATAACTCAGTATAAGGTCAATTTTGTGATAAAACAGTAAATTCTTGCCTAGGTGAGCCGTATTATGCCCAAAAAAGAATGGTATTAAGGTATGTTCATTTATTCCACTATTACCTTTAAGTATGATATTGACATGTAATGTAACTTAGATTGTTACCCCCTTACTAATAAATAAACGTTGAGTAACGGTCGGTGTTATAGCTATACAATGTTTTGTCCTTATCTGTCAAATTCAAATGTCACAATGACAGATAAGGACAAAACATTATTATACTGGGCTGCCCTTCAAAGTTGCATGGCTGAGCTTATCATTTAGCGAGGTTAAGATTAGCAAAAATATTTGCAGAAGTTCACTGCTGTCTTACTCTTAACTTAACTTTAAAGTTAGAAAAACCAACCAACGCTATTTTCTGCTGAAACCATGATGTTTTCAGGATATCTTAAACATTAATTACGTAGGTTAGGTTACGTTAGACATCTAACAACCAAAAAACATATCATGCGGCGAGAAATGCCTTTAGATGAATGAAAATTATGCGTAAAGAATGATAAATACTTTCGTTAAAATAATAAGTAGGACCCAAGATAGCCGCGTTTTTTGAAACAGATTTTTCAGCAACCGTCACTCGTGATTGCTGAGTAAATTACAAATTCTTCAATGACCATTACTGCAGATCTAAATCACTTACAGCCTGCCAAGTACGCGAACATTTTATTACTTCATTATGTCACGTAATAACTACATTATTTGAACAGAATTCTACTAGCCTTATTTTTCACCGTCGACTACACTGTATAGCTTATCACTGCATCTCAGATGTTATCGTTTTAGAGCAGCCACTACGAATGCGAATGTTTTGCATTGATTGGAGAAAAGGTCTCGCAGGAGAGACCCACTTTCCCGAAACTTGTCCGTCGGGTACATTGTGTATTTAGGAAAGTTGATCTTTTCTATTCTGTCGGAAACAAGCGTAATACGAGTAGTTTACTGTTGGGAGAGCAACTAATCTAATAACATGTGACTTTCGTTAATAGCAAACGGTTTGAGCATGAGATTCGTAACTTTATATTCAAGAATTAAACGTGACAACGCTAAAACGTAAATTAATATTTGGCTACGTTCCGCCCTATAATGTATTTTGGTTCCAAACCAATAAGGGTCAAATATCTAAATGTAATCGACGTGTCGTCACATAAAATCGAAATGGTTTTCAAAGGACGGCCTCTATTCTTCTCGGTGAAATCGAATTACTGTTTACATTTATCGTAATGTTCTTAACTCACTATCAAGTAAACAAGAGCTATCATATCGTTGTCAAAATTAATTAGGTTTTACCGAGTAGAATAAAGCCTTACGTCAGTTTAGAGGAAAAACTCACTAACTAACCTATACTTAGTGATTTATTCTTCTAAACAGACGCTTAGACCATTGAAAAATTAAAGATCCCAAAGTTTGGTGCTCGATCTAAATATTTTTAATGGCATTGAGAAGGCAAACAAGCTGATAAAAAAATATTATTACTGTTGGTTTATGTTACCTTCAAAACAATGTCAAAAAAGGAACAGAAATATTAAATCTTACCTATAATGCGCTGGAAAAATAATCGATTGATTAACCAAAGGCATTTTTGGCCCTAGTATTAACCAATTAATTCCAGGGAAATAAAGAATGCTTTCTCCAAGTATTGCAACATATTTATAATGTTAACACATTAGATAACTACTTATACTTTGAGTTATAAATTACTGCATAATATTACCACCGAACGAACTTTCTATGAATTCGAGAAGATAATGCGAAGCAATGTTATACAGTGTGTTATGTGTGCGTAACTTGACAGCCGGGTAATGAGTGTTATAATAAACTATTATTATGTCGTTGTGTGCCAGTAATAATGTAATTATGGATTTACGAGGAGGTATGTTATTGTTGCGCCAATAAGGCTGTTGTTGTTTACATTGATATGTTAATTATATCGATTTATAAACGGATGCTGTAACATGGAGCTACTTTTGACGGCAAGATATGTAGGGTACTACTTATAGGGACGTAGAAGTGTTAATCAGGTAGCGTAAGGACAATCGTATAGGGCTTGTTTCCCGCCACTTGATGACTTGAATATAGGTACGGTATTTTGCGTATGGCATTATTCTTGGCAACCCAGTCCCACCGGGAAGCCTAGCAGACCCTTGGTGTTGCACATGACTTGTGATTCGAGAAGCCGAGCCCGGTTTGTTGCCACCTATACAGATTTCATAATTACGTGGACTGCGGTTGCCTCGGCTGTCTTAGAAGGATATTACAAAAAAATAATGAATGCCTACTTGTCATGCTGATCCAGTAATTGTATTTTCTTAACAAGCCGTAAATGGATAAGTAAACATTAAGCTAAAAGATCAATAAGTATGTACTTATAACATAAAGACACATTGTTTTGGTAATGTTTAATAACACCCGGTATTCAGGTAATTCGGTTTCGGTTAATACCTGGGACATTCTCGTATTTTTAACAACACTTTTTTGTGGTTTGATAATAATACCAATACAAAACTGTAGAAAACGTATAACTTAACACATTCAACAGATCAACGCTTAACTAACCTTTCGTAACCTTGCTTATGTAAATTTGTAAAATGAGGTTTTTGCCAAAATTACTGACCTACCAATGATCGGATACTACTCAATGTACCTAACAACATGTAACAATTGGGATATAAGGTTCAAGTTTACTAACGTATAAGTAGTATAGTATTTAGACATGCTAAAAACCGAGTCATCTTTCTGCACTTTCATTAGCATGATTCATAGGATACTTTACGTAACTATGTTAACTCGACGATTCCAATTGATTCACAAACGAAATAAAATCCGGTTTTGGAAGAAATGCGGGCAGGGTTAGGTCACAAACTTACAAACACATATTACCATCATTTAACTTAACAATCTTCATATGACGCAATTTCTTAAAACTTTTACGACCTGCTTTTAAGTCTCTCTCTTCAGATACACCAAGTTCCTTCCTTACGTAACTGGATGCTACGTTCAGACTCTACAAAATTAGCTATACAGTTGTTATGGAGAGGTATTTTATTTAAAACCTTAAACAAGAGTGGTTAGAATTCAAGGTGAGGTAAATGTGAAAGTGGGTGCGATTGTAAGTTTGTCGATCGTTCCAAAGAGTAAACCGTTATTATCTGGTGCAATTCAAACCCGTCCAAGTCTCGTAAGAGACACCCATTACTTAACTGTATCCGAGGATGCACTGCACGTAACAACCGGTGTTAAGAGTAAATAACTACTTACATACTGTAATCGATTCGCTCTTACTCGGCTTGTGTTAAAAGATATTTATTTTACGGCTAAAACACCAAGTTTCTCATTGAAGGACACAAAAGCATCCAAAAATCTGGGATTAGATGTTCATAGGTTATTACGGACTGCTTCGCTTATTTTAATATTTGTATTTTGTAATATTTAAGCGCAAAATATTGACATAAATAATGTTGACTGAATGTTTTATTTTTGTAATCTAAAACAAACTTTTGGGTTTAAAATAGACTTATTTAGGTTAAAGTATTTTATGGGAAAACTAATGTTCGTAAATTTCTCTTCATGCAAATTTAAATGGTTATTGAAATGAAATACAGTTTGTTAAAGTTAGATATCACAGTTAACATGTTGGTTAGTAATATTCAGGTGACTGAGTACTAAATATATTTTAAATCGAAACTAGTGCATATTGAAAGGTGCATTATACAACATCTTTGTTTGAAAGTAGGAAAATAAAATAAAACGTACGATACAAATGGAGCAAAGATACCACGGAAGTATCCGGTCCATATCGTACCGGACAAAAAGCCATTATGTAATTTCAATCATGCTCTTATTTCAACCGTGTTTGTGTACATTAGAAAGATATAGGTAGAGAAAGGAACTTCATAATTGTGTTGCCGGGAACTCTGTATCGACCATCTTTTTGTATGGATTTTAGCGAGGCTGGCACCGAATAAGTGAAATTGAGCAGTTTATAATTACATACGTACAGTCCAAAAAACTATTTTCGCATTCAACCGAAGAACTCCGGCGCAATGAAGTACCTATAAGTAGTATTAAGTGACTTGAGTGAGGGCGTTTATAATAATTACGTCACCGCATTGTGACAAGGTCCTACGGTTGTACGTGAACCAATTTACTTGGCAATGCTTGTTGATTTCGTGCGGGGCTTCTTATTATATTTTTTCAGCAATATTATAGTTATCCCTTATTTTATGTACATTATGTTCAAAGAATCATGGAGCTTTAGATAAACTCTTTACCAGAGACGTAAAAAGTAAACTTAGGTACGTATCAAAAAGTTTAATAGAGTATTTTAAACCGTTATGATTTATGAATAATGTTTATCAATTATTCATAAATCATATACTGTATCAATTGGCCTATTTTTTCTAAGTTACTTTTTAGTACAGAGTAGAGTTAACCTAAACCTAGAGCAGACCTAAAATTAACATTTTAAAACAAAAATAAGACATATTTCATTCTTATACAAAGCTTTCTTATTGTAAGTAAAAACGTAATGTAGTAATAGTGACTTCCATCGTTTTAATAGTCTATTAAAAAAAAACGCAGCAAACAATTTAACTAATCGGAAGCTCTTGAAATAACCGGAAACTCGATTATTTAGACACCGCGCAACGTTAGGAGTCACGATAGAAATTGATTCAGTGCACAAATAATAAAATGTGACCGAACTAGGGCAGTGAGTAGCTGGTTCTCTTTTTTTATCGATGGACGATTTTACGGCAACTTACATTTTTCACGGCGGCGTGGTTAATTTATTTTTTAGCAATCCAAGGCCCATCAAAATGTAATTAAAAAAAAAAAAACATCGGTAGTGTCACAGTATCCTTTAGAATTCGTAAGAATTGTCAAACAAAATGTTTCTGTGGCACAGTTCTACTTTCTATCGTGGGTCAGGGTTCCATTCTGCCGAGTGTTGTTTATATGATTCTCACGTGGCTTACGTGTGTTACTACTCTAACAGATCCTTTTTTTAGGCAAGGATGAAGCAAACGAGCAGAAGGGCCACCTGGTGGTAAGTAGGACCTGAGGCTCATAGGCATTTGCATTGTCAAAACTAAGATGGAATTCCTCTTTGTAATTTCAGCGGTTGTCGTATCCCCGCGCCGGAACACTACAATGCGAACACTGCTGCTCAAAGGACGGTTAAAAGCTAAGGTGGAGGTAATGATTCGGAGGGACCCTGCAAAAGGTAACCACCGCGAAATTAAAATCTCTCTCGATTGACAAAATTACCGATCACAATTTACTTTCAAACTTTTGAACTTTTTCAATCTGAAACTGTACACGGGACATTAATATTTAAAATATTCTGCATACCACCATATTATACAACCGAGCATTAAAATTATGCAAATTATGTGGATTTACCACAACGATTATCTGTTATCTCGCCGACTCTGATATTTATGACATTAGATAATAAATGTTATGACACTTTCTCACAGGTTTCCTTTACCTTTTTATTGACTTATTAATAATTTATTTTATTGTTGATCTGAACCCGGTAAAGTATTTTGCTTAAATCATTAACCCTAGGAGAGCGTAAGGTCTTAACATCAATAGGCGTTAAAGCAAAGACATTAAATGTATAGTAGTTAGTAATAAACGGGGCATAGCGAACAAAAAAGTGATACAAAACTTGTTACCTCGAGGTAACAAGTCGTACGTCGTTTAGTCTACTTTGACACGCCCGTCATAGATGGCATTCATGATGCTTATGATCAAAGTTTTTCTATGAAAATGTCTCCGACGCCCACTCTATTACCTATAATATTAAATCTCTTTGCGTTAAAGTCAATAGGAATGGAAAACTACCGGTAACTAAATGATTCTGTGGCAGAGTTCTATAGTAGTTCAACATACAACGTGGTTGACCGTACATCTCGATCGAATGAGCGAAGTCATAGGAGCGGGCTTAATCGACGGGAAAAGCGGGTAAGCCGATAATGCACGCCCTTAAATGATGTTTTTACACTCTGACGGGACAACTTCAACTCGCCGGTTAATCATTGTTCCGTCAAGTTTTAGAACGAGTGGTTAAAGAGAATCACCAACTAGTACTACTCTACTAGTACGTCAAAGGCAACATGGTTTTATCGATTTGAATAGATAACAATAGGTGTAAAGTCAATGTAGAATAAGGCCCCGGTGTGCTTATATCAATGTTATACTTTAAGGTGAGGCAGAATCGAAGTTCCCAATCAAACCTAATTCCCAATCCTAATCTGATGGCCATATTAACCCTTAATAAGCTGACAGATCATAATGTCACAGTAGAGATTCAGCCTTAGGTCCTAACATACAAGGTACTATTGAGTAGATTTAATGTGGGACACATGGATCCCTTGCCTGGTTAAGGGTTAATTTACTGAGACTCTATTCTACTCGGTGAAACCATATTACTTTCAAATAGTAAGTGACTACAGTGTCCAAAATGCAATCATAAGACTGCAAACGCGTTGTCAACCATGAGCACTATAATCGAATAGGTATAGGTACCTCTTTAATAAAAATGAAACCAAAGCATAATCAGGAAGCATTTTATTGTGCAGAGAGACGAATATGTACAGGGATAGGGGTTCCAATGGGCGTAACGTGTGCCAGGAGGTCTAGTAGAAGCCGGTGCCGATGTAGCCGGGGGCGACGTAGCGGCCCAGGGTGCCGTAGCCGTTGTAGATGGTCGGGCCGGTCACTAAGGTCTACGACAAAAATAAAAACATTAAAAACTTGTAAACGTAACCTCCTCAGACCTATTGTACCAAAAATTGGGTATAGTATGGCCATCCGAAGCCTGTATGATGGCAGGAGAGACTGCTGCCCACGTCATCACGAAAAGTTTTGAGGTGGCAACATACCGGGCGCAACACCTAGGACTAGAGCCAAAGTCGCTAAGTACCAGAAGTCGTCGGCAACATAAAGGCACACGTAACTTTAAAGCTCACGGAACTTTAAAAAAGTAGTCTTATTCCCTATTTTGTAGAAGTTCCGTGAGTTTGCGGCAGTACTAAATATGAATGTATCTCTTTTATATTTTATATTTTATATTATGAATGTAACGTAAGTGTAACAATTGTTTCATAATAGCCGAAAAGATTGGAGAGGATTGAAGCAAAAAATAGTTATTTATGTGACTGGTGCATAATGAGAGGCATTATACACGAGTGTGGTTTTATGAAAGGCGTAAGGCGAGTTTCATAATAAGATCACACGAGTGTTTTAATGCCTAATTATGCGTACAGTCGCATACATAACTTTATCTACATACATATCATAAGTTTTCTACAATATGTGAGAAACCTGTATCCGTCGTTACCCTGCATCTTAATGTTCACATTAAAGTGCAGGTCACTTATACTGTAAAGTGAACATTAAGATTCAACTACAGCGATAACCGATACTTTATTGACATGCAATACTTTAATGTTAACATTACAGTACAACCACAGATACAGGTAACATAATGTAGGGCATTTGCTTATCGCTTCTGAACATATTATATTGAATTATGATATGGATGTAGATAAAAACATAGATTGAGCGTAGTGATCCTGGGTCACTACCCACTAGGCTCACCACGTCGTCACAATGTATTTCATAATATCATACAGTGCGATAGCTCTTAGAAAGTGCTTCGGGTTTGTATCTGTCTCTCACTCGCTCTCATACACTCTCATACGATCTTATTAAGAGCGAGTGAGAGAGACGTACAAATCCGAAACACCTTCTAAGTGCTCACAGACTCTACATACATGAGTCCCGAGTGAAACAAAATCAAGCTTAGAAAACCCTATTCTAACTGCCAGTTGAATATGGATGTTGACTTCTGCAGCATCAGGTCTGAGAGTTTGAACTTGAAATTTGTTGAAAAGCTCGTTCCTTGATATGTTCTATCTATATATATAAAAGGCAAAACTGACTGACTGACATATCAACGCACAGCCGAAACTACTGTACCTAGAAACTTGAAATTTGGTACAGGGGTTCCTTTCATGATGTAAGTGAGCACTAAGAAAGGATTTTCCGAAAATCGACCCCCAACGGGAAGCAGTAGGGGGAGTAGCGGGAAACTAATTCTACGCGTACGAAGTCGCGGGTGTCCTCTAGTATGATATATTTTCATAATCTAATATATAAAATTCTCGTGTCACAGTGTTTGTAACCAAACTCGTCCGAAACGGCTCGACCGATTCTTATGAAATTTTGTGTGTATATTGAGTAGGTCTGAGAATAGGTCGTAAACTATTTTTCATAAGGTTTGTATGAAAAAAAAATACACCCGGGCGACGCCGGGCGCGGACAGCTAGTATAATATAATAATTAATTTATCTGGGATGGTATTCTCTTTCCTCATGGTTCAAGCAATCTCCATACCAAATTTCATAAAAATCGGTTCAGTTCTACTTAAGCAAACATTTCTCACCCTGGGCAAGAGAGGCGCGACTCCCGGGTAGACGCCGGGGTAGGTGAGCCACTGCGGGGCTGCGGCCGCCAGCGCCACGAAGCAGAAGAGGAAGAACACCTGAGACATCACATATATTTAACATACCACATTTAGGAGGTGAGAGAAGGAGCAAAGAACGACACACAATAAACCTGCAAACGCAATAAAGACGGCGCGTTGCAACGCGTTCACATAAGGTCGGGCGGGGCTGGGTAAATGAATACATTTTAAAAGTATTTTAGCTTCCTCTTATAGAAATGTGAATACCTACTATAAAATGGCGAAAAATTGTTTTAAAACGTTGTAAACTGTTTAAAAAATGACACCTCAGTCAGAACCGCCCGACCTTACTAAAATAAAAAGCTCCGAAAGGGTGGCGGAGGCGTTTTTAATAATGTGAATTGGGAACGCGGCAAAGCGGGGCGAGAATATTAATTTATATTATAAAACCATTTCCACCGAAGATGCGCCAGGAGGGCATTGTTATTTTTTATGATCAGCTTCAATTCTCGATTCGCTCGTCTCGCCACGTCTTGCCTCGCTTCGCCGGTGGGAAAGCGCCTTATATAAGGCACGTAAGGCGCTGATTTCTACACTATCGGCCTTTAGAGTAAAAGACAAAACGAACAAAACAATAACAATTACAATAAACAATTAATTAGGTACACGATTAGCTACTCTCTGTGGAGTGCAGCGGTCTGTGCGATACCAGACCAGATTTAGGCACCATCACTAGAGAGAGAACGTAAAAGGGAATGTATTTTTTTTTATTCAGTGTTTCAGGTTTTGTTCAGGCGGAGCAAAAACTGTGATTTTAGTTGTTTTTAAAAACATTTCTTATCAGTCACAAAGTCTTGTATTTCAGTTGCAATCCAAAGATAGCAGTCTGTCTTCAAACTGAGAGACGCATTAATAAAAAAATGTAAGATATTTAATATTATTTATCTCAGTAATAATCATGAAAAATGAAGGGATTCATTGGAACTCGGCCGGGTAAAGTAATAAAAAATCTTTATAAAATCGATTACTTACGGCGAATTTCATCTTGATGTAGATAAGATCTCACTAGAACTGCTTGTCAGCCTTCTGAGTGCAAACTATGTCTTGGCTCAGAAGACGGCCGCATATATAGGGCCCTTAGAAGGCCAGTCAGTCAGGTAGTGCTCTACAAGGCTCGTCACAAAGGTCAGGCCTTTATGAATACCTAATACAAATACCTGAGATAAAAACTAACGCCAATAAACTGGACATAGAGACACTGTAATTTACTGACTGAGAAGATTAAATTGTGCTTATAAATTGCAGTCAATTTGCAATGTTAAAACGGAATACTTTGGGTAAATAGATTTCAGAAGTAGAAGTTTCTATCGGCGGCGCGTCCCCTTAGACGGCTTCATTTCGCCCGAGCGGGATCAATGTATGAAAGAGAATGATCTATCCTAAATTAAGCTCTATGCTTGTACGGTCGACTACAAAGAGATGTATCCACTTTTGGACCTTATTACCATATCTCGGAATATACGGCCAAAATTAAATGACAGCGAGGGATCGCCTATATAGATAAACTCAATTATCGATTCTTTCTCCCATATACTAGTGATCGCTCCAAGTTTTGTTTGTAAAAATATTTTTTATTGAAAGTATGCAAATGAAACAAAATAGCAACATAATTCATTTTAAAAGGATTTTTGAACCTTCACTCATCATCATCATATTTTTTTTCTCATAACAAATTCTAATCGTACTATTTTAACAATAGTTAATGGGACAGTAATTCTGAACTACACAATGAGGCACAAAAATAACGATGATGAGTGAAGGTTCAAAAATGCTACAATTATTACAACTACAAACAATTATTTGTAAAATCATCCAAGTCCCTTTCTATAAATATGAATTATGGAGACAACCTGTAAGTACAGTACAGTTGATAATAATTTAATAATACAGTGAACAATGCACATAACATAACTCATACCTAATTAGCAATTAGAACTTAATAGTTGCACCTGTGTACAGATGTATTGAATAATGTTTTGCCATCGTTTTTGTCAGATAAGTTCGTATTTATCTTGCTTTCTCAATTAGCTTATCGGTGGGTACTAAAGTTGACTGAGACAGCAAGATAAAAACGAACTTTTCCAACAAAAAACGATGGTGAAACATTATTCACTACAACTGTATTTATTAGATGCTAGCTACCGCCTTCGCTTCGCTTCGGTTTATGTGAGTTTTTTGCAACACCCGTACATAAACCAGAATTTATCCCTAAACCAGGCAAAAGGATTCATGGTTCCCAGATAAAATTTACTTAATAGCAACCACTTGTATGTTAGTAAGGCTAAAACTTTATTGTGACCTGTGATTATGTCAGCTTGGTCAAGGGTTATTAAGTTATTATTTTATTATACAAGCACCTTCCTCTTGAATCACTGGTATCTATTGATAAATACTTCATTAAAATCCGTTGAGTAGTTTGAAAGAACTAAGCGTACATACAGAGGGACCTACGGCGGGGAGCGACTTTGTTTTATACTACGTAAAAAATATGTATTAGCAACGTTAACAAACTCAATAGATTTATCTGGCTTCACTTGTTCTGAAAGCCCTTTGTGAATAAAATAAAGCTTATCCTATTAACCCCACCAACCGAGCCAAATAGCATTATTAATCAGCTTGTAAGAAAGTTTTGCATTTTTGGGTAAGGTCCAAAAAGTGCTTTAGTTTCAAGGAGACACAGTTGCAACAGGACACAATCTCAAAGAGACACAAGCCCAAATAGACACATCAAATATTGTACCTACTATTGCTTGCGGAAGTGGTTGGATGGAGATCGTTGATAAGATGTACAGAGTACGTACATCTATTATGTGCTCCTGGTACTTTTGTCGGAAAAAGGGATAGGTGGAACAGGGGCTAGGTAGGTTTAGGTTATGTTAGTTTTACACCAGGCCCGGAGGGCCAATTCACCCAGAAATAGGAGCTCCGTCGATACCGTCTAATTGATTTGAAATAATAGTGTCGACGGAGCTCCGCGAGGGATTGCTGAACAGAATAATGTAAAAAATATTGTAAATTTTTCCCTACGCGGCGAGCGGCTTTTCGAATTGATTGTACTGTGCCAGTTTACAGCTGTGTCCTTTTGGACTTCTGTCTCTTTGAGATTGTGTCCCGTTGCAGCTGTGTCTCCTTGAAACTAAATCCAAAAAGCTGGGTATGATAAATCATGCATTAAAATTTTCAATAAAGTTTTTCCGTTGTTACACGAAAATTTGTCATACAATTTGTAGGGATAACTTTCGTCGCACAATGGAACTTTTTTCGCCATCGTTGTTTGACTACGCTTAACAGTGGTCCAAATTTTTGGTCATCGCCCGTTGGTTCTTCCATTACAGAGTTGGATGAAGCTAGCTCTTATTTTAGCGGCGCTCTGTCGACGCTGTTAAAATTGATTTTGATATAGTATCATTGGTCAGTTGTGCATGCTAGTTGGTCGGTGGGGAAGAAGTCCTTTTTACAATACCTTTTAGTGTGAAAATAGTACGTAAAGGTTCTTCCGAAAAGAACTACTACGAATAATCCGACATTCGTGACACATCTTGAGTTGGGCATCTCACTGAGGCTCAGTTTGTTAATGCGGCCCTAAGACTTCAAAATAAAAGCAGAGCATATTTGGAAACTTTTATTTTGTAGACGATTTTGTACAGAGATAGGGATTACGATGGGCATGACATGTGCGTGGCGGACTGGTATAGATGAATTACCGAGAGCGTGGAATTGCATATGTAGTGGTTGTACCGTTCGCATGAAAAGGAAAACTATTTAAATTTTCTTCTTAATTTATTACCCTAAACAAGTGGAATAAGTATGTCCTTTTTTTGCTTTTAGTCGCTGTCATTTATTTAAATTTTCATCTTTAAGGTTGGAAATTGCTTATGGGACAGATGAAAATTATATATAGTTCTCCTGATAACTTTTTGATCAAAATCATCTACTGCCGACGGACCGTACGTAACTTTTTCTAACTCGGAGAGGGGAATTTTTCGTTGCTTTGAATTTGTCACTCTTACTATTAGTCATAATTTTATAAATAGTTGAGAGAGCAACACCTTTTTCAACGAATTGGGCAGCGGTGTAAGGTGAATTTAAATTTTTCATTAGTTCAAGTTCAAAATATTTATGACAGTTAAAATTATTTGTTTACTTTGACTCTCAATCGGACCAAAATTACTATTACTTTCTGCCATATTTTTTGCAAACTGTGTACCTTACAGTCGCACGTGCCCAGTCAAAATAATTCTGAAAATACGAGTATCCAATAAAATAGTTTTTAAAGTTGTGGGTAATTCTATAGCTCTGCCTACCCCACTCTGGGATTACAGGCGATAAGGTATGTATGTATGCATGTACAATAAAATAAGACGTATATTTTAGTATTTTAGTGCATTGTAAAAAGTATTTAGAATTTGACACTGACATTATCTTTGTACTTACTTATTTAATATATAACAAAACCATTTTTATGGTGATGGTTAAAAGAGAGATAGAATGCCTGTAAAGACATGTTACCACTACATATGCAATTCCACGCTCTCGGTAATTCATCTATACTAGCGGGGGACCCCGAAGAAACCAGAGGCGATGAAGCCGGGGCCGCTGTAGCGTCTGTAGCCGCTGCAACTTCTACAGCCAAAACAGCTTCTGTAGCCACTGCAGCTTCTGTAGCCACTGTAGCGTCTGAAGCCACTGCAGCTTCTGTAGCCACTGTAGCGTCTGTAGCCACTGTCGCTTCTGTAGCCGCTGTAGCTGGTCGTGCCGGCATTTACGATCTACGACCAAAACAAAATATTAGAACAAATAGTACACAATTATTAAACGTAAATAACGATGTGCACGTTCGTTGAGCAAAACATACTCTAGTAAATAAACCATTATATTTTACATGATAAAAGATTAATCGAAGCATTTTTATATATTATTTTCACCCTGTAAAAACTATTTCTAAGAACTATTTCACTGGCCTATGAGCCGCAGAGCCCACTAACCATCAGCCCTCTATTTCACCATGACAATAACTGGTCACTGGTGACATTTAAGTATAAATGGTGCAGCTTGTATCTCGTATCTCAGTAATGTGAAATCTTGTTAACTTTGCAATGTATACCGAATTTTCATCTGTCACGATGATGAAATAGGCGGCAGGTAGCCTGTGTGTTGTTTGCTCTCTCTATGTTATAAATAAAAGGAAAATAAAAGTACTTATATGAGCAAGGTGGTCGGATGACATAAGCTCGACCGCAGGCCCAATCTAAGGGAGATCCACCGCGAATCGGGCCCAGTGGGGGAAAATTGGAGAGGCGTATACCCAACGGTGGGTGCAAATGTTCTGAAGAAGAAGAAGGGCAAACGTTCCTCACCCTCGTGAGCCCTAGGCCGATGACGCTGGCTCAGTTCCCCGGGTCTTCGGCCGCCACCACCACGAAATAGAAGAGGAAGAACACCTGGACCACACACTGTTTTTATACCGTATTTAGATGAAGATAGGATTCCTTCATGGTTAAGAATATAAATAAGTATGAAGGTAAATTTAGAGGAAGATTTAAAAAGCGATTTTTCCCCGTCGCATTTTTCAGTATCCCACAAAAAAAAGAGTGTCGATGGAGCTCCGCTCCTATTTCCGGGCTTAACACGTTCGCTGGCAGCAATAGCCGCGTTCAAAGTTAAATGGCAAATACGGCTATAGCTTTTATCGCCGGTGAATGTGTTAAAGCGAGGTTTACACTAGCAATAAAAATTGCAGAAGTTAACTGCTGTTTTACTCTAACTTTAAAGTTAGAAAAAGACAACAAAATTGTGCTTCTTGCCCTAGAACTAAAGTAAAGTAACACAGCAATCAACTTCTGCAATTATTATTGCTAGGCTATTTTTCCCTTAAGTAAGAATGTATAACATGTAGGTAAAATGTTAATAATGATACAATTAACAATTAAGTATCCGCAGCGAGCTAAGGACAAGTCGAAGTGAATTTCTACACTAGCTCGCTGCGGATAGGTAGGTACTATACCTAATTAGCTATTTGAATTTAATAGGTTCACCGCACCTGAGTGTAATATCAGTAATTAGCAACGTTAACGAGATAAGTAGACGATTACTTTGATTTATTCCTATGAAAACGCAGTGGCTAGAATAATAGCTTATAATTTGTGTTGAGTGAGCCTCTTGGTACTACAAAGCTGTCATTTGGCATAGTCACATTGAAATTACGCCGACAAAGTTGTAAAATAATAAAAAATAAAAAATATTTTTCTTAATTTAGGGGAACGTTTAGGAAATATACTCGAAAAGTGTAATATTCGCTGAGTTACGTCGTGATAAACTTTTTCTTTCTTTTAAATCCTAATCCCCTTTGCTACGAATCCTAATCTATATGTAAATATATATAAAAGGCAAACCTGACTGACTTATATATCAACGCACAGCTGAAACTACTGTAGCTAGAAACTTGAAATTTGCTTCAGGGGTTCCTTTCATGATGTAAGTGAGCACTAAGAAAGGATTTTCCGAAAATCGATCCCCAACGGGAGGAAATGGGAGGAGTAGCGGAAACTAATTCTACGCGTACGAAGTAGCGGGCGTCCTCTAGTTATATTATAAATCAAAAAGGATATTCTCTTAAAGAGTTAATAAATGGGTAAGTTTATTTCTTTACAAATGCTCGTGCCTAGTATCGTTGCGTTTATCGCGTGACAAAATGTGGATAAAGCATCCGTCACTTTCATACTTATTATATAGGTACATGTCAGAAAGCGACGGATGTTTTATCCACATTTTAGCACGCGATATACGCAGCCATATTACGCCCCCTGGTACTTTTTATCCCGGGAATGTTATCTACATTCGATTCCCGTTAAACGAGGTAGTAGAGAAAAACTTACGCGGATAAAGTCGCAGGGTAACGCTACTAGAAATAATTTAAAGTATTATTTTACCTCAACACTTCTTCAAAACATAACTAGCAGGGACAATATGAATTAAATAAATAGAGCGATCTCACCAGCAGCGTTGGACTATTTATACCGATACTTATAGATAAAATACATAAGTAAATAATTTTGTTTACTTATAAAGCAATAAGTATCTTATTTATATTATGAAGATATCGGTTGCTATGTCCATGTAAGGTAAATGCTCAATAACGTGTCACCTCACTTATTGGCCACTTTGTAATAATGCATATAAAAACAGAAGTTTGCGGGCCTAGTATGGTTGCGTTTATCGCCGTACGAAATGTGGATAAAGCATCAGTCACTGTCGTACTTATACAGTATGTAAACTAACTAAAACCATCTCTTTAAACCAGTTGATAGCCAAGTCGAGTTAAGTGTTTTAACACATGTTTTGCTAGTACGGGTCGAATATTTTTAATTTTATCATTGTTTAAAAATTATAAACACTTACCTTTTTCAAAGTCGGTTAACCCTAAAAGTATCACCCTATGTGTAATGTTTACGTCGTGACAGATTTATGTCATTCAAATTTCACTGGTGTCACTTTATTGTCAATTATAAGGGCGATTACCAGACTGCGTGACAATGAAAGAGCGGTTCCGCTCAGTACCGGATAGTAGTAGTAGTAGTGGTGGGCCTCGTCCTCGTATTGACGTCAGAACGGAAAAAAGGATCTACAACCATTTTACAGGAAATCTTGGCTTCAGCACTAGAAAAGCGGGGAGTTGTATGATATGGTACGTTTGCTGAACCCCACACCTCTAGACTATTTCTTCTGGGGCTGGGTGAAACAGTTAGTATTTAAAAAAAGTGTCGAGAACGGAGGAAGAAATGAGGCTGCGGATTGTACAAGCTTCGAACATAATCAAGCGACGTGCCCGGCAAAATCCAGCTTTGATGCGTAGCGTTCACTTGAAACAACCATCGTCGCTTATTTCAAATAACGGCCACATTTGGTCTAATCTACGTCGTATTTAATCGGAAGTGTGCACATAGCCTTACTTTAACTGACATTGAAAATGTTGAACTTGTCCTTGACCTGACAACCAGATGACAAATGTTACAATTGTAAACAAATAATACAGGATGTTATTGAATCATGAATAACTAAAATGATATTTTTTGTATTACAATTATAAATTCTAAAAAAACGTTAGAATTTCAATAATTTATATACGAAGACCTTATTTATCGCCTATACATGCCCGGATTCAAACAAATGGTTTTAGTAAGTTTACATACTGTATACGTGTCAGAAAGTGACGGATGTTTTATAATCATTTTATCACGCGATAAAGGCAGCCATATTAGGCCCCCTGGGCCCGTATTATGGTCACCTTTATCGCAGTGGATAAAGCTTCCACCATTCTCGCACTTACATACTGGTCAGAAAGTGACAGATGTTTTATCTACGTCGATAAATACGACCATAATCGGCCCGCTGGTGATGATTATGTAAATAAATTAAATGACCTAATCTTTACGTGTTCGTGCTAAGTATACGTTCAAATTACGCATCATTCATTTGGCGCTCTTTATTATTTTACACTAAGTAACTGTTGCCCGCGACTCAGCACGCGCAGAAATCGTTTATCGCTCTTCTCTCGGGAACTGCCCAATTCTCTGGGATAAAAAGTACCCGATGTCCTTCCCCAGGTGCACATATCATACCGAGTTTCATCGAAATCGATTTAGCGGTTTAACCGTGAAAACGTAACAAACAGACGAAGTTCCTTTAACATTCATAATATTGGTAGATGGTTTTTTTTTATTGGTACCATAGCAGCGTCCCGAAGGCTCGCCGGCCCTGCAGTAAGACAGCGAAACAGAATTATTTTGATTATATAATGTGGCCATTTCTTGAGCATTTACCCTATGAAGCACATAATAATCGTAGTCAATGTTAATCAAAGCTGCATAACTGGATCACATTGTAGGCGTATCCCATTAGTTAGTCATTCAGCACAGTGCTATAATGACTTGAATTAGATCATGTTTTGATTAGATTGCTAACATTTTTAAAAGCACTCTTATGAGTCAATATATAAACAATAGGAAAAAGACAGGCAAGACCCAAAAAAAAAAACATGAAACGACAAATTGATACGGACAGACGCAACGGAAAGAACTATAAGGATTCTTACTATGAAACCCTAAAAAATCCCCAATTCTGGCATTAGTTTTAAAAGAGCTTTAAAAGACTCTAGAGCGCGTCTGCTCGATAGACCAAAATAACCTATTTAATACTGTTTTAATAAAACAAGACGACATGTAACTTTAAATCAATACGGCCCTTAGGTTAATTTACTTACTTGTATGTATACCAACAGCCCGTGGCGGGTAGGGGGACCAGTTTTGCCCCCTTCGAACACAACAACTTTTACAACAGGAAACCAACACTAGGTTTGTTAGCCCATAGGAAACCCCTCCAAATTGTAGAGTCACTTTCATCAGCATATCGGCTTCTCAGTGTCAAGCCGCATGTGTTCATCAGACATGCTGGGTTCGAGGGGCTCCAGCGCGTCTGCGCGGTACACGGCGTTCTCGATCCACACCGCGATGCGGTCAGAGATCGCCACCATGAAGCGCGCCAGACGGCCAGGGTGCGTGCGCGCAGGCTTCGACTCACCTAAACGCCAAAGAAGGTATGAAAGTTGAAAAGGGGTCTCCCTCGGAATCCCTAACAACATTCGTAACAATTCGTAACAACACATCGTTTGTCCGAATTTTTATTTGGATTTCAGATAAGTCAAGCAACTTTTAAAGTTTTCCAATTATATCATCGGTTCGGTTAGGTTAGGGTTGTATTATGACATTTATGACAACACTAAAAAGTTTTAAAATTTAAGCGGCTTTAGGATAAACGAAAATTCGGACAAACGATGAATTAGGACAAATGACGATTAGGGGTTCCATAGAGGAACCGTGAAAAGCTTAGCATGAGTTGTGTAGCATAATGATAGAGTCGAGTCACGAGAAAGGTTAACGTACACGGTAAGTGTATTAGAGCATTTAGAGCCCCGATGTGGCCAATTTACTGCAAATCATTTGAATTTGAACCAATCAGTTTAGTAAATGAGAAATTGAAAAACAAAATTCCCTTTCGAAATTTGTTTTTAGAGGAGATAATAAAATAATCGAGAAAGGTTTACGTACACGGTAAGTGTATTAGAGCATAGCCCCGATGTGGCCAATTTACTGCAAATGATATGAATTTGACCAATCAAAAAAAAAAACACCCTTTCGAAATCTGTTTTTAAAGGAGATAATAATAAAATAATGGATAAAATAATCATTGTGTTACCTACCCAAAATCTCAGCAACTCTCTCCAGGACTACGTCAGCAATACTCCTTAGTCTATTAGACACGAGCATTTCCTTCTGCCCCTTCGCAATGTATTCACATAGACGATACGCCACCTAATAAATGTATAGTAAAATAAATACTCCCCTAAATAAAGCGCGAACGCCGAAGACGAAAAATTTCGTACGTTGACCTTTAGTAAGCGCTATTTATAGTAATACGGTGCCCTATAATATAGGGTAAAGTTTTACAATCCATGATACCGGCGGCGGTTAAGTCACTGTGCGAGCACGACGGCAAGATCATTGTGAGCGAGTGACAAAGAAAGTAATGGAGAGTCAATGTATGAAATAATTAAACGTTCTTTTTTTATTATAACAATTATTTATAATATAATAATATATAATAATTAATAAAAGGGTACATAAGGGTTAATAATAAATTATTAACTTAGTCAAAAAGCCCGCCCCGCGCCATCCCCGGCGTAAAGGTGCCCATCACGCTCGCCGCGTTGCCGCGCTGAATCGCAATGGACAGACGTTGCACAAGGAATGACCCGGACCCGGGGGTCAGAGGCTCTACTTTGAAATCCGTAATTCGAACTGCATTGCTATCCCTTTTACTCTAGACGCGTCACTAATTCGCAAGAAAGTGACGGGGCGATCCGAAGTTCGAATTACTGATTTCAAAGTAGAGCCCCAGGTATGAAATGTGTTCGGCACCCGCGCTTTACCTTTAGCCAAACTTCAATTTTACGTTAACATACACATCTACATAAATACAATTATCCATACAATATAGCTTGGCAAAACAACCGTGACGACAGGTAAAATTACAATTCTCTTAAGTGGCAACTATGTACAGTCGAGTTCATATGTGTCAATATGTGTACAGTTTAGTACCTTCTCGCTTTAATCGCTGTGACAATTTATTTATGGCAGTTTAAACATGACATTAAATAGACAAGGCACTAAAGTGTACACTGTGAACTTGACTGCACCACATTTAATCAATTTTGGGTAACCATTAATTCACTTTGTCAATTTCCTTCCGAGCGGTGTCCTAATTATTTTTTTCCAATTATATTTTACCAACCGATAAGTATAGGTACCTACATGCATTTAGACCACCTGTTCTTTATCGTTATCTAGCACCCACGGCACAAGCCTAGAGCTTAGTTTGGGACAAGGTGAATTTAATTGAGATTGTTCCCTAATAAGTATACATTGTATTTTTCCCATCAATTTACTAGACGTTCCTATGCTAGTATTTATTCTATGCTTTAACCTGCGCGCTGAAGTTGACGAGCCACTTCTGTCGCTGACGCAGCTCGCGTTGCTTGTCAGCCTGCTCCTTGCGGGTGAGGGCGGCCCCGGTGCCGAAATGGCCCGCAAGCCGGCGAGACGACAGGTTAAGGGCTTGGAAATACTGCTCCGTTTGCCTGTACAGTTTACATTAGAAAAATATCACATGTATGAACATTCTAAATTCAAGTTATAGGTACCTAAGTTCCAAATAAATATGTTTTCGACACGTCTCATGCTAGTCATGCCACCGGCTGCGAACTAGGTACGATATGGGTTGTGTAGTACATGTACCTACTAAGAGCCAAAAATAATGAATTCCCGTCACTGTACTAGAACGAACTATTCCGTAAAATTTCTGCTTCCAATTAGTACACACGGAGCAAGAACCGAACGGAGGGGCTAGACAAGATGCATTACGCTAACCAGCAGCGTTTCTATTAGTTTCGTTTGTAAACCAATCGCGTCACTGGTAGATCACGTGGCTTTTGGTATCACGACATCTACAAGTGACGCGATTGGTTTAAAAACGTAACGAATAGAAACGCTAGCTAGCGTAATGCACCTTGTCTAGCCCCTCAGAGCAGTAAGTGACAATGACAGCAAAGCGATCCGAATGAATGACCGACCGGCCATCTATTCGATCAAAGGAGCACAAATAAGGACCATGAACAGACGAGTTTCTTTCAGTGTACTAATGTACTAAAAGAACTAAAAGACCGAATTAGTACACTTGAGCGATTGTACTAGTTTGGAGCGATCCGCTTAGTAAACGCGCACAACTCTACACGTCCTAAAAAGATTAACGGTTTCAGAAAAAAATGCGTTTTTAACCTATAAAAATTGGGTCAAATGTTACACGTTACACGAAGGTAACGTGGCTACTCACTCAGGGCTCAAGAAGTAGTCTTCTTCTAGCGCGCTCTTGATCTTGTCGCGGCGATCAGGCGGCAGCATGTTGCACTTCTCGTCCCACAACGAGCGCAAGCGACGCGGCGTCGGCCGAGCGAGCATATCCATTCGTTCGCTAATACGTCGGAAGGTGGTCTTTCCTTTTTATAACATAATACATTATTCAGCCTACATGTTACAAGTATAGCTTGACAAAAAAGGGCTTTAACGTGATATGTGGAAATAAACAAAGTAATCTCAAGAAAGCCTTTGAATCGAAGTTTTTGACTCCAAAAAATGGATTACCGTTTTCATTCTGAACAGCGTGTTAATTTTCCATGTGTTGCCCAGATGTCAATAGAAAGTTGAGCATACTTGGAACCTTACGATTCTAATTTTTATTTCATTGCTATACTTATTCAGGGCTAAACAGCTCGGTTTACCGATTTGTCCTCTTAGATTTTCGGCGACTAGATTTAGATTTTCCTCGAGAAGTTAGGTTCGCAAGATCATTATACCCCGATAGGGAAAGGAGGCTTTGCACGGTTTGAGTGGTTGAGGTAATCCAATACGGACGGGTCGATTTTGACAGGCTGTATTGTGGCTATGTTGTTTCGGCGGGAAAAGTCAAATATGTTGTTTATAAAATAATATTCAGTCACTGGTGCCAAAATAACCATGGTAAGTTACATGATGGAGCAGCACGTCCAAATGATAAAACTTTATTATCAAAATGAGTGTTCATTAGTGCAAACGTTGCGGAAGAGGACCTCAATTTTGGCCGAAAAATCATCTTTAGCGACGAGGCACATTTTTGGATGAATGGCTGTTAACAAACAAAATTGCCGTATATGGGACGACGCCAACCCACACAAGGTTCACCAGCTGGCAATGCATCCACAAAAAGTTACTGTTAGGTGCGGATTTTGGGCCGGCGACGACATACTTTTCATGGACGTTATGCTAATTAAGACATTTTCACACAATGGACAATTTACATAATTAGACATGTGCTGTTTAGACCATCTAAAGTCGTGGTCATTTTGATTCATAGACGATTCGGTATTGAGGGTAATTGGCCACCAAAATCATGCGCTTTTGACCCCATTACTTTTTTTTTTGTGGAGTTTTCTGAAATCGCAGGGTTATGCCAATAAGCCGCACTCGACCCTCCACTCTGCCCTCAGACCACATAACCTAAGCCATCGCTCATTCAGTCGAATCTATGTGGCAGAGTCATTGAAAATTGGACCTCTCGGATCCGTGCCACCGTGAGAAGCCGCGGCGGACATTTGAATGGCAGAATTTCGTTAATACCTCACACACAGCTTGTTTTATTCTTTATATTATTTTATGCCTTTCGGGGTAGTGGTCCTACTGCTTTGTCCAACTAACCAATCATTTCCATTCGAATGTCAAATTAACAGGCTCGACGGCAGCGGAGCACCTATTTCTGCGTGGTTTGTCCCTCCGGGCTGAAGAACTAACATAACTAAACCTACCTCATATTTTATGATACTCATTTTAGTCAGTTGAACAGAGCAGTTTGGACCACTGCCCCGAAACCCATTTATGTCTGTGTGCTCAACGGTTTAATAGTAATGTTGGTAGGTAGGTACAAGTCTTTGAGTGTGATTATAAATCTATCATTATAAAGATGATTTATATCCCTACCTTTCGCTTTACCTCGGGAGTGCATGCTTTGCTCTGATTTACTAGTGACATTACTGACATCAGATTCACTCCCTGATCTCTGTCCACCTTTTACGTTCTTATTGCCTTTCTTTCCGCTAAACATCTTTATAATAAATGTATGATTACTTGATTTTTAATACCAAAAAATATGGCCCTTCTTTTCGGGCAGTCGGGTAAAAACAAGAACGAAATAATCTTTTAAAATTTAAAAATTTTGGTTGCCAAAAATCTGTAAAAATCACTTGTTAAGAATTTGTCAGTTTTTATGTTTGTTCATGATGGCTGCGATATCACAATAGACCTGCCTAAATAACCAGAAATAAAACGAAAACTTCAAATCTTTTTTTTTAAATTACGACAGTAAGTTAAAAAGGTTTGTCATTGGTTAACAAGTTAAAAGATACATAGAAGATAGAGAACTCCTAGTCGAAGACTTCACCGAGCGTTCAGTGACGCCATAGTGACGCCCTCATTATAATATTATTTGTTTTCTAATTGGCGCTCCACATTCGCGCGCGAACGCGCGAAAACTACGCGTGAAAGTGTGAATTTGGAGCCAATTCGCATATTTTTCGCGCCTTTGCGCCTTGTTAACCACTTTGTGTAAGTTTTTAGGCCCGCGATAAAGAGCCTGCGAACTCGCGAAAGCTACGTAGATAGAATAAACTCCAAATTCGCGCGTTACTTTAATAAAACATTAGCCCACTACCACCAATACTGGACAAAATATTACACACCTTGTTCTATTACGATGAATACTCGTCATTCTACATCTTCGTTTCCTCCATTTCTTTTTAATTTGTTTTTTACTTTTATCATCTTTTATTGTAGACCTGAATATATCGCCGAGCGCGCGAAATAGACTGTTAACACTGCGAATGTGGAGAGCAGCCAAGAAGAGTTCACGCGCAATTCGCGCCGCGAATCACGCCCGCGAATTGTGTGCGAATGTAGCTTCGGTGAGGGAAGACGGCCGATTAAACGATGTCAAACTTTTACTTTTGATTTATTTTTTACTGATTTACTCTAGGTACTCACTTATGACATTGGCGAAACCCTGTAGAATACTGCGGTACTGCGGTGGACCGCCATTAATAAAAACAAAAAACCGCCTTCAAAAATGCAAAAAATAACTTCTACTACTAGGTACTTAGTAGTAGGTACCTATCCTATTAGGTTAGTCCAACTGAAGTCGGCTTTTTGTTGAAAATATTGTGGTCGCCGACTTCAGTTAGACTAACCTAATAGGATAGGTACCTACTACTAAGTACCTAGTAGTAGAAGTTATTTTTTGCATTTTTGAAGGCGGTTTTTTGTTTTTTAAAACATTTATTTTATTTTACACTTTTTAGTGATCATAATAAGCTTATGTAGTCCCACTTCTTAGTTGATATATGAAACTTTAAGACATTTCAAGCTCGCCGCAAGCAACGCCGCGGGAAAATCATAGTCATTTTAAAACAATTAAATGTGTTTCGTTGTAGTCGCTCAACTATCTTAATCGAGATATCTTATCGCCACCCTTGAAATCGGTACCGTTGAGGAGTTCCGGTGGCCATCTGTGGTCTTCATCATCAGTTCCGCTTCACCAAGTGACACTTTCTGAATGCAAATGCTACACTTGTTACTAAAAATACTAAAATCGCTATATGTTTGCATACAATATTTGAGGAGTTCCCTTGATTTCTCCAAGATCCCATCATCAGATCGTGACGTGCTGACAATGGGACCAACTAGAAAGTATACCCATTCGAACACCGAAAAAAAATTTCAAATCGGTCCAGTAGTCTTCGAGTAATCGGGGAACATACATAAAAAAAAAAAATCCGACGAATTGAGAACCTCCTCCTTTTTTTTGAAGTCGGTTAAAAAGAAGACTAGATGTCCACGCCCGGCGTCGCCAGGGTGTAATTTTTTTTTTTTCATGCAAACCTTATGAAAAATAGTTTAAGACCTATTCTCAGACCTACTGAATATACACGCAAAATTTCATAAGGATCGGTCGAGCCGTTTCGGAGGAGTTTGGTTACAAACACTGTGACACGAGAATTTTATATATTAGAAGAAAAGAAGAAGAAGAAGCTATATAGCCCATACGGCACATTGTCTTGAAATCGAAGAGTCGTTTTTTGTAGTAAAAATAAATAACGAAAACGCTCGGTTGGCGCAGGAGGCCTGCTGGCTAATATAGGTATAGCTCATGCAATTTATGATGGCGAGTGGGCTTTACTTGTGGTAAACACATATCTGTATACGTGTCAAAGTGTGCGTGACAGCGAGAGCGGGTATGGTAAGCATAAAAAATAAAGAGAAGTGTTGGACACATTATACTTATTATACTGTCGCAAACCCTCTAGCAAATAATGATAAGAAATAATGCAATTAAGTATTTTAAACCGACTTCAAAAAAGGAGGTTCTAAGTTTGACCGATTTGATTTCTCCATCAATTATGGTCCGATTTCAAAAATTCTTTTTTTGTTTTGTTTGACTGAGTTTACTTCTGAGGTGATGATCCATGATGAGCGGATTCATGAGGAATTGAGGAACAAGGTTAACAAAATTAAGTTACGGGTCTACCCCTTTGTCGGAATAGCCCCGCTTGACCTTAAATATTATAAAACAACAAACTACTTATTTATGTTCTTGATGTGATATGCGAACTACTTAGTCATACTTCATGTAGTAGCGACACTAGCGACCTTCTTGGTTGCATCTTCTACGAAATTGATGTACCTAACTCTATCTTGTCGCGAAGATGACATTTCAAATGTCTCCGTATTTTCTGTCTTAAAATTACGTACAATTTTATGTTACTTAAAATTAAAACCTATCTGTAGGTTTGTCTTTATTTTAGAGGGCTTATTATTGCCGTGTTTCTTGGGTGACTAAATGTGGATCAAACATCCGTCACTCTCACACTTATATGTAGGTATGTACTTGTCAGAAAGTGTCGAATGTTTTATTACCGTTTTGTCAAGCGATAAACACGGATAGGCCCACAGTTCTAAATAAATTTACTATTTTTATTTTAGGATACTTCAAAATAAAAATCCGTTATACCTCGCTATGAATAATTTTGCGTTTTTTCCGGATATTGGACATGCTGACGGTAGTTCGTGGCAGTAAGCGTCGTGGAAACAATATGCACAAGTAACTCGAGCGACGGCGCGCTCGCGACTGATCGCTCCGTCAGACACGCACACTACCGCAATGTGCATGTACACGTTCAACCACTAATAAAGCCCACTCGCCATCGTGAATTGCATGAGCTATACCTTAGTCAAATAAATGTGCAGGTTTTCTCACGATGTTTCTTGTTCACAGCAAGAGCATCAATCACCATAAAAAACACTAAAGAATTATTAAAGCGTATTTAAGTTGGACACCTCATTGATACACGATGGCCACTGGGATTTAACTCGGTCACCTTGCAATCACGAGCCGATATTCTCAAGCCAGGCCACCAAACTCGTAAACTAGGCGTTTAGCTATTTTTGTGCCGTATGGGCTATATTGCACTTGTCTTTTCTCCTATAGTTTTATAAATGTTAACATTATGGTAGCTCTTATTAGATTGATAGTAATGGCGGTCGAATCGTTTACAATACGAAGGCAATAGGGGAAAAACGTAGTGGAAAAGAGACCGAGTTTTATGTTATTATATTATTCTACAGCACATACCCCCCTACCCTACTTGACATGTTTTTTATTTTTATTTTTATTAGAGGCTCTAATATGGCTGCGTTTATCGCGTGACAAAGTTTGGATAAGGCATCCGTTACCTTCTTACACGTAAATAAGTACGAGAGTGACGGATGCTTCATCCACATTCGACACGCGATATAGACGCAGACATACTAGGCACAAACTAAGCTCTAGGCTTGTACTAATGGTACTAGACAACGATAAAAATACTTATATAGAGAAATTACATACTTAAATAGATAAGAACATCCAAGACTCAGAAACAAATACTCGCGCTCATCACTCAAAATATTTGTCCTGACCGGGAATTGAACCCGGGACCGCTAGCTTCGTAGGCAGGGTCACTATCAACTAGGCTAAACGCGTCGTCATAACTTTATGATGTACTTTCTTTGATTTTCGATTTTCCGTCACGACGATGATGGCTACTATTATTATGTGGATAAGACAGATTGAATATTGAAACCAATCATTCGTAAACATAACATGACTTCATGCTGTCATTATTTCAATCAAAAGAAATAACTTTACAATCTCTTTCTCTCTCTACATTAGGGTTGTATTGTAGAGGTCCAAAATATAATTATTTATATAGTAATTCATTTATTAACAACTGATTTGGGTTTTAAACACAGCCAACTAGTCAATTCTGGTAAGCCGATGTTGAGTTGGTTCGCGTTCTCACTCTTGGAGTCTTCTTTCTCATACGGTAGATGCCAGCCTTCGTTTATCTTTTGAGCAAACGGCGTAAACTTCAGTGGAGCCTAGAAAATAAAGGATTAATCTCATTAATATTATAAATGCGCTGCGCAATGCGAAAGTTTGTCTGTGTTTTTTACCCCTTCACGCTGCAACGGAAAACGGATTTTGATGAAATTTGGAACGGAGATAGCTTATAACCTGGATTAACCACAAAGGCTACTTTTAATCCCGAAAAAAATATAAGTTCCCGAGGGAATACCGATAATCGAAATCGCCTGCAGATGGGATGGCTGAATAACTAATTCTACGCGGACCAAGTCGCGGGCAGAAGGTAGTATTATAAATAAAGTTTAAATAGCTCGTTGGATTCATCTATCTTCTATATAATAAAAATGAATCGCTAAATGTGTTGCTAAGCGCAAAACTCGAGAACGGCTGAACCGATTTGGCTGATTTCTTTTTTGTTGTGTTCGTCATTCTCGGGACAAGGTTAGGGTAAGAAAATAATATAAATCCACCGGGAAAGTCAAAACTTTGCAGCGGGGCGAAGCCGCTGGCGGGCCGCTAGTGTTACATAAAACTGGTATATTTTTTCTAATCCACGAATACCTGAGATATTGGCACGTAAATATTTAATATTACATAGACTTCCTGTGTTTAGATACGTAAATAAATAGTTCGTCAGCCAATAGAAGCACAACAGATACGTCAAGGATCTACAAAACGGTTTGGATTGGCTAGACCTCTACAGTCCCGGAATGAAAAGGTTGCAAGTGGACTGCGCACTCCGCGTAGGTAAACTGCACGCCAGCTGCAAGTGGACTGCGCAGTTGGTTTGCAGTTTTTTATGCAGTTACGTTAACTGCGTCAGAACTGCCATTTTGCAGTTCAATTGCTGTCCGTCTGAACCGGCCTTTACTAAATAACGACCGTAAAAAATCATGACTTTATTGTTTTGTCATATTACACAATATTTAAGGTAGTTGCCGTCCATGTGGCGTTCGGCATAGTATTTGTTGACTTGACCCATTCACTAACGCCAATTTGCATTTACAAACGACCAGTAAAATAGTGAAAAATACATTGAATTTTCGGCGAATTGGTTTCAAAATATTGTGTCTATTTACATAAAGACTTAAGGAGGTTTTATGATGTAGTAGGTATGTTCCGTGCAAAATTATCTAACTGATGATGAAAACCGCATCAAAATCCGTTGCAAGGAGGAGTTAGTGGATATACATACAGAAAGAAAGATAATTCTATGTGGACAGAGAGAAAAGTTAAAGCTATTTTACCAAAATCTGAGGTTTTCCTCTTTTAGCAAACACCATCCACTGGTGTTGCCACTGCCACCTCCTGAACAGATGCCTGAGGTTCTCGTCCTGCAACTGGAACCGATGGGTCCGCAGCAGATCCTTGGAGACTATGTCAGTGTTGGCCCCACTCAAAATAGCTGCAGTGATGAAATATGGGTCATCTTGGGATCTGAAAAATGATTTGAATCTACACATTGAATGCACAAGAATACTAATATATTAATTTGGATAAGGATTAATACTGAATAAGAGTAAATAGCATCGCAAGTAATGCAAGTAAAGCAGCATTGCAAATAATGTTTAAATATAAAGTATTAATGAAAGAAAAGGAAACTTTGAGTTAGCGGAGTAACAGACAACAGACACGGAAAGTCATTTCTTTTATACTATGTTGTGAAGATGGACAAGGGCTATATGTCATTACATTATTTAAACCGGCAAAGTCAGGATGGGCTGCTATGCTCAATAAAAAAAAAAGTTGTTTTTCAAACCACCCTCAAAGTGGTCATATGAGACAGTTTCTAAGTTTAAGTAAGGTCAAGCAGGGCTATTCCGACCAAGGGGTAAATGTTGTGAGTTTGAGTTCGAAAATGCGTTACTTAATATTTTCAAGAAAATTCAACATTTTAAAACTATTTATGCTTACGTTTATAGAAATTAAGATATCTGAACTACTATAAAAGGACGCAAAAATTGTTTTAAAACATTGAATTCCCTTGAACAAAATTAAGTGACACATTTACCCCTCTGCCGGAATAACCCTGCTTGACCTTATAGGTACTCACATGTCTTCTGTAAAGAAATAACACGTATTTCTCTTCAAATACTCCAGAGTTTGCCGAGGCCATCTAAACATATGCTTTCTGCCTAAGAGAAGTATTCTTTTGTTATCTTTTTTAAAATGATCCACTACAACTTTTAATAATGTTATTCTCTGGGTGTTATCAGTTGTCCCAGCTGCCAATGCTATGTTCAAGGCATCCAAAACTATATCATAAGGAGCAGTTTTTTTTACAAAAGTCATAAACCTATCCAGTTCCTCGGGGGATGTCTTTAAGAATAAATCAGATCCTACTATTATTTTCTCCTTCATATTTTTTTGTAGTTCACTGAATTCTTCCTGTGTTAGCTTCAAGCACTGTAAAGTCTCTTTGCACACACTGCACTGGCCACTGAAAGAATAAATGTAATAATTGGAAATTGGAACTTTAAAGGTAAAAATAAAAAAGGTAAGGTATGCATAAAAATAATTGGTATGCTGACTTATGTCTGCTTATTGTCGAAAACTGAGCACTCCAACCCAGTGATGTATATGTTTCTGCAATTTTTTCAGCAGTAGCCACATCAAGTGTTGCACTATTCTTAGATATATGCAAACAAATTTCATCCAAATGCTTCAGAATGGTTTTATTTGATTTGAATTTTCTAAAAATGTAATTGATCCATTCAACATATGCAACATATTGGAGCTGCCGCTTATCAGTTAGACTCCTTTGTATGAGTTTTAAAGCTTCAGTTTTGTTGTTCATTCTGAAAAATGTAGCTATGAGGGTACTGTAAGCTGAATGACTTGGAACACCACTGTGGTGAATTTCATTTAACACTTTCAATGCTTTTTCCCATTCATCAATAACACAAAGTGCATGTAAGACCCGCTCACTAGTAGCATAATCTAAAATCTGATATTGATCATACAGATTCTTATAACTTTGTAGTATAAACTCTTTCTCCTTGTCGGCTAATTCTTTGTCTTTTCCAATCTCATAATAAAGGCGCAATACTCCATTTGTTGTACCTAGAGTTGATATTTGTTGTGTTTCCAAATAACTGGTAAATGATAACGCAGACTCAAGTTTTTTATGATTCACCATAAACTTTAACATAACTGCGTCGACATTTTTGGAATTTAATCTTCTATGCGTGCTCAACAGAGTGGACTTTACTTCGGACCAGTTTTGGTTGGGGCTTTCAATAACTTGTTTTAAATCTTCAAATTGGTCTGATTCTGAAGTTGAAGTTTGAACAAAATTAGCCTTATTTACAATGCTTCGGATATAAGGAAGACCTGTAAACAGAGCATCAAATTTATCATTTATTAACTGTTGCAGAAAAATAAAACATAGCCTATGTTACCCAGGGAGAATGTAGGAATCTAATGAAGAAAGAATTTTCCAAATCGGTCCAGTAGTTTCAAAGCCTATTCAATGCAAACAAACAATTAAATCTATGCTCTTTATAATATTAGTGTAGATGTAGAGAACTGCGGCGAGCTGTTATACATTTATAAAAATATTCAGAAAGGGCTTACATGAATTGTGAAATAGAGCTGAACGACGAATATGAAAAGATAACATTTTGCATTTAAATATAATTAATGGGATTTGTATACAAAATATTTCCAATTAGTAACAATAACAACAATAAATTAAATTACAATCTACCCTACACACACACAACGTGATTCTGACATTTCTGACATTGTCACAATACAGTCAAATTGTCACTGCCAGTCAACTGTCAAAGTATTTTTTTTTAATTCAAGGATAGGCAAAGAAATAAAAATTAGAAAGACTAGTTGTATTGTAAGTACAAAAATGGTTGGTTGTTAATGGTTTTTATGTTTTTATGCAGTAATTATGCCATTTCCCGAAATCTTTTCAATGTATTTTGTCAATCGATCAATTAGTCATTCAATTTATATATTTGTAAAACATTACGTAGGTAACAATAATGGTAAAATCGAAAAAAAGTACAGTCCGTGACACAGGGTGTTTGGTAGCGGGTTCGACAAACAAAAATGGGAAATACTTGGGGCCAATTGGAACACATTTGCCATAATGACCCCCCTGCTAAAGTTGATAGTTTTTTTAATTTATGTTTTCCGTTTTTTTGAAAATATCCCGAAATTTTACCTTTAAATCTTCATAATTACATTCCTAAATTTTATTCAAACGGTGCTCTAATAATGCTTTTATTTTAAAACAAAACCAAAATTCACGGGCAATGCAAAAAAAATATGGGCCCTTAAAGCTATGACCATAATATAATAACCTGAGGAAAATAAAATTAAGTTTAAGCTACGGCAAGTAGGTATTAAAAAAAAGTGATAGACAATTTCAAGTTAATTAAAAAACTTCTTTGGTTAATACTCTTCAAAGAGATATACCACTTCAAAGAAATAAAAATACGCAGTACAATGAAATTTCCTCACGAAGGTTTAATAAAGAAATCATCGTTAAGAGTTAATAATTATCGTTGGTAAATTGACAATAAAACACATTATTACCAAAAATCAACAAACAAAACTTTTTTAAATGTTGTGATCAGTGGCCCGTTTCACGAAGCTACAAGTTACAAATTACAAGCGGAACTCTCTTTCTAGCAAAAGGAGTTAGATAGAGACTTCCGCTTGTAATTTGTAACTTTTAGCTTCGTGAAACGGGCCTCAGGAATACATTCCGTAGGTACCTACATTTTTGTCGCATTTGCTACATTGATTTGAAAAAAACATTAAGGTAAATTAGCTTTTTAATCAGTGTTGCTTAAAACACTACAAGCCATGCCAGCCAACTTGAAGTGTTTTAAAAGCAAAATACTTACACTCTTTTTTTTAAAGAAGTAGCAAATTGTAATTTATGCATCCGTCCCGAGAATACTTTAAAAAAAGTTCGCATCCTTAATATCCGCGTGCGATAAAAAGCGGCAAAACGATATGCGTCTCTCTTGATCGCCTGGTACGAGTCCTGAAGAAATAGGTTTTAATTATTTTTTCTCGCGGTTTCAAAATTAGGACAAATAAATTAGGAAGTTCAAAGTAATTTATTAAAATTAAATTACCATGCACGCGAGTGTAATAAAAAGGATGTCTGCCAGTTCCCTGAATAACGGGCCCATTTCACGAAGCTATAAGTTACAAATTACAAGCGGAAGTCTCTTTCTAATTCCTTTTGCTAGAAAGAGAATTCCGCTTCAAATTTGTAACTTGTAGCTTCGTGAAACGGCCCACTGACCACACTTTCCAGATGGACACGCCATTGCAAGCTCGAACATACGCTAAAAGAATATCAGCGTAGGTACTCTTCATTTGTAAATGGTGTACGTTCTTACTTAACTTAACTTTCATTTTATTTTCCGTAGGTTGTCATAGCTTTAAGTGCCCGTTTTTTTTGCAATGGTTTTGGTTTTGTTTTAAAATAAAACCATTATTAGAGCATCGTTAAAAAAAATGGGCGGTTTAAGTTGCTTAGGAATGTAATTATGAAGATTTAAAGGTACATTTTGGGATATTTTCAAAAAACCGGGAAAAAATATATAAAAAACTATCAACTTTAGCAGGGGCCTGTTTTATAAAGCTACAAATTACAATTTACAGGGGCTCTACTTTGAAATCAATAACTCGAACTTCGGATCGCCCCGTCACTTTCTTGCGAATTAGTGACGCGTCGAGAGCAAAAGAGATAGCAATAGACGAAGTTCGAATTACAGATTTCAAAGTAGAGCCTCAGGTTACAAGTTTCCATTTGACACAAGCTCGACCAATGACAACCGGCCATTTGAGCAGTGTTGCCAGTATAGACCTGTAAAATTGTAACTTGTAGCTTTATAAAACATGCCCCAGTGGCACGTTTTACGAAGCTACAAGCTACAAATTACAAGCGGAACTCTCTTTCTATCTCTTTTTGCGAGAAAGAGAGTTCCGCTTGTAATTTCTAACTTGTAGCTTCGTGAAACGGGCCACAGGGGCTCTACTTTGAAATCCGTAATTCGAACTTCGGATCGCCCCGTCACATTCTTGCGAATTAGTGACGCCTCGAGAGCAAAAGGGATAGCAATAGACGAAGTTCGAATTACTGATTTCAAAGTAGAGCCTCAGGGGTCACTATAGCAAAGTATTTCCCATTTACACCTGCGGCCCGTTTTACGAAGCTACAAGTTACAAATTACAAGCGGAAGTCTCTTTCTAACTCCTTCTGTTAGAAAGTGAGTTCCGCTTGTAATTTGCAACTTGTAGCTTCGTGAAACGGGCCACTTAATAACACTAGATTCCGTGCTGCCAACTGTCAAGCGTACCACCTTTTTCTTCTGTGTACAATCATCAATCATACATACCTTATCTTATAATCTGTGGCAGATAACCTTTGTGATTGTGGATCAATGTCCTTTGCCTTTCCCTCTGGGATAAAAAAAAAAAGTACAATGCTGTCAATTGCTGTCAGTCAGTCAGTCATCTCATTAAGCGTCCGTTAATTAGAATTGGTTTATTTGCAATAATACTTTTTTAACAAAATCTTATTTTAACTTAACAATACCAAATCAGAAAGCGAAAGACAAGTGGGGTTTGTAAACATTTCAATATGGAGGGAAAGGCAACGAAAATGCCCAAGGTGGCAAAGGTAATATTTAACTTCACACAACCTTCTGGAATCGGTAAATATCACAAACTAACCAATCATCTATCTTGTAGGTTAAAAATAAAGCCCCAGCAGAGATACAAATCACTGCTGAGCAACTTCTTCGTGAGGCAAAGGAAAGAGATTTGGAAATATTACCACCTCCCCCAAAACAAAAAATCTCTGATCCAGAGGAGTTGAGAGACTATCAACACCGTAAGAGGAAGGCATTTGAAGATAACATCAGAAAAAACCGAATGGTATGTTTGGTTTTATATAAACATTCGGATTTTGGAATGTGTAAAATGTGATAAAACAAGTAATTCTATTTTTAAGGTCATCGGAAATTGGCTTAAATATGCTCAATGGGAAGAATCACAGAAGCAAGTGCAGAGAGCCCGCTCAATCTACGAGCGGGCCTTGGATGTTGACCACCGCAATGTTACCCTTTGGTAAAATTATTAAATCACTTAAAAAGTATTTCTGAACTCATTGAAAAGTAAACTTAATATGACTTCTATTGGAATTTCAGGTTGAAATACACTGAAATGGAAATGCGCAATAGACAAGTAAACCATGCTCGTAATCTATGGGACAGGGCGGTCACAATCTTACCAAGAGTGTCTCAATTTTGGTATAAGTACACATACATGGAAGAAATGTTGGAGAATGTGGCAGGAGCTAGACAGGTCTGTAATTGGCACTTGTGTCGGATTTAGTTCCTGTTTTTCAATTAATTAAATTTTAATTAAATAAACTTAAAATATCTGCTCCAGGTTTAATATTTTTTTTCCAAACAGCATGGTCTAAATTAGAACACCTTAAACTGTACTGAACTAAAATGATTCATTTTTAGGTATTTGAGAGGTGGATGGAGTGGCAGCCAGATGAACAAGCTTGGCAAACTTACATCAACTTTGAACTTAGGTACAAAGAACTGGAAAGAGCCCGACAGATATATGAAAGATTTGTAATGGTACATCCTGATGTCAAAAACTGGATAAAATTTGCTAAATTTGAAGAAAACCATGGCTTTATCAATGGCTCTAGAAAGGTATTTGAAAGGGCTGTTGAATTCTTTGGGGATGAAGATCTAGATGAAAGATTATTTATAGCATTTGCTAAATATGAAGAAAATCAGAAAGAACATGACAGGGCTAGAGTAATTTACAAATATGCTTTGGACCATATTTCTAAAGACAGAAATAAAGAACTTTACAAAGCATACACAATACATGAGAAGAAGTATGGAGACAGATCTGGCATTGAGGATGTCATTGTTAATAAAAGGAAATATATGTATGAGCAAGAGGTAATTGAAAATCCCACTAACTATGATGCATGGTTTGATTACATAAGACTTGTTGAGAATGAAGGTAATGTTGATGATATTAGAGACACCTATGAGAGAGCCATAGCAAATGTGCCCCCTACGAAAGACAAACAGTTTTGGAGACGCTATGTCTACTTATGGATCAATTATGCTTTGTATGAGGAGTTGGAAGCTGAAGATATTGAACGTACTAGACAGGTTTACAGGACTTGCTTGGAGTTAATGCCCCATAAAATATTTACTTTCTCCAAAATTTGGCTAATGTATGCTCAGTTTGAAGTAAGATGTAAAGACTTGAAACAAGCAAGAAAAACATTGGGTTTGGCTTTGGGAATGTGCCCAAGAGACAAATTATACAGGGGTTACATTGATTTGGAGATTCAACTTAGAGAATTTGATAGATGCAGGATACTTTATCAAAAATTCCTGGAATATGGACCTGAAAACTGTATAACATGGATTAAGTTTGGAGAGTTGGAAACACTATTGGGAGACAGTGACAGAGCCAGGGCAATTTATGAAATAGCTGTTGGACAGCCAAGATTAGATATGCCAGAACTATTATGGAAGAGTTATATTGACTTTGAAGTGGCCCAAGGAGAGACAGAAAGAGCTAGACAGCTTTATGAAAGATTGTTAGAACGGACTGTGCATGTCAAAGTTTGGCTTTCTTATGCAAAGTTTGAATTGAATGCTGAAAATTCTGACAACATCAATGTGGAACTAGCAAGGCGTGTGTACGAAAGGGCTAATGACAGTCTTAGGAGTCTTGGAGAAAAAGAATCTAGAGTGTTGCTTTTAGAAGCTTGGAAAGACTTTGAGACTGAGATTGGTGAAGATACCAAACTAGAAAAAGTGCTGGCTAAAATGCCCAGAAGAGTAAAGAAAAGGCAAAAGATTGTCAGTGAAGATGGGGTTGAGGAAGGGTGGGAAGAAGTGTTTGATTATATATTCCCAGAAGATGAAATGGTTCGACCAAATCTCAAGCTTCTTGCTGCTGCTAAACAATGGCGCAAGCAAAAGGAGGTGCCAGAACCTGAACCGACTACTGATGACCAGGAACAAACAGAAATAGAACAAGATGGTAATGAAGAAGAAACACAAACAGCAGCAAATATTGATAAAGATGACAGTGAAAGTGACAGTAGTAGTGATAGTGATACATAAAAATATGGAATATTTTTAATAATAAATCAATGGATTTGAGTAAAGAGTTTTTTATTTGCAGTTCATTTACATCTTACACTCAATCTACTTCTTCAGGTCTAACAGGATGTGCTAGTGGTATTACAGAAGTTTTATTCACATCTCTGGAGCAAGCCTTCCGCATATCTAGAATGAAAAGTTTTATAGCATTATAATTTTTAAAGCAATGTATTTATATCTATTTAAAATGATAAGGTTTTAATTAATAATTAGTGGAATGGCACTCCTAAGCCTATATTAGTAAACTGATCTTTACAAATTCAGCGCCAGCAACCTGGTTAGTCTGAGGGCCCTGCCAAGATGCAATACGCTAACTAGCGTTTCTATTTGTTTCGATTTTAACCAATCGCATCACTGGTAGATAACGTGACTTTTCGTATCACGTCATCTACCAGAGACATCTACGCGATTGGTTTAAAAACTAAACGAATATACGTAATGCATCTTGGCAGGGACCTCTGGTTCTCTGTTCGTAGGCCGATTTCGCTACGAAGCAGAAAAACGCTGAGGTCGATTACGAATTCAGCGTGTAGCGCATCGTAGCAGCGAATGTGTTAAGTGGGATACCTAACAAGCTGACTTAAGACTAATCAGAAATATCAGTTTTCTATGACTTAACATATACACTTTAATGTGGGATATGACTAGGTAGCTAATACGACCAGAGGGCTTATTGTCTAACAATGGAGCAACTTTGAAGCCGGTTGCGATTGCGAGTGCGTTAGACAATAGCCCCTCAGATCGCTTTGTGACTACATCTCGACCTGACTTTATGCCTAGATCGCAATACAACCAGTACCTCGGGTATAAGTTGCTGTTCACGCGGCAAACAGTCTCGAACGCGTATATATATATGTATGTAAACTCTTTATTGCACAAAAATATAAATATTACAACATTGTTATTTACCTAATACAAGAAACGCAAACGCGATCGAGACGTAGAGGCTCTGATCGCTTCGCGACTACATCTCAAAAAGTCCGAGTTGCAAAATGACCACTTCGTTTGCGTTACTAGGTAGGTTAGGTTCGTTCATCGTCGTCATCATCAGAACAAATCAGTCCACTGCTGGACATAGGCCTCTTCTATAACACGCCACTGAGCTCGGTCTTCAGTCAGATAGATTCGTTAGGTAACTTCAAATGCCCGAAGGGCAAATTGCCCAGGGAGGCCCGCTATGCGGGGCTCCATCGACATTGCTAAGACAGATATAAGATGAGAAAGACGTGGTTATTTAGCGACTCTGACTTTTTGGGATATAGGGGTAAAACTTTCTGGTCGTATTGCAATCTATCTAGGCACAAAGCGATGTAGTCAGATCGAGATTAACGATGCTCCGATATAAATACAAAGTCGCGTGACGCAGTGCGGCGTAAGCGCCATCGACAATAAGGTCCCTTTTCATCATAGATAACGCCACATATTTACAAACCCTGAAGAATAACAAGAAATACTGCAAGATGGTCAAGTGTGACTTGGGCTCGCGATGATTCGATTCGAAATAGAAATCAAATCGGAATATAATAATACCTACTGTGCGGCGGTACGGAACCTTCAGTGCGCGAGTCCGACACTCACTTGGACCGGGTTTTTGTTTGTAGTAACGGCTTCGAAACTCTACACTGAGCATGGCCCGGTTTTTAGGGTTCCGTACCAAAATCGTAAAAAAGGAACCCTTTATGGTGAGACTTCTTTGTTCGTCTGTCTGTCTCTCTGTCTGTATGTCACGTGTCTATGTGGTTTAATATTTCCTGAATGTATGTACTGTTAACGTTGTCAAGTGATTTTTCTTGCCTGTCTGCTTCAGTGAAGGGATTTTTGAATTCTTCTTCGAGAGTACTAATACTATTTATAAAAGTGGTAGACGTGCACCTTGCGTCAATCCGTGTGGCTAGTATTGCTTGAACTCAGTTAGAGTTGGCATAGCAAAGTTGCTGCTGGAATCACCTAAGTAGTTAAACTTACCAAAAGCATCTTCATCAGGGTCTCCAGAATAGTACTCTAATACAGTCCGGTATACAATGTATCCCAAGTTCTTATACATGTTTATGGCCACTTTGTTACTGACTCTAACAAACAAATCCACAAAGTATGCCTTTTTCCTGCAAACAATTTTTTACCAGAAGGTACATGAAATTATTGTTAAATGTAGTTTTTTATAACATAAAAAACCATTGAAATAAAAAGTTTACCCTAGAAATATCGAAAAACTTTTAATGGAATATCAGTTCAAAGTTTCTTATATTTTCATTTCATCAACTATTCAAGTCATTGTTTCTTATATTTTCATTTCATCAACTATTCATTACCTCAAATGATTAAATTGAGTATTTTAAATCACCAATTTTTAATTTTTGGGAATGTTATTTAGTAGAAAGTTTATTTGCAGAAATTCATTTCATATTTTATTATTTCATATTTTTTTGAATCTTGTAATTATTACATCTTGGAAAATCATTTCAATATCTATCATTCCACAACTGCAATGGTTGCAGTTCTAACCTAACCTGACGCATGTTATTACTCTCAATCTTTGTAGTAAAATATTTTTTGTTAATTATGTAATCTACTATGAAATAGAACAGTTTTATAATAATATGTTTAAGAAATAAACAGCGATATTTTAGTTGTTCTACCTCTTGAATAGTTTATGAAATGTATATTTAGCATAGCAATTAACAATCCAGTTCATTTCATTTCAATTTCAATAGTCGATGAAGCCAAATTACCCCAAGAGAAAATATTAGTACTGAATATTCTATGAATCGTTTTCGGTGAAATGTAATTCTATAAATAGTGTGTCAATATTTCAAGGGGCACCTGAAAAAAACAGTTTTTTTTCATACAATGCACTCTATTCAGGGGGCCTAGTGTGGCTGCGTTTATCACATGACAAAATAATTATGTATAAAACACCCGTCACTTTCTGACACATGTATATAAGTACGAGAGTGACGGATGCTTTATCCACATTTTGTCATGTGATAAACGCAACCATACAAGGCCTACAGATTATTAAGACCGCCTCTTACCTCTTACCTCTTACTGTTATGTTTTTTTATGTTAATAAAAAGTATTTGTTTAATTTGTATTGTATTGTATTCCAACCCAGCTTTGTCTCATGTACCATAGGACAAACTTACTTTTCCGATTCGTCTTCTAAAATGCTCATTAGGGTGGCTGCTAAGCCAAGTCTTCTATAATCAGGACTGACAGTCAGGGCAGTCACATGTCCATGCCAATTTTCACCTAGGCCTTCTGCTTTCCCCATAACTGAAATACAAAAATAACAAAAAAAAAGAATTTGTATGGTATGAATACTAAAGTTTGTAAACAAACCAGAAGTGTAAAAAGACAGATAAATTAAAATGCATACTGTATCCCATAATTTCACCACTGGGGGATTCAGCGACTTGAAAGTATTCTGGCCAATGAGCCAAGTATTGCGTGTAAAACGATAAACCGTATGTTTCCGTCAAAGGATCTAAGTTCCTAGAAATAAAAATATTTTAAACTAATTGATGATTAACGTCAACCAAGACAACACTTGAATGATAAGATCACGTACACGTTGTTGAATTTTAACATATCTTCGCATGTAAATGGCCTTATTGTTGTCATAATGAAGGTAAAAAATTAAAATATTTGTTGTAAATATAACCTATTTTCCGTCAAGTATTTTTTTATAGAATATAAATTCCTTTTTTAAGGACTAGAAAGGTACAGATAAGGAACATGTAACATCTGAATGGATAGATATATGAATTTTTCTAGGTGAATAAAACGCAAGAAGCCAACATAGACAATTCTTATAAGATTTTATTTTGTACTTTTGAATCGACACACAAAATACATTAGTCTGAAAAATTATCAATTTTACGACGGTAAATAATCGGCTCTTTTATTTTGATTTAGTAGAGTGTACAACTGAAAATTTAATAAGTTTGTGTGAGAACCCGAATTATTATTTTTACTTCCGTTTGTTCCTAAATTGTTGCCATATAAAATAATGTTTTTAATGCTCGACACTAGAAAGAACGCGATGAAATATTATCTGACTCGTTTTAACACATGTTGAAAGCCATATTTATTACTCTTTTTACAAGCTAAATGCATTGGTGAAGCGATCTATGGGCTTCGGCAGTTTACCAACACGACAATGGCCGAACTGTCTGCTTGAAGATATTTTTTATAGGCCAATACAGCCAAACCTGCCATGTCTTTGGTTTTAAAAATGGCGTATACAAGCTTTTTGTTTGCCGGTTTACGCTGTTAAATAGTTTCCACGGCCTCGCGATCAATCGGGCGAGATCGAAACGTCGTGAATATGAAAATAATATATATGTGTAGGTATATAAATCATCGCTGTGGACCCCGTGAACAAATTTTAATAGCGTTATGGTGAATTAGAATGGTGCCTGTGGCTTGTCAATCTCGCACGTCGTCAGGTTACCCGTTCGTAACGTAAATATCACCCAGCGAGCGTTTTGTATTTCAGACATGACAGCAACGCAAAACAGTAGATAATGGAGAGTTCAGAAGACGATGCGGGCGCCGCGACGATCGCTTCCCGCCGTGCATCGGCGCGGGAAAAGGATCTCAGGCCGAGCGAGGAGGTCGACGCGGCCGCCAATGCGTCTGGGGAAGCATTGCGGGCACAGACGCCGAACGACTCCGGGGCGATGTCGGAGGACAACTTCGATGGCGACAGCGTCCCGTCGCCGTCAGCGCATGACAACAATGCTAGCACCGAGGCGATTCTGGACATGATCGACGAGATCGTTGACGGACCCGGAGCGCCCAAACGAGTACCGTTATCAGAGAGTGATGCCCCTGAGTCTGAAACGCCGCCGCTTACGCCTTTACCTGTGGAGCCTACGGCACCCGCGCCTCCGGCGACGCCTGCACCCCGCGAGTCCTCCCCGACAGAGCAGGATGCCGGCGTATCGCAGCAAGGGTCCGAAGGCGGCATTACACCATCAGTGCAGGAGGCCTGTACATCACAAATTGGAAAATCAGAAAACCTGCCAGCTGACCCTGTGTTGTCCCCTGCAACTAGTGCCGAATGTGATAATGCATCTCGAGGTACCTTACCTGACACCCCATTAGTGAACATATCAGAAAATTTGGTTCCTGTTGGAATTGCTAATAGCAGTGATACGGAACCATCCCAGGCTAGTTCATCTGTGGCAGAAGTGTGTGAGGAACCAGCAGAAGCTAAATCTGATACCCCTGCGGCCGTAGAAGTGGAACATGAGGTAGTTAGCAACTGCCCGCCTATCAATATTCCTTCCAGCAGTGTTGAAGAGACTGTTCCAAGTATTTGTGAGATTAGTGAATGTGAATCGAACAATCGGACAGTGAAGCATGTGACCTCCAGTGATAACAGAGACAATGTGACTGTTGAAAGTGCTGAGTCTACATCGAGTGATACCAGTGTAAGTGAAGGGAGATCAATAGTGCCAGAATCGGCTACAAGATCGCCTTTGCGCCGCAGACTCATACGGCCAACGCCATATGACCGTAGACCCGACACAACTGTGTCCTCTACTGTTGATTCTCGAACGAGTGATTCTCAAGCAACTGGACAGAGCAGTGAGTGTGTTGCGAAAGATGTGTCCAGCTCGTCAGATGTTGTCCCCACTGTACATGGTAATCTTAATGAAGAAGCGAATAGCAATGTAAGTGAAATTAGTGTCTGCAAAGCAGAGACGTCAACAAGCCAGGCTAAAAAAATAAGGTTAGTAAGGCAAAAAATAACACCATCAACAAGTCAAACTGCAAAATTATCAGAACAGGTGGTAACACCTGAATCTGAGAGCCCATCAACATCATCCCCAAGTTTGCCTTTAGCTAGCTCTTCAGATTGTATTAGTACTACAGAAGCAGGGAATGATGCTAAAGTAGAACCCAGCGAAGACTGTCCATCAGGTATACCAGTTACAGAACAAATTATTGTTGCCCAAGTCATTGAGTCTGATAATAAATTACCTGTAGGTAGTATAGAGAAAGAACAACCACCAAGCCTTTCTTTAAAAGAATCAGAACCGCAGCTGCCAAATGCACCTGTAAATGTTGATTTACAAATAAAAATCCCTCCTATTAAGCTGAACTTGAGTGTATCTAATGCCTCTGAACCTTCTATTGATGAAACTAAAACAACATCAGATGAGCATAATGAGGTGGCCCCCTGTCTTGTATCTGATCAGGATGCATCAGGATCAACAAAGCAAATACCTAAGTTAACTATCAAACTTAGTAGCAAACAACCTGAGGAAATGAAATCTCCCATTCCTAAACTGACAATCAAGCCAATCAAACCTCCTGCAGAAGAAGTAATTAACCCTGAAAAAACCAGCAGCGAGTCATTTACAAGCATAACAAAAATCAACATTAAACCCATTACTAGGCCACCTGAAAAGATAAATGATATTCACCGAAAATCAAGCAGTAGTGAAATATCTGAATCAGAATGTTCTGAGAATGATGAAACAAGTACTTCAGATCAGGCTTCCACCTCAGATCAAGGTGCATCTGAAGTGATTCCTAAAGTGACCATTAAACTTGGTAGACCAGGCACTGAATGCGAGGGTAAGTTCTACACCGAACAAAATGCCCCTAAGTTAACAATAACTGGCCTCCAGCAAGAAGAATCTGACTCCATATCACAATTGAAAGTTATTGTTAATCAATCAGAAGATAAACAGTTGGATAAGATTCCTAAATTGACAATAAAAACTATGGCTAAGTCTGACAGCCAACTGAGTCCAAAATTGACAATAAAACCTATTAAAAATGCAGAAAACACTGGCTTAGAGACCACGGTTGATCAGTGTGACACTGAAGTTGCTAAAAATAAGCATTCATCGGAGTTATCTGAATCAATTGGAGAAATAAAAGAAGCTTCTCATGTGCCTAAGATAACAATCAAGCCCATAACAAAACCTGATATAGAACCACCTTTCAAGACTCCTAAAAAATCAGCAGTAATGTGTGACAGCCCTGAGCACATACCTTTAGTAACAAAGTTAAATATTAAGCCAATTATGAAACCTGCAGGGGAAGGAGAAACCTCAAAAGAGAATGAGGAGAAAGTTCCTGTAGTTTCAAAATTAAATATAAAACCAATAATAAGACCTAAAGATAGTGAAATAGATCCTAGTATAGAAGATGTACCTAAGGTTACAAAATTAAATATTAAACCATTAAAAACTCCTGAAGAAAAATCTTCAGAACAAAAAGACTGTGATGTATGGAATGTAGACAGTGATGAAAATAGTATACCTGTTGTTACTAAACTTAATATTAAGCCTATTCTTAAGCCACTCGAAGAAGAAAACATTAAAGATTCAGAGAATCAGTCTTCTGAAACAGGTAATTCAAGTGATGACAATACTGATATACCTGTTGTCACTAAATTGAACATAAAACCCATTTTGAAACCTACAGAACTTGAAGATGTTTCCAGACCAAATACTTCAACTGAATCCACAATACCTATTGTAACTAAACTAAACATTAAACCTATTATTAAACCCGAAGAGAATGCATTGCCGTTATCTCCTAAGAAAGAAATACCAGTTGTAACTAAACTAAACATTAAACCAATAGTCAAACCTGAAGAGACTGAACATGCAAAGGCCAGAGAAGAAATGGATGAAGCTTTATCTAAAAATCCGCCATTAGTGATGAAAATTAACATAAAAGCTATGGCTGATACTGCATGCAATGAAAATATCAAGACAGACCTAAAGATCAATAATGTTGAAGAGGAACTTGAACATATTTATAACAACGTAAATGAAAATGTACCTGCAGTTTCAAAAAAAGTTAAACCTATTGCAAAGACATTGGATAATGTCAAAAATGATCTTGGGATTGGTCGTTCCGAGGAGTCCCATGGTGCAAAAGATACTATTGTAAATAAATCTACAGACAATTGTGTATCTGACTCTGTTGAGGACTCTGTTGTAGAGAAGGTTACACTTAACCAGAAGGACACAGACCATAATTTGTCTGGGAGTCCAACAGTAACGAAAGAAAATTGCTTACCCGAAGATTCACATTCTTTAAATAGTCACCACAGTAATGATCTTAAACATCCCTCAAAAGCTGTCTCAGGATCGATGAGGATCGAGTCGGAAAGTACCAATATTCAGTCGGACTTAAAAGAGTCAGCTACAATGCCACCTTCTATAAAACAAACTAATTTATCAAACTGTACACTACTGAAGAAATTACTAGAAAATAAAGTCAAAGATGTAGATACCATGGTAAAAGAACCTGAAGTAAGTGAAAGCAATTTGACTACACAAGAAAACATGAAACCATCTTCAGCAGGCCTAACAACCCCTTTAAATTGTAATGAAATTGATCAAGCACATTTGAAACTAGGTCATGATCATAAGATGAGCAGTTCACCAAACCTAGATAAAAAGGATACTTCTTCTACATTTAATATTCAAGCTCAAGATGGTAGACATGACAAAGAAAGTATGTCAAAACCATTAGAAATCAATATTTCAGAGAAAAACGCAACTCAAAGCTCTGGACAAGATTCTCCTCGAATTATTTTAAAGATTAATAAGACTGATCATGGCCCTTCTGCCAAAATAATAACAGAAGAGATGAAGAAGCCAGAACCCGGATTTTCACCCGAAAATACTCAAGACATCGTCAATGATACGCCGAAAAAGGGGTCTGTTAACAGTAGAAGAAGAGTGCCTGCGGAATTATCGCCAACCGTGGCTTTGGGAAAAAGACTTCGTAGTTCCAGAATTGTTCAGGAATCTGAAAAATCTCCTCCTACCAGGCGTAACGCCGGGAAAAGACCTTCTTCTGTGGAAACCAGCCCAACACTCAATAAAGAATCAGAGCTCTCAGTATTAGAAACCAAACGGCTAAAGCTTGGACAGCTGCTATCCAACAAGGGGCTCACGGTCGCACCTGTAACGACGAAAATTTCAAATGCGTCTCCTCCTTTAAAACTCGGTGCAGATAGTAAACAAACTGTTAAAAATGTGAATCACGCACTTTTAAACAATGAAAACTGTTCTAAAAATGGCAATTCTAAACTTCATAATATCTTGTCTAATTTGCAAGCGAAACAAATTCAAGCCAAGCCAATAGTTGCCGTTAACTGCTTAGACAAAGCTCAATCGATGATTCCAGAACTTGACTCCAGCACGTCAACTGGTAGTTCTGACGTGGTGGAAATAACACCAATAGAGAACCCTCGTCCGCAAGTTCAGGAAATGATCATAAATGAAAACTCCGAGTCTCACGATTTTACCATGGCACCTGATGACCTGTCGCAAGATCCTTTAGAAGTCGACAATCTGAAAACCGAAGTTGTAATTGACAGCCTGGGTGTTCCATTTACGCCGCAACCTAAGAAGCGAGGCAGACCGCGCAAAATACCCTTATCAGAGGGTGCGAAAACCATAACATTGCCGACCCCGGCGTTGGAAGAGCGACCTCAACGATCCCTTCGGTTAACGAGGTATGTATATCCTGCACGTGTTTGTCTTGTCATTATTATGTGGGGGCGTTAAATGAAATAACTGTGATATTTTTTGTATTTGTAGAGACCGTCCAGCGATACTCGTGAAGCCGCGCGGGAGGGGGCGAGGGCGCGGCGCCAAGAGGGCTGCGTCGTCGCCGCCTAAAGAGCCGGAAGTCGAACCGGTTATCGAGACCGCCACCAAGTTTTTTTGCACCACAGATAAAAGTCCCGAAGAAATCGACCCGACCAGTTCGCGGGTGAAGCTACCGCGGATGACCGAAGCCCTAGATAATATGCCCTCCGCCTGTACGACGCCTTTGACCAGTCGAAAAAGAGATTCCTGTTCGAATACGGATATAAAAATGTTCTCGGACGCACCGGAGTTGAAAGTGGTGTTGGAGAATACGCTGCAGAACATGGAGGATTCGTTTATGAAGTCTCCGGAGACGCCGGGCAGCGAAGGGCGCGGGCGCGGGCGGGGCCGAGGCGGGCGCGCTCGCGGGCGCGGCGCCGGCAAGACGCCGCGCGCCCGCGGCCGCGGCAGGGGCGGCGGCCGCGGTGCTATGTATATGAAGGTATGCACCTATACTAAATCGTATAGTTGACAAAATTTTGATATTTCACCAACAACCTACCTGTACCTGGCATTTTTTTTTTACTTCCTGTGAATTATTATTAATTATCGATTATAAAAATAATAAAATCCAATAATTTCCTATTTTAGGAGACTATGGGTATTTACGGGCGCGTGTGCGGTCCCGCCACCACGACGGTCCATTTATTTGAAGAAGAGACTTGCATGATGGACGATAATGCAACTCCCGCGAAGTAAGTATTCTCTAGTTATGTTTATTTTAGTTTACACTATATCGAGCCTTAAAGTACCTCGAGAATGATATAACGTCATTGTATGAGCAAGCCGCCTAGCGCGTCATGAAAAAGCAATGACATGAGAATGTAAATGGGGTTTATTTTGGCATACCTACCTATCTATAATATCCCAATATATTTATTTCCAGACCCTCACACTTACTAGATGAAGACTCACAGAGCTCAGTGAAGAGCTCAACAAACGAAAGCAGTAAAATGAGAAAATCGAAGTTTGCTGATTTGTTTGATAGGTAGGAGATTAAAATTGAAATTTTAAATAAAATCTGGAAATTGTATAATAAATAAACTAAATTACCATGCGGTTTCTTTTTCAGTAATAAAGTATGGACGGCAGCTGATGTAAAAGAATACATGTGGCCTCCTCCCGAAAATCCAAGTATTGAACACCAGGTTGGTTTTATTTAGTTGCTGTTGTGTGTACATTAATTTGAGGCCGTTCGTAATTTAATTTTTAAACCATGGATTGCGGCTTTACCGTTTTGGAGAGTAATGCGGATCGACATCCATCGACTTAATACAATATTTTTTAATAAAGGGTTTTGAAAACATCTCTTTAATAAAGTTGCTGTTGGTTCAGGTGATGATGATACAAGAGCAAGTGGCGATGTTCCTGGGCGTGAAGAGCTTCAAGCGACGGTACCCCGAGCTCAAGCGGCGCAGCGTCGGTGGAGAAGAACGCGACTACATACTGCGCAAGGGTCTGGTCACCGAAGCTCTCTGCGATCTCGGTAAGTCACTCGATCAAGAGCTTTTCTCTAGGTGTTGCTGAAAACCATAATGCCGCGTCCGAATGGTACCATCATGCATTATTTTGTCATATTAAATATAGAATGTATATGCCAATTAAAAGGGATTAAACATAGCATAGCGGAATGAGGGGAATAATTGCCGGGTTAAGGCCCAGCCACACCGGATGCGTGACGTGCACGTCAGGCGTCCGGTGTGGCTCGGCCTTTAGGTTAAGGTAGATCCTGATTGAAACGTTATTAAACACTTGCACATTATTGAAATAATGTACTATTATTGTTACGTATGTTTTACAAATAAAGAAATTTCATTTTATTTTTCCCATAAAATATAAGTAATAAAAAAATTCAAAATTAACTTTGGCTAGTACTTACAAGCTTACTTAAAACTACACTAATCTAACAAACCGCTACCAGTGGGCATTGTTCCCAAAATGCTGCTGCTTGGCTGGTTCAAAGATTAAGCATTGCCATTGAACGTGGCAATGCTTAATCTTTGGACCAGGTACAGGCCAGCATTTTGGACACGGGTTGCGTCGATCAGGCGCTTTGACATAAATTAATTTGAGTTAAATTATTTCAACTGCTATGTAATTCCAAAAACCTCGTACAGTCTGCATCAGATAGACAGTGACAGTCAATAATATCCAAGTATGTAGGAACATCCAATTGACTCGGCCAATTCGATCAAATTGTTCATTCCATCCGCCTTGTACTAATCTACCGGAGCACACAAAACGCCCTAATAATTGGTAACAGTGTCAAAAAATACGGAACACACTAGAATACTGAACTTTATTTCGAATGTAATAGGGCTTAAACACGGTTCAGTGACTATAAGTTACGAATGTTTTAATTTGCTGTTACAATGTGGCAAACACAGGATTCTAACAAAAACAAATCCATGGTAAAAATGTAGCCAAGACATACCTTAAAATGTTTATTTACTTTAAACAATATGAGGTTTTCTGTAGAGTCAATATTACATATAATTTGTTCAATTTGAATGTCAGCAATAAATAGCTCGTTATTACTTTGTGTCTTGATGAATAATAGAGTTCTTTTATAATTATTATATTATAATATTATTATAGTATGGTTACGCGCATGAATAATGTCAGTGATGGTGTTTGGTGATCAACTGAGATCTAAATTTTTATGTTATACTTAGACTGTTTTTACAACCATTTAAATAATTAGCCTAACACAATCTTTTTAAAATAAATAATAACTAAGAAAATATCAATAAAATTAATTGGTTGGACTATTTTGCAAAACGGCTATATGGCGGCACCAAAAATGGCGTTTGGTGAATAAAATTGACATTCCAATTCATATACTTTATTGTTCGAAGTATAAGAAAAGAAACGACATGCGTCGAAATATCCCAAAAAATTAAATCAATAAGCTTAACAAAGAGTTTTATATTTAATCATCACAAAGAAACGTTAAATAATATAAATCAACTAGGCTGTAAGACGTATGACGCCATAGTATATCTCTGTGGTCACTGTCAATTTAGAAACCGCCAGAAAGATCTAAACTAATTACGACAAACTTGGTAGTTTACTATTTAAGCTTGTCGAAAAAGTTATGTATTCAACGGTACATAATTAGCTGTTAAGCTAAGAGTGCCGAGGTTAGATCTAAACGACAGGCACGAGTAGGCGATTATGTACCAGTTACATAAGTAAATAACTATTATACAACTAGGTGTTAATATTATTAATTCATTTTCTCAGTAATTTTCAATAACCAGGTACACAAAGTTATCAGGAATCCTAATATTCGATCCCTAATTATAAGTTTTACGTGTTTGATTTGATGACATTTCATTTCTGTTTGTATAGTCAACGGGTAGTCGTCGGAAACTGAAAATAAACCATATTGACGGTGAATGGTCATTTTATGGATGGGTTGCTTTTTGTAGTCATGAAATCTTATGAATAGCACTTAGCGGTAGGTAACTTTGATTCCCGTCGTCTTGCAGGCAACACTACCGTGTACCTAGAGTCTTTAAGTGCATGGTAGTGCTGCTGGCAAGTCTAGGTCGTAGACCCACGCCCGACCCGCGCCCGTCCCGCTCCCGCCCGCTGTGTGAATGCTTCCATATAACTCCATGTTAAAACATGCCGCCGAACTACCGACCCGCCCGGCGCACGACCCGCTCTCGCCCGCTGTGTGAATTGCCCCTATAACTAAGCCTCCGCTGTACGTCCGTTCGTCATTCTGTCAGCGGGCTATAACTTAAGAACTGTCAAAGATACAGAGTGTTTTTTTTTCTATTACCTAATTTAATCAATGTTAATCGACTGTTAGTTCATACATTTTGACAGGTGTTAACACTGTAATCGTCTCTGTTAAGTTGTTAACATCGTTTGGTGAAATTGGTACTAAGTCTTGTACTTTGTTCGTCTTCCTGTTCAAATGTTTTATTTAGACTACCTTGACTACATGACAGGAGCTCTTAACATTGACATATCGATTTAGACCTGATTCGCGAAGTTAAAATTCGATAAAATATCTGACACGCTCTTATACCTCTAGTAATAAAGACTTGTCAGATGTTTTTGCGTTCAATGTTGGATAAGATAATATATTATTACTGGTGCCTGTACAGTCGCGGAATTTATTTATTTATTAACCAACTTATATTGACTGTTATGTCACACATTTAAGTTAGGGCTACATAGTTTGAAAAAAAAAACACAAATTAAAAAAGGAATTGTTTTAAAATAACATATAAAATAATTGAATGAATAAGTTCGTCACTTTTTGACTCTATTTCAATGCTCTTAAGGTCCAAATGTGAACCTTTTCATACCGCGACTTTACGTAGTAGTTTTGGCGAGTTCTGGTGAAATTACTAACTTCAAGACATTATGTACTCGTACCTACGACGTATAATTAAATAAATAATGTGAAATTTTGAATTTAGTGTTTCAACGACGATGATGGGATCAAGATAGTCATAGTCATAAATATATATATGTTCCCAGGGCTTCAAAAATAGATACACACCCGTATGTATATTTGTTCGCGATGGCCGTATAGATATTAGTGCTATTGATTGTTTATAATAATATGATAGATTCTTGCTCTTTATCAATAAATTGTTAACCGGGTAATTCCACGATAATGTAACGAAAGTTACCATTTGAATTCGTGTTTTTTTTAACTTTTAATGCTAATATTTTTCTAGATATGAATTTAAACACGTATGTAGAGATAAAAGAATTGTTCCATTTAGCAATATAACCAAAAAAACAAGCCGAAGGCTAGAAAATGGTAACTTGCGTTACTCTCTGCCATGGAATTGCCCAACCGTGAATAAGTTTCTTTTCGAATTAATACATCAATCCTGTGTTTAAGTAATACGAGGCTGTTTGGTTTGGTTTATGGTTTTTATAGACTGTTTGTCTATTACTCTTAAGCCAATGACAAAAAAGGGGTGTTATAAGATTGACGCCACCATCTGTCTATCCGTCGGTCTTAGTCGTAGCCTTTATTTAAAAGGTTGGATCGATTTTGTTACGGGTTTTTAGTCCCTAGAGACATGACTTTACTAACTACAACACACTTTGATGAATGATACTCAAAATTGATAAAACATACTGCAACATAACAGACTTAGTACCAAAAAAGCAAGATTAGAGCAAATTTAGTAACGTTGCACTGTAATGTGAGATCAAATAGAACTCGGTTCAGAGGACAATTTTATCCTAAGCTAAATTTATGATGCATAGTAATTGGACCAAAGTTTTATTTCATGCCTAAGAAAACGGCCCTTAACGTGAACGTTTCAATAAAAGCATAATTTCGAAACAATTGGGTAATCTTAGATTGGCATAGAGAAAAGGCAAAGATATTGTAAGGGGACGTCGGGACTGGTAACGAAATGGTACGTTGAGCAACAAATTCGTATTTTTAAATTCAAAACAACAAAATTATCGGTTAAATTTATTATGGAAAGACAGACCTGGTGGGGAATCGACACGAGAATGCTCGATAATTATTTGAAGAATCTGCAAATTTGTTACATTGATCTTTAATCTTGATTTCTATTTTAGGCATCAAAATACAAATTTGGCCGAATTACCAATCTTATAGATTTTCTCACTTCTTCGATCCATATCTAACCATCATTGACAACTAACCTGCCTAAAAAGAACCAGAATTTACTAGATTCTAATACTTTCACAGGGATAACCGCAGTGGACGCAAGCGAAGTGCTGGACATAATGCTTTCGGACTACCCTCACAAGTACGAGGAGTACCGGTCTCACCAGCGCGAGCGGCAGATCTCGGCGCCCGAGGAACCTGAGGTCAAGGCGGAGGCGCCGCGGGTGGACCGCGTCGAGATGAAGATAGAGGCCAAGCCGGACCAGAAACCGGACCTGCCTAAGATTGACCCAGAGAAGACTCGGCAGGTACGTCATTTAGGCGTTTGCGGTAGATAGCGGCTACGGAAGAAATTTACAAGTCATAGGCAGTTTTTACAACCGCTAACGATGAGCGAGAAGCGAGTAGAGCCCGTGATCAGCTATTAATTTTTGTGTCTGTTTTATTGACACGGAATCTATATCTTTTTTGACGAATAGTTCTAGCCGGCAGTGTGAACAGCCAGTTGCAACTATATATGTCCTTTTATTCACACGGGATCTAAATATTTTGTTCGTTTCTTGAGTGAGAAAATAGTCGATAGGTAGTTAATTGCTTCCTCGCCGGCGGTAGAACAAGTGCCTAAATTTAACAGGCATTATTGATGTTAATGGATCAATGAATTAAACACATCATCTTTAGGTGTTTATCAATTTTCAACTTATAATAATGATAATGATGTTTTATTGATTATTTAATTTCGTAGTGTAAATTAAACAATGTTTTTTTGGATACAGCCTTTTTTGATTACGAAAAGTATTTTAAATGGTGTCTCAGAAGATGAGGTTTAGAAAAACTCATCACGTTTATTTTTTCTATCAGCAAATTCAATACATATTTTTATAAATTGCACTTAACTGTATCTAATTTACGTTATTAAACAAATTTAAATTCAGGAGTGCCCTCGGTTTTTTTAAGTAACAATTTAGACAGCACTTCAGATTGATAATAGTTATTATGTCACAAGGCATCAAAATAATGAATTAAATTTCTGTTGATGATGATGATGATGATGATGATGATGATGATGATGATGATGATGATGATGTGTCGGTGGTGCAGGACATGGCGGCGGCGGCGGCGGCGTCGGCGAGCGAGTGGAACGCGCGGCTGAACTCGCTGCGGCGCGGCGCGTGCGCCGACCTGCAGTCCATGACGGTGCTGCGCCGCCGCGCCCCGCTGCGCGCGCCGCCCGCGCACGTGCGCCCGCCCGCCGGGTTCTACCCGCACGCGCTGCTGCCCGGCCAGTACCAGCACGCCTACCGCGCCTACACGCCCGACCAGCTCAGGTCAGTGCCGCACTCATACTCATATCATATCCAACACTGATGACCTCATACATAAACTACCCAATATTTGCATTCCCATTTGCGTATTTCCCAGTTTTTTTCTTCTTCTTTTCCATTCGTAGAGTTCCTCATTTGTTAATTTTAATAGGCGCGTAGGTAGGTTAGGGTTACATTAGTTTTGCAGCAGGCCCAGAGTGCCCAAGCACTCAGAAATAAAAGTCCCACTAGAGCGGAACTCCGACGACTCTGTGGAATTGATAATTGAAACATGCCACTCGGAAAAAGCTACAATGTAATAATGCGTGTGGTTAAATTATTAATGGGGAAAAATACGAATGGAAAAATAAGGAGAAGAATAACAAACGAATGGAAAATAAAAAATATGGGAAAAAACGCGAATGAGAATACAAGAATTAGAGAATAATAATTTTGAATAGTTTATCTATTCAATCAAACTGACTGATTTAACGGGAGTTGATTGATGACGCGGGTAGTTTGGTGACGCTACCTACGAAACTAGCGCTCCATAGCTCGATTTCGAGTAAGGGCAAATAATTGACTGAAGAGCATGAGTATTTGTATGTTTTCTATGTATTTCTTTAGCTTAGTTTGGGATTAAGGGCTGATTTTTCAATCCTCAGATAAAACTATCCGTCAGTTAAATGTATTACTATCCTTTTCTGAAGTCATATGAAAGAAAAGGACGGAGCTAAAATTTACCTTCCGGATTGCTTTATCTCGGGATTGAAAAATCTGCCCTTAGTCAATTTGTGTGAGATTATCCGACCGTCCCGTAAACTGATGAGATGACTGGCGGACACAACTAAGCATTAGCAGTGGCGGAGCGCGTATTATTTAGTCGCCTTACCTCATCTTACGTCGTCTGACCCGCGATACTTTCGCGCGCGAACTAGTCTGATAGCGCTTTCACGCCTTGTGCAATCGCTAAACTCTGTTTGTGCGCAGGTACTTCCCGCTGAACACGGCGGTGGCGGCGCCGCCGGCGCCCCCGTCGGCGTCCGAGAGCAGCTCGGAGTCCGAGCCCGACTGGGGCTCGCGCAGCTCCTCCAGCGACGCCGAGCGCGCGCAGCCGGCCAAGGTAGCACTTTAACATTACACCACCCTCGGATAACACAAGTTCGACATTAAAACATACTTTGTTCCGTATCAATTGAGATGTAATTTGCAAAGCATAGCAAACATGTTTAGCGTGAGAGTGACACATTTTGTAATTGACGTAAGGCGTTCAAAAGGTTAACTTCAGCCACAGAATGGAATGTTTAGTCGGGTCAGTAAGGGCAGCTACTGGAACCTTTACCGCTAACTTTCACATACTTTGGAAAAATATATTCTGAATAGTTTTAGTCAATGTTTAAATTGGTACAATTAAGATTTAGTATTATTACTGGAATAACATTTGAAAGTAGTAAATTAGCAGCGTTGTTATTTATTTGAGGCTGTTGCTAGATGACGCGAGTCTAAAAACAAAGGGGTTCCTGTTCCAGGGTGAAAAAGTGAAGCAGCAGGCCTAGATAAAATTTAGGGTTTTATTAAACTGATATTAAGTGAGATGGGTATCTTGAGTAACACGGCACAGAAACCAAGGCCTAGAAAACTGCATACCTTCCTCAGATACATCATTTACTCCTCATCAATCGTTAAATAGATTAACCTAACAAAAACTAAGACTGCTATATTTAGAACCCCCTTCTGAGTTAGTACTTGTTAACAGCGGAAGAAGCTAACTAAAGTGAAGCGCAGCAGCGTGGTGGAGCCCAAGGAAGAGCCGCGCGACGAAGAGCTCTGCCGCTCGTGCAACCTGCGCGAGGAGGGCAACCGCAAGTACTCGCACGAGCGGTTCCTCGTCTGCGCCAACTGCCGCTGCCGCCGTGAGTAAAACACCAGTTTAAACCTTACCTAACCGTTATTTGTCCTAATGCATCGTTTGTTCGATTTTTCGTTTATCCTAAAGCCATTTCCGCCTGTTATTTTCATTTTTATTTATTGTTATAATACAACCCTAACCTAACTTAACCGCAGGTATTTTTGGAAAACTTAATCTAAATCAGCTGAAAACCAGTTTATGACAAACAACAATTTGGACAAACGATGCGTTAGGACAAACGTTGTTAGGGATTCCGAGGGGTGTCCCAGCAGCACTTGCAGTATGTAAAGACAGTACTGCATTGTGTATTTGTCGGCAGTGCACCCGTCGTGCGTGGAGCTCCCGGCGGACACGATCCGCAAGGTGCGCGAGTACGCGTGGCAGTGCGCCGAGTGCAAGACCTGCTGCGCCTGCGCGCTGCCCGCCGACGACGACAAGATGCTCTTCTGCGACCTCTGCGACCGCGGCTTCCACATCTACTGCGTCGGGTTGGAGCGCGTGCCGCAAGGTCATTATACTACACCTAGTTTACGCGCATCGTCGCAAGATACTATCAGGACCGTCATTTCCTAGGGGCTTGCTCATAAGGCACTCGTCCCACCGATGACGATGAACGGAAAGCTAGAAGAGCCAGCAATTAACTATTAAAAACTATTAATATATGTCTCTTTTATTGACACGGGATCTATATCTTTCGTTTCGACAAACTAGTGATGGTGAAGAGAGTTCTCGACCACAGTGTGAACAGCCAGCGATGAACTATAAATATATATGTGTCTCTTTTGGTAACTCATCAATCTCATCATTTTATCGACTTTTACTACATCGATTTTATCATTTCATCAAATTTCATTTCGCCGAACGCTCTGCTTTCGTTTCTGCTGAAACTATGATTCATGTTTTTAGGATATCTTAAACATTAATTACGAAGGTTCGGTTAGGGTAAACTTGTGACTTCCAAGAAAAATTTACTCATGCGGTGAGAAATGCCTTCCGATTAAATGAATTTTCTTTATAATTATACGCTCGTTGAAAGGTATTTCGATGAAATAATAGGTACCCGACCCGTCTCTTTTATCGACACGAGATCTATATCTCTTGTTCGTTTAGCTAATCGTTCCCTCGCCGATAGTGGAACAAGTGCTTAATCGAGGTCGTATACTTTTCCAGGGCGCTGGCACTGCGTAGAGTGCGCTAAGTGCAAGTCGTGCGGCGCGCGCGACCCGGGCGGGCTGAGCGCGCCGGGCGCGCAGGGCTCCGCGCAGGGCTCGGCGCCGGGCTCCGCGCAGGGCTCGGCCGACTGGCACCACCAGACGCGCCGCGGGCCCGGCGGACACAAGCTCTACTCGCACTCGCTCTGCACCCCGTGCGCCAGGTCAGTACCTTCCCCCCGCGCCCGCTGGGACCCGACCTGAATTATCAACTAAACACGTCACTCGACCCCCGCCTTCTAGTATATTGCTAGGCCAGAGTCAAGCGGCGTATACCAATTTATCAGTGGAACTGATTAAGAACTAAAGGATGATTTTGTAAATATAGGCCGCATGGCCGTTTTCACCCTTTAAAATCCACCAGGACCTCTATTCTATGACAGCAAAAAAAATTGCGTTTGACCTGTTATCGTATTGTCAACGTTTTGATAGCTCTTAATTACTTGACAGTAATGGCGGCTAAGTAAAAAAAAATACCATAACATATCAGAAGCAATGTTTAACGTCGTAGAATAGAGGCCCAGTAGAGGTACTAGAATGCGGACAATTGGACTTTTGTAAAATTTTGGCTGCGGTCCCAGTTTACTTTCATTTTGTTTTTATAGGAACTAGCAATATCACAATATAACAGTTATCTTGCTAATTGGTAGAGTATCAGGTTTTATTTTTGTTTACTTGGTAGCAGAAATTCGACGCTGCTTTCGGATGTGCCGAATGTGTTTCAACACTCAAGAAAGCAAGCGGCTGGCAGATTTAAATACGCAAATCTTATCTAGAAACTGAATGTATCGCAACTTTTCGGCAAAGAAGTAACGTTGTATAATGGTGCAATGATAATAATAAATCATGTTTCATAACTTTGTTCACTTATTATTGTTACATGGGCCCTTTACTAAACGCGCAGGCTACTACTGGTATTGATATTATTTATATTATTCACTAGACTAGACATAATCGAATTATTTATACGATTAGCTTAGTAAAGGACCGATTTTTTGACCCTTACTTTGTGAAATATTATCTGAAAAAATATATATATACCAGTTAAATATTCTAAGAGTATTGATAGAGTTACCTACCTGCCAGGGAAACTAAACAGTTTCGTATTGTTTTTCAAGTAAATCCAAGCGGGGGCCCAATAAAGCGTGACAGGCTAGTTCGTACGGAAGAACATGTAGCGAGACGCTGATAAAAGTACTAAGTTTGTCTTTCAACGATTTTTATGTGTCATATGTTTACGTTATGGTCTTGGTAGTGATTGTTTCACGTCATCTCATGCGTGGTGGACTAACACGGCGCTCACACTGACATTTGCTTCATCTCTGGGCATGCCGCGAAGAAAACTATTTGTAACTTTAAAATTTGTCTCACGCTCTTTAGAAATTGCGGGAGAATAAACATATGCAAAGTTTCGGATTCAGTTTTCGAACGCGGATGCCGTAGTACATACGTAGCCCCCTACCCCGCCTCGTGATCTCAAAGCCCCAATGCAGCATTCTTTCTTCGCACTACCCCAGTATCATTTGATAGGTTGCATGCACACATCCTCTTTATTTAAGTTTCTATTAATCTTTATGTATGAGGGTTGTTTGTTCTTTTCAAAGCAGATACTTGATGTTGATTTTAGATGTTTAGAAGAACGAACAATCTTTATTTCAATAGTAAACAGCAAAGTTGACTTGGCTCGTCTAACTGGTTGGAATTGGATTGGTGATTCACTGTAAAACAACTTCACTATTTCTGAGAAAATAATTATATTCTCTGGATTTCTATTTTAAATTAGACAACTTCCTTAAATTAGCTCAGCACTTTTTTTTTAAAGAAACTACACAACTTTACTGTTTCTCGAGTCATTTTTATTGTAATTGGTAATTAATTTAAATCCATGTGTGTTAATTGATGCAATACGACTTCTAACAGTTTTCGATAGCTTCTTTTATTTATTTTGCCTCCAGATGTAGCTAGTCTAAAACACTCTGTGACATTAAATTTATGAATTTAGACTAATAGTGGCAACTGGTGGCATAATTTTATTACATTAATTATTTGTACTTTGTTTAACGCTTTTTAATTATAAGTAATGCTTCAATTAACATGGTATCATCTGTGATAATGGGTGTCGACATCATCACCATCGCAGTCAAATGCCAACTAACTGTCATTAATGTTTCATAATATATGTCAGACTTCACTAACACGGGCGTAGCTACTCCTAAACATACCAGAGCGTTGACTAACTTGATCCTATTTTGTTACTTGTCTTCGGGATTTCAGTACACAACCTACTTACATGTTATTATTTAAAAAAAACACAACCTTTTCTAAATTTAATGAGCACTGCATCAAATTAATATTGTCTGCAATGATATGTGTACTTCCATTCTACACGTGCTAACACAACAGAAAAAAACATTTCTACATCCCTGGACAGAAACGCTTACAATACATAAATAATAGCAAATGAAAAACAAAACACTGACAACAAACCAACCACCCCTACAGGGATGGTCGAAAATCGCTTATCAAGTTCCTGCCTTGGTTAGCCATATTTAGTTAAGTTCTCTCAATCAGTTCAAAATTAAACACGCTTCCTAAAAAGTTAAACCTCAAGTCATAGGGCCGAATTAATAAACTGATCTGGACTGTAATTTCGTCTCAAGGTGCGTCAATAATGACAGTTTTCTATGTCCTGGGGCCGTAATATGGCTGCGTTTATCGCGTGACAAAGTTTAGATGAGGCATCCGTCACCTTCTGACACGTAATATAAGTCCGAGAGTGACGGATGCTTTATCCACATTTGACGCGCGATATAGACGCAGCCATACTAGGCCCGGTGAAGTTTACTTTGACGTAGTGCGACGGGCATCTTAGCCAAGATGAATTTATTAATACGGCCTATAGAAACCTGTTGTATCTGTATCTCACTAAAGATCGTTTACTCATACGGACCTATATGACAACTCAAGTTGGAGCGATATTCGACAATCACGAAGCCATAACCAATCCGCAACACAACTCCGAAGACAAGTAACAAACTAGCCCAAGTCTGCTCCGTGTTTGAACTAATGGCGTGTTTCTGTGTTCCGGTGCTTGTGCGCGTACGTTGCGTATGTGTGTGTGCGTGCGTAGGGCGTATCGCATCGGTCGCTACTGCCCGCTGTGCGCGCGCTCCTTCATCGGGCCCAAGGGAACTATGCAACTCGTCATATGTAAACTCTGCGATAGACAGCTGCATCAAGGTACGTCCAATACTGTAGACGCTTCGGTAGTGCGCTGTGCCTTCACTAGGAATTAGACACGGAAAGTGGTTACTCTAGCTGTTTTTATAGTTTATTAGCTTTGACAATGATCTACTTTATAAATGTAGATAGTATTTTGAACGCTTTGCCCGCTTTTTAAATCTGATGCTCACTCAAAATATGTTGATCTTAGGACGATAACGGGACGTAAAATGATCATTGTCATTATTTTCCAGTTTATTTGAAGTCTTTGTTCTTGTGAGAGCACAGTTGGCGTACGGGGCTGTCCATTAAGCTACCAGATTTGTTTAGGCAACGGTTTTTTTTATTCAGATGAGATCTTTAATACAGTCTAGTAGCTTATTGTGCAGCCTATTTCATCTTACATCGCCTGTGATTATGCTACTCGCATTGTGTAGAGAACACATTTGTATACCTTAATAATAGAAGTAAAGTCCGAATTTTCTTTAATATGCGATTTCTTTGCTGTTTGCAAAATGTGTTCTCAAGTTGGTGCTTCGCCCATACCCTGCGCATGTTAACTTAAAACTTTGTTACTGCTTGATTGCATTACATATCGCTGTCTCAACTCTCATAAACTTACACCTTGTTTTATACCTCCAATAAACCTTTATAATCCTTTGAACTCCCAACAGAAACAAAAAACAACAATTATATCAAAATCATATCGATAGGAAGCTTAGTTCTTGTGTTCTAGATGTTTTAGAAAGTGTAAGGTGAACGCATGATGTATTATACACGTTTACACCGCGTATGAGCCACGTTAGCAGGTAGTGGGTCGCATATGAATGACCCTCGTAGGTTGTCGGCCCGATAGACCCGCCGATATGTGTGCCTTTTGTCGATCGTGTTAGGTTTATATGATATTTATTGATTTATCTGATGATTATATGAGACTTTGTGCTATTTGACACGAGAACAGCTTTAAAATTTGTCCAAATGTGACCAAGAAAAGTGTTCCGTTCACTGATATAAAAGAAAAGACGTTTTCAGAAGTTGAAGCTGTGACCCTTATTCCATTTTTTTAAGCTGTCATTATTCTTGTGTCAAATACCAGCGGCAAGTAAAGGCAATGCTGGGAGCTGTCAGTCATCGCAACAGTCAAGTATGAACTATAACCGAATCTTGTTTAGTTATAATTTGACCGTTAAGTCACCCCGGGATAACAGCTGTCAGGCTTGCCTTATCTTGGCGGAACTTTAGGGCCGTAAATAAACTGAGCTTGAATGAGATGGCCGTCTCCAGATAATAAGCCGTGAAAGTTAATGTCAAGTAGAAAAGGGTAAATTGTAACGCGTCTCGAGCGGTCATGACATTTAAAATCAATTTATAATACGGTCCGGTAGCGCGTGCCGTGCAGGTATAAGGTGGGCGCGATGTATATTGTGTGTGCGTGTGCAGAGTGCGTTAGGCGCACGGTGTCGGCGCTGAACGTGCTGGACTACACGTGCGGCTCGTGCCGGCGCGCCGGCATCTCGTCGCGCTCGGCGGCCGCGCGCCTGGCGCCGCGCACCATCGCCACGCTGTTCATGGCCAAGCGCCGGTTCAACAAGTACGCGCACCGCCAGTACCTCGCCTCGCGCCGCCAGCAGCGCGCCGGCGAGTCGCTCGACGAGCCGCCCGACCCCGCCGAGCCCGACCAGCCCGACCTCGGCGACCATCCCGACACCGATCGCTGACTCGGGACGCGGAATGCGGTGTCGATTGGGGGGGAGTGAAAGTTGGAACCTACGTGTGTATAGAATCGGACTATGTATTATAAAACTAGCGTTTAGTCTATATATAACTCTTTCGCTTCTATAATACGGTTGTAAGGTACACTGTTGCATAAATCTGATTAATATAACGATTAACTAGTAGGCTATGTATGTTTAAGTTATCGGATAGTGAAGAGATACTAGTGTATTGGCTGTTTGTTTGGCTGCATACTCTTTATTTTCTATGCATCGAGATCTTTGTTATGGTTATGAACGAAGCGTCGTATTTATCCCTAGTGGGAGCGGACGGGTCGATTTGACTGGAGACGAACATGAAGTGGTTAGATAGATGTAGAACGCAGGTAACTTAACGTGTAAACTGTACAGTAATACTAACTTCATTATTATGGGTAGCTGGGCAATCATACTATTTTAAATATTAATAGTTCTGTTTTAAAGTAAGGCAAAATCATGTATTTCTGTATGCGTCCGCGAGTTGTTATTTATGTGCTGCTGTTGTGTCATCGAGGATTACGATTTTATTAATATTATAGCAGTAACATGATCATTTTCTATGCGCGGTACTATTTGCAGGAAATTGACAATTAGGTTGTATTCTCTACAAGTTTTTTTTTACTTGATGAAAATAAACGATTATAATAGAAACTTCTGCCTTTTGATGCATTTGAGTTTTGTTTCTATGAATTGTTTTGCCCCTCTGTTTTGTTCGAATATCGGCTGAACGCTGTGAAGTAATGATCTAATCAAGACAGCCCGCATTTTATATGTTTTGAGATAGATAAAATTAGTTTATTGTTAATTCTCCTTGTAAGGTATTTATTTTAGTTTTACGTGGATACACTGTATACAATTTTGTGTCCTCTGTATTTGAGAATTATGTAACTAAAGTGAGAAATGCCCGGATCCACCGGACACCCCGAGGGGGCTGGTGATAGCTTACATACTTATGAAATATTAATTTTACTGGAGGCGAGCTTCTTCCCCCTTTATTACGCAGAATCATTCAACTAATTAAGATATTGTTGATTAATTGCACTATGTAAGTAAATAAGATTTTGTTTTGTAGTTTAATTTCACGAATGAAATTCAGCAGCTTTCAATTAATTATCGTTTCTTCTATACTTAATTTCAAAGTACAAAACTATTAGGCTATTTTGTTTTCCAATTTACTTATTTGTTCTGGAAAGTATACCAACCCAATGATTTATATAGATTATTAATAGAAAGATCAAATAAATTATTTAAACTCAGAGTATAATATGTTTATTTTCATTACCAAGAAAATTATTTATTCTACGGTGTTATAAAGATAGTATTAAATAAAATATAGCTGAATTGGGTGGTATCCGTTTCCAGATATATTGTTTTCATAACACGTAGGAGTATAAAGCTGCGTATGGGCGAGTGGCAACTTTGAGTGGAGCGGGCTCGTGATTGGTCGAGTGCTTGTTGAGTTGTATCAATGACCAATCAGCGGGTCGCTCTGGGCTGCGCCTGAGCCGTGCGCGGTGCAATAGAACGAGCGAGGCTCGTGGACGCGCCTCAATACGTAACGCGGCAGCAAGTGATCGCCGTACTTATGATATATCTCTGCGCGCTATCGTCTCTTAACCACTGCTGTGTGCAATGTCCCGTATGTTGTTGTGTATTATACTTGTATTAGAGTTTTGTAAGTGCAGTATCAGTAACAATCATCAAACTGATGACCTCTAATGTATCATGTTTAGTTTATAGTTATCCTTTGGTTATTATTAATCATAGTATGCTTAGTGACAATTTTTAAGACAAAATTTATGCCCACAGATTTATTTCATCGAATCATGTTATGACTTTTTATATACAATATATACTGGTTTGGGTGTGTCTGTGTGTCACACCTCTGATTCGAATTGCTTTATTGACACAGGTGAATTAAGACTTACTTCTAAGAATTGATAACTTTATGTCTACTTAATGCAAGTGTAAACGTTCTAGAAATCTCGCACTGTTCGGTCAATTTTGTAAAAAAATAAAATAAATTTAATTTGATTCTTTGGTTTCATTCCATTACATAAGGAGTCAATAAGACAAGAAATGCAATAAAAATAATTTATATAATTTGACTTATGGTATCGTAAACTCGGTAGCATAATTAACAAAAATTATATAAACACTGAAAATATTCAGCAAATATATTTCATAAACTGGCAATAAAGCATCTGCATTCTTATTTGTTGAGGAAACCTGGGGACAATGAAATTTTCGAAATGAATGTTACATTCCAAAATCACAGTCTAAAGCAAAAGTGGTGAAAAGCGCGCGTGATTCTGTCGTGCCGTCCAAAATTCGCCGAACTAGTTTCACAACTCAAAAATGCGCCAATGTTGCCACACTATCCTTTTGAACGATACGAACTTACGTCAAATACAAAATGTTTGCTATGCTATGCAAATTACACCTTATTGATCCGAAACAAAGTACCTTATAATCTTGAACATGTGACGGTTGTAGTCGTCGTGGCGTCAGTGGCACGATTCAGTTGACGATGACGGCCAGAGCCGTCTGTAGCGTTCAAAAGGATATGGATAGTGCTGTTCGTATTGATGTTCCAAGTTAAAATCTTGGGATACCAAATTTATTTACCTGTTTTGATAATGTGATTTATTAAGAGTGTTCAACTGTCGAATTATGAATAACTAGCTTCTGCCAGCGACTTCGAACGCACTCCGCGTAAAATTCGGAGCCCATGGGAACCGTTCATTTTCCGAGATATAAAGTAGCCTATGTTACTCAGCAATAATATAGCATTATAATGGTGAAATAATTTTTGAAATCGGTCTAGTAGTTTCTGACTTTATTCGTTACAAACATACAAAAATACAATTTTGTATTTTATTTCCTCTTTGTAATATTAGTGTAGAAGTGTAGATGACGCACCTGGTTACTCGTCGAAGCGCAGCCCGCTCACGGAGAGGAAGGTGAAGGCGTTGTGCAGCGCCAGCACGGGCACGGCCGTGACGGAGGCGCGCGAGCACACGCGCTGCTTCACGCGCGTCACTGCTTCCAGGATGCGGGACGGGGGAGGCGCGCTCCACACCTGATATACAAAAGTACTTGGTAGGTAACAACAATAGCAATGTTCTAATCAGATTTAAAAAATGGATCTTCTATTCTGCTGTTCTAAACCAATATTCAGTAACTAAGATAAACCTCCTGTAGTAATATTAACCTTATTACTAGCGAGATAGAATTGAATCTGCTTTGGTGATTGAATTTAAGATACTGCTTATTGGCTTAGAATTTGTATTTATATCAAATATATATGCGAGTTCTTTGTAGAAGTAAGCCAACATAATCAATGTTTCCAAACAAAATTAATACACACGTGGCGGTGCTTCAAGACATAAAAGTGAGGTGTTAAAAATCGTATTCGTAATCTGATCTTCAGTGAAATGTAAAGCACAATGCGCGCGGTACGCACGCACACGTGGATATAAATTAGCTTTTTATCAAAATGTATGTAGAATATGTAGATACGATACATAAATGACGTCAGTGACACGCTTAGAACAATTGCGGCACACATGATGTGGAGCGCGTGCGTGTGTAGGGTGCCTAGAAAACTATCATCATTATCACGTCTTGAGACTGGCATCTCACACAAATTAGTTCATTGTCATACCCTTAATTCATCTTAAAGTTGTCTCTTAGTATGTCGTCGTCTGTCGTTAGAACTGTTTTATACGTTTCATTCAACGATTGATGAATGTCTATGTTCATTAAGATTGGAAAAATTAAAACGTTTTAGACTTTATTTAACTTGTTTTATGTTCAGGTTATCGAATAAAATGTTCAACATGTGACTTGCACTGATTAGTTCTTAAGCTGGCAACTGGGGGTGCTTAGACATACCAAGGGTTAAGCCAGCACAAACCTGGTAGAATATCCTCATCTTGACAGCGGGCATGGGCTGCCGTTCCTCGCAGTCGTTCAGCAGTTTCCTCAGCGCGTACTCCAAGACCGCCTCGATGTCTTCCGCGGACATCTGCGCCGCGAGCTCGCGGTGCGACACGCACGACTCCTCGCTCGGGAACGAGAGCTGGCACGTAGATGGGGATGAACCTGAGGGGGAACTTAATGTTAACATTGCAATGCCGTAAAAGCCATTGTGAGATGATGCTTAAATAGCGTAGCTGCCTAAAAAATCCATACAAATTTAACTCCGGGAGATAACGTTTCTCTTAATAGTACATTACTTAACAAGGGCTGTAAAAGAAAGAAAGCCCGAAATCGCAGGTATTTGAGACCCGAGCCGTAGGCGAGGGTTGTAAATATGCGATAGAGGGCTTTCTTTTTTACTGCCCGTGATGAGTACACAATTTTACGTCTTCACCTGGCCACAATGCGAGTTTTACCGTGCGCGCAGCGTGCGATAAAACTCACATTATGGCCAGGTGTTACGTAATAATTATTTTAATATTTCTTGCACTTCACAAAAGCAGCAATTGCGGGGACAGCTCAAGCTAAAACAGACAGACAGTTCCTTAAAGTTAATGACAAATTGAAGGTACAGTTTTATTTCTAACCTGTCGCAACATAACAGACGCATGCTGCAACCGTGTTCTCATAATTCCACCGCCTTGTAATCGCTACTTTATATTCGCCGACGTTACACCCCGTTTCTTCATCTGAAAGTTAAAAATAATTAATAGCTGTGGCTGCTGATCTGCTATAACAAAAAGCGGCATCTCCTGCGACTATCTACGCGCGAACTTGACATGCACGCGCGCAAATCGCAAATTTTAGATATGCACAACCTTAGACAGTATGTGCAACCTTATTACTAGCGGAAGAGGATTAAATCTGCGTAACTATTCAACTAAATGATGGTACTACAAAGCACTCGACTCGCAACTTCAAGTGTCACATCTCTATCACTCGTCATTCAAGACTAAATCGAGAGAATAGGATGGTGATACAGGGGGCGTACTTTTGATGCCGATGACGTCAAAATGACGAAATTTTACACACAGGGTGCTTTGGTCTCATTTGGCAGGTGTTTAGGTATGTAGCACAAATAAAAAATAAAAAATAAGAAGCGGTAAAATAATTATAGTTAAATACAGCTTAATCGCAATCAAAATACAGATCACGGCGGCATCAATCTTTATTTCACTAGGTACTCATTACTAAAAATGGCGAATTGAGTCAATTTTCTTTTATTATGAACGTCGATGCCATAATTTTATTTATGACTATTTAATTCTATAAATTTTTATTACAAAGTAAAATAATATTTTTTAAATGATCGTGTTACCCGATGATTTTTCGCTACTGCCGTTCTCAATCAAATAGTTTCCACATACATTTAGGTATGAAGTAGGTATTCATTTTTCTATGCATGAACAGATGACTTAATATAATAGTATAAAAACATTTGGAATCATACTCTATGTAGCGTGACGTCATTTTTGCGTCAACGGCATGAAAAGTACGCTCCCTGGCTGATCGAGTAAGGCCGTTCAAGAGATATCAGCTCTGAAAGTAGAAGTCTGCATTATATCTGAGATTTTCAACTAATTTATCTACGCACATATCCCTCTATTATGCGTTCAGAAACCGTAGGAAATGACTAGCATTATTACAACCAATTTTACTATGAGAACTTTCTTATCTGTGGTAATAGGTAAAAATCTGTATTGTAATGTTACTACAGTATCGATTTTTGTTAGGTTATGTATGAGTTTAAATTTGGAATAGCTGTCAAAACTCAAGAGGGTCTCTATTCTAGTATCCATTGATAATAACCCTTTATAGGGCAAAACTAAAAATAGAATTCTAGCCTCATTTAGTTTCTCCTATTCGCACAAAATTTTAATAAAAAATACGAAAAGTATCAGTTGTAAAATAAATTAAGTTAACAAAATAACAGAATACGAATCGATTACATTTCCTTTAGAAACCTTATCGATAATCGAAAGAAATGAATGTGATTTTAATTAACAACATCACTAAATTTGACAAATGACATGTGTCACAGACGCAATAAGATATGAACAATAGTATAGTGATGGGTGTTGACTCACAGTCGAACCGGTTGTTCCCGGTGTGCGCCCAGGCGTGCCACTCGACGGCGGCGGCGCGCGGCAGCGCCCCCACCACGGCGTACTGCACGATGGCGCCCGCCGTGCGCCGCTCCAGCTGGCGCCGCGCCTCGCCCGCGATGCCGCCGTGCGTCATGTAGCACACGCTCTAACCATACCACAACGGACTCATTAAGGGCTGGAGTAGACGTGACAGTTTGGCGTGCTGCGTCCATGTTATGGCTCCTTTACACGTCGGCGGATCATGGGCCAACGTAAGAGACCGAGCAATACGTAAGAGTGAGACGCAAGAATATGTTGCTCATTCTAAGGTGTAAATGCGTCCCTTACGTTGGTCCATGATGTGTAGAGGGGCCATTACACAAATGAAACTCATACTGGTGTCCTAAGTGGACGTTGCACAAATGTGGTTGCCCGTGACGTTGCCCGCCACGCTTCGAGCGTCCACTCAGGCCGTACAGTTATGCATGCGCAACGAAATGTCTGCGTTAGTTATTATTTCACGCTAAGACTACTAGACGGATTACAAAAAAAACAAATGTAGATAGCTTATATGCTGGATTGACAAAAATAGCTTTAATCATAATATAAATTACTGTTCCCGTGAGAAGACATAATTATAAATTATATGCGGAAGACGCAGAAGCTATAGTTTGTAAATAAAAATAACGTCAACAAGGTTTTAAAACTTGCGGATAAAAAATTACTTTCCTGTTAAGAATCAAAGGTAAGTAGACCGGAATTACCGAGTGACAAACAAGTGCTAGCCAGTCTAGCCACACAGACATCACCAGTCACCTTACTCATCAAAATATTATAGCTCTATGAAGTTAGAAGCGTTACTTTTACGTCGCACAATTGCGTAAATGTGGCGCTTGCGTGTTTGCGTGTGTCCCCTTGTGTACCTGCACGACGCTGCGGATGTGCGCGCGCGGGTGCGCGGCGCGCACGACGCGCGTGAGGTGGCGCAGCGCCAGCGCGCACTGGCGCCGCGGCCCGCCCTCCAGCAGCAGCATGGAGCCCGGCACCAGCGCGATCTGCCCGCACGTGCCGATCACCTCGCCCACCTGCAGGAACCGTACACTATCTGAATCCTATCCACGTCTCCGTCCAGCCCGCTAAGGCGAAATTAGGCCTACAGCCTCGCGAGGAAACTAGCCTTTGCCGCGCGACAGCCTCGGCCAGTTGATATTTCGTACACCGAATGCCGCGCGCGTTAAGCCGAGCCCGATCCATCTTATTTGCCACTTCGGCAAATATGTTTGTTGCTTTTTATTAAAGGAGGGTGGGCAAATCAGCCTAGTGACCGATAATAAGAAGCGATATGTCACCGGATAGATTATTTTAAGTTCTAAATCTTTGTGTTAAAAAGTTATCGACACATAAAGACAAAAGATAGTCTCAAGAGTACACATGTCTGAGTTTTAGATCCCACTTACCATCAGGTGGCCTGTGACCTGGTGTACTTTCTTCGTGCCACAATTAAAGGCCTTATAAGCAAGCTTTGTAAGTATATAGTTACTTTAATGGCTTGGCTGTAAGGGCCGATGTTGGCGGGCGCCCAGTGCGAGATGCCCTGCACGTGCATGGTGACGCGCTCCTGGCAGCCGTCGTGCGAGTCGCCCTCGTAGTTGTGGCAGCACACCTTATGCGCCACCTAACAACAAAAGCAACAATGAGGGCCTATTACGATAGCAGTTATCGCTGGAGATGAATGAGGATTAAACAAAAAAAATGCATTTAATTCAGCGCACGGATTCCATATATTGCGTACGTCGGTGCGCTGCCGCGCTGTACACCACCATCGCGCGCTCGGTGCAAAGCAGATCGGTTGGCTGTACGCAACTACGCATGTGTGCGCAGTGCAGGCGAGCAGATACTGTTCCGTACAGCGATCGGTTTCGCACTTCGGGACTTTTCTTTGTCATACGCAACCGACGGTACGCTCGACCGACATCAGCGACCGATGTCAGCGTAGGAGGAAATCAAGCCTTATAATAACAGACAGGCTTCAAATTAATAACACCCTTCTTTTAGCCAAATGGATTGTATACTCACAGCATCCAATATGAGCCCCACGTCGCTCGGCAGCGGGCACTGCACACATACCCTGGTCGGCGGGTTGACAAAGTTAAACGCGTCCACGTATACGCCGTTCAACGCTGCGTAGTCGCCCATGTCGCGCATGTAGATGTTCACGGAGCAGACGTCTTCGAGCCGCATCGATTGGGAGCCGAGCAAGTCTGGAATTGATGGCTGGGGTTAGCGATGGGGTTAATGTTAGGAATAGAGCGGAACTACTATAAGCGAAAAACGAACTGATTGTAATTTGCATAGCATAGCAAACATGTTTGGCGTGTGAGTGACACATTTTGTATTTGACGTAAGGCGTCCAAAAGATCAGATCAAACTTGAGGTGTCAAAAGTCTCAACTGATGTTAAAGTGATGATGAAGCTATTTGATTATGTACCAATCTAGTCAACTCTATTCTAAGAAGAAGCTACTTCAGGAGCTAAATTTCTTAAGCAAATAATTATTTATGTTCAGAGATGTATGAGGCAACTAGCATTTCAGCATAAGTTAAAAATATAATAAAGTTACTGAGTCCGATGAAACCGTAGAATTATTATTAATTACCAAAATAATATAACTCGTGAACAAGTTTACCTACTAATGAGTTTTTTCATCGCGTCCCTCGTAGCGTCGCCCGTGTCCACGCCCTCGCCCACGATGCCCCCGATATAGTACCAGCCGTGGCTGTTCCCGTGGATCGAGCTGTGGTCCAACACCGGGTGCGCCTTGCTCTGACCGCGCATCTGGTCATAGTTATACCCTACTATACTCTCCGAGCAATCGTTGTGGTCCGTAACATCCGTCTCCTCAGTATTGAGCAATGGATTCAGTTCTTTGTGCTTCTTCTTCTCCTCTTTTTTTAACTTCTCAATAGATTCTAGCTCCGTCTCGCTCAGCTCGATGTCGCTTAAGTCGCTAAACACAGCGTCGCTTAAATCGTTGACGAAATCGAGTGCGGATTTCACTGTGGGAGGTAGGTCGACGGGGTTTTCGGTACTTTTCGGTTCCAAATGCAGCTTCAGGTTGAGATAGCCGACCGGCGCGACGGAGTCGTCTGAACAGACTATTAGTTCCTTCTCGTCTCTACACACAACAGGAATATATAATTGAAATTGAACAAAAATAGTGCTATGTTATGTTCAAGCGAAACCCCGATAAATGCCGGTGACCCATAGGTATGTACATGTATGTCTTACTTACATACTAAATATATTGAAACGTCTTTAAAAGCATCTAATCTCGACTAGATAGTGTCCAGATATTTTTGAACACCTTTTGTTCTAATATGGGCCTTTTTGATGGCAACTAAAATTCAATCCATTAGGTAATCGGAAATATAGCTCTCCCACTCTCGTTCCCTGAAATAAAGAGTTTGTATTTGTCTAACTTGTCGTGACTTATCTTACATGACGAGTTTCTTCTTGAACAGCGGGCAGTCGAGGGTGAAGGTCTCGTACTCGCCGCCCTCGCCGCACACGTTGAGCCCGTACTTCTGCTGCATCACGAGGAGATGTGGCTGGATCTCGCGGATGGACAAGCCTAGGTGCACGCGCGGGTCCAAGCCTAGTGCTGCCACCTGATATAATATTATTATTACCCACACAAAAAAAAACAATTTTTAACGCTTTTACAACTGAACCGCTGGACCGAAGTTATTGAAATTTGTTGTGAAGATAGCTTTTGAGCCCAAGGGAAGAACATTAGGTGTTTTTTATCCCGGAAAATTGGACAGTTAGGACATTAGCGACAACGACTTCTACGCGAACGAAGTCGCGGACTAAAGCTAGTTTTGCTATATTAGAGGGAGAGGTAAACTGGTGGGGCATCTTATACTCGTACGACATGACATAGAAGAAAAGATAGAAGAGGAATATATAATAATATGGAAAGGATGGATGAAAGAAGATAGACGAAAGAGATTTACAGAGCGAAAGTGAGTGGAAGGGTCGGAAGGGGCCGCCCTAGGCGTACTTTTTCGAATTATTCAGAGAAATAATGGAAACGGGCTGAATCTTAAGTACCCGAAACCGACGTGCGTGGATGACTCGATGTATGAATGTGGAAGAAGGAAAAGAGGTGGAAAGAAGTGGTCTCTGCCTACCCCTCTGGGAAACAGGCGTGATTTAATGTATGTATGTAGATAAAAGAAGAAATGGTAAACCAAAGACAAGTTACAAGAGTCTAATAGAACGGGAGGCAGCTGTCATGTCGTAAAAGGACGTTTAGTAAATGGGAATGAATAGAGGATCGGAGAACATTGTCATCATTAATACTACAATGACAAGAGCTCTAATACAGACCCGTACTGTTATAAATAAGTGTGATCAATGTAGTCTCCGTCGTGTCTGTCTGTAGGTATGTATGTTACTTCTAATTTTAGAAATGTCACTAATATTATTAATGCAAATTGCATGGCTAGACGGATTTGGATGAAATTTGGGATGGAGACTGCTTATATACTGGCTTAAAACATAGGCTACTTTTCATAGAATAACGATAATCGAAATCCAATGCAACATGGCCGAATAACTAATTCTTCGCGGACGAAGGTACTTAATAGAGTCAAGAATAGGTATTTCTCGAGGACGGTTTTAAAGTTTGGAACTTAACACACTGCATCTAGCCAACTAACATCTGCCTATAGTTCCCGTTACGTGAAAAGGCCGCTGGCGATGTATCTGCGCAGTCACGCACTTATCGATGAAATTAGTGGTATGAAGAGGGCGGGACGGGGGCACACTCCGACGGTATGCTTACACGCACACTATTGGTTGGCGACTGTACCCATGCGTAAACACATGCCCTCCATTGTAGCTTAGCGGGCTTTTTACGTGACGGATCTGTACCATATTAACAGTGGCCTGGACAAGTTTAATTCTACGAAAGTTAACGACAGTAAGCAGGTATAGAAACCGAAAGTGCGTAGAAGTAGAATTCGTAAAAAGCTTTGTGTTTAATCATTCATCATCATTCATCATCTTTAACTTTTGTAGAAAACAACTATTACCCTAAAGTTATTACAAAGTTAGAGTAAAAACTCCAAATTTAAATAGTATAATTTTACGTTTGTAACATCTCAAACACACAACAAACCTTAATAATAATGGCTTCAACATGGCTTGAAATCATTTCCTGTAACAGTTCCTTTTGGTTTCTCCTCCACAAGTACGCAAGCGAGACTAGACCTAACCTTCGACACCTGGAAAAACAACACAATGTTTGCGATGTTGGTACCAAACCAAGTACCATCAAACTGTTTTACTGCTCAGCAAATAACTAGTAAAACTAAAGTTTTCCATATTTTGTACCCTTTGAAGTGATATCTTGTTATATGTTTTTTGTTCTGTATGTTTAACATCTACAACACCTCATTAGCAACGAAATTATTAAATATACTATGTACTAAAGTGAGTAGTCAGTAGGTATTAAGGTTTGGTGAACTACTATAAATATACTGGGATAATTAAAAAATGTTTTATAAAAATAATAATAATGACAGATCATGATAATACACACACTTTTAAAACCCAACTGTATGCTAATTAAGGTATTAGGTTTAAAATATGATATTCTTGGTTTTTTAAGTAACCAGTGAGACTTGCAAAGATAAATCTTATAACATCTGGTTTGTTCAAACATACATGTAGGTAGGTACATATAAACCCCTAAATTGTTACATTCCATTTTTAACCGACTTCAAAAAAGGAGGAGGTTCTCAATTCGACTGTATGTTTTTTTTTTTTTATGTTTGTTACCTCAGAACTTTCGACTGGGTGAACCGATTTTGATGATTCTTTTTTTATTTGAAAGCTGGTGCTTTCCATTTGGTCCCATTTTTTTCAAAATGAAGATTTGATGATGGAATCCATGAGGAATCGACGGAACTCTTCAAAATTTATAGGCACACCTATAGCGATTTTGGTATTTTTCATTGTAACTCGTGTATTGGCTCTTGGAAAGCACTATTTGGTAAAGTGGAACTGATGATGAAAACCACAGATGGCCACCGGAACTCCTAAACGGTATATATTTCAAGGGTGGCGACAAGATATTTCGATTAAGATAGTTGAGCGACTATGACGAAGCATATGTACGTTTAAATATATGACTATGACTTTCCCACGGCGTTGCTTGCGGCGAGATTGATTTTCAATGTTCTATAGTTTCTTATTAAATCTTATTAGGTAATTAAAGTGGGACTACAAAACAGCATAATTATGACCACTAAAAAGTATAAAATAAAATAAAAGTTTAAAAAAACAAAAAAACCGCCTTCAAAAAGCATAAAATAACTTCATTTAAAATGGTCGGTAATAGGTCAGTCCAACTGAAGTCGGCGTCCTACAATATTTTAACCAAAAGCAGACTTCAGTTGGACTGACCTATTACCGACCATTTTAAATGAAGTTATTTTATGCTTTTTGAAGGCGGTTTTTTTGTTTTTTTAAACTTTTATTTTTATTCAGACAATCATGTAATGAACGTGTAAGTAGGCTCACTAAACTATACCTACTATCTACTACAAAGTTTCCAGGAAAGTATATTCAATTTACGTTCTTGCAATTTTCTTTTAACGGCTTAATTAACCTAACTAATAATGACTTACACATTTTCGACTCGTATTCTTTGGTAATCTGACAGAATGGCCCCAACTGCAACAGCTTCTATTGCCATCTCGCTCTAGAAATGATAAAACGTCATATGATAAACTAAAGCAAATACCTAAATTACTTGGTATCAGTGGCACAGATTTATAACAAGTATATAATTGTAATTAAGATAAGTATTACTGCAGTATTGCAAAAGAAATGTTTATTTAGCTTGTTGATAATATGTGGAAGTACGTCACAGATCTCTAATGCAACATAGTACGGCAAATGATAGTCTTGTTTATAAAATGTATGAGATTGGCGACAAACATTGTATGAAGTGTTTATTTTGACTGCTCTTTGTCCTCACAAATAGAACAATCTAATCAGCAATTTAGTTGTCTTCTAAAGTCCGTTGATGACAAACAGCAATGCTCCAGTACTGTCTTTAATTAAGGCTAAAGCTGAAGTACAGAATGAGTAAGTACAGGATTCTCTTCCCAGTAAAAAGGGTGTTTAGGTATGAGAAACGTGCCTACTTAACACCTCACATTCTCATTTTTGTCCTTGACACTTTTTTCGTATCTATTACAGTTGTATTTATGTATGTATGTATGTATTGTAAACTCTTTATTGTACAAACGGAAAATAACAAATCAAAAAGAAACAGAAACACAAAAGGTATGTACAAAGGCGAAGAGTTGTCCCAAGAATGTAAAAAAACCATTGCCGGGGACATATTTCACGGTGGGGGGGGTGAAGCGGCTGGGCGCGGGGGGGGGGGGGGAGAGTAGTGAACTTTAAACACCACACCCAAATGTATCCTGTCACACAAATTTTAAAACTTTATTAATTTGTTTGTCGAACAACATAGAATTACTCAACTATTGGAGATGTTCTCCTGGTTTGTTTGTTCATACTGAGCAGTTTGCAATTAAATGAAATGGGTTGGGTTATGACAGGTATTTACAGCATTATCGAACAAACGTAATTGAACTTTATTGCCTTGATGGTAGATTCAGTCCCACTGCCAAAAAACTTGAAAAAACCTGCTTGCAGTATGGTGGGCCTGACGAGGATAATAGTGGGTTATTTAAATTTCCATTTGATTTTTGATTCCCACCACTTTTGGAATAAACTAAGGGCTGATTTATCTAAGCCTTAGCAGTGTTTATTTTATATGCTATAATATAAGATATCTTGTCCTGCTGTGGGTTTTCAACTCAAATAGAATATTTGGAAAACTAGGAAAACAATTTCTGTCTCTCCTGTAGTGTAATGTAATCTTACAAAGATTAACTTGGCGTTACTCGCTAGATATTTCGCAGTGTTTCGCTATTCATTATTAGTATAATTTAAAGTTCTGTGTACTGTGTTGTGTTTTTTACCCAGTACCGGGTGCCGCCGGGTTAAAACGACTGATATTTCATTATATATTACATTTTTTTATTATTATAAGATAATATATAATTTATAATTTATAATTCTTTGGAAAATGTATGCCACAATGCAAAATACATACCAAAAACATATCATTCAAATAAAAACTTCATTAGTTTAAAAGTATTCACCCCTGAAGCAAGGGATTTATAAAAGTTTAGCAAATGAAAAAAGTTGGTTTGATTTCCATATTTTGGAAAGGTAATGAATGAACAACCTGCCTACATAGAGGCCAAAACAAATTTTTTTTTCTTTAATTTACAGATTTAAATTCAATTCATAGTTTTTAGCGAAAACATTGTGAGATTGGCACTTTTTTTGGTGTGATGGACTTTAAGCCTAAGGAGCATAAAATAAATCAAGCAGTTTTAAGGTACTAACATAGGGTTAAGAGGTTGGTTTATTCTACCAGCCATTTAACTGAGAGTTACCTTGATCCTAGAAAGCAGCCGATAAAGATCTTCCACCTCATCATTGTCTGTTGGTTTATAATTTTTGCCTTGTTCTACAGCAGTGCCAGAGATCACCTCTCTGTATAGAGGCAAATCCATAGCCTCTGCGTAAAGGCCAATACCCTGATGACCAACCGTTTGGTACATGTAGCTGTCCAACTCATCTGTGAACAAAGATGTCTCATTTAAGTACCAGAGACCTTTTAAATTTTATATATAATAAAAAACATACATTGAAATGTACATTTGCAATTGAAGAAAAGTATTTAAGTATCAACAAAATTAAAGTGAAATATACATAAAATACTCTAATTTACCATAATGTATGTTCAAAACACTCATACAGACATCTATTGACACACATGCACATGCATAAACATGTGTTGGCACAATCAACAAGCTGCAGAATGAGAGGCAAGATGCACTCGTGTGGGTTAACCTTTGTGGAGCGGCTGCAGGTTGGCGAGGGCGACAAGTGTGTGCCCGGCGCCGACGCACTGCATCATGTTGTAGCAGCTGTCCTTCCCCCCCGACACCAGTGCCACCACCCTCATCGTTACTACCGAAATAAATCACTCGCAAACCAACGAACAACATTCGTTACATAACATACATAATATTTGAGCGCCCTTTACAGAAATAAACGAAACACTACCCCATACACGGACTCGCGCTGTCACGCAACGCACATTTCTAACCAAAACTTATAACTATAATGATACAGCTATCACTAGCACTACTTCACGAGCTGCTGACGAAATGATAATAAAGCATCGTTATCTATTTTGATAACATTCTTTAAACGTGTTGGAAAGAATGGCAAAAAATAATCTCAAACACCTCATCATCTGTCAAATGGACTCGCGTTTTGAAACCAAATAATATTTGAATTGAATTTAAGAGGTTATTTCGTTTAGAAACCTAAGAAACTGTCATGACAAGCTCGTATCTTCGCTTTTTAATGAAAAGGGTTGGGCAAGCCGGAAGCTTTTCCGAAGTTTCGAAATCGATCAAACAAAATAAAGAGCTTGGCGAAAGAGTTGAAAATGGTTTTTCACGGGATTTTTCGTTTAATGGGCGCTTTACATTGGCGCGCCATTCGCAGGCGCGAATCGCGGCGAGAATTGCGCGTAGGGTTACTATCCGTCCGAATTAGACCGGACATGTCCGGACTTTTAAACTCTAGTCCGGACTTTGTCCGGCTCTTTAAATTGTCTGGATTTTTTAAATAAAATAGAATATGAGTAATAAAACTATATATTAAGTAATATCAAATAAGTGAGTAATGTTTCCATTTTGTGACTAAGAAGTCCGGACTTTTATTGAAATGTCAGGCTTTTTGTCAGGACTTTTCAAATTCATAAATTGTAACTGTCAAGGTGTCAGGTGTTTGTCTTTATTTTTACAAAGAAAACGTAAGAGATAACGCATAGAAATCTTGTTCGTTCGCTTGGTCTAAATCGGGCATAACCCTAATTGCGCACGAACTCTTCTTGGCTCCACATGAATTCAGGGTTCTCAATTGTGTTCACAATATAGTTCGCACGCTCGACGATGTAATTAGGTCTACATTAAAAGCAAAAATAATCAAAAAGAAATGGAGGAAACGAAGATAGGTGCATGATGAGTATTCATCGTAATAGAACAAGGTTTGTAATATTTTGTTCAGTATTGGTGGTATTGGGCTAATGTTTTATAGAAGTAACGAAAAATATGCGAAACGGCTCCAAATTCACACTTTCACGCGTTCGCGCGCGAATGTAGATCGAGATAAACAAGTTTGACACAAAAGTGTTGCCAGATATCTATGAAATTCAATAGTGATTGTTATAAAATGCTTAGTTTTAGTTTTAGAGAAATAGAACCACAATAGATACTATTCAATTCAATTCAGTTTTTGTAGAATTAAAAAATCGATGTTAGTAAAGTTACAACCTAGAAAAGATTTTGGAGTCTTTTTCTGGCTAGAAATTAAGCAGTTTTGTCGAAATCGTTCTGACCATTGAAAGCTTATGATTCTATTGGATTCTGGACTTGTTTTGTTTTGTCCCCATTCGTGCCAAACAACCGCCAAGTATATATACCATCGCACGACTATTTACGCGTTTAATATAAATAAAATCCAAGGTTATTTTATATTTAAAAATCATAAAAACTGCACCCGATGGACTACCTACTTTAATTCAACTACATGAAGTGACACTTTTCCGTAGGTGGGACACGAAAAATAATATAGGTAATGGGTAAAATGAGAAGCATACGGAAATACATATTTTAATTTTCTATCTCACTTAGAGTATGGGTTTTTTTCAAGGCCGATTTTGTTTGTTATCATGGATTTAAAATGCCTAAATGTAACCATATTTAATTTAAAGAAAATAATATAGGTCTTCCTGAACTTTATGACGAAAGGGAAATTCTAATTTGTAGTTAGTAACTCCAGGGTAATATTATTTAAAGGTCTTGATCACTTGAGATCGAAGGGGTTTTAGGACACTTCCCTGCTGGAAACGATATAGAAAGTAAAAATAACAAACAATAACAAGCCTTGACAAGTGGTAAAATTTGAATTGACAGGCGTACGGCAACATTGCCATATGAAAATAGTAATAGTACGCTTCATAGTTATTTACACGGCGTCTACTATACTTATTGGTCTAAGATGCTGCTTAACCTATCTATCTACCTACTATAGTTGGTCACGTCATGACTTAGCTAAGTATACAAGAGGCCCTACTTTGAAAATCGAAGTTCGAAGTTACGTTAGCTCCATCTCTTTCTCTCGATTTAGTCTCGAATGGCGAGTGACAGGGGCTCTACTTTGAAATCCGTAATTCGAACTTCGGATCGCCCCGTCACTTTCTCGCGAATTAGTTACGCGTCGAGAGCGAAAGGGATAGCAATAGAAGAAGTTCGAATTACGGATTTCAAAGTAGAGCCTCAGGGATTGAGCTAACGTAACTTCGAACTTCGATTTTTAAAGTAGGGCCTCAGTAAATACATTCCGTCTAAACTAAAATCTGAACTAGAATTGCTAGTGTATCCTAGGCAAAAAGTTACCTAAAAATGTAAAAGATGACAAAATTATTTCATTACTGGCTACTTGAGACTTAAATGCGCGTACCAAAAATCGCTATGTGCTATTTTCTATAGGGAACATTTTAGATCTTATGTAGTTTAAATAAAGTATGAAAATCTTTATGTAAAAGCAAACCAATAGCGATTTAATTGTACTAATCGAGACTGTTCAAAGTAAATTGTGTGAATGATGACCATATAATGACAAATCAAAGCGATTTTGCTCTTGAATCCAACTTAAAATTAAATTTATGATTTGGATTTTGTTGTGATTTAAGTTGTAGGTTTTGAAGAAATATCGATCTAAACGATATTTAAAACACTAACGAAATACCTATAGACCTATACCATTATGATATCAATATTTTTTCATAACATAACGTTGAATTATTGGTCATGGGCTCTACCTGCCCGTGTGCCAGCCAACAGAGGTACTTAATTATATACTCAGTAGTCTGCTTGCGGTTTGAGACTTTTCGGTATTTATAAACAATCGTTAATTGGTCTCGTCTCCTGGTCACGCTAATTTGGGGCATTTTTTTTTACCTACCTAGCTTTGTTATAAAGTGTTAACTAGCGCTCGATTTAGAACAAACCTTTAAGCTCCCAACTATAGAGCTATAGCTAATTTATTATGCATACCTATTATAAATACGGAACCCTAATAATGTGAAAAAATAGCTTTGATACATACAGTACAATACGACTCTTTTGTTTTTCCGAGCTGTCGATTATAGAGAATAGAAATACCTACTCAAGTATAAAGGTATCCGTCATTACATATAATAGTCATTAATTACCTACAGCAAAGATAACAAAACGTTTCTTTAGAATTAAATACTGTATTTCAGTATAAAGCTTTGTACAAGCTAAAACAAAGCAGAGATATCTACGACGTTGTTATAACCCACTTATAACCATTTTATGTGACTAGTAGTCTGGTAGAGCCATCTTTAGTTTATAAAAAGTACTACAAAACAAGGAGTACAACTTTCAAGTCCATTGTTTTTTTGAAACCGATATTTCGAATCAAAAATGGTTTTAAGACAAATATTTTACGCGTTTTTTCATTTAATTTTACTTTGTAACTACGATATGGTTAAGGTCAATTGTTAATTAATATGGAGTGCAATGATTCATTTCTAGTAGTCTGTACACTGGATGTTGCCAGCATTTTTATTTACAAATATAAGGTTGAGGTGAGATTAAAAATAATGTAATGTTATAATTTATACTATTTCTTTTTTGCTGAAACTACTAAATAAAGATTCAAAAAGTATAAAAAAAATTAATATTATATTTTCTCTAAAGAAAATCATTTTAAAAGGCGCTAGTTCGAATTTACAGGAACATTCGAAGTGAGTGCCGCAAGTACACTACAGACGCCATCAAATGAGTCGTTGCATTCCGTTAATGGTTTGTCAAATTATTGATGCGGTGGTTTGAATTGAAGTGCGAAGCTCCGCATTTCCAAAATTATTCATTTTTATATTATATATTTTAACAAAATTAAATGATTTTGTGACTTGTGTTGTTTAAATTTATATTCTTTGTAGTTTAGTGCATATTTAGTTAATCATGGTTCTGGCGGAACGAAGTAACGATGTACGAAACGGGAAGCGGTCAAGAGGGCCTAGCCCCAATGGCCATGGAAGTCCAGATTCCAGTTCGGAGGATGAGAATGGTAAAGTACCTTTAAGTTGTTCCCGTTGCTTAGTCATTTAAGGGTTTGGCTCTTTCAGGTGAACATAACGCCGCTTTTGCATGTGGTTTTTGTTCATCTCGGACGTCAAGAAGTATGAGTCGTGCGGACGCGGTGATATATAACAAATTACAGGGCTTTCCCGTGTTCGTTGCGGATGTCATCATATTTTTATATGTCTCGTATCACTCCATGCTTTCTTTTTTGCTTTTCATAATCTGCATCTGCCTCCATCTACACACTGCTCATCTCATCCTCCATCATATAATATGAAACAAGCAGTAGTGCCATTTGCAGCTGAGAAGATAAGAGTGGGCCGGGATTACCAGGCAGTGTGTCCAGAGTTGGAGCCTGTGGACCAGCGGAAACCAGAGCTCATAGCTGATAGGGCATTGCTTGTGTGGTCACCTACTTGTGACATATCTGATACCAAATGTAAGTGTTACTAATTATTAAAAAAAATATTTTAATTTTAATAATAAGCAATTACTTCAAATTGGTGCGTTTCTTGTAGTGGATGAATATATAACCATAGCTAAGGAAAAGTATGGCTACAATGGTGAACAGGCGTTGGGAATGCTATTTTGGCATAAACATGACCTGAATCGGGCATCAATGGATTTGGCCAACTTCACACCATTCCCTGATGAGTGGACAGTAGAGGACAAAGTGCTCTTTGAACAAGCGTTCCAGTTCCATGGCAAAAGTTTTCACAGAATCAGGCAAATGGTAAGTCTTTAGTTTATTTGATTATTATTATGCTAATTCATGTCAAGTAGGCTTGCCATATGTCAGGTTTTGACCCGACATGTCAGGATTGGATTGATGGTGAACTCGGCAAATATCTGGATTTTCCATCAATTATTCTATAAAAAAATAAGATTCTGTTAATCATTTATTTAAAGAAAAAGATATAGTAGCAACTTATCAGCAAATTCAAATAAACACTTAAATAAATAACAATGATGGGTAAACATTTATTTTGAAGAAAAAAAAACTATAATAACTTGAGAATATCAGGACTTGATTGATGTAGGACTTATTTCAGGACTTTTCATTTCTATATTTATGGCAACCCTAACCTCAAGTTATTGATATGAAGTTAAGTCAATTAGGCCTTCGTATGCCAAAAAAAGTAAATCCAGTTTCTGTAGATTCTGATTTTATACACAAAATTGTGTTTAAAAAATAATACTCAAGTTTAGTTCTTTAGAACAAATGAAAAGGAGCTTTGTGTATATAAAATTTAGGTATCAATATAATAGGAAAGGCAGAAGTGGAGATTGCCTGACTCTTTTTGATTATTATTTTCTAATTTCAAGTTTGCATACCTAGCAGCAGAACATGGAAGGATCCTTTTATGTTTATGTCACCAACTATACAACTCCATGTGTCCAGCAAATAAAAATTTAGATTATTCATTTTTGATGCTTCATTGAAGCTTGGCCTGCTAACCCTGGTCAGGCAGTCCCCTATATTTATTTATTTATTTATTTAAACAATGTCTTGTGGACTTACAGCGTCAGCCAAAGTGCCCAGCAAGATAACTTAAAAGCTACAAATTTAAGACAGGAACTAGAAATAACATTTACACATCTTACTTAAAAACATAATATGGAGTTTCTATAATAAATATAATAATGCACTATTGTTTTGTTAACAAACATAGCTTGGGACAAGGGAAGGTTAAATAAAAAGAGAATTGATTAAGTCAGTACACTGTAATAGCTCTAAACCTTTGAAGCGCCTAGCGCACCATCACAACCACTTTACTTTTCCAGAGCCATGTTATGCTCCTCGGGTTATAAAGTTCTTTATGTTCAGGCAAAGTCGGTTACACTAGCTTAACTGTGTGTAGTGCGTGAAAGAGCATTTTATACCTGAAGGTGGTTTTAAGAGTTATTGCAATTGTATTGCAGTTAATTATTCAAATTGTTATTAATTATTGTGTATCTTGAGTTAGTTTTGTTCTAACCTATTTAATTTCTTCCAACAGTTACCTGACAAGTCAATAGCATCATTAGTTAAATATTACTATTCATGGAAAAAAACAAGAGCACGGACATCTTTAATGGATGTGGTGGGGGAGGGTCGCACTGCTGCAGGGTCTGGCACAGGCAAGAGAGAGTCCGGTGCGGGCTCGGAACCAGGGGGTTCTGACAAGGAGTCCGACAATGATGAGAAGGTAGGCATTCATCTTTTACATAGTATTTGCTTATATGTAGAATCTCTCATTACCAAATATATTTTGCTGTACAGACTCACCATTATTTTCTTGTATTTAATCTAATAACAAATACCTAGACTGGATATTCAGAACTTTTCCCGAGTTTATTAATTGCTGATGGTGTATCTGGATTGTCCAATAAAATCAGTCCTTAAAATTATTAGTGGCACTAAGTAGTAAATAGAAATGCAGAGTGATAGTTATTTTGATTGATTGTAGTAAATCATAATATCGAAAATAACTTATCTAATTATTGAGTTCTTCATTACAAATAAAGTAAAATTTTGGTAGTATTATACAAATTTGGATGCTACGAGTTCTTTGTGCCATTGTCTGATAATAATAAGGATTGTAGGTGTACTATATTGTAGTTTTGTATGAGTGACGGTCGTGTGTGCTGTGACAGAAGTGGACTATCCACCGCGGTATAGTGCGCGGCAGAGGGTCGCCCGCGCCGGGCGCTGCGCAGCGCGGCGCGCCGGCGGCCGCCCAGGTGGGTGATCGCTTCCCACAAACATCACTTCATCATGGAACTCCGATGTTCGGTGTCTTCTTCTATCCTCTCATGTCTGTCTATTTATTCGATGTTTTATATCATACCAGTATCGATGTCTGTCAGATCCCCTGTCCTTGATGTTGATGTTTCGTACGGGTCCCGTCAATTGCGTCTGTTTTCGTCACACGAACCTATAGTGCTGCACTGTATCATTCATGTTGATTTTAAGTTTTTATCGCTTATCAGTGTGACAATGCTTTGTTTCATTTTGGTTTGATGTTTTTAGACTTCATTTCATTCATTCATTGTAGCAGTATGTTTTTTATTTCATGCATATTGTTTAGTTCGGAATTTCATTCTAAAAAAATGTTAGCAACCAGTATTAATTGATTGTTGGCTATTGCTTTTTTATTTTTTACTGCTCTGCGTTTTTATTTACGTACTGTTGCTAGCTTATCAGAGGTTTACACTATCAAATTATGTGAGGTCTTGATTTATTCATCAAAAAAAAGTAAGCTCCTGTTAAAGAACATAACTATGGCAATGTTCTTATTTGTTTAATACTGTTTTCTTTATCATATATTTTTGACCCTGTGGTTTTTTATGATATGACCCTGAAAGTTTTATAACTGATAATGAAACAGGAGGATGCTTTGCACTTTTAATGGAGTGAATGTTGTTTCGGAAATGTTCATGTTTAACAACTTTGCTATAAATCTATACTTGACATAGTTATTGTTTAATGCACTTTCCACAACTGACAATTATATGCTTTCAAACCTCATTCCTTCTTACCTACATTCCTGCATGCTTCCTTTAACAGCCCCAAATAAACAATTAAATCAACTGTGTGTGCAGAATGGCATTTAACGGGTTTTTAAAAGAAGTGTGTCAGAGTTAGTTTTCTGACCATAGTAGGACACGCCAACTGTATGATAGTATGGTATAGCACTGCAAGGCAGGATTGTAAAGTGTTGATTGGGGTTTAGGGCGAGGGCGGCGGCGAGAGCGCGGGCAAGCGGTGCTCGGTGTGCGGCATTGAATGCTCCCAGACCACGGCGCACAACTCTCAAAAGTTGTGCCAGGCTTGCCTCGTGCACGCCAGGTCGGTAATATCCTCCACTGCTTAGGTAACGTTCATTCTATCCATTCGTTTGCAATTACCTTTTGCATGTCTAAAAATCAGACTTTCAATACTCATTTGGAGTGATATAATTGAAACAGTTTAGTAGGTGGTAAGGTTTGGCGTTTGTTTGAATATTGGCGGTGATGTGACAGACGCACGGGGACGATGAGACCGCTCTGTGGGCCGTCGGGGCGCCGCGGGCCCGGCTCCAAACAACAACGATACAAGCACCGGCTGCCGCGAGGCATTTACATCAATCATGATGATCTCGTCGCCATGGCGACTGGCCCGCAGCCTGGCGACGCGCCGCAGCCCGGGCTGGTCAATCAGGGCGAAGCCATGCTCAAAGCCATGGACAGAGAAATTATATCTCTCAAGAGACAAGTAAGATGCAACCAACCCGCCGAGAGGTGTCGCTATGTAGTACAGTACTGTAGCGAGAATCGCATTCTCACTCTACCTGACACTACGCGCTTGGTTCCGGAACGACTTGTCTATTTAGAAACTCGTGGCTAAGCATTCGTGTGATGTACTGTGAGAATGTGATCATTCCAAAACTCCCTGACGAACAAAAGTAGTGTTCATCTGTTATACACTAGGCGGTTTTGCATTTGCTTAGAAATGCATTCTGCACCACAGATGTTATTTGATTTTCTCCCATATATTATTTTCTTCATATGACAGTTTATTATTTATTAATACTACAGTGGATATTCCTATTCGCGCAGCTATTTTCCCTCGCCGAGACCCACTACCTACTCATTTTTTTGGATAATCCAGATATGCACTACCAGTTGCTCTTAGTTGCTAGTGCTTTATTGTTTTTATGCGGTACTAATAAAACAAAAGTTAAGTGTTTTCTGTTTAATGCAGGTGCAACATAACAAACAACAGCTCAGTGCGATGAAGCGCAAGGTCGGGGATAGTGGAGTCGAGGAGCTCAGGCCTGGAGAGCCGCCGGCAAAAATAAACTCGCGCTGGACGAACGACGAACTACTTATGGCTGTAACAGCTGTTAGGAAATACGGTAAAAATAAACAAGTCAAAACTCTGGTATCTTACTAAATCCTTTAGTTTAGATATTCACGATTGGTTTTGCTTCTAGGCAAGGATTTCCAAGCTATTGCTGAAACGCTGGGCACAAAAACAGAAGCGCACGTGCGTACATTCTTCATATCGTACAGGCGCCGCTACAACTTGGACGCCGTGTTGCGTGAACACGAGGCCGATCGCGGGAACTCCAATCACATACCTTCTGGTGAGTCATTCCCTCTGCTCCTAACATAATATGAAGCTCCTGCATTTAGACCTCTAACAATACAAAAAACATGATCAGTTTGAAAGAGTTAAGAGTGAATTTTGGTTTTCAGGAACCACAAGCACTGAAAACGCAGATAGTGCCGTTGATAATTCTAACAGCAACAATGGTACCGCATCGCCGCAAATCTCATCCAAGGACGAAAAAGTAAGATAAAAAACAACTTTGACATTCACAACCAAAAGTAGATAATTAGTCCACTCCCAAATCAATCTTTACAGATTGTCTACTATCTTACTTAAAGCATTACTTGTTACAACTTGTTAAACTGATATTTTAATTTAATTAGCTCCGTTACCTCTCGAGTTAGACGTTCTGTAGGTAATATTTTTATTTAAATGATTGTAATTACTTTTTTAGACGGAAGTAGACAGCGAGGGCGTCGCTATCGGCGCGCCGGCGGAACAGGGCGGGCCGCCCACCACGCCGCCCAAGCACAAACCAGCCAAGTGATGGACATCAGTTGCATCCCATTTGTGTAAATGCATTTTAGCATAAATCTGACTGCAATACGCGCGTTTACTAGCTCAGTCCAAGTATGAGGTAACAAAATAGAAATTCTATTTAGGAAGTGCTATTGCTAACTTGTATAATAAATTAAATACGGTTGTTTTGTACGCCCGCCATTAACGGACAAATCTGCGACACAGGTTCAACGCATAACGAGTATTTGATGAGCGGAAATTATAACTTCGTATGTGCATCCGTAAGGTTGAAACTCGCGCGTATTTGATATGGCCTTCAAGAGGATAAAGAACAATCGGCCCTCGCTGTTCGTGCACAGACCGACTCAATAATTATTTATAAAGAATATCGATTAAAAAGAAATACTTATAAGCTGCAATAATGTCCTTGAATTTATTTTATAACATTATCAAGGGAAACCTTTTGATTTTGAACAGATTGTGTGCTCAATGGCGATCTTAAAATCTTAATCCATTGAGTGCTAGCTTTGCAATATTAAACAATATCTGACTCGCTCTTATGTCGTTGGTAATAAAGACGTCAGATATTTTTGAAGCCAATGTTGAATAGTATATTATTGGTGGTGACTGTACCTAGTAATCGTATTAGTTGCGTAATACTACGAAGCTGGCATTCAAGGGATTAATTAATGTGCCATGCCATTGGTTTTGTGTACCCTGAAGACTACACGTGCTAAATGAACTAAACTACACATTACTACTGTTGGAACAACGCAGATATAATGATAAGTGATATAAATTATTCATATTTAGCCATTTGGACTTGTTAATAACATTAATGAAAGGAATCTTTTCAAAAGATCTTGTAGAAGAACTCGTGTCCTTATATGTCAAACTCCTCTTAATGCATGTTTTCACCAAGGTGTACCTTAAACATTAGTGAGAAGGTGCATTAAAGCCGTTGATTACGTGAGACTATATCAATTTTATAAAGCTACAAGTATACAACCCTAAACCGGCAATACTGGTGAAATATTCCACACTAGTGCAGCAAATGTCACCACTTCTGAAGGATTGTAAGTTGCAGGTTTATAAAATTTGCACCTGGCGTATGTGTAACAATAAAATTAATTAAAACCAGCCTCTAGATAGCATCGTAGGTATAAATTACCTAACAAATTGGCCCAAACTTGAATAATCTATTATATTTATTCCGAAATATCTGTGTTAATAAGCATGAAATTAATAAATCGAATGTCTTAAGACGACTAATCTACATACCGGCTTTGCATTTATCATAGCATTCATTATTTTGTTTAAAGGCACAATGTATACCACAAATGAAATGAAATGGTGCAAAGAAAAAATGTGAATTGTTGAAGTTATGTAGATATGTGCTTATCTAAAATAATTAGAGACTAGATCGACGTACGTCAGTATACATACGCTTCAGGAAAGCATTACATTAATACATTGAAAATCTTGAAAAAGTATTTATAGGTGGTAGTAATGTTAAGTTCACCTCTGTGAGTTATCAGTATATTCATTCGTATTATAATTAAATTATTATTTTTACTTGGATCATATAATGAATATTGTAAATTTAAAAGCTGTATATGATCTCCAAATTTTTTCCCTGGATTTGTATGGATAGTGTTTCTAAAATATAGAAATATAATATTCACTTGCCTTAAGAATTATAGTACGTCTCGTATACTCGCATCTTATTCAAATACGCATAACGACAGAGTATAAATGTAACATGCTGCCGATGGGGTAGTTACAGAATAGTTTTGTATTCCTAATTAAGAAAAATACTAGCTAGGCATTTTCATGTAAGTCTTTATTTATAAATAGGTATATCATCCATTTTAAATGTCCATGTCGCTTTTAGTTTAATTTTACAAACTAACATTGAATCTAGATTCCTAGACAGATTTTTAATCCATGATATTTATGGGGAGGAGATGAGTAGATGACATTTTTCGAATCATAACATTAATGTAAAGATATTCAATAGTGCTGATGTTAGGTATGAATATATCGGTAGCCAAAATTAGGTCGACATATTTCGAGCCGCACAACCATACACCTGACTGACTGATATAGATCTTGCACAGTTTCTGAAGTATGTTTGATAGTTTAAGGTTCCTCACAAAACTGATGAATGACATCAACCATGTAGAACATAAGCCATAATAAGTATCAGCTCAACTTCAGAACCTATGCATCCAAGCCTTAATTAATTCAACTAGTGCATTATTTAAATGTAGAAACAGAATTATATCAGATATTAATATGATACTTACGATATTTTTGTATGTTGAGACTCGCAACATAGGACAATTAGGTGTGGAAGAGTGTTTTATAGTTTGAAAATTAACATTATTTTATAATATGGTACCTATTTTTTTAATCTTATTGTATTAGACTTCGTTAAATTTAGGTTAATGGATTTATACCTGTGTAATTTTAAAGCATAATCTATTAGTTTTACGTACGTACATCACGAATGAGATGATAAATTTGGTATTACCAAACCGAAGACGTGGTTACCGATATTAAGTTTATAATAACGTAGTCGATTCTTTTTTATCAATTTACGTATGATCTAACGCATTTTATGATATCAATAAGCCCTCGAAACGTTTCTATAACGTAGTTATTGTTCTACGAATACCGCAGGTCATATATATTTGGTTTTCTGCCGAAATACCAAAGAAGGCCACTACTTGCTTACTAATAGTATAAGGGCCTGTTTCACAATCGTGAAGTAAAGCATATCTGACACATAAATTTAGCCCTTTCACTTTTTTACACTTGAACATGTACAAGGAGAGCGCTAACTTTAATCTGGCACATAAATTTACTTGTCGATTGTGACACAGGCCCTAAGCATTTTAAAATGTATGTTACTACAAATAGAGTATATAATGCTTCGACTACTACATTGCAGTTAACTTATTTGGTATTACGGCAGTGTTCCGAAAATAACAGGGAAGCGTCCGCCTAAAAGTGTTTTCACTGTTCATATTTATCGTATTGACACAAGCAATAGGATTAATTTCTAACTTTGTATATTTTTATTTTTAAACGGGGTTAACATATTCCTAGTGATCATGAATTCCGATTAACTTGAACTAATTTATAAGCTGGGTATTGGTTCTTCATAATTGTAACCTAGACTTGTATCGATCGCTTGTAAATAAATATGAAGCTAATTTTAAGGTGGTTCTCGCCACGCCTTTGATAATCCCTCTCTACGCAATACCGTAAGGATCCTTCGCCAGACACATTTATATTAGAAAATCCTTAGCGCTATTACTCTATTAGCAAGTGTCAACAACTCCAAAGAAATCCACAAAATGAAGTCATCTTATTTATTGACTCTGATATGAGCGATTAAGATTATTGTTGCTGATTTAAATTATTTTTTATTTAAAATATGTGTTCTGTATATTAAGGATATTAATCATTTTTCGTTTTTGAAGGTCTTATTATTTAAGTTAAAGCTCAAATAACCCGTGTTAGTCTACGAGTAATTCTCCGAATGACGTTTGGTTTCTACAAATGATTAGGTACAATGTTTAAAATCGAGGAAGCTTTGAGTTTGGTTTAAGTGTATTAAATAAGGATAAGTACGTTCAAAAGGATTTTATTTATCGCCCAGAAAGTACAGTCGAAGTCACCAAGGTCCAAAACAGCTATCGCATACCTACGTAAATAATTATTAGTATACACAGACCCTATTGTTAGAGGGGCTTATTCTCAGTTGTCCGCACCACTTTGTTCACACTGCGGACAGCTGGGATTAATTTTCAAAAACTGGGAACATCTGTAAGCCTAAGCCGTTAGAGGCATAGAGGCGTCCGGTGTCTTGGCAGCGTATGAGTCCGTTCACACAGACCGGCTCAGAAAGAAGAGCAGATTTTTATCACGCTGGAAACAGAGTTTTGAGTCATTGTAATAAGGTTTATTTTTGCATGTAAAAACGTCCATCTTTTGTCAATTCTTAAATCTCACTTGTTTCGTTAAATCTGTTTAGGCGTTAAGTTTCGACCCGCGCTTACACACATTTTTAATATTAGTATGGCAGTATGAATACTATCGATTTATGACTTCGATTGTAACCTTTTTTAGGGTTCCGTACCAAAATGGTAAAAAAGGAACCCTTATGGAACTTCGGTGTCTATCTGCCTGTATGTCACAGGAGTTTTTCTTTGAAACTATAAAAGCTATCAACTAAAATTTTGGCATAGTTGTATAAATTGCTTGCCCGTATCTGTTTTTAGTAAGGTGAGGCGAGGCTATTTCGTCCACGGGGCTATTGTAACTTTTCATACTAATTTTAAAAGTAGGACACGTTTTAGTATGAAAAGTTACAATAGCCCCACAGATGCAATAGCGTCACCATGCCTAATAAAGATTTGAAATTATTTTCCTAAATATTTGAAAAGAGGTCTAAAATGGTGGGTTGAATGAAAGTAATTTGATTACCTATAGCAAACGATTTGAAGACTGGTAGGGATAAGTGCACATTTTTGTAGATTTATTTCTGCTGGTAGGGATAGGTGCACTGTCCATTTCCACTATTCGCTAAGTACTCTACCAATAATTTCTATTTGAATATGAAAGTCGACGGAGCTCCTATTTCTGGGTGTTTTGGCCCTTCGGGCCTGCTGAAGAACTAACATAACCTTAACCTACCTCATATTTATAGCGAAAATTGAAAATGGACAGTGCACCTATCCCTACCGGTAGAAATAAATCTACAAAAACGTGCACTTTTCCCTACCAGTAGAGATAGCTCGGTAGGGATAAGTGTACCAGGCTGATGGATCAAACGAGGATTTTACGCTTAAGGGAGCTAACACACGGTGACTTTTTGTAGCGATTCAGTCGCGCGTTCGGTGCCGCTAGGAGCAAAATTGACAGCGATACGAAACGCGCGACTGCATCGCTACAAAAAGTCGCAGTGTGCTGCCTTCCTTAAAGCTGCGGGCGTAGTATCAGAGGCTCTACTTTGAAATCCGTAATCCGAACTTCGTCTATTGCTATCCCTTTGGTCTCGACGCGTCACCAATTCGCAAGCAAGTGACGGGGCGATCCGAAGTTCGAATTACTGATTTCAAAGTAGAGCCCCTGTGCTAGTATGGCTGCGGTGTGGCTGCGTCTACCTATATCTCGCGTCAAATGTGGATAAAGCATCCGTCACTCTCGTACTTATTTACGTGTCAGAAGGTGACGGATGCCCACTTTGACACGCGATAAACACAGCCATATTACCGCTCCAACGATTTTGGACTTGTATTGACAGACTTAGGACATGCTTGAGACTGCTCGGCTTATTCCCAGTTGTAGCACCCCTTTGTTCACACTGCGGACAACTAGGAATAGTGTGCACAGACTGCGGACAACTGGGAATAAGCCGACTGCTCACAGGGACTGCTGGAAACACAGAAATAGAATTCTCATAGAAGGAACTCAATGAGTGAACACTTGAAAAGTATATCTATCGCATAAATTTTAACGCGGATTGATAATGAGTTAGACAAAGAGGTTCTTGTTCTGTGGCTGAAAATCTTTTATTTTTCCGGGTTCGGGTAAAGTTGGATAATATAGCACGTTTAAGGGCCGGTGCCTTAGAGGATTTAGAACTGGAGCACGCATTGATACAATTTCCTAAGCACAAAAGTCTGTCGCTTTTAGGGGGAGGTGAGGTAACACTACATACACAATACTCAACACAAATGCAAAATTCGCTCTCATTGCTACACACCTACACAACTAAGAAACAAAAACACTAGCTTAAAATTACGCACACATGCACATTTTTTTTATTACCAACATGTGCTTACACAATTTTAAAATAAAGACGTGTGCGTTATCTTACCGATTATCACACTATTATTAGAAATGAGATGCATATCGACATTGTCGATATCGATTAATTTTTAAAGTTGTGATATAGATGGCAGCACATTACACGTTATTTAACTTGTGTATTATGTATACGAGATTTAACAAATATGCGCCATCATAAGGTAAAAATACCACTTTGAGGAATAATACTAAAATGTATAGGTGTTCAGTTTTACCAGCATATAAGATAAAAAAAGATAAAACAAAAGACATTTATTCAGTAAGTGATCAGATCAGAGAGCCGAGTACTATAAATACTATAGTTATATTCTACTACGATTACAAACAAATAGATTTGATTCTGAGATAAAAACGATGAAAAACTTAACTGGAAAAATCACGTACATTATCTCTGCACTCTGCAGAGCAGTTTCACTTTTGCGCTACAAGCTTTAGGAAAAAATATCCACTAAAAAGGCGGCGATACAATCTTATTATGCTTTTTTCCAGTACCAAATCCTGCTTGGTCTGGCCATCTGGGGTAGTTGTGTGGATTTCGAGCGACTGATTATATTGTAAAAGAAGTGTGTGCGTATATTAATTGGGTAGCCGTGAGTCGTGCAGAGAATCCTTCAAAGAATTAGGTTTGCCTACTCTGTGCGCACTTTACATTTTAGAATTATGTAAACTCGTTCGACCAAATCCGGATACCTATATATCCCCCAAAAACCAATGTTAACAGTCAAAGACTGTATACCCTATTTGCGCGTGACGTTAGGGCCCCTTGTAGTAAAACTGCAGCGTTTCTGAGATGCCACAGGGATGTCGCTGGGAAGGTGTATAATGCGCTAAATGCGCTACTATTTGAAATTAAGTCCTTACCGAATACTAAATTCCTGATTTCCTTGAAAAGGTACCTTATTAAATTAAGTCCATATAGTTTAAGCGAATTTTATAATGCAGAATATTATAGTTGTAATTGAATACTTATTTTAATAAAGTTTTTTTAAGTATAAGTTTAACATGCTACACCGAACTGGTAAAATTGTATTGAGTCTATTTTATATCTAAAAATTATACCACCTCATGTATATGTACAGTCACGAACCGGGATTGTTGAGCCACTTGCCATTGTTCGTAATTTAGCCGTGTATTCAATAACCGATGTCACCGACTGGCTGACAGCTATTCGATTAGCATTACACGGCCAAATTAGAAAATTGGGTAAGTGGCTCAACAATCCCGGTGCGCGACTGTACATACAATTTAAGGCATATAAATAAATAAATAAATAAATAAAAGGTTCACCAAAACAAATCGGCCGTGAGTTCGACTAAGAGTTATGCACTGACGAGCTTTTGTTTGTTCTACGATCTCGTAGACATAAGACTGAGTTACACTACCGGTCAAATGTTAAAAAGTAAAGTTTTGCACAGGATGAAAAGTGATCGCTGAACATACCTACATAAAGAAAAAACAGATTCAGACGATTTGAGAACCGCCTTCTTTTTTTGAAGTTGGTTAAAAAGTGTGTTAATAATAATATACATAATTAATGAACATTATTATTTCCTAATCTAACCGAATAATTTAATTTTCTATTGCAATTGCTAATTATATTTATTTAAATACTTTATTGTTATTGCACAATTTTTTTTACGAAAGGTGGACTTAATGCTACAAGCATTTTTAACCTTTGTTATAGGAGTATTTTATCGATATAAACTAGTTTTAAATGTATCACGACTCTATAGTGCGAGTCTCGCGAGGAGTACGTATAGTTCAAGGCAACGCTGTAAATTTTCTCACCCCATCGAGTTATAGGAAAATACCACCTTCCACAAAAAGAACCAGCGGACCATATATCTTTTCACTGCGAATTACCCCCCCCCCCCCCTGTTGAACCCGGAAGATCAATTTTTTTACCTAAAATTAGTAGGTGTTCTTTTCGTGGAAGGCGGCATTTTCCTATAACTCGATGGGGTAAGTAAATTTGCAGCGTTCGCCCGGACTATTAGACATGGTCAACAAACACAGACAAGACACTGTACGCAAACAGACATATTTAAATCAAGCGATTGATTATTGATTTTATGGTCACTCTTTTAAGGTTCAATATAGCATGAAGTTGTTGCGAGTCTCGCTAGGAGTACGCATTAATTCTAAAACGAATAGTATGCTGAACGTTTTAAAATCGATTAAAGAATCGAATAAAGAATAATGTTTGTTTCATGCGATGTAAATATACACAAAATGCTTAATTACAATCAAAATCAACAGTGAAAAGTACTTAAATGTGAAATATAATTCCATCTTTCTGCAAACTTGACGTATTTGACCGGTTTTTGCAATAAAACACGGCACAACAAGGCATTTTTCTGGAGGTCTAGACTCTTCCAAAACGACTTTGGTTATGTGAGTATCGAATAAAAACGGCCGGTTTTATTAACGCACAAGATCATTTGATCTCATACCTCGGCAGAGGGGAAAGTCTGCGTAAGGCGCCTCCTGTTCTAAATCCTCTAAGGCCGGTGCACAGCGAAGCGCAGCGCAGAGAATTTTTCACAGCCAAAGCATCATGGTCTTTGGACGATGAAATAAGATCGAAATTAACTAACACCACAAATACGAGGACACGCTTGCGGAAAATTTGTGGCGTTAATTAATTTTGATCTTATTTCATCAATTGAAAAGACTGATACTTTGGCTGTGAAAAATTCTGTGCGCTGCGCTCTGTACGTGCGCCGGCTCTAAGAGCGTATAAGAGCGAAAGAGAAGTACAAACCCAAAGATTCTTCCACTATAATATTGATAACATGTCAACAAGCATGTATGTGAGGGATGTTATACGCTGAGTTGGAACCGTTTCGTCCGTATCGTTTCGTATTTTGTCTAGATGTCAGTATTTTGTTGAGTTTTGTTTGTCTGTTGGTCACGAATAAATGTTGTTTCTTTCTTTTTTTCTTATATTCGAAGATAAAAGGTCCTCGTTCAATTCAACTCAATTCAATTTTTCCTCGGAATGGCTTCTGTCCATATGGACAACTTTGCCAGTGTCAAGGTCCTCGTTGATTCCACGCTCTATACCTATCTGCTTGCTTGTTGTCATCTCTGTCATCTTTCACGTGTCAAATTGCATGTCACGCTATTGTCTGATTGTCTGGTCATACTTGGGTTATATCGACCACTATTTATTTGTAGATAAAGATGGATCCATCTGTGATTCTGTTGGGGCCGGTAGTACTGGGTAGACTGAGGCTAGCTAGTGTCGACGATGCTACCGACGTATATGCACTTCTCAACGAGTCCATGAGTTTAAACTTTCGTATCGAAAGTGTTCGCGATGTCGTAAATCTTATGTAAGTTATTATTGAGCACATTAAACCGATACGAAACGATATAGAATGGTATACGTTTAGGTACGTATACTTTGATATATATTCGTGCTCAACACACGAATATGTACTTGCCCTTCGCAAGGATCGAACCCGGGACCTCCAGCTTCGTAGACAGAGTCACTAACAACTAGGCTTAGGTACCTCGTCGTTTTGTTACGTAGCAGCTATGTACTTACCTACCTACTTTTTCTTTCTATTTGGAAGTGTTTTCACCTGAACTAATTCTTAGGGTCCCGTATCAATCACTGAGAAACGGAACCCTTAAAGATGCATGTTGTCCATCTGTCTGTCAAGAAACACTGTCCCTGAAAGATTCTAAAAGATGAAGACACTTAGGTGCCTAAGCAGCAGCAGGACTTATTTTGGGTTTCTAATATTTACTTATTAAGTAGGTGCAACTACAACCTGGTGCTCAAGTCCGACTCGCACTTAACCGGTACCTATTTTTATTTCACGTTAACACCGAATAGGTACCTAATGATATGTGAGCGATATGGCCTAATGATATCTGTATTTATTTTTAGTGAAGAAGCCGTATTGACAATTATTCAGATGGACCAACATGATAAAATAGTTGGGTGCCTGGCTGCTAGGGACTTCCCTCAGATACCGTCACTTGATCCACGCGGTTGGGAGGAGTATATCTGGACTAAATACAAGTACCTACAGTTCGTTCGTTCAAATAGTGTGCGGTGACACCGGTTTGTGCGCGGTTTCTTTGTTGCAATTGTAGCGGCACATCAAAGCATGCAAACTATTTGAACGCACGAACTATACAGTGCAATATACCTATTTATCGCTATAAGTAAACCTTGGTGCAATCACGAAATTGTATGTTTGTTTGCGTGTAGGTCCTCAGAAAGATGCCGAACGCATTGATCAATACCTAAACTGGAACTGACTACATTACCACATGAGTACCTAAAGTAAATTACGTGCATTCAAAGAATTAAATTTGTGACCCACCTTATGTCCAAAGTCAATCTGGCATTCTACAGCATCTAGGTTGAGTTTCCTATATAAGTTACAAATGACTTCGCATCTCTAATGACACAAACGACTACAAGCATAATATTTTTTTTAAATGGTTCACAAATTAACGTTCGTGACAGTCCGTACTTAATTAATTTTTGAGTCGGACCCATTCCTCTTCCGGCAAGAGGAGTGGTGGTGGTTTACTACCACAAGAAGAGGGGCGGTTAGCTCGTATGGTGTAACGTTACCTTTGTGGTATGACGGATGGCGAGATACGCGAGGATTGTTATTTTTTTAACTTTGTATTAGGTGTTTTAAATGACATACTTCACCTGGGTCTATATTGGAATCCCAAATACCTAGTCATTTGACCTAATTCATCGTTTGTCTTAAAGCAATTTCCACCTGATGTTTAAAACTTTTTAGTGTTGTTATAACACAACTCTAACCTAAATAACCTAACCGCAGGTATTTTTAGAAAGCTTAAAAAGTGGTCCGACTTAGCTGAAAACCTGTTTAGGACAATCAATAATTTAGGACAAACGATATTATGGAACGTGAATGACGCCCACTTCACCTGATTTTCCATAATACACACAACGGAAAAACCTCAATCTATTTGAAATTGAAAATAGTTTAATAAAGAGTAGGTATTCATTTTAACACTGTATTATAAAATATTACAAAACTACCTGCGATGGCTGGAGATTGGAGAATAATTTGAATATTCTATACTTATATTTAGTTTTAATTTGATGTGTGTTAAATTTACAGATCAGTGGAGATGAGCGCTCGCAATACGCTGTTCATCCACCTTTTGTGCTGGGATTATAAAACGTACACCCGTGAGGTGATTAACAACATGTTAAGGAGTATGTTTATGCATGACCCTTATCTCATGCACGTTGCAATGTTGAAGAACTTGAGAAACTACCCACGTAAGTTTTTTTGGTTATAAACGACAGTCATTATTCAGAGTAAAAACTCGGATTACTTAACATTTGGAGGACTACAGTGAAAAGTGCTCAAGCTGAAGTAGCCTTAAAGGTGAAGCAGAAGAAAGGTGAGTACAATCAATCCGTCAATTCGTCACATACTTAAGTAACAAACTTCCAACTGATTATAAAATGGCAAGCATGGAATTGACAGTGACAATCACAAAGGTTAAGTATGCTCGATCGAAGACGCAGTTATCCTAGTTGGTTCGATTCCCAATCAAGGCAAATATTTGTGTGATAATCTTTCTTAGGGTACCTATTATTTTATCGAAACACCTTTCAACGAACGTAACATTACGCAGAATTTCCATTTCATCGAAAGGCATTTCTCGCAGCATGAGTTAACTTTTGGTAGTCAAGAAAGTCAAGAGAGTTATTGCCGGCGCGGTGTGAACAGCCAGCGATCAACTAATATATGTGTCTCGTTTAATTGACACGGGATGTCTATCTCTTGTTCGTTTCCTGAGCGAGAAAATAGTCTAAAGCTGATTGCTTCCTCGGCGAGCGCTGGGACAAGTGCCTTAGATAGTCATTTTAATGGTTTATTCCAGTTTTAGTGCCGGGGCTAAGCCGGTGCGAGAGCATCTTCCGCAGGGTGACGGTGACGGAGCGCGGGGTGCCCGCGGACCTGCTCCCGGTGATGGTCGTCGCCGACCGCACCGAGGCTTGCCCGCGACTGAGGATACGGCGAGCTGTGTTAGTGGTCAACTTATACTTGTTTCTAATAGAAACCACATAATGATACCAAGCCCACACAACACAAGAATCAAAAGGGATGGCTTTATGTGCGTCCGCGCGAAGAACGTGAGATGGAGCTTCAAATAGGGTAAACTGACCTATTGTTGGCCACCTACCAATTATTGGCCCCATAAACTTTAACATAAGGTAATAGAGACGATAATTCAACTTTTTTAATCACTAGGTGCCAGTAACTGGTATTTAAGGGGCCAGTTACTAGGTGTTTAACCTAATTGCTGTTTACTTTTAAACCACAATGTTTATTCAAAATATAGTTTACCATGATTAAGAAGTTATAAGTAGGTACTCAACTATTGAATCAAAAATCATCGTTAAAGATCGTAGGGTTTCGAAGATTCAATCGAAAACATGCGAAAAAGGTGGCATGTTTCAATAATAAGACTTTCGAGGATTTTGTTTCTAATCGTGTTTTCACGTTCAACAGTCTAAAGAAAATATGACCGAGTTTATTATATCCAAATAACAGATAGTAGGGTATTATAGTTATTGAGATCCAGATCACGGAACACTACCGACTTTATCTTATTGTCGCCTCTTAAGACTGCACCGGGCAAACGCCGACCGTCACCCCTTATTAATATTATTCTGATTTCTAACAAACTAAAGTATTTTCTTGGAATCGAAGAGTGGTTATTTGGTTGTACAAATTAATACAAAATTTAAAGCGTATAAACACATACATAATTTAATAACAATTGACCGAATGAGTGAGCAACTTAACGGATAAAAAGGGCGGCTGGGGGATTATTGAACTATGTCATACTTATGTGCTATCAATTTTGTATGTATTCATTGGCAAAACGATAAACCACTCTTCGATTTCAAAACAATACTTTAGTTAATTAGAAATAACAATCATAGTTAAGAGGGTGCCACTGAACTCCGGCGTATGCTGGGCGCAGTGTTAACGCTAAGAAATACCTCAAATTTGGGTTTGACAATACAGTTAATTAGGCAAGGGCCCAGAATCGATTTGACATTGTCAAAGCTATGTGTACGTTTTTTTAACAATAGCTATCGTTTTTGTTTAGATAAGGTAAGGTTAGAATTGTAACAGCGACGCGACGGGAAAAAGGTATTTGGTAAATTAAAATTTAGGATTAATACATTCGAGCAAAATATTGCGCCTAAACAGCAGAGACCCCAAGATATGGCATAGGTATGTAGAGTCAAGTGTAAAAATATGGAAATTCCATTGAAAGCCAGTGTAATAAGAACTTCGTAAAATATTTATGAGATGTTTTTTTGATACATCTTTTTGCACTCGACTGTACGTGGTGCCACCGGGTATTGACACTTGACAGACACAAGTAGAGTATGGAGAGAGATTGAAAAGGAAGTAGCCAGATCTATCACTTCAGATAATCTAACTAAAAAATTAATTAATTTTAGAAAGTATTTTTCTTAGCGAAGAGGACAACGACGACTTGGTGCCGATCATCGACCGACACTCGAAGCGCCTGCGGGAGTTGTACGGCGAGTTCTACATCAGCGAGCTGATATCGCGACATCCAGAGTCCGAGAGGGTGTTGCTAGTTTGCGAGGTAATAATGCGTTCATAGATAGGCCGAATCCGTGGGTAACAATATATTGTACGCAGCCGAGCTGTGGGGACGTTGTGACCAGTAAATTGGTGTGACACTGTCCCCTGATATTTATTATTATTTTATCATAAATAAAAAATACAAAATTGTACGTGAGGTTGTATAAAATTATAAAGAGACAGACGGGTAAGATCCAAAACGTTGGCCATGCAATTTAATTTTGAATTAAACTTTTCCGTTGTGCCACGAAATTATTGTAATAATTTGTTGGGGAAGGCCTATGTCAACCAGTCGACGTCTTATGGTCTAGGTCTATATACTTAGTTGTATTCTGTATCAAATTTCAGCATAAAGAGTTGGCGGTGGGTGTTATGATCCTGAACACGCAGATAAACTGCCAGGCTCTCGAGGAGAGCTTCGAATTGTCTCCCTTCTCTGGACTTCGCAACCTAACCGATCGTCCGGTTTCGATCGCTCATGACAACGTTGGCGACTCTTCTACGTGCAATCTGTATGTATTGTGTTACACAAGTCTTTTAAAACCGCTTATATTGTGTGAATCTGTCAATCCGGCTACGTCCGAAAAAAGGTACACAGGGGCTCTAGCCAAGGTGCAAACGCTACTAACGTTTTTCTTTTCTATCGCTCAAAATGTATGGGTTGATAGTTGGCCACGTGGTTTATCGTAACGCACCAGAATGTGGCTATTTTTACCTGTCAACCTACCCGCAGACTTCAGTTTCCCCATGACGATTGCAACATCGTCGAAATTTCGGGAACACATAAATTGATTAAACGCGGTAAGAACCACTTGATTATTATTTATCCTCGAAAATCTAATTTAAGACCAAAATCCTAACCTCAACAGGCGCACATTCGTTGTGATTACTGCATTTTGGTTTAAGTGTATTTTAAGGGCCGATTTGTATATATTTGTCAAAGACCAAGTCTGAACTCCGTAGGTGAGGATTGGAAGAATTCACATGTCCATGAATTTTTGCCTATTATTTAGATAAGTAGCATACAAATATTTTTGAAGCGATAACTTCTTTACGGAGGGTAAACCATTTCATTACGTAACGCGCGATTAATGACAGACTGTCTGGGTTCCCTTTCTCTCACGCATACGGCAGCGGTAGTACTAATTTTTAAACAATTTTTAAAATAAGTATAAAAAGATAGGATTTGAACCGCGGCACCTTAGCGTCATAGACTTACCTCTCAGCCGCAAGCAAGCAGGCAAATCTTAAGTTACAAGGTATGGACGAAAATGGTAAACGGTATTTGATCTTACCCGCTGACGTCACCGTGCGTTTCTAAGCACTGTTGACAGTGAGCATATAACCTAAAACTATCACAAAGAAAGAAAGTGTTTGAAAGTGATTAGTTTAAGTTATCACTTATGTCGGGCGTCCCGAGACGCACACTTTTTTTTCTATTTGACACTTTTTTCAAACGTTGCCAATTTGACAGAATCATGCGAAAAAGGCTCTTAAAATAATTCTTTATTCATTGGCTAACCATGCCCTGCGCATACGTGTTTTTAATTCACGAAGTCGCAACCCGCCATAAATTGACGTTGCACGATTGCATCATTTGTCCGTAGTCAGTGACTTTGTGGATTGAACACATCGTGTGACTGGTCTTTTTCACTATACAATATTGTTATTTGTACAATCAACTAACTACAAGTGAGTCATAAAAAAGTTTTTCTTAATTCCGGAACCGCACGAGTGCTTAGCAATTAGTTAAGTATTTGTGACATATTTTTGTAAGAAGAAAGTTTTAATGTTGTTACAATTTTTATTTGTTATTGGTTTTTTCTTCTGTTTTTTAGGGTTCCGTACCCAAAGGGTAAAAACGGGACCCTATTACTAAGACTTCGCTGTCCGTCTGTCTGTCTGTCACCAGGCTTTATCTCATGAACCGTGATACCTAGACCGTTGAAATTTTCACAGATGATGTATTTCTGTTGCCGCTATAACAACAAATACTAAAAACAGAATAAAATAAATCTTTAAGGGGGGTTAATCCCATACAACAAAAGTGTTTTTTTGCCGATTTTGGCTAATGTTGTACAGATAGAATAGTACGGAACCCTTCGTGCGCGAGTCCGACTCGCACTTGGCCGGTTTTGTTGATTCTATAAGTAAATAAAATGAAAGTCTATAAGTAAGAAAGTAGGATATTATAAAAATACTTTTTTAGAACATGCGTTACTTAAACAATACATCTTAAACAAGAGACATAAACGCAACACTTATCCCAATTGGTTGAAGTTGTTCTTGTCCACAGACTCGAATCCGCATCGTGCTCTTTGATTAATCTTGAAAATATCCACAGTACCAGTGTCATTGAGCCCATGTCGACAAAGAAGCCCAAGGTAAGTACTATTAGTTAATAGAGGAAGACTTATGACTTAGAAAAATGATGACGACATTGACATCCTTAGGCCTGGTTCCCACTATGCCGGACCGGCAATTTTGCCGGATGCCGGTAAGGCTAGTGGCTTATGACGCTGTTCACACGGCATAATGTGAACAGCTTCATATAAATTGTACAGCCACTACCCTTACCGGCATCCGGCAAAATTGCCGGTCCGGCATAGTGGGAACCGGGCCTTACTAATATTATAAACGTGAAAGTTTGTATGTGTAGATGTTTGGATGTATGTTACTCAATCACGCTTCGATCACTGAACGAATCGGGATGAAACTTGGCACACACATAGGCTAGGTCCTGGAATAGGACATAGGATTTTATCCCGAAAAAGACCTCATTCCTACGGGAAATTAAATTAATCTTTAAAAGCTGTGAATTTGCTCACAAGGTGGTGCCATTTTGTATGGACGAGTAACAAAATTAAAAAGGTGAAATCCAACATTACGTGCTCTTCTGTCCGAGCGCTCCCGAGGGTAAATACTTACTAAAATCTGCAGTCATGCTCATAGCTATTTGTACAGTAAAACCAGAGTATTAATAGTACTCGGCTGCCTATCGCTATCACTCTCTCTGGCATCTATCAGTATATTTGTTATGCCAGAAAGAGTGTAAGCGATAGACCGGCGAGTAATATTAAGCTCTATCTAGATTTTTAATGCAATTTATCAGTCTTTATAAAATCTTATATTATTTTTCGGGTCCTTACGGATACACTTCGACCCTATGGGATCTTTTGTGTAATTACCCCTCTTTTAGCGGTTAATCCAGTGCAGCCTCCACCCCGTCCAAAAAGCGGATAGTAGAGTGCAATGGCAGTGCCTTGAAATCGTTTGGTTCAGGATTTTCATTCTTACTTCGGCGAGGGCATCACATTCACACTAAGTGTTTCATTGTTTCCACCTCTTCGCCGCATATTCTATAACCTCTGTTGTCATAAAGACCCATCTTTGCTAGGAGATGTTTAACCCCAAAGTGCCCAGTAAACGCTCGATAATGTATCGGAGTTGTCTTCTGTTGAGCTTCCAAAGTTTTTAGGTCCAGCTCTGGTCAACTCTTTCTATGAAGAGCTTTGCATGCCCTAAGCCTGCCGTAATTTTCCACTCTTTCTGGTGGTTTTCTAGGGCATTCTTGTTCAGGGCTGCTTTTATGGTGCACGGTGAGCTTGCTACAAATGGTTCAGGTCCGAAGTATGCGTCCTTGGACGCTCTTGCCAGCTCGTCCGCATTATATAGCCATGCAACATTATCTTTTTCACTCAAAATCTGCGTGCTAAAGTCCAGCTGTAGTAAAGTCGCAACGGCTAACGTGGAAAACTATATTCGAAATTTAAATGTGCCCAATAATCATGTAATTTAGCACTTATTAGGAAAATGAGCGCACAGGCCACCATATAGTATGTGGGATCTGAGACCCAAAGACACTTGCATTGTCAAGGCTGCAAATGCGTTGTCATTTTTCCGATAGTGTTATCCTCACACTGGAACACAATAATGCGAATACTCGTACTGCTAGTACCAAATAGCAGTACGAGTATTCGCATTAGGTTAAAGAACGATGGTAACGATCCGGACTAGGGTGGTCCAAAATAGTATGAAGAAAAATAAAGTATATCAAACCATTCCTCCAAATTAGTGACTTATGTGTCAAGCTTAAATTTGTTAAGTGGTCGTTTACTGGTCGCCCAAGGTCGCGTTTAGTTTATGCCAAAAAGATGGCAGTGTCATACAAAACGACATCTAGTAAACTTAGCAAAATTTAAAAAAACAACTAGAATATTCTTTGCCCACTACTGCAACTCAGAATACAGTGTCATGATCTGTCCAAAGACTTTCTCGTTCGATATCTATTAGATGTGTGAAGCACTGTACATTTTTATATGAAACAATTTTAACAGTATAGACCTGTAAAGTTTATTAAATTGCAATAAAACTTGGCAAGTATAGCGTATTTTCGTGTATTTTGGAATAAAAAGAAACTTGTGGAGAAACAATATTATACACATTTGTTTTTTGGACCACCCTAATCCGGACCCTTTACAATATAATTATATATATTAGATTTCATTTTTCATCTAGTGTGTGTGTGTGTGATGAAGTTGTGTTTCAAACGGCGGCAAGGTATGGTACCTTGCTCTTATTTTTGAAGACGTGTAAAAGAGCCCTCATGTGGCCAATTTACTGAATAAATATTTTGAATTTGAATTTTGAATTTTGACGCTCCGCTGCGCTCTAGGTTTAATTTTGGCCTGGTCCACATTAATTACCAGCACTTGCACCAAATAACGACTAACATTCCAGAGTGTGGGTTGGATTCACGACGACTGCGAAAGCATTTTATCACAAGAAAGTAGCTCGCCTTTCGCTGACGCCGACGTGATGGAATTTTTAGACTTCGACGACGAGGACGACCTCGAGTATGACATAGTCAACATCGACACTAATCTCCTGCGGGTGCCAAAGCTGCTCTCATACGATGTGTATGTTCATGGGTAATTTAATTACAAGTTTTTTATTTTTATGGACGAGCTAAAGATGGGCGGTGGCGGTTATTCAGTTTACACAATGGGCAGATAGGTACCTGAGTAAGTGCCCAATTTTCAGGTGAAAACTTGGAATACTAGGTAAATTTGGTATATACAAGGTATATACTCAGGTACAGGGACCGGATTCTGGAGTCCGACGATTGCCAAAGATTCTCAACTGCACCATTAAGGTATGTGTGTCGCTATTAAAGGACAATAGTTTTTTTTTATGGAACGTGGTACCCGCCCCTATGACCGTGACTTATATATAATTTAAAAGGTATTTTCGGGTGATTCCACGGGCGTTTCAACCGTTGTCAGTCCCTACCCTAGACATAAATATTGAAATAACGTTCTACACCAAGCAGCAAACTTTCATATACCTAAGATTTACTGTAACCGTTTTTCTTGTCACTATTGATCAAATTTTAACCATATTATGGCAGATTTGCAGTATGTATGTATGTATGTATGTATGTATGTATGTATGTATGTATGTATGTATGTATGTATGTATGTATGTATGTATGTATGTATGTATGTATGTATGTATGTATGTATGTATGTATGTATATCTATTTATTTGGCACGCTCTGCAGCCTAAACGCCTTGATGGATTTTAACATATGAGGTGTAACATTCGTCTTGGTCGTAGAAGTGACATAGGCCTTAATATTTTGATCGAAGTACCTAATCAGAATGGGGTAAATTTTTTCAACATACTTAATATATTTTTAGTTTACTAAAGTAATAAGTGCAGAAGTTATGTTGCTGGATAATGCTCAACATTAGTGTGATGATATAAGAATATTTAAATACGCCTACGACGAACCTAAGAATATTTTTATGTTTCCCACAGAACGGACTCGTATATTTCTAAAATGAAGGACAGCAAGCCGCAAGAACAAAAGGTTGAAAAAGTTCCGAAAACTAAGAGATCTGCTTGTTAGTGTTAACTATTATCAGCAGACATACAAGTTCCGAATGATATTAATTTATCGATAAATTGTACTTTCTTATCACACTTATGACTATGAGATAGTGTATAATATGAACATACAATTTTCATACCTATTAAGCCGCGTATCCACCAATCGCGTGCGCTTGGTGGATACGCGGCTTTATACAGTATAAAGTCCGTATATGTCGATTAAGAAAGATAAGGGTTTTCATCCTATACCTAGCCCTTTACACCCGAGGGATTCAGACAATATTTTTTTGAGTAGGTATACATAAAAAAAAGTTTTTTTTGGAGGGCAAAAAAAATTGTTAAGTCTTTGAGTGTCATTTTAAAATACTACTTTTTGTTTCCAAAGAAAAGGAATTAGTAGGTACCCAAAAAGTAGTTACATTTTATCAAATAAATATACCTATAACAGATAAGATAACACATTTTTGGTGAAATGTGTCTATGTAATGTCTTCATCAAATATCAAAGCTCAAACGAACTTAACGATATAGTTTAGTTGACCGTGTTTCTTATAATAAACCAACGATGAAAACGTGACTGATAGGTCACGAGATTCACGAGATTACACTTTATTCGGTAGTAAACTCGTGTCTTTACTGCCACAGCATCATACCTAGCATATTTCTTTGAAAACATCATACTTAAACATAGATTTATAAAATAAGACAATCGCAGGGGAGCCCTTGAAACACTAACGCAGGGTATAAAGTATAAACCATGAGTTTTATAAAAGTTCGATTATCTCTAAATCTATGATATCTTCGTTTAGGTTCACTTCGTCCACATTCCCATTTCGTTCACATTCTTACTTCATCTACAATCCCACTTCGTCAACATTCCCATTTCATCCATATTCCCATTTCGTTCTTTTCCCACTTCGTCCACATTCCAATTTCGTTCACATTCCTACTTCGTTCACATTCCCACTTAGTAAACATTCTTATTAAAATACAGATACAAATTTCAATAGGATTCATGACATTTTCATAGCTTCAATATGGACGAAATGGGAATGTTGACAAAATAGGAAGTCGACGAAGTGGGAATGTGAACGAAATGGGAATATGGACGAATTGGGAATGTTGACAAAATAGGAAGTGGACGAATTGGGAATTGATTGTTTACGAAATGGGATTGCTGACGAAGTGTACCTAAACGGATATTTTTGTAGCTCATGAGCCAACTTTTCATCGTTGGCTTTAGGGACACCCTGTATACACACACATACAGTGGTAGGACGAGTAGGTAGTGTAGTGCTACGACGTCGTATTTTGTAGTATTCGTCTTGATTTCTCAATTAGCCTAGCGATGGGCACTAAAGCTGACTGAAAAAGATACATACAAACTATTATCTACACTCATATCATAAGTTCTCTATAATGCGGTCAGAATCCGTAGACAATGACCAGCATTACAAGATACAATTTTACTATGATATGTTTTCTTATCTGTAGCTGTAGTGAAAAGTTAAAATTACGATACAACTTTTGATAAAGTAATGTTGTTCAAATTTGGAACATCTTCCAAAACCAACACAATTCGAACAGGGGGCCAATTCTAGTATCAATTGAACGTCGACCCGGTATATTTGAAGTAAAGTGTCGTACGCCATTTTGATTTCGAATGGCATTAGAATAGAGACTTTGTTAGTTTGTGTATGATTGAAAAAAAACATTCATATTCGTGACACAGGTTAGCTTTGCCGCCATGTTTGCTCTGCCGCCTACTGAACGCATCTTAGAGTACTTATAATATGTGTGTAGATAAAGTAATGTATGTAACTGTACATAATTAGGCCTTAAAACACTCGTGTGATCTTATTATGAAACTCGCCTTCAGCTCGTTTCCAAAAAACCACACTCGTATTTTAAGGACCCTCTTTATGTATCAGTTACATAAAATACTATTACGACCTAAAATGATGTTGTATGTTTATTCACTACCCCCCTTACTAATAAACGTTGAGTAACGGTGGTATAGCTATACAATGTTTTGTCCTTATCTGTCATTGTGACATTTGAATTTGACAGATAAGGACAAAACATTGTATAGCTATAACCACCGTTACTCAACGTTTATTAGTAAGGGAGTTAATCTGTATTAAATAGTGATTTACCTGTAACGTTTGAATTTAGCGGCTACCTCCCTCGGCATGACGTATCAAGCTCCGGAGCCGATCCGCTACTCGGGACCGGTCAACGCATTCCTTCTCGAAGTTTTTGCTATGCATCCTGATTATGATGACAGGTGAGTATATCCCATTTACAACTGAAGTGCAATAAAGATAGCATGTTTGACAAAATTTAACTATGGACGTTTTTGTTTTTAATCGAGTTTTCTCGTAAAATATCAAGTTTAATAAATGAACCAAAGTCCGAATCCGAGAACGGACTCATGAGGCCGCGCTCAGAGTCAGTTAATGACGGTTAAGTCGTTCTTTAGTGAAGATTTTTCAAACACAAGTTTGAACGTGTTCATTTTATTAAGAAGAAATTTTATTTCCTTCCTGTTTTCCTGTAATTTTTTTAATCGGGCCCTTCTGCATTGTCCTTGCTTATTCTGCTCCAAGGTTAACTGGAAGAGATCCCATGTGGGATAAGTTGGCCCATGTACATTATCTATATTGATGCAAACATGTTTATGTGCAATAAAGAGTTTAAATACATTAATGGTCTCTAAAAGGGTCATATTATTATGGTTACCTACAGTGACCGGCCGATAACAAGCCAATCCTGATACATTGCACAACCATAGAGTTCTTGAATATTTATAATGTTGACAGCGAAGATCTTGGCCGAGGTTTTGTTAAAGAACAGTGCAAAGCCAAAAGCTCTTAAAAATATACTTATTTTATTTCATTTATTTAAAAGTACCGTATGCCTGTGGTTATGCCGCCGTGGCTCTACTTTGAAATCAGTAATTCGAACTTCGGATCGCCCCGTCACTTTCTTGGGAATTAGTGACGCGTCGAGAGCAAAAGGGATAGCAATAGACGAAGTTCGAACTTCGGATTTCAAAGTAGAGCCTCTACTACGCTGTACCAAATTTCTTATCTATCGTTTTAGGAGTTTAACCCTGAATGGAACACACAAACAAGTATAATATTACTACTAATGTCACAGGTACGGGTTCGACATGCTGCAGGTAGCATTCGAGTTGTTTCCCACCAAGGACTACTGCGTGCTGTGTGTCCCTTCGAACCAAGCCGCTTTCCCTCTCCTGGAACAGTTTACGGTATACTTTTTTTTAAGCATTGCAGTCTTACTCGCACTAGACCATTTTTTAGATAGTTTAGGAGGCTTCTGAATTTTTTTTTGTAATGATATGCATGATAATTTTTCAAAACTACAAATATAATGAGCACCAAAATTAGTAAACGATCACCAAATTAGGTTAGGTTAGGTTAGGTTAGGTTAGTTTTTGGTGATCATTTACTATTTTCGCCAGTAAAGTGTTTTTCACGCGTTATATTTTATTATATCTGGTGATCCGTTAAACATAAGCATTTTTTTTAACGAATTACGTAAACTCATGTATTTAAAAGTACACAATATTTTTTTTTGATTTTATTTCTCGTATTTCTGCAGCTTGTTACGCCATTGAGCTGTCGGAAGTTGTACGTCAATGAATCTCTTTATGTGACGCACGTTAACACGATTCGTGGGTAAGTTTATAATTACAATAATGGAAAGGAAAAATAACTTGCCTTCTTAATCATGTTGTTGAGTATTGATCTGGTAGAGCTTTTGTTCTCTTGGCAGTAAGACACGGAACAGAAAAAATAGTGGAAGTGTCATGAACTTCGCTTAGTATCAGACCTGTTGTCGCTAATACTCAAACTATCATAAAAAACAACACGCCACCATGGAAAATGTTTTTGGTGCAGCTATCGTTTTTACATTCCAAAATAGCACAATAAGGCAAGCTTCTGGATTTATTTCCTATTTTAGAAATTTCGAAATATCGAAATAAGCGATCGCGGCAAAAGTATGGTAGGTTGCGCGGAACTCCGCATTACCATGCCACACGTTACACGCCCACTTGACACTTCTACTGTTTTTTTCTGTTCTGTGCAGAAACATATAATATCACATCACCAAAATGATTACGGTAAAGAAACAATTTAGAATAGAAGCCCTGAGTGAGATATAAATCATACCTATAAATTCGTATTTATCTTGCTTTTTCAGTAAGTTTCGACCTGTTAGCAATTCTATCTGAGAAAGCAAGATAAATACGAACCTATTCGATATAACTATCTACACTATTATTATAAATAGGAAATATTTGATTGGTTGTTTGCATTGAATAAGTAGGCTCCGAAACTACTGGATCGATTCGAAAAAACATTTTACCATTAGGATGCTACATTAATCTAATTACACACGCCTTCATTCCCAGAGTGGGGTAGGCAGAGCTACAGAATTACCAACAGCTCTAAAAATGTGTTGATAATTTACAGAATTATTGACACACCCCATTTTGCACAACTAATATGTTTACCAGTGTATTAGTGACAGGTTGCAAGCCCATCGCCTAACAGTACTACAAGCCTGTATTCGCCTCTTACGGCATCCACGGGAAGACATGATGTGGCACTATTCTAACCCGGCAACCACACTTTTATACACGTTACACGTTATTCAACAAATTAATAACGAAAATATCTGTTTTCTAGGAACATCTCAGTTCGCGCTGCGGTGCCTTACGACGAGGACGCTGTGGACATCCTCTTGGACAACGCGCCGCGGAAGAAGACCTTGCAGGAACTCTTCCACAAGAGCCTGCGCTCGAAGACTCTGGACTCGTTCATACTGCTCAGCCAGGAGCAGCCTGTGGGGATGATAGTAATCGGGTAAGACGGCGAGGTTAACATTTATCATTTACAATAATAATTTTATTTTTGCTAGTTTTAAGAATTTATTGTTTATTTATTACCTTATTACCTTATTATTATTACTTAATGTAACTTACTTTTAATGTTATTATGATTGAAAAAATGACCTTCTCCTGGAGTTGCTTGCGGCGCTTCTTTTCCGCAATGATGGTCTTGTCCGAAGCGCTGGTAGATTCACTCAATGTTACTGACGTGTAAAAGAGTCCTCATGTGGCCTATTTACTGAATAAATATTTTGAATTTCGTTTTTTTTTTGAATCAGAGGTGCTTGGTCAACGCGACTATTTAATATTGCTCATTCCCAAAATACCAGAATATTAAAATAACAAATCCTGAAAACCAGATTCAAAACATTCGATAATATTCATCAGTTACGGCACGACGAGTAAATAATACATTAACATGATAACTAAAGGAAAAATAGAACGAAGAAGGAAAAGAGGGAGACCAAGAAGGACTTACCAGACCACTCGCTGGTCGGACTCTAGTTTGCCTCAAATTTATAGTCAGTAATTAAGGCCCCGTTCCCACTATGCCGGACCGGCGAATTTGCCGGATGCCGGTAAGGCTAGTGGCTTATGACGCTGTTCACACGGCATAATGTGAACAGCTTCATATAAATTGTACAGCCACTACCCGTAGGAACCAGGCCTAACACGATACTGTTATTATGATTTTGCACAGGCCGTTGGATGACGCCAATGTGATCCGGACGCAGTATGTCTTGGACACCAAACCCCGTGCGCCGGGCGCTGACGGGGCGGTACGTAACGAACTAAAAATATTCGGGAAAGTATTATTAACGTTTAGTTACAAAAATTGATTTATGAAGTCTTCGAACCATTTCGGTGTAAGAAATTCTGAAATGAACTGGTCTAGAATCGAGAATAGTAGAAGTTATTTTAATACAAATTTCATGTTCTAAAGACATGAGGTGGGCATGAGTCATTCTGAGTTTAACGATTTAACATAATGGACCTGATTTGAACACCCTTTTGGTAACGTAGGCCTTTAAAAAACTCAATTAATCTCAAATAATATTGCGGGTTGGAAGTAGTAATTAATTAAAAAAAGTCTAATATCACTGTTATCGGATTTCGGACACTGAGTGAGCCCAATGTGCAGCAGTGGGTCTTATCTGGACTGTAGCCAGACCACAAAATCGAGGAAAATTGACGGATTGACGTTAGCTGAGCTGCCAAACGGTCGTGACGGGCGATTATACCATTTTGACGGTAACCAATTGCAAGTCAGAAGTTTTGTTTCCCAACTGTTTCATTTGTCCGAAAATTCACAAGTTAGAAATGCATTTTACGAACCCGTAAAATTTTCAAAATATTTAATAATATATGCCTATATAACCAATAGGTTAGGTTTGTTTTATAACAATCCTTGGGCCCTAGCCAATATGCATTACGCTAACTAGCGTTTCTATTCGTTTTGTTCCAACCAATCGCATAACTTTTAGATCACGTGACTCTTCGTATCACGCCATCTACCAGTGACGCGATTGGTTTAAAAACGAAACGAATAGAAACGCTCGTTAGTGTAATGCATCTTGGCTAGGGTTTCTGGAAAGTAAAACGGTTCCAGAATATAATGCGCGACCCGCTGATTTGTCATGTTTACTCATCGATAGATTCTGGCTGGTGTGATATCGCCCGTGCTGGAGCCCCACAGCCGCTGGTACATCCGCGACGTGCTGCGCCAGTCCATCTATACCACGCTGTTCTGGGTCTGCAGGCTCATGGCGAAGGGAGACGCTGTAATCTGCCTTACAACCAAAGAAGGCCGCTAACTGCAAATTTTTATTGCCATCGACGGGCAAACAAGCATACGGCCCCCCCACCTGGGGCACGTTTTATAACACTACAAGTAACAATTTTACAGGTCTAAACTGGCAACACTGCTCAAATGGCTGGTCGTCATTGGTCGAAGTTGTGTCAAATGGAAACTTGTAATCTGTGAATTGTAATTTGTAGCTTTATAAAACAGGTCCTTGATGGGAAGTGGTCACCGCCGCCCATGGACATTTGCAACGCCGGAGGCGTCAACAATGCGTTTTAAATATCGAAGAAATTTAATGATATCCTTTTAAATAATAATAATAATAATTGATGATGATTTTTGATAGTAGTTGAAGCATAACCACATTCGATTTAAAATGCTCATACTATTACAGGTAGCCGCCTTCTTTGGCATTGGAACTTAGTAATTTTGTTGCAAATTTCAAAATGCTTTCAGTAAAGACAAACTGGATACTGATACTTAAGGATTTAAAGGTAGCTGTTGATAAAACACACGCGAGGAAGACAGACGGTTTCGCCCGCAAACTGCATACTACGTACACGCAATTACCCATTTGTGTTACACTTGTTTTATCTCACGAAAGCGGGTTTGTTTGTCATACTTGTTTGTGCAGAGGCGGCTCTAGCCCATGTATCGCCCGTGTGCAATATACACTATGGCGCCCTCTAGGGTCTTTGAGAGCGCTGGCGCTGTGAGCGACGTATGCTCTTTGCACGTGGCGCGAGCGGCGCTCGGCGCCCCCTAACACCCTGCGCCCGTGTGCGCTGCACACCCTGCACTATAGGTAAAGCCGGCTCTGTGCGTGTGCAAATGCATATGCGTTGTTCCCGAGTGCGAAACTGTTGTTGCTAGGCGACGCCGTAGTATGGGTGTCTTCTATATGTGTATCAAACAACTACAAGTATGGCAAATCCGCTTTCGTGAGATAAAATAACCCTAAGTGAAGTTCTTGCATGATTCCCATTTTGTTCAATGAAATTACGTTTATTATAAACATAGAACTTGTTAGTTCTATATTGTATTACTTCTATGGAACAAATGGGATACGTTAGGTGAAGTTTCTTGGTTTTCTCCGGTGTGATGCGAACCGCTCCCTTCTTATCCCTTGTTAGGTAGGTACGTCGATATTAACAGCGGAAAGTATGACTTTGCAGAATTTTTATTTTATCGCCAGTTAAAACAACATTGTGCATAGTAAGGGTAAAAATAAGATTTTAGTAAGAAGTTCTTTGGGTTAAATTACATATACGTTTTATGAAACATTTTATCTCTAGTAGGATCCTGCCTGCGCTTTTACTGTTTTTTTTCTACGGAGCCCTAAAAATGTTGATTTTGTGCAGAACCCGAGTCGTAACCTGATGTCTTTTGCGGGGCGCTTGGCGCCGGTACTCCCGCGCCGCGCCGTCCCCAATATCAGCGGGGACCCGAACCTCAGCAAGATACTGACGGACACGTAGGTCTCCGCTTGATTGTAGCAAGCAAAATAATTTTTACTGTGCAATAAAGTGGTGTTGGTATCGTCACATGGCGCCGGTGCTACCGCCGCGCGTCGTACCCAACATTGGCGGGGGTCGGGACTTCAGCAAGATACTGACGGACATGTAGGTCTCCGCTTGACTGTAGCAAAAAACATTTTTATTGTGCAATAAAGTGGTCTGGCTTTTGATTTCAGATTTGTAAATTTTGTAGATTTATTTGATATTCTTTTTCAAGGACAACTCCTTTCGCTGTATGGTGGCTGGAGAAACCTTTGACGGCGTTGCCTAAAGTAGATGTCAATAATGGGATTGTGGTGGTTGGTGCCAGCCGCACGGGTTTGGCTTTCATCGAGTATTTGATCATGGGGTAAGTATGGCTATTAAGATATTAAATAGGTACAGTGTGACAATATGAATTTCATTGCTAGGTTTAAGTTTAAAGTATAGTTATGGAATTAAAAGGTTATTATTTTTTTAACTCTATTTCTATGATGTTAATGTAAAATGTAACGAGCCTTTTTAATACGCAACTATACATTTTTTGTAACTAGCACCTATTATAACTTCTGGCGGCAAAACAAGATGTCAACTTCAGGTAGTTGTCTTTGCATTATAATTATTTCATCATGATTATGTGGAATTGGATGTTATATATGACGCTATTTTTCTCATCAGTTTCGATGACCGCAACCCACCGCAACCTCAAAACATGGTTGACTTGACACACTTCATTATGTCAAAAAAAAACATGGATATTAATATGAATTACTATTCAGTACAAAATAATAAAATACAAACAAAATAAAAACTGCCATAGCTTACTTATATATTAATGTGAGGAAACGTGACGGAGTTGGAGTGACGACCTTGTAAAGATCGCGGGAACGCGGTAGATGCGAAAAGCACAAGACCCGTCTGAGTGGAGAGCCTCGGGGGAGGCCTATGTCCAGCAGTGGATGTCTTTCAGCTGACATGATGATGATGATGATGTGAGGAAACGTTCTGACATGTTGTGAGTGTGTTTACCCCTATTGTTCCTTGTGCAGACCCGCTTCCTGCTACCTCACTTTCACGAACATCACGCTGATATCGGAGCACGGGCTGCCCACGGTGACGGAGTGCCTGCGCGCCGCCGACAACTGCGTGCCGAAGGACGGCAGATACACCGACCGCTACATCAAGAGCATACCCTTCTATTTCTACGTGGATGTCATTTCTGCTGTCCTTACTAAAATTGACAGGTATAAACAATGATATTTTATATTAAGATACGGCATCTGCGCTCAAAAGCGTTCCTCAAAAAGGAAGGCAATTGCCTTACTACCGTTTGACTACCGTTCAGTTGCGCCGCGGCCGTTGACACGCACGCATCAAAAACAGTAAAGTTAGATTAGATATCGCAGGAGTGCGATAAGGACGGCCGTGAGCGGGCGAGCACTTGTCTTGGCGGGAATGGCGAGCAATTTGAAACAACTATTTATCTCTTTCTAACAATAGCGTTCGCTACGGATTGCCGTCTTTGCCTGTAGGAATATGGTAACTATGGTAACGTAGCAACTGTCAGTAATTGGTGACGGGTTATGGATGCGCTTAGTATGAGCATAACGTATCTAAATATAAAATATCATTGGGTATAAACCTTTGCTACTTGGAGTTTACGCGTATGAATTTGCACTCACTCTTTCGGTTATTCTCTCGGCTAGACAACCATCGAATCAGGCTGTATCAGGCCTCATCTTTTTCATGCCAAGATGCCTGGTCTTGCTTTTTTAAGTTAATTCCCGATAACCTAACATTAACAAGTGGGCTTATCGCACTGTGGATAATTTTGGATTTTGGATTTGGATTTGTGGATTTTTGGTCCTTATATTTCTGACAAGTTTGTAAGTGCGCGAGAGACGGAAGCTTTATTCACATTTATTCAGCGCGACAAACGTTATCATAATAGGCCCGCAGGTCATTTTACCATTTGCAGTAGTGGTGTCAGCTGACTGTTTCCTTTGTCAAGGTAACCGTGACCAGACCGTGCTAAAATCTTTAGGCGAACATTAGGGTCTATTCACACGTACCACAACCACACCACATCGCAGCCACAAAACGAGTCGCTGCGATGTGGTCGGACGGTAAATTCTATGAAAATAAATAATTCTATTCACACGGACCACATTTTGCCGTCAGTGGTAACCATATATTTTTTGTCCCAACCACTTTTGTGGCTGCGATGTGGTGTGGTCGTGATACGTGTGAATATACCTTTAGTGTCTGGTTCTAGGTTTCAGCCTTGTAATTAATTAATTTATTTATTTATCGTCAAACACATGCAAGTTTACAGTTCGCAACCAAAACACTTACTCATTATTAATTAGATTAAATTTAGAGATAATTGCGTTTAGAAGTTAAGAGATAGGTATAGAAATGACATTAAATAAGTAGTTATAAAATTACACTTATCATAATAATATATATAACAAACATTAATTCGATTCTAAGGTCACCATTTTGCCATGGGTCTATATCGATTGGCATACAATTATTAGTCCTATCGTTGTGTCGCATAACGTCTTTTGTCCTAATAACGTATGGCATACACTTTGTTCCGCATATTTTTGATTGTCCGAAATTGTTGTTCCTATTATCGTTTGTCCTAAATATTATTTGTCCTATCGTTTGATGTGGCTAAGATTCAACTGTCGAATGATTGATGTGCATAATTGTAATATTCCTAATATTTAATGTGCTACAATTGTTTTGACTACATTGTCATGTCATATTGTCAAACTTGTTGGTTCTGGCGTTTCGCTCGCTCGTTAGGGTCACAGTTCTACCTAACACTCCTCCTCGCTTCGCTCGTCGTCGTACCTAACCTAACCGAAATCTGACCTGCCTGAAGGTAGAATACGTAACAATTCTGACTTCACGCCTACCATAGTTTAGTTTAGGTGCTGTAATTGTAGCCAGTTTAATAATAGGTAAAATATTTATTAGGACAATTCATGTTAGGAATATTATGCTTTAGGTAATAAGAATTTAGGGTTATCAATAATAGGACAAACTTGCTTTAGGACGTTAAATGAGTATGCGCAAAAATTATTAGGACAAACGAGTAGTATGCCATTCAACAGTATGCCAAACATTCTCGGCCAAAGATTTTTAGGACAAAAAACGTTATGCGATACGACAGGCGCCCTTTTGCCATACTTAACTAATTATTTTATAATGTACCACAACTGCCAAGACACAGCCCCACGCGCCTCACGAAAACTCCTATGCTATCGTTGATTAGATGGTTAGGACTCATAACGTCCCACTCGCAAAACGTCCCTCCACCAAAATTACGTCCCATTCGCAAAACGTCTACTCTGCAAATGGTCTCTTATGTAAAATACCCCATTCGCAAAACGTCCTTTTCTCAAAAGGTCCCACCCCTTTCGCAAAACGTCCCTTCTGAGAAAGCCCCTTTCGCTGAAAGTCCCTACAACTTAACGCCCCTTTCGCAAAACGTTCCGTCTGCGAAATGACCCATTCGCGAAATGTCCCGTCTGGAAAAAGCTTCTGTAAGTAGAGACTAGGAGTCTTCTCATGGGAAGGAACGTTTTGCGAACGGGTCATTTTGCGAAAAGGACGTTTTGCGAACGGGACTTTATTTATGTGAAGGGACGTTTTGCGAACGGGACCTTTTGCAGAAGGGTAATTTTGCGTAAGGGACATTTAGGAAAGGAACATTTCGCGAAAGGGATAAAGGGACATTCTGCGAGTGGGACGTTATGCGCCCTAACCGAATAGATCAGCATCTGGGACCTGCGCGTACATATCATTGAGCAGTTGGAGTGCCCGGCGTGTGGGTGCGGGTAATATAAATAAATAAGTAGCTTTAATAATTTACGTTCGTACTTTAATAATTTACGTTCGTATGAACGTTCTGTGTTAAAAAAACGTTCAGCCTTCAGGGGTACGATGTACTAAAATGAATTTCCAGGAAACACAAATGCGTTTACCTAAAAGGTGGTGGGGTAAAGTACTACGACGAGCTGGTTTTGACGTGCGGCCTGCAGTTCCAGCACCCCGAGTATTTAGCGGAGTCGCTAGAACTCGTTAAAGAGTTGCAGTAAGTATTAATGAACACGCATTTTTAATGGGTGACTCACTTAGAGGCTTTTAAGTTTGAAAAAAATCGGGCTATTTTTATTAACATACAAAAGAATCTCTTTTTTTTAAGATCATGTTGTCCGCTAGTAAACGTAAAAAGTATACAAAATTCAACTCGTTCTAGAATTGAAGCCGACTGGCCAGCATAAACGTTTTCGATTCAGTTTTTGGGTTCTGTAAGATTAGTGATGAGGCACATTTCTGGCTCAACGGATATATTAACAAACAAAGTTGTCGTATATAGTCTGAAAAACAACCTGAAATGATCCAAGAGCTGCCATTAGGTACGTAAAGACAAAACAACGGTTTGTTGGTGATTATGAGCCTGAGCACAGTGGTTCTTTTGTATGATAATAAAGGTAACCCTTTTAATAGTTTTCAAAAAAGTATCTCCTATAACCCTTTACCTACGTAAAGCTATATAATTATTTCTACACACCAAAAGCAGATCAGAAGCGGCGCGAGCCAACGACGCGTAGGACAGGTGGGTGTCAGATTGAATGCGTTTCTGACGCGCGCTGCCTGGGACAGAACTCAGGAGTGCAGGTTGTACGCTGGCCCGTGCAAGTGGTTATACAATAAAGAAAGATATGAACTTTATGGATACCGCACACTAGGGCATGCAGTATCGGACTATTTCCAGTATCGGAATTGAAAATCGGTATTGAACCTCAATATCGGAATCTCGGAATTACGCTTGGCATACAATATTGAACATTTCCAATACCTTAATTGAAATTCGGTATTGTGTCTCAATATCGGAATTCCGATACTAGTATCGGAATTGGCGATCTATTAAAAAACACACTTTCTATTCAATATTCAATACCAACTTTCAACTCCGATACTGGAAATATCGTCCGATACTGCATGCCCAGGATATAATGCATAGAAGGTGCTGTCATCTATGTGTAGGAGCTTGAAACTAAACCAGGCAACTCCAAAGATAACTTCGAAATATTACGTTTGTTTCGATATTACAATACCGGAATTAAAAGGTAATGAATATCGGATTTACGATATTGATAGGCCCAATATCGGAATTCCATTTCGATATTGAAAGTGTTTCGGTATTGCTCCGTCTAATCTCGGAATTATAATATGTGAAAAATTGGTCCGAGATTCCGAGATCTCGGAATTTATGCCCTACCGCACACCTCGCGTCCCGCAATCAACCAGCGCTGCTTTTGTCCTGCTGTCGTTGTGCGGTGGGCCGGTGGCTTTTAGTTTTTTGTTGAAATAAATTACCCAAGAAAAGTCGTAATACTATCTTAGAGATTTAGCACATAGTAACTTGCGCTCGTAATGTGATATACTTACACTATGCAGTTAGATATAACTACTTTGAACCCAGTGGTCGTGAGTCCTCTATGTAAGGTTTCCCTGGCACCGTATGTTCCTACAGCTCTATTGACTAATGGCCGAACCCTATATTCAAACCGCGGACAGATAGCCTTACTTTGGATTAAAATTTGACACTTGTATGGGCAAATGTCAAAATTTAACCCGAAGTAAGTAAGCCAAATTTGTCCGCGGTTCAAATATAGAGTTCGGCCGTTAGGAACAGAATGATTTACTGCCGAAAGTAGCCCTTCTTGTTCTAACAGTAGATGAAAATACTTTAAAAATGAATCTCGATAGCAATAGTGACATCCGTATTTTGCTCATTTAACCATTGCATCCAGAAAGGGTAAACCCTGCGTGAGGATCCTGATGGACGACCCCCTGTACGAGCCAGACCGAGTACCGAACTGGCCTGATTTGCCGGATAACGTCATGCTGATCAATTCACTATTTGAAGCCAACATTTGCCTGCGGAAGCTATTGCACATGATCAGCGATTTAAGTATGTTTTTCTGTATGATACTCAGAAGACAAAAGGGCAAGTCAGCCCCCGGCCTCTGTCCCACGAAACTTTTTTAATTGTACAACCCGGCTCGTGTGATGAACCGTACAATTTTATGAAATTGTACACTTTAAATCCTTTGCAAATACGTTGTTAACCCTCGGAACTAAGATGGAATAATTCTCTCTATACTAGTCATTTCAGTGTCAGTTAGGTATTCTTTACACCATTATACCGCAGTAACTGTAGGGACACTGCGGTTCGGCTAGTAATTAAATTATACTTGAATAACGGCTCATTCAGAATTGTGGGTTAATCCTCTATGTAGATTGTAATATCTACCAACTCTTGGTAAAGTCAAGCGGGGCTATTGTGACAGAGGGGTGCAAATGAATCGCTTGTTTTTTTTAGGGAATTCAACGTTTTTAAACTATTTATGCTTCCTTTTATAGAAATTAAGTTAAACTACTATAAAAGGATGCAAAAATAGTGGTAGAACGTTGAATTTCCTTAATAGTACATTACTTAACAAGGGCTGTAAAAGAAAGAAAGCCCGAAATCGCAGGTATTTGAGACCCGAGCCGTAGGCGAGGGTTGTAAATATGCGATAGATGCGGCTTTCTTTTTTACTGCCCGTGATGAGTACACAATTTTACGTCTTCACCTGGCCACAATGCGAGTTTTACCGTGCGCGCAGCGTGCGATAAAACTCACATTATGGCCAGGTGTTACGTAAAAAAAAAAAATTGTCGCATTTACTTACTCTTGTCAAAATAACCCCGCTTGGCGAAACGCTTAGCGAAATAGACTCCAGAGTCACGGCTTATAGCTGTGTATCTTACGCTATACCTAAACGGAGCTCTGAAGAATTTCGTATACCTAATGACCCGTCTCTACCTACTTGCCCCCGACGCTAACTGGTATTGTGTGAGCGCTAAAGCATGTTTAGGGCAATATTAAGTATTCAGTGCTAAGCTTACCCAATTGCACATAAAATTAATTATAATTGCATTGAGATGTGCAATTGAAAAGTGTGAGTTTTTATGTGGAGTTCTTCTTAACAGAGCCATACAATGAGTATTATATAATTCAGACGGAGATGAAATTTACCGCCTAAGTGACGAGAACCCGGTGGTCGTGTACGGAGACTGCCTCGAGGCCTACAGCTGCATGTCGGCTTTGCTCGAGCTGGGGTTGACTGCCCAGCAGATCGCCTTTGTGGAGCCGTTCCCCTCAAAGGAACCAGGGACTATGAGAGTCAACTGCTTTAACAATGAAACTGTAAGTTTGGTTATGGCTGATACAATTTAATCAACCAAGGACGGTAAGTTAATCTGCGAGCTTCCCTACACTTGTAGCGTTTTTATTGAACGTATTGGGAAGCAATATATCTAAACTCCTAATAAGTAGTCAACGTTCTTCATCATGCTTGGTAGCAAAACGTGACAAATATAAGAATAATGCATGCTAATGCTACCCTCTTACTTATGCACATGTGGCTTTTAGCTCTAGTGCAAAAGCCGTCATTGTAACCGAACCCGTCTCGACCACAGATATCATCATGAGTTTTTAAATCTCTGTTGTCTAGACGTTAATAATAAGGCCATGCCCGGTAGTGGACATATTTATACTCCCATGATAATGATGATGATGATGATGATCGGGGTGATATTTATGACAAGTTGAGAATTTAAACTTATGAATGTGGAAGAAGCGAATGAGATTTGTCAGGATCGTAGTAGGTGGAAAGAAGTGGTTTCTGCCTACCCCTCTGGGAAAGATATCAGCTTGTAACGCAATAAGTTGCTTATTTTGTTCCCGGGTCAATAGATAGATAAATAGATAGAGGATGTTAATAAGTCGCTGAGGACCGAAGGGACACAGAGAGGAAAACGGTACACTTATCCACTTGACAGTTCAAGAATAAGTAAAAGTAATGCGGTTGGTAAAATAACATCAGTGTTTTATTGATAGCCATAAGGTTCAGGTTAACATTTTCTAATTACACTAGTGCACCTTGTTGACGGTCCAGAAAATTGGCTAAATGACCCATATTTGCTATTTGAATAATTCAAGAATGTGAATAATCTTCATGTCCTCAGTCCAAAGATTGCATCATACTATTCTAATTCCCTATTAAGGTAGACGAAGGGGTCCAAGCAAGCGTGGAGAACCTGGGTATCACCGTGTACCGCCGCTGCCGCTTCTCTAGCTGGAAGCTGAAGGGCAACCGCGTGGTCAACATCAGCCTGATGTCGAATCTCCACATCATTCAGTTGCCCTGCTTCGCTTTATTCTACTACGGAACGAAGGCTATAAATCTAAATGCTTTCAAAGGTAGGTAGGTTCATAATATCTGTATCAGCTGATGTCGAAACGGTTTCATTGCGTAATGTTATGCAGTTCAGTTTACGGTGAGAGAAAGAGAGGGCCGTATAAATGCTATAGCTCTGTCCCTTAAACTCGTGCCAAACTGAATTGCTCGGCCCCCCCAAAATTAGCTTAGATAATTAAGCCAACACTATTAACCAACAGTTACAAGTTTAGGTATATCCGTACCGCTGCCAGGGAATGGGCAGGTTTTACCTCTCTGGCTATCCCTCTGGGAAACAGGCGTGATTTAATGTATGTATGTACCTCTTTATAGTTGGTACGATCTTTGTTCAGCATTTCTGGCTGGGGTATAGACAGTGGTCTTGCAGCTATAAACGAGAGCGGGCTGGTGTACGACGGCGGCGTGGTGGTGGGGCCCGTGTTCGAGACCAACGACCAGCACGTGTACGGGGCCGGGACCTGCACCGTGTACTCCCGCAAGCTGTACGCTTGCGATAAAGAGCAGAAGTACTTCTGCTCGGAGGACGTCGGCGAGGCGGTACGAAAAGAGGAAAATTAAATATACATGTTCATGTTGTATTGTATGTACGAGACGTTTAAGTATACTTCGGTTAATACAGGATGATCGCTGTGACAACTCATGTAACCACGATTTACACTTGTTGCTTTGCCTTTTCAGAATACTAGGTACAATGAGTCTTGAATGTTTTCTACGTATTTAAGCATGTATTTCTCTATGTAAGTATAATTATCAGTGATCGGATCTAGGACGCAATTTCCCGGGGTTTAAGTCCGAAAACATTTTACAAAAAAAAACATTTAATTATTTCTTAATTTTTAATATACCGGCTTACATGCTACCATAAGAGTCTGAATTGACGCTTAGGCAGAATTAATTTAACCTAAACAATTGAAATATTTTTCAGCTGGCTACACTGTTCCTGCGTAAATTTAATCCGTTTGAGATGGGTGACCCCAGCTTAGGCTCGTATCCTACGGATGTTCTACCCAGATACAAATCCAGTTTATTGTCTTGGTACATTCACCAGCAATAATATATTATCCAACATTGGGCGCAAAGATATCTGACACGCTATTATACCACTAGTAATAAAGACGTGTCGGATATGTTTGCGCCCAATGTTGAATAATATATTTTTGCTGGTGACTGTACGAGAGTACAATTTATAGTGATTTTAATTTTATCACAGGAAGACACATAATCACTTAATTTTACAATGCTGATCTGCGTAAATGTATCAACTTAAAATGCGGTGCCTCTCTTCAATTGAAAAATATATCGCTGTCAAAGATGAAGTTTAAAAAGGCCAAGGCCATCGGCCGATATTGGCCTGCCATAGTCCATCCACCAGTGACGTCAGTCAACCAGGTCTGCCCTCTTACGCCATGAAGCAGTATCCCAAATTGTATAACCAAAGCAGTTTTAATTCCATTCTGTTAGTAATGAGTAGGCTTGGGACTTTCGGGTGCATACCGTGGTTCTAGAATCCATGAAGTCGTCATATGTTAAAATAATTTTTTCGTCCTCAAAGTCAAAGTATATATTACAAATTGAACACAAAAATATACACAAAAGTCATGCTACTAAACAAAATAAACTAAAACAAATACACAAAACAAAAATGTAACAGTTACAAAAATGTTCTTCAATTGTCTAATATTACTCGTAACTTCTAAATGTCTGAGGAGGTTGCACTGGCTTTTAAAATAAGTGTGTCATACTCATCATCATTTACTATTTCGTGTTAATCATTAAAATGGTTGTAAGAATGGATCGTTATATTTTTTTTTATATTGTACGGGGTTAAACGATTTCTAGATTGATCAAAAACTTTTTTGTGTGTTGAGAACAATCGCTCCACGTCCACTGAAGTTAAAGTTATATTCTCGAGAAGTTTTGCCGATACGTCATCTTTATGGTGCATTGTGGACAAATTACGTATAACATCGAAATCGGGATTCCGATCTAACACTTTTTCTAGTTTATCTAGAACACCATCTGTAGCACACCATTGTAAAACAATACGTGCTTGGTCAACAACTTGTAAAGAGTCAGTGAGAGAAATATTGCTACACTCCAATTGAGTTATAGTTTGGGGTACAATTTAGTAGACATTTTTTTATAAAATCAAGTTCACTTCTTAAATTATAACATAAATCATAATATAACGTTTTATTTTTAAACTTACTTTGACTTCGAGTCTTCGAAATACATAATAATATGACGACTCCATGAATTCTAGAACCACAGTATGCAACCAAAAGTCCCAAGCTTAGTAATGAGGTTGATATTGCTACAGGATTTTTAACTGAGATAGGTACTGCCTATTAGCTTAGGAGAGCAGAGTTATTCACAAGATTTGATACAATTCTTCACACATTTTGGACTGTCGGGCGGCCTGACAGGCTTGAGGCTGCAGGCGAACTGTCAGTGTTATTTTAATCACTCATTCGACACTGGAGTCCGTCGGTGATCATAACCTTGACCCATGTGCCTGTTAGTAATAGCGGTTATGCTGTGCTGTACCTACGACCTTGGCATAGCAGCGTCGAAGTGAGCGTTTTTGCAATATCAACTATAATGAGGTATTTCTTTCAGTTTGGATCACAAGAGCATACCGATATTGGACCGAATGCCTATTGGAAGATACACACGGTGAGCATTTTAATGCTTATAATTTTACGGAACTTCAAATAATTCAAACGGTCCCTGATTCTTTAGATGGCAGCCGGTGAAACTATACGAATCGCCTAGAATTCAGATTGCGACCTTCCCGGGACCCTTGTATTACTTGAAAGTAAGAAAGCCTGGGAAAGAGATACCAATGGAGGTCCAGCTGAGCTTACCACACCAAGTGAGTCTTAATAGTTCTTACCTTGTCTAGATGGACCCTTTCTCATAGACCGTTGTTGTTGAAATAACCGCTTTTAAACACTTTTAGCTGTTCAAATGTGCAGGTTTCCTTATTATTTCGTACGAGCATCTTTGGAGCGTAAAAGTTCTAAAGTAGTGACCGCGTACGGGAAAGCAAGGTGTTGGGAGGCCTAACACAAGGTGGACCGACGATCTAGTGACGATCGTGGGAAGCCGATGAATGCGAGAGGCACAAAGCCAACCGTCGTGCCAATCCTCCGTCCTGAATCTGATATAATTATGACGAGCATCGAGTAGTTCAGAAAAATTCATTGGTCAGGCGGAGAGCAAATTAATTTTTAAAGAGTTCCGTTTTTCAATAGTGCAGAACCTTAAAAAGAAGGATATTTTTGACATTTTTTAATTCCCCAGGGCCACACGCTAATCACGACGAAGGACGGTAACTACTTCCGCCTGCAACTCAACGTGCTGCACTGCGTGAGCGCGATCACTTGTCTGTCCAGGAAGAAGTTTTACCCGGCGCTGGCCAACCTGTATGGCAAGCACGAGGCCTACTTCAACAAGCTGCTTGCGAGATTCATGGTACCTTTTAAACAAGAAGGGTGACGTGCGAAAACTGGTCACTGAGATAGTAAACACTTAAGTCGCCTGTATCTCAGGAACCGATCAAGTCTACTTAGTCGTGATAGTTTTCCTTTCAAATGCGTTAAGTTCTTTCATTTATTCAGATTTTTTGTACTTGTAGTTTAGGCTACGGGGGAGACGCACAACTAGCGAAAATTCTCTAGTTCAATATTTCCTACCCAAAATTGATAAAAACACATACATAATGATTTTGTTAGAGCTATTCAACAATACACATGGTAAACATCTTAGCCTGTTTGTGCAAAATGTGGTTATATTAATTAGCAAAAAGTTGTTGGAGTTGTTGGTAATTCTGTAGCTCTGCCTACCCCACTCTGGGATGAAGGCGTGTAGTATGTATGTATAGACGGTATGTGTGTATCCAATAATACCTTATTGAAGTGATAACTTCTTATGGGAGGGTAAACCGCTTCGTTACGTAACGCGTTACGGCGCCAGTCTGTCTGGCTTCCCTTTCTCTCACGCATACGGCAACGGTAGGCGCCTGCCTCCTCTCACTCTAATTCACAGCGCTAGCCGTATTTCGGACACACGCTTCCCCCTCTCTCTACTCAGTGTTTTCAATATTAAATAGTTCAACTTAGATTACTTTCACTTCTGTCGGGCGTGCCGAGACGCACACGTTATTTTCGATGTCACAACGTTCAAAAGACCATGTTTTACATATGATTGAACAAACTTTTTTTTTTAAAGTTTTTTTTATAGTTTTGTCGGCTTTGCCAAATTACAGCCTTACCAAGAGTTAAACTGCGGAGAGATGGACAGACGGACAGACGGACATGGCGAAAATATAAGGGTTCCTTGTTGACTTGGGAATCCTAAAAACGTTTTGTTATTTCACTTTTGGACTTTTTTATAATTTATAACACCAACACATAACAAACAACCCGCTATCTAATCTAATTCTTTTAAAGTTAGGATGGACGGACCGAGACGACGAAGGCTTACTGGCTTAGTAATAGAGGGTTCCGTTTCCTTTGGGTATGGAACCCCAAAAATCAGTGCATTGTTTATAGATATAGGTAGTTTTAGTTTATTCCACATTTTTCGTTCAAAATATTCGAATATCTAACATGTTCATGCCATTCTAATTGTATATAGGTATCGAGTTTTCACGCTTTTACGTCTTACAAAATATTTGACTTCATTTCGTAATGTAATTTTCTTAGCTTCCGAGTAAAAACCAAATACTCTAACATTCTATGCAATTGTATCCATATATCGTCCATGGTTTATTAAATTTGACACTCGGCGCGTATTGATGACATCGCAATTTGTGAGCCAAATAAAATTACGTTCCGTTCGGCAGATGCACCGAATCGAGGATCTGTTCGAGTTCTTCACGCAGCCCTGGATGTCGGCACTTTACCTGGAGTCCTTCGACGACCTCATCTCGGATATCAATTTCCAGGATGTTGGCAAGGCAAGTTGGCGTTTATCAACCAAAATTAGTCATACATTTATACAACGTGTTACAAAATACCCCGTAAAAAATATAATAAATTACTTATCAAAGCCAAAAATATTGTCAACCCTAATAAGCTGTCATGTCAGGGAACCGGAGTTAGCATAGATTATTTAACAGAGAGGCCAACCTACCAATTTAATAATTGTCAACTTTAATGGTTTTTCTGGTTTTCATCCACAAAGGTTCAATACTATGATGTCATTATGCTTAAGTATTGGCTTCAAAAAACGTCGTGACGGAAAAAAAATCATGTTGTCAATTTCAAATCTTCTTATCGATACTCTACAATTGTTTCGTGTTTTTTCCAAAAAACGATGTTTCTAACTCAGAATATTACGACTCCAAAACTCGACTTGTAATATCTATCTAATCGAATTCTGTACATTTTGTTAGTAGGTATGTCTCTTGATCGTTTTACGAATTAGGTAAAAATGTACATAAACTTTCTGCGTAGTTAACTCTTTAATTTTACTGAAATAGGGTTTGCACATCAATGAAAACGAAAATGATTTAATTTTTTTGCCGGTAAGTCATACGGTGATAGTACGGTTCTCAAATATTGTAAATGGACTTGTTATAATAAGGCACCATTTAACCCCCTTTCGGCTTTACGGGTATTTTTGTAACACCTTGTATACTGCCCTCATAATCCAATAGGCGGTATCTCAAATTCAAGAGAAGAAGAAGATTCAATCCTCACATGTTATAATCCAATCATTGGGGACCAAATTAGCTGTACTGTTATAAGACAAATGGTGGTATCTCAGACAAAGCTCCTGTAGCAAGTGCAAGCATATTACTAACAAGTGAGGATTGAATTTGAGATACTGCTAATTGGCGTTGAGAGTAATATATAAATGTACGACTAATTTTCGTAACTCAGCGGAAAAATTAACGTTTTTTAATTTTAGTCCTTAACTAGGTACAATGTTTCTAAGGGCCTGTTGTTTGATCAGTAGTTAACTCAACTAATTGTTAAAATTCGAAAAAGGAATCGAAAATTTGACACATTTCCTTGAGATTTAACCATTAGTTATGATTTTTAACAATTAGTTAGTTTAACTTCTGATCAAACAACAGGCCCTTAGAAACGCCTCATTACCGAGCACGGAAACAAGAGAGAGTCTGTCTAGTCTAGCCTAAGTATATAAAAGTGGCATACCTCATATCGTATTAGCACAGAGTATAAATGGCTCCAATAAAAACAATGAAATTAACTAATCTCCAGGTGCGCGACGTAATGGTGTCATACTTCAAAATGAAATACGAGGACGATCCAGAAGAAGAATTTAAACAATCACAAGGTGACTCTTCAGAGTGTGAATGTTTTACAAAGGTAATTCAAACAGGCTGCCTGTTATTCTTTAATCTATCGCCGAACAGCGGTGTTCACATTGTGTTACGGTGTCGGGATAAAAAAAGTTTAATTGGTTGACGCCGCATGCTTGTAGAAATCCATTGTCGAGTTGTTTTAACATTATAGCGCTGGAAGGTATTGCAGCGGCGCAATGTACCACTAAAAGCACGGAATAGAAACATCGGAAGTGCCATGAGCTTCGCTTAGTATCAGACCTGTTGTCGCCAATAAATACTCACACTAAAAAACAACACGCCACCATGGTTTTTTTTTTGGTGCGGCTATCGTTTTTACATTCCAAAATAGCACAATAAGGCATGCTTCTGGATTAATTCCTATTTTATTTAGAAATATTATTCGTACAACTTTCACGCACAAGCGGTCGCGGCAAACTGAGCTAGGTTGCGCGGAACTCCGGATAACCATGCCACACGTTACACGCCCAATTCGCACTTCTACTGTTTTTTCTGTTCTGTGACTAAAAGCATGAGGGCTATTGACTAATGGAACTACTTAAGCCTTTATAGATAGAGGCATCTACTTAGTCCTCGGGGTTTGCATCAAATTTGCAGTCTTAGAATTGAAAGAAAGAAAGAAAAAGCATTTATGGGATTGGAGTCTTGTGTTTTTTTTTAGGAGGTGGAGACTACAGAGAGCATCCCATGGCAAGATATTGGAACGTTCCGTGCAGTGATTGACAAGCATATAGCCGAACACAGCCGCACGGAACTTGTAAGCCTTTCTTACCTCTTTTTACAAGCTTGTTTAGTACCTATGTCTATCATTCCGGTTCATATATTGTATTTAAGTCGATTTTGATTTTCCTGTTATTGTAATTGATGATATTTGGAATACTTATGTAAACCGAAATAAACGATGACGACGCGTTAGCCTAGTTGGTAGTGACTCTGCCTACGAAGCTAGCGGTCCTGGGTTTGATTCCCGGTATAGGCAATTATTTGTGTGATGAGCACGAGTATTTCTTTCTGAGTCTTGGGTGTATGTATTTATTTCGTTGTCCAGTACCTACCCATGGTACAAGCCTATACTCGAAAATCTAATTCAAGACCAAAATATGACGGTTTCCATCTTGATTATTTAGTTATGTTAACATTATTTCATAAAAATATGAATGAGAACTCGTGTAAACAGTAATATTAGGGTAAGTTTTATTGATAACAATACCTACACTTAAACCAAAATGCAGTAATCACAGCAAGTGTGCGCTCGTCGAGTTTAGGATTTTGGTCTTTGATTTTCGAGTGTAGTGCTTAGTTCAGAACTAGGTAAAGGACATCATCTTTTTGGTCCAAATATGAAAGTGCCGGCCAAAAAGAAATAATGCTACATTTTATTATAACTTGTCCACCTGAACATTTATTATTATGGCACCAAAGCTGTACTACCAATATTCATGGTTTTATGAGGACCTTGCGACGAGTTCAATTTTAGTTTAATGAAATAAATAATATTATATGCAGGCGTATCTTCGTTTAATTCATTGATAAAGAATCACCTTCGTCTGGAACAACAATAATATTCCCAAGACATAAGCTGAGGGTGTTATTTCTGGAAAATGTATCGCATGGCGACTTTGCACTAATACCATACAATGCACATGATATATGTAGATGATTTCTTTGTTTATTTATAAAAAACCCCAAATACGCTCAATACATGATTCTCATGTCAAAAATAGTTTTGAAGCCAAGTTATGGTAGAACAATTCATTTGTTTTTGTTAGTTTCATTAACCGAAACAAAGAATTTCAAAACTAAAATGAAACCAAGGTCATTGACCCTACAACTTTAGTGCCATGACAATAAATGCTCAGATAGACAAGTTCTAACATAATATAGCATTATTTCTCTTTGGCCAGCACTTACATATTTGGACCAAAAATGTATGAAACTCGGATGATGTCCTTTCTGTGAGATTGACCTCTGATATTTATTTATTTAAAAAGAATGCAGGGTAAAGTCACCAGTGGCTAGCCAGAGACCAGAAGTCGACCTTATATGAGTGTGAAGAGTAGAAAATATATATTTCGTACTCTTCCCACTCATACAAATAATAAGCAGAGGCTGACTACAGGTCTCTGGCTGACCACTGGTGACTTTATTTACCCCATATGTAGCTTTATGCTATTTAGAAGCTGACCTAATAGTCGAGTCGGAAGGTGGCAACAGGGGCTCTACTTTGAAATCAGTAATTTGAACTTCGGATCGCCCCGTCACTTTCTTGCGAATTAGTAACGCGTCGAGTGCAAAAGGGATAGCAATAGACGAAGTTCGAATTACGGATTTCAAAGTAGAGCCTCAGGATCTCTGCTTTAACCCCCCCAAGACCCGTTAGTTTGGTCTCGATAAGCAGATATCTGTGGTCCGTTTCACGAAGCTACAAGTTACAAATTAGAAGCGGAACGCTCATTCTAGCAAAAGGAGTTAGAAAGAGACTTCAGTCGATTACGTATCCACTTTTGAACCTTATTACAATGCAATAAGATAAAGAAGTGGATACATTTCATTTAGTCGACTGCACAAAAAAGTACAGTCGGCGACAAAACCTACTCTTAAATATTTACCTATTTTTAGTTACTACAAGTGGGTAACGTAATGGAACCAGTAATCGACAAGGACCAATGATCGACACTGATTCTTATTTCACAGAAGATAATGGCTATTCGTTTCATTCATTTGTTTTGTAACACTCAATTTATGACCGTATGATCTTTGAATTAAGAGTTAAGTGTCGATCATTGGTGCATGTCGGCTTAAAGTGTCGAATACTGGTGCCATTACGTTAGTATAGTGTGTACTAACTTGTTTGAATGTTGCAGAGGATCGACGCGCATTACCACGACGTTCCATCAGTAAGTGTGTTTTATAATATTTATGGCTATATAAAAACACATATTCGAATGAATGACAATTTGTTACACCACAAATGTCATGATGGTATAATTGTTTTTTCTTACAATTAATTACAAATGATATGTTAGTAGCCCGTAACAAAAAAAAGTTTTTCCAATGTTTTTTATTCCTGTACGCCCATGATACGCACAAAGCGTTTTAGTAAATTTTCAAAAGAAATAAGAATGTTTCGGCGTTTTAACCGCCATCATTGCGTCTTCACAGATTTAAAATAAATTAAAAGTTTCTCTTTTGAATGAAATATAAACTTAGGATGGCCCCACACCTATCGACGCGGAATCGGCGTTAGTTGATCAAAAAACTCTTTATGTTTACGCAATAAGAGCGAAACAAACGTCAATCGGCTCGGCTCGGCTCGCTTCGGCGTTGCTAACGGAACGAGTCGTTTTCGCTCTTATTGCATGAACTTTTCTTACCGGCTAAAGTCGATAGGTATGGGGAGACCCTTATTTACAAGTCCAACGACTCAAGCCAGTATCACAACACAAACACACAGTACAAAGTAAACCTTTAACTATTAAATAGAAAAAATATATACGATATAATGGCGAGCCTTTCAGAGCTGATATTTCTTAAATGGTAACCAATTTCCGTGAAATATAGCTAAAAACCATGCCGATTAAGATAACTTCAAAACACGCTAAACGGTCCATCCTTTAAGAGCTACGATGCCGATACACACGTTAAACTTATAATACCCTGTTTTTGAATCGGGAGGTTATTTTTTTTTAATTATTGACCGTAAAATGTGTTTTGGCGAAATTACCAGGAGTGCGGGCAGGCCGAGGCGACGCGGCGAGAAGCGCGCGGCTTCTGGAACGCGGTCGAAGGGGAGAAGGTCGTGAACGCGCTGTTGGCGCGCTATCTCGACCGCAACTTTATCTGCAACCCGCACTACGCCAAGCCCAAGCCGGAACTCATCTAGATCCTATCACTCGGTAAGGGTAATCTAAAGCGATAAAGGTGACGCGGCAAGAAGCGCGCGGCTTCTGGAACGCGGTCGACGGGGAGAAGGTCGTGAACGCGCTGTTGGCGCGCTATCTCGACCGCAACTTTATCTGCAACCCGCACTACGCCAAGCCCAAGCCGGAACTCATCTAGATCCTATCACTCGGTAAGGGTAATCTAAAGCGATAAAGTTGATGCGGCAAGAAGCGCGCGGCTTCTGGGCCGCGGTCGACGGGGAGAAGGTCGTGAACGCGCTGCTGGAGCGCTATCTCGACCGCAACTTCGTCTGCAAATGTAACGGTGTTTTTTTGGATCTGTGTACCGATAACACAGTTCAAAAAAAGCACCGTTTATCAGTCATCAGTCGTGGAAACCGATGATATTTGTTTAATTCTCTTTATATAGAATTTGTTTCTATGAAATCGATTTATTTATTAAAGCGCCATCTTTCGCCAATCGCAAGTCCGTAGGTACTCTAAAATACTGAGCATTGGTACGTAGAACAACGTGTTAACATCCCACGCTAGGTGTTGCTAAAAACAACTTGGTCGCTAAAATACTAGGTAATTAACTATATTCAGCGGCTGTAAATTGTCGTGAAAAGGTAAAGCTACGAATATCAAGGAAATATTTGATGTTACAGCTAGAAGCCTTAGTAGGTCTTATTATCAGATAATTCCATATCGTCTTTAGCCTGTTTTGGTATTGTTTTGCCGCTATTACTGTCTAGTAAATCAGAGCTATTAAAACGTTGACAATACGATAACAGGTCAAAGACGATATTGGTTTTTACAACCTAGAATCTCAGCATTGTTTTACTGTATATAGCTCTTCCTTTTGCTCGCCTACTTCTTGTATAAAAAACTATGCTTAATGGTATTTATTTAGATTTGGTGAGTATTTTTACCATGTCATCTCTCATTGACAGACAAATAAGAAAAGGCGTTTTCGCGAAGATCAGCTTCAGTGTTTTCAACCGCCGTGCCAGATCACCTAGCAGATGAGATAGTACTTATTATGAATGTATTTAGACGATATTATATTTTATATTTTACTGTTTTTGTGGAATTGCGAAATAAAAGCTTAATGTATTTACGTTTTAGACAATTTATTCCATTTTACACATGTTCATTATTTAGACAATGTTTCTTAATTATTATATTTACACAATGCACAGGATGGCCATCGGTTAATAAAGAGTTTTCGCCGAAACAGTCTTACTTGATATGATTTTTTTCTTTTTGTACACCATTCAAAACTTTTCGGAATAAATAATGTACGGCATATAAAACTATGAGATCAAATTTTAATTATTAAAACGTATGAATTGAGTTTAATGATATTGTGGGCTAGGCGAGTGGGTCATGGCCTCTTATATTAATTTGACTAGACATAAGGTTAACGTTAACGCTATGATATTATCGTTGAGCTGTTAACATCTTACAAAATATCTTTATCATGCAAAACGAGACATATTTACACAGCTATTGCATTTATAATATATAAACTTGAAAAGACTTGTAGTTTGATAGCGATTTAAAACGTTCACAATTTTAGCGTTAATAAACGTTAACAAACATTACAAAGTATTAAAAAAAATTACATGAAGGCGACGAGTAAGTGTCATTAAATTGGTGTCTAACATTGCGTCAAGAACTGTAATGGGTTTGACACTCGTCTTCAGTTTTATGATGGCCAATGACTCTTTGACTGGAAATAGTAAACCTTTTTTTTTCGCTTCGTTGGTATTTCACCACTGTATTTTCAAACTACATAGATTTTGTGTAGTTTGAAAATACAGTCAGAACCTGTCAGAACTGTCTTTACACGATCAGCTATCAAACTGGAGTCTTTAGTTATCAGGTAATCAATACAACAATTAAGAAAATACAATACTTATGACTTAGTATTTAAGATGGCTGTACAATCCGACTAGCATACACTTTGATAACTTACGAAATGTAGAACAAACGGTTGATATTTAAATTAAAACACTATCTGTACCCTTAAATATATAAATATCTAAACACTCAAAGGCCTGTAAAACCAATGCGCTACACAGGTTGTATTTAATTCTGTTCTAAAAATAAAGCAGACAATTCCTCTTAGGATATGTAGTCGAACGCATCGGCTTTTCCAGGACTTTTTGAATCTTATTCTTATAAAAACGTTAACGTAATATCTAATACATTACGCTGAAACGGAGAATATTTTTAACCAATTATGTACAAAATTATACCTATACTTCTAAATATATCTCATGTTGCAACAAATCGTTGCACAGTAGATACAATTTTTGTCATTTTTTTGCCCATGGTCCTATTGCGTAGTCCTACTGACCAATGATTTTTTTGGAACATCAAATTAACAGGGTTGACGGAGCTCCTATTTCTGGGTGGTTTGGCCCTCCGGGCCAGCTGCAAAACTAGCATAACCTAAACCTACCTCATATTTATGATACTAATTTTAGGTCAATAGGACTACGCAGTAGAACCACGGGCAAAACACATTTTTTCAGAAACGTTCAATAAATCATACCATTCACCATTTGTTATAATATTAAATCCTAAGAATGATGTGATATCCCCATAGCTGTGATTCTGTTTATTTTTCAATTAAAACAATGTATTTCGTTTTGGAATACAGCAACGTCAATAACATCATATCGATGTTTTGGTTTAATATAGATTTACCGCTCGCTGCTGCCAAAGCCAATTATAATATGTAAATATATCTGTCTCTGTTGTTCTCATGGATTGCGTACGTCTGTTATCGATAATGATATAGGTATAGGGTGTTGAATTCTAACCTCATATTTATGTGTTACTGATGGACAAAGTGTTACTGAATGGTAGACAAAGACATAAAAGAGAGGCGTGGCTAGATTACATGCCCGATGGGTATACACCCGGAAAACAGCCAAGAACTTAGTCAATGCGATTAACACTCCGAAGATTGTGACGTGATAAGCAAGAGATCTATGCTCAAGAATAGATTGATACAGGATGAGTCGTGAAAGTGAAAAAAAAGGCTCACACTGCAGCGAGTGATTTATCCCTCATTTTTAATGCGCTCTAGACCGGAACTGATTTTTTAGATCCTCGATTAGAGAATTCGATTTGCAATAAGATTGGTAAGTTGCATGTGGTGTTGCCATTTTTTATGCGCAGCATGGCGTTCAATTACAAGTTTTGTTTCGTTTAACATTTCACGTGGCATGAAACAACATTTATGTGGTCGCAATCGAAAGGCTGTTGTATATTAGAAAGTAAAACGAAACAGTAATTTTTACCATTGGTTATCAACTTGTCTAGGTTTTAAGAAATAAGTACCAACCCATTTATTTACCAATGGGAAAACTTGACATCGAGCGTACCGCGTTTACGTTAGACAACAATATAGCAAAACAGCTTAAAAAATTACAGCACAGGTCAGACGCTGCTTATACACAGCGCTTCTAACTGTATGGACTTTAGTTTACTCACTATAGAGGATGATTCCCGTTTATACCATAGCACTACAACCTATGTAACAAATGGGATTCAACCTGTATACATTTCTATCAACGTCAGTGACATCAAATCACAAGAAGACATACGTCTTTATTAACCTTTCTTTTAAAATTTGTAATATCGTGACACTCGCAACTTTAGTTAGGTCAATAATACAAAGATCCGGTCACAAAGTACTGTCTAAGTTGGCCTAGCAGACCAATTGCGGTTACTAGTTGGCCTAGCGGGTTAATTGGCTTCGTAGGCCAATTGGCTACTATAGTATTTCCAATCCACAAACTCCCATCCCACTTAATTTTACGATATTGAGACGACCACGCTACGTCAATTTGAGTGGCCGGACGAGCCGTTGTGAATTGAAAACACTATAGCCTAACAAGATGGCCTTGCAAGCCCATAACTTCTAGTTGGCGTAACGTCCTAGTTGGCGTAGCCAATTGAGTTCGCTGGCTAGTTGGCTAGTTGGCCTAGTCTAGTGGCTAGGGGGGCGCGTACGGCGACGCTGACGCCGAGTAGTCGGCGCCGAGCAGTGATTAGGTCTGGTACTGCAGCATGGGCGCGGCCGCTAGGTTGGCGTGGTGCCCCGAGTTCATCCTTAGTGCTGACAGCGACTTGTTGTACCACTCGTCCTCCGCGCTCATGCCTGTTGAAAAATGTTGTTGTTAAAAAGAGCAAGAAATAATATATCTATTTTACAAAAGGAAGGTTCCCACATTTTAGTTAAAAGCACGAAAGTTTAAAAATAACTTTGAGTAACGCGATTTGTTATGTTTTTAATATTTGTTGATTCGTTCGTCAAAACCATTCATCTCTAGTCTTGAGCAGGAATCGTAATATTCCATCTAGTATTATTTAATTTCGGCCTTTCTCATTTCAACTAATGTTTAATCTAAATTTGAAGTATATTAGGTATTAAACTCAAAGCCAAATAAAACACCGTGTAGCATGTACATATGCTACGAACTTGCGCTACGAACTCACGCTACGAACTCCCACTACGAAATCCCGCTGCGCCGAATCGCGTACAGAAATTTACTATATAAGTAGGTATTCATTAAAATTAAATGATCAAAGAGTGTATTTTTTGTTTTTTTAATATAATTTGAGGGTGATAATTAACATTTAAATGCACTTGAAACCATTACATTATTTATTCAGTTTATTTCAAAACATTTTCTTTTCAATAAGTATAAGTAAAATTAAATACAGAATGCAAATTTCAAAAATAAAATAGAACTCGGCAGAAAACAAGCAACGCAAGTTGTTTCGATCCGTGCCGCCCACGCCCGGCGGTGTACACGAGGTCGATATAGCGGAGAGGGTCGGGAAGCGAATACTGACAGAATCGACCCTCGCGTTTTCTCAAGATGCAATCTCGCCGCAGGAAATAAGATATTTGCGAAGACGCCGCGAGGACGCCCGCCAAAGTAAATGTAGTGGAAATTTTCTTATTAGAATATCTACGGTACGATGCCTCGCCTCCATTACTCGTTTTTTACGCAGGAATCCGGGCCCGGTTCGCGTTACACGCTTTATCGCTTACCTACACGAATTTTGGCGAATAGGCGTATGGGGAGGCTTTTTTTTTGGTATGAACTATGTATTTTTTAAATTATAGTATTAGGTGGTGGGTTTGCTGGATAAAATAGCTGCCGAATCATAAAATTGTGAAACTTGTATCTACCTACCGGGTATTTGTATCGAAGTTCCCAGTCTACATTCCTGTTGCTTAGGTTTTAAATCTATATCTATAAAAATCTCGTGTCGCGGTGTTTGTGGTCGAACTCCTCCAAAACTACTCGACTTTTAATATATAGGGATGAGAATAGGTTGTAGAGTATATTCATAAGGTTTGTATGATAAAAAACATACACCCGGGCGGCGCCTATCAGTTATTCATGAAATACAAATGTAATATATCTAGTTTAGGGTATTTTCTCATCTCTAGTCCCATCTTCACTTTAACGGCGCACTGAACACAATTAACAATTCTACCTGAACATTATTATTTCAGCACGTATTCCGTACGTCGTCGAGTAGTACAAATTAATAATCTCCGGCCACAAACTCAAGGATCATTGGATTAGCGTCACCCGCGTCTTCGGAGATGCATGACTTGACGGAGTGGGGCGCGGAATTATGCACGGGGTTATTTGAACACGGGTACACTATGACACGTTTTATACATATCCCAAGTGGTAACTTGTTACCTTTTGCGAGTCCGAAGTTTTGTTTCGCAACTGTTTTGTCCGAATTTTCATACGATAGAGATGCATATTGTCTGAAAATCATTTTTAAAGGGATTCCTACAGAATCTATAGGGTTAAGTACTTAGCTTTGTTTTATAAACCCTAAAAAGTTCATCAGTTTCAGCAAGAACAACAAATTTCTAACTAATGAAAAATCGGATAAATTATATAGTTGGAAACGAAAATTCAGACTTGCAAATGCCGTACTTTGTCGTGCCTTGTCCATAGCTGTGTAAGAAAGAAAAGAATATCCCTTTTTGATTTTCTGTTTAAGGTTTGTAACATTGCTTTTATTGCATTGCAATGAGTGTATTTACGGTAATTGCTGTTGCAGTTATGTTTATAAAGTGAGTAATTGCGACTGTCTAATGTTTATGAACGACATAAAGTGAAATATCACGTTACGTGCATGTTGAGTCTGTATGTTCTAAGGGAAATAAATTAGATTGAGTGTTAGCTTTAGGGCCCTGAATGAAGGTACGAGTAGAAGGATGTGGAGGAGGGAGGAGGAGGGATTGTTCATAAATAAAAAGGAAATGAATTAACTTTAGCTAGGTTAATTTTCGTCAATATATTGTGAACACTACAAATCTAGATAGTGTAATGTTATTACCATAGATGATTTATACAAATTTTCACGTTCAAAGTCGAGTATAAAGGTATACACTTTTGCACCTTAATCCAACGATTAAAGGCGCATAAATGTATACACATCTTTGAACTCGACTGTACCTAACAAGAAACTTATACCGCGGATTGAAAAAAGTCCTTCCGAGATCATCTGACGGAACTTACTCGAACAATGCGGCCGGCAAAGAGAGCAAGTTTTCTCATTATTATAAGAGCTAAGTATTTGTGTAAAACGGAGGTTGGCACTGCGATCACCCGACGCCAACTTTATAATTGCCTTGACGGTTGTAATGGAAAGTTGATGAAAGCTGCCTGCAACGCCCCCCCCTCCCGCGCTTCAAACTTACGGCTTCGTCTTGCTTCATTCTCCGGGAACATGGAATAATATTAAAACTTTATTTTTTATTACGCTGTCGCTGAAAATGTTTAGGAAGTCGAGCTAGGACAGCGTTTACAACTAAACCAGTTGACGGAAGTGGGTGACGCACAGAGTGGTATTGACGTTTTCCTATGTAGTTTGCATAGCTTTTTAAACGACTTCCCAAAAAAAGAGTGTAATGTTTTCAGAGTTCATGTATGTATGTATCTACGATTCTTTATTCCACCATAACTTCTAAACGCCTTAACCGATTTAAATACGTTTGGTTTCGTTAGAGTCCTTTCACCATCCTGAGTGACATAGGGTACATAAACTGTTAAAATTGAAATAAGAACAATGGCAAAATGTCAATTATTCATGTCAACGAAACAAAATGTCTTCTAATTATTACAATATAGATATCATTTGAAAGGTCTTAATGTGACCATCTCAAATATATAAGAATATAGTAGCATTCATAAACGGGTTTTATAACAAAATCAAAAAATGTAGTCGGATTTTTAAAGCTTGCTTTTCATTTAGTTATTGAGTTCTGTGACTTCGTCCGTTTGGCTGCCATAGCTGTATATTAAAGCAACTGAAGGCTAGTATAAAATAACGCTTACCCAACGTTATTGCAAATTAAAACAAACATATCTTTGCAAAAGGGGCTTAAAGGGGTCCAAAGTATCAATATTAAGGCAGTGAATTAATCTTCGATAATTTATGAGCATTGGACTCTTGCTGCAAGCTAGAAATATAATACCAAGTCTCAGAAAAGAGCATATTAGAACAATGAAGACTTACCCATGGTGTCTTGCCGCATGCCGACGGCGCTCATGTTGGCCCCGTGGCCCATGGAGAAGCCCTGCGCCATGGGGTAGGAGCCGCCCCCCATCTGCGACAGCGAGAAGATGTCCTTCTGCAGCTCCTCGTAGCTGCCGTGGTGCTGGGGAGAGAACTGCAAGTTAATTGAGAGATATCTTTCAATAACATTCCTATGAAAAATGGTTGAATTACAAAATTTTATGGTAGTAGAGTGTAATCAAATTAGGGCAAACTGAATTATAATTGGTTTATTTTGAGATACGACGTTTTATTCTATTCTTGAAAGTACTGAGTATATAAATAAATAATAATAAATAAGTAAATATAAGGGACCCACAAATTGACTTGGAGCGGAACAGAGTCACTTCTTCTCACTGGCGTGAATTCACCTCATCCCAAATAAAGCGCTGACTGGACTTATACTATGCGTACTAGATAACGATAAAAGTACTTTTGGACCGTTTTCAAAAACATTGTACATAGTTAAGGACAGTTAAAGCCTCAATTAAAATTCTTAACTTTTTTCCATTTCGTAACGAAAATTACTATACTTAAATCATTCGATGGTCAAAATGGCAACTGGCGTATAGGACAATTTTACAGTACAATTTTAGTTGTCCTTTACGCCATTGGCATATTACATACATACATAAATTAAATTGCGCCTGTTTCCTAGAGGGGTAAGTAGGCAGAGACCACTTCTTGGCATATTAACTTCGATTATGGTTAACTTTCGTTACGAAATGGAAAAAAGTTAAGGATTTTAATTGAGACTTTAACTGTTCTTAACTATGTACATTTTACTTGAAAACGGCCCTTTTACATACAGTCGGTGTCAATTTAAATGGACAAAGATGTAAACGGGTACACTACATAATTTCAAATTAATTAAAATCCTTTATTTTCACAATTTAGAATATTAGTATTTAGTATTAATATTTTAATAGAAGACTTTTTTTTACGATCCCTTATAAATTATAATATATCAAATGTAACCTAACCTACATAGAGCAACTAAATTAAACATTGAATATTAAATAGCTTCAGCATAACAGAACTTTCGGAAAAATGAAAATTCGGACAAATTAATATTTAGAAGAAAAAAACTGGATTTCCCGATGTGAACAAATTAGTACTGTTTCACACATGACCTCAAATTTTCATCGAGCATATTTTTATAAAAATAAAGTAGAATGAACAGTTATTTTTACCTAAAATTAATACATACGTAATTATCAAGCGTATAAATCATTAGAAAGACCTCACATGATCTTCAAAAGTACGTCATTATAAAAAAAATGGTCATGGTAATTTGTTTGTTTTGTACATCTTCGCCCATTTCGAGTGTCAGCGACTATAAAGAGAAATAAATACTTAAGTAGTGATGTCTTACATCCTAAGAAAACCGCTAACAATCGATGAAAAATCTTCAACACTAGAAATTTCTACGCTCCGGTTTTATCGGTAATTTTTCAGCAGCGCGGTAATCGTGCGCATTAACAGCGGTTGTTTACCGCGGGGTCTCTCGCCGCTAATGGCCAATTGGACACAATCAGGTTAGTCGCGCGTAAACATTTTAATTCGCATACTTATTTATTTTAATTTAGTTGCGGTGCTTCGCGTGGCGCTCTGTCTAACTAGATTTATATCCCGACCTCGACACAAATAAAATAATGAAATGAATCAACCTGTATTCTGTTTTTAGGGTTCCGTACCCCAAAAGGAAAATACGGAACCCTTATAGGATCACTTTTTTTGCCCGTCTGTCCGTCTGTCTGTCTGTCTGTGGAGTTATCGAGTTGAAATTAAAACCATATACTTCGGTGTATAGTTCCTTGCAGCTGTGAAAAAATCAAACTTCTACAATAACGTGAAAAAAAGATACGGCCGTTTATGCCGCAAAAACGTGTATTTCGACACTCTCGAGGGAATCAAAATGTAGGTGTAGGGTATTTCCCGTTGACGTAGAACTATGAAATTTGGTAAGTAACACTGTCTTTTACTACAAATCTAGGGAAAAATCTGAAATTTGTACATTTTTAATTAAATCACAAAAAAACAGGGTCTTTATGCAAGGAACGGCGGTCCAAAATTTGAATTGAGTTAACGTGTAGTGCGGAACCCTCGGTGTAGTTGGTGTTTGGTTAAAAGCTGTAGCCATAGTAGTAATTTTTTTAAGTCCTCGTACGAATTTTAATCGACATGTATTTGAATGTTCTCATTGTACTCTACAATACTACTACTACTACACTGTTACACTGTGTGTATTGCGTGTGTATTCCATTAGTTGTCAGTTCTTAAATTTTAACACTTTACTGGATTTGTATTTTACTCTAATTTGATTGGTATTTTACTTCAATTTGATTGACATGAAAAAATATTCTTTAGTTTAAAAGGTTTTCTTGAAATAATTACTTGTGAGTCTATCCTTATCATAGCGCTACACCCTGTTGTTGTAGGTACCTTTTTAATACTTCTAGTCTAATAAATGAAAAGCAAGCTTTAAAACCCGACAGCATTTTTTATACTTATATGGTCGTCGATATTATGTTAATATTTGACATTTTGTCATTGTCGTTATTTCAATTTTAACAGTTTATGTATTATATATCACCCGGGATGGTGAAAGGATTCTAACAATACCACACACATCTAAATTGGTTTAGGCGTTTAGAAGTTATGATGGAATAAAGAATCGCACATAGGTACAGTCTGCCTTATAAGAAGCTGCACACTTTTGTACCTTGTCGCTTTAACGCCTTTGACAGATTAGTGCAGCAGCAGTTCAAACATGAGGTTAAAGTGACAAAAGACTAAAGTGTGCAGCTTCTTATAAGGCCGACCTTATATGTATACATATGAACACTGAAAACATTACACTCCTTTTTTTGGGGAGTCATGTAATAACATCTAAATATATCATTGTGAGCGCTCTTTTCATTCAATAACCAATAAATACCTACCTATCTATTAGTAAAAAAAACTGATTTACTTCAAACTGCATGACGGTAACCTTGTTTCAAATGATTGTTGTTTTTTTGTTATTATGTTGTGTCTGTAAATACTGCTGTTCGTGACAGTTTGTTTTCATTGTTTCAATTATTCCGCCGGTTAGAGATTCATAGCTAATCAGCAAACGTAAAGAAAACTAAACTATTTTTCCTGTTAACTTAACAAACTCTGTCCTGGGGGGTTATTATGACAATAGCTATGCAGGTCAGTTTACGCTGAGAGAAAAGGACAGAACTATGGTAGTTATATAGCTCTGTCCCTTTCTCTCACAGTAAACTGAACGGCATAGTTATGTCATAATAACCCCCTGAATAGCGAAAGTGTGTATATTGACGATTCCATCGCATAGTTGCATTGCACGCATAATAGGGAAAATATTAATAAAAACAACGTTACTATATACAGTATTAAATAATCTTGATGAATCGGTATATATTATACTTCTTATCATCGCCCAAACTAATTTAAAGTCAGATGATGCAGATTTTTGGTTCAGGCCGCAATGGACGACACGGCTGTAGCTAACTATTTTGCACCATTACCAAGTTTTATCCTTTGCAGCGAATCACCTAACAATAGCGTAATCCTGAAGCTTCGTTCAGGCGTTATTTGTCCGGCGAGGCCCAATCAAGCCCAAAACAATGCACATTGCATTCGGAGTGCAATCGTCCTCATTACTATGCAGCGCTAATCAGTCGCGCTGATTACGTGATAACTCGATTGCGCGGCCCGCGGTCATACGCGAAAATATGCAATTGCCGGCCTGAGGCGCCGTCGCTACAGCTGGAAATATTACTGTACGGCGCAAATCTGTGCTTGCGAAAAACCTTAGTGATCGTTTAAATGGGTTTTGAAATTTGTTTGTATGAGCAAATTCGAGTTGTGAATTAGGAACAATTTGTTCTGAATAGCTAATATCTATTATACTAATATTATAAAAGCGAAAGTTTGTGTGTGTGTTAGTTTGTTACTCCTTTACGCAGCAATGGCTGGGCGGATTTGGATGAAATTTGAAATGGAGGTAGCTTAAACCCTAACACATAGGCTACTTTTCATCCCGGAAGTTCCAGAGGGAATAACCATAATCGAGATCTACGCGGAAAAAGTCGCGGGTCGAAGCTAGTTAGGAATAAACAATCGTCACTTAGGCCCGCTTGCACATAAATTTAACCCTAGGTTAACACTAAGTTTAATTATTAAAGAATGTCTAATTCATATAAAAACTGACAATTTTAACAAATTAACCTGTTAACCTGGGGTTAACCTAGGGTTAACATTTACGTGCAAGTGGGCCTAAAGGAATTAATGTTAAGAGCTCCAGTAGTTCCTGCTGCGCGTATTAGGCCCGCTTGCACGTAAATTTAACCCTAGGTTAACCCTGGGGTTAACGTTTACTCGCAAGCGGCCCTTAGAGTATTAAATAAATCCATTTATCATTAGACCAGAAATTATCCATGATTAGTTACATTTATTGACTGTGTGAAATTCGTTTTGTAAATATTGCATCACACTTAAATTACAAATATATAGGTAAGTCCGAGATAAAAAAAACTCGCACGCAGGCATAAATGGATACCTGGTTTTTCACGTCGTAAGCTTTTATATTTTTTTTCAGATCGTCGTGTTCCTAATAAATTTGGTCATGTATGTTTTTACTCGTATGTACATTATGTAAACACATTATTGTTAAACAGACATAAAAAATAAAAACAAAGTTATCACAAAATAGACATGTACGAAAGTGAACTTATCCCTTTCATGATTTCTTCTACTTAGTTCATTTTCAAGCGATTGCAAAACAGTAATAAGCAACGAATCGTCATTATCCTGATTGGTTACGTTAGGTTATGTTGGTTATAGGAAGATGATGATTTGGGAATATGACCATTATGTATGACCGATAATAATTGAGAAGATGCGGCGTCGGGAACAAATCCCTCTACGAGTTACGAGTTACGACTAGCCAGTGGTGTCAAGCTTTCTAACTCCAAGCTTTACCTCTATGAATTTTGCAATTATACTTCTAGACATTTAATAAATTTTCAGTAAATTAGGTTGTAAACAAAAAATATTTAAGTAAAAAGTAAAGTAACATTACTAATACAAAAAATAAACATTATAAAGAACCTAACCTACGGTTCCGCTGGCAGCGCGGCAGGGTTGAAAGTACCGGTGGTTAGGGCTGCAGAGAAACCTCACAATACTCGTACGTACCTCGTCAAGGAGTAGGTACTACTTATTAAATTATAATAGTAACATTTTAATGCCCCTGAAAAAAAAAACCCAAATCGCCTCAAGACCAAAAAAAATTAGTACAACTCATGCAAAGCTTAAAGTTCCGGGCCTGTTGGTGCTTACCTGCGGATACCGGTTGATGGTGTTCGGGTGCGGGTACGGCTGGTACCCGCGGTACCCTTGGATGTTCCGCATCATGCCGTTGCAGCCCGGCAGCACGGCCGGCGCCAGGGCCTTCTGCAGCTGCTTCTCCTGCTTGCGGTACTTCGCGCGCCGGTTTTGAAACCACACCTGGGAAAAGGCAAATATTTGAAAAAAAGCGTAGGTAGGGTGGGTCGTGATCCGTCGACCCACTACTTCTACCCACTGCTTTTTTCGACGGATGTTAACTTGTAAATATTTTTTTCTTTGACAAAATAGATCATCCTACGTTCATAGGATTTATACTTGCAGCTCCTTAAATATTATGTATGGAACACGCTGTATTTGTATATGGTCACACGTATATGCAGATTAATATCTGTTACATTTCGAAGTTACCTACGATATTAACCAGTATAGATTAAAAGTTGTAACGGGCTAGTTTTCCGGAACTCAACGATTTAATTAACATTATTTTACGTCAAGGCTTGACGAAAACTTTCTCGATTACATTTTAATTCGAAGTCCATTTAACAAAATCACTGGAGTTTAAATAATGTCCAAATACAAATTTAATCTCACCTACTTACGTATTTGATTTTAAATATATTACAGTACCCTTAGCATGAGTTACAATTAACGTACTCGCAGACCTCGCAGTATTGTTATAGAGTGTGAGTGACAGAGCATTTGACTCGCTAGCGAGTACGGTAATTGTAACTCATGGTGAGGGTACAGTATGCCAAGGCTATTTGAAATATCTAAGAGTACCTATAGAACTTCGACGGAAAAAAGGTTAAAAACTTCCATTAAATTAATTGAATAAATATTAAAACTTTGAACCCAGTCAGCCAGTTTTACTCACTATTTACCGTAATAAATATCGTTAAACCATGTTAAAATGTTGTTTTAACGCGTTATCACTACATATATAAAACTAAACATTTTCAGTTACTAATTATTATCTTATTGAAATCAATGTATCTTTCACAATTAATAGAATACATACAACATACTTCCCCAATATACACAAAACGATATTAAAACATAAGAGGCTAAACAAAACATAGCAAGCTCCTAATCTCCGTGTTGTCAACAGGAATGAGCGTGCGTCGTTTGATATGGTGATTACAGCTGATTAGAGAGGGGGCCTCCCGGAGGCGGGAGGGCCGCGCCCTCCGTACGCACTCTCCATATAAATAAACCGATACACCCCATACCTAACCCTGGCCAAACCCTCCCGTACATATATACTTGTATTAGTATAGGAACATAAATGGGATATTAGTTTTTCGCTAGCTATCTGCTAGCGGGCGCGTTGTGACGGAAAACGAGGCAATTTCCGACTGGTTTAAATGGCGCGTTTGGGGTTTTTGGTATCGTCAATATATTTTATTGGAAATGTCACATTAATAATGTTGTAATGTAGACAAAAGGATCTCTCGAAGATCATGAAGACGTACTATTCAAAAAACAACGAATTTATGATTTCGAAAACTTAAACCTTTGCTAACTTTTTTCTTTAGCATTTTCGGTAATTATTTTAAGCTTAAGGAAACGCATTAGTTTGATAAGTTCTTATCTAGGTATTTTTGCTACGTTCTGGATTGCTAATAAACGGTCGAGTCATTTCGTGAATGTGTCGCACGCTCGCAACCACCTAACTCTTTATTATATTAGAGACGGTAAAAGTAAACCTATCCTAACCCCATAACCATCAAACTTATACAAAACTGTCGAAATCGACTTTGTGAATTTACAATTTACATGAAACAGCCAGACAATCGAAGGAAAACCGATCTTGTCCGGAACCCTCTGGGACATTGCACAGCTCCTAAAGGATGGGGCAATAATCAGATTTCATGTGCGAGAAATCGTGGGCAAAATGTAGTTTTAAATAAGTATTTAAATTGAAACATTTCTGCGCCCCTAAATGATTTCCGTAATTGAGTTTACGAGCGTGACATGTTCGAGTTTTCGAAAATTGTATTATGGATTAGATTAAATAATTGATGTAATAATGATATCGTATCATTTAGGTATATTAATTTAAGTTACGTGAAAAACTGAGTTAGTTAACATTCGATACGTTTATTGTGTCAAAGTTATTACTTCCATCTTTTCTTTATTTACTAAATGGACACGAAGACATTCTTGGGTATTCAAGACATTATTAGGACTTATAGCTCTTTTAGAGCACCACGTTTACAATACTTTTATATTGTTTGCCAGGCCGCGTAAACACGGACGTTTAATTTCTTCTAAAGTACATAAGTACTAAATTGAAGGATCGGTTTCCATTATTCAGTATCATGATGATCATCATTAACATCACGCCGGCCGAAACGTGTCCACTGCATGACATGAGCCTTTCTATATATTCCTCGTTAATCTAAATTTCTCTATCTATATTTTCTTCTTTGTACGTACTGTTTGTCTCCTTACAGCTTGTTTACCATAATCTACCCCGTGTTTCTGAATTCTAGATATCTTCTAGGAATACTAATAGTAAGTGATTTTATACATCGTATTGCTAGTATGTTACAGTTCGTTTCGCCATTGTTCCGTTGTTGAGTGGTAGGTAGGTTGCGGTTGCAGAAGTTTAGATTTTAATAATTGAAAGTCTAGACCTATTTTACCTTACCGAAGTAAGTTGAGATACGTTGTATGATAAAATACAACCAAAATAACTAACCACACTTACTATGCACCTAACCATTTTATAAAACTATTTTTTTATCTTGTGTAACTTAATATACTGCTTTGTGTTGGTAAATAAAAAAAACAATTATTATTTATTATTATCATAAGGTACTGACTAACGGCCGATTAAGATTTAACAGTCTGTTAAATTGGTTTTTAATATTCGAAACTAACCTATTCGCAATAAAAAGAAGATAAAATAATTAATGAATATTTTTTACCGCTAATAAAAAATAAACCAAAATTTAACACTTAAAACTATGTCTGACTATTGTAAAGTATGGTTAACTATTGCTAAATTTCATCAATGATTAAATAAATAAATAACAAAATAAAATAAATGATTATGAAATACATACTAGAAAAAGATTTAGCCACTATAATAATTAAGATAACTTCCTCATCAATCTAGACAACAAAAGCGGAATTCAGAAACATGGAATAGATTGCGAAAGCTATACAAAGGCAACCAAATATGCAGTACAACAAGGCTGGAAGTAATCACGGAGCACACGAACAGAATATTCCGCATCTTTAAAACAAAGAGGAGTTGGGTCAAATTAGATTGAGACTAATTTGTTTGTTAATGGTACTTTATATGTATACCCGTTATGAGTACACTTTATACGTAAAGTTGCTATATTTATACATAAAAAACACGAAAGATCATGACAATAAAGAACAAGTATTAATAATCTACGAGCTAAAACTTGTTAACCTTTCCGATAAACTCTTTTACGAGTCTCCGAGCGACATTTAAAGGTAGATAAAGCTTAATTCAGTAAAGATCCCTCTCTAAAACATTCGCTCGTCGTATAACAAAGACAGATAGACGGGCATTTTCCTAAGAGCGGCCGAGTTATCCGAAGAAAACGGTCGCCTTTAAACTGAAAAAGCACGGGGATCCAACAAAACATTTTCTTATTTCCAATTGTAGAATTCATTTGAGGGCAGAGACAATGTCGGAGGCGCGCGGGGAGGATGAACGGCTAACTTCGTTACGGATCCATTTGATGGGATTGCAATGCCTCAGGGGCCACCCGCCCCCTCGCGCCGCGCGCCCCTCGCTCGCCCGCCGACGCTGTATTTTTATATCGAAATTTCCTCTAGAAGGAGGGAACTCGACGTCGCTGTCGTCTTTAACGTTTACATTCTTATGTAGCGTCGCCTAAACGTTAATAGCCTCCCACGGAGCGCGTGCACAGCCCACTCACACCCGCGCGCATTACCGTCGGCACTCGCCCTCGCACAGCCGGCACACACGCCGTGTTTCACGTGCTTTTAACGTCGGTAGGTATGTAAAAGTCCCCGATCTAATGTAATTTCGTGGAACCTTTCATTTCCTTAAGTCGAACTTCGTCGTTTATTGTCGTAAAAAGAAAAGCGTCATTTACTGTCTCTTTAAATTGATGCTGAATAAAACATCACATGGCTAGCACACGTCAGCGTAATGGAACACTCTATTGTTAAATAGCGTAAAATTTTCTTCTATACATCAGAATTTATTTTTGTGACTATATAATGCAAAAATTTAAGGAAGTCGCAAGCTATGCGACGCGTCACTTATTCAGGACGGTATAAGTCACGTCCTGAATAAAATATCTAGAGCGACAAATTAGGTGCCCCCGGGACAAATCAATAGCGAGCGCCCTGAGGGATTGAGCAATTTTAAAACTGAGATAAAGATCGCTCGCGAGTCACTGTAAGCATTTCGTATTCATACGGTCGAGGACGACAGATGGCGCTTTAATTCAATCCGCCTCCGGCCTACGCTCCAAATTCTATTATGCGAGTATTCGCGCATCATTGATATTTCGACAATTCTGCCGAAGGACTGCCGCCGCCACAATATTGTGCTTTCTGTTCTCGGGTAATATTTAGTTAGCTTTGCGTGTTTATGCGTCTTTTGGGAATTGTGTATTCTTTTCGGCCGATGTTCCCCGTCGTTATTAACATCAGGTAATTAGGTTGTGCAAGTTTACTCCTAACTACTGTTTAGTACCCACTCTTAATAAATACTAGTTACTGCCGCACTCAGAGACGTCAATTAAGTTTAATACTTGTTAAGTGAAGTGTTGTCTTATTCTATTGCTGTAGCAAAGAAAGTGACAGCATCAACTTCAATCAAGCATTAAATTAAATTGACGTCCCTGATTGTGGTAGCTACAAGACTAAATGAATAATGAATAGTCCACTGACCTGTATCCTGGCCTCGTTCAGCTTCGTGGTCCGCGCCAGCTCTTCTCTGCAGTAGATGTCTGGGTAGTGTGATTTCGCGAAGGCCGCTTCTAATTCTGCTAATTGTTCCTGTCGGGAGAAAATATTAGGGTGAGATCCGAAACAAAGTTAATTGCTTAAACACTTTTAGGTTATTTATTTTCAATGAGTCAGATTAGTTTATATCAAGTTTTTTAAATTATATACCCTTTGATCCATATTCTAATTTCTTCGTAATCGTGAGTCGTAAGTCAAATCAAGGTGTCAATCAATTAATTGGATATAGCTTAGGTGGTCCGGTGCTATTGGCGCGGCAAGGTGCAAAACTAGGTCGGTAGTTTTCTGCAGCCCAAAGAGGCCGGTCAGAGTGAATGTAAAGGTTGTCTTTCACCGCTGGCATATAATGACATGAGACACGGCGCCGTAACGAGTATCGGCCATGCATACTGCAGCTCAACGGCCAGCGACGAATCCTCACTACGTTGTCACACTGGGCAAGGAGAAGAAACCGTGCGAAACAAGATCTGGTTACAGCACCGATGTGACACAACTAGGCCTCAGTTACCTGCGTAGACTTAAAAAAGGCTGAATCATGAGGCGTTAGTTACCTGTGTGAAGTTGGGGAGTTTAGACACGAGGCCTTGATGGGCAATATTTTAAGTGCTGCAGCCGAAGGATTAGTGGCTGAGTCAATGTATCAGTTGTATAAAGTTACTTGCTGTCGTAGTCGGCGTGTGATTTGCAAGCTGCGAGTCAAAAGAATTAACGGCAAACCAAGTTACCTACCTGTATGACGGTGATCGGCGCGCCGGCGTGGGACGAGAGGTCGTGGTCGGGATCTACAATAAACCCAAGAGTCATCATCATCATCACCTGTGTGAATATGTTCCGATGCCGTCGGCGCGCCGGTTTGGGACGAGAGGTTATGGTGGGAATCTAAAATAAACCAAGAGTCATCATCATCAGTTACCTGTGCGATGGTGGTGCTATCCCATCGGCGCGCCGGCGTCGTACGAGTGGTCGTGGTGGGAATCTACAATAAACCAAGAGTCATCATCATTAGTTACCCGTGTGAAGGTGGTTCGATGCCGTCGGCGCGCCGGTGTGGGACAAGAGGCTGTGATGGGAATCTACAATAAACCAAGAGTCATCATCATTAGTTACCCGTGTGAAGGTGGTTCGATGCCGTCGGCGCGCCGGTGTGGGACAAGAGGCTGTGATGGGAATCTACAATAAACCAAGAGTCATCATCATTAGTTACCCGTGTGAAGGTGGTTCGATGCCGTCGGCGCGCCGGTGTGGGACAAGAGGCTGTGATGGGAATCTACAATAAACCAAGAGTCATCATCATTAGTTACCTGTGCGATGGTGGTGCTATCCCATCGGCGCGCCGGCGTCGTACGAGTGGTCGTGGTGGGAATCTACAATAAACCAAGAGTCATCATCATCAGTTACCTGTGCGATGGTGGTGCTATCCCATCGGCGCGCCGGCGTCGTACGAGTGGTCGTGGTGGGAATCTACAATAAACCAAGAGTCATCATCATTAGTTACCCGTGTGAAGGTGGTTCGATGCCGTCGGCGCGCCGGTGTGGGACAAGAGGCTGTGATGGGAATCTACAATAAACCAAGAGTCATCATCATTAGTTACCCGTGTGAAGGTGGTTCGATGCCGTCGGCGCGCCGGTGTGGGACAAGAGGCTGTGATGGGAATCTACAATAAACCAAGAGTCATCATCATTAGTTACCTGTGCGATGGTGGTGCTATCCCATCGGCGCGCCGGCGTCGTACGAGTGGTCGTGGTGGGAATCTACAATAAACCAAGAGTCATCATCATTAGTTACCTGTGTGAAGGTGGTTCGATGCCGTCGGCGCGCCGGTGTGGGACAAGAGGCTGTGATGGGAATCTACAATAAACCAAGAGTCATCATCATTAGTTACCTGTGCGATGGTGGTGCTATCCCATCGGCGCGCCGGCGTCGTACGAGTGGTCGTGGTGGGAATCTACAATAAACCAAGAGTCATCATCATTAGTTACCTGTGCGATGGTGGTGCTATCCCATCGGCGCGCCGGCGTCGTACGAGTGGTCGTGGTGGGAATCTACAATAAACCAAGAGTCATCATCATTAGTTACCCGTGTGAAGGTGGTTCGATGCCGTCGGCGCGCCGGTGTGGGACAAGAGGCTGTGATGGGAATCTACAATAAACCAAGAGTCATCATCATTAGTTACCTGTGCGATGGTGGTGCTATCCCATCGGCGCGCCGGCGTCGTACGAGTGGTCGTGGTGGGAATCTACAATAAACCAAGAGTCATCATCATTAGTTACCCGTGTGAAGGTGGTTCGATGCCGTCGGCGCGCCGGTGTGGGACAAGAGGCTGTGATGGGAATCTACAATAAACCAAGAGTCATCATCATTAGTTACCCGTGTGAAGGTGGTTCGATGCCGTCGGCGCGCCGGTGTGGGACAAGAGGCTGTGATGGGAATCTACAATAAACCAAGAGTCATCATCATTAGTTACCTGTGTGAAGGTGGTTCGATGCCGTCGGCGCGCCGGTGTGGGACAAGAGGCTGTGATGGGAATCTACAATAAACCAAGAGTCATCATCATTAGTTACCTGTGCGATGGTGGTGCTATCCCATCGGCGCGCCGGCGTCGTACGAGTGGTCGTGGTGGGAATCTACAATAAACCAAGAGTCATCATCATTAGTTACCCGTGTGAAGGTGGTTCGATGCCGTCGGCGCGCCGGTGTGGGACAAGAGGCTGTGATGGGAATCTACAATAAACCAAGAGTCATCATCATTAGTTACCCGTGTGAAGGTGGTTCGATGCCGTCGGCGCGCCGGTGTGGGACAAGAGGCTGTGATGGGAATCTACAATAAACCAAGAGTCATCATCATTAGTTACCCGTGTGAAGGTGGTTCGATGCCGTCGGCGCGCCGGTGTGGGACAAGAGGCTGTGATGGGAATCTACAATAAACCAAGAGTCATCATCATTAGTTACCCGTGTGAAGGTGGTTCGATGCCGTCGGCGCACCGGCGTGGGACGAGAGGTCGTGGTGGGGATCTACAATAAATCAAGAGTCATCATCATCAGTTACCTGTGTGAAGGTGGTCCGATGCCGTCGGCGCGCCGGCGTGGGACAAGAGGCCGTGGTGGGCGTGTGCCCGGCGTGCTGGGGTCCTAGGGCTGGTGACAGTGCTGACGTGGCCCCCGACGTGCCGTTCCCGCCCGGCTCCGGTTTTAACTTTTTGAAAGCGCCTTCAGCTGCAAAAAGTTATGCTAGTTTTTATTGGAGAATATTGAGTCGGTTTCGGCAACATATGATCTTAAATAATCTTTATTGGATGTCAAGTTAGTTGAATTTTGTTTTGGCCGACCATACAACGAAATTTGTTAATGGAATATGAAACTATTGTGAGGGAAATATAGTTAATTTTTTAATTTGATTATTAGTCATAAAAAAAAGAAATTCTCCTTTACTTACTTTGCACTAGATATTTATTTCAATGGAAGTATTGTGTTATCTACTATTTTCAGTACAAGCGACATCAGGAGGGTAAGTATTTCGTTAACATTTTGTTTTATTTCGCTAACATTATACTGGCCGATTATTTCTGGCTTTTTAAAATAATAGTTGAGACAGTTATTGACTTATCTTTGGGTCGAGGTTAAATTCCAGAACCCTAAGTAATATGCAATAATGTGGTGCTATTTTGCAATATTTAAATATACAGCTATTATTTTGTGAACACTCCTTTTTAGGCTTTCATAGTAGTTCTGAAGACCAAGGGAAAAAAGTAAAACTCCTTTTTCTAGAAACATGCCAGACAAGTCCAGGAAACGTTTCTTATTAGCATAGCGGGTCGATGGTTGGCGTAGGTCAAGTGCGGCGGCCGTCGTAATTGTAATACGACTAACTAACGCTGTTAAGTAATGATCCTCCGGCGGATTAGCATAGGCTCCTCGAGGAGTGAAAACATTCCGGTTTAAAGACCCTGGGTTTTAGGCGGTTTATTTTTGCGGGGTCGGGTAACGCTTTGTACTTGGATTTTTTCTGGTCAGCAGTACCGAACACTATATTAAAGCAAATTATAAAGTGCCATTGATTGTTTTGTTTGCCTGAAAAAATACGTATTGTCTTTAGTTTATAAAAACTTGTTATGCCTATTTTTTCTTACCCAAACATTTTTTCGATGACGTAAGTTTGTGATTGTGACCTCTAATTAGTATTTTTCCATAAATGTGTCGCGTTTTGCTAGAAGGCAAATCTATGAATTCATCGTGGTTAATATTGCCCTGAAGTTTTAGCAACCGAGCTTGCATTTAAGTCCTACCTGCCCCCTATTTCACCTACTTGACAATGACAGGTGACAAGTGACATTTCACTGTACAAGGCGCAGCTTACATGAAACTCAGTCATGTATCAGCGTGTTAACTTTGCAATGTATACCGAATTGTCACCTGTCACATGTCATTGTCAATGTGATATAGGGGGCAGATCGTGTTCAATTTTCACATTTTTTTGTTTCTACAAACCTTTTATATAGAATCATAATCTAAATAGGGTACTTGATACTTTTAAACCCCCCAGCATTATGACAGATTACTTAAATGCCATTTTTGCCAAATATAGTGCGCTCATTAGCCGTCGTTCTAAATTTTAACATAAAAATACTGGGCACGTGAAGATAATCATTCATTTCATTGCAGTAGCTAACCTTGCAAAGATATCTTGATCGAAAAATTGGATAGTAAGTGTCTTATTTGTTTTCGATTGACGATATTTTATCTTTATAAAACGCCCCGCGGCATGTCTGATTTTGCCTCTCTTAATTCTGTAGCCACATGCCACCCAACTTCAAACGTTAGCTAAACGTTTCCTGAAAAATTCGCATATTGGCGCCATAATCGGTTTAGCTTCGGTTTCTCTGAGCTTCAAATTAAGGGGGGAAATTTTAAAAGCGCCGTTGGAGGTCGGTTTGGCAAGTATTCATGCATTCCCTTTGACGGTGTCCCAGCTACTTACTAATTAACGTGGAGCTAAGTGTTTGCGTCCGCGGTAAACGGGCCTTTTAACGTTTTAAAGGCCTTTTTTATCCGGTTCTATGTTTTAGGGGCTTTGACGCCGAATCGCGGTGTCGTTTTTGCGTGAATTTTTCCATTAGACATTTTTAGATTTTATTTTGTGCTGGTGTTTTCATTTATGTGGACGACGAGATGCGATGTATAAAAATTCGATGAATATATTTACCAAGCTATATCTACTCTAATATTCATCGTTCTCTTATCACATTGTAATGTATCAGTACGTGGAAGACCGAGTGTCGCTCGGGTTGAAAACGATTCTTTCCGAAGATGACAAGTAGCTAGATCGATTTTTCGCCCCCGCAAGCCTATAGGGTTCGAACCGTTTTCGAGAAGATTACAAATAAATATATACAAATATTGCTCATTTAATAGCTAAGGATTGTGTGCACTTTACTCATCCCAAATTGATAGCCTACATACCAATATGACCAAAAATAAATTCTACATTAAAATCTCTAATGACACCACCCTATAAACTTGCAACAGCATTTGAGCGAGGGTGACCAAGTCAAGAGTATTTATTGTGCACAAAATAGAGACATTTGTTCGGAGGCGTAACAGAGATTCAATGTAACATGTCATTAGGGGACGTAATCCCTAATTATGACGATTGACATGAAAGCGCCATCTGTGGCGAGAGAGGCGTCGGGTGGCTAAACACCGGCTTTGCTGTAAATTGAGCTGGTTTCTGATGCTGGTGCAAATTGTTTTGTTTTTGCTTGTCGCATGTGTCGTGTAATCGTGTTTTTTTTTGTTTTTGCTACTGTGAGAATATACAAAATATAGAACGCTGATGTCGAACCCAGCAAACATTCTAAGTGCTTTTTCCCAGGCTCTAGAATATATTACTAATTTAGGTAAAAATTACATCATATGCACCACATAAATTCACATATCGTACATATATACTTCCGGGTAAAAATATAGAGCCTTTAAAACGTAAATTTCCCTTAACCAATACACGATAAAGTCAGAAACTTAAAGGTTGAGAATGAGCAAAATATAAGGTAAAATTAACTTCGACACTTGACCAATAGTTAATATATACTTCTAGGTGCATAATAGGTGTATATGCGACGTATTTTTTTCTTTCACTGGGGACCTTTAGGTCAACGATTTAAGTAGCTTTTGCTACCAATTTCGTAGTAAATATTACCTTCCATAGATACCAACTTGAGACTAACAAGTTATAAACACTTGTAAGGTATTAAAAATACCATAAGGTTTCATCTACATAACCTAATAGTCAAATTACATATATAATTACGTAAAATTGACTTAAATACCAGTACGTCGTATTTTTAGGTAAATTTTAACTTCTTGGTCGAGCCGACATTTTGTTTTGTTATAATTAGGACGTGTTATTGCAAATTGCAAAATTTAGGTAAATTGTAATAGCTATAACAATAAAATCTAATGGTACTTTTATTGTCATTTACATGAAAAAAAATATAAAATCAATTTATTATATTTACAAACACCGAACACAAATTTACGAACCCCAATTACAAGCAATATATACTACTTATGAGCTTAAAAAAAAGTAATACTTAAGTATTTCGAAAGCCCATCAGTAGTTTTGAATAAAAACCTAACATACTGCACGAGAAAATTTTCAGCGCACAATATTTTATCGTATAATTCCTGCGTAATCGACCTAAATATTTATTTTACGCCAAGTAATGGCCGCCATTCTCGTTGCAAAACTTAAGATTGATTTTTAGTTAGACATTTTGTTTGTAAGCGAAAAGATAATACTCTCGTAATATATTTGTCTCTTTCTCTGCATGATATCTCATAAAAAATAACCTTTCTGGGTAAATAAATGGTAAAAAACACGTTGAAATCATGTTGAGAAATGGTAAGTTTTACCAATTTTGTACATTGCAACCACATGACACGTCGTGGCGACGTTGAATCCACGTCGCAAACATTACCTATGTAGTAACCATTAGGTCGCAATTACTAAATTTACGTGGAATCGACGTAGCCGGCACGTGCTTTTTTTCCCCACTTTGGTGGATTCCACGTGGATTCCACGTCGATTCGAGGTAACTCATTTTGGTCACTGTCAGATTTGCGACCTATAATAGGTGGTTTTATCGTTATTTTTACCAAAAATGTTTGCTGGGAATGGCTCGTTAACACGAAACAAAAGACGGCGAATTAACTTATAACGTCAAAGATTCGGATTTTAATGTCGTCTGTACCTACATACCTATTTATGAATCTAATAAATATTTGCAAGTCTGAATAACAGATCCAAACATATTAAAATTATTCAGCCAAGACGAGTTTATATTTATTCATTTTAACTTCATTGCATAATTATAATGACATGTATTGTGTAATGAAGGTTTTAATTCCTTTCAGTTACAGGATAAAAGCTTGTAAGTTACACAAAAAAACACCTTTACGTCTCTTCAAAGTGTCGAACTCCAACAAAACTTCGAGGGTCATCAAAAAAATTCACATTTGCAGTAATTTCCGCTCAAAATGACGCGCAATCAAAATACAATCGAAGTATAGCAATGGGGCTCCCTCGGCCGCCCGGGAGCACCCCGGAGCCCCCACGGCACCCCGGGGCCCCGGCGCCGGCGCAGCGGGCCCATATGTTATCACTCGCTAATAGATTTGTAATCGGGCCGCAAACCCTTGATTGAGATATCTGTGATCATAGGGTTTTAGTAACTAATCTTTAACAGATTCATAACTGGCATAACTTTTTTTGTCATAATCATCATTTGGCATAGAGTATTTTTTCTGAAACCGTATACTTTTCAGGATTGTTATGAAATAAACTTAACATAATGGGTTATATGCTATGATATTTTAAATAATCCTGAAAAGTATACGGTTTCAGAAAAAAGACTGTATGCCAAATGATGATTATGCCAAAAAAAGATATACCTGATGAAGGGAACCCGATGAAAAGGAGCTGCGTATATAGGTAGATGACTGTGGTAACCGTGCATAGTAAATCAATAAAATAATGTTACAAATATTAACCTGATATGCATTAACTATATTTCATTACATTAAGTACCTTACCTTTGCTCTAAACTTAATTTTAGCATAAATAAAATAAAAGATACCTGTACAATATCAAAAAGCTTAGAGGATGTACAGAACTTGTGATTGCCAATTAAACATTATAGCTGGTTAATCTAGTGTTTGTTTGTTAGTTGCTTGTATTTTTTATTTACTTATTTTGTAGTCGTTATATTTGCAGCAAGGCCAAATAAAAATGAAATTATGCAATATCATAAATAAAAAATAGATAACTCGCTTTGTATTTAGAGCTATAATTCCTCGATAATTACAATTTTCATTTATCTAAGGGCAAGGAAGTGACCCGACAAGATAAAAAAAAAAAACCTAATGAAATAACTAAATGTTATCTAATTGTCACAAATATAATCAATAAAAACATGTTGTCCCGGCACTATTGTACCTACTACAGTACTAGTTTAAAACATAACGCAAAAAATCGGTCTACTTTTTAACCAGCTGATCCGAGGGTGATGATAATTACAATAGGTTTAGTGGATAAGCCCGGTGTCGGGACAGGGTTCGGTGCTCGCGGACAATCGGCCCTCCATTATGTGGAGTGGGCGCTAAGTATGCGATTTATTATGCGCATATTGGTGTGGCTTAGTGGATTTATAGTCACAGTTGAAAAAGGGCTTTTTGAAGAGCTTTGGCTGTACTGCAAAGGGAATGTAGAGTAATGTTATTTTGTGATGGCGTAGTAGTGTTAAATTTGTTTACATGAAAGTTTACTTTTAATTTTAGAAATTGCTTTTACCACACGCATGTCTACACGGTGATTTTGATTTAGTATACAGGAACCATTTTTTTCTTTATCAGTAATCGATGGCAATAACATTTCAATTAGAAGTTTTAAAAACAAACATGATGTTAAGAATCCTTTTTTTATTTAGGATTTAATTTTAAACCGAAATTATTGTCACCCTATGCCTGGTTATACTATACGTCTTAACTGACGTATATGCACCTCAAAAAATGTAGGGTGACCATACAATTAGTGTACATAATGTTTTATCACTTTAGTATTAATTAAATAATTCAGGAATTAATTTATTTATTTAACACGTAGTTAGATTTAATTTTGCCCAGGCAGTAAGATAAATTGGTTCCTATATACTAATTCAAAGTCACCGTGTATAATGAACAATAAACTAATATTATTTGGGTATGAAAGTATAACGAAAGAAATAGGAGTAAATATTATAAATATAGATAAATATCTAGTAATATTCGTTAGAAGAACACAGACGTAAATGTATTATTAATTGCTGATGTTGTAAATACATTATTAATTCACTTTGGATAGAAACAAAAACTTAGGAAAAGTCTACTATGCACCTTATATTCCCACATACGACGTACCTAATGTGGACTAGGTAGTTACATAGTCGTTTTTTATGATTGAGGGGGCAAACACGCCAGTTCAGGTATCGCATTAGGTATACCCCCAGGTAATATAGGTACTTAATCCTGTCTGTTTCTATTTCTCCAATAAAAATCATTTGATTTATTATTACAAATAAGTCAACCCTTTGTGCACGCGCGCCGATGGGGCAGGTGAGGCGCACGCGCCCGCACGCGTCCCGAGTTAGCACCAACTTACAATGTGGCTGTCAAATTAAAGGGGTGATTTGACGGCTGGCGTTTACGCTGCCTATTCTATTGTTGCCATGGCAACCTTTTTTAAAGTACAAATGTTACTTTATTAGCTTACTAGTACGTTTAGTTCAAATCTTGCAACCGCAATATTTTTTCATTTCTTAACCAACTTAAAAAAAAAATGAGGTTCTATGTTTCACTTTACGTTTTTTTTTTAAATGTTTTTTCATCTGTTATTAGAATAGAGAAAGCAGCGGAAATGTCGCAAAAATAATGTATCACATGAATGTCACATTTTTGCGACGACATTGTAATGTTGATGAGATGCTATTTTATTTTGCGGTTTGCGGTTGCCTTAGTTCCTATTGTTTATGAAAATTCGAAAACTATTAAGAGGAGTATAATAATTAGATTACGCAATAAAGTTCTTTATTAGCAAAAATATGTATTCATAAATTACACAATGATTAATTTAAAATATAAAAAACTAATGCAAAACTAACGAAATGTATATCTTAAAATTGCCTATTTTATCGAATGGACTTTATAGTGTGTCCTAATTGAGTGACATGTTTGTCCATGCCCTTTGATAAATACATATAAATTTAAAAAACATGAAGAAAGCGTCAAAGAACTCTTCTGTGCCAAACGCTAATGAAGGGTAACCTTCCACCTTCACTCAAGCGGAACCTTGATGATACTATACGTGTATACTGCCTGTCCTAATTTACGGGGTCCAAACATGGTCCTTGAACGAGATTCAGTAGTCCATAGTAAATGAACAATGGAGAACAGTGTTTTGGACGTTTTAAAGACGAACGGTAAGTACCATGCCCAATGCACATAGCCCAAGTTGGTAGGAAAGTTCCAGGTTAAAGTTAGATAAGGCTAAACATCAACCGCTCAACGGACCCAGATAAATGTGGGAACCACAGAGCGGCTACCTTCAAAGTGGTCTTCAAACTTACCTAAACATAAGAACATTAAGAACGATCTTGAGATCTAATGACCATTCCCAATGTTAAAACCGAAAATAGATTGGGATTTGCTACGTATAAAAATGTGTAACATTTGTACATCAATGAAGAGATATTTATTCCAAATCTGACATACAGATCGTTAAGAACTGGAGAGAGCTATGTTATTAATTTTGGGAAATATGTGTGATGCGTTTAAATCTGGTTTTACAATACTAATTTAGCAAATGACTGTATTAACTTTAATTACTTTTCTACGAGTAACGTAATTTTTTTAATGACCTTTAAATAGCGTCCGTTAATTTATTTATCATGGTTAGTTGTCGTGTAATCGTGGAAGTGATCGGCTATTTGTGTTAAATAAATCGTAAATATCAATTAATTGAATAAGTATGCGGACTTTGAGTTTCTACCTGATGGTTTATGTTACCGGTACGTGTGGTGTGATATTTCTTTGTTTAGCACAAAAACAGTAACTTATTAAGAAGTGTGATGACAAATTAAACTACAAAATCGTCGGTGATACTGAAATACAGCATAACTAACAAATTCAAAATTTACCTTACTGACTTACTTGCTAATGTGCATTTTACATATTATTTAATTTATTCATTACTCGGTACTACAGTATCAACGATGAAATGACCTGTTCAAGTAAAAATTGTCATCTGACCCTCTATTCTACAGGTAAAACTTTATTGCCTTTGAAATGTTACAGTATTGACAACCTTCAGATTGCTCATTTTTACTTAAACAAAAGTCATATATTTTGTTCAAAGTTATCAATATGGATTTACCCTGTAGAATACAGCCCTATAGGTTTTTAGTTTAACCCGGCTGTTTTGAAGTGGTTTTACTGGCTTTTAAAGACTGTACACGATAAAATCTGGCCATGCATGCTCTGGTGGTGTATCTTTGCAATGAATGCATATTTTCAAGCAGTTTTTATTAATAACTTGCATAATTATAATACTATATAATAAAATAAAATCGTATAATAATGTATGAGTATGTGTGAGTTTTCGCCGAATATATTCTATCATACCTTTCATCTCCTGTCCAGCGTTTTTTGACAATCTTCACTCGCTTCCTGCTACAATGTCACAACTGTATTTATATTTTTAAAAGCTGTTTTACGCACATTTAAATGTCGTCTTATCAAAAAAATACTTTTTGAAACTCATTTCTATTAGTAGTAGTCAGGAATACTTTTTACTAAAAGCACTGAAAGTTGTTTTTGTATGGGAGGCATTTATTAGTCAAAAAGTCAAATTCGCCAAAGTTAAAAAACCTCAGAACTATCTGAACCTGAATACAATTAGAAAAGTTAAAATTATTGTGAAAAGATAATGTAATAAGGTATAATTTGGCTTGTATAATTTAAAAATAATAAAATGTTTTTACAGTAGAATTTGGTAAAGACTGTCAGAAGACCGTGGACAAAAAAATAATGGTCTAAGTCACAGACGCTCTAACATTTTATTATGTTTTCACTTCTCATGCTCTTAAAATGTTACTTTAGTCTCTGCACACCGGGACTAAAGTTCCTTTTTTAATCTCTAGGGATTAAATTAAAATTGTTTTAATTTACTTTGGAATCCCCTAAACATCCAATCATGGTGTTTGTGAATGGAGGATTTATTGCTATTTTCAGTCTTTTTGTACAGACCACAGAATAAAGACTAAAGGCATAGAAGCCGTGCAATAAGATGAACGTTGCACTAGCTACTTGTCTCTACTTTATAGATTACATTTTGATAAGAGGAAAAGAAACAAAACCTAGGTGTCTTTTCTTCTTTAATCTGTCATGATCAGAAGGTGAAGAAACGTCAAATCAACGACCGGTCTTCTTTGGCGTTACTTTCTTCCTCACTGGTGCTTAAAGGTCCAAATCACGCCTAATGACGATCTCTTTCCAACTCACTATGAAAACCATAAGTAAAAAGAAGTCAACCATAATGTATTTTCTGTCTATTTGGTACGGTTTCTATGCCTCTAGTTTTTATTCTGTGGTGTAGACAATTTTTAGCGCGTGGAAATAACCTCAAAATGACAACTGTGAATAAATATAAAATAAAAATGATTTAATTTCGTGAAACACGATTAATGATTACGAATATGAATATATTTAATTATATTAAGGATAAAGTCATTTTATTATGCTTGCTCCAATTAGTTTTAAAATAGTTTTCAAGTTTGAACCTGTTGGCTAAATATGCAAGCATTTAAAGCGGCACTTCACAAAAAAAATACAAAAGAAAAGAAAAAAATCGCGGAACTGTAAGAAACTTTCTTATAATCAATTTTATAAAAATGTGTATAGAACTTCGTCAGTGCTGGATTGAGCAAGCACGGGGTCCGTAGCAAATTCTATAAAGAGACCCCTGGGTTTGTTTTAGGTTACAGGTTGTGGCGGGCTTTTTTCCGCAACTGAGCGACTTAGATATGCACCTATTTTGCGTGGGTGTTTGTTTTAGGTTATTCTGGTGGAGAATATCGACTGGATTATTCATCTTATCGTCAACCCTGATGCATAATAATATGAGTACAGGCATACGCGTACTGATGTAAGTACTAGCATTTTAGAGTTTAGACGTGGATGCGCGGGGCCCGTAGCAATTGCTACTCTTGCTAGGTACGTGGCTAATCCCGCACTGAATGTTTTTTTTTTCCTCGCATTCAAAGTGAAAAGTAGAGTGTTTAACGCGAGACTAAACAACCATAATGACACTCGAACTATAGCCACTCTCGCTCGCTGGCTCGCTCGCGTGGCTAAACATCTCGTGTCATTATGGCTTGTTTTAGTCCCTCGTTGAACAATCTACTATTGTATTTTTATTATGTAGTTTCATAACCACTGACTATTACAAAAAAGTGCGGCTTGAAAATTAGAATTAATTAAAAAAATACACTAGAGCATGCATGGCCGGATTTTGTCGTGTACAGTCTTTAATTAATCAGTTACTTTATTTTATTTCTTTTAGTATATTTGGTGCCTCCAACTAAGACAGCTGGATTATTTGGGGCGTTGCTTGGGGATAGTGATAATAACAACAATAATTACAACAACAGAGGATCCAACACCGGCATACCACTTATCTCTTCGTTAGGCCTTGGTTTGAATAACAGAGGAGAAAATAATCAACCAAATACCAATTACAACCAATATACAAACAACAATGCAAATAGAGGTTTACTCTCACCTTTATTTCAAGGAGTAAATCAAAATTATGACAGACCAAATGCAAATAACTTTAACAATAACAATCAGCTACCGAATACAGAGCAACAAAATGCCAATTATAACGACAATGAAATAAAGACGCAAATGAACGACGCTGAAAAACTTCTAGAAAGGTTAAAAGAAATGAATAGATTAAAAGAACAAAATAGATTTGAAGAAACAAATAACCGATTTCCGAATACTGCCCAAAACACTGCCAATAACAATGTTAGTGACTTAAAGAGACAGATGCAAGAAGTTCAGAAACGTCTAGAAAGGTTGCAAGAATTGAATAAATTAAAAGAACAAAAGAGGTTGGAAGAAATGAATAACAATCAAGGGCAAAGAGCTACTGAGGGTAAGGTTCCTGAAGTCTCGAACAATAATGAGATTGTGGAAGATATTGTTAAGGTTGGAGGTGAGTTGAAAGCATTTACTAAGAAGAAGTTTTTCTTCATCGCGCAGACGGTTGTACCGCAGGACGAGGCCGTGAAATATAATCAAACAGTGTATTATGTGGACTGAGGATTGTTATATTTAGGTGTATAGGAATGACTTTATATCCATTGCTGTGAGTGATTTGGTGTTTAAGGGTTTTTATTTGTTCACACTGGTTTTGCTTTTTTGTTGATGATTTATCTAAAAGTTTCCAAAAATTCAATAGATAATTGTCGATTCGGCTTGAACATGATATTTTTAATAATAGCAATTTGACTTGAGTTTAATTTTGGTTCAATCCAATAGGTGTGAGTCTGAGTTGTAGAACAAAAAACTTTATATTATATTGTTTCTGTTTTACTTTAAATTCTTACTTGTAGTTATTCGTATTATTACATTTAAACATATTTAGTTATTTTTAAAGCTTTAATTTATTAAATGATTAACTTAAAAAACAAAACTTATTGTAAAAATCTGTCGATGAGCCTTCCGCAAAATGATTTTTGAATTATTGTACTAGGTTATCAGAACCCTGACCTGAGTTATGATAAAAGAATGAACCAACTTTTCAATTTCGTTCCTTTTTCCAAGACCCCATAAACTCTAACAATAAAAGTTTGAAAACCTTCGTATTTAGTGTAACCCGGCCGGTGCAGCAGGCAGGCACGTCCTCTTCCATTGTTACTGCTGTCTACGTGCCGCCTGTTGTACGCTACTTGCCAGACCTGCCGGGAATTTGTTATTCGCCCACCATTTTCTTAGATTAGAATGGATTGACGAATAAAGTGGGAATAGTTTTTGGTTTGCGGAAGTTTTAGACATTGTATGTCATTTTATGTAACTGTGTAACTGTGAAATGTGTTGTGTGACATTGCACGCTTTCGTTAGAGGGTAAGACCACCGGTGAAATGACTAAAAGAAGCATTGCATTGTAGTCCTCTCTATTTAGTGCTGAGAGTGCAAATTTCTGTGGGGTTTACAGCAGTCACAGAAGGTCACAGTCTATCATTTACCTACTATCAAGTGGCCTGTGTGTTGTTAATATCATAAAAAGTAGGGAAGCAATACTAAAAAAAATGTTATTGGTTAGTCACAATCATATACGTTTAAGTGATCTATATATATAAAAGGCAAAACTGACTGACTGACATATCAACGCACAGCCGAAACTACTGTACCTAGAAACTTGAAATTTGGTACATGGGTTCCTTTCATGATGTAAGTGAGCACTAAGAAAGGATTTTCCGAAAATCGACCCCCAACGGGAAGAAATGGGGGGGAGTAGCGGGAAACTAATTCTACGTGTATGAAGTCGCGGGCGTTCTCTAGTACAGAATAAAGTGGACATAACTGTTAATCATTTTTACGCACTTCTGCTCGATGAACAAAGAAGATGAGGATGTTTCAGTAATACGATTGATTGATCGATTATTTACTCAAGGTACCTAAATTTTTTATATTAATCGACTTAAGAAAAACCTTCGATCCTAACTATTATAGCATGAATTGGACGGATGAGTTGCGCATGGCGCCGTTATCTATATTAGACTTCAATATAAAATTACAAATCAATGTTGTACCTATTCAGTTTCTCCTATTCTGTTTAGTTATATGTATTATCATGTGATCATAAGTAATGAAATGAACATATGTAAGTACCTACCTATTTATTGAAACCTTCCAAAATGTATAAAACTGGGTTACTACTTCTTGGATCTACTGATACTCGACGTGTCGAGGCACTTAATTGTGGCTCGACATTTGCTGAGTATTAGATACGATTTTTTTCATGCATCGCCTGTTTACTGTATGGTTTATGACCTTAAAGTAATGTTTTATACAATATAATAAAGAACAAATAGTTCTTTTTTATGTTTATTATTATTAAACGATTCACTTTGACATTATTGTAATAAAAAACAAAGGGGTATAGTACATATCTTTTTAATGGCGTTACTTTTTAAAATATCTTTTAAATTGGTTTGGCATCGGAATTAACTTAAAAAAATATGATATGCAAAAAGAAAACAAATTTAAATTATTAAAATCCACTTAAATACGAGTCATTTATGATTTCAAAGTAAAACGATTAATAATCTGAACCCATCGTCGATACCGGTCAAAGCTTCAATACATCTTAATTGCGAACCGAAATATATAAAGACGTCAACGTTGAAATGTATCGCACATTAATTGCACACAAGTCGAGAGGGGGTTGAAAACTCCCCCCACGGGAGGGGGTGGGGGTGGTCGTTAGTGACGACATTTTGTATTCATGACGTCACCCGGCCCGATTGTTTGCTGTATTACTCTAATTGGGATTGTAATTACTCGCACGTATAGTACTGGCTATAGGTCGCCTTGGTTCTACGCGTATACCTGAAACTAGGTATTACGCAATTAGCATATGTACAGTCACCAGTAATATTATATTATCCAACATTGGGAGCAAAAATATCTGACACGTCTAAGAGAGAGGTTTATGAGCGTGTCAGATATTATTGCGCCCATTGTTGGATGAATATATTATTGCTGATGTCTGTACATAATTCGTGTACCTAATATTTTACGTCAATTTACATTCGAATCCACGATCTTGTTTAATTGAATGAATCAGAAGTAATGTATGTATTAGGTCCTTATATATGAAATTGGCAATTTATTTGGCAGAAATATACCCATAATATACCCATTTTTCGAGCTTTTTCACCTTTGCAATTTGTTTCAGGTGAATTAAAACTGTTTTATCACTCACACCGAAGCCTGCCGCTCACTCTGACGTAGTTTGCGATGGATCCGTTTCAACAATCACTTTTAATTCTTCGTTATTAACTTGGGTCTCCGGCCGTCCACGGTGCTTGATTTGTTGGTCAAAATTTCCAGAACGAAAACGTTGGAACCAAAAACGTACCGTGTTTTCTTCCACATACACATCATTAAGCCTTTGAGCCGTTTCTGCAGCACTGGTGCCACGGTGGAACACGTATTCGTAAATAACGCGATATTTTAAGTTCTCCATATTGTGAACAGAATGTCCAGGAAAAAACAAATGACGCGCGATTCGAAGCACAAAATATACATGAGCTAAAAGTTTATATAAATTTGAATTTAGAATTCTTAGCCATAGACCAGATGTTTTGAACCAAATTGGCCAGCCAGTTCAACAAAACGCCAATTTCATATGTAAGAACCCAATAATCAAGATAAATGAATAAATATGCATTCAGGAAAACGAAATTTGTTAACTAAGAAATCTCAGAAATTTTATTAAAAAATGAATTTAAGTACGCTTCCATATCACTGTTCAACAATCGCTTTATCATCGTACGGCTTGCATGTGTGCGTGCGTGCCTTGACCGAACGTCCCGAGAGCCACCACAAGCAGACGCATCAGGACGGACCAAGCCGGTTTAGTCGGCCCACGCCGTCGCCGCGTTTGGTTTTATGCGTATTAAGTATCGAGCGCATCGACGCAACCCTAGCCCCCGAACGGCAATAGCTAACAGGAACCCCTACAGGGCCGGAGCCAAACTAATTTTATTTATACTATGCCTATACCTACTCAGTCATGGTTAGGTCAGCCTGTTTGAGAGAGGAAATCTTGTGGGTGCCTAAAAAATATCTAAACAATTTAGGTTAGGTTAAGTTAGGTTAGTATTAGGAATCCTTGTGTGAGCCTAAGAAAAAATCTAAAAAACTTAGGTTTTTTTGGAACTTTGCCAACTATTAGTTATGTTTGCCCTTGGCTGTGAAAGTGATCAATTTCAGGCGTGAGCGCCACGACCGACGACGCCATCTTGCCACATCCGCATCTACGCCAACAAATTGATGAAACTTGTAACTCCGACACCAGTCTCGTAGTGAAAGTTGAATATTTTGTTTGTTATTGATGAAGATCAATGGCAGGTAGGTACATGTTTTTATTGTTGTTCTTTATGGCATAATAATTTAATTGCATATTACCATCACCAAACCACCATCTTATCCTTCAACCTACCACCAAGCAGCAGTGTTTGCGTTGTTGTGTTCCAGTGTAGGGATAAGGATAAGATATCTAGTGAAATTCCATCGAGGCATTCCATCTTAGTCCTCAGGGTTGGCAACGCATTTGCAGTCTTCGGATTGCAGTCTTAAGATAGTAGTCTTTAGAAGAAAAAGTGTATGAGTCTCATGTCCAAACCTCGAAGTCGCGGTGGCACGAATAAAATTTTGCTAGGGACTTCCACGCGATATTATTTCATCGATAAATTGGACTTTCTTTTGACAATGGTTATGTTTTGATGTTATGTGATAAGGCCGAATTTCCATACACCGTAAGACCGTAACTTATAAATTATAAATAATAGATCTCGTTCTCCCATCTATTTGGAAACAATGCGTAACAATTTGTATGATATTTGAAGTACTAAACACAAGATAAAATACTTTGTTACTTATTACTAATATAAGGTTCATAATTGATTAAATGAAAATAATGTAATGATGTTAATGTACTTCTAGGTTTTAGTTTACTTTGCATGGAAATTGATGAAATAAAAATTTTGTTGTAAAGGTTGATTTTTATTTGAATTTTAAAATTCCTAAAAATGTCCTAAAAACTCCTATATAGGTAACATTGACGGGTAGTAATCATCACATTTTAGTTAATTTTCAATTATTCTGTAGGTAAACTTTACAGCTAATATGAAGTGTCACTTCCAAATAAGCATTCAGTTATCGATAAATTTTATATCGGAAGGAAGTCCCTAGTTAATTAACGTTATTGCCACCGCGACTTCGAGGTTTGCTCATGTCAGATCCCATTTACCATCAAGTGGCTTGTGCGCTCGTTTGCTTTCTCTATCGCAGAAAAAAACTTATGACAACAGGGCCATTATTTGCCTCTCTTCATCTTTATACTTTTGTTTGTTTGTTAGTGTGTTTGTTCCTCCGTTACGGTCCAACGCCTCAACTGATCGACGTAAAATGTGGAAGAAGGAGACGGACGTAGGGTATTTTTTTATAACATGGAGAAAGAAAACGAGCACGCAGGCTACCTGGGGGCTTAGTATGCTACGCGAGATTTACTGTCATATTTTACGTCATTCATATGAAAATAAGGAAATATGACATAACATCACACTTTAAGATGCTTAAGGTGAAGTCTTGTAATTGCAACTATCTGGTTATTGCAACTAACTTAAATAACTCCTTCTAGGATCACTGTTTTGAACAACGACAGGCGTGATATCGTTCTTCCTTACTAAGAAATACAATATCACGCCTGTCGTTCTTCTAAACAGTGATCCTAGGAGGAGTTATTTAAGTTAGTTGCAATAACCAGATAGTTGCAATTACAAGACTTCACCTTAGTAATAAAAGGACTCAATTCACACAAAATACACTTTTATTTAAAACCTTAAATGTTTACCGATACGTTAGAATATGGAATAGACATATTTGACACTAAATCGCTTGTGACGAGGTTTGACGTATTCTCCTCGCCTCGCATGCTAAGCCCACTGTTGGTAAGTGGGATCTGCGACTCATAGACATTTGCAGTCTCAAGACTACAATCTTAAGACTGCAATCCTAAGACTGTAAATGCATTGTCAACCTTGAGGATTAAGATGGAATGCCTCTATGTTAATAATTTCACCGGTTTTCTTATCTCCACACCGGTTATTTAACCCGGAAAGTGGACAATTCCCGAGCAAGAAGAAGAGAAGACAGAGTCACGGTCATAACCTAGTGTATCAATATCTAGTTAAACTTAATTGGGTATCTAACAAGGCAATATAATCTTTAACGTCCATACAATTTAAACCGGAATTGATTATTCAGAATGAAAGATGCTGTGGGGTAAATGTCGGTAGTAAATTAATTGTATTTTACTATCAATTAGTGGCAGAGAAGACGTAGCCAAATGTCAAGATACAACAACTTGACGTGATACCTCGCTATAATTCAGCCTAACCTTAAATTCATCTTTTATTGATCCTCTCCTTCTCTCCTGATTAAATCTATATATATATATACAAGAAGAAACTGACTGACTGTTCGATACCACAGCCAAAAACGGCTGGACCTAGCTAGGGACTTGAAACTTAGAGATAATATTCCCTGGATATCCTAGGGGTGTACTAAGCAGGGATGAATGGATTTTTTTCCTCTAAGGGGTTAAAACAGGAAGTGTAGCTTGAAATTAATTCTACGCGTACGAAGTCACGGGCGTCCTCTAGTTATACATAAATATAGTAGGTACTAGTTTGTGATTAACCTTCAGGTTATCAGGGGTTTCAACCCGGAAGTTAGGATTGAGTTAAAATTTGCGTAAATTCAAAATAACTTTAAATTATCTAATGTATCTGAGAAATCAGGCCAATTAGATAAAGTTCTTTGGCAAACCAAAGACAAAACAGTGGACTATAGATCAACAGTTACAGTCAACCAATAAAATAGAAAGCAACTTCAAACCTTGTTAACCATTTTAAAAGTCGTTGATTAAATTATACTTGTAGGTAACTCTGTTTGATACAGACGAGGCACTACAGTGCTTAATATTTTGTTTGGGATACATGGGATAGGTAGGTACATGCGGTAGGTACCTACATCAAAATAATAACGTACGGTTACGAACGGTAATTTGTGACCCATTTCTACAAAAATATGCTTGATGTCGTCAATGACATTAGAGTCATTTGTAACTAACAGAAAACTGGGCCTTATTGTTGGAGAATGTCACATTGACTTTGGACCTAAGGTGGGAACCAAGTCTTTGACTGTACAGTGCTAAAATAATGTTTCATAAAAAACCGAATATTGCCGATAACTATTAGGGAACTGAGGGGTTATTTTCTAACGCACTCGCAATCGCAACCGACTTGAAAGTGGAGCAATTGTCTTCATTTTGTATGCAGACAAGACTTCGATTTTCAAAATGAATACGATTGTGATTGCGAGTGCGTTAGACAATAAGCCCTCTGGTTAGGTACTGGTGGTATGGTCGGCCTTATGACCAAGTATGTACATAGGTATATACATATACACATTTTAATGCTTTGTCACTTTAATGTCATGTTTGAACTGCTGCACTAATCTATCAATTAAAGTGACAAGGTAGTAAAGCGTGCAGCTACTTATAAGGCCGGCCGTTCTATTTTGATGCGATGTAAATAAATTAGAAAAAAATACTAATCATACCCGAACAAAGTTGAAGAAACTGTTTTTTTTTTTGTTTTTTTTGGCGATGAGTTTGCTATTGGCAATCCAGACTTTCTGCTCTCAAGTTATGCTTTGCTCATTTCTAAAGATCTCATTTCTTTTAAAAGTAAATAACCACCTAACAGCAAACTATTTAATCTGCATATATCTTTACGGAAGTGATGAATATCGGTGGTCAGACAAGGTTATTCATACTGTAAAACATGGGCGTGAGATTGTAAGCCGCTCTAACCCAGTAAAGCATATTTTATAGCTACTCTAGGCATGCTAACTTAATAAGCTTGGTTAGAAACATGCCAGTCTACCTATGTATTTAGTTTCAACTTTCAACATTATTATGACAAGGCTCAACTTTTTCTTTGAGGTACGAGTACTATAACTAATTAAATTGGGTAGATGCAGAACACATTCGCGGATATGTCAAAATAAAATGACAAGAAACAGAACAGGATCGGTAGTTTTTAAAATGGAGAACAGCCTTTGTATATCTGCATTTCGAGTTTCAGGTCCCGTCAAGTCAAGTCACATGAGTATGACCTGAGTGCACATCAGTCTTTAACTTTAAATGAGGGTAGGTAATCTACGTGGGCATGCAAGTAGGTGTAGTACACACGTGTGTGATCCTGCAGCGACCGGCTGAGCGGCGCGGGCGGCGTGGAGGCGTGCTCGCCGCCGTACAGCGCGCCGAACTCCTCGGCCGACGAGCTGGACGCGTTGCTGCACTTGCGCCCCTTGTCCGGCGTGTACTTGCTCTCCCCGCCCGGCAGGAACTTGCCTTCCGTCTGATGCTCATCTAACAATCCTCCCACCCCAAGTAACCCTCCGACTAAGTTGGGCCGGAGCTCCTCCATGATCTTGGAGCCCTGTCCGCAGCCTCCTCCGCCCGTGAAGTTGAGCTGCCGGCTGAAGAAGGCCGGGAAGATGTTGAACTGCTGCGGGTCCGGCAGCGCCGCCAGCGGCGGCGCGGGCTCGCCGGGCCCCGCGCACGCCGCGCTCTTGAACTCCACCGTGCTGTGGCCGGTGCGCGGGCTGAGCGACCAGCGCGGCTCCGCGCTGCGAGCCTCGTGCTGCGTGCCGTCGCCGTCGGCCCGGCCCCGACGCTCACTGACTAACCACATTATAGTGACGTTGCGACCCGCGCCGCACCGCGCACGCCACGTCGCCCCGCCAGTTTTAATTGTTCGCGACTGCGCGAGAGGACCTCACGTCTCCGCCCGCGGGCTAGAACGAAACGGCCTGCTCCCATACCCCCATAATCGATGTAAAATCTTTATAGGGATGCTGCGTCTCGTTCGCCCCCGCCGAGACTGGCGCCCTCGGGCCGGGGGCGGCGCGGCCGGCCAATGGCGGCGCGGCGCGCTCGGGGCGGGGCCGGCGGGGCCGCGCACCGCTCGGGGCAGATAGGCTTTTGTTTGTTTTATTGTTCCATGGCTTCTCGTCGATCTTGCGTTGAAAGTTTATGCATTGCACCATGTTTTGTTTCACAAAATACAAAATAGCTCACGGGTTCCGACTTCTCCAAGTAAATCGTGACTCCGATGAGCGCTGCGAATATTAAAAGGAGTGCTTTGTGACGGTGGTGCTGTGTTTGAATGAGGTTAATTTGCTTGCTTTTGTTCACCTTACCTTTCCTTGGTGTACCTTTAGGTGTTTTCTCCAAAACTTCTGACGTTTGTTTAGTAAGCGGGTAACGTCCATAAGAACCGATATAATCCGAATACAGGCCGCTACCCAAATGTTGGTATACCTACCTACTTGATGCACAATAACTGCACCAAATAAACTTAAAAAATATTTGGTTTCAATCCAGTAGGTAGCAAAACTGAGGCATCACCATAAATATCAAATTATCTTAGGAAATAATAATTAAAAAGGTAATACACATATATAATCATACATACTATGAAAGCCCTTTGTACTATTTGAACAGTTAGTACAGTTGTACACCTTGTAAGTAGGTAGCTGCACACTTTGGTACCTTGTCCCTTTAACGCCTTTGACAGATTAGTGCAGCAGTTCAAACATAACGTTAAAGTGACAAAGCACTAAAGTGTACAGATACTTATAAAGCCGACCGTACCTATCGGTTCTATAGGGTATCTTATAATATAAATAAACACACAACTCTAGATTATTATGGTGTTATTACATAGGTAGACAGTAGGTACAAGTAGATATTTTACCGAGCATAATTTTAATTATGCTACTATATGGTAAGCCCATTAGAATAATTGCCTTTGGGAATTGGAGAGAAATGAGTGGGAGATATAGGTATCCTGTTTAGGCATGAAGTTGATTAATAATATTGGATATTAAAAATATAATATTTGATTTCCTCCGTTACAGTCTACGCTAATTTTAAGCAATACTTTACCTATGGTAATATGTCTTCATCAAATTGTTCCTATATTATCTTCATAGACCCAAAAGAATAGGTACAGTTACTAATAATGGGGAATACCTTGAATATGTTACCTGGCAGATCGTGTATATACAGTAGGTAAAACCATAAAAAAACTAATAAGTTATAAGGGATCATCAGTATTCAATATCGTTCATACAATTTAATTCTATATAGGTATACAATCTTTTTTTTATGGCCTGTAAAATTTTACATTTCATTTTATCTGACCGAATTTGTTTGTTTGTCAATTGACGATTCCATTATAAAAAGTGAAATCGGTTAGGTTAGGTTAGGTTAGGCTGCCAGACTAAGGACAGGCAACCCAAGCAACATAATACATAGGTACCTACTGCTCGACTCCATGACATGAACAACTCCGAATGGGACGCTAATATCAGTCGAACTGACTAAAGTCAGAAGAAGGGATATGGCATGGTATAAAATAGTAGTTCGTCTTCAAACAAAGGTATATTGTAAGTATCGAGCATAGTGCATCAATACAACCCTGGCGCTCGAGCAGCAATAGCAACAGGAACTCCTAAAGGGTCGGAGACGAACTATTCTATTTTACAATGAATATGGCGTTTCAGTGGTTTAGTTTAAACAGTGTCTAAATAGTGTACAAATAAAGTCTAAAAAAGTCTTTCGATTAAGGTAGAGTCTGTAAGACTAGCAACAAGTTATGAGAGCGAGTGAGAGAGAAATGCAATCCCGAAAGGAAATTTCAAAACGATAGAAATTTCAGAGTTTTGTATAAAGTTGATGAATAACTTACAGTTCTTGTATTGTTTGTTGTAGTGTCTGCTTGTAATGTTTGTTAATACGGAATCGTAATGAATAATGAATTAATTAATCGTAAAGAATAAAATTAATTATTCTATTTGCAAGTAATTTCGAAGTAAACTCTTTTGCAAAGAAACGGACACTTTCAATTTCTTAAGATACAATATTTAACTTATATTATTAATAGACAATTATTGCCTCGTAAAAAATATCTTCATAATTATCTAGCATAAAATCTCATTAAATTACAGTATATTTAAACTACTAAAGTGTCCGTTTTCTTTGCTAGGACGTGTAATTTGTTTTTACTAGTCAACATCCCAATTGAATTTGTCACTTTTGTGCTCATAATATCTCTAAATCTATTTCGCCACAATGAAAAAACGACATATCGCATCAACCATTTGTCCGTTTCTTGCACAGTTCATAATTAATATGCAAAAGTATCGAATATCGCGCCATCAAGTGTATCAGTAACCCTCGCAGCAACCCTTCCGTGCGGCGCAGTGAATATCATTATCGCGGGGTTTTGGGTTCGATCTCGGACGACGATATGCTGGGGTCCTAGTGAAAAAGGGTACAAGTCGATTTAACTCGTAATAAAAAAGGGTATATACATGAACGGAGTATACTAGACTTAAACCCTTTTTCACTTGATCTTCAGACGACTTATACCCTTTTTCACTAGGACCCCAGGTTTGAGGTTTGATGGATACAGATAAACAAATGTTGTAATAGAATAAAGTACTTGCGTTTTGCCATGTTGTATACAAAAAAACCGATCAAATGCGAGTCGGACTTACGCACCGAGGGTACCGTATTTAAGATAATACGCTTGGTAACCGCAAAAGAAAATACTCATTTTGTTATGAACTTTATTTTTATGCAATAAGGTTCATTTTGACTAGCCTAAATTTTCAAACCAATTTTTAAAGATTTTTTGTTATTTCTCAAAAATAAATTATCCTTAAACTTCGGAGGTAAGGGGCACGGTAATTTTTTGTACATTTTTGGCTATAAGTAAAAAAGTACATATTAGAAAAAAAATTGATGTTTGCAGATTAAGCTCTTTTATATGACACCCCATTTGCTATAATCGAACCACTTTCATTTTTAAAACCCACATTCTAAATCCCTTTTCAATTTATAAAATTAATTACCTTTTTTTTACTAAAAATAAATGCGGGCAAGCAAGTTGTACAACTATGCGAAATTTAAAATTGATAGCATTTGTAGTTGCTGAGAAAACCTGCTGTGACATACAGACAGACAGACGGACAACGAAGTCTCACCATAAGGGGTCCTTTTTTTACCAATTTTACCCACGACGGTACGAAGACGGTATATGCGTTTGGGGTGAGAGGATGTTTGTTTTGGTACGGAACCCTACAAAGATTAGAATCTGTATTTGGCTGTTAAAACCTGCCAATTTACAGACAGTATTATTTTTAATGGCTTTCATTCCTTGTTTTAACAAGGTGTAAGTATGTCGCCAATAATGAGTTTTAGACAATGAACATGAATTTATTTATTTATTTACCTATATTGATTGTTTGTTAATCAAAGAAATAAATTCCAGGGATATCACACGCAAAGATAATTGTTTGGTTAAAGAGTATTTAATCTGGTGTACTGAAAAGTTCCACTTCTGTCAAGTCTCCAGATAATATTAACTGATCCTGACTGGTGTGCGAGCACATGTTAGAGAATACGTTTGTACAAATAATATTTTAACTATAGAAAGCGATTTAATCAACATCTTAAATTATTTTTTATTTAACGACCTTTTTGCACGACATTAATGGTTAATTATTATTTCTTCATTAAGTATTACCCCTCCCATTGAATGAGCTACGCAGACGCTGTTAACTGTCTTCGTAGCTCGGCTTGGCTACGACTCTGTCCTGGCGTAGCAGTGTTTAATTTGTCCAAAGACATCCTTTCGAGTTTCGAACAATGGAAAATGCTTCAAAGTTTGATGTTTATTTTTTGAACATAGTGAGGACTTTTTAGTATTTGTTTTTTTTAGTTTTATTATAATTTAGTGCTAACATTATGCATTACTATGACGAATTACGGTCTAGCGGTTAGATGTGCGGGGCAGCAGCGAAAAAGGACTTCCCAACTCTAGTAATAAAAGCTCCTTAAGATACTTCACAGATCTCTAATTCTCTATGTATTTATGATATCCATGAAAATAAAATAGGTTCTTACCGTGGTTTAAATACCGAGGGTTAGTGTTGTTACACTACCAAAATGATAGTATCGATAAGTTTGTGAGTGTGAGCGTGTGGTTATGAGTTATTTTTTTATTAAACGGCTGGACGGATTTTAAATTATATTAATAAGTAACAAACATGTTTCCTTTTATTACGTGTAAACATTTGCAGGCTACAGATAGCTATCTTGAGATTACAGTATGAAACCCAACTGTCTATGGGTCTTAGATCCTATACTTAACATCATGCGGTAATGGTGGTATACTCCTTTACCTCCTCCATGCCATAAAAAAACAAAATAAGCCATAATATTTGATTGATTATGTTGACGATAAACTAATTAAATACAGGCTAAATTTGTAAGAAGTACAGTCGGCTTTATAAGTGGCTGCACACTTTTGTACCTTGTCGCTTTAACGTCTTTGACAAATTAGTGCAGCAGTTCAAACATGACGTTAAAGTGACAAAGCACTAAAGTGTACAGGTATTTATAAAGCAGACTTTACATTACTCAACAGTCTTCCCTGTGTTATACACGAAAACGTTACCAATGTATATCCGTCAGGTGCTATAAAGCCCTTTCAACAAATTCAGGTGTAAGCTGAAGTTCTCGAGTTAAGTAGGAAGTGAAATGTCTAAGAAGTTGGTAGTTTTAATTGACTCGGCGCTTCTTGAAGTGTGACTTCTCGCTCAGTTCGGGCAGTGCGGGGCATAGGTGGGGCGAGACGTAATTAGATTCACCATTCGAACAGGGTGGGCTTTATGTTGTAGTTATAAATATAAGGGGATGGTTAGACGAGCAACATTTTTACGGCAATGTGTGGCCGGCAACTGTGGGTTGCTCTTACCTACTATCAGGCAAATGGAACCCTGACTCAACATATAACATATAGTGATGTTATAATTCAAGTCGTAAAAAGTATCAATTCTAATGCATTTTTTTATTTGATGGTTTCACTCCTGTTAAGGCGTATTTCGCCAATGTTGAGTTATTTATATTTACTCCCATGGACATCACATACTGTCCACATGACGGACAATCCATTAACAGCTATGATTCTGAAAAAGAAACTTTAATACTGTAAAATAAGTAATAGACACGGTTCTAGTGAATGATCACCGTGGTTCATTCATTGGTTTTAGCGGTTTCTGTGATCCAGTTATAAAACATCTGCTTAAAACGGCAATTTGAAAGAAGAACATATGGTACGGTCAACAGCATAAATAAGTGATCATTTATGTACCTTATCACTTTAACGTCTTGTTTGAAATGTTATACAAAATTGTGAAACGGTGAAAGCGACAAGGTACATAAATGATCGCTTATTTATGCTCGAGACTGTACTAGAAAAAAAAATTCTTAAGACTTAAAATAAAAACTCACTACGGATCGCAGTTGTTTGGAATAAGTACAGTATCACATCAAACACAAGGTAACTTACCAGTCTGCTAACTATTGCCCCTTACAAGCTTGAAGCTAAAAATTTCCATACAAAATGCGATAACGTTTCTCTCCCTTTTAAATCTAGTCGATTTTTACCCGACTACGGCGAAGTAAAAAGGAGGGTTATGATTTTGACCGGTATGTGCGAAATTTTACATTATTATGAAAAAATAGGTCTGTACGTTTACGTGTAAATATTTTCTTGGAAAGAAACAAATGAAAAACAATTTGGTTGTCTGTAAAGTCGGTTTACGGACGATAATTTCACGTGATAACGTCATAAGAAAACACACAAGCCGAACGCTTAGGCCGATCGTGCCTCTCTATCGCCTGCTCCGTCTCTTACTTACACACTTGGCTCAGGCGGAACATGACTATGAGGCGAAACGTGACAATGAGTCCCGATTTTTTATGCGTGCAGCCGACGTTCTCCGATTTACAAGACGTCACGTCACGTCACGTCAAAAACCTAGTTTTTCACAATGTCTACAACGTATTAAAAAACCGTAAAAATCGGACAAGATTGGGGGAGAAACGTTATCATCACGCAGAGCTAAAGTATGATTTTTTTGAACGCTTTATGCTTCGGCGCACAATCGTCTTTAAGTCGTACCTTAGTAGTGACGATTTTAATACAAAAGTTTGAAAAAGGAACCTGTTAATCGTTTCCAAAATGTCTCTGTCAACGGCAGTTAGCCTGTGGTTTGTCAAGAGGCCGGAGCCGTTGTATTTAAATCCTACCTCAAGAATAAAATGACGTGTGCGAGCAAGTTGCCGTGCTCGTATTAAGCGTCCGGGGAAGTTTCGGCGCGAGCGCGTCGCGAATTAGTTCCGCGACTGACAGTCTAGTGCGAGTTACGTTTTCTGCTTTCAAGATCCGTGTATGACCTATTTATGTACTTCTTGTTTTTTAAACCACAGGGCCTCTATTTTTGTTAAACCACATTATTTTTGACGTATTTTCGTATTATTAACGTTACGATAGCTTTCATTTGCTTGACAGTAATGGCGTTCGAAATTTAAAACAATACGATAATTTGTCAAAGGCCGTATAGATTTGATAAGTAGATCTATTCTATGCTATGGTCAAAAAAGAGGGGTGGTAAATGATAGTAGGGAAGTGTCTGTGTCAGTTGCATGATGGAACGAAAGGATAATAAAGTTTTTTTCACTTCTCATGCTCTTAAAATGTTACTTTAGTCTCTGCACATCGGGACTAAAGTTCCTTTTTTAATCTCTAGGGATTAAATTAAAATTGTTTTAATTTACTTTGGAATCCCCTAAACATCCAATCATGGTGTTTGTGAATGGAGGATTTATTGCTATTTTCAGTCTTTTTGTACAGACCACAGAATAAAGACTAAAGGCATAGAAGCCGTGCAATAAGATGAACGTTGCACTAGCTACTTGTCTCTACTATAGATTATATTTTGATAAGAGGAAAAGAAACAAAACCTAGGTGTCTTTTCTTCTTTAATCTGTCATGATCAGAAGGTGAAGAAACGTCAAATCAACGACCGGTCTTCTTTGGCGTTACTTTCTTCCACACTGGTGCTTAAAGGTCCAAATCACGCCTTATGACGATCTCTTTCCAACTCACTATGAAAACCATAAGTAAAAAGAAGTCAACCATAATGTATTTTCTGTCTATTTAGTACGGTTTCTATGCCTCTAGTTTTTATTCTGTGGTGTAGACAATTTTTAGCGCGTGGAAATAACCTCAAAATGACAACTGTGAAAAAATATAAAATAAAAATGATTTAATTTCGTGAAACACGATTAATGATTACGAATATGAATATATTTAATTATATTAAGGATGAATTCATTTTATTATGCTTGGTCCAATTAGTTTTAAAATAGTTTACAAGTTTGAACCTGTTGGCTAAATATGCAAGCATTTAAAGCGGCAATTCACAAAAAAAATACAAAAGAAAAGAAAAAAACCGCGGAACAAATTTGTAAGAAACTTTCTTATAATCAATTTTATAAAAATGTGTATAGAACTTCGTCAGTGCTGGATTGAACAAGCACGGGGTCCGTAGCAAATTCTATAAAGAGACCCCTGGGTTTGTTTTAGGTTACAGGTTGTGGCGGGCTTTTTTCCGCAACTGAGCGACTTAGATATGCACCTATTTTGCGTGGGTGTTTGTTTTAGGTTATTCTGGTGGAGAATATCGACTGGATTATTCATCTTATCGTCAACCCTGATGCATAATAATATGAGTACACGCATACGCATACTGATGTAAGTACTAGCATTTTAGAGTTTAGACGTGGATGCGCGGGGCCCGTAGCATTTGCTACTCTTGCTAGGTACGTGGCTAATCCCGCACTGAACGTTGTTTTTTTTCCTCGCATTCAAAGTGAAAAGTAGAGTGTTTAACGCGAGATTAAACAACCATAATGACACTCGAACTATAGCCACTCTCGCTCGCTGACTCGCTCGCGTGGCTAAACATCTCGTGTCATTATGGCTTGTTTTAGTCCCTTGTTGAACAATCTACTATTAATGTATAGCGGAATTTGTTGGAGTTGGAAATCAGTTAGACCGTTTGATTTTTACGTTTCTACTTTGATTATATAATTTCTTAAGTTATAGGGAGTTGTATTATAAATCCTTCATGTCTGTAAAGGTTTATCAAAGACATGATTTAAATTGGGAAAATAAGAACCCTTCAGGAATTTGATGCGGACTTCATACGACTCGTTCAATAAATCAATCGTTGCAAGACAAACTTGTTTTGCAGTTAGTAAAACCAACTGATGGTAAATAGTAAAATAAGTCACGGCTTTTATTTTATTTTACTTGCAGAACCTTTGGTCAACGTGTACTGGGGCTCTTTTCTCAAAAACGTATTTGTGCTTAAACCATCACATATTAAATAGGTTTCTTTTTATAGCCGTAAAAGGCAAACGACCAGACGGGCCACCTGGGCCTCTATTCAACACGGTAAAAACAATATCGTAATGGCGTCTGAAGTCATAACAATACCACAACAGGTCAACTACGATATCGTTTTTACCGTCGGGAATAGAGGCCCTGATGGTTAGCAGTAACCGTCGCCCATAAACGTCAGCAATGCCAGGGGCACAGCGAATTTGTTGCCTTTCAGTGAATACCTTTTTAAGCCGCGTTTAAAGGAGGACATGTCATATAGGAAACACCGTGTTGGGAAGCTCATTCCATAGTTTTAAGGTGCGAGGAAAAAAGGATTTTTGGAAACGGACTGTAGTCGATTTTAATGATTACAGGTATGGGTGAACTTTACTCCGGTGGCGAGTGGTCCTATAATAGAATGGGGCTGTAGGTACTAAGCTAAACAATTCCTCAGAGCACTCCCCGTGATAGAGCCTATAGAATACGCAAAGAGATCCATGGTTACATCGGCTTATTAAATAAGTTAGTTTAGGTTAGACGCTTGGTCTAAGATCCGAATAGGAGACGATTTGCACCGGGCTGCTTATTCGATCAAAAGTATTTTATATAAAATTTGATACGCTAAATAATATGTGGCGAATAGGTTGCCTGAAAAATTTCAGTCCAGTCCATATATCATTAAAAAATATATTAAAAATGAACTTTTTTTAAAATTGCAAATTCTTGTTTAATAGACAAATTACATACTAATCGAAAGTATGAACCCTATAGAATATGCAAACGTTCGGTTTGGTGCAAATTATTAGTACCGACTTACCTGTTTATACCTGCCTATCCAATAGTTTGACGGGAAAAAAATAGTCAACCTAACGTTTGCAAGTTCTATATAGGCTTCATACTTTCGATTGGTATGTAATTTGTCCATTAAACAAGCATTTGCATTTTTTTAAGCCAAAGTTAATTTTTAATTTTTTAATTAATTATATACTGGACTGAAAATTTTCAGGCAACCTATTCGCCACATATTATTTAGCGTATCAAATTTGATATAAAATACTTTTGATCGAATAAGCAGCCCGGTGCAAATCGTCTCCTATTCGGATCTCCTACTAGCTTCTCTAGTGCCTTCTTGCGAAATGAAAGTTTTTAAAATGATATAAGTCTCCAGTTTGGCAAATTATTATTTGGTTCTTGGTTCTCTTTGGTTTCTACCTATAGTAAAATATACCAGCTCGCAAAATGATTGACTGACATCAGTATATTTTGATGTGTGCATGCGCCGGGTGCTGGGAGCGCGTGTCAAAAGGAATACCGGCACGCTGGGACCGCGCCGAATTAAAAAGGCCTTACTTTGAAAATCGAAGTTCGAAGTTACGTTAGCTCCATCCCTGTCACTCGTTATTAGAGACTAAATTAACAAATAAATAAATTGATAAAAAGAGATGGAGCTAACGGAACTTCAAACTTCCTCAGGCCTCAGGTCTCCCGTTTGGTGGGGCTGCGCACGACAGGAGTTAAAGATTTACCACTCAAAATATAAGACAGCTTTTTGTGTAGGTACCTACTTGTTGCGACGTGTTGTGTTGTTAACAGTTTACGATCGTGTTTTGGTCTTAGTATGTAAGACCAAAACACGATCGTAAACTGTTAACAACACAACAAGTCGGATTGTTACTTTTCAGTCAGTGTTTTTACTTAAATACATGATCTACACAGGTGTACCTATTTAAATTTAGTCAATTTTTTTCATTTACTCTATGTTACTTTTTGCATCTTGTCAGTCCCAGGTAAAAGCAAGACTGAAGCCATTTAGCTATAAAATAAAACCATGTAACATGATTAAAGTATACTGTTAAGATTAACAATTTCCTCTTTCATACCTGCCATGGATTCATCAAATTTCCTTTCCGTCAATTTAATGGCAAATAAATACCGAAGCATGAAATAGTATTTTGTGCACGAGCGAAGCGAGCCGTAGTAAAATTGTAGAACGTCGAAGCAGGTTTCTGCGGCTGCCCGGTTCCGGCCCGTAGGACCCCGCAGATTGCTTCATACATACATACATAGGTACAGTGTACAGGTATATCTGTGATTTGATTGAAGCCAGCAGAGATAGGCTCACGTGAACAGAACGAACAGAAATGGTGGCGTAACAGTAAATACTAAGATTTTTTTAGTTACAGTGATGGTTTAAATATAAACATACTTTTATGTGCCTTGGCATGATTGTTTATTTGTTCGTAAAGTTGTGTTTAGCTTCAATTTTGCAAGTCATTTTGGAATTTGGAACCAGTGACCGTTATTCAAATGGGCTGAAATTTGGAATGAGTACATCGTATGCAAGCCCGAACGAAGACAATGCTATATTGTGGTGTCCATGAGTTGATCTAATGATGGAGTTGTAAGGTTATGATATGATCTTTATTACTTTACATAAACTTACTGACCTTACAGGTGTGAATAAGTAAATAATGCCTGTACAAAACCAAGTACGGTCAGTAGCAAAAGCTTGACTCAAAATGGCCTTTTTGACATGAACTTATCATACTTTTGCAGGACAAATAAAGATGGTAAGTGGTTGTTTGTCTGACGAAAAATATCGAGATTTATTTCTAGACAATTACTGTAATGCTTGACATTTGTGCATAACTCACAAAGTGCTGTCACAACACGAGGTCGTTGAGCCACTTGCCACTGTTCGGATTTTCGCCGTGCAATGCAAATCGGGTTTAGTCGGTTATACTCGAATCGTATATCCAGTAAGTATGAGTATATGACGATGCGAGTAGCACAACACAAAACCGGCATACGTGGAGATTCTTGGGGAATTAATTACAAAGTAAACTTCAGCTTCAAAATCCTTAAATATGAAGACAACTACAATTAGGATACCTATTAGAAATGAGAAAAATCTGAATTATTTTAAAAAAACCGGTCAAGTGCGAGTCGGACTCGCGCACCGAGGGTTCCGTATGCAAGATAATATGGTTGGAAAACGCAATAGTATTTTCTTCATTTTGTTATGTACTTTATTATCTATGCAATAAGTTCCATTTTGACTAGATTATATTTCAACACAAATTTTTAACCCTCTGCGACTGATGAAACTTCTATCAGACACCGGCAAAAAAAATCTCTGTTTAGCGTGTAATAGCTCTGTATCGCTCAGTACCTTCTTCTAACGACTCGCGGAATTATACTCGTAAGATAACCAAATTTAAAAAAGTCCTGTTTTTTTTACCTTATTCATGATAGTTCCATATTTTTATTTGAAAGCCATTTAAATGTTAATTACAAATTCCAGATTAAAATTTAAGTAATCATGCTATACATTGTTGTTCGGCGCGCATGTACCCAGGCTATATTTTTTTTCAATGATAGCTTCATTAATACGCTTTATATTAATGCATATTAGAAACCTCGTGCTGATTCGTGTTTTTGACTATTTTGAAGAATACGAAGCGTCGATACCGAGGAGGGAGTTTTATGAAGAATGGTTAAAGTACAGCAAAAAAGATAAATGAAAGGCTTTATTTTACTACTTTTCATGATTATCGCTCGGACTTCCAAATTTTTTTATGAAAAATGATCCATTTCGGGACATTATCGCAAAAGGTATTAATTGGCTGAATGGTGAAGATCTTAAATTTACTATACAACTTAAAATAATACAAATTCGAAAATTAGAGCAAATAACGCCCTTTTTACGTCATATAAAAACTAGTTTAAGCTGACCTCACATTTCATGGGAAATCAGCGTACAGGGAGATCAAATTATACTGGATATTAAGTTTTTTCGTTAAAAATAGCTTGTTTTTCAACTTTTTATAAATATTGTTATTTCTAGCTTCAATGTGTTGAGTTTTGATCTTATATTTAGCGTCAAATAATATTGTCCACCTAGATCGGGGTCTTGTCGCACTGTACGCCGTTCCTTGCATAAAGACCCTGTTTTTTTGTGATTTGATAAAAAAAATACAGATTTCAGATTTTTTCCTATACTTGCAGTAAAAGACGGTGTTACTTGCCAAATTTCATAGTTCTAGGTCAACGGGAAATACCCTATACATTTTGATTCCCTCGAGAGTGTCGAAATACACGTTTTTTGCGACATAAATGGCCGTATCTTTTTTTTACGTAAATATAGAAGTTTGATTTTTTCCCAGCTTCAAGGGACTGTAGATTTGAATATATGGTTTAAATTTCAACTCGATACCTCCACGCGTTCCCGAGATAAAGGGTCTTGACAGACGGACAGACGGACGGACGGACGGACAACAAAGTGATCTTATAAGGGTTCCCTAAGAGCATTTTCGCGTAGCAGCAAGGGATCTAGTAGCTGCCCTTACTGCCCCATCTCAACTCTCCACCCTGTATATTATAGGAATAAACTAACAGCTACTAGTAAAAATCTAATTAAATCCATTACGAAATAAATATATGTATATCAATATAATGTATGTATTACTCGGCTATAAACAGTAGCAAGTGGGTTAACATTCCCGTGTGCGTTCCATTAAACAACAGAATAGTGAGTCTGTAGATTGTACCTAGTCGGTCCTTAAGTTCTGTCACAAAGGTGTAGTCACATAAAACTAACTTCAGTTTATATTTTAATTTTAAAATATATAAAAATTAAAAGCTTAATTAATGTTCATTTTTAGGAACTAATAATCATTCCACATAGTCGCTGCAATTTCCCATACGATGTTCTAGCATTCACGGCCGGCAACGATTAAAACACGCAAGAGTTTTCTGAAAATTTCACTTTTTGAAAACGCTTTAAAGGTTAGCCTTTGTTAACTAAGAAACATTTTTGTTTAATATGGTGAAGTCTCTCATCTCTGGGTATGTTTGGAGATAAGAATTATTTTCTTAACGACACTCAAGAACCAGCTTATGAAGCTCGAAGTTTGGTCTATTTTCGTATTGCTGCAAATTGATGTGAAATCGTAAGGTCGATTTAATGAGACATGAAGATTGACCGGTGTATAAGCGGATCTGTAGTTGCTTGGAATACATTTGTATCACAATTTAAAGATGAAAGTGTGGTCAATACGTCAGGCAAATTTAGACTCAATACTAGAACTCTTACAAAAGTTATAGCCGTTGTCAGTATCGTGGTCGCGCGTGTTTTAGCCCATGATTTCCTGCCCCGAATGGAATGCTTAAAGCTCGTTCATCAAATTATTACAATAGTAAAGAATACAAATTATGCTTCTTTTTATTCTATATAAAATATGGTTTTGATTGATGTACTACAGGTTTATGAAAATATTTTATTTATTTTTTAAATTGTAATAAATCTCAGTGACAGAACTTATGAACCGACTAGGTACACAAGAAAGGTATTTACTATAGGTATCGTAGTACATGCAGATTGTTTCTATTAGGTACGGTCAATAATTTTAAATCTTTAGCAACTATAGAACCCTGTCGCAGAAAGACAATCGTTAATTTTGACGTAATTTATTTCTTTAGACTTGACGCTGTCATTATGACAGGGTTCTATAGGTGCTTAACAATTAAAGTTGTTGACAGTACGTTACGCGTGATACTTACCACTTACGGGCTGACGAGAAGTTTCCTTGCTGCACCGACATTTTGAGTTACAGTAGGTGTAGTCTATAACAGCTATTTACATACTTATACTTCTACTTGCTTTACACAATTGTTAGTACTTCGGGGAACTTTACAGGATAACTGTATTTCGACGCTTCGTCTGGGCTTAAATTCGGAATTGTCTTAGGCCAGCTTGCACGTAAATTTAACGCTAGGTTAAGCCCAAGTCAAATTATTAACGAATGTCCAATTCATAGAGAACTTCTTAGCACACACACACACACACACACACACACACACACACACAATATACAAATCGACCGCTCTCAATATAAAAATCAGGGGACAAATGTCATACCAATTGACCTAGTCCCAAAATGTGCTCTAGGCTTGTACCATGGGTACTAGACAACGATATAAATACTTATATAGAGAAATATATACCTACTTAAATAGATAGAAAACATCCATGACTCAGAAATAAATATTCGCGCTCATCACACAAAAATCTGCCCTTACCGGGATTTGAACTCAGGACCGTTAGCTTCGTAGGCACGGTCAATATCAACTAGGCCAACGCATCGGTTATTCTAATTCTATATTTTGAAATTGAATTTACCTATAGCTAAGCGTCAGAGGTACTGGTTTAACGGAGTAAGCAATTGCCACTTTCGCCGAGGCAAACCTACATTGTTTTCTACATAATAGATGGTATTTAAAATACATAGCTTTTCCGTTCTTATACTAGCGGGACGAAGACTCGAGAGGGGGCGGGAGGCGCTAGGGGCAGGGTAATTGCTTGAGATGATGTTTAATAAGTTTTTAATGGCACCGACGACGCGGACCCACCGTTTATCCGATACCTACACACCAACCAACGCACTTAGATCCTTCCCCCTTCCCTTCTTGAACAGTTTTCTAGACGACGGCAGGGTACTACTAAGCAATGATTTAGGTCTACGTTAAATGGTGTCGCGATATTTGTCTGTAGTTCTCCGGAACGTTTCAATTTTACTTTAAAATGCACCCTTTGCCCTTTGAAGCTAAACTTTTCGTTTTGCTGAGCCCGATGTTGCAAACAGCAAACGTTCGCAACAGTTCGTTTTGTACAAATTAAAACGTTGGAATACCAAATGTCCGGTTTTATTTGAAGTATATAGCAACAGGCTTGCAAATACAAAATTTATGCAATATTCAGTTACAATTGAATACTTAAATTACTTTACTTTTACACTAAGTTTACCTCCGTAATCTGTAAAATTTCTGTCGTAGCCTACGCTTAATTCCTGGGCAAAGACTGTCCCAATTCAAATTCAATTAAAATTTATTCAATGGGTTATTATTATAATGGTTACAATTAGAATTTTAGTAGACCAACAGATACACTTTCAAATTTATTATACTAAGTACAGAATGAAAAATACCTTTGGACCCTAACAGAAGGTCAATTTGCAAAACATCAATTGGCCCAACGTTAACCGCAAACCTTTAAATAATTGTCAATTAACGTATTTCGTTCACTTCAATCGTTAACCCTGCGACTGCGACTTACCTTTTTCTTGGGCAGGTGTTATTTATTTGTTCGCTCGTTCGGCGCTGAAACTGAAAGGCTATCATGACTTGATCCGCATGCTCGTTAACATCAGGCAGCGGTAGAGCTCGTCTTACTTGAAATAACCAGCTTCTTCATCGAACATTTCATAGAAACTTCGTTGGCATATGTAAATTGCTATGACAGGGCACGTCAATTCAACCTAGACGATATCTAGGTACTGTATGCGAAGGTTTGCTATCTCATATTGGAATGTAGGGATTTGGAACAATTCTTAATGTTTCAGCCTTGTAAAATTCTCATTAGAAATAAAATGTGTCTCGATAACAGCAAGCAGTATAACACACCCACACCCTACAGTAAGAACTTCAGCAAATCGACAAACTTATGTAGGTACCTAAACAACTACAGCAGCGGCGGCGTACAAACCTATTTAAGGCAAACGGACACGCGGATCAAGTTATAATTGCGGCCGAGTTCGCCACTCATGTGCTTCTCAAGAGAACACCCCCGCAGGCTGAAGGGTTCACCTGCCCCCGGACCATGTGTTAACCCCTTAAAAGCATTCCCTTTTCGGTCCCACGAATAATTTGACAGCTAATTTTATAATTCATCCTTTTTGAACCATTTTCCGAGATTAATAATTTATATGACGACCCCGATTCGTTCTGGTTAAGAGATAATTAATTATTTGCGATGTTCAAGCATTTCTGTAGGGACATATTTTATTCGTGTCTCAATTAAAAGGCCAATTATACTGTAGAGTTCTCCCCCAATAATTTGCTCATTGTTGGAGTTACAATGGGTTTTAAAAGTAACTATTATGCTAATTGTGGTTTTGTTTTGTTGCTCCGAAGTGGGTGTGGGAGAGGTGTGAGGTGAATGCGCGCGTCGATTGTTTGCAATAATATTTTGACAGGGAAATGATAGTGCGCGGAATTAGCGTTGATTCGGCACGCGCCGCTCTTCGGGTAGCATTCGAACGGTTAACTTTTTCATTGGAGACACGTGGCGAGGGATTTTTTGGAGGCGTGTTTGACGTTTTTTGATTGACTTTTTTGTAAAAATGTATTGCTGCAATTTTTTGGAGCTTATTTATTTGCAGCAATTGTGATTTTATTTGGATTCGTCAGCGTAGTCTAAGTATTAGGGTCCCGTTGGTTCCATTTGGATTCAGAATCTTATCAGCAACCTGCAGTATACAATATGAGTGAACTAATCTAAAATTATACACATAATGAAGCGACCGTGTTAAAGCAAAGTGACATAAAGTAAGATATGATTTTGGCTCTTAGTCTATACTTCTATACTTATTATACTATGTTACTACATATCTATACTAATATTATAAAGAGGTAAAGTTTGTGACGTTGTAGGGGGTAATCTCTGGATCTACTGAACCGATTTTGAAAATTATTTTACCTATAGAAAGCCACGTTATTTGTGAGTATCATAGGCTATTTATTACCCAACAAAGTGGGCATGGGAACAGCTAGTGAAAAATAAAGCTAAAAGTAAAATTATTCATTCTAAAACAAAACGCGTAATCGTTTTGCGTCAACGTACCTAAATAATTTAGATTTGACCATTTTGATTAAACCATTCTAAGGTAACATGTCGTCTATAATGTCGTCTAATGTCCCGAAAGCAAGCAAGTATAAGCTTTAAAACACTTACATTAGTTATTAACGAGTTTGCGACTAAAAGGTGGTTTCTAGATATCAGTACCTAACTCAGTTTGTCATCATACCTCGTGAGTCTCGAGCCGAATGTTTGCCCCGGTGTTTTCGTTCCGGTGTTTCATATGAGTACAGTCGCGGAGACAAGTGTTATTCGTACTATTTATTAATTTTATCATAATATAACTATGCGACATAAGATTATGTAACTTCCAATCCTACTTATATCATAAATGCGAAAGTTTGTGTGTTTGTTTGTTACTTCACGCTGCACTATACCACCATCTTAAAGGATAAGATGGTGGTATAGTGATCCGACCGGACGCTGCAGAAGTTCGTACCACCGTTAAATAAATAATGTGACATTTGACTAGTAGTGTTGTGTTAAAAGGAGAGATGCGACCACCTTATCATTTTTGGATAATAGCTTCATAAGATTTTTTGATGTAGCTTTTTAGTAGTGGAATAAAACAAAATTATTCACTAATAATCAGCCGAAAGACGTCTACTACTGGTCATAGGGCTCCCTTAACAATCTCCACCACGGTCGTTTTTGTGCTACTCGTAGATAGTCAGTCACCAATAAAAAATCAAAATGACAAACATAAAACTCCGTCATTTTTCACTAGACTTTGTGTCTAGTAAACAAAACGTCCACTTAACTCGTCGCCAGTACCGCTGCGACGTCAAACGAACGCGCGGCAAACTTAAAAGCTCACCAATTAGGGGCTAAAAGCACCTTCGGGCCCTGCGCGGTTTCCTTCCTTCATCAATGTTGTACATCGCTCTTCGCTGTTAAAAACTTTCTGCAAGAAAAATACGCGGAGCTCCACCGGGCGGAGATAGCTTATGTTTTTCTTTCAAGGTTGGAGGCGATTTAATTATCTAACGTTAAGCTTTTGTTTTTTAGGAGTTTTACGACCGAGATCGGTTTTTGTTTTAGTTTAAAGGTTTTAGTGTTTATATGCTTAATGACAACATGATGCGATCCGCCATCGCTTCGTTTATGTGAGTTTACTGTAACACATGTAAATAAACCAGATTTTTCATACATTCCGTGAAAAAATATCTATCTGATGGGAAAACCGTATCAAAATCCGTTGCGTGGTTTAGGAGGAGTTAGCAGATATACAGAAAGACAGACAGACAGACGTGGAAAGTGATACGTTTTTTCAATTGAGAATTCTAGCTGTTTTTTCACGTCAATCTCAAGAATGTATTTTTTGAACTCCCGACGCAATGGGGTTGTTATAAGTAAGTTTGACGTGTGTATTAATGTTTGTGTATGTCTGTGGAACCGTAGCTCACAAACGGATAAACCGATCTAAATGAGATTTTATAAATAGAGAGTTAATTTAATAGGGTTGCTTTTAAGCTAAATTTGATGAAAATTGGTTGGGCCGTTAAAGAGTTATTAGCTCGAGAAGTAGGGTTCTAGATTATATCGAGGGGTTTTATCTATTTATTTACATTCACAAGTTTTGGAGACTTCTGGCAACCCTATTAAGGGTAAGTTTTGTATGAAAAAAAACAAGAAGCCTCTGATCGTGTTGAAAAAAAAAACTAACTTCTGGGCCTGTATTGCACTACGAATTGATAGGGCTTCAAAACTCGAACTAATTACCTGTGAATATTAAAAACCCGAAACGGAACTCTAAGTAAAATGTCCCCCTTCTTCCCCCTGTAAAGGTATTTTGCTCTCATAAAATGTTCGTTCCATGCGGTGAGTGCAAGCATTCGTTTTTCATGGCAGGTAAGTAGCGTGGTGTTTGCCAGCATTTTCCAAGATTAAATGAGAGGGGAAAGAGGTTTTTTCAAGTTTTTTTTACTGTTGACAACCGCTTTGCTGGCTTCGATGTACTTGTGTTGGTTAAATTATGAATAGGAAATGTTTCACGTGCCTGTATGTACAGTCACCTAATAAAAATGTTGAGAATATTAGAACCTTGTCATTGTGACGGCCATTGTTATCGTCATACTTGTCATTTGATGTTCAGTTTGAAGTTTATTATAACAGTGCACTAAAGTGCTTAACATTTTCCTTGGGGTACTGTACATAAGTTTTTATACATAAGTTTAATTAATTGTATATGCAGGTGGTTAAGATAGTGGTGTAAATTCAGAAGTAATTGGTTGAATGTCAATGGGTACCTACTTTTATACACACAAAATAGTTTTAAAAGACTACTTATTAGGAAAACACAACTTATTTATCCTAATATGGAAAGCACACAATGACGCCAAAAGAAACTTCGAGAGAGTTTCATATGTCATATGCAATAGGGATGCGTTCCGGAATTAGTGATGTTCCCAATCGATATTTTCCCGTCTAACGTAACAACAATAACGACATTCAACAACATCAACAACAACAACAACAACAACAACAACAACAACAACAACAACAACAACAACAACAACAACAACAACACATCAACAATCTATCATCGACATTGTCATACGAGGCCCTAGTTTGTAGTATCACCAGAAAAAAGAAATGCATTTCAAAAATCATCTTATAGTTCGTTTGGATCAAATTGGAAAAAGGTTGTTACCATGAGATGAAATGAAATGGTTAGACGGATATCGATGAAATTTGGAGTAGAGATAGCTTATAACCCTGGATTAACAGATAGAATTAATTTCATCCCGAAAAATTTCAAAGTTACCAAAGAAATATCTATAGTCGAAATCTACGCGGACGAAGTCGCGGGCAGAAGCTATAGTTGAGTATAAAACCCTTACGAATTGTAACAAAATAACTGTCTACCTTAAATTTGCCAGAGTGACATTAACCAGTTTTAGTTATTTTTCCTTTACTCGGTCAATGGGAAGGGTACTTATATATTTCGATATAATTATCGAGTTTCAAAATATGCAGCATAAATGGCCGTATTTCTGCGTTCATTTAGAAGCTTGAATATTTTCCAGCTTCAAGGGAAGTATTTAATATTAATTTACCTTGATACCTTCACGTGTATCCAGTACCTATTCCCAGACCAATAGTCAAGCCAAGCCAGCCCGCCGGACAGACTGCCAATAATGAAGTGATCTTATAAGGGTTACCGTTTCCTTTTGAAGGTACGGAACCCTAAAAACAGATCAAATTTCAATGTTGCGTCCTTGGGGAAGGCCTTTGTCCAGCAGTAGGCGTCTTTCGGCTGAAATAATTAAATATTTGTTATTAGGCGTTAGGGAAATTACCACATAAAATAGCTTTTTTGGACAAATTATTATGACATTAATTTACTTGTTTTCTTTATATCAGTAAATAGTTATCCGACTGAATAACCACATTTTTTAAATTGTTTAAAAAAAACATAGGTATTTCTATTGTTTCTACTTGCTTGTAAAATATGGCTATGAAAAGTTATCTAAATCAAATGAAAGATTATGAAAACTTTTAAGTTGACCATTAAAATTATGGTCTGTCATGCTGAAAATAAGTAGGCTGTGTTGTTACATTAAAACATTTTCCCAAATAACTACTAAAAAGTTAGACTCCTTAAACTTGTCTAAACTTTACCATTAACGACTATTATACCCAACACATTTTCGTACTACGATGTTTTTCAACTAAAAGAAAGCGAATCTGAGAGCCACAAGCAAACCTTAATAACTTTCCGACATGAAAGTTTAAAAGTGATCCGACTCCCCCCTCCCTGCTCCGTGTCGGGCGGAGGGGGGGTTGCCAGGCAACGCCTCCCCCATCGCCCTACGCCGCAAATCTCCGTTTGATACGGAAAACCGAAAATTTATTGTTTCTAACACAGATTTTTGTCGGCCATAAAAATTTACAGAGTGGTGGTGGAGCAATATTTCTATTTTTATTTTATTGATCAACTGCGTGTTAAATACCTACATTTGTTTGATAAAAATGTAATGGTTGTTACCATCTCCTATCTCCAATGTTATGTGTAAACAGCACTGTTGGCCTTATATCAGTAGGTAAATAGGTTAATTTATTATGCCACTATGGAACCCTGTCATAATCACAGCGTCAAACCACATGAAAGAAATTACGCCAAAATTAATGATTAACGTTATGCGACAGGGTTCTATAGTGGCATAACAATAAATAAAAGTCCTTGACTGTACATAACATTGTCTTGGAATACAAAACAATATACGAGAAGCGTCACCGTATGTACCTATAAACACATCTCTACTATGTAAAGCAATGAATACTCTCATTATGGCTATCACCACATCATCAGTCGAAAAACGTCAACTGCTAGACAGGCCTCCATCAAGTGATCCACCATGAACCGCCTGTCACCCAAATCCAACGTACTCCTGTCCTGAAACTTTATTCATAATAACAGTGTTTACGCAATATCCTTAATTCGCCATTCTTTATTAAACGATTATTTTGTACGTTTCCTTTTTTACCCACATGGTCCTTCGAACCGGATAGAACTTAATCTCTCTTAAACGTATCTAATTCCCCGTCTTTTGTAACATACGTAACAAAAAGATAAGGGAGAGCGGGAAAGGCAATTAGCATGCAAATGTAAGAAAACGACCATTAGAGCCTCCAGCACGCAGGACGCAGCCCCGGCCGTATTGATCATGCGAACCCCACACGGTTACATACGCCCGTCTCTTTTTAACTCCCTCACAACAGATCACTATTAAACATAAATAAATTCAGTTCCAAAAAGCTTTATCTATCTACGCGTAACAAACTAAAACACACTTTATATTGGTAAAACTAAGCTCAATTCAGCACGCTTGCGAATGATCCTTACGACATTTTAATCGCACGTAAAGAACGTTGTTGTGCTAGCAAATTCCGTGTCTCCCCTTAAAGGAATAAAGATCTATTTCACATTTGAGGCATTACAAAATGAATCCTATTAGTAAGTTTGAGAGATGATTGTTGGTAGACAGCGAGCCGGCCCGACGAGCTCTGCTTTAAGTTGTTGACAAGTTTGAGAGCGTACATAAAGGAGGTACCTGGTTATGTAAAATAAGTTTCTAGAAGATCTTGTAACTATACATTATAAAGATCTTTTAACTTGGTACACCAAATAAGCATTAACGATTAAAGGATTGAGCTATATTCTACATTATAAGGGCGATCTTAGACGGTTTGCATAAATCCTATACCATAGTCCATAACACATTTTTTTGCAATTATGAAAGTAGAAAATCCAATACCTACTTAAATTGATCATCTTATAGGTATACATAAATATGTAAAACTCGTGCCTAAACTGTTGAACCTCAAGACTTAAAATTTGGAGGGAATGTTCTTTGGGTAGTCTAGAGGTAAATCGTCCTCTGACAAGTAGAAATAGGGGGAAACTAGTGCTACGCGTTCGAAGTGGCGGAAGGCAGGCGTCTTCTAGTCAAGTATGGCTGCGACGTAAGGGACGCTCAATTTGAAATTGGAGTAACTATATAGCTTTATTACCAACTAATATTGTCATATAATTGCAATATTTTAGAGCTTTTATTTGATTATTGAAGTGGAACTCACTCAGAGTCACTATTTAAAAACTGAAAATTGCTCAACTACTTCAACGAGTGCCATTTACAAGCCGGATTCTTAATTAAAGTAAAGTAATTTTTTATCTATTGCTTGACAAAAGAATATGAGGACTTAGAGGAGTGAAATTGCTTCAATTTTTGATTATATGTTTTTGAACTTGATCCAATTTTTACTTAAAAACTGCTGCTTAATGTAACGGTAGCTTACAGCATATTGTTGTTTCATCTTTTACCACGTGAACTCTTCTACATCTCCCCTGTTCGAAAAATAAAGATTTCTATATCTTGATAACAGGTTGAAAATGGCCTTTGGAAGAATTGGTCAAATACTCAGCCAATTTTGATTCTTTACTACCTACCATGGAATGGCATGGAATAAACTTATACGGCCATTATAAAATAACTCTCACTTATAACTATAACTCGTTTAAAAATAGTATCGAGTGTAAAATTATATTCATAATTATTGTACGTCAATAATAAAGACAAAGTTAATTCGTGACTATAACCTAGAGCACTTTTGTTTGCTTTATCACTTTCATGTCATTCGAAATGAAAAGTAGAGTGTTAACGATTGAATAGGTATTAATTGCACTCACCGGCGCACTCGCAGCCTAAATATGTACACATTTATGTAGATATTCGGCTTCTTTTATTCGGTACCTATCTCGAAGTTGTCGCGTAAAATCGTGAATATTCGAAAACCCTTCTACGAGCCCCATGTCCCTGATGAGGGATAACTGGAAGATAACGTCATCATCATGTAGATATTTATACCGCAAAAAAGAACCAAAAACTAAATAAACAAAATATTTCATAAAAGTAAAGCAAGCAAACACCATTCTGTGTACTGTTATTATGCATATTGATATTTGTTGGACCGTTTAGGAAGTTTTAAATTCTAACCCCTTACTTATAAACGTGGAATAAGCTTGGTATAGTTTATGTCATGCTTTGTCCTTATCTGTAATTGTGACATTTGAATCTGACAGAAAGTGACAAAGCAAGGCATAAACTATTCCAAGCTTATTCAACGTTTATAAGTAAAGGGGTAAAAGTTTATTTTTGCTAGAGTTACCTTACTTTTAGTTACTTACCGCTTAGCCAAAACTACTAATACTAAATATTTGATAAAACAACAACAGCATATAACTAGAAATCATGTGACAGAAAAACTATCGCAAGTACGTATGCGTAGATTTTATTATTACTTTAGTTAGAGGGTACAACGTGGCTTTAATTGGAAAATTACATAACAATATAACCTGCGGTTCGTTTTTTTCGTGTTTGGTGTAACGGCAATAGAATAAATAGACCATGGATGTCCCAAGATGCTTTTACCAGTTTTTTCCTCATAGCGTCCTTTACAAAGCTTTATACTTCTCTTCTTCAGTCTTCCTTCTTCTACGACTTAACTTAACGAGCTTCATCTTGATTCATTGATATAGGAAACGTACCTACTAAATGGTTGCGGTCCGGTTTAGATGTAAATCAAAATTCAAAACAAAATTGAAGCTCAAGCTCAAGCGTCATACTTGTCTAAAGTTTAATTAAAGTTTGTTATGATAATCATCTAATTAAGAAATGAATATCTATTTAATTGACAAAATCCCCTGATATAGTCGCGACCTCTTCTTAGCGGGTGGTTTTTTTTCAGAATGTGTTTTTACTGAAAAATAAGAAGAATGAAAAAAAGTGAAATAATAAAGAGAGATACAAGAAACGTTTTTTTATTTTTGTTGTATCGTAAAAACGGTAAAATATAGAAACGTCAAATTTAGTATGATTATAGTACAAACCCTGAAGAAAAACAACAAATACAAAAAAATGGTCAAGTGTGTGTTGGGCTCGCGATAACTCGATTCGAAATCGGAATAAAATAATAATAATCGGTGCGCGAGTCCGACTCGCAATTGACCGGTTTTTTAAATTTGACCCTTGTCAGATCAGTTTATCTGTTTATGAGTTACAATGCCTCACAGATACACAGATACACACATCGCGCTGCTAGATCAAAACAGTATCAACTCAAAATCCTTGTTAGTTTTGTTTCAAGTTCATAGCAGTTGTATTAAAGTTGATTTTGAAATAAAGTTGTATTTTGAGTTACTACTGTTTTGATCTAGCAGTGCAGCATGCATAGTTACACACGTCAAACTTATGAATGGTTAGATCGGTTCCGCTCAAACTGATTATTTCCGCGTAGCGAACTTTCTAGTCGCAATTTTCACTATTTTAATTTTTTCCGGTCGCATTGTTTCCCATTTTGAATTTTTAGCAATCAATTTCCCATTGTAATTAGGTCGAAATAGATCAAAATAGGTAGATAGGTTTGGTTATGTTAGTTTTGCAGAAGGCCCGAAGGGCCATAGCACCCAGAAAAAGGAGCTCCGTCGACTTAGTGAAATTGATTTTGAATTGAGAAAACATGCAAGTGGGGAAGATCCAAAATGGAAAATATGTAATTGGTAAAAAAATATGGAAAGAAATGCGATTGGAGAAAAAATAAAATGGGGAAAAATGCGAATGGAAAGTTTGCTACGCGGAATTAGTCAGTTCGGGTAACCGATGTATGTTCTCAAACTTATAACACTATTTTTTTGGTCGGGAGTTAAATATCAGGGGACAATCTCACACAAATTGGTCTAGTCCCAAACTAAAAACTAGGCTTTTACGGTAGGTACTAGGGAACGATAAACGTACTTATTTAGAAAAAAAAACATATACAAATACTTGTCACAATATTTGCCCTTGGGCTTTTACCGCTACCTTCGTAGGCAGGGTAGCTGCTACCGACTCGGCTAACCACGTCGTCGTAATAGAATGTCTATTGGTGTATGTAAATGCTAGGCTAACGCGATTTAGACATACTTCTTCAGTATTAATGTATTCTGTAAACATCAAAACATGTTAACATTAAATATTCACTCAAGTATGAAGACAGCTTATCAACTAATAACTTTCGCGTGCGTAAAATAATCTATCGTATTAGTTAAGTGGTTTTTGAGTAAGTAAATTTATGAATTCTAGACACGTTATTTTAAGAATTTTACATCTATCATTTCATTATTAAGTAAAATTAAATAATAATAAATTGGCGTAAAGGTTACACTTAGAACAAACATGGATTAGCATACATTACTTTAATGTTTATCTTAATATGACAACGTGTTCGTTTTTAAGCTTGAATTTATATTGAAATTGAACCTTGCGAGAGTAAACCAAAAATTCCTTCCAACTACGCAATAATTACATCATAACTACACTAAGTACATAGAACAAACTGGGACTTTTCGGCTCTAGAGCTATAACATTTCATACATAATGTAATTATGCTGCACTGTTTGGTTTTATTAGTGTTAAAAAAGTTTAAACAACGCCAATCGGACATGGGGTCACAAGATTTAAGGAGGATTTTGGATTGCATTATGTAGAAATTTTTAGGGTTAGCTGAAAGAGATCCCTTGCATTTTATCTTCATCGTATTTTGTTTTGTTCTGTACAGCAAAGTAAAGTATAGCAACACGTCTTCATAGCACATGTTTCGCCATGGGACTCGTTTTCTCCCTTTTCGTGACTTTGGTTATAGAATTTAGGATTTTAATTTGATGGAACCCAAAAGATCCATAAATTGGAATGTCGTACAAAACTTTTTTTTTAAATATAGTTCATTAAAAAAATGAGTTTTTTACGATATTCCAATTTGTGAATCTTTTGGGTTCCACCAAAACAAAATCGTTTTTTAGACGTTGAAAAAAACTTTAAAGCCTTTTGTTATTTAAATTAATTAGACTCTTTATATCTACTGTAATCAACAACTTATCTAAAATATTCAACTTAAGTAATCAAAATATATCATATTCAACGCTGGGAACTTTCGATTCATCGTTAATAAATAGGTACATATAATATTCGATTAGTCCGATTATGCATTCAACTTTACTAAAAATATTATTAGTCTGACTGAAAGTGTAAGAACTTTTACTTTAAACTTGAAAAAGTGGTAAGTAAGCACCCGAGTTTCTCACACTGTTTTTCCTTTCTACTGCATTTGCTTCTTTTGAAACTCGTAACGCCATCTATGGCGGGGTGAAGAAATTAAAACCAACTTAAGATGCCATGCGCATTACGAACCAAGCAATCATAGCCGCTATTGTAAAGTCACAGTGTTCAAATTTGTGTGCGACGCTCGCGCGTGCGCCTTGCCATTGATTTCTTGTGTCACCCCTCAAGTTGACAGATGTGTGTTGTGAAAATCTATGGGTTTTTGGAGGAAAACAAATAAGAAATGAAGACTGAAGGTAAATTAACTACTAAGTTTTATGTGTGTTATTTTACTTATTACACGTGTGTCTGTACTATTGTTTAATATGCCTTTAAATTTTGGCCCCAGACAGTACCTACAAGGGTGGAAAGAAAACACTTTATTAGCATCTGAATTTCCGGTAGCATAAAATTCTTCAATGCTAAATTTAATGGACAGGCGTCATTTTTATACTTTGTTCGTTTATCACACTAGCATATCACTAGATAAAACTAATTCAACAAGTAATAATTGCTTAGATATCTGAAATACTAAATTTGTAGGTTAGGTAGCCAATGACTTCAGGCTCTTTTTATATTCCTAATGCTTGATTGAATAGCGGCCTGCACACGTAAAGTTCGGACTGTGGGAAACGCCACGCGCCGTTCCAATCTTCGTTCCGAATCATACGTGTAAATGCAACTGTAATAGTAAAATAGTAAAAAATGTACGGTTCGGAACGAAGATTGGAACAGCGCGTGGCGTTTCCCGCGGTCCGAACTTTATGTGTAAAGGCCGCTGCTATTGCCTATTAGTCTTTCATTGGGCATAAGGAACATTATAAGAAGTCGGTTTCCACGATATACTGCCTTATACTTTTGTCTCCGTTTCTTTTATCACGAGAAAATACGAAGATGAAATAGTAATATAGAAGACGACCAATTGCAAGAGAACTTAGGTAGTATTATTAAACGTAGGGCTCTGCGAATGATTGTTAATCAAAGACGTATTTTTATAGACGTCGATATCCTTTTATTGTAGCAGTCATAACTTTTCGCAAATATGTATTTGGTAAGGGATAAAGGAATTTTTGACCCGTAAGAGCATTGTGATCGGGATTAGGGTGTTATCCCGATAATACGGTGGGCCGAGTGCCGCAGGGTCCCCTGATGGGCTCCGTACCTTACATCGTATGTGGGACACACAGATCTCACGCTGGGCTAACATATTTGCGTTTACAAATCACTTAAACTTGCATTACTAATGAAATACTCGTATATTAATATGAAAGCGCGTTTGTTTATTACTAAAAACTACCCATTTTAGTGTGATAGATTCAGTAAGTACTTCGTTTTAGTAGTTTCTTAGGTAGCATTGTCAAATTCGACCTAAATTGATAATTTGTAGGGATGTCGTCTGTATTATCATTAGTTTTACGGATTTCTTATCTATGTTAAAATCAGGAAGTTTTGTTCATATCTCGGTTTAGCATTCTCGTTCTCCAGAACGTTTCAAACCTGCAAAGACGTAATTCTACTCTTCAACATGTGCGTATTTTAACCTTTCCCTCGGTAACTTTTTATTGCCTGAAATCTTAGTATTAATCCAAATCCATCATGATGATCTGTGAATACGTAAAAAGTTTCCTGACTGCCGCACTCAGAGACGTCAATTTAATTTAATGCTTGATTAAAGTTGCTGCTGTCACTTTCTTTGATACAGTAATAGAATAAGACAACACGTCACTAAAGAACCATTAAATTTAATTGACGTCTCAGAGTGCGGCAGTAAGAATAATCGTAAACGTTACATTTGTTATATTCGCGGTGACACCGCTTTGTTCTCTTGACGCCCCTGTGTCAGCTCCTCGGCCGCTTGTGACAGACACCCCGACATATGGACCGCGCACTTGTCGACGCAGGCGCATAATTTGTCCTCCATTACGATTTAATACAGGCCCTAATAAAGGGTCCGATAAAGGCTCGTCTTTCCACCAACTGTTCCATCTGAGCGAGGGTGGCTACATTTAATTATGCATTTGGACTATTGAAAGTAGTACTTTGTAATGGATTTTTTAGTGGACGCGAGATGCTGAGCTGTATTTCATAATTATAGAGTCTTACGTATCTATTATTATTAAGTATCTAATTATTAATAACAAAGGCAGATTACTCTCTCCAGTAGTGATTCATATTGCAGGTTGCTTTTGGCACGTTTGTTGGTCTGGATGAACACACTTGTTTCAAATATTCGCTTAAACCGTTTAGAGTAAATTAGCTCACCCTTAAAAAAATATGTAAATTCCTATGTATAATGACAGCTCCTGTAACCGTTAATAAAGTGCTGACAATAGCTATCAACATTTTAATAAAGTTTTAACAATACGCAAAATAGGCCAATTTGTCATCGCGCAGCCAAACTAAACATTTAATTTGACGTTTTCGCCGACGACAAATGCAATGGGCTGGTACTTGTGAAATGAAGTGTGAATATTGCGTCTCGACGGGGTGCAGTGGCCCCCCTGGTTTCGGCGCCCCGCACTGCGGGGCTCGGCCAGCTGTGCCCACCCTTGCCGCGAGTACAATGCCGTTCAAATTACAGACAGGTACCATTCAGTGTCGATCTTGTTTCATTGTTTTGTTTGCAGAGAATATTGGCGACACGTGCGCGCGATGTGACCGACTTTTGAGTTGATTTTGTAACTTTGGGGGTTTCATAACGTTTTAATGTTTATAAATAAAATCTATTGTGAGATCTTAGTTTAGATAAAGTTCATTTGTACTCATTTTTATTAAAATATACATTCAGTCACGTCGAAATTAATCACTGGTGTCAGGGTTTTATACTGGTTTAACAAATAAAGTTATTGACTACGCCAACGCAGCATTCCTATTGTTAACTACCCATAATCTATGGATCGGATAGGTCAGTATACAACGTGAACTAGTGCATAAATCAGTATTTCACAGTTGTAACATGTAAGCAATACACCACAAGTCATACTAACCGCAATGCGTATCTTCTCTCAACCCCCCTTCCTTGTTCCAGCATGCTTAGTACTCTTACTGAATGCCGTCGTGCACGCGCTGCGCCGCGGCCCGCACCACCCCCACGGGCAGTCCCCCGTGGACCAGAAGCACCACCACTACCGCCCGCGGGGATCCGAATCGCTCACTGCCGACGCGCAGCTTTTGCATGACGTTCAGTGAGTACCTATCATGGTCTTCTTAGGCCTGCTTCTCACCGGGACACCATGGCAGCGCAACCAGTCGCCGCCACCAATAAAATATATACAGTCCTATAGGGATATCTCACCAGGTGTCCGTTTGGTTGCGCATCATGTAATACATTTTGTTGGTGGCGATTGGTTACGCCTTAAGGTGCCGCTTCACTACTGAAGGTTGGCTGGTAATGCCTGTCTTTATCCACCGCCTAGCGAAACTGCTAGCGATTCCAGTCAGTAGACTGGTCCTGACGTTCCTCAACCATGATTTTATGCCTCCCGCCGCGTCCCTTGCCTTCTACCCATCATGATCAATTAAACCAGTTGATACGTAACATGCTGAAGCACGCGTCCAAGAGCAGCATACCAATGTAAAATAGTCAAAATCAGGATTTTGCATTCCTCCTATTTCTTCTTCCAAAGGGTGTAGCAGGATAAGCCTTCAAAAATTGCCCCCAAAGCTTTGAGTTAAAAACTACTATCAGTTGATGCCCCGTCAAATGAAAATAATTCATACCAATTTTTAACCCTCTACTGCCACCTGGAACCCCACGACATTCATTTAACCCTAAAACGTTTTTATTTATTTTCTCAAAAAGTATAAAAAGGAGAATTGTCAAATTTTGCACAAATGTTGATGTGATCAATATAAACTATCAAAAAAAAAATTAGCCCTCTACTTACTTATTTTCCTAGAAAAAAACCTAAATTAAAAATTAAAACATCCTGTATAACAATTCAGGCTCGTTGTACTATCACCATTTTTTTACAAAATATTAACCAACTACCTATCTACATAATATGTAAGTTTCATGTAATTAACAAAGGTGGAACAGTGTGAAAATATAGGTATTGTTCAGTACGTACCATGTATGTAACACGCTTACGGTGACGACATTAGTAAAAGATATCGGCCCGCCGCCAACCGGGAATCGACCTTTTTTAATTTGCTACGATTAATGAAACTCATTAATACATATTTGAACAAATGTTTCTGTTTATTTTACTTTACTGTTTAGCAAAAAGGTACTACTTAGGTTACTCAGCATTTTGGCTTCCCGCTTGGCGGGCCGATATCTTTTACTAATGTCGTCACCGTAAGCGTGTTACATACATGGTACGTACTGAACAATACCTATATTTTCACACTGTTCCACCTTTGTTAATTACATGAAACTTACATATTATGTAGATAGGTAGTTGGTTAATATTTAGTAAAAAAATGGTGATAGTACAACGAGCCTGAATTGTTATACAGGATGTTTTAATTTTTAATTTAGGTTTTTTTCTAGGAAAATAAGTAAGTAGAGGGCTAATTTTTTTTTTGATAGTTTATATTGATCACATCAACATTTGTGCAAAATTTGACAATTCTCCTTTTTATACTTTTTGAGAAAATAAATAAAAACGTTTTAGGGTTAAATGAATGTCGTGGGGTTCCAGGTGGCAGTAGAGGGTTAAAAATTGGTATGAATTATTTTCATTTGACGGGGCATCAACTGATAGTAGTTTTTAACTCAAAGCTTTGGGGGCAATTTTTGAAGGCTTATCCTGCTACACCCTTTGGAACAGTTGAAAAGATTATTTCCCATGTCTCTATGACCCAAGCCACAGTATCAGCTTTTTCAAATTGGCAAATACGTTACGACCAGGCCTTAGATTGCAAATGACCTGGAAAGCCGTCTCAACTCCGTTTTCTTCTTCAAGGCACATAGAGGAGGACTCCAAGGTCCTAACCGCGGAGGCTCTCGCTAAGATGTCTCCCGAGGAGCTGGAGTTCCACTACTTCTCCGCACACGACTTCGACAGGAATTCCAAACTAGATGGATTGGAACTACTTAAGGTTGGTGCATTTTTGTATAAATCCCTTTAAACCCCTTTACTGCATTATGTAATTTATGTATGTCATTCGAAAAGACAATCATTTTAAACCGAGATAGTCCTTGAAGATTGCCATCAATATTTTTTGTAACGTGTTAAAAGTATCAAACGTCGAATAAACATTTTATTTCTTCTTTTATTGTGGATTCTAAATAAGGTTTCAATTCAAATAGTTTACAATAATATAATTTAGAATTTATTTATTTTGATTTCAGGCGGTCTATCATACAATGGAACACGAGAGCACCGACCCTTTCGCCGACTTGTCAATAGAACCGGAAGCTAATGAGTTTGAAGATTATATTGGTAAGTAACCAATGTTATTGAAAACAGAATGTAGGAATAACGAAAAAAAAAAACAAACACATAAATACAATTAACAACGTAAAATTAACTATAATATTTGTCATATCTTATTGGGCCTGTGACAGATTGAAATTTAACATTTCTTGCGAACGTTGTTCAAACCAATTGAGCAGTCCACTAACTGAAAAAATACATTTTTATGTTAAATTCGTTTCAAAAAACAGTAATTATTATTTAACTCATTTTTAAAAACAAATTGTGAAAAAACATGCACATATTTCATGGAACTAGAAACAAAGTAATTAAACTACTTCTACTACAACAATAACCTCGTTCTTAGACCAAATCGATTCGCCAATACGATTTTAACCATTTAATGTCATTGCGTTTTATTTTGCCATCTATCCTATCTAGACTTTACCATACGATGGCAACAGTTCCAGCGTGATGTTAGACGATTTATGATGTCTTATTTTATAGGTAGACAGGTAAATTAAATTTAGTTACCAAATTTATGAACGAATACTAAATCGATTACATTTCCTTTATTTGCCTTATCAATAATGGAAAAAATAATAATTAGCACCATCACAAAATTTGCCAAATGACAACTGTCACGGGCACAATAAAATATGAAAAATATATTATAAATACAATTAACTCACATTTAGTTCGGTGGTAGACAAATGAACAACTTCAACATTATAGAGTCCGCCTGAATCCAGTAATGATGGGTATTTGGGTGATGAGTACACAAATAATCCTTCTGATTGTTGGATGTAAGTTTTTTTGTACATAATTATCTATACATAGAAGTACAGGGCAAGAGAACTTAAAAAGTTTTTCGGATTGGGGTAAATTTGATTAGAATTGCATAATAACCAGTAATAGAGAAGCACATACAAGTAGGCCGTTTATAAGAGCTATCCTTGATCTATCGCATTGTATGCATATACAGTACTAATTAATTAATCATTTACTTTCTGTGACAGGCTTCCTCAGTGACCTAACAATAAAATTTGTTGACTGCGACAGTGTCAAATTTTCCCCTATTTTTTTTAAACAACTTCTCTGTTCCAGCGCTAGTCGACCGTACGCTCCAGACGGACGACACGGACAACGACGGGTTCGTGTCGTACGCCGAGTACCGCGCCGCCCGCGCCGCCAACCCCTCCGAGCGGACACCGAGAGTACTGGCTGCTAACTCGCCCCCGTAGTTGTAAAATCGTCAAGTACTGGCCACTAACACCTTACCATGGTAGTAAGATTCTAAAGTACTGGCCACTTACACCCTACCATGGTAGTAAGATTCTAAAGTACTGGCCACTAACACCCTACCATGGTAGTAAGATTCTAAAGTACTGGCCACTAACACCCCGCCGTGGAAGTATAAGAGTCTCGAGTACTGGCCGTAACACCCCGCCGTGGCTAGCTTTGCATAGCTGGAACAGTAACTTTTTCCTAGCGGTCCGTCGAAGCTATCGGTCCCAGGTTTAATTCCCGGTTATTTGTGTTATGAGCACGAATATTTTATCCTAAGCCTTGGGTGTTTTTGTGTGTAAGATTGTTTCCTGAGATATATTTACTAAATATTTGGGAAAAATCTTACACAAATTGATCGGTTTATTTAAAGAGAACTGTAGACAGAGGTTACTTAGGAAAATATTTTTAAATTTAAAGGACAATCGTTTTTTAAGGCTGATCTGGGATTAGGCAAATGATGATGAGTTGATTTATTATACAATGTACCATCAAGGAATTAATGTTTAGCAGTTTGGCATAATTCGTCAATAAGTCGTGTTATGCATTTCCCGACGTGACACGACTAATAACAAAATGTAGAAAATATAACCCGGCAAATTTACATATCATGTCAAACTGCTAAACAGTCAGCAATTAAACTTTTAGGTTAGAATGTTTTTACCGGATAAGGAAGATGTGTAAGAATTGAGCGATTAAAGACGGAACAAACTTGTGTGTTATATGTCGATGAAAAGCCTATTAGGGTCATACACAAATAAATAAATAAATAAATAAATAAATAAATAAAGTTATCGTCTTTCTGTGGACATACCCGAAGTTAACGTTTTTAAGGTCAAATTTTCTGGCTGAACCCACATCCGCATAAACGGTGTCAGGTCTACTTTAGTCCTATCAAATAAAAACATAATTTATATGCACACAAGCCTTTAACTATTGACCACAGGAGAGACAACTTTTGTTTTTGAGAGTGTGACAATTAGGCAGTCTTTGAGTGTAATTTGTCAAAACCGCACTTAGCATGGTTAGATACGCCGTTGTCGTGTATATGGTAGTGCATCTAGCTTAACTGCAGTTGTGTGTTTCTGTGACGGCTCTGGTTTTTTTTGTGATGTCTTCGGAGCGGTGTCCTACCAAGTCGAAGTATCGGACCAACCTTCCTACCAAACATTTCCACCAGTGGGAAGGTTAGACCTGATTCGGTGTAACCTACCAAACAGTAGGAAAGCACTCCTGATAAATGGCTACCTCCCATTTATCAGGAGTGCTTTCCTACTGTTTAGGTTATGTTAGTTCTTTAGCAGGCCCGGAGGGCCAAACTACCCAGTAATAGGAGCTCTGCGATAGCAGAGCTCCGTCGAAACTGTTAAATTCGCTTTTGGTTCGAAAAAAATCCTACTGGTGGGTAGGTTACACCGAATCAGGTTTAACCTTCCCGCTGGTGGAAATGTTTGGTAGGAAGGTTGGACCGAGTCGCTAGTCAGGATCTTGTTATACTTACTCGAGAAAAGAAAAAGCTCAGTTTAGATTTAGTTGTGTATTGATGGGAATTATTTTAAGGTGACATTAAGTTTTACTTACTGATGATATTAGTTATTTTCATCGTTTTAACTTAAGTTCGCAAACGGTTAGAAATGACAATAACTTGATTTAGATTTTATACTCTTCTTATCTAATTGAATTTAGTATGTAGAGTATTTAGTTTTGTTTTAATAATTTCAGTGTTACATTTGATGTGTTACTGCCGCACTCAGAGACGTCAATTTAATTTAATGCTTAATTAAAGTTGCTGTTGTCACTTTTTTTGCTACAGCAATAGAATAAGACAACACGTCATAAACAAGAATTAAATTTAATTGACGTCTCTGAGTGCGGCAGTAAGTGTAAATAAAAAGTAACTAAAGTCGGCGTCAATTGAAATTGGCACAAATGTAAACAAATTAGTACTGTTTGGCACATAATCTCAATGCTCATCGAGTGTGTGTTTTATTTTAAAAGAACTTATAATATGAGTTATTTGGGTGCGCCAAAGTTCATATAACTTCGATATTGGAACTTCGAAATTTTTTCTCATAAAATTTTACATCATAATGATCACTCCTCATACTCTTCATAAAAAATGTTTATACTAATGATCGGAACTTATACTCATCTGAACTTATAACGCCAATATTCATGCACCCGTACACTTTTCAGAATTTCTTAAATATCTTACATGTAGATAAAATTAGGTTAGGTTAAGTTAGATTTATAACAATCCTCAAAAAGTAACAGTTTCTTAAAAAAAATCATTATGAGTTGCGATAAGTATGAGCAAAATTTTTCGAAGAAATGATGAGTATAGACACAAATCGTTATTTGTATAAAAAATCTAAAGACCAATTTTATATGAGCCAATATGGACCCGAGTTATTTAATCACAAAGTTCGTTTAAAAGCTATAATCAAGTTTATCATAAATAACACCTCACTTGATCTTCATAATAACATGATTATGGAGTAATAATGGTAAATCGGTTCGTTTAGTGCCGTTTATCGTCTTTGCCCATTTCAATCGACAACGATTTTATAACATTCGTGTAAGGCATATTGTGGGAATTTGCAATAAATGAGTTATGTAAATGATTTTAATTTATTTTATGATAATTACATTAAACAATTACTTAGGTACTGCGATAATTATTTACATGACTAATAAAATACACACGAGCAAAGAAGCGCTTACTGTAATATAGGAAAATTATAAAATTGGTTTCCTGCAATCAATACTGCAATATAAAAGAAGCAAAAAAATCAAATATTTACAAGTAAATAAGTATAGTCTCTGTTTCGTTCGTATATGAACATCTACAGTAGCGGCAAATAATATAAATCATCAAATTCAAAATTCAAATTCAAAAATTCAAAAATCTTAAAATAATACTTATTATGGCGTCCATGCGCCCCCAACAATGCAAGGCCTTGCTAATATTTTTTTCGTAACCTACAATGGTCAGAGATAGGTACAGTCAGCGTCATTATATAAGGTTACATTCAAAGTGCTCAAATAGTTCCCAGAAGTAGCCTTTGTGGCCACTGTACCCTTTTTGGCCACTGTAGGTTGAAATTAGTATTGAAAACACTGTATAATTAAAAATCTTAACTATACTACTAAGTCTTAACTATCTATGAATATTATTTTTAATTTTAAAATAATATTCCGATAATTATAAATATATAATATAAAAATCTTTCTCTAATTTCATAATGCTTTAAATATTAGTCAAAATTTAGAGTGGCGAAAAACGGTGTAATGATTGCCAAAACCGGTACCTTCTACCCTACAATTAATATGGTGTACAGTCAGCGTCATATATAAGGTAACATTCAAAGTGCTCAAATAGTTCGGTACACCATATTAATTGTATGGTGTACCGAACCATTTAACACTTTGAATGTTACCTTATATTTGATGCTGACTGTACCTACCGAACTATTTGAGCACTTTGAATTATGACGCTGACTGTAATTACTAAAAATGACGCCATTAGAAATATTCATATATTTTAAACACTATACAAAGTGGTACTATTCCCCACACTGGTAGCGCGAGTCGCAATTCATGCCTTCCTCCCCCCACTGAGCCGCCTTCTTGATGCCTTTTGATACCTCTTCGTACGACTCCAACTCCACGGTGCTCCTGAAAAACATTTATAATGGTGGTATCCCTGTGTTATAAAGTGAGTTTGTATGTCCGACTTTCCGTAAGGCAATTTTAAACTTGGTACAGAAATAGCTGGGGACCAACTTCATTATTTCTATTTCTTTAAAAAAATGATAGTAAATCCGCCTCTACCTCTATTATGGTTCAAAAGATACAGCTATTTAAAGTTAGGACGGACGGAAGGACGGACAGACGGACGGATAACGTATAGGCATAAGTATTAATAGAGTCCAGTTGGGCTCCCTTTGGGTACGGAACTCTAAAAAATATATATTCGTATTGCAACTTTTATTGACTTTCGTATCCTGAAGAGTACTCACTTTTGGTTTTTAGCACTTTAATGGAGCTTTAAACCTAACCTTTGATCATATAACCTTTAATTACACAATGCTAAATTCTTGCAGTAACCTGCAGTAGGATCTTAGCAACAAAACGATATTGTATACGCGGGACCATTACCATATTGGTAACAAATACATATAATATGCTCAATTGCATTAATGCAATTGCAATTTACATCGACTTATTGTATATTTCATTGAAGAGTAGTCATTTACTTACTTTGGCACTTGGCACTTTACTGGTTATTTTAAACTTAATTCTGGTAGGTACTAGAGAAAAAGGGCTTAAGTCAACTTTGCTCATAATAAAAAAAGGGTGTAAGTCATATGCAGAGACTACTACACATATACCCTTTTTCACTTGAACCTCAGTAGTCTTAACCCCTTTTTCACTAGGTCCTCAGAATTCTGAACCTACCCTTGCAGTAGCCTAGCTCCCTGCAGCAGTATCTCGGCCCCCGAGGAGTAGAGCGCCGCCTGCCGCGGCTTCTGGCAGGACAGGCGGTACAGGCAGCCGAAGTCCTGGTTCTGCTGGCCGGCCAGGTAGCTCAGATACAGGAGGATCTCGTCCTCGGTGACATAAGATGCGTTCTTGTTGTCTGTGTAAATGTAAAAGGTTTTTGTGCTCGTTATAGGTGAAGAAACTTGCAGCGTCTTCTGTCTACTAGCTTTTGTGAACTTTTCATACATGGACGCAACCGTTCTACATAATATTTGACTGCCGGAGTGCACCGTCGTGGATTATAACACTATAACAAACTAAATAACAAGCATAACAAAAGCAAGCTTTAAATAACCGACGGCAGAGGTTTATAGCTTCAGGACTGAAGGAGTTGTTACATCCATACTAATATTATAAATGTGAAAGTGTGTCTGTCTGTTACCTCTTCACGCTTAAACCGCTGAACCGATTTAGATAAAATTTGGTATGGAAATAGCTTGAGTCCCGGGGAAGGACATAGGCTACTTTTATCCCGGAAAATTAGACAGATTCCGAGGGAGCAGCGATAAACGACTTCTACGCGGATGGAGTCGCGGGCAAGAGCTAGTAGCCTATAAATACTCTTAGGGCGAATACCAATCCAATGATACCCTGTATTTTAAAAAATTTCAAGGCGTTTAACATTTAGTATGTTACGATGAAATATTGATACATACATGACCTGATAAATATCATCCTTTTTTTGTGAAATATTTTTCGGTGTAGTCGGGTAAAACAGCATTTTAAAACTATGAACAAAATAATCTTAAATGCGCAATTTGAATAGAAAATTCATCGTAAAGAAATGATGAGTTAAATTGAATGAAGGACAGTTTTAATATACGGTGTGTTCATTAAACGTACACAAGATTCTAGAAATCAAAAACAAGTCTATGCAACAAAGCAATGAGGAAGACGTGCAAAAACTACCAACATGGCTATTTAACGCTTGACAGTGACCGCCAGACAATGGTAAATGAACTCAACAATAAGCGGGGATCCCAACAAAGGCACCGGGAGCCACCGGTCACCGCGGCCGCGGGTAATCCCACCGATGGAATTAGGCCGGGACACGGCAAACGCATCAACGGGTTGTGCTCATCCTACTTAGCTAAACGGACTTGTTTTAATACAGGGTGGAACGGAAAGGACTTGGAAAGAAACTATAGTCTGTGCCAATTGAAATTGGTAAAGATGTAAACACAACCAAACGAACCAATTTAACATTATTACTCGATAATCACATGCTTTTAAAGATCAAGTGAGGTCTTAGCATTGATTTATACACTTGATCCTTACTTTCACATTAAGTTTAAGATTGAATAACTACTAATTATACGATATTTTAAATAAAAACACGCCTAATGAATATTTGAGGTTATGTGTCAAAAAGTACTAATTTGTTAATATCTTTGGCAATTTTAATTGACACAGACTATACAATAAATATTGAACATTGCTAATTTTACGTATAGGACAATTTTCAATTATTGAAAATATTAAATGAAATAGGATGCAGTGTTTTAATGTTACAAACTTTATGTGTTATTGTTTATTAGCCTCAATTAATACCATGAAAACCTATCAATTACATCTGTACATGGGTTCTAGGGTGTAAACATATTGCTTTTGATTTTAAAATACCTACTGTATGTTTTCTTAATCATATTTAATTTCGACGGTTCAAAATCAAAGAATGCATCAATTTCAAATTGACAAAATTATTGATGCAGTTTTTTTGTAATAGATTTTTTATTTTGTTACACTGATTTTTTGCACCCTGTATAAAAGTTGTGCTCTTGTACGACCTTTCGACAGTCTTGTATTAGTAGGTGGTCAGAAATGTGTAGCATTGTTCATTTTAATCCAAAAAGACGCATGTGCAATAGGAAATCTACAGTGAGTAAGTGGAACCTTATTACGAACAAAACAGGGTCGAATCTACTTCGTTTTTGGCCATGGAGGGCTACTGTCCAGGAAAGGCAGATGGTGATTAGTAGATTAATCGATGGTCAATCGGTCATTATTGGTGATGTCCATTTTGCGGAAGCGTGCCGGGGCTTAGTGAAATGGATTTAAAATACAGGCTGTTGCTTGTTTGTAGTTTTTTTTGCTTACAAAAACCAACACCGTTATCAATGGTGCAGCTTTCGATCTCGAAAGTTTTAAGGCGATTAATATTTTGCACGCTTAGTCAAGTTTCCAACCGCTTGGCTTAGTATTTCACGTAAACTTTTTTTTTATTTCGGGATTCGTACAGGAAATTATTATTGGCTATGTATTATTATTATTATAATTTATTTTATCAGGCGGCAGTTGTGACGACTGATAGATGCCTGTATCCAGCTGTTCCTTAATCAAGTGTTCTTTGTACCTGCTGCTCAGCTGCCTTTTGTATTTTAGCCAAGTTACTCTCTGGTTCCCAAGATACAGTCCACTATACCTGGTAACCACTAGACGTAACATTTGTGAATTACCTACGTCTTTTCTAAATACATTTATTTTTATTAATTTCTAAGAACTGTATAAGTTTTTTAAAAAGCCTTCTATAAAACTTCTTTTGATTTTTAAATGACAAAGTACTTACCTATATTCTGTTAAATGTCCCGGTAACCAAACCCGGTAGCGCTAGCTTCTTAGACAGTACCAACTAGAGGAGTCACGTTGCTGAAAGTGGGAAAGTTATCGACCTTACCGTCAAGACTCCTCCCGTAGTGGTGACCGCCCTTCCAGGTTCCAGCTCCGAAGTACCCAGCAGCCAGGATCAGCGACTTCAGCACGACCAGGATCACCAGGTTTGTCAGATTTAGACTGAGGACCTGTGTAAGGCAGACAAACTTGTTGGTTAAACAACTGTATATGCTGTATTGGCTAACAAAGACTACAGTTTACACAGTCCCAAGGCAAAGAGGCCGCCTGAAAATCCAAAAATACGTCATAGAATGTATGAAGCCTTAAGGCTCAGTTTCATTGGTCGATAGCCCGCATGCTTGTAGCATCCATCCATTGACGTGTTGTTTTAATATTTTTGATTCGAGAGCTATTGCAGCGATGCAATGTATCGCGCAATGAAACCGAGTCTTATGAGAAACTCTTAGTCTGAGTCCAAATACGATAACTGACTGGCCAATATCGGCCGACGGACTGTTATTCTTAAAAACACAACTGCCTGTAGGTGTTTTGTTACTTTGATATTTTTGTATAACTGTTAATAGCGAAAATATATAGCTTGTAGTACTTCTGGGACCCGCAAAGTGTACAGGAGAGCACTAAGATACTGTTACAAGGATGATACCCACATAGATACAAAACCTTAGCTTCCGAATAGAAAAAAACCGGTCAAGTGCGAGTCGGACTCTCACACGAAGGTTTCGTGCCATTCTTGTATTCCCTTCCATTTATATTTTAGTTTATTTTTGTAATTTCTTGTTATAGCAATACACACTCTGTGAAAATTTGAAGTGTCTAGCTGTACCGGTTTATGAGATGACAGACAGCGAGATGGACATCGGAGGCTTAGTAATTTGGTCCTTTTGGGTACGGAACCCTAAAAATATGAGTCTTTCATCAGACCTAGCAAGAACCACCATAGCCTCCACTAGCCGTTTACTTACCGCCATTAGTGATCGCACTGCTGTACGTATTTTGATATTGGGATAAGACAGGCGGTGGGAAGTGTATATTAGTTCTCAGGGTTGGCGACGCATTTAATATCGAGAGATTAAGGGGGTGTCCCTCGAAATCCCCAATAAGGTTTGTCCTAACGCATCGTTTGTCCGAGTCAATAATTGTCATAAACTTGGATTTCAGCTCAGTCAGAGAACTTTTCAAGTTTCCCAAAGATACCTGAGTTTAGTTTAGGTTACAGTTCTATTGCTTGAAAGTGTTCTTGCTAAAACGACGGAAAGATTACAGTTTCCGATCCCTGTTTCAGATGCATTAAATCTTTTTAGACTTTTTTACTTTAAAGCGGATTTTAATGAGTTATCAAGAACCATGGGGTTTTGAGTGCCAATGTGAATCATAAAAGATAAGGGATTGCTTTTAAATGTGACGTCATTTTCTAAGAACATAACGATGACTCAGTTTTCATGTGCGACAGATTTTAGATATAGCTTATATAATAGGGATAAAGAGCTAATTAAGATTCTTTGATTTAGATGATAGTAATTTATAATTTTCGTACCTACTTAAAGTTATTTTAAGCTACATTTTTTTTTTTGGAGTCTTGAGTCGGGTTTGATCCAACAGATGCACTGGCTATCCAGGCTGGCAAGATTAGGTACGCTTTAATATAATTAACATAGTTTTTTTTTTTTCTATTCGTATCAAAAGAAGCTGCTAGATCCAAACTAACAAATACTAAACTAAAGATATAATTTGTTTTTTACGTCAGTTTGGTCTCGCTTATTAACGGCCTAAAGCACTTGCAACAAAGACAAAAGACTGCCTGTATTGTTACTGCATGTGCAATACGCTATTAAGTTCATGCATTGCGTGCAACGTTAAGTAAAGTGCTGTACGAACCTGCGATACGCAGTCAAAACCAACCTGACTGCTACCAGTCGACCTCGCCAGGAAATCCTTCGCGAGAGAACTCATCATTTGACCGCCAGCGCCGCTGAGGAAGTTGCCAGCAGAGCTCAGCAGCGTCGACCTGGCGTACTGAGCCGTTTCGTTTGAATCACTATCGAATCTGTCTAAAGCGTGCCTCTTAAATGGAACAGGTGGTTTCTCTCGTGGCAGTAAAGCGTTTGTATCGATCGCTTGCTTCGGATACATCTTCTTCGCGTACTGTGGAGAAGAATAGGCTCCAGAATGTTCTCCCGCTACCAACACGAGGCTACATAGGAACACGTAAACGACGACCATCTTGGATTGGGGTGAGAGCGCGACTGGAGGAACAGGTAGTATTGAGACGGCTCGGACATGCTTTGCTGTTTTATCTCTTCCCGGCCGCTTTTGTTTGTCGCACGCACGATGACATCTGCTAATGGTGCTATTGTTGTTGCTTTATAGTGGCAGCGTGGGGTTTTTGTTTATTGGTTTTAGTGGAGTAAGGAGTATAGCGGTTATCCAAATGGTTTTTGTAGGTTTGGTTTATGTAAGATAAGATAAGCGTTGTTAGAGTAACAGTATTTCAAGCAAACTCTCACTTATTTTTTCTTTTTGACCAGACATGAAAAATGTAGAAAATCATTATGAAATTTCATGCAATTAAATAATCACTGCACACGTGCACACTATTACCCACTGACAGAGTTGAGTTTTTAACTGCCCTACTAAGAACCATAGTCGCCATAACTCAATACGTATTTTTACTAGCTATCCCTCCTTCGTTTACATAACATATGTACTTATGTGTTACTTTTAAAACGATACTAGGTCTAGCCCGCGACTACGTCTGCGTAGAAGTCGGTAATCACTATTTTCTCGAGAACTTTCTAATTTTTCGTGATAAAAAACATCCCTTTTGTCCCCGGGATATAAACTATCTCTCTAACAATCGGTTGAGGCGTCGAACAGTGAAGAAAGAAGAAATAAACAAACAAATAAATGAAAATTTTGATTTTATCCGATTTTTACGGCTAATGTCTAATAAATTCAGATTTTCTTGACAAAGCAGTTTTAAAAACGCATTTATAATAGCAGTGTTGCAAGCATTAAAACAGCGTAACGCAGAGGCGACGGCCGCAGTAGTTGCAGGGCGACGATGACAAACGTGGCGGAACATCTTTGTTTACACCGACATGTCGATTGTTTCCGTAACCGCCGGAATGTGGGCCAGTCGCGATTTCGGTAACCGTGACATAACAATACTCCCATCGTGACACCATTTTATCGAAGTAAAGTATCACGGAGAATTAATTTAACATGTCGGTCATCGGCGTAATCGATCTTTTGCAAGCAGCCAAACCGCAAGAAGATATTAACTATGAACGTTACCTACCCCTTAAATACTCGTACTTATAGGTACAAGACACAAATGAAGGGTACACGGCAATAACATGTTTTTTTAAATAAGATTTTAATCTTAGAATGTAGATTTCGCAATGAACTATACCTACTTTTTTTTCACTTTTAAAAAAGCTCTACATGTACTTTTGTATGTAGGTAATTTACTTTTATACATACAAAAGTACAGTTCAGTCCTAGTCCTAACTATTAAATCGCGATATCTCTCAAGAAGTTACTAAGGTGACTAGACAGACATGTTCGACACTTCTAGACTTCACCAAGATCTTCTAGACTTCACCAAGCATGAGTTTTTGCCATGTTTTTTTTATTTCATTTATAGCACTAATTTTTATACTTAATAACCGACCCGGCGAACTTAGTACCACATCAAAATGTTTTTCTCGTATTTTTTTTCCGATGTTTTAATAGTTATTCTACTGTTCGGAGCAGAGATAAATCCAACAGATCAAAGATGATAAAAATCGGTTCAGCCATTCTTGAGTTATAAATGGTGTAACTAAACTGACTTTGTTTTATGCATAGTTAAAATATGTCCACTAAACGTCACCAAACGCGATCGATGCGCTCTAATGATTAAAATGCTAGTTATAACTATCTTCTTCTGCCTTTTACAGCTGATGGAATACACATAAAAACTTTCTTGCATATTTTTAAGGGAATTCCTATAGAAGAATAATGTGCAAAAAAAAACATTCAACCCAACATTTCTTTAACTCATGTTCGACAATCTTTATCTTTGATCCTATATTTATCTTTGTAACATTTTTTAGCACTGTTTGTATTTGTATTCTGCGTATTAAAGAAAGCAGTAACAACCTAACTGCACTTTGCCAGTAAAAGTGCAATCCCCTCGGTTCACGGTATGCGTCCGAAACAAACAGTGAAACAATGCAATTGTATCGATTTGAGTCATCTCTAGTAATGGCGGTTGTTTAAAATAACTAGTTGATGTAATGACAGTAAAAATTGATGATTGGGGGATGATTTTCTTATAATGGTTTAGAGGACCTCTAAAATACACATACTCGTAAATGTATAAAATGTATTGCGTTAAATAATATTGGAGCGGAGATCTTTATGATTTAAGTATTAAGTTTTTGGTAAGTACCCACTAAATGTACGCCTAAGAATAAATAAATAGTTTATTGCGAACTCTACATTTTGAGATAAAAATCGAATTAAAAAAAAAAACTAACAAAAAGCAAGCTTTAAAAACCCAACTGTTGTTTGCATAATGTCGTCAATATAAAGATGGTTAACATTGTATTTATTATTTACTAGCTGATGCCCGCGAAAAATAAAACATAGCCTATGTTCATCAAGGATAATTTAGAATTCTAATGGTGAAAGAATTTTTCAAATTGGTCCAGTAGTTTCAGAGCCTATTCAATTCAAACAAAAAAACAAGTAAACAAACAAACAAACAAACAATCAAATCTTTCCTCTTTATAATATTAGTATAGATTTCGTCAATTCCACATTTAAAAAAGTCTGCAGTCAAACCTACGACGCTAAGACGAATCTAACGAAGGCTGAATGGATGGCCCGATTTCAACAAGCGAGGTTGTTGAAATCGGGCCATCCCTTCAGCCTTTATAAAGCAACAAAGAAACATACATACATACAGATTGCTTATTGTCTAACGCACTCGCAATCGCAACCGGTTTTAAAGTGGAGAAATTGTTTTCATTTTGTATGCAGACAAGCCTTCGATTTTCAAAATGAAAACGATCGTGATTGCGAGTGCGTTAGACAATAAGCCCTCTGTATGTATGTATGTTTCTTTGTTCCTCTGGTCAAAAACATTACCCTCCTCCTTTGGAAGTCGGGTAAAAACGAGGTCAGCTGTATTTTGAATACGGCTTTTAAAGTAGGTAGGTACTGTTAGGTGAATATGAACTTAAAAGCTGTTACAACGATAACAATAATGGTTTACTAACTGTAAAACATTAAAACGTTATCCTCTTTCTTGGGCAGTCGGGCAAAAATACGTTTGAATTACTATTCTGTCAAAACGGGCACAAATCTACTGAAAAGTAGTAGTTACATAAAAAGTTACACTATTTTCCAGATTATATCAAAAATTATTTTAGTAAACTACCTATACCGTTCAGTGAGCACATTCATTACGTGAATTGTTACATACGTATGTACCTATTTATTAAAATGCAGTTGTATTATTATAATAAACCATACAGAATGAAGCCTGCGGACGTGATTTGGATTGTGGTTGTTCTGCTGATTTTATTTTTAAATTGGACGTCGGTAAGCTTTGTTCTCCAGGCCTTAGCGATTCTCGGAACGGTTTAACCTGTCTAATACCTACCCTACTAACACGAAATATAAACCCCATGACGTAACCTATCTAAGTCAATAGTGCCCCGAGCGGTTGTCCCTGGGAATGGCCGTATAAAGTGCTTGAGTCCAATATAGAGGGCTCTAACAAGATAAAGGTTGTTTTTACACGTATAATGATACGTGTAAAAACAATGAAGTGTACCGATTGAGTGTTTTTTTCTGTTTTTCTTCTTTGTCTGTCCTAAGTCCCGGTTAAATTAGCTACCCTTCATTACAGGGCAGCACCCAAATCATTCCCGAGCGGGGTGAGGTGTACTACTTCAACGAAAGGTTCTTGAGCAACGCGACTGTTAACATCAAGCGGTATTCCAGGCAGAGCCCTTACTACATCAATGTTGAGGGAACTACCATTGTCGTTCTTGGAGACAACGTCACGGTAAATTACATTGTTATTGTCTTTAATGGGTTTAAGTTTACTGAAACCCTGTTTCTTCTCAACTTCAACTTTTTCCTTCTTTCGGGTGGTGCAGAAAATTTATAACTGCAGTAAATGTTTTACCTATGTTTGGTCCGAAATTTCGTTTCCCAACTGTTTTATTTGCCAAATTTGCCTAAGTTAGAAAAGCATTTTTTCTAATACTTTTATATTTTCAGGATTGATAAGAAGCAATCTTAACCTAAAATACTCGTACCTATAGGTGCTGTTACAGATGTTTTCAAAAATCCTGAAAGTTAGTGTTGTCAAATAAAAATGCATTTCTAACTAATGCTAATGCAAATAGGTACTTAAACCATTTATTGCTATGATAATTTTCTGCACCACCCGAAGGGTAGTGGAAGAAGTTGCAGGTAAGATGAAGTAGAGTTCCAGTTTACCTATTTGGTGTTTCGAATGGTAAGCTGTCCATGGTGGTTATCGAACAATCGAAACACTCCAAGAATTCAGTTAAGCTTTGTATTAACAATGCTTAAGAGTGGGTACAGCAGGTGTAAAAAGCTACCGGGTGTAGGTAAAACGACAGATTCACTGAGCGAGTTGCGTTTCCTTTGGCTCTCGGCAAAAGAATGAACTATTTTTTCACCCACTAACTGCCACACTCAGAGACGTCAATTAAAGTTAATGCATGGTTAAACTAGCTGCTGTCACTGTCTTTGCTATAGCAGTAGAGTAAGACAACACGTCACTAAACAAGCGTTAAATTTAAATGACGTCTCTGAGTGCGGCAGTAAGATAACTAAATTAAAACACTTTTTAACAGATTCACGGCGTATTTTATGAGTTCCTCCACAACGAGTACAAGCGCAGTTTTGTGGAGATAGATTTGAAGATGTGCGATTTGACGAACAAAAGCCCCTGGAAGGAGTTCATCGGGGGACCCCTGGCCGCGCATGGCTTTATTTGCCCAGCGCGACCGGTAAGCAAATCCTTGATATGGGCAAAGACCAGTCGGTACGCCAACGCGTTTCCAATTATATTTCACGAAGGCTCGCCCCGCCCCTCTAATTGATGAAGAAATTGACGTTTTATGAACGGGACCTTTTGCTCTCTAACCTTTCTAATAATTGATTTCGTTTGCAGGGCACCTACAGGTTACACAACATAACTGTGTCCATGGATAATTTTCCCTACGTGTGGCCGTTTGAAAAAATCATGTTCCAAGCGTATGCCATGTTCATACCGACTCAAGAAATCATAGTGCGAGCACGATTTTACGCCACTTTCAAGCGCAATCTTCCGAAGAAACGATAAAATACCAGCCAAGTGCGAGACGGACTCGCACACGAAGTACAATATTAAGATTGAGTAAATATTTCGAAAAAAAACACGTTTCATGTATGGTCCCCTTTTGTTTTAAACTGGATTCTATTTATACAATTTGTTGTTATAGTAGCCATGGTAGGTAATACATAATATACCCTGTAAAAAATTCAAGCGGAGCCTTAGTAATATCCCTCTGGGTACGGAACCTTAAAAAAGCGTTTATTAGTAGGTAACTGGTGCTGTGTATGAATAGACTTAATCACTTAGCAAGCATTGTGTTGTGATCTCTATAATATTGCTATTGTTTCTAATAAAATTATAATATTGAAAAAACGAGCCTGTTTTTCATTCTACTAGATTAAGGTTAGAAGATAGTGCCGACTTTCAATTTATAGATTTAAAGGACCGTATAGAAAATATTTAACTTTAAAAGCATAGTTATCGCTACAGCGATTTATCGCTGCCACACTCTCGGCATATGCCAGTATATTTGTTATGCTAGAGGGCGCGAAAGTGGAAGGCAACTAGTTACCACTAAAGCTATGATTTTACTAAACGAGGGACAGAGTTTAGTATTTGTAGTCTAAACTAAACAGGTGTATCGAATGTATAGTTACGCCGAATTTTGTTTTCGCATAATTTTTCTTCAGCTTAAACGAAAAATATTTTTTAACATGTTTTGTATAATCCTGGTAGAATAGAGTAGGTTAGGTTAGGTTTATTTTATAACTTTTCAAAAAAGTTAAAGGTATCAGTAGAATAACAATTATGCGAAATTAATATTCTGCGAAATCATACATTCGGACAATCATGATTATTCGTAGACAAAAAAATATCGTACTAAACCTTGTTAGGGTTCCGTACCAAAATGGTACAAAAGGAACCCTTATGGTGAGACTTCGTTGTCTGTCTGTCTGTCTGTCTGTCTGTATGTCACAGCAGGTTTTCTCAGCAACTACAAATGCTATTAACTTGAAATTTGGCATAGTTGTACAACTTGCTTGCCCGCATCTATTTGTAGTAAAAAAAAAATGAAATTTATTTAATTAATAATTGAAAAGGGGTCTAGAATGGGGGGTTCAAATATGAAAGTGGTTCGATTATAGCAAATGAGGTGTCATATGAAAGGTCTTAATCTGCACATTTCAAAACTATTTTTTCGAAAATTTTCTGTGATGTACTTTTTGATTTTTAGCCAAAAATGTACAAAAAATGACCGTCCCCCCCCCCCTTATCTCCGAAGTTTATTAATCAAAAATTCTGAAAAAAATCCTGACGTATAGATAATTACTTATATTTTCTGGGAAAAATAAAATAAAGTGTTCATTATTTACAGTTTTTGAGAAATAACAAAAAAACTAAGAAAATCTGTATTAAAATTTAGGCTAGTCAAAATCGACCTTATTGCCTAGAAAATAAAGCTTATAACAAAATGAGTATTTTCTTTTGCGGTTACCAAGCATATTATCTTCAATACGGAACCCTCGGTGCACGAGTCCGACTCGCACTTGACCGGTTTTTTTATTTTGTGGAATTCTGACGTGTCTTGCTCTTGCCAGACTACAAAATATTCCTTGAATCAGTGGTGCAATAATAATAAAAAATGTAGAACATGACTTCTATGATTTTGATTTAAAATTAAATAATCGACAGGACAGAAGTTATTACATTTTCTTAAGATGTTGTTTATCGTCGCACGCAAACTCGGGATCCACTGAAAATCAGCGTTGCAGCACCTGTGCCGCAACACATGCTGAGTAGACCCCTTTTGGCGTCAGGGTGCAGCACCACCAATGCTTATGTTATGTTATGTTAGGTTTCTTATGTTTAAGTTAATTAAGTTGATGGAGGTGCTCTTTTGATTCCAGTAAAATATTATTATTATTATTATTATTAATTAAAACAAAGTTCTTACAGGAAAGAGTACCCACCTTAACCATTCATTCACCACCTGAATCATTCTGATTATTGCAATACCTATTATAAGGTAAAATTATATTTTATCAGCGTTGTTTTGTGTTATATTATAAATATTTTTGGAAAAAAAATACTTGAGTAACGTTTTTGACATTTTAACGAAAATATCCTATCAACCGTACGACAACTACCTACTGCACCGTAAAACGATCGTTTTGATATTTATACAGTTACAAAATAGGCCAATTTAAATCACAATTCAAGTTTAAAAGGAAATCAACGTTTACATAGTGTCAACGAATACACTAGTTATTTTTTTAGGTAGGTATTTATGGAGATATAAATTTGTTGAAATTTTAAAACTATCAATATGAAAGTATTTGGTCGCAGGATGGAGACGCCGCGGGTGGTCTGGCCCGTCGCTGCGGTGATTTTGTTATTTAAATGGTCCTGGGTAAGTTTAATACCTTGGTAATTTCTACATACATTAGTATCCGAACAGCGTTTATTATACTTAACTAACTAATAATAACTAATTACAAATTTATTAACTTATTTGGGGTTTATGAGGATGTCTTAACCTCGTAAGTCCTGTGTTTTCTTAATAGCGGTAGACCTAACTACCGAATGTACTAAACCAAGTACACATTAAGAATAGTGCTTTAGACTCTATTAATTAGTGCTTTAGAGTTAAAATTATTTTGTACGATAGTGAGTAGTCAGGTCTGAACTACTATCATTAATTTGTACTTGTACAAGCACGCGGGGACTTACGAGGTTAATATATCTTTGTCTTTATCTGGGTTTACCCTTTTATCGCCGACACTCATTTCACGAATTTTAATTTCATCGCATTTTCATTTTATCGAGCAGGCGCACGCGCAGGAGTTATAATTTTTTTGGTGGTCACAGGTCTAACCTAACCTACGTAAACCAAGCTTAAGATAACCTAAAAACAATACGGTTTCAGTAGAAATTAGCTGTCAATGCAATGAAAATTCGATGAAACAACGCATTCGTGAAATAAGTGTCGGTGATTCAAGGAGCCCTCTTTATCTGTCATTGTGCAGTTTCCATTTCACAGAAAGGAAGAACTCATACTTTAAGTAAAATAGGTTTGTAGTGCGTTTTAATTTTTTCCTTATAGCAGAGTACGGAGGTCATCCCCGAGCGCGCCGAGGTGTACTACGTGAACGAGAAGTACCTGACCAACGCGACTGCCTTCATCAGACGGTACGCCCGGCGCAGCCCGTACTACATCAACGTCCAGGGGACCCTGGTTCAGACCCTGGGCGACAACGTGACGGTATACAGTAATTGTTGGGCAATATTGTAAGCTTGTGGGCGTAGGTGTAGGTAACTATCTTTTAGCAGAGCACGAAGGTCATCCCCGAGCGCGATATTTGTCCGGAATGTGGCTTCCTATAAGTATTTTAATTTAAAATCGGTTTAGTAGTTTAAGAGATTACCTCAAGCAACAAACAAGCCAACGAACACGATAGAAGAGTTTTTCAGTACAAAATTTCAAATTTTGTTAAGTCGCAATATTATGGTGTTAAAAAACTGATGCAGAGGGTCAGTGGTTGGGATCAAAATATTGGCCAGTGATCCTGACCGAATAATCTGTCTATTATGGAGATGCCTATATATTGGCTTGTGATATAATAGGAATGGGGCTATGGTCCCCCCTTTTAACCGAAAACTTGTTCAAACGAAGACACTGCTTTACAATTTAGGCGTGTATGTTTTTGACGAATGCCCCTCTCCAAATTCTTATCTTGGTTTAAGCCGAGCCTGACGGATAATGTGGGATTATCAAGAAAGTTGGACTGTGTCATTAATTCTTCCAAATTAATTAAATTTCCTTCCAGCTGTTTGGCGTGTACTACGAGTTCCTCCACAACGAGTACAAGCGGAGTTTTGTGGAACTGGAGATGAAGATGTGCGATCTAGTAAACAAAAGCCCTTGGAAAGAGTTGATCGGGTCTTCCCTGCTTGCGCATGGCTTTGTCTGCCCTTTGCACACGGTAAGGAAATCCAAGGTTTGGCATTTGACATTGTTTAACTACGTTTTATACTTTTTGTGGTGGCATCTTGATGCGGCTAGCGTAACACATTTGTGTTTTCTCGCTTGTACTTTAGTGATAGAAAGATATACGTATACGCTGACCGTTTTCGAGTCGTCCCTTCAAAATATTTTTAAAATTCACGAAATTATAGGCCGGAAGTTGTAGAGTGAAAATAATTATTTATGTAACTGGTACATAATGGAGCTTCTTAAGGTACAAGCGCCGAGGTTAGAGCGCGAGCTTGCGAGCGCTCTAATTACAGGCACGAGTACCTTAAGAGGTAATTATTTACCGTTGCATACATAACTTTTTCTACAACCTTAAAATTATAATGACAAAAATAAACAATCGCTAACTTTTCTCGTATACTTTCCTCGAGTTTTCTGCTAACAAATTACTTGTCAGCAAAGACGTTTTCGTTATTCCGATTGGCGTTAATAGTTTTTTTTTAATTTTAATGTTAATTGTTAACCATGGTAATAACAATGCTAAAATAATTATTATAGAACTGTTATTACCATGGCAACGCTTATTATAGAATGGTTTTCCCGCTTCGGTTACGCAATAGGTCGTATTCTGATACCGTTAACGATATCAATATTAGCGGTTTATAGTACGCGAGTAGAAAAAAAGTTTTTATGTTGGTAAACTTATTCAGTGTTTATTAAAAAACAATAATAATGCTAAATGAATCTGCTGTTTGTTAGTAATGGAGATGTTTATTTTCAGGGTACTATCAAGGTACACAACATATCTATATCCATGGAGAAGTTCCCGTACGTTTTACCGTTCGAGAAGATCATGGTCGAAGCTCACGCCTCCTTCACGCCGACTCAAGAAATCATTGTGCGCGCGCGCTTCTTCATTACCTTCAAGAAACAACTATCTAAGAAAGTTTAAAAATACCGGCCTATTTTCTAATTTGTCTTTTCTCCTATAAGGGTGAATTCACGTAATTCTGGTCACAAAACTTCTGCTACATTCGGTTTCATACATAACTCCTGTTTGGTACTCACAGTGACACGGCAAAATGAGTTGTAATGGTCTATTATATGAAGTAAAAATTACGCGACCGAAAATATGCGACTCGCAACTCAAAAAATTACGCACGTTTGGCTTCACCCTTATTTAGACAGTAAAGGCAACCGGGTCGGCTCTTTTCCACCTTTCCCCTTTTTTCCCATGATTTTTGTTACCATTTTCCTTTAAAACGATGCCTCTACCATAACATGTACCAAAACGTTAACAATATTAACCGTATGGTATATAACAAAGTGGAATAGAGCCTAGGCCTTGTGATTTTATAAAATAAACGCTAGTTCACACAAACTAGAAACAACCGTGTTTTTTTTTATTCCATACCTGTACTCGCAGGCCTAGCCCACAGTATAAATCTTGTTTTGTTAAATATGTATAAATATAATATATATACATCTATCGTTCTTGGTTCCCTGGCAAAGATGTGTCGTTAGATTCATCTTAACGTCGAGAGTTTCAGTAGGTAATGAATACGATATATTTTAAAAAAAACGGGATAGAGCATGTCTGACCATGATCAGCAGAGATTGGAATAGGCAGAGCTAATTTGCCTAAACTTGATGCATGTTCATTCAATAATGTATTTCCTTCTCACTCACGCATGAATGAATATGCGTCAAGTTTAGGCAAATTAGCTCTGCCTATTCCGATCTCTGATGATCAGTGTAGGGTTCCGAAGCCGTTACACTACACAAAAACTATATCAAAAAACATCAAGTATTAACTAATTCTCTATTTAAAGTTATTTGCTGCTGTCTTACATGATTTTAGTAGGTATAAACACTGCAGTCGCTTGTATCTCGGGAACCAAGCAAGTCTAGTCGTGATAGTTTTCCTTTGATATTCGTTATACGTGCTTTCATTTAAGATATTTTAACATTTTTAGCATTTGTTAGTTTTGGCTGTGGGGGACACTTGAGTCTTACAAAAATTAGAGCTTTAAATCTTAATATTTCATAAAGGGATCCCTTAATCGAAAAATTGTTTCTACGAACCCGCAATAGTTTTTAAAAGTCCTATCCAACGTCCGATCGTTACGAGTAGGGGAGATAAATACAGTAAGTAACATTTTTTTTAACCAAATTATATTGACAGTTTTTTCTATCGTAGTCAGGTTAACTGTAAGAGATTCCTTAAAGGGATAAGATCGCCACTGTACACGTTATCTTAAGTTTAAGTACGTACTTGTAATTGATTGAATGTGCAATAAAGAGTTTATATACGCATTATACATATATTTTACCACTTTGTCGGCGTGACTAACATGTAATATTCATGCCAAATAACAGCTTTCTAGAACTAACGGCCGTATTAATAAAATCATCTTGACCGAGATGACGGTCTCAAGATACGTCAAAGTAAACGTCAATCCATAGAAAACTGTCATTCTTGACTCATCTTGAGATGTGTATTATAGTCGAGATGAGTTTATTACGGCCCTAAGAGTCTTATGCCCTTACTTATAAACGTGGAGTAACCACGGAGTAGCTAAGCCATGCTTTGTCCTTACCGAATACCGTCGAATTCAAATGTCACAATGACAGGTAAGGACAAAACATGGCATAGCTTAAATTAACTAAACGTGAAGAGAATTAGGTTCAAACTCATACATCTCGAAATATCAGATATGAGTTTTTTCCAAAGTAGTAATGATATATGGCACCCCTAATAATAAACTGTAACGCACTTGGCTAGTTTTTTACTAATTTATAATAGTGCGACATTTAGCGTAAATAAAAAGGGCATTTTTCTCCTCATATCTATCGTTAACAATAGAAGACCACTTTAAACGTTTTTTTTACGCCGGAAATCCATGTTTACTATGCTTCAGTGAGCTCACTAGTTAATATTAGGCATTTAAATCATTCAAAAGTGCGAGTAATATACATATATTTAAGTATTTAAGTATGAATATGGTGCGTGTTGCCATGCCTATTGTTGCGGTGTGTTGGTTTTTCAAATGGACGATGGTAAGGAACCAGACCTCATAATTCCAATATAAGACAATATTTTTCCTTCAAATATACTTTTACAATTGAAAAAGAAGCCGCTTCTGGAACACGTCGGTAATGCCTGTAAATTCTAACAGGCTACTTAATACCTATAAATTCTAACAGGCTACTTAATACCTATAAATGTACAGTCCTGTGAGCCTGTAAAAACTTCCAACCCAACGGTGCTAACAACATATGTCAAATCCAAAAAAAAAGCCTTTAAAAAACTTAGACAGGCAGCTAATCTCTTGGCTGAGATGCCTGTCAAGACACGTCGAAATAAATGTCACGTCATAGAATCTTTCTTTTCTGATGTTTCTTTAGGCGGACTTCTCAGCAAAGAACAGATTGATAATACGGCCCCTAAAATTAGGGTCCCGTTACTGAACCCTGCACATTTACCTTATAAAGTGGTATAACCAATTACACTTTAATATTATGTACTACTATATCCAGACCAAAAGCATACAAATATCTTACATGTTTAACACGCATCATGCTACAACATTATTCTAATTTGTCAATTGGTTTCGCTCAAATACTCTTGTACACAGTAGTAGGCCTTATCTGCTAAAAAATTTGTGCAGTACGAATACGTTTTCGTAATAAGTTTTGTTTATGTCCGGGTGTAATAGAAAACTCACATAAATGGAAGCGAAGCGAGGAGTTTCACGAGGCTACAAGTTACAAATTACAAGCGGAAGTCTCTTTCTAACTCCTTTTGCTAGAGAATTCCGTTTGTAATTGTAGCTTTGTGAAACGGGCCACAGGTCGCTTGTTTTATTGTTATTTTAAGTGCCATTCCAAAAACGCTTTTAGCTTTTTACGCGTTTAATTGTAACGTTGAATTAACTATTTTTAAGGGCACGGAGATATTTCCAGAGCGTGCTGAGGTGTACTACGTTAACAAGAAGTACTTCAGTAACGCGACCGCCTTCGTCAAGCGGTACGCCAGGCGCAGCCCGTATTACTTCCATGGGGAGGTAACCGTCCTTCAAACACTTGGCGACAACGTCACGGTAACTCATGCGAACAATGGAAACAGTATCACGAACCACTAAATTCGAAACTTCGAGTGCCGAGTCCCTGTCACTCGTTACTCGAGAGTGAATCGAAAGAAAGGGATGGAGCAAACGTATCTTCGAACTTCGATTTTCAAAGTACGGTGGAATTACCTTAGAATCACGGTACGGGAGACGTGGGAGAAGAAAGTCTCGTTTTGTTTTCTTGAATTGTCTATATCTAGATATCTTTGGACTCCTGGGGCACGTTTTATAAAGCTACAGTTACAATTTTACAGATCAAAACTGGCAACACTGCTCAAATGGCTGGGGCATGTTTTATAAAGCTACAAGTTACAATTTTACGGGTCTAAACTGGCAACACTGCTCAAATGGCTGGTCGTCATTGGTCGAGGTTGTGTCAAATGGAAACTTGTAACCTGTAAATTATAATTTGTAGCTTTACAAAACAAGCCCCTGGTTGTCATTGGTCGAGGTTGTGTCAAATGGAAACTTGTAACCTGTAAATTGTAATTTGTATTGTGGGTGATGGACAGATGGACAGACAGGTGACTATAAATTTAGTGTATGTGGTTTTTATTCTTAAAACTTTCAGATCCACTACGAGTTTTATGAGTTCCTCCATAACGAGTACAAGCGCAGTTTCGTTGAGTTTACCGTGAAGTTGTGCGACGTGGTGACCAAGAGCCCTTGGAAGGATATCATTGGGGGTATCCTGGTTGCTCACGGCTTCGTCTGCCCGATGCTTCCGGTGAGCAAGGATGCTGCTCTCAAAATTCCATCATCGATATAGCTAGTTCATTAAAATAGTGTGCATTACAACCCTTTGAAGTCGCCACACCGCTATGTGCGCGCCGCGGCGGCTTCTTTGTACCAATTATAGCAGCAAATCAAAGCGTGCAAAATATTTGAATGAACGAACTATACTACTGTTTTCTCTATTCCACCCAACTGCGTGAGGAGGATGGTTATGTTTTTCGAGTGTATGTAATGCATGTATTTCAATTTTTATAATTTATTTGGCACGCCCTGTAGCCTAAATGGCTAGATGGTTTTAACATATGAGGCGTTGTTAGATTCGTCTTCGTCTTGGTTGTTGACCTAGTCTATAATATTTTATTCATAGTTATGAGAGGGGGGGTTCAATATGTATATAGACGACAATATTAAAAAAATGCAGTCGGGTTTTCAAAGTCTGTTTTTATTATTTATTAAGTATGTACCTATCTAATATATAAATTCTCGTGTCACAGTGTTTGTAACAAAACTCCGAAACGGCTTGACCGTTTCTTATGAAATTTTGTGTGTATATTCAGTAGATCTGAGAATAGGACGTAAACTATTTTTCATAAGGTTTTTATAAAAAATTACACCCGGGCGGCGCCGGGCGCGGACAGCTAGTTTCTCTATACAAGGTGATACAAAAATACCCGTAAAGCCGAAAGGGGGTTAAATAGTGCCTTATAACAAGTTCATTTACAATATTTGAGAACCGTACTATCACCGTATGACTTACCGGCAAAAAATAAAATTATAATCGTTTTCATTGATGTGCAAACCCTATTTCAGTAAAATTAAAGAGTAAACTACGCAGAATGTTTAAGTACATTTTTACCTAATTCGTGAAACGATCAAGAGACATACTAACAAAATGTACAGAATTCGATTAGATAGATATTACAAGTCGAGTTTTAGAGTCGTAATATTCTGAGTTAGAAAACATCGTCATTTTGGAAAAAACACGAAACAAATTGTAGAGTATCGATAAGAAGATTTGAAATTAACAACATAACATTTTTTCCGTCTTGACGTTTTTTGAAGCCAGTACTTAAGCATAATGACATCATAGTATTGAACCTTTGTGGTTGAAAACAAGAAAAACCATTAAAGTTGACAATTATTAAATTGGTAGTTTGGCCTCTCTGTTAAAATAATCTATGCTAACTCCGGTTCCCTGACATGACAGCTTACTAGGGTTGACAATATTTTTGGCTTTGATAATTTATTATATTTTTTACGGGGTATTTTGTAACACGTTGTATAATTATGTTTATCGTTGCCTAGTAGCCATAGAACAAGCCCTCGGGCCTAGTATGGCTGCGTCTATATCGCGTGAAATGTGGACAAAGCATCCCTCACTCTCGTACTTACTTACGTGTCAGGTGACGGATGCGTTATCCAAACTTTTTCACGCGATAAACGCATCCATATTGGGCCCCCTGCGGGCCGATTATGGTCGTGTTTATCGACGTAGATAAGCGTAGATAAAACATCTGTCACTTTCTGACCAGTATGTAAGTGCGAGAGTGACGGAAGCTTTATCCACCGCGATAAAGACGACCATAATACGGGCCCTGAGCATAGTTTGGGACTAGGTCAATTTGTGTGAAATTGTCTCCTGATATTTTTTTGTTTAGGTATTATATGCAAATAAAATGTTTTCAGCGTACCTACAGATTTGACAATATAACGTTAGCCTTGAGTGATTTTCCCTACGTGATACCGTTCGAAAAGGCAAAGGCTGAAAGCTTTGTGAAGATGGAACCAACGCAAGAGATCTTGTTGCGGGCTCGTTTCTTTGCCACCTTCAAGAAAAAAATTCCAAAAGGAAAACAGTAATGTAGTATATTTTGTGGGCTTGCAATCCATTGAATTATATTGGTATTTTTAGACCAGGTGGAGGGTCTTCTTCTTCTGACTGCAAAAAGGGTGAATATGCGTAGTTTGCATGTTTCATTGTGACATGTTCAGGTTAAACGGAATCCAGATCCAGCCCTGAAGAATCCTGTGGGCTTATTTTCTAACGCACTCGCAATCACGATCGTTTTCATTTTGAAAATCGAAGGCTTGTCTGCATACAAAATGAAGACAATTGCTCCACTTTGAAGACGTTTGCGATTGCGAGTGTGTTAGACAATAGCCGCCCGAGTCTTACAGGAGTTTTTTGGTCGAATAATTTCGTATTTAGCTTGCTTTCTCAGTTGCCTTATTGATGAGAACTGAAGCTCATTGAGACAGGAAGATAAATACGAACTTAGCCGACAAAAAACGATGGGAAAGGATAAAGATTACTTTGTACTTAAGTTATTTGCAATACAAAATGTTTATAAGTTTGTTTTATTTGTTTATATGTTTGCTAAGTATGTAAGGAGGTTGTAATAAAATATTTTGTTTCACTAATACGCCCTCTATCTTTTTACTTAGAACCTCGGTAGGAGTTAGAGCACTGAAACATAGATGGCGTTGCGTTTCAACCGTTTTTAGCACAACAGAGAGTCAATTCCCATAGTTACTGTGCAAAAAGTTTTATAACATCGTGTCTAGGTGGCGTTACTTGCAGCTTAAAATTAAAGAAACAATAATAATATTATTTGACACTGGGAAACTGCAGCTTTCCTTATAATGTGCTTATTGCTTTAAAATATGTATGTGCAAAATGTTGTTTCAGAATTATCAACAAGTTTTTAAAGTTGTAGGTAATTCTTTAGCTCTGCCTACCCCACTCTGGGATTACAGACGTGAAGGTATGGTATGTAATATGTGACATTTATGTTGTCTATAAATGACATGAACATTAAAAACTGTAGGTACCTACGTCTATTTAAACGTATGTTGGGTCTATATCCGTGCGATAAATGTTTGCAAAAGTTTCCATCATTTTAATGTACCTATATAAACTCCAGGTGCTCTACTTTGAAATCCGTAATTAGAACTTCGTCTATTGCTATCCCTTTTGCTCTCGACCCGTAAATAATGCGCAAGAAAGTGACAGGGCGATCCGAAGTTCGAATTACGGATTTCAAAGTAGAGCCCAAGATGCGTGTTTTGTTATGGAAGGTAGACAGAGAGGTAGATCAATTGATATTGCAAAAATTAAATTGACTCGTGTAAAAGATAAACAATACATTTAATGCATCATATTTAATATTCCTGTTGTTTTAAAAATAACAGTTTGTAGGTATTTTGCCTTAAGCAGTAAGTACATAGTTCTAAAACTTTTGGGAATGACATGACAACAATGTACAGGCAACCTCATTAATGAATACCTACTGATATAAATGCTGGCCGGTGGATACGGTAGATTTCAAACACATTCCTATAATAAAATCAATCAAAATGCTTGGGGCTCTACTTTGAAATCAGTAATTCGAACTTCGGATCGCCCCGTCACTTTCTTGCGAATTAGTGACGCGTCGAGAGCAAAAGGGATAGCAATAGACGAAGTTCGAATTACGGATTTCAAAGTAGAGCCTCTGGTATAATAATGTAGTATACAAAGGTTTGGAGACTTGGCTTTAAGTAAATATTACTAATAACGCCCTCTAGTGTTTAGTTTTTATATCACGAGCGTTGAACACGGTTGGGAACGTAGGGGTTGGCTGAGTTGGCTCAGCGTTTGTTTCCAGTCAGGTATCCGAACAAGAACAAAACTTTCATGTTCACGTACTTAACAGCATTCAACGACAGATGGCGTGGTGAATAAAAACGAGGGTGGGTTCCACATGGTTTAAAAATTATCAAAATCAAGTTTGACAACTCAAAATATTATACAGTTCCAATTACAGTTCGATGAGTTTTGTACTTCATTATAGTACGGTGCGCTCATTTTGAGAATGTAAACGACTGCAGAAATCAATTAATATCTACCTACCATACCATACCATACCATAGTACTTAATATAAGATTGGCCTAAGTGGAGCGCTTTAGACCGCATATCGAAAACAAGATGTTGCCCGCGACTCCATAAGCGTAAAAGTCGTTTACCGCTTTTCTCTTAGGAACTGTCCAATTTATCCAGGATAAGAAGTACCCTGTCCCTCCCCGGGGTTTAATTAACTCCATACCAAATTTCATTATTTAATATTGGTTGAGCGGTTTAGCTGTGAAAGCGTAACAAAGACACAGAGTTTTTTTTTCGTACCTATTTAAAAAATAGTATAGGCGTACCTACACAAAACAATGAATAAATATTAAGTTATAAAATTATTTTTAATAAGGTACCTACTTGACCATATTTTAAAAGGAAATGGAATTTAAATGGAACTGAAAAAAATCATTTTCTTTTTATTACTTATTTTATGAGCTGAGCATTCGCTGTTTCATACATTATAACAGATTTATACCGCCGTTAGCTTTAGTTATATTACAAGTTATCTCTGGTTAAGGAAAAAAGACTGTCAAACGAAACCGCTAAAAGTGCCGTCGACAAACTCTACATTATTATTTTAGATGTTAAACTAGATATAAGCATAAGTCGGATGTATTATCCGTTGGAAATCCTCAATAAATAAATAAATAAATAAATTATACTTACCATTACTAGCATAGTAAATACAAACCAAATTTACACCCGTATTCACAAACAATACTTAAGGGATCCTTCACTGAGTAAACGCACTGCGTTCAATACAGCTTTGTGATTGGTCCTTTTTGACCGACCTTTTGTTTATGAGACGATTTGAACCACCCTGTGCGTTCATGAGCACTGTGAGACCTCATAGTGACGTTTGTGAATACGGGTGTATCTTATCGGTATTTATACTCGTAATTAACGTAATAGAACCAGTAATCGACAAGCACCAATAATCGACACTGATTCTTATTTCACATTCACATTTGTTTTGTAACATTCAATTTATGACCGTATGATCTTTGAATTAAGAGTTACGTGTCGATCATTGGTGCATGTCAGCTTAAAGTGTCGAACACTGGTGCCATTACCTTAGTCAGGAAAGGTCGACGTATTTCTGACTCATTAGGAGTTCCTCATCTAGAAAGTTATCACGAGCGCGGAGCCCGGACACCCTTTAGTGTCATAATTAATGTCATTATAACATCGTACTTCTTGTATTAAATGGCCGTTTCTCCTTTTTAACCGAGTGCCCGAGAAGTAGTTTAATGATTTTCGACAGAATATGTATAATTATATCCATGTCCTTTTTTTTTCCCTGTAGATTTGACGACTTAATTAATCAAGTGCGTGATTATTTTTCGCTAGTAACATGAATACATGAAAACATTAATACGCAGTCGGGATTAAGTCACGCGGTAATCTCATTTAAAAGGTTAAAAAAAAGAACTTCTAGAAATCAGTATTATGGGCCATTTGGGTGTGCCACGTATAAAATTAAAAAATCTACTACCCTCATCTATATTACGTAAATTAACCATATTGTATCCGAATTGCAAATTCAGTCAACAGAATATTAACCTCTTTTCAATTTCGCCTAAAGCCGTTATTTCACAACACATGAGTTACATACAATTACTCCGTGCCGTTTATAAAGAGCGCTTGCGCATTTCTCCGACCGAGCTTTGCGCTGCGCGTGAGAGCGGTGAAAATGTTCGGCGCAAGAAAGTGAAACCGGCAGCCAGCCTTGACCGTCACGGCGTCCGTAGAGCCGCTTCCGTTACACTTCCACATTTTATTGTTGTTACAGTACGGTCAAAGGTCGCTGCTTGTATACATAAACAATTTGATTCATAAGCGACTAGAACTATGTCAAATTGACGTTATAATTCAATTCTTAAAAAGTCTCTTTCGATTTGAATCATTGCGTCTCTTTGACATAGTTCCGTAGTGGCCTATGAATCTATGATTCAAATTGGTTGACAGTACAGTATTTAGTACCATTAAATTGATAGTTAAGTGCTTTCTTCATGTTTCTATGTATGTGTAATAGCGATAGACAGCCGACGTTTAATATATAAATTATAGAACAGTAGTTTGCTCAAAGTTAAAATTATTCAACAGCCGGATTAACTTGTAAACTTCTCAACGTTAGCGAGTCAGTTGCAGGAACTAAAATAATATACCTGTAATCGTTTACTATAAAATAGTACAACTTACTTCAAAGTACGTCAGAAAAAGTATTAACTTTAATAAAGGAAATGAATTGAATGATTTCCCTACAGGCAGATTAGTCTCAGTTGAACGAGTTCCGACAGCAAACAATAACAGAACAATGTCGCATTATCATGAGCCATACGAATCAGGAAATATATTATCATCTATTATAATTCTCAGCTTACATACATATAGGAAGTAGACTAGTATTTTGAAATATTTTTGTAAGATAATAATTATATTATGTATAATTGATTTTCGCCCTTGGGTCGGCTAATTTTCGGAATAAAAATAAAAGTCATTGATGACTTAAACGATATTTTTCCAAACTTAAATTATTACGCTAAAACGGAGTCTCATTAAACCAAATTTAATATTAAAAGTTAAGTTTGTAAAATATAGAATGCCACTCAGGAATTTTGCCAAATGCTCTTAAGTTAAGCTTAAAAACATGTTTTCAGTTTAAACTTAACGCAGTAAAACCATGATTCTGAGTATAATATTACGAAACAAGTCATTTCAATTACTAATTATAAGTTAGTGATAATCATGTCTCAAAATATTCTCAGCAAACGACTCTACGGACGTCTCTGTCCAAATTCGGCGTTCAGGCATCGTCATACCGCATGGAAAGTGCTTTGTTTTGGTCTTACACCCGCGGCGCCAAATTACGCTTTCAAACTTATTATGACGCAATTGCGTGCAGTAACAATCTCACGTAAGAACTTACCGTTAACCTTTTGCAGTTTTAAAGTGTACCAAGTATCATGTAAACAGATCAATCACCATTTTTGACCCACACGATTTTATCCCATTACACAGGACTAACTATCATGTTTTGTTAGAAATGTGGTTTGGAACTTAAGTTCTCTTTTTAAGGACTTTTTTTTTATGAAATAATGTTACTTTAACTAACTTCTGCCCTGCAACGTCACCCGCCTCGGTATTTTGAAGACAAAATTTAGTTTATGTCACTAAGCCAGAAATAAAGTAGTTTTCTATTAGTAAAAGATTATCGTTATCGATATTATTATCGTTAATTCTTGTCACAAACAACTTACTTAGTTAGTCGTTAAGAAGGATTATTACTCGTACGTTACAGAATAAACATAGCTATATATTGATGCCCATTATCTTTGGGGCGGCATTCAAAATAGTAGTCAGCATTCTCTTTCACTCGATAAGTACCTACCTACTGTCATCATCATCACTGAAGAGTGACAGTTAATCGAAAGTTGGATCAAAAGCATCGCGGTATACTCTTAAAACCATAACGCTGTTATGTCGGAAAACCATTACCGTACCGTTAGACATCATCATTGACATTGTCGTAGTTATGACATGGTTATAAAGAGCTTTCATTTCCCTAATGGGCAGGCAACGCACCGATAACTATTCTTAAGTTGCTGGTGTTTCTATGCTCTCAATTGCCTCCTTAAAAAAAACAATGAAACAAAAGAAACAGTATGAAGATCTAATTACTTAATCATTATTAGGGAGCAGTGGCCCTAGACTAGCGCCGCGCCATGTTATTCTGCGTACGTTATTGTTATTGAAAATGTATTGATTGACGCTTGTGTCGATTGCATACATTTTGACAGTTTTCGAAAATCATTTACGCTAGCGTTAAGCACCATCTGTTACAACCATTGTCTTTATTCTATAGATCTACATTCAGCTTTATTTTATTTCGTTTGTAACTCGCGGAGTCGATTGTCCAAACCTTGGATTTTTTAAAATGTTGTGCTGTTTTTCTCTTTTTTAGTGTGGCTATCACTTGTCGCTAAGTGCATTTCTGTCGTTACAACTATTTTAGCCAACCCCTTCTCTAAGGTTGTCATCATAACTCCTATGCTATATATCGACTGAACTATCTCTGGGTTATTAAGACATTGTAGCTATAAAACCAATTAAAAAACAAAATATTCTTCAATTTATATTTTAATAAATCTATTTGTTACAATAACAATAGCCAAACAGATAATATCAATGACAAATAGAAAACTTCTAAATCTAATTTGATTACACCGTGACAATCGATCCGTACTGCTTCGAACGAAAAGTTGAACGAACTTACAAATAACATTTTCGTTTCCAACAAAGATATTATTTAGAAATCTGTCAACACCATTCGATGTAGAAAGCATAAAGGAGCCTGGCGGCAAATGAGCGGAGATGAGACCAGACCAGTTGAGATGGGACCATGACATGATAGATGGTGTGAAGATGCACATTCCGCGTAACAGTTGACATTCGAAACTAATTAGATAAATAAAGATGAGTTTTAGGTAATTTATGTATTAAGTTGCTTTAAGTCAGGACATGAGGTCTTAAAAGGTCTTTCGGGTTCGTGGAAGTCAGTTAGACTAGCATGTGAGCGTATAAAACCGAGTTAGACGGAGTCCGCTATTATAGTTTAATCCTTATTAAATATAATGAAATAGAATATAATAGACATCATTTATTCAACGCATAAACACATTTGAAAAGAAACAGATGAGTAAAACAATAAAACATTTAAAATGGCGTGGCGCTCTCAGCTTTGTGCCGCAGCAAGCCGCGGCGCTGGTTTTCAGAGGGACCCTTATAATATAAATGCAAAAATACGTGTTTGTTTGTTCCGTCTTTAACGTTCAGCACCTCTAACGATGCGGCAATGTTCTCAAGATGCTGGCAGCATTTATATCCTCTCTGAATTATTAAACTTATACGTTGAAACGAGGTAACTCAGGTAACTCCCATGACGTCTATGAGCTTCTTCGGAACTTCTTATAAAAGGCTTAGAGCGCTAAACTCTACAGATCAAGCGTCAAATCCCCGAAAGGAACAAAATTATATTCTGAGCGGAGCACTAAAGGGGTTTGGATAAATGTGTTGTCATTTGTAAAGGTCATACATTTTTAAGGTGAGCGGCCATTCGTAAAAGTGTTAAATTATGATAGATATATTCAAAATAAACATATTTTGTTACGTAATGTAATACTCTCAAATGCATCGGAGCCGAGTCATTTAAATATTTGTAGCTGGGCGTACTTTTACTAACCAAAAACTTAATATCTACTTAAATCTTTATAATTTAACGCAATAAATTATATATTATCTATGTGTATTTAGAGGTCCTTTAAATAACTATGTAAAAATCAACCGAGGCCGCTGAAAAAAAATTACAATATTCTTCATACAAACTTACCCTATGCGAAAACAGACCACGTGTTGACAGAACTTTACTGTCAGCTGGAATAAGAGGACTAACGGAAAATATTTATGTTTTGTATTAGATCATTAATATTAAAATCCAAAATGTACTCCTTTATGAGGACTTTCAGATCTATTTATAAACTTCAGAAAGTCGTTAAAAAGGGAACCCGCTATCTGGTTTCCGGTCTTATTAGTTACCAAAGTAAATATTACGATTAGCATAAATAAATAAATTAACTTTGTTCTTCCACTCTTTTTACCCGAAGCCAATCTCCTGCCATCAATAAAATACGATGTAACGAACTGCAGAAATTCGATAATAACTAATTTCTGCCTCGAATTGCAACTGCATTATAGCATTAACTGCACCCGCACCCGGTTCCCACAAGCAGGATAAAATAAGGAACTTTCTTACTACCAAGTTATACTGTTAGCGTCACGTAACTTTGAAAAGTTATACATCAATACTATGTTAGCTTCAAATTGTATCGTTATATTGTATGATAAGACTGTTTTTGCAATGGTATGGTTGAGAATTGTACGTTTTGCCATATCTGTGAGTTCATTATGTGAGTTAGCCAAAAGCCAACTTTAGTTCTGCGCGTGCGATCTCGTTCTTGTTGCTCGTACGTGAATGCGTCTGGAACTAGAAGTTACGATACTTGTTTTTCATTAAATTATCCGCCCAAGGAAGTTTACCATTGTAAATTTTTAGGACTTGACAGGAGCGCGTGGAGCTAACCCTGTGCTTCTGTTTAGTCCACCAGGGTAAATAATCTTTAACCGAACAAGTTGTCCTCGCGTGTGATATCCATGGACTTGCTTCTCTAAATAAGTCCACGGTGATTGTTTAAAATTTGATATTGGCGAAAAACACCCTGTTAAAACAAGGAGTGAAAGCAATTAAGGAAAAAAATATGAATTACCGTAAGACATCACAACTATTTATTCACTTTCTTGCATAAGCAAATTCAAGTCATTTAGGGTTTCCCTTTAAGGCTCCCTATCATCGAAACGGTCGATCTAGTGAGCGAAGTCATGCGACGGGCAAAGCGGGTAAGCTGAGAATATTCTTCTTCTTTCGTCTTCTTCCCAGACGGGACAAATTCAATGAGACTGATCTAAGAACGATATTAAACTAAACATGTTTAAAATTGGTGCCTAAATCCAGACGATGATATAGAAGTGACATAAGAGTGATAAAATAGTACCTAGTCTTGAGATTGTTCTAAACCTAATTTTGTTACTAACATCATTAGGTATGATAAAGTGCGTTTGTTTGTCCCTTCTTCAAAGTTCAAAGAGATAGGTTATATCCTGGAGACGCACGTAAAATACTTCATCTACACTCATATCATAAGTCCTCTATAATGCGTTCAGAATCCGTAGACAATGACCAGCATTACAAGATAAAATTTTACTATGATATTTTTTCTTATCTGTACCTAGCTGTAATGAAATGTTAAAATTACGATACAACTTTTGATAAAGTAATGTTGTTCAAATTTGGAACATCTTCCAAAACCAACACAATTTAAACAGGGGGCCAATTCTAGTATCGATTAAACGTCGACTCTATATATTTTAAGTAAAGTGTCGTACGCCATTTTGATTTCGAATGACATTAGAATAGGGACTTTGTAAGTGTGTCTATGATTTAAAAAAAAAACATTCATATTCGTGACACAGGTTAGCTTTACCGCCATTTGTTTGTTCTGCCGCCTACTGAACGCATAATATCTTAGAGTACTTATAATATGTGTGTAGATAAAGTAATGTATGCAACTGTACATAATTAGGCCTTAAAACACTCGTGTGATCTTATTATATATTCTCGTATTTTAAGGACCCTCTTTATATATCAGTTACATAAAATATTATTTTATCCCGATGATACAGCGACTACCAGGTACGCGGACGGAGTCGCAAGCAAAAACTATTATCGAAGGCGAAAATTTCCTGCTTATCTTAGTCAATATCCTGTTTTAACAACATTGAACTTCTTAATTTTCGGTGTTGTGTATTTTTATATTCCTGCGACTAAAAGTTTTAAAATTCAAGCACATTCGGAGCAAAACTAATTATACAAATCTTTGAATAAGCAATTAGTAACAAGTAACAAAGCAACAGTTACTTATCTCGTACATTTGTAAATTAAAGCCTTTGCATTAAGTTAAGAGGCACTGCAACGCTCGATAAACTGGTAAAGTAACTCATGTATAAGTTTCGGTTGCGTAAATTCGATAGAGGATTCTAAGCCGACGACGCTTAAATCGCGTAGCTGTCCATTTTTTTCCCCCCTGTAAATTAATTCCGATTTCCACGATTTTTGAATATGTTGTAGTTACGAGTATTATGAAAAGTTTAATTTTTATTTTTGGAAAGGAAGACGTACAGTCAACCTTTCAAAGAAATCATAGCAAGTCTCTTACATTTTGGTTGTCAATGTCACTTTAACATAGTCCATAATGGGCTAAAATCAAATTGGTTGACTGTACAGACCTAGTTTTTTATAATATCTACAACATACTCGTATTCTAGAATCGTAAAAATTGAACTAGGTTTAAGGAAACGCTATCGCATTTTGAATGGAAATTTTCACCTTCACAATCTCATGTTCTGAATTCAGATTAGCTGCAGTGTTCTCTTATTATAATGTCCATTGCCAATATTCAAACCAGTGGGCTTAGCATGCGAGGCGAGGAGAATACGTCAAACCTCGTCAAACGCGATTTAGTGTCAAATATGTCTATTCCATATTCTAACGTAAGGGTAAACATTTAAGGTTTTAAATAAAAGTGTATTTTGTGTGATTCATTCATTTTACTACTAAGCATCTTAAAGTGTGACGTTATGTCATTTTTTCTTATTTTCATATGAATGACGTAAAATATGACAGTAAATCTCGCGTAGCATACTAAGCCCCCATGGATAGATTTGATACTTCATGTTGAAATTTGACAACTTTTGTTTGAGAGGCCAATTTCCGTGCTTTGTAAACAGGGAATGGACATTAATCCACATGGACATTTGATTGATAGAAAATGCCGCGAGTTATCATTGACATGTATTACAAAAATGGAGTCAAAGTATTTTAACATCTCACGCGCAGAGTATTAACCTATGCAGAACTAATGCCTCTAATTACCTAGCTTGTCATTATCCAATTACCATCGAAGTCTGCAGTCTAATGTGGGTACAATTTGCAGCGCGTTCACCCCACACTCTCATTGCGTGACTTATATCACACATTTATAAACAGACGACTATTTTTTTTACCTTTCTCTTCGTACCTTGATAGATCCACTTCAATGAAGAGACTAAAGCACTTGGTCGATTAAGCATCTTTCCGTTGTGTATTAACGCGATGTTTGGCAAAGGTACTCATTCAATCCCAAGGTTTGTGGATTTCATATTAAGTAGTCCCGATATGGTGTCGTTGGCAATGAAATTGTGGTAACTATTGGAGGTGACCGCGCAGAACGCAAGTAAACGGATGTTACGATCGGTTTTTTGCGGAGTTACGCTGGTTACGTGACGTTCTCTTAGCGTTTATCGTGTGCGCCGATCGGACCGTAATAACAGTTATTAGTGACTTTGATTCTATTTTCACTACCTTTTATATCATGTTTTGCATCATGTAACGTGAAACAAAAACAAACTACATTATGTTCATTATGATTAAGTACTTTTACATGTTTACATGTTTTTTATTTATTTACTTAGGTAGTATGTTTATTCCTTATTTATCATCTTGAATCGTTTTGCCTGTTAAAGAAAAGGGGACCTATTGGGAAGATAATAATATGTCTATTTGGGGGTTAAAAATTCAGCTCCTAGAGATAATTATTATATATACGTAGGTACCTGTAATAATGAAACCCCTTAAACTATTTTGCTACATTATTTGCTTTTTTGCTGAATAAATACATCACGACTGCTAAAAATAACAGTTTTACAACAAAAAACATATGCTCTGAATTTCTCATACCCCGATTAGACCATTTATTTATTTTCAAGTTGAACTATTTTCTTACAGCTTGTTCTGTTGGCGAGTAAAAGTGCATGCTGCAATTAGAGCGCAGTCGATGGCTCAGGGATAATGCAAGTGGAGTGGGTTAGCGATTACAGTGAGAGTTGCACGAATCGCGCGGCCACTATCGAGCATTGAGAGCTACAATAGGTTAAAGGAAATAATATTAAATGTCAGGGAGCCATTATTGACCTAGTCCCTAGCTAAAGGCCCGTGCAGACTGCGTTAGTAATTTAGTCGAGCAGTGAGTATTTTAGGAACTAAATGTGTCTGAACAACGAAAATTTAGTCGAGTGGTGAGTGGTGGTTCTCGATTAAATCACAACTAAAATACTCGCTACTCAACTAAATTACTAACGTAGTCTGTACGGGCCTTTAACGTGCTTATCACACTGTTGGAAACCTAACACGATTATGTGAACGTAGCCTTTAAGTCTATGTTATCTGTGTATCTACGATTTACTACGGAGATTTGCGCCTATGTTCGCTCTCTTCCGCGACCTGAAAGTTATCCCTTACCAGAGCTAATAGTCTAGCTAGCTTCGTGGACGGGGCTGCTACCAACTTCGCATTGTTGTGTTCCGGTGAGCGCAAATGACAGCTGGTGAAATAATTTGCACAAAGTCTTCTTAGTCCTTAGGGCTGACCACGGACAGAGCGACACATAGGGTCAGGACTCAGCGTCCAGAAGGGATCACGGGGCTTTTAGAGTTCACTTACTCCCTCCCGTAAAAAAATAAATGTAGAAGCCGAAGCAACAGAACCTAAGCTCTAGTATAAATAAAAAAAGGGAAATTTTAGAAGCTTAAATACAAACATGTAAGGTACTACAGAAGGTAAGGAGGCAGAAATAACAATACAAGATCTACAATATTAAACAAGGAGAAAACGGCCGGCAGAATGAAAAACGGTTTCACCTGAGCGCGGGTCACGGGCATGAGAAAGACGCGATAGTCCATTAAGATAGTCGCCGACGACAATCACCGCGCAATTATCCCGCGCATTCGTCGTGACCGAACTGAAATTGCCATTGCATTAGAGCGCAGGCGCAGGGAGGGCGTTTAATGTGCATCCACTATCAGAACTATATCAGCGCGCGCAGCCTCCGCCGCGCTCAGTCCTCGCGCGCCCGCCTGCGCGTTCTCGCGATTCGAAAGTGAACTCAATGAAAATGACAGTGAGAATAATTGTATTTTGCGTGCTGGCCCTTGCTTTGGCCAATTCAAAAGATCCGACTCAAATTGAGAAACGTGACGGGTTTAAAACTTATCATTTGGATGTGCCAGGCAAAGAGCCAATTACTGTTGTTGAGACCGCGGCAAATGAACCGCACTGGCAGGAATATTCCCGAGATTTTAAGGATAATAAGGATGAAGTTGAATTGAAGAACATAATGACGGATATTATCCATGATACGGACGGTAACCCGCGGTGCTTTGGACCGTCTTGTCAGGAAGGCTTTACTGACACTGACGGGCCGCAAAAAGACTTTGAAGACTACTATATAGATACTATAGAGAAACTTAAAGATTATCCTGATTTTTCCAAAGACAGATTGCAAGCGATAAGCGCGTTAGCGGCAAAACTCAAGAAAGAAAAGTTTAAATCAGATCATTATGTGCCAGTAGAACACAGTCAATCTGGACCCGATGAAGAAGATAATGGAAAGGTTTACACTTCATGGAACAGATTGAAAGTTAAACAACATAAACATCCTTACGACGATAAAGATGGTTGGGTTACACTAGAGCCAGTGGCGTGGTCAACGAGCAAAATTTCCAAGTGGAAGCCGAATGTGAAAAAACAAAAGCCTAATCAGTGGGTCGACGAAAATGAACGGCCAGACGATGAGGACCGGTATAATCCTTACCAAGGAATGGATAACAGCTATAGTTACCCGCAAACGCATCAACAAAAAAAACCGACTATGATTCGACCGACATACATCAATAATAAATTGCACACGTCTTCAGAGTACGACTCTGAAATGCCATCTAAGCCTACCTGGAATAAGCCCCGGCCGGGTGTGTTCAGCTATCCGACTACCTGGTCACCTGACGAAGGACGGCGTCCTCACAAACCTAACTGCGAGTCTGAAGATCATTACCCAGAAGATAGTGGTTCTGACGATACAGTCTTCTACGGCATAACTGATTCGTTGGTAACTGATCATCGTCCACCTAAATTTCCATTTGAGTATGAAGCACTTCATCAAGCTCCGCACAAAAAACGCCCCATCAGAAGACCAACTCAAGTGATTTACGCCGGAACCCCAGAGCTGGATAGTGATCGATCCTCTAGACCTCCAAACGGGGATGGTCAGTGGGTGTTGCTCTCGACGACGAAGGGTTATCGCAATAAGAAGCGTCAGCGATCACTGAACCCATCACCTGCAGATCGCTCTGATGGGGTAACAATGACATCGCATCAAGCCGTAGCTCTGACTGTGTTACCTGCGGATAGCGCCCTCAAGAACATGACGACATCACATGGGGGATTATTGGAGGTAGAAAAGAGTTTCCAAACGGTAGAGGAGTCAAAGCGGGATATGGATAAGCAGTATGACTTGGCGTTTGCGTCGAGCCAACCGAAACCGACTGTCAACCGAATGGTAAAGAGGAGGATAGTGTCGAATGTTCAGCCGGATAGCTCATCCGTGTTCGCTGCTGTCGGTGCCGGGATGCTCCCCGCTACAATGGCTATGGTTGTCCCTATGATGCTAGGCCGACGGCGAAGAAGAGATCTAGATACCACACCGAAAAATATAAATATAGACAACGTATTTTATAGATATCAATAGAGTGCAGCCTTACTTTAAGTTATTTATGTTAAGTGATCACTGTGATTATTATTTAATTTATTTATTTATGTTATAGATTCTAATACTCGTAGTTTCTTATTTGATAGAAAATCTGAAAAATACGTTGAATGTATTTTTGTCGAAAATAAAATAATAATACACGAATAAAAATAAAAAGTTAACAAGTTTTGTGTTTGTGTTTTTACTATTTTCTTTTACACTTTCATCTGCAGTATAAGCCTACCTATACATATATCTATATTCGTAAACTGATTTAACTTGGCATACTCAATAGACTTCTTTTGCATAAATCGCTCAACACATTAAAATGAAAACAAGATTAAGAAAAATAAATTAATCTTTATTACAATACAGGTTGCATTAATTAACAGTCCTTAATTAAGTTTGACACACATACATGTCGTACATGCTCGTACGAGATGAAAATAGATACTAATACATATATCACACCACGATAATTTCGATTTTACCTTTAGATCACGAAAAACTACAAGATTATTTAAAAAAATGTAAGCTCGTGGAATATTTCTGTTTATATTAGTTCTTAAATTCGATATTCGTGTTCATAACCAATTCAATGAACAGTACCCCAACGAAAATGTTAAGCCCTTTAGTGCAATGTCATAATAAACTTCAAACTGAACATCAAATGACAAGTATGATAATAACAATGGCAGTCACAATGACAAGGTTCTAATTATGCTCAACATTTTTATAGGGTGACTGTACATAACCATTGGGACGAAGTTTAATGATCAATCATCATCCATTCAAGCACTAGAATTATAAAAACGCCGAGAAAACAAAATAGATTGAAAATGTACCTATATAAGTTTCAGCGTCTACTTCCCACCACGTGGCTTATTGTGTGCTGGTTTGTCTTTCGACATGTCACAAGAGGGTAAAACGATAATGAATACCAATTAAACAAATTTCAAGAATACGTAATTCGTTTTTGAAGTCCTTGATATTTTGAGTATTTTTTAGAATAATTAATAAGTATTGGGTCACTGCTTAGATTATCAATTTAACACAAAAAATAATCATACCGAATGTAAACCCACTAAATTGAATTTCAGTACATTGTATTTATCAAATATTTTCGATATATACAATGTAGTGTCTTAAAATTGTCATACAATGTATGAGGATTTTAAGAGGATTTATTTGGGTGGATCAACTTTTTGTTGTTGTTATTCTGTCCCATAAGCCAGGAGACAACAGTGATAGAGTTTCTTAGAAAAAATGTTATAATATCCTAGGCCAATTGCCAATAAAACTGTTTTTAGTGGACTTAGGTATATTCTTTGAAATCATAGTTTCAAAGAGTGACCAAGGAGACGTCACCATGGCAACGAGGTACAATAAAAAGTTGATTGACCCATTTAATACTTATAATAAACTTCTCCTGGGCGACTGTAAATGTTGCCGGTCCTTATTGCTTCCATGAGGTATTTGACGCTGAATAGACAGATTATCAGGATCACTGCAAAGAAAAAAGAAAGTAATTATTAGGACAAGTTAAATAGATAAGGCAAGGTTATAAAGAAAGTTTCCTCTTGCAAATATAAATTCAGATTGAACAACTATTATTATGTTGAGCTTTGAACAATTACGTCAACTTAAATATGAAAGCGGCAAGAAAAAAATCTAAAGGAGTAACTATGAATACGGATGATCATATTTGCTTGTCACGCTCAAAGTCCCTTAAATAGTGTGTATTCATTCTACAATTCTTCTAAATGAAGCTTATTTCCAAGTGTTTTTTACGTAGATGACCTTGTTCTTTTCTGTCGGTTTAAGTATTTTTTATCTCTTTAAAAAACACTAGTTCAGGCTGACATGTTTATTTAAGATAAATTAACAAATATCATTGGACAAATATAACATGACTTGGTTCCACACTAAGCTCTAAAGTCAATTAGTTTGGGTAGCACATAGCTGGGTTAAACAAACCAATCGGAACTGTCTTGTCGAGCTTTGCTATACCTGTGTCCTGCTTCTATTGGCTGACAAACTATATTAGTGGTTTTTTTGATAATATGTAGTTAAGTTCCTAAACAAATGGAGTGAAGGCTTGCATTATGCTAATATTTAAATTTCAAACTGCCTTAATAAGGTCGCCTTTATCACGTTGGGGAGTATCCGTCACGCATACGATCAGGGAACCTAATATGGCTGCGTTTATCGCATGGCAAAATGTGGATAAAACATCCGTCACTTTTGACATATATATAAGAACAAGAGTGACGGATGCTTTATCCACATTTTGTCACGCGATAAATGCAACCATACAAGGCCTGAAGATAGTGACAGATGTTTTATCCACTTTTTTCGAATTGATAAATATGACCATTTTAGGCCTGTAGGTAAACGTACCGTCGGAGCCAACGATAAGGCCGAGCTGGATCCAGCCGCCGGAGGTGGCCTCCCACACGATGAGGAATACCGTGAGGAACAGGTGGAAGAAGCTGTACAGGAAGAACGACGACACCAAGCAGCTGTTCACCTGGAAACAAACATATTTGAATTTATTTATTAATGAGTGGCTTATTTAAACTAACTCAGTAAGGTCGGTATAATATTGGTCTTCAGTGTAAGCAGTTATTTTTAAGTCGGCAATGGATCGCTTAGTTTTATTTTAAAACGTTAGGTACCTACATATTCTTTAGTCTTTTTCATAGACTTAGTCTTCCTATGACAGCACTTGAAAGCGTTTTACATTTCTGAAGTTGTGTGCAGAATAATCTGGCACAACTTTTAAAACATCTAAACGATCTCACTTCTCATTATTGTAAAATAGTTTAGTTTTTGGTGCCTCAAGTTTTCAGTTTTTTCATCTTTTTTTGCCAAATTCATAAAAAGCATTAAAAGCAAAATAATCTGGAACGCCCACGAGTCTAACTAACTGGGCGTTCTAGATTATTTCGCTTATGACAGGTTTTTGTACGATTAATTTTGCAGTGCCTACAATATCTTCTCCAAAAGGTCAAATCTCAGCCTCAAACTCGCTAACTTTGTTTGCAACAATTTACTCTACATAACTATTTACACCAACGACATACGCAAGTATATACTTAGCTATTCCGTTTATGGCATTTTATTCGTCTCGTAAAGTGGCAACGTTTAATGTACTAAGTATTACAAAGTTAACAGTTTTAACGACTGCTGTCAATAAAAACTTAACGACAATAATTTCATGATTTTGTTGCCACGGTAGATTAAGTACATAGATACCTATAGGACCGCTATTCTACTAAGTAAAACAATATTGCCTTTGACATGTCGTATTGTTTTTAACTCGGCCGCCATTACTGTCAAAGGAATAAGAGCTATAATAACGTCGACAACATATGTCAATAATCAACATCAACATGTGTCATATGTGGTAATAATATATGGTTTCACCTAATAGAATACAGGCCCAGAAGTATTGAATAAACTAAAACATCGGTTGGTCGGAATACTTTGTATTTATCTTGCTCTTTCGGTCAGCTTTAGTAGTCATCAGTAAGCTCATTGAGAAAGCAAGACAGATACGAACTTATCCGAAAAAATACTATCTATATATATATAAAAGGCAAACCTGACTGACTTATAGTATATCAACGCACAGACAAAACTACTGTACCTAAAAACTTGAAAATTAGTACAGGGGTTCTTTTCATAATGTAAGTGAGCACTAAGAAAAGATTTTCCGAAAATCGACCCCCACCGGGAAGAAATGGGGGGGAGTAGCGGGAAACTAATTCTACGCGTACGAAGTCGCGGGCGTCCTCTAGTGTCGTATACACTACGTCAGGGGCTTTATTCTACATTGATTTTACACTTATTGTTATCGTATTGTATTTAACTCGGCCGCCTGAGGGCCCTGCCAAGATGCACTACGCTAACTAGCGTTTCTATTCGTTTCGTTTTTAACCAATCGCGTCACTGGTAGATCACGTGACTTTTCGCATCACGTCATCTACCAGTGACGCGATTGGTTTCAAAACGAAACGAATAGAAACGCTGGTTAGCTTAGTGCATCTTGTCTAGCACCTCTGTACTGTCATGTAAATAAGAGCTATCTTAACGTTGACAGTACGATGAGAATAGGGAAAAAGACACAACAAAATGGGCACGATAGCTGGTGGTCTGTTTAATGTTGGAGATATCTAAAAACAAAAACTTACCGAATAAGCTCCACACGTAAAACAAGCAGAAGAGAGAAACATCAAGAAAGCAATAACTATGTAGAATATGTAATACACCATAGTGACTATTGCTACTAGAGATTCATTCTTCTGCCCGAACAAGTCTTCTAACCTCTCCCAGTTCTTGAACCTTCCAGAATCTTCTGTCTTATCGGGAGACTGGATGCTCAGTCCCAACTGGTAAAGGTTGTAGGCCATTACCGCTATTGTTATTATCTGCACAGAAATAAAAACAGTATAAGATTTGTTTACATGTCTGTCAAGTACAGATGGCGTTATAAGTTGATGTACACTTTGGTACCTTGTCGGTTTATCGTCTTTGACAGATTAGTGCAGCAGTTTAAACATAACGTGAAAGTCACAAAGCACTAAAGTGTGCATCTACTTAAGGCCGACCATACCTAGTAGAAAAAGACCATACCTATCATTTATATCTTCTCATTTTCTCTCAACATTGTTTATCGAACTTTCGTATCTTTTGTTTAATAAGGAGTTTGCATATTGTAAAAACGCACATATGCGTTTAAGGCACTGGGTAAAATCCAGGAGAACGCTTATAAGAAGCAGTTTTTGGGTCAAAATTTGATACATGATGCCAATTTCACTCCGATCAGCGGCCACTTTTTTCAATTTTTTAGTCTAATTTTTAATTGTAATAAAGCGCATTTAAATTCTTGCCGCACTGTAGGTTGCTTACACGTAGCTAGAGAGGTTTCAAAGTTGGCTTCTTGCATGTATAGTGCTGCTGTTATAAAGTTTTCGCTAATCTTTAGAGATTTCACGTTTCTGTACACATATAGTGATACTACATGCATTATGAAACAACGTTACAAATTTCTAATAATTAATTAGTTTAATAGTGGCACATTTTAATTTTTAAACTATTCTAAACTACTAGAAACTGAAGGCAAAATGAAGAAGCAACTACATGTACATTATGCTTTGATATCTCGTTACACAAATAATATCACAAATAAAAATAGCGCCTGCCTTAAAGAGTTAGCAATGCGTTTATAGCATTCTTTACCTTTTTGCTAGGAGCTTACACGAGCGGTATGAATGAATATTTCAACAGTGCGAGAAATCAACCATTTCTACAGAAAGGCAATAGATTCCAACTCGTCGATCAACCAGTCAGATGTTTGAGACGTTTCTTACATATACTACATTGTGTGCAAAGTCGACGTAGGAAAAGTTTTTATTAGAAGAAAGTATTACTTGTAGAAACCCTTGCGTGTGACTTACTTTCTGTTACCTCTATAATGTTATGTACCAAAGTATTAAGTACGTGTAGTTTCGTTAAACAATGGCATTACTTCGCGCGCTCTCGCTTTGTTGCTAGTTCTAACGACTTTATTTGTTTCTTCTCATTTAAGAATGCTTGTACAAAGGACATTAAACGTGTCCGATCTTTTAAAAAAGCGTTATACTCACTAATACTAAATACCCGAAAACTAAATTTCCCAGCCTGAGAGGGAAGCAGAAGAGGAATTTTCTTGTCATCTTGCTTTCATGTGTGATTCTGAAACCAAGACAATGGGAATTTTAATTACATTTACATAAGATTACCTAACATAAACATTTAGATATCGGGTATAGGTTCAGATAAAAAGCGTCCTACCTATAATTCCTCAGCTTTTGCTTCAGTTAAATTTTTACATCGCATAACTTTGTTGGTTAATTAGTTTCAACATAGCACGTTGCAGTTAACTAAAACTTGTTTAACATCGATAACAAAACAAAGTTGCTGGTTGATAGCTTTGTAGGAGAACCATTTAAATATTAATTTATTTTAAACGATGCGACTTTATTCTAAGATACCTACACGTTCCCCGTTTTCTTAATTTTTTAGTTGCTTCTATAGTTAAGGATAAGTTGGGAATTCGAGTTAATAAGGGCTTACACACACTAAATATCGATAGTGCTATATCGTGTAGCTACCAAATCAAGTAAGGTGAAATACTGTATAATTTCACTAAGCCTAGTTTTTTATTGTTGCACCTTATTGAATTCGCTTATCATTTTGTTTTGTATCTTGTATCTCAACGATGTCTGTGCTTAATTAAATTAGGTAGAGTGTGTTAGACAGATCATCTGTTTTTTTTAAATTAAGCAGTGAACAAAATACAATGCATTTTATGCATGCAAGTATGGGTCGATTAATTAAAAATATTACAAACCTACATAAACTCACGCTTTCATTCCCAGAGTGGGGTAGGCAGAGCTACAGACTTACCAACAACTCCAAAAACTTGTTGATAATTCTGTAACCACATTTTGCACAATCAGGCTAAGATGTTATCCAGTGTATTAGCGACAGGTTGCAAACCCATCGCCTAACACTACACAGCCCCTACATAGTCCCTTCGTCGTCTCTTACGACATCCACGGGAAAACATGGAGTGGCACCATTCTAACCCGGCAACCACACGGGCACTAATTAAAAATATTTGTTCCTTTTTATCAAATTCTAATCAGCTTGGAATACTTAAATGTAGAGTCTTTATCAAAATGTCGACTTCATGATGTCATTTTCACATTCCACTACGTCTCCACACTAGGTCCTATATTATAATTTTATAATATATGCAAAGAAGACTAATAGACGATTCGTGTTTCTTGGATGCATCTCGCAATTTATTATTAATTTGCGTTTTTGATACTCTGACGACCAAAAAAGATAGCTTTAAGATTAATAATAATAAAAAATGACCTTGTGCGTCTGTCTCTGTACGAGTGAAGTGTGACCGTTTATTTTGAATGTGTTTCTTCGTGATCGCTACAAGTGAGTTGTGTTTTGTTTTTGTTTATTAAGTACTAAAATTATACAATAGACTAGTTTCTGCCCGCGACTTTGGCCGCGTAGCGTTCGATTGTCTATATTCCCTCGGAAACTTTAAAATTTTCCGGGATGAAAAGTAGCCTATGTGCGTTAATCCAGAGTATACGGTAGCTCCATTTCAAATTTCATCGAAATCCGTCTAGCCGTTGTAGCGTGAAGGATTAACAAACAAACACACAAACTTTCGCATTTATAATATTAGTAGGATTACACCTAGGATAGACAAAGCCAAAGTATCTACCCGTACTATTTTCCGCACATTTGAGTAAATTCCAATCCCTATTTTCTAGCTCGGGTGAAATCTTTAGTATTCGAGGCAGTATTGAATTCCCACCAGAGGCCCGTTTCACGAAGCAACAAGTTACAAATTACAAGCGGAAGTCTCTTTCTAACTCCTTTTACTAGAAAGTGAGTTCCGCTTGTAATTTGTAACTTGTAGCTTCGTGAAACGGGCCACAGCTGTCTCTGGATGGAGGCTTAACCTCCTAAGACCCACCATACAACGAAATTTGTCAATGGAATATGAATCTACTGCGAATGAAATAAAGTCAATTTTCTTATTTGATGGCGAGTTCTAAAAACAAAAGAAATTTTACTTTACTTCCTTTGCACTAGATCTTTATTTCAATGGCAGTATTTTGTACTATTTTTAGTACAAGAACCCTCAGGAGGCTAACGTCGCGGCGAGTGCTCGGAGATATCTCGGGAGGCTTACCGAATCGACAATTCGAGAAAACGTCAAATAGCTTGTTAAAAGTGTTTAGACACTTAAGTATGTGGCACGTTAAATCCAAGGAATTCATGCAAAAGTTTTTTTCATCACACTTGCTCGTAAATAGTGTCCTAACATGCTAGAAAAATCGACCGTAAATCCAAAATAATACCCGCGGGCCTTTTTTTTACCATTACGCCCTATCGTACGTAAAAGCTTTTTTTTTTAATATAATGCGTGGACTCAAACTATCATTATACGTCAGGACCCCAATTCTTGTGCCATAAGATATGAAATTTCATTCGAGATGAAATGTCAGTTGCATACAATTTTCTAAAAATCTCGCATATAAACTATTGATCTCGACTGTCACTAGAATCGGACTCCTGAACACGTTTCACATTATCTGTGGTAAGTCATAGAAAATGATGTAGTCTATCAAATAAGTTAAAAATATGATATTTTTTCTGATTTTATTTTTTTCCTCGCAATTGTGATGAAAAACATTGTATGTTACACGGGTGGTAAAGGAATTACAAAGCTCGAGTCATTAAAGCCCTCAGCCTACGGCTTCGGGCTTCTAACAAACTCTCGTTTGTAATTCTGCCTTTACCACGCTTAATACACAATGTACTATTTTTATAGCATAGAGCATTCACATTCACAAGACTGCAATCCTAAGACTGCAAATGCGTTGCCAACCCTGAGGACTAAGATGGAATGCCTCTATGCTAGTCATTACACCGGCTGTTATCCCCAAACCGGAACACAACAATGCGAACACTGCTGTTTGGCGGTAGGTTAATGGATAAGATGGTGATAGCGATCCGGACGGACCCTGCACAAGGTTCTACTACCCGCAATTCTTTTTAACCTCAATATAATAATGTCACTACTCAAAAACAAAAACGTAATTTACTAAGTGTCACTTTTATTGGCAGTTGGCCTTAATGTGTGATGTGTTAACTATTTATAGCTGTTCTACAAGCTTTATTTTCTAATAATTGGGTAGTTCTACTAGCGTTACCTGTACGAGTAGGTTAACCATTTTCGGTTATTTTCTAGGAGTCCAGGCATTCTTCAAAATAACCGAAAATGGTTAACCTACTCGTACAGGAAAATGGTTAAAAATGCGACAAAAATGTGACGTTAAAAATGTGAAAGCGTTTGAAACGCTAGTAGAACTACCCAATTATATAATTATACAAAATATTTTGGTACACAAACAGTTTCCGAAACAAAAATTGCATTTTAGTAGTAGGTAAATAATTTGATTACGCTAAAGGTGGATTAACAAAAACCCAGCAAGTGATCGCTGGACCATTACATACCTAGTCATTGTATACAAGTCTGTCATTCAAATCAATACAGCTTAGTGTAAGAACTGTAAGACAATCATTTCATTATAAATATTTATTCACTCAACTTCATATTATGTTTAACGTTAACTAAACATGCCTTTTACAAAACAAAACACGAAAGCAAGTGTATCAAAACAAATTAATAACAATTTATGTTTGAGCAAAGTGGGAACGCTTCGGCAAGCATGTTCAAACGTAACATCTTTACCGCTCTCCTAACTCAATTTCTTACTTGCTTTCTGACTTGTTATTTTCCCAGGCCTGTATTTTTTGTTCTATTGTCAACAGTATTATGAATAAGGAGAGCGGAGAACGTTAAAGCAAGGGGTTAACAATAGGCAATTTAAGTATAGAAAAATCTATAATTGGTGGTAGTCACAACATGCTATGCTATTACAGTACCTTTACGATGAGTTACAATTACTGTACTCGAGTCGCAGAGCATTCGAATGCACTGTATAGTTATAGAGTGTGAGGGACAAAACATTCGACTCGCTAGCGTGTAAAAATTGTAACATGGTAAGGGTACAGGCAAAAGAAAATCCATGCAAATAATAAACACGCTCTATTCTACTCGGTTACACCATATTACTTTTGACTTTTTATCGTATTGTTAACATTAGGATAACTCTTATTTATTAATTGCGCCCAAGTTAAAAGCAAAACGATCAAACGAAGGAGCCCCTGAAAAATATAATGAACATAACGAACTCTAATACTTTATGATTCCAGCTCTTCATTTCAGCTGGAAAAGAGAAGTAAACAATTCGATTTAACTTGTGTAATGAAAGTTAGCTATTTTCGATTTACATTTTAATCTTCGTTACATAGTATAAAACAAAGTCGCTCCCGCTGCCTCTGCGCTTAGATATTTAAAACTACGCAACAGATTTAAATGCGGTTTTCAGCAATAGGTAGAGTGATTCAAAAGGAAGGTTTTATGTATAATTAGTTCTGGATTATGTACGGGTTTTACAGAAAACTCGCGGAAACCGAAACGAAGCGAGAGAATTTGCTGACTGAACTTTATATTTGCATTTTTAAAGGCATACTATATTAAAGCGAAAAAAAATTGCCATCTATCGTTGTTTATTAACAAACGACACTCATGTTTCAAGTTACATTGACTATAGCATGAGTACAATGGGCCACCATACCCTCCGAGTATGAAAAGCAAGCAATTACTAATTTCGTGGATCTTAGGTAGGGTCTTGGTGGCATAATTGGTAATGCGCCTTCATCGGCCCGGAGTGCCAGAGGAGATGTAGGTTCGAATCGTGCCATAATTGGTAATGCGCCTTCATCGGCCCGGAGTCCCAGAGGAGATGTAGGTTCGAATCGTGCCATAATTGGTAATGCGCCTGCATCGGCCCGGAGTGCCAGAGATGTAGGTTCGAATCCTGCCTAAGACCGACGATTTCTTTTCGCTTTAATATAGTTTATGAAGAAGGCAACCAAACATACAGGCCATTTTGATAATAAGTGGGTTCTAAGATTCATAGGAACTGTAATCACAAGACTCGATCATAAGACTGCAATTCAGTTGCCACCCCTGGGGTCTTAGCTGGAATGCCTTTAAGTTAGTCGTTGGTTTCCCCGAAACAGCGATGCGAACTTTTAGCGGCAGATTAAGGGGTAAGATGGTGATTGAGATCCGGATGGACCTCGCAGTCCGCACAAGATTCAACCACCACTAAAATAATATAGCGTAGTCATCCACTTCTCATTAACACCAAAAGAAATGATGCTTGTACGGTCAACAACTTTAATTGTATAGAACCCTGTCGCAGAAAGACAATCGTTAATTTAGACGTAATTTATTTCTTCAGACTTGACGGTGTCATTATGATAGGGTTCTATAGGTGCTCAACAATTAAAGCTGTTGAATATACCTAATACGGTGCATGAAGCTGGAGCAAGTAAAACCGCGGGCTACTTGCGCGAGCAGTTCCTAAAGCTTGATGCATGGGTAAACGTGGATACAACGTCTGTCACTTTCTGATCAGTTGGTGAGTGCGAGAGTGACGGATGCTTTATCCACCGCGATTAAGGCACCATGATGCGGGACCTGCGCAAGTGCCTCAATATATACGCAAGCTACTTGCAACGTGTATAAGCACCATAAGGCGTCCAAAAGTCTGTGAGTTTATGTCACCACCGATGAATTCAACCACTAACTGACCGCACTTTCATACAGACTGACTGACAAGATTCGACCTGATCTATAATAGAATTAATGAATAATATCAAGGGACAGTCACACAAAAATTAACGGTGTCAAAATAACTCTACGCTTGATACTAGACAACGATAAACATACACATATAGGAAAATACATACCTACTTACATACGTACGAAATATACAAGACTCATGACTCAAGAAAAATATTAGAGTTCATCACACAAAAATTTGCCATTACCAAGAATTGAACCCGGAACCTTTAGCTTCGTAGAGAGTTACTATCAACTAAGCTCACCATGTCGTTAAAGTGATTGGATTACTTAACCATTTTGACACCTGATTCATTTGCACATGCAACATCTATTGACCTTTTCGTGCCCTCCCACCTTGTTTGTTAACTTGAATCACGGTTAATTTTGTTGCCTACCTTTTTTATTTAACTACTGGCACATTTTCTGGGATTCCACCGACTTTCATAAAGCATTGTCTACACTCTTTTAACTTCAAGCACTTAACACGACCGGAACGCTTGCAAGCGTCACACGTTGTGCTATTTCGGGCTAGATATTCACCTGTCCACTGTTATTTGAACTTTGCCGATCTCAATTTGGTGTTCATTGCTATGGAAGCCGGGGTTCGCTGTTAATTGGTTTATCAAGTCGTCGTAGTCCGATGGGTACTAAAGGTCATTGGGCGGGGGTCCCGTTCATAGCCCAGTGGACCAAGGCCGGGACTTTGTGAGAGGATAAAAGGTATTTGAGCCGAGGGCGATAACAGTTTTTGTTGGAACTTTGGCCACGTGTATGTCGTTATCGTTGTAAGCTACTGTCTATAAGTATAAGTTTACGATCGAGTTATAAAACTCGATACTTATTTTTAATACTCATTCGGGTTTCTATTCTACTATGTTGCCTTTGACATGTTCTAGTATTGTTTTTAAGTTGACCGCCATTACTGTCCAGAAAATAAGAGCTGTCGTAACGTTAACAATACGATAACATGTCTATAGCAATATGGTTTTTCCCAGTGGAATGGAGGATCAGGATTAGTGAATCAGCGTTTTACTTTTAGTTTATTAGAGCTCATTAATTGCAGTAAAAAAAGGTAAGTTCGTATCGTGTCTCTAACAATTAGTATCTTTTCAAATATTAATATTAGCTACTAAAACTTTCAAGAATTGGTTACGTAGAAGTGACAAATAAAAACTATATTTGTAGTAGGTAAGTAAAAATATTAATAACCAGGAAACAATTTCTTACAAATTGACTTTGTGCCCAGCTAACCCCCGGGCCAAGTTTCTAGGCAGTAAATACCATATCGTCTTTGACCTGGTTTCAGCAGAGTTCTTACTGAATTGGACACATAATTTTATATTAACTATACATAAGTGTTTCTGTCTACTGTTTTTTATCGAAACAACAATTTACGCATGGCAATGCTACCCCGTATTACCAGAAAAGTGATGTATAAGATACACATAACATAATATGGGTTGTAAAAACTTACTTATTTGTATATAAGTCTATCGATGGCGTTTATGCTCCTAATAGGTATACTGCGATGTTGACTCGTTAAAGATATTTACCTAATATAAATGCAAATGAACCAAAATTCGATCAGGTTATTTATAAAGCAACACTCACAAATACCTACAGGTTGAGACGTTTCACGGACGGTCAATAACATTTTTTATTGAAATTACAGAAGTCTAAACAGCAGCAACTGTCAACATGTTTGACTTTTAATAAATATATCTACATATTTATATTGTATCGGTACGTACGATAAAATAGTCCTTAAATTAGATACAGATGTAGTGAACAACATCGTATTTAGTGGGATACGTTCGTATTTATTTTCTTTCTCAGTTAACTTTAGTTGGTATTCCTGGGTAAACTAACTGTAACAGCAAGATAAATACGACTTCATCCACCGATATAACTATGTCGTTTGTTATTCACTATATCTGTGTCTGCATTCAAACACCGTATTTAAATTATTTCACAGTAGGTAGGTAACTAATTATTTAGTTTCTTGTGGAAAGAAGGAGGCAAAGAATAGATTAAACGGTAATAACTAATAAATTAATGTTTTAATTACGTTTATTTTTGCGAAATGAAATTTACGATGCTGTTATCCGTCTGGAATTTTATCATTAACTCGGCACCAAGACTTACGTTTAGTGGCTGTTATAAACGCCGTAAAAATCCTACGAAGATCCTTTACGCTCCAAATGAAACAATTGCTATTTTTGCAGATCTCAAAATGTCAAGTCGTAATCTATACCTACTTACTTCTTTATCTATACTAATATTATAAAGAGGTAAAGTTTGTAACGTTGTAGGGGGTAATCTCTGAATCAACTAAACCTCTATACTAATATTATAGGTATAAAGAGGTAAAGTTTGTGACGTTGTAGGGAGGTAATCTCTGGATCAACTGAACTGATTTTTAAAATTCTTTTACCAATAGAAAGCCACGTTATTTGTGAGTGTCATACGTCATGAGAGTGTTATATTGCTCAACGAAGTGGGCACGGGAACAGCTAGTCGTATAATAAATGGATATCAAGTTCCTTCAAGTGCTGTCATGTTATGTAACTCATCTACAGTAAAAGGAAGATAAGATAAGAAGTCAATCCTGGTACCTGTCATCCCAATTCAAATTAAACCCTAAAGAATAGGTTATAAATATTAATTTAAAATAGCTATTTTAGTTCAGAGTTTTCTTGTTCGGTAAACTTAAGTTTGTAAACGCCAAACTAGTGTTCTTCGACTAGTGTACTTCCCTTTTTGCTGTACATAAGTACAGTCTACTACAAAGAGATGTATCCACTTTTTCACCTTAATGCATTATAATAAGGTCCAAAAGTGGATACATCTCTTTGTAGTCGACTGTACTTAAGTGACGCGACTAATTGGCTAACAACTATGTAGTAAATAAAGTTAATTTTACCCACCTTACTTTCGAAGCCATACCTATTGCTTTTTTACAATGTGGCCTCTCTAAAATCAAGTAAATAAGTGCTACAGTATCGTTATCAATGCGATAGCGATATAGTTTAGTTCAACGTAGAATAGAGGCCTTAATTGAGCTCAAAATTAACGTAAGAAGAGTCATTGATTCATAGCCTACCACTTTGGACACATAATTTATCAACGGATGGCTAATCGTACTTGTACCTAAATATACCCTTGTACATTATAATAACCTATTGTCAAAGAAAAAAAATGCGTATAATATTAACTCTCTTATTCATAAACGTACAATAGCTTGAAATGTGCTTTGTCCTTAATCTGTCATTGTGACATTTCCATTTGACAGAAAGTCAACGCATACTTTAACTAAAATCAGTTTATAACGCGTTTATGAATAAGGCGGTAAGTCTTAATGGTTTAAATGGCTTAGAAACCTTCTAAAGTATTAGATATTTTTATTAGAAAACATGTAGTACAGGAAAACGATCAAAACTGTTAGGCACAATCACTCATTGTACTAGCACGTAATTAATACAAGTGGGAATTGTAAGTCCGTCCGCGACATTGTACCCCGTCCATTCCATGTGTGTTTTCTGTGTCAACAACGTCATTATTATGCACAATTGCATCAATGCTCGGCAAACACACTGGTAAACGTGGCTACTGCTTGCTCGAGCTCGTCTGATAATATTTCTCTCATCTCGCACAATTAAGAGATTATTAATAGAATAAAGGGCAGTGCACTTGTGTTTGTTTATCGAACTAAATTGGAGCTCTTGTGAATGTAAATATAGAATAATATTATGAAGCTTTACTTTTTATAGATTTTCTACAACGTATTAAGGTTTTTGTAGTCTTTTAAGAACAGTTATATGGTCGGTTCTAAGCATTTTTTATGACATGGAGAACGACCTACCACCTGGACCCTTTGACATTTTATCGTATCATCAACTTTTTGATAGTAGCTCTTATTTACTTGACAGTAAAGGCTGCCGACTTAAAACCAATACCATAACATGTCAAAGATCATAGAATAGAGGCCCTTACGGTAAGTCCACTCTGAAGCCCAATAGACATTTACAATCTCAAGATTGCAATCTTGCGACGACAATCTAAGACATCAAATTCGTTGCCGACCCTGAGGACTTAGATGAGTCTATGCTAGTCATGTCACTGGTTTTCTTACACTCGCATCAGAAAACAGCAATGCGAACAGTACTGTTTGGCGGGAGGTTAAACGGTAAGATGGTAATAGTAATCCGGACGGACCGTGCACAAGGTCCCTCCACTGTATGTATACTTAGATTCTTAGCAAGACTTATAAGTCATCAAGGCAAAATGCTGCCCTTATACCAAAAAAAAGTCGTCTAATTGCATAGTAATAGTAGCATTTAAAATTTAATATGGTTACCAATAGAGTATAGACTGCTTTGCCTAAAACATTGCACTTAGCTGCCTTCTTTGGTATTACGGCAGCATGCCACTGACTGGCGCTCTATTCTATCAATTAAATAGCCTACTTTTTTAATAGAAAATGGTTTTAAGTTTGATCTCAGTCTCACCTGATGTTAAATGACGACGAGGTCGAGGGTGGTACACGCTTACCCAGAAAATAGGTTTGAAAACACCAAGTTTATACGATTCCGGAAATACCGATGCAGGGAGAGCATTCTAGTTCTTAGCATTGAGAATAAGAACTAAAGCAGCCACTAATATCGTCAACAGTATGATTAAGATAAAACATAAAGATGACCTAAAACAAAGTGAAATAAAAGCCCCTGAACGTTGATACTACCTACCTACTCGTATTTCGTGAAGACCACACTTAACGTAGAGACTCAGCAGTTATTGACTTACATAAGCATATAGAGAGTGTATGCAGGATATAAAGAGACCTGCGAATGAAATACTATAATCATACTAACTGTTATAGTGTAAAAAATACCCTATGTCTTTTCTCGGGGTCTAAGCTATCTCCATATAAATTTTTATCGAAATCGTTTTGCGGTTTACCCGTGAAATCGTAACAGACAGACCCTCTATCCGAACTGAAGCCCGCGACTTTGCGTAGTTACCGATAATTTCGTTATTTTCTTGGGAATTTTCCGGAATTAACAGTAAGTAGCCTTATGTGTTACTCCAGGGTATAAGCTGTCTTCATTTCAAATTTAATCAAAATCCAGACACAAACTTTCGTATAGATAATATAGATGGATATGGATGGATTTATGCTAGAAAGGTGTATCATTTTGAGTTGAGTTGTATCACTGCAGACGCTGTGCAGATCGATACTGTTAACGCAAACAGTTACTGGATGCTCCCACAGTGGGTACGAGAGCAAAAACTTCGTACATTCGCACGCTACATTTCTCCCAACATAGGCAAGAGCCAAGTAGGAAAACTGTACTCCGGTTTATTTATTATCTCAACATAGCACGGGTCATCTTTTCGGGTTGTTTATGTATGTAGGTATCTTAAATGAATTCAAGTTAATTTGACTAACATTCGATGACGACGACGCGTTGGCCTAGTTGGTAGTGACCCTGCCTACGAAGCTAGCGGTCCTGGGTTCAAATCCCGGAAAGGGCAGATATTTTTGTGATGACCGCGAATATTTGTTCCTGAGTCATGGATGTTTTCTGTGTATTTAAGTATATATTTCTCTATCTAAGTATTTATATCGTTGTCTAGAACCCATAGTACAAGCCTAGAGCTTAGTTTGGGACTAGGTCAATTGGTGTGACATTGTCCCCTGATATTTATTTATTATTTAATATAAATCAAGCGAAAGTTTTTGTGTGCATTTGTGACTCATTTACGCTAAAATGGCTAATCGGGATTGCTTGAAATTTTTGAATGTAAATTCCAGCCTGAATACAGCTTCTTTTTATCCGGGAAAAAAACACTGTTCCCGCGAGATTTTTTACGCAGACGAAGTCGTAGGCAGTAATTAGAACAACAACATTAGCCACTGTTGAAAAACATACAAACTGTAACATTACTGCCTTATAAAAATGCGGGCTAAACCCATTTGCCTCATTCATTTAAATAAATACGGTGGAAGCGAATAAACGCCGCAAATATGCAGCGCTTTTGAATTTGAATAACTAAGTACGCATTAGCGTTGAGACGGTCTGTCTATTGTATTGTCGCTCTCCTTAATGCAGGCGGGTATGTTCACTTCAGTCTGTTTGTTGTGTATATACAAAATTCCAGGTAGCGCCAGTTTATTTGAAATCGCTATAGGAACATAATATCAGGGGTTTACAATGACACGGGTGCGCCAAAGTTCATATATAATTGCAACTCCGATTATTGGAACTCCGAAAATGTAAATTTTATACCGCTGGAACCGTTAACTTTTCAGAAGTTCTGAAATATTCAATATGTTGATAAGACTAGGTTAGGTTAGGTTTGATTTATAAAAATCCTGAAAAAGTAACAGTTCAAAAATAAAAAAACCTACGTTATGAGTTCCGATGATTATGACTTATAACACTTTCAGACTACAAATTTATATATGAGCCAATATGGACCCCAATGTCATACTAAAGCAGTATAATTTTAGTTTGAGAGAACGGGACAGAGAACATTTATAATACAGCTCTGGTATAAGGTATATGGTAACCCCCCCAGAGTAGTCTGTATTGAGTCGTCACGCTCAATATACTGAGAATGAATAAACAGTTTGTATGTTACGTAGACGATTTAACAGTGAGATGAGTCAATTATTTAAAACGTTTCATCAATCTTTTAAGATAATACTGTTCAATGCAGAAGTTTTCCTGAGAGAAGAGAATAATTCCTGATTCTACGTTTTAGTAAGTACTAATTATCCCTTTTAAAAAAGACTTTCAATTTGATGCCCTCAGTTATTTTACCTTACCGTTAGGTTACACAATTGAGTTGCTTTATGCGATTTATCAGATCTTCTGCAAAAATGTTTCAAAATGGCGGTCTCCGTATTGGAGCTTAGATTGATTATGTGCAAGAGAATCGTGTAGTTTAGTTTTAGTAGTTTTTATTTTCTAAGTGCAATCTGGGCACCATGGCATTTTCCCATCATATACTAATGTATGAATGCAGTACATTATGTACAAACAGGAAAATAACAAACAACAAAAGAGATAGAAACACAAAGGGATGATTATGAGGGATGGGATAGGAAATAATATAGGGTCGGAAGTGTTACAGTATCGCCCAATCTGTCAATTTTTATAGGCAACCTGTTCTGTTTGCTTTTCGGACAAGTTAAAAATATTAGATAATTCAAAGGTTCATCACAAGTTAAAGGTAGGAGGAATATGAGATAAAATTGGCAGCTACAGATAAATTTTTTACTTGTTGCGAAAAATTTAAAGCACTCACATAAAAACTGAAGGATTTATAGACTCGAAATAACATTACTTACCTAGAACTGTATTTGAAATCTTTTTTTGTCATAAATACCTACTAGCATTAATAAACGTTCTATTGGTGAGATTTGTAGCCACCTCCCCAATACATGGAATAGGTGTTTATAAATTGATGAAGCGAGCGAGTTTAATGAACGTCTAACGACTTTTAACATGACATTTGATTTAAAACAAGTTTTGACTCGTCTCAATATTCACCCACTCTTTTCACAACTAGACTCTCAAGTAATCAATAGCATAACTTTCTTAATTTCTAGATAAAAATGTGCCCAGAATTTTTAAATTATAGAGCAGTGTTATAGTGCAGTAAGTAGCTCTAAAAACCGGTCAAGTGGGAGTCGGAGTCACACACGAAGAGTTCCGTAAGTTCCGTTTAATTTTTTAATTCAGGCCCATTCTTTATTTATTTTTTAATATTGGTTGTTATAGGACCTATGTTATTAACTTTTTGGAAAATTGTTGTCTATTATCGTTTATGAGATACAGCAATCGTTAAGTTCGAGGAAAAACGCCGAAAAAATTATGTTTTAAAAGTATTTTGGGTTCGGGTATAGTCGGTTAGGTTAGGTTAGGTTAGACTTGCATACTCTTATGAGAATGAGTGAGAAAGAAGTATAGATCCAAAGGTTGTTAGACGAATCGCACAGTATGTTTATTGGTGTTCCAAACACTTGGTAGTTATTGATATCGTTAATGTCGACTAGGTATATTATGCTGAAGAGGTACAGTGTACGATCTCATGTTTATAAATACAAATGCTACTTACCATAGACATGCTATAAATATTTAATTATAAATAACAATATTCAAGTATAGTTCAATCACTTCAAGCATGCAACTGCAGGTGTAGTGTAAACATGTAAGAATATATGAAAATGCAATTAAATAAGGATTTCATTAAGGACATCATCCTTTAGAATTAATAAATTAATCATTATTAAGTAATTTGATTGTATGTCATTGTTTTGTTTACTACTAAGTAAGTAAGTACTAACGAGTAGGTACACCCCAAGGAGCAACACCAGAGTGATTCAGTTCTAGAAACAATTTTAATTAGGTACTTCTTACGAACCTAAATTAAATAGCAATGTTAATACTTATACTTAAATACCAGTAAATTTGGTAACAATAACTGATTAAAATAACCCTAAAGTTTCTATCTTATTCTACATTGAACAATCGATAAACAAACAAGTAGATATATATTATTATAGTAATTTCGAAGGAGTTAGTCTAGTTCATCACTCGCGAAATGAGTAACTTGAACTTTTCATTATTCACCACCATTAGTATTCATGCTGGGTAAGCGCCTTGCTCCAAATTAATTTCCAACTCGAAATAACGTAAATTGGAGGAGTAAAAATAATAATTTGCTTCGTTAGATTATCTCAAAAGCTGAAGGATATAAAAATGAATTATTTAAATCCACTTACTCAGGGTATTGTTTATAAAAATCCTTAAGCGGGTTGCAAACTATTCACATTCCATTTATAAGCACTGGCACAAAATAAACTTTAGAATTCAAAAAACGAACGTTATTATTTAAGTTCTAATTTCGAATGGCGTTGGACGACGCGAGCGCACGTTCGTTAGCTCGCGCGGTCGCAGCGAAGATCGCGGAGGCACCGCCTTACGTCACCGCGCAAGGTCGCCGGCGCAACCTACAAACTTGGACGGATCTCGGAATTAATCTACCTGCCAAGGTTATCTACGAAAACCGGCGATGCTGTATGATGGGAAAAAGAAAAAGTAATAAAAAATTAATAGGTATTCAGTGTAAGAAGTTTACCTATATCTATCTAGACGTATACAATTTTATTCTATTTTCAACACGGTCGAAGCGATGTTCCAGAATTCCATACAAAATAGACAACCCAATGTATAATGAGTTAGAACATAAATTTAGCCTCTTATGACTGATTATTTTGTATGAACATTAGAATTATTATTTAAATGAGGTCAGAAGTTTAGCCGTGTCGCTTATTTTATTACTCCCTACACAGTTCAAGATGACACAGCGCTATGTACCTAACACATAGCAATAATCAATGTAATCAAATCAATATAGTTACCAACCGACGTTAAAGATACTAAAAAGACATTCAGTCCATTATTGATATCAAACACGGACTAATTTTGGAAAGCCCCAGTTACATATCAGTCCATAAAAAAGTAATTTCAACAACGCTTAAACTAGCAGGGTGCAGTTATCCTTTACAATTTCGTAAATTAACTGATTTTACGTCTCTTGGAGCTAAGAAGTAGGACACTATGTTTTCATACAGCAATTTCCCTTGGCGATATGATTTACATCGCCCTTTGAAGCTCATATACGCGATGGGAGGTCGTTAAGTGACGTCATAAATAGCCGTATGTCAGTGATGATACGCTATAAACCGTTTCATTGCGTACCCTGTATATGACGCGATCTTACGTTGTCGCAAACGCACGCAGTACGAGCTTATGGGTGCCAATATGATAAAGATCGCGGACTGCCAAGTTTATTACTAACTGCTCGTTTGAACATTCAAACTATCTCTTGTTTAGACCTAATTCACATATAAATACTTTTCTTTCAAGGTCTCAAGGCTGACGGGGATGGCTTGTGTCTTTAATTATTGCAGATAAAAAATAGATTGAATGGAACCGGTATGATGTATTTAAGTTACTTAGTTGCTGTTATAATGAATGTCGCATTGGTTGAAACGATAACGATAGATGGCGTTGGTATTGAATGGAAGGATAAAACAATTTCAAGAATTCAAAACACACGTTACCTAAATCCAACCGCTTTTATTTCCTCAATTTTATGAAAACGTGTTCTGCGAACGACTTGGCGGAACGGGAACGAATCCCGCTGTCGAGGGCCCTCGCCGCGAGGGCTCGCTCTAAAAACATTTTGCTTTAAAACACCCTGGTAGGGCTTAAGCTCGTTCATATGAGTTTTTAACAAGATTTGGTGTTCTTTTTCAGCAACAAGTGGAAAAGCAGGGTTTTAAAATTCGACTGCTTTTGTAAAATTTATGTTGAGTTTTGCAGCATTAAGGCTGAAGGTGTTGTGATATATATTAAAAAATCAGACAAGCTGTTTAGTATAAAGAAGGTTATTAAGGAAGAGACATAAATACAAGTACATAACATACATATAAAACTTACACCTGTAGAAATATCCTTTTCTTCGTCAGTTGATAAAACGTTTTTGCTGCTAAATCTTCTTTTTTGAGTTGAGCTAACGGGCCAAAAATAAGATTATCTGTTTGCCTGATGTGTCTATGTGTGTGTGTGTGTGTAACTCCAAAATGGATAGACCGACTCGGACGCAGTTTTGGGAAGGTTCTTAGCTAAGTTTTATGAAAATTGGTTAGGCCGTAAAACCAACTCTCAAATTAAATTTCGCCATTATATCGGGGGTTTTATCTGCTTATTAGTGATTCAGTATTATTCACACATAATATATTTACGCTTACCGGGAAATTCTGAACCGCTAGCTTCGTAGGCAAGATCACATACATAAAAATACATGCAACAACTACCAACTAGGCTAACAGTTTGGTTAATATCTCAATTAGGTCTTTAAGTTATGGGTCAGAAGAATGCGAGTAAAGGACTCTAATCCTGGAGGCCTGGTACACACTTGTAAATCTAAACTAAATGCTCTACGATAAATACAATACGAAAATCAGGTCTAGACGCAATGAAACCTAACGCGACCTGAAACCTGATTTTAACTATGTCTAAGTACCTGGAAGGCCGAGCGTCTCGCTGGCGTTGACATAAAGAATTTCCCCAAACATGACAACTTCACAGATACATTTTTCGCCCCATTAAAACCCTATATTTCAAATTTATCGAAATCGTTAGAGCCGTTTTGGAGAATGTGATTACAAACTTAAATACATATACAAACAAATATCGCTCGTCTAATAGTATAGGATAAGTACTCTACGGTTGAATTACCTATTATAATTCTTCATATGAAATGTAGCATGCCTTCCTTTTTTTGCGTTTTACAAATGTTAATCGAATCAATAACCTATTCATTAATACCACATGGCTCAATACTACACTCGTTTAGCTTGGTAAAAGCAGGTGGTCGACAGGTGGAACTACAGGTGGAACTATAGATGGAACTAGTACAGGTGGAATATTCTCAAGTGGCGACCATAAAGCCGCAGTTTTTTAATTCAAATTGGTATTTTTTTACGATGTCACTGCAAACAGTGCCCTTATTCCTCATAACTTCTTTTTCACTATGTATAGTCACCAGCAAAAATATATTATACAACATTAGCCGCAAAAATATCTGACACGCTTTTATTACTAGAGGTATAAGAGCGTGTCAGATATTTTTGCGCCCAATGTTGGATAATATATTATTGCTGGTGACTGTACCTACTTAATAGTAAAAATGTGGAAGTTAATTGTAAGGACATTTTCTGGCGTCTGTGAGGCAAACCATGGAAGACGTGCATATGGTAAGTTTCAAATATAACTCGCATTGCAATTAAACTAAATCCTACCAATATTATAAATCCTAATTTGTGTATTAGTTTGTTACTCCTTCACGCTGCAACAGCTGGTAAGATTTAGATGAAATTTGAAATGGAGATAGCCTATAATATACCCTGGAATAATACACAGGCAACTTGTCAAACCGGAAAAAAAGCCTGAGGAAAGAACGAAAATCGAAATTCACGCGGACGAAGTTGCGGACAGAGGCTAATTAATAATAAGCGAAGAACAGTCTTGGGATTGCAGGTAATCTGTTAGTTCCCTTTAGATTTGCATTAATATCAGTCCCTCATGAATATAAATTATCGCGATCCCTACGACTCTCAACTAAATAAAGAAAACCATTTATTCTTTAATACTTTTAATTTCATTACAGGGTTTTATATTTATTTAATAATAGTAAATAGTAAATCCACCATTTTATTGCAAAACCAACCACTACTTAAGTATTAGTGCCTTAATGACTCAAGAGCTATCTTGAGTTGGGCTGAGACGGAGTGGGTGCTCAAGATCCGAGAGAAGGTTAAGTGGAAAAGTAGGCATAGGCTTGAAACGATAAGGGTTGGAAAGGGTACGTGAGGTTTTCAGCGAGTTGTTGTTTCCTAACTTCCATTTCCCCTTTCTTATTGTTACTGTAAAGCTGTGTTCAAACCGATGCAAACATTTTAAGGAAGGCACTGGAATTTTACATCCGCTAAGAAGTGATTTGGTTTACTTAAAGATATGGAATATTTGTAAGATTTACAATAGAATTAGTTGTAGTTGAACTGATCTAACTTAATATGTATTTTTTTGCCTTTACAATAAGTCTGATCACCGCAATCCTGGTAAGTCAAAACGCCTATTGGAGAAAGAAGTATTGACACCCTCGCGAAGAATTGTTGCTGCGTCATATTGACTAGGCACTATTCTTAATAACTTCCATTTCCCCTTTCTTATTGTTACTGTAAAGCTGTGTTCAAACCGATGCAAACATTTTAAGGAAGGCACCGGAATTTTACATCCGCTAAGAAGTGATTTGGTTTACTTAAAGATATGGAATATTTGTAAGATTTACAATAGAATTAGTTGTAGTTGAACTGATCTAACTTAATATGTATTTTTTTGCCTTTACAATAAGTCTGATCACCGCAATCCTGGTAAGTCAAAACGCCTATTGGAGAAAGAAGTATTGACACCCTCGCGAAGAATTGTTGCTGCGTCATATTGACTAGGCACTATTCTGTCAAACCACTGTATGTTAGCCAAATTTGCAATAAAAATAGAACATACATTATATTGCTTGACATATGACCTCTTGGATACTTGACCTAAAACTGCAGTAAGATTTGTTATATGTATATAAATAGTACGAACTAAGTAATACATTATTTTCTTAAGTATCCCCAGATACCATACCTTTTGAACGGTTATTTTCATCTCTCTTCTTTCCATCGCCCAAAAAAAGAAAATGAGAGTGCTAAATAAACTGACATACCTATATATTTTGTGTCTCGTGTAAAATTAGAGCGTGTCACAATACACACAACTGAAAAGCACTATAAGCAGATCTTCTTAAAACCTGATTTCAGAAGCATCCAATATATTTTTAAGTGAATCTTGTTATCACTTCGATCTCTGAGAGAGCCAAGTTCGGAAATAGAATGTTTTCTCAGCAACAAGATATTGAATCAATCCTGCGGCTGGAATATTTCTACGTGGACGAGTTCATTTTCCGCGCCATTAGTCGTTACTCTTGCGGTTCGGTGGGCACCTTTATGATTCTCTGGAAGAAAAATCTTGCCTTTGACACGGTCCTAATTTGAGGCCGCGACGGTAGTCGTTAAAAGAAAGGGATACCGGCCTTTTGCTTTCGGTTCAAGTGGTTTCAAATAATGTACCTGGATCCTAACCTAACAAGGCCGAAGGGTGAGTTACTTTGAATACTAAATGAAGACTATTTTAGTATTTTGGGCTACTCTTTTTGCTCGAGTTAAATTAAGGTTTTATAAAAAGGCTAGAGGGAATCGTTACAACATGTTTAGTTTTGGGATAAATTCTATTGTCTATTGTTTTGGGATGTATTGTGTAATAGGATTTTAGGAGACAATAAGGCGACCTTTGGCCAGAAGTGTTATACTCTTAAAACGGCTTTTTGCAGATAGATTAAACGAGTAAGCGAGCTCATGGAAGCGCCGGTTAAACTACGTTATTGAAAATGCACACAGTAAAATGTAGTTTGTACGCTCTGACGAGACAACTTAAACTCGCCGGTTAATAACTCGTCCTTTGAGTTGACAAGTGAGTTCCTAAACAGTGTAACATGGCTGGCCACGACGACAGTCGTCACCGCGCAAAGTCATAACTAAGTCATAATGTACAGGTAATATCTAATTTCGTTGTTACTGCGACTCTACAAACATTTGTTCGCAACTCTCATTGAAAAATATCAAAATAGAATCAATAATTACATATCTCAATACCTTTAAGTATACTCTCTGGCTAAACGTTCAAAGCTTCAGGGTTCAGTCGGCTCAATCGGAGCCAACTGCGCGTGATTTAAGTAGAGAATGAAATGTGGAATTACTCTGGAGAATTAAATATATCCTCGTGGATCCCGATACCTATTAAGCAAGGTTGTAAAAGCAACCTAGCCAAATAAACTATGGGGTTTCTTTTGTCTTCGGTAATTTGTACTTTATAAAGTACTTCAGATGCCTCATCTTTTTACTCGACCATCAAAAAAGGAGGGCAATGTTGTTGACCTGTTTATGTGTTTCTTTGTTCCCTCGTAGAGGCTGAACGATTACTACAAACGAGATGTCGTTAGATTTGTTTTTGTCATTGAGTTATTAAAATTGGTGAAGTTAAAAGTATAAAACATAGGTATTTAACTTACTTACATAGACTTTATTATGTAAGTCGGGTTTTAGGCGTGATTTTCTTTTCATTTAACATTCGCAATTGTAGAGCGAAAGAGACTGAACTTCGCTGTCCAATTCCTAGAATAGGACTTACAGGGCGTTATTTTATAAAGGAAAGCTCGTTGATGAAATCATCGTCATAGCGTGTAAAAACTACGTGTTAGGGCGTGTATTTTAGTTTATAATTCGTAAGCTTGCACAGTCAGCATCACATATATCGTTTCAGCCAAAATGGCCAAATAGTTCGTCACACCGTACAAAATATATGGTGTTACGAATTATTAGGCCACTTTGGCTGTTACAATATATTTGATGGTGACTGTACCACCGTATTTTTTTAAATGTTTTATTATGGCGTGGAGAAGGCAAACGAGCACACATGCCACCTGATGGAAAGTGGGCTCTGCTTTATGGCTCATTAATAATTGCGACTAGAGGACGCCCGCGACTTCCCACGCATATAATTAATTTCCCGCTACTACGCCTGTTTCTTCCCGTTGGGGTCAATTGTCGGAAAATCCTTTGTGCACCCCTAGGGTACCTAAGGAATATTCCTCCAAATTTCAAATGCCTAGGTCCACTGGTTTAGTCTGTGCATTGTCTGTCAATCTGTCACGATACTGTTTTATACATTTAGAAGATGTCAAGATTGCGAATGCGTTGCCAACCCTGGAATGACTTACTCTCTTGCCACAACAATGCGAATATTGTTTCTTGGCAAGTTAACGGGTAAGATGATGGAACAGCTGACTACAAAGAGAAGTATCCATTTTTGGGCCTTATTACATTGTACAATAAGGTGTAAAAGTGGATACATCTCTTGGACTCGATTGTACTAATCCGGGCGGACCATCCATAAGGCCTATATCTGTTAGTCTTGTTATGATGGCCGATCGCGTTGTTCGTCGAACAGGGGGGTTATTATGACATAGCTATGCAGTTCATTTTACGGCGAGTGTGAAGGACGGAGCTATATCAGTTATATAGCTCTGTCCTTTTCTCTCAGTGTAAACTGAACTGCATAGTTATATCATAATAACCCCACTGGAGAGTAAAATATTAACACCACAGAAAATATATAAATGAAGCGTAACGTGCTTCGCGGTTCATAGCAGGTGCTGATCGATACATTCCGTCCGGGAACAGGAAATGAGAAATGAGCTAGCTGGTACTTGCGAGATCTCCAATATCTAGGTAACTACACGACAAGATAAACATGTTCAAAGAATTGAAAGCAAACTGAGATAAATAAATTGAATATAAAATGGCCTTGTTATTTTCTGATAGTCCGCATTGTGACTGATAGTTCCTGAGAATAAAATGCTGTGAAAAAGTGTGGATGATTGAGTTTTTTGAGTTTTCTTCTCAGCAGTGATTTCCTCTTGAGAAGCGCTTTCGATTTTGAAGCGTAAAAAATGCCATTGCGGCTAAAAAAAATCTGAAGGATTTTAACTTTTTGTTCAAAGTTATAATCCTCTATGTCAATTGGCATATCTTATTTTGAATCAGTTTTTAACTATTGAAATAGTATTTAGGTGCATGTTTTATATATACATGAAAAAGCTATCTAAGAGTATAAAAACAAACAACAGAAACAAACCAATTTACCGCATCAAGATTGGCTCGGAGTTAATGAATATCCGCTACGTGTACGATTACATTTGCCGGTATAACTCACCTCCGCTGTCCTGATATATTACTGATTTTAGTTGCGATGATTAATATACGGAAACTCGTAATATCGCAACTAGGCAGATATCTAAAGAACAAAAACCAGTCCCTTAATCTTATTATTATGCATTTCAAAAAAACACCCTTGCAAGTTCTTCTTCAAACTTCTGCTTATTCTTCACCGCAAATAAACGCCAGGTGTAAACGCTCTTAGGACGTCATTAAAAAACTAGGTGTTACCATGACATGGCTAAGCAATTCAGTTTACGGTGAGAGAATGAGACGCAGCCGTGTAACTGCTACAGCTCTGTCCCTTACACTCAACCTAAACTGAATTGCATAGCCATGTCATGGTAACCCCCTGATCTTGAGTGAGATACCCGACTCAAGACGCGTCAGAAATGACAGTTTTCCACAACTTGAAGTTTTTTGACGCATCTTAAAATGAGCACTCAAGATCAGTAAAGGTTATTAACACGGCTCAGCAAACAAGGCTTCACGCGGCAACTTCAAGTGACAATTAATAACTTACGTCTAGAAGCTGGAGAAGATAAAACGAAGCCCAATTCGGAAAATTCAGATAGAGCTTAGAAAGTGGCGGTCATTGCGCTAACGGATTAACAAAAGTTGATGATTATAAAGGCTGAAGTTTATGACTATTAAATATACTCATTTCACTAGGAATTGCTGCATAGCGTTTAATATGACCTTGCGTGACATTTAAGATACATATGCTGGGCGATGTTCCAAAACGATTGGGAACACTGACGCAACATGCTTTCACGATTTTTCTCCTGAAACTAGATTGAATTAAGTTAATTAACTGTTTTTCCAATAAAGTGATAAACAATTAACTGACAATAATCAAGCCAATTTTCATTGTTACTTTACTGGCTAAATAAATGCAATCCTATTTTGTGTGGTTCTGTCAGGGTCAATACTCATATGGTTAAAAAACTTAGCTCTCTTTTTCTGACCATAAGAAAATAACCGCCTCTCCTTTAATAAAATGCTGTCTTTGATATGCTAATGTAATTTCATTTCGCATCAACATGGTAGCTTCGTCTCTTGGAATTTAAAATCCACAAATTTTATCTAGCACGTAGTTGCTTTCGTTATGCGCATATAAAAATGAGTCTCAAAATACAATAAAGTTGTGAAAATTCGTGTTTACAAAGGTGTTTTATAATATAATATTTAAGTTATTGTTGGGACGTGGAGCAAAATGTTACGATAGTGAGAGAGAGTACAAATATAAGTTAAGTCTAAAATCTAAAGCTAAAGCAGCTTTGTATTTACGTTATTGTGTGTAAGCATGTATGTGGAGATAGATGACGATGCAACTTATATTAAATCTGACACTACCACCGTGACCTGAATGAGTCAATATTGTTTTGAAACATCTTTGCCATCTTCATGCAGGACGAAAGAAGGATGTGCTTTCAAGTTCGAGTAAATCATTATGCAAGTATTGGCATTAGATTTATGTTACATGCTTTGATAATGTTTTGATCAAACTCTAGATAGGACTTATTACTGCGATTCATTATCAGTGCCTAATTGCGATTTATGTGAATTATTGGTAAATGAGGTAAAATTTTGCACTGAACACCCGTTGTTATTCGCATATAAAATACGTCTTGTGATAGGTACAATAAAGTAGAGAAAATTCATATTTTCCTAGATATTTGAGTATATTAAATAGGACATCATTGGCACGTGTAGGAAAATTTATAAAACGATAGTGAGGGAGTAAAAAAGTAAAACTAAATCGATTTAGTCTTTCCTTTGCGTTAGTGTGTGCAAACATGTAGAGATAGATACAACTAACATTGAATCTTACACAAGCTCCGTGATCCGTGTACATCAATATTATTCTAAATTATTGCTGGATTCGGATATACCTGTTATTAGCAATGTATGGAAGTTTTAAATTAAATTTACTTTATTTTATGAATTGCGTTAAATTAGATTCTTAAAGCTATTCTTTCGAATACAAATGAAAAAGCGAGCAGTTATTTTTGGCGTATGCGTATCCCAAGGTACACTACACACAAACACTGCAAGTTACAATACTAGAACTCTTAATACAAAGTATATTCCTCTAGATTTTGTATTTTATTTTAAACTCTAAAGAACGAGATTACCCTTATGTAGGTATAAACATCACTTGAACCCCTTTGTTGTATTGGTAAAATTAAATTAATATAAAAACATAAGCAAAACGACATGTTCTATAAATTTGTCGATATTATAAAAGAGTTTCTCGTTTGTTGTTAGGTATAATTACATGTATAGTTTTAGCTTTATAAGCGCCGACACATCCCTAACGTGAAGTCTCAAGCCGCCCGGGCGACGCGGCTTCGTGGCGCCACTTTCCCGGCGGTGTTATTACCTAAAGGCTCAGTTTCATTGGTCGATAGCCCGCATGCTTGTAGCAATCCATTGACGAGTTGTTTTAACATTATCGAGCCGGCAGCTATTGCAGCGATGCAATGTATCACGATGCAATGAGGGCTATCGAAAAATGAAACTAAGGCTTAAGACTGGAAAGAAAAGTTCGCTCGATATAACCAACCTAAGTTGACCCCTCTAAGTCACAGGATCATGCGACTGGTCGTGTTTATGACGCTGGTTATTCTGAGGCTGAGCTAAACACATTCGATACCTATATAAGGATAAATAAAGCATTCAGACGGAGCTCCCGATACCGTAAACAAGCGTCTAACTATTTCACGCTTAAACGTTAGCTCGATATGAAAAGTGGATCTAGACGAGATGTATTGCATGATCGTTATTGTTATCGAAAAAGTATACGGATTGACGTAAACTGCCAAATGGTCACGTCAAGCGCTTTTGTCAATTTCATACACTTTGACAGTTTTCGAAAATCGTTAAGGATCTTGTCTACCCTCACAGATCTCTTGAATCCAAGGGAGTGATTAATTGACACAAGTGAGATGTAATTAATTTTACCTACACGACGTAAATGCATTTCTTTTTTTGTGAGAAATATTATCCGATTTCGGAAAAGCGGATTCTTTTGATTCACAAAATAGCATTAGTATAAAATTTAAGAAATTTGCACTTTCAATAGTACATTGTAGCCCAGGTACAGAAAGTAAGCAATAGATGGACGAGTTAGTTCGCGGGCCGAGCCGCAGGTGAGGACCGCGAAGATACGAGTCCATCTATTGCACTTTCTACCGAGGCAATACTATGTGCTTTTCACGCCTAATGTAAGGAAATAAAACAGGTTAGGACATAATACACAGTTTAATTAAAAGTAATATTGATATTTGAAAGTTCATCAAAGTAGGTCAGCATTACGCTTTCAGAGAAAGAGTTCGTTTTTTTATTTATTTGCCATGCTTTGAAATTTTCATACACTTTCTGATATTTGCGACGGGATTTTATTGGCAGTAAATTCCGAATTACCGACTTTGCCGTATCCTGAATTTCAGGCGGTGTAAGATCCATATCTGTACTTGTATCACTCATTTTTGTTGAATATCGTACAAATTTCCAATCAAAAGTTCAAAAGTTTAGCGTTTGTTTCCAATTAAAAGAACAGAAGTAATTTTCATTCCCGCCTTTTTAACTTTTTTAATTTTTACCTTATTTAAAGATGCAAAGGCGTTTTTCACGTACGCCTTAAAAACTTACATAAAAACACGTTTACAATCGCAAAAATACACTTTCACTGAGCGGATTTGACGTTTTAATTTTTTAATTAAACGTTCTAATGTCATATTTGTCAAACATTTTTTTATTTATTTCCGAACGAGTTACTAATGTCATAAATAACCGACCAATAGCAGAGTAGAAAGTAAACTGGTCTAAAAACACTCCATTTTACTTTGCAACTCAACATTGTTGGACTGTTTTTGTGTTGTACTACTAAGAGCAACTTTCTATTCTGATTTCGATCCTTCTTTGGCCATATTTCCGAGCAGTGGCGTGAAAAATATATTATTCCTGTATACCATCCTGAAACAGCAAAGAAAAAGGAAGATAATTATGGGATTTTCTTACAAGTTTGTGATTGCTGTGAATTAGCGTCTTGATTACATGAGAGTCTAACAAGGCTTTAGAGACACAAACTGATAATCTTGAATGAACTCGCTGATAATACAGTTTTATTTTTCGTCCCCGTAAGCTTCATTCTTGCAAATTTCATCGAAATCGTTAGAGCCATTTTCGAGAACGTGATTGCAAATATATATACAAATATTGTTCGTTTAATAGTATAAGGATTTGCTTGAATACCATCAGCATATAGCCTTCTCCATATTCACCTAGAATGATGTCCAGGTTCTCCAGGTATCTTCGTGCCTAAATTATTCCCGCAGAAACTAGCTCTAACCGCCTCTTGGGTCAAGGCCGAGCCTTTATTATTCAGACGCTACGGAGCTGCACTCCTTTCAAGAGCCGGCAGCAAATTGTACCGCCCTGTCAGCAAAATTACCTGCAATACTGGAAAAAGCGTATTGTTTATTATCATACATTAAAGCATACCATCTAGGTCATTTCTAATGTAATTTGGTATACTTGTCACCTGATTTAGACTAATTTGGTCTTGTTAAGAATTTGGTTAGGCCATATTGCTTTGGACGTGCTATGGTATGGCTTTTAAATCAGCCGCCATTACTGTCAAGTAAATTTGCTAAGCTAATCAAAACGTTGGTAATTCGGAAACACGTGAACAAACCGGTTTTACCGTGTACAATCTCAGCTATATTGTTTGATTCGTTTGATTTCTCGAACCGTTCCCAAGCCCTGTTGGAATAAGTGACTGTTATTTTATCATTTAAAACAATAGGGGATATGTATGGATTTTTTAAATCACATTTGACAAGAAAACATGAAAATACTTACCGTAAAAGAGATTACCGAAAATGAAATTAAAATTAAAATCGGTCAAGAAATACGGATGATAAAAGCATTTTAAACTGCTAATTAAACAGCGATTAGACAGAGAGATCCGATATACACAGTGACGTCATGTAATAGGTCGGTTAAAATTGTGTTTTGCTAGAAAGAGATAGGAACAAATCTTTGTTGGCTTATATCTTGGTTATTTTTATTCAAAAAAAAAACTGACCTGTTTGTAACATGACATGAATCTGCTTTTATTGAAACTGTAAAAAAAAGTCATGAACATTCCCTATTGTCTCTTCTATGAGCAATTAATAACAAGAATTAAGTATATTTGCACAAATATTTTACGGTATTATCTACGTTATTAAAGGAAACGTGTGAGAATTTGACTGTTATTCCAATGCTATAAAAAACGGAATTTAGTTATCGATTTATCCACTTCAAATCAAAAATCACAATGAAGTTCTCCCGCATTGTTCGAATTTTCCATTGACAGCGCTGCTCTGTACCCTCACCATGAGTTACAATTACCGTACTCGGTAGCGAGTCAAATGCTCCGTCCCTCGCACTCTATAAGAATACTGCGAGGGACAGAGCATTAGCGACTACGGTAATTGTAACTCATGGTATGTACTGGCCGCCCGACGTGAAATGAAAATGGATCGCTATGGGAAACACGAACAGGGAACCCGTGTTCACAGTGTACGTACTAGAAAAACCTAAATTCTATTTATCCCAATAATATTATAAATTAATCCATGATTAGATCGGGGAAGTATTAAGAAAGGGTCAGGTCAGGAGCATCCTAAACCGACGCACGTGTATGAAGAGATTTATGAGTGTGGAGGAAGCGAGGGAAGTTTTTCCGGATCGTAGCAAGTGGAAGGAAGTGGGAAGGCTCCCCTACGGGAAAGAGGCATGATTGTATATATGTATGTATATATGCATGTATATATTATAAATGAAGTATTAATTTTCAATTTAAAAAATACACAAAGACGTTCAATATAAAAAAGTGTTTTATCATGTGCAAATCATTAGTAGATATCGTTTCAAAGTAGCTATTTGCGTGTGAAAACTGAAGCTAGAAAAAATCGGGTTTTACAATAAAATGTTTAATGGTTTTTTTTTCAAGGAATTTCCCTTAACCTCTATAAATATGACTAATATTTCCGATAGATATACAACTTTCTATAATAAAATATATAAATGCACCTTTTAAAGTTTGACTTTTATATGGAAAACGCATGGGTGCTCAACACCTTTGGCCAAGGCTGTATATAATTTGGACAGATTTATACAGTCGCTTAGAAGAATGCTACTTGCCGAGGCCTTCGTGAAAGTATTTTAATTCAAATTCGTTTTTCTATTTAAAAAAAGTACTTGAGTACATAAAGCAATTTATTGTTAGAAATGAGTCTGAAGTACGCGCTTCAGACTTAATAAAATTTTAAAGTTTCACGTCTAAAATTATTTTCTTAGAAAATTGATTTGCGTAAAATTGAATTGCCAGTAACTTGGTGCCGTAGATATTCTCTGGCGATTATACAGTTAACGCCTGGGGCTACATCTAATTAATAAGTACTTTAAGTAAAGAGCTCTTAGATTGTTGATGTAGTTAATTACTTTATTAACATTTACAAGTTCTTTTCAATTACTACTACTTACGCCCAACTATACTCATAGGGGCGAATGCATTCGGTAGTCATACTAGACGTATACAGTGCGGTTAGGTAATCTATATATATAAAAGGCTAAACTGACTGACTGACATATCAACGCACAGCCGAAACTACTGTACCTAGAAACTTGAAATTTGGTACATGGGTACCTTTCATGATGTAAGTGAGCACTAAGAAAGGATTTTCCGAAAATCGACTCCCAACGGGAAGAAATGGGGGGAGGAGCGGGAAACTAATTCTACGCGTACGAAGTCGCGGGCGTCCTCTATTTGTTATAATTATGACCCAGAGTGCAATGGGGGTGGGGTTGGGATGGGTGTTTTTTGTCTCTTTTTGTTTAGTACTTGTTTTTGTCCTTTTGTTAGATGTGTGAATAAATATTGTTTATTTTTTTCTTTCTTTCAAAGTGACATGGGACTACTCTATTCGGTTACACAATATTTCTTTTGATATGTTAATTGGTTTAAAAACAAAGGAATAAAAACGCTAGTTAGCGTAAGACATCTTGGCTAGGGCCTCTGCCCTTAAATCTTGTAGCAAAAATCGAAAAAGAGGGACTAGGTTTAAGGGGACAAAAACGTTACTTACCGCATTTTGTAACAACATTTTCAGCTTCACAATTCTTTTAAGTAATTTTATGATAATTATTGCCATCGACGTTGCCTGTAGATATTAAACTAGAAAGTAAGATGCTATTTATAAGTAAATTGACTATATGGCTACAGGAAAATTGTTATTACAATATAAAATATTTGACGCGGTAAAAAGGCAAATTTTATAATCAATTGAATATTTGGCATTGTAGATACATTTGACTTAAAAATCTCCAAAAAATATTTGCACACCTGCATGCAGGTTAAATATGCATGAACTGGGTACCTAGTGATTCTTTTAAAAGCAAAGGTGAGCGAACGCAGGAGTGATGTCCAAGCGGCGAGTTTAAGTAGTCCCGTCAAAGCGAACAAAACACATTTCAGCGCGTGTATTAAATTTGGCAGCATGGCTTCTCGAACCTATAAGGCTGCCTAATTGAGAATGCACGCGCTAATATGTGTTTTGCTCGCTCTGACGGGACTACTTAAACTCGCCGCTTGGACTTAACTCCTGCGTTCGCTCACCTTTGCTTTTGAGAGAATCACTACCCTGTACTAGATTTAAGATCTGTGCAACCGTGTTCAGCAAATAAACAATTTCGATTTTGATTTTGATTTGATTTGATTTCACGGACAAACAAGCAGACGACCCACCTGTTGGGAAGTGGTTACCCCCGCCTATGGACATTTGCAACGCGTTGCCGGTCTCGAAGAAATTTAATTACACCCTTTTTAAAAAGCAATATGAATTGTACTGCCTTCCTAAGCCAGTACGCAGAATCTCACATTCATTAACCAAATCAAATTTAATTTTCTTTAGATAGTAATAAGGTTGATATTCCTATAGGAGTTTTACATGGAACATTATGGTTTTATGTACAGACACCAGCAATAATATATTATCCAACATTGGACGCAAAACTATCTGATATGCTCTTATACCTCCAGTAATAAAGACGTGCCAGATATTTTTGCGCCCTATGTTGGATAATATATTATTGCTGGTGACTGTACCAATTTCAGATAGCCTAGTATGAACACGCGATCTGGGAGCGGACGAGATTAGTGCAGCGCGATACCGGCCGCGCATAGAGCTATTACGCCGGTGTTTACTTTATTTGCCATTCATGCTAGGTCCGGGGCAGCTCGTCCGACTTGCTACGTCATCGAGAACTGAGGCTGCAAAAGATTTTTACTTACCTGGTTTTTACGTGATGTTAGCGAATAGTTATGTAATATGCTCTTTTGCATTTTCTCTTTGAATTAGAGTTTTTTTTTTTTAATATTGTACATTTTGGGTGGATGTTAAACTGTTTTGTTGTTTGCAGCCCACGTAAGCTTGCAAACAGGAACCTATCTTGTCCAATTACTTAATTACATTTTATTAAGATTTCACTATTATCCATTTTATGAGAATTTATTCTTCGCATAAAATTGAAAATAGGAGGTAAATGTTTTTAATCAACGTTGCACCAAACTTAACACTGTGTTAAGTGTCTAGATAGTGTTTTTAGTTTGCCTGTAGTCTTGACCAAGTTCATTTGTTTTCAATCTCAATTTACATACCCACAGACACAGATATTAAGTTCCCCTTTGTTCTAACTCTTTTTAAAATCTATAGCCTAGACATATTTCGATTTAGGTCGTAACAAAAAAGGGTTATAAAGCATAGACAAAATATACCAAACATACCTTTTATCACTTGAAACTCATAAGCAGAGATCGGAATAGGCAGAGCTAATTTGCCTAAACTTGACGCATATTCATTCATGCGTGAGTGAGATGGGAATACATTATTGAATGAACATGCATCAAGTTTAGGCAAATTAGCTCTACCTATTCCGATCTCTGCTTATAAGACTTGTACTAATTTTTGCTTTCTCTCTCTCTGGTCGTTCCCTCATGGCTGAGGATAGTGGCCCTCAGCGGACAATCTACACATGGAGTGTACGATTCGCTTCCATCGGTTTCTGTCTTTTGCATCCATTACAATCAAGACAAACTTAGAAGAAGATGAGACATTCAGTTTATCGGTCAACGTACGGTAAGGGTCTCCCCAGATCTATCGACGCGGAATCGGCTTGAGCCGGTAAGAAAAAGTTTTATCTCCATACAATAAGAGCGAAAACGACGTCGCTCTGCTCGGCTCGGCTCGCTTCGGCGTTGCGAACGGAACGACGTCGTTTTCGCTCTTATTGCATGGACATAAAAGTTTTTCTTACCGGCTCAAGCCGATTCCGTGTCGATAGGTTAGGGGAGACCCTAAGATTCGCAATTTTCATTAGGACCATAGAAATATTATGTAGATGACGTGTGGTTACAACAGTGAGCTTTTGAACTACACTGACTAAACCGAACGCGATTTTTCACTACCACATACACTGTTTGAGGAAATATACCGTCCCCGCTCCTTGGAAACTTGTTGTTTTTCTATTGCAGGTTTGATTGGATTTCGATGCATGTCGACGTCTAGCAATGAACTAAATTTTAAATATAAAGCTTCCTACTTTATCCTCTTGTTGCGCTTACCAAATGGAATCTTAGAATTCAATACCTACTTCCCTACAACCCTCCAAGGTTAGCGATGGAAGATAGGTGACGTAACAGACCCGTCTGCCTCGCACCGCTCGTCATTCACGCTGACCTTTTCCTGCCTCGTTAAATATAGATATTCCAGTTAACAGAGAACTCGGGTAATTCATGGTGGATTGGCAAGATTGAAAGTGGATTACATTTAAAATAAGTATTTGAGGTCGCTTTCGATGGTCAACGAGTAGGATTTCGCGTGCGTTATGCCCTCTCATAATAAAACACATTGCAAACCGTTTTGCCGCCTTTGGTTTGGATAACTACCCCAATATTCAGAGCTAGACGGTCCAAAAAAACCCCATACATAGAGCGATCGTTGTTATAGTAAAAAAATGACACGTTGCCAAGATCTTTTAACTGAGTCGTATTTAATTTCTGTTGGTGGGTGGGGACATTTCTTCCCGTCGTCCTTTGATCGTTAAAAAATAACATTATTATTTATAGCTTCGCGACTTCTTCCGCGTAGATCATCCCACGGAAACATTGATTGTTTTTGGGATATAGATATTCAGGGTAAAAAGTATCTCCACTTCAAATTTCATTTTGATCCGTCTAGCCGCTTCAGCGTAAAGAAGTAGCAAACATACTAACTTAGACACACACAAACTTTCGCATTTATAATATTGTGTTTTTCAGACTGCCGGTGGCCACGTTTGATATAATAACAAACATCAGCCAAAGGGAAATGACGACCCCATCGCCAACTGCTACTTCCAGTGCAATCAGTCACCACGGAGCAGCTATTGGTTGAACGGTTTTTATGCGTAGCGACACCACGGACCTGAGGAGCAAGACCTTCCCTCAGGAGCACCCCGAGAGAAGGTCCTGCTCCTCACCTCCCACTTGCCTTCACCGGCTGGCTCTAGTGTACTATGACGAGGAAAAAAACCTACAACTCTGGCTTGTCTTGAACTATATTGCTTCTCTGCTGCTCTGTAAATGCGGCTTTTTTGAGAGGTCTATTCTATTAAGTTCGCCAGTCGCCGTCTGTCATTTCAACCAAAGTAATCTTGCCGGTTTTACCTTCCGGCCCCTTTTTAACGTTCATTAGAGTCCTCCTCTCCCTAATACTGCAGTGCAGCACATTAATTAACCAAGACCTTTTTAACACTATTGTATTGCAATAAATGACTGATTACGGATTAATTAACATTGGCCAGGTTGGCGTCATAGTTTCATTTTATCAATAATTGTAGCCTAGTTCTACAATCCTTGTCATTTTATCCATATAGCCTACTAGCTTCTGCCCGCGACTTCGTTCGCGTATATTTACAATATCGTTATTCCCTCGGTAACTTTTAAATTTTGCGGGATAAAAAGTAACCTATGTGTTAATCCAGTGTATAAGCTATATATATTCTGAATTTCATCCAAATCTGTCGAGCCCTTGCAGCGTGAAAGAGTAACAAACTAACACACACACACACAAACTTTCCCGCTTATAAAGTAGGATTACTAATGTTCTCGTGCTTCTAAAATACTCCTAACACTAACCGGTGGTTTTCTGTGGGAGCATACTTTTACAGTGTGTACTCAGAGACTCGCAGGATGGCGTCCCATCACTTTAATAAATTAAAGTGGTTTAAGGGTTAGCTTCGGCTCCATGTTCACTTTCCAAAGGTCCGGGACTTCTATATTCCAGTGATAGGGTAAAGACATCATCATTTTCATCATCATTTCAGACCACATCCACCCACTGCAGGGTAACGGCCTCTTCATTTTCGCGCCATGTTGCCCGGTCTCGTGCTAATGCCATCCATCCTTTCCCAACTGTCTGCCAAATGTCATCAGACCAACGAGCTGATGGTCTGCCCACTTATTACTTTACGCGATTAGGTCCCGTTTAAGAAAATGTAAACATTCCAATGATAAATTGTATTGGTCAACCACAGCAACATACAAAGCGAATCACGTAGCAGAAAGCATTACGACGTCCTATTGCGGTTTAGTGTGTCCGCTTTGAGCACATGTTGGTTTCCGTATGCAAATATGTAACAACCATAAACCCAGGCCATTTAATGAAATCTTTGATGCAAATCATGTAAAATCATTGGTGCCGTGAAAACTGGGTAGGGCACTGGTGTGGGACGCGACGTGTGTTGACACATTCGTCCTGTCCCACGTCCAGTCAACCCGTAATCGGGCCGGTGCAGCAGCTGATCAGGCCCATACCATCAAGCGCCGCAAATATTCATCATTATTAAATAATTATGAATTTGTGGCGCTTGCAGTGGAGATCATGGGACCTTGGTCAGCTGATATGAAAAGCTTTATTAAGGCCCTGTCATCCCGGCTCATAGACACCTCCGGAGATCCTAGAGCTGGTGCTTACCTCTTCCAAAGGATTGGGCTAGCTATCCAGAGAGGTAACGCAGCCAGTGTCATAGGGACCATGCCGCGAGCGGACCTGCTAGAGGGGGTGTTCTTTTTATAGTGGTGATTATTATTTACGTCTTTAATATTTGAGTAGCTTAGTTTTTATTTTAATTTAAATAAGTTTAGTTTTAACTTTTAATTGCATTATATCATGAAACTATACTACTAGTATTTTGTTACATTTTTATATTTGATTATACACTGCCAGAAACTGACACGTCCTTTAGTGTAAAGTTTCCAGTGGTCACCCAGAGACCAGTAGTCGACCTTATATGAGTGCGAAGAGTGGGAAATATATCTTTCGTACTCTTCCCGCTCATACAAAGCATAGGCACAGGCCAACTACAGGGTCTCTGGCAGACCACAGGTGACTTTACCCTAGTTAATTATCTATAGGCAATATAACCATCGGTCTCTACTCTTGAGCAGAGTATTATAATTAAAACTATTCGAAAAGTACACGTCCGATTAAAAGGTAATAAAATTGGATGTTAAAGAACACACAGTTAATGCATCGTAAAAAGGTTAATGAAAAACGCTGTTTGGGCCCTAGAGCGTCAAACGCCTGTTATTGAGCCGGCGTTAATTAAAGTCATTGAGCCACGAATTTATTTCCAGGAATGGGCTATTTCAGTATAAATATTAAACGCCCAATTTTTGCAATTGTATAACTTGATACTCGGAACTAATTAATAGGTATACCTTGTTTATTTGCTTTTGTATATTAATAAATTTGACGAACATTTTTGCAATAGCGATTCTCGGGGATTTTCGGGGAAAAGGATTGTAAAGCGACGCCTCAATCGCATAGCTATCAAAAATGTTCAATACAAATTTAGCTCCAGGCGATAACTACTTACATCAAGTACGATTTTCACGATTTTTGAATATGTTGTAAATTATGAAAAACTAGATTGATTTACGTTGTTTCGTTGTTTTCCAAGAAATATTTTCTTGGATATTAAAATGTACAGACCTAGTTTTTCGTAATATCTACAACGGATCCATATTGGCTCATATAAAAAATTGTAGTCCGAATGTATTGTTATTCATAATCATCGCGTCATAAAGTTTTGTTTACTGAAACGGTTTTTATTTCAAGGTTTTTATAAATCTACCCTAACCTCATTTACCAGCTTGATATTTCAAAAATCCTTAAATAAAAACAATTTCAGTAAAAAACACTTTATGACTTACGATGATTATGAATAACAATACATTGGAACTACAAATTTTTATATAAAACAAAGCGCTCCCATCTACAACATATTGAAAAATTGTAAAAAGCGGACAAGGTTTAACGGGAGAGAAACGTTATCGCATTTTGTATGGAAATTTTGAGCTACTCAATCCTCTTAAGTCTGACAATGAAAGCCTTTCAGGTAACATGATAATAAATTTTATAATATAGGTAATTAACTTTAAAGTTTCTATATAACCAAATGGTTTCTCCATATTTTCAAATACATTTCACATGCAAAACTCAGTGTTCTTGTAAATTGACATGAACGCACTATCTCCCAGATCTCAATGCATAAAATTATGGTGATTTATACGATCGGACACGTTCTCCTTGTCAAACAGTATATTATGTACAGTCAGCAACAAATGCTATCTGGTATCTTTTGACAGAAACTTATTTTACACTCGATCACTCGCACTTTAGTAACACTGCGAATAAAATACCATTTTAGGTTATAGTCCCAGATTCTACTCTTAACGTTGTATCCATTTTAGTATTACTTAGAACCAGTATCTGCCCGCGACTTCGTCCGCGTTGTTTTCTATCATCATTATTCACTGGGGAACTTTTAAATTTTCCAGGATGAAATCATCATTGTGCTCATTTGTTATTCCAGGCTAAGCTTTCTCTATTTAAAATTTCATCCAAATCTGTCCAGCTGTTGCAGCGTGAAGGAGCAACAAACCACTCACAAACTTTCGCATTGACAATATTAGTAGGTATTTAGTAGTTTATATCACTTCAAAGTACACTTCACTTTCTATCGCTGATATTGGAAACAGGCGACGTAATCTAAAATCTATCCAACGCGGGAAAGGCCTGTTCTACCGTATCTAAGATAAAGTGGTTAAAGCCGCTAGCACTACGCAGCCCGAGCGACAGCGCAAATAAAAGCCTTAAGCTGGGCATTCAGGTGGAGTGTATGTTATGGACCGAATGATAAATTGGGCATTTTTCATAATGACCGGGCACTATGAAAAATGCCCAATATGAGAGGGCAATTTGATAATACAACATAACAACAACAACATAAACTCACGCCTTCATTCCCAGAGTGGGGTAGGCAGAGCCACAGACTCACCAACAACTCCAAAAACTTGTTGATAATTCTGTAACCACATTTTGCACAACCAGGCTTAGATGTTATCCAGTGTATTAGTGACAGTTTGCCCATTACCTTTTGCCCAATACAAACATATTTACATTTTACATAATGAAAAATGCCTAATATGTAAGGGCGGGCACTATAAAAATACCCAATATGAGAGGGCAAATTGACCATCGATTTATGGGGTTTTATTACCCCTATGGTTAAGAAGATATCCATGGTTAAAGAAATATGTCGATGGGTCCCCGCTACGCGGGGCCCCTACTTCTGGGCGGTATGCCCTTCGGGCGTATATAAAACCTAACCTAACCTACCTTAGTTATCAAATTGCCCATTTGTCACGTAGCAATATAATAATGACCAGGCAATATGATAAATAATCAAGTTTAGATAGTAATTAATCATTTTGCCCGATAGAGCTAGACATTATTAATAATGCCCGGGCATTATCTATAATGCCCGTATTAATCACTTGGTCAATAACATATACAACTGGATGGGCGTAATATTTTGACTACATTCACGGGCGCGCCACGCCACGCCTCAACGGTGCAATTAGAAAATGGCAGCCATAGAACGCATTCACGATGACGCCATTTGGCTTGGCGTATTCTACCTCCACCATTGAATTTCGAAATTCGCGATAGTTTCATTCGTATTGCGCGTTGGCGCGTCGCGCTGGCTTTCTGTCCATTTGGAAATCCAACGGACCGCGCAAGTACTTTTGAACGCTACAGTTTTGACATTCACGGATCGATTTTGGCGCGGCGATGCTCTATTCGGCTTGTTGGAGCGGTCGTGAATGCCCAGCTTTAAGTCCGTGACTTCGTACGCTTGGAATAATTTTTCGGCTACTCCCTTTATTTTATCCCCTTAGTTAGGGGATGAGTTTCCGAAAAATCCCTGCTTAGTGCACCCCTAGGATGTCCAAGAAAAATCGCCTTCAAATTTCAATTCCCTACGTCCAGCGGTTTCGGCTGTTAGTTTTTTTCTTTTATACATATTAGATTGTTAAACCAACTAACTGTCCCGCGTGCCCGACCACCTGCTTGCGTGAGGACTTACTTGTCAGTAACCAGAGGGCTACCACGGCACGGTAGCCGTTTTCTGGGCAAGTAAGATTTAGCCCGAGTTCCTGCCGACACGAAAGAAGAAGAAGAAGTTAAACCACATTCATTCAAGTCTTTTTTATTGCTACTTTTTGTGCTCTTTCTGTTTTAACGTTTTTAGGGTTGTTCGCTACCCTTATCCGTCCGTCTGTCAAATGGCTGTTTAATCTTTGAAAACGTAATAGACACATTTTCACAGAAAGTGCAGTACTATTAGCCGCATTAACAAAGCATCAATCAATCAAAGTTAAAAATTTAAAATACGAGAATGGTACGGAAACCTAGTGTGCGAGACTGACTTGCACTTGGCCTGTTTTTCGGAAAGTCAGGAATGAGATAAATCATAGCGATGAAGAAACTCTGAAACAATATTGCTCAGACAATGTTATACATAGGGTAAGATACTACTCATGTTAGAATGGAAGGGGTTAACAATTTTTTTGTTTCAAACAACTAATACTTAATTCCGGCTCATAGATGCCTCCAGAGTTCCTATAGCTCTATAGAGCTGGTGCTTACCTCTCTCAAAGGTTTGGACTAGCTATCCAGAGAGGTAATGTAGCCAGTGTCATAGGGACCATGCCACGGGCGGACTAGAGGGGGGGGTGCTCTTTTTATGTTGTTGAGTCTGATTATTATTTATATCTTTTATTTTTGATATTTTATTGTAATTGTATTGCTTATATATAGCCACTTATACTATTTAGGAACGCAATAATGGTTATAAATTTAAACGTGAACATGGAGTCAGTAAAGTGCGTTATTAAGCTGAGGGTACAATTTGTAAACGTTGAATTAAACATAGTGTAATTATTTAGTAAGGTTAGCGCGGACTTTGTAGCTCCTTGTCCCGGCCAATGATTACCGGCTACGATCACCCTTAGCTTAATAACGCACTTAGTGGCTCCTTCAATATCCTCCACAGCGCCATAACTAAGATACGAGTGCTTCGGGTAATACCTACCACATCTACAGCGCTTAAACTCGACCTAGTTGGGATTAACATGGACAATGTTAAAATTATAAATAGACGAAGAGTTGTAAGACCCTGCCTACGAAACTTGCGGTCCCGGGTTCTATTCCCGGGCGGGGCAAAAATTTGTGTGATGAGTATGGTTAGTCTTGGGTGTTTTTTGTGTATATATATGTGTTTTTATTTTTCTACATAATTATGTTTATTTATTTATTTATTTAATCTTTGTTGCACAGAAAACACAAATGGCGAACCGGCATTCTTTTCGAGTCGACCAAATAACCAATCAGAAATTTACAAAGTGGGTGCACAGAAAAAGAAGCAGACACCCATACCACCATACCCATACCATGTCTAGTGTCTATAGTACCAACCTAGAGTTTAGTCGGGGACCAATCTAATACTAAGGTTTATATAATCCCTTGAAGGTATAATATGCATCATGCAATCATGCCTCTGTCATTTACGTGACATATTTTGAAACCTGCGAAACTCACTCGTCAAAACGCGATAGTTCCCGTTAATCTAGAATTATTTGCGGAAATATTGGTCTACGAAAACGAAAATCGCCAATAATTCTTCATTTGTATTTACCTATAAATACTGCCTAAAAATATTATTTATATTCAATTACTTAGTTTATTTGCACTCTTGGTAAGTTTCTTTAATGCACAAGTGCATACCTTGCCATGTATATAATTTGATCCCATGTGAAAATCGTAAAGAAATCTACAAACTTTCAAACTTGCCTTATACAAAACTAACACACGATTTGTACACGTGTTGTACAAAAATCTGAAAATCACTTTTTTATAATATTGAACAACTAAAAGTAGGTATGTTATTTAATAAAAATAACGGAGTGCTAGGATTCCCGTTTATTTAAGAATACAGCCAGATTGTTAACAACAATAGATTTAATCATTTAATTGTTTTGCTGGTAACGCAAACAAGGCGATTTAATTAATGAAAGCGAGCAAGCAATTAATATCCAGTTACCTATCGAATATTTTGTATAAGCAACCGATGAAATGATATTAAAAATGTTTGATATTAATAAAACGATGTAATTTTAGGAGCTTTTTCGTCGAAAACAAAATAGACTTTATTTTCGTAACGTTTTGAATTTCTAATTTTTAGCGATAAATTGAACATCTGCTTTAAACATTTGATTAATTGGACACATTTTATAGAATAACTTGGTCCATTTGATAATGACGTTATGATAAAGAGTACTTGCTTACAGTAAAAAACATGGCACATACATTTTGATAAAACTCAATATTGTTGTCGAACCCGTTAATGAAAAAAGTAAGGTATGACACAAATACATTTCCCGTGACAGACATTATCTTCAACAATGCATGCAACGTTTCGGCCGCAGCGTGGAAACGGTAGAAGCCTTCACGTAACCATGGTTACGAGACGCCGCAGTGCTTTCGCTGCCCGCCCTTCGTCGCAGTGTGCGCTCGCGGTCCGACCACGCCGCACGGACGTTCGAAAATCAAATAGGATATCGGCCGTTATTTTTTCGGAAAAAACGTTTTTTGAATTAAAAATTCGAAGCATTGTTTGAAGTTTTAAAAGTGTTTGAGTGGTAGTTTAGTTTCGATCGCGCATCGCAGGTACCTAGTTATGAAGCTCGAGGGACGTGCAACTTTGGACGGAGTTTGGATGCAGTTGGAGTGGTTTGTGTGATGGAGCTTTGTGTGTTGTGTGTGAGCCATGAGGAGATGCTGCTTCAGAACGCGGATCAACTCTGAGAAATGACGGCGCAAGATCGAGCTAACATTTTCACCGACGACGACGAGGACTTGGTACGTACTCGAAACTAGCAAAATACGAGTGTGGAAACGTTGCGTAACATAAATTCATATTCATTTTGAATGGAGCGCTCGTAACACTTGAAACTTTTGTAATACGCGGCGGATGCTTCGTAGTTTATTTAGTGGAGTTGACGGGAGTGATCGATGGTTGTTTGCCTGAAAAAAGTTACTAACTCGTTTGAAACGCGCAAATTGTTTTGAAGGCGAAAAATAAAACACAGTTGCAGACTCAATTTCAAAAGAAGAAAACATGAAACATTCTTGATTAAAGTGTGTTGCTGTAAGATATTTCTTGATTATTTAGTTTTTTTTAAATACCGGCATCAAAAGTGCTACTCAACTGTGAAATTAGTTAGCAGTTTGCGTTCAGTTTTAACGACTGCACATTGACTGCATGCTGGTTGCATGGATGTGATTTTATGTGATGCAGTCTTTAAGCGGCTGAATCAATTGCAATAGAAGTAGAACTGAACTATAAAACATCTTTAAGAAATTCGATAATTTCTCTTAAATCAAATTAAAAAGAAACTAAGTTTGCATACTGATTTCTCGTACATTTTAGCGACAAGGAAAGTATTGAGAAAAGCTTTGCCATAGAGCTTTGAAAGGAACTAAAATTTCTGAAAAAGAAACAGTCGAAAAGCTCAAAGGAACATTATCAACTAACCATTAATCAGATTAAACAAATAAAAATTACTTATATCGTCAAATTTCATCACTGTTTAATGTTCATTTACCATATTGCTCCGTCCCACCTTTCACTACACTGGATTCAGCTTGTTTCATATTTCTCAAACCCTGCGAAGGTTTTCCCGGAAAAAATAAAACAAACCAGACGGGGTAAAACAATGGTTAGAGGGGAGTGTCGGGAAACTCCGAATGCTAAAGTGTCAAACCGTATTCTGCCGAATTCCCTCGGCGGCCACTTCGCCTAAATTCGAATCGTTGTTGGACAAAAATAAAACACATTTTCCCAATACGCCGAGTTTCCGAACGTAAGCCATATTTTGGGATATTGATGTCTGTGTTATACCTTTGGGCACCTTAGAATGTATTTCTTTAGATGGTTGGTCTCGGTATAAATATCTAAACGAAGTAAAGTTGTAGGAATAAATCAAAAATAAACCATTTCAACTGCCTTTAATGGCTGGTGGCAATTAAAAGGAGCGATAATTATTATAAGATCCCCAGTGCCAGTTTATTTTCGAACAACACAAAACGATTAAAGCAAACCTTCATTTCAATGGAGTTTTTTAGTGATTATGAACTCTGTACTTTTCACAACAGGAGTCATTAAACATCTAGCCATATTCCTCACGGGCATGAACCTTAGCCTATTCTCATAATTGATGAAATGTTTCGCAATTCAAATGAATCTTCAACGTAAGTACCAGCTTATCATCGTCATGAAAAAAAATATGTAAATACATGTAATTAACATAAATTAAAATCAGTCTCTATAATATAAAGCTTGCAGATTCCGTAAGCAATCTAAATTATTCTAGAGCAGATTTTTTACCGAAGACTCGACGTGACGTTTATAAATTGTAAATTACCGTTCCACTTTATTTACTCGGCTAAATTTCACTAAGACGAAAACGTGTTGTTTCTCGGTGTGTTTGTACGGTAAATATCCATCACCAGTAAATGCCGAGCAGCAGCGAGGGCCTCACACGTCGGCGTCCTTGTTGCCCGGGACGCTGGGATCCGGCCGAGGGAAAATCAACGGGACCCCAGGGATAGGTAGCGTTGGCAGATAGCGGAAAATTTTCTTAGACTAAATTGGCGCTCGGTTTATACGGGGTAATTTTGGTTTGCTGGTTTTACAATTGGCCCCATTTTTTTTAGGTGTTCGTGGTACTCATTCCTGTGTGGTCCTGGGTTCAAATCCCGGTAAGGGCAGATATTAGTGTCATGAGCGCGAATATTTGTTCCTGACTCATGTCTGTTTTCAATTTGTTTAAGTATGTATTTCTCTATAAAATATTTATATCGTTGTCTAGTACCCATAGTACAAGCCTAGAGCTTAGTTTGGGACTAGGTCAATTGGTATGACATTGTCCCCTGATATTATTTTTTATTAAAACAAGTTTGATGAAATTACGTAAAAAAACGGTTCTTGATTGCATCATCAACTATCCGTCATCCCGTTAAAAAGTAAGTAACTATTCTTAAACAAATCACACACCGTTTAAGTTTTTGTGATTTAATACAACATTACTCATACATAATTTTATGAACCACTGGAGGTAAATGACACTTGAAGATTCGGTAGTTAATTAAATCTGGAACACAAACATATACGTACTAGTAGGTTGTTTTGTGAGAATCAAACACTGATTTTTTTTATTCAAAATTAAAAGCAAAACGGTAAGATTGTAATTTTTTTAAATCGGTGTTGTTTGTGACGTTCCTTTGCATGCGTTTTGTTTGTTACTTTCAAGCACTCGCTTCTCCAAGAACGACCCGCAGAAAAGTTCTAAATGCGTGCAATGTCAAGGCAGAACGTGCTAATGGGTTAGTCAATACACATGGTTAATGAGTCGGGACTTAAACAAAAACATCCACCAGCGGTTGGGTCATAAATATTCTATAATGTACTCGTAGCTATTGAAGATTGGAAAAGGTAGGGCTAATTTACCTCAACTTGTCGAAAATTACATTTAAAAAAACGACGATTTTTGTCCTTGAACCTCAAATTATCCAAAAACCATGTTTTTTATTCTGTTACAACATACACGTCCTCGTTGCCGTTTCGCCGAGTCCTTGAGTTTTTTGGAAGCCAGCCAAAAGTAACTTGCTCGTTACATAAGCTATCTGCAGTGTAGTTTGATTTACGCCACTATTATTGAAATGACCTTGCCTTTGAATTAGGGGAAAATAACTTCGAGGTACATATTTTATTATACTTACACTCAAAACATATGTATAAAAACTTTCTGTTAGAGGATACGCGTTAAGTATAGTCCCGCTTCAGATCATGAAAGCCTCATCATGCGTAATACGAGAGTAGTCTCCGATTTCGGAATTCTAGTTACAACTCTAAATGATAGGGTAACCGCTTTGAATACAGACATATTACATTGTGCATATAGAACATACATAATGGATAAACGTGTAGGCACAGTAGATACCACATATAGACGTACGCATAACTACAACACTGCTGACAATGGCGCCAATCCAAAACGTTAATTGGTTTTAAGGTTGTGTTGCTCCTGCAGAGCTCCTTTATGCTCCTAGTGAGCTTTATTCATCTGGCTGAATACCTTGAACAATAACATTCATAAATACCGTACAGAATGCTCGACCGTTTAATGAGTAAAAGACTACAAAAATATTTAACAGTTTAAGGGCACCACAAACTAAGGGCCGGCGCACATACAGCGAAGCGAAGCGATAAATAAATTTGTATGACTAATACGAGGAGTCGCTTGCGAAGAATTTGTGGTTTTGGTTAATTTCGATCTTGTTTCAACACGTCCAAAGTCCACGATACCTTGGCAGTGAAAAATTCTCTGCGCTGCGCTTCGCTGTAGGTATGTGCGCTAGCTCTAACAGTCTGTCGCCGGATATCTGCCTGTTAGGAAGTAAAGCCTATCAGTCTCTCTTAGGGCGGCCTGACAGACTCGGACATACAGGTAAACTGCTGGTCTGGGGTCCCATTTACGTTATTAAAATGGATGAGTCCAAGAGCTATCCACCTACGTATAACTAACCTCCTGCAACTCCATGAATCACTCCAACAAAACCATTACGTAACATGCCTTTATCTTGGAAGAGGAAATATATTCAAAAATGTTCGCAAGCATGCAAAAATACCTCTCCGAGGAAGCAGGTCCATAAATCTGAAACAATGTTACAAGGCCGTTACGTTCGCATTGTTCGCCCTGCCATTCTCAGCCCTGCAATACTACCGTCCTTAGAAAAAAATGCCCACATGGCACATTTCTTTTTAGTGAAAAAGCATTCTTATTTGTAACCTGAAAATGTTGAATATGCTTTAACAATCGAATTGCACATGCGCCGTTGAACTTAAGCCCTTAAAGCCGAAACTGCACGACCTCTGGGAATGCCGCAAGGGCCACTACTTGGACATAATAACTATTACCTGAGTAGTGTCTTCAGTGGAAGTTTAATTTAAGTAATTCGCTTGAGGATTTACAACTGAAGTATTATAGCTGATGAAGTTTCACAAATGGTTAAATACCTATACCTATATATTTATTTATTTAATAATAATAATATTCTTTCTAACGATTACATACGTTTTTGTTGAACAAGTCTAATGAAAATCAAGCTTTAGTTAAAAACCTATCCGAAACCTGAATAAGGTTAGGAATTTAGGATACACATGTTTTTTTAACATTAAGGCAAGCGCTTTTGCTGGATGAATAAAAAATGCAAGCGCCATTAATATGCAAGAGCTAACAACCGCCGCATGGCGACTCCGGAATACCGCGGATCGCGATCTGGCGGTAGCGTCCGCTTGTCTAGAACAACTTTGACTAGAATACTCTGATTATCTAGAATTTCCAGTATTCATAGTTCAGCATCAGGGTTAATGTTTTTATTTTTTATACGTGTATTTTGAATTTTGTGAACTGTAAAGCTTTTTAGATAGTAAGAACTTGAGCAGCGTCCGTCCGGATAGCTACCATGCCCGCTTACCTGCAGTTTGCATAATTGTGTTCAGTACCCTTACCACGAGTTACAATTACCGTACTCGCTAGCGAGTCGAATGCTCTGTCCCTCGCACTCTATAAGAATACTGCGAGGTCTGCGAGGGACAGAACATTCACTCGCTAGCGAGTACCTACGTTAATTGTAACTCATGGTAAGGGTGTAGATGTAAGACAACCGGTAAAATTAAATTAAGGTATTGTACCGAGTACATATTGCATAGAGTTGGCAATGCATTTGTAATTATTGGTATTGAGATTACAAATAGTGGCCTCAGAACCCACTAACCATAAGAGGCATTTTATGCTTGCTTGCCTTTGCCATAAAAAACCCTAAATTAAAAGTTATGGATTACTAATGCCTATGAATTCGTCCGCGTAGAAGTCATTTATCGTTCTTTCCTCGTTAACTGTATATTTTCCCGGAATAAAATGTGGCCTATGTGCTATTCCAAACTATAATCTATCTCTGTGTTAAATTTCATTCAGATCCGTTCAGCCGTTTTAGCGTGATTGAGTGACCAACATCCAAACTTTCGTATTTATAATATTAGTAAGATAAGATAATATAAGAAGTAAGATTAAATAATTGCTAGAAACTCGTGAGGAAACCTTCAATTCAGTTAATAGAAGTGCACTAAACTTATGCCCTGTAATATATCTACAAACGTCATAATCAAGCTGCTATCCCTGTTGGTTTTCAAATCACAGTAAACATCTAGTGTGTTATCAGCTTAATAAGAAGGTAAAAGACGAACTAAAAACACGCAGCGTCTTACAATATTCACGAGGAGAAAATGGCTGTGTATAGATCCCCGAGGTGTCTACTTTGTCAGGCTGTTACTCGTTACTTGTGACGCTCATGTGACGTTAACCCCTCTTTATGCAACCCTTATCGCGTTACCTTGACATATTGGTTAGGTGGATTTTATTTGACGCATCTGGGATCATGCTACATATTTTGTACGCAAGAGTAATCTGCGAGACGGTTTTTGCCGTAAAAATCTATCGAGTGCGAATCGGACCTACGTGTGGAAAAGATTCCGTATACATACCGTATTTTTTGTAAACTTAAGGTTACTTTTACTTTTAGGTTAGGTTAGGTTAGGTTGGTTATAAAAATAATATCTAAATGGGCATCAGCAGAATCATCGAGCAAAAAATACATTGCAACACATGCTGGACACAGCTAGTTTTGGGTATTCAGGTATAGTACATTTTGTAAGAAAAAATATATTATTCTATTTTAAAATCATAAATAAAACTAAATTATGTCTGGAAAGGTCATTGTGGCATAGTGCCAAGGATGCTGGCAGCCTTACCGCGCTGAGTAGAGCAATGTTTATTTATACATGAGCGAAATTTTGTTTATTTGCTTTGAAAGCTCCTTTTAAAACTAGATAGTACTTGGATCCCACGGGCCAAAGGGCCTTGACACCGAAAGCAACCAAATTATATTCGATGCTGAAATATTTAATATGTATAAAATAAATAAATAAATAAAAAAAAGCTTCCAAAGCGAATAAACAAAATTTCGCTCATGTATAAATAAACATTGCTCTACTATGTTTTACCACATTATGTACTCCAAATAGGGTCTAGAATCAATGGTTAAAATCCTTCGGGTACGTCCCGGGCACGGTGTATAAGAATTTAAGGGGATTTACGTAAACACAATGAATTCTAAATTACCTGAACAATCTCGCAAACAGAGTCGAAGCTCGGAGGTTTTGTTGGCCACGGTCAAAAAACATGGCCTAGCTTTATAATTCATACAGTAAATATGCTAAGCCACACTGAGGCGAGTTTCATAGTTACAACTCCGCGGGTGAACTAGGGCGTCGAGTAAGGTGTGTGTTATGAGGAAACTTTGATTAGTTGCTTTGACAACACATTAAGGTTGTAATTTCCTGAACGCCACTGACACCTGGAACAGACTTCAACATTTGATAGGCAATTTCAAAAACTGATATGGGACAATCTTTTTTTAGTTTCACCTAGGGAATAATTTCAAAACAAATAGAAGTCTCAGGATTTTTATTCTACTCTGTAAAACCATGTCGTTTTTGACATGTTGTCATATTGTTTTTAACTCGGCCGCCATTACTGTCAAGTAAGAGCTCGTTCCCACTATGTCATGTGTCGGATTCCGATTTTAATCGGGTGTCGGCGCCTCTGTTCCCACTATCCGACACGATTTTTTTCCGAACGGGAGGGCTGACAAAACACACGATATTTTGGTCGGATCCGAGACAAAATTGCTGTCGGACGAGTGTGAATAGCTTCATATAAAACGTTCTGCCACTGGAACAACCGATTAAAAATCGGACCGACACACGACATAGTGGGAACGAGCTCTAACAGGGCTGTAGTTACGCTGACAATTAAACATGTCAAAAGCAATATGGTTTTACCGGGTAGACAGATACCCAGGTAGGTTTTAACATCTCGGAACCTAAAAGGGAAATTGAAATAAATCTAATTGAAGGCTTGAGTAACTTATAAATAACAAATACCAACGAAATTTTAAAGACAAGGATGTTGAAAATAAGGTAAAATCTTTAAGCAGTTAAGTTTTTATGAGATCATTTATTTTTAATGAACTAAGATACGAAAGTCTTATAAAATGAAAGATTACAAATTCAGCAGATTTTATATCTCCGTTTATTACCTACTAGCTGTTCGTGCCCGGCCCGTCAACACATTGATTTTTCTTTCATACAAGCCGTGTTATAAATTACAAACACATAATAAATCTGCCAAATTGGTCGAGCCGTTCTTAAGTGATGCTCCGTCATACATGCGACAGTGGGATTTTTTAAATTTATTTATCTTATAAAGTGTGTGACATCCATACGAACATATATTTTGAAAACAGTTAATATGCACCCTAATTAACATAAGACCATGTGTATAGTTAACATAAGTTGTACTTTTTTTTTTCATACTAACTAATTCGCCACGCAATGTAAATCAAAAATAGCTCAATTAATCCTCAATTAACTTGCAGTTAACTTTGAGTTGAGACCCTTTAAAAATGAATTAGGTACACTAAATTTATTGGAGCCATTTACTTAATTCCTTCTTTAAACGGTCCACAACATTTAAAGCTATCGTTACTTAAAATTTATGTTCTTATGGATGTCACACACTGTATAAAATTACATCAAATCTTGATACAATGATCTGCCAAACTGCGTAACAGATTGTTGGTAGAAAAAAACCTTTACTTGTCTTGTACCCATAATAGTTACAAGCCTAGACTCAGTTTGGGACTGGGTTGAAGCTTCATTATATACCAGTTACATAAATAACTATTACATAGCATCAGGCATTATTTTATTCAACTTTTGCAACCCCTGGGAGATAACGAAGATGAATAAACCTATTCGTAGAACTACTCAGCGGAAAGCTCCCGCACTAGCTTAATTAGTTCTATTATAAAACAGTGCTTAAACATTTTTAGTCCCCGCGGGAGTTTAAACACGTAAACCAAATGTTTGACGTACCCCACAAACACTGTGGGAAAATCACGAAAGTTTAAGAACAAAGTTTCGTTTGTTTATCTTTTACTCGTGGCGCATTAACTAGGGTTAGAGTTTTTACATATGTTTTTTTCTTAATCAAAGGCTTTCTTGTTTTGACAAAGTGTATTCCGCCTTTATCAAGTTTTAGATAATCACCATTAAGGAATTAAGTCCATGGATGGATATCACACGAGAAGACAATCGTTCGGTTAGAGAGTAGAGCTCTTATTCATTAACGCGTAATAGCTAAAGTGTGCTTAAAATACGGTTTGTCTTTACCTGCCAATGTGACATTTAAACTTGACAGAAATAGACAACCACTTTTATGAATAAGGGGGTAGGTAAGTATTTACTCTGGTGGCCTAAACAGAAGCACATGGGGTTAGCTCCACGCGCTTCTATAAAGTTTTACAAAAAAAAGCAGTCAATTAATTCTCGAAAATGCAACACACCACTTCATTTGTCACACGTGTTTGTGGATTGAAAACAGTACCTATAACTACGTACAGGGCCTCTATTCAACACGGTAAAAACAATATCGTTTTTGATCTGTTATCGTATTGTCACCGTTTTGATAGCTCTTATTTACTTGACAGTAATGGCGTCTGACGTCATAACAATACCATAACAGGTCAAATACGATATCGTTTTTACCGTCGGGAATAGAGGCGCAGATTTAGTCGTACGTATAAGGTTATAACAACATATTCTAATTCCTATATACAGGGTGTCCCATAAATCGACGTCAACCCGCCTAGGGCTGATAGAGCAGCTAAAAACCTATCTATTTAACACCTATGTATGTTTACTAAGTAGTTTCGGAGATATTGAACATTATAATCTGAATGTTTTCAATTTTCCCTTATGTCCTTGTCACAAAAATCCTTAATTTCATGTTTTATTTCAGAAGTTTTTCAGTGTAACATTATTAGAATCATTACGAATCAGAAAAGTATTGAAACACTTTTGCTCGTTTTTTTATAGTCAACTTTTTAAGTAATGACAAAAAAAAAAATTCTCCATACTAGTTGTTCCAGTGTTTGTTTTCCACTTTGTGTGGAAAAAACAACGACGGGTTAAATCGATAGCTTTTTAGCTGCTCTATCAGCCCTAGGCGGGTTGACGTCGATTGATGAAACACGCTATATTTAAAAAAATGCACAATGACCCACTAGGTTTTTTTGTTACATGCTATTTCCGCATATTTAAATCACAAAGACTTCATAATTACATCATTTAATAGGTTTCTTCTAACTGAAATGTATGTATTAATGCCACAAACTTTCTTTACTTTTACAAGCTACGTGTAAAATGTTAACAAATTTAACAATTACGGTAGTTTTAAATATTTGTGCATCGATGCAATTATTTGTGACCGTATTTCATCAAAGCGCCGAAGTTGATAACGTCCTGTATTGAACGGAGTCACGCGGTTAGCTCTATTGAACCGGAACAAATATTCATTGTTGTCCCGCCACGACAAAAAAGTTACCTGTGGTAGATAGTGATAAGTGATAATAGTCAACAGTGTTTTAGTCTGTGGTTATTTTTATTACTCTATAATATATAGATTAAGTTTAAGAACACCATGGATCAAAAATGTACTATGCTCCACATTTTATAAAGCAAAGACCTTCATTTTGTAGTTATAGCCTATCGGAAGCAAAATAAGTGATGTGCTATATTAAGTTGAATTTCACAAATTAATAAGGTTGATAAGATGCATCTGTCAGCTTTAGAAGTATTTTATCTTATAGGAAATTGTGTGAAAATGTATACACCACTTATTTGACTGACTACACTATGCTTACTTGGCGCAAATACTTAACTTTCACCCAGTTCCAACACTAAGTTATCCCGAACTAATTAGTACATGTTCATGAGCCATGAAAAAGCAATGGCCGGCGTTAAGTACGGCTGGTATTCTCTAATAGCACGGAAATCTCTGACGAACCATTTTATTTCGACCCCTGAATTCATATATTTACATAAATGTTGGTCTTAAAAAGTCATATTCATTTTCAAGCTATTGCTATGAGTATTGGAACTAAGATGCACTCAAGGACCTATGTTACACTTAGTCTTCGTATATTGGTAACATTATGATAGTTCTTATTATATTGACAGTGAACGCAGCCGAATTGTAAACAGTATAATTGCAATGGGGGTAAACATTCAGAGGAATATAGGCTTAGAACAATTAAATGAACACGAGTCACCGTAGTTAGAAATTTACGAAAAACTTAACCAGTTTTAATTTCTCTCTAGTGTTTAAATGGTTCGAGGTTGAACCCGACGTTCTCCAGAGAGAGAATACCTTAGCTGATGGTGTGGGGTGTTTTCGCAAGGAACGACCGAGAGCACGATTTATCGGCAATTCAACTTACCTGCTTATTCAGTCAGGGGGCCTGGTAGCGTCTTTAAACATTACACTGCGTGCTCTGTTTTGTTAAAAAATATTTAACTTTTAGACTTTCGTAGTCAACAAGGAACCACATCTGTCCATTCGTCCATCTGTCCGCGGTTTTGTAGGCAAAGTTTCTTGCAAAACTGAAAAGTTAAATAATTTAGGCGGAAATTAGTTAAAAGAATATAATTCAGAATTAAAATGCGTTAAGTCAATTAATAATTATCAACAAAGAGCTGATTTTATTTCTGTAAGTAGGAGTTACAATGTTGGGCGCTCGGCTAAGTATATTTTTCTGAAGTGATTGTAAATAAATTAATAATGTATAATTCAATTCAATCAACTGAATAAGCTATCATAACATCAACAATATGATATCAATATCGTTTAGGAAAAAATGGGATATAGGCTATAATCGTATTGTCTCAGGTCAGGATCCAAGATACTAATATCTTAAGCATTTTTTATGACTTTCTGAGGCCGTATTACGAGTTTTTACTGCCTGGAACTTGACAGGTTTTGTTAAAGTTGCTAAAGATCCACTGATTACTGTCATTTTAACAGTTATAGCTTGTGCTGTAACACATACTGAGGCCCTTTTGAATATTGATCGATGTCTGTTGTTATGAGCTGCCTACTTTTCTGTAGGTATTTTAGTAGAGGGTATCAATCAAGTTGATGAGTAGTTTTTTAAATCCTTTCTTTAGAAATGTTATCAAAATCACTCAAAAGATCAAAAAGAGTTCACGACAAAAAATTTTGTTCGTGTACTTATACTAAAATATAACGTTAACTTTGTACCTAAAATTGGGTTAAAAGGTTTGGTACAAGGATATTTTTTTTCCGCTCAATCTATTTTTAACCCCTACTTACATTAATACAATATTAATGCACGTAATGTACATCGTGAAAGAGATCGTTTTCCGCCCGCGCGGAATACGCCCGCGACTCGCAATTTCTAACTTTGTTCCCTTTTATTACCCCAACCTACGTAGATCCGTTTCCTAAATAGTCTTCCTCATTTCCCTTTTTATGCTAAACCTACTTAGAGGACGTAGCTGTTATTTCTGAGGACTCCGTCCTGGGAACATTTTTACTGCTTGAAAGGAACGCCTCAGTCCTCAAGAATCATGTTTTGATATTAAACGCGTAAGCGCATTTTGCAAAACGCAAAGTTGATTAAAAAGGTAAGTGCTTTTCTTATTTGTTTTTAGAAAGTACGAGAAATATCTTGTGCTGCGGCTGCGGCAAAATAAACGCAATAACCTTAATGCATATAAATTTTTGTATGTTCTTTCTTTGTGAACGTAGCCAGACCGTCTAGATAAGTATAGGTATTCGTATTACTCGTGTTTTAAAGCATTAATGCTCGTTAAAGGGATGAGAAACAAAGTTCACGTTTTATTATTGCGCATATGTCGTATTGTTTAATGCCCATAGTTACATGCCTAAAGCTTAATTTTAGAATAGGTCAATTTGATTGTCCACCGGTTTTTTTTTATTTATTGTCCTGAGAACTGAATGTATTTTGTTTTTCTCTGCCCTTTTTCAAGCACACCCACTGTCACTCCACTATTAAAGCTTTAAGTTTTCAAAAGGGCAAACATTAAAATTCTAAATTGGCGAAACGTTAATCTAATTTATACTCTAAAGTCATTACAGAAAGTTAGAAATATGTTTCCGAGAAATTCCAAGTTCAGAAACCTTTGGTGGTTAGGCCGTCCATACAAAGTTGATGAAGTATTTGGGGTTCGCGGGCCTCCTGCAAAAAGTCGAAAAGTTAGCCGCAAAGACCCAACTTTGTACAAAGCGAAAATGATAAAATATGAGCGTTGATTTTCATACTTCAACAAAACGGCGGAGGTTTCAAAATAATAAGAAATAGCTGAGAAATGTGTTCGGATCCTCGGTTCTTTAATCATTTAAAGTGCACGTTTCGAAATAATAAAAAGATGTGTCTCAGAAAACATGCTGGTAGTTCTGGTAAATAATAAAATGAAATGGATGATTCTCTGATACTTCTATTTAAGTTAGATTAAGTGTCCCCTCCCCTGATATTTTTACAAGCTTTTATTAAACTTGCACTGTTCGTAGGTATGTAGGTATCATGTAAGATATCCGCTTAAAAATTTTGCAAACCATTTTTGTACCATTTCCCGTTACCGGAATGGGCTGAAATTTGGATCACATATCTAACATGACATAACCCGATGACAATGCAATATTAAAGTATCATAGAGCTGATCTGATGATGGAGTCGGAAGGTAGCGGCAGGATCTCCGCTATACTTAACATAGACCAACACATACCACTGGGTTAAAGCCCATTAATTTGGCCTTGATAAGCAGATAATGCCTTTGAATTAAAAGTAAAGTCGGTTGTAAACACTTGTACACAAATTAAATATTTGACAGAAATTTATTGACGTATAAGCGTCCATTATGTTCGGAATCATTGTCATATAAGTTTCACCACTACTCACACACACCGCAAACCTCAAAAGAATTATGCTATTTTGTAAAAATTCAAAACATCAAAACACTGGTAACAAATAATAACGCAGCAATAAAACCTTTTAAATAAATACCGTCGCTTATTGCATCTGCAGTAGACAAAGCGGGAACGAATTTGCTCTTTTTGTACCTGTCTGCCGGTGCCTCGCTCTTCCATTTACTTAGGTTTGTTATTTTAAAAGGGAAGCGAAGCTAACTATAATATTCCAGATTTGATTCTACGTTGTGTTTTTCATAAGTATTTGAAAATGGAATAACTTTATTACGGTGCAAATAGCTCTTAAAAGTCCTTCTGGTTCGAGTAAAGTCGGTTAGACTACATAAGAGTGTGTGAGAGCGAGTGAGAGAAAAGTATACGCCCGGGGCCGTTTTAAATGTTTTAATAGCTACTTCACTGTAGACGTTATTTTTACGTAATTTTGTAAGCAAAGTGATGGTGATGCCTAGAGTAGGTACGTACGGTTTATGATTCTAGCGGGTATAATTGTTAAGATAAAATTTAAATACCTATGTATATATATATTTGTCGATGTGTAGTAGATACGCCAATAGCCAAAAACATTTAATAAAAGTCTCTTTCTGTTTAGGTACCCTTTTCTCTGACTATTATAACTGGCATCTCATCATGTTGATCAAGATCATGCGACACAACAATATACATATACTTATAGTATAGTATAGTACATTTTTCCCTGGTTGACTAAACTTTATCTTCTTCTTCACTTACCATCTGATTACGTTGAGGACAAATGATTACATATATTGCACAGAAAATTAATGGTGAACTTAATTAAAATAAAAAATGGCTACCAAAGTTAAAAATAAACTTGGTTCCAATCATAAAAATCCAAGGATCTCTCCGCTTTGACGTTGAAATACTTTTTACAGCCCACGTTGGAAAAAAAATAGTCTTCTAAGTGGCCGAGAGACGTGCGGAGCCATCGGAAATGACGGTCTAACAAACAAACAGCTCTCAAAATCGAAGTTAAGTGTTCGATCTTGTTATCCTTTTCTCTCGTTTCATTTACCACTTAAGAGAGAAAAGCAAAGCCCATCGTAAGAATTATGTACTTCAGGGAAGCTTTTCAGGTTATTTAATCAGCTGACATCGACCGAAGCGAAGAAACGGAGCCAGAGCACGGAAATATTGTTTGATCAATCACTGCTTTCAATGTAAACTATCGAGTATCGCGTTACGGGAACTATCACATTTCCTTTCCACTTTCATGTCACTCAAAAACACAATTTCACAGTGCGGAATTTTGTATAATATATTACAAAAGGTTCTGACTGGCTTTTTAATTAATAGACCAGAATATTAAGATTTTGTACTAAAAACATGGGTTTTTAAAATTAATTATCTTCATGAAAGGACATCCAATCATTACCCACTAGCAGTATTACAAAGTTACTAGCTTAGCTCGCTACGCTTAAACTCCCACCCGCAGTTTCATTAATCTACCCATAATTATATGACGCATAACTTCGTTGAAATAGGACTTATACACCTACACACAATTTAATAAGTTTATTCGTTATCACTACGAATATATTCGTTGAAATATCTCGACCTCAAAATTAGATCGAAAGGTTGTCAATATCTCGTTGATAATAGGTAAGTCTACTTTACTCAAGTTGGGTATTCCGAGGTCTTACGATGCGGCTTTTTGTCACTCCAGCGGTATCTATAGTCTATTTATGTTTGTTAGTTTGTTTGTATAATATGTTTCCTCGTAGCCTAGACGACTCATGACATTTTGACAAATGAGGTGTCGTTAGCTTGACGTCATGATAAATCTAACATGGCGGATATGACGAGCATAAAATGCTGATCAAATATCCTTTTTACCCAAATGTATCTAGTTTAGTACCTAATTCGGGCTTAAAGATGGCTTGACAAGGCCTTCGATAATGTCGATCGATAAATTGATTTGTCGAATGATTTCTTTTATAACCTAACCAACAAAAAGTTGGAAAACACCCGACATTGACATTTCATAGTTCAATACTTCAAAAACGGCTGAACCGATTTTGATATAAAATGTCTAAGAACCACAGCTAGAAAACCTGCTTTCAAATAAAAAAAACCGCATCCAAATCGGTTCATCCGTTTAAGAGCTACGGTGCCACAGACAGACACACACACACACACACTTACACGTCAAACTTATAACACCCCTCTTTTTTGCGTCGGGGGTTAAAAAGTAGAGTCAAAAGACCTGCCGAAAATGCGAATGCTTTTGAGCGGGATTAAGTTAAGAGGTGATTGTCTTCACCTCTCGCCTCAGATCATTTACAGATCATTTAACGTTTCACAAAGTTCAAAACTTATTTAAACCTTCCATTTATTTGAATTTTCCATTAAACAAACAAGTAAATTTAGAAGTTATTCAACATAATCCCTCCAGCCGAGTAAAGGTTACGAGGATGCGAACTTGAGCCTTCGGGTAATTCACTTGACCCCTGTTTTAATAATTGTAAAGGTACCCTGGTTAGTTTCAAGGGGATGGTAACTAGCTGACATAAAATAAGTTCACGCGGTTGTTATGGATTATATGGAAATTAAGCTAATAATTAACTACACGCTGTATCGTAAATCCTTTATAATGGGTTCAGAATCTGTTAGATATTGACATCAGTGTTGGTAAAATCATCAATTATATTATATGTGGTAGTATTGTTAAGTCATAAATAGTTACCATCGATACTGTAACGGCTGTCATATTCAAATTGCCATGCAATTTGATCCCGTTTCAATTCACGTAGCACTCGAGATTAGGCGTCAATCGAAATGAAATGTGATCTGCATCATAATAGTTACAGCCTTGACCAAAGTTGTTGAGCGAGCACCCATGCGTTTTTCATACAAAAGTCAAACTTTAAAAGGTGCATTTATGCCTTTTAGTATAGAAAGTTGTATATCTATCAGAAAGATTAGTCATATTTATTTACGATAAAGGAAATTCCGTGAAAAAAAATACAATTAATCATTCTATTTTAAAGCTTGACTTTTTCTTGCTACAATTTTCACACGGAAATAGCTACTTTGAAACGATATCTACTAATGATTTGCACATGGTCAAACAGTTTTATATTTTACGTATTTGTGTATTTTTTAAATTGAAAAATAATACTTTATTTATAAGTTACAAAAGAAAACGTGGAGTGCTCAACACCTTTCGCCAAGGCTGTATATTATATCATACATGATCCTAGAATTAAAGTTTGGTTTCATTTGCTATTTTAAGAGAAATAATCATGTTAGATGTTTTATACCTTGGGTATTGTTTCCTAGCTTTCGCCATCAGAAGACGTGACCGCCTACGCACCCTATTTTACTACCAAGATCACAATAACCAAGGCTAATAACGACGTCAGTTAAAATAACTCGAAATTGCTCCTCATTTTACCCATTAAGTAGTAGCCGTAACTTCGAGTATAAAGCCGCCATAACACGAAAGATTACGTTTTGTTGTTAAGTGCCTACTGGAGATTAACCGGAGAGGCTGCCTTTCAAATTCTGAATGCCTCTTTATCATTTAAACATGTTGGAGACGCTAAGGATTAAATTTGTTCAGTTATCTCGGTTCATGACGGCGATGTGGGTTATCTTCATGTCTATATTCTGACATCTTTGCTTCTAACATTAAAAAAAATCTGATCAATTTGGAAGTGCAGATGTGAATATTAGGAGCTTTTGATTGCCCACTTCGGTGTTTTCCGAGTGGCGGCATGGAGGAGCTGCATAAATTTTCGCCTGCCGCAGGAAACTGGCTGAAATATCTGGACATCAACGTTTGATCTATGGAGGATGAGTGCCATACGCAATGACGATGATGAGTAGCTTATAGAAAAGTCAAAAACATTAAATAGTCCGGGACACCCCTTAGAAATAAGTTTCCCATCGCTTGCTATACTTGATATACATTTAAACCTTCGGATGTTTGTTAACGGTGTCACTGTCGCAGGTTCCACTAAATCTATGAAAGTCTAAAATCGCCGACGCCCCAGGGGTTAACTTTTCCAAGTTCTGTTTATAACCCTTTTCTGTTTAGTAATCCGTTTCCCCGTTATTGTTGGCTTTGGTTGGAGACAAAACGACAAATTGTGCAAGGCCACAAAGGCAAAAAAAACATACAAACCATAAATCTCCTGATTTCCGGTAAGGGCAAATATTTGTGACCAATTTATTCCAGTCTTAATGGTTTTTCTCTATATAAGTATTTTTATCGTTGTCAATAGGTACCCATACCCATATAATAATGATATTACAAACCTAGAGCCCTAGAGCTCAGTTGGTTTTAGTTTGAGATTGTGAATTAGCGTGTATGCTGTTTATAATAAAATTGTAATGTTGACTCATATTGAGCTTTACTAAATAAATGTCTCTTTATCTTTAAATACTCTATTAATGTGGATTAAAAACTTGGAAATTATGTAAGTGAAAACAGAGGAAAAAATCAAAATATTTACATATGTACATGAGACCTCTGTTTTTTTGTTTTCGTCCAATAGTAAATTAGAAGAAATTCTATTGGAGTAGAAACTATGTACTTAAACGAAGTTTTTAACAAGTTAAATTACAAATTACTTGTTTTTACCACATATTAGAGCATTGACAACTTATGATGTCATAGTTTCCTATCAATTTTCAACGCTTAAATAAATGTCGGACGGTGTCTCTTATAATATACTTACATTAAATTTGATAAAACCGGATCGAACGGAAGCATAAAAAAAGTCAATTATCCTATTAATCACGCTATGACAATGGGCAGTGTATAAACTGTAAAAACTGTAAAAGAAGGTGAACGCTAAATAAGTTACGTGCGGACATGGCGCAGAGCAAACAAAATAGTAACTAAGCTACGATTGGGATTTTTCTAATTTGTCTTTTACTCGATCACTCTTAATCAGTTTCATATCTGTGTGTTGTCTATCTTTATCACAATTAACTCATAATGTTGTGTTTAGAACATAACATGTGTAGAAAAAACTACGACGATTTGAACGGGAAAGATATATCTACGAACGAAGCAACTTAGGTAATAGCTTGTAATAATATCCCCACCAACATAGCTGCAGAAATATGTATGCGGGATAATCAATCCAAAAGGGTTATCAAAGTGAAATTCTGAACTAGAAGATAATTATAATTAAACTTGTTCTTAATAATCATGTTCTCAACTTAAGTTCTTGGGTTAAGAAATACTGCCTTCAAGCAAACAATCATAACCAACCGGGAATCGAGCAAGGTAATATTTTTATGAATATGATCTGAACGTGGAATGTAAAACGCCATTATTTATTTTATGGATGGTAAACCGTGCAATACCTCTTTTATTAAAACAATCTCATATCGCGTGCGACGTCAGGTGATATAAGATATTGGTCTAATATGAAACTGTAGAGCGTGACTCCTTAGCTCAAAGTTGCCTCGATAATCCGCTCTGGGAAGCAGGCTTTATCTTCGCGAGAAGAAAATCTTTACTTCGGGAAAAGTTCAATCCGTGCTTATTTTTGAAACAATTTAGTGTTGCTACGGTTTTAGGAGTTGTTTTATTGATTATTATTGTTGTATGTGGTTTGAAAATGTGATTTTGAACGTGCACTTCTAGGTTCGCAGAACGTGTTAGCTAAATGTATTATATTTTTTCTGTCGCGGAAACTCAACTTAGCTACTTTAAAATGTTTATACAAGTAAATATGTTAATAAAGTTTAATGATAATAATTTATAATTATAAAATATTACAAATATTTTGAAAGTTGATGATATGTCAATCGAAAAAATAATATTATGTCGCATTAAGTAAACATAAGAACTGCCTAATCACTTGCAAGTAATATGTAATGCATGCTATAGATATACGTACATAATACTTTGTAAATATTAAAAAAGCGACCACAAACTACTATCCGGGCCTCTATTCTACACGATAAAACCATATACTCTTTGGCATGTTATCGTATTGCCAACGATACGATCGTTGTTATTTACTTGACAGTAATGGCGACCGAGTAACAATACCATAAAATAGCAAAAGCATATGGCTTTACCTAGTAGGATAGAGGACCTGCAGGTTAGTTGGATTATATCCTATCATAGTTCCTCTCTAGAACTCGGCTTTCAAATCCATTTAACTTTTGTAATTAGTTATGCTAGACTAGAGGACACCCGCGACTTCGTACGCGTAGAATTAGTTTCTCGCTATTCCCCCTATTTCTTCCCGTTGGGGTTCGATTTTCGGAAAATCCTTTCTTAGTGCTCACTTACATCATAAAAGGAACCCCTGTACCAAATTTCAAGTTTCTAGGTACAGTAGTTTCGGCTGTGCGTTGATATATAAGTCAGTCAGGTTTGCCTTTTATATATATAGATTTGGCACAACCTAACACAAAAAACGCTAATTTTTTTTCATAAAACTATACCTATAGAATTTTTAATCAAAACTACAGAGGCCCTGGACAAGATACATTCGGCGTTCAATATCGTTATCCAAAATGTATAGGATTGACGTAAGCTGTCAGACGGTCGCGTCGGGCGGCTACGTCAATTCCATACATTATGTCAGTTTTTGAAAATCGTTTAGCAAAATCACTGTATCCTTTAACTTTAATCTAGGCGACATTAGTATAGCATTAGTTAGTGTAGGTAATGCACAAGGTTTCTAACCGAATTGAAAGGTGACAATTTCGTGGCGTCCTATTGAAAAAGGTTATAAGTCTTCTGAAGATCAAGTGAAAAAGGGTTTAACTTTAGTATACTCCGTTCATGTATGTACCATTTTTTATTACGAGTTAAGTCGACTTGTACCCTTTTTCACTAAGACCCCAATGAGCTAGTTGCTGTTACGCCAGGGTAGTGATTCTTTCAAAAGCAAAGGTGAGCGAACGCACGAGTGATGTCCAAGCGGCGAGTTTAAGTAGTCCCGTCAAAGCGAACAAAACACATTTCAGCGCGTGTATTCAATTTGGCAGCATGGCTTCTCGAACGTATAAGGCTGCCTAATTGAGAATGCACGCGCTAATATGTGTTTTGCTCGCTCTAACGGGACTACTTAAACTCGCCGCTTGGACTTCACTCCTGCATTCGCTCACCTTTGCTTTTGAGAGAATCAATACCCTGAGCAACCCCCTAAAGCTGTCAGCGCCGATCCTGTATGAAAACGAACAATACACAGGTATTTTAGAAAAATAATGGCTATTGGAGATTCAATCGCTACATGGCAATTTGGAATCGGATGAGGTAAAAGACTTCGTGCGATTTTACTTTGTGTTTAAACTTTGAAGACATAAGGGTTAGAGAGAATGTTTTATTACTAGTTACTACATTTAGTGTACGTACGAGTAGTATTTATTTGTCTATCCAGGGCCCGTATTATGGCTGCTTTTATAGCGGTGGATAAAGGATTCGTCACTCTCGCACATACGCATTGGACAGAAAGTGACAGATGTTTTATTCACGTCTACCCACATCGATATGACCATAATAGGCCCGCTATAAAGCAACCTTGCCTTTAGACAAGTTGGCAGGTCGTCCACGAAATTTAAATCAATACTCAATTCTCTATCGGTGTTTCCACTATGCATGTTCTGGATGTTAATTTAAAGGTTCAAAATCATCATCAATTTTTAAATGTGAGTGTAGTGGATGTATTTCAGCTATAATGATCATGATGGCTCACATACTTATAGCAAGTGTTTTAAAATACAGATTATAATAGGTAAATAACACTTTCAAAATTCAAAATTTAAAATATTTATTCAGTACATTGGCCACATGAGGGCTCTTTTAATCCTCGGTAATAATATGAAGTGAATCTATAGGTAGGTAGTAGCGCTTCGGATAAGACTAAAATTGCGGAGAAGAATAACTAAACATCAACCAGCTGTTTTCTTAGGTGTTTCATTGTGTCCCCAATAGTTTCAAACCGAATCCGGAGGGCTTATTGTCTAACGCACTCGCAATCACGATCGTTTTCATTTTAAAAATCGAAGGCTTGTCTCCATAGAAAATGAAAACAATTGCTCCACTTTGAAGCCAGTGGCGATTGCGAGTGCGTTAGACAATAAGCCCTCGGGTCACCAAATCTAGGTTAATTAAACGAAAACGAAAATTTTGTTACACTCGTGGCTACATTCTTCTTGTGCGTATTTTTCTATACTTTGTTGTTGCTTGTTACGAATAAACATAATTTTTCTTTCTGTCTTTCTTTCCAAAGCATGTTCTATTATCAAAACCAAAGGCTGTTAACTTCAAGGACGTCGAGCTTTAAAAATGTTCCGTTCATCGTAGGGTTGTGAAAATTAGTTTTCTTTGCATGTTGGCACGGTGCGCGTGACCCTGTTTACTGCCGGCCCTGACACGCTTGCTATTGATGTTCATTATGATAATACGAGTATAGGTAGTTTTCAGTGTCAGCCAGTGTCAAGGTGGCTGATAAAAGTAGACTTATAGCGAGCATTAGTTACTGATTATGTGTTCATATTATAAACGTGCCTAGTAGTATTATACAATGTTAAAACCGGCCACGTGCGTGTCGGACTCGCACACAAAGGGTTCCGTACCACTTTACAATATTAAGATCAGGCAAAAAAACGCCGTAATCACGTTTCATTTGAATTCTTAAGTACTTTTTCATTATTTGTTGTTATAGTGGCATACAGCCGGTGACCGAAGGATATACAGAGGCTTAGCAATAGGATACAAGAAGTTCTATTCTAATTGTAGTTTTCGGAATTGACGTATAAATAAACAGTATACCTACACAAAAGCGCGGAGCTAAAAAAACCAAATGGTGATGTGTTTAACAGTCTATGTTTGTATGTATTTTATTTCATTTATTTTTATTTATTTACATTTTTATTTCAAAAAATTTACACAGTATAACAGTAACAGGTACATATGTATGTGTGGTTTATGTAGGTAAATATGTGATCACACCTTCTCATTGTCTCTGTTTAGTCTCTAATGAATGACGAATGGAAAGGATAAGCAATACGAAGTACCCAAAGTCGACGACAGCATGCATTTGAGTGAATAAAGGCTAGTTCGATCACGTGAACTCGCCTTTGCCACGGTATAAACAGTAGTTTGTCTTCAAACAAAGGTATATCGCACGGATTGCATGTGTGCGTGCCTCGGGCGCGCAACGAGCAATCTCAACGGGAGGCACGAAGCCGGTTTAGTCGGGGCCGCGTTTATTTGAATATTAACCCCTCGGACGTCGGTAGGAACGGCGTCATTGCCGCACGTTCCATACTAAATGAAAGTCCAAAATCGACGGTTTAAGTATCGAGCAACGAGCATCGACGCAACGCATGTGCCCAAGCGGCAACAGCTAACAGAAACTCCTAAATGCCCGGAGATAAAATACTTTTCTGTTTATACTGTGCCGTTGCTGTGTACAATAACACAACGAAACCTCCCCGCAGCGTTTGCATGCAAGTGACGTTGATTTCTGAACTACTACACAATACGTGGGCTTATATGAACACGCTTACACCTACGAGTATGTTTAACAATATGACTACGGTCGGGTTTTGAACAGGCTGTTAGCGATATAAATATTATGTAAGGTTATGAATGAAACTATTTTTTAATTGTTTTAAAGGGCCTTTAGGTATACAACAGTATATATCGGCGCTGTTAAGTTGAACACTACCTTGGACTTAAAATAAATGAAAAAATATAGCATACAAAACATTACAGATAGTACAAAAATATAGCTTTCTAACAACGTCAGCGGGCCTAGTATGGCTGTGTCTATATCTCGCGTCAAATGTGGATAAAGCATCCGTCACTCTTGTACTTGTTTACGTGTCTAAAGGTGACGGATGCCTTATCCACACTTTGTCACGCAGCGATATTACGCCCCCTGATAATCTATAGACCGTTAATGTCAAATTACACTCGGAGTTCGCGAGTATGCCTATTTTTTTTAGCTACGGACAGACGAGCTGTCGCATCACCTAATGTGAAGGTATCACCGTTGTAATTAATTATTCATTATTTTTTGCACTAATAACAAAAAGAACACCTTTATTTACTCTATTTTCATTCAAAACCTATTTTCCGAGTAGAAAACCAAGTAAGTAACCATTGTCACTTGGCTATTTAATTTATCAGTAAGAAATTCCGCGCTTCAATATTTTTAATTAGCTAGCACACTTTAGAAGACAGCTGTCGAAGCAATGCACAGTGCTTTAGAAAGATGTAATTATTATGAGAAGTTAATTAGTAGTCAACTAGAATTATCAACAAGTTTTTAAAGTTGTAGGTAATTCTGTGTCTCTGCCTACCCCTCTCTGGGAACGAAGGTGTGAGTTTATGTATTTATGTGTATGTAATTAGTTGTCTAACCAATAGGTATTTTTTATTCATATACATTACTGGAATTTGAGAAGTTTTTTACTCGACATTTTAGCTGTTTATATTAAATTGTGAAACAATGAACATATTTTAAATCCTTTACGAGTACATTTTGCTTATAATGTGTTTCAAATTCTACCTGTCTTGTGTTCTTCGGTGAAATATATTTTACATCAGAGGCCTTCAAAGACAATTCAAATAAACAGAATACAAACGAATGGCGAAACATCTTACAGAGGATAATACCTACTGAGAGAAAATAGCACAATTCGAACGGGATCACGCGTAATAAGGCCGATGTCTGAGACAATGCCAGGGGCTCAGGCTGGTATTGTCGTTGGCTATGTTCATTACGAGTAGTAATCGTGCAAGATTATTATTTGGCAAAAACGTGTCATGTCTCTCAGAGTTACAAGCCTATAAAATGTGAATGTTAGATACTGGTGTCAAGAAACAAAATACTCAATTGTCTTTGGTAATTGGTTTGGATAACTTAGGCAATTAGGGAAAATGACTTCAAAAACGCTGACGCTCATATTTATTTAACTTGCGATCGAAGTTGGTTTTAACAACTTGTATGTTGCCAAGTTCAAAAATATTAAAATCCCTGCTAACATTCAGCTATCCTATGCTGAAAATTATTTAGGTACTTAATCATTTTATCACCAAATGCGATGTATAAATTGAAATAAAACAATAGTTCCGCTATCCATTTCACCCTATTACGAATAATAAAACGTTAAAAGTAGTATTTTTTAATTCTTCCTTCCATGATTTATACTTTAAAAAGTGATTAACGCCTTACAAACGCCCACCCTCACTCTCAATAGAGGTAGGTAAACTTTCAAAAATCACCGAATACCGTACTTTTTAATTAAATGTAGATGTGCATAGTTATTTAGTAACCAATTTCCATTATTATATTTTTTTACCCCCAATGTAACCCTCTTCGGTTTTGATTTCCGAAAAAATATTTTTATTACTGATCCAGGACATAAATTAAATCCATTGTCTAAATGTTAATCTAACTTCAGTAGTTTTGTCTTAGCGTTGTTAAATCGATCAGCAGCTTCTGTCTTTATTATATTAATGTTACTTATTTAGATTATTAGTAGGACGCGTCGATCATAATCATAACTCGCACTGCGAAATTGGTTCGGTATAAAATTTTATGATCGAATCGGAGTAAATCCTGAAAGCAGGAAATTATGTAAATTAATTTATTATTGAATTACGGAATCCGGCAGACCTCTGTATTTTGTTTCAAAATTGAGGGCGGTACAAATTGCGACGAAATAAAATGTAAACATCCAGTGTGTAATGTAATGACGTTACGTGACGGGAATCAATAGGTAGGGAAATTTGTAGCCGGAGGGCTCTTCAGACAATCGTAACTGTTTTAGCCGTTTGTTATCGTGTTGAAGGTACCTTATTTTGTAGTCAAGTAAAAAATAATTTCGGCTTGATGGAAATAAAATGATAAGGTAAATATTATCTTTTTTTGAGACTTATTTTACAGTAAGTACCTACTTTAATTCCATCTGCTATGGTAGGGTCATTTTTTTTTGTATCGAGTACTACTTACTAAATAATTTCATGGGATGTAATAAGACAATCAAGGACTTTTCATAAAGCAATTTTTGGAAACGTACAATTAATTATTAAAACTTCAAAACAAATAATTCAGTGGAAACTGCCATATAATAATGAAATTGAGTGATTAACCTAGATTAATTAAATTACTTGATTAAAACTGAGTGGGTGTATTACCGACGACGCGACTGTAACAGTTCTTTTACTGCGAAGCTCTCCCACTGACGCTATTAAGGTAAGATTTTGTTATAATTTTCTCTGAAAATCTTCTTTAAAAATGAGTACCAACCTTGAATTGTTTCTTTTGGTAATTTGGTTCACTAGTTGAGTAATGAAGATTTAAGTATTAAAATAATGAAGAAAACTGATATGTACTCGCATATTTAAAGTAAAACGGGTCTTAGCACGGTATCAAGTACAAAATTGAAAATATTATACCTTTTTATTTCATTTTATTTTATGGCATTTATTTGTAGCGAAAATAAGAAAGTTTAAAAATGAATAAGTAAGTAGGTACTCGTATTATATTTTCTGTTAGATACGATGACGGTAGGCAGGAGATTGAAAAAAATCTACGCAAGTAAAGACTCGGGCAAAAATTTACCTATCTACTGTAATGAAACGTGTCCACTTCTTATCTTGAATAAACCGTATCGTTCCGTTTTTAGTCTCTTGGAAATCCCGCAGAGCAAATTCGTGATAGTTTAACGATTCCAAGTTTAAAAGGTTACGCATAAATTCCCACATTATATGCTGATGGACTTTTGCTGGTTGGATTTTATGCAGAATCAATTAGAATTACTTAAAAAATGGAACACTTTGAAATTTATTTTAAGCACTTCACTATCAAAAATGCAGGCAGTTATGATTTAAGGGTATGGCATGCCTATTGACCAAACTATAGGACGCTACGCAACGGCTTTTACAATAAGTACTATTAGACTAACCTACTACGACAAATATTTCTTACCGCCGTACAGCGGGAATAGTACGACTGCGTCTATATCACATGTCAAATGTGGATAAAGCATCCGTCAATCTCGTACTTATTGATGTGTCAGAAGAGATGCCTTATCCACACTTTGTCACGCGATAAACGCAGCCATAGCCATAGGCCCCCTGAGACATAGTAGAGTCAATTAACGCGTTCCTTTTTCAAACTTGTATATGAAAAATGGTCATGCTTATTCCCAGAATAACCAAATATCTAACTCTAACTTGGTACCTATATTGAAAACTCGATGTTTTAAAATTCTGGGACGTGTGAAATGAGAGCTTTTTCTCTCATATAGTTAATATTCAACTATTGCCGTTAGCAAATTCACGATTACTTTATCTAAGTTCGGAGGTCGCGAGTAAACATTATTTTATCATATAAATATCTATACAGTCCAGTTCGATGTCAATTTAATCTTATTTGTCCATTACTTGTTGGATTGTCGTTGAGATCGTACCTGTTGGTTTGTGCAACACTTCTAAGATGGGTTGTTTGCCGGTCACTTCGAAGTGCTGCTTCTTTATCCCGCTCAGGCCGGGGCTGCTCGCGTGGGCGTATATCAAATTGGTAAGTTTACCACTTTCATAACTAAACTATCAGAGAACATAATTATTTACATGAGCTAAAAAGTATTTTTAAACATTTTCTATAAGTCAGTTCTTTTTTACTAGAAGCTGTTTATATATTCATGGATTTTTTGGTTCTTATAAAACGGTAGTCTTTTTAAACAAGTTAAAACAACATTTTGGATAACAGAAAATATTAAATAACACTTTTGGATAAGGTTTTAATGGTAAGTATTTCATTTGTTACAGATTTTAACGGCAGCAGTGTTGGCGTATGCGACTTGGTATTTTCTTAGTGAATACCGTAGTCTAACAGGTTCAATCGTACAGTTTGCCTTAATCGGTACTTTAGTCGTCGTTACTGTAGTATTTTCCACGGTCTTCGTTATCGGACTGCATAAAGTGAGTTGTTAATAAACTAAAATAATTAGCTTGCATTTCTTAATCTTATCTTTTAAACATTTTTTACATTTTCATTACAGGAAAACTTCAGAATGATTTACGTGTTTTACTGGTTTAGTATTTTGGAGGTGCTAATAACTCTGGGATTGATGGCTTGGGAGATGATCGACTTCTTCAGGCGACCACCTTGGCTCCGGAACCACTACTTCCATAATTATTCTACACTCGTACAGCTCACCCTCCAAATCGTATTCAATACGTGTAAGTGATAACATTTTTTTTCGCTTGGAAAATGGTTTCACGCATACCTTCTGGGCCCGGGGGAGCCTACGGTGGTTATGTGAGACTCCAACCGAGAATGGCCAGAATCTCCACTAAATACGCAGTGATTCTCCCTCCACGCTGTTGTTGGCATTCGACTACGACCCTCAACGGCAGGCCCGCGTAGCGCGGGCTCCGACCGGGAGAATTCAAGGCGCTGACAGTCCAGTGGATCAAAAAAGGCGACAGTTCCTGAACCATCACTCGTAGCGTCACACACGTTTCGGCTGCAGAGGATAGGGAGAACGGCGCACCGTAATACCGGCACTTCTCTTCCTCTGATAGTTCATAGCTTTAGACGTTCTAACGCCTTATAGACGTTCAAAAAGTGTTTAGTTTTCTGTAGGTACCTACCCCTTTTAATCTTAAGTGACACTTAATCTCTTAATGACAAAGTTTATTCTAATTAAATAGATGAACGAACAGCTAGTTTAGTGTCATTCTTTGTTTTCAGTGTTGCCGATCTACTTCATAATACTTATCAGGAGTGAGTTGTTGGCAATAAAGGGCAAAGGAGAGCAACCCGCGACGACCGCGGACGACGAAACACGTGTCGTCCTGGACGCGCCAGTAGCGAGGGAGCAGGACCAAAGATATCATTTCGTATATTCCAGCCCGGAATTTGAACACAAAGTCAATAATACGAGCCCACTTTTTCCAGTAGAGGAGCTCAGAATTGAAAGATTGAGACAACAATTGGGTCAGTAACATAAACTTCAAACTTCTGCAGCATTTTTTTGGTAAATGTATATGTATACCGTTAATAGCTAAAAACCTAAGTTGTTTAACTGCTAGGAGTTATAAACCAAGTACTTTGCAAAAAATTGTTATCAAATTATAAATAAATGTATACAAAGTACTTGCCAATATTTTATTTCATACCTAAATTATCTTAAGTTTGTACAATATACACTCGAAGCAGGGTAAAATTATTCAAAATAGCTCACTAAATTTCAATTCAGAAATACAAATTGCATACACTGTTACAGCTAACTCGGCGGTCTTTAAGTGCGATAGTTCCCTGACTTATTATTTACTAGCTTCTGCCCGCGACTTCGTCCGCTTAGAATTAGTAATTTTGCCATCCCACGGGAACACTGTAGCCTATGTATTAATCCAGTGTATAAGCAAATTCCAAATTATATCCAACCAAATTCGTCCGTCCGTTTTAGCGAAGAAGTAACAAACTCACGCACGCATAATCATTCGCATTGATATTATATGTTACGATACGATAGGATGTAAATAGGTACATCCAGCGCACACAATCACTCCGGCCGAAATCATAGTCGATAAAAATACCCTCGGTGTGTGAGTCCGACTCGCACTTGACGGTCGGTTTTCAGTATTTGACGCTTGTTTATTTTACCGTTATAACGATACAACAAAAAAAATGGTTCGCAGTTTATTAATCTTAATTTTGTGTAGAATAATACAAACTGACAATATCCCAAATAGGACGAAGTTCTTCGATCAATGAGCGCGAGCGGGCTTTGCCGCTCCTATTTACACCCCCGGCGTCCGCGACACGCTGCGAAGAACTTTGTCGCTGTATATTATACTTTCATGTATAAACTAAAGTCGCACAATTTCACACTGAACAAATTTTACGATTTAGATGTTAATGCGTAATGTATATTACAGTAGATGTAAGTGCCCAATTAGGTTTTAATTCTAAAGTTGAATAGGTAATAAAGAAAAGTAAGGGTATTTAATTTTTTACATGTTTAATTTTCGGTACTGGGTGGTCAAGAAATAACTTAACCTTACTAAGCCTATTCGGATTCTGGATGGTCAAAATAAAACTTTACCCTAACCTAACCAACTGTACTTACTCCCAGTACATTATAGCTCATAGCTATTAGTTTATTTAACTTCGATACATACCTCTATCCCCCATTTCAACTACTTAGGAATACTTATTCAAAATCGCCAAATGTATTTTTTTTAATAACACCAATTTTAACGTTTATAACTACAAAAACCGGTCAAGTGCGAGTCGGACTCGCGCACCGAGGGTTCCGTATGTAAGATAATATGGTTGGAAAACGCAATAGTACTTTCTTCATTTTGTTATGTACTTTATTATCTATGCAATAAGGTCCATTTTGATTAGCCTAAATTTCAACACAGATTTTTAACTCTCTGCGACTGACGTATCAGACACCGCCAAAAAAACTCCGTATAGCGTGTTAATTATGAATGGCTGAATGGTGAAGGCCTTAAATTTACTATACAACTTAAAATAATATAAATTTGAAAATTAGAGCAAATAACGCCCTTTTTACAACGTCATACAAAAACCAGTTTAAGCTGACCTCACATTTTAGGGGAAATCAGCGTACAGGGAGATCAAATTATACTGGATATTAAGTTTTTTCGTTAAAAATAGCTTGTTTTTCAACTTTTTATAAATATTGATATTTCTAGCTTCAATGTGTTGAGTTTTGATCTTATATTTAGCGTCAAATAATATTATCCACCTAGATCGGGCTCTTGTCGCACTGTACGCCGTTCCTTGCATAAAGACCCTGTTTTTTTGTGATTTGGTTAAAAATGTACAGATTTCAGATTTTTTCCTATACTTGCAGTAAAAGACGGTGTTACTTGCCAAATTTCATAGTTCTAGGTCAACGGGAAATACCCTATACATTTTGATTCCCTCGAGAGTGTCGAAATACACGTTTTTTGCGACATAAACGGCCGTATCTTTTTTTTACGTAAATGTAGTTTGATTTTTTCCCAGCTTCAAGGGACTGTAGATTTGAGTATATGGTTTAAATTTCAACTCGATACCTCCACGCGTTCTCGAGATAAAGGGTCTTGACAGACGGACAGACGGACGGACAACAAAGTGATCTTATAAGGGTTCCGTTTTTCCCTTTTGAGGTACGGAACCCTAAAAATGACGAACTCTCATATAAAATTCTACATCCCCCTTTTATCCCTAAGGGGTAGTTTTTCCAAAATCACTGTTAGCTATAAATTTTATTTTTATTAGTATATACCAATTTTGACGTACCTATCTAACTTCACAAAATAAATGCGTTTTTGAAGGCGGTTTTTTGTTTTTTAAAACATTTATTTTATTTTTGACTTTTTAGAGATCATAATAAGCTTATGTTCCTAGTCCCACTTCTTAGTTGACATGAAACTTTAAGACATTTCACGATCGCCGCCAGCAACGCCGCGGCGAAGTCATAGTCATATTTAAACAATTAAATGTCCTTCGTTGTAGTCGCTCAACTATCTTAATCGAGATATCTTATCACCACCCTTGAAAAAAGTATCGCTGAGGAGTTCCGGTGGCCATCTGTGGTCTTCATCATCAGTGCCATTTCACCAAATGATACTTTCTGAATGCAAATGCTAGATTTGTTACTAAAAATACTGAAATCGCTATATGTTTGCCTACAATATTTGAAGAGTTCCCTCAATTCCTCACTGATCCCCTTAAAAATTTACCCTTTAGGGTTAATAATATGAGCAGGATTAGTAGGATACTCGTATTAGTAGGATTAGTGGATAATAGCTTCTAGTCTTCGTCCGCTTAGATTTCGATTATAGTTATTCCCTCGGGAACTTTTAAATTTTCCGGGATGAAAAGTAGCCTATGTGTTATTCCAGGGTATAAGCTACCTCCATTCTAAATTTCATCCAAATCCGTCCAGCCGTTGCAGCGTGAAGAGGTAACAAACACACACACACACACACACACAAACTTTCGCATTTATAATATTAGTAGGATTAATACAACAAGGATTCAGTTACCAACTGTTTCGTTTGTCCCAATTTTCATAAGTCATAATCATCACTACATAGTATAAAACAAAGTCGCTTCCCGATGTCTGTCCCTATGTATGCTTAGATCTTTAAAACTACGCAACGGATTTTAATGCGGTTTTCTTAAATAGATAGAGTGATTCAAGAGGAAGGTTTATAGGCACAATTTAATCTAATTAAGTTTTGATATAGTTGAGAAAACTCAATGTTTTCGTACCAAGTCGTCAAAAAGTCAATTTTCGGGCGCTTACATAGCTTACGCTGGCTAAACCTTAAGAGATGTATCAAAATAATGTACTGAAGAATTGTAGGTCTTCAAAAAATCTAGAGAAAAGTCCGCGATGGCATATGTCTAACTCCTAAGGTTAACACACAGTAACCATTTTTAACTTTAAAAATTTATTAAAAAATCTTAGGTTATTTGCGAAGCTATATTCTCCGATTCCGATTTATCCTTATCCAAATAAATAAGTTAGTTATCTTGGGTATTTAATGCAGATAAAAATGGTCCTTTACACTATATTAATTAAATAAATACTTTAGAAGATATGATAGATTCAAAATTACGCGCAACCCAAATCTAAATTATCGAAACGGTTGGCCGGGCGCCCGGGCGCCGCTGCAGCGCTGGCTGCCGTGCCGCGCTTCGCCCTAAAGTAAGAAATTTTTTGAAGCGATCAGACCTGCACCGGAGCCCTCCTGTTGCTTTATTCATATTATTAAATTCGGGAAATCGGTAGGTAGTTAGATTGAGTTTAGGTCTTGATTAAAAGTTATTTTTATGTTGTTTTTCCTTTTAAGGGTTCCGTACCCGAAGGGTAAAAACGGGACCCTAGGCTATTACTAAGAATCCACTGTCCGTCTGTCTGTCTATCCGTCTGCCTGTCTGTCACCAGGCCGTGAACCGTGTTAGTTAGACAGTTGAAATTTTCACAGATGATGTATTTCTGCTGCCGCTATAACAACAAATACTAAAAACAGAATAAAATAGATATTTAAGGGGGGCTCTCATACAACAAACGTGATTTTTTTGGCATTTCTTGCTCGATATTAATAACGGCAACAGGTAGACGCTTGAAATATTCTCAAAATATTAAGTAGTATATTCACTTTAAAAAATAAATAATAAAATAAAATAAAAACAAAATAATATTTAAGGGGGGCCGTACAACAACAAACAAGATACGATATACGTTGAGATTGCGAACCTGGTGGAGGCCAGGGATGCTTGGTGTGAGTCGTGTCCCGGAGTGGATATGCCAGTCAAGAGGCATATCCAAAGAGCATGGGATACTCCTCGCCTCATATCAATTCATACATCTCTCATACAAAATAGTCCGGACGATTCAGATCGCGCCCGTCTTCTCGCTGTCTCTGCAGGCGAATCAGGTCACTGGCTCCACGCTCTTCCTTCCCGCAATATAGGCACAGTCTTGGACCCAAGCTGCTTGCGCATAGCAATAAGTTTGCGGGTTGGAGCTAGAATCTGTGAACCTCATACTTGCACGTGCGGGAAGGAAGTGAGTGAGCTGGGACGACATGGCCTTTCATGCTTTAGAAGTGCCGGCCGTTTGTACCGGCATGGCACAATTAATGATCTGATCCGTCGTTCGCTTGCCACTGCCTCTGTACCAGGTGTCCTGGAACCAGCAGGTTTACATAGAGACGATGGCAAGCGACCAGACGGAGCTACATTGGTGCCGTGGAAACTGGGTAGGGCACTGGTGTGGGACGCGACGTGTGTTGACACATTCGCCCTGTCCCACGTCCAGTCAACCCGTAATCGGGCCGGTGCAGCAGCTGATCAGGCCCAAACCAACAAGCGCCGCAAATATTCATCATTATTAAATAATTATGAATTTGTGGCGCTTGCAGTGGAGACCATGGGACCTTGGTCAGCTGATATGAAAAGCTTTATTAAGGCCCTGTCATCCCGGCTCATAGACACCTCCGGAGATCCTAGAGCTGGTGCTTACCTCTCCCAAAGGATTGGGCTAGCTATCCAGAGAGGTAACGCAGCCAGTGTCATAGGGACCATGCCGCGAGCGGACCTGCTAGAGGGGGTGTTCTTTTTATAGTGGTGATTATTATTTACGTCTTTAATATTTGAGTAGCTTAGTTTTTATTTTAATTTAAATAAGTTTAGTTTTAACTTTTAATTGTATTATATTATATTAAATAACAACAAACATATTTTTTTATAGATAATGGTACGGACTTCGTGCGCAAGTCCGAGTCGCACTTGGCCGGTTTTTTATAGTGTGTATGTAGGTAAATAAATTTATAGGTAAATGAATTAATATAGGTACCTATAGGTAAATCAATTATTATTTGTAAATTTTACTCTTATGCTTTTGGCATAGCCTGGCTGGCGTAAGTTTTTTTCCCAAAGTGTTTTTTTTTTAATATTAGGTTATCAACAAGAGGTAGTGTTTTTTATTTAATTTTGTGGATTTAAGGCATAAATCTCCATTTTTCTTATTTTAATATCGTGTTGTAAAGGTGCAAGTAACATCTTTAAAAAGTTGATAATAAAGTGCAGAATACTGACTGGATGTGTGGCTAGACAAGTCGTTTTGTTTCCCCGGATTCCATTAATACCAACGGATCTACCTTTCCAGTTTAAACGCCTGCAATTTCCTGTAAACTTATCGTTTTCAACGACAATTAACAAGTCACAAGGTCAAACATTCAAAGTTGCGGCCTTAGACCTGGGTAGTGATTCTCTCAAAAGCAAAGGTGAGCGAATGCAGGAGTGAATGTCCAAGCGACGAGTTAAGGTAGTCCCGTCAGAGCGAGCAAAACACATTTTAGCGCGTGCATTCTCAATTAGGCAGCCTTATACGTTCAAGAAGCCATGCTGCCAAATTGAATTGAATCTTCGAAAATCCACCTCTCTAAAAATTCTTTCACCATTTAAAAAGTATATATTCCAGATGAACTTGGGATATTTTAACTCATATTAACCGAAGCGAAGCGAGGGCGGGTCGCTAGTTAATTATATTTTCTAAATTTGTTTAACTGTCCTGGATTGTTATAAATTATAAAAACAAACCTTACCTAACCCACAGGTTCTGAATATCTGTAAAACCTCTTGAAAATTTGATGAGATCAATTTTTTTATTATAACTTTTGAATTTTCGGACAAGTGAAACAAAACTTCGGACTTGCTAGGATACCTTCATCATTTAAAAAAACATTAAACAACACGATCTTGATTTTTTACTATTTCGAGCATAATTGAAGATGTTTTTGTTATTAAGGAATACTATAGCCAATAAATTTTTCGAGGTCATTATAAAATACTGATATTTATATTATTGTATCTTCACAGAAATAAATCGTAACTTTCCTGGCCAATAACTTTATCTTCAAGTTCGGAGGTCGCGAGTAATCTACTTATCTTTAATACTCGTACGCAGGCTAGTTTCTCAGTATAACCTTATTTATGCATTACTTGTTGCGTTGTGGTTGAGATCGTACCTGTTGGTTTGTGCATCACTCTTAAGATGGGTTGTTTGCCGGTCACTTCGAAGTGTTGCTTCTTTATCCCGCTCAGGCCGGGGCTGCTCGCATGGGCGTATATCAAACTGGTAAATTTGCCACTTTATTATTTACCCAATCAGTCTACAATATAAACATTTTTTTATGAATAGGAAGAATATTAAAAAAAATATAACTAAAACTAAATACTAAAATAAATTAACTTATTCTAAGTAACTATAATATGTACAAATGTCCCCTAGGCCACTGCCACTGGAAATGGTGCCCATAATGCTGGTTGCATTTCCTCGTTGGATAGCTATTGCCAGCCGTTGGCCGAGGAAAGAGCCAGCCCTATGGTCACCTGAGGAACGGATCATTTTAACTTTTAAATTTTGGAGAAGCTTCCGTGCCGTGTTTCTACTGCAAAAGCCGCAAATATGCAATTATCAGCTATATTTGCATATTTGCGTCGTTTTGCTGATTTTGCCGCGGTAGCCGCCGCACCTGCCTTCAGAACCGTCGCACCGAGGTGGGACGGTGCCAGGTGGCATCCCGTACTAAAGGCCGTGCTATTTCCCACGGCACGAGAGTCATTCCATTGGGTCTCTTGCCATCGTCACGTGCCAGCCCATTAGGTTCTAATGTAGCAGGCACGTTGACGCTGACAAGGGCCCGCCGGATGATGTCGTTAGGGCAGGCGTGGCGGGACAGGCGACCAGCGCTTTTTATGCAAGTTAAACCGTGGTGACCCTGTCGGTCAACTTGAGAAAATATGTATATGTTTTTAGAGTTGTAAGTTATTCTGTAGCTCTGCCTATCTCACTCTGGGAACGAAGGCGTGAGTTTATGTATTGTCATTGTATTTTGAAATCAAAGAGCAGATTCGCAAATTTGCCATGGATGTGACAGTATAAATGTATATATCGCTGGAAAATGATAAAAAGTGGGATGTGATCAAATCCCTAAGGGATATGATAAATTCACAACAGGGGCACGTTTTATAAAGCTACAAGTTACAATTATACAGGTCTAAACTGGCAACACTTCTCAAATGGCTCGTCGTCATTGGTCGAGGTTGAGTCAAATGGAAACTTGTACCTAACCTGTAAATTGTAATTTATAGCTTTATAAAACTGGCCCCAGATGTTAAAATTGTTAAATTTTGACGACGCAAGTTAGCCTTGTTGGTAGTGACCCTGCTTACGAAGCTAGCGGTCCCGGGTTCGATGCCGGTCGGTCAAATATTTGTGTGATGAGCCTGAGTCTTGGTTGTTTTCGATGTATTTAAGTATGTTTTTCTCTATATACTAAGTAAGTAAGTTGGTACTGGACAAGTATCCATAGTACAAGCCTAGAGCTTTATTTGGGACCATTGTGTGAGATTGCGTCCCGATTTTTATTATTTATAAATGACAACTCCATAATTATGTTCAGTTCCCGAGAACAATAAAGTGCTTAGATTAAATGCTTAAACTGGTTTAGTGAAATGACGACATTTACTGACAATGTCAACTCGTTTTGTCATTTCCATTGAAGAGCATTGCATTGGATTCGGGAAAACGGGATTCGATCTAATCACTAAACTCATCTAGCTCAATTTGACCAAAACACTAAACTTGTCGGCAGGATTTGACCAAATCACTAAACCAGTTGAGCGAAATCTAAATCACTTAATTATTGTTAGGGAAATGACCATAATTATACAAAGTTGTCATTTTATCATTTGAAGTGAATTTATTCCGTAGGGATTTGAACAAATCCTTTGTCATTTCCCTGCGACAGCGGGTTCTTGACAAACTGCATTGCACTGCGCGGGTTTTACTACCGGCAACGTGCTGAGCTGGGACCATTTTCATGACATCTGGCATTAGGTCAGCTATATGTTTTTAGTCTTTTCTCGTACTTATTTCGTCCTTTTGTTAGACGTCTGTTTTTTCATTTATTTCTTTTCTTTTTCTTTCTTTCATTCTACGATAGCTAATGATTTTAGATATCTGTAAAATTTCATGGGACTGACTACGTATTCTTGGTGGTCGTTAACTTTAGCAGAATGCATCTTGTCTAAACAGTTTTATTCAAATGGTATTTCGCGAAAAGTTGTTTTTCTACAGCTGCTTTGTTCTTATCAGACAGTTACTGGATAAATTTAAAGTATTTGCTTGCCGAATTAAATTTACATTTTTATCTGCACAAAATATACTGTATTTTTTTAAACGAATTTTATTATGAAAATGACAAGTACACATACGATACGATAACATGTCAAAAGTAAAATCATTTTACCAACTACAAATAGAGCCCTTGTATTATTTGTAAACTCGACTAAACTTTTTACCTTATTGCATTGTAATAAGGACCAAGTGGACATCTCTTTGTAGTAGACTGTACGAGTTTTAATATTTTTTATATATTTTGTTTCTGTTGTAGTGTGCTGCCGTGGCTTTGCTGGTGTACAATGTGTACATAGCGGATATTTACTGGAGTTTTGCTGTAACTGATCGATTATTATTTTACTCTGCGTTAGTTTGTCTGAGCGTCGTTTCTGTGGTATTTTCCGAAGTATTCGTCATCGGACTGCATACAGTAAGTGGTCAATATATAAAAAAGATTGAAAATGTAAATAAACATAACAAAAACATATTTTTAGTAGGGGAGCCCACGACACTAAACCTACTTTAAAAAGACTACCAGTGAGCTTAGCATGCGAGGCGAGGAGAATACGTCAAACCTCGTCAAACGCGATTTAGTGTCAAATATCTCTATTCCATATTCTAACGTAAGGGTAAACATTTATGGTTTTAAATAAAAGTGTATTTTGTGTAAATTGAGTTCTTTTATTACTAAGCATCTTAAAGTGTGACGTAATGTCGTATTTTCTTATTTTCATATGAATGACGTAAAATATGATAGTAAATCTCGCGTAGCATACTAAGCCCCCAGATGATAAATATATATTGTATATAATTAGTCACGTAATTAATGGGGGAACACGAAATGGCAATGCTGCAATGCAAAAAACCAGGTAAAGCTATTGTTTTTTAATATAAGTCCGATGTCTAGTATGATAAGACTCCCACGTTTCGTTTGTTCCTCGGAATAGGAGAGGGGCAGGACTATACAAGGCAATGCTGCAAGCCCCCCAGATTGGCCTAATCAGTGGCAGCAGCATGATAAGCGACGCCCCGTACTTGGGTATCTAGAATGATCGATCTCCTCAAAACAACAAAGCTCATCTGAAAGATCATCAATTTCTGTGTAAGAAAAACCACTACTGCATTTTCCAAACAGTGGAGAAAGTGGTTGCTGCAGCGATTGAAGGTTGCCCTCCGCGCAGTCAGGTTTTTTGCATTGCAGCATCGCCATTTCGTGTTCCCCTATTAATGACTTGACTAATTATATATACATCATCTGGTAGCCTAATCGACCAAAATTTAGTGTTGTAGGCTCTTAGACTACTCTTAGCCTAGTTGGTAGTGACTCTGCCTACGAAGCTAGCGGTCCCGGGTTCAAATCCCGGCAAAGGCAGATCATTGTGTGATATTTGTTCCTGAGTCTTGGATGTTTTGTATGTATTTACATACATACATACATTAAATCACGCCTGTTTCCCAGAGGGGTAGGCAGAGACCACTTCTTTTCACCTGCTACGATCTTGACAAATCTCTTTCTTTGTATGTATTTAAGTGTGTATTTCTCTATCTAAGTATGTTTATCGCTGTCTAGTACCCATAGTACAATCCTAGATTGATCTCATCCCAAACTAAGCTTTGGGATGAGATCAATTTGTGTGAGGTAGTCCCCTGATATTTATATTTATGTAAAACAATCCCTTTCCATTACAGGAAAACTACAAAATGATCCTTATATTCTACTGGTTCAGTATGTTAGAGTTGCTGACCGAGATTGGACTGTTGGCTTGGCAGATATACGAAATAACGGGATATCCAGCTTGGGAACGGCTTTCCTTTTGGAGGATTCCAATGTTGATGATACATTTCATCGGCCGTGTAGTGATCGGCATATGTAAGTATAAATTTCTAAAGGTGGCGGTTCGCGCCGCGACAGAGAGAAGCGACCTAGACATGAGACCGAGACCGGAGACACGAGACACTACTGGTCTGGGGCAGCGACCGTCTCGCTGTCTCCTGTCTCTGTCTCGCTCGCGAACTGTCGCTTATACATTGCCTAACGTCAAGTGACGGTCGCGGTCTCCGGTCGCGGTCTCCTGTCTCGGTCTCCTGTCTCTGTGGCGGCGCGAACCGCCACCTTAACTGTTTCGTTTGCCGAAGGGTAATGTCAAATTAAAACCCAGCTTCGATTAAAACAAGTCAGGCATCGAGACGAAACTCTGTGGTTTAACGGTGCTGTTTTTGTTAATGTAAATTTAATTGTGTTTAAGACAAATAAATTTAAAAAATAAGTCTTGTCTAATGAAATGAAATTTATTTATTATTTATTTATTTATTCAAATTCCTATAATTAACACTTACAGACTAGCTAAACGTGTTAACAGGACAAATATTTACAGTAGTGGTAGTACCTATACAGTAAACTTAGTTTAAACATTAAGTATTGTGCTTGGAGTTGCTGTAGACTCTAGGTAGCGGCCGGCTGCTGTTAGGAAACCAGGTATGGTACTATGAAAGACATCCAATGTGCTATCACTGCTCAGAATCTTATTAAGGAGAGTCAACGCGCGATGCAAAGGGGAGTGGGTTAACGCTCGAGTGCGCGATGTAGGGAGAGCAAACAATAGGCGGCGCTGCGAGCGAAGCTGAATTTTACGGACAGGCTCTACTCGCAGAGGAATCAGGGCTAGGAGATAAGGATTGTGCGTGCAGCCTCGCAGTAACTGGATAAAATATTTTACTAGATACATATTTTTCCTGAACTCTAGGGTATTATAGTTTACCATTCCGAGCAGAAAGGAGGTGGGGTACAAGTAAGGATAGTACCCATAGACTTTCCGATAGAGCAAACGGATAAAAGACTTTTGTACTCTCTCCACAGTGAGAGTGTAATGTTTCTCGTGCGGGTTCCATATAATGGCATTAGTTTCTAGTCTACTCCTAACGTAAGCATTGTATAGAACACTAAGGGCTGCCCGAAGATCAAATAATTGAGATTGCCTGATAACAAAGCCTAAACATTTCCTTGCACCATTGCAGATATTCAGTACATGGTCATTAAAAGTGAGATGAGAGTCAAATTTAGTTCCTAGATCGCTAATGGATGAGACTCGCTGGAGAGATTTATTGCTCAATGTATATTTACCGAGTATGGGACTGCGAGCACGCGAATATGACATCAAAGAGCACTTATCTTCGTTAAGGGTCAGGCCATTCCCATAACTCCAGTCACACACACCGTCTATATCATCTTGCAGTCTTGTACAGTCAAGATTGTTACTAACTGGCAGGGCCAATTTCAGATCATCGGCAAACATAAGGCAAGAGGCGTTCTTTATCGAGGATGGAAGGTCATTGACCAGAATAAGAAATAGAAGAGGGCCAAGGCTACTGCCCTGTCCTATCCCGGATGTTACTGGGTATAATTTAGACTGGGCTTGTCCATATTGGACGAACTGCTGCCTACCAGAGAAGTAGTTAGCCAGAAACTGCAATGAACCAGCAGAAAACCCCGCCAAGGCCATTTTGCCCAGCAAAATATCATTATTTACTCGGTCGAATGCCTTTCTGAAGTCGAGGTATGCCACATCGACTTGCCTGCCTTTATCCATGTTGTTCGCAATCAATGTAGTAACATTAAGTAGGTTAGACGATGTCGATCGTTTAGGTAAGAACCCGTGCTGTTCGTCACAGAACCAACCATTGAGTTGGTTATAAAAGTGAGAATAAATAACGGATTCAAAAAGCTTTCCAAATACTGAAAGGACTGCAATAGGTCTATGGTTCTGTATATCAGATTTAGGACCGGATTTATGTAATGGAATTACTTTTGTAGTTTTCCATTGCGTTGGATATATCTTATTACGCAGTGACAAGTTAAATATATATTGCAACGGCCGTACAAAAACTTCTCGACAGTCTTTAACGATGAATTGCGGAATATTATCCGGACCCTGCGTTTTTTTTGAGGAAAGTCGGCCTATTGCTCTCCGTACATCGTCTTCGCTGACATGGTCGATTGAAATGAGACTTAAATTTGCATGAGAGCCCGTGTCGTTGGCGGAAGCGTACGCGGCGGCCGCGTCCAACTTCGGAGGCACCAACAGGAAAACACTCCTAAAAAAGTCCGCAAAGGAGTCCGCTACCTCTTTAGGTGACATATTTCCGAAATTTGATGGTTGATTAGATTTCCTATTACGTTTGACAAAAGACCAAAATTGGGAGGGGTCATGAATAATATTTGATTGTAGAGTTGCGGTAAATGAATATAAACAGTCTTTAGACTTTACTAGTACTAATTTCCTATAGTAAGAGAACATTGCATAATAAAGCTGATAACCTGATTCTTTGTACAATTTATGGTATTCATTTTTTAGTTTGTTATAGTATATGACCTCAGGTGAGAACCAACTCGGATACGTTTTATGTGTTTTTATAGTGCCTTTTGGTGGAACAGATTGAGAAAGGAAATCATCAATAATACTATAAAATCTGCTGACACACTCGTCAACCACATCGCATGTATACAACGTTGACCATATTGCATTTGACAACAAATGGTACAGAAGTAAAAAATTGGCTTTACGATAGTTTCTTGTCACCGGCGCATCTGTATTGTTAGAAACATTGTTTTGAGGAGGTGCAAACAGAGTTCTACATGAAAATATGATATCAAGAGGCAGATGATGGCTTTCAGATGACACTAGGCCGGCAACGGCTTCCGATACCGACACTTTTAATACATCCTGGTTAACTAAGACCAAGTCAAGCACGCGACCCAAGTCATTGAAAACTTTATTATGTTGACTTATATTACATTGTGATAGTAACAGATCAAAGTGATGACGTACATTAGCTGTAGTCGAATACATATTAAAGTCTCCTACTATGATTATGGGCAAATCGTGAGAGCATGTAAGATATTCGATACAATTGATTATAGAATGGTATTTAGTTTGATCAACATTCGGCGCTAAGTACACTACACAGAGAACGAAACCTAAATGACCTTTAGTTACTTGCGCACACACAATTTCGTCATCGGGTTTGGCTTCACACTGAATAGCATGTAGCTGGTACGGCTCGCGCGCCGCCAACAGCACGCCACCGCCGCCGCGCCCACAACGGTCCGCCCGCAGCACTTGGAAGTTGGTTGGGAATAATTCAGAATCATTGACTGTGTCATCAAGCCGCGTCTCTGTTAGTGCAATTATGTCACTGTGAAATGTGAGGAGAGCGGTTTTTGAGGTGGCCAATTTCCCCTTCAAGCCCCTCACATTTTGGTAGAATAGATTAACTTTGCGTTGCATGGATGGTTTCGGTGCGAAAAAATGTTCTTCTGTTGTTGTTATTGTTGCGTTTATATGCAAACCATTCCTGCAGAGCAGTGTTTTTTGGCCAGTTGTCTGGAGACAAGAAGTAATCGAAATGCACGTGCGGAACCGATATGATAAAGCACGTATGACGAGTATGACATGGCTCTGGTTTTTTAACAATATAACCTTCGTGAGGTTGCTTTCTATTGAGGAAAGATGTCACATTCTCTACAGTCGTATCCGGGTGAAAAAAATTGAGCATAAATATAGTTTTAAGTATTATGTATGGGTTTTTGGTCCATACAGGGTGTCCCAAAAGTACCACGCCACAGTGACACCGGAGGTAGGTCAGCTCAAGAGGAACCTAACCAGCGTAACATGACCTCAGTAAAATATGACTTTATTTTTTTCAAATTGCTAGACCAATTGCAAATTAAAATTAAATTGGTCTAGCAATTTGAAAAAAATAAAGTCATATTTTACTGAGGTCATGTTAGGCTGGTTAGGTTCCTCTTGAGCTGACCTACCTCCGGTGTCACTGTGGCGTGGTACTTTTGGGACACCCTGTATATAATTTGGCATTGCTTTTTCATACGATTCAAAGAGCGATTTATTGCTATATTTTTATTTGGTGATAACAACTACATTAAAATAATTGGTTTCCGAAGTGGCTATTAGCTAGTATTTGTAGAAGCGCAGTGCAATAATTCGAAAATTAGGGCCGTCATCACCGTTCATAATTGACAGTCATAGGTTTTTTTTCAAAAAGCTTACTTATCAATGTTTTTGATGTTTTTGATTTTTATTGACTGAGGAAAAAAAATTAATATTATCATCAGTGGTTCCGCTTTGGACTAGTGGTCGGAAATATGTCATTTTATTTATAAGCGCTTTTTTTAATTCGAGTACTAGCTTTGACGTAGAAAAGACTATTTAATTTTGAATCGGACACGGAGAAGGAGTTTTATATTACGTATGATTCCTAATCCAAACTCCTCACTTTTGTCTCTGAGGTTAAAAATACTGCTCATCATTATTAACGCTCATGTCTCCGATTATGTTTATTACGGTAAAGGTTATCGCTGCCAGTCAGTAACAAAACATTATGTTTTCTGTGGCCTTTTTAATCTCCATTTGACACCTACAATCTCGTACTTATTAAGTTAAATATAAATCGATCGATAGCAAACTTAGTGTCATTCTTTGTTCTCAGTGTTGCCGATGTACTTCATAATAGTGATCAGAAGTGAGTTGTTGGCAATAAAGGGCGATGGAGGGCAACCCCCAACGACCGCGGACGACGAAACAGGTGTCGTCCTGGACGCGCCAGTAGCGAGGGAGCAGGACCAAAGATATCATTTCGTATATTCCAGCCCGGAATTTGAACGCAAAGTCAATACAAGCCCGCTTTTCCCAGTAGAGGAGCTCAGAATGGAAAGACTGAGACAAGAATTTGAACAATAACTGTATGAGTTCTACGACGTTGATTATACAATATTGCGAGTTTGCGAAAAATATTTCGCTACAATCTAAATTGACCGAATCACCTAAATACCAGAAATGTTAAACAGCAGTTGGAAAATAAGAATATTTGCTTGCATTACACACGGACACATCTTAAACTTACAAGTGGATTAAATAATATTTATAAATAAATGATTTCAAAGATTCGGCAAACTTTTTATTGTAACCCTAAGTTTAAGTAAGTTTTTACAATATGTACATGTATTTATGAAAACAGATCACCAACTAACTAGGCATAATCTTACATAAATTGACCTAATCTATTCAAATTCGAGGGTTGAACTATGTGTACTAGACGAAGATAAACGTACTTCAATATAAAACAGATAGAAATCACCCTGACACTAGAACAAATAATGGAACAATGGAACATGTAATTGGGATTGTTCATATTTTTACAATTACTCTAATACGAAAACCATTTCGAGGAATAGGGTTTTAAAGCTTGCTTTTTTAAATCTTGTTATAGACACTACATTTTATCAACAACTCAGTTTCGATGGGCCTCTATTCTACTGAGTATAAACCATACCTAGGTACCTATTGCGTTTGACGTGTTATAGTATTGTCAACGTTTTTATTTACTTGACAGTAGGTTATAGTATGTTGATTTGTTCCCGATTCGTCATATTCCCACTTGGTCATATTCCTAACTGTTCAATTTCCCAACTGGTCATATTCCCGATTCGTTATATTCCTAATTTGTCATTGTATAGTCAAATGAAATAGCGAACACGTGCTTACGGGATTAAATAAGTATTAGGAAAGACTCTACTAAGTATTACTTTAAAGTTCTACTTTGTATTACGGTTTAATAAACAATAATTTACTTATGACGAATCAGGAACATGACCAGTTGGGAAATTGACGAGTTAGGAATATGACCAATTGGGAATTTGACAAATCGGGAACCAATCGATAGCGGCTGTGTTAAAAACAATACTATAACACGTCAAAAGCAATATGGTTTTACCACGTTGAATAGAAGCAATTATGTTATCTTATAATTAAGTTCAAAAGATCACGCGCATTGTATGATGTAACGATGTTTTGAATTAAGACAACTTTATCTTCGGATTCATTTGGTACTGGTGTGTCGACGTGACTGTACCAATTGTATAATTTTTCATAATTAAATAATTGAACACCCTTAAAAATGGGTTGCCTGCCAGTGACTTCGAAGTGTTGCTTTTTTTTCCCTCTGAGGCCAGGGTTGCTTACGTGGGCGTACATCAGATTGGTAAGTTTATCATTTATCATTTTTTTTGTAAAATCAAACGTACACACTTGCAAAGAAAACGGGCACTTTTGATTGTTTCAAGTAGTTAATGCTTTTATGGGGCCAAATTAAAAAAGAACTGAATTCTAGCCTTCTTTAGATTCCACCTATTCACTCAAAATTCTTAAAATGGAAAATACAAAAAGTATCAGATGTAAGTGGTCAATGTTAGTACTAGATTTTAAAATTACCTTTTTAAGGGGTTAAAATTATACTGTACGGAAATTAGATTTTACGCTACAACATGACAAAAAGTATCACTTACGACGAAAATCAATAACTATTTAAAACTTTTTATATCACCCAATCTCATTTTCTTACACCTAAAACACACACACACACACATCAAACACACACACATTCTCACATTTAAACTACTTGAAATAATTGTAAGGGGGTTGGTTTATTACGGGGACGGTTTGTAACGCATTAATCTTGGAATTAGAAATGTTAATGGGCATCAAAGCCATTTTTACCATCATTTGGCCTATGTGCGTCATACTATAAACAACGGGGTCAGTTCTGTGTCATTCGTTTTCATATTTGTATGTACCAATCTATACGTGACTAAACTATTTACAAAGATATTTTTTTCGAAAACGTTTCGTCACTTGTTTTTTACTTCAACAGTATCAACAGTGCAATATTTAGCTCTTAAAAAAGCCTTTGGGTTTGTACTTCTCTTTCTTGCTCTTGTACGCTCTTATGCGAGTCTAACTGCCGCACTCAGAGACGTCAATTAAATTTAATGCTTGTTTAGTGACGTGTTGTCTTATACTATTGCTGTAGCAAAGAAAGTGACAGCAGCAACTTTAAGCATTAAATTAAATTGACGTCTCTGAGTGCGGCAGTAACCGATTTTTCTTGGCCCGAACATCTTTTAAGACCTCATGCACTGTACATACATAAATATGCCCATGCTGCCTAAATCAGAGCTCTTATGTCTCCTCCCGTTGTACCCTAAGCCGCAAATTACAGAAAAGCGACGTAAACCGAGGATACGGTGCAGGCGCGACTTTTTAAAGATAAAGATAAAGAGACATTTATAAACAACAATAGAAAATTACATTACATAGATACGAATCAGTGCAAGACAGAGAGAAATTATTGCGAAACGGTCCCAATTCAGCATTCGCTAGCCGTAAAGCCAGCGCTGGTCTTCCGTTGGGATCGCTTGGTGAAGAGACGGAAAGTGACACTTAACACAAAACGACGTAAAAAGAAAAACAACATCGATGAAATAAGAATCATTTCGAGATAATCTCGAACGACCATAAAATTTGAAACCAGTTATAGCTGGCAACAGCAAGGAAACAAACTATTAGTCTTTTTGTATTAGCGGACGGCGCCGCTTGACAACTTGCTTATACAAAAAGTAACTCCTGCACCGTATCCGCGCCTTACGTCGCTTCAGTGTACCCAAATCGCCTGAATTCGCGCCTTAAGGTGCCATTTAACGGCCGACTGCAGACGGCAATGGCAAGCGTCCGATGTAAGCTGCTGCCATGTGCCGTTGCCATCTGTGGTCGTGATTCCGCACCCGACCACAAGCAGCAGAAGCCAGCAGCAGGCGTCGAACGTCGGCGTCACTAGGTCTGGGGGCTTACCATGCTGCTTAACTGCTTTAGTATGTCATGGTAACCCCCCTGGTTGGGCGTCAGCGACGGCCGTTGCCGTCTACCGTCGGCTACGAAAAGTATTTCTTAGAAATACATAGGAATCAGTAGTGACGCCTGCCGTTGCCGTCTGCGGTCAGCGTCACTACTGGGTCTGCTGCGGTCGGGCGTCAGCTACGTTCATGGTTGTAGTCGAGCGGCTGGCGTCATGACGCTAGGCTGAGAAAGGTGCTTCATTAAAAGTCAAATATTTTTATTACAGATCTTTGTAACTGTGACGGTAGGGTTTCTACTCTATACCACACTGGGTTTGATTCCTTGGCATGATAGAATTGATGGACCCCAGAATGAATACGAAAGAGGCCAAGTGTATGGTTTAAAAATGCAGATGCTGGTGTACCTCGGCGTATGCCTGGTAGATTTGATATTTTCCATCACCTTCGTCGTTTCGTTGCATCTCGTAAGTAGAAAATTTTACTATAAATGTATACCTAGAAGTATATTGTATAATAATAAGTTGTGTACTTGCTTTTTCTTTGAAACTTTCGCGATGTTCACGCATACCGGTAGAACACCTCGAAATCTGACCTCATACAAACAAACGTATTAAGAATTATTATTATTATTATTCGTGAAAATAGGTACATCTTCCATTAACAAGTCTGCAAAGAAAAAGCAAGGCACTGAGTGAAAAATCAAGTTGGGCTAGCATGTGTATGTGCAGCCAAAATAGGTTTAAATGTTTATACAAAATGTTTATAGGGATAAAAAATATCCATACATCACTTTGATATTTTCGAATGTATCGTAACACAATACAAACGTTGCAAAATATTAATATACTAGGGGTATTTTTGTCCCTGGATGTTTTTGATGTGTGTATAAATTGTATTAATGTAATTAATTACGGGTCCTTAGCCAGGTTGTGGACCTGCGTTCCGTGAGGCAATTCTCAATAATTACAAACATAATGAACGCTAGGCAAAATCATTTTTTAAAAAGCATCATTCTTAACGTTTCTGAATTATCAAGGGATATTTATCGTACGTTCTAATTATGTATAAAAAAATCCAAAATTAGTGTTTCTTACGGCCTGGGGCTCTATTCTACTCGATAAAACCATATCGTCGGTGATACTGCTAAACCACGTAACTAACAAATTTATGACAGAGTAAAATAAACCTTACTGTGTTATTAAAAATATGCATTTTGCTCCTTATTAATAATGCTACTTACGCGGTTTTGCAGTTTCACCGACGATATTGCGTTTGACATGGTATCGTATTATCAACATTACAAATAGCTCTTTTTTACTTGTTAGTAATTAATGGCAGCTGAGTTAGAAACAATGCGTTATTGGGTCAAAAGTAATATGGTTTTAAATACCGAGTAGAAAGGCGGTCGATCGGTGCTCCGGTCATTCTGCCCAACTTTTAAGGTACCTACTCGTCTTCTTTTGCGAATTTTCCTGGTGACTTATGATTAACAATAATGTATGAATGCTACATTCAGACCACCAAATTTACAGACCACAAATATTTTTTAATCATCGAAAATACCTGGTAACTCGGTGGAAAATACACATTTTCCATACAATCAACTATATTATTATTTAAACTGTACTATTTTAAATCAAATCGTTTCAAGTGTTTGCCTATTTATCTGATTTAATAAGCGTGTAAGCGACGTCGTTACCAAATAATATAGTTTCGCTAAAAACGTATAATTTGTGAAACATGTTGAAAATTAGGGAGTACCTTAAAAGTTGATTCACCCATAGAAATCGCCTATGGTGCGGCGCCATGGGGTATGCCGTACATTCCATTGCCACACCGTAGCTGCCCAAAGGCATGGCCAGGCCAATAAACTTTTTTTGGTTTTGCAGAAAAATTACAAATTGGTGCTGGTATACTATGTGTACGCTATAATCGAGGTGGTCGGGATGTTTTCCTTCGTGGTGCTTCAAAACTTCGTTCTTGCGCATACCTACCACCAAATTGCGATCCCTTCCTATCCAGAAAAACTCTGGCATGTCAACTACATTTCTCTTGTTGTTGTTAATATATGTAAGTATTTTAATCTAAAGCGTATAATAACTAATCTAGAGATTACTTGTTGTTATAAACATTGTTATAATATAACAGGAATTGAAGGTTATCTCTTTGTCCGCTAATAACTAGCAAATAGCAACATACTTCGTTATCGTACCTTTAATTAGCAATATTTTAAGTATCTTTTATTTTATATAGGGGACACCGTTCATGTATATGAAGGCAAGCATAATAATGTTATTATGTTGTTGTCTTATTCCGTCATATTTACGATTATATGACTACTTAGTTCAAGATATACTTTTTAATCTAATTGTAAGAGAGAGTAATAATTCTGTGTTTTGATAGCTTTTCCTGCTCAACTAAGCATGTTATTTTATTTTGTCTACCTAGTTTATTTACATAGTTTTGTATAAGAAATATGTGTTAAGTATTATCATTGTCATCAGTAATAATACGTAGGTTAAAAAAAGCGACTGTTAAGTTTCTAATGGCGATGCTTCTCAGCAGCGGTTTCCTCTTGGGAAGCGCTGGTAGATTTTTGACGAGTAAAAGTACCCGTTTTATGCAGTACTTACCGAATACAAATCTTTTTAAAATCTATTTAGAACTAGTATACTTATATTATAATTCTTCAGTACGTGTGTCACTGAACTCCTATACGGCTGGACCGATTTAGATGTTGTTTTTGTATGGGACCCTGAATGGTTTAGATGCACAATTGGATTCGGAGCAATCGGATTCAAGTTGGACTTCTGTCAGGTCCGCTGGTTAATTATAATTACAATAATAGCTCAAAGGTAGTACAACGATCAAAAACCGTATACGGCATCTGTCGCTGGCGTACAAAGTTGCAAAAATAAAACCTTTCTTTATGGCAGAATTTTGCAGCCTTTTTATTCTTCTTTTATTTTTAGTGTTGCCGATCTACGTCTTGATACTTATCAGGAGCGAGTTGCTTAAAATAAAAGCTGGAAGAAACCAATCCGACAAGATCGAAGGGAACACTCATGCTGTCCTTAACATGCCTAAAGTGACTAAGCAGGACATACAATACGTTTTTGGTCAATCCAAGTCAGAACCTACGCAAAGCGCCTTCGAATACAACGAGCCAAACCCGGTTTTCCCGGTTGAAGAGTTAAGAATTGAGAGACTGAGGCAGGAGTCGGAAGGAAATAATATCTAAATATGTTTTTCATGTATGAAAACCGGACGTAATAAACAAATGGTTTCTGTCAAAGTTCATTAATAAAGTACCTATTTAAAAAGTATATCAGGAGTTTTTCTTCCTCTTAAAATAATTGAAGGTTATTTGGTATCTAATTAATAAAATACCCCTGGGTCTACGCGTTCTTTGCAAAGGGCAAAATGTTAAATAATTTGAAACTTCGCATTAATTACGACGAAGTTTAAACTGCCTTTAATAAAAATGAGGATTACTCCAAAGCATTGAATTTAAAACATTGGATGGCTCATACAAAAAGGTAGAAGTAGTATGGTTTTTTCATGACATGAAGGAGGCTATAAAAGAACCTGAACAAGAAAGCAAAACGTCTGTTAGTGAAATCCTTAATATAGGTTTTACATAAAATCAAAACATGTGTTTGCTTAAACAATTTTACAAGGTTTTAATCTACCATACATATATCATCGACCTATACATACTCATCGAATGGGCTTGCACAACGGGCAACAAACTTACACCCGTATTCATAAACAATACTTAAGGGATCCTTCAATGAGTAAACGCACTGCGTTCAATACAGCTTTGTGATTGGTCCTTTTTGACCGAACTTTTGTTTATGAGATGATTTGAACCACCCAGTGCGTTCGTTAGCACTGTGAGACCTCATAGTGACGTTTGTGAATACGGGTGTTTAAAACATGAAAAACAAAACTTTTACACAAGCAAAATCTTTTAGGTTTAAACGTGCTATCAAAGGCCAGTACCTACTTACTTGTAGCTAACTTTTAAACTTACTTCAGGAAATAGTTCCAGTAGTGCGATAGCTCCTAAAAAAGCATTTTGGTTTGTAACCCTCTCTCGTTCGCTCTCATTTGCTTTTATGCGAGTCAAACTGTCTTTATCTACCCGAATGACTTTTATGAGACCTCTTGCTCTGTATAATATTATAAAATTGTAAACTAATAAAATACACAGCCAGAATCACTCAATATGTCTCGGTGTCCCTCTTTAACCAGTCAATTATGAAGACAACGTAATTAGCGACTGCCGAGATAGTTCTAGTCGTTCAGTAATCTCATTCGGTAGCGGTTTTGGCTCGACTGGTGTGCCAGAATTCCATTTATTTGTTGGTTGGGGCCGTGAATTTGTTAATGAAAATCACAGGGAAAGAGTAAAATTACCAGGGGTATTTCGCTCATTATATACAAAACGGACACATTCCAAAATAATTTGCTCTTGCATTGAAAATCTTATACGAACAGATTATAATTTTAAAATGCAACACTGACTGATTTTGGAATGTGTCCGTTTTGTGTTCAATGAACGATTTATTATCTTAAACCGCTTTTCCTTTAACCTACCGCCAAGTAGTAGTGTTCGCATTGTTGTGTTCCGGTGTGGGGATAACCGGTGAAATGACTAGCATAGAGGTATTCCATTTTAGTCCTCAGGGTTGGCAACGCATTTGCGGTCTTAGGATTGCTGCCTTGAGATTGTAGTCTTGAGAATACAAATGTAATCTCGACTTTAATGCCTGTTTCAAGATGCGTCAAAAATGACAGTTTTATATGGCTTGACGTTTCGTTTGACGTATCTTGTGACGGGCGTCTCAGCCAAGATGAGTTTATTAATACGGGTCTACGAGTCACGGATCCCACTTACAATCAGACGTGTGCTCGTTTGCCTTCTCCATACCATAAACAGAACTACCTATTTAATAATTTGTCGTCGATTGGTCGGCCGGTTAATACTTTTTAATCTTTGCTCATACTCATAGGCACATTTTATAGGGATTTAGAAACTAAGTGCTGTCGCATCCGTACAAAATGTTTCATCTTTGTTTGTTTAAGTTTTTTTATATCCTCATAAAATAAAAGTTTCATTTTCAACAGAGATAAGTAATACATAATTTTCAAACCTGTTAAGTGTAACTAACAATAAAAATTTAATAGGTGCTCCTAAACTTTAAAGTCATTGAAGGCATGCGGATTGAAGGCGGGGTATGGGAATAACCCAAAAGTTTGTAATTTTCTGACCACCTATGTAGCTAGCCATTTTACTGCTTACCAAACTGACAGGCAGCTTGCTTAATAGCGCCTAGAGACTAGCAAATCGGCTGGCGAGTAGCGAAGTGAAACAAACGTTCTAGAATTTTCACAACCGGCCAGACTGCGCGCTTGGCGCCTTTGCTAGTCGCTTAGCGTGTATCTAAGTGGCCGGTTGTGAAAATTCTAGAACGTTTGTTTCACTTCGCGACTCGCCAGGCGACTCGCTAGTCTCTAGGCGCTAAACAAGCCGCATGTCCGTGCCCTGCTATGCCGTGAGACTAAGGGTTCTTGTTTAGTACAGAAAATTAAAAACACAAACAAAGTAATTATTGCAGTCAAGGCTTAATAATGTAAGCTTATAATAAAATACGTTAACGTGTGCTCGTGATTGTCAAATTCGCTGTATTATGCTGATGATTTCATTCACAATTACTTATTAAATTTTCTCTCATAAAATGCTGCCCAAAATTTAGTTTCATTTATAAAATTAAACAATTGTAAAAAATAGTACACAAAACAACGGTGTTTAATTACAAGACGAATTAACTGTTAGTTGTGAAATCGGTTTATAATAATATTTCATAGGATAACAATGCATTCATAAGCACTTGACTGTTTTGAAATCAGCATGACTCTGGTTGAGATCACCCTCTTAACCCTGATCCATAACTTACGAATTGACAATGCCTTCGAATTGAAAACCCCTGGCAATATCGATTCCTGAAATTCCGACCGTCCCGGGGGAATATTTCATATCAATAAATCTAATCTCGGGATTCCGTCGCTTCGTAAAAGATAAACAAATCGAGTATTGTTCAACGTTGTTTGTTGGCAAAATAAGATTCCGGGTAAACACCAATCGTAAACACTTAAGTATCTCGTGTTGAATATAGCAATCGTTGCAAAAACAAATCTATTAACATACACACTGCGGTGATCTATTGGCTTAGGGGGTCGACTCGAGATCGTAATGTACTGAGTTCGAACCCTCGCGGTCACCATGTACCAATGAGTTTTTCTAACCTCAGTACCTACATTAGCCGATACTCTTACGGTGAAGGAAAATCAAGGTGAGGAAACCTGCACATATTAACAGCTAAGTGTGTTAGAAGGTGATTGCACAAAAGATCCTAAAGGGGTCGAAGTGTATCCGAAAGGGCCCATCTGTATGATAAGACTAGAGGACGCCCACGACTTTGTACGCGTAGAATTAGTTTCCCGCTACTCCCCCCACTTCTTCCCGTTGGGGGTCGATTTCCGGAAAATCCTTTCTTAGTGCTCACTTACAACATGAAAGGAACCCCTGTACCAAATTTCAAGTTTCTAGGTACAGTAGTTTCGGCTGTGCGTTGATATATAAGTCAGTCAGTTTTGCCTTTTATATAACAAAAAATACGCACCGAATTCTCTTGCACGCGACTCCTTATTTAAGCAGTAAAACCAGCACAAAATACACAGGGAATGAATGTTAATTAACTGAAAACACTTGTTACTCTTCTTCACCCAGATATTACGAGGTTAGCTGGAACATATCCCATAAAGGGATATGTTCGCCTTTGTACACAATTTGTTTTTAAATAAGTGTTTTTTGTGAAACGATTTCTTTTTGGACAATAAACAGGTTACTTACTTACCTACTTACTTTTCCATATCTGATAGTAACCTAATAAAGTGGCCCCTTTTATATGATACAAATGAATATACGACAGAAATTAATTGCCCGTGCGGTGTTGGCACGAATATGACGAAGATAACTACACTTTGTGTTTTAATTAATTGTTCAAATGTAGTACGGAACCACAAACAATAGAAGAATACGTTTATTGTTTCTACCTAATTCCATTAAACAATTGCAATGCTCAACGAAGACAAGCCGTGCTCTAATGAGAATGAATCTAACGATATATTTTTTGGTTCAGCAAGAGTGAGTTACTTAGATGTTTTAAAACATTGGTTACCTTCACGCCTGTCTTTCAATAGGGAAGGCAGATATAATGGCACGCCAGGTGCACCGGTCTAAACATACTTACAACTTTGGCTTCCTCTACATTCCTAACCTCTTCATGGAAGTACGTCGGTTTAGGGTGCTTTTAATTTGACATTCATTACATCGCGCAAAATAGGATCACTAGGCAAATATTATTTTAAACAATTGAACATGATATTCAGGATCAATTATTTTGCATTTTGGGTACAATATAACAATCGTCTCAATTAAGTCCTAAACTAATTAAAATATTTTTAAAATCCAGCATTTTATAAATTGTTCTTTACAAAACCGTAGCGAAAAACCGAGAGAAAACGGTAAATTTATGCAGTAGACGTGTATTGACAACTCCGCAGCGATTTATCGGAAAATGTTGGAGGGTTGCAGTTACTCTGATAAGTAGTTTTCGAAACAATTTTTGTATTAATTTTAGCTAGAAAGTAGTAAGCGTCTAAGTAGTCTTTTGTTTGAATTATTAAGTTAATCAAAAAGTGATGGAACCGGCACTTTAGTAATGTATGTTTTAAGCAAGTATCCCGCAGGCAGGCAGAGAACGCCTACTCAACGCCTAAGTTCACCCACGCCCTCGTCACTCTAATGAATTAAATATACAAGTAAATTGCCAGTACTTTTTATAATTAATTAGTTCTGAGATTTATAAAAAATAACAGTGATTCATTGTCACATAAAAAAAAGAAATACACGCACGAAATGCATTAATTACTACACATTTTCAACGGGTTGAAGTTAGCGTTTCATTTTTCAAACTTTGCCATTTTTAATGAACTCGCTCGCATTCTTGCTCCTAAATATTTGTCTAAAACACCAGTAATCAAAATTTTTATAAAATTAATTGTTATTTAGGGGTTGCAGACTTTGACTACTTTTGAATAAATTTTCATGACTATGCAATTCTCTAAAGCCGCAACAGGCAGAAAAAATGGTGATGATGGTCAATATCATTAGTGTTTATGCCATCGTCAAACACTGAAATACAACATTTTTTAATCGCGGATAATTAGGAAACATAAAATTAAATCATTATTTATGAGCCTAGTAACAAGTTATAATAGTCTGTGATATCAAAATATATACCCTAAATAGAAGTTATAATCTACCGTGTTTTGAAAACGTTCCTGTTAGCGCAGAATTAGGATTCGACCATACCAAAGCTTGAAATACGCTAAAGCTGCGTATATTGAGCTGCGTCAATCTTTTCAATTCGATTCCTTCTTTAAAAACAATACTTAGTACGTTGTTGCCGAGGGTAGAAAGTACGCGATATATGGACGAGTCATATACTCGTAAAGGGCTGAAAGGTAGTTGAGGCCCTCAAATGTACGAGTCCATAAATTGCACTTTCTGCCGAGGCAGACATAGAGCTTCTTTAACTAGTGCGAGGACTTTTTTAAATTAATTACGTAATGACTATGAAATAGGACAAGAAATTATATGAAAACAGCCTGACATAATAGTGATGTTTTTTAAACCTAAACCAGAAAAAAAAAACATATACTTCCGAGCAGTGTTGAGAAGGTATATTTTATTAGACCTTACCAAAGTGGTACAGTAATAATAAAATGTCGAGGTAAAGTAAATATGAAAATAACAAAAATATAAATGCCACGCGTGTTTTGTTACTGGCGTAAAAAAATCAGAAAATAGTTTTTTTTAATTTTTGTTCTGTATTATTTGTGCCACAATATTTTTCAGCGTTGTTTTTCGATCTGATTTTACGGTTTCGAATATTTAACGAACTGCGTAAACGAATTTTAAACACATATACCTACGTATGTTTTTTAACCGCAATACTCAGAAACATTTTTAACACAATTAACTCCAATTGAGTGTGTATGAAAAATCATCACTATTCTTAGTATTCTTTTTTAGTTCTTTAAAATAACTGAATATGAGTCAATCATAATCAAAGCCTTTTTAAGTTTATTTATATCTTATCCGGGTTGCCATAATGATTTAGCTTGAACTGCCGCGGAACATGTTAATTAATCTAATATTAACTTGATTAAAATGAATACGTTCACGCAACACGCGATCCTTGAGCAACGATATTCGTAGAATGTAATCCACTCCCAGAATTGGCAAAACAATTCAATTTGGTAGGCATTGCTTCCAAAGCCTACATAATATGGCACATACAGGCAAGCGTGTTTCGACTCTTGTATGTTCGGAATAAATTTGATGCTACAAGTTCGTGGTTGTAGGTACTTATATGTTAAGCTAAGCAGATATTAACAGTAACGTAGCAGAGAATAGTGTTGACATTTTCTGGAAACTTGATGTAAGGACTAAATTTTGCGGAATTAATGGTTTTTAATTGAGATTTATGTGTTGTGAAGAATAATATTAACGATTAACACGTACGTAGATTTACATAGGTAATGCATTTGTTTTTAATTCTATTCTAGCTAAGAATTAAACGGGGTCCGTTCATTTGACCGACATATGTTTGACAAATAAGTCGTTTGGAAACTGTTTCATTTCCCAACCCGCTTATATTTCTGTAACTGCAAATATTTCAGGATTTATTTTTGTACCATTGTGTAGATCCTATAGGTTAGGTTAGGTTCGTTTCTATAAACATTCTGAAATATTTACAGTTACAGAAATATAAGCGGGTTGGGAAATGAAGCAGTTGCCAAACGACTCATTTGTCAAACATAATAATATTTCGGTGAAAACTTAGTGAACCGAATTAAACACTTCGTTATCTGAATTCGAAGAGAAGAGGCATGGGTTGTTGATCCAAAGAAAGCTAAAGGCTAAAAGTTATCTGTATAGGTTGTTTAAACCTAGAAGACCATCAAAATTAAGAACAGACATTGCCAAAGTAAAAAATTGGCAAATTCTACACCTAAGTTTTCTAAACTTGTATTTTAGGCTATTAGAGAAAGCCATGCTAAAACATATATCAATAACGAAGCGGAACTAAACAAGGATAATCCATACGAAAATAATGCATCCAGAACACTAATGGCGTAATATATCACGTTGGGTCATCCCTGTGTTCTATTTCCGTCGATACCTCTATATACAGGCTGGTCACGTACCTTGGAATATATTATTTATATCGTTAGTAAAAGGTCAGTGGGTACCCTGTAGTTATTACAAAGGTAGACACTGATCACCCAATAAACAAAGGAAATATCTAAAATGGTTGGTTACATTATTATGTTATCCATAATTTGGTCCGCGTCAAGTTTCAGAGTAAATTCTTTACTTGGAAATAGGTAATGCTAAAGAAACCGAACAAATGCAAGTTGAACCCGCGTGCAGAGGGTTCCGTGGGATTCATATAAGTTTTCATGTAATTTGTAAGTGAAGATCTATTTTCTGGACTTATTTCAAAATTTAAAATTAGGTACTTGTTTTAATTCCTAAAAGTTCATAATAGGTACCTAACCTTCGGTGATACTAACCGCGTTACCAACAAATTTATTATAGAGCAAAATGAACCGACCTAGAAAAAAGTGCATTTTGCTCCACATTAAAAATATTACTTACGCGGATTTGCAGTTTCACCGACGTAATGGGTTTTTTTTTCTGAAACCGTAAACCAGCACCAGTTGCTGAGTTGGGACCATTTTCGCAACAATCATCACTACACCATATCGTCACTTTTTAAATGTTTTGTTTGCCTGTGTGTTATTGTTGTGAATAAATGTTTTTCTTTCACTAACAACGTTGTGAGTAGAAATCCGCTGAACTGGTTTGATCAAACGTCCATTAAACCATGACACAGCAAAACGGTTACGGGCTTTCACTTGTAATATTCGAATATACCATAATTACTTTGATGATGGGCCAAAATCCGCTCTGCGTATGGACGATGGATGTGTTTGGGCGGGTATAAAGATGCCTACAAATATTTAGACCCTGTTATCTTACGTTCACTTTAGGAGAAAGTGCTGTGACAATTTTGGTTAAAATTTTGAAGGTAATAATTTTTTTTTTGGATTAATTTATAAAATGAACTCACCAAATAAATTAAATCAGTGTTCCAAGGATGTGTAAAGTCCACGATCTTTAATGGCGCCATATTGTAAAACAGAAAAAAAGCCCATTAACTATGACAAATGGGGTATCATTGAATAAATATTTCAAAATCATTTTCCGATTTCTTTCATCATTTTTCATTTTGAATGATCATTTAGGATTTATAACAATTTAAACTTGTTTAGAAAAAGTCGGTTTTTTGAAAGCTTGATGTTTGTTCATCAAGCCTTTTAAAATTTAAATGATTTGAATTAATAAAATAGTGCAATATTACATATTGGTGTTGTTACATCATTATTTCGGCGTTCTCCCAAACTGTAGGTTAGATAACGGGGTCTACTAATATCACATTAAACCCAGCTGACTCAGCTTAAATGGGGGACCATGGACCCCCGTTAATGTGATCCCCATTACATATAATATTAGGTATGTATTATATAATGTACGTAGTCTTTGTTTAACCTTGTTACGGGCTTAATTTCATGTTAAGCTTGCACCAAAATTAATGATACAATAACTTTAGTTTAGGTGTATGTCCCGGGTTGCTTATGGGCCACAGTTATGGGATTTTTTTTCGATTTGTACGTATCTTAATTAATAGTTAAAATTCGAAATTAAATCGAAACAGTGGTTATTTTTGACAATTAAGTAGTTATGAGAGTAATTCAAAAAATATAAACTAAAACTGGATTAGCGACTAGTATTATGCCCCCTTGTATTTCTTATATTTAATATGTGTACCTACTCAGCCTATGGCACTCATACGTTCATATCAAATAATACGACATGTGGAACATCCGATTTCCAATCACATACGTAAATAGACTGTTAAACTGCTGAGTATTGGAGTGGTCTTGATCCTGGAAGTGTCATAGGCCTATATAACACTCATACTTATACGAAAATATCGAAACGCGCTGCTGGGTTTTCAAACATTGCTTATTATTAAAGCCCAAACACACTCAAAGCGAAGCCGACGCAGTGCGACGCCTTCCTTTTCCGTCGTCGCCGTCCTTTTGGGTAACTTTTTAGGCCACATTCGCATTCCCATCCATACTAAGGCCACATTCGAACTGTGCAGTTTTCCCTATTGCGACCAGCTGTACGATTGACCGCCGTCGACACAAATGTATGTAACCGTTGTTTCTGTTTAAACGTCAGCCGCACAGCAGTGTGAACAGAAGCAACGCGGTTACATAAATTTTGCTGCTAGCGGTAAACCGGATGACAATGCGAAAACTGTGCGAATGTGGCCTTAGTATGACAACGTGTCGCATCGCGGCGCCTCCGCTCTCAGTGTGTTAGCGCCTTTTAAACTTGTTGAAGTCTTTACTTGTGGTATCTCTAATAACAACAGCGCAGAGTTTGACAGAGATTCACCGCTAAACTGTTCGATGCCGGCGAACAAGTTTGTTAGTTTACCCATGTAGAAAGTCAGAGCTCGGAATAATTATGAACTTCAGTAAATTAATAGAGATTCCGGATCAGGCGTTCGAGTAGTTTTCTGTTTTGTTTTGTAGAATACACGTCAAAAGTGCCAGTTGGCTAGCCATTTGTATGGATTTTGACATTGTATTGTGACAGCAAGGCAAGCGTATTTCTGTTCGTACGATATATATATTATTTTTTTAACTTAAATAAATATGAGGGGACAATCTCACACACATTTACCTAGTCCCAAACTAAGCTCTGGACTTGTACTATCGGTACTAGACAACGATATAAATACATATTTACATAAATACATAATTAAATACATAGAAAACATCCAAGACTCGGAGACAAATACTTGTGCTCATTACTCAAATATTTGTTCATACCGGGAATCGAACCTGGGACCGCTAGCTTCGTAGGCCGGGTTACTACCAACTAGGCTAACGCTTGGTCTAACGTCGTCGTCACAATTTATATAAAACGATCTAAAACAAGGACGTTGGCTATCACTTAGCTATTCGTTTAGACAATCCACGTGACCAATTGGTGATCCCATACATTTCTGTACATTTCAAGAAGATAGAAAAGAAAAAAAGCTAGCGGCGTTTGCATTTTGGCTAGGCCCTCAGGGGCCGTCACAAGTTAATACCGAGAACGTCACAGATTTCCTAACAGTGTCAAAATTTATGGAATTCACATAAATTCTCGACGCCACCCTTCAATCATATAAATTTTCTATAACGATTACGTTTGCAAAATGCATCTTGTCTACGGCCACAGATCCCAATTAATTATGTGGTTACTAAATTAAGTTTCGTAATGCCGCTGGACTGAATTGATGGATCCGGTGTGCTCATACAAATAGTATCATCTTCAAATATGCCTACCAAATTGTCATACCGTAATTTTATGGAGCACCCTAATGGTCTTCAGTATTCCACCACATTCACCCCCTTACTAATAAACGTTGAGTAACGGTGGTATAGCTATACAATGTTTTGTCCTTATCTGTCATTGTGACATTTGGATTTGACAGATAAGGACAAAACATTGTATAGCTATACCACCGTTACTCAACGTTTATTAGTAAGGGGGTAAATGTGAACTTATTACATTATCAACAAATAAGTATCTGAGTATCTGAGTATCTGAGTAACCTATTATTAGCCTTATTATTCATGTGTTATTCTAAACTCGCATGATTACCCCTTCGTGTACCACTTCGTTATAGAAAAGTCGGCGAGAGCGTATTACCCTCCGGGGCTGCGGTCGCCCTTTTTGTCGCTAAACGGGATTACCCAATTAACTTAAAGAATATACATACATACATATACATATATTCTTTCTGTACTCTGAATCATGGACTTGTACCTGTACTTTTACATAACACACAAAATTATTTATCGTGGCTCAGTTAGTTACAAATTGTGTATTATATTAACTCAGTTGTTGAAATTTGCCTTTTTTAATTACCTATCGTTGATTTTCGAATAAAACTAATACTAAGTACCAATTTCACCAAACGATGTTAACCACTTAACAGCCGTCAAAATGTATGAACTAACAGTCGACTAACATTGATTAAATTTAACATCGTTAGGTGAAATCGGTACTTGAAGTCCTTAAGTGTGACCCTACATTTAATACGTAACTGTCATGCCTGTCGCTCGATTTTATTATTCTAATAATTTTAACATAGCCGTAAGATAACCGCATTAAGCCAAAAAAACTAGGATAAAATAAAACTTAGAACAAATATACTTTTAATAAAATTAGCTTCATGAGACTTAGGAGAGGGGTTTATTAGTTCAGGGAATATGTGTGTAAAATTAAAGAGAAACAACACAATTAAAAATACCACAGATAAACAACAGCCGGTTTTATTGCTGATTAGCGATCTCTTCCAGACAACCAAATACTAAATTAAATTACTGCTTATACAAAAAAGTGTAGGTATTATGGTTTTATATAGTATAGTCAACCATAAATGCCTTGTACCACTTTTGGACCGTCTGCACGTCTCGTTCGTGATCGTCTTGCATATAAATAGTGCTAGTGTGACGTGAGGTATTTTCCGTATTCTGCATATTTATTAAGAATAAATGTAGTTTACGAATAGATTATTAACAATAATAAGTTCAACGCATTTAGCCATTTTTGGCGTACAAAAATGTCAATACAATACTATGGATTCATAATTTAAAAAAAACGTGTGCGTCTAGGGACGCCTGACAGAAGTGATAACTTAAACTAATCTATGTTGAACTATTTAATATTGAAATTGTTTTTTAGGTTATATATGCTCACTGTCAACAGTATTATGTCTATCGCACACTAAACACTGAGTAGAGAAAAGGGGAAGCGTCTGTCCGAAACGAAATATGGCTAGCGCTGTGGGTTAGAGTGAGAGAGGAAGAGCCTGCCTAGCGCTGCCGTATGCGTGAGAGAAAGGGAAGCCAGACAGACTGGCGCCGTAACGCGTTACGTAACGAAGCGGTTTACCCTCCCATAAGAAGTTATCACTTCAAAAAGTTCTCATGCAGTGAAGGTCTATTAAATGAAATACAGAAAATAACATGTCAGAACGAAGATGGATCAGTTAACTTGTAATGGGACGGAATAGACGGTATGTCAATATTTATCGCGGATTTCAAAATGTTTGGATATTCTTGTGATACGCATCAATATTTCGTGATATGGATCGCGATATGCGTGGATCACATGATAACTATTGATAATCTAATCCGTGTCGATAATCATCATCATCATCATCACAAGGTTTCGAGTTCGATCCTTAGTGGCTGCTAAGTACGAATGAGTTTTTCTAAAATGAATACTCCAGAGTGTTTTACTTGGTAACCGATGCCCTTACAGTAAAGGAAAAACATAACAAAATCTGCTAAAGCATAAAGAATATTGGCTCTTCTACAGGTCACATTGTTATTCAGGTCAATAATTTTCTTATTGTACACTGAATAATATAAGATTGTTATTTTTAGTCATACACTTCTCGATTCCATATAAGCCTAACAAGACGTTAGATACATCAACGAAGATGTTTGGTGAATCACAAATGAACTTGCTGTTATTACTGTGAGTTTTAGTAGATAATATAAACTTTTTAGTATCAGACCTATTTTATTTTACAGATATAGCTCATAGCCTCCTGAGTCCCCAGGTTTTCGCTTGAGGACGTAATACCAAACATAAAAGGCACCCTATAGTTAATTCGACAAGGTTGCAATTACAATGATACTAAAATAGGTATTGGGTCTTACGAGGATCAACATATGATATCGTATTTTCGTAATTGTCTTGCTTTCTCAATTAGCTTATCGATGGGTACTAAAGCTGAGTGAAAAAGCAAGATAAATATTAACTTTCTCGACCATAAATGATATCGTATGTTTGTGCACTACATCTGTATTTAATTGATTATACATCAACTTAGAGGAGATCTCTCTTAATTAGCTCTTATTTTTTGAGTGTTGTTATTACGTGAAACAGTATATAAAAAACTTGGTTTGTTAGAGTTAAACTAAGTATTTTAAACATAGAATCAGAACTAATAACAGGATGAAATACTTCAAAGCCTTCAGAAGCCTTGTAGGTAAAGTTCTGAAAACCCGTCCAGCGGAAGTTGTAAGAACTTGTAACAAGTCCCAAGTTGCCCGGTTATCTTTTTTACATATTTTCCTTTGTAAATTCGTTGCGATGTAAAACGGTAGCTGCAATTTGACGGTTATCTTTTTATTTTTAGACTTACCTTTATTACTTCCTATTATTAACCTGTTAGGAATTTCACTGCTACAAAGGCCTATCTTCATTTCTGCACTAATTTCTAGATTTAGACAGTTCTTGACAGCCTGGATTGATTTTGTATTAATCGTTCCGCTTCTGTCTTCTAGATATAACTATGCCCCGTTTACCATTGCTTGGGACCCAGTCAGTTGAAATCTAGCTCCATCAATCTGGCATTATACCCAGCCTAGTCCCACTTTAATTTCGCGGTCTTTCTTCCCACATCGGTAATTTTGAGTCCTTAATTTACCTCTTAAAGTGAAGTAATCCTGGTTATAATGGAATAAAACCTATAGGTATGTCTACCTACGCTGTTAGGTAACTGACTCAAAACAAACTATTTTCACGGAATACACGGTTTTCAATTGGGAATTAAATAATCATTTTTTTAAGATCGTGTTTTTTTTTCTTTAGTGTATTTCGTGTCCCTAGTAGCACCCGCTCACCTGTGTTAAATTCGATGCCGAGAACTGAAAATCCAACCTTTTCCCGAAACCATGATTGGTTATGAACAATTTTCCCTATTCCGGGTAAAAATCCCTGAATAAACTTTGTTAATCAAGCGCTTAATGAAAATGTAGCGTAAACGGCCAGATGGAAATTTAAAATTGATTGATGTCGTTTTTCGTCGTTACGATGCAAATTTCGTCACTTACAATGATTATGGAAAAGGACGACGATAAATTATGGTACCGAGTACTTTCGTATCTTTTTAAATGGCCCTGTTTTTCTACACAAAACCTCTACCGAAATCGTTAATATTTGAGCTCCTTGGAAATTCCGCGAGGGCGCACTTTATTGGGTCAATGTAAATAAAGACGGTAGATTTCCCGCAATTCGTTGCCATAGCCCAATATTTTTAGTGAACAAACATGCCCGATTCGGGCTCCCAAGCGATTAATATACCTCCTAAAATATTTATGGGAACGGGGAAATGTATTGGATTCATTGATAACTATAAGTCACAGGGTTTTACGTCATGTTCGATTTTATGAAATGTTATATTCAATTAGACTTATTGGGAAAAGAGGATTCTTGGTGGAACACGTTAGCGAATTCAGATAAATGGAAAACAAAAACATAATTGAACGTAGAAGAAGAAGAAGAAATACATTTATTCTATAAACTATTTAAGTAAAATGCATTTACAAAATGAATTTTCATTCAAAATGCACGTAGGTGTTGTTTACTTTGACCTATTTAAATTTTAATAGCAGATAAAGACTACAAAGATATTTCCCTTGGTACCTACTGCTATTATTTTTTTGGTTGATATTATGCATACTATTGCGGTTGAGATAAAAAACAATTACGATGACCAAAAGGGTAAAATCAAAGTAGAGTAATGCTCCTGATGTGTGACGTCACAAAATGGGTAACACGGCAAAGCAGGATGGTCAAAAACGTATTTACCCCAGTTTAGAAAAAAAACAAGAATGGGTATCTTATCGGAAAGATATTTTTATATTCTACCACATTTTTTATGGCGAGAAATATCATTGCTGTGAGAATTTTTATCAGCCGAACTAGATTCTCACAGACACATGTCATTGTATGTATTTAAGTATGTATTTCTCTATATAAGTAAGTCTATCGTTGTCTAGTACCCATATAGCATGTATAATAGTTCGGGACTAGGTCAATTTGTGTTAGATTGTCCCGTAATATTTATTTTAATTTATTTATTATAGTCACAAAGATTTGGGACTATTACCCGCTACAGAATACTATTTCACAAATTGTCGATATCACAAAGGGTGATTTGTCAATTCACCTTCACTCATTGTGACAAGTAATACTCGACGGTACATAGTAATAATAATAGCATGAATGGTATATTTCCGTTCGCAGTGAAATGTTTGGCAGTTAGTTAAGTAGTTCTAATACAAGTTCAGTTTAATCAAACTTTGATAAATCTAACTGCTTTAGAGAATTGTTATAGTTATGTTGGTATTAATAGAGTGTTTTGGACGATTATTACACGTGTATAATAACGACAATATTACTAACACAAAAGCTATTGCAAATAGGTATGACTAGTTCACTTGTAAATGGATAAGTCGGCACGTGTCATTTATAATTAAATAGTTTCGATAACAGAAACATTTTTAAAGCTGTCTGGAAAAAAAAGTCTTTATCACGGCCCGTAATATGGTCGCCTTTATCGCGATGGATGTAGCATCCGTCACTCTCGCACTTATATACGGTCAGAAAGTGACAGATACATGTTTATCCACATCGATAAACACGTCCAAGATAAGCACGAAGAACACCTTTTCAAAAAAATCCTGTTGTCAATTGGGTATTTTTCGTTGAATTTTAATATAACATTCTTTCTTCTTACTATAGGTACAATGCACCCGACTAATTAATCGAGTCGTACAAAATACATATATTCATAACAAAAGTTTTACCCTTCATCTCCAGTAGTCAGCAAACGAAAAAGTAACTAAAATATTCTAAAGAAGGTCTTCTTCCACAGCGTCCCCGTAAGCAGAGCCTGGGCGGCGTGCTCCGGCGCGAGGGCAACTGGAAGTGCTTCATGCTCACCCTCATGATCGCCGGCTGCCTTGGCTCCGTGGCCTGGTGCAACACTGCCAAGATCGACAAGGAGCTGATCGATCTGCACACGTGAGTCTTACGACCATTATCAGCGATTTTCGAAAACTATCAAAGTGTATGAAATTGACGTAAGCGCTTGACGTGACCATCCGTCAGTCTACGTCAATCCTATACATTTTCGATAACGATGGCAATCTCGCAATGTATCTTGTCTAGAGCCATATATATTGACGATAAGGTTAGCCTAGTTGGTAGTGAGGCCTACGATGCTAGCGGTCCAGGGTTTGATTCCTGGTATTGGCAAATATTTGTCTTATGAGCGCGAGTGTTTGTGCCTTATCGGCTGATGCTGTCTTGTTAATTCTACGTCAGCAATAGGGCCCTGCAAACGTGATTCTAGAGGCTTTGTTCGGGAATAGGTCAATTTTTATGAGATTGTCCCCTGATATTGATTGATTAATTTTGTGAAAAACGATTTCTGGATTTCATCTGGCAATCGATAAAAATCTGAGGGCTTATGGTCTAACGCACTCGCAATCACGATCGTTTTCATTTTGATAATCGAAGGCTTGTCTGCATGCAAAATGAAAACAATTGCTCCACTTTGAAGCTGGTTGCGATTGCGAGTGAGTTAGACAATAAGCCCTCTGATCGACTTGCACATTATAAGCTTTAATACCATGTCACATTAAAGTGTTGATGCTGAGTTCGCTGGCAGCCACTGGCTGTCATTGAATTTTTTAAGGAACTGTTCAGTCTACTTACGTAAATTAAACTGAAGTTTCACTAAAGGTTACGTAGCTTCTTGACACTCTTTAAATATGTCTCAACTGGCGGCAGCAGAATTGAAGGGGTTTGCCTGCATGTGACATACGCCAGTTTCCACAATAAGTAAGGTCGGAATAAAAACAAGAGCTTTTGTTGTATTCCCAGACGTAAAAACTTGAGTTATGTAGGTATCCTACTTGCCTCACCCGTCTTTTTACTCTCTTTCCCGTAGGCATTTTTTTTGTCTAGTCTAATACTAAACCGACGTGTTGACCATTTTTATTATTTTGTTTAAAACATGGCAACATCAAAAATGAGTCACATTCTTAGAGCATGTTCACGTTTATCTTACAATACGCAATAATAAGTAAATCAGCGATAGGTTTGAGGTGGTATTCTCTTAAAAACAGCTCTCTATCGGAAGGCCGATCGAGTGAGCGAAGTCATACGAGCTCGTTCACTCGGTGGACAAAGTGGGTACCTAAGCTAATGCACGCTCATATATATGGTTTACGCTCTGATGGAGCAACTTCAACTGGCTGCTTAATATTTGGTGTGTCGAATACAAGGTGTTGTTTAAAAAAAAATGAAAATGTTTATTCAGAAAAAAAAGATACCGCACAGAGTTTAAGATTGTGAAGCGACGCTCAAATCACGTAGCTGTAAAAAAAAACAGTTCCAGATTTCCACGATTTGAATCTTTGTAGTTATTGTGAAAAACTAGGTGTGTACGTTGCAGATTTTATATAAGAAATATTTCCTAGGAAAAGAAAACGTACAGAACTAGTTTTCCAAAGTGGCCCGGTTGATATTACACCAAGGCACTGTGAGTTTAATATCAACACGCCTTTACATAATATAACTACATAAACACACACCTTCATTCCAAGAGCGGGGTAGGCAGAGCTACACAATTACCATTAACTCTAAAAATTTGTTGATAGTTCTTTGCATAGACGCACCAGTTACTAATCCATCACATCAATGAAACACATGAAAAAATGGAAATTATAGGCCTCTGAGAGGGAAGCCCAGAGCGCCCTGAATAGCGAGTTAGCGACGTATCACCATCCATCAACAGGCATTAGTAATATTTACCATTGAAACTGATGGCCGCGACAAGCCCGACTAAAAACACGATGAGCTCAAGGCCTGTCCACCAGAGGATATTACTTAAAATTATAACAGGGTATTGAGGTACCTACACTGAATAATTCCGAAGAGTCATAATTCCGAATTTTTATAATGCCATTCGTAAATTTTCGATAGAAGACTTTTTGGTTTTTTTCTAGAAGCCTAATTCAACTTACATAATTATAGCAATTAAAAAATGCATCTCATATTTGTATTCAAGTATAATACGTGTCATTTTTAATTTAAGAATGGATAAAACTGTACGCCCCTGTTGGATGGTGACACTCAAACTGCTAGTATTAAGAACCTTGTAACCACATTTTGAAGTCAATAAATAATATTCTATTCTATTCACAAGTATTGTTTAACCTCTAAGTCAGTTTTGTCTCCCTTAGGTTTCCGATAAAGCGGACAGTCCGCGAGTCCCCATGCGACGTGGGCTACGCGTACATCCCCATAGCGTTCGTCCTGCTGCTGTACCTGGTGTACCTGGTGGAGTGCTACCACAGCACCGCGAGGATCCAGCTGGCCCGGAGGGTGGACACTGCTGCCGTCAGCTCCAGGGTTCATGCTATGAGGACCGCCACGCCCAGGGTTTGGTGAGAGCTTTTGGTTTTATTGTAATACATTTTTGAACCACGCAACAAAAGCGGTTCTTTTTAACAACTAATCGTATTCTTCTACATTGTGTACCGTGTCTATGACGTGAATTTAGAACAAAAATACAGAAGTTTATTTATAGGTAGACCCTAAGTTTAAAACAATTAGGTAGTGGTTCTAACAATGTAACTCCTAAACTCCCCGGTGCATGATTCATAAGCGAAAAACCTAAATCCGACTGACGACAATTTTAGTATTACGCATCTTTATTTTACATAGTCACACGTTTTTTGACGGCTCGCGCGGGTTTATTAAAATTGGTCAAGTAGTTCAGAAGCTTGAGTTTGTCTGATTTTTGGTCACATACATTTATGTATGTAGATACTTACATTTTAATTCATTCATTCATACATACAAAGACTGTTAAACTTATAACAATGGATTTTGTATCAATAAATAGGTAAATAATTAACTAAATAGACCTAACGTTTATTTTACAAATTCGGGTAAAAATAGTAGTAACATTTCCAAAGCCATATTGAATGCAATTACTATACCTCTACAACTGTACCGCATCGACTTGATAACGCAAAATGGCGCATTATGCGAGCCCGCATACTGATAGAGATCGCCCGTAATCGCTAGTGGCTTCTGTGGCCTTGGTGGGATTTGCGTGAACGCTTTAATAATGGCCCCAGTCTTTTGAGAGCTGTCGTTTGATTTGGCATTCATTAACTTAAATGATGACAAGTGTGATAAATATTTAGATGAAGATTTTTTTACTTTAGTAATGATCAGAAAATTCGAAAAGGTACCCTTAAAGAAATGACGGTTAGACAGATAGAAATACATTTTAGCCTCACAAATGTTACGAAAATAAAAAGATAAATAAAATAAGAGCTCCAAAATGCAAACGCTACACTAACGTTTTTCTTTTCTATCGCTCAAAATGTATAGGATGACAGGTTGACCGCGTGGTTTATCGTAACGTAATACACTAGAATGTCACCCCATACATTTTGAGCGTTGAGATATAAGTAAGTCAGGTTTGCCTTTTATATTAGATTATAAGGATGTATTTCCAAATGAACTAAGTTAAGTATCATTCCCATTTTAACATCATAACTTTACCTAAAAAGACGACCACTGTTAGAACAAGCCTCCCAATGATCTCCTTTAAGCTTTATTTGAGCTATAATTGATCCAAAACTCCTAAGTCTCGTCGGAAACCGATACAAATAACCATTAGATCCAAAACAGGATCAGTAACGCCCTGGGTCTCTAATCGCCTTACCGTTCACGCTGGCGACTCGCCACTAAATTTGCTTTTCCAATTACTTAAGCGACAATCTGGTTGATTAATATATGAAGGTCACTGTAATTAACTAACTTGGTCAGTTAGCGGAATAAAGGCTGTTATTTTTTGCGATTATTGCACGCTGAGACCGCTATAAACAGGTTGATAGTGATTATGTGCCATTGAGAAGGAATTTATGTTCGCGGTTTGTGCTTAGCATTTTCCGAAAAATATTAAAATAAATTTACATAAAAGTGCTTTTACCTGGTTATTTGGAATTATTTCTACATACATACATACATACATTAAATCACGCCTGTTTTCCAGAGGGGTAGGCAGAGACCACTTCTTTCCACCTGCGAATTATTTCTATGTTGCGGTTCTACATAAACGATGTTTTTTTCTTATCTTGACTTAAATAGTTATTATAGAAAAATCATTTTTACTTCTCAGGTTCTAAAATTTCTCACAATAGCCTTGTATAGGTGGACTAAAGTGATGTATTTAATCCCTAGAGACTGAAGTACTTTTTCTTTTTAATTTACTTTGGAAACCCTTAAACAACCGATCACGGAGTTTGTGAATGGAGGATTATCGCCATTTTCAGTGATTGTGTATGGACCATTTTTATTCCGTGGAAATAACCTCAAAATTACAACTGTGCAAAAATATTAAAAAAAAAAATTAATTTCGTGAAACACGATTAATGATTACTATTATGAATCTATTTAAATATATTAAGAATTATTTTATTTTATTAGGCATGGTCCAAATAGTTTACAAGTTTGTATCTGCTGCCTAAACATGCAAGCATTTAAAGTGTCACTTTACAAAAAACTAACAACCGCGAAACAAATTTGTCAGAAACTTTGTTACTTACATATTTGTTAAATACTGTAATTTTGTATAGGACTTGGTTTTTTTTCTTGCATTCAAATTGAAAAGTAGAGTGTTTATCGCGAGACTAAACAACCATAATGACACTATGACACTCGAACCACTAAACATTTGGTGTCATTGTGGCTTGTTTTAGTCCCTTGTTGAACAATCTACTATTAAGGTTTAATTTAGAAGAGAAGACATCTAATTTTCCTTTTATTCTAGTGATGCCATAAAAATACGCTACCGACACTCGTTAGTACAACGTGATCTTGTGTAATTTCTTCTACGGTGTGATTGGTAAGGGGATACATCCCTTAGGCACTTGTCCTACCGCCGGCGAGGAAGCGATAAGCTATCGACTATTTTCTCGCTCAAGAAACGAACAAAAGATATAGATCCCGTGTCAATAAAAGAGACGGACATCTTAATAGTTGATCGCTGGCTGTTCACACTGCCGGCGAGAAGTCTCTCTCCAACAAAAGATATAGATCCCGTGTTAATAAAAAAAACCGGTCAAGTGCGAGTCGGACTCGCGCACCGAGGGTTCCGTATTGAAGATAATATGCTTGGTAACCGCAAAAGAAAATACTCATTTTGTTATAAGCTTTATTTTCTAGGCAATAAGGTCGATTTTGACTAGCCTAAATTTTAATACAGATTTTCTTAGTTTTTTTGTTATTTCTCAAAAACTGTAAATAATGAACACTTTATTTTATTTTTCCCAGAAAATATAAGTTATTATCTATACGTCAGGATTTTTTTTAGAATTTTTGGTTAATAAACTTCGGAGATAAAGGGGGGGAACGGTCATTTTTTGTACATTTTTGGCTATAAATCAAAAAGTGCAACACAGAAAATTTTCAATATAATAGTTTTGGAACGTGTAGATTAAGACCTTTCATATGACACCCCATTTGCTATAATCGAACCACTTTCATTTTTGAACCCCCCATTCTAGACCCCTTTTCAATTATTAATAAAGTTAATTTCATATTTTTTTTACTACAAATAGATGCGGGCAAGCAAGTTGTACAACTATGCCAAATTTCAAGTTGATAGCATTTGTAGTTGCTGAGAAAACCTGCTGTGACATACAGACAGACAGACAGACAGACAACGAAGTCTCACCATAAGGGTTCCTTTTGTACCATTTTGGTACGGAACCCTAAAAAGACGCATATATTAATAGTTGATCGCTGATTCTACTCGCTTCTCGCTCATCGTCGGCGGTGAGACAAGTGCCTTTAAGGGACACAACTCATTTACAGCAAAGAAGGTTACGCAGTGCAGTATTAAAAAATGATCAGTTTCTTAACAATTAATCATTATTTTTTAATATTTCTATAAATTTATAAAGTGTGAATATCAATTGAAATAAATTTAAAAAAAGTATGACATCTAGGTGTGCATATTGCTTAAATAACTTTCTTGGTTTACGAGCTTTCGAATGAGTTAAAACAACATAGAAAAGTAACGGAAATTGCAAACGATGGACAGTATTTATAGGTCTTATCTAGCAATCTAATGCAAAAGTATTAAAGTTATTTTAATATTTTTCGGCAAATGCCAAGTCCTAACGGCTAGCATAAATTCCTTTTCAAAGGGACCCATTTCGCGAATTGCTTCCGAGACGGAACCCCCGCTATTAAAATCTTATTGTGTAGGTAGCGTCCACAAACAAAGGCCGGATTGGAGAGGATTTTCTTAGGACTTTAAAATTTAATACCTACTCATATGCGCCACATCTGCGTCACTTAACTTTTTTGTAGGTTAAATTATTCAAATTCTTATTACATTATTCACGGTCATTTGTATTAGTGTATAGGAATCTATTTATCTTACTAGCTAACAAAAATAATAGTTAAATAATTTGAGTTAAAGTAATTACTGCATTCACGAATTATTTTGTTTAAGTGCGGGTAGTTCGAAAAACTCGCATGAAACATAAGCACCAGCCGTCGTCAGTCTGCTCGTGTTCACGACCGTTGCAACACGATCGAAACGTCGAGGTAGACATGATGATTTTACGCGATTACGTCCCGTTTTAGATTTATAACAGAATGCTATTACTATTCCTTCACACGCAACAATTTTTGATTAACCGTTTACTCGCCTGCATCAGATGTAGGGTTATATTTTTCGAGTGTATGTATGTTTATTTCTTTGGCACGCTCTGCATTCTAAACGGCTTGATGGATTTTAACATTATGAGGTGTCGTCAGATTCGTCTTGGTTGTGATAATAACATAGGGCATACAATTATCGTGCTAAATGTGCTTTTAATGTATCAGCTATGTACTTTGTTAGTGTGTGAAGAAATAAATAAACTCACATATCAATTGATTGATTCAGCTATTGAATCCAGAAGACGGTACAAAAAACATACTCTCTCATTTTGAGTATCAGTAAGAATATTTCTTCCCCACTATATAAGCTAACGTTGCATCAGAAGGTCATTGCTTGGTGCAGGTGGAAGGCGATATGTTACCACTACGTGAGGCGCAAGCGGCAGGTCACGCGGTACCGGAACGGTGACGCCTACACCACCACACAGGTAGGATTACACCCCCCCCCCTCCCTTCCCCTCCCCATCCCTTCACAAGGTATTATACTGCACGTTTTTTCATACAAATCTTACCATATTCGGTTACTGTTCGATAGTAAGTATAAATGTTACCTGCTTGCGTGACGAATGTACGGTTGACTGCGTAATGCTTTTATGACTGTAAAGTTGTGTAAATATATTTTAAAATAAATAAATAAATAAGTATAAAAATACGCGCAGTACGAGTACTATAATCACCAATTATCTAACATTGCACTCCAAAATATCTGACACGCTCATATGCATTTAGTACGTTAGAACGGATGTATCAGACCACTACAATTCTGAGACATAAATGTTTCCCCTTTTTTATATTCGTGAGCATTTTATAACATCTCTTTGACTGTAAGACCAGCCAGTTTGGAGCAGACCCTTACAGGTTCTGAGCTCCTGGTAGGGTGAGTGAACATCCTCCTCTCAATGATAGTCAAATTAGAACCGCTTGATGAACTGGATCCCTTTAAATAGACTTGATTAACATCCTAATGCTCGATGAGTTAAAAAGCTGTAGTTATTTTAATAGTTTTACTGAGAACTAGCAATGTATCTACTTTGAAAGCCACGCGGCGAAGCGGAATTTAACTCGCTACTCCCTGGGCGGCGGTTCACGTTATAAGTAGGTACATTGCGCAGCGAACATAATTTAAAAACACAACTTTATTACCTTATCTTTCCGGAAAAATCCTAGGTAATTTCAGTTCAGGAGAATGATCTTACACAACAGCTTTAGGTCCCTTATGCCCATTATTTTTATAAAATATTGTAATGAATAAATTGAAATAGCCATAGACAAGATGCATAACGACTTTCGAAAACTGACAAAATGTAAAGAATTGCTATAAGCGAAGCGTCTTGTCAGGGCCAGTAGGATGACCAGTTTAAAGTGCTTTTTCAATGGTGAGGCGGAGTTTCGATTGATTCATAGTTGTAACGTTTATGACTCTTCGGGATTGTTTAGTGTTAGATTTAATATTATTAATCGCGAGCCCCCTATGGCTCGCTATGGCAATTTTTGGTGAAAGTGGGCCGGCGAGATTGCAATTCTCGTCTCACCTCATCTCGTCTTTCCTCACTAATGTCAAAGCATATCTAGCATCAAGATTTTTTGGTCTAAGAGTACCATTAACGCCCTCAATCGAATAAAAGGTATGTTTATGTCACTAAACCCCCAAAAATTCTCTTGAATAATTGAAATGTATGAAAATTTAGCCAGTTTTCGGGTCAGGTATACTACGAGCGCGTGAATACGCACAGCGCGAGCACGTCGTTCGCGCATGCGTGCTGCGGGCAGCGCGACGCGTCTCGAAACCTCGTGCTCGACTCCAGCACGCCCATCACCAAGGTCCGTTTCAGCAAGGGGTTCGCCTTCGCCAACATTGAGGCTGCCAGTGGTTAGTACTGCTATCATTATTTAGAGGGGTAACGTATCGCAAGTCCGAGGTTACCTATCTTAAGTTCGAAAAACTTTTTTCTGCTGTTTCGTTTGTTCAAAATTTTAAATTTGTCCGGAAGTCGTTTTTCTCTGGAGCCGTTTAACTTTCCTGGATTTTTATAAAACTAACCTAACCTCACCTACAGCTTCTATAGGTATACCTATCTCTTTAAACAAAAGTTAATGGTTTCAGAGAAAAATGTTTTTTGGACAAACGATACAGCGTACAAAAGTTTATCGAAACATCGATAGGTTACCCAAGTCCGAAGATTTTCGTTTTCACCTGTTCTATTTGTCCGAATTTTCAATAAGTACATAGTATAAAGAAGATTAAATTAGTTTGGTTTTAAAACTATCCGACCAGCCGTGATAGCAGTGAAAGCGATGCTTTCCTGTTGGCGGAGATTGCTCCGTATACCGTGGTCTGCCACGAGAATTAACGAATCCATACTGCATCAGTTAAGAATCACCAAGCGGCTATCTATTATCTGAGAAGACCGCGCCTTCCTGTTCTTTGATCGCGCGATCTTTAAAGCACAGTCAGGAGAAGCAAATAATTTTGGGTCAGATGAATAGAAACGTGTTCAATGCACCGGCAAGATGGTCTGACGTCATCAAAAAGGAGGTGGGCGGCAGCATGCACCGGGCGGCCCACTCGGTGTACGATCGCACAGATTTGCGTAACATAACCTGTGACATAACATAACCCGCGATCCTCAGCACTGAGGGACCGAGATAGAAGGAGAAGAGGTAATCATCCTCAAAGGTTAAACGATTTCAGCAAAAATTCAATTCTAACTTATGAAAATTCGAACAAATTAAACGGTTTTAAACAAAAAATCAACCATTTTGCGGCCACCCATAAATAGTAAGTTTAGTCTATGTACTTTCGACTGCTGCTGTGCAAAGACTTTCTACTCTTTTTGGTTTCTCAATTTTGAGCAGTCACAATCACTTCCTAGTTTAAGGCAAGTAGATAAAACTCTCGTCCCGTTGTCACAGATGATGTCGGCCATCCGTCCGTCTTGAGTACTTGGGCGTCTAATCTGTGGCAATGACGGCATAAGGCAAACACGATCAGCTCACCAGCCCCAATTTTTGGACCTACATGCTACTAAATGTTGCAATATTGCTAAATCATTAATACCTATAAGAGTATCATTTACTTTTAAGCTCTGAAATTATGGGGATCATTATTTAAAATCCTACGGTATTACATTTGGACACACCTACCTACCACAATGCTACTCGTAATTGTTTCGTTTGTCGTACATACAAGTAAATAAGAAGCCATTAAAATTATTAGACTACCTACATAAATGTCAAGTAAATTTCTTCCAATTACTGTGTGGCGAGAGCGGAAAATTCATTTTCTTTTGACATGAAATTAACGCCGTTGATAACCTCGGCTTCTACGACTCCTTTGAAGACACTGAGTTATAAAATTTACGTAAGAATAATTCAGTAGGTAGACTACTAAGAATATTATTTTGCAGAATTTGAAGATCAAAGGTCGAGGTTTTTTGCTGAGCACGAGAGGTTTGACGATTTTATGGAAATGCGCGAGGGACTGGATCTGATAGGCGTCAGCTCTTTCAAAGAATACATGGTGGCATACAGGTACTAATAGACTCAATATGAGTATTATCATGATAATTAACTAAAGTATCAATTAAACTGAAAGGTCACTCATGTTTTGACAGGGACGCTGACAATTGTCCGTGGTATTCATCGCAGTGGCTCTTTTGGACCCTCTCCTGTCTACTGCTCTCTTGGCCACTTCGAATCGTCATAGAATGCAACACCGCCTATGTCCATTATACAGTGAGTATTTAAATAATGCCACCTTCTTTGTGTCGGCTGTATCAATAATAACTAATTACAGAAAAACAATAAAATCTCTGTTATAAAAAAGTTAAAGCGCTTTTCGCAATACTTTTTATACACATATCCAATTTCATAATTTTACCTCGGCTCATTTCATAATATTTTTCAGATAACCAAAATATTTGGCACGAACTACGAACTGGATCCCAGCAGGCAGTTGGACATAGACACGCATATGTCAGATACGCTGCCTCCAGTTCCGCAGAGGAATTATGGGTGGACCATTGCGGACGAGCAGAGTGCCCTTCTGTGCTCTGCACCGCGTCCGTCCCGTCCCCTTCCCCTCTCTCACGCCTCCACTGTTGACAGTCTAGAGCTCTTCGCAGCTATCCGAGAGAACTGTGCCTTAGTCCCCTCCTACTCAGAAGCTATGCGCATCGACGCCGCTCTCAGAGAAGACCCAGCAGAAAACACTGAGAGTAACGGAGTGGCGATCAACATGGAACCCGAGCCACGACCCAGCCGGCCTGCCATCAAAGCGGCATCCTTCGACGAGCCTGTTCGCAGGTCCAGGGTCGCAGTAGCTAGCACGCATTCTAGTCATAACATTTCAGCAATTGCCAGGTCGCACGAGGCTAAGCAACAGAACCGGAGATCGTGGGCCGGTATGATATCAACCAATAGAACGGCGAGACAGATACTTGAAGACATCCGATCGTCAGCACCAATATGCTACCAACCAATGTCGGAACCACAACCAAATCGAAGCGGAGAGAATACGCTGTTTTACTCAAGTGAATTATCTCCGACATGTTCTCGAGATCCGTTTGGTGGTCGAGCGCAAACTACTCCGACTGACGAGCCTCCATCTTATGAAGAAGCGTTAAAACTTCCTGCAGTGAGGAAGTTAACGAGGTCGATTACAGGGACCGACCTGGCCGGGCCTCGGAGGGCTTTCTTGAGGGATGTGTTATCAAACAGGAGATCCTGCCTTGAGGGTGTAGGGGTGCTCGCAGATGCAAAGTCAGTGCGACTTCCTAACAGCGACCCTGGTGACGAAACTCCACTATAGCCCTCCTACATTCGTTCAATTAGTGACTCTATGGTGCAATCAATATTCCCGTGGTGGCCGCGGCTGGGCCCGCGCTAAATCTACACTTTTAATCAGCCTCTATTTTATTTAGCGGTGTCGAATAATAGTGGCCAGAACCAAGCTGTAAATACGATAAAGATAATTCGATGTTGTTCATGATAAAGTAAATAATGCCGTCAGATTTGGATATGTTGTATATCTTAACATAAGGTAAGAAATAATTGTTTGTAAGAATTAGAAGGCCAGGTCAAGTAAAATAGAGTGGCGGTGTAAGAACTCTGGTGGTAGATTGATGGCTTTGGAAGTACCGAAGTAGATAGTTTAAAGAATGAGCTTGCACAATTACTATTTAGTATTCGATAGCCATAAAGATAGAGGGCATTATATCGGCTTGCATACTATAACTAATATATAGTTACGTTATAAAGGATCTCAGATCCGCTGAATACTATTAAGTAAGAATTTCATTCAAGAATAATCCTACTGGAATGAATGGACGCGTAATTGGAAACCGTTGCTTCAGTACTAAATTCCTGGTTCAGATTTATTTTTCCTATTAATTTTACTTGTCGCTTGAATTTAATAGAAATCCGCGTTGTATATTATATTGCGAAAATAAGATCTCTTTATTAAATTCTGAATGCTCTTACTGTGTTCATTTGGTTATTTAATTGGATAGTGTTGACAGGATACAAGTTATTGAGAAAGAATTAAATAATAACTTAGGACGCTTGTGAATAAAAACAAATAGGTATATTGTGAGTATAAAAGGCAGTGCCTTATAGCGTTGGTATTTGGCACTATATTTGCAAAGTATAAAGTACGTAGGTAGTAATATTGCAACTATCAGGGGTCAGAAATGGTACCTCGTGCTTATTTACCTAAATTTGATGCATGTTCATTCAATAAGCAATTCTTATCTCATCAACGCATCAATGAACATGCGTCAAGACCTATTCCGACCCTTGCTTACGATTCTGTGACGTTTAACGTAAAAATATTCATAGGGATGGACGAATTCGACAAATATTCTGTTGGTGTCAAATCCATTCTCAAGGGCCGTACAGATGTAGTGAACAATGTTTTGCCATCGTTTTTTGTCGGAAAAGTTCGTGTTTATCTTGCTGTTTCAGTCAACTTTAGTACCCATCGATAAGCTTATTGAGACAGCAAGATCAATACGAACAAAAAACGATGACAAGACATTATTCACTGTAGATGTAGGTATCTGCATTAATAAACTCATCTTGGCTGAGATGCCCGTCATACGATACGTCATTTAAACGTCAAACCACAGAACACTGACATTTTTGACGCCTCTTGAGACGAGCATAAGAGTCGAGATTAGTTTAATAATACGGCCCTTAGTCACACAATTTCAAGCAGAAACAAATATCAAAAGTCTTCTTTCTTTGATTCTCATTGTTAGATTCTTGTACTTGTCATTTTGCCGTCCAGATTTAATTATAAAAGTCAGCATTTTGGATTTGGTATAATTTTATTAAGTAAGTATTTTAAAGTTTTTTCAGTCTTGCGAGGACTTTACACTTTTTAATTAAACTTGAGGATAATTTTTCGGAAATCTCGATGAAATCCAAAGTTTTCATAGAGTTTACAACGTTAAGTAAGTATACGAGTAGAAAGAAAGCAATATTAGTTTGTTTTTTATTCACGAAGATTCATCAGAAGCAATATATCTACGCTATAATAATAAACTCTAAATACAGTGCACTGAATTATGGATTAGTATAAATATAAATGATATTTAGAATAAAGGATATTTGTTGGCCCGAGCGTATTAGGGTTATACCCAAATATTGACGTTCGTTACGACATTACCTCGATTTAGTCACAAATAAAGAGTGAAAGGGTAACAGCATCTAAGGCTACGAATTTAGTGCTTTGACGTAGATAATCCTCCTGTATTTTGCGCATTTATTCTATTGTAATCTTCTCTGTCCCTTTCTCTGTGTCCGTCCTTCTCTTGTATAATACATACTCCACAATCATTATCATTTAAAAAAAATGTTTGACCCTTTTATTTTCTCCTTTCTATTAATTTATGCACAATGACCATGCATTGGATAATTGCAAGAAGTCATTAATAAGGTATTTAAAATGTAATATGATTTCTTGCAATAATTCAACGCGTTACTGACGGATCCAAAATGTATTTTGCCAAAAGTGATATTAATGTAATATAATCGTTAAGATACGTGTCTAACTAAATAAAAATACATAGTTCAATTATCTCTGACAAAGAATAACCAAGTAGGGTTTTTGGAGTCAGAGGCGTTGCCCTCAGATTAGAAGTTCGACATTACCTTTAGGCACTCACAGACTTAGTACCAATTTCACCAAACAATGTTAACAACTTAACAGACGATTAGAGTGTTAACAGCTGTCAAAATGTATGAACTAACAGTCGATTAACATTGATGAACATTTAACATCGTATGTGAATTGGTACTAACCCTCTTATTCATAAGCGCACAATATCTAAAGCATCATTATGACGTTTGAAATTAACAGAAAGTGATAAAAAAATACTTTGAATAAAATAAGTTTATTCTGCATTTATGAACAAGGGGGTAACAGTTTACCTGAAGTTCCAAGTCTGTCAAGCCGCTGTAAATAAATGTATGAAACTGATGGTCTGTGGTGACCTTTATATTAGACGTCCCACGAGGCGACGTACTCGTACGTTACCAAACATAACCAGCCGCGCGCGGAATTGTTCGACTATAGTTGTTAGGGTGTTACCACACCAATTAACCAACAAATTGTAAATTGATTGTTTTTGTCGATTAGGTTGATTGAAGTCGATCGATTCTATTGGTGTGGTAAAGCCTTTATTACTTTACGATTTTGACGACAATTTATAACGTAACCGCTTTAGCGAATCTCCAATGCAATAGCAGCAGAACCAGTGTATTTTGATCATCAATTGCAAACTGTTCCGGCATTTCATGGTATCATATAAAATGGTTACCAGTGAGTTCGACATCGAACAAAAACAAAATTATTTATAAGAAGCCATTCTACAAAAAACGAAAGGATCGACTAATTGTAAACGGTCGCACTCAGCGTCAGTTAATATCGATTAACTTGTTCTTTACTGGCAATTTTGAATACACAAGGTTGAAAAAGGAATGAGTTAATAAATTGTCTCTTAAATGTCTTTGACTACGGCAGGAAGCGTTTTCAATCCACTACGGCGTGCCCTCCACTCAAATAGACGATAAACGGCTGCGTCAATGGACGTAAAATTAAGGAGTGGGGCGCGCGTTCGTGGATTTAGAATACTTTACAATTTATGGTAGGTATTTATTATTTTAGCTTTCATGCAAAACCTGTTAACCTATTGTCAACTAATTAGTGCCAATTACAATAAGTACACCTAAATGCTAGTTTGAGAAAAATATTATTAAAACAAACTGAAGTTAAAGTTACAATACGCAGAAGCTTAAAATAAGCATTTGTGTAAATTGAGATGCGTCAAAATTGCAATAGTAATTACAAGGCGTTGTTTTGAACGTTACTACGCACCACACCTGTGCGTAAAAACGCATTTTACGCACTTTGTAAACATTGCGTCAGCGTATTTTAACCTTCAGTGTGGTCGATCCTAAAACAGTATAAAATACTCCAGGAAATAACGTAATAATCAATTCCTTATTAACCGGTTAATTGGATTATAATTAGTAAATAAACGAACTGTGCCGGAGTTTAGTGTTTTATAATAATAATATTTAATTTTGTTAATTGCGCGCCCTACTCAAGCAATAAATAACAAAGGATTAGTCCACTAAGCCTGGCTCGTTCATACTGTATAGATTGCTGTATACATCTATGTATAGCTCCCGCAAGATATGAAGTCAAGAATGTCAGAATCCGATGACACAAATGTAATGCGGAATCACTTTGAAAAAAAAGTAGTCTACCTTTTTATCCCGAAAAATATCCCTGTTTCCGTGGGACGGTGATGCGGATAACGTCGTGGGCAGAAGTTGCGGTCATAAATTCTACTACGTTGACAGATGTCAGGATTGACGTCATAACTTGCGGGAACTATAGTAATTTAACTTTTCGATATCGTATTGGTGTAACACCATCAAGCTCTGTATGTAACTTGGGAAAGTTTTCGTTACTTATTAAGTTTACTGTTGCTGAACTGACTATTTAGTTCTTCGGCATTAAGTTACACCTGTCCTTGTCTCATTCAAACGCATTCAATTTTTTTGCGGTCTTATGCACAACTAACTGAACATACCCTTTTATGTAGAATGTAGAGCAAAATAAACTTTTCGAAAAAGGTCCATATACCGATGTGGAGACATTATTAATTTTAAAGCCTGCATAGAAAATTTTTTTCTGAAACGGCTTTTGGCCCTGTCGTACCATGTCCAATACGGATTCGAGAGAAAAGGGCCCGTAGTTCCGTATGTGATGAGTTGATGACAGGCCAAAATCCAATGCGTAACTATAGATCTTCAGATTCGGATTAAGTGTATCTAACAGGTCCTTTTATGTTAGAGAAATTCTGCGTGTGTAATTCCGCGCCATCCTAGCATGTTGAAATGTTCTAAAAGCGCCATATAACCATGCGTATAACCTCAAACATGTTAGGACGCTAATGCATAATGAAGTGCGTGCATAATGCATGCGCTCTGTAGCTGGGTCAGCACAAACCTTGTAACACAATTCGACTGTCCCTACGTAAACTATCGGAACTGAATTTGAGCTACTTTTCAACAGAGCGGTTTAAAGTTTGTTTCAGTGATATTTCTATAAAAGTAAAAGATATGTTTAAATGTTAAGTAACATAAATAATAATATAATAACTACAATTTTTTGAATGTATTCGTATATGGAAATACGCAGGGGTTTTTTAGAAAATCCAGTTTCGATAGTTTCCTTCGCTTCACCGAGAGTTAATTTTATCGAAAGTGCCACTTTCGATAGTATACTTGGTAATATCGATTGCCGCTTCCATCGTACCTACCATATTCGATAGTTTACTTCTCGACACTTTATAATAACTGCTATTGGAACTGACAAATTCGATTATTTAGTCCGGAAAAAAACACCATAATTAGCAGTTTCGATAGAGTACAATACTCATTAATTTGTTTATTCTAGTTACCAAAATAACGAAATCCTATCCTACTATCCTACTATCCTACTATATAATATTATAAATGCGAAAGTTTGTGTGTGTGTGTATGTGTGTGTGTGTGTGTGTGTGTGTGTGTGTGTGTGTGTGTGTGTGTGTGTGTTTGTTACCTCTTCACGCTGCAACGGCTGGACGGATTTGGATGAATTTTGGAACGGAGATAGCTTATACCCTTTTATCACATAGGCTACTTTTCATCCCGGAAAATTTAAAAGTTCCCGAGGGAATAATTATAATCGAAATCTAAGCGGACGAAGACTACAAGCTATTATCCACTAATCCTACTAATACGAGTATCCTACTAATCCTGCTCATATTATTAACCCTAAAGGGTAAATTTTTAAGGGGATCAGTGAAGAATTGAGGGAATCCTTCAAATATTGTAGGCAAACATATAGCGATTTTAGTATTTTTAGTAACAAATCTAGCATTTGCATTCAGAAAGTATCATTTGCTGAAATGGCACTGATGATGAAGACCACAGATGGCCACCGGAACTTCTCAACGATACTTTTTTCAAGGGTGGTGATAAGATATCTCGATTAAGATAGTTGAGCGACTACAACGAAGGACATTTAATTGTTTAAATATGACTATGACTTCCCCGCGGCGTTGCTGGCGGCGATCGCGAAATGTCTTAAAGTTTCATATCAACTAAGAAGTGGGACTAGGAACATAAGCTTATTATGATCTCTAAAAAGTCAAAAATAAAATAAATGTTTTAAAAAACAAAAAATCGCATTTATTTTGTGACGTGAAAATTTTGGTATATACTAATAAAAATAAAATTTATAGCTTACAGCGATTTTGGAAAATCTACCCCTAAGGGATAAAAGGGGGATGTAGAATTTTATATGAGAGTTCGTCATTTTTGTAGTTAGAAACGTTAAAATAGGTGTTATTAAAAAAAAAACTTTTGGCGATTTTGAAAAATATTCCTAAGTAGTTGAAATGGGGGATAGAGGTATGTATCGAAGTTAAATAAACTAATAGCTTTGAGCTATGATAATGGCTATATTGTACTGGGAGTAAGTACAGTTGGTTAGGTTAGGGTAAAGTTTTTTTTTTGACCATCCAGAATCCGAATAGGCTTAGTAAGGTTAAGTTATTTTTAGATCACCCAGTACCGAAAATTAAACATGTAAAAAATTAAATACCCTAACTTTTCTTTATTACCTATTCAACTTTAGAATTAAAAACCAATTGGGCACTTACATCTACTATAATATACATTACGCATTAACATTTAAATCGTAAAATTTGTTCAGTGTGAAATTTTGCGAATCTAGTTTATACATGAAAGTATAATATACAGCGCCCGCTCGCGCTCATTGGTTGAAGAACTTCGTCCTACTTGCTTTGTTTGGGATATTGTCATTTGTATTATTCTATACAAAATTAAGATTAAAAAAAACTGCGAACCTTTTTTTTTGTATCTTTATAACGGTTAAATTCGCAAGCGTCAAATACTGAAAACCGGTCAAGTCCGAGTCGGACTCACGCACCGAGGGTATTTTTATCGACTATGATTTCGGCCGGAGCGATTGTGTGCGCTGGATGTACCTATTTACATCCTATCCTACATATAATATCAATGCGAAAGGTTATGCGTGCGTGAGTTTGTTACTTCTTCGCTAAAACAGATGGACGAATTAGGTTGGATATAATTTAGAATAGAGTTTGCTTAGGGTACCGGAACCAGTAATGGAAAGGACCAATGATGGACACTTGATTCTTATTGTACAGAAGATAATTTATTTGTTTTGCAACAATCAATTTAGGACCGTATGGAATTTGAATTAAGAGTGAAGTGTCCATTACTGGTGTCGGTCAGCTAAAAGTGTCCATCATTGGTGCCTTCACCCTATACACTGGATATAGGCTACCTTGGATCCCGAAATAAATCAGTGTTCCCGTGGGATGGCAAAATTACTAATTCTACGCGGACGAAGTCGCGGGCAGAAGCTAGTTAAAGATAAAGAGTAAAGATAAAGATAAAATATATTAATATTTCATTAAGTATGTATCAATATTATAATCACAATCATATTGTATAAAAATAAACATCATTTTCCAATATAAATAAAATTTCATTATGTAGCAACATGTCGTATCTACAGTTTCAAAATAACTTCAAAGTTAAATTCCAATGTAAAGTATCGAATCTACCAGCTTCAATATAAGGATTAATTTAAATTTCAACGTATAGTATCGAAGCTACCAGTTTCGATAGATGACAGAATTCTAATTTCAACGTATATAATCGAATCAACCACTTCCGATACGTCGTCCAATTATAATTCCGCCGTAAGCTATCGAAACTACCACTTACAATAGTTTACGTCGTTACATTGTTCGTGATCGTGTATCGTGACCTAGCGATAGTGGTATATTCGTCTCGTTCTTACGTTAATCGTTCCCGCGTAAACAATCGAAACTAAAGTTTCGATGATTTACTTCGGAAATTGTACGTAGTTTTGATAGTTTACGTCGCGAATTTCGGGTTATTTACATGTTTTTTGTAGTTTTCTTTAATAGGGCCGAAAATATAATGTTTTAGAAGTCCAATGCATGAATAATTTTTTTTTTGAAAAAAATCACTTTCGATATTTTACGTAGGGGCAGTCGAATTGTATTCGGAAACAAGCAAATGTGAACCTTGTAGTTAAGATCATTTTTATCTTAGTAAACTCATTTATATTACGCAGTGAAACAGTTTCAATTTATAATCTTAATGCAAACTATGTAAAACAGTGATTAAGTGCCGTATTAATTAACGAATCTTGCGTGGATACGTAAGTTGTAATTACGCTTTTAGTATTGTAATAAAATATATTGTAAAGTATTGATAGGCTTTGGTTTCATAGTCGAACTTTTAGGAAGAAAATTACATCGCAGTTTACAGATAACAGACACATTTAATGTATAGTCGACCGAGAAAGTCTTTTACCACTTTTTAAACTTTTCAAAAGACTTCAAAAGCGGTACTGTGATTACTCTAAAACGGAACTTAAAACCGGACGTACAGTTGCCATTGAAAATATCTAAACATATGCCGTACACAATAGAGTCGAGGTCAGGAGTTCTAGATAAAATGCACCGCTAACGGTGGCTATTTTCGAAACCTGCGCTGCGGGCCTATTATGGTTGTGTTCATCGCGTGACAAAATGTGGATAAAGCATCCGTCTCTCTGGTACGTGTCAGTGTCAGAAAGTGTCAGAAAGTGACGAATGTTTCATCCACATTTTTTTACGCGATAAACGCAGCCATATTAGGCCCCCTGAACTCCTTAAAAATGGCACCTTCTTGTTTTGATGTATTTGATGGCAACTAATTCTCGAACGCAAAACAGTAATGTAATTTTAAGCAAGATTACTTAAATTCGCTGGATAAATCTTGGTATATTAAGTTGTACATATTGAAAAAAAAAACATTTTTTTCACTGCACCATTTTTTCAATTTATTTTAAAGTCAGATAAGTTCGACTATGTGATCAAAGAAATAAATAATGTTATGCTGAAGTAAATGAATATTTTCGATTGTAAATTATTCGCGAAGAAGAGAAGTTTATTATTTTCAATAAACTATGTTACAAAGCAAAGGTTGTTTTAATTTGTTCACATTTTTCCTTTTATATTTTCAAGACTATCTGAAGCTTCATTCTACTCAGCAAAACCGTATTGCTTTTGACATTTATTTAATAGTATTGTTTTTTAACGCCCGCCATATTACAATTACAGCTATCGTAACGTAGACAATACGATAAGTAATTGTCGAAAACTATATATTTTTACCGAGTAGAATAAAGCTCAATGGCCTTTAATCTACTTTGTTAACCTACTGCTTTAATATAAGCGAGCGTCTTTGACGTCAAGACAACGACAACGACAACGAAAATGCATGCACTAACATGTTATTAATGCATCGGTGGGACAACTTCGGCTCGCCGGCGCCGGTTACAACTCTACAACGAATAAAAAATGAGATTTATAAAGAAAATCACGTATCTGACGGTAAGTGGGCTAAAGCCGGCCATCCACGTTACGGTCCACCGGAGAGATTACCTGCGCGGGCGACCGGAGGACACGGCACACACGCACAGGTTCACCGTACGGTGTCACTCGAAAGAATTGGTTTTTGGTTTTGCTCCGGTCGCCTATACAGGTAGACTTCTCCGGTAACCGTAACGTGTATGGCCGGCTTAAGGGGCCTGGGGCTTTAGAAAAGATGCAAAACGCTGAAGTAAATTACTTTCGAAAACCCAATGACTTACAATTAACGTACTCGTTATCGAGTCGAATGCTCTGTCCCTCGCAGTATTCTTCTAGAGGGCGAGGGACAGAGCATTCGACTCGCTAGCGGAACGGAGTACGGTAATTGTACCTCACGGTAAGGGTACTGAAGCCCTAGACAAGATGCATTCGGCGTTCGATATCGTTATCCAAAATGTATAGGATTGACGTAAGCTGTCAGACGATCGCGTCGAGCGCCTACGTCGATTCCTACATTTTGACAGTTTTCGAAAATCGTTTACGTCAGCGTTAAGCAACTTGTCTAGCCTCACTGTAGTGTAGAAATTTGAGATCTCAAAACAGCAAATGCGTTGTCAACCCTGAGGACTAAGATGAATTACCTCTAACTTCTCCTTAGACGAAACACTACACAAAAAGGAATAAGTATAAAATACTCCTAGCTTTTTGCACATACACAAGAGTATGGTAAATGGAGTTTCCACGTTTTACATTACGTCGTGTCCCAGCTGTCTCCATTAACTCGTTCAATGCCAGGCTATATACGATTTTCACATAAAATAGACCCAAAATTTAGTTTAAGGCAGTAAGAAAGTGTACTCTAATTTGTTTAGCCACTTTAGACTATGATTGTATTAGTCACAGACATTCAATGTAGGTAGGTACCTTAGTAATTTGTTCTCATTATTTGAAGTAATTTTATTTTTGGTGTAATTTGCTCGTTTGCGTCATAATGAAAGAGTACAAAGGTTATTGTAGGTATTGTCAACGTTACGACAGGTTTTATTTATTTGATATTAAAAGCGCCGAGTTTTAAACAATACCATAACGCGTCACAAGCAATATTGTTTTGCCTAGTAGAATTGAAGGCATGTTTAGATATTTTTGAGCGAATGGTATGTTTCACTATATTTAATAGCGAGTGTAATAATAGAATGTTCCAATATTCCATAAAACATGTCACTTCATGTCCTGTTATAAAATATCTACCACAAACAAACACAATACTAAAATAAAATATCTTATTTCACAGAGCGCCATGGCGGAGTTCATGCAAAATTGTTTAGAAGCATTGAGATAACATGGTGAATATTGTATGAGACGGGCTGCGCCGACACTGGTTACGATGCATATTGGATGCTTGTAGCCACGAGGCGTTGGAAGGGTTAAGTATATGTATCTCTGCTAGAGAAATTGACAAATAAAATCGTAAATAAATACATAGCACCACATAATAGGGCCTCTATTCTCCTGGGTTCAACAATATTGCTTTTGACGTTATTGTGTTATTTTTAACACGGCCGCCATTACTGTCAAATAAATAAGAGCTATCATAACGTTGACAATACGATAACATGTCAAAGGCGATATGATTTTATCCAGTGGAGTTATCCTGGTAATGACTTCAAGGAGTTTCTTCAAGCCGGTATTTTTACTTTTTTAAATTGCAAAATAGTTACTTCGCGTTTATAACTCGTACTGAAAATGAAGTTGAAAAAAGTTGTGTTACCAATCGTAATTTTCCCAGTACGATAGACTGCTATACGTACCTACATATTTTGTACATATTTAAAAAAAAAATTAAAGATCAGAATCAAATGGTCAACTGAACATGTATTAAAAACCTAACTTTTGTTAGAAAATTTAATAATCCTTAACAACAAGTACATAATAATAAATTAATTTAAGATCGTTAAGTTAATGTGGAATAAAAACCGAGTACAGTACAAGTAAGAATAAATCGGAATATATCTTAAACATGTCGTTTATATGGCGCAAAGTGTTATTTATAATAACTACAATATGAAAATAAAACCTACTTCCTACATTGTTGGTCTAACAATATTTGCATCGCCTGCTGTATAAGTAGTCCAACTGTCTCCCTTAAACCGTCTTTATCTATACAATAGTGGTACGCTGCATGCTGTACGCTGTATTTATGGCTTTTTTATAGGCGACGCGATGATGAGCCACAGGATGGGACCGGGTATACTTTACCGGGTATTCACAAATATTACCTACATAAATTTGTGAATACTAAGGATTTTTTGAGGATGGATTCTTGTTTTCATCTACTATCGATATTTAACGCAAGAAAATATTGTCTGAGATTTGCATATAGTTGTTCAGGCCTAATCAATGGCAGCAGTATGATAAGCGACGCCTCGTACTTAAGTATCTAATATGATCGATCGCCTCAAAAAACCAAAGCTTATTTGAAAGATCACCAATTTCTGTGTAAGAAAAACCACTGTTGCATTTTAAAAACATTGGAGAAAGTGGTTGCTGCAGCGATTGAAATTCGCCCTCGGCGCAGCCAGGTTTTTTTGATTCCAGCATCGCCATTTCGTGTTCCCCCATTAATGAAGTGACTAATTATATATATATATATATCATCAGGTAGTCTTATCGAACTAGGTTTAGTGTCGTGGACTATAACTTATTCTTTGTTGCTATCGACTGCACCCTTTACTTGCTAAGTAATTATTAATTGAGGCTTCAAATAAACCTTTTGAATTAGAAAACCCATACCCACTTTAAAGAAATATTATCACAGATATAACTCAAAGCACTTCATACAGCATCAATTAATTACGCTACTGAAGAGAAACGGTCCGGAAACTCGAGCTCTTTTAATCTTGTTCTGCGAAATGAAAAATATTATCGAGTTCTTTCCTTTGCGGTCCGTATTTAGCCTGATCGAGATCTGCGGTTGGCAATTTAAACTTGTTAAGGCCTGCGAGACGAGCGCAAAAACAAATAGGAAGCGAACGGAACGTAAAAAAGCCTTAAACTTTATTACTGGCCTGTAAGATCCATTTCAAAAATATGTTCCACCTTTTTAGTTCATTTTGGCTTTGAGATCAACTCGAGTAATGCCAAAAAATTACTGGCCATTTTAGAGGATTAATGGCGTAATCTCGAATTAAAAAAGATTAGCTTAAACCTCAGGGTGAAGTTGAGCAGGGATATAAATCGAGGAACGCGCTGCGAATTTGTACCCGTCAGTTTACTACTGGCCGTCATGTTATTTTAGGTTCTTACAGATTACGCTAAGATCGGTTTGCACTTGAAAAATCACCCACCATCGATCACGCGTATCGATTACGTGACGAGCATCGATTTATTTTCAACGGGTAGAACTTGAGTCAATGTTTTAGGTTAGGTACCTTAAAAACTTAAATCTTCAAATAAAAAATCCTGCTGCATGGTCGTGTCTGCGCTTATAAATAAAAGTTGATTAACTTATCGCTGTCGCACGATCCCTGGCATTTCTCTTGAGCGGTCGTCATCCGGCTGGAGAGATAATAATTGCAAGTACGTATAATATTATGGACAGGATTTATTATTGCAAGATACTTTTCACAAGGTTTTTAGTAAAGGTGTGGTGTGGCATAAACCATGTTATAGTGGAGAAACTGGTTAAATCACACCAACGTTTTTGTATTTTACTTTCCAAATTTAAGCGATAAAAAAATTATACCATCGGCCGGCAGTTACCTTAAAATCAACAGAAAAAATTCAAACTCAAAAAAATCGTTTTTTAATTTTATTTTACACCTAATTTCATATTAATTCAGTAAATTGACCACATGACCACGGGCTCTTTTGCCCGTCTTAGGACCTCATTGAAGCGCCTCATAGTCCAGCAGAATGTCATTATTTCAATCATAAAATATAATGATGCTTATAAGTAAGTTACATGACAAGGTATTAAAGTAATAAAAAAATATTATTAAACCATCCTTTTCACTTGCTTGTCGCACATCAACATCCATATAGCTAGTATAATCCCCTTTGAACAGGAAATGTTCGTTTTAATAATGAGCAATTTAATAAAGCACTTGTTCTTTCCCTTTGCGGAAATCTTGTTCAACTCGAGCGTTTAAGAGCCGTGGTCCTACGCAAACGTAGCCTTTCCCGAACGAAATTAATTTCTCTGCTCAGAAATTAGATTATCGAGAGTTCCCAGTCCCAACCTCTTTAATATGAGATCGATGGCAGCGTTGATAAAGAGTTTTACCCCGTTATTTATAAAATAATAATAGGTAAACTATGAAATGTGCTTTGACCTTATCATAGATTATGACATTTGACAGACAGTGACAAAACCTACTTTAAGAAAAATATGTTTATGTACATTTTGAATCAAATAATTTAACTTCCCCGAAACCGACTCGATGTATGAATGTGGAAGAAGCGAAAGAGATTTGTCAGAATCGTAGCAGGTGGAAAGAAGTAGTCTCTGCCTACCCCTCTTGGAAACAGGCGTGATTTAATGTATGTATGTATGTATGTAATTTAAAGTCTGTTGCAGTTTGAGAGTCCGCAGTTCCAACCTATTTAATTAGAGATAAAAACGTCTATGAAGTTTATGAAGAGTGATACCCCTCCTAACCGCACAATAACGCTTTAGTTGTAAGTAAAATAACTCTTTGTGCACTAATGAATAAAAGTCTGTTACTTCCTAATAAAGTTTCCTTACTACAACAGCAATCAACCAAATCAAATTGTCAAATTGCTTACAAAGAAGAAAACTGCCAAAGAGTATTTACAGAGCTGAATAAAAACTCACAGATAAGCCAGTGTTACGGATGCTGCACCTAATTCGATTCTAAATCATACCCTCGCCTGATTAATTCATGCATGAGTAATGCTTATAATTAGCAAGGAATATACGGCATTAAGGCCGGGAAGTAATGAAATTAATGCTTAGCACGTGGATAACGACGGTAATTCGTTATATTTACCCTTGTAAATTAGTTTCTTATGCAAACACAGCTTTAATTATATTTACGTAAAAGATAAAATGTAGTAAATAATATTCTGAAGGTGTATCTGGGTGTATTTTTGGATGTTCTCCTATGTTTACACATTATCACAATTGTAAAGTGTCAAATAAAATTTTAAGGTAAAATAAGTAAAATAGATTCCGTATATATAAGAAAAAATAAACAATAAAAGTACAAAAGTGTGTTATTTGTCCTTTCTACAATCGCATAATAGAAATACCATTGCATTGTTAGTTTAGGTTTATTTTTTCTGGTCTAACCAATTATTGACCTCTATCTCACCTGATGTTAAATGATGATGAAGTCTAGCATGACGCTCGCTGGTTCAGTAGAATTATTCACTCTTGATATGAAGACACCCAAATTATGATTTCTCAGAAAATATAGACTAAGGAAGCTAATACATTCTTTAACAGTTCGCAATAAAGAAGAAGCAGGGAAACGTTTTGTGCGAACAAATGGTATTTCGACAGCATAAGGGTGAAGCTACTCTATCCGCCTGGACGTCCGAACATGGTAGGTTGCTGGTAGAATTATGTTACGTAATTCATGCGGACACTCTCCAAAGTGCAGTCTATAAACGACAGAGAGGCACGCTACCCTATGTCGATAATTGAAGATGTATTTTAATTCCGGAAAGTTCGCCGGTTCGGTTTATTAAACCGTCTTAATTAAATAATATTGTAGTAGTTTTTAATAAAGATAGTAGATAGTAGTAATAGAGAAATCAATAAAGCCATACCTAAGTTTTTATGCACACCCGCTGTATTATTTTTATTCCTCAAATACGTCTGCGAAATCAGCAGGTCTAGTCATGAGAATCGAACACTCGAAAATTTCATTTGACAATGAAAGTAAAACATTATTATAAATTTAAGATTGGGATTGTTTGTGAAGTTCCCTCGCATGCGATTTATTTTCTACTTTCATCACTCGCTTCTCAAGAATCGATTCCACGGTCGAAATTCCAAGTTTTTCCGTGACTAAAATACCAAGTCCTACCATTACCAATTTTGTACCTTCGTTACATGTTTTTATTACCTCTATCAAGCACAACATATGTATAGATACCAACAAAACCTACACGACGTCGCAGCGTCACCCCGTCAGCTAACATTGTAACAAGTTCCATTTCCGAATATAAATAGACCACTCCGCAAACGTAGGATGTTCCAAACACGAATGTATTTCGAAATTCAATCAATGTCCTTACGCTCGGAGGGACCCGATGATTTGTTGAGCTCGCCCCGATTGGAACACACGTTGATTCAACCTGCAACTTTATTTGGGTACGTTTTTCGACCATTTTCCTCGTCGATGCTCAATTGTTTCCTATAAATTCAAACCGCCTTTTCCATATCCTGAATTAACGCACGATTGAGATCGTTCGTCTGCCCAACGTGCAACATGCAAAACAAACGGAAGGCGGAATTTTCTGAAACTTTTCTGTTTTGGAACGAGTGATTTGGGTATTTACATAATTTTATTAACTTCTCGTGTTTATTTATTTGACAATTTGTTTTAAATCAATTTGGGCTGTAATATCAGTAAACCTCATTAAAATGAGATATTATTGTATCTTAATATAATCGGTGTTTAGCTCTCTATCTCAAATAAAACTGGGAATAAGAATAGTAACTTATTTTTGTCTTCGTAGTTATCTACATTGTTCTAAATCTTTCAGTATCAGAACACTCCATATAGAACACGACAGGAAGATAATTTAAGGGCAGATAGGATACGTTATTTTTATTACCTCCTTGCTCGTATAGAAAGATACAATATGCCAGATAAAATATTATTTTTCCCTGACATGCTTGGAAATGTTCACGTTATCATTTACGCAAAGAAAACACGGAAAGTTCTTCGTTCCAGGCCAAAAGAATTCTTTTTTAATGTCATATAGGTATTTCGAAATGGCATGTAGCGCGCAAAATGTATGAAATTTGGCTTAAATCATATGAAAATTCCCTTAAATCACAGTTGCTTTTTAAAACCATATTTGGACTAGGATAACTCATTCCGAACAGCCAAACACTCGTATAATCAAAGTTGTCCCACGTTATTTAACTTTTTGAAATGACATAGACTAAAAAGGTTAAGGTTCACAATGACCTTCACGAACGGCGTTTACAAGTTACAAATTAAGTGTCTCAAATATGTAAAAGTGTCTCAAGCAGTTCAACTTTATTTTTAATATTGCGTTTATGAACAAAATTAACTGCCAGATTAACAAAAACGCGTCATAAATTTATAATTTAAAATTAGTTTTTTTCAGTTGAATTTTTTTTCGTTTTTGTATAAAACCATTAAGTACCATAGAAGCCTCAGCCAGGAACGACTGTGTCTCAGCGTCGGTTTTCATCCCGGTGTCTAGAGTAATGTACTAATTATTACGTAAGAAACATTTAGATTTTTCATTTTGTTCTAAAATATTTGTATTTGTATCTATTACAGGGTGGATACTTATTCAATGCTGCAAAAGAGCTCCGCTTTCATCTCAAAAAAATGTATCAAAAAACCAAAAACATTATAACAATAAAAAACATTTTCAGCCTACATGAACTCACAGATGTACGTGTTTCCATTGAATAAACTGTAGAACCCTTTGCTGAACCTTCAACAATAAAAATATTAACATATAACGATTTTGCAAATAAACCGCAAAGCACCTTTGCCCATTTCACACAAGCTGTCACTTTTCAAAAGCCCTTGAGTCAAAGCTTTCGTCTGAATGCCACTTTATCCCAAACATCCGATTAAACGTTGAACAGAGCTTTGGTGAACCTTACGCAGCAAATAAGCTTCTAGGGGAATTTCCAAGCTTCGCTATACAAGGCATTCAGAGGCGGGCGCGCAGTTTATTGAAGTTTCGCGTATCTAAGTACAGTGAAGGTGAAAATGGTAAGTCATGACGTGACGTTTATAACGTATCATAACAGGAATATCGAGAATTTACTACATTTTTATGTAAAACACTGATTTAAGTTGCCGTTGTTGTAGTTTGAATACCGGCTAAGTAATGTCAAGAACATGATTATAAAAAAACCGGCCAAGTACGGGTCGCAGTCGCACTCGAAGGGTTCCAATTAAGATAAGAAGAGAAATACGATTAGGCTTTAAATAACTACTTACAAAATCTTACAATGTAAATACGAATTGTAGGCAGTTTTAATACAAAACGCACAATTATTCCCCTTTTCAAATTAACTTCCCGAGTACCTACTTCAATTATTCAAATCTTCCCTGCACAGGGCAAAGCACAATGATCTCATACAATGAAAAACAAATATTTAATTTCCATTTCTAAGATTACAAAAGGAATTACAATTTGTAAAAGAATTTTATATTAAACGTCGCCGACGTTTTTACAAATAATTAGATTTTTAAACTTTCTGTAGAATAAAATAAGAGCGGAGTTTCGAAGATTCAATTGCGATGATTGAAAAAGACTGGAGTTCTGTTTGTAAACACGCCGGGAAATTTGTTATTTGTGTAACTGTCAGCGGGTTTGAGTGTACACTTGAATAATGTATCCTAATTCAAGTACGGGGTAAATGGAGCGGATAAGATGTATGGAACATACGGGAGTTATTACTCTCATAAAGTGTAGCTTTCTTTGAATATATGGTCCGTAGAGACACGGGGAAGTAAAATAATAATATATGTAGGTAAGCATATGTTTCCGGTCGTCAAAAAATAACGGTGTCTACATTACCAACATCGTCAATGTACGGGTTTCTGGTGAACAATCGTATGTATATATTCGTTATAAAATACTTTATTATCGAATAGACAGAAGCGCAAAAGGTATGTACAAAAGCGAATTTATCTCCTTAAGGGATCTCTTCCAGTTAACATTTGAGCGATTGCGAATTATAAAAAAAAAACAAATAACAAAACGTACAACAATAAAAGGGACCAGTTCATAATTATATTAGTGTTAAATAACCATTTAGAATTACTAATCTATATAAATAAAAATGAATCACTAAATGTGTTGCTAAGCGCAAACCTCGAAAACGGCTAAACCGATTTGGCTGATTTCTTTGTGGTGTTCGTTATTGTCAAGATAAGGTTTATATGTAAGAAAAAAATTGAATCCAACGGGAAGGTCGAAAATTTGCTGCGTAGCGAAGCCGCTGGCGGGCAGCTAGTATTCAATAAATAAATACATCTATCGATGCATAAATAATTTACCACATTGCTAATTGTTTAATTATTAGTTAAACGTCCACAAATCCATCTCCATCCATCCAACACGCAATAAAATGAGAACCGTGATCTTTCATCATCATCATCAGTTGAAAGACTTCTGCTGGGCATAGACCATCCCAAGGATCTCGACAAAGAAGACCGTGACCTTGGGAGTGTGGCAAAACATTTCCGACTCATTACTTTTATGATAGCAATTTTTTCATAGTCATATATCCTTGCTCGTAAATAATCCTGAAAGCTTCTTGGTCGAAAGCTAACGAACTGATATTTAACCATCGTTTGATAATCCTTGGTATATGGAGATCGAGATTCTATCCCTGGTTGCCTTTGGCTCTTTCTAGCCGATGCAATTCGAACCTGACCGAAACGAATAGGAAAAATGTATTGGAATTTACATAAAAAACATCCTAGGTCTGTATTTGTACACTACATATTTTTCAACGTAATTAACTAATTTCTAAATATAAGGTTCGTCAAAGTCACTGCTTTAAAGTATTGCTAGGTTTCTTTAATTATGTCGTACTAGTACTACTCCATCATACATACATACATAAAGTACATTAAATCACGCCTGTTTCCCAGAGGCGTAGGCAGAGACCACTTCTTTCCACCTGCTAGGATCCTGACAAATCTCTTTCGCTTCTTCCACATTCATACATCGAGTCATGCATGTACGTCGGTTTCGGGTACTTAAGATTCGGCCCTTTTCCAGTCCTACTCCATCTATTATTAGAAATGTAAAAGATCTTGTTTAATATTTACGCAGTAACGGCTAACATACGATAATTTTTTTCCCGGATGATCTAATAGTTCCCGTGGGAACGCTAAAGGTACAATAAGATTCCGATAACATGGAAAGGTTAAACAGAAACTATTGCATAATCAACAACACCTGCTATCGTTGACGTAATCAGGACTATTGACGTCAAGTCGATGTCGGCTAGTTACGGGCGAATGGACCTTGATTCCTTTTTTAGAAACGCTTTCGTTCAGCGACAAAGTTCGTTCAAACTTTTAGTTAAGATCCTCATCAATTAATTAATCTTCTAATCTTAATCACACGCTGTCAATATACCTACTTACGATCGGGACCTCGACTTCCTTGAACAATAGGAACTTTTATATAAGGAGTTCTAAATTATCATGCTTATAGAGGTTGTGTGTGTGTGTTTTTGTTCTTTATTTACCGAGATGGAATGCTTCTATGCTAGTAATTTCACCGGATGTCTTATCCCCACACAGGAACACAACAACGCCAACACTGCTGCTTGGCGGTTAACCCGTAGTAGGTACAAATGTAAGAGATCATAAACAGTCTTTCGATTTAAGATAAATTCGGTTAGACTAGGATAAGAGCGCATGAGTGCGAGCGAGAGAGAAGTATAAACCCGTAGGTCGTTGTAAGAGCTTTAGCTTTAGCTTTATTGTTTTATCGTGTAGAATAGAAACCCCTGTATGTACAGTCGCGAACTCTAATTTGGTACCCACCTTAGGTCCAAAGTCAATCTGACATTCTACAACAATAAGGTTGAGTTTCCTAAAAGTTACAAATGACTTGACATCTCTAATAACATTGACGACTTCAAGCATATTTTTCTTGAAATGGGTCACAAATTAACGTTCGTGATAGTACCTATTCACATTATTTACAAAAATCAACTAGAATAGGATAACGTTCCACAAAATAATGTTCCTTGTGTGAAGGTGAAATGCTCAATTACAAAATTATTATTCATCAAAAACTTTCTTTTGTACTCACTGGAACAGTTTCAAAAATATTACACCAGAAGAATGCCTCATTTACATGTTTTGCAGTCGTCTGCCGACAAATAATGGCGAAGTGCCATTTCAAACAAAAGCGTGCAAAGACCCGCAGTTTCGCCGCAAACGTAATATTTATTCATTCTTACTGTTGTAAATTATCTCTTTAATTCATATTTTTTTGAAAAATGGCCCTTAATTTGGTTTAATGTTTTTTTTAAGATACTAATTAACTAATATATTCATGTATTAGGGCCATTTCCTCGACGAAGTCGCAGGCTTTTGCGTGAAAAGACTTGATAAGTAGAACACGTAATCAAGAGAAGCGATGCACTAGAGGAGCAAAAGATAGTAGATTTTCTCTACATTCTACGGTGCAGCGCTTGCAGCGTTGTTCATTTAACTGCAGAGTGATATAAATACGCCCTATAAGGGTGTCTCCACCGCAAAACGACGTCATTTTCGCTCGTATTTTCACGAAAATTTTAAAGCTTATTCTGACTGATTTATACTGATTTTATATCGATAGTTAAGTTACCAGAAAAATTACAATGCTATCAGCTACGGCGTAGTGCTCGTAGCTACATGTTACGGCGCAGCTCTCGTAGCGTTACTTTGCAGTGAAGTGTTTTAATTTCCCAGTAATACTGTACAGAAAAATTTATTCAATAATAAGTTTATAGATATAAACACCTTAATCTTTGTAAAATAAATAAGTTGAATCAATCGCTTCAATCGCTTCCTTATTTGCCTACAAATTTTGAAATGAAATGATAAATATTTTGCACGATTTCAAGTGCACCATAGTTTACATAAGTAACTGTAATATACAAAGTATCACTAAAATGCACCTTTCCAGCCATTTTTTTTTTCCAAAAAGTGAGGTCTTTTAATGAGTCAGACAGCTTGTTAAAGATTTTAATGCACATGACGTAGCTATTTTTTACACATTGTTATTATTTCACACTAATTTAAATAAATAAGTTCAGGTGGACTTCTTCTTAAACGTGCCACAACGACACAACCTCTTGAAAATTCAGCAAAGATGCGGGCTGCTGATAAAGTATACTTTTGTGAAGAGTGGATTTTTATAGATTCCTTACACCGAAGAATCACCGTGGGACGCCTGATAACAAAACCCTTATACAGTATCGGATTTTGTAGGTACGGTGTTATATATTTCATTGTATTTCAGAGCGAAATATTACACTAAATTCAAAAATGAAACACTTTAGTAAAGTAAAGTTGTGCGACGAGACCATTATTTTTATTCTGCTCAAATTACAACAACAGGTCCTGCCAAAACGAACAAAATCTTGAGATATTCGTACCAGTCCGCCTCCCCTCGTTAAGTTCTTAATGTCGAGAGTGCCTCTTAGTGAAAGAAACTCAGTCGGGTTTGGAAAACTTACTTTTTTGTTAGGTTCATGTTTATCGTCAAGGATTTTAAAACGACGCGGTGTCAGCGAAATTAAATATTAATGTTTAGTTTAATTTAGGGGCCCAATATTAAGACTTGGCTCAAGGAGAGGACTTATGCCAAATGATCTTCTAAGATACTAGGGGCCCGTTTCACGAAGCTACAAGTTACAAATTATAAGCGGAAGTCTCTTTCTCACTCCTTTTGCTAGAAACTTGTAACTTGTAACTTGTTGCTTCGTGAAACGGGCCTTAGATCACTGAAGAAAAAACCAGTAGGTACTTATTGGAATCAAAAATATCCTCATTTGCTTGGTGTTTTTTCATACAAAATCTGGTAGTGATATCTCTTGATCTAACATCATGACGAAAGTATCGATTATTTATATTATACAAATTCAACGGTACATGTAGCTCTAGACGAGAAGATGCATTCGGCGATTGTTAGCGTTATCCAGGGTTCGAAATTATCAAGATAATTACGCTTCTTGATAATTATCTGATAATTATCAGATAATTATCAGATAATTATCTGATAATTATCACCAGTGTAAGAAGTTCATTTGTTAATTGTTTGATAGCAAATTCTAACAAAACATAAATAAAAACCAATATTATTATTTTTTGATATTAATCCAACACAAATCAACATTAATTTAAGTTAGATTGAGTAAAAGTGTGTAGCGGAAATACACGTTCGAATACTTCGAATATAGTTCTCTTTTACAAGCGCAATTTTTTGTTATTGATAATTATCCATCTGTTATTATCACGATAATTATCATGATAATTATCACGATAATTATCATTGATAGTTATCCTTTCGAACCCTGGCGTTATCAAACTTATCTTATCAAGAATATATAGGATTGACGTACGCTGTCAGGCGGTTGCGTTGAACGCTTACATAAATTCCATAGATTTTGATAGTTGTCAAAAATAGCGTTATCCATCTTATCTAGCCTCACTGACACGTGAAAAATACGATGAGAAATCGCAGGTCCTTTTACTTGGGCTTTCTCGCTGCGGCGTACGACACCTTTGCGTACACTGTATACGTGAGCCACGTTTCGGTCCATTTGTCTAGCTGCGTGTGTCAACATTCATATGCACCCGCACGCTATACATGCTAACTTCGTGAATCCGTTGTCTGCATGCACGGGTCAACGTTTCTATTGCTACCCTTGGCTACCTATATGCTCTACTACAGCGCATGGTCAAGCAACACACGTGAGTATTAAATTCGGGCTAATCCCAGTTGTTCGCACCTCGAAATCAGGTGAGAACAACGTGGAATAGAAATACGTCGAGGATGCGAATAACTGGGAATTTTATCAGTTGTTCACACTGCAAACAAAGGGGTGCGAACAACTGGGAATATCCGTTGAATTCGTTTCGTATAAATGAATGTAGATAGCCGTACATCCACAGCGCACAAAGCATTACACGAACACATTACGGATGGATGTGTGATTTAATGACGTCACTGATCGACGGTCGCCACATAGCTTGCCTAATGCCTATGCGCCTCAGTATGCAAGGGACATGTGTATCCGTGTGTGGCACATCCATGGGCTTGAATATGGCCACTTGCGCTGACTCGTGTGTGGCCAATAAATCGGTGCAGGCCACGAGTGTACATAAGTGATATCATTTTATGTGTAGCGCCATCTTGTACTACCGTAAAATGTGCCTACTTTGCTCCCCTATGGGTAATTATGCTCCATAGTAACTATTTCGTTTGTTACTTATAAGTTAAGGTTGATGACAAATTTTCTAAAAACAATCGATGTAAACATCCAGCCACGTAGTGAATGAAAGCAATAGAACGATTTACAATACAGATTACCTCAATATAACCATGGAGCATAATTACCCGTGGGGAGCAAAGTAGGCACATTTTACGGTACTGTACGAGTACCAAAATTTATTTTTTGTATAAAGTGCATAATTTTAATACAAGTGTATAGCTCTAGCGTATAGCCAGGCCTTAATATAGTCACTGCTTACGTAAAAAATACTCAGATCTTATTTAATTAATATCCTGAAATATTATTCCGTAACCGAACAGCGTCGAAACATTTTATGTCAACCCTGTACCTACTGAGAGTTACAGGGTTGACAAACTGACGCAAATAAGCTAGACGTCCCAGTGCTTGACATGTCAAAATAAAATATTTATTTGCGACGTGTTATTATGGTAATTTTCATGTCTTTTTGGGATTATGTGACCTTTACTTATGATTTACATGACTGTTTACATGGTTGGTTGAAATTTCTCAAAATGAAAAAAAATGCAAATCGAATTGTATGAGTAAATAATATCAGGTGCTTTTGCTGGCAAATAATTTTTTTATTTAAAAATCGGCGTATGTAAATATCAAAGCCACAACCATTTCTCATCGCGAAAATTAGGTGGTGATAAAAGTAATGTTATTCTTATCTTATTTATCGTAATTCAAAGTATGGGGACAAGTACTAGTACAGCGACGAGCACTCGGACGTCTACCTTACTCTCTCCACAGATCAATATGCAACGCAAATCCTCGCTAACAAGCAATATACTTAAAACTAGGGACCAATATGCAATGGTTATTCTGTGAGTTTGTGTTAGATACGAACCACTGCAAGCGTATCCGGCAAGGCAATCTGGTTGCATTTATGTCAGACATTGATATCAAAGGCCGGGGTCTCATTTAATTACGTCTGCAGCCATGTTTGATAACATGCTGGCTAGCATTGATTCAATTTAAGTTTACTGCAGTTGATTGCGTGGCGCCCAATGGGTTTTGACTATCTATTTATATCCATACTAATATTATAAAAGTGAAAGTGTGTCTGTCTGTCTGTCTGTTACCTGTTCACGCTTAAACCGCTGAACCGATTTAGATGAAATTTGGTATGGAGATAGCTTGAGTCCCGGGGAAGGACATTGGCTACTTTTTATCCCGGATAATTAGACATATCCCGAGGGAGCAGCGATAAACGACTTCTACGCGGACGGAGTCGCGGGCAAAAGCGAGTAGTATATAAGTCTGTGTACGATTAACTTAATGATAAACTTATTTTTTCTACTCGCGTACCTACCTACTATAAAGATAACTAATATTGATATCGTTAACGGTTAGAATAAGACCTATATCAAAACCAAAACATGAAAAAAGTTCTATAATGAGCGTTGCCATGGTAATAACAGTTCTTTTACAATTATTATAGAATTGTTATTACCATGGTAACGCGCATGAACAAAGTCGTTGATGATGTTTGGTGATCGACTGTTATCTGATTGTCTGTATTATACTTGTTAATAACTGTTTTTACATTTAATTACTTACTATAGCAGTAGCTTTAAAATAATAAAGAAGAGATCAATAAAAACGATTTGTTCGACTGTTTTGCTACAAAGCAACATGGCGTCACAAGAAATGGCGATTGGTGAACAAAATTGACATTCCAACGCTCGCCGTAAAATGAACTACGTCGGTCAGCGTCTAAACCTAAATCAATCACAAGTCCACACATGCATAAAATATTGCGCTCACAGAGATAGTTTGGTGGAATGTCAGTTGGCTGCTTTGAACTCAGTGGGGCGATGTCGAAGCTTCACCCTTATGCAGTGCTGTCGAAAATAGTTGAAATACCATTCACTTGTTCTTTGTTAACGCAATTTGGTAAGGAGTTAAATTTGCTTTCTTCATCTGTTTTGACAGATAGTTGGGTGTATTGAAGATAAGTGTGGATGTGCAGCTACTAAATCATCGACCTCTATCATAGACTTAATTGTCAATGGTAGAAAAAAAACTGGTCCGATTTCATCAACTAAACTTCAGTAGGAACTAACTTTTTAAACTTTTCCACTTATTTATTTCATAGTACAAATCACAATTATATTACAGTAGACCAATTTAATTGAATTCATATTTGCCGTTTATGTGACATAAAACCCATGCCCAGGTGAAATCGAATAGCCGTACAAAACGAATGTAACAATCTGCCTTAGTTAATTTGATCTTCTGTAACGAAGATTAATGCTAAATAATTAACATTCTCTAAAAAATCTCTCACAAAATGATATCCATTTGCAATAACGGCTTGACACTTGATTTAAAGGCCGTCTTAATTCAAGTCTCATCTGTCAGAAGGGTTCACTGCCGAGGGGCCCCTAACACTGCCCTCCTTATAAAAAAGGGAGTATGTCTCATAGAACCGCTTATGTATTAGTGACCTTATTTCTTAAGATGGGGGGGTTAAATTTACTTTGACTAACAAATTGCGCATGCGTCCTTTTTATTTAGGAGCGCAGAACAGCTCTCACGCCTTAGCCTTCGAAACCGCTTTGCCAATTAGCCAGGCTCACAGGATCCGGCCCTGATCCCTCCAGTAATGGGTAAATCGAGTAGTTGATTGCTTCTTAATTTGTTATTTTGTATTGTATCGTCGTATATGGGGTAATAAATAGAGCAGTAATTAGTTTGATTGTAACTTTAAATTTTTAAGGTATCAGAGGAATTGACGGGTCGATCATTTCAGAAAGATAGGCCGTAATACTCGCAGGACAGGGAGAAATAGCAGAAGAGAGGAGAGATAAATAAGAGCCATAAAAACGTTTATAATATGATAACTGAGGGCTTATTGTCTAACGCACTCGCAATCACGATCGTTTTCATTTTGAAAATCGAAGGCTTGTCTGCATACAAAATGAAAGCAATTGCTCCACTTTGAAGCCGGTTGCCATTGCGAGTACCTTAGACAATAGCCCCTCAGGTCAAAGATGATATGGTTTTTGCCGCCTAGAATCTCGGCGCAGGTCAGTTTAGCCTTTTGAAGTCACTGTCATAATCATAAGATAAAAATAGTCTATCACAAATAGACCAGAGGGCTTATTGTCTAACGCACTCGCAATCACGATCGTTTTCATTTTGAAAATCGAAGGCTTGTCTGCATATAAAATGAAAATAATTGCTCTACTTTGAAGCCGGTTGCGATTGCGAATGCGTTAGACAATAAGCCGTCTGGTTGAAAAAGTCAACATTTAAATTAACACAGAACTTTGAAGTATCTTGTTATCGTTTAATGAATACCTAGTTAAAATAGATTGAAGTCCCTCGTCTTTTCTAAAATTAATGTCAGTATTTGTTAAGGCGGAGTTGCTTATCTGGAATTGGGATCGTTTGCGCAAGTCAAACATGGCGGGACAACACACAAATTAGCTCGACCTTACCCAGCTGATCCTATTATGACAACAAAGACAACAAACAAAGGACTCCTAATAGAGGGTGATGAGACAAATACTTAGTCAACTTACTAGTTTAACTTTATAGCTTGCTAAACGAAATCAAAGTAAGTATTATCATTTTTTCAGCCATTTTGCTGCAATTACAATGCACAAAACACAATCATTTAATATCTTCTTTCAGAAGAATAGCCTTTGCATTGGATACAATAGTTTATTTCAATGAGACGGACACTTTATTTATTTGTCCATCGTGCTTATCATGGACAACTGCATAAAAACACAAGACAAAATAAAAATTAGTTAACTAATAAATAAAATCTCATGAATGAAAAAGGTTTAATTCACTGAAGTTATAATTTTCCGCTTAACTTAACTTTTAACTCTAGTTACCAATGAATTAAAATTCTGATGTCGACTATATTTAGATTTTTGTACAAATTCTAGGTAATGGCCATATTTCATTAAAGCGTATTCAATATTGGGAAGGTTGAAGTTATTGTTAATGAATTAAGAGTATCAGGTAAGACATCAGGTGTAGACATCCCAATTGAAAGTTAATTTTACTTTAACTATTGATTTAATAATTATCATCATTAATATAATGAATTAATAATAACAAACAATGTGTTTAATTGTTTGTATGTTGAGCGTATACGCTGGAAGTAAAAAACCCATTTAAAAAATCCTTCACTTATTACTACTGACTAATAAAGGCCATATTTTATTACTAAAATCGTTTAAATAAATATAATTTAACCAAACAATAACCCAAACCAGCAATATAAGACAGACAAGCAGTCAATAGCGCAAATAATGAGCATAAATTAATAAAAATGTTTTAAATATATAAGTATTCTATATTGTTTATGAAACCGTGTCAGCCCATACCTAACGATACATGCAGTATAGCACCGGCAGGCGGCGAGCCGTACCACGATCAAAGAGCCTTTGATGTGTGTCACCAAACACGGCTCATAATCCCCTATTAAATCATAGCTTAGTTTGTCCTAGCTTAGCTTGTGGTCCGGTGACCTAGACTAGCTGGAGGTTATTAATTTGGCTTTGTAGAGTGATTGAAATGGTTAGCTTCCGAATTGCAATTAATCATTTCCAAGAAATTTCAGTTTAAGTATAGGTTAGATTGGGTGTTTAAATCGGATTTAGTCTAAACGATATTTCAATAAACTGGTTTACATTCCACTCTGGTCTGTCACCTTGGTGTTATATATTGTTATATATTGTTCTGCATGATAGTCTGTAAGGTATTTTTAATAATGAGATTCGTTGCTCGAAATTAAAAATGTTATTCTTATTCTTAATGGCTGTTTTGTCCCATATTGATATTTTTTGAAAAACTCAGCTTTTTGTCTTTTTTTTTGTACTGAGTTCCAAAGCGATCGATCGTTTCTTACTTACTCTATCAATTACAGCTATTAAACGCCTTTTTTCGGTAAAAACTACTAGGGTTCAATTGCAGTAAAAAAAACATATCCAATGATACAATGGAAGTAGTTTCTCCTTTTCCAAAATCGAGCCCATGGTTCTCAAGAACAGTATACCTTAAGTTTCCGGATTCCCCATACTACATCCTATTAGATTACGCATCCTGTGTAAAAACCATTGAGGCAAACAAGTTGCACATCCTACTGTAGTCATTGACTGGTAAAATCAAAAAAATATATCAGTATAGAACTTATGAAGGCAAGCTATGATCTAGCTAATCGCTTATCTACTTTAATTCCATAGCTTCGGCAGTCGTTATCTTGTTTCGATATTGACAAATGTAGACCCAAGAGAAGTTAAAAATAATTACATTTGGCAATTACTCAGCTTAAAGTGATCGGTTGTTTTCTCGTTCCATTTGAAACGAAAAAACCCCTATACAATTTCATCCACACATCAGAAAACCATAACTTTTTGTTGCGAAACCGAAATCCAACCGTTCGTTTGATGCCGACGAACTTTATTCATTAACAACTGCCGATTTCCGCCGATTACACGTTCCAAATTTAAACGGGGGCCAAAAGTAGTTAAAATTGGAATTTCTAATTTTGTTTTTCATTTGATTGTAAGGAAAACACTGGCTGAAAGTGACTAACCGTTAATTAGAGGGCGGGTTCAGAAAAAAGTTTCAACTTGCTTTTTTAACTTTTGTTAAATTATAACCCAACCCAATTGGGTTGAAAATTGTTGGTTTACGACGGAGGAAGCTAATGGAGAGGTTTTTTCTAGAAAGTTCGATAGAAAAGGCGCCGAAGCGTCGCGACGGCTTGGCGGCAAACAGACCAATCTTCATCATAATTCATATCATATAAAGACTGCGTGGGTCGCGTTCACAGCCATTCATAGTGTTGTAGCACTCTGAGATAAAAATAGCTAATTACTATGATTTTTTTAATAAATGCGCCTTTCTAGTTGAATTAAATCATAGGATTAAAAATACCACGTAATCAAGTTCAGTAGCCAACCGGAACTAAGACGAAACCACACATTCAGCTAAGAGGATTCGAAGCCAAACTAAAGGAAAGGTTTGGCGTAATTAATTTGCAGGTGAGTCTGGGATCTATTTGCCAACGACCCTTAATAGTGTCGCTTTTAAATGGGATCAAGGATAGCAATTCAAGGGTTCAGTAGATTGCAGAGCTCATCGTAAAACCCTATTGTTAGTGTGGGGTTAACGGTGTAGTAATTCTGTGACAATTATTCGGTCTGTTGCGGTCCCTGAAAAGGAAAATGCCGTTACGCCAGAAAATATTAAGGCGTAAAATAGGGCAAATACGTATGGTTCATTTAAAAATTTACCTGGGGCTCTATTCTACTCGGTAAAACCATATTGCTTTTGACATGTTATCGTATTGTCAACGTAACAATCCAACTTCTTACTTACTTGACAGAATAATGGCCGAGTTATATGTCATAAGCATGGTTTTGCGGATTGGATTTGTTTCTAAAAAAACACAAGATCGTCAATAGACAACGCTAACCTACTTACTTAGGAAATAAATATAAATTAAATAATCTATGAATTATAACCGATTTAACATGTTCAGAAAAAAGTATCGTTTTTAGGGTTCCGTACCTCAAAAGGAAAAAACGGAACCCTTATAGGATCACTTTTTTGTCAATCTGTCCGTCTGTCTGTCTGTCAAGACCCTTTATCTCGGGAACGCGTAGAGATATCGAATTGAAATTAAAACCATATACTCCGGTCTACAGTCCCTTGAAGCTGTGAGAAAATCAATCTTCTACATTTACTTACGTAAAAAAAAGATACGGCCGTTTATGCCGCAAAAAACGTGTATTTCGACACTCTCGAGGGAATCAAATTGTATAGGGTATTTCCCGTTGACTTAGAACTATGAAATTTGCCAAGTAACACCGTATTTTACTACAAGTATAGGGATCTGTAAATTTTTAATTAAATCACATAAAAACATTGTCTTTATGCAAGTAACGACACGGTCCAAATTTTGAATTAAGTTAACCGTGTCGCGGAACCCTCGGTGGGCGAGTCCGATTCGCACTTGTCTGGTTTTTTTCTCATTTGGACGAGTAATAAACACAACATCAATTTATAACACGTCACTCAACCAAACACAATGACAGCTTAATCAAAACTAACTCATATTCAGCAACCAGTGATCCCGGGGATCCCGAATACATTTAACAAATGGCCGCTCAGTCCCTGCTGTCAGAATGAATGATTCGTGGCGTTTCTCTAATTTCCAGTACTGAAAGGGCTAATTGTAATCAATTTATAGCCGTCAACAGAGAATTCAATTCGGTGGTGATCCCGTGCAGAAAATCGCATAAAATCTCGTTACGAGACGGAACGGAACTGTGGAATGGAATTCTTCAATCGGATTAAATTGCAGTGTCTATGGAGTAAGTTGGAAATTTAAGACTAATTTGAAACGATAATTAGGAAGTTTGAGACTTGACGGAAGTAGCTGTAAAGACAAAGGTCAATTAACAATACGATCACCGAGTAAAATGAAATATAGAGCTTTAAACAAGTCTAACAAAAAGTATGCTTTGAAAACCCAACTGCTGTTTGAAAAATGTCGTCAACATAAATGTTAGTTTTCATGCCGCGCAATTTAGTGCCATTTTGATTTCCAATAATTGTAATTATAGCTTATGACACTCTATTGATTAAGACGAATCTAACCAAGTATAGTTCATTAAAATCGGTTTAGCCGTTTTGGAGTTACGAGCGAACATAGAGTCGGACCCATTCGGGGCAGCTCAAGTGAATCAACCTGAGGCCCTAGCCAAGATGCAAATGCAACTGACGTTTTTCTTTTCTATCACTCAAAATGTATGGGATGCCATCGCCGTGCGTAGCAATAAACCACGTGGTCATTTGTCATCCCATACATTTTCAGTGATAGAAAATAAAAACTTTAGGATCGTTTGCATCTTGGCTACGGCCCGTAGCAGTAGGTATCTTACTAAACATACTAAGCATTTATCTTTTAAGGTGTTAATAATTTTATCTCTGTGTTTTGAATACGAATATTAGAAGACGAACAAACGTAATAAATGACGGCCTTCATCTCGCAGTGAAGCGGAAGGGCGTAACCGAAGGCAATATTTTATTCCTGACGCTTATTTTTTTAGAAGTTATGGAAATATTCGCGATCTAGTAAAACGTATACGTAAGTAAAATAAATAAAAATGATTGATGTATAGTAATAATGACATTATACGGACAATTTTGACGTACTATCAGCCCATTGGAAACCCGGACCCGCCATAGAACGGTGTCACAGTGACATAATGAAACAATTTGTTTGACACTTCTTTCGACTTGAATCATAACATCACTGTGACACAGTTCTGTGGTGGGTCAGGGTTCCATTGGGCTGATAGTACATCAAAACGCATATATTATTATAATTATCGTAACAACTTATCTAATTTTATCATACAGATGGCTCTGATACACTTTGACCCCTTTAAGATCTGTTGTGCTCGCTCAGTTGTTGGAATGTGCAGGTTTCCTTACGATGTTTTTCCTTCGCCGTAAGGTCATCGGGTTATGTACTCATTGGTACATGGTGACCGCGGGGGTTCAATCTCAGTCGATCCATTACAATCTCTAGTCGACCCCTAAGTAGACCACCGCCTCTATTAAAACCAATCATAAAATCATTAAATATATAGATAATCAAATACTCTACACTGCGAATGTGTATTAAAAATACCAAGCAGAAAGTAGATAAGCGTTGTTTCACTTTTACAATATACTCGTTATTATCATGGCTAAAATTTAACTGGAAATAAGGGTCGGAAGGGGCTACCCTATGCGTACTATACTGGAAAAGGGGCGAATCTTAAGTACCCGAAAGCGACGTGCATGCATGACTTGATGTATGGGAGAAGCGAAAAAGATTTCTCAGGATCGTAGCAGGTGGAAAGAAGTGGTCTCAGTCTACACCTCTGGGAAACAGGTGTCATTTTAATGTTTGTTGTGTATGTAAGATTTAACTTATTCAGCTTTTAGTTATCATGACATTATAGTGTCTTACCATAAAAGAAAGAAATAAATAAAAACAGGATCCTAATGATAATACAATCGCAAATATAGGCTTAGTAAAGTTACGTTAAGTGCTAAGTACAGTTACATTTAACTAGGTACATACTTATCCAACCGCTCCCGTATTAGCCGATAATTCAGACCGTTTATTCCACGAGCGTCTCACTAGTTTGCCCATTCAAATGAGCTCGTGATCTCCGGAATTGGCTCATTGAGGCGAACGGCGATAAATTCGGAGAAGTTGGGAAAACGTTATAGCTTTACAGATGTTTTTTTAGTTTTTTAAATGATAGAGTTGACCCAACGAAGTGGGTTAGGGTTAGCATAATCAAGGAACTTGGTAGGTAACCTTCTTTAGGCAATAATAAGTCCACTTTTTGTTTTCTTTGCATTATTTAATGGTTTTTTTTTCTATTTGTCATCAAGCTGCCTTTATCTTACTTTGTGATATGATTTACAATTTATAAATTGACTTACGCAATTTAAGTCTATGAATAATTAAATTGTACGTTCCTGATTACATGAATATTGTTGGAAGAGCAATTTCCTATTCGTACGAGTTTACATGTGGAATCTATATTTTTGAAAGTGCATTAGATTTAAATATTCGATAATGTTGCATTCATCGTTTTACAGTACGACTGCTGATCTTAAGGCTGCGGCAAATGATTAAATGTTCGAGATGGGTCTACTCTACTAATACCTATATTTTTCTGACGTTCAGTCTGCCAATATGTGGTTAATATTTATTGGCACGTCATGAAACAATATAAGGTCGTGTGTCTGTCTTTGAAGGACCTCTATCAAAATTTTCATTTCATAAAAACTTACGATTAAATTGAAATACCACTTTATTTTCGACTGTACGATGTGCCACGTGATTTTATATAACAAAAAGAAGCAAATTTCTATACATTATCCGTACAATAAATCGTTCTGCGACCGGTTAATTTATTAGAAACATATTTGCTCGTAGAACGTAATTTATATGAGCGTAACGCATTTAAATGTTACGTCACAAGGATTATGCAAGTGTGAGACCCAATTTAAAGTAAAATTAAATGTAAACATCATAAGTACTGTGAGGACGCGTCTAACCGCAACAGTAGAAGTATTCAATTACACTTATTATTTAGTTTCTAATTCAGTGCATCAATTAGATTGCTTGTCTACCGCCACGTAGATTTATTCACGTAATACTAAACAAGCAATGGATCACTAAACAAGCGATATTGTAGTAATTGCTGCGGTAATTGAAGCAATGGCAATTCTTCCCTCCTAGTCCAAAAAGTTATATGAGCACATAAGTTGCTCAAGCAGATACCACCTTGTCCTGTTGGGAATAAGGTTCGACGTATAATATAATACCTATAAGATATAGGTTCTTGTAGGTAAGGAGGAGAAAACTTGGGAACTCTCCACGCAACTTTGCAGAGCGTGATGGATTCAAAACTCGTTTTAACAAGATTTCCCTCCTTCTGATTACACTTATATGAACTTTCCGGGGCCGGAACCATGAATATTTAAGAAGTGTCTCGGATATTCTTCGATGAGCGCTCATTATAAATTTTGTTGGTCGCGGACAAGACAAGTTTATAAATATTCAGATTCAACTCTGTTGCTACGAGGGTAAGGTTGATCTTGGTAAGATGGCTAGCTTTATGAGTACCTAGTAATGACAAACATTTCAAGAAGCCCAGAAACTTAAGAATAATTTGCGTTTATGGAACTTTGCTTTCATATTGAATTATACTTGGCGATTATTAAATATTTCATGTGTCTACCAACAAAGGTAGATTCAAGTTCCATAATCGGAAGCCATCTCCATCTAAAGCAATTGTGCGGTATGAGCAATTGGCATCGAATGTTCGAGATGTGTGGACGCCGATTCCAAGGATTATTACTGAAGTTATACAACTCACACTAACTTTAAGAGCACAAACTTTAGTCATTTTGGGTGACTCGTGACATGACAATGCCAAACGCATACATTTGTTCTTATAGTAGGAGATACGAATAGGAGACGATCTGCACCGGGCTGTTTATTCGATAAACAGTATTTTATATTAAATTTAATATGCAAAGTAATATATGGCGAATAGGTAGGCTGAAAAATTTCAGTCCATAATATAATTAATTAAAAATTTAAAAAATAACTTTGCTTTAAAAAAATGCAATTGCTTGTTTAATAGACAAATTACATACCAATCGAAAGTATGAAGGCTATATAGAATATGCAAACGTTAGGTTGACTATTTTTTTCCCGTCAATCTATTGGTTAGGCAGGTATAAACAGGTAAGTCGGTACTAGACGTTAATAATTTGCACCAAACCTCACGTTTGCATATTCTATAGGCTTCATACTTTCTATTAGTAGTATTTAAAAAAAAGTTCATTTTGAATTTAAAAAAAAACGTGATATAAGTACTAGACTGTAATTTTTCAGCCTACCTATTCGCCACATATTATTTAGCGTATTTTTTTTGATATAAAATACTTTTCATCGAATAAACAGCCTCAAACTTGCTCAGTTTAAAAGTTATTACAGTATATAAACAATGAATAAAATGTGAAACTCCATCACGCTTAATTTAACTTCTAAAAGTACCAACGTAGTTTTAATATAATTAACGGCTCTACTCACTGTAACCTGACAGCTGTGACAACACAATCTGCTTAGGTGTACAAAAACTTATTATGACCTCTTAAAAACTTGCAAGTTATATTCAGTAAAAGGGATAGAGCCATAGGATTAACATATCTCTGTTCCTTTCATAGCCTGGAATTTGTAAGGATATTTGTGTTCCTTAAAACATCAATACCGAAGCGTGTGATTGTCACGATATTTGCCGAAACTAGTAACAGGTATAGCGGGAAATTCGTGTCGACAAGTTTAATTAAATGCTAACATTCGAGTTTGCCTCCCTCTCATACGGAGTAAGTCATAGGAGGGCTGAGGTTAATGTCATTTAGCTACTCAGCCCACGCCACAGTTACCATAGTTGATTGTATAGTTTGTTGAAAGTGAAATTTTAAATTAATGTTTGCTAAGTTTGTGGGCGTGGGCATGATCTGATAATACAGTAAAGTTCCTGCTGATAGAGAAAAGCACCTACCTTTGGCTCGTTTCAAGAAGCTACAAGTTACAAATTACAAGCGGAACCCTCTTTCTAGCAGTATAAGTTAGAAAGAGACTTCCGCTTGTAATTTGTAACTTGTAGCTTCGTGAAACGGGCCTCTAGTGTTCGATCCGGTAGTTTGATTCTTTGCGAAATTGTTTAACATGTAATCCCAAAGAATAACCCTAAAACATCAAGTCATATTATATACCGCATTTTAATTAGTTTACTTTTTAGTTGAAAAGTAATTACTACATTAGAAAGAGCAATCATGATGATACAATTGCCTGCAAAAGAATGACGACCAATTTGAGACAAACGATAACTTTTAAGTTCTCCGTAATACCACGTGACAGTCCGTCCCGCGAGACCAAACGAGACAATCACACTTATAAAATATGCATGATTGCAGGTTAAGCTCGCAAACTACTCTAATTATTTTTTGTTTACTTTTTAACCGAGTTCAAAAAAGGAGGAGGTTCTCAATTCAAATGTATGTTTTTTTTTTTTTTATTATTTGTTACCTCAGAACTTTCGACTGGGTAAACCGATTTTGAAAATTCTTTTTTGTTTGAAAGCTGGTGCTTCCCATTTGGTCCCATTCTTATCATAATGAAGATTTGATGATGGAGTCTATCAGGAATCGACGGAACTCTTCAAAATTTATAGGCACACCTATAGCGATTTTGGTATTTTTCATTGTAACTCGTGTATTTGCTCTTGGAAAACACTATTTGGTAAAGTGTAACTGATGATGAAAACCAATTTCAAGGGTGGCGACAAGATATTTCGATTAAGATAGTTGAGCGACTATGACGAAGCATATGTATGTTTAAGTATTTGACTATGACTTTCCCACGGCGTTGCTTGCGGCGAGATTGAATTTCAATGTTCTATAGTTTCTTATTAATTCTTATTAATTAAAGTGGGATTACATAACATAACAGTATAATTATGATCACTAATAAGTATAAAATAAAATAAAAGTTTAAAAAAAACAAAAAAACCGCCTTCAAAAATAAATAAAAGTAAAAATGTCTATGGATCAAAAATAAGTTAGTAGTTCAAACGTAACGTCGGGCGGGGTTATTTGGTCAAAGAGTTAATTGTAACTTTTCATATTAATAATATGAATAGGTACCAGTAGTTTTGTAAACTCGGCTAATATCATGTTTCATACTAATATTAGATTTACAAGAGCTAAATTTTCTCATTTAAATGCACCCGTATAGTGCAGAGAAGACCATTTTAAACTACAAGATTACCTTTTAATAATTAAAATACGCATGAAACGTGGTTACACGGAATTTCAAATTTACCCACAGCGATAAAGGCGACCATACGGGTGCTGACCTTATAGCTTGTAACTTGTCCCGTGATGCAAACTCATGATTTAATACGACAAGCAGCAGCATGCGGCTTGAATTAGGGCTATCTATGAATAAACTAAATTAAAAATGCCGTTAGTTTATTTTGAAATGTGACAAATACGACATACTTCGTATATAAAAATTAGGAAATAGCGACTCCATGGATTCTAGAACCGTTCTATGTTATATGTTTTAGCTTTAATCCAAAGTTTGTTCTGCGATCTCTATGGCATTAAAGCTTCTTGGCTTCAGTTTGAACATAGTGACACAAACTTTACCAACTAGCCACCAAAGATAAGATCCTAAGTTCAAGGTTTGCAAGATTAATAAATGCGGAAATGCAAAACTCAAGTGTTATTATATTTTAGTACCCATGTTACATTTGGACAGAATAGTAAAAGTATAGTTTATTATACCGGTCCTAGGCTGTATTCTACTCGTTAAAATCACATTGCTTTTGTTATCGTATCGCTTTTAACTTAGCCGATATTATTTTTAATCAGAGCTATCGTAACGTAGACAATACGGTAACATGAAGCAATATGGTTTTGTCGAGTAAAATAGAGGCACAGGGTACTCTAAAATACTAAACAAATTTAATACTTATTTATCTACTCACACACTTATAAGTTTATTACGCTTGGTTTCCACCAAGCACAGTAACGGTGACAAACAACACTGATGGTTTTTTAAATACCTCTTTTGTTTTTAACCCGCTTTACTGCAAAATACTTAAAGTTCGGTGCACAAAGAGCAAGATAACAATAGCGAAATGCACGAAATACGTCCGCGGGGTGAAGGAAAGTACGTTTTATTGTCCACCTCGCATTTCCACTTCATAAAAGTTCAACTATACGCAGCCTTATAAAATAAACGGTATTTTCCGACTCGAGGTTTAAACTCGTGCACGTGCTTGAAAATGGCTTGAAACTGAAAAATAACAAGCGGCAGCGCAGCTAAGTAAAATAATAAAACAAGCAATAAAAGTTAAAGGTCTGCAAAGCACAGTTAAACTTTGCAGAAAAAACCTCCATCCATCCTGACTTAATTTAGAAATAAATAAACAAATAAATATAAGAAGGTCAGGTCTTACATAATTTGACCTAAAACTAAGCTTTAGATTTATAAGTACTATAGGTACTAAGCAACAATAATTTCTATACATATACTTACTAGCTGTCGGTGCCCGGCGCTGCCCGGGTATAATTTTTTTCGTACGAATATTGTCCTGATAATTACGAACACAACAACAAAAAACAAATCAGTCGACCCATTCTCGAGTTACGGTGTGGTTTTTTTACATACAGTCTTAAATTCATAGAAAACATCCAGGTATCTATAAATAGGTAGGGTAGAAGTACCGTTCGCGGCCACTATACCTTTTTTGGCTACTTAAGGTTGAAATTATTCAAAAATACTGTAAATTTAAAAATTATGTTCATAAATAGTTAAAACTGAAGATTAATATTAAAATAGAATAGAAAAATATTTATGTAATTTCATAATGCTTAGTTAAAATTTAGAGGTCTTAAGATGGCCAAAACCCATATCTCTACCGTACATACTTAAATACATAGAAAACATCCAAGACTTAGAAACAAATACTCGCGCTCATGACACAAATACTGTCGCCGGTAATCGAACCGCTAGCTCCGTAGGACGGCCCTCTACATATTTCACTGGGGACGCGTTTTTTATTGTCAACGGTACGATCTCTTATGTACTTGACATGTAAATGGCCTCCCAGTGCGGCTAGCACAAGTTGCCCGCGACTTGTTTGTCGCTCGGATCTCCCTTTCTATCTAGTCAGTAACGATAGAGACACACTGAGCGACAAGCGAGAAAATACACCTTGTGCTACCCGTGCAGTTAAAAACAATACGACAAAACGTCACAGGCATTTTAGTTTTACCGTTGTAGATAAAGGCCCAGGGTTACCACCAAATATTCTTAACGCGTCGTCCAATAATTAAAGAAAGGAAACTATCTATTTTGGAAAAAATAAAAAAAAACTGCCTAATACTCCTGGATATCTTGCATCTTTAAAACAACATTATTTCAAAATACTATTCCAGAACGAAAACAAAAGTTTAATTTTTATTATTGCCATTGAAATCCAAGATTTTCATATTTTTTTTTAACAGGATTTAATTAAAAGCGACAGTATTTAAGCTGTTACAACCTGATAAGCTAGAAAAAGAGACATAGTTATAGCAGTAGCTGTGTCCCTTTCACTGCCTGGAATTTGGGAGGTTTTGAGTAACACTCAAACTAAATTTAACAAAGTATCAAGACGTCAGAGAGTCCCCCGGGGCAGCCACTCGCGTCAATCCAACATCTACGTTATCCCAATTTAATTTAAGATAACGATTTGGAACTTTTAATATCAAATGTAATTTTGTTAAGTCAATTATTTGTAATTTTAAATCTTTGTTTTTATTATTAACTAGAGGACGCCCGCGACTTCGTACGCGTAGAATTAGTTTCCCGCTACTCCCCCCCATTTCTTCCCGTTGGGGGTCGATTTTCGGAAAATCCTTTCTTAGTGCTCACTTACATCATGAAAGGAACCCATGTACCAAATTTCAAGTTTCTAGGTACAGTAGTTTCGGCTGTGCGTTGATATGTCAGTCAGTCAGTTTAGCCTTTTATATATATAGATTGAAGGCGTTGTTTTTAACGAGGTTTATTTCGCCAATGTCGAGTTTTAGACAATCACCATTAACTTATTAGAGAAATTCCATGGATTTTACACCCAAGGGCAATGGTTCGGTAAAAGATTATTTTCTCTTGTAAACTAAACAGTGGGACTAGACAAGTTGCTTAACGCTAACATAAACGATTTTCGAAATGTGACAAAATGTATGGAATCGACGTAGGCGCTCGACGCGACCGTCTGACAGCTTACGATAATCCTATACGTTATACACGACGCCGCCGTGTATATTTTTTGTGAGGCTATAATATTTTTATTAAATAAATAAAAAATAGGTGTAAGTAATCTATTAAAACATTATTTATTCGAAATAAAAGGTACCTACCTTGACTTTGTTTTAAAGTAAATTTTTCTATAGGTTGTTTTAAGTATTTATCAAGATTACTTTTCTGTAAAAATTTCTTTAAGCTCTATTATAAACGCATTTTCCAAACCTCCTCAACATCTGCCTATTTCTATTAATGATTTAGTTTTATGACATTTAATTGTTAAACTGTATGTAGGTATGTATGTACGTACTACTTATAAAAAAATATCATATACCTAACTGCGCCTCAAGACTACCACAAAAACTAAAAATATCAAGTGACATTTATTTCACGCGAAAACAAAGCATTATCACACATATCGCTTCTTTGGCTCATACGATACTTAAGAAATTGGCAAATCATGTCCCAATCACTTTTCTTGATACTGTTACGGGCTCAGAAGTGTCACGTAACGTCGTTTGTCACTGTACACGCGGATACAGGGTGATGCGAAAACCTCCCCATTGTCTACAGACGATGGATTATTGGGTGCCCTATTCATCACGTATTTGGGACACCCTGTGCCAACCTTTTGTTGTGAGTTAGGACACAACAAGGTTGGTTTGTTAGTGTTGACTATCAAATGCTAGGCTGTACCTTTAGAGCCTCTATTACTACATTATAAATCTATTTTTAATGAATGCTGTTCACTCCAGTTAAGGTGTATTTCGCCATTGTCGAGTTATTTATAGACACTCCCATGGCTTTATTCATTAGGCTCTCAAATAAACGTTGCAAAATTAAATGTAATCGGAATTACAATAGTTGGCATTTAATTCAGTTAACATTGTATTTACATTAATGTTACACCGAAATTGCAAATTTAGGATCCAAATCAATCAAATTGGTTTGGAACCAAAGGGGCCAATAATTCGACAATGTTGTCGAATTATGTTGTTATTTATTCAGTTTGTAGAGCCCCGTGTCCTTGTTAATCATTATAAGTAAATCGATTGAATGCAGTCATTGTACCACAACATTATTATTATGCAGTTGTAGCCACATTACCGATCATTTCAGAACCACTGGAATTTCTAGCATAGAGGCATTCCATCTTAGTCCTCAGGGTTTCAGTCTTAAGATCGTAGTCTTGAGATTGAAAATATCTATAGATCTCATATATAGTCACCTATTTCACCATCTTTCCACGTGACAGTTGACAATTCGCTATACATTACTAAGTTAAATTGCTAATACACTAATTGGTTTCATATAAGCTGCGGTATGTACACTGAAATGACACAATGTGTGTCATATAAGCTGCCGCTGCGGTATGTACAATGAAATGGCACAATGGGTGTCATATAAGCTGCGGCATGTACACCGAAATGGCACAATGGGTGTCATAAGCTGCGGCATGTACACTGAAATGGCACAATGGGTGTCATATAAACTGCGGCATGTACACTGAAATGGCACAATGGGTGTCATATAAGCTGCGGCATGTACACTGAACTGGCACAATGGGTGTCATATAAGCTGCGGCATGTACACTGACATGGATGGTGAAATAAGGGGCTGGTGGTCTGTGAGCTCGTTAGTCTTCTCAAAGTCATAAAAAAAGCACACACGTCTGAAAATTTGATAATATCGTCTGATTAGAGATGCACACCCACACATATGCATACGAAAGGAAGTGACAGCACCGGCGTAACCACAGGCGTCAGGTTACCACGAAACCTCACATCAAAGTCTCGCGTGTGTTTATACGCGGTGTGATTAATTCATCTGGTTAGCGAGTGATCAAAGGATCTGGGGAAAACTCACGTTAATGTATTTCACATGGATCGGGACTCTATTCTGCTGTGGTTTAGACCATCTTGCTAAGAACGACAATGTGATTACCATATAAAAGCAAGACGTAGTAAAAAATATTTGAAAGTAGTCTTTATGAGAATTGTAAATCAGTCAATTTTATTTTAGTAGTCAATAATACATTGTTTTAACGATTTTATAATAATAAAAACGTGGTACAATAGCTTTCTCTTATTATCTTTACAACCACGGCAGCGGCTGTATCGTCAATAAAATCATATGCGAGAGATGAGAGGCAATTTATTGTTAAATATAGGCCGAGATATGTATAACATACGCACGGGTGCCCCTTGAATCAACGACACTCATTTCATCGAATGCGTTGTTTCATCGAATTTTCATTTCATCGAAAGCTAATTTCTGCTGAAACCTTATTGTTTTTAGGTTATCTTAAGCATCGGTTACGTAGGCTAGGTTAGGATAGACCTGTGACCGCCAAAAAATTATACCTCCTGTACGTGGAAATGCCTGTTCGATGAAATGAAAATTCGATGAAATTAAAATTCGGTGAAATGAGTGTTGGTAATTCAAGGGTAAACCCAAAGCACACTGATCCATTATTAGGGCAAATAGACATTCGTATCATTACACATATTTTATACCTACATAAATTTGAATCCACTTAGCATCAAGTCAGCATACCCGTACAATCCCATTACTCCATTATGTGGAAATTTTCAGCCTGGCTTTAACTACTAACACAGATGACGTCATGAAACAAAGCAAAAGAACTCCTAAAAAGTCACCCTACGACCGTAATAAAGGACATAACAGTCTCTTAGTTGTGCCGTTAAAATAACGATGTTTTCCTTTCTTATAATTACACTTAAGGTTACCCTTAACGTCCCATTCTGCGGCCCCATGACTTCATCTCGCGACGCCCTGGCGCCCGAGCGCCGTCGAGTCTGTAAACATCCCAGGCTAACAAACATACAAACCACACTCCATCTAAACCTTCACCCATTACAATACAACCCCTTTTCGTGTATCACGAAAACAAGATAAACTTGTAAAGCTTCAGGCGCCGCAGGATTGCGTCATCCAAATGTATCCGCTGCCAAGAAAACTTTACCAATTTATTGTGGTCTTTATTTCTGTTTAAATCAAGTAACTACATAGGTCTAGAATAGTGGATGGTGTTATCAAAATCGAAACCAAGGTCGTGTGCTATATGCTTGCCCCAAGCGATACGTAAGCCTGCATTCTGGACGGGGTGACGTCACAAAAGAATATAAAGGAGATCGGCGCGTGCTTGGAATGATAATTCTGTAATAACGGTATCAAATAGTTCTTGGACTTGCGCAAGAAAATATCAGTTTCAGTGAGAAAATTATTGCAAGAGTTATGAATGAAAATTTGTAATTGAAAGACGATGCTGAATGTTACTCGTAGAATTGCAATGACCTTACATAAAAGTTTGTTTATTTAATTATTAGGAGTGGTTATTGTACAGGGTGTTCTCTATAAATTTCCCAATATTTTTTTCCATAATTTTATTTTTCCGAACGTGCTTTTATATTTCATTCATTATTTAATTGCTATTTGTATGTTTGGTTAGAAAATTTACCTTCGGAATTATAAATATTGGGAATTTCGGTGAATTCAGCATTACGACTCTTTGGAATTATACATTATAGATGAATGTACCTTTATGAATGAATAGAATATTATTATTACTTCTGCAAAAAATCATACAATTGATAGATACTATAAAAGATAACCTACAAGTTAAAAGACAATTCATATATCATTTATTTTGTTAACATTACTTTCACAAATACTAATTTCAAGTAGGTACCACCTCAGTAAGAATGAAAAAACGAAACGAAAAAGTACGTACGAAAGAACACTACTAAGGGTACTGCGCTCAAGAGACTTTTTGCTTTTATCGAATAAGTAACGTTAACGTATCGTCATCGAAAAAAACTGAAACTGCGCCCCGTGTTCGTATTTAGTACTGAAAATGTTTAGTACGAACTTTCAAGCTGATTAATGCAGCTGCTGATATAAGCATAGAATAGTAAAATATGTAAAATGATGTATGCAAACGTGAGTCAGTTTTAGGGGTTCATATTACCGAACCGATTCGTACACGTTTTCACGTTTTCACGTGTTCACGAACCGAATACGTAACGTATGATTGAAATATTCGTGCTCGAGTTACAGGCTAAAATACATAAAAAATATGTACACAAAAACAACTCAGCCAAGGAGAAAATATGCAAAAATAATCTTCGCAACCCGCTACAATCGTAGCGAATGCTACGGCGCGGCGTAGCGATCTACACGCTACGCCGCTACGTAGGCGGCCGTAAACATTCCGCTCCTCATTGTGACGGAGCCGGGAAAGGAATTTTCACACATAAAGGTGAAATGTGAACGCATTATGTAGATCAAGCTTAAGGAAATATTGTTATACAAAAATACACGCACACAAAGGATTTCTTACTTCTTGAGAACACTGGTGTACCACAAGTAAATATGAAAAAAAATAATGAAAAAATATTTATTTCAGTATCTTCTTAACGTTTACAGAATTAGTACAATGGAACCTCCATTTAAGCTAAAATTTGCTTGTGGTAGGAAATTCCGCTCTTCCATCAATTTAACATTGCTTAGAGATATTTAAATGTAGAAAAGTTAATTTAATTTAATACACAACTAAATAGTTTTGTATCGTACAAATGAATTTCAATCAATTATCGATCCGTATATAGAAATAATCACGCTATGTTCGTTTGTGTGTGTGTGTGTGTGTGTGTGTGTGTGTGTGTGTGTGTGTGTGTGCGCGTGTGTGTGCGTGTGTGTGTGTGTGTGTGTGTGTGTGCGTGTGTGTGCGTGTGTGTATGTATTAAACGACTACAAATTGTGTGTGCATATCTGCGCTGTTTTAGTGTGTGTGCATATCTGCACAAGAAGGGTAGAGAGAAATTTTTATAATTATATCATCCAACATTTTGCGCTAGAAATATCTTTCATAATATCAATGTTTCTTCTTGTTCTTCTTTAAATTAATGGCGGTCCACCAAGTGATTTCGCCAGTGTCAGTGAGAGAGTATAATCAGTAAATAGAACAGTAAATCAAAATTAACAACAGTAAAGGCCGGGCATTTTTCAACCGGCCATCTTCCCTCCCCGAAGGTTTATCATTCTTTCATTACATAGTGTGATTGAACTCAAAAAATAATTGTTTAATTCATTGTTGAATATTATATTATTACCGGTGACAGTACAAACAGTTACTAGTTATACAGGGTGTAAGGAGTCCCATACACCCTGTGTAATTATGTATTTAATCTGTGGCTATTCGTCAAATAAGATATTTGTATTATTAACAAACATTAAACAAACATGTATTTGCAAAATCTAAAGTAAATATTTAGTCAATTTATTTATTTACTCATACTTGTTTATAAATTAAGAGCGTTAACATTTATATATGTCTTTTAAACCCCATATTGATTGTATTATTATATTTAAAAAAATTGGGTTTTCTTTGAATAAACTGGCTTTTTAGCATCACATCATTTGTGCAAAACACTTCTCTAAAAAATCCAAACAGCCGAACTACATAGAACCTGCTCCTTATTTTAAGTCGGTTAATAAAAATGTGCAAATGATTAATAACTTTAACGTAATAAATATAATGTTTTTCTTGTTGGTTTCAGCTTGATTAGGTTTAAGTTCGTGCTTGATTTCCGGTTTAGAGGAAAATGTAAATTTATGAGATACAATCAGTTTTCAAAGCGATACGTGAAATAAGAAATAATTGTACGTCTGGATGGACATAAACTCTGCAGAATAAAGACAGACTTTTGCAAACAAATTATATAATTTTAAACAAATTATACTTTTTTACAAAGAATGTGTTTTTATTTAAAAAAGTATAATTCATAGTAATTTAATCTTAAAACTTCATATGAAATAATAGAATTTTATACGGCGTGTTTTTATTTAAAAAAAAAACAAAGTTATTTAATCTTAAACTATTAATTATTAAAATGACCACACTTGATCTTTAAAAGTATGTGATTAAGGAATAAATAATAATGGTTAATTGGTCAGCTTGGTTTTGTTAACACCTTTGCCCATTTCATTTGACGCCGACTGTACAATAGGTCATTATATTTAAAGTAACTAGACGTTATTCATAAAGGAATAATTGGCTCGTGTCTATTGTATAACTTCAATTTGTGCGATAAAATCAAGTAATTACGAATTAATTTCTGTTCTGAGTAATTAAAACCGAAACGTTGATGAACACATCAAAAGCATTGTATTTTGAAACTTGTACTTTAGTAATAGAGTTTAAAATAAGTGTAGTTATATGTTGGTTTGTCTTTCTTTTGAATAAAAACGGTGTTTGGGTTAGAGATACGTTTCGTCTTACTTTTGCTTGACAAATTCATGAAGAGCGATGTAAAAATAGGGGCAAGTGCATGTCGGCTCTCAGGGTTCCGTCACCTTAACTACAAACACAAAAAAAACTATTAACAATATATAATTTCCATTTTTTTATTGAAGTTTTTCATTTTTATCATACTCAAGGTTCCTATTTTCAAATTCCCCATTCAGACTAATTTGGATTGATCACCCTGTATATTTATCTATGGTATGGTGTGCCTGGACTTTCAAGTCATTGGCATGAGATACCAGTTGAAAAACTGTACCTCATCATCATTCTCCTGTCCTTATCCCAAATTATTTGGGGTCGGCGCAACATGTAACTTTCCTCAGCTCTGCTACAGTTGAAAAACTGTACCTAATTTAATTTAATTTGATTTGGTTGTTTCAATTTTAAATGTAACTCTTGCTACTCGAAATAAATTATAATACTGCTGTGTCTGTGACGCACTTAATACAAAATTCATAAAAATAGCAAATAATATTCACAAAAAGCCTTGGGACATTTTTCGAAAATTTAATTACGTCACTCTTTCAGTTTTATAATATGTTAGAGTATTGTGCACCCAAGCCGTATCAGGGGAAATAACCGTCTCTAAACAAGTAGCGCTCTCTGACCGGGGTAATTCACTCGCCGCTTTAATCCAGCTCCCAATCTGTTCCCGTGTTTGAGGGGGGTTTATTCTAAATAATACTGACAAGCTAGCAACTTTCGTAAGTACTTGTTTGACAAGATCGCCTCGGAAATCATATTTAAGAAAAATGAAAAGTGACTTACGTCGTTATACAGTGTGCCCCAGAAATCAGCGTGATAATTACAGATTAATAAATCCCGCTTTATGCCCGTTCAAAGTTCTTACACCCTTTATGATAGTAGATTGATCGAGCGTTTATTAACACATCACAATTTTTAATACGCGGGACTCTTTAAGGTAGATAATATTGCATTGTACATCCGGGTCGTATAGTATCAGTTCATTTTGTAAGAAGATAGCAACTTCTGCTCCTAAAATAATAAACATATTTCACATGATTAACTAAGAAACCATCAAATTTTAGAAACTTAATACTTACTTACGTTTTACACCAAAAACTTGGGCACATGGTACAGTATAAAAGAACCCCCTCTATTACCAGTCCAAAGTTCTGGGACACCCTGTATAATGATAGATTAATCGGACGTTTATTAATAATAATTTAAGTCTCACAGGGCCTCTATTCAACACGGTAAAAACAATATCGTTTTTGATCTGTTATCGTACTGTCACCGTTTTGATAGCTCTTATTTACTTGACAGTAATGGCAACTACGATATCGTTTTTACCATCGGGAATAGAGGCGCAGATCGTTGTTAGCACCGTTATGTCTAAAGATCAGACCACGCAGCCTGCTTATAATTAAACTCTAAAGCTCCAAAAAGCTCTAAAAATACACAATCACCAATTATAAGTTGACCCTAGCCTTTTAATAAGTGTTCCAATTTAAGGGTCCACGTATTCTGGTTAACAGCTCAGCGATAGAACGTAACTGGTATGTATGTCTTAGGAATTTGCGGCGTGTATTTGTGTAGGTACATGTTTACTTGGCTGTTTACATGAACTAATGTATGTTTTTGTTATTGAATCATTACCAAAACCTACGAATCCTAAATAGTATTTTAATGAGAAAGAGGCTTTGCTTGGTCTAACCATAAAATTGATATGTTTTTATGTTATATTGAAGATTTTGCCGTTTAGCAACAACCTCAATACGAGCAGATTAAATCCATCATGATTTGTAAACGTTAACAATCACCTATGATATATTGATTTTTTTTCTAAAATATCTCTGAAGAAAGCTTTTCTGCTACATTTAGTTTTAGTAGTAAATAAGCTAAACTACGTTAAACACATACGTGCCCGACGAGGACCAGACTAGGGCACCATCTGTCTGTAGGAAGTTTTCTGTACCAAGGGAAAAAACGCTGCAACATACGTGTTGTATTCGTCGCACGTAGCAAATCTTAACAACGAAACTGTTAGAGAAATATAAATCGTATTGTACTAGCGAGTATTAACTTTTGAAGTACCTCGAAGACCAAGCGTCACTCGGGTTGAAAGCGATTAACCCCGAAGATGACAACTTGACAGATCCATTTTGCGCCCGAAATCGTTAGATCTGTTTTTGAGAACGCGATTAGAAATATCGTTTGTTTAATAGAATAGGATATTTAACTTTTTGTACGATATCTTATTGAGCTCCGTGTGAAAATATCTGACGCGTCTCTAATACACAGAAGAAAAACTAATGATCTGGGAAAAACACTATTCTATACATAATCTGTGGGCCAATACGTTCACGTTTCACGTTTAGAATCGTCTTTAGTAAAACGTGAATATACTTTCACGGAATCTATCCGTAACACGAACCTCTTAAACCAACTCACGTTTCCAGACATAATTTTTAACCCCCGACGCAAAAAAGAGGGGTGTTATAAGTTTGACGTGTAAGTGTGTGTGTGTGTGTGTGTGTGTGTGTGTGTGTGTCTGTCTGTCTGTGGCATCGTAGCTCTTAAACGGATGAACCGATTTGGATGCGGTTTTTTTTATTTGAAAGCAGGTTTTCTAGCGGTAGTTCTTAGACATTTTATATCGAAATCGGTTCAGCCGTTTTTGAAGTATTGAACTTTGGAATGTCAGTGTCGGGGGTTTTCCAACTTTTTGTTGGTTAGGTTATATGTATATGTCGCTGTAACTAGTCAATGACAGTACGACTCAATCAATCAATGTCAAGACTAAGGACTTTTATTACTAAAAACTATATATACATTTTCCCAATGACGTTACGTTAACAATATAAAAAAGAAGGAAAAAGTTCCTACTCGAGCTAACTCACGTACATACTGTTACGTACGTGGGGTTAGGTAACTAATAGAAATACACAATTACACCGATAATTAGGAGCTAGACTTTATTAATGCACTCACTTAACCAATGCCAACAATTATCGCACATTAAACTTCGAATACTTTGATGATCGCTCGGTTCGCTCATATTTGCACTGTTCGCTATCCAAGTAAAGAATGCCCATATTGCCCATAGCCGCAATCGTTCCGCTTTTTACAGTCCCAGTTTTTGACCATCCCAAGTTCCTTCTATCTGGAATGATTGATGTTCTTTAAAGGACTACCGATACTTTTCGTTGCTGGAATATTCTACGCTTAATTCACCGGCAAAGATTAGACGCCTTAATCTACCGGCGTAACAATACTTTATCATAATTTGTAGTTGTTTTAGAATTAATAAATATGTTAAAAGTTGATACCGTGTTAAACTAAAGACATGAATGCGTGTCAGATATTTTTAACGCAGTATTGGATAGTATATAAAAGCTGGTGACTGCAACTCGAAATAAAATGATTGTAGACACTTTTTGCATGGAATAACGAAACAAACAAATGAAGGTCAGCGTTGTTTTTATTCGACGAGAGTTACGGTTTGTTCAATGTCACCGGGCGCGACTCTGCGTCGCCTTCGATAGACGGAACGTCGCCAGCAATATCAGATATATTTTTGTAGATGCTTAAATAAACCTACTTAGGTACTACAATACTTAGCAGTCACAGTTTATATTTATACTAATCCGCGACTTCGTCCGCGTAGATTTCGATTAGAGCTATCTCCTCGGGAACGTTCAGGAATTTTCCGGAATTAAAGTAGCCTATGTGTTAATCCAGGGTATAAGCTATTTTGTCTAAGTCCGTCCCGCCGTTGCAGCGTGTATGAGTTATAAACAAACACACAATCTTTCGCATTTATAATATTAGTAGGATTATAGATAGAGAGCGAATTTTGTGAACATGAATTGTATTTTGTATCTATGCGACCGCTAATTTCCGGAAAAACGGAACTTATTTGAAAAAATCTTTCATAGTTTGAAAGGTATATTATTCCGGATGAACATTTTTTATTGGTTTTGACCGTAGCGAAGCTAGAGCGGAAAAGTAATTTGAAAAAATAAACACCCTGTCACAAACACACAAACACGTTTTAGTTGATAACTAACCGATTTCCTTAAGACAACTGAAAATCCTAGTTCAGGCACGTAATTTAATGAGTCTTCTTAGTTTTGAGTAAAGACTTTTTAATTTTTTGTATTTACATGTTTTTGATTACCTTGTATATATACTCTGACATATTTAATGTCGACTACATGTAGCAGTTGCATGTTATGTTGAACAGCGCCTCTATTCAACACGGTAAAAACAATATCGGTTTTGATCTGTTATCGTATTGTCACTGTTTTGATAGCTCTTATTTACTTGACAGTAATGGCGTCTGACGTCATAACAATACCATGACAGGTCAACTACGATATCGTTTTTACCGTAGGGAATAGAGGCGCAGGGCCTCTATTCTAGGCATTACAAACTAAATTGTCTTTGAGGTGTTATTGTGTTGTTTTTAACTCGGCCGCCATTACTGTCAACTAAATAAGAATTATCAAAACATTGTCAATACGATAACAGGGGCTCAATTCCACACGTTCGTATCGTTATCGTTTTTGACATGTTATCGTATTTTTTATATTTTGATACAGGTTAAAGACAGTATGGTTTTTACCGTGTAAAATCTCGGCCCAGACTTTCTGCCCGGGGCTTCGGTAACGCTGTTTTATCATTTCTACCTTTATTTACTCTACCGTGCGGTTAGATAATTAAATACCGTTCGTGGAAATATAAAATTAATTGATGTAACGTATTCGTAAATAAATACATTAAAATGTTTCTATAAACGTTTTCATTTCACGGTTTGAAATGTTTGAATGCGTATTAACAAACGTCAGTAGGTATTTAGGTAGGTTAAACATGTAGAGGCATATAATAATCAACGGGATATTATCGCGAAATTACACAATTCAGTCAGTTTATCGTATGAAAAAAAAAAAGGCAGAAAGATAGAAAGAAAGAAACAAAGACGGAAAGAAATAAAGGACAACATTTATTCGTGACACAACAAAGGACAGATTAATACGCACAAGAAATGATACCTATATTGTAATAATTAGAAGACTTTTTTTGTTGACATAAATAATAGAAGAATGTAGGCACGAAATGGACCCAATTAGCGTAAAAAAAAACAGACTACCAGGATTCTCTTAAGATTTCTCACATTTCTTCACAGATTTTAAGTAAGTCTGTGGGAATGGGAACCTTAAGATGTAATGCTGAATGCTATTTTGGTCTTCGATATTCTTATGTATACGTATCAAAAATACTCACCGGTTAAAACAAAACTGCTTTGTTCAGTATTTTTAGTCTTAGACGAAATACGGCACATATGTACAGTCACCAGCAATAATATAGTATCCAACATCGGGTGCAAAAATATCTGACCCGTCTTTATTACTAGAGGTATTTTTATATTATATATTTGCGATAATATAATATTGCTGGTGACTGTACTGTAGTAGGTGGATGACCATAGGATGGTATATTTTTGGTAAGTTTTCTAGAAATGAAACCTAGCTAGATCGATTTATCGCCCCCAAAACCCCCTGCATACTAAATTTAATGAAAATCGTTGGGGCCGTTTCCGAGATTCAGATTATAAACAGGGTGTTAGGCAGAAGGTTGGACACACTTCAGGGACTAACTCTATGTAGGTCATACTCATGACCTTTTATTATTGGACCAACGTCCAAATCGCGAGAAAAAGAACAGCTGTTCCATACATTTCGGCTGTTTAGCTCGCAAAGTTTTTATGGAACAGCTGTTTGTTTTTTTTGCGATTTGGACGATGGTCCCATAATAAAAATTGATGAGTATGACCTACAGAGTTAGTCCATGAAGTTTGTCCAACCTTCTGCCTAACACCCTGTATATAGGTATATATAAGAATTGCTTGTTTAAAGGTATTAGATAAGGGCGTTTTTGCACCGCGTTCAAAACGAATCCGAATCAAACATGTTACAGTTGTATCTGAAGCGAAGCGTCCGTTAGTACCTATGTACTATTTGTACAAACAAACAAAGATTTCGGACCCTTTTCGCCTAAAAAACCTAAATTCTGGATTATGCACTGGTGTTACAGAAAACTCGCATAAACCGAAACGAAGCGAGGGCGGGTTGCTAGTTTATGCACAACCTCTCGTCCGTGGAAGACTCGATTCAGGTGTCGCATTGTTTTACCAATTTCAATTTTAATGAGCTGTAATTACGGTTGAAAAAGGTCCCCCATAGACGAGAGGAAAAGGGGATATTTTACTGACACTAATAAAAGAGGCTTCTAAACGGGCCATATTTTCACTGCAATATGTGGCCGGCAACTATTGGTGTCCCTCTCTTACTCGTATGTTAGAGAAAGACACCAATAGTTGCAGGCCACATATTGCAGTGAAAATAAGGCCCATTTAGAAGCCCCTAAACTCAAACCTTTGCTAACAGTCGTGTAAATCAAATCACGCCTGTTAATTACCACAACCAGAGGGCTTATTGTCTAACGCACTCGCAACGGCACCCGGCTTTAAAGTGGAGCAATTGTTTTCATTTTGTATGCAGACAAGCCTTCGATTTTCAAAATGAAAACGATCGTGATTGCGAGTGCGTTAGACAATAAGCCCTCCGGATATACGAGTAACACCCGGATGCACACGCAAACAAACGCATTCGTTAATCAGTAACCTAGATTATCTAGATAGCCAATATCATTAGCTGCAGTCAAGCTGCATTAATACTGTATTAATGAGGAAAATGGGACGAATAGGCTTTGATACGGTCAAATTAACGTTAATTTGATGACTCGGTTAGCCTAGTTGGTAGCGAGCCTATTTACAAAGTGTTGTACTGCTAAAAGCGCTAAATTAAGTCACATATTTTTATTTTTAATTAAACGACCTTGCATAGCATAAGTGGACGCTGTGGAGCGTCCAAGTATACCACATGTCGTGTCATTAATTAAATATCAGTAAATTCAAATAAACTTCTTGTTTGAAAGAAATACACTTGGTCATTTAAATATTGCCTAGAAATGCATGAAGGTAGGTACGTTTTAATACGGCGTAAACAAAATTAAAATGAGACAAAAATGTACATTACCTATATTGATGCAAGCATGTTTTGTAATTGTTTATGTGCCAAAAAAGTTTACATACATCATACGTAATCATATTCAATTAAATCCTCTTATAAAGATTACTTTAGAGCAAAAAGGGCGAAACAAACATAATAAATGTCTAAAAGATGTTAAACACGAATGAAAGATGTTTTTGCAGGACTCTAATTATCATCCTCGGGAACAATTACACGCTGAAATATTCATGAAGCCAGCGATTTAATTGACTAGGCATCAAAGAGCTTACAAGGTTATTAGATTACTTAGGGTGCTGTTTACATTATTGTTTAATACGACGGGCCTAGCAAGAAAAACACGAGGAAAAATGAATACGCTGTATGTTTCTATCTGACGAGTACCGCAGAAAGGGAGGCACTGAGAGAAATATGGAGATGAATGATGTTTGTGTCATTTTGGCTTAGCCTGGTGTTGCTCAAAAGGTAGGTGCATTTTGAGAATAAAATAAAATAATAAATATCCATCTTTTTATATGTTGTATATCTAAAAGAAGAAACTAACAGACTGATCGATCAACGCACAGCCGAAACCGCTGGACCCTGGGGACTTGAAATTTGGAGGGAATAAATACTCTTGGATATCCTACGGGTACTCTAAGAAGGGATTTTCGGAAACCCATCCTCTAAGGGGTACCTAGAGTAACAGGAAACAAATTCTACGCGGATGAATTCGCGGGCGTCCTCTAGTAGATTCTAAAGTAGGAATATCTTAAGAATAGCAACGATGCGAGTAGTCGTCGCGCTTCCAAACGATTCCGATTTGGCTCATTCAAAAGGAATCATCCTGTATCTTACTAAAAAAAGGCGCATCTGCATCGAAGTTCTGTATATAGGGCGGAAAAAAAACCTTAAAAATATTATTGTTCAAATTAATTAGTCAAAATGTATTAAAAGTACTATAAAATATTTCTTTCATTAATAGTTAATGTACTATCCCTCAAACACCCGCCCTACTCTCCTCACTGTTATAGCCCTTTATTTAGTCGTCATATTTATGTTCTAAACGCTCGCCTAGAGGGCTAGCTCATGTTGTCCGCGACTTGCTTGTCGCTCGGATTTCCCTTTCTATCTAGTCTGTAACGATAGAGACGCACTGAGCGAAAAGCGACAAAATACAACTTTTATTGTTAAAATGACCCCTGCCCCCGATGTGCCAACTTGTACATTTGTAATCTCTCTGACCGCTTTTCATTTGTCATGCTAATCTAACGCCGACGCAGATGTACTGGTCTAAGCTTATTGTGTGTGTACTAAGGTAGTTTATAGGATTAAGATCACAGTGGAATAAGACAGAGGGGATTACTATCCTAAATTGTTAAGATGATCAATTATTTGGCAGTTTTGTATATTTTATAATAGCAAGTATATTCCCAATATAGATTTTATGAAGAGTTGTATGCTCACTTTTGTAATAGCTATCTTTACAAACCTATATGGTCATTGAAGAACGGCAATAGTAAAGAAAACGGTCATATAATAGGCTGAGCATGATATACGCATATTTCACTCACTGTCTCGTCTGTATTCTACTGTTCTGAATAGTTCGAATAAAAAATATATATAAGTGAGTCATTCTACCAGATCTGAGAGAGAGAAACAAAGTCCGAGGTTAACCACCAAAAAAATGAAAAATGAAAATGATTATCGAAATAAAGAAAAAAAAATCCCCCGAACGTATGCTTTAAGCTTTGTTTACACGTTGGTGTTGTCATGTTTTTTCATTCCTTGGTCATGTCTTACAGTACCACCTAATACTCGTAATTACCAATACCTGGAGGATTTCCATGACATATTTATGCAGTCCATAGTTCGTTAACGACGAGAGAAAGCAACAGAGCTTTACAACTACTATAGCTCTGTCTCTTACACTCGTCTTTAATAGAACTAGGGGAGTTACCACGAAATATAGCTTTCTACAGGGTGGTACTCCATAAACTGTACATATTGAAAGGGATGAAATTTTAGGTTAATTTATCGGTAAAACAATTTTTTTTATTTTTTTTTACCCGCTGGTTTTTTTTACAGAATTTTAAACTTTTTAGTAAAGTTTGGGTAGTACACTTACTTGTGACGGTGTAACTTTTGATCTAACAGCCCTAAAAAGATAAAACAAAATGAATAGTATTGACATTAGTTAGGTTTATAATAATTGATAACAATATTAGACCAATTTAAAAAAATAGCTGAGTAACTGCTTTTTTTATTGAAAATTACTGCAAAAATGTAATTTTGTTTTCATAAAAACACGATTTTCTCAATATTTTTACAGTTTATCGAGTACCACCCTGTATATCTCATGTTAACTCTCCCAGATAACATTTAATACATTTAGGTACACATTTATTTTAGTTATTCTCGTCAAAGGAGCAAATGTCCCAAACAAACGTTTTTACAACATTACCATTATCTATTTCCGAACGCTAAATCCGCAAAAGGATTCCATTACGCGAGCTGAATAAAATATTTGCCAAAGAAAGGTCCAAGCCGACCGTAATAAATACCTATTTATGTTTAAGTGCCCTTCAGGATGTTCAAATTTTGTAACACCCCTTGTATCGGAGACACATGGATTGAAGGTTTAAGCGTTTGTTTACCAATAATATTAAGAAGTTACGCTTAAACCAAAAAGGAAAGAAAATAAATCGGAACATTTTATTAAATAAATTATTTATGAGTAATTGCAAAATTCAAAACAACAGAACAAAATTCGTCGGTTATTTTTTAAATTAAATTAGTGATGATTGCAAATGTAAGTTTTGAATAGTATGGATACAGCGCCGCCCCTAGCGGCACATAATTAGATACATTTGAAAGATTCATACAAATTGCAACATCTCAAAATCCTTTAATACTTTTAAGTGTGATTGTGATTCTTATACTTAACTTACGATTCTTATTCTTATTCTAGAAGGTTTTTTCACAAGCGCTACCTACCACGAATGCAATGGATCTAACTGGTGAATGAAAATACATTTGTGTAAAATAAATACAAGGTTTGCGTTTGAAAATCGAACTACTTTTAAAAGGACGTCACTCCCATAACCACAGTTGACATTAATTTCCTTCGTTCCATTTATTGCAGCTCTTCTGAAATGACGCCCTTATTCTTTTTATAGTCGCGCCGTTCTAAGAGGCACGATTTGCTGCCAACACCATAGAAAATATAACCTCAAAAATGCCTCAAACTGTATTGGATGGTTACAACAAGCCACTTAAGAGGACTTAAATTGCATAGCTGTCCAAGTTTTCCCATACAAATAGCTCCGGGCGATAATGAAACCCCCTAAATCAAGCCCGGTTTTTACTTAGGGTTTTTAGGATTTTGAATGCTATATTATATTATGAAAAACTATAGGTATGTACGTTTCCGATTTTTATTTTCTTTGTTTGTTTCTTTTAGGGAATGCAATTTAACCGGTTATTAACCGGTAATCGATTATTTGCATTCCCTAGTTTCTTTCCAAGAAATATTTTCCTGGCAATGAAAACGTACAGACCTAGTTTTTCATAACATCTAGAACATATTAAAAAATTTAAAAAAACTGACTACATTTAAGGGGAGAAAAATGTTATCGCATTTTGTATGGAAATTTTTAGCATCACAATCCTGAAACTTCGAGTGATGAGTCCCCGTCACCTGTCACTCGAGAATAAATCGAGAGAAAGAGATGTAGCTAACGTAACTTCGAACTTCGATTTTCAAAGAAGGTGCGACTATAATATTATAAATGTGATAGTGTGATTGTGTGTACTTTTTTCACGATTCAACGCCTCATGCGATAGACGGTTTTTTTTTTGGTAAACCACTTTTGCATGGACCGAAAAACCTAGTGTCGTTTTAATTTTTATTTTAATATTACTTAAATAGTTTACTGAGACAATTTTAATAAATATTACTTCATTCCAACACGACCAGACTTAATTCAATACCCGAACGAGGCGACAAGCAGGATTTGAATTTGATTATTCCGCCATCTTTATCCAATATTCCAATAAAGCCAGCGACGCAGTACTTATTGAAACAATCTACTGGGGGTTTTAGAAAAGATTGATTGATGAATTACCTTTAGTTTCGTTTAAAACGATAAATAAATAAATTGACCTACCTAGTCCCAAACTAAGTTCTAGGCTTATACTGTGGGTACTACAATGATATAAATACTTATAGAGTAATAAATACTTAAATACATATAAAACATCCATAACAAGAAGACAAGATCATGATAAAAAAAAAACAAATAAGTACATAGCAGCTTTTAAAAGTCTTTCGGGTTCGGGTAGAGTCGATAAGACTCGCATAAGAGCGAGCGGGACAGAAGTACAAACCCTAAGGTACTAAAGCACTGTACTAAATGATGATAGTGTGCTTTTGCTATACAGAATAAATCGATAAGTAATTACTGTTAAATAGACAAAAACCTCTCGTCGCTGATACTGCAATACCGCGTAACTAACAAATTAAATTGGGTGCAAAATACACCTTAGTTATTTAGTCAGTAAGGCACATTTTGCAACTTATTGAATTTGTTAGTTAGGCGGTAATCCTGAACGACGCCCTGGTATAATGGAAACCCCTACTTCCAGAGCTGATAACTCCTCAATGACTGCCAGGTATTTGTAAAAGTAAGAATCTGTTGCTTGAACTAAACATTTTCTATTCTCTTCTATGGTTAGTCGAAGAGTTTTTTACACACCAGTGAACTGACGCGGGCCGATTTAATGACCTATTATATGAGGCGACATATTAAACGCCACATTGCACAAGCTCATGCGATTTGTCCTCTCATTGCGATTACGTCCTAGAGTGAGCACAAATTCATTTCCTTCACTAGGTATACTTAGAACTAAGTGATATTTAATCTAAATAGTCCAGCTCATATAGGAGTGCAGAAATAAAATTTTAAATACGGCTATCAGAAATTTTCAAAAAAACACGGTTTTGAATCTACAACCCGCATGGTTTTGGATACTATGGTATCCCTGGACTGAAATCTACATACATATATAAAAGGCAAAACTGACTGACTTATATATCCACGCACAGCTGAAACTACTGTACCTAAAAACTTAAAATTTGGTTCAGGGGTTCCTTTCATGATGTAAGTGAGCCCTAAGAAAGGATTTTCCGAAAATCGACCCCCAACGGGAAGAAATGGGGGGAGTAGCGGGAAACTAATTCTACGCGTACGAAGTCGCGGGCGTCCTCTAGTTATCAATAAAACACGGTTTTTAATCTACAACCCGCATGGTTTTGGATACTATGGTATCCCTGGACTGAAATAGTTTAATAAGTAGCTCTACACCCAAGAGCCACGCACGGCTATAACTTACTTTGCAAGCTATTTTATGGCGTGGAGAAGGCGACGAGCACACAGCTATGATACCCGATGGTAAGTTACTTCTACTAAACGCTTTACAGACCCTCAAGACTAACGAGATAAATGTGAAAGTCTGAGGCTCTACTTTGAAATCCGTAATTCGAACTTCGTCTATTGCTATCCCTTTTGCTCTCGATGCGTCACTAATTAGCAAGAAAGTGACGGGGCGATTCGAAGTTCGAATTACTGATTTCAAAGTAGAGCCCCTGTATTAATTTGCATAATCATACATTATATAACATAGAGATTTGTCAAGATCGTAGCAGGTGGAAAGAAGTGGTCTCTGCCTACCCCTCTGGCAAACAGGCGTGATTTAATGTGTATAACATATTAAGTACTTAAACCTAACACATTAATTGGCTTGTAGTTTACTTTTCTAAGAACGAACATTCCAGAACCAAAACATCTGCTACCGCGTGTTTTACGTCGCAGTAGAAATTCCTAGACGAGTGCATGTACCCCTAAGTGTGTTATTTATTACCTACATTTACTTGTCTGAAATTTACATTTCTCTCCACATTTGTGTAACTTTGCATGCTGGATGAATAAATAACTAGGACATTGTCTCGCTTCTACATCTGCCAAAACTTATAACCTTTTGGCATTGTCTAAAGTACCTACTTTACTCTAAAATTGTTTCGGCGAACAAGCAATAAAATATAGCGCAGAAAAAGAAGGCAGCTCTGCTGTTTTCTATTCTTATTTTACCAATTGTCATCACTATCGATATTATTATTGTGTTATTTAATCATATGAAAATGTTTACAATAATTTCAATTAACTGGTACTAAATAAATATTTCAATTATTTACTGAACTACCGTTCTCAATTAAATATTATAATTATGAGACTGCATTCCTTGTAGAGAACCTTTAAATAGTTGCAAATAGTGGTCTAATAAACAGATTAGTTTTGAATACTAAAAGTTTAAATCCTTCCACCTTACTGTCCACATATTTGGTTCAGGTCGCATAAAAATAACATGTTTTATTGCACACATCCAACAGCAAACATAAAAAAACCGATAGAAACAAAAAGCAAATAACTTTTGAACCAAATCAAAGAGCAAAATAAATCTGGCTCAATTTAATCCGCTTTTAAAAATTCGTTTTTCCAATTTGAAATTCGAACGAACATTCCCCTTGTGACCTCGCACATCGTACGCGCTTTGCATTTGTAAAGGAGCCCAATCAGTGTAACTGTAAAATAATACTTACAAGGGATTATTCTCATTCATATTCCGAGAGCGCCTTAATTCTATTTGAAAGATACCGCGCAATTCAAAATCCAAATTTAAACCCAATAACACCAATACATTTCTGATAATCTATGGTTCATCGATTAATAATCAAAGCTTTTCTGTAGTATATTTTCAGTCTTTTATAACATTTAAAATATTGGCCAGGCACAGAATTAATACGTACTCGGAACGGCCATAAAAAAACAATGTGATGTTTTAATGGCTTTCATAATTTACAGGCATCCGCTTTTCAGCCAGTAACAACCATTTACATTTGGCCACTAAAGAGGTTCATTAGAGATTATTGACGAAGGATTAAGGTGGTGACGTCATAGGCATTAAAGACTATCAATCGTTGTAATGTTTAGATAACAGACAAAATAATTACTCAATGTCGGTTACAGAATTGTTTTGTTAGAAGATTATTTCGTTTGACTTACGTTTCTTGTCCAATTTAATTATCACACTGACTAACAAGGATTCTGCCTTCTTATTGTACAACACTACAAACACCTTATTTATTACCAACCATTTATTTGTTAAAAGTAACATGTCTGTAAAGTGTATAAAGTATTGTCTGTTGAACCAAAATTGGTCTGTAATACAATCAACGCATCGGTCTATCTAGCCGGGGGGCGTCCTACACTACGTTTGCCTGAAGAAGGCAGCTGGCAGTGACTGGATGCAAAGGGCGGGAGATCGCGCGCTGTGGCGCTCCTTGGGGGAGGCCTATGTCCAGCAGTGGACTGCAACAGGCTGATATTATGACAATCAACGCAACTTTAACATCTCGTAAATCTCTATACAAATTTTAAATAGTTTTTGATTAAAATCGTATAATATGAATACTAGCTAAGGTGCATTTTATATTCCTAATTTGTATCTTCTAACTTTCGAGGTTTTTCTATTATCTTCTGAATGACTTCATAAACTTAAATCAGTGCAAGTAAATCATTTGTGGGTTGCGGTGTGTGTAGTAGTAAAACAAACACATTATGGCTCAAATGAAATATCTAGGAATACTAGCAGTCACCCGCGACTCCGCCCGCGTAGAAGTCGTTTATCAAGCCGCACTTTTTTTTTTTCTGAGATAAAAGGTACCTTAAGTCCTTCTCCGAGACTCAAGCTATCCCCATACCAAATTTTATCGAAATCGGTTCTGTGGTTTAGCCGTGAAAGCGTAAAAAAACAAACAGAGAGAGTTACCTTTACATTAATAATAATTTGTATGGATAGTATACAAAAAATTATAGGTAGTAGGGAAAAAAACGAAAATAAAAGCGATATAGCGTATTCATTATTGTTAACCCGAATTTTATTTGCCATATTTTATAATTTATAACATAACATAAGTTAGAAATGTATTTTTGTAGTAGGAAAACGAAAGTTTCAATTTGCGATAACCTGTTTATATATTTTTAGTAACTTATTTTATTCAATATATTTGATGCACTAACATTCTCCACTGTACCTACTTGTGTAATATGACTGGACTGCAAAGCTAAAATGATTTATAGCTATTGAAGAGTGGACATAAACCTAATCTCACTTTGTCTCAGATAAATTGTGGATCTCAGCGCGTGATTAATGTCTGTCGTTTGTTCAGTTTCTCTATCGATTTATTACTTAGAGCTGACAAAATGTCAAAAAGTTTAATGGAGTTTGAATTATTGTCCCTACAGATACACCTAACCGATTAGTTTAATAATTTAATTCATCTGTGGAAAGTCACATCATAATATTATGTGACTTAGGCAAACGCACGATAGCTGACGTATTTTTTTAACGTTTTTAAAAAGATTGTGAAGCGACTTAAATCGCTTAGCTGTCAAATATTTTCCATACATTTTTTTCTCCGGGCGATAAAGTATCTCACATCCTAAATCAGATCCGATTTTTTCGATTTTTGAATATGTTGTAGTGATTATGAAAAATTAGATCTGTACGTTTCTGTTTTGTTTTTTGAATATGTTTCGTACTAAGAAACGTCTTGGAGAGGAAAACGTACAGACATAGTTTTTCAAAATATCTATGACATATTCAAAAATCGTAAAAATCGGACTAGGTTTAAGGAGGGAGAAACGTTATCGCATTTTGTATGGAAATTTTTAGCCTCACAATCCTCTTAAGGCATGACCAAAGTGAGTGACAGTTAGCACCAAGGCTGAACTAAACCAAAACTAAACTGAGGCTGATTCAAACTAATTTCGTCATACACTTCCGAATAACCAATAACATAAATGATATTGCGAGAAATTTTTGAAATATCCACTTGATATAAAGAGATTCTCAATTCTCGTATTTTCACGACGAATCCATTTTTCATGAATCAAATCTTATAGCATCGCCTCAGGAACCGTTAAAAGAAAAGGTTCGCGACGCAAAAGGATTTAGAACTTCCGAAACCGGCAATGACATCGGAATTCTGTATGTATCCTGAATTTGCATACGTATCTTAAGTATTCTCAGCACTTGGAAGGTAATACGAGATAAGGTGCCAATACTGCTGTTCAAAAGAAAAAGGCAGTATAAGGGTATCCAGGCCATAAGCCTATTCTGCCTTTAAGATTTGGGTGGCAGCATAATGCCTTACGCTAAACTGAGTCAGGAATATAAACTTTATTTTGCTTAGAGAAGGTCCATGTTATTTGTTCGCGCAGTGAAATAGAAAATTTTAAAGAGAGTATTTTTTTTAGAATTGGTTGCCTATTAAAAGCATATCAGTGTGTTAAAGAGAAGGCTTGGAATAGGGAAGAATGGAAATTACTCCACCGCTAAATGATGAATATGAGGATGATAATTAAAAGCAAAACGATCTCTAGAATTATGGTTATTCATTATTGAGGATTAGATATCAAGTTTTGGAAACAAAAACTATAGTTATTTTAAGCCAATGGAGGCAAAGGTGTACTACAAGGCATTCTTTACCAGTATCATTACAACCTTAATATCTCCTAAACTATTAAATTAACATATTGGTAAGTCAAAACTATATTCTAGACCGGTATGAAAGGGTTAAGTTCTGTCATTTTTCTGTAATAGAAGGGGTTTTATTTCGGGGTTAGGTACATACTTAGTTTAAAATAATTTGAAACTTTTTATTATGTCGCATCCCCATGACAATACTACCAGCAGAGGCCCGTTTCACGAAGCTACAAGTTACAAATTACAAGCGGAAGTCTCTTTCTAACTCCTTTTGTGAGAAAGAGAGTTCCGCTTGTAATTTGCAACTTGTAGCTTCGTGAAACGGGCCTCAGTTCTATATTATTACTTTTATGAAAGTCAACCTCACTTTTGTTGTGGTATTTGAAAAAAATATTTTAATTACATATACATTAATTATACAATGCAAATAACTGAACGAACCAATACTTGGAATCCCAGAATAAATATATTAAATCCTCTTTGAAAACAATCCTTGTTAGAATTTTAACAAGGCCCAGCATTTGCTTACCAAATAAAAATACAAAAGTACTAAAACATTTTTGCATTTTACGCATAATTAAAAATGATAATATTTTCATTTGATTTCTTGAATTTGATTTCATTAATTATATTGTCACCCCCGGACTCCTTTTAAAATATTTAGAAAAATAATTTCATATCTGGGGGCACGGCAGTGCCCCCGCCAAGACGAGCCAAGCGAACGAAGCGCAAGGGGCACTACCTACCTTTTCTCGAAGTAGTTCGTCGTTTTTTTGAACCTTCATAACTTGGGTTTGGATTATACCAGATAAACAAAATTCTCGGGATATGATGTCAGTAGTGGATTTATTAAACATGTAAAATTTCAATTGCATAGCTCTTATACTTTAGATTTTATTGATATCTAAAAACCCCCGATTTCGTCACTGACTCACTGATGGTCATCAAAATTATTAGGGTACTTCCTGAAGTCCTAGAAAGCTGAAATTTGGTATGTAGGCTAGTATTAGTACACAAACAACATAAAAATTCTAAAACTTGGAACTTTTACCCCCCAACCCCTTAAACTACGGGATGGAAGTTTGTATGAGACTTCTTGACACTAGGGGTCTGACTTATTATATATAGCATAGAAGCCCGACTATAAAATGAACTTTGCACCAGCTATATTTCTCTATACTTTTTTAGATTAGTTATTAAGTACAGTCGAGGAAATTAATTCCTAGACCTCTTTGGACTATGTCAAAGTGACATAATCAATCAAAACGTAAGAGACTTCTTATAATTTTTTATTTAGTGTCACTTTGACAGAGTCCAAAGTGGTCTAGGAATTAATTTCCTCGACTGTACCTAATAAGTAATCTAAAAAGTATAGAGAAATATAGCTGGTGCAACGTATTTTTTTAACTGGCATTTTCACAAGGTTACGTCAAATTTGAATGGATCTCGATATGTCCGCAAACGTGTGTACGTATGTATGTGAACACTTTTTACAGAATAGTAATGTACAAACGCGAATTATCCCTTTAAGGGATCTCTTCCAGCTTACCTTTGGGTGATTGAGTAAAATTACCCCTATTTCATTTTCTCTTACGTAATGCACCATCTAAAAACTTAGTACAATACAACCATTTGCTTAATAGCGATCGACAATCTTCGTTTTTCTATGACACACGAGTGACAAACATACTGTCAGTTGTGAGTGCAAGTGTGATAGCGATAGCCAGCCGAAAGCTATTAAGAAGCTGGGAATACTGTAGAGATATAGTTGGTGCAAAGTTCATTTTATAGTCCGGCTTTTATGCTATTCTTATTCTATGGGTTTCTATCTCACAAGTTGCTTGACAGATTTGAACGATTTATTTCATTAGGTATTCTGCCAACACCGGATAAAATGACGTTTACGTTGCTTAGTAATAAAACGACTTAAGTCAGAAAAATACACTTTTATGTTAAACCTTAACATTTTAATCCTACGTTCTCTATATATTAGATATTATTTTGACACAAGTTCACTTTTTGACGTATTTTCCGTTACAGCATAATAGGTACCTATTATTCATTTAGAAAAGTCATAAGGGTCGATTTTCCTACTGAATTAAAAGTGAACATAGGTTGTGAAATAGTTTCACTTGAAGTAGGGCTGGGACCCCACCGTCATAGTGTGGTTCATATGCCGGGAGATGGTTCCTGCCTTACATTATTATTATATTCCATTATTATATTCCTTGACATATTTAATGTATGGAGACATAGATTTTGAGGTGGCGTCGCAAGTCAGGACTGCTGTTGTGCGATATGTTGTAGACCACTGGGATGAACTACAATTGTATACTTGTGCCGACGATGGGGACACTTATCATGATTCCGATTGGTACTCACGGGATATGTTGAATAGCAATACTTACGGCGGTACCTCCGAACTCATGGCTGCGGCAGCTATTTATTTAGTTGAATGATATGAAGTTCGTAGAAATGCTTCTAAGAATAAGAATAGGAATCACAACTACTATGTAGTGATTATGCTAAAGTATTATTCGGCTAAAAATGTTTCTGCGATAACTGTTATTATTCGAAGTGTATTTCGGACAATAAATATTATGCAAGATGAAGGGAACCCATAATAAGCAACTTACAAAAAGAAGTGAAATCCCACCAAAAACATTTTCATGTAAAATGTTGCCAAGACGATCATATGGCTCGCACTGTCAAAAAGTTATCAGATGTCATGTAGAGCCAAGCTTCTAACTCTACACGCTCTAACTCTACAAGCTCTAACTTCACAAACTCTACACCTTGAGTCAAAATATGTGGCTTGGCCGTTTCGTTACTACTGGAACTATTGTTTAACAGAAAAGCCCTTGCGACGGTAGCGAAACGGCCAAGGCACATATTTGACTCAAGGTGTAGAGTTTGTGAAGTTAGAGCTTGTAGAGTTAGGGCGTGTAGAGTTAGAAGCTTGGCTCTACATGACATCTGATAACTTTTTGACAGTGCGAGCCATATGATCGTCTTGGCAACATTTTACATGAAAATGTTTTTGGTGGGATAATGCTTTTTAAGATTTCTTATGTTCAGTAGTTTTTGACACAAGTGTTTTTATTTGTTTTTTATTTTAAATCCCAAACTTCTCAAAAGTTATCGATTTTGAAATCGAATTATCGATTATAAATAATTTTGTGCGGACTACTACTCCTACTTAATACTAAATAAATTTCAGCCTGATATCTATAGCCATTTCAGAAGAAAGTTATCTTTACATTACAAACAGTCAGACGGACGACACAGACGTTATAAGTGTTCAGTTTTTCACTATTTACGGAATTTGTTTTGTACGGAACCCAAAAAATGGAAGCTCAAAGGACCAAAGAAATTAAAGGAATACAAATAAGTTTCCGTCTGAAAAGTTTTCCTTGTTCGTTTGTCCTTGTTTGGACCGGTGTCAGCGCCTGAGGCCAGGGAAATAAAACAAGTTCTGTAGTCCATTGAACCTTTTTAAAATGTCGCTGGAGATTTACCCCCTTTATAATGCTTCAATGTATTACGAACTGGACTATTGCAACGGGGTGTATTGTTTGATCCCCTCTTTGTAGTTTGTCTTGCTACCCGCGGACACTTCATTAAAGGAAGCCAACCTAAAAACAGAACTCTTGCAGTTAATTAACAAACTAGGGACTATTTAAAGCATTTACCCGCTCCTTTTCAAAAGGTCAGTTAGTAGTCAGGTAGCATCATAGAAAAGAATAAACAGTAGAAGTGCCAAGTGGGCGTGAAACGTGTGGCATAGTTATGCGGAGTTCCGCTTAACCTACAATACTTTTGCCTCGATCGCATATTTCGATATTTTGATATTTCGATATTTCTAAAATAGGAAATAAATCCAGAAGCATTCCTTATTGTGCTATTTTGGAGTGTAAAAACGATAGCCGCACCAAAAACATTTTCCATGATAGCGTGTTGTTTTTATGATAGTTTGAGTATTGGCGACAACAGGTCTGATACTAAGCGAAGCTCATGCCACTTCCACTGTTTTTTCCATTCCGTGGTACTGCCGCACTCAGAGACTTCTATTAAATATAATGCTTGTTTAGCTTAGTTGTTTAGTGACGTGTTGCCTTATTCTATTGCTGTAGCAAATAAAGTGATAGCAGTCAATTTAATCCCACCAAAAACATTTTCATGTAAAATGTTGCCAAGACGATCATATGGCTCGCACTGTCAAAAAGTTATCAGATGTCATGTAGAGCCAAGCTTCTTACTCTACACGCCCTAACTCTACAAGCTCTAACTTCACAAACTCTACACCTTGAGTCAAATATGTGCCTTGGCCGTTTCGCTACCGTCGCAAGGGCTTTTCTGTTAAACAATAGTTCCAGTAGTAACGAAACGGCCAAGCCACATATTTTGACTCAAGGTGTAGAGTTTGTGAAGTTAGAGCTTGTAGAGTTAGAGCGTGTAGAGTTAGAAGCTTGGCTCTACATGACATCTGATAACTTTTTGACAGTGCGAGCCATATGATCGTCTTGGCAACATTTTACATGAAAATGTTTTTGGTGGGATTTCACTTCTTTTTGTAAGTTGCTTATTATGGGTTCCCTTCATCTTGCATAATATTTATTGTCCGAAATACACTTCGAATAATAACAGTTATCGCAGAAACATTTTTAGCCGAATAATACTTTAGCATAATCACTACATAGTAGTTGTGATTCCTATTCTTATTTAGAAGCATTTCTACGAACTTCATATCATTCAACTAAATAAATAGCTGCCGCAGCCATGAGTTCGGAGGTACCGCCGTAAGTATTGCTATTCAACATATCCCGTGAGTACCAATCGGAATCATGATAAGTGTCCCCATCGTCGGCACAAGTATACAATTGTAGTTCATCCCAGTGGTCTACAACATATCGCACAACAGCAGTCCTGACTTGCGACGCCACCTCAAAATCTATGTCTCCATACATTAAATATGTCAAGGAATATAATAATGGAATATAATAATAATGTAAGGCAGGAACCATCTCCCGGCATATGAACCACACTATGACGGTGGGGTCCCAGCCCTACTTCAAGTGAAACTATTTCACAACCTATGTTCACTTTTAATTCAGTAGGAAAATCGACCCTTATGACTTTTCTAAATGAATAATCCCACCAAAAACATTTTCATGTAAAATGTTGCCAAGACGATCATATGGCTCGCACTGTCAAAAAGTTATCAGATGTCATGTAGAGCCAAGCTTCTAACTCTACACGCCCTAACTCTACAAGCTCTAACTTCACAAACTCTACACCTTGAGTCAAAATATGTGCCTTGGCCGTTTCGCTACCGTCGCATGGGCTTTTCTGTTAAACAATAGTTCCAGTAGTAACGAAACGGCCAAGCCACATATTTTGACTCAAGGTGTAGAGTTTGTGAAGTTAGAGCTTGTAGAGTTAGGGCGTGTAGAGTTAGAAGCTTGGCTCTACATGACATCTGATAACTTTTTGACAGTGCGAGCCATATGATCGTCTTGGCAACATTTTACATGAAAATGTTTTTGGTGGGATTTCACTTCTTTTTGTAAGTTGCTTATTATTATGGGTTCCCTTCATCTTGCATAATATTTATTGTCCGAAATACACTTCGAATAATAACAGTTATCGCAGAAACATTTTTAGCCGAATGATACTTTAGCATTATCACTACATAGTAGTAGTGATTCCTATTCTTATTCTTAGAAGCATTTCTACGAACTTCATGTCATTCAACTAAATAAATAGCTGCCGCAGCCATGAGTTCGGAGATACCGCCATAAGTATTGCTATTCAACATATCCGGAATCATGATAAGTGTCCCCATTGTCGGCACAAGTATACAACCCAGTGGTCTACAACATATCGCACAACAGCAGTCCTGACTTGCGACGCCACCTCAAAATCTATGTCTCCATACATTAAATATGTCAAGGAATGGAAGAGGCAGGAACCATCTCCCGGCATATGAACCACACGATGACGGTGGGGTCCCAGCCCTACTTCAAGTGAAACTATTTCACAGTAGGAAAATCGACCCTTCTGATTAATTCTAAATGAATAGGATAGGATGTGACTTTTCTAAATGAATAATAGGTACCTATTATGCTGCAACGGAAAATACGTCAAAAAGTGAACTTGTGTCAAAATAATAAACGTCATTTTATCCGGTGTTGGCAGAATACCTAATGAAATAAATCGTTCAAATCTGTCAAGCAACTTGTGAGATAGAAACCCATAGAATAAGAATAGCATAGAAGCCGGACTATAAAATGAACTTTGCACCAACTTTATCTCTACAGTATTCCCAGCTTCTTAATAGCTTTCGGCTGGCTATCGCTATCACACTTGCACTCACAACTGACAGTATGTTTGTCACTCGTGTGTCATAGAAAAACGAAGATTGTCGATCGCTATTAAGCAAATGGTTGTATTGTACTAAGTTTTTAGATGGTGCATTACGTAAGAGAAAATGAAATAGGGGTAATTTTACTCAATCACCCAAAGGTAAGCTGGAAGAGATCCCTTAAAGGGATAATTCGCGTTTGTACATTACTATTCTGTAAAAAGTGTTCACATACATACGTACACACGTTTGCGGACATATCGAGATCCATTCAAATTAACCTTGTGAAAATGCCAGTTAAAAAAATACGTTGCACCAGCTATATTTCTCTATACTTTTTAGATTACTTATTTGGTACAGTCGAGGAAATTAATTCCTAGACCACTTTGGACTCTGTCAAAGTGACACTGTAAATAAAAAAAATATAAGAAGTCTCGTTTTGATTGATTACGTCACTTTGACATAGTCCAAAGAGGTCTAGGAATTAATTTCCTCGACTGTACCAAATAAGTAATCTAAAAAAGTATAGAGAAATATAGCTGGTGCAAAGTTCATTTTATAGTCGGGCTTCTATGCTATATAATAATAAGTCAGACCCCTAGTGTCAAGAAGTCTCATACAAACTTCCATCCCGTAGTTTAAGGGGTTGGGGGGTAAAAGTTCAAAGTTTTAGAATTTTTATGTTGTTTATGTACTAATACTAGCCTACATACCAAATTTCAGCTTTCTAGGACTTCAGGAAGTACCCTAATAATTTTGATGACCATCAGTGAGTCAGTGACGAAATCGGGGGTTTTTAGATATCAATAAAATCTAAAGTATAAGAGCTATGCAATTGAAATTTTACATGTTTAATAAATCCACTACTGACATCATATCCCGAGAATTTTGTTTATCTGGTATAATCCAAACCCAAGTTATGAAGGTTCAAAAAAACGACGAACTACTTCGAGAAAAGGTAGGTAGTGCCCCTTGCGCTTCGTTCGCTTGGCTCGTCTTGGCGGGGGCACTGCCGTGCCCCCAGATACGTTGCACCAGCTATATTTCTCTATACTTTTTAGATTACTTATTAGGTGCAGTCGAGGAAATTAATTCCTAGACCACTTTGGACTCTGTCAAAGTGACACTAAATAAAAAATTATAAGAAGTCTCTTACGTTTTGATCGATTATGTCACTTTGACATAGTCCAAAGAGGTCTAGGAATTAATTTCCTCGACTGTACTTAATAACTAATCTAAAAAAGTATAGAGAAATATAGCTGGTGCAAAGTTCATTTTATAGTCGGGCTTCTATGCTATATATAATAAGTCAGACCCCTAGTGTCAAGAAGTCTCATACAAACTTCCATCCCGTAGTTTAAGGGGTTGGAGGGTAAAAGTTCCAAGTTTTAGAATTTTTATGTTGTTTGTGTACTAATACTAGCCTACATACCAAATTTCAGCTTTCTAGGACTTCAGGAAGTACCCTAATAATTTTGATGACCATCAGTGAGTCAGTGACGAAATCGGGGGTTTTTAGATATCAATAAAATCTAAAGTATAAGAGCTATGCAATTGAAATTTTACATGTTTAATAAGTCCACTACTGACATCATATCCCGAGAATTTTGTTTATCTGGTATAATCCAAACCCAAGTTATGAAGGTTCAAAAAAACGACGAACTACTTCGAGAAAAGGTAGGTAGTGCCCCTTGCGCTTCGTTCGCTTGGCTCGTCTTGGCGGGGGCACTGCCGTGCCCCCAGATCAAGTATTAAATTAAATCAACGTCTCTGAGTGCGGCAGTAAATTCAAAAATGTTGCCACAGGATGTCTATCCGATCGTATCGATATTTACTAATATTACAACGTTTGTTAGTGTAATTTATATTTTAAGTATTTAATATCTATCATAACATTTGTGTATAACTAATGAGCACACAGCTAGGCCACCTGATGTTTAGTGGGATCTCAAATCCAAAGACATTTGCATTTTCATGACTACAATCTCAAGACTGCGTTCTTCAGACCGCAAAAGCGTAAGCAACCCTGAACTAAGATGGAATGCCTTTATGCTAGTTATTTTACCGGTTGCCTTATCGCCGCACCGGAACACAACAATGTGAACACTGTTAACACAACAATCTTTATTTATTTATACATTACAGGAGCCATGACAGCCCCATAATAATGGACAAAGTCAAAGTCAAAGTCAAAGTTCTTTATTCTTCAATTTAGGCATATTATAATGTACCTATGAATGTCAAAAAGTATTCCATCGGTTCGAAAAACTAACACTTAACTGTTAATTTAAAGATCAGAAGGTTATAAATTGACTGTCTCAAAATAACTGAATAACCCTTATCTTCTGTACCATAAGAATCAGTGTCCATTTTTGGACTTTGTTCATTACTATTCCCATCACTCTACGTCCATTGTTGTTGGCTTCATTTCCCTTGCAATTAGTATAACAAATAAGTGGACTAAGCTTCTAACAATTAGGTTTAAGAAACTACTAACAGTAATAAAAGACACTAATAAGAGTAATTTTCTCGAAATAAATGATTTCTTTTCTATGTTTTATCTTGGTAAGCCTTTTATATCGGGTAATGAACGAATGAAACATACCAACTCAATTTACTGCGAGTCTATTGAAGTAGGTAGCTGACTAGAGTCGTGACTTACTGGTAACCTTAGAATCTTGTATTTTCAAAGTGCGAATTGCTTTCACTTCGAGTTTTTATTCAATTCCGAAAGCTTATTAAGCACGACAAAGTGCTTGACATTTTCAAGACTGAATGCTGAAACCTAGTATAGTCTGTGCCAATTGAAATTGGCAAAGATGTAAACACAACCAAACGAACCAATTTACCATTATTACTCGATAGTCATGTGCTTTTAAAGATCAAGTGAGGTCTTTGCAATGATTTATAAATGCTTGATCATTACTATCACACTAAGTTAAATAAAAACACGCTTGATGAATATTTGAGGTTATGTGTCAAACAGTAATAAATTGTTTACATCTTTGATAATTTCAGTTGACACAAACTATAATAATGTATTTAAGAACACTATAGTGTTTCTAAATCTCGGTCTGTACACAGGTTAGCAACCCCGACTGGATCGCTAAGTCTCTTTATTTGTTAATAACTTAGATAAAAATCTCCGAAATCATCGCGACTCTACGTTCAGAGTAACTCATAAACTGCCAAACCGATTTTTATCAAACTAATCTAGAAACCACCAAGGTTAAACTAGCTTTCTAATAAAAAATCTGCGTCCGAATCGATTCACCCTTTTGGGAGCTACGTTGCCAAAGACAGATACACAGATACAGTTCTGCCCTCCTTAAAAAAAGGGCGTATGTCTCATAGAACCGCGTATTTATCAGTGACCTTATTTTTTAAAATGGGGAGATAAATTTGCTTTGACTATCAAATTGCGCATACGTCCTTTTTATTTGGAACGGCAGTGTTTGCGACGGGATTAAATAAACCAACAAGTTTTGCGACAGGGTTAAATAAACCAACAAGGTTTATTACGCGCAAAAGTAACGGCCGGAAATGGGTGTCGGTGAAAACAATGGTGCAGGTATAAAATTGAGTCATGTTTTTGTTTCATGTGTTTTTTGGAATATACAGGGTGATGTAGGTCACCGAAAATATTGCTCCGTTAAACGTGTTCATGTTAACCGTGGTTTTGTAAAAAGAGTTAAGCGAAAATTATTTTTCTGTGAAAAAAAACGGGATAATTTGATGTGGCTATTTATTTAGGTCAGATATTTCAGTTTCTACTTTAAGGTATGGAAAATGCCTAAAAGTAATTCTGATTCAAGGGTTTTCTGAAGGTTTGCCGAAGGTTTTAATGACCTTTACTTAAGCGACTATTATTTAATCTATACCCCGGCATTATCCTGAACCCTAGGTTCAGAGCTCAGATAACTCTTGAATGGACCAAACGTATATACATCAGATCCGGCTAAACTACTTCAACAAAATTAGCTACAAAACCAAAAATCTGTCAATATTTTTTCTGCGCTAAGATGCTTAAAGCAAACCTCTTCCAAAAAGGTTAAAAGTATGCTATTCCCATTCGAGTAAAGTTTCATGAGTTTTCTAATGGGCAACTAGTAACAAATTGCCCATTACGTCGCAAATGTTGCCCATCTTTTGTACGTCAACAACAAAAGATAAAGCTGTGCACTCGATACAACTCGTTTGGCAATGAGGCGACGTGTTTCAGGCGGCTATTGTGCGGAACCCCGCGGGAAATTGACCGCTTGCAGGAATTCTCGATAAAAATGTTCAGTCTCTACTTTTGTGAACACCCTTACTAATATTATAAATGCGAAAGTACGATTGTTTGTTCCGTATTTACGATTCAACGCTACAACGATTAGCTGAATAGAGAATGTCAACCAGTTTAGATTTTTGGCAAAATTCAAAATTCAAAATTCAAAATATTTATTCAGTAAATAGGCCACATGAGAGCTCTTTTACACGTCGGTAACATGAGTGAATCTACCAGCGCTTCGGACAAGACCATCATTGCGGAGAAGAAGCTGGCTTATCGTATTCTTCATTAAAAACAAAAAAAATGTGTAAAAAAATCATTTCGATACGTCAAATAGTTTCCGAGATATTGAATTTTAAACTTCGTATGCGGCGCTCGAAACCCGGCGGCTAGCGCTCACGGATGATGACGTCATCGTTCTACTGCGGTACGCGCCCTTATATGAATGAGTGAGTTTACAGGGCTTCTATCTTTTTAACCGTAATAAATAGACGGTTGAAATTTTCACAGAATACGTCTTATTATAAACTCAATCGTTTAAAATTTTAAAATGAACAATAAATCAAATCCCAAGAGGGGTCCCCGTACAAGAAACATGAAAAAAATCCATTTTTTTTGGCTTTTTTATATGGATTGTATTCCAATAATGGCTTCTTATTTTGAAGCGATTTTAAGCTTAAATTGTAGTCTAATTTTCATACTTTACGACTAAATAGAAATCTTAAGTAAAAGTGCTACAAATAGGTGACAAAACTGATTTTATCAACACGATGTTTTAAGCGGTCACCCATCCTGTTTTAGACTACGCTCGTAGTTGCTTAACTTTGGAAGTCGTAATATTTTTACGAATTCGTTTTGATGTTTCTATGATAGTTATGGTTATCTATTGTTTTGTTTTACATACAGTTTAACTAAAGTAACTGTCTATTGCTGACCGGCTTTTCTGTTTGTAATGTTTGTCGAATAAGTTGGTTAAATAAAATTAGAATAATAATCATACATACATACATACATACCTTCACGCCTGTCTCCCAATGGGGTAGGCAGAGACTATGGAACGCCAGGTGCACCGGTCCAAACATACAATTTTCGCTTCCTCTACATTCATCAATCTCTTCATGCACGTACGTCGGTTTCGGGTGCTTTTGATTTGGCCCTTATGCAGTACCTCGCGAATCTGATCACCGTCCGTCTAGGACGTCCCCTACCGACATCTCCGCTCATTTATATACTTATAGAATAATAATCAAGCACTTTTAATTTTGGGTTCACCGTATTCTACACAAAAATACCAAAACATTAATGCAAAAAGTATGTTGACAGCTGAAGTGAAACTGCCCAGAAATTAAAAACCGGTCAAGTGCGATTCGGACTCGCGCACCGAGGGTTCCGTATTGAAGATAATATGCTTGGTAACCGCAAAATAAAATACTCATTTTGTTATAACCTTTATTTTCCAGGTAATAAGGTCGATTTTGACTAGCCTAAATTTTAATACAGATTTTCTTGTTTTTTTTGTTATTTCTCAAAAACTGTAAATAATGAACACTTTGTTTTATTTTTCCCAGAAAATATAAGTAATTATCTATACGGCAGGATTTCGGGCGGCAGAGCGCGGTAGGTACTATTCAACAATATTACGATTCACATTCACGCAGTTCGTTACGCGGTCTCGTACAGTCAAGGTCACCAATATTTATACACCACAAAGTCTCAAAAATATGTACACAGAACTTATTACTATGGTAATAAGGTCTATGTGTACATATTTTTGCAACTTTGTGTGGATATTTATTTTTAACCTTGACTGTACAAGTCGTACAGCGTGCCCGTAACAGGACAGCTTAAATATCGTGTAAGATTTTGTTGTTTGTTGTTTTACTACAGATTACCGTTTGGTCGTAAACTATAGGTAATAAACTATAGGTAAGTATGGAGTTTAGATTATTGTGTGACACCGAAATAAATAGCTAATACAAATACAACCCGTACTTCGGCTTCCAAAGTTAAGCAACTACTTACAAGCGTATTCTAAAACAGGATGGGTGGCCGCTTAAAACATCGTGTTGATAAAATCAGTTTTGTCACATATTTTTAGCAGTTTTACTTGAGATTGTTATTTAGTCGTAAACTATGAAAGTTCGACTGCAATTTAAGTTTAAAACAGCATCAAAATAATAAGCCATTATAAAAATATAATCCGTATAAAAATGCTAAAAAAAATGGTTATTTGTCATGTTTCTTGTATGGGGACCCCTCTTGGGATTTGACTTATTGATCATTTTGTAATTTTAAACAATAGAGTTTATAATAACACGTAAACTGTGAAAATTTCAACTGGTTACTTATTACGGTTCAAAAAATATAGCCCTGTAAACTTACTCAATCATACAAGGGCGCGTACCGCAGCGGAACCATGACGTCACTCCAGTAAGATGGCGCCCGCTCCCTTTAATATTATTGACCCAAATTTCAAACGTTTGTAGAATCAAAACTACTGGGTCTATTTGAATAAAATAAAAAGTAGTATGTTTGTTTATTTATAAACATTACTGTTACAAAGTTTCAAGCGATTTGGCGTACCTAATGACATTCTTCATTCGTCAAAAACTTCGCTGAATCGATTAGTAATTTAGCAAACTGGATTAATTTAATAATTTAGCATAATAATATCCTTATTTTTATATTGTACGTCTGAAATGGATAAACTGTTGAGTCTTATTTCTTGTTATCACCTTTTTATTTACACAGTTATAGAAATGATATTTCTATTTCTATTTCCACTAATTGTTGTAAAATTTGTACGGAGGTAGTTTTTACCCTGGAGACGGACATCGGGTACTTTTTCTTTTTATCGCAAAACAGCGAACAGTTTCGGAGGGAAGCTTTATTATTATTTTTAATGCTAATACCAACTTATTAAATATTATCCATCTTTTGTACCCATGTCAACATCAAAAGATACAACGCGGTGCATTCGATACAACTCCTTACCTACGCCATGTGACGACGTGTTTAAGAGAGCTATTGTGCGGAAAACCGCGGGAAATTTACCGCTAGCAGAAATTTACGTTAAAATTTCACTCTCCACTTTTGTGAACACCCTATGCACACACTATAGTATAAATGCGAAAATTTGTTCCGCCTTAACATCGATGCAGGCTTAGCATTCGATGAATTTTGGACCTTACAGTCCTGAAAATAGCGTCGAAAGGTGTTAGGGAGTTTCTTGGTCAACTACAGGTACCTACATAAATCGATCAGTTGGAGCGTTGAACCATAAAAAGTACAATATGTCCGTCGCCGGGTTTAAACTATCTCTGTAGATAGTTTATATCCCGCAAACGGATGTTACTTTTTATCCGGGAAAATCGAACAGTTCCTGAGAGAAGGTTTCCAACTGAAACAATGACAAACAACTTCAGCGCGGTAAGAGTCGCGGGCAAAAGTTAGTATAGCTCTTTAAGCTTTCTAATCCTTTCAATTCCTATCCTTATTTCTACTATCCTATCCTACTAGTATAAAACGAAAAAATATTGTGAGGGTGTTTTAATGTTTGAAAGTTATCTGTCAAAAATGCATGAACGGATTGGGATATTTGGCATTTTGTATTTTGAATAGATTTTTGATTACATTTACAATGCTTTTAATCCCAAATATTAGGTAGTTCCCGAGGGAACGATAAACGATTTCTACGCAGACGAAACCGTAGGTAAAGGGTAGTTCTACATATTTATGTATTCCGTAAATGTGTTTGTATGCCCTAAGCTATACCTACTATTGAACGAAAAGTTCCCACTAACTTATGAATCAGTAGATTTCATACGGAGCTGTATTAAATTCTCCTTTTATTGCCCATGTTTATTTATCGGCTCAGGACACGAACCTTTGCGGAACCCTTCAAATAAATCACGTGGGCAGAAATGGCCGTCATACAATTTTTATCCGCCGGACTTTTATTCGAAATGGTACAAAGGGATACTAGAACGCAATATTTCTTTGTTCATCGAACAAAAGGAAACGCGAACATCTGGCCAATATCACGAACCTGTCGTTATGCTTCGTCAACACCTTTCGGGTGTTATTCTTAATAAAAGGTACAGTTAGACGAGGAACTTTCAACGGTAATTCATAGCTGGCAGCAATAGCGGTCGTACTCTAATGTTATATGACAGAATGAGACATCCATAGATGGCTGGCTATAAATTGCTCGAAAAAATTACACAAAAAATTGCTAGTGTAAGCGTACATTAACACTTTGAAGGCGCGATCACTTGACTGAATAAGCAATTCAACAAAACAACTACAATATTAAACCACGACTAAGGTGTTGATTTTGTTTTAGGCACTCTACATTCACGCGTGAACGCGCGAATGCAATACGCGAACGCGGAAAAGTGTGAATGTGCAGCCGATTCGCATATTTTTCGGGGGTTCGCGCCTTGTTAACCACTTTTGTCAGTGTTAAGCCCGCGTCAAAGAGCCTGCGAACGCGTGAAAGTTGCGTGAACACAACAAGGCTCCACATTCACGCGCAACTTTTATAAAACATTATCCCAATACCACAAATACTGGACAAAATATTAAAAACATTGTTCTATTTCGATGAATACTCGTCATCCACCTTCTTCGTTTCCTCCATTTCTTTTTAATTTGTTTTTTACTTTTAATGTAGACCTAATTACATCGACGAGCGCCCGAACTATACTGTGAACACAATTTGCGCCCGCAAATTTCGCGTGAACGCGCCCGCGAATTGCGCGTGAATGTAGAGCGCCCATTAAAGATTCGCTTATGTTTGTCACGCTCATGTTGTTGCCGAGAATCATCGCCCTGTATCTTACTTTTGAACAGATGACACGAGATGTTTAACCACGCAAGCTAAGCGAGGGTCGCTATAGTTTTAGTGTCATTATGGTTGATTAGTATCGCGTTACACACTCGACTTTTCACTTTAAATGCGACCACCTTAAACAGCCAATCACGGTGTTTGTAAATGGAGGATTATCGCCATTTTCAGTAATTGTTTCGCTCATGAGGTAAAATATTTTGGCTTGTAATTTTTGATTATATTTACGAATTTATCTAAATAGGCATAAAAAACAACAATTAAAAAGTTGAATTCTGTTACAAAATGCAGAATTAGATACATAGATAAAAATAATAACATGTTTTTCGCCAGTATTACCACAATGTGACTTAAATGTTGCTAACGACCCTAATATAAAATACTGCTATATTTTAGGCAGAAAATACTGCTATAGGTATTTTAGGGAAGTTGCTTATAGCCTGGAGGAGGACTTAGGGTACAGTCGAAGTCATAAATAGGTACCTATGTATATTACACGTTACCACTGACAAACAAGCATATGTACCTACATATACGGGATAGCCTGTATAGGTATATGTATTAGTTTTATCGGTTAGGGCGCATAACGTCCCACTCGCAGAATGTCCCTTCGTCCCTTTCGCGAAATGTCCCTTTCCTAAATGTCCCTTACGCAAAATGACCCTTCTGCAAAAGGTCCCGTTCGCAAAACGTCCCTTCACATAAATAAAGTCCCGTTCGCAAAATGTCCCTTTCGCAAAATGACCCGTTCGCAAAACGTCCCTTCGCAAAATGACCCGTTCGCAAAACGTTCCTTTCCATTAGAAGACTCTACTTAAACAAGCTTTTTCCACACGGGACATTTTGCGAATGGGTCATTTCGCAGACGGGACGTTTTGCGATAGGGGCGTTATGCAATAGGGACGTTTTGCGAAAAGGGTGGGACCTTTTACGAAAGGGACGTTTTGCGAATGGGGTATTTTACATAAGGGACCATTTGCAGAGAAGACGTTTTGCGAATGGGACGTAATTTTGCTGGAGGGACGTTTTGCGAGTGGGACGTTATGCGCCCTAACCCACGCCCATCCTGACTCTCCTTTATGTTGGCAAACTCTACTTACTGTCATCCTCTTCCCGGTCTTTTTTTATTAATATCTGTACAAATGTCTTGTATTGTTTGTGCCGTCCATAACATAAATGTTATTTGTTTATTTTTTTCCTTCAGGTCACATCCTTCCACCAATTTCAAAATTATCTACGATCATTAATTATCCTTCTCTCTCTGTCTCTACACTTCGACATTGGCGAAATATCTCCTGCTAAATCAGCAAGAGGTAAAAGCTAGAAGAAAGAAAAAAAAACTACACCACGGTTACTTAACGTTTATTAGAAAGGGGGTAAGTGTTACCAGCTAGTGATATTTTAAATTCGCCGCCATTTTTTTGTGTTACCACTCACTAGGCGGACTCTATCACGAAGTATAAGTCAAGGTTGTCCGGGTAGGGGCCGTAATGACAAACTGATGGGCCCAATCTGCGGCGCGATAACTGGCGGATTGAATCACGGCAACCCTACTCCCCTCGAATCGAATTTGGAACGTCTAAGCCTCGTCTCTTTCTTATGATTCTCTAACCGAAGAGTAAGAGGGATAAAACTTATGAATTTTCGAATTTGGAATTTAGGTCAATGGAGCCCTAATTGAAGTTTGGGATAGGGTACACAAAAACATTTGATCAAGTCGGTTGTCGGCGACGTTTTTTGCAGGGTGAAAAGACAGGCTTATTGGGAAAAGCTGATATAAGTTCTAGCTGGGTTGCTCTGGATTTGTTGATGAGAATTTAAGCAAAACTTAAATATAACTAGTCTATAAATCTGAACACCCGCTGTTAATGTGTGTATAATTGTAAAAACATAAAGGCAGCATGTACCGAATGAAATATTGTCGAACTGTTATTTAGATGTTAAAAGCTCCGGTTGATATAAGATGGCCTTAGATTTGAATTTGAATCTTTAGATTGAATTTGAATTTAGATTTGTTTGATACTTCCTATAGGAAGTATCAAACAAGTCTAAATTTTTGCCAAATTATATTCTATTCAAACATAAAATAAAGTAATAAATTGGTTTTTTAACGTAAATTTTGCTCTGTTTTTATTAAGTTAAGATAGATAACATACGCTACATAAAGCTGGGTCCACATTTGTATCATTTCGTCGTATCGTATCTCCGTCGCGTTGCACCGACGCGTATCAAGATCGCTAGTGTGGACGCAAAAACACCGCGATCATGCGGCGCGCCGTATCTGATCGCTCTGGATCGATGTTGACACGCGTTTATTATATACCCCACACACTCGCGATCGGATACGCGTATCAAGATCGGTAAGTATGGACGTGTTTTGATACTGTATCACGATACGAAGTTATGATTTGATACGCCATAGGTACGCCGTGATCGCTCTCGAGGCGGTTTTTCCCCGATCATCAAAGGGGAAGCGTCCACACTTAATGATACGGCGTTATGATACGATACGCTGCTACGCTACGATTAGTATGGACGCATTTTTTCACGCGACGATGGTAGTGATACGGTGTGCCCAAAGTGAGCGTCCATATTTAGGATACGCGAGCTCGATACGATACGCGTGATCGTGATCGGCAAAATGATACAAATGTGGACCCAGCTTAAGACGACAGATAAATTATAGTCTGTGCATAAGACCAAATAAATGTATGCACATATCTTAAACTAAACCTACCAAACTACATCTACCTAAATTATCTCAAAGTTATCAACCTATAACAACGGATACGCCATTAATAGTCAATATAACATCAATAAGAGTTCCGAACACTAATAGGAGTCCAAGTTCCAAAGCCAGAACTTTACCCATATTGTCCAAGCAATTAGATTCCCATAAATCAAACTAAGTTTAGGGACGGTGTGGGATAGTTTATGATTTCAGTGCCCGCGACACACCCAGCCTGTTCAAAGTACATGTAGTCCTCTAGTCCGTGGCATTTAATGTATCAATCAATCAACCGGCGTAAATGATCCCGGAACCATAGTAATTTGTTCGTGTTAAGCTATCGTAAACCAGTTTCCCGGTTTTTGCAAAGTGACTGGGGCTCTACTTTGAAATCACTTTGAACTTCGGATCGCCCCGTGTCACTTTCTTGCGAATTAGTGACGTGTCGAGAGCAAAAGGGATAGCAATAGACGAAGTTCGAATTACGGATTTCAAAGTAGAGCCTCTGATTGTGTACTCGTAAAGTGACTTTCGATCGGAACTCATAAAATAAGGAAATGGCAATGAAGGCGCATAAGAGAAACACATTAAGTAGGTACAGTCAACCAATTTGATTTCTAGGCCACTTTGGACTATGTTAAAGTGACGTTGACTACCAAACGTTACAGACTTCTTATGATTTGGTTTACAACGTCACATTGACAAAATCCATAGTGGCCTGGGAATCAAATTGGTTGACTGTACCTATAGCTTGAACGCAGCGTATGATGCGAACGGCACAGGACAGGAGCTCCTCAGTACACATGGGCACATTCCGTCTCCATAATCATCGATGGTATCATTATTAAGTATTGTATTGTCGTTGAAATTTTACAAAAAGTTTGCTATTTTTAAACTCAATCCGAAGAGAAGGAGGGTAAAATAGAGTTTCTAGATTCGTTTATATACTTAGTTACCTGAGGGGATATTGCCTAACGCACTCGCAATCGCAATCGTTTTCATTTTGAATATCGAAGGCTTGTCTGCATACGAAATGAAAACAATTGTTCCGCTTTGAAGTCGATTGCGATTCCGAGTGCGTTAGGCAATAGGCCAGCTGGTTACATTTGATTTAAGTTAAGCTAATAATAAGTGTGTTCAAAAGCAAAAGCCAGAAACTAAAGAACAATATTATTGAACCAATAGTAGGTTCTAATGTACCTACTATAAAATTAATAGTTATTTTTACGAAACAATAAATAAACAAATCTTTTCAAAGTAATTCCAAGATAAGTGGTACGATAAAATAATTTAACTACACAAATTTTATTATTAACACCGTTAAAATAACCGATTAAGCATATTCAAACATTTACTTTTCCTAATTTACTTTAGCTCTTACCTAATACATCCCGTTATTGCGGCTCCTATGCGATAACGAGGCGAAAATGTCGGCATCCGTGATTTGTGGCCGAATACTTCGGCGGAATACTTCGGCTTGGACAATTAGATGAATGTCGATTGAGAGGTCAGAGCACGGTCGGCGGGAACATTTTATTGCTTCCTTGATATTTTGAACGAATGGTGTGACACAATAAATTGCTATCTTATTTAACGATAACGCACAGTCACCAGATTAAATTTGATACCCACTTTAGGTCCAAAGTCAATCTGACATTCTACAACAATAAGGTTTAGTTCCCTAAAGCCCGCTTTACATTTGGCTAAATTCAGTGTGCTGAATGAAAAAGACTCTAAAAAAAGACAAGTGTAAAGGCAGTTAGCATGTTAGTCAAGAGGACACGCTTATCCCCTCCACGCCGCATGTCTAAATTTAGCACACTGAATTTAGCCAAATGTAAAGCGGGCTTAAAAGTTGCAAATGACTTGACATCTCTAATGACATTGACGACTTCAAGCATATCTTTCTTGAAATGGGTCCCAAATTAACGCTCGTCTAGTCCAGTTAAGAAAGTTCTAATTACAGTCAGTGATTTTAAGCCAAGGAACCAAAAAACTTAAGGTGCGTTGGGGTAAGATTGAACGGATTTTACACGAGATGAGAGGTGTTTTTTTAAAAGTGATATTATACCAAGAATATGAGGACTAGTTACAGGAAGCTACGCTTTTGGTAAAGAGCACATATGAACCTTTATATTAAAACTTAAAAAAGGAAGTTACTAATACTTTTACTATTGAAAAAGTTGAAATAAAGTTACACTCATTACTAAAAAATCCATGGGGTAAGATGGAATGGTGACGGGGTAAGATTGATATAGTTTTTAAAATCGTTAATATGCGCCGTAGGTGAATGTGATGCATAAATTCCAACGGTATAGCACCGTAGCAGTTTAAAACATTATTTCATATTTAAAAAAAACCGTTATTTACAGCTAAAATTCGGCTTTCTATAAAATGATATTTCAGTCTTACCCCACTTTGAGGATAGATAGACAAGGGTTCTCAAACTGTTCTTTATAGAATACGACTTAGCTTGAATCAAATCCCAAGACCCCCCTATACCAGAAATATAAAGAAAAACCTTTTTTTTGTGCATTTTTATACGGATTGTATTTTTATAATGGCTTCTGATTTTGATGCTATGTTAAGCTTAAATCGTAGTCTAACTTTCAAAGTTTACGACTAAATAGCAATCTCAAGTAAAACTGCTACAAATATGTGACAAAATTGATTTTGTCAACATGATGTTTTAAGCGGTCATTAGCCCTGTAAACTTACTCAATCATATAATCGCTGTGCAGCGATGTCATCATCATCCGTACGAATCATACGAAGTTTAAAGTTCAATATCTCAGAAACGATTTGACGTACCTATCGAATGTTTATTTCACAGGTAATTTTTGTTTTAATTACAAATACGGTAAATAAGCTGAAGATCTAAACTGGCTGACATTCTCTATTCAATTTTATTAACGCAACGCACACAAACACAGAAATAAATAATTAAATGCAAGTTCACGATAAAGTCCCGTCTAATTAAAATAATGTAGGTACTGTATAGGTTGTATAACAAACCTCTATAAACTACCTACCTACCTAAGTATATTTAATGAAAGTAGTTATTCCTCCACACTTTGAGAACCAGTGACTGTTACTATGGGGTTTGAAACCGGGGTAACATGAAAACAAAAATATTACCGTCTTACCCCTTTAAAAGTAGGCGGTGCAAGATTGAAATATATAAAAACTCGGAAACTAAGAAAGATAATTAAAATTCACATTGACAGGTAATTAAAATAACAATTACAAGCAAACGTACCAATACAACATCTCTCTAGCGTCACTGCAAAAGGAGTTACAAAACATGGGGTAAGATTAAAAAACATGATTTGAACGTAAAAAATTCACCTTGTCGAAAATTGACGATAACACACGACCACAATAACTGAGCGAACGGCACTGACTGAGGGGCGAGGAGCAACAAAATGGCGTTCTCAATTAAGTGCCCAGGAACCAAAAATGTGCACGGAATAGGGAGTTACGAACGGTTTTTCATCTTACACCGTTTTCCAACTTACCCCAACGCACCTTACTGCAATTTGATTTGTAAAAGTGGCGTAGGTATAATGTTAATAAATCCTAAGCTTATATAGTCATGTAAAAAATAAAAACTGGACCGTTATTATAAGAGAAGAGTTTATATTTATACGTCAAGTTTTGGAACACCCTGTTAATGTTCAGCACACTGAAGAAAAAAATTGGTTGCTTCTAACAAGATTGTGATTGTTGTGCATAGGGGTCTTGAATCCATACGAGCATAACAAGACGTTAACTCGCTAAAGAACTTGCTGTTTTTACTGTAAGTTTTGTTTGATATAACTAATATCATGAATAGTGTATTCATTTTATGTCAACTAAGAATAAACCTCTCTTGGTTAGCTCACATTTTTTTGAGTGCAGTAGATCATGTACAGGCTGATTATATTAAGTTGACACGTAATTACAGCCTTAACCTTCGACTACCAGGTCAGTTAACAACTTATTATGTACATCATAAGAGCCACTCATGTTATAATCAAACGTACAAAGGGCAGCCCTGGGGCTCCAGATTAGGCCTGCTTTGTCTTACTCAGCCGGCATTGTTCCCCAGATGAGATATTTTACGAATTTCCCTCCGCTCCCTTTGGCAGACTTTCTCGGAATGTCGAATTGTTACTGCAAAGGACGCTATGGGCGTGGAAAGGTATTTGGGATATTGCCTTATGAGATAGACTTGTTTTTATTCGTTGGTGTTCTGTTGGAATTTATTCATTCTGTATTATGTTTTGACACTTGATAATAATTTAAACATTTTATTGTAAGTTAGTCTTATTAAATGTTAAAGTGGTAAAGTTTATCACTTTCTTGGTAATTTAATTCAGAAATAAGATCTAAGGGTCGATTAACTATCGATTCTAATTAACCGGCGAAGTAAAGTTGTCAGTTTGAGTTTTGAGCCGTAAGCTACTAGACTCCAATCGCGTCTACCGATCAATAACCGGCTGCACTCAGAGTTATTTTAATGACGGTTTAATCTTTCCTCAGGGACGGTTTTTCATAAGTACACAAGTTTGAAAAAGGAATGAGTTATTTGTCTCTAAAATTTCTTCGTGCGCGTGCGGCATTAAAAAGTCAAACTAGGTACCTACTTACTTTATATGTAGTTTTTGACGTGTGCTTTTATGCACTCTAGACATTTGATTGATTGAATGACATAATAATAGGGTGACGGCACCAATGATGGACCCTTTTAGCTGTAGGCACCAATGATGGACACTTAACATTTAGTTCAAAGATCATATTTAAGGTTACAAATTGATTGCCTCAAAATAAATGAATAACCCTTATCTTTTTTGTAACATAAGAATCAAGGGTCCATCATTGGTCCTTGTTCATTACTGGTTCCATCACTTTACGCCATCTCAATTTTGTGGAATAGTTCATTTTTGTCTTGCTTTCTCAATTAGCTTATTGATGGGTCATACAGCTAACTGAGAAAGCGATATAAATACGATCTTTTCCGAACATTAACGATGACGTATGTTCATTCAATGTTTCACTACATGTAAGCTGGGTAGTGATTCTCTCATAAGAAAAGGTGAGCGAATATAGGAGTGAAGTCCAAGCGGCGAGTTTAAGTAGTCCCGTCAGAGCGAACAAAACACATATTAGCGCGTGCATTCTCAATTAGGCAGCCTTATACGTTCGAGAAGCCATGTTGCCAAATTGAATACACGCGCTGAAATGTGTTTTGTTCGATTTGACGGGACTACTTAAACTCGCCGCTTTTACATCACTCCTGCGTTCGCTCACCTTTGCTTTTGACAGAATCACTACCCTGGGGTCTTAAAAACGCAGTCGCAAACGTTCTTAATTAGGCAGCCTTATACGTTCGATTGTAGAAGCCCGGCTGCTTGATTGAGAATGCACGCGCTAAAATGTGATATGTACGCTCTGAGGGGACTACTTAAACTCGCCTGCGCTGCGTTCACTCGTTACCCGTTCGACCGACCGAATGCCATTTTTAAGAGAATAACACCCCTTCTTTTAAGCATAGTTCTAGAACATTCAAACCTCCGTTCTACACAGAGCCGTTATTAAGATACAATAACAGCTAAGACATGTTTCGGTTGGCATGATAACGGTGTTCTGGCAACAAGAGCTTGATTATAAGATAACGGCCGCCGGTAGCGGTCGCCAACATCGCAACTTTACGCGTAAGTAGTTAGGTACAATAAGGCCTGGTTCCCACTATGCCGGATCCGGCAATTTTGCCGGATCCGGTAAGGGTAGTGGCTGTACAATTTATATGAAGCTGTTCACATTATGCCGTGTGAACAACGTCATAAGCCACTAGCCTTACCGGCATCCGGCAAATTCGCCGGTCCGGCATAGTGGGAACGGGGCCTAAGTACTTGCACATTCATGTTCCTAAACACAAGGTTATAGTGCTTCTGTGAAGTAAACCCTCTGCCATGGGGTTGCCAGTCGCTACTATAAAGGTATCTTATCTTCTCTTACTGTCTTACTAAAATATTGATACTAATTTATAAATAAGAAAGTTTGGATGTTTGTTACTCCATCCCGCCAGAACGGTTGAACGGATTTGGATGAAATTTGTACAGAGATAGGTTAAGTAATAAGTATAGCACATAGGGTTTTATCTCGAAAAAATATCTGCACCACAATCTCTGCTTTGCCCAAAGGTTAACTGGTAGAGAGTGCCTTACGGCATTAAGTTCCCCTTTTGTATATTAAGTGTAGGTATTCTTTTAGGCAACAAAAACGAAAAAAAAAATGTACGGTTCCCTTGGGATGGCAAACTCTACGTGGACGTAGTCGCTGCAGCTGGCAGAAAAGTTAGTAAGAAGGAGGAGGAGGTAGGTACTATCAGCCCAAAATAGAACCCGGACCCACCATAGAACGGTGTCACAGTACATTATAAAACAATTTGTGCGGCATTTCTTACGACTTGAATCATAACGTCACTGTGACACAGTTCTATGGTGTTCAATCAATAAATATCAGGGCATTACACCAATTGACCTATTCTAAAACTATGCCCCATTCTTGACTACGGGTACTACAACGGTAAATATATAACATAGAAAACATTCTTAAATCAGGAACACAAACATTTGCCCTTACTGGGGATCGAACCCGGAACCGCTACTTGCTTCGAAGGCCAGGGGCTCTACTTTAAAATCAGTAATTCGAACTTCGGATTGCCCCGTCACTTTCTTGCGAATTAGTGACGCGTCGAGAGCAAAAGGGATAGCAATAGACGAAGTTAGAATTACGGATTTCAAAGTAGAGCCTCAGACCCGTCGCCACGTAAACGGTATTCTCCTCCTCGTAAAACCTAGGACGTTGCCATACCTACATCTTTCCTACCTCTATGCATACCTACTTATATGTATGTATAGGAAACGAACGCAGACCTATTATTTACATAGTAGATGTCTGTGGTGAAAAATCACCCGTTCAGTTTAACCAAACTAACGCGTGAAAATCTGTGACCATGTTGTTTTTAATCCCACAAAGCTAATGACCGCTGTCCGCCAATCATCCTGTAATTATGATGGATCCTCTGTCAGATCCATCGAGTATGTAATTGGGCCTCGTGGCACCTGGGGCTCCACTCTTAAAATCAAAGTTTAGGTACCTATGTGGTTATATGAACGGGTTTTAAATCATAAGTCCGTAGTTAACACAACACAGATTTAATTCACAAAAACGTAAATGATAGAAGGAGAAAATGTTAGTAATTTACCACGAAAGATCGAAAGACAATAGATAGGTACAAAACGTAACTGACGAACACAATCACAAGTATCACAACTCAAAATTAACAACGTAAGCGTCCGAGTTAGGTAGGTACAGAAATCAGATTACGAGCTGCGTGCACATCAAAACAAATCAAGTTTTGGCCTTCGACTAGTGAGTGACGCGGCGCTCGCCGCGAAGCGGTGGCCGGCGCGGCGCGCCTTCGTCTCGCTCGCGCTCGGAAACGTTCGGTTGTACATCGGCGTTCCGAGCGGCGATCGCGTGATACGCGGCATCTAATATGAATTCTTGGTTTGTTTGTCCGCGCAACGTACAAGATATTAAATATTATTATATCAGAATTTTTTGTAATTAGTTATACATTGTTATTTGTTATGCATGATGTAAATACATATGTTAAGGTTTATTTATTTATGTTTATTATATTATTATTATAACAATAACTAAGTAAGTAGATAAATATTATTAAGTTTGAATTATACACAAGATAAAATCGTTATCATCATCGAATAGGTAGGTGAGTAGGTACTAAGTACACTACATCACCCCCCTCCAGAGACCGTCTAGGGCGATAATAAACGGGCGGGATAGCGAACGTGACGTCCTGAACGCGTCGTTTTGACTACGTCATTCTTGGCACTCGGTAATGTCTGGTGGGGTGTTCCTGAATTTGAGTGATGAATGTTTGTGTAGGTGTTTGATGGGGTATGAGATGAGGTGTCTGGGTCGCGCAGTATGAAGGCCGGTTTGATACGGTCAACGGATACTGTTACTTGTTTACCTTTTACCATTATTTTGAAGGTTTTATCCTTTCTGGCGATAACCTCGTAAGGTCCTGTGTATGCAGGTTTCAGAGAGCCCCCTATCGTGTCGTCTCGAAGAAAGACGTGAGTCGATGTGGACAGATCCTTGAAGATGAAGGTATTACGCTTACCACTGTGCCGTGAGGCTGGTGATGGGCGTAGGTCTCTGACGAAAATGCGAAGCCGTGATAAGTAGTCTGTCACGTCAGTGGTTTCATCTGGTCCTGGATTAAAGAATTCACCTGGAAGTCGCAAAGGTTGCCCATAAAGAAGTTCAGCCGTGGAAGCCTGAACGTCTTCTTTATAAGCACTACGTATTCCGAGTAGGACAAGTGGAAGTGCTTCCACCCAACTGCTTCCTCTGTGGCAGGTGATGGCAGCCTTGAGCTGTCGGTGGAACCTCTCGACGAGACCGTTTGATGCGGGATGGTAAGCGGTCGTTCTTCGGTGCTGGAAACCGGCTATGATGGCTAACTGCTTAAAAAGGTCCGATTCAAACTGAGCCCCTCTGTCAGTCACAATATCCGCTGGGCAACCGAAGCGGGATATCCAACCACTTAACAATGCTTTTGCCACCGTTTCAGCCGTCATGTCCGCCAATGGTATTGCCTCTGGCCACCGCGTGAATCTATCGACGGCTGTGAGACAATAGCGTAAACCTTGACACAATGGCAACGGGCCTATCAAGTCTATGTGGACAAAAGTTAGTCTCGACTGTGGTAATTTGAAACTACCTAAAGGAGCAGAGACGTGGCGAGTAACCTTAGAGCTTTGGCAGGCTAAGCAAGTACGTACCCATTCTCTGCAGTCTTTTTTGACTCCAGGCCAGACGTAACGCTCTGCAACCAGCTTGGCGGTGGCATTAGCGCCGGGATGGCTCAAGGAGTGAAGACTGTTAAATACAGACTTACGTAGTTCCTTGGGAATGAATGGTCTCTGAGTGTTGTTATTGACGTCGCAGTAGAGGTAACTCTGAGAACCAGGGATATTTATTCTTACCAGCTGCAGTGACGAATCTGCTTGCAGCTGTTCGAGTTCTTGATCTGCAAGTTGAGCAGCAGCTATCTTCTCGGCAGGGACAGGCTGTGAGATCTCCTCTATCCGAGAAAGCGTGTCCGCCACGACATTATTCTTACCGGATATGTGCCTGATGTCTGTTGTAAACTGGGCTATCAGGTCCAGGTGCCTAAACTGTCGTGGGGAGCAATTTTCTTTATGAGAGTGGAACGCGAAGGTGAGAGGCTTATGATCTGTATAGATCGTGAAATCTCGAGCCTCCACCATGTGTCGAAAATACTTCACACTCTCGTAAATCGCCAGAAGTTCGCGATCATAGGGAGAATATTTTACCTGCGCTGGACTGAGCTTTCGCGAGAAGAAAGCTAACGGCTGCCACTCGTCATCCTTTTTCTGCTGGAGTACTGCGCCGATAGCCTTGTCAGAAGCGTCAGTCACCAACGCGAGCTTCATGTGACAGTCTGGGTGAGCCAGCATGGCTGCCTGGCAAAGACCGTCCTTGCAAGCCTGAAATGCTGCACTCTCCTGTGTAGAAAAATGAACAGGATGGGAACCTTTGACAGAACCGGTCAGCAACGCGTTTAAAGGTGCTTGGTGGTTGGCCGCGTTCGGGATAAACCTGCGGTAAAAATTAAGCATACCTAAAAAACGACGCAGCTCCTTGACTGTCTTCGGCACCGGGAAGCTCTGAATAGCCTGAACCTTGGCGGGCAGCGGCGTGGTTCCTTCGGCTGTTATGCGGTAACCAAGGAAGGTAACTTCTGATACGCCAAAGGTGCACTTCGCTGTATTCACCACCATGCCGAAGTCTTTGAGTCTGCGGAAGAGCTGATGTAAGTGTTGCTCGTGGGTCTCCCGATCCTGTGAAAAAACCAAAAAGTCGTCGAGATAGGCGTAAACAAAATCCAGGCCTCTGAGCATTTCATCGACGAAGCGCTGGAACGTCTGGGCGGCATTACGGAGCCCAAACGTCATGAATGGGAACTCGTAGAGACCATACGGAGTCGTTATAGCAGTCTTCGCGATGTCATCAGGGTGTACGGGGATCTGGTTGTACGCCTTTACCAGGTCGATGGTCGAAAAAAATTTTACAACCGGAAAGGCTGTGGGAAAAGTCCTGTATGTGGCGGATTGGATACTTATCCGGGATAGTCCGGGCGTTAAGCATCCTGTAATCGCCACATGGACGCCACCCATCGTTTTTCTTTGGAGCCAGGTGAAGTGGAGAGGACCATGGGGATTCTGATGGTCGGCAGACACCACTGTGTAACATTGCATCAAACTCGGCTTTGGCAATTTTTAATTTGTCTGGAGCTAGCCGGCGGGGTGTACTAGATACTGGCGGCCCAGGTGTAGTACGTATGTGGTGTACTGTACTATGTGTGGTTGTGCGGTGTATTCCAGGTGGACGTGTAATTTCGGGGTACTGTTCGAGAATGGAATGATATATAGAATTACCAGACATTACCTTTACCGAAGTGACGTCCTCCGATTTCCGCGCAAGCAACGCCGGGGTGGTGAGCGAAGTGGTACCGTCGATGAGGCGTTGATTCCTCACGTCGACAACAAGGCCATAATAGGATAAAAAATCGACGCCTATTATTGCCCTCGTTACGTCTGCTACAATAAATCGCCAGGCATAGTCACGGCGCAATCCTAAGTTTAAAATAAAATTAACAAAACCGTAGGTATTGATCGCGGTGCCGTTTGCCGCGCTTAAAACTAAATCAGTTTTTATACACCGGGTTTTTAACATTGATTTTGGAAATACACATAAGTCACTGCCGGTGTCCACCAAAAATTGCACTTTTGACCGCTGATCTGTTACGAAAAGGCGACCGGTACTCGGGCAGTCGTCGGCCGCCATTACTGATTGCCCTGGCCGTTTCCCGCAAAATCACACGGTTGTACGCAACGATTCGCATTCTCGCCGAATTTGTGGTGATACCAGCATGTTGGGAACTTCCGATAGTTGGAATTCGTCCTTTGTGCTGATGGCGCGCGCCCATGACCGCGCTGTCCTCCAGGTGTTTTTGACCGGCTGCGCTGGCGTGACATTCGGTCGATCTTCGACGTCAGCGCCAGCATCTGCTGGGACAGTGCTGCGACCTCCTGGCTCAGAGAATGTGGTACTGATGCTGACGCTGATGCGGATGCTGATGCTGACTTTGATGATGTCGATGCTGCTGCTGATGATGTAGATGCTACTGCTACTTGCGGGCGTGGTGGAACGACCTCATGAATCCGGTCGGCTAACTCGGCTACCTCGTCCAACGGTAGCTTCGCCTGAGATGCGATGATGCTCTGCGTAGTTGCTGGTAGTCTGCTGGTCCATATTGACCGCAAAAACTCTTCAGGTACGCCGGGACCCGCCAAGCTTTTTAAATGCCGGAGAAACTGTGTTGGCTTCCTATCTCCCAACTCCTCGTTAGTAAGAAGCTGGTTTATCCTCTTCTCCCGCGAATCTGACAATCGCTTAGTGAGCTCGGTTTTTAGCTGCTCGTACCTGTTTGCCGACGCCGGAGCAGTAATAACGTCCTCCACGATAGATGCCGAGGCCGAATCCAGCTGCGCCAAAGCATAATGAAATTTTGTAGAGTCCGTTTTTATATTGGCCAACACAAACTGGCTCTCGAGCTGCATAAACCATAGCGCCGGTTTATCAGGGTAAAATGGCGGTACTCTTACACCGACTCGGTTTAACTCCAACTCTTTTTCGGGCATGTGTTCTTTTTCGTCTTCGGGCATGGTAAGTATGTTCTTTCTCGGGGTCACCAATGTGGTTATATGAACGGGTTTTAAATCATAAGTCCGTAGTTAACACAACACAGATTTAATTCACAAAAACGTAAATGATAGAAGGAGAAAATGTTAGTAATTTACCACGAAAGATCGAAAGACAATAGATAGGTACAAAACGTAACTGACGAACACAATCACAAGTATCACAACTCAAAATTAACAACGTAAGCGTCCGAGTTAGGTAGGTACAGAAATCAGATTACGAGCTGCGTGCACATCAAAACAAATCAAGTTTTGGCCTTCGACTAGTGAGTGACGCGGCGCTCGCCGCGAAGCGGTGGCCGGCGCGGCGCGCCTTCGTCTCGCTCGCGCTCGGAAACGTTCGGTTGTACATCGGCGTTCCGAGCGGCGATCGCGTGATACGCGGCATCTAATATGAATTCTTGGTTTGTTTGTCCGCGCAACGTACAAGATATTAAATATTATTATATCAGAATTTTTTGTAATTAGTTATACATTGTTATTTGTTATGCATGATGTAAATACATATGTTAAGGTTTATTTATTTATGTTTATTATATTATTATTATAACAATAACTAAGTAAGTAGATAAATATTATTAAGTTTGAATTATACACAAGATAAAATCGTTATCATCATCGAATAGGTAGGTGAGTAGGTACTAAGTACACTACACCTACTTATCCTTTTTCACATGACTGCGTTACTATTTAACAGTAACAGAGATAAAGCTTCCACAGTTTCATAATTTAATAATATGTAGTAGTTACCCATCGATTATACACGTAATTTGGAAATTCTTTTACTGCCGCACTCAGGCCCGTATTAATAAACTCGTCTCAGCTGAGAAGCTCTCAGTTCACGGATTGAGACGAGTTTATTAATACGGCCCTCAGAGACGTCACTTTAACTTAATGCTCGATGAAATTTGCTGCTGTCACTTTCTTTGCTACAGCAATAGAATAAGACAACACGTCACTAAACAAGCATTAAATTTAATTGACGTCTCTGAGTGCGGTAGTTAGTGATCATCACGACAGCTATACGACCTAATAGCTAACTGCCGCACTCAGAGACGTCCATTTAATTTAATGCTTGATTAAAGTTACTACTGTCACTTTCTTTGCTACAGCAAATAGAATAAGACAACACGTCACTAAACAAGCATTAAAAATTGACGTCTCTGAGTGCGGCAGTTAGCTATTAGGTAGTAGTGTTAGTTTGGTAGATGGCAGTAAGCACAGTTGTGGTGGTGGTAGTAAGTATACTACGTCATATTCGCCATTTTGCCGTACCGTACCAACTGTCAAGGTTGAAGACCTTCACGTCGCCTCTAAGGCCCGATATTTAAAATAGGAACTCCTGTGGCCCGTTTCACGAAGCTACAAGTTACAAAATAACTGATTAGGGAGGTACCTACTGTCATTTAGTGGTCAAAGGATTTACTGTCATTAGGTTCAAATGGAAAATCGTCCACTTGAAATTATACGTCAGTTCAGAAAAATGACCATTTGAAATACAACAAAAAGGAAAATTGTCCATCTTGAAAAACGTCTAAAATGGAATCATGTCCCATGGTAAAATTGTCCAATATGACATTGGACGATAAAAATATGTCTAATTGTATTTACGTACACTCAGAAAAATGACCAATTGTAAATACGTCCTACCTGAAATTTGTACAATTTATATTATATTATATGGTCTTAATTCATATTACACTACGTTCACTTGTGCGTATTTCATTTTGATCATAATTTATAATGGACAAAATTCCATTGGGACTTAATTAATTTACAACGAAAATAAATTTGGTTGTAAATACTTTTGAGCACAATTACATTTTGACTAAATTCACTTTGGACACTATTACTTTTGACCCATTTTCAGAATGGTTATTTCACGTGGACGATTTTCCATTTGTACCTAATGACAGTAAATCGGTCAAAGAGGTAGTGGCACAGGTAGTGTTATGTAGGTAGTAGATTGTAAGGGTAAGTAGGTATGCATCTTTTTTTAATGACTTAACGCTCCTTTTATAAATGTCTTTGTCACCATGGATGCTAGTACATTAGTGGAAAAAATCTGATGCTAAATGATGGGTCAATTGTGAATATTATATTTTCACCATTGTTTCACCCCTCACTGCGTCAAAATTATTTTTGCTTTCTTTGCCAAGCTTTCTCTGTCAAAAAACAACTCAAACGAAGTTGATGCGTGAACAGCCACCTTTATACTACAAACGTTGTCAAACTGACTGCGTCTATGGAATTTAAAAAATAAAATGTGTCTATGACATCGTCACATGACCCTGTTATTTTGTCCCCGTGATCAAGTTGAGAAAATTCAAAAATAATTACGCGCAATGGCCACTAAAGTGGAAATTGACGATGACATACATGATCATTCTCTAGAAAACAGGTAATTTTGTGTTTGTGTGTTTAAATCTGCGGCCCAATGTTGAGTGCATTACATAATTATCTCGGTATAAATAATGCTGTCGAAGGTCACTATAATATTCGCGACTTGGCAAACGACGCAGTCGAGTGATTTCGCTATTCAGTGATTGTTATTTATTTACCTCCTTTTGATTGCAGTGGAGACGGTGAATTAATAGGCATGGTCGACGAAGGTTCCTTTGGTGAGTTAAAATTGTTACCCTGTGACGTTTTTGATGCTTAAAATGTAGTTTGTTTACGTTACATTGATACAATTCAATTATCAGTCGGTGTAGTAATTTGCGGCGGGTATTATTGAATTAAGTATAAATTGAATTACGTTTTAATTTCAGGGAGTACTGAAGATCGGTCTCAGTTAGTGTCACATTCATTATTTGGGCCGAATTCGGATGTAAACACAACTACTTACAACTTTAGAGATTTATGTAAGTTCATTAATAGGTTTACTTATCTACTAAATCCTATTTAATCATGTATGTTTATTCCAAAATTTCGTATTTTATGTTTAAAAGTCAGATAATTTTTGAACCTTGTTTCTGTTCTTAAGTTTGTGACTAATCTATGTTATGACTGTTATGAGACAGACTGGTAAAACTTCTTATTTGGGTCAAATATAGTGTCATCCTTACTAATACTAAGTTCCTCTATGAGTTCTTTTATTTCATGAAACTGAATGCAAAGAAGAAGACTAGAAGGTATATTAACCGACCGAGTACATTGTTTACGTGAATGATTATGTGTAACATCTTTAGAGGAGCATCAGTGTATCAATTTGCTGATGACACTTGCATAATTACTGCTCACTATGACCTTTCTCAAGCTCAGGCTGCAATGCAATACAATTTTAACCAGCTGTGCAAATGGGCACACGACATAGGCTTTTATCAACGCTGACAAAACTAAAGTTGTGCACATTCGCTCCCCTAACACCCAGGAAAGAGGGATATCGACCGTTGAGTCCCATGTGCACCAAAGCTTGCATAAAGTGGCCAACGATAACTGGAACTGCCCGGCCTTGGAACTAGTTGTAGTCACACATACCTAGGATTAGTGATAAATGAAAGACTTAACTGGAGGCCACACTAGATTATATTAGTAGTAAACTAAGATCTATCACCGCTAACTTATCGATTTTAAATGTAAACTATCCTACAATATTCTTAAGACAATCTACTTGTCACTGGCAGACTCGTTAATTTGTTACGGAATTAATAGCTATGGACGTACATATGAAACCTACTTCGAACAAATATTCAAACTACAACTTACGTTAATTAAGGCCATGACCCCTAGTAAAATAAAGACTAAGTTTTGAGATGATTATAATATACTATTTTATTTATTTTATGTAACCCTAACCCAAAATTTTGTAAGAAACTACTAAAAATACATTATATCTAAAATTTCTCCGCACATAACTAAAGCAAGTTATTCATAAAATGTATGTATTTTTTTCGCTTCGCGCGATCTCTTCTGCTATTGTATAAACCTTAAGAGGTTTTTAATAGTGGCTTTAATTGTTAAATACTGTATTTCTTTTTTTATTATTAAATAAATTGAAAAAAAAAACAAATACCAAAAATGTGGGCAAACTTGATTTTATAAAAAATATCTTTAACACATTCAGTGTCAACAAGTCACTAGTTGGGTTCGCTGTTCATAGGCAGTTTTCGCTACAAAGCAGAAAATGGCTGGGATTGGCAAGCAGCATAGCGCTTTGTTGCAGTTAGTTGAAAAAAATTGTTTATAGAACTTATGCATACACATTATAATAAATTTATAAAAGACTTTTAACTCTGTTACTATTCCAAACATGTAAGGGAAATTATAACTGGATCCATTTAGGAAGATAAGTGTGATAGCACTGATAGCAGTATTTTCTGATTTTAAACACTTACTTTGCCCATGACATTTTATGGTGTCATGGGCAAAATAGGTTAAAATTTCAAACACTCATATAAATTGTAGTAACAATAATAATGTCTTTTTTTAAATGAGATCTTGTTGAAATAAATGAAATTAACATATCCATGTGAATAATGTTACTCATCATACATGTAATATTAATTTTCCTGCTACCAATTATTCATCATCACAATGTTACCCTACAATCATGCATTGCTTATCTACTTCAGGGTTGCCTGGAAGAGATCGCATTTAGGGATAAGTTTGGCTTTGTACATTAGTTTAATATTAATATTGTGATATTTCTATTTTTGTGCAATAGACTTTACATACATACATAGAATCATCCACTACTTTGGGCTTCCCCCTTGGATTACTGCTTAGGATGGTTGAAAGGTAAATAAAATAAAATAGCCTTTATTGATAGGCTTCACCTCGGATGCACCATCCCTTTCTCGTCATTTGTGACTAGATTGATAAATGTTAGTAAGATGCAAAGCTTATAGCTACCATCATTCAATAATTATTCAGTTGGCCCACAGAGCTTGCACACTTCTTGCAGATTACGTTCCAACATTAATTATTTGGTTATGAATGTTTTTTTAAACATGCCTTTTAATTTAAACCTACCATAATTTCCTTCATTGTATTGCAGCTGGTGGTGTGACATACAAGTTGGTTCAAATGACGTCAACGGAACAATCGCCAAATAACATCGCTGCACACTCACCATCACATGGTAAGAAAGGGCCTAGGTCACATGGTACTTGGTGGAATGTCCACAGGTACAATAAACTACAAAAAGAAGTGCATAACAAACTATTAATAATGCAGCTTTAGTTGTATCGGAAGATCTTGCCAACCCTCTTAGTTGGACTGGTTTTGTTGAAGTCTTGCAAGTGTTTTAATATTACACACTTACAGATGGAGAATTCTACGTAATAAGCAACCCAGTGGAGGTGTTTGGGACAACACCACAAAAGAAAACTATCCGTAAAGAACCCTTACAAGCTAAGGCTGTGACTGCTAAAAAAGTAAGCTGTCCATAAAAATTAAAATATTTAAGTATATTTTGGTCAGCATTTATCTGTGTAAACACTTAACTAATCCTAAATTGACTGGTAAACTTTTGTTGTAATTAAACCATTTTGGTATGTGTTCTTGACTGAACACTGGACATCTGGAACAATTAACTCCGCAAGGTTACCAATAATGTAGAAGCCTACTTCCAACAAGATTGCTATAGGCTGATGACGTAATGTGACAATTCCAATTGCTTATTATTAATAAACATTATTCCAGCGGGATGACAAAAGAAGAGCAACGCACAATGAGGTGGAAAGGCGGCGAAGAGACAAAATCAACACGTGGATCACCAAGTTAGCAGCTCTTGTACCAAACTCCGGCCTCCCTGATACTGCCAGTAAGGGCGGCATACTCGCGAAGGCATGCGACCACATCACTGAGCTTACAGAGAAGCAGAAAAGGTAATTTTAGATATAGCGATTCCCACTGGTGCTTTTTCTGTTGATGGCAGTGCCTAATGGAATAACCCTCTTATTCATAAATGCACTATAATCCTATTTCAGTTAAAGTATTAGTTGTTCCTTTCTGTCCAATTCAAATGACAGATATAACACACTCTAGCTATGACACGTTTATGAATAACTACACACTGACCCAGACCAATCATAAAGTTCAAAAAACAAAATAGTAAATTTGCCGCATGAGGGCTCTTTTACATGTCGGTAATATAGAGTTTAACGCGTTGCTTCTTTTTCTATTCCTGGCAAGGATGGTGGGTTACTTGAATGTCCGCATGAATGATCAAAATATGAATAAATAAAAGAAAGTCCGCGGTTTTTTTTAAATTATACTTTTAATATTAAATTTTCTGCCTCTTTTGAGCCGTTTTTACGTCTCCTTGCCAAACCATCATGTGTATTTTTCTGTTAGATGCCTACCAAATAATTTTCGCTCTCTAGTAAAATACACATTATGCACACAGTAATAAATGGTATCACATCGTTTATTTTCAGATTGGAAAAACTAGAAGTGGACAATGATAAACTAGTTTTAGAAATATTAAGGCTCAACCAAGAACTAACAGAGCTTAGGAAAGAAAATGTAACGATGCAGAACCAACTTGCAGACAACTGTGTAGTTGTTACGTCTCGGTCGAAGGGTCAGAAGTCTTAGCTGAAGCCTAGATCTAGGCACTTAATGAACTGAACTATAGTGGTGCCTACGTAACAAACTCATGGTGCTGGAATGAGTGTTAGAATAGTGTTCCAACTAATGAAGTGTCATTCTTATTGAAACTGGATTGGTAAGTGGCATACTAACGCGAAAAGTTAACCTTTGGTAAGCGTCAAGAACCAAATATGAAGATTAAATAACAAACTGACTGCCGGATGTTTAAAATGATTGCATAAATATAACATACATAATTCATATTTATAGTTTAAAGATGAATAACATTTAGACAAATAAATTAATAATATTTGTTAACGGAGCATTTTCCTAACGTGTTTTACGTCAAGGAACTGAAAAGTCAATGAATTTATTTAAACACAACTTTTAAGTGATCGTGTAACAAAACATCCTAATACATTTCTTCCACCAACAAATCACAACAGATGTTTATGTTGAAATTAATTCTTCTACCCTTTAGGTTTTTATCCGAAATCATCTAGGTAATTTAATAATGATATGATAGAACATCTTGAATTACAAGTCTAAATCCGAAGTTGTGTAGTCCTGTCTCTTTTTCTATATTCTATCACAAGTGGAAATAAATTAGTGATTTTGAATTGCATGTTTCGGGGTAAACTGCGTATGCTGAATTTGAAATACAGACCGTACATCGGTAATTTTAAGTTGGAGAACAGTGCAGCTAGTAAAGGGTTTATTTTTCTCTAAAAGCTCTTTCTTTTAGCATGGAGATTAGTCGATCTTTAATATACTCAAGTGGTAACCAGTCTGACTAAACTTTAATTTTTTCCATTTCTTTTTCGCCAAGTTGTAAGCCGATGTGTGACATGAGTCTGACGACATTGACTAAGTGATAAAAACTGAATGGTAGCAAAGTGCCACTGTATTGTATTACATTTTTGACATGAAATATTTCTAGAATTTGGTCTTCCTGTCGCTCTTAGGCTTTGTCGATTTAAGACCCGGGACACCGATTGAAATGATTGATGAATGACATGCCTTGTTGCCAAATAATTATGGATGTAGTATTCTTATATTTAAATTAATTATTTGATTAACACCTCATGTGTTGGAGTTGGAGTTTCGTTTTTGTTTGACCATGTTATTTTAGAGTAGGTTTATATTACTCATTTAACAATTGTTTAATCTATTTATTTTATGAATTGAACCTATTACTTACTGTATTTAGCTGTTTACATTATCCTGTAAATTACTTTCAAGTAATCATGACATTGAGATACCTAATGAATTTCAATGTTAAAATGTTCCACTTACCAAGAGTATAATTAAGAGCATTAAGATTGTATTAAAAAAAATTAAAAACAGGAGTACATAATATTAATACTATACAAGAGCCTATGATATTTACATCACAGAGTTAGTTAATTAGATAAACGAAATTAATATTAAAAAATGGTATTGCAGTCAACATTTTGGATCCCATTTGCACAAGTAATATTAATCGTTGTTATGTTAATTTAAAGATTCTGGCGATATTGTGAAGTTGTTAAAATGTAATGTCAGGCCAGAGTTAAACACCGTTGCAATAAGTGTTGATGGGTCCAATCGTTGAATGTACTTAGTTTCCCTGTTTTATTGATACGTTTATAGATTTATCATAGATATAGTATCAGTAATTGTGTATGTGTTACTTTATGGCCAGTATAAGAAAGCGTACAGATGTCATCTTCCAATTTTATTTAAACCTAATGAATTAGTATGATGCTTATTAGTAGGTTTCTTTAGCCAATTAGATAAAACAACAAACATGATATTTAAATCTGGGGTGTTATTCTATTGCAGAACATGTGATCTCGTATTGAGCTCGTGGTTGTGCGTACGGTTCCTTACGATCTTGAGGGTTAAGTTAGGTTTGTCTCAACCTTGCGTCATATTCATATCATAGAGTAACATCCCAGAAAATCGACTATATTGGCCGTTCGTGCAAAATGTTTTTGGGGAAAATGCAATATTTTTTAAGAATATACCAAAAATATTTGGCCCAAGCGGTCCAATTGACATAACCTGTATAAAGGAGCACAAGTAACTCTTCTTGGCAATTTTTAGTCATCAATCTCTGCTCTTGTTCTTTTATGTATTATTTTCGCCGACTGAGTCGCGCCGCAGCGCAATAACAGTGCTTAACGAAATTGCAGCTGCAATAAATTGCCGTGAAAAAATTCTCGTGTATTTTCGATATATATAATTTAGTTCAGCCGTTGATCTCAATAATATTGGTCCACGAGGCTATCTTTTTGCCTTTAGCAAGCAACTTATATCGGCTTATTAAAGTCGGCAGCTTTTGCCATTTTGTTGTCGTTTAACGAACGCAACCGTTAAATGTAAAGGCGTTGGCAAGACATTTAACTGGCAACTATTGGTGATTTAGTTGCCGTGAAAATGTTGCTCGTTGGCCTGCGTTTAGGCAATCAGCAAATTATAGTTCGACATGGTTCTGCGTGTCAGTCCCGCGGGGGGCTGACGTTGGCGGCACGAGGGGACTTGGCGTTACTTATACAATAGGTAGTCACATAATTAAAAACTTTCGTGTTTTTCCATACAATTACCTACCAATATCACTTATTGAATTTGACCACCAAAAAAGCACTGGACCAATTTTATTACTAGTTACTAATAACTAAGGCTTAAAGTGATATACAATGAACCACCGTTAAAAACAGATTTAAAAATTAAATGCTGACGCGTTCTTTACTACGTATAACTTTGGATGAACGCCATTTTTTTTTCTTTAAATTCTTATAAAATGTGAGCTACGTTTTCAACAGAGATAAATTGTACATAATTTTAAACCTTACTAAATAATGAAATTGGTAAAGAACTTCATGATTGGTTATCAAAATTGAAGTCATATTTTGTATGTATGGGAAAACCGCAAGCATATCTAATTATGTAACCACCTATGTATGTGGCACGACTGTCAATAAATAAAATGTGTTTTTCCACTGGCGAAGCTGGCCTAGGATTGGATTTTATTTTTAGTGAATTTAAATTAAAATTCTCTCCTAACGCATGCTTGGTGGAAATGGTCTGGATTGTCGAGAATGTGTGAGGCGAGACTCGAAATATCTGTTAATTATATTGATCCGTATTGTTGATTACGTACTGTTTAACTCTGCAACCGAAACGCGATGGCTGCCGTGGTAAAACGCGTGCTCGCGATTTGTATAAATGTTTGTTGAAATGTCTTGTCTCGTCTCGCCACACTACTGGTGGAAAAGCAAGAATAAGAGAGGAAAGTCAGCCTCCTCGCCTCCCCTAACGTGTCACCCCGCTGGACGGTCGCGCTTGAACTTGTCAAACCTTTTACTGAATGGTCGAATGAAATCTATACGCTGACTACTGTGCTTAAAACCTAGCTATAAGTGTTGTTTGCCTATCTCGCTCTTGCGAGTTTACGAATACCATCAACTAAAAACATAGTAAATGCATTTAAAAAGAAAATCATAACCAAAAATGTTACATTGAAATCCACCAATCACAATAAGTTTTGTATTTTTTTATTTACCTCGAGACCTTATTGAAATATAATCGTGTTGATGATAACTGGTTTTATTTACCTACCAAATATCTTGTAAAATGAGTTTGTGTGAATTTGTGATTCATAGATTTCATGATAAGGAAGGAAAATAAAACTAAATAATTAAAAACGAAATAATTATTTCGTATTTTTCATGAACAAAGCGTCATATCAATTGCCATATCTTCCTGAGTGTCAATCACAATTTCTTCACTAACATATTCCACAGCAACATCATCCTGACCGCTCATCATTTCTTCACTATCAAGATTCAATCCAACATCTTTCTTCACTGTTTCTTTACTACCAAGTAGATCCGCCATAATATCTTCTTGCGCTTTGATCACCGACTCTTCACTAATAAAAACATTGGACAACTCTTTGTCAATCTTAATTTGCTTGTTTGATATATAATCCCTGGCTTTCGTACAGGATTTGGATCTCCTGAAGTGAGTCTTCATGTTATTGCTGTTCACGAATCTACTTTTACAGTAGGGGCATTGGAATGGTTTTACATCTGCAAAAGAAAACAATCAAAGCTTAACAGAGTGGCAACCACAACGTTAAGACTGCACCGAGCCAGTGGCGCCCTCAGTATTATTATGTTTTCTAATAAACTAAAGTATTGTCTTGAAATCGAAGGATGTTTTTGTTGTGAATATGTGTATTCATATCATACCCATAAACTCAATAACAATTGAACTACGAGTCAGTGGCCGCCATTTTCCGTTAAGTCACAAGAAGGTTATTAAACTTTGTCATATATGCTATATTATGTATGTACCTATTCATTTGTACAACATCCTTCGATGTCAGTCAAGACAATAGTTTAATAAAAAAACTCAATAACAGTAATGAGAGCACCACTGGACGCTCTCGGAGCGAATCGAAATCTAATAAAATGTTAATATGACCGTGGACTAATTAATCAGTGCCTAAGCAGAGGGGAAGGGCAACGGGGAGTGCACTAATCAGAGTGGTTAGACATACCAAGGGTTAGGCAAACAGATTTAGGTTACCGTCTTTCCTGTGGACATACCCAAAGTTAACGTATTTAAGGCCTAATTTTCTGGCTGAATCCATATCCGCATAAACGGCGTCAGGTCTACTTTAGCCCTATCAAATAAAAACAACGTATATGCACACAAGCCTTTAACTATTGACCACAGAAGAGACAAATTTTGATTTTTGGAATGTGTATGACCCGTTAACGTTCGCTATCTAAATGCGACTGCTCTCAGAATGTCTTTTTTACAAAACCTTATTCGTACCCACCTAAATGGCATTTGATGTGTCGAGTGAGGCCGTCCTGCCGCACGAAGCGCATGTCGCAGAACGTGCAGGCAAACGGCTTCTCCCCGGTGTGGTATCTAAAAATGTATAATAACATTCATATTATTATCTATAGGTAATTAAACGGACAAGTTTTACAGATAGGTACTGTTGCAAGATAAATATGAATGTCATATAACCAAAATCAGGTAACTCGTGGTTCCACTGCTATTCGACGGAGCCGTGTCTAGCGGCGGAGCCGGGGGTGAAATGCCTCTATGCTAGTCATTTCAACGGTTGTCTTATCCTACGCAGGATGGCGGAACACAGAACAGTGCAACAACATTGTTGAGCAACTATAGTCTCAATATAAACAGTAGTTCGTTTTCAAACAAAGGTATATCGCGCAGCTTGCATGTGTGTGTGCCTCGACCGTACGCGCCGCGAGCCTACACAAGCAAACTCAACAGGATGGACAAACCCATGGCCGCGCCGTCACCGCGTTAGGATGCGTGTTTAGTAAGTATCAAGCGACGCAACCCTAAGCGCCGGAGCGTCAATAGGTAACTCCTATAGGGCCGGAAACGACCTACTTTTCTATTTATGCTTTACTATAGTTAGACTGATTGAGACTGATATGATTGATTGATTGACTGACTCCAGTGACACAAAGCAGATGATTCATTTTGACGTAATTTCTTCGTGGTGACTAGACATTGCCAAGGTTCTTTGTTTCAAAATTAAAGTTGATGACCGAACATAAGTAGTCGAACTCATAAGCAGCTGTCCATTTTAGTACCTTGTCGCAATAACGTAAGAGTGGTTTGAACATGGGAATAATCGCTGCGACAAGGTACTAAAATGTACAGCTACCTAGGAGTTTGACCATATTACACAATGACATGGTCTATTCCCACTAGTTCCATCAATGGTAATTATGGTCAATTGTCAATGGAACTAGTGGGAATGGACCTTACACACTACCTCATGTGTATAGTCAGCTCCGCCCGCCTGTAGAACCCTTTGTTGCACTCCGGGCAGAACGCTGTGTATTTCTTCTGGTGCCGCTTCATATGCAAGTTGAAGTTGCTCGCTTTGTCGGTCGTGGCTCCGCATTCATTACACACGAACCTCTGAAGTGCACAAATAATATTTATGAGTTAGTCAAAGTAAAGAAAAATTTGGCATTTGCCTTTGATTTGTCAGTGTCAGATTGCGTGTTAATTCTTTTTTTAAACAAACTGATCTTCGCTGAGCTGCAGCTCTCAAACAAGCTCAGTCATATAAAAACCCCATTTCTGACGTGTTTTGCTAATGCCCGCCTGTCACTGCGAGCGGAGCGAGCCCCGTACGGGCTCTCTTTAGCATACAATGGTGAGTTTAAGTATTTTCACCGCGAACAAACCTCTTGTAGAGACACCGTTGTATGCCAAATGGAGTCCGTACGGAGTCCGCTCCGCTCGCAGTTGAAGACGGCCATCTCAGCTAGGATCAGTTTGTTTAAAAAGTATACGTAGTAGTAAAATAAGTAAGTAGACGTATTATGATTTATGTCACCAAAAAATATTCTCGATAACCCCCTACCGCGAGTACAAACATAACGAAGCCGCGACGTTTAAACAATTTGATCCTAGAAAATAGGTCCTATTTAGAATATTTTAGGATATTTTATATAAAATAAGGATTCACTATTTTCTAATTACACTCATTCGGAGTGCAAGCTGGTCAAGTAGATAACTTGAGAGTTTCTGTTGTCAATCGCCAGGAGAGCCAGCACAACATGCTCGCCACACAGGGAGTTTTTAGTGAGTGGCGACTTTGAATCTACCATCGAGGCAATAAAGTTTAATTACGTATATTCGATAACGCCATTTTCAGTTTATGATGATAGGAAAATAAACCTTATTCCCATTGCAACACACTTCAAATTAAATTGCCTTGATTATGTAGGTACATTCTATTGCACACTGGGCCTTACGAGGGTATATATAACAACTACAGTGCGGTAGCTCTTAGAAGTTTCTTCGGGTTTGTACTTGTCTCTCACTCGCTCCTATACGCACTTATTAAGAGCGAGGGAGAGACAAGTACAAACCCGAAGAATATTCTAAGTGCTCACAGACTGTACTTACTTTTCGTTCAGGGCTCGATTCGCGTTTTGTCCCGGTGTGGGCCCTTCTGTGCATTGAAAGCGTGTACTCCGATGTGAACACCAGCTTACACTCTTTACATTCCATCTTTTTCGGCGGCTGTCGCTGAAACACAACGTAAGGATCATAAGAACTTCGTTGGAGAATAACTGCCCTTCTAATTAAAAAGGACGCATGCGCAATTTGATAGTCAAAGCAAATGTAACCCCCGTCTTAAGATATAAGGTCACATAGACCTTCGCGGTTCTATTAGACATATACCCTTTTTTCTAAGGGGGCAGAACATAACACTTATTTTTCAACTTTTATTCGATTTCGGCAAGCTTTATGTAACGACAACTCTAGTAACTTCACGTTTCCTGGATGTCTTTAGAGAATTGCAGGCAGACTATGCGGTTACCCAACGGAGCTAGGGTTCCAGGTTCGATCCCTGTTAGGAGTAAATAATTGAGTGACAATCACGCGTATTTTGTTCCCTAATGCGTCTTTGCTAGTTTTTTTTATACTTGAACATTTTATGTATGTATGTATGTATTAAGGCCCAGCCACACCGGATGCGTGCGCGTAGACGTGACGTGCGCGTTCGCTTTCCACTGCGTTGTATAGTGGCATGTCGTATGAGAATTAACACTATACACCGCAGTGGAAAGCGAACTCGCACGTCACGTCTCCGCGCACACATCCGTTGTGGCTGGGCCTTTAAACTGTCATGTTCTATAGATATCTCAAAAAAATACTTAAAATTAAAAAAAAAATGGTACTCACCGAATGAGATCGTATATGCCTAACGAAATTGCCTCTATCGTTACATTTAGTACCACACTGGTCACAAATCCACACTCTAGTCGGCCTCGGCTTATTCTCGTGATATGCTGCAGAATGTTTCTTCAAGCCTCGCAAACTCTTAAAAGTTCTTTGACACATCTTGCAATAAAAATTTGACACATTAAACTGATTTTTAATCTCAGTAAGCATATGTGTATCTATTTTTTCCATGTCAGTCTTATCCTCATTCATGTCAAATTTTTCTATTTTTATATCTATGTTATTTAGTAACTTTTCTGTCACGTCCAAATCACCTGTGACATTTTCAAAATTTTCTAGACATTGGCCTGATACATACTTGTGAGAACTAATACTATTCTCCTCCATATCTAATTTTTCTCCAAACAAAATGTTGTGTATTAACGGTGTAGTTTGAGTTGTTACTTCTGGAACAACTAAAAAAACATTTTTAAGTCAATTAATTGCAATATCTTAACACAGAATTAAAATTATTGTAGTTATATCAAAAAAACAATTACCTCGAGGTGAAACAAGTAGTTCGTCCAATAAAAACTCTTGATTCTCAGGATCTTTGAGAGCTATTCGTAAATTTCTATCTATTGTACATTGCGGTTTCTGGTCTATCTCTTTTTCGCTTTCAAACCGTAAAATGTCAGTTACAGCATCCAATGAATCTACTTGTTCATCATAAACTCTTTCTATTTTAATAGGAAGCAAGGCATGGTTAGAATCTTCATTTATTATAGGCATGTCTAGAACTTTCATAGCTGCAGTGCACTTTTGATCATGCTCGTGTAATTTCGTAATTAGATTTTGTTCAGACCGTTTTTTTGGCGTGTACCTATCATTGTTAACCGACCGTGGCGTGGCAAATGGGCTGAAACTAAAATAAAAACATTTAATAGCGCTACACATTACAAGTTTCTAATTAATTGTTACTAATCTTTGCTTCATCCGTACTGCAACAATTACCTGGCTAAATTGCCTTTACCACTTACATTAAAATGTTAAAATATGTATACAACACATAACACGGCACTTCATGTCTTTATCAGAGTTTTGTGATTCACTTTTTTACTATTTCTTCTTAATTATCCAAGGTAAATTTATGAGCAAAAATGGGTTGATTATGGTTATATTTTCAACATCACTGGCGGATTTATCTATATACTACTGTTATACATCGAAACATCGAAAAATGTAACCACAAACGTCAGGTTCAAATTAGCTTTGGGTTTTAAGGCCGTCATATACGTAACGATCCGTCGTTACGATCGATCTGAAACGCTATATCTTGACGATTCATATTTCTATTGAAATTTGGATGCGATATTGCCACACACGTACAATCCATCGCTCGATTTCAGTCTGAACCGACGGATCGTACCGTATATGGGGCCCATTAGACAACTACCAACTGCATTTGAAATAATAGTATACTTTTACTACGGAAAGGTTAAGTGCACCGTTAGGTGTACCACCACTCCCATGAGAATCAAATTTACTTTACTGTAAAAACTTGACAGTCAAGCTCGCAAAGAAATGCAATACATGATTTAACTTCAAACTTTGTTATTTAACTAGCTGCATTACAGAGTATTAGTAAAATAATCTTACGTAAAGTCCAGTTTAAAGTCTGAATCAATGGACGCATCATCCTGCATCCAATGGGAGTCCAGCGAGTCATCCAGCAAGTCAGCTTCCTCTTCTATCACTTCTCTGATGATGCGGGCCTCGGTGTCAGGCAAATCAGCTTCCGGCATTATGTCCGTCATGAAGTTACGGATACTGGTGGTGGTGGATTCTGAAAATTAGCATATGTACCTGTCAGGGCTGTCATCATCATAAATAGTATTAATTTGTTTTTCTTTTTAGGGTTCCGTACCCAAAGGGTAAAAACGGGATCCTCTTACTAAGACTCCGCTGTCCGTCTGCCCGTCTGTCTGTCATTGTTTAATTTGGTCCAATAGACATTAATATATCCAAAAAGAAAAAAAAACGTGTACAAGGTAATGCTTATTGGGGCATTATTAACAGGTAACTGTCAAATTCCGGGTATTTTATATAAAATTCTAAAATTCTCTATAAAAAAATACTACCAAATTTCAGCTAAAACACATACAGCTAAAAATGTTAAAAATACCTTGTCTAACGCCCCCTTAAAGATTTGCACCTAGCGACCTAACACCCTGTATTATTACCACACTATTTCATTCAAATCATGAATTTTATCAGTTTACTCTCCATACCAATATACTCTATATTTAGGGAAAACTGATAAAATAATGAAGTAATGAAGACTTACAGAAAACTATTCTTGCATTCCCACATTTTTTACCATGTACATAAATGGTCAAAAACCATTTTGAGGAAAATAGGTTACTACTTAATCCACATTCAATGTTTTTTTTCAACGTTTTGTGTTTTTTAAAAACAATAGATATTGAAATGTACAGGATGTTAAAAAAGTTATTCATGTGTACCCCAACCAATTCATTTGTGTAAATTAGTTAAAAAATTAATAAATTAATGTTGTTTTTTTTTTTTAAATCAGACAAGTTATACCTAACTATGACATTGCTTTTAACCATACCATTATCATCATCTTTAACTCTCTGGTGTGCCGGAGTACTGCTACCATTTAGGGCAGGAAACCTGAGAAGAGAAGTCATAAGAATACAATTTATTAATATTATTGACATTTATGGGTTTATCCTCGTAAGGCCCACCATACAACGAAATTTATCAATGAAATTTTAATCTATTGTGAACGAAATAAATTCGATTTTCTAATTTGATCATTAGTTAAGGCACACCAAAAGCGTGGCAGCAGCAGCACGTAGCGTCGCGTGGCGTCAGGGAGTTGTAAAACAACAAAACAAATGAAACCCCGGCACACCGAGACGCGCGTCTCGTGTTTGGTGTGCCGGAGCCTTTATAAAAACAACAGAAATTCCATTTTACTTTCTTTGCACTAGACCTTTATTTGAATGGCCGGACGAAGGTCTTTTAAAAGGACTTTGGGCCTTAGGAGGTTATTGATAGTAATATGCAATTTAAAGTAGTAAACAGCAACACCAATACCTGAAAGACCAAGAGTCATCATTATTTTTAAGGAATGTGCTTAGATCTGTAGCCTCTCCGGTTTCCTTGAGGGCCACAAAGCTCTTGAACCTCTTATCGGAGCTGCGGCACTGCTTCTTGAAGTTGCACGCCATCTTCATCTTCAAGTAGCAGTCCTTGCATAGTTGGAATGTGAACACATCTTTGCGCTTTACCTTTAAAATATTAATGTTGATTTGAAACAGGGATTAAAATTAATAACCAAATAAAGATAATCTAGAAGGTTTCTCATTTATTATGTTTGAATACTACTACTACTAGTAGGTTTGTTAATTTTTTTGGCTTTATTTAATTTAACCCCTCATATTATGCTGCACCATCACCAAGCATCCATGCTCTAATTTGAATTGTCTTTTTTTTTTTTAAGCTTATATTTTGAACTATGTCTAAATCCAAAAAACTAGTCTGCATCTTTGTGCCATTCATTTATCGTGTCAAGGCCATGGTGTACAGGCACCTACCAGTCAATAATAAATAAATAAATAGTAAAGAGACAATTACTAGCTACTCAAAGAAAGCAGTTACTCTTTTCTTCCCTTCTTCAATTTGATATTATGGCCCGCATGCCTAATGTAAGTAATAAAATTAAACTAAATTTATTATTTCTAATCTCCGATAACTTACCTGTAAACCCGTGGAATAAACAAACAATCTTCTGTTTTTCTCGGTGTATTGTAATAGTTCGGAAGGTTCATCATAGCGGACTAAGCACCCCCGACAAAACCTGTCCATTATTTTAGAATTTTATGAATAGAATATAAAGGTTGGGTATTACAACTCATTTAGTTTCTAGACTTTCTAGCAGACCTAGCAGTTAAATAAAATTGGCCTGTACCCACAGCCTACCGTAAACCGTTTACTGACATTGACAGACGTCGACAATTTTGTTTGATATCTATGGAATGAACAAAGTTTTTGAATTACCCGTATGAAGCGCCATCTGTGGCCCGTTTCATGAAGCTACAAGTTACAAATTACAAGCGGAACACGCTTTCTAGCAAAAGAAGTTAGAAAGAGACTTCCGCTTGTAATTTGTAACTTGTAGCTTCGTGAAACGGGCCTCTGTTTGTGATTGTAAACATCAAAGATTTCTTATCCTATTGGTTAGGGTAATAAGATAAATAAAGATAAAATAAAAATGAAAATTTATTACATTTCTTATTTAGGAAATTCGTGTTTATTAATGTGCTATCGATACGAGATGACCCGGGGAACTAACCATAACCGCTCGTATGGCCCGCATTTTTTTAAAACACGACACTTGTCTGCCCGCGGGTACTTTTCATACCCAAAATTAAAAAAGAGTTGTTTGCCCGCGTGTACTTTATTATCCCACAGCCCTAGCTTGTTAAAAATAAGAATGTGAAATTAAAAAGGAATTGTTATATTAAATAAATATAAACTATGAAGTCGTTATTTACACGAGCACGTTGTTGACATCATTTAAGTTTATTATAAGCGTAGTAAGATGACGTTTCCTAAATTATAAGTATGTGACAAAAATATATGACATAAAGTTAACATCTCAAAATCGCGACTACAGTGACTACAGTGACTATAGTGAAATACCCAAAAGTTATTGCTGCAAGTTTTGAGACGCAACTATGGGTAAGAGTGAGTGGCAAATATATGCATCTCTCTCTTGCATATAGTGTTGTTTCAAAACTTACAGCAAAAACTTACAGGTGTAATGCCGGCCTTACGTTGTCGCGTATTTCACTTATTTGATCGACCAATTATTTTGAGAATAGACCGGTAGATGGCGTTACATGTTGTATTTTAACAGACTTAAAATAGTTACGTTTAATTTATCTGTCTCATAATAGGTTATTTGAGCTACTGAATAAAATGCTGCTATATAATATGACTACTCTGCAGGCCAATATAGTACCTTGATTAAACTGACCTCACGTCAAGTCAAATATATTCATGATTTCATATTCGATTGAAAATAAACAATGACGGAATATTGAGTTGTAAAGCAAGTTGAACTGAATCTTGTCGTAAAACGTAAATCCCTGCGAGTTTTATTTGAAAATGGAAAGTAAACACGATATACCAAGTGATCAGGCAGATCTTACAATCAACAGAAGAATCAAACTGCTGCATTTTAGTGATGGAGTGGAAGAAGTTATGGAACAACAGAATGTTAGCGAATTAGATTCTGCACCCAAGCATGAAGAAACCGTTGATCCGGTAAGAATCTAATACATTTTATTTCAATATTAACTAGAGTTTCTACTAGAAAGTTAGGCGTTATATTACCTAATATTGTTTTGTGAAACGCAACGCTGGTCCTTAGTTGGTCATAACTTCTTAAAATATCCCTTTAGTGAAATCGTCAAGGTCTGTATTACCTTTTATTGATCTATGAGTCATAGTGGCGAGAAATCTACGCATTAGGTTGTTGTAGATTGATTTATCGATTTATTTACAATGTTTCTTTGGACCTTCAAATGACGCATAGGTATATAATAACAAAAGCCACTGGATTTCTGGAGGCGGTTAGGCAAAGTTTATACCTTTAGCTTAATTTAATTATTAGCTTTTATTATTATACATATGTATGTATATTAAGTTAATTAGCATGTTTGGTTTGAGGATTGTTAATGTTAATTGAAAATTTTGCAAATTCACTGTAAATAAATACTTAACCCTTTACCGCATATTGGGTCAAATTTGGAACACAAGGGTTTCCCGCCCAATGTAATAGGTGGCTCTTAAATCATCCAACCGGAGGGAAACCCTCATGTTTCAAATTTGACCCAATATGCGGTATGTAAAGGGTTAATATTATTATAATATTTTGATTCACTTTGTTGTTTCTTTCATTTTGTATCTAATTTAACTCATGATTTGTTTAAAGTCATGTAGGTACCTACATTGCTTTCTTATCATAATTATATATTATTATAGTCATAGGAGGATGTTAAAATAAGTAACTGTTTGGCATATGGCAAATTAAATGATATTGTGATGAAATTAAAATCATAATTGTACATTCTCAATGTTCTTCTCCATTAAGCTTTTTTTAAACCAAATTACAATGATTTTGAAAGTTATTAAAAGTCTAGCATATACATATTCCTGTTTTTATTTTTCCAGAAATCTTTAGATTGGGTTCCATGGTTTTCCCACTACGCGTGGAAATCAGGCTCTAAAGTATTGGGCGCTGTGGACTATGCCGGAGAGAGCCTTGCTGGTTTCTTCGGCATCACTACACCCAAATACCAGATAGAGATTAATGAACATGAAAGAATTACTGAAGAGAAGAGGAAACTTGAGGAGGAGGCTGTTGGATGGGTACCGAAAAATGCTGGCGGAGACATACCGCTGGTACTTAATGAGCCTATGAAGGAAGTTATTAAGCCTGTTGATGTTTAATATTTATACACGAGAGTGCGTAAACCCAGTTAGTTCTCAATAGCTTTTAATGATGCAAACAGTTCTTCTTTTTTTACTTAGTTATTGGCTTTTATGTTTTAACAAGATGTATTAAGCAAATGTCCAGTTCTAGACAATCACCATTGACTTTAGATAAATAAGGAGGACTTGCGAAGACAATTGTTTGGTTAAAGAGAATATTGTCTTGTGGACTAAAAAGAAGCATCAGTCACTTAGCACCACACTCAAGCATGCATATTCCCTATTGTTTGCACTTTTGTAGTCCATTTGTTCTGATTGAATCGGACATCTTATTAGAAGCATGTGTCTATGTTTTGATATTGGTTGAAGCAAGTGAGTTGAAGTTGGTATTGTGTTTACCTCTCATTCTTATTCGTATAAGAGTTTAATTATTTTTGGCCTTTACACTTGGGCATCTATTGTTCCACCAATAAATTTCTCTAAGAAGGGAAAATTATTGGTGTGCAAGAATTTTACAATGAAAATGATGTGCCTTAATTTGTAGTAAAAAAGAAAAAGCAAAATAAAATGAATAAATGCAAAACTACTTTGTAAATTATATTGATACTAGCTTTCCGCCCGCGACTTCGTCTGCGGAGAGTCAGGACTTCTGTTTAAAGTACAGTTATAGTTCACATCACCTTCAAAGGCTTTTAAAAAAAAGTCTAGGGCGTGAATTTTAAGTAAGCGGTCCACATAAACAACTTTAATTTTAAGGCACTAACCTTTAAAAAAACAAAATTGACATACAAAATAAATTCACTGCCTCTCTTTCACCATTTCGTTTTTTTATACGATTCTAGATAAATTTGCCATGTATTCTATACAAACAATTAACCCACTTAGCAGAAGATTTTCGAAAAACACCGAAGCTGAACATTTTCTGTAGGTACCTATCTAATAGTAGTCTAATACCCATTTTCATATTTTGCAGGTATGTAACTTTGAATATTACATAATTTCGATACAAACTTTACAGTCAGTAGTCTTAGATCCCAAGTTTTTCCCTTTAGTTATTGTTTATTGATAATGGATTTGCTCTTAACTAACTATAAACACTGAAGATTGCAAATATACATTTCCACATTTTTTCCTTCAAAAATTATCATAATCCCTTACAAAGTTCTACCGCCAATTTACCCGTAAGTTTTTCCAAAATCGCCGAAAGCAATATTTTTAATTTATAACTACAATAGCCGTTACAACATTTTCCACGTCTCTCACTTCAAAAATATACCATACAATTTTCTACCCCCCGTTTAATCTCCTCAGAGGTAGTTTTTCCTGAATCGAGCATTTCTACCAAGTTTCAAGTAAATCAGAACATAAAAGTATTCGTTCCCATAGAAACTTTGCAACCCCCTTTCATCCCCCAAGGGGTTGAATTTTAGTTATCACGTGACTCATTATTTTCATTGCAGAGCAAGCATTTCTACCAAGTTTAAAGTAAATTTGAGCATACCAAATATTTTTTCCTAAACAAACTTTGCAACCGCCTTTTATCCCTCTAGGGGTTGAATTTTAGTTATCACTGATATACGTGACTCATTATTTTTATTTCAGAGCATTTCTACCGAGATTCAAGTAAATTTGACCATAGAAGTATTTTTTCCCATACAAACATTGCAACCCCCTTTCATCCCTCTAGGGGTTGAATTTTAGTAATCGCTGAAAAACGTGTCTCATTATTTGCATTTAAGAGTATTCCTACCAAGTTGCAAGTAAATTTGATCATAAAAGTTTATTTTCCCATACAAACTTTGCAACCCCCTTTCATCCCTCTAGGGGTTGAATTTTAGTAATAGCTGAAATACGTGTCTCATTATTTACATCTAAGAGCATTTCTACCAAGTTTCAAGTAAATTAAACAATAAAAATTCTTTTCCCATACAAACTTTGCAACCCCCTTTCATACCTTTAGGGGTTGAATTTTAGTAATCGCCGAAATACGTGTCTCATTATTTGCATTTAAGAGTATTCTTACCAAGTTTCAAGTAAATTTGATCATAAAAATATTTTACCTATACACACTTTGCAACCCCCTTTCATCCCTCCAGGGGTTGAATTTTAGTAATCGCTGAAATACGTGTCTCATTATTTGCATTTAAGAGTATTCTTACCAAGTTTCAAGTAAATTTGATCATAAAAATATTTTATCTATACACACTTTGCAACCCCCTTTCATCCCTCTAGGGGTTGAATTTTAGTAATCGCCGAAATACGTGTCTCATTATTTGCATTTAAGAGTATTCTTACCAAGTTTCAAGTAAATTTGATCATAAAAATATTTTATCTATACACACTTTGCAACCCCCTTTCATCTCTCTAAGGGTTGAATTTTAGTAATCGCTGAAATACGTGTCTCATTATTTGCATTGAAGAGCATTCCTACCGAGTTTCAAGTAAATTTGACCATAAAAGTATATTTTCCCATACAAACTTTGCAACCCCCTTTCATCCCTTTAGGGGTTGAATTTTAGTAATCGCTGAAATACGTGTCTCATTATTTGCATTTAAGAGTATTTCTACCAAGTTTCAAGTAAATTTGATCATTAAAATATTTTCTCTATACAAACTTTGCAACCCCCTTTCATCCCTCTAGGGGTTGAATTTTAGTAATCGCTGAAATACGTGTTTCATTATTTGCATTGAAGAGCATTTCTACCAAGTTTCAAGTAAATTAGACAATAAAAATATTTTTTCCCATACAAACTTTGCAACCCCCTTTCATACCTTTAGGGGTTGAATTTCGAAAAATCCCTTCTTAAACGACGCCTCCAATAAAAAATCAACTTCCCCTCAAAATTCCAAATTTGTATCTTTAGCGGTTTAGGCTGGGCGTTGATATGTCACCCGGGACATTGCCTTTTATATATATAGATTGGGGTTGAGGTTTGAGATCAGTGAAATGTATTTTTGCAATGCTTACATAATATAGGTTTAAAAATATTTTTGCTCTAAATTAACTCAGCATTTTTTTATACACTTTTTAATGGAAGTTAACAGTATTATTAATAATTTACGCACAGTGAGTGCAAACCTTGTGGTTTATTTGCTCCAACTAAAATGACATTGCATAATTTCATTAAATAGGAATTAAATAAAGTACATCATAATTTCACACATTTTATTATTTATGATTTTATTAGTTAAGTAATTTATTTTAATGTATTAATTGTGTCCTTCACATATGTTTATATGTTATGTTTGACTAGTCTTACTTTTATTTTAATGTTATTCCCTCCATAGTATTTTTTTAATACACACTTAAAATAATTATGAGAAATAACACACCATTTATGAAAATATAATTACTTATTGTAAAACATTACATTATAATGTGTATTGTAAGAGCCAATGGAATTAATATTTGGTAAGTAATTAGGTGATGGTTTTATAATGTCACAATAAAGGCAATAATTATATAACTTATTTTATTGCATTACCCATTGATAGGTTTACATAGATACATAACTATCTAACTATCTTTACGTCGTACCAGTCTGGCTCACCCTTGAACTCCCAAGCAACCTATATCAATTTACCTACATACTAATAAATGGTCATCGACGAATTAACTCTGGTCCACCCATGGTCCACCCCAAGCACAAGTCTTGAAGCTTGAAGAAAAAAAACAGTAACTGGGGAAGCGAAACCTACTGATACAATGTAACAATTGAATATCATATTTTTGGTAGTTCGTATTAATGTTTCTTTTAAATCGATTTGATCATAAAACCATATTGTAGAATTTCGGTACACCATTTCCAATTAGGTTACAAGTGACATCTAGCTGGCGTAGCTGACAAGGCACAGTTTCATCAGTCTGTCACTTAACTGCAACTTAAGGGGTGGTTAAGTAAGTATTGTGCATGATTACTAATAGATGGCGTTGATATAAGTAAAATGAACTTTTTTCGCGCTCGGTACTTTTTTAGTCTAGGTACTTTTTATGCCTAGGTAGGCAAATTATGCTTGAGATCTAAGAAGAAAATTACTAGAATTGGGTGCAGTTGAGCGAAACGGATCCAAACCATCAATTCTTCAATTGTAGAATTTGACATTATAAGTACAACAATAAAAGAAAATAATTGATTAACTTACGCATTAAGTTAATCTACGCATAAAATAACAAATATTAATAAACCTAATACTACTAATACTAAGTAATAAAAATCATTAATATTTTGATGCTTAATTTCTGCTTTTCTAGGCTAAATGAAGGCGGCATTTTGCAACAAATATTTCATTCGTGGTCAGACTCCCAGATTGTTCGGTACTTTCGGGTTGTGAGGTCACAACTACACATGCACAGAATTTAGCTTTTAAAGCAACAAACGACTTAAGTTTAATTAAAAATCTCAACACATAATAAACTCTATTACTAACAAAATTAGGTCAGTTTTCGCGTACCGCGGCCACATGTTATAAATTACACCCTAGTAGAAACCAAGAACATCATAACCGCCTCAAACATTACCATTTAAACTTCAGCTCTTGTTACCATAACATAAAGTTTAAAATCGAATGGTAAAATGTCATATGTTATTGTTTGTCGGTGTTTAGCATGTGATATGTCGAAATGTAAACGGTTCGAGCGCTGTCCGCAGATCAATATGCGTGTTGCGCGAGGGTGTTTAAAGACGTGCGATTGGCCGGCGTGTGTGGGGCGGGGCGTGTGAGGCGGCGCGCGGTCTGTCAACCGACACCTGATTTTGGCGCCAAATTGGTAGCGTCGTGCGTTCCATATTCAAATTTGAATTTGTGGTCAGAGTTGGAGGTAGTTTGTTTTTATAAGAACTGGCCAGTTGTTGAACCAAATAAAAAAGTTGTATATAGGTACGAAATTACTGTACATACTTGTACTTGCGTATTGAAAGACTTTTCTCAAACATGCTCGGAAATGTATGCGATAATATCATGAAATTAAGACATGAAGTTTCTTGTTTACGCCAAGAAGTAATGTATGAAAAACCTAAGAAAATTCATTATGGTCCGCTGCTCTAACTTTTTAAATTTGCTTACTAGCATTAAACTGACATAGGTACTGCTAACCAAGACTAGACTCTGTACATGCGACATTAAAAAAAAATCTATGGTACAATTTATGTGCGGCTAAACATGGTGCCCAAATAGCTTGTTCAAATGACACGTTCAAAAAATAAAAAAGCGGCAAATTATAACAACATTAATGTGCCCGGAAAAACTGCAATACATTTCACTTTTAAAAACTGTTCTAATGATTATTATGTCCAATATTACTTTCAACATAAACTATTATTTACTTGATTAAGTACCTGGTAGTTATTTTTATTTTAATATTTCCTCACATTGGTTGAGAATAGCACTAAGTATACAATCCTCGGCCGGAACAGAGGGATTGCAGGACTCGTTTTATCCCAAACTCGTCCAGCAATCTCTTACTTTACGGCCTCTGCAGTAATGTACTATTGTTGTAAAGTCCTATTGTTTTTAAAGTAAGGTATAAGTAATCTACTTTTATTCTAGTTTAAGTAATTCGTTGAACATAAATAAAAAAAGTTTGAAGTGTATGCCTACCTATCTACATCAGTAAAACTTCATTTTGCTTTGTTAGATTTTTTATAAATTTTACTTCGCATGTCTGTCTTTTCTAGCATGTGAAGTAGGTAACTTCTACTAACTCAAGGTATCTAAAAATAATGATCTTGACAAAGGTAGAAGACATTTTTTTACACTAACTACAAAATGAAACTTCCCAAATTAGGTAGGTACTTATACCAAAATATTTGTATACTTACCTACACTTAACACTTGTTTTGGCTAAATGGCTATGCCGAAAAAGCCAAAAACAAAAACACTTGTTACTTATGTAGTTATGTCTCAACAACACACACAACAAGTTATTGTTCATCCATACAAGTTGTTGTTTGGGGCTGCATGATTTTACCGGTCAGTAGGTAGGTACACATCCCTATTGGAAATATACACTTAATACTTAGGGTTAGGTATAACTATTTATGTTCAGTTGCCTACGTACTAGGTACCTAGTGGACTCACAGAATTTGGACTCTCGCAAACATAACTACTTACCTAATTATTTTGACAGAAACTAATCTAGCTGAATTAAAAAAATCTTCGCTATACCTAAATTGGCTGAATTATTTTCGCTTAAATATAGTTTTTAAATTATTTTCCTTCTTATTCTTCTACTTCTGCCATTGTAAGTAGGCAAAATGTCGTCCACAGATACTTAAATGGTAATAAGTCAATCAAATACTACCTAGCTACCAGCTGTGCTGAATGAATAGAAATAGATTTTGTCAATAGGTCCAATCAAGGCCGCCGCTTGTAGGTATTTACCTATTGGTTTTTGTGCATAAATGAATAAATCTAATTTAGAAACTTGGCTTAATCGAGTAATATTAACGCTATGCAATTGTAACGGGTAGAAAAACGCTATACCTAGTGGCTGTCGATTTTACGACGTAACAAACTCACAATTTTCATTTAAATTTGATTTAGGTTAGGTAGGTACCTACCAATAGTTACTAAAATACTTACAAATAAAATACCTAGTAGCCACTGTTCAAAGTTTTAGCAACTTCAGTTGCTTAAGTATGTATACATATCTAACATGTGTTTGTATCATATAGGTAGGTAGGTACTTTGCCTGCCATGTATGAAGACAAAGTGGTATTAAGTAGGCACCTAAACAATGAAAACATAAAGCATTGTTACAAAACTAAAGAAAACAAATTATTTCCTAATTCAATAATTCGTTAACTACGCAGGTCATTCCGGACAATGTAGCTTTCACAATACCAGTGTGACCAGCCCACGACCAGGTTTTACCCCAAACGCCATCCATTAAAAAATCGCAAATTCCATAGAGGCGCGTGATCAAACCTGTTTTTTTTATAAATCGACCAGTATTACTGGTTTCCCGTTTTGGTTCTTTCATTATGATATTCGCGTGGATTTGCTAAACATAATTATTTCGTGTGGCAACCATTGTTGGCGGGTTTAGGTGGAGTTCGCGGCTCGTGTAAATGGTGTTTTATTGCGATTTCTTTTTAATTCGAACCAGATGGCACGGGCAAGGCTTGCCATTTGAAATTCGAATTTTAGGAAAGGAAAGGATATACCTACCTTCCTACTTGAAGTTCCATCTAGGGGTTCTATCTACCTATTCTAATGGGTATAAAAATATTGCTTTTGACTGTAATTATGGCGGCCGAGTTAAAAACAATACGGTAACATTCCAAAAGCGTTAAGGTTTTATCGAGTAAGTAGATAGACAAAGGTTTTGTCAAGCTATCTTATCGTAAAATACCTCTAATATTTAAAATAATTTGCGACAGGTTTTAGATATAAGTAAATGTCTTAAATCAAGAACAAAAGTGCCTGAAGCCCTAATTAAAAACGCAGCGTTTTGACGCGGGTTGTATTAATTATTATCACATTGGGATACTGACCTCATACCTATTTATTGTGGTGTCTTAAAAAACAATTTGATAGACTTTTTAACATTCCTTGATAAGAAATTTGAAAAATTAGACAGAAAGAATATTAGTAAGTATTATTGATTTTGTCATTTATTGAACTTTAGTAGGTTTTTTTATAAACAACGTCATCATCAACGTACAGTCAAGGACTTTTATTGTTGAGCCACCATGGAACCCTGTCATAATGACAGTGTCAAGACACATGAATGAAATTACGACAAAATAATGATTTACTTTATGCGACAGGGTTAAATAGTGACTCAACAGCATAACTAACAGAGCACAAAATACCTAACTACATATTTAACAGAAACATTTGTAAACAAACCCAAGATGGCCTTTAAAGTTTTAACCAGTAAGTAGTCCTTTGTTTACAAGTTATAACCCTACAAGTTACTTATACTTAATTAAAGTAACTTTGTATCACTTCATTATTTCTCATAGCAACGCTTAGGTTAAAAAATATTATCATTTCTTTTAAACATCTGCAACATTGCCTATACTTAGTCATGCACCTATTTACCTCAGTATAGGTATGCCCGATCTGGCAAAGTTTCAGAAATTGCGGTTTTAAAATTGGAATAGGCCAGAATATTTACGCCGTTACTATTTTTGCTAATAATTCTACCGGGCATAGAGCAGATGTTCTACTTTTCAACTTTGCATGCATTCGCAATGTTGTTTATTAAAAAAATCTATTGTGGCCATTTAAAAAATAAAACCTCCCTTTACAATGCGCCATGCAAATTAGACGGAAACACAAACACCAAACGTAGTAAGTCACCCCAAAAATTAACCCAAATCCGACTTTATTCAGCAGTGAAAAAGTTGCTACTCTTTTGCCAATGTTTCGAATGCAAAATATTATTTTTATTCAATTTCTCACAATACATTTTCAACCCTATGAATAAATCTACAGGGTGGAAAGTAGAAGTGTCTAGAACCGATTAGGAAGCTTCTAAAAATTTGCATAAACGGCATAGCACACCTTTCCCGCGGATCCGTTCGATTTGCGCTGCATTTGACTGACAGCTTTTGTTAAAGTATTTTATAAACGAAATGCTTTTATTTGATACTTTATATACTCGTGGAGTTATTTATTTAGGAAGATAATCTGTAAGCTTTTTGATGGAACAGAAAATACATTTGAATTTGAGTAAGAAAGAACCAAAACATGTCACACAGTAATTAATTTATAAACTAATTTGTAAGTAAATACCTACTGAAATTGGGTTTAAAAATTAAAAGAGAGTGTAACTAACTTTAAGATTAAGTACCTACTATAAATTGTTGACGTTCAGTGGAAAAGTAACTTATTCTTACAGAACATATTTAAAATCATCCTAATATCGGATTGCATATTTTAATAACTAAGGGCTGATTTTTCAATCCCCAGATAAAGTTATCCGGACTACACTGTTTACTTTATAACCAATCGCCAATTACAACATTAAAATATTCTATGCTCGTCTCATCTCAAAACAAAAAAAAAACATTTCTAATTCTAAATTCCAACGCATAAATCAAAGGGTGCATTAGTGTAAACTATTTTGCATAGCTCACACCTTCCCCTGGGGTGGAATAATGCACCGGAAGTACTGGCAGATGCAACGGAGGTGCAAGCAGCTACCGACTGCGACGATGACGTTTGGCTTAGTTGACGAAGTTCATTAAGGCGATAATGACAATAGCTGGCTGCTTACTTAGTAGTAAGTACTGGTTTTATCGTTTAGACTTATATTTGTAGCGGGCCTATCATGGTCGTGTTTGTCGGTGTGGATAAACGTGGATAAAACATCTGTCACTTTTTGACCAGCATGCAAGTGTGAGCGTGAGGGATGCTTTATCCACCGCGATAAAGGCGACCAAAATACGGGTCCAGCACGGTTAGCACTTAGCGTTAGCGACTTGTTTGTCGCTCGGATCTCCCTTTCTTTCTAGACTGTAACGATAGAGACGCACTGAGCGACAAGCGAAAAAATACAACTTGTGCTGCCCGTTCAGGGGGCAATTTTAAAGATAATGAAAAGGATAAATCTAGTTCGTCTTAAAAGTACTTAAAACTAGATTTAAGGCTGACAGTTCCATACATTTTGACTCAGCTTAACTGAGATTATCTTTTTTCGCAGATCCATGGGTAGACCCAAAACATGGTGGAAAGATGTGATGCTGAAGGACATGCAGGAGTGTCAGGCATCCGAGGACGATGTCGAGGACAGAGCGAAGTGGAGAAGAAAGATCAGGAATGCTGTGCTGGCCACCATGTCGGATTAATAATAGCTAGAGAGAGAGAGAGAGAGATCTTTTTGCTGCAAGTTCCCTTAGATTTTTTGGCTTAGGAGGGATGCACTTCGGTGCGAAAAAAGAAGACTTTGTTGTTACGGGTTCTGGTTTGGTTAAAACATTAATTCTTTTAACTTATAAATCGTCTTTAATATGGTAAAGTGACGATTGGACGGAGTCACTAGTAAAACTAAGAGAACAAAAAACATTTAAACAGACATATTAATCTGACTTTTTTTTTATATATAGAGGTTCAAGTCTTCGTTAAGGTTCAGTTCGCAGCTAATCAGCACCAGCGTTATATACCACATTGATAAGCATCTAAATAAAACCCAGAAATATTCCCCATACGTGCCAAACCAGTCCCACTGTACATAATCAAAAAATTTGCAAACCAGTTCCGAACTGGACACTTAAATTTAATATGGACACAATGACCGGACTGTCCGCCCGGCGACAATAGACCGACTACCCGATTAAATCGCCGGACAATGCGCAGGTCGGGGGGGTCATATTTAGGTAGAGGGGTTAGGGGTCAGCAGGGGAGTGACTGGGCACCGAGTTTGGACAACATGTCGCCGAGGCGGGTTTGAGACAATTTATGGGGATATGTTTTGTGGGAGAGGTTATTTGAAAAGGTTTTCTGACATTTTGAAAGTCTCTTCCGTGATTGGACTCGCGTTAGTCTATTTGGTAGAGACCCTGCCTACGAAGCTAACGGTTCTGGTTCGATTCCCTTTCTTACTTAATCATAAACTGTTTCTGAGTGCGGCTGTTAGTGCTTAGTAACGTACAAAAATGTTAGTGAGAAGTTATCGACATAGGTCCCTAGTTTAGTAGTGTTGTGGTCGGTGCCGGATTAAATTCCCGGTAAACGCAAATATTTTACGAGTATAGTTATGTGTGTACACATACCTATAGAATATCATTGTTGGGTACCTAAAAGTCGTCTAGGGTTTGGTTTTGATAGCGAAAATTTGTGTTTGAATATTTCCTTTTTAGTGTAAAGGTGATCTATTTTTTTACAATTTTCTTCCAACGTTTTGACTATTTTTTTATGGCTTGGTGAGAGCGAACGAGCATTTGAATTCTCGATACTACAAACTTAAGACTGCAATCCTAAGGCCGCAAATACGAAAAGATGGAATGCTTCTTTACTAGTAATTTCACCGATTGTTTTACCCCCGCATTTATTAATTTTAACATCTTGTTTAAGTATTTAATTTTTTATTTCTTTACTACTCCATGCTCGTCCCAATAATGTACTTATCTAAATTATAACTCTATCGCTATTTGGGTCTTCATATAATGATACTTGACGGTTATTGTAGACCCTCAGCTATGTTGTATAAAAACTACAATGGAAGCAGATAACATCATCAATTTCACACTTGGTACCTACCACTGCTTTATTTGCGAGATAGCATCGCTCTGGTTTCCATCTGATAAAGTCCTTGGCTTCTGTATGGTTAATGGGAGCCAATGTGATAATTCAAGTAGGTTGTACAAATTATCTCGTTGATATTATAAACTTGAGTACTTTTACTTCATAGAAAAGTTTGGGTTCAATTTGTTACCTACTATTGGTATTAAATGTATATCTAAATCTAAAAAAAACTGACTGGCTGAACGATCAACGCACAGCCGAAACCATAACCTAGCGACTATTCCTCGAATATCCTAGGGGTGTACTAACAAGGGATTTTTGGAAATTCATTACCTAAGGGGTTAAAATAGGGGGAGCAGCGTGAAACTAATTCTAAGTGTACGAAGTCGCGGGCGTCCTTTTCTTTAGCATAATTCCGTATTTTGTAAGGAATTTAAGTTTTCTTCTCTCATAATTTGAATTTGTTTTCTAGTTTCAATAACGTCTTTTTAAGATTTTCCCAGACTAGGTATAATAAACTTATGTATCTGTCTGTAATATCAAAATAATTGTTTTTTTGGATGGTACAGACGGCCTTATATACCTAAGTAGCTGCACATTTTGGTGCCTTGTACCTTTAACGCCTTTGACAGATTAGTGCAGCAGTTCAAGCGTAACGTTAAAGTGACAAAGCACTAAAGTGTACAGCTACTTATGAGGCCGACCGACCGTACAAACGATCGATGTCGCATGTAACTGTTATAAATGTCGAATTCATAAATATTTGTGGAATTTGTGCTATTTACGATCATGAAATACGAGACCAAAAAGTACCCGGTAGGTACCGATTAATTGATTCGATTAAGAATAAGTACTTTCTTGTAGGTATTTGTATGACTTTATCAACTGGATATAACTTAAATGGACTGAAATTAATCATTTTAATATTATGCTTTCTCAAAATGACGTTTAACTGACCGTGATTGTGACTTTTTATTAACCCTTAGAACCCTGTCGTATTGAAATTTGATCACCATACATTGATTTCAAAAGTGTTCTGAAAAAAAATTAAGCCTTAAAAAACAAGGAAATTAATATTCTTAATACATTCATTCATCTACTCTACAACGCATGATTAAGAAGTTGGGTCAATTAAAAAAAAAACGACATTCAATACATCTGTAATCCGTATCAAAGGCTCCTTAGAAATCAAGGGTCAATAAATCGTTATTTAAATAAAAATCGATTCCAAACACCGAACATCTTTTGTCGGATCGATGGGAAAAAATCGAGCACCAACCCTTTCGCAGCATCCCCTATTTGCCTGCGATGCACCTTGTTGCAAATTAAGGATTCAACCCTTAAAAAAAATGTGACCCCAAAGATCCGTGGGTAAATTTTATCTCTTTTTTTATTGTACATTATTGAAATGAGATACTAGGGCTGCACAAAAATTGGTCTTTTTGTAGTGAAAGGGTTACGGCGGGTGCATTGTGCATATTTTTTTGGGTTTTTTATTCGGTACAATAGATGTGCTACTGTGGTTCGAGATGGGTCGTTATTTCGGTGTTAAAGTTGAATTTGTGTTTGCAATCGTATTAGATAGAAACACATCAGCGAACAAGTTACTGTATGCGGTAATATTTTTTAACGACTGTTTGGTTTTTGGAATATTTTTTTTGCGCAAACATTGCAGTGTGCTTTGACTAAGTACCTAGCGACATCAAATAAAATATCAAACGTCAATGTTGTAATTTTTCTTTGCTTTGAAACGAAACATTTCATAATTGATCTACTTTAGATCCTAAACCAAAACTTGAAGCATCGGGACTTACTTTTTTTTACTTTTTCTCGCATCGCGCGTAAAGTTTTTCAACAAATAGATGATCTTACTGCCTAACCTGCAAAATCCATTTAGGTACTAGATATGTCCTAACCCCACAAATGAGTACTAAAGCCGCATTGTATGCCGATACTGACGGACTGTGGTGAGACTTTGTAACATGTCATCATTTTGTAATACACAGTTTCTCATAATAAATTATCGTATCTTATCTTATCTTAAGCAGTCACCATAGCGTCAAGAGGGGCAGACAGACTTTACCTATAACTAAAATTTTTAAAATATTTATAAACATGGGCCCAATTATATTACAAAAAACCCATTTTGCTAAACTACATTTTTGTAGAAGAGCAAGTGTAAGAGCATAAGCAACTACGGTAAAAAAAATTTTGCTTGAAATTCCAAAATGTAGTACTTATTAACATTCCTTTGTGTAATAATAGTTTAAATCTAGTAAAATGATATTAAAAATTACTTTCTTGCCAGGAAATATGAAAAAACACTACATACCTAAAAATATGTTCTTGATGCGACATAATATTAGTTTTTATGTTATTTTCTGCATCTAAACGTGTCCTACTCTACTATAGAAAGTTGCTCAATACCCCAATACCTCTACCAGAAGGTATACAAATATTTGTAAGAGCCTACCCGTTGTATAATTTGCTTGTCTTGTACAAGGAGTGTAGGGTAAAGCCCATTCGCGGGATATTAGCAGCAGTCGCGTAGCAACCGTCGCTACGGCGACTGTGCGTGGTACAGTCACGAGATTAAATTTGGTACCCACTTTAGGTCCAAAGTCAATCTGACATTCTACAACAATAAGGTTGAGTTTCCTAAAAGTTACAAATGACTTGACATCTCTAATGACATTGACGACTTCAAGCATATTTTACTTGAAATGGGTTCCAAATTAACGCTCGTGAGTACCTTAACGCACTTTAATAGTAAATCCAGAACCCCTTACATTATATTAGAATACAGGGTTGATGATATTGCAACCGGTTTAGAATATATTTTGACTTTTCAATATGTTAGTTAGTTTCTTAGGTTTTTTAAGAGTTTTGATAGGTACGAGTCGTAAAAGAACCGAATTACGTCTATGAAACAAACAATTTCTGCGACAAGGTGGACGTATTACAGACGCTAATGAATATGAGTATGTGTATGAGGCCAATCTAACAGCTAAAACGGTCAAGAGAAGCTAATTTATAATGCTAAAGTATGTCTAGTTTAAGTACTAAAAGCAAATACCTAAATCTGGCGACAAATTTACTTTCTAAAAAGTTACGTACTCTGTACCACAGAGTAAGTATTATCTCTTGAATTTTGTATCCGTAACTACATAATAAGACATGACAAGCTCACTCCCTTGACTTACCCTGGCTTCCCCATAACATCCTCATGTTCACTCAAGACATCGAAAACGTTGTGACGTTTATAAACATGAAATGTGGGTATTATAATTGGGTTAAAGAGATTGGTTTACTCTTGCATCAGTGCTTTTAGTAAACGAAGTTTAGAATCTACCTAATGCCACAGAATAAGTAATAGTACAAGCTAATGCGAATGAAGTACGAGTGTTCGAGTTTGCATCGGAGTTTCAAATTGATTAAATTGCTTTACGATACAGGTTGCATTGGATTTATTTTAGAATTCACCTGTAACTACTACTCTAATACGTTTGGTACGAAGGCTGGATGTGAGTGACATATTTTGTAGAATGTTGATTGATTCATAATCAGGTAGCTTTTGAACGGAAATAAGTTTACTGTAAGCAAATTCCTTTTATTGCGACTATTAAATAGATAATTAACAAAAACAAAACAGACACCTACGCAACTCTTCAATTATCTCAAGCCACTGCTACGTTTTGTTGTAGAGAAGATTAAATAAACACCGCGTTCGTTAGTTACCTTATATAATTATTATTGTTATTGTACCTGGATTTGATCGCTAATTAGCTGGCAAATTTGTTTACCCTGCTAGTATCACGTATCACTGTGTCCACCCCCCACCCGCGGCACCCCCCTAGGCCGAACAAGCGGGCAATTTCTGCGCGCTGTCCTGTGCAGGATTTCCTTTACGACGTGTGCCGTCAAACGGGAAAATGTTACCCCCATCCCCCTTGCTTAGTTGAGTAACAGGGATGGTGCAAGTTACGGGCTTTTGGTGTTGTGGGAGGTTAGGTTATTTGTGAAAAAATGTAAATTTAATCTGTATAGAAAATTCGTGATATGATTGATAAAATTAGGTTATCTAACTGCTAGATAGAGAGTTGAAAGGCTTTTATATTGTAATCCTATAAACATATATACTATAAAGACCTTGAAAGTTTAACCCATGAATTGGCACTATATACGATACGACGAAACGAATAAAAAATTCAAAAGTTTCCAGCTTACCTATTTCACTACGAGTAATCTTATCATTCAAACTGAAGCCATTCTTAAGGCTAAGGTCAAAGGCAAGTTAGAACCGCTAACACAACTTGAAGAGTCACAGGCTCAGTTCTTGTTTCAGTGGTCTTTTCAATTAGTTTTAAAGTGATGCCAGAAGTTTCGAGCAAGGTTTTCTTCTAGCATAACTGATTACTAGTGTAGACAAGCCGTTACAAGTGAAGAGGCAGGCCTGAAACATATGACAGGAGTAATTGGACCAGTTCTGCAAAGACTGGACTCTGAAGTCACTAGATAGAGAATCGTTGAGACGCCTGAGGGAGTCTTATGCCCAGCAGCAGGACGAAAAAACCGAATTAATTACCTATCATGATAACCCAAAACTTAAATACCCTACAACACAATATAATTCTTGTATCTGGCATCTTAGGAATTACCATCAAATAGCTACTTCTCCTCACCAACACCAACCCCCTAAGCACGTGTACCCCCCTGCTTAGACGACCAAACAGCGAGGGGGGCTATACCCTCGCATGATATATACCTTTAAACTTAAACGGATTACCTTTGATATATTACGTGGATTCGCGATTCAATCTCTTGCGACGGATAGTTGATCTCTCTTAGATGTGATTGCTTTTTGAACAGCGTATATCGTAATTAGGATATTAGAAATGCTTCTGAGAGATGTGTTCAGTTTGATTTGAAGGGGGAAATGTACATAAAGTTGTGTAGGTATAAACAAAGTGATAAGGGTTATTATAATATAATGCACCAACTGCTATACTGATGATGTTACCAATGAATGATACTGGATGCTTTGTGGAAAAAGATGCAATGAAGAAAATGTGTATGACATTTTCTTATGCAAAGGTCAGAGTACAAGTGGAAAAATGTAAAAAGATAAAATTATTTCATAAACTTTGGTGACAAAGTAATCCGTCTGACGGCAATTTAACACTGTGATGTACAGTCACCAGCAATAATATATTATCCAACATTGGACGCAAAAATATCTGATACGCGCTCTTATACCTCTAGTAATAAAGACGTGTCAGATATTTTTGCGCCCAATGTTGGATAATATACCTATTATTGCTGGTGACTACCAACCGTAAATATTCGTAATTATATCACGTAGTTCCCGTGTAGGTATTATCACTACATTCTTACCAAAAACAAGGCAACTTCAAGCAGGTATAAACAGAGAAAAGGTTATTTATTATATCCAATCACTCTATAATTCAACCGATTAAGATAAATATAGGTTTATATGTCAAGCCTCTCTTCTCAAACCTATGTTTTCTTGATAAAAGCAAACCATGAGATGAGTTATTCAATTAAAAAAACAATTATTTTTCTCGAATTATCAATATCCTAATCAACACGACTTATCTAGCAATTTGCATAAAATATCTACAGTCATTAGACATCTATTGTCAGACAAAATTTCAGCAAACATAGCACAATCCGCCTCCCACCGCCATTACGCACAACTTCTAGTCCATTTCACCAACTCAGGTGTTTCCGTAATTGCGAGCTGGAGGGCTGAGGAACCACAATGGAGGGGACGCATCACACGTCCTTCCATCACTTACAAAGGAGCTAAGGGCATGCGAGAATGGAAGACAGGACGTGGATGCGGCTGTTTTTTTACTAGAGGATGATAATAGGGATACTACTTCTACCTGGAAGGTGGAATGTCCATGTGTGCTGAGCAGTCCTCAGGAGCCAAACATTTTTTTTTTGTGTTTGTTGCCATTACTAAACTGGCTGAGAAGATACAATTTAGATTAAGCTTAAAAGAGGAGGAAAACGTTGTAGAAGACCATTAGTTAAGCAGGAAGTCATTCGAAAATATATTGTTGAAGAAATCTGTTACTATTTACTGAATGCTAAATGTGGCTTTTTATTTGTATAGAATATCTTTGACGCTCGTTTCTCATGCACGATGAAGTTCGATCATTATGACCACAGAATACAATTGGGAATTATTCGAATAGTTTCAACATCAAGTGATCCGACGATGAGATGCTTCTACACATCTCTAAAGTTACACCCATCATTCTTAATGGAAAATCAACATCGCATGTATCTTCAAAGAACCCGTTGATACATTCCATTCATAAACAACTAAGTACCTAAATTAGATTCCGTTTCCCAATTTAAGTTTAGTTTGCCTCCTCCGCTGCAGCCGACAGCGTGCGCGGAGGCGCGTGGACAGGCATTCGAAATGAAGAGTGCTCTACAACTATGTCTGTCTGCCCCTCTCGACGGTGTTGTATGGCGACTGCTTAGGATTAATTTGTAGGATTAGGAAATATCTAGTATCTACATAGATTTATTACGTTAGGTTTGGCAGTAAGATGATGCATTTGTTGAAGAAAAAGAGAGAATTTTATGTGCGATTCAAGAAAAAGTTAAATAAAAGTAAAACCGATGCTTCAAGTTTTGGTTTAGGAGCTAAATTGGAGCAAGGGTGACGTATTAGTAGCGGTGTTTAATCTAAAAGTAAAATTTTGGAAAAGTTTTACTTAGTTGCTTGCAGGGTAAGATGCAGCCAATATTGCATGTTTTAGAAATTCTCGTAGACATCCTAATATTGTGGGGATAGAAGCATTAACTACATTAGTTAATTATAATTATATCAATAGGCACACCGTCAACATCACCTTCCGATTATCATCGTTACTTACTACAATCATACTTACACAAGGTACCAACCAACTAGAAACAGTACATTATGTTATTCAGGCGAGAAAGGCTTTGAAGAATTTTCAACTTATAGACGTAAGAATCGAAAGATCTAAGTTTGCTAAATAACGGTTCCTACTCCGTAACAGCAAGCATCCCTCCGTGCGGGTAGTGTACTCATATCCAGGATCGCCCGCCGCCCGCTAATGGTTCGCCTTTATTGGAATACACCGAATTGTTACGACGACAAACGCACGGGCATGCGGCCTCTTAAATCCTGAATGAATGAGTTTCATTTCAACGATATGCCATTTTTGCAGTTAATTTAAATAATATGTGGGAATCTTCGGTATTTGAGAATTTGTTAATGTGGTGTATGAGGTAGCACTTTTGGTTAAGGTGGATGTAATATGAAACCAAGCAACTAGCTCAAATCGGACATCATGGTCCCTTCACCGTTCTTCTCGAAAACGACTGATTTTTATTCTTATTTTTTTACGCGCATGAATGTTTCGTGAAACTTGCTCAATGAGGTGGTACTTTCTGGACCATTGCTTGTGGGTGTCCATCCATGGACAGCAGTCATTATTTACTTTAGATGCTATGTATTCACATACTTCTCGTCTTTTTTTCTTTGTGCCGTTTTTTTTGTTATGTTTTGGTCTTTGGTTTTCTATTGTTTTTATTAGTCCCGACGCCAGTCTCCTGCTAATATCTACATGACAAAAAACCTTTTCTGAGAACATCTATCAATTTTTGAAACCTAAACTTTGCTTTGAACTTGTTGGAGCTTACTCGTACGTAGTTACCTACACTTGTAAACAACCCAGTTATTTACGTACCAGGTAGTGAACAGACAATTCGTGGCCGGTTGCCATGGCAACGCCAAGCCCAAGATGGCCGACGTCTGCTGCGGTTTCCAGTTCGCATCTAGTTCCAAATTGTTCCTCGAGTATTTTAGAGCGTATGTACGTACATAATTACATTATATGTATACGGCGTGCTATGTACGGTCTCACTAATTACGGGTACGGTTGGCAGCGCAGACAAAATTGGTGTGTTTTTGCTAGTAAAGCTAATCAGTAATAATATTTTAAGAATCGAATTAGGTAAAAGGGCAATCGTACAAGCAGGTTAGCACCACAACCGATTTATTTATTTATATATTTATTGTGTAGACCGTATAAGGCTAGAATAGTATTTAAAACATTGCGAAAAGATGATTATGCACATACATTATAAACAAAACACATCACCGAAACAACTGAAAATGCATTTATACAAATTCTTGGAGCATTGTGGGGGTGCAAAACTAATGTACTTTTCGAAACTCACCCCAGTTCTTTCCCAATGGGGTGAACTAGGAAACAAATCCTACGGATAAGATATCGCGGCTAACCATAGTTTAGTATTTATATCCTTCTTATTCATCGATTACTACAGGCTCAGAGTCATAAACATAAGAGCGGTGGTCTTCATAACCTCCTACGCCTCTCTGTTATCTTGGTACACTACAGGTGGATAGATCCCTGGATATTAACGTCATTGTCTTAAGGATGGAATCCGTCCCTTGTGTAGATCATACCTAGTACGCCGTAGGTGCCGAAGATAATTCTTATATACAACTCGCCTTTGAACAAGTTACTAACCGGCGAGTTAAAGTTGTCCCGTCAGAGTGTAAAAACAAAATTGAAGTGTGAGCATTCTCAACTTACCCGCTTTACCCTTACGAGTGAGCTAGCTCGTGTGACTTAGCTCACTTGATCGACCGTTGGACAGAGAGCTGTTTTTAAGAAAACACCTCTGTGGGTCCGAACCCTCCGAACATGTTGCTTTATGTGAACGATAATCACTATTGAAATTAGTGAATGTATAGGATTGGCGTTAGCTTCCGTACAAATGCGTCAGTCGTCTATATACATTCCATACGTTAGAAATAATTTAAAGTCGTTTAGCGTTTGCAGAATGCAACGTAACTTGGCTCATTGGATGGTACTAAGAAGTACAGTTTTTTTTACTTTTAATTTCACCTCACTTTTACTCTTGTAGTAACTGGTATAGAAAGGGATGGAGTTAATGAAACTTTGAACTTGGACTTTCAAAATGGGACTCCTGGTTCTGCTCCTCTTTTAAGATGACCCTAACCAAGTCGAACCTCTCGACGTTGTATTCATGTATTCAAGCGTTTTCTGCATTCAATCCCAACCTCTGCTGATATACATTTAAATATTTAATGTTAAACGTCAACCTTAGCCCACTTTGTCTGCTAACCGTACATCTCGTAAAGGATTAGTTGAGGAGGATTTAATAAGAGTTCCTTAGATAAGTGTAGCTCGCTATCTCAAGACAGAGCTCGGAGACTGACAACAATTTGTAAAGGACGTAAGCCACCTAGAGCACGTACGGATATAGGATCTTTTAGACGTCATACATGAACTATGAATATAAGTCTTGAACGAAGTAAGTCCCTTTGAAATGCGTGGGAGATACGCTCTTTTAGAGCGACGTGTATGTGTCATTGTGAAGGAATAGTTGTGGAAATGCAACTGTCTAGCTTTTAGAGGATTAAGCTAAGACTTTAGTGAGAAGGGTCACTATAGATAATTGGGATTGTTCATATTTTTACAATTACTCTAATTCGAAAACCATTTCGAGGAATGGGGTTTTAAAGCCGTTCTGCATTATTAAGTTTTAGAAATACATATTTACCTATTTCGGATATTTCGACAAAATTTAACCTTTGTTTGACTTTCGTTTTTGGCTTGAAGCCCTCCTAGGTGTATCTTACGGGTTAGGCCTCTTGAAATAGTATGTTTTAATACATTATGACAATCACTTTTTATCATTAGACATCATTTAATTGTTGTAATTTATTAGAAAATGCAAGCAGAAAATGAAAATAATCATGTCATCCATAAAATGTCCGCTAAATAAATAAACATAATTCAAACAAAACTATTGGGCCAAATACAAAATTAATGAAATTTGGTCTCTTAAAATTACCCATTCATTCAAATTATAAAGGCAAATATTAGTTCCGAAAAAAGATATTTAAGTACTTGTTTTAAAAACTGGCTTAGGAGTAAAGAAAACGGAGAGATAGCAAGAGGTGAATGTCAAAAATTTAATGATCGTTCATTTTGATTTGACCGTTCCACTCTCCAGATTTCCGCTATCTTCGTGTTTCTAAGATATACAAATGACATTATACGGTAGGTACTTATACAGCGCGCTTTTTAATTCTTCGACGGTATTTACCGGCAAACTGTTGCTGAGCTGCTTTGTAGACCAAATCTTTGACCAAATTAAAAGTATTCTCACTGAAATGTTGAATGCCTCTGACGAGACATCTTAGGCTCGGTTCAATTCATTCACGAATTGAAAAGACATTTGTTTAAGAGAATAACAGTGGCTTGTTTGGAGAACGTGATCGTTATTGAAAAATTCATAGGATTGACGCAAGCTACCGGACGGTCGCGTCGAGCGCTAATGTCAATTACATACATACATTTTACATACATACATTTTGTAAGAAACTATGTAACCCATAACTCTGTAAGAAATATTTGTATAAAGTGTAAAAACAAACGCGATAAGTCTGAGAGCACCCAGTTTTCGCCTACAAACTGACTGTGCAGTTTGGCGAAGAATTACAATGTCCCATGCCTGTTTTCTTTGAATAAATGATTTATTATTATATTATTATTATTATTTATTATTGTCACTTTTCTAAAATCGTTTACGTTACCGTTAAGCATGTTCTTACGTACAAGTGAGAGAGCAAGTGATAGCGAATGGCGACCAATGGCTGTTATTTCCAAATAATATCCTTACTATATCATTTGTAAAGTTTATCATTTTATCGAATTTCACTTCATCGATTGTATCATTTTATCGAACGCTACTTTCTACTGAAACCAAGATGTTTTCGGGATATCTTGAAAATTAGTAACTTAACTAAGACTTGTGACTTCAAAAAAAAACTTATGCAGCGAGAAATGCCTTTTGGTGAAATTAAAATTCTGCGTAATGATAAGCTCGTTGAAAAGTGTTTCGATAAAATTATAGGTAGGTACTGTACTCCATACAGAAACGTCAGGAAACCCATATTAGTTAAAAGTATGCTTTGTCACTTTCTGACAAATTCAAATGTCACAATAAAAGACAAAAGCAAATCAATAAGAGGGCTAGTGCTCTTCATACATTGTGAGACTACTAAGTAAAAATTATGAAACTGTAAAATGAAATGATAAACTTAACCAACAAAGTAGGTTTTAGTGTGTTTCTTCTAAACAACTTCACCTTTAAGGCCATAACTATTCAATTTCCTCCATTTGTTGACGCCACCTTCCGTATTTCTCGTAATAACTCGTACATTGTCATTTCGTCGTAAACCAGTTTACGGGCGAACTCTGGCCAGCGTACGCGCAGGATTGCTACACACGAGGTCTAATGTGAAAAAAAAGGGTGTACAAATCAATTAAGTGGAGTGCGAGGGTGAAAATATCCATACAAAATGCGGTAACATTTCTCTCCGTTTAAACCTAGTATGATTTTTGAACATTTTGTAGATGTTATGAAAAACTACCTATGTCTGTAGAGAGAGTAGATATTTCTTGGAAAGAAACAATTGTAAAAAAACAACCTTTAATACAGGTTCCGTTTCCGTTTTTTTGAATAACTACGATATACAATACCTTTAAACGAGCAATTCTTGTATATATATATAATCTGAATCTCGGAAACGGCTCCAACGATTTTCATGAAATTTTGTATGCAGGGGGTTTTGGGGGCGATAAATCGATCTAGCTAGGTTTCATTTATAGAAAAAATACAGTCATCCAGGTACTATTCCAAAATTGTGGAAATCGGATTTGATTTAGGGGTGAGAATAAACGTTACCGCCCGGAGCTAAATTTGTATGGAAGTAAATTGACAGCTACGCGATTAAAGCGTCAAAATAAACTCGTTGAAGCATAACCAACTATTGTATTTATACGTTTGCATGTTTCATCTGGGATCACGTCTATGAAATATGGTATTACTTTAGAATTAAAAAAAACGTTGTTCGACAAAACAATAATTTGGCGTGGATACATAAAGTCACTCTCTAATTATAAATTAAAGGGTATCTACCTTTTAAACTTCGAATGTCAATAAAAAACCTATATTAAACTATACAACATAATTTATTCATTAATATTTATATATGAACACACAACCTCTCGATTCCAGAACTGCCCTCTTAAATCAACTGAAACAAAACAATATAAATTAAGTTACAACACAAATAAGTTTGTATGCGATGGTCCTTATATTCTCCCTCCCTGCATAGAAATAGCCAAATCGTAAACTTAGCGAGACCCCAGTAGTTCTAGCATGACAACTGCAATATTTCATTTCTGCTTTCTTGTGCCCAATTTAGGTAACTTTTTTTAGGGTTCCGTAATAAACGAGGAACCCTTATAGTTTCGCTATGTCCGTCTGTCCGTTTGTCCACCTGCTACCTACAAGTCGTATTTTCTCGCTTATGGCTCAGTGCGTCTCTATCGTTACAGACTAGATAGAAAGGGAGATCCGAGCGACAAACATGTCGCGGACAACATGTGCTAGCCGTGCTGTCCGCGGTCTAGCTCATAGACTCTTAGTTCAACAAAGTTTTTACTTGGCATAGTTATCTACTCTATTCTACCTGGAGAACCAGGATTACACAAAATATTAAAAAAAATATCGTTAAAGCTAGAGAAAAATTATGCGAAATTCTGCGTAACTATACATTCGGCGAAAAAGTTTCCTCTTGAGATTTTATTTAACAACTTTGTCTCTAGCGAAAACTACACTTTTCTAGTTCAATATTTCCTAAACGGTCCCCCAAATCTCAAAATGTATAAATTTTATAATCATGTAGATACCTACATAATTATTGCGACTACATTTCCAAGTGAAATGCATCCTATGCTAGTCTTCATCGCATTTGGTTCCGTGCAAGGATATAAAGTAAATGCGAGGTTGCGCGGAATTTGTTAAGAGATAGTGCTGAATAAGGTCGGGAACTGCGCAACTCACGTCGCTAAGTAAATTAACATTTAAGTAATTACTGTTAATTTAAATAAAAATGTATGCTGACAAATAGAGTGACAATGGTAACTACTTTGGCAGGTCTTGAACTGAACTTACATCAGCTCGTAGCTATTTAATACGTCTAGCGTTTGCTCGAATCATTGTCCGAAAACAACTAATTTCGTAGCGTTTCGTAGCGTTTCGTAGCATTCGCAGTAAAAAAAGATAACTAGTGCAAACAGAGCACTGGTTTTTTTTGTAGGTAGTGTTGATGTCACATTTGTTAAGTCCAAGGCCCAAGCTCATAAGAGTGTGGGTTTACATCATAATAATGCGAGAATTTTTTCTAGGAAAAGTTCTAGAGTGGCGGCCGCGGGCCGGAAAGCGAAGTGTTGGCAGACCTTCCACAATGTGGACCTTTGATGTGGTAAAGATTTCGGGAAGCCGATGAATGCGAGTAGCACTGGTAGCACGAAACCGGCCATCGTGGAGAGCGTCCAGCAGTGGACGTCTTTCGGCTGATATGATGAGAGCAAGGAAGCTGGGCGTTGATCGAATTAAAACTGCACCAATAGAAAACCTCTGTGCAAGACGAGGAAAATTAGGTAATCATATTGGTATTTTTTTTCTCCACACACCGTTCTGCCACGGAAACGCAGCATAAGCCAGTTTTTGTGGCCAATATTAAAGCTTCCTTGCAACTTTTAACGACGTAGTAACGTCATATAACACCTTTATGGCGTAGAGCAGGAAACCGGCCGGATATGGCAGACGGATCATCCGGTAACCGGACAGGGGGTAATGCGAAGTGATAGTTAGTGATGGACCGGTTAGAAGGATGAGGCCGGAAATTATATCCTTAAGCGGGAAGAAGCAGAAACGAATGGGTGACTTATTCATTGTCTTTTTCTTTGCATGTGATATCGGCCTAATGTCAAATAAAATCTATACAAAATGTTAGGTTGATCGGTAGGTTTTTTCATGAGTGCAGAATAGGAATCACTTCACTTTTGATTTAATCACCAATATTAGTTAGGTACTAAATTTAAATTAAGAAAGTCAGTGTAGCTATGATGAAGAAAAGCCCATAAACCTGTCAGAATTCATTAAACAAACTAATCGTTTTATTAATCCATCGTTTAAAAGTACATTTGATTTACGAACCCGAAAACAGTTTGTTTTCTTTATTTCTTCTTCTTTTATCAACCTATAACCACCCGCTGCCGAGTGAAGGTCTTTATTTGTTTCAATTGTTGGGAACTTAGCAAATTATTGACACATTAGCGGCCTTTACACGTAAAGTTCGGACCGCGGGAAACGCCACGCGCCGATCCAATCTTCGTTCCGAACCGTTTTTAGGGTTCCGTACCAAAATGGTACAAAAGGAACCCTTATGGTGAGACTTCGTTGTCTGTCTGTCTGTATGTCACAGCAGGTTTTCTCAGCAACTACAAATGCTATCAACTTGAAATTTGGCATAGTTGTACAACTTGCTTGCCCGCATCTATTGGTAGTAAAAAAAAATGAAATTAATTTTATTAATAATTGAAAAGGCGTCTGGAATGGGGGGCTGAAAAATGAAAGTGGTTCGATTATAGCAAATGGGGTGTCATATGAAAAGTCTTAATCTGCACATTTCAAAACTATTTTTTTGAAAATTTTCTGTGATGTACTTTTTGATTTATAGCCAAAAATTTACAAAAATGACCGTTCCCCCGCTTTATCTCCGAAGCTTACTAATCAAAAATTCTGAAAAAAATCCTGCCGTGTAGATAATTACTTATATTTTCTGGGAAAAATAAAATAAAGTGTTCATTATTTACAGTTTTTGAGAAATAACAAAAAAACTAAGAAAATCTGTATTAAAATTTAGGCTAGTCAAAATCGACCTTATTACCTGGAAACTGGACTCGCACTTGACCGGTTTTTTTTTACTATTATAATATTACAGTTGCATTTACACGTACGGTTCGAAACGAAGATTGGAACGGCACGTGGCGTTTCCCGCGGTCCGAACTTTACATGTGCAGGCCGCTATTATGACTTTGAAAATGTTCAACTGCCACAATTAATATTGCCTAAACGGCCATGGTCAAGGACAATGTAAAAAAACAAGAGAGCCCATTTATGCGAATCACGCAAAACTTTTCGAATATACTATTATTTTAGGTACGCTTAGTATTAAACAAAAACCAAAACCTAAAACCATCAACACGATAATAACCAAGATTCAACCAACCCGTAAGTAAATCTTGCTCAACATATATAATGTAACAACATCTTATGACAGGTTCTGTAAGGGACACGGCGGATATTGTAGAGCCTTTAGCGTTCGCGAGCAGGATATTAACATTGCATGTATTATATATTATATATCTTAATACACGCTCCGAGTTTAGGTAGGGTTGGTGTCAATCATGATTGAATTATATGTAAATAATATGACAAAATTTATTTTGTATTATGTTAATGAATTTGGCCAGTGTCATGAAAACGTGACATGATATGGACTATGAGACAGATCTCTTTTTCATTTCTGATTTTGAATAGCTATACATTTAGAGTATATATGGGCATTGTCTAGGCAATATTGTAACATTTTGACCCTCTGGTTTGGCTTGTTTTGCTTTGATCAAGGAAAGACAGTAGCGATGTACTTAGAAAACTGTTTACAATGTTTTGTGTATATTTAACATTGGCCTCTTACAATTGCTAATAGCACTTTAAAGAGCACAGTTATTCAAACCAAATCTAAGCAACGACCCAAATATTAATTAACCCGATAAAAACCCGAGCCACGTAAACCCGGGTAACCCGACGCCAACACACGCGAACACAATTACTGCTAAGCGCGACCGGCCTCGCTCTAAGCGCCGAATTTCCCCACCCCCTCCCCTCGGGAGACTCCCTCACGTCTATCCATTTGCCAGCTAGTTCCGAGCTAAATTAATTTCAAAGCTCCTTATGTTACGTGCCTTGCGGCTTTACTATGTATGTGTGCGCTTTCCGTGTGTGGAGCTACTTTGGGAAGGCTTAACCGAATATATAGCCTGGTATATATGTGAGGTTTACGGACAACATCTTGTTAAGACTACGCCGAGCGCACAGTGGCGCCCTCATCACTATTATTGTGTTTTCTAATAAAATAAAGTATTTTCTTGAAATCGGACGGTGCATTTTTGTACTACAAATGAAAACACAACTTATAGGACATATCACATAGTTTAATAACAATTGACCTTTGAGTTATCAACTTAACGGAAAAAAGTGGCCACCTTTTCCCGTTAAGCTGACTACTCATACGGTAATTGTTATCAAAGTTTGTTACGTATCCCATAAATTGTGTTTTTACTTGCTCTACAAAAAAGCATCGTCCGATTTCAAGAAAATACTTTATTTTATTAGAAAACACAATAATAGTGATGAGGGCGCCACTGTGCGCTCGGCGTAGTCTTAAGGGTTGAATTAGAAGCGATAAATTGGTCTGCGGGAAATTAATGTTTCGCATTTGGAGTACACTACATGTTGAAAACTAAGTTGATAGAGTTTGAATGAGCTGTGGGTTAGGGTTTGGAGAAAATTTATTCCTAGAAAAATGGTTCATAGATACTTTTATATACTTACTACATTTTTCGTACCTATTTAATAGATGCATAATACTTTAGACATATCAAGATGATGCGGTTAATTGAAGTCGCCTTGATTATGAAGTGTGTATTTTGATATCTAGCACGATGGAGAATTGGAGAATGATATAAACTTTCATTAAAATTTATGAGGTTCGTAAAAAATAGCCCAGTGATACGAGCATCGTTACAAAGAATGTAACGAAGCTCTATTCGTCGAAATCGGGACTTCTGTTCAGCCTCTACGAAGGTACAAAGGACCGTAACATATATGTAAACGGCTCAATAATATCTCTTTTTTGGGCAGTTAAGCACTATTGCTAGTTAGGATACGAATTCAGCTACGTAGGTATGTATACCATTGCTATAATAAGTTGTCGGACGGTGTTAATAAACTGACAGCGAGTCGGAACGGATATTGCTTCGAACCATCTTAGCACGATCACGATCATGGCATCATACAAACAGAACCGTGTCGATTTTTACAGATGCCCGTCGAAACCAAAGAGGACCTTAAGGCAGATGGCGTTAAGGTTGTTTTGATTATCGTTACAACTGATTTGTATTAAATCAATGAGAGAGTAGAGCGCATATACTAACTAGATTTTGTAAGCTTAATTTTGAGTGGAAAAAAGAAATCAGGAGGTTGGTTCTAAAAGATTGTAAACTAGTATCGACGGTTGTGTGTACGGAATACCCCTGTTAAGTATTCAGTTATGTTAAAATTCAAAACTTTTGCTGGAAACATAAGTTTTTCAACTTAAGTTTTTTTATAGGGTGTTTTTAGGGTTCCGTAGCCAAATGGCAAAAAACGGAACCCTTATAGATTCGTCATGTCTGTCCGTCCGTCCGTCCGTCTGTCCGTCCGTATGTCACAGACACTTTTTTCTGTAACTATAAGAGCTATACTATGGAAACTTTGTAAGTAGATGTATTCGGTGAACCGCATTAAGATTTTCATACAAAAATAGAAAAAAAACAATAAATTTTTGGGGTTCCCCATACTTAGAACTGAAACTCAATTATTATTTTTTCATCAAACCCATACGTGTGGGGTATCTATGGATAGGTCTTCAAAAATGGTATTGAGGTTTCTAATAATTTTTTTTTCTAAACTGAATAGTTTGCGCGAGAGACGCTTCCAAAGTGGAAAAATGTGTGTCCCCCCCCCCGTAACTTCTAAAATAAGAGAATGATAAATGTAAAAATAATATATGATGTACATTACCATGCAAACTTCCACCGAAAATTGGTTTGAACGAGATCTAATAATTAGTTTTTTTTTAATACGTTATAAATCGTAAATATTTATAAATATTTTATAGTGGTACGGAACCCTACGTGCGCGAGTCCGACTCGCACTTGGCCGGTTTTATTTTTTTAGTTAACTACATTTAAATTGATAAAGGTGTATAGCATATTATTAACGAACTACGTGAATTTATTTGGCTATGCACAGTCAGCATCAAAAGTAGCTAAGCAGAATAACATGCTAAAATTTATCTAGACGCGACGTATTCTCTTGATAATAGAGTCGAGTGCAGATCATTTTGACCTCTTCGGTTGCGTAGCTACTTCTGCTGCTGACTGTACGGTTTTACAATGCTTATGATAAACTTAAGCAACAATGCATTTGCATTAATTAAAACCGACCAAAATAAATAGAACAATAACGTAAATTGAATCGCGCGGGCATAAATAGAGTTCCGAATTCAAAAAGCGACCGCTTTTAACGGAACGCATGAATACGAATTTCGAACAAGTCACCAACTCGAAATCCATCAGTTGGCTGTCAGGCGCGACCATTATCCAAACATCATCAAAGAAATAAAGATTAATTCTCGCCCAGGGAACAATGGAGGCTCGTGCATAGCACAAAGGGTTGGCACAAAGGGCAAGTTTTGTCTAAAACTCTGCATGTGACTTTAACAGCCTTTGTTTTAGCGATTGTGACCATAAAACAAAGAGATTAAATTCGATGCATGGCTATTCAAATTTGAAATTCGAATGACGTTTGCCCTGAGAACAAACTTTAGTTTTACGGGTGTGGAGTTTAAAGGCCAGTATGAAACCATCAGTGATCAAAATAAATGCAGTGTTTCGAAAGGAACCTTAATTACTCGAGATATTTACGCATGGGTAAATAATATTTTGCGCCGTGCCAACTTTTATTATTGCTACGATTGACATTGTTTTATTTTAAACGAACCTATTTCAACATTTTCAACATTTTTAACTCATCTACAGACTGAACAACCTGTTATCTCTGCCCAGGGCGCAAAACGTCGCAATTTATTTCTTTTTACTTTGTGGCACTAGTGGCATCAAAAAGTGCGACGGAGCGTAACATTCGCGAAATGGTAATCATGGAGCGTCATACATTATGGTTCAGATATCACAGGAGATCGGTATCGTCGGTTTTTTTCGCGAAATGAGAAAATAGATTTGATGCTGACGGGGGAGTTGGATGTTTGTTGTTTAAGTGAAGATCTAAATTGGATTTTTGTACTTAAAATTACTTCTAAAGATGTAATTTTGTTTTGGAATATGCGCAGGTACCTAACTTATTTTACATCAACTCATAAATATCATAAAACAGTAAACCTATTTAGGTACAGTAAACTAAACGGTTGCCATTCCAATTAAGTAATTTTCACGACACTGTAAAGTAGAACGCCATGCACATATTCATTTGTCTACAACAAAACGCCTTTTGATGTTGAAAGCGTATTTAAAATTAAAAAGAAATTAAACCTCTTCAGTCACTTACGATTGCATGCTTACTCTCAATAGCATAAGAGTTGTATTCGCTTGGAGGAGCTAGAGAGGTATTTTATCAGGGAGAACGCTAGTTGGAGCTGGCTGGTAACAAGCGAGCATCAAAGGAGTTTTTCAGGGCACGTGATGCACGACCGATGTTCTAACAATTCCGATGGGGTTGCCGATCAAAGTCGACTATTACTGGTAAGTTATTGATTCTCGGGGAAATTCGAATTGTGCTGAAACTTATGGAATAATGGCGTACTAGTAATTCTCAGCGATATTTAATATGACCGAACTTTTGGGCCCAAACTTTGCGGGAGGCATTACTTTGACTACTAAGAGGATAGAAAGTCATACTAGCCTAAGCTAAAGTCAAAATCAAAGGCAAAGTATTTATTTGTGCCACAAAGGTTCAACTAGTTACATTGTGGAAAATTATAGTCAAACGCTAAGTTTGGCCATTTGGCGAAAAAAAATATGTTTACTTAATAAGTTACAAAATAAAACTACCACCTGTTATAATTAGGATTTTTAACAACCTAGAATGTTCGTTCACTCACTGCTAACAACATAGCATAAAATATTACACGTATACGAGCACCTTCCCCGCGAATCGCCTCAACGATCACTTCTTCGCTACCCGCGCCCTTCGAAATCTTCTTCTTCTTTTTTTATTTATGGCGATCCGCTGTGGTTACGCAGTGATTTCGCCAGTGTTATGCGTGAAAGTATAATCAATCAGCAAAGAAAATAAATTAAAATTAGAAACCGGTCATCTTCCCTCCTGGAAATCCTGCAAAGTGCAAAATGTCTCATTACTCATTACATTGAATCATAGCTAAACGTTTTCTCAATAAATACTCATTGGAATCCGTAGAATACTTTAACGAATCTCCCAGTCCCTGTTAGCAATCAGGCACCTTTGTCGCGGAGACATATGGGCTCCGCTGTAATCTCGATACGCTGCTATTGACACGTCGATAGTGCAGTGTATCGGGAGCGCTGAAAGAGGAAAGAGTACATTGTTGTCTTAGCTCATTCCTAATATTAACAGACGGATGGATTTAGTAATTTCCACGTGCAAAATGTGTCTTATTTTAACCCGAAGCAACTATCTATCAAGTCAAAGTATAGCCTTAATTAAAAACCGTGCTTTGATGGAATAATAAAGCGAGGACAACTATAAGTAATTATTTTTACACTTCACCTATTCAGATAAGACGGTTTTAATCCATTCAAAAGGGGGACCAGAAGTCATCAAAGAGAGTGTAATTCACTAGTATTTCTGATAGCAAACTTGTACCTACAACTGTATGTACCTATACATGTAAGTTAAAAGTTAGCTGCAAACTTTAGTGCTTTGTAACGTTAACATCATGTATTATGAACTTCACTAATCTGTCAAAGGCGTTTAAGCGACAAGGTACCAAAGTGTGCAGTTACTTATAAGGCCGAGTGTACCTACACCAGGTATGAATATATTATATGTATATTGCGAGCCACGCTGGGACCCGGCGGGAATTTGTCTCTATCTTATTGCGACAGTTATATATTGGCTTCTCTCGTCTCACACCCACGGACTCGTATATCAACATGATATTATTTAACATATAATATGGACTATGTCCGAAATCGTAATACTGTACATACCTATTAAATATATTTGTAAATGTATGGATAGTCTTTTGTTCATGAGAATTCGTTTTTAAATGGGAAATTAAAGGTGGGGTGTGATGTGTCTCATGCATGTGTCATTAATAATTATATAAGATAAGGTGATGGAATCAAGATTGGTTTTAATATTAGTATAATTCTTGAAATAGTATCAAAGTAACGCTTCTTCACAAATCCGATCCGAATCTAAAAAATACTACAAGATAACTACATAGTACATACATACATTAAATCACGCCTGTGTCCCAAAGGGGTAGGCAGAAACCACTTCTTTCCACCTCCTACGATCCTGACAAATCTCCTTCGCTTATTCCACATTCATACATCGAGTCATGCATGCACGTCGGTTTCGGGTAAGTACCTATTTAAGATTCGGCCCTTTTCCAGTACAAGATAACTACTTAAATAACGGTTCATTTGCTATTTACTAAAAATTACTAATAATTTACCGTCAAATTAGAATTTTGAGGGTTTTATGGCATAAACCTCTCTCTACTACATCAAATTCAGCTGTTAACATTTACTACCCACTAACTAGGAATTGTATTAAATTTGAACAAGATAGGCTAGCCCCGAATATGTTACATATTTGGTGCCAAAGGCTCCGCATTGAGTCAATTCTGTATGGAAATTTTAGAGATCTAAGTAAGTAGAGACTACTAAAATAAACCGTCTGTCGGTTTGTAATTTGTAATTGCCAAGGGGCCTTAATATATGGCACGGGGGAACAGATCTGGGTGGTAACACTAGTGAAGTTATTCTAATTGTCTGTCGAATTATACGCTCTAGCGATTTTGATTTGGCAAAGGATTTTAAAGGGGTAGTTAGGAAATTATGCGCTTCTTTTAACTTCTAAAGGATTCTTGGTTTTTATGATTTTATTGTGAGTTGGAGTTAGGAATGATTTTTAAGAGAGGGGAAGCATTTTTGGATACAACTTTTGTTTTTTGCGCGTATCAGTGTGACGCGATGTTTGATCGAACACAATTATGTTTTAGTTTGATGTCTATTGACAATAGATGGATTAACGATAATGAAAACCTCCAAATTACATAAAGTAATCGATAAAATCAATCAATTCAATCCTATCAATTTATATTTACACGTCAACTGACCACCACAAAATACTAGGTATACCAAGTAACGACTCACCTGGACTTCTAGTCCACATAGTTTTAGTCCATCTTGCTTCGATATCTATATAAATTAAGCCTATTTTCCAGTTTCTTAGGGAGCTTTAGAGCTCTAGGCCTCTTCTGGCTTGTTTTTCATATATTCGTTTAATATATATATATTTTTCTATCTTTTGCACGATCGATCCAGTCTATCCCAATGATATTTATTGTCTAGTTCCCATCTCATTTTTGGTTTGCCAACTTATCTTTTTCCACGTTGTTACTATGTTTGACATCTTGCTTCGATATCGTAATGATATTGTTGACTTATTCAGTTGAAATTAAAATCAGTTAACAACAAAAATGTGATTACGACATCAGAGCAAGCTGGGCTGAATCAAATTAGGATTAGGTACCTCACATACACAAATTACATAAACATGTTAAATTATTATACCACGCTTAGTTAAGTATTTTCCGTACGCGATCCTTTCCCCGTGAAACCTCTCCAGACCCAATCACTCCGCTCATAGAAAACCTATTAATTTTCAAAGTAACCTGTTCCAACAAAAGGCGTGCGTACGTTATATTAAAAAAGAGAGCTAATTCAAAGGCTTTCACGTAAAAGGGAGGCTCGTATATCACATATAGGGTAAAACGCCTACTCAAACACGCTCGGTACATGTACAGGTATATACAGCTAGAAAGCACATAGCCCGGGAAACTCACGTATGCCTGGCCGCCTCGCAATATTATTATCCAACACTTACGCACGTACGTACACTTACGCATATATATTATATATCTCAGCCAGAGGTCGTATAGCTGCGCAGATATAGGTGGGAGCCCGGGCATCGCGGCCCACACGACCCCGGGCGAAGGGACAAAGCGAAACGGGTTTGTCCCAGGGGAAATTCAATATTCGGGACTAAACCTTAACTCCCCTTAAGACTCCCCGTCTGCCCCCCCCCCGGAATGCTTATATGGCCACGACGTGTATCGATTTTCTTGCCAAATGGAAGATTGGTGTCGAGCCGTTCTCGGCGGACGAATGAATGATGTATTGGAGTGGCGAGTGAATATTTTACGTGTGTGTGTGAGTTTAGTCACCGTATCGGCACTGATGGAAATCTCTTTCGGAAATTGACGTGAATTTTTTATTTTGGTAATGCGGCGCGGGCCTCGGGGCCGGGTTGGAGCTCCGCGCCAATTATTTTGGAAACATCTTTGAGGTGACTGATGGGATTCTCGCTGGTTGCCGCGCCGTTACTGCCGGCTCATAATGGCGGCATTCGTTTAATCCTGATATTTGAGGGTCCTTTATTACTTAGCTTCAAAGGTTATTTATAAGGTGTATTGAGTTTTGAGTAGGTGGAGTTATTAGTTGATGGTTATTGCTTAGTTATTGGTAGTAGGTACAGCTAGCTGAGCTGGCTTTTATAACATGAACCCTGAGTAATTTTAGCAAATATCATCTTGGTTAGTAGTCGTTTGGAACTTAGAGGTAGACTAAAACTAGATTTAGGTACCTTATTTACAAAAGTGGACCTAAATATTTTTCTCAAGTTCAAAAGTGTGATACTTAAGCATTTTGATATTTTCATCTGGACATTTCAGTAGGGTTGAGTTATACCTAAACTTAACAACGATCTTATTTTGTATCGAAAGTTAACCATGCCGTTCTACTTTGACGGTAACTTTAACAGTCTTATAACAAAGAAGTACGAGTACGTAAAAACCTTCATTTATACATGTAATGTCACGAGAAAAAGGGCTCGACTCAAATAAAAAAACAATTTAATTTTAAGTCAAGTTAGGAAGGTATTTCAATCCTTTATTTTAGTTTCATTACTATTACTTAGATGCCATACGTAGATAACATTAGCAGTGCTGCGATCGCGTGACCTACTAACTTATTCACAGCCGAATCCTTTACGGGTAAATCTCGACTTTTACGCCGTAACATGTCATAAAGCAACTCATAAACTCCGCCATAAAATACGTAATAACGGAATTATTATAAATATTTACCGACCATGTGGGTAGACTTATACATGTAGATGCGATCGTTAGACGAGACATATTCCGCGCACAATGGCATCTAGCAAATTGGCCCGAGTCTCCTTTCAAACGTGCATTCGCAATTTTATTATTAAGAGTAGGTACTTGTTTATAAAAGGGTAGCCGTCTTGTACTTTGTTCATGGTACAGCTTTAGATCAAATTGTAGACTTTTAATATCCGTGAGCTTTGTTATTTCTTTGACGTTACCGTTATAAACCACCTAACTAAACCCCTTCACTTTACCGTAAGACATTAACTAAATGAAAGGCAAATTAATCACAAACAAAGCACATATTTGTTGTGTACGCGACACACACACGCTCATACGTAGGACATTAGTATTAGTGGGTTTCGGCCTTTGAAAGGCCCCTTAGATCGAGGGGGCATGTTCGGGGTAAGATTGAGCGTGGGCGGGGCGGGAGGGGGGAATTCCAAGATGGCTGCGGACCGTGCCGGCCATAAGGGTAAAATAGAAGCCTTTATTTATCTATAGGTACGGCAAGTTTGGTCAGGCTGTATCGATTTTGCGCCCGTGGTCTTAAAGAGTTTGAATTTGAATTTTAAAAATTTAAATTTTGAATCTTCGAATGGTTGTGAGTTGACATTGGTTTACAGGGTGTAGACGATCACGAAATGGCGTAAACCTCGTAAAAGTTATAAAGAGCGCGGAACTTTTGCTTCGTGAAGTTGCGCTGAAGTTTTTTGTGTAACGTATTAAATAATTTGAGTGCTACTTTGTTGTTTTTGTTTTATTCTCTTTTTGTAAACGTTTGTAGTTGATCTGCTTATATTTTATGCAATACCAAAGTAAATATTGTTCGTAGGAATAAGTAATACATTTGGTAAGAAGGCAGGTAAGTACGGTGTAATGAATTTCATTTGAAGCATAATCAATTAAAATGCTTTGTTATGAAAATTTAAATAGTCCCGAGATTTGTTTACGTATTCTGGCAAATGTTTAAATTTCATAAATCCATTAAATAGGTACGTACACAAAAAAAACATGCCCTATTAATTAACAGTGTTGAACTGCCCTGCAGTTAATTAATCGATAAGCAAGTAATTGTATTAAAAATCCAATTTATACCAACAAAGTCAGGTCACAAATAAATTTGGTACAAAACGTTTTCTGTTAACCAACCTCAAAGCGACATAACATAACATCATTGGTATCCCAAAAAATTCAAAACAAGAACTCAAAAAGCTTCTATTTTCACAAAACGTCGCCATTTTCTCGGCCCTCCAATGACCATACAGAATCCTCCCTCGGAGGGTAGTCACCCTCATACAGAGGGACGATAAACTGCGAAACCGCCACCCCCTCCCTTATAAACAGCCCTGTAATTTATTACACCTAGAAACCCTTTTCGGACGGTGTTTTAGACGCTTTAGGAATTTTTGGTCTTGGGTTGCAATATGTTTAGTTTAAAGTCTTTTAAGATAATGCTTTTGGAATGAAATGGTGTTTCAAGAAGCGATGCCTAAATTTCTATTTAAATTTAGTACCTATAGTTAACATACAGTCTGTTTAGAGTTTAGACCTGTTATAACGTTTTGAGATGGCGCGGCGACATAAATACGTTGGTACTTATGTGGTGTGTGGTATATTCTTTAACTTTACGTTTCCTTTATTATGTAAAACTAGCTTTTGCCCGCGACTCCGTCCGCGTAGAAGTCGTTTATCGCTGCTCCCTCGGGATCTGTCTAATTTTCCGGGATAAAAAGTAGCCTACGTCCTTCCCCGGGACTCAAGCTATCTCCATACCAAATTTCATCTAAATCGGTTCAGCGGTTTAAGCGTGAAGAGGTAACAGACAGACAGACAGACAGACAGACGGACACACTTTCACATTTATACTATTAGTATGGATTATGTTGGTTAAAGAAAGATATATTTAATTGTCAACCGAAGTTCACTTGCCAAAAAACATTAATAAATTATTTACTTAACTTTTGTGCTCTACCATATTTTACTTAACATAAAAACGTTCAAATATTGAATGCAAACCGTTTAAACAACCATGGAGATATCAGAGTCGATATAATAATAAACATATAGTCTTGATACTTCGCGGACCCGTCAGCGTCGTTATGCAAAGTATCAAAGTACGAGTGCGTCTCTCTTTGCAAAGTATAAAGTTTGCTCGCCGGCGCTCGGCGCTTTCCATACGCGCGGTCAAGCGGATTTTCTGACACAGAGTATTGAAGGATTTAGAATGTTCATTTTTCTTTGTTTTTATTTCGTTTGTCATTTTCAAAGAAATGTCTTTCTGCGGAAGAGTTTTTTTAGCCACTGTGCTCAAGTGAAGCGAAAAGCAAGTTTAACTTAGGTACTAACTTGCACAAATTATTCGAAAGTTTTGAGGAGATCTAAAGTTCACATTCATCACTTACACAGTAGTCGTTTTATCGACTATAGCTTTATAGCTTTAATCTTTCTTACCAAAATTTTCGCAACAAAAACATCCTGAAACCACAAAACTGCTTCCCCTGTGGTGCACCTGCTTCGTACCTGCGTCTTTACCTAAATAAATTAGCTCACGTAACAGCAATCTCCCACATAAAGAAACTAAGCCTAACAAAGGCAAGCCTTAAAAGGTCCATTGTGGAAATTTAGTTACTCTGTGCCGTTTGACAATGTAGGTGGAGGCGTGCGGTCGGGGGAGGGGTGACACAGGCTACCGGTCACCACCGCGCGTATTGATTTGTTGTATCGCTCGTCCTGCAACAACTGTCCCTCTCACACCTACCCACTCGCCCCTCACACCATCCCTCTCGTGCATGTGTCCCGTTCACACACGGTACGTATGTGAGCGTGCATATGTGTTATGTGGCTGTGTTAGTGTGCGTCGGGGTCCGATTATGTACGCAAAATTTTCGTGACGCGTGCTTTCGCTTTATAGAGATGTGTGTGTTTGTATAATTTAGGCCAGAGGTCACAAGTATGTTGTATATAAGCGGTCTTAAAGGCGTATGTGGACTTATGTTCGTTGAAGGATTATAGTCCTCACTCGGCGCTTTGTAATTAAATTCATAGACGTTCTTCGTATAAATTAGTGGAATTTCGATGTTGATGTAGCCTGTAAATTGCGTGGTAACGACGAATATTCTGGATGTATTTCAAAAGCTTGCAAAGTATTAAACAATTAATTACTCTCCATTTCGCATAAAAATTCTTGTGGTTTTGAGAGTTCGAATAATATGAATTCATAACAATATAATTCTCGAACTTGCCACCGCCGGTTTTTTTAACATAGAGTCAGCGAGTTTTACGGACGTAGAGTATAATAGCTGTAATGGATGAGAATAAAACCATGCGGATATAAGTATTTAATATTTTCTACGTCGAAAAGACATTTAAATCCCAAGACTAAAAAATTGGGATGTAATGTTGTTGAAATATTAGAGTTTCTATATGATCTATGTGTCTGTTCGTCTGTGTTTAACTTTAATGTGCACAAATTATTTTTTACCTCGTTACCACGTTTATATTAGCAAATTTCTTGTCGGTCTGTTCGGTAGAAATTCTGCAATCGATTTCCCGATGAGCTTAGATTTAAAACTATAGTTTACGCCACGTGTACTGTCTCTTTATATATAAAGAAACAGTACACGTGGCGTGTATCTTCTATAGTTTCAGATTTCCCCTGATAGGTATTTGTTTTCGTTAAAAGACACATTCTTTACCAAATTTATAACAGGATTTTGTAACTCAGTAGTCATTGTAGTCATTGTACCGAGCACTCGATACCGAATTTGTTAAATTAAGAAACCTAACACTGAAAAAAAAATAGTCGTTTCTAACAAGATTGTGATTATTGTGCATAGGCGTCTTGATTCCATACGAGCCTCACAAGGCGTTAGATAGGTACATGAACTAAGATATAACTAAAAAAAAGAGCTTTGGTTGATATAACTAATTATCATAACTAGAGTTAGGACTTTTGGTGGCATATCGTGGTTTCAGAATCCATGGAGTCGCTGTTTCTTAATTATTATAATCATGCCACCTTGATTTTGACGTTCAGTTTTGCCATAATAACAATTTCGGTAAAGGGAATTATCTCCGCTGTGAAAGCATTGCAAACAAACAAATTTTGAAATATAAGTAGGTATGAATAAACCGGACTAAAAATTTATTAAATTTATTAAATGGAATTCAATTTATTTTGAAATATGACAATATTGAAGGCCAAAATTAAAGTGATTTGTCTATAATAATTTGGAATAAGTGACTCCATGAATTCTAAAACCACGATATGCCACCAAAAGTCCAAGCCTAATCATAACTATTGTATTCATTTTATGTCTACTAAAAGAAAATCTCTCTTGGTTGACATTTTTTGAGTGTAGAATCTGGCACTTGTCAATAATAAAATTAGGGTTTTATTTATTACTAAGGAAGTTATAAATTATAAAGACAGGAATAACGCTACACATGTAAAATGGTAAGAGTTGTTAAGCATTGCAAAGTCATGACGACCGAGGAAAACCTTATTTTGTCTATTATACGCATTATAGTAAATCGCACTGTTACATAAACATATCGATAAATTACTTTTTACACGCTTTATGGGTAGTAATTAGATTTTTTTACATAATATTATTTTTCTTAACTAACGGCTTTGACTCCTTGTTTTAAGAAAAAATATATCAAAAGGTGTAATAAAAATGAAATTTTCGGTTAGTTTGTTTAAGTCATAGCTATATAAAAATTAATTCTAAATGATTGTGAAATAAAACCCTTTAAACTCAAACTGTACCCTCTCCTGTCACTTACGCCAATTTTATTCAAAGTACCTATTCCCTATTAACACATTGAGAACCAAGAACTCCATTTACTGTTCCACTTTGTACGTAAATCAATGAACGGGCCCTGAAAGAGTTAACCCTCCCTCTGCCTCCGGTACACCGTCACCATCTAATTACCGCCTCGCATACTAATCCCACTACCCGAATATTCTTGGAATACTAACCAGGCCCGTAATTGCTTATGTAAGTCCGTGTGCATGTGTGTATACGTGACGGGAATATGCCGGTGGGTTATATGGTAGAAAACGCGACAGTGTGTTTGATTGAGGTTAATACGAAATAAAAATACTCACATACAACCTTTATATATTATTTGTCGAGTGTGAGATTCGTGTAAGTATTATTCTGTGTTAGAATTATGTGATTCTTCGAAACGAAAAATATTTAATTTGGTGCTTATTCAGAATAAAATTCGTAGCGAAACGGTGAAAAAATATCCGTGGACCAACAGAAGAGTTTTGTATTTTTAATAATTAATAATAATACAAACTTAAAACAAACTTTCCTTAGATAATATTTGAATTGTTGTACGTGACATAATATTAAATAGGACTTATACACTAAATACCCTATGCAGTGTAGTAATTTTTTAAACGTTGGTAATTTTTGATAGGTAGGTTACATAGGCTTATGGACTTATACAAATTCCATGCTGGAAAGATAAATAAAATTATAATTAAAATTTATAAAATGGTACAGGATGGCATGATGATTTGGTAAAGAGATTAAAATATATTCAGAAAACGTACAAGTTTCTACTTTAATAGAGGAAAAGGAACTCTACCTAACCTACCTACCTAACTCTAAATAAAAATAAAACCTAGTAAAATCCACAACTTCAAAAAACTCATGCACATTTTTCCTACTTTTAAAATATTTAAAGGGCACGCATTTCCTGGTTGTTAGAAGTGGAAACATCTCAAGTAGTCCGCGCTCCCCCAACTAGTGCGAAAGTAAACAGTATCGCGGGGAAAAGGGAAAGTTTTCCCGTTTTTCTCCCCCAGGACCCTCGGCCGTCACTCAAATTTCCGTTGGAATTAAGTTTGGAATCGTGCTCCAAATTTGAAATATATCTAGACATATGAGCAATATTTAGAAACCAATTCTAAATTGAAATCCATTTAATTTAAAAGTGGCGAACGACTAACGTATGCTACCGGCGGATGGTCGCGTCGCGCTTATGCCAATTCCATACATTTTCCGAAAATCGTTCACGTTAGCGTTAATCTTGTCTATGGCCCCAGGTCTCCTGGATCAGTAACCATACCTACTGACTGACTCAATTTTGATTAATTGATAATTAGAATTAGCACAGGGTAATTCGAAAACTTTTGAGAAATATAATACCTGTTTTCACCGACTGTTTATTATGAGAGTTCATTATAATTTATTTTTTATTAGCGGTTATCTTTTTTTTTTACGGATTCTTGGTAGTTACAACACCATAGCAATACGGCTAGACCGTAAAAGTGGGTGTTATTCGCATACTATTATAGTGTTCCTTTATACAACTGGTTATTCTTAAGTTACAAGAACATAATTGATAAAAAAACAGGTTCCACCCTTTTCTTCTCTGCAAACCAAGACGCGTCTTGAACTCTTGAACCCTACACTATTAACCTTCTAAAAAGAACGCGTGCGCACGTACCAAATAACAAATTAATCGTAAAATTTCCAATAACTTGAACCGGACAAAACCGGTGTGACCAGTCCAAGCTGCGAAAATATTACAAGTTTTGTATATAATGTAGCGGACACGCGAGGGTTAGTACTACAGCTCACTATTAAAAGAGCGTAACTGTGTTTGAAAATCAAATGACCATCCGCTTTTTTGGGTGTTTAGAATAGTCCCCTTCCGAATGACCAACACGGCGACCCGACGCGCGTCGGTCACCGAATAATGAAATTCGAAAAAGGAACGAACAGGCCCGCCAATAAACAAACCGTATATCATTCGTTATTCAAATAGTTTATAGAATGGTTGACCCGTGAGCCCACGCGACCATTGGATGGTTAAATATTTTCAGTGGGCAACACTGACCGCGGGAGAAATTTATGACCAGCAAATTGGAGAAAAAAGGACGTTCGGATTTGCTTTGAATACAATATTAATGATGTATTGTATTGTAAAGTATAAAGAGAAACATGTTTAATTTAGGTTTTAGGTTCAGTGACCTTTCAAGTTTTGTTGGTGATGTTTAGTGACATTCCATTATCACATTTATCACTAACGAAATACTAAAACATATAGATTTTTACGCTACACCACAGTTAAATTATATCAAATAAGAAGACATTATTTTAATAATTAATAAATATGGATACATTTTTTTTTTTCAATTTATTTCATTCCCTAGGTAGAGATAGTAACTTAATGAATTTTTAATGTATTTTATTGGAACTTTGTTGCAATTATATCACACGCAACATGAAACAATCTAATATACGTAACAGGCAAAAGCGTGTAAATGATAAAATACGGCACAAGATTAACATTCATTAAGCATCCCCTAATTGTAACGATCTTCTTTATTAATAAAGTGACTGGTAATTAGTTGGGGGAGAAAATGCAGAAAAATTACATTTATGCGATGAACGCGTTTTTAACGCTGTGTTTCCCCCTAGCTATGGTTGTGTTAATTGCGGTACCTATTCAGGGTTAATTTCATGTTTTTCAATTAGCACCTACGTTAGTAATGCTGATGTTTCACTTATTTCACTACGGACAAACAATTTTTTTTGTTAAAGGTAAACCATTATTTGCGAAACTATAGATACATTTTCCTAATACGTATACCCAGATTCTAGTTATGGATCGCTTTCACGAAGAAACCTTTATACAAAAACTATGCTCGAGAAAAAACCATAACAGTTTCTAAGTTTGACAACATTGTACAAAAATAATAAAACTAACTGCCACAAGGAACATAAATTCAATGCGGAAGGACAGCATTCAAATTCAAACATGGAACATAAATTTCGAATATTACCTATATTGAAACGGGCGCGGATTCTAAAATTAAATTTTGCATGCAGAATGGCGAGGGGACGCCGTTATTTGGTAGGCGTATATAATTTTATTGCAGGGACCAATGGTTTGCGAAACATGTCAGGCATTTCTTATTTTGTAATTTATGAAATATTCCTTTACTGTTGTTTTCTTTGTTGTCCTTTGTTATACTTCTATAGGCATTGCTAGATAGAAACTAGGTAGGTAAGTATACGTTTGTTCAAATGTATTCAATCCAGCAACAGGATGATTACTATTCTCGTTATTATATTTACTTATAGCGAAAATATTCTTCCGTATTTGCAATTACCTATTTTCGTCTTTCTTTTACGGATTATACTTAATGCGTACGACAGGTTATCCACCCCGAGTTGATTTGAGTGTCATAAATGTCATGATGCTGAATGTTTTCTCTTTGATATTTTTGTGAAATGATTGTGTTATTCGTACTGCGACACATATAAAACGTTTGGCTAGCCAAAGTGGTGAAATCAAGATCTATGCCAAAGTGCCAAGTGCAATAGCACTTGTATTTTCCTTTTCTTGATTTTACTCTTACATGAACCGAAAACATTTAAAAAAACGCAGCAGCCTTTTTTGTAGGCATACTTATAGAGCTTAGAGGTACTACTCTAAGATTATGTGAGATCGGAAGAAGAATTTGCTCAAACACCGCTTTGACCGACTAGTCGATTAGTTTACAAATTTTAGGAAGATTCTAGAATGGATTTGTGTTAAAATATATCCATGTGTTATTCCACATCATAGTAACGTGAAATGTAAATACCTAAGGCAAGGTTTCTGAATACCATACAAAAATCTACCTACCCTCCAAATGTGTCAAAAAGGCTTACATGAAAAGGCACCTCGTTCAAACGTTATTATAACGAAACAACCATCAAAGCACACCTTTTACCTAAACATTTAACGTCTCAAACAAAATCAAAAGCAAACACGCGTCCTAAAAATAATAACATATTATGTCCCTCTAAAGTGCTCGGGAGGCTCCCTCCTCTCACAATAACTTCACCCTCACATGGTCATAACGACTGCCGATAAGGGTCGTGGAGACCCTCGGTAAATCACCCTGTATCTTGGGGTGACACCCCCGCCGCTATGTACTCGCTGTATAAACCTGGACATCGCTGGATTTAGGGAAATTGAAAATGGGAAGGTAGGTACCTGGCTTTTGGTATTGTTTGAGAGTGTATTTTAAACCTTTCAGTTGTTTTGGGCGGTATTTTAAATGTTTTTATGTTGGTGAATTGACAAGGTTGTTGTTAACATTTTTTTACAAACAATGAACTTGCTGTAAGTAGCTTTTTTTTTACAAAAAATCTAGTTATTCGAGACACGTGAACTTTCAACTTTAAAAAACATAGGTATCTAATATAAATAGCAGTATCAAAGTCACAATATAAATGTAAATAAAACTCCCTACTCACTCGTGTGTCTACAAAGCACATGCTCAAGTAAGATCGTATATACTTAAGTAAAATACACGAAAATAAGCCCGACGCAAAGGCAAAACAAGCATGCGTTGTACATTAAAGCCTCCAAATATTAGAGTTGACAGCCTCGAAAAAACGCCTTGGGAAAAGGTTTCCCAGAGGAGACGGCTAATGTTTTCTTTATATTTTATCAAGGCCCCATAATCCGTCAAGAGGGGAGGCTTGATCGATTTTGCGAGGGACCCGTAAAACTATGGATATTGGATATTTCGGGCATCTCGACCTGTTTGGTTTATGCCGAAGGGAATAGCAGATGGCGTGGAATCGGGACGTGAATGGATTCCTAATTTTGTAGTTTAACTGTCAAAGCGACAGCGCCTGGATGAAATGACAGTGATGAAGGAAAGAGGAATGCTTATATCGAAAGTATTTATGGTAAAGGGGCAAATTGATGATGGTTAGTTTACATTCTTAAGAGATCCAATCAAAGTTTAGTCCTTGTTGCTTTTTGCGTTGTTGTAATTGCGTCAAAATGTAAAAGAGGAAAGTCCTAAATTATTATTACAATATAGGCAACACATTTTTTCTTCCATTGGAACTCCTCTAAACTAGGTAAATACATATTTTTTGCACACGACAACACCCTTAGGTACATTGTTAATATCGCATTTTACAATACATAATTAATTATTATTATACTCGTATTTTGAGGACTTGAATTTTGAGCAATAACCTGATATTCTGAAAATAACAAGGTTAACCCGACTACCAAAGGAGGAGGGTAATTTTTTGATGGACCTGTATGTATGTACGTATGTATGAGTGTTTGTATTTATGTATGTATGGTTCTTTGTTCCCTTGTAAAGTTTGAATGGATGGCCCGACTTCGACAAGTGGGTACTTAAAAAAATGTGAATGTCGAAATAAAAAAAATCCTCGTGCCTACATCTTCCTTTCGAAATGACATAAGAACATAAGCAACTAAGCCCAAGCAATATCACCTTAAAGTTTCAAAAACATATTCCGTAAAAAGTACCTTTGTTAGGCGCGAGAATACCCATGATAATCAACACTACATTGACGACATTATCCAAACAGCAGTTAGGTTTTTAAAGCTTGCTCTTTGTTAGACTTTTTTTATACTAGGTAACGTTGAACTAAGGACTATTCACGTCTATATAGTTTAGCACGAAATTTACAGCAATGTCCCTCCAATAAAACTTCCTTTAGCGCCTAAATATACTACTGAAAAATGCAATCTCGGCAGACTCCACGCATTTCGTCGGAATAGGGTAGATTTATGTTCAGGAAGTGGCCCCGCGTCCTGAGGCGCTCTGATACGGTTTATGTGCCGCCTAATACACTGCGGCATGTGACGGAATTATGAACATATATGACACACGGGAGCTGCTAGTTTAATGATATACTTTACTGTAAAATTGGTAGTAGATAGGATTATAAATGATGGCATATGTGTAGCGTAGTCTTCGGTACGACAAGGGCACAATTGCTCTTCTTGTTCAACCGAAGGTACGATACATGTATATTACTAGTCTGCTGCAAAATGTGGTTACAGAATTAACAACACGTTTCTATACATATAGAGTTGTTGGTAATTCTGTAGTTCTGCCTACCCCACTCTATGTACGTGTGAGAATATGTACGTAAGTATGTACGGCGTGAGAATATGTACGTATGTATGTATATTTCTAGCTTTTTGCGGGTAAAAAACGCCGCCGAAAGATCCTCAGAAACGGTTAAATTTTATGGGATAAAGCTATTTCTGCGCAAACTTTACATTGCTCGGTTGACGTGATGAACTGTGAAGACGAACTGTGAAAAACCTTTGTGTAGTTATAATATTAGACGTTTAGTAACGATAGCTATGGCGGCGGCAGCGCAGCGGCTGCGTCGAGTGGCGAGCGTCACAAAACAACGCATAGAGATATATGAAGTATGCCACGAGTCTGTCTAAGCGACGGCAACGAGACGTTTTTTAAACACCTTGTTTCTACCGCCAGCTACTCACCGCCGCAAGTCTCGGACATGATAATGGAGTTTACGATCTTTATAATAATAATATTCTTTTACGTATAATATTCATGTTACCTAAAGGGCTTTTAGTCTAATTATAAACCCATATTGTAATTATATTGTGAACGTAAAAAAAGTGTTAAATGGGTTAACACAAAAAGGCATAGAGGCTCAGACAATTAGTACATCTTCATAATTATCCTCTTCTGTTTATAGCAAAACTATGCGAAACAGAAGTAAGATCACACAAACAAAACGAAACGAATGGCTGCAGCTACACATACATGTCATACATATATGTATGAACTTTATGAGTCGTAAGTAAATTCAAGCTGAGGGCTATTTCACTGACGTCAGAGAGGGTCGGGAGGGATGCGATAAAAGCTGATACGCCTAAGGTTATGGGGTGTTTCCAGACCGGTGTCTTGTCATCACGCACACACCCTGTACAATTTGTTCGTTTGAGGGTGAAAAGTTTTGAGCGATAGTGAAAACGAAGTATTGCCGGAGCTTTCAAGTTTTATAAAAAGGGAGGCACTTTTTATGAAAAGTCTGATCCTTTTAGCATTGGCGTTTGTTAAAAAAATATTGACAGAGGTAGAATGTGGGAGTAAATTAGATTTTAGATGAACATAACTATTGCAAAAATCATGAGGACGCACAATGCACATACCTACCCACTCAAATATCTTAGAAGAGTGTACTTTCTTGAAAGTGCCTGTGACTTAAACGTCTTGGTTTATTTAGCCACTACTAGAGAACAGCTTTTTATTGATTGTTTCGCATGATTCGTGACCAGCGCCATCTATGAGCTTCGCTACTAGTTTTTAAAGTCACGTCACGTTCCATGCGCGGTGTGTCATCTCTTCTGATGTCATACTTTTCATTCTTATCGTTCACCTTGAATAAGATATTTTTCTTTTAGCCCTTTGTACAACTATCAACAGGTCACTCTAGGTCACTCTAGGTCACCCTTGATCCTTCAAATCTATAAATCGATCGTTACACCACTTGTTTCACTTTTCTCACGTGTTACACTGTCAAGACATGTTTTCATGTCAAGTATCGGAAGCACACTAATCCCGATGCGTAGTTAAATGAATGCGTTGTAAGTGTGAATAAAAGTAACCCCTTGCGTATGCGCATGGAAATTAGATCAGTAGGTAGCACGGCGGTTGTCAAAGTTTGAGCCTTTGTTATTTGCAGGTGGGGCGGTTAAAGGGTTAGCAAAACATTTTTGATTTATTAGATGTTATGGTAAAACTTTGAAACTTGGTGATTCTGTTTATTTGGCTATTTAATTGGTTATTCAAAATTTATTACTAAAAAGATATTAACCGTTTTTATTTGAATTTGTTAATGCACGGAAATCATAAATAAGTAGGTAAGTAAGTACATTAATTTTTCTGTAAAAATGTTGCCTCCCTTTCTTTAAAAAGGGCAAAATTTTTGCTTACTTATGTAATACTGAAATTTATTATTGTATTTACATTCATTCTTTACTGTGTCTCGTTTTTGTGCAAGATGTTTAAAATATGAATGCTGAGATTAAATGAAGAACCTTGTTAGCAGCAGCAGCAGACTCTCAGACAAATTGCATGTTTGCAAAACAAAACATGGTTTTATTTGCACAAGAAAATAAAATTAGTGCCACATGTATTTTGTTCAACTGTCAACAACGTGTTTCCGACCAAACTTTGAGAACCGCAGTGCTAGATCGTATATCTCGATTGTGCAACATTTTTTGCATTTGCTCATTAATTTGGGAGTTATTCTGCCTAGACAATGGTACCCTTCCTGCCTCGGCTATTGTGCTGGTATCACTGCATCCGGCCGCTTCTTTTTATTATGTAGATTAGGGGCTCACAGGATTTTGTTATCTGTGCAGAGTAATTCCACAAGCAAGATGTCACTTTTGTTTTTAATTTTCCTTTGTGCCAGTAGCAATTCCGTTTAAAAATTATTTTGTGCCAGTTGCAATTTGCATCCATGCGGGCGTCGATTATTAAATCACGAATTCGACCCTCGCAAACGTCAATAGACACTAACTGCCAATTGACATGACCGATCATGCGTAGCGAGCTCAATGCAAAAACAGCAGTCAAATAAATCTAACGAGCACTCTCGTATCTGCATGTCACTGGAATAAATCAAATCACCAATGAATGAATCCGTAAAACATTTCTGAACTATTTTGAATGTGTTTTGTGCCCAAAGTCGTTTAAAAAATACGTCCCTAACCCGTTCACTGACACGTATTCAGCCGACGTCATAAAAAAGTTACACCCATATTTTGCACTTCCCGATATCGAATAATAGGGTCTATTTATGCATTCTCGATAAATGAAGAGTATTTTTTTACGTCTATTATAAATCAAAATGTATTATTTATCTATACGGATTCAGAATCTGCATCCTATTGTTATTCGGGTATGCGGTGTGTCAAGGGTGTAATGTTTTACGGGACACGGCGCTTCAGTTTGGCAACAAAATAATAATAAGCTTGTGGCATAAAAGATTATCACACATCTGATGCTGTGATACAACTCTCTATCCTTTTAAATACAAAAAGTGAGGAAATCAATTTAATTTAATTTATAGCTGATTCGTCACTAAAAACCGTCATGTTACTATACGTTCTTGTTTCAAAAACGCTTAGAAAATAGCTAGAATGGTGTTTTAGGGAGTAATAAATTAAATGGTAAATAAAAAAGATTTGTATTAGTTTAACAGATTAAACCTTAGAGAAAAAATAACGAGTCTATAGTCGTAAATTCAACACCAAAGTTACTGATTTTATGACGATTTAAGTAGTACGGAAGTACTACAATGACATAAAAATTCCGAGCGCATTCAACATCCCAAAGATTTTATCAGTCGCATAAATTAAACGAGAGCAGTTCGGCCATTTTGAATATTCCGTACGGAGGGTGTATTCGACCGTGGGGCAGTAATTATTTGATTGGAGTCAAGAGGTCGCATACCGAGATACCGACCGAGCGGCATTGTAGTTCCCGCGCCTTGGTCTCGAGTGAGCTCGAGTTTTTTTATTGTGTGAGGTGCCGGCTTTACACCCACAGCGTTCGAGGGTTAACCGTCAACTATTCGAATTTTAAATTTCAGCGCACGTAGTTTACGTGCGGTAAATAATAATAAAATCAATACGTTTTTGAGGGATGCCAGTATAATTTATTCAATTCAACAAATAAATCGATACAATTTGCATAAAATTGCAACGGTACCTTTTATAAAACACCCTTTCGAACGGTATTTAAATCCAAGCTTATCAATTAGTAGAATATCGGTACGTTCAGCTTGCACTATAAATGCATATTATTAAATCTGAATGCATTGAACGTTAGAGTTTCAAAGAACATCTGACACAGGCAAGGTGACAGGAACAGGGTAAAAAACGTCACCGGCAGAAAGTGCGTGTAACCCTTAATCCGTTCTATTATGCATATAATTATTATTTCCGATACTCTATCAAAGAAAATAACAGTCCTTTTTGCATATTGACGGAAGTGTGAATAAAAAAATGTCACCCCCAGGTAGAAGGGTGACCCTAGGGTTTTTTGAGTGCAAGGGTAATTCGACCCGTCTCATGTCGCTTCTGATGGTTATTATGCATGCATTCTCAGGAAGATTTAGAAACTTGCCCGGGGCTAGTGTGGAGTATAAAAGTACTTCCTTAGGGTTAGAAATAACGGAAAAATACTTGACAACCCTATTTGAAAATAAAAACGATTCTAAATTTGAAATTTATTTTTGCGCACTTGAGACCACATTATTGGAACACCTACCTCGCGAGCATTTTAAAAAAATGAATTCATAATTGGAATCACCATTTCATTATAATTTGTTTTTTAAGTTAAAAAATACTGGCGCTTACAGATAAGGGTTGCCATTGTTGTTTGTTTGGGTTATTTTTTATGGGTCTTAAGCCAGGTAATCCCACTCGCTGCCGAATCGGTTTTGACATGTAAAAGGATTATTTTTTAATAGATAATTAATGATGTTGCGCTGTCACGCTCTGGTTTTTGGCAATGGATTAATTTTATTCCTATTTGCTATAGATGTTGTTAAAATTGATTTTTGACGTTTATGTGGTATGGTATTGCTAATTATTTAACAAAGGTTAAATTTGCGTTAAAGAGAAACAAATAAAATTTATAAATAAAAAAATTAAACCGTTGCTACTTTCATTATAACAATTAGGTATGTAAGTTCCTTCATTATTGAAATTCCTGAAAACAAGCAAGATTAAGTTAGCAAGGGAATAAAAAAGAAAAAAAGAAAAGCAAAGGCATGAACTACTAAATTATTATTTCGCCACAAATAATCTTACGTAAAAACTTTCAATCGAAAATAAATGCATACCTACCTACTTCATAGTAATAAAATACTTAAGTGAGTTTTCCTTAAGACGACTCTATATCTTAAACCTAAATTACATATTTCTTTAAGACTGATGCAGACCAAAAGCGCTGACTTAAACTGAACTCTTAATATATTCCAAGTCTGAAGTCTCCAGGTGAAAATGTCAACAAAACAAAAACAGCTGTGAGTTCGGCGACCTACGGCAACGTAGTAACTTTCATTCTTAAAGTTACTAACCTACTTTTCATTAATAAGGCGAGCTAAAAAAATGCACGAAGAAAGTATCAAAGATTGAGCGAAGTTCGCGGACGATAGGATAGGGAGGGTGCGCCGAGAGTTTTTGGTACAACAACTGTTTTTTTGCTATTCGCATTGCAAGATTTATTTACAGGATTGCATACTATGTAATAGCTTGTAAGGTTGATATTCTGTTTTATTTCACTAAGCGCCTCAGAATTCGTTACTTGTGTAACTTTATGTTCTATTATTTTAGCTTTTAGTTTTTTCTATCAAAATGTTTGATTATGTTTTTTGCGTTGCAGTGTTTTTGTCAAATAAATGTTGTGAGTTTGAGTTTGAGTTTGTAACCGTTTGTTTGTTGTTTGGGAGAATTGGGCTAAAAACATAACCTCAAAAAACATGACTATAATCTGGTCATGTCAGTTACGTTAGGCAGCTCTACATTAATTAATAGATTAATAGTTGTTTGCTCATAACGCTGAATTTTTTAATTCCTCAAAGCTGAAGGTATCTGACACCTAAAAGCAAATAGCCTTTAATTTGCTTTACATGGAAAGATAAGCCATACCGCAAAATAATATATTGCACAAAACGCTTATTGAAAGGTGTTTCGATAAATATTTAATAGGTACACTTTTAAATATTTTTAGAATATAATTTGAAACATTAAGAAGGTATTTAAATACTGAAATATATTTTCCTTTTTGTAAAATAAGTTATTTTGGATTTTAATCGTAAGAACTTTCCTTCCACGTGGCGTCCGTAGTTTCAACTCTTAATATTATTGTCTCTGTGATTTGTGGGATACAAAAAATACCCGGACAGTGCCCCGCTCCTCCCTATTCTTCCGTCCATTTTTCTCGGCGCTCCCGCCAGACGCCGAGACGCTGAAAAAAATAATTAAAACGAGCGACGGCGAAAGTGAAAGCGCGCCGTCTGCCGCGTAATTAGTACAATGGAGTTTCCCGCCCTGACTTTGAACTTTTGAATATCGAACTCGGTATCATTGCTCTTTTATTTTAAAATTTGAAAGTGGCTTCTTTCGCGACTTTATTTTGATCGTTTAAATTTGGAACTTGTTTATAAAGGTATCAATTTGAATTCATAAATCGAACTTATAATTTATCAATCAAATCAAAGAGGAACCAATGTAGTTTTTGTTGAGAAAATAGAACAAAGTTAGCTAAGGTGATTCCTTCAGAAATTTTGCTGCTTGTTTTTCTTGCATTACAAAGTTGAATTTTATTATCAAAAGAAGGCTGGGTGTTTTATTTCCGGGAGTCACGAGGAAGAGTTGGAAGTTATGAAATTTCTTCATTCGATTTGTTTGCTTTCATTCTTTAGAAGCTTAAATTGTACTAAGAAAATAAACATAAAGAACGAAATTCGTATTGAATTCAAATCACCTTAAGATAAGGATTCATTTCAATCATTCTAATACCGATAAATCACCGCGCAGCGAACGCGAATTGGCGAGGAGCCATACACATATTTAATTTGTGCCGAAACCATTTAACCTCCGTATTCACCCACATCCCAATTTTTCCTTCTTTATTGAAAACTTCAAAATTAATTCCTAACCTAATTTGCCCCACGTAAAATATATGAGGTCGTGTTCACGCACACATGCGTGACGAAAATTTCGTTACGTCGTAGGGTTGGCGAAACTACCCCCTGCTTGTGGCATCAATCTTCGCCCCCGCCACCTACGATCATATAATACAATAATATATGTCTAACTTTCGGACCAGCCCTGTAGGTAACCGCGTCTCGCTCGCGCTCGGGGATTCCTAGTATAGTTAGAAGGGGATAGTTTGAGTGGAGGCGTCCTAAAGGGTGTAGGGTGTGTGTAGGGGGCGCTATTGAAATTGAAGCTGGGCTTAGCGCGGATGACGCTTGGCTGGAGAATGGATGGAAATTTCCTCAATTTAGCGTTTTCTCCAACAAAGGACGTTGTTTAATTTTTGGTTTTCGTAGATCCATTCAGGTGTGAAGGTTACTTTTTAAGGGGAATTTTGGTTTTGTTTTTATGATATTGTTGTAATACATAATCATAATTTACTTTTTGTGTTTTATTTTAGTTATTATAATTGAACTTTTTGGAATTTGGTGAATGGAAAAGGAACATTTAATTTAAGGTTAAGTATTTACATAATAATTTATTAGGTTATCAAATTGAAATTACATTTGACTTTATTAACTCGAGCAAAATCTAAGTCGAAAGCAAAATCGAGCAAAAGGTAAGAGATTTTCTCAATGATATTTAGGAAAACATATCAAAACACTCCCACGGTTTTAATTTTCATTCTATAATACTCTTCCAAAATTACACAAAATAGAAAATGTATTTTTACTCTACCTATTCAGAAAAGGTTATTTTGAACCTTTTGAACCTATTAAAAGAGGGAACAAATTAGTCATTTCCCGTTCTTTATTTCGTAAGGTTTCATCACTCATCGCCTTCCTAATTATGAGTTTTAATAAATAGGTATCCCTTTTGATTTTTAAAGCATTTTATTTTCATTCTCCTTATAAGTGCAGTAAGTACAGTCAACCAATTTGACTTCTAGGCCACTTTGGACTATGTTAAAGTGACCTTGACAACCAAACGTTACAGACTTCTTATGATTTGGTTTACAACGTCACATTGACAACGTCAATAGTGGCCTAGGAATCAAATTGGTTGACTGTACCTATGTTACTCGTTAGTTAATTTTTTTTCGTAGCGATATTGATTGAATCCCTCGCTATGCTCTACCTACTATATAATTCCTCGCCTAAATCTAAATTCAATAAACCCAGTACAATTAACTTTGATGTCCAATTTTCCTTTGCGTTAATGCATATTCCTAAAAAAAGAAACGCATCGGAAGATTAAACTGTTTAAACTTGAAACTCTTAAGAATAAAAAAACAGTTGCTTCGCAGACGCCGCTCCGTTAGGGCGTTTACTGACAGATTATTTATCGGTGCCTGACACGAAGTAACTCTTATTTAATCTGTGCCCTAACTTTAGACAAATTTGATGAAAAGTTATAAAAACTCTACAGTCTATTGACAGGGTATGAAATACTTAGATGCAGTTTTTTAAAATGCTTTTATTACCAAAGCACAGACTGGCTAGTATTTTGACTGTTTAATTAAAACGTCGTTGTTTGTTAGTTCATATTTTTAAATAATGTTAAAGAGCTTCGGCCTAGATATCTCGTACTAATCCAGATAAAATACAATATTGAAACATGTCAAGATATTCAACTGCATTCCATTCAATGTTTAGTTAGCCATGGGTCGAAAAGTTTCGAATTTAATGCTACGGAATAACCTCCCTGTCGACCTAAATCCATTACGGAGCGTAGAACAATTAATTAATTGATTTAGCATTATACATATCGGAGGGAAATATCGTATACCTACTATGCGAGCAATATTATCATTTTTTTTATTGTAATACTAATCATTTTCTCAAAAACGGTCCTTAATGGTTTTATAAATATGTGGACAAGGGTTTTTCGGGTCAAAAAATCGATCTGTCTAATGACAAATAGATGGATCGATTAAAAAAATAAGATGAAAAAGGAAAACTCGGTTTTAACCCGAGCGACACTAGGTCTCCCAGGTGCTCTTTAATCCAGTGCAAACACGTTTATACCTACCTACTTGAATTGGAAATTATAAAAGAGTAGGTACAAGGCTTCATTCGAATTAATAGATCAAATTAAGCCTTAGTAATAAAAACATTTTTACGTCTTGACTTGGTCGCGAAGTCGCGATCGTCATACCTATAGCAATAAATTCAAGATTTAAATAACTCATCAACACTATTACATTTGAATATTTTCGAACGTGATATTCGAAATTAAAAATTACCTACATCAATAGTTGTCAACGGAATGAAATATGATTATTTGAAATTTGAAATTGTACTGATAACTTATTCATCCACGCCAGTGCGTCATAAGTCATAACATTTTCTCTTTATCTATAAAAAATATAGTTAATACCTTTTTAACCACGGAGAAGTGTTTCATCCAGCAAAGCCGAATCAACATCTAAGTATGACTATACAAAGTTACACAAACTGAGGTATGCAGTACCAGCAATATAAAAAAATGTAACACTATTATTTTAATAATTATGACTTCAAAGAAATTATCTTAATAATTGGTGTAATATTATAATTGAGACAATGGCGTTTCAAATGTAAAGTCAAAACATTTGTTGACGTGTATTCATGTCTCTCTGCTTGAACAAAGGACAAAATAAATCATCGTAATATCAGTCAAAGGACGTCCACTGCTGCTCAGTTTTGGACCGACGATCTGATGAAGATCACCGGAAGCCAATGTATAAGAAAACACAAGTAAAAATTATTAACAAAACAACAAAAAGCACTAACAAAAATTACCTTGTATCTGTCCCTAATCCCGATCCACCGCTATTTACTAGAACAACGCTAGGTGCGAACCCGGCTCCCCTCGGTCGGCTTGCCATCAGACGTGATTGATAAGCCGCCCCCGAGACGCTGTCACGCTGCGGATAAGACCAGCGATAGGCTTTTATAATGACAGGGTAACATAGATAAGGCATTAGTTAAAAGGTAGAAAAACTTTACTGCTCTACGATAGGTAATCGCGAGCTGTAGGTATAGATATGCGCTTGCGGCCAAAGTGGCAAAAGACTGGCTAAACGGTGATACGGTCATTTAAGTAGTTAGTGATATGGATTTGAGATGGTACTTACTGTCTTCAGGGATGTTACGTCGTCTGACTACTGTGACACGGAAGCTGCGAGGCTAGACAAGTTCCTAAAAGCAAACCCTTACTAAATGTAAACGATTTTTGAAAACTGAAAAAATGTATGGAATTGTCGTAGGCGCTCGACGCGACTGACGCTTACGTCAATCCCATACATTTTGGATAACGATAACGAACGCTGCCGAATGCATCTTGTTTAGGGCCTACGTCCACAACAGATGTATAATTTTCGAAAGTTAGAAAAAGGCAAGTCTTTTTCTACTCTCAGGTGTTAGACTTTTTAAATTTAGAAAATAAACCCTTAAAAGGCAGTCATTATTATGTGAGATACATTTTATTTGCTATAGGTACTTATTTTCCACACAAAGAATTCATCAGGCAAGATTCATTATCAAGAAGCGAACCTTATTCGTATCTAATAGTTAATCGATCACTTCTCAAGTGTATTCCTTAATTTCGCAAAAACTTCAACCGAACACAACTGTTACCCTCCACAACGTGTAATAAAATAACTTGCCCACTTAACATAAACTTGGCGATTCAAAAACTTGAACCAACTTAAGTAAGCCCAAGCGTCACATAACAAATGGTGCATATCTCCACTAAGGCTTACCTTCTAACATTATTGATGACTAAAACAACCCCCACCTCCCCGCACGGACCTAAAATACGAAGTGGGGTCAAATGCTAACATTTAGCTCCCGCGTCCGAGATCTGAAGCAGAGCTGTAACTAAAAACCGACCATGTAGCTAAGGCTTGTACGGGCCAGATTAGTTTGGTGGGGTTTGTGTTTAAAGTCTCAAGTCCTCGCTCAAGTTTTGGGGAGACAGGGGTTAACCCCCCAGGTGGTTAAGCCATTTTACCACGTTAGGCTGTGACGGTCGCCTGTAATTTTGGGCCTAATGCGACTATTCCTATTTCAAGTTACCCTTGGAGGGTTAAGTAAGGGCTGCTCTGAGAGATAAGGCGTGTATTGCGTAAGATGTTTACGCATATGGGGTACGGAGGGTTAGAGATTTCGATAAAGAATGTTTAGGTGTTTTAGTTTAAATAATGCGGATAGTTTTTTTGGAAATGTATGCTTGGTTAGTTTGAGACTGGACATTGTGAGGATACGGACCTATACAAGGTTTTTGATTCAGCCAATTTGATGTAATTGACATTTTTCGCGTTCCCTCGATGAAAGCAAGGGGGTTAGCGTAACTTAGGTACTCACGTCTACTACCTAGTCTATAAGGAACATATGAATAAGGAATGACAAGCAAACGAATTTATAGCCTGCTTTATTATATAACTCTGGAATCTATAAAGATTTTGGAAAACCGAGTTACCAAGGTGTTTGTATCATTGATTACCTAATAAAAGGCCTTTTTCAATAGTAGGTATATTAACATGCCCAATTTAAGTGACATTTGTGTTTATTTCACACATTCCTAGTAAATCACTAATTTCCTTTTTCCACTTTTAAATTTCGCCTTAATTCAACACGTATAACAAATTTTGCAACTTGATTAACACATTAGTTTAGCAAAACCGATCGTTTCTTAATTCCCCAGATCTCAAGAAAGTCCTCCGTAGTTACTTATATTTAAATGGAAAACGGCGAAAACTCAAGGCATTCAGTGACATTGTTAGTTACCGCGCGCTATAACTGGCAGCCACCGAGGGGTAAATTCTAAACAAAGATAAAGGTACGCGCAAATAGGTGCGGCCGCGCCCGTCCGGAATATAAATCGGACCGGTAAACTTCGGACGTTATTAATTGCCGTCTGAACGCGACTTAACCGGGGGAGACGGAGTTTTGTTTTTCGGTAAATAAATATGATTCTTAGTTCATTGGTGATAGACAATAGTTTATAATGTCTTGCTTATTTTTAATAAACGTAGTATCAAATGAATTAAGGCACTCCATTATTTAAAAAGATTTTATACTGGATGGCAGAATATGTAAAGAAATAAGTCTATAATTTCCAAACAGAATTTTTCATCCTCAAAATGCTGGAACTCAAATATATTAAAACAATAAATTGGTAAAGTAAAAAACAAGACCGCCGCAGACACGTATTACAAGACGAGTCATTTCTTTTCTTTTATTGTAGACAAATGAAAAATAGCCTATTGTCATCGCTGAGACTATCCAATACGTTATGACGTTTTCTTTTCTATTAGGATTTTCAATATTAGACGTTTAATTAAGGTTCGAAATCCTGTCTGTGAAATCAAACACAGGTAGAGACGTAGAGTATTATACCTAGGGGATTTAGGAGCCTTATAATTTTTACAAAGCTGTTTTATATAAAAATATGTAATGATATATCGGCCAAATGGTCTTTAAATTTTGGTACAACTCCCTACCATTATAATTAAGCCGACCATTATAATTTACCTACAGAAGCAATTTACCGACTTTAAAGGTATATTATAATGTGCATACTTTACGAAACTATGAATTATTCTTAGTATAATTAATGAACCAATACTTACAACAGCAACGTAAGCGCAAACAGCGCTGACGCGCAAGCGCACTTCTCTGGCAACTAGCGCGTTTTAGTGCTGCCATCTTCTGATATTACTGCAAATTAACAACAAGTACTTAAATAGTTCTGCTATTCGACACTAGATGTCTGTACAACTATCGATCTTATTGGAATAGAAGGAAATTAGTTTTCTTATTAGACATAATACTTAAACCTTCTAAGTTTCAAAAGATAATGTGTGTATGTATCTCATGTATCATTTGTAATTGCTAATAAGAATTCTGTATCATGATTAAATAAATTAGTCGTGTAATTTGCGAAACCTATCAATTATAGTTTTGTTTCAATTAAAAGCCTACTCTTTTACGGATTTTCTCCTGAGCATGTTAGTCCTACTAATCTTATCTTACTAATATTATAAATCAGAATCTTCTAAACAAGAAAAAAAAAGAAAAATAATTTATTTGGCACATAAAACAAACAGTTTACGATCATAAAAATGTCTTAACCTAAGTATTTTTTTTTTATTATGGCCAAAATGGTCTCCGCTCAGCTTTATGCCTCTGAATGTCATTGATAAATTTACAGACGCATTGATTTGGATGTTTGTTACTCAATCATGCTTCAACCACTGAAAGGATCAAGATGAAACTTGGCACACTTATAGCATATAATATATGCTATAACTGTGCCAAGTTTCATCTTGATCCTTTCAGTGGTTGAAGCATGATGTTAGGTCCTGGAATAGGACATACTATAGGATAGTTTTTATCCCGGAAATTTTAAAACTTCTCAAAGGATAACGAATATACGATAACGATAACCGAAATCTACGCGGACGAAGTCGCGGGCAGAAGCTAAATAGTATTATATGTATAACTGCAAAAGTTTGTGTTTGTTACTCGTTCACACTGCAACGGCTGGATGGATTTGGATGAAATTTAAAATGCAAATAACTGTACCCTGGATTAACACACAAACTTTACTAGTATACTACTTTTCATCAAATTTAAAAGTTGCTAACGGAATAACGATGGTCGAAATCCCCCGCAACATGAGATAACTGAATAACTAAATCTATATAATTATCATTTTGCTAAGAAACTATCACTGTAGTCTTCTGACTTACGGAACAAAATAATCGACCCAATTAACGGGATAAATATCTTGTTTAGAGATTGATTGGATTAATTCGATTAATCGAGGCGTTAGAAAAGTTACATTCTATTACGTTAGGGCAGTCCCTAGAAGGCATAAAATATGTATAGAATTCTCGTAGGCCATCCATGTAAACTCCATTATTTTAACAGACTTTAGCTTTCGCAGAGTGCATTTTGCCTAGTCGTATTTATCTTTACAAGATCATACAAATACCAACCACCCTGCAGGGAACCGATATCTTCCCATAGCTCTTTCCGTTTTAACAGACACGTCTCCCTCGCAAGTTGACAATTCTTACTATTGTATTAATCTTAGAAAAAACAAAAGATGTATAAAGTTAGTAAAAGTAAGATCAACAGTCATCCTGCACCCACCCACCAAAATGCCGAGTACCTATAACTGAAAGCATTTAGCATTTCAATTTCTATAAATAATTGAACCCATCGTATCACCATTAAGAGACAATAGTTAATATTAAGTAACTAGTGCCTAATCCCCTTCATTATTTACCGCGCTCAATTTAGGCCGACGACGTTTGAGGGGCATTTACTACATGCCCTATTCCTCGTCAGGTAAATACTGCCTGTCAGCGTTTCTAAGATGCCTCGGGTAGAAGCAATTGTGCAGGGGAGACAGAGGTACAGTAGGCGAGAGAGCATTTTGATAAAGTATTTTTACTTAGATGTTTAGTTGGTTTTATGCCACCTAATAATAATGTGAGAATTGAATCGCCAGTTTATCGGAGAGCAGTGCCTAAATCGTTTTTTATAGAATAGATACTTTGAGATACGGAGATATTATTCTTGACTTGAGGTAAGTAGTTCGACGGAGTGAAGCTATACACTGCGATACAGATAATAGACAAAAGTCACACCACGAAACTATTTAGTGTCAGGTTTCAAGTATCGCCAACTTACCTTCACTCGTCGTGGCTCACATGCTCCTTAATTTCGACAGGTAATCAATCCTACTTGACTCCTAAGCTAGAAGGAATTATCCTGCGCTAGGGACCTACGACCTTTGTTGAGCAGTGTCGAAGCACGTCTAAGGTAAAGGAGACATGCATGAAAATTAATTCACGCGCACTTACCGGTCAAGTTAGGCTCGCCGATGGCTGTTCATTTACAAACTCACGGTGTTATTCTCTTAAATAACTCACTTTTCAACGTATCGAAAAAGTATTAACCGGAAAACTAAGTTGTCACGTGTGCTTGTTTTACTAAGGCCTGGTTCCCACTATGCCGGATCCGGCAATTTTGCCGGATCCGGTAAGGGTAGTGGCTGTACAATTTATATGAAGCTGTTCACATCATGCCGTGCGTCATAAGGCTAGTGGCAACAGCGTCATAAGCCACTAGCCTTACCGGCATCCGGCAAATTCGCCGGTCCGGCATAGTGGGAACGGGGCCTAAAGGACAGTTGGTCCCTACCGCTTTAGCCGAGTCTCCTCGACGAAAACTGGACCCAAACAGATAATACAGTCACGTGACGCAATAAAATGCCTTGTGAACCACTTAATCTCGTCGGTTAATTACAGCACAAATAAAATGTATAGAAATATATCTATCTGCTGTATTTCGGTGTGTATGCAGTGGGTGGCAGGGTAGCGGGGTTATTTATCTTGTGGGGGACATGTGCAATCGCTTTGCTTTGTTTGTGTTCGGGTTTACTACGGCATAGATCGCGAGCTTCGACGGTATGTTGCGATGGAATGTAGTTTCTCTGGAACTCAGCACCTTAATGAATTGGAGGTGGAAGTAATTGAACTCTTGTCTTTCAAAAATGGAAAGAGAGTTTGGTTTTTCTCGTAGATGGAATAGAAATTCAGAACTCTAATTCCTCATTGTCTTTACCGTATTGCTGTCATTTAACGTTATGATAGTTTTTATTAATTTGACAGAAAAGGTACACACGGGAAGAACCAAAGCAAAATAAAGGCCCGGGACGTAATTGCAATTTCTACTGTTTATTCTTTTATTTTCAGCAACAGAGGCCGTGCCTAGACCGTAATTAGAGCTACTTTAATTTCACAAGCTATATCATTTCACAAATGTAAGAAAATCTAATTTATATCTAATTGAGACTAGAAAAGTTATGGGCATTGTTTTAATTGCCTTTCTCGATTTTCCCAGCATTCATTTATTTTCTTGATCCGTCCAAGGCAGTAATTCGTTTGAAATACATCACAGCATGACATAATTCTTAATTTAAAAAAAGAGATAACCCGAAACGACTCACCAACTCCACACTCAACCTGAGCTAGGTTAGGAAAACTCGATTTTCGGCAATAACGCAACCGACGACAATACATTTGCAAATAGTTTTTGAAGCTTTCTTATTTCTTTCTTCTTTTTGGCTGCAATAAAACCAGTAGGTACTGTGACTTTGACTGGATCACATGATGAGCAAAGAGTATATACTTTGAGCTGCGTGGTTTATGCTGGGCGTCAAGTGTCCAGACTTCTAGCGTAACATGTCGTGGTCCAGTTTCGGGGCAGTTGACCAGCAGTGACCACGGCGTCTACTTTGGCAAATCAGGACTACACTGTTTTGTCGCCTGGGTCGGTCTGTACGGGGTACCTATTATTTTATTGAAACACCTTTCAACCAACGTATGATTACGCAGAATTTCCATTTCATCGAAAAGCATTTCTCGCCTCATGAGTTTTTTTTTTGGTAGTCACAAGTCTAACCTAAGTTAACCTATGTAATTTTTAAATATCCAGAATATATCGTGATTTCAAGAGGAAATTACGTTCTATGAAATGAAAATTAATAGAATGATACAATCGATTGAGGAGTAATTCGATAAAATGACGGGTTACCGTCTGTAGGGGCCTTGTTGGGCAAAATATTTTTTCTATTTTATGATGTCTTAATCATTATTTGTACATAAGTTACTAGCTGTTGCCAGCGACTCCGTCCGCGCAGAAAAATAAAACATAGCCTATGTTACTCAGGGATAATGTAGCATTGTAATAGTGAAAGAATTTTTTAACTCGGTATAGTAGTTTTTGAGTTTATTCGTTACAAACATACAAAAATTCAAATCTTTCCTCTTAATAATATTAGTGTAGATAAAAAACTAAAATAAATGTTGCAGGCGTGCAGTGCAACTGTAAAATAAATGCTGTTCTCAAAATTTTCCTGCCGCTACTGTTTTGTTGATGGGTGCCACTTTCCTGCCCCGTGCCACCATAACCGTACACGGCAGCTGCCGTCTGGTCTCATACGTCTAATTGCTAAACTTCAGCGCCGTAAACTCCCGTGGGATGATTAAGGGAGGAATTGCTGACTTTACCGCCCGCTCTAACTAGTGCATAAGTTTCTTAGGGGTTAATATAATAGAACCGGTGTTTCGTGCCTTTCTATTACTCAGTGTAAGGCTTCTTGGTGCTAAGTAGGGTTAAAAGAGAGATTTTGCGGTGAATTTATGTGAGCTTGGGTGATCAAGTCTGATAAAAACATGAAAATTCGTTGCTTATATACAAAAGCAACACAAATCAAAATGTGTTTGTGTTGCATTTAAATTCAAAATGCTAATTACATTAAGTTTCAAATCAAACTATATTTATTTTTGATTTGTGGCACTTTTGTATTTAAGCAGCGTATGTGAAGTTACGTTACATTAAAACCTTTTAGAGCTCATCAGCCTCCATACTAGAGGTTGATGATCATTATCTATGCCTAATAGAGCATGATTATCTTCCACGAACCCTGAGGTTCCTTTCTAGTAGGAGGATCATTATTATTATTAAATATCTTTTATATCTTTATGAGTCATTGCGCAAGTTCATCGAGATACCCAGTATGACTATTTTAAGGGTTCTTAACCAAAAAGGTACAAAAGCAAACCTTATGGTTCGAGTCCGTCTGTCCTATCTGGTACTAACGATATCGATTTGTAATTCGGATAACTTTCAATATCGCATACATACCTAAAATTGCAATGCAAGAAAAAACAATTGTTCCACTTTGGCCAGTTGTTTTTTTTATGCTACGTTGTAAAAAAACAAAAGAGTATAATATCTATAGGAATCTATATTACGATACTCTAACGATAACAGCGACAATCGATCCTCTGCTCTGTGCTCGCTAAAAACCTAGCCGTCACAGCCATGTAGACAGACTGAACATTGTAGGTAGTGAACAGCTCAAATAACATTTCCATCCTGAAATCCCGATGTAAGCGCTAGATCTCGTCGGATATGAGCCGATCGACTTACGCTGTAATCCGCACGAGGATGGTAAACACGCTCCGATTTCTGGAATCGAACCTAGGACTTAGCAGAAGATCGTATAAACCGTATTGATAGCGCATGAAATATTGATCGTTTTTTAAAGTAAAGAGTTAAATATGAAAATAGTACAGAAGAGAAGTTGTTGTGTGTTGTTGTGTGCGTGTTGTGAGAGTTGTTGGAAGAGGGCGGCCAAGGCGAACGTTCCAGGGCCAGGTCAGGAGTACCCTAAACCGACGCACGCGTATGAAGAGACTTATGAGTGTGGAGGAAGCGAGGGAAGTTTGTCTGGATCGTAGCAAGTGGAAGGAAGTGGTCTCTGCCTACCCCTACTTGGAAGAGACGTGATTGTTGTATGTACAGTCGAGTTCATAAATATGTGTACACTTTAGGTCCTTGTCTATTTAATGTCATGTTTAAACTGCCATACATGAATTGTCACAGCGATTAAAGTGACAAGGTACTAAATTGTACATATATTTATGAACTCGACTGTACATATAATATAAGTATACAAAATAATTAGTTATTTGTAGTTATAAAAGGCACGGGACTAAGACTAGACTAAGATGCAAACGCTGCTAACGTTTCTGTTTTCTATCGACTCGAAATGTATGGAGTTGACACACGCGGTCGACGCGATTACTCACCAGCTTACGTCAATCCTATTCATATTTAATTTTCGAAAACCACTCACTTAGCGTTTGTAAGCAGCTAAAGAAGTTAAAGAAAAAAATATCGCGCCTTTTTTTGTCAATTGGTATTTGTGTACCTACAGAGGTATATCTTTTAATAGCTGAGGAATCTTCATGTCATTTCAATATGATTTCTCTGTAAATTCCCATTTGCTTGAAGTTTCCTACAAGAAATACATGTGTTCCAGTTAGCATTGTACCGATAAGAATCTACTCAAATTGAGTAACTTTTTCAAATATGATTTCATGTCTAGGTTTTGTTTTTGTTTTTCAACATCGAAGTAAATATTTCCTTTTAATAATAGATCTTTTAGGGCCTGTTGCACAATCGTCAAGTAAAGTATATCTGACACATAAATTTAGCCCTTTCCTTTTCTTACACTTGAACATAGAAAAGGAGAGAGCTAACTTTAACTGGCACATTTGTCTATTTGTCTAACTTGTCGATTGTGAAACAGGCCCTTATTTTTATTATGTAACCACAGTCATAGTCTGTATAGTATAACTTGGTAATTCCACTGTGTCCAAATAAAAATACGTCAAAAACGGAAAACGACGAAACAATAATGTGTCAAGACGACAATAATTATGTCGAATCAGGAATACCACAAAAAGGAAGCAATCGTTCAAAATAGTTATCACTTCTAAAAAATGAGGTTACAATAACGTCGAGGCCTTTATGAATATCAAAGTTTATGATCCGAATCGGATGCAAAGCATCTCCTCTTTAAGTTTTCATTCTATCATATTTCAATCCTCGAATCCATCGCACGCATCCCTAATCACCCCGTAATTAGACCCAACTTTACCCCATCTCCCCGCTAGTTCGGTCTTAGTTTAATGTATGCACATTATCTAAGCAAGTTCTCCCCCCTTTACCCCTTCTTCCCCTACGTGAGCTCAATTTACTTGCCTATGTACGTTATGTAAGGTGATGGAACGAACTTGAAGTCTGATTTTGAGTGTAAAATGGACGGTGTAGCTCTTGTTAGCAAGGCAACTTGGTTAGGTTAGGTTATTGGTAAAAAACATAGCTCAACTTATTAATGCACTTTTAAAAGTAAGGTTTATTAGTTATTATATTTTCTTCTTGGTCTTGAATTTTTGAATTTCTAGTATATATGCGAAGATTCTTATCAGAATAGATTAGCTACCTCAACCTACTACTCAAAATCATGTGTATTATTATACTTAATTGCGGCAAAGAGCTAGCATGTGACATTCCTTTATTTAAAGATATAATGATATTTAATTATTTAAGTATTTAATTTACTAATCCGATTACAACCCACTTATTAATAAATCTATGTATGTATATGCGAGTGCTTCTCCACTAAAGCGGAGACGAGCGGAGCTGTGCCAATATTAACCAACAGAAGGCGCATTGCGGCCACGTCGAGCGGCCCTTCCGCACGTTAGTTTAGATTCTATTGGTTAATATTGGCACAGCTCCGCTCCACTCCGCTCATCTCCGCCTCAGTGGAGCTGCAGCCTGCTAAGGCGTGTTGTCTTATTCTATTGCTATAGCAAATAAAGTGACAGCAGCTACATTTAATTGACGTCTCTGAGTGCGGCAGTTAGTCGTAAGTTAAATCACTTGACTAGACGTAACATTTGAGTGCAATTTGCTGAAGCATTTTGGTAAATTACAAAGCAGTCGAATCGAAGTTTCTAGATAAACCGTTTTGTTAATACATAATGGCATTTAAAGGGAAGTTCTGCGAAGGCAAGATGGCATATGAGGAGATTTTGGCATGTAGGAATGGAAGTAGAACCCAAATTTAAATTGTATGACATTATGTTTAATTGGTATTTGGAACGGGTGCTGATTGTGGGGTCCGGTCTGTTCACGTTTGCAAGGACTTGTTGTTCAATTAATTATAACTAGTTATGGCTTTTGACGTAGGTAGGTACTCATCATGTTGTTCACATAGTAATTATTTTTAGTTTAATGTTTATTGACCATACATTTTGTAATAATTTTATTTTGCTAGTTTTAACAATTATTATTTATTACTTTATTACCTTATAATGTAACTTACTTTTAAGTATTATTATGTTTTTATGATTGAAATCTTTTCTTGTGGCACTTCTTCTCTGCATTGGTCAGGTCCAAGGCGCTAGTAGATTCACTCTATATGACCCCCGTGTAAAAGAGACCTCATGTCGCCAATTTACTGAATCAATAATATTTTGAATTTGTTTTTTTTTTAATTTTGTATTTAGTGTAGGAAGGATTTGTTTGTCAGTTTTGTCCTGTAGATTTGCCACGCAGTCCGATTTGATTCTAGTCCTATAGTGTAGCCTCACATTTACACAAGCACCGTGACTCGTTTGTGCCAATTTAGATTTCAATCAATTACTATATGTATTGCTATATACACAGGCACCACAACCTTCAAGTAATACCTATATACTTGTGAAACGGGGCGTATGTCGGAAACTAATGAATAATGTAGAGCCTGATGGAAAATCAACGGAATTAGGGATTCGTGGTGTTGTTGTTAGACCGTTAAAGTTTACGCGCGGCTCAGTCGCTCTCGGGATAGGGTTGGGTTCTGCTGAGAGTTCCAAGTTAATAAAAGTTAGCTGAAACACATGTTTTGAGTTAAAATAAACGCAAAGAACGAAAGTTACGTTTCCAAAGTGGAATTCCAGAAAAAAAACGAATGTTGACATTGATGACTGTCGCATTACAGTCATCACGTTTAGTTACATTAGTTTATTTTTCTAGAATTGCAACATTATTATGGTGTGTTTGCTAAAGTTTCTTCCAGCGCTTCTTCTCCGCAATAATGGTCTCGTCCGAAGCGCTAGAGTAGATTCACTCCATATTACCGACCAGTTATCGACAATCGTTTACGTAAGCGGTAGGCATCTTGCCTACGGCTATAAGGCTGGCCAAGTTGCACTGTACAAGCAGTTAATGATTGTAGAAATCGAACCCATGTCATGGCGTCATTCCTGTACAAATTTTCGAAATGCCGCTTGTCAGGGCCACGGGCTTATTTCTTTTTCATAGCCATTTTGTATGTCTCATTCATTACTAAGCATAACCCTCCATTCTTCTCTTTAAGTTACCAATGTATTATCTTTCTTTCCTTACTTTTCTTGGCACAGTGAGGTTGGGAAAAATATAGCAATAGACAACAAACGGAAACCGATAAACAGACTATGTCAGACCCCAACCTTGTCCTAAACTCGCATTTTCAAGAAAAAGAAGGGAAGAAATTAATGAACCATTTTACAATTATGTACAAAATCGCACATAATATCGACGTTTATATATCAAAGACAACGAATATAGGCTCCAATGAGTGGAAACACGCGTATATGAGGCAAATAACTAAGCTATTTGCTTGTCACACAGTAAAGGGCTCGAATATTCTCCTTCAAACCGCTCATCAAAACCTCACATTCCGTAAAAGCCTGGAAGCTTAAGGCAATATTAAATTTATCTTAAAAGTATGCAAGCAAAGTAAAGTACCTGGAAACCCAAGCCATAAAATAACTATGTGTATGCTAACAACAACCATTTTACCTAAATATTTGCATGCATAGAATAGAATAGAATAGAAATAAATTTATTGACAAAATTTGACATAAAGGGGCTTCTAAACGGGCCATATTTTCACTGCAATATGTGGCCGGCAACTATTGGTGTCCCTCTCTTACTCGTATGTTAGAGAAAGACACCGATAGTTGCCGGCCACATATTGCAGTGAAAATATGGCCCGTTTAGAAGCCCCTTAATGCAAACAAAAAAAGAAAACAAAATATACAGTACGGGTATAACAAAGTTTCGAGTATCAAATATTATGCCACAAATTGACAAAGCATGCTAAAGTTGTACTAATGGCTCTGACAGCACCTGCCTCTGTATCATGTTAAGGCAAATTAATCTGATCTTATAGATGACTCATTCTGAGTCTAACTGCTGCACTCATAGACGTCAATTTAATTTAATGCTTGATTAAATTAGCTTCTGTCACTTTCTTTGCTACAGCAATAGAATAAGACTGTTGTCACTAAACAAGCGTTAAATTTAATTGACGTCTCTGAGTGCGGCAGTGAGTCTCATGCAAGCAGCCAGCGGGTCGCCTGATGAAAGGTGATCACCACCATGGGCGGTGGTGGTCACCTGCTACAACAGGAGAAAAATCTTTTAAATGACTTATAGCATTTGTCTTGAATTTCTTTTCTACACTACACGAACCAGCAAATACTGCATCCAAGTGATTTACCTACATGATTTTTAAGCCGACAATGTCGCGTGTACATCTTGTACAATATAATAATTAATAAAAATATGTAAGGCCAATCTCACACAAATTAAATTAGTCTTAAACTAACTTCTAGGCTTGTACTATGCGTACTAGATAAATACATACTTATTTTAATGTAGGTACATATAAAATATCCAAGACCCAGGAACAAATACTCGCGTAAGTCGCTCTTCAGAATATTTACATTCTAAATATTCTACTGCAACATTTACAATTTCAACTGTTTTTAGCCTTATTTTGCTTGTAGTTTTCTAATAAGACCACGACGCCATTCCAAAATACTTACAATATTACTTAGTAAACATTTCGTTAGTGTTGCCAAATAATAACCCGTGAGTTCTAAAAAAAACTATAATTAAGTTAACCTTTGTATAAATACGGAACCCTAAAAAGTTCCTGTTTGACAACACAGCTTGAAGGTTGGATCTTGAACCTTAAAAGTATAATAGATATAATATGTGATTGATTATACTAATGGCTGTCAATTAATATAACTATTTAATAAGTTGAAAATGGACTTACTAAATATTTTATCACATGATGTAATTTTAAAATACTCTTACTAAACATTTTACACAGGATGTTCACTTCTAACTATTTCAACTAAAGCGGCCTATAAGCCAGTAGGTTTCCAATAAGATCACGGCGCCGCTCTGAAATCCTATTAGTTAGCAATTTCGCCCGGGTATGTGCTTGTATGTACCGTGTGTACCCGGGTTGTACCCCGTTATTTACCCGGGGTATTTGCCATGCCCGGACCGCGGGCTACAAACGTTTCCATCCCGGGAATTTAGGGATGGGAGTGATTTATAGTCGTTCTGGAAGATTATTTTTGATTAAAACAAGTTTTAAGATGTGGAATATCTATAATTTGCTTGCTGATTGGTGTTAATATTGTAGGTGTTTGACACATCAGTATGATTCTGAGCGGGTGTCTGTTTTAGTGCCGCGAGAACACAAATCCCGTGCTTTTTATGAGTCGTGGACTGGAACGAAATGAAACTACTATAGGACATAATTTTATACGCATCGTTTGTGAGTGACCACTTATTAATAGCATCGAGGAATTCGAGATATTCTTTATTTTTGAGATATGTTTAGCAGTTTTGCGGTAAACTTAAAGAAACACCGAAATAAGCCGTCATTTTTTAAATACAGCCTGTATATGTTTTTTGTTGATGTTATAGGATTTCGTTGCAACTAACTAGCATTATACGAGGTGTTACCCAAAGTTGCTTATGAGTTTAAAGGTCAAGTTAGGTTGTTTCGGCGTATACTAAAGGTACATAGAGCTTGTCACTGGTTTCGCATGTGTAGCAATAAAACACCAAAAAAAAAAATTGATCCGATGGCTAACAAACTTCACAGGATCACCACTAGGCTAATCAGATGGCTTGAAAGTTTCATTAAAATCAGTCTAGCCGTTTTGGGGTCCATAGAGAATATACACACATACCGATAGACATCGATTTGTACATACCTATATAGATTAAAAACACTGAATAGTTCTATTTAAATTGAAAACAAAACATCTATTTGTCGATATTAAAGTCAAAATTAACCAAAAGTGCTCTTTAATTAGTCCTAAACAATATAAACTTTTGTTCAAATTTACACACCCCCTCGCAAACTTGTAGTTTCCTTATCGATAAAACCTCCGCCAAAGCTTTGTTCATTACAGAATTCAGAGAATGTTATATCGACAACCTCGGTCTCACTACAACGCCGCGGGGTTCGCCCAAACCGTATTTCCGAAACGTCTAATAACTTGGATGTAAACTCAACAGACACTGACAACACCAGTTCGGAAAGACCTCCACTCCCCCCCTTATCTTAATCTTTACAGTGATGTTGAGGGGATAGTGTTGAGGGTATAGAGGTCTTCGTTTGTTGGTGGTGCGGGATATGTGAGTCTCATTTGCCAGCGTTAGTTAGGTGTAGTTGGAGGGTTGAAATTAGGAAATGTTTAGTTTGGTTTGGGGCCTTGTTAGGGCAAGTATATGCTTCAAATATGTGCAGACCACGTATATTTAGTACCGCTGACGTAATATAATATACAGAAAGTTGTTTATTACACTAACATAAATTTAAGTTACCGGATCGATTTTTTCATATTCTAAATGCAATTAATGCATAAAAAATTACACGTACCTATTTTGTGTTGCATTCCAGTATTTTAATAACAGAGAGTCTATTGTTATCACAACTCAATTATTAAGTACCATAGATACGGTAATCCGCTGTAAAGTGAAGCACGCTAGCTCTATTGAATATTTTAATTGTTGATTATAATCTAGGAGCATTATTATTATAATTAATTAGTATGTTATTAATTATTATTATTTTATTAATTATATAAATTGTTAATTATCTAAAGACAATCAAATACAGGGTGTGAAAATCAGTTGTGTTAGACTCAAATATAAATGAGATGGAGTGAGAAAGCTGATGTAAAACTCCAATCAATTAGTAGAAAAATGACGGTAATATTGCCACTTCAAATCGACTGGTGCATCTCATAGCGTTTCCAATCCCCGAATCCCCCCCCCATTTTTTAATTTTACGTTTTTACAGTGCAACGTCACCTTATTAATGGGATTTGCCGGAGTGCCGTCGTGGATTAAAGTCACTAGATCGACCTTATTATTTTTTATCGGGCAAATGACATTGAACCTTATTTGTTCAACTTTACGTTTAGAGTTAACAGTTTATGTTCAAACGGTGTTTAGCGCAGAAAAAAAAAAGTAAAATTACACCTTATTTAAATGAAATTTCTTACAAACAGAAAATATTTAAAACTTCCATCCATCCATTACTTAAATTTGCTAACTTTAATCCAAAATAAAGCTACGGATCGCCTGAAACAGGTTTATGAGAAGCAAAATATAATTTAGGGCGCATGTTAACTGATAAGAGTTGAGTGACATCTAAATTAATAATTTTGTATGAGTCTACAAATAGACTTGATCTAAACCACAGTATAGTCTAATCTAAACGCTCACCATGCTGGCATACCGCAAACTAAACGTAAAAAAATCTTATTTTTCATTAAACCGAAACCCAATAATTAAACCGTTCTTACCGTTTAAGAGATAAACGAAAAATAAAACAGGACAAAATAATGTAATCACAGCAATCAACGATCAATGTGAGAGATCATTGAAAACTCGAAACAAATTGGTTCTCCGTCCCGCCTGCCCCCATTAATGGACTAATTAGGTGGAAAGGGGGAAAAAATCGTTTATTCTCAGACGTTTTCGCTCTCGCTTTGGGGTAGGTCCGGGAAGATTTTTACGCCAGTTTTCAGTCTTCTTTCAAACAGTGCGGTTGGCGAGAATTGGCTCCTGCTAAAATTATGACGCGAATTAAATACGTATTTTCACCGAAATAAATAAAAAGAAGTTTTAATGATCTGAACTCATTATTAACTTTGCAGGCGAAGTGTTTTTTAACTAACTGACCAAGAAGTTTTTTTTTAAACTATATTAGTATCCGATTGGTTACCATTTTCGTTAATCCTGCTAATATTAGCAAACCAAGGATTAATTGAATTTCAAGTTTTAAAATGATAAGTAGTAGAGTTACTGAAATAAAAATTAACTGTATTTAATTTTATACTTGCTGCTATTGTATTCTGTGAAAGAGATAATAACATTTGACTGAGATATTTTTTCAATGCTGAGAGCCAAAGATAAACCCAAAATTAGGTAAATCTTTCGGCAGAAGAACTAAATTTTCGTCGACATAGACAAGACTAATGTCACCTTTTTATAAATGTTATTTAACTATTTCAATAAAAAAGAAAAAATTAAAACAAATAACACAAAAAAGCAAAAAAATAGGACATCCATTACTTTATTTGCTAACAAAAACTTAAAATTGTACGCTACATACAGCGTGTGCCAAAACACAACGGCGTGGCTACCCGTGGCGGCGCGCTGAGCAAATCATAATGAATATTTTATTTTATCATAACGGCCCGCCAGCCCTGAACTTGACACCGAGCGAAAAATTAGTTCACAAGGCGAAAGTGAACTTTGTACAGAGTTCGCACTTTTTGAGCGAACCTAGACTGAGATAAAAGAAGTTTGAGACTTGCCGAGTTCGCGGCACGTGCACTTTGACTTGCGCGAGTTTACTTGCTATAAGCCCGCTACTTGTCTGTCAAGTGGTAAGTTAACTCGTATATTACATTATATAGTAGTCACGTGTTATAGCAAAATAATACAACGACATTTTTAAAAATTAAAATTCGTTTCTGTGTTCACTAGGTATATTGGCAAAACATATTTATATATTTTCTAGACTAAACACTACTATACCAATTTGTGAAAAGGCAAAGCAAGAGGTCAATTAATAGCCTCATTCAACAGCATGTACCTAACCAACCAACTACAACTTTGCAAATTGAATTTTTTGCTAATTAACCGCTTTAAGCTTTCAAAGCTCTCAAATAGCCTCATACCAGTGCCCCAAACGTTTCAAAAGCGCACTTCTGAATTAACATACTTTACTCAAAGCTCAAACTAACCGTAGGAAACCTAACGTATTTCACGCATTCACCCTGTGTATGGGGCTAATTAAAAAAGTACAGAGGTTGGTTTCGCGAGTGGCGTAGTTCCGCTACTCGCCGGTAGGGGGCGCTCTTTGACGAAGCGGTGGCTTTGAAAAATGAAGTTCGAAGCTCAAGGCTCTTTGTCGCTCTCGTGTCGTGTTGGGATTGTGTGATAGAGATGGAGCTAGGGAAGTTTCGAATTTCTGTTTTAAAGTAGAGTTGTTTGCAAGGTTATTTTTTAATGAGGTTCTGTGGCGGTGGCTTTGTGCGCAAAAGCCCCGCGCATGAAAGAGTTACAATGTGGGCTGTTCATTTATTCATAGCTACGCGGTTTTAGGATCGAGGGCTGGGAAAGGTTAGGTAACGGTATAGTAAACGGTAATTAGGTGCTCGCGTAAGGTAAGAAGTAAAAAAACGGGCAGGAGCTTGTCGGACCATGCTCAGTGTAGAGTTCCGAAACTGTTGCTACAAGCACAAAAAAACTATCTCAAAAACAACAAGTATTTGAAATAATTTTCTGTTTAAAGTTATTTGGTGCCATACTTCTGTCTTAGATGATTTTTAGTATGAATAAAAACCATAGATTCCTGTATCTTAGAAATCAAGCAAGTCTACTTAGGGCTGATTTTTCAATCTCCAGATAACACTATCTGTCAAGTAAATTGTAGTTCTGTCCTTTTCTTTGTGATAAGAAAGATAAGGACAGAGCTACAATTTATCTGACAGATAGTGTTATCTGGAGATTGAAAAATCAGCCCTTAGTGATTGAATTCCTGTAGAATTGATTTATAATGTGCTTTCATTTAAGATATTTTTCAGATTTTTCTTACTTTTAGTTTTGGCACGCGCAACTCTAGCGAAAATTACACTTTTCGAGTTCAATTATTCCTAAACAGTCCGCCACTCCAAATCTAAAAATTAATCGTATATGTTGGTACATACTTATTTTTTAAGAGCTATCCTACTTATAGGTACTTACTTCACTCGATGTTGTAATGTAAAAAAAACTTTTGCTTTTCGTGTATGGGAGGAACCCGAAAAGAAATATTTTTTCAAGATTTCATTTTACAATTTTTTCGGCGTGATGCTAATGTATAACTATGCTAAATTACAGCTTTCTTGTACCAAGAGTCTCTCAATTAAGCCGCGGACAGACGGACATTGCAAAACTGTATGGGTGCCTTGTTAACTATGGAACCTTAAAAAAAAGAATTTGATCTTAGACCTATATTTTTTACTTGCTACAAAGACAAAGATGTGGAACTTAATTGTCAGCAAAATCAGGATTTGTGGTATAAAAAAATTCCATATAACGCAATCTGGTCAAAAAAGTACATTAAACAAATTTTGTTTGTAATCGGAACGTTCATAATTGCCGTAACTTTAGTTTTTTAACAAACTTCCTGGTTTTTTGACAAACTACATTTTTTTTGTCCACTTAGTTATACTAAATCAAAACACTTTCAAATAAAACTATCACCTCATTTTATAGGTTTCTGACCCAAAAGCCTTTCTTTTTGCCAATTATACAATAATTAATAGGTAACATACTAATTGTTTTAAACAAAGTTCTAAAAATGTACCATCTGAAATCCGCCATACAAAAATAAAAGTGCAATTGTTAATCCTTCTTATAAGACAAAACGAAGTATAGCAATACCTTAGTCAAATTAAAATGTTAAAAATAAATACCTATATGAAAATAAAATGTGGCAGAAAAATACCAAGTTTTTAATGACATAAATAAATAAGTTCGAAGCAGACAAATTTGCGAACATGCTAACTTGCTAAGTTATTATGGAATTTAATTCTGAATTAAACGATTATTATTATTAATATTAATAAAGTTATTACATTATATTAATCTATTGTACCTTTACGATACTTTATTATGAACTTTAATACAAACTGTACCGACTCATATCATTGTGTTAAAGTCCAATAAAAAAAACTTAATAAATTTAAAGAAAAAATACTTAATTATTAAAAATAAGGAAATTCTGCTGTGACAGTTATTAATTATTTTTATTTCTAGTTAGACTTTTAAACCTACATATTTTAAACGAGAAAAAAAGATCATGTAAATTTTTTATTTATACTGAAACAGTTCATAACAAATAAATATCAAGGGATTAATTTATAGGTTCAGTGTTAAACTATGATTTAAATTGGTAAAATAAAATGGTTATATACAGCCATTTTGCGGGAACTATAATAATGGACTATCTTTTTCATTAGGGACCTACAGTTGTAGATCTGATAAGAAAAGTGTTAATGGCGCCGTTTAAGGTTTTCATTTTTCTAATTCGGTTATACACTGGGAATGCTAACTTAGAATAACAAAATTCTAATAGGCGAAATAATAAGTTAAACCAATAAAAAATAATTTAACAAGTTAGATCGAAGCTTTCAACGTAATATGACATAACTTAATCATATAGGTACCTACAGTGTGTAAACACTTTTAGAAGGTGCTTCGGGTTTGTATTTCTCTCTCACTCGCTCTTAATAAGAGTGTATGAGAGCAAGTGAAAGAAAAGTACAAACCAGAAGCACCTTCCAAGAGCTATCGCACTATAACAGTTATTTATTGGTAAAAAAAACTTATTAGATTATTGTAAAGTCAAAAAGGTAAAGGTCAGTCATGGCCAATGATAAAATGAGAAGAATAGTAATGTACTCGGTGAAAACTTGGTAAAAATAAACTTAACAAATAATAAATATACTTTATAATATCTAAGAACATTTGCAGACGTTAAATAATGGTTTAAATACTCTTACTCTCCCGTTAGTTTTGTCTCATTGACTTTGAGAGACATTTTGTGACGTGTTGGTTTATCATGTCATGAATAGTTTATAGTTTGCATCGTCTGGCACTAGTTTTTGTGTTTATGTTTTTGTTTCTTATTTTGTTGTTATACTGTTATTAGACGTATGTAAATAACCGTTTTTTCTTTAATTTTTTCTTTCAATGTAACTAAATTTGAAACATTTTCATAATCTATATTTACTCCCTTGTTTGTTTTATAAATATAGTTTCAACACGCAACTAAGAGAATAAACAAAATGTAATATAATATGTTGAACCAACTCTCTGAAACAGGAAACAGCGCCATCTATTGCGGAATAGCTAGTTCCTAAACACACATGTAGATGACTCGTGTGAGCACATTACGCACGAAACGAGGCAAGGGGGCAAGGGTAAACGTTCCGCAACAACAACCGGATATCGCCATGAATGTCATGAATTCATGATAATAAGTAAAATATTGTGTGCAACTATTAAAGATAATGCAACTTTTCACATTACAAACTTTTTAGCGAGGTTTTTTTTTGTATTAGCTGTAGTCATGTTATTCGGGCCAAAAACTGTCCGTTTTGGGAACCTACTCTGTTTAAGACATTTTTTGTCGTTGTGCCGTTTTATGTTTATGGGACAGGCATATGTGATTGGTTTCTGTATGTATAACAAGAATGAAAATCAAACCGGTCAAGTGCGAGTCCAACGTGCAGCGTCCAAAGAGGCCGTTTTCCTTGTTCGTTAAATCATTTTTAAAATCATAATGTAAAGTTAAATTGGCCTCGAGTTTTTTATTTCTAAACTAGCTGTTCGGTGTCCATGCCCGGCGCCGCCCCCGGGTCTAATTTTTTTTCATACAAACATTGTCCTGATAATTACGAACACAACGAAAAACCGGCCAAGTGCGAGTCGGACTCGCGTACGAAGGGTTCCGTACCATTATCTATAGAAATTCACGTTTACTTTATTTTATTTTAATTTAATTATATATTTTTAAAGTGAACATACAACTAAATATCCTGTGAATATTTCAAGCGTCTATCTGTTACCGTTATTAATATCGAGCAAAAAACGGCAAACAAATCACGTTTGTTGTATGGGAGATCCCCTTAAATATTAATTTATTCTGTTTTTAGTATTTGTTGTAATAACGGCAACAAAAAATAGGTACATCATCTGTAAAAATTTCAACCGTCTAGCTATCACGGTTCATGAGACACAGTCTGGTAGACAGACGGACAGACAGACGGACAGTGGAGTCTTAGTAATAGGGTCCCGCTTTTACATTTTGGCTACGGAACCCTAAAAAAACAAATCGGTCGAGACCTTTGTCGAGACGTTCTCAAGGCGTGACCAAGGGAAACATGGATTTATTTTTATATATGAAGACTAGGTAATAAAACATTTTCGTCGTTATTTCTTAGGGAAGTTTTTGAACTCATTGAACAGTATTATCCATTGATAAACAACAATCACACAAAATACAAACATCTTCGCGGACTTTCATATTTAGATATAAAAAAATACGAAAAACCGAGCTTCAGTTTTCCAACGTTTACTTGAGGCCGTTTATTACTAACGGCCGAACCCTATATTCAAACCGCGGATAGATAAGGCTTACTTCGGGTTAAAATTTGACATTTGCCCATACAAAATGTGTCAAATTTTAATCCGAAGTAAGCCTATCTGTCCGCGGTTTGAATATAGGGTTTGGCCATAAATCGAGCCATTATAAATAAATATTTTTAAACGAGACCATAAACGTTTGCGTCTGACGTCCCATTTCAACCTGCATGCTAGAACGATCAAAGACAGACATCAACCTTAGAAAACAAAGAAATTCGTAATACAAAATTGAAAACCGCTGTCAAAATTCTGTATCATCTATCAGAGGAATAGGTCTCATTTTGGGAATTAAAATGTCAAATTTACCGTGTTTTTTTGTGTAGGGGCTAGTTGATAAGCGCCATGGTGCGGTGGAGGTACTGCCTCGTGCTGGCAATGCTGCTGCTGCTGCCGAGGATCGGCGCTAAACTAAACGAGGAAGATGACGAGGAAGAGTAAGTAGCCTTGTGGCCTCGGTACTCTTATCAAGTTGAGCAATAAAATAGTTAGGACCACAGTTGGAGCAGAGGTAAATATCTCTATAACCATCATTTGAATGTCTGATTGGCCAAGTGGGTATACTGACAACAATCACAGTCTGTGACTTTGATTCCCGCCTGGAACTAAATACGGCTTGTATAGTTAATTTTTGCTTGTTAGATTTAGTCGTTTGAGTGAGTGTGTTCACTGTTCATGGACCTAAATGTCATCCTACTGTGTGTCATCGACTGTGACCTTGTTTTCATTGATTAATATACCTGTTTTCCTTTTACATATCATATCAGGCTTCAAGCAGTGATAGGATGAGCACTAGTTCCTCATCCAAATAACTAGAATGGGCCAACACATGACCTTGTTGCAGTGCTATAGCTCTTAGAAAGTACTTCGGGTTTGTACTTGTCTCTCACTCCCTCTCATACGCTCTTATTAAGAGCGATTGAGAGAGAAGTACAAACCCGAAGCAATTTCTTAGTGCTCTCAAATTGCACATCCATAGAATTAGGACTGTTATTAAACTAACCTGCTTGTTAATTACATTTCTAGAAAGCGTATAAACTTCTCGTATACCTAAGGTAAAGTAAATTTATTGTATCCCTACTTGTGAAAGAATCTATGTACGATACCAGGTTGTGTCCATTATGAGTCAAAACCCTATTTATGAATCATTACCATGCATGTCTACTCTTTATCTTCTGAGAGTGCCTTTTTACTTGTGTGTCTTTACATGTTGTTTGTTTGGTATTCATGTTCACCGTCACCTCTATTGCTGGAAATATCGCACGTTTATTCATTGTCAGTTCTTGTGGTATTGGTCCACTGCTCCATCTTTTCTCAACCCTAAATGCTGTCTTAGATCATCCAACCTTCTTGGTGCTCGCCCGCGATCTCAACCCGACTACTTATCTCGCTTATCTGCTCCTCATTCGGAAAATATGACTCATTTCCTTAACTAAATGACGGTAAGTAGTTTGTTTTTATCGCCAACTGCAAGCGGACTGCGTAGTTGGGTTGCAGTTTTGATGCAGTTACGTCAACTGAATCAGAACGTTCGTTTGTCTTTGTTTACATCTTTGCCCATTTCAAATGACACCGACCATAAGTATTACTATTTTATACTGTTTATATTGGTTGAATTAATGTATTCTTAATTTCTTCAGAATCCATTGGTAATAAGTAGTGTAGACTCTACGGCTCGCGTGCCGATATCATCCATAGTAATATTATAAATGCGAAAGTAACTCTGTCTGTATCTCATCATCATCATCATCATTTTAGCTGAAAGACATCCATTGCTGGACATAGGCCCCCCAAAGTTTGTCCCATGGACCGGTCCTGCGCTGTTTGCAGTTCACCTTGTTGGAGGTCCACCCACGCTGCATCTTCCGGTACGCGTACGCCACTCTCTTCTTTTCTGCGAGCGATGTTCGCTGCCCACTGCCACTTAAGTCAAGCAAATCTTAGAGCTATGTCGGTGACTTTGCTCTCTACTTATGTCACACAAACCTCCGTACTGCGTCACCGCTGTATGCAGTTATAGACTAAGTTAAAACAATGGCGTTACTGGTAGATGACGTGATACAAAAAGTCACGTGATCTACCAATGACGGGATTGGTTTTTTAACGAAACGAATAGAAACGCTAGTTAGCGTAATGCATCTTGGCAAGGGCCTGTCTGCTCATAAATGTTTCCTACATTTTAATGATGGGTCTTTGGAATATTATAATGCATCATTAGTCCAAATTATTATTTATTTTACAGCCATCATCAAACTTTTTAGTGAAGTTATAATACAACCCTAACCTAACTGCAGGTGCTTTTAGAAAACATAAAAAGTTGTCGGTCAGAGCTGACAATTTGTTGACAAATGATAATTCGGACTTACACTGCGTAAGGACAAAAATGTTTAACCCTTAATAAGACAGAGGCTCCATATTGACCACATTACAATAAGATGAAGTTGAACTTTACTACCTACGTTTTATGATACTATTGAAATTGTATTTTCCTGAAATATAACATCAGCTATTATTACTCTTTAGAGACTTACGATTCCATGACTGTATTTCATTCTGGTCTAGTAATTTTACTTCAACGGGGCCTTATTAAGGGTTAAAAAAAGATGGTCTCACATTAAAATATAAATCTAGGCGGAACGAAGAGGGATCAGAAGAAGACGAAGATGATGACGACGAGGACGAAGATGAGACTGAGCGAGAGGGGGAGAAGCCGCCGGCAGAAGCCCCTGGCCGGCGGGCGCCCGGCATCCTAGTGTCCAGTCAGCGCACTCAGACCATGGCCCGCACCACCAAGCCTCTGCCACTGGAGTGCTTTGTCTGCGCCTATAAGAGTGAGACTCCCCTGCGCTCGTGTCTAGATCCCACTAAATACAGGTACTTCATTTCTTCACTGTTCTTGCGATAATCTTTGTTCAGGGGCTCGATCTTTGTTTTTAACCCCCGACGTAAAATGGAGGTGTTATAAGTTTGACCGGTATGTGTTGTCTCTCTAAAAGAAGGGGGTTATCATTAAATAGATTTTACTTCTGCCACCGACACCAATTCGCTAATTTGCTAGAGCTGGACTTGGCCACACAGAAAAAGAAACTCTTTTCTTTATTGATATTGGTGATGTCACGGAAGCACTGACACGTTTTTAAAACCCTAATACAAAACACGACTACCCATAATTATGACGCATACTGTCTGTCGTGATATCTACCGATTGTAATGTTCAGTTGTAATAAACCTCTTTTCTTTTTCTTTTTTTCATACTGTTTTGACTGTCGCATCGTAGAGTGATAGTAGAGCGCCTGTCGTAACGGCCATGACCGTCAGGGACGGAAGTCCAGAAAATTGTACAAGTAAAGGGAATAAGCAACACAACTGTTCTCTTTCAGGGTACATTCCGTGACGTGCCAGAACCCGGACGACAAGTGTTTCACGTCGGTCATATCTAAAGACAAGTCGTACGACGCGGTGGTGCGCGGCTGCCGCACGGGTTGCGTTGGCTCCGCGGAAACCACCTGCTGCTCCGTAAGTTTATTTTTATTTTTATAGAATATAAGAATCAACTAAACCGAAGTTTATACGCTGATGACTACGCAGTGGCAATACAGCTTTATGATTGGTCCTTTTTGACCGACCTTTTGTTTATGAGACGGTTTGAACCACCCTGTGCGTTCGTGAGCACTGTGAGACCTCATAGTGACGTTTTTGAATACGGATGTTATACGCTGACCGGTTTGATGACGCCCATAACAATGCCCAGTTATAACTTATTGCAATTTTGACGTAGCTAAATTTGAACAGTATTTTAAGCTTTGGTATGGTCGATCCTTTAGAAGGCAGAAAAGCGCACTAGGTGTTCGACTGAAAATAGTTTCTGCGACCGAAATCGAAACTTCCATATAAGGTCATGTTTTCGCGAGTAAAATAAATAAAGCCAAAATTATCATAAAAAAAATAAGCAAAACATGCAACTGACTTAACTTCAAGCAAGCCGGAACACAACACTGAACGCGGTCGCGGTAAAATGACGCTTCGTCCCCATGCCCGATCGCAGCTCGGAATCTCCAGAACGTAAACCGGACCGGTGGTTTCGACTGGAGTTTCAGCTGGATTGTAGGTGAAACCGAAACTCAGTCAAAACTGGTTTTTGGCCGAAACTAGGCCGAAATAAAAACCGAAAGTTTAGCTGGGCAGTACGGGCCACATAGTCTTTTCATTTCAAAAAGTGGGTGTTTTGGAGCGGATTTGAAAGTCGTTTTTTTTTAACCCTTCCGTACTTATTATATTTAAATGATTATCATATTTTAAACGTCTAAGTAGTAAATTTAACAAACAGGGAATTATGTTGGGTAGTTTATCTATATGCCCTGCATCATATGTGGCCTCGTAATATTCTTATTGGGCAACTGTACGGTTACGAACGTTAATTTGTGACCCTTTTAAAAAAAATGCTTGAAGTCGTCAATGTTATTAGGGATGCCAAGTCATTTGTTGTAATTTTTAGGAAATTATACCTTATTGATGTATCTATAAAATGTCAGATTGACTTTGGACCTAAGGTGGGTCCCAAATTTAAGTTCTTGATTGTATCTGTTCCAGCTGAACCGCTGCAACAACCAGGCGTTCGCGATGCCGCTCTTGCCGCACGCCCTGACCGTCGCGGGGGCGGCGAGCCCCCAGGACCTCATCCCCGTGACCGCCTCGGTCTCGAAGAACTACCCTTCCACCGTCCTCTTCTTCGTCACTGTTCTGCTGGTGCTCCAGACTGTAGTCAAGGTGTCCTTCGTCTAATATGGAGAGAGCCTTGCCATGAATTGGCGACAAGGATCGTATTGTGAACTGTTCAACCATCCGAGTTCTTTGTCTGACTGGAATCTGCATGGTTTAAAACGAAACGCAGTTGGGCTATTCGATATGTGAGCTAACTTATACAGTTTTTTGTTGTTTTTTGAATTTAGTAACTTTTATTGATGTTTTTTGACATATTTTTTATGTATGCATGGATTGTTTGGTATGTAGTTTTGTTCATAAAATCGTTTTATCTCTAATATCGAATGGTTACAGCTATTGAAATTGTTTTAAAACACTTCGATTGACGATATGTACGGAAACGTACAAATGTAAAGATAACGGGACTCCTATTAGCTATGTGAAGTTGTAGTGAAGGTAACATGTGATATTTAATGTTTGATGCAGTTAGTAATATATTTCGGATCATTTAAATTAAATATTGTTTTTATTTCCTTGTTAATTCGTCAAACAAATTGAATATTTCTCAGAATGTAGGCACTTTCAACAACACAGTTAATAGACCGTTTGTGAATCTTGTCACCTTACAATAAGGCCCACTCGTGGTCAGTTAACAGTGATGCTGATAGTATGTTCTGTACCCAAAAGCTTGCATAAACTGCGTGAATTTTCTTGATGATTGCGTCGGCAATTTAATTTAGGTGGATGTGTCCAAAACCAAAAATCTAAGCTTGAATAATTTATGATCTTGAAATTCTCAACCTAATGGTAAAGAAATATTTTGATTTTATTCCTGAAGACAGGGCTAATATGTACGCAACTGAAATCTTTATCAAAAAATCCGCCTATCCCACTAGTGCCATTGAGTTGTCCCATAATGTGCGGTACTAATATTTATATTTTATTTTTGCTTCAAAAGTCCCATTACCGTCATCACCGTATGAGTGAAGTCCAAAAAGTAGGAACACCGTTAGCCTGAAATAATTGGATAGTGTCGAAGCGGAGCTCCTTTTTCTGGGTGGTCTGGCCCTTCGGGCCTGCTGAAAAATTAGAATAACCTAAACCTACCTGGAACTTTTTAGACAGAAATATAAGTGCCACTTGTCCCATAGGACTACTGGGACGAAATCGTCTCAGTTATTGTCCCATGATGGGACAACTCAATGGGACTAGTGGGATAGATGTGAAAAATTCCCTTCTGTAAATCGTGATGCATGTAGTTAGTTTGTCTATTGCTATGGTCGTTTTTTCATCTTCAGCTCAAAGCTTAGCCGGAGGAGTTCTGTTTAAGCTTGACTGTCTAAAAATACTAGCTTGTAAATACCCGTTTATTGTTTTACTCTTGACGTATAGTCAACGTCAAAAGAAGTATCATGTCGATTGACATTGCTTTTGTGGCTGTAAAGCGACAAGGTACTAAACTGACTATTCAATAAAGAGGTTATATAGGTACCATTTATATAGGTAGGTATCATTTACGTCTATCCGATTGATCGACAAAATTCTATTGGACTAGGCGTAGCACTTCTGCCGAGTTAACATTAAACTTTAACTAAAAAAGAATTGTGAAGTAATTGCAAAATTACTTTATTATTGGTTTTAACGTCTTTTTCAATTTCGAATAGCGACTTTACACTTAGCGGTTGAATACTCAAGATATTGCCCCTCTTATTCCCGTTTCTATGAAAATCCTTAAGATCTTTTACGAAAAAAAATTAAAGGGCGGGTGCCCTCGCGGCCGAAGATTGAAAAGCAAGGGAAGGGTCACTCGACCCGCGGTCAAGCCCTTTCCGCCCAATCGAGCCCACTTCCGGTCCGGAAGTCTGATAAAATGAATAATTCAAGGGCCATGTGTGAGTGAGTGCTTCCTAGGGATTTTTTAGGGCTGGTAATTAGCGATAATTAGCTTTATGCTTCTAAGAAAATGCTGAAGTTTAATAGACTAGGCTCGTTAGTGGCAAATAGGGAATGCAAATAACCGGTTATAACCGGTTTTAACCGGTTATTTTCATACAAAAACGGTTAATAACCGGTTAAATTGCATTCCCTAGTCGCAAACAATGAACTTAATTTGAAAAAATGTACGTAAATACGTGTGTACGTGTGTGTGTGTATATGTAGCTTAAATAGCAACTTTAGCCATCATTTTAAAATTAACCAATTTTAATTTTTTACGTTTTTTGAATTGAAAGACATTCGACATAACGACTTTCTTGAAAAAATGTGTGTAGGTACCTAATTATAATAGTTGTTTCACTAAGCACATTTTTTTTTTGATTAACGACATTATCGGCACTAAAACACGTTTATCTAACGCCCTGTTTACCCTAGTTTAAATTTATTCATTCATCCCCGACTCACCCAAGCTGTCGGTCTCCGACGTGTAAATCACGTGTGAAAACAACCCATAGGAAATTCCAATAAACCCAACAATTTCCCCTCAACTACCCTCAATTTGGGGTGTCCAGTGCGTTAAGGAGCCGGCTCACTTGTCCCGACATATGGGGTAAATCGGCCGAGAGGGGGAAGATTTGTTAACACTCAAATTTACCCTGCGTCTCTAACAAACTTGAGAGAGAGTCATAAGGTTTAGAATGCTCCCAATCGAGTGTAAGTGTTTTGTCTTAATAAATTTTTGAGGGTGGGAAAATTTCTCGATATCCGGATTATTTTGGACCGGACCTGGTTATTTTTATTGGGCATAAAATAGGGTTGTCGGGAAGTTTGGTCAGACGCGAGGGTGAATATTGCTCCAATTGCGCGTTTGATTTCAACAAGTTGGATGGCTTTCATCTTGTTTCGGACTGGGTAGGTTTGGGCTTGTTTTGAATTTGTTTGTGAAGGGAAAGTTAATGTTTGAAATGTTTAGTTTTCGAAATTACTTATCGGTTTGGCTGCAGGACGGTGTAACTGTTGGCGTACAATTTGGGTATATGTATGCATAATCAAATCATTGTTTGTCCTACTGTATTGCTTTATTGCAAAAAACTAACCTATCCTAATCTACGCAATAGATGTTTCTTAATCAAGACGACGCGTTGGCCTAGTTGGTAATGACCCTGCCTACGAAGCTAGCGGTTCTGGGTTCAAACCCCGGTAAAGGCAGGTATTTGTGTGAAGAGCGCGAATATTTGTTCCTGAGTCATGGATGTTTTCTATCCCCCTTACTAATAACATAACAATACCATAACAGGTTAACTACGATATCGTGTATACTTTGGTGTATACCGTCGAGAATAGAGGCGCAGGTCGAATACGATTTAGACTTTGACGCTAGAATCTCGGCCCTGGTACAGTCAAGGACTTTAATTGTTATGCCAATATGGAGCCCTGTCATAATGACAGCGTCAAACCACATGAAAGAAATTACGCCAAAATTAATGACTAACGTTATGCGACAGGGTTCCATAGTGGCATAACAATTAAAGTCCTTAACTGTACGTCGAAATTCTTAGAATCAGTGATAAGAAGGTACGAGTACTGTTCTTAGACCAATTATTATGTTTTGACTTCGTATCAATGACTTCAACGGTTCTTTAAAGCGTTACATTGGTTCCGTACACGAAAGGTCCACAGTCCGCACCTGGTAAGAACTGATCGGTTTGGGGACAATGCGGGACGCGTGTGATCGATCGAAGCATTTGGCACGCTTCGTCGGTCAGCGGGATTTGCACAAAGCAGGGATGTGGCGAATATCGATGATTTTTATCGGTGAGTGGTGGTTGTTGTTAAAATAATAATTTATTTATTACAGGACGCCCGCTACTTCGTACGCGTAGAATTAGTTTCCCGCTACTCTCGCTATTTCTTCCCGTTGTGGGTCGATTTTTGGAAAAACCTTTTTAGTGCACCCCTTGGTCCAGCGGTTTGGGCTGTGCGTTGATATGTCAGTCAATTTCTTCTTTCATGTATTTATAAGATAAGATTAAATATTATTAGAGCTTAATTCGTTTTCAATACCGCTAATATTCATGAATGATTGAATGGTTTGTGTGGCTGACAAGTTACTTCTGTGCCAACTTAATGGACACTATTTACTTAATTTATTATGACTTTATTAGGCATTATTGTAGCCGAATAAATGATCTATCTGTGCATGTAATGGTATAAGGTACGTATCATATAATGGTACCCTGACTTTTTACCAAATCGTCATTTGACAAACTATATCATTTTACAAAATTTCATTTCGCTAAGATGTAATCGTGCTTAAACCATTACATATTACATAGGTTACATGGGCTTATCAAATAAGTTAGGTAGGTTAGGTTAGATTAATGACCACAAAAAAAAATTAAAATGGTATAGTTTGTCAATTGATGATTTGGTAAAACATTAGTGAAACGTAATATTTTCAGACAGGGTATAAAATAAATTATAAGTACTTTGAACATATTAATGGTATGCATGTAAGTACTCTATCGTACAAGACACGAAAATAAAATACAATCGAATATTATGTGATTTTGGTTTCCATAAAGTAGGTACTTAGACAAAGAACTTCTAAGTGGCAAAATACTATTCGTTATCCAGCCTGGCAAGCAACAACACTACTACACGAATATTGAAAACGTTGAAATGTAACATTTGAAAGCGATAGTAGAGCACAGTATCGACAATTTTATAACACCACTAGTTCATCGTGCCAACTTTAACACGTATTATTGACCGGATGATCAATGATCTACGCATATTAGATCAATAAAATTATGCAAAATCATCGTCCCATTGTACAATTGTGCCGTGTTGACCTTTTTACTTACATTTCGGTAACAAGCTTGACGATTACAATGATTTTATTTTATCATTGTCATGAATATGATTCGGTTTCCGTTAGAAAGTATCGAAGATCTTAGTCGATTTTTACGTAAGAATATTCAAGCGTGCTTAATTTAGCATATTTATATGAATGATCTTGCTAATCTTGTTGCTGTATTTTATGGGTTATCTATCAAAGAAAACAATAGAGGACTTTTGCGACTTCCTAGAAATTAGAATAGAATTAGTTTCCTGCGGCCTAGTATGGCTGCGTCTATATCGCGTGTCAAATGTGGATAAAGCATCCGTCACTCTCGTACTTATTTACGTGTCAGAAGGTGACGGATGCCTTTATCAAACTTTTTCACACGATAAACGCAGCCACATTAGGGCCCCTGCTATTCCTTACGTCTATTTGTCTTACCGTTGGCGGTCGATTTTCGAAAAATCCTTTCTTAGTGGACCCCTGGGATACCAAAAGAATATCCTCATTTAGTCAGTCAGCCTCAGTCACGGTATTTTTTATGTCAATTAAGATAAACTTTTAGATATTGTTGTTTTCAGCTGCATAGAGGCCTAGAAGAACCAAAAAACCTTAATAAAGTGACACTAATACGTAATTAACTATACACTATAAGAACGAGAGTTGCAATTATGAAGAACTTAAGATTTTTATTTCTCTATATTAGCAAAAACCGTGTTAAGCAATGAATGTGTTTTATTTTCCTGGTTTGTCTTTACGTGGTATATAAGTTCTATTTAAGCGATTATTAATTACATCCTCATTAAAAATAACTCGAAAGGGCCTGAATTTAATCAAGTCCATGCACTTATATTGCGTTCAAATGCGCCGAAACACTTTTAACACCAGACATTAAGGCGTTGACCGCCGGTGACCATTTATTTGCGTCTGCGATTTTTGCTGGCACCGAGCCAGTGGCCGCGCCGCGCGCCTGACTTTTTGTCCGTCTGTCTGACCACTTATAGCTTGGAGAAAAGAAGAGTTATGGTTTTGGCGTGCCGGCCAAAGTGTTTTTTGCAAGAGTACTTTTTTTAAGTGCTTGAGTATGTGTGAGCCGAAAAGTATTATATTAAAGCACCTACTTATTAAAAATTACACTGTTTTGTATGAGTATATTTTTGTGTGTGTTCATGCTAGCTAACATAATAAATGCGAGTTTCTTTTTCGTTAAAAATTTTCACACGAAAAGCCTTCCATAGCAGTACATTGATGAACCAACATTAAGACGGAGAGAAATGCTTTGTTTTATTTCTTAAAAAATATTTCGTAGGGAGCGGCAATAAGCGATATGGATGAGCGCCGAAACCTTGATTTCAAGTATTACGATCCCTAAACTTACGAGAAAAACGCTACGTCAATGTAAAATTTATTTTTATAAAAACATAAATCAAAACCTACACGATGTCAAATAAAACAGTGTACTCACGACTCTAGGACAAAACACGTGTTGTCCGCATGTGAACACCACCTAACACGTTAATGCCCAATTTTATTTTCTTTTACACTGGCGAGCACTGGCCCCTGTGCATTACTGGACGTATTTTTAGTTCACAATAAATGGCCGGAATTTGGCTCTCGCGTGCACTGCGTTGCAAAATATTTGCTAATAATTTTCACGGCTTACTGATGTATTTATGACCGGCGTGTGATTATTTTTAAGACTGCGGTAAAGTGTTTTGGTGTTTTTTTACTTCATTAAGATGATGCTTACCAGCACTGAATATATTAAATTTTAAACATGCGAATTATGGGTTATAACTTTATAAGGGGTGCTCGTTAATTCTCCATAATATTTTTCGTCCTAGTGAATAGTGAGTCCGAATGATTGTTCACTTATTGTTCCTCAAGAAACTTTCAGCTAAGTCAGAGTTTCTTAACATCACTTCCCACTAATATTCTAAATACGAAAGTTTGTGTGTTTAAGTTTGTTACTCCTTCACGCTGCATCGGCTGGACGGATTTGGATGAAATTTAGGCTACTTTTCATCCCGGGAAATTTAAAATTTCCCGAGGGAATAACGATAATCGAAAACTTGGGATGGCCGATTAACTAGAAGCTATTGAATTGAAATATAATACAAATATGTATATATATTTGTACTTTTGGTTTGCTTATGGTAGTCATTAATGCGTAAACTTAACGTTTCTGCGATAAGAGGTACTTAACTTATTAAAAATATGATTTTCTGTAATGAATTTGGATATTATTATAAGTACCAACTTACGTCAAAATAATATTTAAAAAAAAGACACACGTTTTTGTATTTATGTGTCTAAACACTTTATGGTACTAATACAATTACATTACCTACAAAAATATTAAAATTACAGAAATAAGAGTAGTAACAACTAAGGCAAACTTATCCCTTTTGTATACTTAGAATCAAAAATTCATCCAAATGTTATAATTATTTATAAGTGCCCTTTTTAAAATCCGAAATTCACACCCTCACGTCCGTCCTAAAAGTACCTATCTATGAAATTCAAATACAATATTTACAAGATAGGAATGGACAAGGGCGAACTTATCCTTTTAAGTGATCTCTCCTAGCTAACTTTTGGTAGATTGAGGAGGAGGAAAGTCATCGAAAGTTAAAAGTCCCAGTATGTTGACCCTTTTTAAAATTCCTGGAGTGCTAATCTTATTACTCAGATGCAGGGCACTGTCCGATTCCATAAATAAAAGTTTGTAATAAGCCACATATAACTTTTCATTCGTCTTGGACTATTTTACTTTGACCAAACAATTGATAACAGGTTTTTTTTTAACAGTTTTTTGGTATGGTTTGTCTCAAAATCATACTTCGTTTTCTTTCTACTTTTTTGATTACTATTTACTGAGAAGCAAAATATTATTAGGATTAGCAAGCTGAAATGGCAGTGGGCCGGTCACATCTGACGCAGAACCGACAATCGTTGGGGCAGACGTGTTCTGGAGTGGAGACCACGGCTTGGCAAACGTAATGTGGGACGCCCTCCAGCTAGGTGGAGCGATGACATACAAAGAGTGGCTGGCAATGGTTGGAAACAAAAAACTCAGGACCGAGCCCAGTGGCGTGCCATGGGAGAGGCCTATGTCCAGCAGTGGACGGAAGTGGGCTGATGATGATGATGATGATGATGAAAATATTAAATATTATCAGTGATTGCTACGCTTTAGTTTAGACTAGTGATCGGAATGACGTTATTTTGTTTGTAACCGCGTTTGTAATTTGTTTGTGTATTTTCTCAGTAAATAATGAACACAAAAAATACGTTGCTTTTGAGACAAGTTCTATTGAGCGTGTTTTAATCAATACACTTTTTAAAAAGTGGTCAATTACTTTGCTGACATTTGGTAACTCTTATTAACTTGCTGTCAAAGGCAAGAACCTATTAAAACAATAATTCTGGGGTCCTAGTGAAAAAGGGTATAAGTCTTCTGAAGATCAAGTGAAAAAGGGTTTAAGTCTTTTTTATTACGAGTTAAGTCAACTTGTTCCCTTTTTCACTAGGACTCCAGAATTAATCACAATACATGAAAACCCTCATGTCTTTTCTCTTTATAATATAAGTGCACGTTAACAACTGAAAAAATACAGGGATAGCACGAGTGGCTCCCCTCAAAGATAGAGTGAGATAAGGAATCTTGTCCCAAAGAGAGGGCAAGTTTTTGGACTTTACGTAGTTCTTTGGAAGTTCGATTTAGTTTAAAGCTTGGTTAGTGTGGAGAGAGTTTCGTTATTTTGTTTTTTAACAAAGGTAAGGTAAAGTACAAAAATATTTTAAGAGCCGCGACTGCGAATTTCAATCTAACGCTGATGTTTTTAAGGTTTTTTAATGTTAAAACCGATTAATCTGTCGTCGGCGTTGAACCTATGGATAATAAAGAACAGATAAGATACACCATTCTATTACATAATAGCTTATACCTACGCTATCCTAACCTATTAGGTATTATAATTACATAACAATATCTAATACCGTTCTTGCAAGCAAAAATGAATGTTAACTACTCGCGGTAAGGCCCGATATAAATTTACTCAGCGTGTGTACGCGAGCAAATGAGTCAACGAACGAATACGCCAGCATTGTGCCGCTCAAAGTTTGTAGTAGGTAAAAGAATTAAAAAAAAAAACAATTTTGCGTTTAGTTTTTTTTGGTCTTTTTTTATTTTAGCTATCTAAACTCGAAACTCGAATTCAAGACCAAAATCTGACAGTTCCCATCTTGATTATTTAGTTATTTTAACATTATTTCATAAAAACATGAATATTAGGGTAAGTTTTATTGATAAAAATACCTACACTTAAACCAAAATGCAGTAATCACAGCGAATGTGCGTCCGTTGAGGTTAGGATTTTGGTCTTGAATTCGAGTTTCGAGTATAGCATGTAGATTTTTAAATTCAAGTATTATTCTAAAATTGTTGAGTGACCTAGTAAATAAATATCTAATTAATCTTGTTAAAGTAAAAGTTGTAAAATGTGATAAATTTCATAAGCAGCTGATTTGCCGAACAGCAGTCGAACCTTAGAAATAGATTATTAAACGTTATACATACTGTCCCAAAATTCAACAATAACCTGGTACCGGGCGAGAGGCCAAAGTTATAACAGTTCTGGAAAAAATAAGAAAAAAAATCTACAGGTTGTCCCAAAACTTATAATTTTTTCCAGAACTGATATAACTTGACCTCTCGCCCGTACCAGGTTATCGTTCAATTTTGGGACACCCTGTATACGTTAAAGCTCAAAACTAATGTCACTTTTTAAACAATCCAACTCCACAGTTCCTTTGCCCCCTTGGCCGGTCCTTGAAGCGAAAACATTCGTGTTTCTAACCCAGCCCTCGGCATACGGGCGATCGTACTTCCTCAACTCCTAACTACTGATATGACAACTTTGCCACCATACTTACACCCGTATTCACAAACGTCACTATGAGGTCTCACAGTGCTCACGAACGCACAGGGTGGTTCAAATCGTCTCATAAACAAAAGGTCGGTCAAAAAGCACCAATCAGAAAGCTGTATTGAACGCAGTGCGTTTACTCAGTGAAGGATCCCTTAAGTATTGTTTGTGAATACGGGTGTTAAATACTATAGACTCGCTTTTCTTCCAGTTTTATTTTCATACCCGTAAATAGGTAAAATCTGTAAAGAAAAAACGAAAAATTGTTATTTAACCAGCGTCTCAGCCAAATAGAATACAAATAATTTGTGGTTAGTTTTTATGTGTTAGAATCTTAGGATTCAGATACCTATTTAGGGACATAGTTTTGGCCTAGATGTCTATCTCAAGAATCGGCAGAAATTACAGTTTTAAGTTATTTGACGTGTAAGGCGGGCATTTCAACTAAGATCAGTTTAATACGGCCCGTTTGCTAGGTGTAAGTATAGGTACACAATTAAATAAATTAATATCAAGGGACAATCCCACACAAATTGACCTAGTCCCAAACTAAGCTTTGGGCTTGAACAGTCAAAGTCATAATATATACGTTCCCAAAGCGTCAAAAATATCTATACGCCCCTAAGCCACTGATAACATAGTCTATTTATACATGTACATATTTCGCGCGATAGCCATATAGGTACATATTAGTGCTTTTGACTTCTGTGTTTTGAGTGTACTATGGCTCATAGACAACGATAAACATAATTATTATAGAGAAGTATATACCTACATAAAATACTCGTGCTTATCTGCCCATACCGGGAATCGAACCCGGGACCGGTAGCTTTGTAGGGTTACTACCAACTAGGCTAAGCGCGTCGTCAGAATTAGTAGAAAAAAACCGCATCCAAATCGGTTCAACCGTTTAAGAGCTACGGTGCCACAGACAGACAGACACACACACACACACACACTTACACGTCAAAGTTATAACACCCCTCTTTTTTGCGTCGGGGGTTAAAAACAGGGACTTACATAGAAGCAAACGTGAAATTCTCAACCCTAAATCCTTAATACATAAATTTACTCGAGGTTCGGCATAAGCTTACATACTTTTTCATAAATTAAATTGAATGCCAATAATAATGCTTCCAATAATAGATCATAACAAGCAAACGGCATTATTAACGGCATAAGGCCGGCCATAGATTATGCTGTTTAATTCGGAACGCGCTGTCGCGATAGAACTAATTGTCGGTTGTGCAACACGGACAATGCACGAATGCATTAACATAAGGATTAGGGGATCGCTTGGAGTTACGAAGGCTGGCAATGGCGAGGATAAAATACCCCCTAGTGTCTGAGGCAGGGAGGTATTAAATACGATAGAGAGTAATACAGAGTTAGTGTGCTAGGCTCGATAACACAGAAAGATTAACACATTCACTGCCAGCAACGCAAATGACCGTTCTCCTGCCTTCTTATAAATTCTACAATAAAATTCCAAAACAAATCACTGAGTTTACTGACTCTAAATTTAAATCTGATATTAAACAAAAACTAATTTCCCGAGCATATTATAAAGTAAACGATTATATCATGCATAGGGATGTTTGGCAGTGAGTCTTGCATCCTGCATGAGTAATCTACGCTTAAAAAAGGTACATACTGTGCAAAAATACTGTGATATTGTAAACTTATGTATGACGTAAACTTTTTTAAAAATATATTCCTTGCCGAGTTTTTTACACCGGTTCTTCTCGGGGCAAAGATTTTATTTTTCGAACCAGTGGTAATGCTTTTTGACATTCATAGGTGCATTATATTATGCCTAAATTGAAGAATAAAGAACTGTGACTTTGATTTTGACACCCAGTGCCCTCAACGCATATGTGCGTTCTGCCTGGCGAAAGTGCGAAAAACTGGTAGTGAATGCGTTAAGTGCACAAAATGAAGTTACTGTAGGTAATGTTAAACCTTACTAATAGTCTAGATAGGAACACGCTTTATGCTGGTATTAATGGTAAATTATTATTGTATTTTTTATTATTTGCTAAATGACCTTCTGCTAGAGTTTATTGTGGCGAAGCGCCAGCAATGATCTTGTCCGACGTGCTAGTAGACTCACTTATACATACTCTAGGACTCTTTTATACATACCACAAATGTATAAAAGAGTAAGCCGATGATGTAGCCAATTAACTGACTGACTGTATTAAGAGGTTAGTCCTTATGCCTCCTCCACCAGTTACCTGGCTCGTGGCTATTGTAATGTATTAATGTAAGAATTTAGACAATGCCCGTGCTATTACAAGTACCCGATATGACGGATGGTTATTGCTATTGGCCCTGTCTGCGTGGTCACTTTACATTTGTTTATCTGTTGGTGACAAATGGCTAATTTATTAACTGTTCAAGTAATTTATAATCTTAAAAAATATGATCTGATTTAGTATTTTGAGTTCCATTGCAGGTGTAAGTACAGGGTGTACTTGGAAGTGAGGATCAAATCGAACAGGGACATAGAGGCTGTCATTTTCAACGGTTCCAAACGGTTAAAAAGTCATGTTTATTTTTTAATATCATAAAATTGCATTTTTCACAGAACATTTTTTTTTAAATCTTATTACAAAGTTCCAACTTCGAAATTTAAATTTTTTTAGCCGTCGAGAATCGAATCTCCATTTATCAGTTAAAATCATTGAATATGACCGCCTCTATGTCCCTGTACGATTTGATCCACACTTCCAAGTAGGCACACCCTCTATACGGGTGTACATTTCTTTGATAAAAGAGGGTTAACTATTTTTTCATGACATGGAAAAGGAAGACGAGCACACAGGCTACCTGATGGTAAATGAACTATGAAGCCCATAAACATATGCGAGCTCAAGATTACAATCTTACGATGACAAAATCAAGGCTGAAAATGCGTTGCTAACCCTGAATGAACTATCCATTACTGATACGGTTCGATTACTAAATCATTTAAAAAAATAGCCTTGTTATTGATGGCTCAAGATTATTGAATAGGATGTTTAAAGAAATACGGGCACAGAGACTTTTGAAAAGTAGGTTTTGAATAAACTACCGCTCTGTCACTCTTGTAGCAATGCCACACCACACGAGCGTTGCCGGTGCGTTGCATCGTCGCAACAACGCTGTTGACATGGCTTCAGCACGGGTAGCACAAGTTGTATTTTCTCGCTTGTCGCTCAGTGCGTCTCTATCGTTACTGACTAGAATGAAACGGAGATCTGAGCGACAAACAAGTTGCGGGCAATATGTGCTAGCCGTGCTGTAATGCCAAAGCCCCTTTAAATAAAGATTTAAAAAAACAATGCTGTGATTTTACCATAGAGCTATGCACGTATTTCAACGCATTATGGGGTATGTCGTTCTAATTGACAACAGGTTTTTTTGGAAAAGGTGTTCTAACAAAAATCATGCTTTATGAGGTTTGTCTCATAACATTACAATTTTTTATTATTATTATGTACTGAAAAAGAATTTTGAAAATTACCAGTGTTTGCTACGCCCGCTTTGGACTAGTGGTTGGAATGACGTCATTTTGTATGAAACCGCATTTTGTTTTTTTGTTAAGTCTAGCACTAACTAAGACGTAGAAAAGACCATCTGGGGTTTGAGCTCTTTAGCCTTTAGCAGAAATTTGTTTATTTATTTTCACAGTAAATAATGAACAAAAAACGTTGAAAAAAGTTAGTAGGTATGGATTTGACACAAAACTCTATGAGCATGACATAATCAGACGCCTATTAAAAAAAAACCTGTTGTCGCTTTATGTGTAGAACAACGCAGCGGCGACGACGCACCCCACCGGCAACCGTGTGGCACATCTCTTACTGTTGTTTGAAGAAGATATTTTGCAATTCCCTGATTTTTTGACGATGTTGCAATTGTAATGATCACAGGATAACTACAGTTTGCGGGTTGGTCGAGGTAAACGCACAAGAAAGACGGAAGACAGATAATGCCGTCCATAACCGCACACACAAGACCTTTAGTTATCCATTGTAATATTGTCGACATATCAGGAGTTCCCTTTTCATGATCATCATCATCATTATCATCATCAATATCACTTGAATAATACAATATCAATTAACATCACTTAAACAATATCAAACGTAGGTCCAAGCATTTAACGCCTAGTCTTAACTTTAACCCCTTTTCTCTTTCAAGGGCAGTCCTCAAACCCCACGCATCGCGCATATTAAAACATTATTCAAGCCGCCATTACCATAATAAATGTTAATAAAGTCCCGCACATGCGCATTAGGCGGCGGTAAATCACGCGTCCGCTATTGGTTTTCAGAACGGCCTGTATCAATTATGGTGCGGACTATGGCGAGCGCAAGCGCACGGGAAATTGCTCCACTTCATTTAATTATGCTGTCGAAACAAATGAAATTCTGAGCCACTATAGAAGTTTGTCAAACTTTGATTCCTCGAAATCCATTCGGTTAATTGTATGTTCTACCTTTATACATAACTTTATTTAAGTGTAAACATAAGTAGATACATATTTAATATAATACAATTAAAAGTTAAAACTAAACTTATTTAAATTAAAATTAAAACTAAGCTACTCAAATATTAAAGACGTAAATAATAATCACCACTATAAAAAGAACACCCCCTCTAGCAGGTCCGCTCGCGGCATGGTCCCTATGACACTGGCTGCGTTACCTCTCTGGATAGCTAGCCCAATCCTTTGGGAGAGGTAAGCACCAGCTCTAATGTTCTACCTGTGGTTTGAATAAGAGCCCGTTGTTCTTCTTTTTTTCGGTCATAATGTCTTCGTTTACATAATTATGGATATTTATAATGTCCCAGAATTTCTTAAATATCTGACGTGAGGATGGCTAGGTTAGGTAAGGTTTGATTTATGAAAATCTTTAAAAATCAAATGTCTAAAAAGTTATGAATTGCGATGATTGTGACCAAAAACACAATAGGTATGACTTAAAATAATTATGGCAGACAGTATAGACCAGGGGGGATATTGTCTAATGCACTCGCAATCGCAACCGGTTTCAAAGTGGAGCAATTGTTTTCATTTTGTATGCAGACAAGCCTTCGATTTTCAAAATGAAAACGAACGTGATTGCGAGTGCGTTAGACAATAAGCCCTCTGTTTTGGAAACGCCAAAATTTTTTTTTGAATAAATTTTAATTTCCTTATTATAACGCACAATAAACCTATTTTAGTTAAAGTAGTTTATCCCTTTCTGTCCAATTCAAAGTCATAGCGAAAGATAAGGACAGAGCATATTTCAAGCACACTTTAGGTATTGCACGTTTCCTAATAAGAGGTTAAGAATATTAAGTACAAAGCTTTGAAATTTGCTTTGGACATAATTGGTGTTTTTTTCTTAATCGCTATCATCTCAAAGTATAAACGCGTGTCCAATTTAAATAGTCAAGAAACATTATTTAAAAAAAACGCAAAAAAAAAATGTACCCGAGTTTTGATGCGTATAATAATAATATGGAGTGCAGTTTACATCAAGTGGAGCATATCTTTCTATGGCCGACGTGCATTATGCCGCGCCCACGTGCGATTGTCCCGCAGGACTCAGTGTCTCACAGGCTTTATACACACACGCTCACCGCGGCACACATTCGAGTTTCAGCTAATTATTTCAATATGGCTATAAGTAGGTACTTTATTCTATCCAGTGAAACGTTAATACTAGAATATTTTTCTTCTAGCGGCTGCCGACTGTACTTTCTGTCAATCATCTGCTTAAAACCAAATTAACGAATCCTAATTCAATAAGTGTGCTTCAATTACAGTAGTACAGTCAGCAGCAAAAGTAGCCACGCAACCGAAGAGGTCAAAATTATCTGCACTCGACTCTATTGTTAAGAGAATACGTCGTGTCTAGATCATTTTGAGCATGTCATTGTGCTTAGTTACTTATGATGCAGTTGCCACCTTCCGTCTTCATCACCAGATCAGCTCCTAAATACCATGATATTGAATTGCCTTAGGTAAGTACAGTCAACAGCACAAATAAGTGATGATTTATGTACCTTGTCACTTTAACGTCGTGTTTGAAATGTTATACAAAATTGTGCAACGATTGAAAGCGACAAGGTACATAAATGATCACTAATTTATGCTGTTGACTGTACATATTCCAAGTTACAGCCCATTATGATACTGGGAAGTGGTTCAAAATGGAATGGCATGATTCGAATCGGAATGACAGACATTTCAAGCAAGTTATAAACTTGTATAAGCTTATGAACATTAACGAAGTACACTAAAAGGCCAAGATCAGGGTAGTGATTCTTTCAAAAGCAAAGGTGAGCGAACGCAGGAGTGAATGTCCAAGCGGCGAGTTTAAGTAGTCCCGTCAAAGCGAACAAAACACACTTCAGCGCGTGTATTCAATTTGGCAGCATGGCTTCTCGAACGTATAAGGCTGCCTAATTGACAATGCACGCGCTAAAATGTGTTTTGCTCGCTCTGACGGGACTACTTAAACTCGCCGCTTGGACATTCACTCCTGCATTCGCTCACCTTTGCTTTTGAGAGAATCACTACCCAGTTACGTTACGCTAATTTATTAAATACGGCCCTAAGTTTCAGTTGCATATGATACGATTAATTCTTGAAATTATGTCGCTTATCACAACGTCACCGCAATGTTAAATTTCTTTTAAATAATAAGACATTCTAATAAAGAGCCGTCGCGGTTTCCATTGAAGCATGTGCATTCCTCGGTGCATGGTGCAATGTGCAGTCGTTATCGGTCAGGCGCTGACCTTTGCGAAGATGGCCCGTGAGGTTGTTCTGCCATAGGTTAAGCGTGGTGAATTTTGGACCGAGGATTTAGGAAATGTTACATGTATAAGGTTCTCAACAATGTGTACTCTGCAATAATGCAGTTTCTAGTAAAGCTTTTGTACAAAACTCAATTCATTACCTAATTGTTTGCATCTTACATTTATATTTTTTATTTTTCATTTATCTATTTTACATTTATATTTCGGGTGCGCTTCAATCAGTATAAAAACTTTTTGTATAATTTCAACTAAGCACGAAAAGCATAATGAACGTTTAGCATAAAAACCAATTGTATGATTTTATCTGGCATACGATCGAATAACATAACACTCATTTAGTATAACTATAATTTTCTTGTTATTATGCATTTTAAGTCAATTTCTTCTAACTAGGTTAGGTTAGGTTAGTACTACTACTTGGGTGGGGGTGGGTACTGTGACCACATAAATAGTAAAAGCAGTTAGAAATATATTTTTTTAATTTATAAATATTATAGTTTTTGAAATTATGCATATCGTTTTATGCATCATGACTATATCGATTGTTTATTATACAGATTGAAATTATGTAATTCGTGTTATGATAAATGATTATTAGACCATTTGTTTTTATGCTAAACATTACACACCCTTATATTTCATGTTAAATTATTGGTATTCAAACAGCAAAGTCTACATACTTGTACTTCTTCGAAATATGTAGGAATCTACGTAAGCAGATCGCAGCGTATACGTAATTTACTTTGCAGCAGGTTCCCAATCATTTTCAAAACGACCAAATTCTCATTTTCATTGAATTAGCTATACAAGGACAGATGGGAAAATGCATCATCGGGGCAAGTGCGTCAAACCAAATATGTCCTTAAAAATTATATGATTTATCGCACTTGCCTCACTTGACCTTAACCGAAACAATAACGAACCGAAGTAACGCCTCCAAAAATTGACTAAAAAAGCTACTTCTGCATCAGAAAATCACTGGCCTATTAAAAGTCAATTCATAGCACGAAATGTCTGATAAGTCTACTTAAGCGTAGTTTCCATTTTATTGTCGTTACGTGTCTAACGTGTCGGATAACGACCTAGGACGTCTAATAAAGATATCGCAACAATACAATCTGCTATTTGATCTGGCTGCGATTCTAGAGCGAGCTTGTTGACAGAGGCAGGTTGGATTATATTACCATCCATCTTGTGTGATGACACGTCTTAATACAGTTGAGGTACTGGTAGTTATACTTGTTTTGAAATAGTGATCAATCTCGTGCCTTCTTAAATTAATGTGAAAGCTATTCGGTCGAATAATTTATGTTTTCAAAGTTTTGTATAGTTGTATTAAAGTAATGTTTTTAATATTGGTAGGTAAGTAATTAAATAAATAAATAAATAACAGGGGATAATGTCAGGTCCTAACCTAAGCTCTAGGTTTATACTATGGGTACTAGACAAAGATATAAATACTTTATATATGTATATAAATATATACTTAAATACATAGAAAATATCCATGACTCAGAAACAAATATTCGTGCTCATCACACAAATATCTGCCCTTACCGAGATTTGTACCCAGGACCGCTAGCTTCGTAGGCAGGGGCACTACCAACTAGGCTAACGTGTCGTCAAGTACTTTTAATTTCAGCTTATATTTTTCCTAGTTTCGAAAATATTTGTTTATTGTTTATCTACCACGTATTGCAAGACAGACAACGATTGTTAAGGTCGAGAAAAAAACGCCAAAACAAAAATTTCTTCTATGGCCTCCCTCTTTCATTTCTAATTTTATTTTATTTAAATTATGTTTTGCCACAGCGGTACTAGAAAACACACTGGAAATTTCAACTGTCTACCTAACATGGGTTATGAGATACAGCCCACTGACAGACAGACAGACTAGTAATAGAGTCCGATTCACACATTGGCAACCTTTGCGAACATAACCCTAAAAAGGAAGACAATTATTTGTCCGACTGTAACCACTTCTAAATATAGCTAGCCCTTTCAGATCCATTGTGGCTACAAGCCTGAGAGGGTGACATTTCACGCCCCCGCGGCCCAGCTGACCGTTCGACCTGCTCTAATGATAGCCTGCGCCCGCGCCGATGGTAATGGATGGACCATTGTAGTCATGCCGACACGATTCGTTTTCATCAGTTAACTTTAGTTAGATTTAGATACGATAATGATGCTTCAACACTTCAATTGGCTGTTTAGAAATGTTTTGTAATAGAGCAACTTACTAAGGACGGGTTAAAGTTGTGGATATCGAAATATTTCTAAACAGTTACATTCACAGGCAATTTTTTTATTTACCTACTCATACGGTGTTCTAATTTGACGTCAATATTTAGGCATAACGAAGTCTCTTTCACAAATTATTGCTGTTTTCAGCCAATGGAGCAAGGGTGTACCGCAATTATTAACACATCGCAATGTAAAAAACAAACGCGGAGCGGAAATGAGACGTGTAGGGATTGACCAATCATATTAGTTAAAATCCACATCTCATCTCCACTCCGCTTCCATGGAAACAGTCAGGCGGAGATGAGCGGAGCGGAGAGGAGACGTATAGGAATCGACCAATCGTATCAGTTGAAATCCACATCTCGTCCCCGCTCCGCTTCAGTGGAAACAGTCAACCGGAGACGAGCGGAGCGGAGAGGAGACGTAACTGCATACTACATTGTAAACACTCTACTCAGCTCCGCTCGTCTCCGCCTCAGTGGAATCACTTAGCTCTTTTCACAGCTCTGCTCCACTCAGCTCCGCTCGTTTCCGCCTCAGTGGACCCGTAGCCTTAAACCCTTTTTCACTAGGATCCCAGAATTACACATATCTAAGATTAAGAAAAAAACTTTATGCTTATCACTCTAAATATTCATCCAACCCGGAACCGCTAGTTTCGTAGGCAGGGTCACTAGATCACTACTAATTAGGCTAACCACATTTTTTTACAAGGTTTAAAAGCAGTGTCCCTTAATTGTAAAACCGATTACTTCAGATAGGTTAGCTTATGATAGTTTAAAACTTTGTTAAAAATAATCAACAAATAACATTTAAATAGATTATCAAACCCTATTTGTCGCGGCATTATTTTATATGCAAAGCAAATGCCAAACTAATTGAGAACGATAATATATGGCCAATTGTATATGTGAACATCGTGTCGGCCGCCATATAAAGATGTTCGAGGAAGCAATCGGCGCGTGCGATTGTTGATTACGTAGTCATTTGTTAACTTTCCATTTCCTTATGAAGGGCTTGGGGAAGATATGAAGATTATTCATTTACTTATATTTTGAAGTGAATACAAGATAAGAAAACCTGACACCTCTCATCGCGGGACCAATTTGTAACCTACCAGCGAACCGCCCTCGCTTCACTTCGTTTTATGTCAGTTTTTGTAACACTCGTACAAAAACAAGAATATAACTATTATATATAACAACCTTCCTTGTAAAAGTATCTAACTGATAGTGAAAACTGCATGAAAATCCGGTCAATAGTTTTTGAGATTATCGCGAACATATAGACAGACAGACGCGGCGGGGGACCTGGTTGTATATTAATTGATTCTCGAATTTGTACGGTAAGTGAATAAGAGAGAGAAACTATGACGTTGGCAATATTATTATGGTACCTTTTATGATGGGCTGAAACTAAGTGGCAAAGAACCCGAACAAAGATGCACACCACAGGCACAAGAGTTGTTAGACCAATTATTAAAAATCGAGCAAGGGCATGTCTGACCTTGCTCAGTGTAGGGTTCCGAAGCCGTAATTACATTTTTTAAAAGTAATAAGTATGAACTAATTCTTTACTTATTTAAAGTAATTTGGTGCTGTCTTAGGTGATATTTAATCCGTAATATTTTTGAAAGACCCATTTAACGACACCTCACACTATGGGGTAGAAAAAAAATACATCCACAATTTACGTGTAGGGGAGATACACATTTTTTTTTTGTTTCCAAATTTTTTTTTACCACTTTGTTGGCATGACTAATATAGTATATATTCATGCCAAATTACAGCTTTCTAGTACGGACGGACATGGCGAAACTATAAGGCTCCCTAGTTTGACTACGGAATCCTAAAAAGTAGGATCTATCGCAGTTCGGCCAACAATGTGAAATAGAGCCTCGGTACCAGGTCCGCTTCCCTATTTAAATCATAACCCGGGTTCACTAAATTCCCACACAATTTATAGAATCCCACAGGACTAAATACGCGCTTTAAAAGACAATAGCATTGAATAATGACCATTAAAATTCAATAAGGCGATGCTTAGGCAATAAATCGTCATAGAAGGCTATCGGGACGGGAACAATCTTATCCAGGCTGGGCACTGCCATTTTATCTTGCAGAACACAAGGACGTATCTGCAACTAACAGCCAAAGTGATTTCAACCCTTGGCACTAACAAACAAAGTTGCATTTAAATTATTAACTGTTAAACAGATGTGACTTTCTTGTAAAGAAAGGCATTATTCTACTTTTTAACGTACAAGGACGTATCTAAAACTTAGTAATCAAAGCAAAATCAAGCTTCTCTACTTACAAATAAGATCGTATTTTATTAGGTGTTCTATGAAAGATGTATCTTTTTTTTGGAAAAAGAGCAGCATTGTACACTCTGGCTATTGGGGCTATTCAAATAGATGCCCATAGGCGGCCCCGGGCAATTTGTGCTCGACAGAGTGTTTTGACACCTTCATACATAAACATTTTGTGGTTAAAAATGACGCCCGGTGGTACGGTGGTCAGTATTTATTGACGTTTTGTTGTTCAGACTTAAATAGGTGTTCTAAACATGTGTGTGATCGTCTCCTTGTTGTACTGTTGTTGTGTGGTTGTCTGTATTTTTTAACAGGTCACAAGTTAAGTAAAGAAAATACTTTTTTAACATATTTCGCGTGCTACAATTGACATTAAGTACAAACTAACGAATGTATTTTTTTCAATATTTATCTCCTAAATTTCAATTAACGGCAATACACTCAAGTGAACGTCTGCAAAATTATGAATCTAGCACATACTTTTTAACATGAAAGTTATCATAGTTTTGTTGTCATAATATTAACTTGAAATGATTTCTTTGCAGCATAGCCAAAATTTAAGCTTGGTTTTTTGTAATCTCATTGTTTATGAATAAACCGAATAATAATTTGGTGGCAATTGAATATTGCCAATATTTTTAGAAGTGAATTCTGTTATCTATATAAATAAAGTAAGACCAAACGTGTGTATGGTACACTAGCTTCTGCCCGCGACTACGTCCGCGTAGAATTAGTTATTCAGCTAACTCATGTTGCGAGGGATTTCAATTCTCGTTATTCACTCGGGAACTTTTAAATTTTCCGTTATAAAAAGAACCACGGTATAAGCTATCTCCATTCCAAATTTCATCTAAATGCGTCCAGTCGTAACAAAGTACCTAACACACACACAATCTTTCACATTTAATTCAAGTAAGATAACGGCGTTAATTCTCAAATTAAGTGTGACAATAAAATAATAAGATAAATATAACCCTGCAATAACATCGTTCAGACATAATCGAATATAGCCCCATTGTGGTATGTCTCTTTATTCCCCGGTTAGTCCGTGCACCGGCCCTGCAATGACATAATATATTTCTGCCATTGTGTGCAGTGCAGGGTGAGCGCTGTTATTACGACCACCGCTTATTATTCTAATATAATAATACAAGGGTTAACCGCGGCGCTGCTCGCGGTACCGTTCCTCTTGATGGAGGTGAAATCTTTGTTTAATGTTATTAATCTTTGTACGGTCAGATTCGTTGAAAGTCATCTTACTGCCGCACTCAGAGACGTCAATTAAATTTAACGCTTGTTTAGTGACGTGTTGTCTTATTATTAAAGAAAGTGACAGCAGCTACTTTAATCAAGCATTAAATTTAATTGACGTCCCTGAGTGCGGCAGTTAGTAATGGTTTTGCTTTGCTTTCTTGTTGACACTCTTTTATGTTGTTGTAAGAAAAGTAACTCTGCTTTGGTATTAAATTATTTTAAAAAGCTGCTTCTAGAACAATGGAAATAGGCATCGTCGTGTCTACTAACACATGTAACATTTCAGCTGTTAACATTTCTTTCTAAAGGACAGACAGAAAAACAAGTTTCCCATGTCAGCATGGCTGTAGATTCAAAGTTCTGACGACGGCCGATGGCATAAGGAAACGGATTGACTTATTGCCAGTGAGATTTATTGACATAGCCGGCTTCGCGGTTTTGCTCGCGGTCTGATGGCTTCCTTGACAAAAACTTTCTTCCCATATTCATAATAATTTTCTAATTTAAATACGCAAAAATATTTTTAGTATTACGACTCAACTTCTCAATGGAATAATTATACTGAGAAAGTCCTTCATAAACAAACCTTAAATAAATTATACGCCTAAATAAAAAATAAAAACCGGTCAAGTGCGAGTCGGTACAAACTTGTAGGTACTCAATTCAAAATTTGGACCGCGGAAACGTGCAAGGAAGCATAAAAACCCTGTTATTTTTGTGATTTAATTAAAAATAAATAGTGTCAGATTTTTACCTATTTTTGTAGTATAAAACGATAGTACTTACCGAATTTCACAGTTCTAAGTCAACGAAAATACCCTATAAATTTTGATTCCCTTGAAAGTGTTGAAATATATTTTTTTTGCGCCATAAACGGCCGTATCTTTCTTTGTAGATACGTTAACTTAGAAGTTTGATTTAGTAACACCTTGTATATTCAATAATACGGTACAACCTTATTTGTTTGTGACATTCATTTTTTATGTTCGTTTTCGCCTTTTTAGGAAAAGAAACAGCAAAATAAAGAAATAACGCATGGAGGCACTTCTCTAAACGGTAAACAAAGCATGAAGTTATTCGAGACAAATAAATTGTTTTTCAAATTTAAAATAACCTTAACATTACGCCCGGCCGGCATAATACAAATGGTAATGAACAGAATTCCATACGACACTAACATACGGCATAATTGTTCCATAGACTGACGCAAAACCGAGGGCAGGGGGCAAGCGAGATCCATAACTCTACTCGAAAACGCAAATACTATACACGATCGGCCACAGCCGGGAAAACATCCATAGAAACCCGTGTAAAAACAGCCAGCTTGTAAACTTAAGATCATTGTGTATGATTTAAGTTTAAGGTATAAGGTCAACGTCGCTAGCACACGTTCCAAACAAACTGGATAGGTCAGTAAGGCCAAAGGGTCAACACGGGACCGGGGTCAATGCTAGACATTGTCATGTAGATTGTCTGTGACGCTTTTTCTTCTGTATTATGTTTTGTCAATATGATTTGTGATAACGTGGTTTTTTATTTGCATGTCTTTGTAATGATGGTTGACGGAAGTTGCTGGAGAATACTATGGTAATATTTCTATTATGTGTCGCAAATTTGCAATGCAATGTTGTTTCTTTGCAATCCTTTATTCGTTTATTCTGCTGCTAAGTTATATTATAATCGTTGTCGGGAAGGTTAGTCTTTGTTGTAGTTGTTTACCATTTTTGGTAGGCATGGTAGACTACACGTTCGGTCCTGGTTTTTGTCGTTTAAAGTTTTGGCCAATACGCATGTCAAATGTAAGTTTTTTTTGTGTCTCCCAAGTTTCTCAACAAAGTAGTCGCAGCATTCTATTCTAGAAGCGTATCAGCAAATGCACTCAGGAACAAAAAAACGGGTCAGAATGCATTTTTCATACAAAAGAGGCTATTTCGAAGCCTTGGGCCTTTTAATTATTATTACTACTGGGACCTGTACATCCCTGTGACATTTAAATTATGTAGCTTAAGTTTAGTATTGTAATAAGTGATTTATTTGGAAAAAACGGCTTACTGTTGAGTTTCTTGCGGCGCTTCTTCTCAACAGTGGTCTCTTTGGAAGCGCTGGTAGACTCAGACATGTAAAAGTGCCTGCAGGGCCTACTTGCTAAATAAATTATTTGAATATTTATTTATTTTTATTTATTTGGTTCCTCGCCAGTAGATGCTTTTAGTGAAATCTGATCATGGATACCCCGAGCATGGATACAGGACTTCTAGAGTGCCTAGGATACCCAACTGATTGAATCTGCGGCTAACACCGGAATTGTGCATGTTCAGAAAAACATCTAAAATGGCAATAAAATGCAAGGAAATCCAAATGCTGACCCAAACTCTCTCGCTGTGGTGTTAAATGATTGTGCGATCAGTTAGGTATCTTAAGAACTTTTGACCTCCTCTATTGAACCTCGGAGTATCCACCATTAAACCTCACTCAAATCAACCCCTGGCAAGGAACCAAGGCTTCGAAATAGCCTCGTTTGTATGAAAAACGCACTCTGACCTGTTTTTTGTCCGTGAGTGTACTTTATGGTTTTTTTTCAGTGTGAAGTTTTATTTCATAATCTTGTTAAATATAGTCTAAATATTAATCAAATGTTGGTATGTATTAGACGCAATTTACTTTAAACTTTTTTCAAAATTAACACGCTCCTAATCTAACCACTGGTAAAGAGGAAAAAGTTCAAATCACCAAGACAATAAACAGCTACAATTACATTAAATTAATGTAAACCATAAATATAGGTATTACTCTCAGGCAGCCTGTCTCAGCCTAGGAACAAAGCACGTAGAACTGCAGCGAGCAAAACGCAAACTGATGGCGGATGCAGTTTTCACCTTTGCTAATTTAAACTTTATTCTATGTGAATTAGTGATCAATGAAATGACGCTATCAGCCTAGTTGGTAGTAACCCTATATCACTATTTACGAAGTCCCCAAAAAAAACTTAGAACCTTGTCATTGTGAATGTTATTGTCATCGTCATGCTTGTCATTTGATGTTCAGTTTGAAGTTCATTATGTATGACACACTAAAGAGCTTAAAATGTTAGTTGGGGTACTGTATAAATGTATAGAGACAATTCCTTCTCGATCTTTTTCTCATACAAGCATCGACGTACACAGTAGATATAAGGTTTCTGTTTGCGTCTAAAAAGAAAAGCTGACGATTCATCTGAATAGGGAGCATTGGAGGAGACCTACGGGGGCTCCGACAGAAGTCTAACGCTAATATTGATGTGGCGATTATAAAGATGGTTACAAGTAACAATATTTAAATCAGTATCAGGGAACAATGTCATCCAAATTGACCTAGTCCCAAACTAATCTTAAGGTTTACTATGGGTATTAGCCAACTATGAACATAACTACTTATATTGAGAAATAAATACTAGAAAATGTCCAGGACTTAGAAATAGATACTCGCGCCCATGACACAATTTTTATACCTACCTTATTGCTTTTGACGTGTTTCCATATCGTCATCATTTTAATAGCAATTTACCTAAAAGTAATAGTGGCCAAGTTAAAAACAATATCAAAAAAACCGCCTTCAAAAACGTAAAAAATAACTTCTACTACTAGGTACTTAGTAGTAGGTACCTATCCTATTAGGTTAGTCCAACTGAAGTCGGCTTTTTGTTGAAAATATTGTGGTCGCCGACTTCAGTTAGACTAACCTAATAGGATAGGTACCTACTACTAAGTACCTAGTAGTAGAAGTTATTTTTTACGTTTTTGAAGGCGGTTTTTTGTTTTTTAAAACATTTATTTTATTTTACACTTTTTAGTGATCATAATAAGCTTATGTAGTCCCACTTCTTAAATGATATATGAAACTTTAAGACATTTCAAGCTCGCCGCAAGCAACGCCGCGGGAAAATCATAGTCATTTTAAAACAATTAAATGTGCTTCGTTGTAGTCGCTCAACTATCTTAATCGAGATATCTTATCGCCACCCTTGAAATCGGTACCGTTGAGGAGTTCCGGTGGCCATCTCTGGTCTTCATCATCAGTTCCGCTTCACCAAGTGACACTTTCTGAATGCAAATGCTACACTTGTTACTAAAAATACTAAAATCGCTATATGTTTGCATACAATATTTGAGGAGTTCCCTCAATTCCTCACTGATCCCTTCATCAGATTCAGATTTGCTGACAATGGGACCACCTCGGAAGTATAGTCTATGAAACCAAAAAAGAATTTTTAAAATCGGTCCACAATTGACGGAGTAATCGGTGAACATACATAAAATAAAAAAATACATACAGTGGAACGTATAACCTCCTCCTTTTTTGAAGTCGGTTAATAAGAGCGATGTCACACGAGCGTTGCTGGTGCGTTGCGTCGTGGCCATGCTGTGATTTCAACATAGACCGACGCAAGTGTTTCAATGAATCGTGTGGCGCGTCGTTCTAATTTATACGTAGAACAACGCAGCGGCTGCAACGTGTGACATCCCTCTAAAAAAGGCAATATTGTTTAACCAAGTCCAATGGAAGCCCTTGCAAAAGTCCCTACCCACCTTCCTTGGCAGTCGAGTAAAAACAGAAGAAGTAGGGAATGCAAATAACCAGTTTTAACCAGTTTTAAGCTGTTATTTTCATAAAAAAACGTCTAATAACCGGTTAAATTGCATTGGCGACTTCTCCACCCGCTCCTCTTCCCTCCCTCACACCGCGCATCAGCTGATAGTGTTGTCACGTGCAGTTAGATGTGGGTTGCTACGTGAAAGTTGATTGTCTGTCTGTCATCGCAACAAGTTAATGATATTGTGCACTTTGTCTCCTTTTTCTACTTGACATCTAAGCGTGACAGCGTTTGACCTGGAGCTAGATTGCTGTGGAATTTTGAAATTGTTTAATTTTTGTTCGTAAACCTGTGATGTCGTGACATTCTGCAAGCAAGGACTTCATGTATTACTAGCTTAGTAGTACAAAAGTCGTCTATATTATGTATGTGTAGGTATATGTTTTGGTTAATAGTTCGAGTAGCGGTTGCCCGCGACTCCGTCCGCTTAAAGTCATTTATTGCTTTTCGTTCGGGAACATTTAAACTTAACCGCGTAAAAAATACCTTGTCTCCTCAAAGTTTAAGCTACTTTCATACTCAATTTGATTACAATAGGTTCAGCAGTTTAGATATGAAACCTTAACAAACGTAGTAGTAAAAAAAAAAACAAATAAATTAGGAAAAAATAAATAGAATACCTTCACATTTCTAATTTATAATATTTATTATAAACTAGACTTGATTTTTGGATTTCCCTCGGGAACTGTGCCAGCTATTGTGTATTGTGTGTATTGTGTGTACTATTTTATCGAAAAAAAAATTGACGAACATATCAATACGCATTAATATTCACTTCATCGAATGGCATTTGTCGACGCACAAAAGTTTTTTTTGGTAGTCGCATGTCTAACCTAATCTATCTAATCTAAGTACCTAATTAATGTTTAACATATCCTGAAAACGTCTAGGTTACAGCAGAGAATAGCGTTCGTTTTAATGAAATTCGATGGAATACAATCGAAGAAGTGAAATTGTATAAAATTATCGGTTACCGTGCCAGATGCCTTTTTTTTTCAGATATTGTCAGTTGCCAGAATCATACAAAATAAAACCTTTTAAAAGTCATAAAGATTCATAAGTCGTAAATTATATCACAACTATTCGGCGAAACTTAGAAACAATAGAAATAAATAAACATTTATAGTTCTTTTTGAGTTAAACGAGTTGTATTGACGCATCGATTTGTTTTACATAACCGGTGGACCTTTAGCACCGTGGGATTAAGTCCTAACGCCACGAGACAAATGGACGAGCATCGAACCGGCGACCCTGCGCATTCATTACTCACGGCCGATATTTAGCTAAATGACTTTATTTGTCAAACTGCGAACAATATGCCCGTGCATTTAAACGGGGAATTATTGGCGTTTGATTTCAAGAATATTATTCTAGCTAGCAGAAAAATTAAATAGGGCATTTTTTCGCTTAGTATCGTTGACTTCAAAGAGATGTTTCGACCTACCTACCAATGCAATACCTACCTACTGTACTGTACCTACTAGCATCTACTAGTTTCTACCAAATTCCAATTCAAATTATAAAATTCAATTTAGTTTATTTTGCTAAAACACCATGTACATTATTGAAGATGGAAGGTACATTGTTTCAGTATAGTTTTACCTTATTGTAGTAGGCATGCAAAACATAAACCAAAATTATTCTAATAAATATACAACACAGATGCGCAATCACAACTCAACTAACCTTCATAAACATAGCATTTCAATACAAGAGAACCATAATTAACATAAACTTATGTTAAAGGAAGATAACAACTTAATTAATTAAAAGGCGGGTTTAATTTTTAAGACAGAGGGTGAGCAAGTTCTGATAATATGCTTTTAGGAACGCTTTGATTTTGAAAAACGGAAATACCGGGAAGTCCTGGCCCTCAGTGCGCAGTCTGACGCGCACTTCATCGGTATTTTCTATTGCCAAATACAGGCAAACAGTTAAACGGCCCACCTGATGGAAAGTCGTTTCCGCCACGCCACATATGTTTTTTTTATGGTACAGGAGGCAAACGAGCATACGGATCGCCTGATGGTAAGCGATCACCGTCACCCATAGACACCTGGGTAGTGATTCTCTCATAAGCAAAGGTGAGCGAATGCAGGAGTGAAGTCCAAGCGGCGAGTTTAATTAGTCCCGTCAATGCAAACAAAACACATTTCAGCGCGTGTATTCCATTTGGCAGCATGGCTTCTCGAACGTATAAGGCTGCCTAATTGAGAATGCACGCGTTAATATGTGTTTTGCTCGCTCTGACGGGACTACTTAAACTCGCCGCTTGGACTTCACTCCTGCATTCGCTCACCTTTGCTATTGAGAGAATCAATACCCTGCAGCACCAGAGGAGTCACAGGTGCGTTGCCGCCCTTTTAAATGAGAGTACGCTCTTTTCTTGAAGGATAACGACAGTAAAGCCGCTAGCTTATGTATTGAAGCTTTTCCGTAGCACGATATGAGCTCATTAAACAGCGTTAGTGTCATCAACTGATGACGACAACGATATGGCTAAGGTTGCGGGAAGACTATGTACACAAGAGGTCCAGGACCTTGTGGCAAATATGAAGGAGGCCTATATGTCCAGCCGTGGACGTTTTAGGCTGAAGGATTGAGTGTCATCGGAAAAAACTTTTCTCTAATAAAATAGAAGAAGAAGAAGAAAGACATTCATTCATTATACAGAAGACACACAAAAAGACAAATAAAAGAAAACAAACAATGTAACAGAAACAGCACGGAGTGTTTGTCCTCGCGGTAGCGAATCGGACACTGGCTCAGCATTATGCTGAGGTGTCAGACACCTACAGCGCTGATTTTCAGCCAGTACCGTTTTAAATAGTACGTGACCATAGTCTTATTTTTGTTTATTTAAAAATGCTTAGTTACTGGAGAGACCACGCCACACCATTTTAACAACAAATACAGGTAACATTAAGACTAAAGTGATTTAAGTATGATAGTCTAAAACATTACCCGTGATTGTACCCGATAAAGCACAACGCAGGTCACAGATCCCACAATTTGCTTATCCCGGCACTAGCCTCAGACTGAGCACAATCTGGGTTTGTTTTTCCGCGCATCTGCCCCGTGGCCAGGGCATGAGAAGCGATGCTATCGGGCCGCGCACACGTCGCTCCGAGATCGGCTGATTGCGTGTCATACTCGTGTCCCCGCATAATGAATGCTGGAGTTGTGATTTTTTTTTAAATCTTAAGTTAGCCTGACTTAATGTTTGTAGAACTACAAGATTAAAATGTCTGAGAAACATTTTTTTTAATTAAATCGCGCGTTATCCTTTTAATCCACGAATTATCCTTAAATAAGTCATAATTGGTTGGTACGGCTTAATTTACAAGAGTTACCTAAGAGAAACGAATGATACTTGTGCTAACGTAATATTTATAAACAGGCACCTATTTGCAATATAGTCGAATGCTTATGTCAAATTGTGCTTATACTATTATAGTTCTGGAAATATGAATTGGCCGTCTGTAATCTTCACTAAGATCTTTTTGTTAATATCAAACAAAAGGTCATCGTAAAACTGCCCTCGTTCTTCAAACAGCACAGTAGTTGGTTGAAACGTTAAGGTTAAGGTTAGGTCCGGTAAGTCTTAACGCGGAAAAAAAGATCGCAAAGTAGATAAGAGACGGCCAAATCATATTTCCTGAACTATAATAAGCAGTTAGCCGCCTATTTTGGTATAACGGCAGTTTCATTTGTGATGTTGTAATTTCAAACCAAAAAACCTGTATTAATTGTACACACATGTATACATACATAGATACATACATTCACGCCTGTAATCCCAGAGTGGGGTAGGCAGAGCTCTGCTACAGAATTACCTACAACCCATCACCTAGCAGTACTACAAGCCCATATTCCCTTAGTCGCCTCTTACGACATCCACGGGAAGACCTGGAGTGGCACTATTCTAACCCGGCAACCACACGGGATACACATGTATATTTTCCTTAAATTTATATTTTCATACACTCATGCTATCCATTATAGATACCGATATTATAATCATTGTAGATACCGTTCAACCTTTAAGGACTATTAGTAACACGATAAGACTTGGTTTGTTTCCTCAAACATGTCCCTAAAGCCTTTTACCGCTACCAAATAATGTTATCAAAATCTAAACCCTCCATGGGCAAACAAGTGGGTTATCCATTGAACGGCCTTAATTGCTGTAATCAGTACGTGCGATGCGTTATCGGCGGGTTCCCAGGGCCGAGCGCGATGACCGCGGGGCGATGCGATGGTCATCAGCAGCGGCAGACGGTCACGGAGACGGTTGAGTTACGGGTTTTGGGTTGAACTGGAGCAGAATGTAGTCTATAATATGAAATAGTCAGGTTGATTTCTTGGATACATGAATATCCATGGTGTTATTGTATTTTCTATATACTTACTGACGAATTAATTTTTGTAAGAGATTTTTGTACAACAAACAATAAAATAGATAGAAACACAAACTTTCTTGTGCTTGTGTGGTTGTTTGTTTTTTTCTGTCATAGAAATATTTATATACTTTTGCCTCTGAGCGCTATTGCAAGGAAGTTGTTTACAATTTTCCTGAATATGTGTCATTCTAATCCAAAAATGTTTACAAAAATCGTCAAGTACTTTGTTACCCCCTTACTAATAAACGTTTGACAGATAAGGACAAAGCATGGTTTAGCTACACCACTGTTACTCAACTTTTATTAGTAAGGGGCTTATAATATAAGTTCCATTAAAACTAGTTCTGAAGTTCTCTAACTAGCTCTTTACGTATGTACCATTTTATTAAAAATAAAGTTATTTCATTTGTTCAAAAATAACTATATTCCTTATTTGCTATTTCCCTACAAAAACAAAAAAAAATAGATTAATACTACTGCTACTTCTTTGGAATATTTAAAGCACTTTTCGCTACGCTGTTACTTGATGGCACAGTTGCAGCTTTTTAGCGAGCTTTAAAAGACCAGATAAGGCTGTTTACGATGACTTAGAGCATAATTTGCTGCGACATTATATTACCATACAGATTTTAATTTAGAGTTATGTTGCATTGTTTTATCATTCATAACATCAATATACCTACTTGTGTACGCAACTTAGTTTTAAAACCTACAGTATCACTAAGATAGTATAGTTTGCTTACGTATGGAATAATTCCGTTACTTAACGCGTTTAGGACTTAGAAACCTAATGCAATGGCAATTCAATTACAGTGTGAAGTGATAAATTCCCTTATTATAAGGAATATATAATTCACAAGCCCCGGCCCACAGTTTGAATCATACCTTCGAAATTCGCAAATTTACTTCAAACCTCCGCGAGAAGTTGACGAAAGCGTCAATGACATAGAAACCAAGAATATCTTGCAGTTGTTAAACCCTTACAAACTTCATTATAATCTCTATGTAGATTTGAATAAGATTCTAAGTTTCTTCTGTTTGTGTTTTTGAACTGTATGAAGTGAAAGATACTAGAATACAATGGTTGCGTAGGCGTCGTTTTGTAATGATGGAAAAATGTCAGATGAGCTTGAAATATAGTTTATTTGATTATATGAAATGTGTTAAATGTATTAAACTGTTATTTCGTCATGATCGCCTTTTGTTATTTTTTCATTGTTTCTCAATAGCTAACCTATACTTATAACCGGATTTGGGTCGTTAAATGATGATGAAGAACTTCGAGTCTTATTGTAAAAATAATAAGGTACCTTCTCCTAATAATCTAATATTATAATTTCGGTTAGTGCAATACCGCATAGCTAGCAAATTGAATAAGGTGCAAAATTAAGAACTTTTTTTGTTAGTTACGCTGTAATAACAGCCTTCTTGCTTTGGTAGATACGCGCGTATTACACTTGTGCCGATGATAAATCTTTATTCCATGTTAAGAAATAACTATTCGACGAAATAACCGAAATAACCATCCTTAAAGGTGAATTAAATTTGAGCGAGATTCCGATACACTGGAAACCAATCTAAACGTAGTGCGCAGGAGTGCTACAATTAATGCGAAGCACTCGCCTATTTGTGCGTAGCGATTAGTTAGTGCGAAGACATACTGTCTGCCGCACGTCTACGATATAAGTACGTGCTGATACGTCGAACGAACAGGAATTATGGCCTGTCGTGTGAAGGATGGGCAATTTGGCATGATGATAGTATTCGTAGATGAGGAAGCTTTGCGAAATAGAGAAGGAAGAGGCGTGAGAGGCGTTACTTGGCACTTCGGCAGTGTATCTTTCAAGATACATTCAAAAAGATATTTTTGATTAAATAATAACAAAAATATTGATGTACAGGTATTCACTGAGTTGCAAAAACGGTTATTACACTTTCTAATAAGCCAAGGTACAAAGTGCCTGCACGCCACTTCAAGGGACATAAAACTTAATAAAAGTTTGTGTTTTAAATAGAATGCTAAGGCTAAAATTAAGAATTTAAATAAAAAACCAATTATTTCAGACTATGCTCGTCAACCTAGAGTCCTAGATTAAGTGCTTGTACCCTGCAACAGAAGAAATCCTAGCGCAGGTCCTTAAACCATTAATTGAATTGAGTATTTTCAAAATAAATATGTATCATTAATATAATTTTTATTATTATCATTTTTGCTTTTGGACGTTTCTTGGACCAAGCGTGCTTAAGCACATTTGATTTAACGTGGTAATTAGGTGCGTGTCTGTTTAATGAACACTTCGTGTGCTATTAATCTCGTATGAGATAGGTCTGGGTCGCAGCTGGCCAATGGCACAGGTACGGTGGGGTTTTCAGATCTTTATACTGACGGTACGGGGTTTATAGTTCATAAAGCAGTATTGTGACTGTTATTATCCATTGCCTGAGGTCATTTTGATGTACTGTTATTTTATTTATTCAAAACATCAATTAGTTCATTTTACGTCACAAAAAAATATTTACACACAACTAGCGGTTCTGAGTTTGATTTTCAATAAGGGCAAATATTTGTTAGATCTGGCCTTGAGTCTTGGATGGTATCTTTATCTTTACACAGTATAAAACAAAGTCGCTTTCCGCTTCTGTCTGGCTGCCTGTTCTGTCTGTACAATAAGTTCTGGTTTAGGTACGGGTGTTACAGAAAACTCACATGAACCAAAGCAAAGCAAGGGCAGATCGCTAGTCTATGTATAAAAGTATTTATTTCTTTGTATAAGCATGTTTATATGTCTCTTAAAAATCTATTATGAGCCTGACAATTTATATGTGATAGTCCTGATATTTCATTTTTATTATTTATTTATAACTAGCAGTTGCTCGCGAATCCGCGTAGAAGTCGTTTATAACGGGTAAAAAATACCCTATATCCTTCTTCGCGGCCTGGGAGTAAAATGATCTCCATACCAAATTTACCGCCATAAAAGCATAACAGAGAGACAGAGTTATTTTCGCATTTATATTAATTTAAGTCTAAAACTGCTAACAAATTGAAATACAATACAACTATGTATAATTTACTATTAATCAAAATAATAATTTATGTGTAAATGAGCTGCCGCAAGGTTGAAATCAAACAACGGTACAAACTTCGTAAGGTCCGAACAAATTTTCTCGACGGGTTCGAAGGCTATGCCCGTCATCGTACAAATATGAGGAGAGGCGAACCAGCCAGGAGTACGGACAGAAACAAAATTATCTTTATGCGATTCTATTACCATAAGCATTCAAACATGCTATTTAAATGTAAACGAATTTTCTGAAGTGTCAAAATTAGCTGAGTTGCAGGTAGTGAAAGGGTTAGCGCTACCTTCATCACTCACATAAGTTCGTCTCTTGCGCATTGCAATTTTGCCACTGGTAATACTGAGGTCGTAATTGGATGTAAAGATTCGCTCACGGCAATTTTTTGAGCATTAATCGGCCATCAACAGGTCGAGCTTCTCATTCTATTATACGAAATTATATACGAATAATAAAGAAAAGTTTTTGTTTATTTTTTCAAACTTTTTATGGTAAATATCCATATTTATATTAATATTACCGTTAAAAGTAGCCCGTGTAAATACACCATAAGTATCTCTCAATGGATAACAACAATTTTATCTAGTTTGAAACTTTGAACGAGTTTGACAAGTCTTTTAGTTACGTACGTGGTTTAAGTACAGTCGGCAAAAGAAAGCAGTCACAAAATAATCCAGAGTTTTTACAGCTATTAAAAAAACAACAACGATGGTTACTCTCGCCCATAGACATCAGTAATGTCAGATGCAAACACAGTTAACTTGTTGCCTTACTACCTCATTGACCACCTAGTCCTGCTGACTGTACTGCCGACGTGTAGAGCACAATGCGCATATTCGCGTGCGCCCACGCATCTGAATTCATTAGCCGGTGATTAACTCGTCGTGGGCACAATCGCCTTTGTCTTCTAATAGATATGTTAGCTTTCTGACGCCGGAAGTGGGCTGATTGTATTTTGAATTGATCGTTATTTTATATACTCGTTACATACCGGTTATGTTTGTTAAGGAAGAGAATGAGGCTTCTGAATATTTCTAGGATGATATAATAAGCAGGAGAAGACAACGAGCCAGCGGTTTACCAGATGTAGATACCTGAAGTAATTATCCAAGTCCATGCAACACCAGATATACCCTAGACAAGATGCTTAACGCTATCGAAAACGATTTTCGAAAACTGTCAGTGTATGGAACTGACATAAGAGCTTGACGCGACCATCTGACAGCTTAAGTCAAACCTATACATTTTAGATAACGACAACGATCTCTTGCCACCTTGTCTAGGGCTACAGGAGGAGATTCGCAGATGCGTTGCCGACCTTCGGGAAGAGAGTACGCTGGTCTCTTGAATGACCTTAGTCTCACTCTAAAGTGGTTACAAACTACGGTGCAAGAGGTCTAAAAAGTCTTTCGGGTTCCGGTACAATCGGGTAGACTACCATAAACGTATGAGAGCAAGTGAGAAAGGAGTACACACCCGCACGAAGAACGCACCCGCGAGTAGTACGGCTTTAAGTTCACCTTTTGTATATTAGGTATGAAAAACATACATTTGCTGGCGTGTCATGAAAGCAACCATAGGAAGAACTGGCCAGGTTGATAAACAGGGCATTTTTAAGCTGGCGGCAGTTTTATTTTGATTCCTAATAAGTTATATTTAGATACCTACTTCTTACAACTATTTTGTATGAATGTTAAAGTGCTTCAGTGTGAAGTTACGTATAGGTACATACCTACCCAAAATATCCAACCTAAGAAAATTAAACATATAAAGTCAAAGAAGATGCGTGTACAGACATTTTGTACTCTACTCAGTTATTACGCTCTTGTGAGTACTATCAGGCCCTACTCAAGGTTTCCAATACACTAAACACATTCAACCCGTTTCTAAAACCTTATACTACAATAAATCCTATTTACCATAAATTAGACAGTAGACTAATATGACTGATCTCGTGTAATTACAATGGGAGGTTGTCGGAGAAAGTCGCGGGCGCACTCTGTGACAAATTGGCAACGCGCAGGTGGCGGGGTCGCGCGTGCGCGGGTTTTGGTTTGAAATCAGTTACCATTGATATTGTTGTATGTAATTTGGAATATTTGAATGATAAAACTGCAATGTAATTGGTTCATTGGGGATTACTAAGCTTCGGATGGACACAACAAAAGGAATGGTGATTAAAATCTGTATTTGTGTACGTGTATGTGCGGGAACGCTTAAAAAATCCGAATATTTTTTTCCTATTATCATTTGTCCGAATTTTCGTTTTTCCGAAAGCTATGTAATGCTGTAGCTATCTTAGATAATGCATAATTCATTTGAATTATTACTCTTTGGAAATTTAATGTAGGTGTGCTCGTGTCTGTGTGACTGTGAATCTATGTGTCTATCTTTGGCATCGTAGGTCACAAATAGACAGACTGTTTAGGACGCGGAAGTTATTTTAATCGGCATGGTGTTAGCTAAGTTTTATGAAAATCGGTTGGGCTGTTTAAAAGATTAGCACGAGATTTTAAAGCTCCGTTAGTAAATATGTCAGATCAAATTTTAGTAACTTTATACAAGTTTTGACATTCCTGACCGAAATTTGATGTAACGGATCGTTATAATAAACCCCAGCGCTAATCTATTTAATACCTATTTCACTAGTTTGGTCGATGATTAAAAGTAGGTTCCTGTACTCTTTAACAAACCGGAAAACGAAGTGTTGGTAGGCTTTCCGATCTTGAGACCGACGATCTGTCAAGTAGCACAAAACCAACTGTGGAGATCTTGAGAGGTGTATGTCAAGAGGTCTTTGACGTCTATCAGCTGGTATGATGATGATAAATTATGAAGCTTACTCTTGCTGGTTGTATAATAATCTATTTTACAGAAAATGACCATCTAAAGGACAGTCTTGGGAGTAGCCTGAAGTACTCACTGATCGATGGATTGTTTATTAAATAAAATAAATAAATATCAAGGGACGATCTCACACAAATTGACCTAGTCCCAAACTAAGCTCTAGGCTTGTACAATGGGTACTAGCCAATGGTATAAATACTTATATAGAGAAATTAATACTTAAATATATAGAAAACATCCAAGACTCAAAAACAAATACTCGCGCTCATCACACAAATATTTGCACATACCGGGAATTGAACCCGGGACCGCTGGCTTCGTAGGCAGAGTCACTACTGACTAGGCTATCGCGTCATCTAAAAAAACAACAAATATATTTAAGTCAAATTACATGAACTTTGTAACAGGTTTAAGACCCTCGATCAGCAATTGGCACTGATAATTTGAACGCCATTAAAACGTCATAACCTCGCATACGTTAGCTGAAGCTCATTGAATATACCGCGACACGTTGCGCGTCTCACGCGCCATCTTGAACGCTGTAAATCTGTCAAAGCTTGGAGGTTGCATGGTCAAGCTTAATTCTAGGTGCGCTGTAATTATGTTTGCTTTATTACGTTGGTATTTTGGTTTTAGTTTTGAAATTAGTTTTGCCACTTTGATGATGGTTTAAATATATTATGGTTTGATTTTAACCCTGTATCTAATATTTTATTTTGACAAGTCACAATTTCGTTTTAATTAGCCAATATTCAAGTTTCGGGCGTGGTAGGACTTTGTACAGGGTCCGTCCGGGTCGCTACCACCATTTTATCTATTAACCTACCGCCAAACCGCAGTGTTCGCATTGTTGTGTTCCGGTTTGTGGATAAGACAGCCGGTGTAATGACTAGCATAGAGGCATTCCATCTTAGTCCTCAGGGTTGGCAACGCATTTGCAGTCTTAGGATTGCAGTCTTGTGAATGCGCATGTCTGCATGTCTATGGGTCACAGTTTCCACTTACCATCAGGTGGCCTGTGAGCTCGTGTGCCTTCTCAATGCCATAAAAAAACGTACCTATAGTCTCTATTGAAAAAAATAAGCAAATGATCATATTTAAACAAACTGTCATGTGGAAAAAACGGAGATAGCGTTCAATAAAATAGTAAAACACTGTCGAGGTTTTGTATAGGTTGCCTTTAACGTTTGGTCAGATGAACGAACACCAGTGAATGCATGCGCAGCTATAACGTATTTCCTCGTAGATGTGTGTTTGGATTAATATTTCGCATTAGACGCGTAATCGGGCTAGCAGTAAATACGGAGTCGTGCTGCGCGGCAAAGTGCGAACACTCATAGATACGGCAGATTGATACGATGGACCAGTATGCAGCTGATTGCTCCGATACGGGATGCGCAGGCGCATTTGTTTGGCTAAGTAAACGTATCGAAGGAGTGGGCTAAAGACTGTCTGGAGTAGTAAGAGTAGCGTATTGTATAGGCGTTTTGCGGAGTTTAAGTAAAAGTTTTTTTCTTGACATCAGTTTGCATTTTGCAATGTTATAAATTAGACTCCATGTCTCTTGGGCCCTAAGCTCACTAATGTGCGTCGCTACTATAATAGACAATTAAAACTGATGATGTTTATGTATGTTGTATTTTCTCACAAAGCCCATTGAAAATACGTGAATGTGTTTTGGCGTTAAAATGAAAGATTCCTTGAAAACACGCATATTGTCTTTGTTGTATCAACTCTCAGCGTCTGCACTTTCAAACTAAGGGTCTGAAAACAATCAGACTACTCTTTTCCCAAAAGCCGGCACTTGCGGTTCCTCTCAGGGGCGTAACTATACCACCAGAGGCCCGTGGCAAATTCAGCACATCAGGCCCTCCCTTAATGTAAACAATAATAATGTTAGGTTCCTCCTGTGCTCACGGCCTCTCGGACCGGGGGCCCGAGACATTTTGACCGCGCTGCTACCCTATACGCTACTGGTCCCTCTGGTGCATCAGGAGACCAGCATGCTTCACTTCCGTTGTACCGAAAAAAGTCTCCGATTTTACATGTTGGAAAAAAAAATTGGGACGTGAGTAATCATGAGCATAAGAATTTTGGTTTATTTTAGCTTTACCCTCAGTAAAGCTATGTAAACATTAGCGCATTAGGAATTGGTAACATGGTTCAACTTTATACAAAAAATGCTGCCCAATGTGATCTTGTCACTTAAGAGTTTTGACGTAAAAAGGAAAGAAAGAAAGAAAAGGAAGAAATAATTTTGTTTTATTGCCCAAACAGCCTTAGAATTGAGTTCTTAACCAAAAATTACGCTATACTAACCTTTAGCTACGGCAAAAGGGCTGGACTCAGCGTGAGAGAGTGCCAGTGCAGAAATCACAACGTTGATTTTCAGTTTGATCCTTTTGTTGTACTTTGTTTCGAACAGTTTTTTTTAATCAAAAATTGCGACTTTATAACATGATAACAATCATGTCTAAAATATACAGTTAAACATGCAAGAAACAGATATTCCCAAACAAAAAAATTAAGTAAAGGAAGGGAAGGGAACAATTAGGTAGGCTTCCCGGATGGGTTCATAATCAAGTTCGGTGGAACGTGAACGTGGAAAACATTGTTATAAATGTTATAATAATTTGTATGTTAGTGAGGTTAATAAGTGTAAGGAATTATTATTATCTTCTTTACATATTACTAGCTGTTCCCGTGCCCACTTCGTTGGGTTTTTTTTATGTATTTATATTTGGCCTATGGCACTTATAAATAACGTGCGGCTTTCTATGGGTAAAATAATTTTTAAAATCGGTTCAGTAGATCCAGAGATTACCCCCTACAACGTCACAAACTTTACCTTTTAAAACAAAGTAGCTTTCCGCGTCTGTGTCTGTCTGTCTGCATATCTTCTAATTCTTAAACCGCGCAATGGATTTAGATGCGGCTTTAACGGCAATTATAATACATTCTGGTTGATGTATCTTACAGAAAACTCTCATTACCATAAGTGAAACAAGAGCGGGTCGCTAGTTCCTGATAAAAAATAATCATTTTATCGCATTGCGAATCAGATGATAATAATTACCTTTTGCCGTATGTATGCTTAATAAGTACAGATCATACAGTATTTTGTGTCCTCAGTCATATTCAAAAACCACTGCTTGCAAGCTAGAAGTACAAGAGTACCTACATTACAGGGTGTTTGCATTTCACAGAATAATATTTATTTATATCGAGTTCTCATCTTTCAATTGAGTTACAATTATTATTTACCACACAATTAATCTGGTTTAATGTAATTAATGCGTGTGCCCGTGAGAAAGTCGAAGGTACCAAGGCGTAAGAAACCCAGCAGAGGTTCGCAAGACGCTTAGATAATGACCGGCGGTTGTACGGTAGGCGAAGAAAGTAGTCTTACTTTTGACGCAACATCCTAGCGAACGAAAATATCGTTAAGGTCGCCCCTACAAATTTACACGTACGTCTTATGAACCTTATTATTTCATAGTGTGCAAACGAAGTTCGACCTTAAGGTGAGAGTCCACTTTTTTGGTCGACCGTACGTACGCGGGCTCTGCGGCAATGAATTAATGCTGTCGGTGCTATCTTCATTGCGGTCCGATACTAGCTACACACATTAGCCGGATTCAGTCACGAATAAGACACGCTATACATCTAGGGACAGCTATAGAGAGGTTTTTGCATACAGGGAGTCTTTAATTTCGCATGCTCATACTAGATTATTTTTCTTAATAAAGGACGTCATATATAAAATAGTGTTTTTGTCTCTGGTGTAATTATATGCCTGTATTAGGTATACACATTTCTAACTAAGACACTAAACATTATAACAGCTCTGTATCGTGATCTAAGCAGTTTGCATACAAACCACGATCGTCGATGAAATGCCCGCCGCGCCGCGGCAATTTTCGACTTGTGATAAAATACCTTCAATTACAGGTGCTAAAGTACAGAATAAGGCGCAGCTCAATCTCACCTTCTGATTATTGATACAGGGGGATTTCACACGCTGATATATTGTTTGACCAACTAGAATGCCTTTGTTGTTAATCATGAAATATATGATTCAAATATCTCATGAAAAGTTAGAAAGATCCCAAATCTTTACGCCAAAGGATATCAGATAAAAAAAAACACAAGCAATTCCAGACACAGATAAATAAGTTATGTTTCGACTAAAATATGGATGTATTAGACTTGTGCCCTCATTTTATTATGGCACATTTTACTTTTTAAAAAGCTAGATGTAATGGAATTTGTATGCAACATTGCGGGCTTGTGTAGCGAGAACGCAATATTTTTTTTTTTTTGAGAACTGTCAGTAAACTATGTTATGTACTTCGCGTCTCAATATGTATATAGTAATGTCAACATTTCCGGACATTTTTGAGAAAAAATATTTATTATTTTCATTTTTAATACTTCTTAATTTCTACTACAAAAATTGCATGCGATTCCCGATATTCATTCCAGCAATTTGTCTTGAAGTACCAGGCGAGCAGACGCGGGTAGGAGTCGAAGCTATTAGAGGAGTCATTAGGTTAGGTGATGCGCCGCTGATATTTAGTCGTCCGCGCCGCTTGCGCCACTTGCGGATGACACGACCGCCAGGACTCAGGCTCAGTGGCTCTAGGTTTAGTTAAACGTTGGTTAATGGGAGCTTTTTGGTTTGACGTTAGAGTTATATAAATATCAGAAACATCATTAGATAGTAAAAAGTTTGTATAATTCTTCTGTGCTCAATAGCCAAAGAAAGTTACTAACGTAAAATAACGTCTAAACCATTTACAGTGAAGTTTTTATCTGTCAACACGAACACCAAGTAACTCAACTAACCAAATTTTTTTGTTACTTTCTTCTCTTCAACTAGTTTACCCATTTATTTTATTTTATTAAGGCTTTTGCTGATAAACAAGGTGATTTTTTCAATTCCTTATTTTTAACTTGAGACTTTTGTTGGGCCTTCTGTACGTTGCTTTGACTTTATTATGTGACAAGAGTTTTTACTAATCAGGGTAGTGATTCTTTCAAAAGCAAAGGTGAGCGAACGCAGGAATGAATGTCCAAGCGGCGAGTTTAAGTAGTCCCGTCAAAGCGAACAAAACACATTTCAGCGCGTGTATTCAATTTGGCGGCATGGCTTCTCGAACGTATAAGGCTGCCTAATTGAGAATGCACGCGCTAAAATGTGTTTTACTCGCTCTGACGGGACTAGTTAAACTTGCCGCTTGGATATTCACTCCTGCATTCGCTCACCTTTGCTTTTGAGAGAATCACTACCCTGTTAAACTCCATTTCCACGTGTCCCCGTGCAACCAGCCCCGCAAGGCCTCCGCGGGCGGCGAGTTCGTGTGGTCGTGCCCGCAGCCAGATTAAACTATTGCACCTCACCGACATTTCGGTCGCCATGGAAACCAAAAACACACGACTTTCCGTACGGAATTACACCACCATGCAACCGTTCACGCTCTTATGACCTGCACTTTAGGGTTTTGTTTTAGGTGTATTGACGGTAAAATGAGTTGGTGGTTTGTAAGTTTATGAAATAGGTAGGTTTTGTTAGGACCTGTCGAATGCTCGCACGAATCTGCAAATGGTTGCGAGTGATGGGGCCCTGGTAAAAGTTGGCCGTGCTTATTAATGATGATTGGAAGATTGTCCGTGCATATGTAAATAAGGAGTTGAGCAATCAGAGTCAGGGGAATGAGATCAGAGAGTTATTGGGGAGGATGGCACGGAGTCGGAGGATTCTTATAGTTGGTTGAAAGATACTTTAATTGGATGAACAAACGAGAGCGATTATGCATCACGAATCCTACTAATATTGTAAATGCGAAAGTTCGTGTGTTTGTTTGTTACTCCTTCACGCTGCAATGGCTTGACGGATTTGGATGAAATTTGAAATGGAGATAGCTTATACCTTGGATTAATACATAGGCTACTTTTCATCCCGGAAAATTTAAAATTTCTCGAGGGAATAACGATAATCGAAATCTACGCGTACGAAGTCGCGGGTAGAAGCTAGTATTGATGTAAAGTACGATAGTAAATTTTCAGTCCTGCGTAACGGTGCTATGTTTAACTTATAACATGAAGAGTAAAGTAAGAAGGGTTGTGTTATCCTCAAAATTATTTTTATATGAGGACGAAATTTAGGCCTTACTACAAAAAATACAGGTATCTTTTTATGCTTTCTGGTCGCATTCTATACTATTTGCAAGACCTATATCACCGAGTATATTCATTATTGTACACTAATCTGACTTAACATCATTAAAGCACAAACGTCGACTAACTTGGCGTGTGGTGAAGTAAATTTGAAATGAACTAATTTTAGCACATTGAAAGTAAAAGCCGTGGGAACGGTCCGGTCTTTTAAGCCGGATACATACGTATTGCCTAGCTTTGTATTTATTTTGCTTATATCTTGTTATTTAATTTACAAATTTTACCTATTATCGAAGTATCAGCACAATTTTCACTAATTAAACTAAAAATATACACAAATATAATACAAGTTGGTAAAATACGAGTAAGAGGTCATTTGCATCATTATCTTTTGCGGTTCCAACTGTCACTGCCTGCTACCAATATTTTTGCTAGCCTGCTGCGCTTTCTTAATAATATGTAAAAAGTCTTTGGATACGATTTTAGCATGGATACAATTTGGTCCAAATAGACCACATAGCGGATATTTTTTAATCTATGTAAAAGGGAAACTCCCAATAGAAAACAAGTTGATAATGAAATTATTCCAGCAGTCAAAGCCGCCTCTTTCTATCCTGACAATTAAAGTGACAGTTGAAAATTAGTGTTGTTCCTAATTTAAAAAATCTAAACGGCCAGTATGAGCCTAGCCTAAATATCGCGTTAATAGGCGCACGCGCGCCTCAACTGACGCTAATAAACTCGCTCACGGCGCATTGATTTGCTGCCGCAAGGCTGTTGCTACTGACTACTGTGACACTCGGCTTTATTGAAAGTAATGTGTGAGTGAATAAATATAGTGTTTGCCCTAGACTTTGTCCGCTTAGATCTCGTTTATCGTGTTTTACTTGAAAACTATCATATTCCGGAATGAAAAGTATGATTGGGTGTTACTATGTGTCTTAAATTTCGTACAAATGAATTCGTGTTTAAAATATAAAATCTAAACATCCTTACTAACTTTCACATATTGTATTTTAAGCATGAAAAGTATAAACAGGGAGTAACGAAAAGCCCGTTCAATAAAAAAAAAGTTTGTGTATCAATGCCCCAACGTAAGGAGAATTAAAAAAAAAATGCTTTGTATGGAGATAAGGTATTCTTGTAATCCATAGGTAGTGCACAAACCTGAAATTGTTTTTTTTTATTGCGAAGTTTTTCCTTTTGAATCGTGGCACTGCCAACGGTATTTTTATTGAACGGGTTTTTCGTTACAGCCGTTAAATAATTAGAAGTAGGATTAACTGAAAATTTCGTAATTGCCACTACATAACTTTTAAACTTAATTCTTTTTGTGACAAAGTTAAAAACAACTGTATTATATTCTCCTCTATTCACACGAAAATCTTATCAATATTTATGTTTGTCTAGAGAGTAGATGTAAATATTCCGAAACATGGTACATATTGCGCGGTAAAGCGCAACCTTTCGCGAGTGCGCCCACGCAGGTCGCCCGCGCACCGCGCACGGTAAATCACTTGAGGGATGCGGTCTACGTGTGTAGTGGTAAAACCAAAACGATAATAATAAGAAAAAGTGACCGTTCTACACAAATAGTAGGAGTTTTTACTTACTAGACAAGGATAAACATACTTATATAGAGCAATACATACTAAAATAGGTACCTACAAAAAGTTAAGTCAAACATCCTGAAACTATTATTGTAGAATGCAACAAACATTATTGAGCATTGAGATTTCAGTATCCTGAAGAATCGAAACCGGTACCGCTAGCTTTTTACCTAGAGTCACTACCAACTAGGCCAACCACGTCATCGTCATTTAGGATAAAATTTGCACGGCTGTGATGGCAACTCAGCCTATTGAGTCAGTAATAGAGTGAAATTAATTAAGATTTATACAAACTTGACCATTTTAAATAAATTATATAGAATGAATCATAATAAAGATCCGTTTCTTGCTGTGTAGGTAGCAGTAAATTTGCAACATGGTCGTGTCTATCAGCAGTGACCATCCTGAGCCGTCGAGTTAGTTTATTGCCGCCGTGCTCTATTTAAGTATTATCTTTCTCAAATTTAAATAGAGACCCTGATACTTATGACGATAGGAGAGGTTACGGTCTAGAATTTTCGCTTCCTTCATTTGTATTTTCAGAGAATTATGTTATGACTTAGATGGCTCTAACCAAAGATAAGATTGGATCATTACAAGTCAATCGATGGTTAATTCTTTAAATATTAAAATTTCTAAATAACGTCACCCTGTAGGTATTTAGTTTTCCGATGGTCAGTTCTTTAAAGACAAAAATATTCAAAAATAATGTCACCCTGTATGTAGTTTTCTTAGGTTTTGTATGTGATTTCCCCCATAATCGCATTCTTAGCAAGTTTGTCACTTCAATACACATTAAAATTGTAGCACGGGATCGTTTACATAATTATTGATAGGTACTCATAATTTTTATCTCTGGCCAGTAAAATTTTCAGACTTTCTCAAATATCTAACGTATAAGTAGATAAATTAGGTTAGGTTAGGTTCGGTTTGTAACCTAAAACAAATTATGTCTAAAAATAATTATGGCAGACGGTATTATAGATCATCATATTTTGACATCTTGATACTTATTCGTAGAGGCCACCCTAATCGTGAGGCCAGGTAAACTGAATCATGCCTACTTAACTGACCGTTATAAGGGCCCGCTGATTCCTTAGCATAATTACCGCGGAATGGGGAAGCTCATAATAGTGCGATCGCAGCACAATAACTGTCCGGCGTATATAATGATCAGTTTGCTTTCCCAGCTTCTTGCTAACCATTGTGCGGGCTTTTCCTCGTGAAAAACTTAAAGCGCCCGGTGGCATGTGAGTAAACCGTCGTTTAACAGTTTTAATTGTTATAGTTAAGTTGATTTAATTTTAATAGTAATTGGTTGAGTTTTTTTTATTATTTCTTCCTCAGTGAATTATTATAACATAGTTAATGGATTTCAAACTTCTCTCAAACAACTAAACTCTAGTTCTTCAAACTCTAGTATGGGCATCCATTTTTTCTTTTGTTCCGGCCGATGATGAATAAAAATTGTCATAATCTTATTCTTTAGGATATATTATTAAAGTGGGTTGTGCATTTGCAAATTATTAACAATGTTATTTTATTTGTCAGTTTAATAATGAACGAATCTAAGTTAACGAAATTTTAAATTCCTTATCTTACCATGATAATGTAGAATTGCAAAATACCTTTACAATGATTTCTATTTACTAATTAACTACTAAAAGATATATTTAGTAGATACAATTTTATGTAAATGAGGCAGACCTCACATTTCTTTAATGCATTTTACATCACCCGTCACCACTATAGAACGACAATTAAACTAACCAAGCGTGGTTCCACCAGCCCCTCTCATATCACAGCATAGAGTCGCACACGCAATTAGGTTCGACGAGCGCTCTTTCATCCGAAAAAACAACATCTCTCCATTGTCTCTCTGTTCCCACATTTCGCCTTTTACCGTAAACTTCCTGATTTAGACGCAAAAAGGTATTAATTGCATTCCACTTTGCTGCGCCGGCGTCTTTTTGCGCAGCCGGGAAACCGCGTTAGATCATTGGTTATGTTCGTGTGAGTTGCAATGAGTTCCTTGTGTCAGTCGCAATATTAGCCTAATTAAGAAGCTTAGCACTTAGTCTTATGGTATGCTTATTGTCTTTTTCTTTTTTAAGGGTCAATTAAATCTATCTCTATTCAGTAAGCTACGTGTGATAACGATTTTTCACATCCTTTTTAGGTTGTGTTTCTGTAACCTCTACATAACACTAATATACAGGATGTTAAATATAAACGAACGTTTTTTTATAAATGTAAACAATTTAATAAAGACACCAGGAGGACTGGCTTTCTTTTTTCATTCATCTAGAGATAAGAGATAAGTGAGATCTAATTGAACTGTTATAATAATAAACGTTATATTTCGATTAGCGGGCCTTGCAAAAATAAAATTATACCACCTGGACTAGTAAATTATACTACAGTTAGTGTACAGTATCGAAAAGGAGCTGTCAGGAGTCAAGATGAAGGTAACTCGACCTTGTAAATCAGGAAATACATATTGGTACAGGTTAGCAACATAAAGCATCCGTTCACACATTCTGTCATAACTTTTGACATTTCAGTCAGTTATTTGTCAGTTGTCAGACCGGACCTTGCTCTCATCGCATTCAATCCAAACGGACGGCATCCTTGACACCCTCGTTATGTGAACTTTACCATTGTTTTGGTATAGTTTATCTATTAATAAAACTATATCGGGCGATAAGGTCACGTCACGTACAATAACATGCGAGTGCACGATTTTGCAGTGAGGTGTGTAAATCACACTATATGTCACTTATTAGATTAATATCTTAGTTACTTTAGTTTAACTTACTAAAGTAGCTATTATTATTATTTTGACTAAAGGTACATTTTTGGACAATAAGACGTAAAGAAAAATAGTGAGGAAAAGCTTATGATAGGTACTCTTGACAGCCTTGACCTCTTGTAATAGTTTGACTCTCCATCCGGTCGGCAACGAACCGACTACGTGTCTTGACTTCCATGTCAAGTAACCTGCATGCTCGTTCGCCCCCTTATAATAATTAAAATAAATGTTCTTAGATTAAAAATCAAATCAATGACTGAAAAATACTTTTAAAAACGGCAAATCACCATTATAGACCCAATCATAACTTATTATGACGACATGTGTATTAACAGGGTTATAATTGCGTTAGTTTATTCTTATTGGTCTAACTAAATAATCCCTTACATCTTGGGACCATGATCGTTGTTAACCATTATTCAAAAATGCCATCTAAATTACATATTCTTATTTAAAACTTGGACCTTGTCACCACGCTAACAGCTACGCAAAACCAATCCACCGTCACCCAACTCCAATCTCCCAATTAAACCTAGATCTCATCGTGCATCCGCGATCACACTCACACGCGACCATTCGTCAAACTACTTAACTCTGCATAAGTCACGATGTGGACCAGTCCCGACTAACAGTTTAATAATGTCCGCGCTCCGACCCGGCGACCTGTGAAATACGGTCGAGCGGACTGGGGGCCATATTTTCCCCTATGCATCGTACCGAGTCGTGTCTTCCTCGGTGGAAATAAAACCCGAGGTCCATCTCTGGGGCCATCGGTGCCGCGGATGCGCCATTTTAGTCACTAAACACGAAACAGCCTGTATATAAATCAAATACAAACTAAATCAACCTGTATTTTCCTTGCTACAGGGTGGAAATTTGTTTGAATGCCCTTAGGTTTAGATGCTGTTTGTTTACAGGGTGTTCGGATAATGTCATGGGAAGAGCTCAATGAACGGCGGACAGCGCGTGGACTGCCGGCCGCTGTTTTGCAAACTTATACAGGTCGTTATACAAATTAATATAGCTTTTATTTATATAGTGATTAAGTGTAAGTGGGTTTTTCGCTTAACGTGGGAGTGTTGGGGTTGTCGGTGACATTCGTGGGCACAAGTCAGTGTTTTTCGATTTTTGATATAGTTTTTTTGGTCGGAATGAAAAATGTTTCTCTTAAACTAGTATCATTTTTGAATCTTGTTTAGAAGTTTGGATGTCAACCTAGGTGTGCCAATAGAGATGTCGGTGTCCGTTGCATTGCAGATTTGATTACCTACCTATAGGTTTGTAAAAAAATATTCTCTCGTTGGGACAGCAAAGTTAGTTTTGTTCTAATTTGATAAATAGATTAGGTTGGTAGCAAAACTTAAAATAATTTATAATAACAGTAAAAAAAAATTGTTACTATTTTAATATAAATCTATTCCTATACAATGTGATTTGATATACTTTAAATATGAATTGAAATAATTAAAATGCTATAAATGTGGTATTATCAGCTCCTTATGACCTTTTGCCCGTCGCCCTTTCCCATGGCACGCGGTGACCACTGACCCTTACCGTCGCGTCGGCCCTTCTTTTTTAGGGTTTCGTACCCAAAGGGTGCTCAACGAGACCCTATTACTAAACCTACGCTGTCCGTCCATCCGTCCCTCTGTCTGTCTATCTGTCTTAACTTTAAAGAGCTGTATATTTTGAACCGTAATAGATAGGGGGTTATTTTTTTCTTCACAATATGTGTTAGTACGGCGGATTTACTAACAAATAATAAAAATAAGTATCTTATTTTTATTTTCATAAAAGCATCAAATTTGGTACCATTATAATAGTACAAACCCTAAAGAAAAACAACAAATACAAAAAAAATTGCCAAGTGTGATTTAAGTTCATGCTAATTCGATTCTAAATCGAATTCAAATCGGAATTTCGGTATGCGTCTAACCCCCACTTGGACGATTTTTTACCGTCGTAGGTATACACATGCACATGGAAAAGTATAAGAAAAAAAACTACTTAACAAGTTAATCTAAGTAAATATTATAAAATTTAAATATGGCACTTTCTTCAACAAGTTAAACTGACTAACGATAACTTGCACCTGGACATGTTACGACCTCTTTTTAAAAAACATTGAAATCAGTTTATCTAAACTTTCGAAGGAGGGGTAACATCTTGGTGCAACCGTGCTCATTCAGGCCCTTATTTTACCAACACAATCTTCTCAATCAATAAAATGTTCATAGAATTGTCATCTGTCGACAAGTAGGTATTAAAGTATACCAGATTTGTCATTTAATGTCACATATACAAATACTAGACCGAATAAAGTTATCTATTAGCCTATTATTCCACTTCTCAAAAACACTATTTCAGATTTTTTTTAACCTTCCGAATGTGGTATTAGCAGCTCGGTGCGACCGTGCCCTTTCCCGTAGGAAGCGGCGCGGCTCACTGACCCAGTGCGCCGGCGCATTCGTTTTATTCGCTTTGCGACGCCTGCGCCATTAGCGGGAAGGATCGTGTGGAAACAGCTGATAATGGGCACGATTTGTTTTATTTTTTAATTTGGTTTAGATCGTCAATCGTGAAAGATTTTAATTATTTATTATTTTTAATGTAAATTTTTTTTATAGTTATAGGTGAAAATTTACAAAACAAAAACCAAGTCAATGCGAGTTCCTAAATCACTGAGCTTCATATAAAGCAATGACCAAAATTGTTACCGGTCACCCTTTGTGATTACATTTTGGAAATAGTAGCCAGGATTGGTCTGAAAATGATAGTGTAAGAAATTTTTACCGCTGTTATAACATCGATTTTCAAGTATCCTGGTTCCTCGTTAATCTTCAATAGAGACTTGGTGTAAAAATCTTGCCATTAATTGCGTGATGTACTGTGGTTTGGTTTTATTAAAAAGGACCCACTTGCCTGAACATGACGTCCTTCAATAAAGCGTTTAAACAATTTACAATAAAGTCATCTCGACAATAGGACAATTTGCTTAGAGATCATGGCATTACCCAATCCGCACATCTTCAAATTCCGGTATAAATCAATCGGGAATGCCACGACTACAATTATTACCTTTGACCTTATTTTGGCATTTGGTGTGTCGCAAACGGCCCTGACTGTACCGCGGTATCACTTATTTCATCGAGTGTACTAAGTTCAGGCTATACAGATTTTAAATTTTATGTATAAAAATGAACACCCTAGGTTTTGAATTTAATATGCTGAAAAAGTTTTTGTAATGTTAAGTAGGTAAACGTAGGTATACTGTTTGGAATTTTGGGTACTTAATCTAGAAAATAATCGTAAGTATTATTTTGTCATTTAACTCATTTTTTTGGCACAAATTCACTAATAGTTTCATTATTAGGTATGCGAAATGTGTGCACTCTTTAGAACTCAACTTTTGATAACGGCCACTCCGTTGTTATCTTTAAATTATTAGATTAATTAAGGTTCATTATTTTTTCTTTAAATTTTGACACTACTGTCCAATATTTATACCGTATACAGGCTGATTACAATTTGCAAGATTTTCAAATTAAACGACAGGGTGATCATGATCATAATTCGATGGGTCCTACGTAAGTTATCGTAACCCACAAAATGGCAAAATTCGGTTTATAGCAAAAATGGATTGTATTATCCCATTACTATTAGTGTCTAAAACAAAAATTACCAAATTCGTAGTTTAAACCAGTTTTTCGAAACGTAAACAGCGGTATGTTTCAAACGGGTCCGACGTTTTCCATCGTAAGTACCTTGGCGACAAAGTACGCGGGACGGCGCGGGGGGCGCCGCCCGCGCTTTGGCATCGTATGTGTCAGTTGCGACCGGCTACGCGGGGCGGTAGGTGTACACGTTTTAGGATGGGTATTAACAAAATTTGTGGTTTAGATGCTCCATATGAACCGTAATATTAACAAAAAGTCTGGTTGTGCTAATAAAGTACCAAACGTCTCGTCAAGAACGAAATTATTATACGAATACGCGATAGCCCAGAAACGAAAAACAGTTCTAATTCAAACGATGACGCTGTGGGAGGAGAAAGTCCCAATAAACAAAGACGTTGAAATGACACTACATCGGATACATCTACGAAATCAGGTAAATGCATTTAGATTCCTATTTTTTTTATTCTATATTTCTCTAATTGTGGGTTCCAGCGTACAATATGGTAACTATTACTAACGGTCATTTACGTTGGAGTCTAGCATGTAAAAGCTATTGTATGTATGACTTACGATTATTTACGACGGGATTTTGTAAAAAAAACATGTGGTACAATTACTTACAATGGTATACTTCGGATTGTGATTAATTTTATTTGTTGTAAGTCTTACTTGCTATAGTTTACTCCGGATGGGAAATAAACATACGATATTATACCGATTACGAGGTACAAATTTTGCCTTCATTTTTATTTTTCTTGCAGAATCCCCACTTCCATTTGGACCTGATAACCGGTCAATGCAGCTACCTACTTGGAAAAGTGTATTCAGCGACAGTGACAAGGAAATCAGTGACGATCCTCAGAACAATGATTATGAGGCTTTGCTTTACAACGCATCGCATGGGCAAGAGCATGTTATTAATTGTTCTAATGATACTAACTTGGCGCAGAGTAAGATTATTGGTTTTATTAGCAGAGCTGATTTGGGTATAATTTTGGGTTAAGAGGCTCGGTAAATTAAGTTCGGCAGCTTACGCTGTTAGGAAAATAAGGTAACTCACCAAAGTTGAGACAACTCGCTTAGTTTATAATAATTATTTTCATAGTAGGTATTATGTCGCACGGTATTCTGATTTGGGGAAAAGCTGTTGAAGTACAGATTACATTCGTGTCGCAAAAAAGGGCCATTCGTTCTATGTACCTAAAACTTAACTCTAACAAAACTCCCGTAATTCTTTAAGAAAAACAAATTATTATTTTGACAGTAGCGTCACAATTTATTTATGAGAATATTATTTATGTTATTAAAAATCAAGACTGTTTTATTATGAATATTAGAATCAAAACCGGATTGTGTATAATTTTTTAATATTTATGTATGCGGTATTAAAACATAACATAAAAGTCTTCGAGTTTTTAAAGAAAGATCACACACAGGTCGAAAGTGACAGTGTACAGTCGACTACAAAGCGATGTATACCCTTTTACACCTTATTGTATTGTAATAAGGTCCAAAAGTGGATACATCTCTTTCAAAAATTAAACTCATATTTACGCCTTCTGAGTGGTATTCTCTAGTAGGGTTTTCAAAAACAGACGGAAAACCTTAGGTCGTAAGAGAAATGAAATACACAATTTATTGCAAGGTAGAAACTGAAAGAAAAATTGACTAGCACAAAAAGTAGAGTGGAATAAAATCAAAAAAAATGAAATAAACGCTGAAGATCCGTTTAAACACAGAAGTTTAAAGACACTATAAATACAGTAGCTTTTAAGTGATGAATATTCGATACGTAATATGAATAACAAGTAACACTACAGCTAAAAATAAATCAGCTCCATTATCCTCACGCCGCCGCTTTATTCAAATCCGTTGTCTATTTAGAAAGCAAAAATTTATGATTTCTAATTTTAATTCCAATGATAATTAATGGCTTTCTAATTACTCCTGTTAGGATGTATTTTGCCAATGTCAAGTTATTTATAGACACTCCCATGGACTTATTAGAGAAATAGAAGAGTATTTTCTGTAGTGGACTAAACAGAAGCACATGGAGTTAGCTCCACGCGCTTCTGTCAAGTCTACATGATAAAAATAAAGATAAAGATAAATATGATTATTTATTAAGTTTATGCAGTAACAGGATCAATCCTAAGGTTTCATAGCGAATTTTTTGAGACTTAAAAAGCAGTAGATATAGTGGAACCGATGTCTGACAATGACTCGGATTAGTTAAACATAAATTAGTACAAAAACAAGTCACTCAGAGGGCTATGGAGAGGGCTATGCTCGGAGTTTCTCTGCGCGATAGAATCAGAAATGATGATATCCGCAGTAGAACTAAGGTTACCGACATAGCCCGAAGAATAGCTAAACTTAAGTGGCAGTGGACGGGGCACATTGCTCGCAGGACTGATGGCCGATGGGGTCTGAAGGTTCTTGAGTGGCGTCCGCGGATCCGGAGACGAGCTGTAGGTAGGCCTCCAACAAGATGGAGTGACGACCTTGTAAAAATCGCGGGAACGAGGTGGATGCGAAAAGCACAAGACCGGTCTGAGTGGAAAGCCTTGGGTTAGGCCTATGTCCAGCAGTGGACGTCTTTCGGCTGACATGATGAACATTTAAAACCATCTCAAATACTATTAGTAGGTACTTAGTAAAAAGAGATAATCTATTTACCGAAGAATACAAAATATTTAGTCATTATAAATAAACGTTTTTTAACTGAAGTAATGTGTTTTAATACTTATCAATCTTAAATATAATAAATAAATAATCATTTTTAACTTTCTATAACGAAATTTAAGTTTTTTTTTAAAGATTCGATACATTTTTGTTTTTACTTCCCGTAGTACATTGTAGTATGTCCTACATTTGTATAGCACTATTCCCACGTAAATTATGGTTTGTTGTACTTACGATATTTTATGCGCAAGCTTTTCCGACGTACAACATGGTTAGTATCACAAACAATAGTTATCGAAACCTTTAATCCACTTAAAAGTATCGTAAGAACAATTGCAGCCAAATCAAAGTACTTTTTTAAATATTAATAAGATAAGTTTAAACACAAAATTATTGTTGACATTCGTACAAAATTTCATCAGGATCCATTAAAAATTGTATCCACGGCATCAATTTTCAACTTTAAACTACTCTGCTGTAAAGTTGCGTATTTCAAGTTACCATAACTTACGTAGGACCCATCGATATTTATTTATTCGTATTATTACTTTTAATTGTATTATATTCAATATGTAACTTATGTAACAAAATAAAAATGTAATATATTCGTATAAATCATACATTGCCATACACGTAAAACGTGCAATGTTAATTCCATTTGAGAGTGCGAAATACCACTTAAAAAATCTTATGCCATTAATATCATTTAAATTATAGCTAAAGCTGTGTGAACTAGGATAAACAGCGTAGGTGTAACCATCATCGCTAGCGCAATCGGTTATCAAACAATGGCATCAAAACAAAGTTAAAGTTTGCGACCTTTGGCTAAGATATTCAGGATTGCGATACGGGCCGAATATAGCAATAATATGAGAATAATTGTTTACCGCTTATTGTGCGCTGGCTGTCAATCAAATCGCTTTCGAACATTGTGATCTACATTGCCCTCGGTGGTGTTATGCGGAAGCAAACCAAGGTTTTTAAAAGCTTGGTTTGCTTGTCGACTGACTTAATGAGCTAACCAATAAATAAATATACAAATATGCGAAGACCTTTCAGGTTACCTGTATGTACCTACCGATAAAATTTGAAATATCGCTATTATTTTGTTTTGCATTATCTTATGATGGAATACAAAATATTATTAAGGAATAAAAGTTAAACCTAGTAATTGATTTGTTGTTATATTAAATAGTACATAAACACAACTTTACTTGGCGCAATAGCTTATAGACAATGCATCAAGATATTACGACTCCTCTTTATAATTTTGTAATCTGTATTATTAAACTTCTAGTAAAATATATCATTTAAAAACATTGCGTTATCTACTGACTTTCTCCTTTCTTCGTTTTTTATTCACAAATCTAAGATTTTATTACTTTGATAAAAATATGAATTGCATAATGCCGTCCATGTCCCCAGTGTTAGCGCGGGGAGGGTCCGTATAATGCGGCGTGAGCGATGGGCCGGCGCTTGCGCAAGCTCGTTAGCGACGCCCCGCGGACCTGCCCGCGAACTAGAGCGAGGCTGGACCTAGCGCAGAGATAAGCTTGATTATACTATTTCAAAGGAATAACAGTTTTTGCGCTGAAATGGTTACCCTATAACCTACCGCCAAGCAGTTTGCATTTTTGTTGCAAATTGAAATTGAGGTTAAGTTATGCATAAAGGTATTCCATCTTAGTCCTTAGGATTGGAAACGCATTAGCAATCTTATGATTGCAGTTTTGATATTGCAATTTTTAATTCGATTTACTTCCTGTTGATCATCACAGCCTGTATGCTAGTTTGAATTCTTGCTAGATCAACGTATGTTTGATAGCTAAGATAATAATTAGTATTAGTTGTTGATATAATTAACTATTCATATTCTGTTAGAAATGGGATTAATCAACGCCTTATTTTTTTGCGATGAATTAAGAAGTCATTCTGTCTTTCCTAACATGTAGGTACTTCACACTATAAAATTTGATGATTATGTAACAATGAAGATGGTGCCAGGATACTGGCGATGTGTTGTTGATAGGGATGTTTTGACCATAATGATAATGTTGACTTGGTTCACAGTCAAAGTTTACGTTCCAACGGCGGTGTCCCGAAAATCAATCTCATTTGCTTATAATTTATCCATTACGAGTAGAACATTATAACACATGCTCTATTTAAACCATTAGTTTGCAAATAAAAAATGAGTGTTTAGAATACCAAAAGTATTTACTGCCGCACTCAGAGACGTCACTTAAACTTAATGCTTGATTAAAGTAGCTGCGGTCACTTTCTTTGCTATAGCACTAGAATAAGACAACGCGTCACTAAACAAGCTTTAAATTTAATTAACGTCTCTGAGTGCGGCAGTTAGCCGGACGTTAAAATAAAGGGTGTTTTTTATGTTCTGATGGTCATACGTTAATCTTAATTTTATCCAGTAAAGCTGTTTTCCGCGACTCCGTCCGAGCAGAAAAATAAAACAGCCATGTTCATCATGGATAATGTAGAATTCTAATGGTGAAAGAATTTTTCAAATCGGTCCGGTAGTTTCGGAGCCTATTCAATGCAAACAAACAATCAAATCTTTCCTCTTTATAATATTAGGTGTAGACAAACAATGGACCATACTAAATCATTTAACTCGCATAGAAAATAAATAAACTTTATATAGACGTATTAAAAAAAGAAACACGTCTACTTTTATTCTCTAACAATAAAATCATTAAATACCTCAAAAACATGCAAGAACTCCGCAAAATATTTCCTTATGCCCGGTCTCACAATTACGTATGTGGGGTATCGTCGTGAGGCTCCGCTCGAGCCGCTCCCGCTCCCACGAACGATGTATGTAATGGAAGCCACGCTATGTCAATAGTCGTGTCTAGGCCCGTGGTCATTGGGTTCCGCGTGTGAGGTTTTTAGAGATCCCCAGCTCACTTTAATGATTGTTGATTTGCGTATTCGCTACGGGTTTTATACACACAAAGTGAAGGTAGGTAATATACAGGGTGTTTTCGATTTAACTGTTTTTAGTTTGATGGTAGTTTATTGCAAAATATTTTGTGTACATAAAAATTGAAGGAATGTTCATAAATTTCTGTCAAAAAATATATTTTGACATAAGCTTTTGTTGCCAACTGTAGGTTTTTTACTCAGTTATCAATCTAATGAGTTCAGTTTCTAAACTCAGTGGGTCTACGTTAACAGTGGAAATCCTGTTTCTACCTGCCGACAAGGAATATACAAGTTGAAATTTAGTAGAGACGTTTTGATATCGCCTTAAGAAATTGCTAAGAACTAAGAGCATTTAGTTTTTTTTTTCATTAGCATATCGATAGGTTCTAAAGCTGACTGAGAAAGATAAATCAGTACGAACTTTTTCGTCCAAAAACGGTGTTCTATGTATATTCACTACACCATAGTCCTTAATGCATTTACACATGTATGGTCATTCAAAGCATATCGCATGTTAAATTCAACAGTGACAAGTTGATTTTTTTTTAACCGCTATAATGTCACTATACCAACAGTTATTTTCCTAATTACCTAAGTGTCACTGTTGAATTTATCGTGCGAATTATTCCGAAAAATAAACTAACTGACCGTGATTCAATCCTTTGATTGTGTTTTTTTATCGGTTTTTCATACTTTTGTCTTCATCAACGGCTCAGTATTTATCAAAATATTGAAAACATATTTTTTTCGTTAAATTTGTTGAAAAATATTGTTTTGAATATATAATCTGTTAATCTGAGACGTGTCCAAATCACACGTAATATAAATTATCAAAACCTCAGGCTAACCCTAAGTTGTGTCAAAAGTGGGCATTGCACAAACGTCGTAAAACCGAGCATCTATAGACCTTATCCCAACGATATAAGCTCCACATGTCGTTTCCCAACGCATGCGCGGCGTGCGCGCGTCGGTCCGTCTATCACGACCGGCGCACTCGCAGCGGGGGGCTACTACAATACCGCGTAAGTAACAAATTAAATAAGGAGCAAAATACACCTTAGGAAGTGAGAACGTAAGGTATATTTTGCAACTTATTTAATTTGTTAGTTATAGTTTTACAGTATCCACTGACGTTATGTCACTTGTGGTTAGGCGCAGCCTGGGAAGTAGGTGGGACCCAAGGGATTGTGGGATAGATTTAGCACTCAGGTAAGTGTTAAACCTTTAAAAGAGGTAACGGTTTTCTTAACCTTTTTGCTGTAGCGGCTGAGCGGTTGCCTAGTGGCTTATAGGCGCCCTAGACTAGCAGTCGGACTGACGAGTAAAAGGGACGCCGTTATCTGTTAGAACGAGTAAGTTATAATGATGGGTGGAGGTGATGATCAAGTGACCTGCTAGCTTTTGTTTGCCTACTCTAATAAAAATATGTATCTGTTTTACTGTCGCACTCAGAGACGTCAATTTAACTTAATGCTTGATTAAAGATGCTGCTGTCACTTTCTTTGCTACAGCAATAGAGTAAGACAACAGGTCACTAAACAAGCATTAAATTTAATTGACGTCTCTGAGTGCGGCAGTTAATACAATTAACTATAGTATCAGACTGATAAGAAGTCAATCCTGACACATTGCACAGCCATGAAATTTCTGAGTATTGATTATGATGACAGTAAAACAATTCTTAACTTATTTGTTGCGTACCAGGAATAGTAATATCAGCATTATTTTACTGCTGACAACATTATCCATATTTAGAGTAGATTATATATATCCATAGTAGATTTACTTCAGGCCTATTTATCTGTCTAGTACTGTAACAGCCCAGTATAGACTGGCGGACTCTTGGTCTGTACATAAGGCTCTTGACTAGTGTTGCCAGTTCTAGTTTATCATAAATTGGGACTGTGCTTGAAAAAAATTGGGACTTGGGTTTTCAAATCGGGACAGTAAAAAAAAATGCACGAATCACAGCCCCATCCATAAAATGTCTGCTAAATAAATAAAGATATTCAAACAAAACTATTGGGTCAAATACAAAATTAATGAAAATGGTCTCTTAAAATTACCCATTCATTCAAATTATAATGAAAAAACCGTGAGCTATTTTTTTTAATTGTGACAAACTGTTTTTGACCTTCTGGGTTGTTGTAAATTAGTATGTTGTATATGAATATTCGGGCGATGTGCTGAAAATCGGGACAATTGGAGTGCCGATCAAGGGTAAATCGGGAAGTGTCCAAAGACCCCTGAAAATCGGGACGTCCTGCAGAAATCGGGACGTCTGGCAACACTAGTCTTGACTCGTAAGTAGCCGAGTTTGATCCCAACTGGTCACCAAGTACCGATGACTTTTAATAACGTGCATTACCAGACGCTCTCATGGCGAGAAAACCTGCACATTGGAACAGTTTAGTGTGTAAAAAGGTATTTGCACAAAAGATCTAAAAGTGCATTTAGTCTCTCCATCTATATTTGAGCACGAACATCAAATTCGATCTCCTAGTTTTTCAATAGCCTTGTCTTTTTTGCAATACAAATCCTGTTAGTAATTACGTAGGACTGAATAATATATGAAACGACTATATTGTTTGAGAAACGTGAATAAACTATGAAGACCTTCATTTCAACCAAGTGTACTTACACAAAGAAATTGGCTGTTTCCAAAAGCATATTACCACAACATACGCCTCTTACATTATTGACTGTGAAAACGAAAATCGTTTACTACTATACAACACATAAAAACGTCATCAAAACGTATCTAATAACCGCGCGATTTGCGTAAAGGTAGTTACACATAAGCAATCGCGCGGCGGCCCAACAACGCGCTATAAACGGGCGGTTTATGAGCGTTTTCGCTTTCGCGCCATTTGCAATAAATCAGGGATGCCACTAGTGGGCGAGTGGCCCGTCGAAGTAACGTGGTCATCACGGCAGCGCAGACCGGCGGGTTAGACACAAACAATAATGTCATAATGAAAAAAAAATACCTTAAGTTTTTTTTTTGTTGCTGCCTGTGGGCCCTGCCAAGATGCACTACGCTAACTAGCGTTTCTATTCGTTTCGTTTTAAAACCAATCGCGTCATTTGTAGATGACGTGATACGAAAAGTCACGTGACCTACCAGTGACGCGATTGGTTTACAAACGAAACGAATAGAAACGCTAGTTAGCGTTATGCATCTTGGCAGGGCCCTCAGTTTACTTTCCCATTCTATTCGGTTGTATCTAACAACTTAAACAAAGTTAAAATTTGTATGTACAAGGTATGTACGGTCTAAGTATATTTTATATTTATTCACTAGTACACATCGCTATATAATCTACACCTACACGCCCCTATACCTATCACTGACATTACGGCCTGTATAAATTGGTATTTTCGTTTGTACCTTACATACAACATTTAAGTGGTATGCTCCTAGGTTAGAATCAAAGCTGGTTAATCACTCAGTTTTTGAAATGTTTAACAACAGAGAACTAATTCCTATTTGAACCACGCGCCCGTCTGTGACGCCTTAACGGGACAAATTTCACTCCGGCGCCATCGGTCGTATGTCGCGCCATTTTACTGTCAATACAAGTAAACGTCTCAATCTCGACAGCAAGTGTTGCTTAGCTCTACAAAATATATAGAGCTTTATAGGTAAGCGTCACTTTAAAGAGCCTTACTTCCACGAAGACGAGACGTATGTATCTACTTGTTTGTAAACCTTATCCCTTTATAGGTAAGAGATCTCTTCCGACGTTACGAACATAAACATTATAAACTCAAAAAATAATAGAGCCAACTAAGAGATTTTCTCTTAGTTAATTAGCATAAATTGAATAGAATACCCGTAATAAAGAAAATACAACTGCTTGTTCGTTCATTTAATTAAGACCTTAGTTGATGCCTTGTTAGATATGTATGAAATTATGACGCCACTAAGTTTTTCCAGTGTATAACCAATTCCACCTATTATATTCTTCATAATGCGACGGTTCATCATCATGTGCGCCTGACACGCACTTGTATATAGAAATTTATTTAGTTCACCTGTTCAGTTAACTTCAATGTCTAATAACTAGACGTGCATAGTTGAGCATAGGTCTTCCCCAATTTTTTCTACCACGATCGGTTCTGTTTACTTGACAAAGCTTTTCAACAACTCTTATCGGTTACGTTATTTTTTAAACAACTATTTAAGTAAATTCTTCAACATTTGTTTTTACCCGATGGTGTGCACCCGCCAGTCCAAATAACTCCAAGTCATCTTGCCATCTTCTTTTTAGTCCGTTTCATCTCCGGTATCTACTAATTTCCTATAGACACTAATTATTACTATGACACTAAAAATTAACACGACAAGGCCATACTCAGAAGCATGACATAAAGTTCGCGTACCATCCGTTTACCCTCCGGCCCCGCTCTATTCCCTGGCCATTTATTCTTGTACGGCTATAAGATTATTAATTTCACCTTGACTTTTAGTCCATAAACTATTTCAAGATCTTTTGAATGAGGTTGTTAGTCCCACACGTGGAAAGGGCATGCCTTCTGACCCGAGTTCAGATCAAGCGCGTTACTCTCCGTAAACCCCCATTATAAGCGTAATAATCGCAAATTTTAATATGACAATGTAACACATCTAAGAATAACACAATGCCTGTAAATTAGGGGTCCGTGGGCCAATTTGTGGGCACGCAGGGTTCCGCAGCACCATAACAGGGTTATCAAAGAGTCGTACATTTTCATTACGATGCACGCACGCGACATATAAGGCGGTTTCTGCTCCGTTTCTAATGCAATCTTACCGCTGTTTTGTGGTAAATTGAGGGTACTTTTTATTTTAACGTAGTGAGCTTAAGTTTATGTTAATTTTGACAGGTAGTGTAAGAGATAAAATGAGGGCCAAGTCTCTTAATATTAATATACTAGGATTGTTTGAAGACAATTGTCTCATCGGTAGGTACATTTAGAGGTTTGTCCAAGCGGTTTGGAGGTTTTATTGCTATTTTTTAATTTAAAATTTAAATAATATTTTTAGTTTACTAGATAAGTTAAAGGTAAGAATTACGATAGTCAGTAACAAGTCGGTGTACATTATAGCCTAAGTATTAAAACATAACGAACGAAAAAGGGATACAGTTCAATAAATGTGATGTACAGACCCCATTGTCATCTTTGGCTATAAAAATATTAAACGGATGACAAATTATATTTAAGTGGAATTTCTTTAACGCATAATTCAAGGCATTTATTAATTTATTCTTTAGTTTTAAAGGGACTTTATTGTTTATTTATATTTTTTATCATTTGAACTGGCATGACCTTAAGAACTTCAGCAGTGAAAATATAGAACAAACTGAACCCACATCAACTGCCAATCATTCAAACGTCACTGTTGCATCATAGATTCATAAAGTATAAATGCACGAAACCTGTAAGTACCTCAGAGTACTTATCTGTATTTTACATTGATCAAATATAAAAAAGCATAAAGAGATATCTTGTCAAATATAAGGCCACAGTTTGTCCTTTTGTACCTTTTATCCCAATTTACTTTGAGCAGAGGGCTTATTGTCTAACGCACTCGCAATCACGATCGTTTTCATTTTGAAAATCGAAGGCTTGTCTGCATACAAAATTAAATCAATTGCTCCAGTTTGAAGCCGGTTGCAATTGCGAGTGCGTTAGACAATAGCCCCTCTGTTTTTTTGACCAGTACATTTTGAAATTTGTCCTGTTTACCTTACCTACAGTCCAGAGTTTTAATATTCACCTACCAGGCTATCGGCGCGTTTATCCAACGCGATATTAATGGTGATGGAACACCGGCCAGAGATTACGCGGATTATGCTCTTGTCGCTTCGGGGGGCGCTGTAATTGAATTACGGAGGAAATTGACCCTCCAAACAGCTTAAAGCACTTGGCTAGTTTTTTACGCGCGTCCAAAATGGGACACACCATGTTTTAATGATCTACGAGTATTAATAACGAGAGCATGTATATGTTCTGTTTTTGTATATAGAGTTACATTACATTTTAATCATAATATTTGTGCTATTGTCAATTTTGCCTTTATTTATGATGCCTCATATTTTTTTAAATTCCAAAAAATGTATATTTAAATGCCATTGAAAATTACTTTCAAACATTAAAAGACTACTTTTTAGGTGTATCCCAAGTATGAGTTATAAGTAAATTAATAAAGTAGGTAGTTTAAAACGGCTTGCAGCAGCGGAATGACAATTAAAATTATTATCTAACATATTTTTGTTTGCCAGTATGTAAACAACAAATCAAATCAAATCTTGCATGACAAACTTGACTAATAATTCCTGTTATTATAATGGTCTAAATTTAAAAATACAATTGCAAACAAGAACGTCTGTTGCAGGCGTCTAAGAACTCTCTGATTATGAATTCTGAAAATGCCAACATGATATCTGTACTTTTTTTATTTATATTCTACTAGCTTCTGTTCGCGACTTCGTCGGTTTAGATTTCGGTTATCGTTATTCCCTCGGGAACTTTTCGGGTTGAAAAGTAGACTATGTGTTAGTCTAAGGTAAAAGCTAGTTCCTTTCAAATTTCATCCAAATCCGTCCATGCGTTGCAGCGTGAAGGAGTAACAAACAAACACACAAACTTTAGCACTTGTAATATCAGAGTGATTATTAGGTTTGAGGTTATAATTTATACTGGGATGACCAGGCGTCGGGATTGACTACCTTTAATTGTTTGACTCGTAAGTTTACTCTTCAGAAGAAAAAATCTACAGTCAGAAACCACAGTCAGCTTGCCTTTTTTTTTACTGAAACCTATAGCTGCTGATCTTTTGCCTCATTCTACTCCATAACTTACGACTATCCGACATAAACCAGGCATTAATCAAGGGAACAATCAATAGGTATTGCGTGATGTATAGCGCCATCGCTCGGGTCGGAGGGTACCGATACAAATGACCCGGTCGTAAGCTACTCGTAAGCTACCCATTGGCTACTTATGCACGTCCTGCCTTCATTAATATTAGGCCTATATTCGTTATTTCTTATTTGTTTTATAGCAATGAGGTTATGGAGAAGACCAACAAGCACACTACCTAATGATTAGTGAGTTTAAAGGCTTATGCAATTTCAAAATTGTAAATGCCTTAGCAATCTGAAGGACTGCTGAAGACGCGTTAAGACTTATAATACATTTGTAATCACAAGACTAAATACGTTACCAGCCACAGATATAAATACACATATAGATAACGCAAATGCATCTACTTTGCGTGTCCGAATCCGGATTTAAACCCCGACCAAGCGTCGAGGTTGGCCTTCGCTACTGACGTTACACGCGCCTGTTGTTGCTACCGGTCGGCCGTGGACACAGAACAGAAAAAAACAGTAGAAGTGTCAAGTGGGCGTGTAACGTGTGGTACGGTTATGCGGAGTTAAAAAAAAAACCATGGTGGCGTATTGTTTCTATGATGGTTTGAGTATATTGGCGACAACATTTCTGATACTAAGCGAAGCTCATGCCACATCCACTGTTTTTTTCAATTCCTTGGCCGTGAAAATTAAGAAAATGACTCGTTGCGTAGTAATAAACTGCAATATCCCAAAAAAGCGACGACTTTGAATCGATTTTGCGCGGAAAACGGAAAATTCTCTTCTCTTGGTGTGTCCCATTTGGTAGCAAAAAGTGAAACGGTTGGTTTTCATACAGATTGAGGTGTTAACGTTATCTATGTGTATTTTTATCTGTGCTACCAGCCCTGAGGACTAAATGGAATGGTTGGTATAATAAATGTCACGGGACAATCTCACACAAATTGATAAATTCATAATTAATGAATGAGTCATTTTACCGGTTGTCTTATCCCACCGATATTGTTACCAGTCTTTACACTTAGGGCCTCACTTAGGGACTTAGGGCCTCTTGCACCAAAAATTGAACACTGGGTTGAGATGCTAAGTTGAGTTACTAAACGTCAGATTCATATGAATACTGTCATTTTACCTCGAGAGTGTCTTAACTCTGTGTTAAATTTTTGGGGCAAGTGGCTTAGAGATATTGCATTTTACACCAGCCCCCTACTTCACCATCTTGACAATGACACGTGACAGGTGACATTTCGGTATACATTGCGAAGTTAACATGCTGATACATCACTGGGTTTCATATAAGCTGCGCCATGAACACTGAAATGTCACCTGACATGACATTGTCGGTATGGTAAAATACGGGGCTGGTGTCCCTTGGATCAATACATATCCGAGAAGACATCCTCTAAATAACAACTACCCACAAGCGGACAGAATCCCTAACTTTATTTCAGATTATTATGATGATCTTCTTCGCTTTTTAGTCTTCTTTTAAGTTTTGCAATATGACTTTATGAGGAGTTTGTTACAGGAAACGTACAATTTGCCAAATGTGTGACTTTATTGTTCATTAACCTGGACCTCTCTCCATTCAACTCTGTAAAACCATGTTATCTTTAACGTATTCAGGGCCGGTATTCTAGGCGCTAAAAACCATGTATTGTCAATGTTTTGATAGGTCTTATTTCGTTGACAGTAATGGCGGCTGACGTCAAAACAATACCGTAACAGGTCAAATACGATATGGTTTTTACCGCCGGGAATAGAGGCCCTGGTATTGTTTCTCGGTCGCCATTACTATCAAGTAAATAAGAGCTATCAAAACGTTGATAACACGGAAACACATCAAAGACAATATGTATGGTTTTACCGAGTTTTGAACAGAGGCCCTGTACACAAAAAAAGAAATACTTACCTCTTTTTATCACTCGTAAGTGTAATCTTTTGTTGTGACCCTATGACCTTCTAAAACTCACCGTTTGAAAATTTTCCTTAGTTAACGTTAATGTAATTAAGCCTTTGTACAGACCTTGTAAGGACTAAATTGGTGTACTCCAGCTGCCCTGTAACATGACGAGGTGACACCAATCCAGGTTGTTCCGGCGGGACATCCTGATCACACCGCGTGCCGGCCACTGTACTGCGGGACACTGTAAAATACCAACCAGCAAATTAATCTTGTAACCGCCTTCGTCCGAATTATCTGATTCCAGCTCATTATGTCGACATTTGAAAATGAAGAATAGTTGCATGTTTTTGCAAAAAAAAATACGTGTTCAGTGTTATAAAGTATGGCAATACATTTTGTTTGTATTGATGGCGACACCGATACGTAAGTGAAAAATTCTCGGCGGTTAAAAGTTTAAAATGAAAATAATCACATAGAAATTGGAGCTATTGTAGTTAACGAAATGGACTTTTAGGTCACCATAAGATTATGTCAAACTGTACAGTCGAGTTCATAAATATATGTACACTTTAGTACCTTGTCTATTTAATTTTATGTTTAAACTGCCATATATGAACTGTCACAGCCATTAAAGTGACAAGGTACTAAAGTGTTCACATATTTATGAACTCGACTGTACAATTAATAAAATTCTAACTTTTTAGATTGGCTTATTGCGTCACAAGTTGTCTGGTATTATTTACGTTTTAAGGTCATCATAAGGTTTTAATTTCTCACGTAACTAAAAGAATAAACATGAGTACCTAAGTTAAGAACCAATTACGGTTTAATTTTGACGATGCCTAAACAATATTGTTCTGACCGTTTCCTTTATTACTATGTTTGTTTATCCATGTGTTTGAATGTGTGTATTTATATTTCCCTACTTTTTTATAAAGACAGGGAAAACCGAAAAAAACCCACATTAGGACATAAAAAAGGGAAACTAATATTTAAAAGGCAAAGAATTGCAATTGGTGCACACTCTGTATTGGGTGACCACAGACCGAGAAGAAGAAAAATAATAATAGACGGTGGACAAACATAGGTACTGACCATCATACAAGACATAAAAGTAACTATAAGAAGAGTAAGTACATCATCATCATTCTCCTGCCGCCCTTATCCCAACTTATTTAGGGTCCACGCCACATGTCTTTCTCTTCCATACTTATCTATTTACTTATCATGTTGCTTAAGGTTTTGAAAGAGTACTAAAAGAAGAGTACGTGATATCATAATAAACTTTTTAATTTATTTATTTTCAACACTTATAATATTATGGTCAGTATGCTTGTCCGCCAGTGTACACAGTAATGGTGCGACCATCGGCTGCGGCCGGCAATTGCCCTATTGGCGCAATTGTTGTGCGACGCTGCCCGCGCGCAATGTGATCCCGCCACTTACCGCGGCGGTGCCAATGTGCGACACTTATTAGTGTCCTGACGTTTACCGTAGTACTATTTATACCTAAAATATTGCATTAGGAACCATACTTCATATTGTAGTAACTATTTACGTACATTCAAACACATTGGCTGTCCCTTTGCTGAGGTCTTTCCCCAATTGTCACATGTTTTGTTTTAGGCGAGCTCTCAAAATGTAAAAACGCATATATGCGTTTAAGGCACTGGGTAAATGCTACGGAATGCAATTTAACCGGTTATTTACCGTTTTTGTATGAAAATATCCGGTTAGAACCGGTTAAAACCGGTTATTTGCATACCTTAGTAAAAGCTCATGTGTTACCGGCAGTGAATGCGTTAGCTGATGTTGTTAAAGCGAGTCTTACAAGACTAAGCTTATAAGAATGAAACCTCATTGCTTAAATCCCAATTAGAACAGTTATTAGAGTTTAAATATAGCTTTTTTTTTTAGCTACTACACCATCAGTTGGAGAACGGTCACCGTCGCCTATAGACCACTAATGCAGGTGCACATCAAACGCTGCTTTTCAGCGACGTTTAAAAAAGGACATAGGCTGAAGAAATATAATTTAAAGTACGAAGTGTTGTATCAAATATCTAGCCGTGACTTCACGCTTTGGTACTTAAATATTACTTTAAGGGCCTGTTTCACAATCGTCAAGTAAAGCATATCTGACACATAAAAAAAGCCCTTTCCTTTTCTTACACTTGAACATAGACAAGGAGAGGGCTAACTTTAACTGACACATAAATTTACTTGTCGATTGTGAAACAGGCCCTAAAGACGTCTTCTTCTGTCTAGGTTAGTCACAATAAAAAAATAACGATTTGCGTTCTCAAAGCTACGTTCGAACCATTGCAATTCTAGCACCGCAAAGCGTTGCTAATCCTGAGGACTAAGATGGAATGCCTCTATGCTAGTAACTTTACCGGTTGTCTTACCGGAACACAACAATATGAACACTGTTTGGCGGTAGTTTAAAGGATAAGAATGGTAGTAGCGATCCTAGAATTTGCAAAAGATCCTACCAACTGGGTTACAGGATTATGCGAAGTAATTCTGTTCTAGGTATTGTAATTTGCCCGAACCTATGTCACCTGCTTCTATAAATTCTAATAAGACTTCTAACCTTTAGGCCATTTAGCATGGATATGGGTCAAGGCGGGTCCAGGACACCTAATGAGTTAATCCAGCCTACGCCCAGTATTGTTCTCGGCCCGCTGTCCGTCTTACATCTGCATTAAAATATCCAGTGCCAACCGACTCTATACGGAGCCGAATACGTTTAAAATCAGGAAAACTGGCACTTAGGGTGCAAAACTATGAATAATTGTCACCAATATACATTTGCGGTTCGCAAACTGATTTGGCAAACGAAATGAAGCTTTATAATTTAAGTGATAGAGATGATGTTTTTTTCTTTGGTTGTTAAGTCTTAATGTGAAATTGTAATTGCATATGGGCTCATTGTCAGCAAACAAATTTGCATGAAATATGAAAGCGAACTGAGAGATGGTATTGACGTGTCTTATAAATTTGTTAACGACTGACAGGATGTTAAAACGTTTAATTTAAATAAACTGCGTTTATAAAAAAAAATGATGCATTCTTATTGAATGTATGGATCAAGCTAGGTTAAGTAAGGTCTTGGCTAAATAGACATACATATCATTTATTTACTAAAGAAAATTTTAGTGTTTGCTTTTTGAGATCTATTTAGTCATTAACTCATCAGATTATAAGGGTTGATTCTCATTTATGTGAGAGTAGATACCCACAAAAGTCAGAAAGATAAAATAATATCCGTGTCCATTTTAATTCCAGTGAGATTCTAACTGGATATTCTAATTAGTTACTCCTGCCATCAGGTTTACGTGACTAATTAACATTTAGCCTAATTGAAATACAAGTTTGTAAAATACAGGTTGTCATAAACCCTCCTTAAATTGACTAGACCCTGACCTGGGGCTATGCTTGATTATCTGAACAATTTTTCTCTCGATCTTTCACTATAACTATCTATTGTCCTTTTGCATTGCCAAAAAAAAGAGACACAAAACATAACAATGGCCTATGTTAAACGGGAAACATTATAATTTTGACAATGTCCTTCAATCCCTGACCATACACACACATCCATGTTTTTCTTATAAGAATGAAGGCGTACCGTCTGGCTTTAGAGCGTCCCGCCCACTGCGCGTGATTCACTCGTGTCGTAATATGATCCATTACATCGGCTGTTAATTTAGTCGGAGTTCCGTAGGTGGCTGGTTAACTATTGGAGATTTAATCATTATTTAATGTGTTCTTTATATTTGTTATGCTTAATTAAGTTGACTGATGTTGCTGTGGTAACCTGCCTACCGTCTTGAGTGACGAGTCGTGGGCTTCGATCCCAGTAGAAGCAGATTTTGTATTTAGTACCCTGATTTGTGGGGCAACATTGACTGTTATGTACAACATGGGGCCATGGGGCGCTTATTAACACAGTGCTTTATTCGAAATAAGAATGTTTCGTATCCGCGAAAGTGCAAACGTAGCGAATAAAATTAAATATACGACAGTCTTTGGTCGGAGAAGCTCGTATATTTATATATTTTTCTCGTTTAACGATAAGTTAATTGAGAAAGCGAGATAAGTAAATTTAAACTTATCGGACAAATATGATGTCGTTTGATCTACAGCAGAGCCTCTGTCCTATCTCTAGCGGTCCTGGGTTCAAATCCCGGTAAGGGAAGATATTTGTGTGATGAGCGCGAATATTTGTTCCTGAGTCACTGATGTTTTCTATGTATCGTTGTCTAGTACCCATAGTACAAGCCTAGAGCTTAGTTTGGGTCTAGGTCAATAAAATTGGTGTGAAATTGTCCCCTGATATTTATTTTTTTACCCTGCACGGTAAAATCTAATTGACTTTGGCATACCTAATATTGTAAAGTTATACTAAAGTTGAATAGAACCTCTGTAGATTTATTTTTAAAAACACTGATTTTTCCTTGAGTGCCTAAATACTTAAATATTGTGAGTTTGAGTTTGAGTTTGTTTGAGTTAGGTACTACCACCCCGTTTGAGCTAGGTACTTTATCCACTTTGTTTTTATTCAAGCTTAATAGGTTATAGTCGACAAGGCCAACAATAGACCATATTTTTGGACATATGTAACAACTGTTCATAAACGAAGGTCAAATATATTGGTCTGTTCGCGTTTGTTGATTCGCAGATCCAAACAGTTCATGATCACACACAAGTAAACTGACCAATAAAAAAATGAATAAATCGCAGCAAGGATGAGAATAGTATTATATTTCAATTGAAGTCACGCAAACTTTAGAAACGATGCCCATTGCTAGCTGATACTGAAGTAAGAATACTATTATAAAGTAAGTAATAGAAAAAAAAAACCAAACAAACCAACAATAAGGATAAATTAAAATTGTCAGCATGTATACCATCAATTAACCCTGTCCAACAAAAGAAATCAGAAAAAGTGCATGCATAATATTGACAAAGTATACAGATTAACTGAAATCAATACATTCTTGGTCCATTATGATTATCCGAGTAATTTTTTAAGTATCTAAGTTATTGTGGTTTAAATCAAAACATTTTTCAAGCACCGTGGCTACTAGATATTATTTATTTTTTCGGTATTTTGCCTGCAATGTATTTTTTGCAATAAATAAATAAATAGTCTATGGTTCTAAGATTATCGTCCGCCTGATATGCGACACCTTGTAACTATTTTTTTTATGGAAACATTTTCAAAAAAACTTTAATAACCTGTGTTAAAATTTTGGCTAGTTAAAATTGACCTTATTGCATTTACATACGGAACCCTCGGTGCGCGTGGCCGACTCGCACTTGACCGGTTTTTTAGTTATTAAGTATTCTAATTTAACTTTGCGCCGCTAAACTCGATAACAGCGACACAGTTTACAGTTTCAATTGGAATGTAGCATTTAATGACTTCTTTAAAAAAAAGGCATAAGTATAATAAATCTCTAGTCGCACTTGTAAACTTTGTTAAAGTTACAGAGGGTTTAATTTACTATAGCATTTACTTTGCAGATGGGCTATAACAACTCGGGAGTAGGGTATAATGACGATCAATTATTTCATCGACTCAATGACAGATTGCTGACAGAATCATGCTAAAGATTATAATGATGTTAAATGGAACAAAAAACATTTTAATTAGTTAGTGACCTAGTATACGAGTATTTCATAACTTGACCACTTCGGCCCTCAAAGGATAGATTAAGTACTTAACTCAATAAAGTTTGAAGATCACTGTTTCCCGTCAGGAGTATACTACATTTAAATGATTCCAAACACAGTTTATAGTGTCTTTTATTTGTATATTTGCTATGTAGCTTTTCCCCGCGACACTATCCGCGTAGTTTTTTTTTAGCTATTCTTTCGGAAACTGCCAAATTTTTTTTCTTTATAAAGCTATCTCTGTTAGTTCAGAGATCGCACAGGCGTTAAGGCGTTGATCAGTTAATATTAAACAAACAGACAAATATTTATAATCATATTTAAGTAAAAATCTCAGCACACACTTAGATACTTGTAACTATCTTAACTGTATTCCAAAAATTATCCCGAAGTCATCATTACCTAAATTAATTCTACGCCGACAGAGTGGCGGTAACAGCACTAACAGCTAGTTAAATAGTTACATATTTAATTTACAGTTACAACAATCCACCAAATCCACATCCTGTCATAAACCAAAATGATCGACCCATAACGGTTTAATTTCAATAAAACGCATAAAAAGCGGGCATCTGCATCGATCGATATTCAAAGCGCTTTTTACCATATAATGAGAAACTCGACACGCGATCCTACGACAATGATTTTTTTGTTCGTCGATCTTTTATTTTCTGTTTTTCCTGATATAGTTTGAATTAGTAAAAAAGTACTTAGATCCCTCGTCCCCCGCGTCTGTCACCCCGCAGTAGAGTTGCACACGGACATTATTAGTGGAAGGACCTTCTGCAAGGTCCTTCAGATCGCTACTATCATCATTTCGAGTTAGCATGTTACAATATAAATGAATTCTTGCAAACGGAACATTAACCCATAGACAAATAGTGAGTACTAGATTGATATCTAAATTAAAAATGAATAAGTATGAAAGTTAACAACGACCTACTGTCAGGTACTATTACTTAAATTAAATTAAATTGTAAATTGTATTAGCTATAAAATTATAAATTTTGTTATATTGACATTAATAATAACAAATTAAGAATAACTAGATACTAGAACTAGACACTAATTGTTAGAATTAAGTAACTAATAAAGACATAAATGATGTACCTACCTATGAAAAAGAAAAGACTTGTAAAAATGTGATTTTTACCAATATCTGAATGTGAATCTGAATTAACCTACGTGCAAACAGCTGTATTTGCATTGTTGTGTTCCGGTGCGGAAGGCAAAACAACCGGTGAAATTACTGCCATAGAGGCATTCCATCTACCTATAAGTCCTTAGGATCAGCAACGCATTTGTAGTATAGAGATAGTCATCGTCAGATCGCAATCTTTAGATTTTTAATGTCTATGGATGAATTCTCACACCATCAGGGGGTTTCTGATCGTTTGCCTTCTCCACGCCATGATAAAAAACTGATTGATTGATAAACTATCAAACATTTTGTACCTATACTCCAATTTTAATACACATAGTCAACAAATTTAATTTTTCAATCCTGTTACAACGACAAAATACGGTTAATTACGGTCAAAATTAATCAATGGCTGTCTGCGAAAGGGCTCTATAGTGACCTAACATTTGTTGGTTACTGTACAAATAACGCGTTCTATTTGTTCCAGTAAACAACAGTTTTCCGTGTTTTCTGACAACATTGCGGGTGTCCACCTTATCACCGTTATCGCGGACATGCTCCCGCGCTCGTTGAGCAAGACCATGCGGGCTAACACATTTGAATGCGGAATGCATGAAACCCAGCAGTACTTATTCATTAACGCTACAATTGCTACAAATGAAAAACCATTGGAAGTCGACTTATTGACAATTTTAAAGTTATACATCTTGACTATACTACCCTACTTAATTTTTTCTAATTGTCAACGAATTTTAAGCATATAGATTTATATACATGCAAATTACAAAAAAAATATGTTCCATTTGCGCCTTTTGTATAGATGACAAAAATGTAGTAGTGATGCTGCAGGATGTGGATTATGTTACAATCAAGTTGTTAACAAAATTTGTAATTTTTCCTTGTTCAATTATATATTTTGTAAGCTGCCCTAGTAAACGGCGTTCCATTTCTTAATGCCATTCAAATAAAACATATAACTGTCAAAGTTTTTTAACTTTGTTACAGCGATACAAAACAATCAATCTCGTCCAAAGCAAAGAATTCCAAACGTGAGAAACTATGTCCAGAACCAATTTGCAATAAAGAAACTTGCATATTCCATCGCTGTCCGCTTAAAAAAATCAAGTCCGTGGGGTAGTTTTTTTGTCCGCACCCCTCAAAAAATCGCGCAAGATTTTTTCACTTATTCAAATTGCATAACAGTACCCTCTAGTTTTTTACCAAACAATGGTTTCTTTTCTTTGGCAGAGTAATTTATTTTTATTTTTTTAACGGTCCAGGACTCCGAATGGCCTGGGGTCATAGGTGAGGATTACTGGTTCTCATGAGTTTGATGTTTCTTTATCAATTTCTTGCACATCTGCTGTATTGTCGTATGTCTTCAGGTCGTCGGTAAAAAGATAGGTTTTTTAGACTCGTGGGAAAGTTGCTATTTTTGGACCATGGGCAGATTTGCGGTCCGTCATGTTATATTTTTTTATTGTAGATACCTTGTGAATCTTTCATGCGAAATCGTTTACGAAAAAAATCCGTCAATAATTCTGGAATTTTTCAGTGATCTTTATTTATGGCTTTTGTCTTGCCTTCGTCAACAAAACTCAAAACGTTTATTCCGAGTTTTTTGTTTACTTTCTAACTCAGACACTTCAATGCCGAATGTTCTACAAACTAGTTAGTAGCTTAGGACGTCAACACACGTTACTTCTCTCCAACTAACAGCCACAACCTAGGTCTTTAGCAATACAGCTCCATCACCGTATCGACGGTCGTAAACGGCATTTTACGCCGCGCCACCCGGCCAAAACAAAAACGCATTGTCCTGTGACGTCACGATAATCGCGCCCGCATGCGGGGGCGATAATAAGAACACGTGTGTGCGTCTATTGTTTTTGAGCGGGATTTAGTTTCAGTGGGCTAGGTTAGGAATCCGCCTTTTTAGTTTTTTAGTTGCGGTGAACAATACTGGTGTGGAAAGTCATCGTCATATTTTATAGAACACGTTTGTGGAAAAAAACACTAATGGCTTATTTAACTCTTAAATACACAGTCAGAAACATGTATTCATGTATTATGTTGTGTGGTTTGGATAAAGTATTGTCATTTGTAAAAGTTATACATTTTTCAAGGTGAGCGGCCATTCGTAAAAGTGGTAAATTATGATAGAATTATTAAAAAAAAAACATAATATTTGGTTATGTTATGTAACTAACTCTAACTCTTAGGTGCATCGGAGCCGAGATATTTAAATATTCATAACTGGGCGTACTTTTAGTACCAATACTTAAATCTTTAATATCTCCGCTCCGATATTATTTAACGCCATAAATTATATGTATCTATGGGTATTAGGAGGTCCTCTAATAAAATAAGTAAAAATCATCCGTGGCCGCTGAAAAAAAAAGACCATATTCTTCATACAAACTTACCCAATGCCCTTTGGTGTGAATCGTAAAAGTTGTTATATCGTCAAAATAGACGTACAGTTAATTTTCCAGATACAGCATGTTTCATTTACTCAATCCCTTAGGTATAATTTGCTTTTTTACGTTGTTTTCACAAAACTCTCAAAACGGAAGCCCGGGATATACTCAGCTGAGACACTTTCCTTTAATCTCGTGACGTTAAAATCAACAATTACCTTCAATTTTGTTTTTTATCCTCGCGATCCCCACAATAGGTTGACCCATGCGTTACACATGTCTGTTGCGAATCTCTGATGCCGAAGATACCCTTAAAGGATTATGAGGTACCATTGTCCCTTTGGGTAATTCAAAAGGTTTTTCTAAAGCCACCTGGCCAATTTTTGGCATCGTCACGATATAGATAAAGTCAATTGATAAAAAATGCGTCCAAAGGGTGCACGGATGGGACAGTTCAAAATGTAAGGGTTCGATTTATGTTTTGTAGCAGAACAGACGTTTGATTTGTGGTGTTATAGATAAGATAAGTGTCTTTATAATACTTTATAATTTTTCAAAACTGAACGTTTTTGCATCATTCAATTTGAAATAAGCATTTGAGTATGTCACTTACGTCCTATTAATATACACAATATCAAACTAGAAGCTTCCCGCACCAACTGCTCAAATGACCGTGCGAAAAAAAACCTTTTGTCAATTTACATATTCAAAACCTCTTAGTTCCGATTGAAAGGCGTAACGAACGTTAGCCAAACAAGTCACATTACGTGACCCCTCAGCTGTTAAAAAAACGACACCCCAGATTTTTTCAACCCTTTTATGCATATCCTGTGTCAGGCCCGTACAATATTACAAGTCATATTTAAATAATTTATGTCGCAGTTAGTTCGTTAGTGGGTTTGTTTTTGCATCTGCCCCGTAGGGTCACATCCTAATGGTCTTTGGGCTTTATGTTCTTTCATTATAAAAAAAATACAGGACGCAACTTAATGTTAAAATCTGCAATGTAACCCCGTTTTTGAGCGTATTTTCAAGTTAACGACAAATTCATAAAAACATTTTTGGAATACTTTGGACATACACTGGCGATCTGCTGCTATTTAAATGTCCAACCTGAGTGGTTTCAATTGTGTTTTTATTAATTTTGCGAGCTTATTCTGTCACTGCCAGCTAATGCCATTCCACTTTTTACCAGCCGACATTTATCAAAAAATATAGTTTTTATTGTTTAAGTCAAATACAAGTTTCAGGTTCTTTATAAAAACTATACAAGGTATTTTAATAAAACTCCGGTAATGAATTATAAAAATAATAGGAGTGTTTACGTCCAAACCAAATTACAGGAGGATTTTTTATCGTTATTTTCTTGACTTTCTAATTATAACAGTATCATTTTGGTACCATAATTTATGCCGCACGAATCATTTCAATTATAATACGAGATGGCAAACAATGGCCAGATGGCACAATTGACAGGAAAGTGAAAGGGATGCCATTGTATCGATGATTGCCGTTTTTCAGCGCAAAGATCGAGCCAGTCTCAGAGGTGACGAAATCACAGGCGAGGCGGCTGCGCTTTGCATTGATAACATTGTTGGACTGTGATATTATAATTTAAATAAAAAAAACTTGATCATGTAACTATATGGGTCTGATTTTGACTAAAGCTGCGACATTTATAACCCTGAGGAAAAAGGAACACTCTGTAACAGAATTTGTCAAAGTTAATTAATTGTAAGTATAGGTAGTATCTATATCTGGATACTAAATTAACCTTTCTTATTAACACAGACGGCTAAGTGAATATAATTTATTGACGTTTTTTATTTATTTTGGTATAAAAAATACGAGGTACTGATTCGAAGATGTCCGACAGCCAAAATTTACATAATATACGCATAAGTGACCAAATTTCAAACCTGTATTACTTAAATTGTGTAATAATTTAATAAAAATAAAGCAAATACATATATTTCACAAAACGCTATAAATTTAATTTAATGAAATTAACCGCTTGTTCCGAATAGGAAGCAGTTAACGGCATTTAATAGTTAATTTTTTGTCATTGTTTCTAACCCCCTTTATTTTTTGTCTTCAGTAGCCCCCATGTTTTTGTTGTATTTTTTTGTAACTTCATTGGCCGGATTTTTCTCGTCTAGTTTATATTAAATTACCGTTTTTATGAAGTAATGAATATGCGGGGTTGTTTTAATTTATGCAACTGTGTAACTAAAATGGGCACCCGTTTTTTTTTTAATATGACGCGGAAGCTGTGATTCAGTGTCATAACTATTAAAACTGAAGGATTTTTTCGACGCCAAGCTCTTTTCTTTCAATCAGGAAATTTTAAGTAAAATAAAACTGTTTAAACTTTAAAATTCACTTAACGTGTCGGACGATTGTATTTAAAGATACGGGTATCCACGGTCAGGGAGTAATTTTGATGATTACTTTTTTATACAAAATTATTTAGTAAAGAATCAATCGCGATTTTTTTGTTATCATCTCATCCCTACACATCCACTTCAATCGAAGATTAACAAAGCACCCAGATGTATCTACCCACAGATCTACTCTTCAATAGAACTGCGTGAGAAAATTTAAAAAACATACTCGCACATAAAAAAACGCACTTATAGAATTATTAAAAACAAGATGTCCCTTGCACAATGCTTGCACCTTGGAGATACGCTTAAAAAATGTGCATATGTTTTTATAAACAGTACGAGACTCTCAGGATGTTTGAAAAAGTGAGGGGTCGATTTGAGCACGCCTTACGGTGGCTGTCAAAGTTGGTGGAGAAAAAAAACACGCTGTGATTATGAGCGAAAATTATGGAGTGGGGGATTTATTACAGTACAAAATTGTTTTTGTATATTGTTATTATCACTCAGTAGTTATATTGTTGTTGGAAACAAAAAACTTAAAACAACCAAATAATGTTTATAGCCTTTTTAAATTATAAGCCATGGAAAGAGAACAAACTGCTGCTTTCAGGGCTGATGACGGTTCAACCCGATATAAACCTGACTAATTACAAAATTAACTATTTAACAAACAAACCATCTTATCCGAACATTGCCACAGACATTTTTTTTTATTGTATGGTGAAGGCAAACGAACAAACAGGACACCTGATGGTAAGTGAGATCTGTGACCCACGGACATTTGGACTCATTAAGACTACAATCTATAGACTGCAATCCTAAGACTGCAAATGCGTTGCCAACCCTGACGACTAAGATGGAATGCCTAGTACTATTAATTTCACTAAACCGGAACACAACAATGCGAACACTGCTGCTTGGCGGTAGGTTAAAGAATAAGATAGTGGTAACGAGCCGGATTTACCTTGCATAAGGTTTTACCACCTCAAAGCACAGACAGGCAGACAACCAGGGGCCCGTTTCTCAAAAAGTATTAGTCTTATACTCGTAATATTAATGTTTTGTCTCATAAATAAAACTAAAAAATGAGACAAAACACTAATATTACTAGACTAATACTTTTTGAGAAACCCCAGGCAGACCGGCTATAACACCTTTTAAAAAAAAAAATACCGGACATAAAATGTTGAGAAACACTGTTTTAAAAATAAACATTTCCATTACAGGGTGTTTTTAATCATTTTCTCTATGAGAGATTTTATTTTCTAAGCTTTTTATAGCAAGCCGGAAGTAAACAGGCAGCTTCCTGTTTCGTTCCTTGTCCGTTAAATAAAAGCCTTCATTTATTTTATGTATTAAATACTTGGCTGATCGTTGAATAAAGTATGTAGTAAGTTTGGTCACTAAATAAAAAAAATAGGCCATGAAATAGTCAAAAGAGAAGTTTTTTGCAGTGCTTCAAAAGCCGTTATTTTAAATGAGTAATAAAAATAGTAGAAATATTATTAGTATTTATTACTTATGTAATTTTTTGCGTTAATATTTTTTTTAACGCAATTTTCCTTACTGAGGCTGTACTTAAAAAAAATAGTGGTGAAATCGTCATTTACGGAAAGAGAAAACGAAAGATAAACAAATCATTTATTTTCACGAGCAGGTGTTAATGACTTGGTAGTAAGGTACTTACAGTATTATATTTTTTGTTTTCGAATAAAATTCAGTTAATTTATCTGCAAAAAACTTTTATCTTTAATGCAAGCAGAATATCCAATTAGTCGCCTAAAATAATAAATGACAGTAATATATCTGATCATAAAATTTCTCCCCGGTATATGACATGTCACATATTTACACTTACCGTGACTTCCTGTCCTAAACTTTTTTAAGGACCCAGTTCCCACAGGCAGCCATGTTTTTTACCGTTTTTTTCATGTAGATTAGACTTAACGGTAAAACATCTCCCCTAAGGATAGTTTAATTTATTTCTTCGGCTGCACAAAAGAGGATGCGGTCGTCTTTTGTTTGTCAATGTCATGGTAAGGTGCGTTGGGGTAAGATTGAACGGATTTTACACGAGATGAGAGGTGTTTTTTTAAAAGTGATATTATACCAAGAATATGAGGACTAGTTACAGGAAGCTACGCTTTTGGTAAAGAGCACATATGAACCTTTATATTAAAACTTAAAAAAGGAAGTTACTAATACTTTTACTATTGAAAAAGTTGAAATAAAGTTACACTCATTACTAAAAAATCCATGGGGTAAGATGGAATGGTGACGGGGTAAGATTGATATAGTTTTTAAAATCGTTAATATGCGCCGTAGGTGAATGTGATGCATAAATTCCAACGGTATAGCACCGTAGCAGTTTAAAACATTATTTCATATTTAAAAAAAACCGTTATTTACAGCTAAAATTCGGCTTTCTATAAAATGATATTTCAGTCTTACCCCACTTTGAGGATAGATAGACAAGGGTTCTCAAACTGTTCTTTATAGAATACGACTTAGCTTGAATCAAATCCCAAGACCCCCCTATACCAGAAATATAAAGAAAAACCTTTTTTTTGTGCATTTTTATACGGATTGTATTTTTATAATGGCTTCTGATTTTGATGCTATGTTAAGCTTAAATCGTAGTCTAACTTTCAAAGTTTACGACTAAATAGCAATCTCAAGTAAAACTGCTACAAATATGTGACAAAATTGATTTTGTCAACATGATGTTTTAAGCGGTCATTAGCCCTGTAAACTTACTCAATCATATAATCGCTGTGCAGCGATGTCATCATCATCCGTACGAATCATACGAAGTTTAAAGTTCAATATCTCAGAAACGATTTGACGTACCTATCGAATGTTTATTTCACAGGTAATTTTTGTTTTAATTACAAATACGGTAAATAAGCTGAAGATCTAAACTGGCTGACATTCTCTATTCAATTTTATTAACGCAACGCACACAAACACAGAAATAAATAATTAAATGCAAGTTCACGATAAAGTCCCGTCTAATTAAAATAATGTAGGTACTGTATAGGTTGTATAACAAACCTCTATAAACTACCTACCTACCTAAGTATATTTAATGAAAGTAGTTATTCCTCCACACTTTGAGAACCAGTGACTGTTACTATGGGGTTTGAAACCGGGGTAACATGAAAACAAAAATATTACCGTCTTACCCCTTTAAAAGTAGGCGGTGCAAGATTGAAATATATAAAAACTCGGAAACTAAGAAAGATAATTAAAATTCACATTGACAGGTAATTAAAATAACAATTACAAGCAAACGTACCAATACAACATCTCTCTAGCGTCACTGCAAAAGGAGTTACAAAACATGGGGTAAGATTAAAAAACATGATTTGAACGTAAAAAATTCACCTTGTCGAAAATTGACGATAACACACGACCACAATAACTGAGCGAACGGCACTGACTGAGGGGCGAGGAGCAACAAAATGGCGTTCTCAATTAAGTGCCCAGGAACCAAAAATGTGCACGGAATAGGGAGTTACGAACGGTTTTTCATCTTACACCGTTTTCCAACTTACCCCAACGCACCTTATAAAAAAGAAAAAACGCGGATGTGCCGCTATGGTGCTTTTTTTGCGAAATTAGTACTGCATTGATTTGATTGGAACGGTTTTCTTTGGATTGGTTTATTGATAATGATGTCTTAGTGTCTCCTTTTAGTTTATTTTTGATGATTGTTAGACAGACGTTTAGGATATAAACTTTAATAGCATGTACTCACACAAACAATATACACTGCACCTCAAAAACCGGGATAAGGGATAAAAAATACCAACAGTGTGCTGTTAATAAAATAAAATACGCAAGTTTCACTTGCAAACAATAGCGAAACTTTTTTTTAACACAAAAAAGAAATAAAAGCACATACCCGTTAAGGGAAAAATTATGCAATGCTAAGTTGCATAAATCAACTACGTAATTACTTTTTTGCGACAACCGTGTTACGAGACTTTATTTTTGTAAACAATGAGATCCGCAAAAAACAATCCGCAGACATCAAACCCCAAAGGGTTCTTCAAATTAAACCGTCATTAGAAATTTTCATAAAAAAACGTTAACGTGAGAAAATTAAATCAACCTTTTTTTGGTGCAAAAACTGGTCGAGAACAATGTCACGACCGTTGCACTGATTTGCATGTTATTTTTTTAATTTTGAATTTAGAATTAGTTTTTGGATGCCCGTTTTTTTGCCAGCCAGGAAGATCCTGACACCGTATAATTAAGAAAAAACGCTACCGCAGGCCTATTCTCGCGGGTCCTTTATGCTCCGGTCAGGTAAAGTGCATAAGTGTTGGATGCAACAATGCACTCCGGATTTCCTCTCTCTAATACGAGAGCCGATCGGCAGCTCACGTGCAGATAATACAAATCTCACGATTTTCCATGGGCGTGATTGATTTTGGAGATAACCTTGATACGTTTTTATTCCAATTTCATTATTCGCTCGCTTCCGATTCTTAGATCCTGTATAAATTAAGTTATTGCCCAATGGGAAGAAATCGATATGTGTAATTTTGTAAGCCTTTGAATAACTTAACTCTATAATTATATTATAACGATTTACGACGTATCTATGTTTTGCTTCTCATGTAGTTACGTATTATATTAATTTTATTCATTAATTTACGACACGTTTTAAAGTTGTTGTGATGTTAACAATGTCAACTTGGGAATATTAACCTAATATTATTAATTTTAATAAACAAGGCAGTGCTGTTAAGTGTGTCCGTGTAATATGTACACAATAGTTATTATACACGTAAATACCACTCGGACTATTTTCATACAAATAAATAAATACCAGAGGACAATCTCACACAAAATGACCTAGTCCCAAACTAAGCCCTAGGCTTGTAGTGACTATGAGCACTAGACAACGATAAAGTAACATACACATATCGAAAAATACATACTCAAATACATAGAAAACATCCAAGACTCAGGAACAAATCGCACCTTCAGAACAATAGGGGCCTAATTCAAAAATTTTAAATTTAGAGTTAGGTCTCTATAATGATAAATGTATGGCTTGAAGTTTGAAAGCTGAAATTTAAAATTAGGTCACTATTGTTCTTAAGGTAAGAAATATCGCTTTAGATAAATATCTGCCCTTACTGGGATTTGAACCCGAGACCGCAAGCTTCGTAGGCAGGGTCACTACCTACTAGGCTAGCGTGTCGTCAAAGTCCTTAAATCAGGTTAAAATTTCAACCATTGGAAACTTTAGCATTTAGTATGAAATAAAATTGCATGATAAGAAAATCCGCACTACAAAAAAGTGCATAATTCCCAGCCTAATTTAATCTTACAATAAAAAACGGCAAAGCGCAAGAAAGTCAACAAAAGCACCCGTAAATTACGGCGATTATGCAACGGCACGGCTTACGTTCTTCCTGGCTTTTAGGGCCATAAATATACGGCTGCAAGGTGGTCTGACAAATTTGCGGTCGATACTAACTACTATTTCGTTACTACCCTTTAAAGACCATAGACTAAACTGACCTCCTACAGTAAAAAGCACACCCACGCAGTTCACAATAATTAACCATCGTGTTTTTCTACTCTGTGGTCAAACATTTTTTGGGTAGTAAACTGCCGGACAAAAAAAGGGCCAATCGATTTGTGACAAATAATGTTCGGGTCGGAAACATTCGTTTGGACACCGATCCTTTTTTTGTTGACTCCCGGAGTTTGTAATTGCTGCATAATTGTTTTCGGTCCTTATCTTTGTTGTTTTGACTGCTTACAATTAAACAGTAGAGGATTTATGGTCAAGTGACAACTGTTGAAGTGTTTGGACTATGATCACCGGGTATTCCTTTTGTAACGAGATTTACAGCATGTTTTTTTTTTTCGGTGTCCTTTCTAGTGGTATTTAGTGGTCATTTTAGACAAAGCAATGTTTAACGCTGATGATTGTATGTAGTCAGATAATTGTTATTTTCTTTATCTTAAAAAGAAAACCGGTTTAATAAATTTGACCGAAATTTGGCACACAATGTGACATTGTCAACTAACTTTATTAAAAAAATCATCCGTTCTGGAGAGAACAGTGCTAAGTGAAGGTATTTTTTTTAATATCACAGCGTCACACTTCACACTTATCTCACACTATTATTACTAATATAATAAATGCTAATTTGGATGTTTGTTACTCAATCACGCCACGCCAGAACGGCTGGACGAATCTGGATGAAATTTGGCACAGAGATTGACTTTGATAGTGTGGAATAGCACATGGGCTACTTTTTATCCCGTAAAATTGGACAATTCTCGAGGGAATAGCGATAAACGACTTCTACGTGGACGGAGGGTTAGGAATTATATCGTCCAATCTCACTCGACGTTTTCTGTTTAAACAGTCGGAACGTTTACAGTCAATCTATCCAATTGCTATGAGTCATAAGCCACGCTCACGCCTGACCGCAGTCACGGCGAGTGGTCATGCTTGGACGGCAGTGAGCATGTTAGAACGGTACCGTGCGGATACGTGCTAGACACGTATAGAGGTAACATCTCAGTGATATTTATTATGTCTTGAAGAAGGCAGAGAACGGCCACGTGATGGTTTGTGATTTTTTTAGTTTAAAGAAATTGGTAATTGCAAAAATGAAATATCTTAGTGCAAGAACTGTTATAGCAGTTTTTTTTCCCACATCGAAAAGCTATAGGTACTGCTGTTTAAAGACAGGTTAGATTGGCAAGATGATAGTAGCAATCCAATCCGTGCTTAGAATCTTACCACCACCGCAAAAACGGTAAGCTAAGACAAGTTTCATTTTACACAAGGTACTTAAAAATTACATGACTAAGTTTTTTAAGGTAAGAATTTGGCAAGATGCAAAATAGGAATCACCATTTTATCTCTTTTATCCAAGGATTTAATAAGGATAAGGATAAAATAAGATAAAATTGTACCCAACGGACCTTTTGAACAGTAAAGACCTTTCAATAAAATATCTGGTAAAACCATAATATAATATTACCGGCTTCACATCAAATTCACAGGGGCAAACAGTGTCTACTGTTAGATGTCAAACCGCACGTAATATCTCCAACGCCACAGACAAACATATCAATTTAATCTTGTATTAGAAGCGTCGTCGGTGACGCTTGGCTTTGCGGTCAGAAGAAGGATTGTGTTCCGTTAGAAAATAAGAATAACTTGAAAGTCAAACACGGTTACAAGGTTAAGACCTTTGCGTTATTTGCTAAAGGTTTATATTTTTTGATTTAAATGACTTATGTTTTAGCTTATTGCTCTTTTTCAGCAGCGGAGGTAATAAAGACTATAATGTTTGAGTATAGAATATAGAGATGTTAGAAAAAAGGCGTTCGTTTGTGGCTTAAAAGACAGCAAAAATGGATGGTCTGGTGATTAAATAGGTACCAAATACTAATATTTACAACACCCTGCATCTTCCCTATACAACTTTTTCACACAAATTAATGTGAAGGTTTTTGAGTGTGCCCGTGAGTGTGTGTTTGTGTGCGGAATAGTATACCTACCTATATTTGTTAACCCTGTATTAACATACAGGGTGTCCCAAAATTCAACGATAACCTGGTACCGGGCGAGAGGCCAAGTTATACCAGTTCTGGAAAAAAAGAGAACTAAAATCTACAGGCTGTCCCAAAACTCAACGATTGCCTGGTGCCAGGCGGGAGGCCAAGTAGTACCAGTTCTGGAAAAAATAAGGAAAATTGTGATGTAGATTTTGTTCTTATTTTTCCTGAACTGGTATAACTTGACCTCTCGCCCGGTACCAGGTTATAGTTGAATTTTGGGACAGCCTGTATAGGCTACCGTTTTCCCGGAAAGAGCTAATAGGTACGGTCGGCCTTATAAGAAGCTGTACACTTTAGTGTTTTGTCACTTTAACGTCATGTTTGAACGGCTGCACTAATCTGTCAAAGGCGTTAAAGCGACAAGGTACAAAAGTGTGCAGCTTCTTATAAGGCTGACTGTACCAATTCTACGCGGAGTCGCGGACGAAGTCACCGACCGAATCTGGAAAATACATAATCAAACGTCCCAAACATCACAACCTTTCTTGTGTTCGTGAACAACCTGAAAATAAAACTATTGAATCCGATCATTTTATCGTCTGAATATAATCTTACCTACTTTTATTATAAATGCGAAAATTTGGATGTTACTCAATCACGCCAGAATGGCTGAACGGATCTGGATGAAATTTAGCACCGAGATAGATGTCTGCTAATAAAGCACATAATCATATAAGCTTCTTTTTATCTCGGGAAATTGGACAGTTCTCGAGGGAAAAGTGATGTTACGACTCCTACGCGGAATGCATACTTTTAATTAAATCCAAATAACCACATCGACAACCCGACCACAACCAAACAACCGTTATGACAATTGTTAAACCGTTTGTCATTTACACGACCGCCATTACCTGATGGTTATTCTCTATTTTAACGTTGAGCTTCACGTTAACTAACTTATTCTGACCCCTAAATCCATAAAACTTGTTTGAAACCAGAGGGCTAAAATCCTGGTAGGTATACCTACTTACCAGTATCCATACTAATGGTATAAATGCAAAAGTAACTATGTTTGTTTGTTATGCTTTTACAGCTAAACCGCTGAACCAATTTCTATAAAATTTCGTTCCCAAGGGAATAGCGATAAATGACTTCTACGCGGTTGGAGGAGGCAACAGCCGTATATAAAACCTTCAAATTTTAAATAAGTATGAGACATTTAATCGAATGAAATTTCAAAATGTTGACGTTACATTAACTCATGCCTTCATTCCCAGAGTGGGGTAGGCAGAGCTACAGAATTACTCGTACCAATAACTCTAAAAAAAATTTGATAATTCTGTAACCACATTTTTCATGTTGACTTTAAATTTTGGATTCTACTGTATCTTGACACGAATTAGGTACTATAATTCCAGGGATCATGGCTCTTAGCGCCACTATTTAACAATATTTGACATTGCTTTAGGGCACCACATCAACATTGCAGTTTACCTGTCGTCCCAAGTCAGTCAGGTCGCCCGACAGTCCAAAATCTGTAAATAAATGTATGACACCTTTAGAGAAACTAATAGTATGTGTTCTAATACAATGAACTGACAGTCAATATCGGCCAGCTGCTGCTGTTGTGCCGTGTAGACATTATTGTAGCCGAACTAATTCTATATTCTATATCCATAAACGCAACCATCATGCTCTAAATCGTATGTCTAACTTAATTATTAGACACACGAAGCACATAGCAACATGCATCTAATAGCTGGTTTGCCTGTGCATGTAATGTCAAGGTTCAAAATACATTATAATGGGTCATAACTCATAACACATAAAGGTTATGTTTTTTTTTCTAACAGCCTGATTTGGTGTCCCACGGGCTAAAGGGTTCTCCCTCGGATTTCCAGCTCTGTCTATCCGTAGCAATCTCTGACCAGTCGCTTCGAAATGCTTCTAAGTCATGCCGCCACCTTCGCCTTGGTACCATGGCGCTGGTAACCCTCCTGTGGCACCCACTCAGATACTATCTGTGCCCACCTGCCTGGGTTCATTTGGCAAAGGTTACCGGCCCAATTCCACTTTAACCTGCCGGTTTTAAGGTCATATTTGTAAGATGTTTTTTTTCTGATACCGTAAACTTTTCAGGATTATTATAAAACAAAACTAACCTAAACTAATGCGACCCCGGCAGTACCTGGGCCCTCCATTCCCAGGTCTCCGGAAGGGATTTTCACCTCTGCCCTTTTTCTTTTTCTCTAAAGTAATGTTTTAAAAACAGTAAATAAAAGCAAGGACTTTTGTCTTTGGCCCTTCAGGCGATTACCAAAAAAAAAAAAACTAATGGGTTAAAAAATCCTGAAAATTAACGGTTCCAAAAATAAAAATATTATGGCCATTATGTATTTTGAACTTTGTCAAATTAGTCGTAGAATTCGTCGATTACCTAGCCTTGCGTAGTATAATAACACCGTCGGGCTCTCACGTAGAGAGCTCGACCGCAACATGCATGGTTACATCAAAATCGGTACAGCACGCCTGGACATGATAGTTTAAGAGTTGACCGCAGATGCCGCTGTAACCGCAGTTGATGGACCTCTTAGATATTTGAAACTTATATTAGATGCGCCCAGGTGTGAACTTAAAGGTAGTTCCGGATGAGCAACAACATGTTAAAAATCTGGAGAAAAGAAGAAAATGTATTATATTAGGTCCTTGCCTATGAAATTCGCGTTTTATATGGAGAATTTTATGAAAACGGTGGTTTTCATACATTTAATTTTGCGGATTATTTAGTAACGTCAAATGCAAACCAAACAAAATTCTGTCAGGAATATTGGACACTTCTAAGCTATATTATACATATCTTAATTACTTAAAAATAGTTAGCTTCATAAAACTCTGCGTAATTGAAACACTTGAACTCACAGCACATGAAAAGAGTTGACTTCACACTTTAATTTTAAACACTAAGTAAGAAATTGAACCATATTATTTGTATCTAAAACCTTTGTAACATTTGTATTAATGAAATTTAAAAATAATTTGGAAGTTAAAATTGAAATGAATAAATTCCGTACGAAATAAAACACGTAAAAATAACGCCAATTTCATAGGTAAGGACCCAATATAATGATGAGTACTCCTATGTAACTTGTCACAAGTGAAACAATAAGCAAGCTGTTTTTCCAGAATACGAATGATGAAAACTATAAGAATTTCCTATCTCGAATATTTAATTAATTTACGATGCCGTTAATCTAGTTGGTAGCGATCCGCCTTCGAAGCTAGCTGCCCTGGATTCGATTGCCGTAATGGGAAAATATTTGTGTGATGAGCGCGAGTATTTGTTTCTAAATCTTGGAGGTTTTCAATGTATTTAAGTATATTTAAAATTCTCTGTACAAGTATTTTTATCGTTGTCTAGTACCCATAGTACAAGCCTAGAGCTTAATTTGGGATCAGGTCAATTTGTGTGCCATTGTTTAATGATTAAAAATATATATTAAACATCTGTCCCTCTGTGGCATAGGCCTTTCAGTATAGACTGTTATTATTGTAATTTGTCTGACAAGACTAGACTAGACTAGACGTTTAAAACTGGGTTTAACAATCACAATCGTACTGAGAATGATACTACTGTCATCTATATCTATAATCATTTTGAGAATAAATTCCCCAAATACTGGTTGTAAAGAGTTTAAATTCTAAAGCATCCTACTCATGCTAATCTCATTATTTACAAAATATTTTTAAGTAATTAACTAAAATTATTATAAAGAGGTAGAATTAGAAGTAAATATTGTGTTTTTTTAATGTTGTGGCCAATATTAAATTTGGAACTACTAAATCGAATAGAAAAAATACAGGGTGCTACCATTATCCCTGACTTATATAGGGTATACTTAACCTCATATAAAAAGAAGCAAAGCAAGGCGTTTTGCTAGTTAATCATAATCATAACTATAAAAAAAGTCTTACCATAATAATTACGCAATAGAAGGAAATAACCAAATTCTGCTCAATCTGAGCTCAGCAAATATGTTAATTATAGTATTATTGTCACATTCCTTGTCAACATAACGTAATGTTTTATTTGGTACGTGAATAAGACAAGCTTGATTGTGTGTGGTCCAAAAGAGATGGCGTGAGTCAATATTTGATATGGTATTAAAGAAGGATGGAAACTACCAACGGGAAGAGGTTAGAGCGGAGCGGAGCGATATCGTGGAATTGATATAGCTTGTCTCATTTAAACTCATTTCGAAATCTTGTAAAGGGTGTTCGGGATTTTTATTTTAAGACATGAAGATGACGAATAAGCATATAGGCCACCTGATCGTAAGTGTCACTAAAGCCATTGACATTTTGCAATCTCAAGACCTGACTAAGGACCAATTAAATTGACGCTGCACGGTGTTGGTGTCAATGTAGGTATGAAAAACGAAGTATTTTAACGGGACGTCGTGAATTGCACTTTAAAATACAGGCTGATTATTGAAACTCACTGATGATAAATAAATAATTTAATTTTAAATAAAATTACTCGGCGATTTCGTTTACGAGTGGGTGGAGATACTCATACCTAAGTATTTGATAACATACGCGTGAGGATTGTATTTACCTATGACATTAAAAAATACGAACTTGTAGAAATCAGTAAAAATGTACCATTTTGGTGAGCGGATGAGATTCAAAAATCGATGTTTTTTTATTTTTTATTTCATCAATCTTGCTACCCGCCAAGAGCATTTCCAAGCCCGCTGCCTTACAAGCAAGACGTAGTTATATTTACAGCCCGGCTTTTCTCCGAGTCCCACTCGTCGCGGTCACCGTATCCCCGAGCAAATACGCGTGATAACGTGCTGATTACAGTCCGACGATATCACTGACAACGGAGATGCCTCGGGTTGTCATTTGTTTTAGGAATTCATCAAGTCATGGGCCTCTGTTTGACATTGGTTGAATGTTGAATTGTATAAAACGACGTAAATTATATTACATAAGTAATACGTAACTATATTTTGCTTACGGTATCCAGTACACCTGGATCGTTATTCTACTATAGTTGAGTCTATCTCTCTTTGATATCCTTGTCATTTAGCTGAGATTATGATAGTTTTTATTCACTGGACAGTAAGAGCTACCACAACGTCATCCGTGTGGTTAAAATCTAGAAACAATGTCGACTTATACAGAGTGCGCCAGAATGGTGGGCTATTTGCATAAAAATTGGCCCACTATTTATGTGGAAAGGCTTCTGATTAATTCTAAATACAGAATTTGATATACAGGCAGTTAAATGTGCATATTTTTACTCCATTCATCTTGAATCGGCGCAACTTGTTTTCATATTTACTTGACAGGTATCCGTTTTGAGTCATCTTCTTAAGGTGCCATTGATATTATAGTTAAATTTTAAAATATACCAATTCTAAAGAAACAAGCCTTCAAATGCTAAAACGGCTATTAAAAAGTTCAATTATTACAAAACCCAACCCTTCTGCCGCCTGTAGCCACTTAATTGACCACACGGTGACCCAACGTAGCATTAGCGGGGTTATTAAGGCAGTGTTTCACCAGTGCAATCTCGGTGGATTGCGTCTCCGTAGTTTAAGTTTTAATTTCAATTTTCTGTGTCCAGACACGAACGCCAGTTAAAGGTGATTTTACATAAGAGACGCAGTTTAAGGGTAATTTAGGTTTTTTTATTTAAAAAAAAACCTGGCGTAGAGAAGGGAAACGAGCAGAGAGGCCACCTGATGATGAGATCTGACATCCCATTGGTTTTTAGGGTTCCGTACAAAAAAATAAAATAAACGGAACTCTTATAGGAACACTCGTGCGTCTGTCTGTCTGTTCCCTCCATCTGTCACAGCCAATTTGCTCCAAACCTACTGGATCAAATCAGGTAAAAATTGGTAGGATGGTGCAACCCTACATAGATACATAGATACTTACATAGAAGTGCAAAGTAAATATTTTTTTTAAATAAGGGTCATTTTCGGGGGACAAATTAGAAAAAAAAGTTTTGCGAACCTTACTCTGTCATATGTATATCAAATCGTTATGAGGATCCCAAAAATATTTTTGTTATTATCGTAAAATAAATAGTTTTAATTTTATTCATGAAATAAGATGAAAATTGACCTTTCCCCACTGATCTCCGAAACTACTGCGCCAAAAAAATTTAAAAAAATACAAAATATAGTCCATTGCTTGTATTGTAGATTACAGGAAAACAAATAAGAATTATATAAAAAAAAAACTACGTATGAACGAAAGCCCCGAGTTCAACTCGCACTTGGAGGGTTTTACATTTGCATTCTCAATATAAGATGCATCTCAAGACTGCAATCCTATATAATGATGCGTTGCCGACCGCACAGATTTACACCACATATTTTGACACTTGCAATAAGTAAATCAAAATGTCCGAGTACTCCCGGGTACCTACTCCATTTACCTAAAAACAAGGTCTTACGGCACAAGTAATGAAAAAAATCCGGAAATTAGTAATTTGTACTTGGATAAATCACATATAAATGTTTTTTTCGGGAAAAAAATCCTCGGTGCGGCATATTTAATTTTTGTTACCCACCAAAATGTAATTTTAATGCATGTACTCATATCATGTAAATGATGAAATTTATCACAAAAAATAAATTACAACCTGCTATGAATAACGCCTTACGGTGTTGCCAGAGTTAGGATGGACGCAATTAGCCTGCGGTGGCTTGCAACACTTGAATTAGCATCACAGCGGAGGCCGAGACTCACTAGCGTGGATTATACAGCTCCTTTGCGACATTTTGGTTTGTTTGTGCTAAAAGCTTTGTTGATATTACCCCCTCTCTGCTCTTCTACGTATAATTGGAAGATCGAAAAAACAGAATAAGTCCCATTGCTTGGGCACTAGCCTCTTGCCCGTGGCTTTCAGAAAAATCATCCTGTACATCGTCACTTACCATCGCACCATCGGTATACAACTTGCTACAAAGATACCTACACAAAAAAAAAGAAATTATAAAAGTAATGTCAACCCTAGCCTCATCTTAGTCTAACAACTTCTATGACTTATGGCCGAACCCTATATTCAAACCTCGGACAAATAGGCTTCCTTTGGATTAAAATTTGACACATTTTGTATGGGCAAATGTCAAATTTTAACCCGAAGTAAGCCTTATCTATTCGCGGTTTGAATATAGGGTTCGGCCGTGAGATGACAGTTTACTAGGGTTGACATTATTTTTATTACCATTTTTTTTGGGATTTTTGGTACACGTTGTATAGAAGTTAATCGCTGGTAAGTATTTTATGAAAAATAGTTGAAAAGTGAACTGGACTGATGAAATGAATGGTTCAATACTTCAGAAGATAGAGTTGAACGTCTTATTTTTTATCACAGACGTACATAAACAATATAAACATACGAAATCAATGATAGTGCCAAAGCGTCAGTGGGCTAGTGGCTTAGAAAGTAGACTCGTGATCGTAAGCTACCCTGTTCGAACCCCAGCGGTCACCATGTAGGTAAACCAATTAGTTTTTAACTGAAGCACATAACCCGATGATCTTATGATGAGAAACCTGTACATTCGAATAGCTGAGTGTGTACGAGGGTAATTGCACAAAAGATCCTAAAGGGGTCTAAGTGTATCCTAAAGGACCCAATTGCAAGATAAGATAAGCTATAATAGCCTTGTACTATGTATAATTGGCAACGATTAACATACATATTTAGGGGAACACATACCTACTCATCCCACAAATGTAATATTGGCCTTTATTGGGAATCGAACCTGGAACTTAGACAGCGTGAGCGTCTCTACCAACCAGGCTCACCAGGTCGTCAATAGCACTGTAACTGTTTTTGACACATCAAGATAATTTTGAAGTTTCAACGTATTGATTGTGCTATTTTCAGCTTACCAACTTACACAAGGATATGTTTACGCATTAGCTATGGATCGGGCACACGGCGAGCAACTCGGGCGTGACAGGTTTCAAATGTACCTACTTATTAGCCTGGTTGTTGATAATTCTTAGACGTTTCTTATATGAATATTGAATTTTCTTCCATATATATTTGGTCTAGAACGGCGCAGCCTCAAATATTAAGAAAACTTTTATTTCAGGCAACCTTCATTTAGAATTTAGAGCACCTATACTCTATTCAATCTAGGATGATGCCTGCAACAGCTCATGTAAACACATATTACATATTACACTTCTTTCTTTAACTTTGCATAAATACTTCATTGGTACAAACCTAGCGACGTCGTTAAGGAATTTAAATAATTAATCAGCTGTTTTTAAATACTTTGCTCATGAGTATAGTAAAATGACTGAAATTCCGAAATACGGTTGTCACAGGGATCATAGATGGAACAGAGTATAGTGTAGGTATAATAAATAGTGTAGCATAGTTAAGTGTACAAAGTTATTTACTGTTAATTGAAGAAAGTCATATATATTACCTATATTTGTTACTTTGAATTTGGTACTTTAAATTCCTACAACTGACGTTGAGTTTCTTGCGCCACTTCTTCCCATCTGTTTTCTTTTTGGAAAGCGCTGGTGGTAGATTAAAAGATCTTTATTTGTAAGTAGGGAAGCTGCACGGGCACTTTACACGTCAAAAATCTACCAACACTTCCCAAAAGGAGACCACTGATTTTTTCTCTCAAAAGTGCCCGTGCAACCTTCTTAATGAATTACCATCTTTATCTTTGGAGTCACTTACCATTAGGAAAACCCGCTTGCTCCTTTGCCTCCTTATTTCATTTTAAGTTCACAAAAACCCCGATTTATATTTGTGGCCATTATTGGCGACCCCCGCTTTCAGGTAAGACCCTAGACCAGTATAAAGCCAACGTAAACGATTTTCCAAAACTGTAAAAATGTATGGAATTGACATAAGCGGTCAACGCGACCGTCCGGCAACTTACGTCAATCCTGTACATTTTCGATAAAGATAACGTCCGCGTAATGCATTTTGTCTAGGGCCACTGATATCTCTACAGCTCAACCAATTTTCATAAATCTTAACTAAGCACCAACCCAAATAAAATAGCTTTCTTTAAAAAAAAACACATCTGAATCAGTAAATCCGTTTACTCTCTTTTTTCATTTTTAAAAGGTGCAATCTTGTTAACTCTGTAGCAAAATGTCTAACCTCTCACAGTAATGCAAATAAAATAATATCCAACAAGTTCCATGACAATTTGATTGAATTTCCTGAGGGATCATAACAGATGGAAGCTAATCGTCGGTCTGTCCGCGCATCATCAATACGCATCGTCTCGGGCGAGCGCACACGCATTACAAGCATCTAGTCATTAGCGATAGGATGGAACTGATGTAACAACTGATTTTTGCTATAAATAATGTCACTTGGTCATTTGTTTCATTAAGAAATGCGCCTTTAAAAGAATTTAGAATAATAATCACCATCATCATCATATCAGCCCGTAGTCGTCCACTGCTGGGTAGTGATTCTCTCATAAGCAAAGGTGAGCGAATGCAGGAGTGAAGTCCAAGCGGCGAGTTTAAGTAGTCCCGTCAGAGCGAGCAAAACACATTTTAGCGCGTGCATTCTCAATTAGGCAGCCTTATACGTCCGAGAAGCCATGTTGCCAAATTGAATACACGCGCTGAAATGTGTTTTGCTCGCTTTGACGGGACTACTTAAACTCGCCGCTTTGACAGAATCACTACCCTGAACATAGGCCTTTGATTTCCAGCGAGAATGATCCAATGCGGCCTGCATCCACCGACACCTACCTTTATTAGGTCGACAATAATAATAATCACTGTCAATTCAACTTTAAGGATTTTCAAGCACCAAGTTTACTCTTTGCAGCCTTCTGCCGAGGATTCCCACAGGCAAAGTTTACCTGCAGTCCCAAACCCAAACTCTTATTGAGTTGACAGTAAGAGACTGTAATGTCAACAGTATGAAATCAGTATAGGAGCAAGACGGTAAAGCTGCAAAAAAAGACAAAGCCTTAAATAAGGATAATTTTAAATTGTGAAATTATTTAGATTCAGATCGCGCCCGTCTTCTCGCTGTCTCTGCAGGCGAATCAGGTCACTGGCTCCACGCTCTTCCTTCCCGTAATACAGGCACAGTCTTGGACCCAAGCTGCTTGCGCATAGCAATAAGCTTGCGGGTTGGAGCTAGAATCTGTGAACCTCATACTTGCACGTGCGGGAAGGAAGTGAGTGAGCTGGGACGACATGGCCTTTCATGCTTTAGAAGTGCCGGCCGTTTGTACCGCCATGGCACAATTAATGATCTGATCCGTCGTTCGCTTGCCACTGCCTCTGTACCAGCTGTCCTGGAACCAGCAGGTTTACATAGAGACGATGGCAAGCGACCAGACGGAGCTACATTGGTGCCGTGGAAACTGGGTAGGGCACTGGTGTGGGACGCGACGTGTGTTGACACATTCGCCCTGTCCCACGTCCAGTCAACCCGTAATCGGGCCGGTGCAGCAGCTGATCAGGCCCAAACCATCAAGCGCCGCAAATATTCATCATTATTAAATAATTATGAATTTGTGGCGCTTGCAGTGGAGACCATGGGACCTTGGTCAGCTGATATGAAAAGCTTTATTAAGGCCCTGTCATCCCGGCTCATAGACACCTCCGGAGATCCTAGAGCTGGTGCTTACCTCTCCCAAAGGATTGGGCTGGCTATCCAGAGAGGTAACGCAGCCAGTGTCATAGGGACCATGCCGCGAGCGGACCTGCTAGAGGGGGTGTTTTTTTTTATAGTGGTGATTATTATTTACGTCTTTAATATTTGAGTAGCTTAGTTTTTATTTTAATTTAAATAAGTTTAGTTTTAACTTTTAATTGTATTATATTAAATATGTATCTGCTTATATGTAATAAAGTAAATAAATAAGTTAACATAACAATGAAAGGGTAATCATTATATGGAAAATAAAATTTTAAATTTACAGTTTTAAAAGTTACAAGCGCACCTACGTACGTCAGAAACTTACTCGAGGTAACTTCGTTGCGCCTCACTGCACAGTCCGCCGTTAATAAAATAGAATAACTAATGTGACAGAATAGCCATTGTTCAATAACAAATAGGTCAGCCTCACGATTACGCCATCCATCTGGATCAAGCATTTGCACTTCTTACAAAAGGCCTAAACACCAAAAACTGGCAAAATCCACGAACGCATCATTACATTCGCATCGAAAAGCGTTTTGCAAAAAAAGTCCCGTAGGTGGTCTCGATTTTACGGTGCAAAATAATGAGAGCACCTATGTTCTATTCTATAATAATAGTGTATTTTCTATTGCGACACAGAAGAAAAAAGTCGCAAGATTTATTGCGACTTAAACTGAGTTAGGCCATTTTGGATTGGGTGCGTTTAACACAACGGCGTAAAAAGTCATAACTTTAGAGGTGTAGGGCGTGAGTTGTGTCGTTTTCGGTTTGTGTTCGTGTAATAATGGTGGTCGCATGTTCGCCGGTGGTCGGATTATAACGCAAAGCCGCGGATTAAGCCACATCGACACGTGTTGCCTTTTGCTCTCGAGTGGCTTTAGGCAGTTGTTTGCATGATTGTACTTGCGTTGATAACGCAACGGAGAATTACTTGGGTTTTCTTTGGTAAAATAATTGAGATAAATATGTTATTTTAGGTAAATTAAAGAGTATAAATAGTATATATAAATTTCTGGTTAAAATTCGTGTCATATTGAGTAATGGCTGATTTACATTGGTCCATTAGAAGCATGCCAGTAGAAGTACATTGACGAGTTGGTTTTTATGTTTGAGGCGAAAGCTATTGTAACGACGCAATGTACTTCTACTGGCATGCTTTTGCTGGCCCAATATAAATCAGCCCTTAGAGTACCTAATTAAATTAAAATTCTATGTGTGTGCAGTTGCCATAAATATCCTTAGGTACTAAAGATATTGTTCACAGCAGTACGTCGGTGAAATATTTACTTTGCTGTTGCTAGGTAAAAAAGTCACATTTAAGATATTAATTTGATTCATATTGTAAAACTAGCAACGCAGACAGACAGTTTTTTTTAGGCAAAAATATAAATGCCATGTTAAATTTAATTTTGACAACACTTTTAGCCTAGTTTGTAGTGACCCTGCCTACGAAACTAAAAGTCCCGGGCTCGATCTGGTATGAGAAAATATTTGAGAAATGAGTTCATTTCTGAGTCTTGGATGTTTTCTATTTAGTAATTCTCTATATACCTAAATATGCTTATCGTTGTCTAGTACCCATAGTACAAGCCTGGAGCTTAGTATGGGACTATGTCAATTTGTGTGAAATTGTCCCCTGATATTTATAATTTATTTTAATAATTATCTTTAGTATTTTTACAAACTATATGAAACATCCCCGACGAGAAACCATGAGTTAAATAGCGGGAAATGAATCGTCTACTCCTAGTAGGTTCAGATATATACTGAAGCTTATTTCTGCATCATCGATATTTTTTAACCGTTTTTTTGTTACCCAAGTCCGCCCGCATCACACTCGGGTCAGATTCTAAAGGAAGGTAAACCGCCCACAAATAATTCGGCTACCGTACAGCGTTAACGTGATTAATATTTTTTATCTACATCATTTCATATTTGTCAGTAGAATAACCCCGTATCAGCTCTTAGGGTTTCGAGTTTAAGTTCAAAATGAAACGACTCTCGTTTTTCACGTGTTTTTTTAGTTGGTTCCTAATTCAAAAGTCCTTTCACTGCGGTAAACGAAGCGCGAAGAATTTCGCCCAAAGCTAGCACCCGTGTTTGTCTAGTGGCCAAATAATGGTATTAAATTTTGGCTAAGCCAGGATAACAGTGTTAAATTTCGTGCAACATCTCAAGATGATGAATCTGTCGGTTTTCTTTGTGTTTGAAGGTAACGTGCGCCGCCAAAGGAACGCAGTAGCCCCTGTAATGTGTTGTATCAAATTTATGCAAATATTGGATTTATCAAAAATTTGAGGAATTGTAGCGCTTTGATGTCGAGCACGTATGGTCTTATGAATATAAAAATACTAGCCGCAGCTGTTTGATTTATTATAATTCTTTGTTTATTATTTATTCAGATGTAAGCTTGCATAGACGAGTTTAGAAAAACATGTATGTGTCAAAAATATTAAAATAAAAATAAATAAATAAATATATATCAGGGGACAATGTCACACCAATTGACCCAGTCCCAAACTAAGCTCTAGGCTTGTACTATGGGTACTAGACAACGATATAAATACTTATATAGAGAAATATATACTTAAATACATAGAAAACATCCATGACTCAGGAACAAATATTCGCGCTCATCACACAAATATCTGCCCTTACCGGGATTTGAACCCAATAAAAAATATTGTTTTAATTTTGGTTTATAGCTACCGTTTAAAATATGAGTTAGGCAGCCAGCACTGCAGTTCAGTAAATTAACGGTATTTGAAAGAAAGCCTCTATTCCAATCGGTTTAACTCATCTTGCTTTCGTAACCATTACTTTTTTTATTTTGGCATATTTTTATTAGCTCAGTAAAAAAATATTTTTGCTATTATCTGCCTAAAAAAAGTTATTTTTTATATTGCTATAAAATAATGTGCTATAAGAAAACAAACGACCATAGCAAAAACAATATGATAATAATATGGTATAAGACAAAGTACAATATAGCTCCAAGTTCCACATCGGCAACCTAATTCAGCTACATTTTTCTTCAACAGTTTCCAGCAGATATCTTGAGCCGTTCCGATCCGCGCCGGACTCCCGCGACTGTTATTCAAATCGGCCCCGGGTCAGCCAGGTCCCTCGTAATGACGGTCGTGCTCACGCTCACGTGGCCGTTCGATATATTATGACACATTAGCGCGTGCGTCAGCGCAATTTGCAATTAGCCACGGGATAAGGAAGGGAGGTGGGAACGCGGGTTTTTTTTAAGTCGGGCTAGCATTTTGGCCAGTCTTACATAGGCGATGACGAAGTCAATAATGGTTCTGTGGTTGCGCAAAGAATTTACCGTTGAAATGAAAACGATGAAGCAAAAGTTAGTAATTCTGGAAACGCTAAGGAAGAAAGAGTTTCAATCAGCGCTGTGAAAAATGGAATAGACAAAGAATTTAAAATTACGACTTGAATTATAACGACAGTACCTAATATCCTTTTACACTGGGGTTGAAGAACAACTGTTTTCACTAGTTTAAGTAAGTAAAATAAAAGGCTAAACGTTGCTTACAAGATTTATTGTCAAAATCGTTGGTACGAATATGTGTTGAAAAATATGAAAATGTCTATCATTACTGATTAACTCTCACTCACTAGACATTGGCGAATCATTGCAGAATAAAGCGGTGGACCGCCATGGATAAAAAAGAAGAAGAAAAGGTCAATCTATGCCCCCGTTCTACTTACTTCATATACCAGAATTTTCCAAAATAATTATAAAGAAGGGTAAAACATGATGTAACATTTTAAGTAACAGCACCTCAGCGCATCCCTATCCCGCGTGTGGCATCCAAAGGGATCATTATGTAATCTTCAGTCCGACGTTCTGGGAACCGCGACGTACGCCGGTTCGTGGCTCAACTGTGTCTTGAACTATGAAAATGACATGGCCAATGAACCTCCGCATTTTGGACTAATTCAGAAAACCAATACTGTCTACAGTAGTACCTGATAAAATTTTGTTGACATACTTACTGTAAACTGTAACAATAAATATCATTTGAAGGGTTTGTTTTTTCGGTTAGACAATATAATTGAAATTCGGGGTGATTTAAACGAGTTTCACTTGTTTGACTAATAGTATAGTTTTGTAGTCTACGGCAGACAAACACGGTTAGCCTAATTGGTAGTGAGTAGTGGCTTTGGAGACAGGAATCTCCAAAAGCTAGTGGTCCCAGGTTTGATTCCCAGTAAGCGTAAATATTTGTGTAAGAAGCGCGATATCCGTGTTTATGAGTCTTGGATGAATTCAAATTACAGTCAAAGACTTAAAGTGACCCACCTTACGTCCAAAGTCAATGTGAAATTATACAGCAATAATGTTGAGTTTCCTTTCAGTTACAAATAACTTGGCATCTCTAATAACATTGACGGCTTCAAGCATTTTTTTAAATGATTCCAAATTAACGTTCGTGGCCGAATGTATAGTACCGTCGTATAGCGCCCGTAGTTGAAACTTACATTGGGACATAGCCAATCGTGTGAGAGTCTCCTCTTTAATTTATCAACGTTTTTTTTTTGTAGCACTGTTGCTCAGCACATAATCTACTTAAATGGCTATCAGCTCAACCAACCGGTATATTATCAGGTAAATTAATTACCGGTCGACATACCAGTTACCGGTACCGGTATCAGTATCATTAGCTCGCATTGGTGTCGCCTTTTCATTTCACTGGCCTTTATCTTATCTAAAGAGGACGTGCGGGCGTATATAAGGTGCTTTATTGTTAGCAACTGTTTAACTAACGAACCTTTTCAATTTAAACTATGTTGTATCTGAGTAAGGTTCAAATTTGTATGAAGTTTTTCGATTGTTTTCTATGATTTAGTAAACGAATTTCAGACTTCAGGATGGTGGTGTAAGGTTGTTTTAAGGTTGTAGTTTATCGTGTTTTCCGGTAGTTTTTCTATGAGAACGGTGTGAAACGACAATGGGCAACTTGTTCGCTGATAGCCATGTAAATTAGTAGATGGATGACTGGTCACCTACCAGTTTGTTTACAGCGTATGATAACGAAAACGGTTGCGTTATTCTAAAAGATGTTATAATTTCTGGGATTTAGGACAGAGGGCGTGCATTAGGTCTAGGTGATAATTATGCATTTTATCAATTCTAAATTAATGGCTTAATGAAATATGGCGTATGGCGTATAAATTAAAGGTTCATAGTAAATGGCATTGCTTTTAGCAAGTTCTTACTAAATTCTAAACTTGTGCATTTAAAAATTTAATAATTAGATTAACATGTCAATGTAGGTATTATAATATTTATTACATTATTAACACGAAGTGTAGGTATCAAAAGAATAATGTTGTAATATCAAAAACCTTCAAAAAGACGTGAGCTAATGACGGCATTTTCATTTTTCTCGTTTGTATAGTAATATAAATACGACGACGCGCTTTAGCGGTCCTGGGTTCAAATCCCGGTAAGTGCAGATATTTGTGTGATGAGCGTGACTATTTGTTCCTGAGTCATGGATGTTTTCTATTTATTTAAGTATTATATTTCTCTATGTAAGTATTTATATCGTTGTTTAGTACCCATTGTACAAACCTAGTGCTTAGTTTGGGACTAGGTCAATTGGTGTGACATTGTCCCCTTATATTTATTTTATTTATTTATTTATTTAAATATTTCTTTTTTAAATTAATTAATTTAATTGTATCTGATCTAAACTAAGTTTGTGTTGAATATGTTTTAAAAATAATTAGCTAACTATAAATTGTATGCAATAGTAAATAAAATATTTAAATAAAATCATTAAACGAACGAATTGTTAATTGTAGGTCAATCAAAAGTGTCAAAATGAATTGAGTGATTACATTAAGAGTTTAATTCTTGAATTGGTTCACGGATTCGAAACTTTGACGTCTAAGTGTGATGGACAGTCCTTGCCTAAGACGTTGAGTGCCAATAATGCGTTAATTGAGCCCATTTTGTAAGGCATTCAGGCAATCTTGGCACTGATCAAGAAGGGGAATTTGTAAATATTCTAACGCAATTAATAAGTTTGCTGTTGACGTTATTTAGGTGCTCCAGTACAGACTTCAGTAGGTAGTTAAAGTAAGAAGGTAATAAGCGTTTTTTTTAACATCATTAATACTAATGAGTGTACAATACAAAAAAATGTACAGCCAGATGACTATTCATAAGATTCTTTTGATTATTTGCTATTATTTGTTTTATAATAATAATGGAAATATATGTTCAAAGGAGCAAATTACGTACCTACCCAGATATTACGACTTTTGAAAGAAAAAATGCAACAAAATAAAGATATTGTTGTTGCTAGTAGGTATCGTGTGTTTTGTTGTTACTTGAATTAAAATATTAAGGAAGACTACATTTTTTTTATGATAAACAGATAATAAACAAAAAAAGTACAACATCGTTATACATTGCGTAACAAAAATCGAAAATTAGTCATAACAATTACGACGTTGATAACTTAGAAAAATCAAGGTTTTTTAATGGAGTCCTTAAACTACGTACAATATTTTTTTGTATTAACTATCAATACTTTTAGTTTTATTATCAACATTCATACACCCGTCGTGCCATACTTTGATTGATCCGATATTTTCACAGTCCGTACCCACCCTGTAAAAATAACACTTTCTAATGTAAGCTCTTATGCCCTTGAGTTAAAGTCGGTAGTGTATATTAGACATGGTTGTAGCTGGTCCCAGGCCGTGCCAGTCGCGGCTGACCGTCGTGTGCCCCACGCGAACTTTCAACCGGGGGACGAGTCGGGTGGCATGGAGTCGACATGATAAAAAATATAAAAAAAAGTACAATATTTCCAGATTTACCTTTGGTATTGTGTGTTTTGCAATAAATTTGATGTGAATACTACAGAAAATTGTAAATAGAAAAATGACACTGACAATGTTACACTAATATTGTAGCTTTTTTCACTGTACAGATAGAGCCCCTATGATTTTAGCAAAGTAGTTATGATATAGAAGCAACATGGGCAAAAACAAATTAAAATAGAGCTGTAGATTTTGTACGAAACTTTTTTTACACGACAATTAACATTTTGGTGAAGTGTAAAAATCCAAAGTATTCATGGTAACATAAAGTATGTCTGTTAAATAACAATTTTAAAACACACAATGGCTCACACAAACGCTGATTGTCAATCTCGTGTATTCATCACTTCAGTTCACGTCGTTGTGACTTACGTGATCTGGGTGTAACTATAAAACCATTAGTTTACGGAAAATTCAAATTGGAAAACACAAAACACAGTATTTGATACAAATATGTTACGGGTTTATTCCATTTTTACCTGAGTAATGACGATGGTGGGTAATGTCTTGTACGTCCGGGCTCGTAAAAAATTAATACTGCTAATAAGCTCTGAAGTTATTTAATCACAATAACGAATGTTATATCACCTAATATTAGATTTCGTAAATATGACACGTCGAAAAAAAAACTTAGGTAGGTACTTATAGAATCTAGTCGTCTCCACAGCTTCGATCAGTAATCGCGTTCAATACCAACGTCGCAGATTACAATTGGTAGATGGATGCAGAGCAAAAAATCATGAATAATAATTACTCAGTTTTATGGTAGCACCCACGGTTGACTGCTAATGGTGGACTGACCGTGGGGTTGTTTTATTGCATTTTTTCGATACCGATTACCGTTCTTGCCTCCGTTTCCGACAGACAATGGTGCACATAAATTATGTTTGATAAATACAATTTTGCCGCTGCCCGTGCCGAATTAATGTTTATTATTGTTTTGTGATGTTTTTGTGCCAGTTTTGCGAACCTATCAGATAGGATCGATTGGATTTTGGATCTCTGGTAGATGTTTATAAATCAAAATTTATTCAAATATACTTACTAGGGTGGTCCAAAAAATAAAAGTATTTAATATTGATTCTTCACAAGTTTATTTTTAATTAAAAATATAAATGAAAATAGGCCATACCAAGTTTTATTGCAATTAAATAAACTTTACAGGTCACTCATAACCGTTAAAAGTATTTCATATTAAAATGTATAGAGATTCACACATCTAATAAAGATATCGAATGAGAAAGGCTTTGGACAGATCATGACACTGTATTCTGCGTTGCAGTAGTAGGCAAAGAATATTCTAATTCTGTTTTTAATCCTTGCTTAGTTTCTAAATCTACATCTAGTAAGATGTATTTTTGTATGAGAGTAAGATCCTTTTGGCATAAACTAAACGTTTTAGGCGACCAGTAAACGACCACTTAACAAGTTTACATTTGACACGTAAGTAATTTATTTATCGTAAACAAAAATAAGCTATGTGGAGGATTGATTTTATACACTTTATTTTTCTACACACTATTTTGGAACACCCTAATTACCTAAGAAAGTTTATTTTTATTTTTATTTTGCGTACTTGTTCGACAGTTCGATAAAGAGCCGTTTTTAAGAGAGTAACACCGCAGTATACAATAGCTTATTTTGGGACTAAGTCAATTTGTTTGTGATTGTTTGCTAATATTTGTTTCGTTATTTTATTACTTTGTTAAATTTATTTTAACGAATTTCTTTTGCTTAACTTTTAAAACTACAATGGTTGCTTCTATAATGGCAATGGACTTCGAACTAAACGTGTCAATTGAAGCAAAATGTTACATCACGGCTATCGTACAGTCTGGAAAACGGTATCACCTCTTTAAGACCATTTCAATGAGAAAAGTTAAATCGTACATACATTGCGCAATGCTAATTACAACTAAAGTCTACACAAACAAGAATTAAATTTCACTTTTAAAAATATAAAGTCGTAAACGACTATTACGCCGTTAAGTAGTGAAAACTGTTTCAAATTCGTCAGTTACGTCCTTTTATGTGTTGGGTGTAGAAATAAACATGAAAGCTGTATAAATGCTGTGATATGGTGACAAACAAGAGAATGGCTCAAGATAAATACGTTATCTGTGCCGTAATCAGGACGGACACAGGTCTTCGGGTTTATACTGTATTTGAATAAACATAATTATTGTCCTTGAACGAAGTGTGGTAAGTACGGAAATGACATTTTCAACATATCATTTAATGCAGCATTACTTTGTGTGTAATAGTGAATTAATGTTTAGTATTTTCAAATCATGGTGGATAATTATTTAAGGATCAAAATGTAAGTTTCGACAGTAAAGACTTTTGAACACTTACAGGTAAAATAAATGCAAAAAGGACAACTTTTAAAAACAATAGTATTTTACGCTTCTTATTTAAAGGCATAGAACTTGTGTTCCTATGAGGTATGGAAAATTTCCCGACTAATAAAAAAATCGGAATAAGCAAAATACCACAAACATTGGATTTGCTTCAAGTGAAGCACGGCATCGTACCTATTTTCCATCGTCAAAAACTTAGGAGTCTTAAGACCGAGTAACAATGAATTCCCACATTTCCCTTCATTCCAACTTACCACCTTTCCCTCCTCAGTTCTCCGAGTAAACTGCCGTAGAATATTTACCTGATGATAAGAGACAATCGTGGCTTGTCTCATCTCACCAGATAACGTTATAAACGTCCCATTAACATGGTCAAAGGAAACGCCGTGTTTACGCGCCATGTTTGATTTATCCCGTTTCCTGTCTTTAGGGTGTTTAATTAATTTATTAACACGTTTTTTGCATCTGTTTTAAAGGTATACGACCCTCTTAAGCATAGATATTTACATTTTTGATAATAACAGAAAGAAAATAATTTAATTAAGAAAAAATCATCGGATCACTTCGTTGGCCCGAATTTCATTCGCCATAATTGTATCACTTGCCATAATATTCATTTGCCATAAAGACATTTATTTGTTGTGGAACCGTAAACCTTTCAGGTAATTTTTACATGCCTTCGTATAGAGCCCAATAGGTTAGGTAAGGTTTGTTTTATAACAATTCTGAATAGTTCACGGTTTCAGAAAAAAATACTCTATGGAAAATGAATATTATGAAGAAACGATAGAGAACCAAATATCATTTTAGGCAACATCCGAATTGATTTTTAAGGCAAATTTCTACCAGGCATGCAAGATAACAAACAATCAATACATTATATATTTCTAATTCCTCAAACTAGTACAGAACTCGCCTTTGTCGTCAGGATTGGCAACGCGTTTGCAATCATAAGACTGCAAATACCCATAGATACATCTGGCCTCAGAGTCTGCTTACCACCCCGTACTAGTGTGCCTGCTGGCCTTCTCAGTGCCATAAAACAACTGTCTTAATTTGACGAAAACATTGACGATAAAGTTACTAATAAAATAACACTTATCCTCTTCGTTGTCTCCCTTTTTTCACCGCTGCAGCCCTAATGTGACTTTCTCAAGGATAATCTATCTATTCTAGAATGTTGTCTTAACACTTAGTGGTTTTAACGCCAGCATAACGGTGAGTTGGAATCATTTCGTGACAACAGGTATTTTGTTTATATCAGTATTTTGTTGTGTTTTGTTTGTCTGTTTGTCACTTTCTTTCTTTTCTATTACACTAGTTTCTTTGACTTTTCATAAATAAAAACCTTGCGAGATCATCTAGTATCATAAATTATTAATTACCTCATTAAATATGCCATGCTTGGGAGAATAGCAAGAGTTCGAAATTTTGAAATACGACTGGTATTTACAATGATGAATGATCATCCTACATTGACTGAATTATAACTGGTTCTATCTAACTTGTGCCATAAGAAAGAGATGGACTGAATTAATTTAAACTCTCACTTCAGCTATGTTAAGGCCCCTTCTTTCTACAATTCAGCTCAACCTAAGACCATCTCCAAGCGTGATTCTGTTCCCTATTAACTACCGTAACAACGAGAAGATTACGCGGAAGTGTTGGACATAACGCACCGTAAGCTGTCATGTGCCACGGCGCACCAGGGCAATGGTCTTAGATAATTTGAGGGGCAGCAAAGCGTTAAGATCATTACGCAAGATGATTGTCATTTGGACGAACGTATGTCAACCGAACATATCGGTCATCTGGGAGTAATGTTGCGGAGGTGGATTGAATCTTGGATTAGGTTCATGAATAAAGAATCATAATGAAGAAATCAGTACTATTGGTTGTTATAGGTTATGGTTTGAAGAATGATTAGAAGTTATTTTAAAATCTAGCAGAGCTATTATGACTAGCCTATACAGGACTGCAGGAAGCTACATGATGCGCATAAGCAGAGGGCAGTATTTTGTGGAGCACCTTCAGAGAGACATGTCTTACAATGGATTGCTAATGCTATGGTGAAGAAGACGTTTTGCTGTAGGTTTGTCTCTGACGCATTTGAACAAACCTTTTTACAGGACCTTACCGTCTGTATGTTGAAATTATTTATAACTAAGTATGACAAAATCATGGACCACATGATTTCTGACGTGCCAAAGATAAGAAACAGCATTTCATCCATAGCAAATCTTACAAACAGACTATAGACAATGATAATATTTTTCGTCAGTTCGAAAAACATGCTTTAAAATGAGTTACTACCCACCAGAAAGCCTTCACCGTTCTCGCCGTAACCAAGGTACGGAACATAGACGTAGTAAATTGGTCACAAGATCATACAAAATCGCAGTACGGGACCGCTGATTATTTCGCCTAGTGAAAGGTATGCATTCAGATGTCATTTCAAGCTTGTTTAGTTGTCTGTTTGTTTTAGGATTATTATTTATTAAAAAGTGAATTAGTAGCGCGAAGAGAAATCAAGCTGGACTTTAAATTGGTATGAAAATTAAGGTAATTGAATAATGATTCTTCGTTTTTAGGGTTCCGTACCCAAAGGGTAAAAAAGGCAGGCAAAAAGGTATTACTAAGACTCCGCTGTCCGTCTGTCTGTCACCAGGCTGTATCTCATGAACCGTGATAGCTAGACAGTTAAAATTTTCACAGAAGATGTATTTCTGTTGCCATTATAACAACAAATACTAAAAACAGAATAAAATAAATATTTAAGGGGCTCCCATACAACAAACGTGATTTTTTTGCCGTTTTTGCCGATGTTTGTGTTTCGTAAAAACGGTTAAACATACAAGCGTTGAATTTGGTATGATTATAGTACAAACCCTGAAGAAACAGTAAATACTAAAAAATGGTCAAGTGCTAGTTGAGTTCGGGCTGATTTGATTCAAAATCAAATTCCAATCTGAATATATCTGTTGTGTGGCGGTACGGAACCCTCGGTGCGCGAGTCCGACTCGCACTTGACCGGTTTTTTATCATCAGCAAACTAGTTAGCGGATCAACTGAGGTAAGGTGATCACAAACACCCATTTTCAGTGCATTTTCATGCTTTTTGCTGTGTTTAGGAAAACCAGGGAAAAATGTTAATAAAACAAACGGAAAAATAAAGTGATGAGAAATTATGGATTGCTTACCTAAAACACTAAAGTATGCAATTAAATTAAAAACGTATCATCGAACTGTTTATTTTTTCTAAGATTTCTTTTACCTGTCAGGTGGGCTTTCTGAGCTCCTTGAATAAAAAACTAAACGTAGGCGGCACGTGGTTAGTTTTTACCGTTTTATAAGTAAAGGGTTAAATAACGAGCAGGAAGTAAGGGTTAAGGAAAACGGTCAGTGGGTCATATAGGGTAAACCATATGTTTTTGATTAAGAATAAAAAAAACATAATTTTAGGTGCCGTTACGAGGGGTGATCAATAAGTTTTGAGAATCAGTATGAACCATCCACTTAATGATATTCTTTTAATGTGGAATATACCACGGCACTAATCAAAATTAAATTAGAGAAAAAAATTATATACATTATTCATTTGTTTTTCTGCGACAGCTAAACAAAAAACATCTGTATGAACAATTTTACAAGACGGCAAAAATAAGAGTTCGTTTTGTAATACTTTGGAGCGGTGTGGAGAAAGTTCTTTTACACTAATAAAAAATATTGTTATTAAAAATGAAACCTTGATTTATCATTATGATTTAAAGGGGTAATAAGTTATCATTGCAGTGGTATTTTTATCTCCAGCTCTGTAACCAAATTTTAGGGTGGTTTTTTCGGCCTTTTCCAGGACTATTGAGGCCTACAAATAGATAATGTGACATTAGTTTTTAGCAATTGAGTTCAAATAATCTAGGAGAGTTATATAACATTATTCTATCATAGTATGGGAAAATATTAAAAATAAGATGAAGAAAAAAAAAACGAATTGCGGCAGGAATTGTGCTTCAGAGCCTTCTAATTGACAAGGGTGCTGCTCATCGACCAAAGATCAGAACTGATAACTGCTGTCCTCGTTATTTAGCCCTAACTTTCGACTACTACTTCTCATTCACCGATGTTCAAAAAAAACTATATAATAATCACGAGCTGGTGATGACTTAGGGAAGGTACAAAATTTGACCATTTAGAACTCCAAAAGTAAAATTATTTTTATAGTGGCAAAATGAAACAATTGAATGAAGTTAATAAGTGTTTTTAGTGTTTGGAAATATAGAAAGTGTGCTTATTCCAATTAAAATATAACGATTTATATATTTCCCATTTTTAATACCGATTATCAAAACTTATGGATCACCCCTCGTAATCTAGTTTTGTGCGGGTTTTTTTTCTGAGTCATGGAAGAACCTTGTCGCAGTTATTCAGTAACAAATTTTGCATACGGTTTAGGGGTTCTTTCTATTCTACACGGTAAAAACATATTGCTTTTGACACGTTATTGTATTGCTAACGTTATGGTATCTCTATTTACTAGACAGTAAAGCAGAGTTAAAAAACCGGACAAGTGCGAGTTGGGCTCGCCCACCGAGGGTTCCGTACAGTACGCATAACAGTGCAAACTGTTAGGTTCTATATACCTACACCAAAATTATTCTGTAACCTACCTATACTTATAAAAAAGGGAAAAGGTTTGTTTTTATTCTTCGTCATAAATCAAAAACTACGAACCATAAAAAAACTAAGTAAGCTTGTGCCGATGAAGCCCTTGCATATGATACCCCACATCCCACATGAAACGGTTAACTCAATTCACAGTTTTTTTCGTAATTTAATTAAAAATGTATAGTTTTCAGATTTTTCCCTATACTTGTAGGATAAGACGGTGTTACTTGCCAAATTTCATAGTTCTAGGTCAACGGGGGTCTCGACAGACAGACGGACGGACGGACTATCCTATAAGAGTTCCGTTTTTTTTTGAGGTATGGAACTCTTACTGTAGAACGACAACATGTCATAAGCAGTATGGTTTTATAAAGCAGAATATTAGGGTACTATGGTGAATCAAAAATGAGGTCTTTGATAATACTATATCACTGTAAATACTCCTACGTCTTTAAATGACATCTCGCTATAAACCTATCCTCTTATTCATAAACGCGCTATAGCTAAAGTGTGCTTGAAATATGATCTGTCCTTATAGAATCTGTTCATTTGAATTGGACAGAAAGGACAATTAATATTAATATATACTATTGTGCGTTTTCAGTAAGGGGCTTGGCTAAATTCTTGGATATTGCCTAGACCAATGTAATTATACTCTTATTGAACAACCATTATGCAAAATGAAACGTTAACTAATCAAGTTCTTACAAGTGCAATTATATAAAAATAACTTCCGGAAAACATTCAACAACCGTAAAATAAACTTGCAACTTTACGCAAGCTACGTCATCATTTCCTAACACTTTACAGGGTCTATTATAAGATTCGAAGGTTACTTACGTAAGCAGGTAAGCCACATAACGTGTTGTGAAACCGTCTTTATATAACCTTAACTACCCTTTCTGGGCGGCTGCAAGGGCGGCCACGGGTCACGACCGAGCCGTCGCCGCCCCGGACAACCCCTAGGGGGAAAAGGGGGGAAAAATGAAACCACCATTATTTTACGAGTTCTGTTGCAGGTTTTTGAAATGTTGGTCATTGACGGTTGAAAAGTGGTTTGGTATTGTGCATGTAAAATTTATTGGACAAGTTTGCTTTGTAAAATATTTGTTCATGAAATTCTACTCGAAACTACTTTCAGTTTTGTTTATAGGTTATATTTTAACGGTTTTTTTATTACAATTTGTACCTTAAGGTATTGACATAATAAGATAAAATTTGCAATAGAAATATTATCATGGTAGCAAATCAATTCATGGAAGGTCATGGTGTCAGAGATGCGTGTTCTAGCGGCATAAAGCGCATGAATAGAACGGCATTCTGTTTTATATTGGTATAAGTACGTCTAAGATACGTAGATACGTATGTATCGCAAAGGTAATAATGTAAGATTATGAAAGATAATAATATATACTTTAAAAACCAATGACTTTTGAATTTCATGATCATAACCTTTTAAGAATAATAGTTTAAATCTTAAAAATAGCTTTAATTCATAAACATCTTTGAAAATGTTATCACTTATATATTGTAATTTGTGAATAGTGCTTAAAAAACTCCTTACTCAATCATCAGATTATTTAGATTTCGTAAAGTATGAAACAAATTAAAAGCCATAAGCCATAAGTCAGCATCGGGGCCGACACTGCGGTAGCCAGCGGTCCCGGCGGGGCGGCGACGGCCGTGCCACCGGCCCGTGGTCCTGCCGTGATACCCGCTCACGCGATAACGGTGAGACTAGCCCGGTCTAGTTAGTCACATCGGGGCCGCCTGCGGTCGCCGCGGTCCAGGTGGGGCGGCGGCGGCCGTGCCACCGGCCCGTGGTCCTGCCATGATACCCGCTCACGCGACCACGGTGAGACTAGCCCGGTCTAGTTAGTCACATCGGGGCCGCCTGCGGTCGCCGCGGTCCAGGCGTGGCGGCGATGGCCGTGGCACGGGCCCGTGGTCCTGCCGTGATACCCGCTCACGCGACCACGGTGAGACTAGCCCGGTCTAGTTAGTCACATCGGGGCCGCCTGCGGTCGCCGCGGTCCAGGCGTGGCGGCGATGGCCGTGGCACGGGCCCGTGGTCCTGCCGTGATACCCGCTCACGCGACCACGGTGAGACTAGCCCGTTTTAGTTTGAGCCACATGGCGGTCACCTCCGGTCGCCGTGATCTAGGCGGAGTGGCAATCCACAAGTGAAAGAATCGGAAGGGGAATAGAGTATTTGTACGATGTACCCAACAAAAGCTTGTCCTAAAAATTAAACTTCACAAAAATATATTTCTAAATAAACCCGCACCAGTCTCAGCTGTATCTCGTGCACCGCCGGGCGTGGCGCACGGAACGTCCCGATAAATGCGGCGAATGGCCCGTCAGTCACGAAGGGACCAGCATGCAACCCAGCGCCGAGTAACCTTTCAGACTTCACCAGGGCAACTAGACAAGATGCATAACGCTTACGTTAGCGGTTTTCGAGAATTGCCAAAATTTATAAGATTGACGTAAGGACAATCGCTTCGGCCGCTTATATAAAATTTCAAGAGGTCAAGTGGCATGCACTCGTGTGTGATTTGATCGACGATCGTTTGGTCGAAAACGGTTCTTACAATTGAAACAATTTGTTTTTATTATTATTAAAATCTCACTTAACTAATAGTAACTGTGGCAGCTTCATTCAAATATATCTATTTTTGAAATGTAATTCCGCGGTGTTATATTGCAAAATTCGATACGCCCCGAATAAAACTCCATTTTCAAATTCAAATTTCTTTGAACTGCATTCGGCTGCATTCCAAATCTCAACCCCCGCACTGCATTCAACATTGGCCATTGTGAAATATATTTAATAAAATAAACACAGAGATCCGCGTCGCGATAATACATTCATTCATTCGATTTTTTAAATTCGCAACGACTTCGATTGGCTCTTCAGTCGGCGCGCTTTTGAAAATCGAATGACGAATTCCGCCGACGATTGAGACAGATTGCATAGAGTTGAAAGAAGGTATGATGAAAAAACCTTTGTGTAAAAACGCGAAAGTATATCAAAAAGCAGGTGACTATAATTGCTCGCGGTAATCGAAAATTTGTTGAAGGAATCAATAATTGTTGAATTACGGTAGACAAAAAAAAGTTTGTATACAAAACAGTTAAGGTACAATCCGTTAGTCGGTTCAATCAGAAATTTCATCAGGCCCTTTGAGTCGACTAATACGCTAATTCAACATATTGTGAGGGTCTACTTCTTTAGGGTTGAAAAAACCGGGGCCAGCACAAAAGCAAGAAAGGGTCAGGCGTCTGCTTTTTGTATAAAAAAGGTAACCAGATGGCCCCAGCGTTTAAAAAAGGTGCGTGCCCAAAATATTGTGCAAGTGGGTAGCGATAGCAGAATAGTGTTGATTTTTGAACAAATTCTAAACAAGTAAAATACCTGAAGTAATATCGTATTTAGGGGCAATTTTGTACCGCGTCTGATTTGGAAGCGCAAATGCTCTGAAACTAAAAGGTTTTCAAACAACAAAGACGCGTCCCACAACTTAAAATTTTACGTTTGTAATTTTTTTAGATCTGTTACGTCAATGTACTTAATTGAATAAATCTAAGTAGTGGAGCACGTGGATTAAAAACTATAGCTATTTATCAACATTTTATCACATTCCCGTCCCTGACATGAATATAAACAAATACATTTAATGTAAAAACGTCAAACGAAGTTACAAAATGTTTTAAAATTGGTCAATAACTCAAGTTTCGCTTTCGAACCCTGTCTTCGGCCTACCGTACCGCTTCTTATCATCTAAGAATCTCTAACAACTTTTTTGCTGACCACCTGACAGCCGACGGCACAGCGATTTGTCCCTACACGACTATAAATTTCACTTTAATTAATGGGCCAAAAAGCCAAAACATGGTATTTTACCGTTGAATCCGAAGAACTCAAAATTGAGTCAATTTTGTATAAAATTCAAGATGTCTGGTAGTGAATGTGCCAAGGACAACAGGTGGGCGTTTTGCCGCATCATGGTTCTTGAGGGACTTGAATGTCCGTCAAACATTTGGCGTATTTTGTTAGATGGCCGGCTTCTAATAAAAATATGTCCAAAATATTTCTATATTACATTTCTCGAATATGACTGGTTCTTCCCATATTTTTTGCCTAACTGGCGTGTGCCCTAAATTACCGCTCATAACTGTATTAGATTTGGTTAAATAGGGTTTCCAAAAAGTGCATGTTTTTACTTTGGTCACTGCAGTTTTAAGTAAGGTTACATTGGTAAACAACTTTGAATAGGTACAGTATTATTTGTATTATACTGTAGGTGTTTTTTTTTGTTGCTTTCTTTAAACAAACGTAGGCTCTTTTTATTAAGTGTAAGTACGTGCAGATAAAACAATTAACCTCCTAAATATCAATAACTGGCTTCTAAAATCTTTTTTACTGAAGACAGATACAAATCCCCGCCAAACTCTCTCACATTTGTTTGTTAATTGCGTAATTATAGCAACAAGTCTTTCAAACACATGAGCAATAAAATCGGGTCACAGCACGTACGAATTCATTCACATAGTGGCCAGTTCTTATTGCTCTTGAGCATATAAGTAATGTCGGCACGAAATTTAAATTAAACAAAAGATAAATCATAGCTAAACAGCCTTGTGGAGAGCCTTCGTACAGTTAGTCTTTTGTTAGTGCTGAGTGCTCGTCACCGATCAAATGGGGCATTAAAAAGAGTTATTGCTATATCTAGTTGACAGACGGTTGAATGGCGAATCCGGAGATTCATATGGGAGCTTTGTGTGTGCATGATGTAGCGACGCTGGATGAGATTGTTTTTAATATAAAGTATTGTTAGTTCACATTTATTGCCATTATTGTAGTACAGAAAAACATTTGAAATTAAAGATAATCCCATCATGATTAGAAAGAACAATAATAATAAAGTGATGATTACTTATATATTTGTCTACAATTCCTTATATTATTTTGTGTTTTTTTGTAGTATTTAGTTGTGGCTGAAACTTGTATATCATAATTATTTATCACGGCATCAACCTTTTTGGTTTCTTGCTTTGCTTCTATTTGGCGCATTGCTTGACTAGTAGAGAATTAAATGTCATAATAGACATTTATTCCACCATTTATATCTACCTTGTGTATTATGCGAAGAAATGTTCGTACCATAATAAACGTTGGCTCACTACAAATACTTTGATAATAGGTACAGTCAACAGCATAAATAAGTGATAATTTATGTACCTTGTCAGTTTAACGTCGTGTTTGAAATGTTATACAAAATTGTGAAACGATTGAAAGCGACAAGGTACAGAAATGATCACTTATTTATGCTGTTGCTCGTACAGGCATCTTTACATCAGAGAAAATCCATTAATTCGCATTAACCACATCCGACAAGATCTAAAATGAGTTTCTGGTTGACTATGAATGAGTGTTTTTTTTTTTAATAAAAATGTATACGTGTAACGTGTACTTGTAGTCAGTTGCTTTAATAAAATGCCAGTCTTTGCGTAAATTGTTTTGATTTTAGAAATAATTTGACGTGAGTAAAAATGAAAATAGATGTCACTGTCAATACTATACCTATATGCAATGATTTTATATGTGACATTTATACCATCTCTAAATAACAATGCCACATCCAGCAGCTTTACTCCTACTCAAGTACGGGTCACAGTCGAGATTATATTATTTCAGTAACTGTATGCTTTTGTAACTTTCACCGATTTCATATTTACTTGTAGAACGTAATAAAACGATATTAGAAAAATATTTTAAGAAGTTTATGACTGAAAATACAGATTCACAGAATAAAGAATGCATGTAGAGAATTTTAAAACTGACCGAATTGTAAAAAGTATCCGTGGCCTACTTTATTTCTTATTCTTTGTCTGAAGAATTCTTTTTTCCATGTGATTCATTACATTAGAGAAATCACCAAAAATTCATATGTTTATCACGTTTCAGGCAATGTAGGTGAGTAACGTCAACTTTTAAAGTATGAATCGTACAGTTACAAAAATACACACCCTTGTTGCTACGTTACAAAGTTCATATTATGGCTTAAAATTTCTTAGTCTTATGCAGCTTTCTTTGAAATTCAAGTGCAATTTTCGTCACGTTTCGCTACCGAACACAATAACTCGTGTTCTCGGCTTTTTTTAAGATAAGCGCAAGCGCATGTGATAGTGCGTGATGGACGATTGAGGCGGTTCTCACGCCTGAGTAGGGAATATTAAGAAGTGGCGACGTGGAAATATATGAGTAAAAGTGACGTTACACGATACAATATGCAGAGTGCCAAATTTTTGTCTCTTTTAGTTTAGCTTAAACATGAGAGACAACAGTTATCTAGGTACTGCACATTAAATATAGTGTTACATAGTTTTAAAAGAGATCCTGCTTATTATTTGGAAAGCTTTTCCAATTAAGTATTGTTTTTTCGTAGTTTAGTTATTGAGAAACTAATCACAGCACTGAAAAATATAACTTAAAATATTATAATACCTAACCTTTTTTGAGCTTATTTAAAACTAAAAAACGCGCTTCAAAAAGCCACGTTTTTTTTTAAAAAATGACTGTAAGGTATTAATAATTTTTGATTTTCATTTACAAATTTGTATGTGTTTTAATATGGATTTAATCCGTTTTTTTTTTATTTAATTATAATTGGGCTCTAAGTGATAACAGACAGATGGACTGACATAGATATAGACAAGAGCTTTAAACCCGTATGTAACAAACACCCTTTACGCAAAGCTACAGGAAAAGCCTAGTTCAAAATAAACTAAAGCCAGCTCTACACTTCCCTGACGCTGCAGGACGGATACCGCTGATAATAACGACGTCTGATGGAGATTGATCGCGCCAGTGTAAACACGCCTTAAGACGGGATCACCGCTGGACCTGATTACGTGACAATCAGACCAAATCTTTAGCCAGTAGTTTTAGAGATCCGTTGGTTTCGTGAAAATATTTAAAAATTCTCGATGTAGTTGTGAACCCTGACTTTAGGGTTGATAGCCCATAATCAGCTTTACTAATTTCCGTCATACCTAGTTAAGAACATTATCGTGAAAATTAATTAACTACTAAACAAAAAAATGCATTGGAATTCAAGGGGTCAAACTTATACCACCTATTTTCTTTTTTATTTATTGGTGGGCGTTAAAAACAAGCTGTAAATTGGGTTGTTTAATATACAAAAAGGAAAATAGAAACGTGCATTGATTGATACATCAGTAAAAATGCGGTTTTTTGTGTGTGTAAATAAGGCAATTAACATGCGAGTCATAATTATAAAAGACCGGGAAATCGCAGCGTTGTCGAACCTTCATAAATCAGTCAACAACAGAACCTAGAATACCTAGGGTAAAAACTTAAAAGGTAGAAAGAGGGCAGAGAGGAATTTGTGTTTTCGGTTTGTTTTATGAAAGTTTAAAGAACAAAATAAAAGGAAATAAAACTTTTGAATCTAAATACAGCAGAACAGACCAGATTAAGATATTTATCAAGAATTCGTTTCCGATTCCTCTTTTTAAGGATAATTCATTCCCAATACAGTTAACATAATTAATTCTAAAATTTACGACCGCACATTTTCACACCACTGTGCAAGTCAACATACTGCAGCTTTGCCCCAAAAACAAAGGTCTTTTCTCATACCGTTACGACAAATATCGGTCCGTTTATTTTGCACCAAACGTTCCGTTACTTGCACCTTGCGTAGCCAAATAACCTGCGACCTATTATCCGGTAAGAAAAAACACCCAGTTTACAAAACAAGCTTATTTTTACCGTTCACCAAACAAACTATAGTACTATTTACAACCTTATCTTTTAAACGTTAAAGGTTGTTGATGGTTTTTTGGGTTGAATGAGTATGTTAGTTTCATAGTTTGCGTGGTAAACCACATGTGGGAGAGATTTTGGGAGTTTTTGTGGTAGACCCTGCGCTTGCGGCGGATGTTTGAACGCTTTTTGCTATTAATTAAGATTATATTTAAAAAGTTTTGAGAGTGTGGACGAATTTTTGGACACCTTAAGTTAGGTTTGAATCTGTATGTTAGCCCTTTATTGCACTAACCTGGTTATATTGACTAGTTTTTTCCCGCAGGTACATCTTTGCTAAGACGACTGAATTGTATTTTACTTGAAAAATAACTCTAGTTTAAAATGGGCTTCAAAGTACAATTATTCGTTAGTTACTTAGTAATGCCATCAAAGCACCCTTTAATGTTAGAGTTTATACTTTTGTATTTCAACCGCCGTCATTGTTGTCGATATTATTGTTGAAGATATTGATAAAACTATACCAAGTCTTAAATATACATATTGACGAAAGTAATGGTGGTAGTTACCACCAATTTTTGATGTAAAAATCCGCATACCTGGGGATAGTTGCCATTGTATGTACACTAAACACATGTATAATAAAGAGAAAAGATTTGTATTTTTGTTTTGTTCCCAATAAACTCAAAAACGACTGAACCGAGTTTGAAAATTCTTTAACTAGTAAAATGCTATGTTATCGCTGAATAACATAGGTTACGTTTTATTTTTCTACGCAGATGTAGTCACGGGCAACAGCTAGTTTACAATAACACAATTGTAAATCTTACCTAGAGTTATCTTGTGAAGACAATAATGACGGTGGTTAATACGCTGAAGATCCACCCGTTAGGTAGTTTCTGGGCGGAATAAATCATGCTCTATTTAGGGGGAGCCCTTTGTTTCCCATAATTTTTTTGGTCATAATGTCATTGTTGACATAATTATTGATAGTCATAATTTTTTATGTCACTGAAATTGTAAAGTTTTCTGAATTTCTGAAATATCTAACGTGTAGGTAGACAAGGCTAGGTTAGGTTAGGTTTAATTTATAAAAATCCTGAAAAAGAAACAGTTTCTTAAGAAAAATACGTTATGACTTGCAATGATTATGACCTAAAACACATTATGACTAAAAATCATTATGACAGACAATATAGACCCCTATTTAGGATATTACAAAAGAAGATTTCTCAAGTAAGATTCTCTTTTAAAAATAAGTAGAGATGACAGATTTTTATGTTTTTATATTTACTTTGAAGACATCTCATTCACGATCAATATTAGTAGATGATAATAAAAAAACAGAGATGTTTCCAAATTTCCTTCAAACCTACGTAAGCCGACACTGGCGCTTTCTGCCACAAATCTCCGAGGCGTCGCTGGCGCAACTATAAATATTACTTACTTTATGAGGTTAACGTGTTCGCAGCCAGGAACCCTCTAAGAGGGTCTGTTTTGTATAAGAATTTGAAAGCCTGGCCCTGACTATGGTAAGGGAAATGCGCGTGCGCTACGTGACGCTGAAAGAACAGTAACCTTAGAAGTAAATAATCATAAGTGCAAGTAAGAAAATAGTTAACTTTGAATCTTAAAGAGTAACAATAAGGTGTAAGAAGATGTTCTTTCAAGTTATGTTGTTTTTAATTTTGAGGGGGTTAAGTAAATTTAAGTTTTAACTGTATTGTTGTTTCTCATTTGAGTATTTTTTTAATAAACGGAATTTCGTCATATTGACGTAATACATACTATTCTGGTATGAATATTACGTTAATGAAACGGTAATATATAGTATATAATTATGTAGGTACCTACGTAACGTTTTAGTCCTGACTTTCGCTTTTCTTCCTGTTTTGTTTTCTTTTATTAATCTTTTTTCTTACGTAAATATTAAATATCAGTTGTGGTGATACCGTAAATGTATATCAGTACGTAAGCATTATTTTCCAATGCTCTTAATTATTCATAATCTTGCAAATTATACCCGAAAGCAAAGCTAACATTATTTTCTTTTCATATTTTCTTGTAATTATAAATAAATAACCAACTAAAACTATTCGAAACATTTCTAACCGGAATCTGTTAGTTAACATTTGACCCACTGTGCCGATCCATCCTGCACAGACCAAACACTCTGGTTAAAAATAGTCGCGAAGGTGGACAAAAAATATCGGCCGGAGTCGCTCATATGGACCGACTTTGCGCAATATGGTTTTTGACCCTTATAACCAACGGATATTTATTTTATCGCTCGTGAAACTACAGGGTGACTCTATTTGTATTTTGTTACTAAAATTTACAATATTTTTTACAAAAACCAATAATACGACTGCATGTAACGTAAGATGAAGACACTGCATGAAACAGTTAAAATAACCAGGAACAGATCTCTCAGATATCTTGACATCTTAAATAAAAGAAAATCACACGGTCTCACCCATATTTTTCACCGCAAATTGCCGTGCACGTACACGCGATCGTAATTACAAGTATCGCATATTAATTTACCTCACAAAGCTGGAGCACGCCTACGCGTGCGTTTTTTGCGCCGGGTCACGGCGCGTAACGGTGAGAGCGACATCCAGATGCGGCTAGCGGTATTCCAGCGGGATTTTTTTGTCCGCGCGCCGAGACGCGGTCTCACCAGCGGGCCCTCGGTGAGAATCGTAAACATGGGACAGATTTTGAAATTAAGATTAAGTTATTTATTTATAAAATTAATATGTCAAAGCAGCGTTTTGAAATATAACTAATAAAGCGTGTCCTCTCAAAGTATTTTTTTTTATAACTAAAGTTTTAAAGAAATGTCTTCAACACCATTCAATTTAGAGCTATGCTTTTGCCAGCTCATATAGCAAAGTACCAAGCATTAGGTACTTTTAGAGGCTAGGTATTGAAAAACGAATAGTAATCATTAGCATTGATAAAATTACAAACGAGTAAAGATCATTCGATAAAAACTAGCTTCTATGACATACTGTATTATCCTAGTATAGTTTCTACTTTTGTTAAGCTGCGACATAAACATTATTTATTTTTTGTAACATTAATTACATCGTCTAAACAGGTGTCCGTGCCCAAGAAGCATTAATTGGTAGTGAACCCACTGTCCATCGGTCAGGTCTGGCGACCACGTGTGGAGCGTATCATCCAAATGAATGTTCCAGTGGCATTCTTATGAAATAATATTATAAAACTCGTACCCCCTTACTAATAAACGTTGAGTAACGGTGGTATAGCTATACAATGTTTTGTCCTTATCTGTCAAATCCAAATGTCACAATGATAGATAAGGATAACATTGTATAGCTATACCAACGTTACTCAACGTTTATTAGTAAGGGGGTAAAACTCGTAGAATACTGAGACTAATTGAGAATTATATTTGGTTAAACTGTTTTTGTGTATGCGTCCATATAGACTATCCATCAAAAAAGTTTTAAAATTGCAAAACATTCACGTCAAATGTTTTGTTTCGTTGTTTTTTATGGCATGGGAAAGGCAAAAGAGCACACAGGCCACCTGATGGTAAGTGGGATCTGGAGTCTCAAGACTACAATCTGAAGACTGCAGTCTTAAGTCCGCGACACTGTTCCTTGGCGGATCAGAGGGGTTATTATGACATAGCTTTGCAGTTCAGTTTACGCTGAGAGAAAAGGACAGAGTTATATAACTGCTATAGCTTGGTCCTTTACGCTCACCGTATGCCGTAGCTATGTCATAATAACCCCCCTGGACGTTTATGTTGAAGCTACCTACTGTATTTTTAAGACCTCTTTGTACAACATAAAGCAATAAATGATTATGACTATGACTATGACTATGACGTGCTTTGCACAAGGTCCTACAGCTAATAAATTGAAATTTACGGCAAAGAAGTAATAATTATTTTCAACTGGTAAATCTAACTATGTTAAAATTTTATGGAGTTGAAAACTATAAAAACAGCGGTTCTATTACTTCACTTGTACTCGTGATAGTCTCATAATAAAAAACAAAATCTGAGGTATGTTTTTTTGTTTAATACATACTTATAGACTTCCCTAGCTTACGTTTTCCGATCATTACTTATTTCTTGAACAAGTTACAAAAGCACTAAGTTATTCAAATTTGATCCGAAATAAAAAACATACATAATGAAATAAAGACGTAAAGTTTGTGAGTTTAAGCGAGTCGGTAGCAACTGTTCAAGATCTACATCTAGTTTCGAAAATATAAACTCTGCGGACCTAGACAAGATGCTTCACGCTAACGTAAACGATGGACGAAAAGTTACAAAATATAATAGAATTGACATGGCATCTTACGTCAATCCTATACACTATCGGCATTATCGCTAACGATAACGTTCTTGCAATGCATTTTGTCTAGGACTACTGATGTTCTATGATTTTGAAAGCAGAATCGCCTTCTGACTGTCAAAATGAAAACGATTGCGATTGCGAGTGCGATAGGCAATAAGCCCTCAAGTAAGTACGAGTATACACATACTTCGTAATTAATCCGACGTTTCAGCACTTTCGGCTGGATTGCGCCCGGGGTTGGGTTGTTTTTAATTTGTGGAATAAACGCGAAAGTTGAAAAATATTTAGGCAATATTAGAATAGATATACCTAGTACTACATAGTTTACAGATATAACGTGACCATTTCAACACGTATAAAACCAACAACTGGACAAAAAAAAACCGTGATGGTTTTTTGATGTGTATGGTAATTTTATTGTCAGTATTACCTATTTGATTATTTATTTGTCTTTCTTTTTTTTTACCGTTTTTATTTTGGTTACTACTTAATCTAAGTAATCTGAATTTCCATAGTACCTACCTACCATTTTTTAATGCAGATCCTATTATTGTGCAAGTTATGTACTCCTTGTTGTATATACCGGTATATTATGATGTGAATATACTTATTAATAAAAAAAGAAGATGAAAAACAAACAAACACACACGCACACACGACACTCTATGACCATTTGTCAGCAGGCGCAACGTCACGTCCCCAGCGCTCCTAGAACCCATAGAAACAGGTTGTAACATAAATCTCACATATTCCACGTGAGAATGACATTTTTTGCCCAAAACTGACCTAAGTTTTTAAGAAGTGGCAAAAAATTGCCCAACCGATAAGAATCTCGTAAGAGGCGGGTTAACTTGATGCTTTGGAGTGTCGTGAAATATAAAATTGCCGTGTGTTTTAAAATTGAATTATATTATGAGGATTCTTTATATTTCAGGATAATACTCACGACAATATTAATAGATTTCCACTGCGTTTTTGTGTCACTTGTTATAATTTATAAATACACTTATGGCGGATTTCACCAAGCGAGAATAAGGTCTTATACCTAGATTAAACGCCGAATTTGTATAGACTAATCTCGGAGTAAGTCTTATTCCAGTTTGGTGAAATGCGGCCTTAGCGTTGAAAACTGCTAATAATAACATCTAACGGATTTGAATATTCATCCCCTTATTAATAAACGTTGAGCATCGGTGGTACAGCTATACAATGTTTTGTCCTTATCTGTCATTGTGACATTTGAATTTGACAGATAAGGACAAAACATTGTATAGCTATACCACAGTTAATCAAAGTTTATTACTAAGGGCCGATTCGACCAAACTGGAATAAGACTTACTCCGAGATTAGTCCATACAAATTCGGCGTTTAATCTAGGTATAAGACCTTATTCCAGTTTGGTCGAATCCGCCCTAAGGGGGTTAAAGTTTTATCAAACTCAACTTCAGTTATCAATAGTGCTAGTGAATTAAAACTTAATATACTCGCCAATATTTTATTCTTACATTTTGTAATACTTTGATTATACTCTCAAAAAATGTTGTAAACAAAAGTTTCAAAATGATCTATAGTTGCAGAACGAACTGTGTACCGAAGCCTTACCTGTTTTTTTCTTTATCTTTAAATTAAACGACAGTTAGCGCCCGTCTATCGGCACGTATACAAAACTGAAAACTTTTTCTAATTCCCACAAAGTTGTCTTTGTATTCCACATTAGCGCCACAACGACCAACAGATTAAGAAACAATACAAGTTTTAATTTTTCCCAACGGCATGTGTAAATTTGCGACAAAACCACATTTCTTGTAGAAAAACTTTTACCGTTATGGACACCAAACGCGTTTTGCATAAATCATCTCGAGTGTAGAATTATTGGTCCCTTTTCGGAAACGGTTTTTGTTTCTCAGATGAACTTTACTTTTGAAGATGTGGAGAGATTGGTTTGGGTTTTGAATTTTTAAGTTACGGTAGTTTATCATAGGTCACAATTGCGTACTTTTTTAAAGCATTTTTAATACAAAAAGAATATAGTAGGTAGGTATGTAAAGGTGTTCTTTCATATTAGGTACGTAAATTACTAAAGATAAACCACGGTTTTTTGTTGATAGTTCTAGGTTGTGTTTTATAACAAAACAATATTTTTTTAACTGTCTCCTAATACATCATTTTCAGAATAATAAGGTCTAATTCCATAAACTGGTATTCTAAATCAAAGCAAAATTAATACATTCATATTTAATACTAAAAATACGAATGAAGCGAATGGGATGTTAAATTCAATTTTTAGATACGTAGGACAACGCAAATTTTATAATTTTATTTAAAAACAAAACAGTTACGTCCCTTACCATAAACAAAATGACGTAACATTTTATCCCCGAACGTTCCAAGTCATTAGTCTGCACAAAATGTGTCGCGATACCATCAGCCATAGACCACAAGTCTATGCTCTATGGTTATTAAGAACCATGTTTATAGAACGGACGGCGGCAAAAAACGTCCCATGACGCTGACCGTCGTAAATTGGCATTGTCTCTGGTTATCTTGATTTTTGTATAAAATATTACAAATTGGATTTGAGAATGTCGCGTTAGTTTTTTAATCATAATAATGGTGTACTAAAATAAAAATATTTTAGGCAATTTTTACACGTGAGTCATGCTTGGATCGGAGAATATTTGAATTATTGGTATGTTTTTTTTTAAATTATCTTAAGCGAAATTGCCCGTCTCAGAAATGCTATTTGTCAACTTGACGTGGCTTAAGACAAGAATCTCAGTCAAGTGGCTGTAGAAGATAAAGACGCATTCATTCTACGAACGCTATCGTTATCGAAATTGTAACGTTGACGTAAACTGCTGGACGGACACGGTCGCGTCTCGAGCGTATGTCAATTCCATACATTTCAATAGTTTACGAAAATCGTTTACGTTAGAGTTACGCATCTTTTCTGAGAATCTCAACCCTGAGAGTCTAGCACGTTTATATTATTTCAGTGGTTTTGCTGGAACAAGAAAACACACTTGACTGATGTTAAGGGAGCGGCATTATATTATAGAATTAAGAAAGAAGTCCAAAAAAGCAACGACGCTCCAACAGTTACAACAGTTAGGTAAACCTACAGCTTCACAAACAAAACAAAGCTAGAATTGACATTGACTTAGATTAAAATATACGCTTTTAGATAACATTGATGATATAATTACATTGATTCTCCTGCTTATGTATAGTAAAAATAGAGTGTCAGAATTTGGGTAACTGTAGACTAAAAGCCATAAAGACATCGTAGTAATAGCCATTCTTGCTTCGCTAAGGTCTCTTAACAAACTACTATATTTCATTGATATATTACAGATAACAAATTAATTATATCCCAACGCATAAATAACTGAATCCGCCAAACATCCATCCATCAACTCTTTCCCAATTCTCCATTAAATTGATCCTAACATTTCTCAAAAACTAGTGGACAATGGAGGTCCATCGCACTAAGAAGGTCTATCAAAAGGAGATTAGATCGATAAAGACCAACAATGCCGGGGGCGTAGGAATAGACAAAAAACTCAAAGAAACATGAAACGTGGAATCATTCGCATCGTTTCCTTTGAGATCTTATAAAACCGTTTTTTCCTTGCAAAAAGGTGAAAAAAGTTTGGACAAAGGCCGTACAAAGAGGTTTTTTAACGGCTTTTTCTGACCGTGTGGGCCCATATGGCATACCTGTGTGCCAGCTTTGTATTAGGGATTTAAACTCGATCACTATGTGAAAATGCATTGGCTGCATCCCATAAGACTTATAGACTTATGTATTGATAAAGACATTGAAAACCAAGATAATTCAAGGTTTTAATTAAAACTTAACTAAAAATGGAAATAAAACCTAGAATTTATTTTAAGTTTGGTTTTCTAATCAACAATATTTTTACATACATACTTACATACATTAAATCACGCCTGTTTCCCAGAGGGGTAGGCAGAGACCACTTCTTTCCGCCTGCTACGATCTTGACAAATCTCTTTCGCTTCTTCCACATTCATACATCGAGTCATGCACGCACTTCGGTTTTGGGTACTTAAAATTCGGCCTTTTCCATTATTTCTCCGATTTCATTCGAAAAAGTACGCCTAGGGCAGCCCCTTCCGACTGTTCCACTCACTCTACAAAATTGCAGTTAGACGCAATGAAGGCTTTTATTCTACCAGGGCCTCTATTTTACTTTGTTTTACCTATATTGCAATCATAAATGGTTTACTAATCGCCTACCTTTACTGTTAAATAATAAGAGCTATTATATCGTTCGCAACACCATTACAATAGGGGTACTTTAAAACAATGTGGATAAGCGTCATGAACAATACGTTTGCAATAGGGGTACAACAAAGTAGAATAGAGAATATGTGGAACACAAGCCCTGGAGATTCCGGACAGGCCCTGCATTAGGTCCTATGTGTAAATTACATTTAAAAATCTCTTGTTTAATCCCACTAAAACACTGGCTGAATACGATCTTGTAAAGTACAGTCAGCGTTAAAAGTGTCGCTCGAGCGAGACGCATGCAGCACAATAATTTGAGCTGCGCACGTCGTTAATGTCAGACCGCGCGCGGCGGGCCGCGCGAGTCCAGTTGCGCGCATGACAGTTTCCTTCAAATGTTACTAAATCTTCCTCTTGTTGGGAAGTCGGGTAAAAAGATATAAAACAGGTACAAGCCAATTTATGAGAAAAAAAAACCCACAGTGAAACACTGGGTGATCTTGTAAAGTAGAGTCAGCGTTAAAGTGTCGCTCGAGACGTATGCAGCTGCAGCACAATAATTTGAACTGCACGCGTCCCTAATGACAGACTGCGGGCCGCGTGTCCACTCGCGCGCATTCAATGCAAATATCATAAGAGTGTAAAGAATGAGTACACATGAACAGTTTGCTTCAAATAATTAATAAATAATATTATTACAATAAAACATTTCTCTTGTTGGGCAGTTCGGTAAGAAGGAATGTATTTTGGTTAGTATTTAATTCTAACAGAAAATAAGATAAGTACTTAAAGGATGGTGATAGTAAAAGAGCTTACAGGCCAACTGCGATAAAGGAGTTAATCACAACGGCAAATAATTTTAAGGAAAAGTCAACGCGTTGCCATCCTTAACCCTTAAATGCATAGCATGTCGAAAATGAAACGCGTCTTTATAGTCCATTTCCAAATTTGAATTTAACAAAACTACAAACCTTACTGCATAAATTCTAAGTTTGAAATTTACTTAAAATGTATGTTTGAAATTTAACTTTAAAATATATCATGTAAATCTACATAATCATGTATTTAAGGGTTAAGGTCACTTTCTTTCATCTATTTCATCGTTTTCATTGCTGATAATTTCACTAGCTGCATTTTAACGTGCAGGTTACAAGAGCGGCTAAGACGCTGCTAGGTTAACCAGTAAGATACTTTTTTTCACTCGTAATTTCACTGAAACACTGGCTGAATAAGATCCTGTACAGTCAGCGTCAAAAGCGAGCGGCACAATAATTTGAGCTGGGCGCGTTGTTAATGACAGGCCGCGGCCGCGTGTCCACTCGCGCGCATTCAATGCTAATACATAACAGTGCATCGAGGATGTGGAGTATGTAGACATGACGGGTTGTTATTAATATCTAGAGTAACGTTGTGAAAGATACTATAATTACGTTATATTCATTAATCCTTAATACTTATGAGACTTGACAGAAGCGCGTAGAGCTAATCGCATGTGCTTCTGTTAAGCCACAGTAAATACTCTTCAACCGAATACCGATATCCATGGGTTTATTTTTCTAATAAGTCCATGGTGATTGTCTAAAACTCGACATTGGCAAAATACACCTTATTAAAACAAGGAGTGAAAGCCGATAATTAAGGAAAAAAACAACTTATTTTCATCAACGTTAAAATTAAACAAAGAATAAATTATATCAAGGAGAGCGAAAAAATGTATGTGTAGAAGTAAAATTATAAAGCCAATGTTTTTTTACAAATACCTGCAACTAAGGTCGCTGTCAATAGAACTTGCGAACTATGTAAACAAAACGAAAGGAACCAATTCACCATGATTACTCGATAATCACGTACTTTTAAGGATCAAGTGAGGTCTTTGCAACGATTTATACACTAAATCATTATATTTATATTAAGTTTAAGATGAAATAACTATTCCTTATACGTTATTTTTAATAAAAACACGCTTGATGAATATTTGAGGTTATGTGTCAAACAGTACTAATTTGTTTACATAGTTCGCAAGTTCTATTGACGGCGACCTTAGATTCTTGCGTTTATTATGTATTTTAACCTTTTAACTTACAAGGCACTTAAGCTAGCTTAGGAAATAGCGACTCCATGGATTGTAGAACCATGATATGCCACCAAAAGTCATAAGCCTGAATTATGCAATAAATAATTTGAATTGGAGTACAAAATATATAAACAAATCAAAACTTACTCGATTATTTTATTGCAGCACTTACACCACAAACCAATTGCAAGACCTTTAGCCAATCACCTCTGTCGTTTCTAAGGTCTGCGCAACACAATGACCCCCGATGACAGGCCGGCCCACGCGCCAGGTCTAATCACACCTATCTTCTACACTCCATTCATCTTTTAAGGTTCCGTGGGCTATAATAGAACCGCTCGATATGCGGCCCGTTACGCGCAAGTATACTACAGTGCTAAAGGTCTTAAACAGTATTTCGGGTATAGTCGGTAAGACTCGTATATGAGCGAGTGAGAGAGAAATACAGAAAAGTTCGCCTTTGTACTTGTTCGTTTTATTATTACCTGTTTTCTTTTTTGTACAATAAAATTACATACATTCATATCGTAAATACATAGTAAGTTGTCATCGGTATGTTCTTAAATCCGTATACAACACCCATTGTGACTGGGTTTCTCAGTGATACGCGAATTTATTTTCGCCAGGTAAGATATAAAGCAGCTTTTTGCAGAGCGAGTTTTTGATTCGTAGTTAAAGTTAAAATCGCAATAATGGTTAAATATGAACTAATTTTTCGAATTTTAAAGATAAGGTAATTTCAGATCGTAAACTTACCCTGAATACCTGTCATTTTAATGTATAATATACTGAAATAATTAAATCAATGTAAATATAACAATTGACCTAGTTGAGTTCATTCAAACAAGGCACTAAGTGCTCAGTAATTCTCTTCATGGTACAGTCAGCCTTATAAGTAGCTGCAAACTTTTATTCCTTACCGCTTTATCACCTTTGACACATTATTAATTTATTGAAGCAGTTCAAAGATGACGTGAAAGTGACAAAGCACAGTGCCGACCTTATAAGGCCGACCGTACTGCACCTCATCATCATCATCAGAATGCAATGTTTTGATAGTAGACTTTACTTTTTGATATTATCGCTTATAAATCAAACTTAATCTAAAATAGCTCCAGCATAACATAGCTTTCGGACAAATGAATATTCGGCAAAAAAAAACGGAATTTCAAGGTATTCCCGTAAAAGAACCGTTGTAAATACGCCCCTCTCACGCTTGACCGTAACCCGTGATCACTCGCGTTGCCGAGTGGGCAGGCGTTTTGTTTTATTGTCCGGGAGATCCAACGGCGATCGCCTTTGTATCGGACCTCAGCCTTCAAACGAGTCCTAATTATGCGCATCGTGTTTGGGTGGTGGGTTTATAATTATTTTGGTCTTATATTATGTGGTGGAGAAGGCAAGCGCAGAGGCCATCTGGTAATTCTACTATCTTACTAATGTTATAAATGCGAAAGTTTGTTTGTAAGTCCTTCACGCAACAGCAGGACTGATTTGGATGAAATTTGAAGTGAACATAGCTTATTGGATTAACACAGGGCATATTTTTTATCCCGGAAAATTAAAACGTTCCCGAGTTTTAGAAATCTACGCGGATAAAGTCGCGGGCAGAAGCTATATCCCATAACACTTTACTTACTTATTTTACTTTATTTTGTCAATTGTCTTGTAAAGTATTTGGGCTCTGAGGCACATAGATATTGCAATCTCACGATTAATAATGTTTTATTAGTAAAAACGACAAAGCAACACAGGTTTTTTAAGCTGATCTCTTATTTTTACCTCTCATCTTCATTTTAAAGTAAGGAAAAATGATGATGTAGATCTAAAAGAATAATCACAATTAAAAAAAAAAAAGATTTCAGGATAAAGTTGCCGGTTAACCCATTTTTTTATCAATACGGCCGCTTTTACTGTCAAGAGAATAAAAATAAGCTATAACGTTTATAATAATAATATGATAATGATATGGTATAAACAAAGTAGAACGAGTGTCGTAATTAATAAAATATCAGAATAATAAATATCAGGAGACAATGTCACACCAATTGACCTAGTCGCAAACTAAGCTCCAGGCTTGTGCTATGGGTACTAGACAACGATAAACATACTTATATAGATAAATATATACTTAAATACATCGAAAACATCCATGACTCAGAAACAAATATTCGCGCTCATCACACAAATATCTGCCCTTACCGGAATTTGAACCCAGGACCGCTAGCTTCGTAGGCAGGGTCACTACCAACTAGGCCAGCGCGTCGTCAAACAATTAAAATATTGAATTTAATTGTTAAAACAATTAAAATATTGAATCAAGAACTAGAAGATGACAGGGTACGTTTATTTTTTTAAGAACAAGTAACTAAATGCAAAATATGCCAAAGCGTACAAACAATCGACGTTTTTTACATTCACGTACAAAATGAGCAGTGAAAGGTTGCATACAAAACAACAGATTACCATAAAGGTCCGTCTTACTGGCCAGTATGCTAATCCAGACATTCGAAATTTGAAATGTCATAACGCCGTGTTGATGACTGTACATTTCTGCGACCACACCCTGACAGGCCCAGCGTTCAATGGGTCATTCATGGACCATGTTTAAATTTAAATCATAGAACGTTTTATTTTTGTTGTTTGTAGATCACACTTGTGACATCCGGGCACTCGTATGTATTATTGAATTAATAAACTACCACATGCTTTTTTTATTCGTAAATATTAATTTGATTTCAGATTCGATTTTTGAATTTTGATTGACATGGCTGTTTGCGAAACAAAATATCAGGCTCCATATTGACGGACCTAGTGGTTTTTTCCTCTAGTTAAAATAAAAATAGTATAAAATGTGAATAATAATTATTGAAAAGATTTCTGTATTATTATTATGCAGACATCTTTTCACCGGCTAGGTACCGCTAGTTCCATCAATGGACTTGATAGTGTACCCAGTGGGAATAGACAAAAAATAATTGCTTCTTCGTTTGAATTTAAGTACTTATTGCGAACTTTCGTTTTATTACTTAATATTTTATTATTTAAAGTGAATGTCTTATACCACACACAATGCAAAGTGGTCACGATATAATTTTATTTACACCATACAAAGAAATATCAATAATGACATGATTACTATTGGCGAGCAATTGGCGAGCGGTTTGTGTGTCAAACAATGGTGGCAATACTTTCGCGGTTCGGCCAAATGTTACCAGCTCCGTGTAACCAGAAATCCGTGGAGACGGTCAGTGATAAATTGACCTTTTTTTTCGTTTTGGTGTATGGAAATTATTTTGATCCGTTGCCTTGTCAATGAAAATGAGTATTAACGTTTAAGTAAATGTAATAACTTTATCTTTTTTTAATTTTCATTAGTATCATTAATAAGGATAATATTGTGCTAGCTTCAAAAAAAGTCACCTATACTTGTTTACTTAGTTATAACTCCACTTGTATTTTTTTTTGCATTTCTTGTGGTCATCTGTTATTGGCTTACTCAAATGTAACCTTATCTTAAGTATCTGATTCATTGTATCGCTGTTGATGTCCCAAATAAAATAAATAAATAAATAAATAAATAAATAAACGTTACTCGTAGGTTGCTTTTGAGTCTTGGATGTTTTCGTTGTATTTAAGTTTTTTTTTCTATGTTTATGTAAGTACCTATGTTTATCAAGGTCTAGTAACCATAATACAAGCCTAAAGCTTAAATTAGGACTGGGTGAATTTGTGTGATATTGCCCCCGATATGTATATAATTTTCAGTGTTGTCAATCACAAATTATTTTAAACTAAGACTTTTAGGTACATGCAGTAATTAATGATATCCATTTTTTTCCTATGTAAAATTAATTTGCGTTTTAATATATTTTTACTTAAGTTAGTCTGCCTGCAAAAAAGGCACATAGGTAAGTATTGAAATAAAGGTATAAAAAAACGTCCTTCACCGTTTCGATTAGAAAACTTTATTGTTTCTTAGATTCTTCTTCTTAGAGAAAATATTTTGCATATACTATACATTTATTTACAAAATCGAGTCTGTATTGTGTAGTCTATCTGCATAAACCAACAATTACAAGTTGTAATAGATATAAGGCTAAACCGTGTTAAATAAAATAGCGGTCTTTAAATTACAAAACAAAAACAACGTAAGCGACTAATTATGTAATAGTACATTACTTAACAAGGGCTGTAAAAGAAAGAAAGCCCGAAATCGCAGGTATTTGAGACGCGAGCCGTAGGCGAGGGTTGTAAATATGCGATAGAGGGCTTTCTTTTTTACTGCCCGTGATGAGTACACAATTTTACGTCTTCACTTGGCCACAATGCGAGTTTTACCGTGCGCGCAGCGTGCGATAAAACTCACATTACGGCCAGGTATTACGTAAATGAAATTAACGCTACGCACAAGTTAAAACTTTATCCAAAGCCTCTCCACTGAAGTCCAGTCCTGTCGAATGCAAATTGGCCATGTCCCTGATATATGTTTTGCATTGTCGATAAAGTGATTACGACACGCGCTGTCCTTGACAGCCGGTCAGCGGGCCTGTCAAGTCTGACGCATTTCGCAGTTGTTAACTTACTCATTGCAACATTATTTATGGGAAAAATATTGGAGTTGGAGTGAAGTTGTTTATGTTTACGCGGTTAGCTAGATGTGACTGACTAGTTAGTGACCCTATCTACGAAGTTATCGGTTCCGGATTAGGTCTTCTATGGTTTGATGAGCGTGAGTATTTATTTTTGAGTTTTTGATGTTTTTCTATGTATACAAGCATTTTTTTCGCTATGTTAGTATGCTTGTTGTTGTTGTAGACAATCTCACACAAATTGATCAAGTCCCAAAGTAAGTTCAAAGAGTATAAACCTAGAGCTTAGTTTAGTACTAGGTCACTTTGATATGTGAGATAGTCCCTTGATATTTCAGTTACAGTTCAGTTCAGTTTATTTGCAATAAATTGTATGTACAAAGATGGAAAATAGTTTGTAATTAGAACATGAATACAATTTTACCCATAAGGTGTAGCAATGAACAAAACATTAGTAAAATATAAATGTCAATATCATCACATTACATATAATTTTAAACTAACAAAAAAAACAAAATAATATAAGTTTGAAGTTAAATAAATATGCTTACATTCTACATAAAAAAACTTACAAGGTTTTTATTTAATATTCAAGAACTATTACGATTTACGCACACATTGTACTAAGAGATCTTTGCATTTCGTAGCTGAAGATCATAAGCTACATGAACATGTCATGTCATGTTGTTAGTCACTATAACAGTTGTTTCTAAGTTTCAAAGGTGATCTGCCGTATAATTTAACAATAATGGCAAAAATATGAATTAACTTTCAATACCAACAATTTTGCTCGATAACCACTACCGCATGTCCGAAGTAAGTCATTATCTTCGGCCACCAACGTATTCTGAGGCACTACTTTGAAATCCGTAATTCGAACTTCGTCTATTGCTATCCCTTTTGCTCTCGACGCGTCACTAATTCGCAAGAAAGTGACGGGGCGATCCGAAGTTCGAATTACTGATTTCAAAGTAGAGCCCCTGATGTCGGACATGTGTTGCCATTAGCCATATGCGTGTAGTTCCAAATTCAAAGTTTTCTTACTAACTCCATCTCTTTCTTGCTACGCAGTTATTAACCAATAATGATAGGGATGGAATACTAAATTATGTGTTTTGGTATTCTAAGATTTGCGGCGTGTGCTCTTAAGTAGAGGTTTTGCGTTTCGGGCAACAGTTGCGTAAAAGCGTGCTCTCAATTAATTTTACAATGTTTAAAAGTAAAGTAATGAACATGGAAATACACATCAAAAATGTCTAAGGATCAAAAATACTTTTGCTAAATATCAAAATACAGTAAGGATATTTTTGATAATTTTTTAAACTTTTTTTATGTGTGTTTTTTTTACATTTTTACCAAATATTCTTAGTAAAAAATGTTGTTACACCTAAAAGTTCTATCTGTATTTGCAAAAAAGGCGCTTTACCTATTTTTAAAATTGACACACCAACGCAAATCACTTCTCAAGCCAACCCAAGCTTTGCTACTACAACAGTTATATAACACAAGGTAATCCTGCTCACACACAGTCAAAAACATAGAACATAACTACTGACTACTAACCTCAAAATGAAGCAACTCCAAAATTATTGCATCACGACTAAGCGCCCGCTAAGTACGCGTCATCGAAACAAAAAAATGACATAAATCATTGTTGTGTTCGGCGCAGAGTGTTTTGTTGTTTTCAAACGGTATAATTGGTTATGTCTATTTATAATGAGCGATAAGTGAGGTGTAATTAATATGAGTGATTTTGATAAGTGGGTAAAGTTACAGTAGGTAAGCAGATAGATATAGAGATGGGCATATTAGTAACATTATAGGTCTCATATTGATTCATTAGTAATATTTTACTAATTTAAACATGGTTTTTTTAACTATAAGTAATAATAAGTATAATTGTAGTAAGTAGTACAAGAACCTACTTGTTTTAACTTTTTTCAATGCACTTAAAACTATATTTACAACATTAACACCATAGAAACAACACCAACATACACAATTATTTGTCAGTTTGTCGCATACACATTTTTTCAAATTGCGCTTAACTTAATTTGTGTCTTTATAATATCGATGCAATCAGGCCTACTGTATTGTTTCTGCTACGACTCAGGAGATGAGAGATAACGTTGCTAAACGGACCTTCTGCCCACTGGTGGCCTATTCTCTTGGATATTGGCCGACTAAGTGAAATGAAGAACAAAATGCCCATTTAATAAGGTATCAATTTTAATAATTTTGACGGATTTTTACCATAATTATGTAATTTTTTCATCAAATTGTCCTGTAGTTTTAAATTTTAAATAATTTTAGGATTAGCAAATCATTGCACAAATAAAAAATAATGATTGTTATTTGGTCACTTACGTTATTTTTCCCGACATAACCACTTTACAAAATCATTTGATAATTGGAAAATATCTCGAATAGCTATTTAATGAAGGTCAAAAAGGAATAACATTTTTTGACTCGACTGTACAATAATCCATCGCCCACATTAACCTCTTCGTGCAATCTATTTACAAAAAACATAGGCCTATTAGCAAAATCAAAGTAAGCTTTATCTCGTCGCAGTAAAGGTTAAGTTACGTGTATTCATTAAATTGTTAAGAGCTAGGAATTAAAACAAATGAATGAATGAAAAGGTAGCATGGAAGCGTCATTCATCAAAGCGTTACTAAAGATCTGACGAAAGTGTTGCCATTCAAAAGAAGTACGAATTATTCACGTAGTTTCACTTTCTTTAATCTAATCTTATGTGATTTAAAATGTATGACAAAAGTAAAATCTTTTTTTTAAACATGGTTTTTTTTGTATGTTCTTTATTTTTATTTAACTTTAACGATCATACGTAATATAGGTACATAGATAAGTTGTGTATCCTTGTATCATTTAATACAAGGATTTTTTTCTCATTACCTACAATTCGTTAGATATCGCACCTTCGGATCAATAGTGACATAATTCAACATTTCAGCCTTCAAACTTCAAGTCTTAAATTTATTATTATAGAGACCTATGTAATTCGAAATTTAAAATTTCTGAATTAGGTCACTATTGTTCCGAAGGTGCGATGTGTAGTTAAGTAGTACCACCAGTGTAATTTCCACCGTCTTACTTGATAATTCAAATGCAATTATCCACCAATATAAAATTTATTAAAATTAGTATGACAATTACCAAACAAATTAGGACGCCAAGCGGAAATCAAAGTAAAACAAGATGTAGACATTATAAACACTCTCATTAAAGATAACACTGGCCGCCGCCATGCACGTACAAATTCAATTAAAAGTAAAATCAATACCAATTTTGAATTTAGAATGGCCTCCAGCCCACATGACAGCCAGCCCACAGCCGTCATTACGATTCAGGCCGCGTGGCCATTGTCTCACTTTTATTCCAAATTCAAATCAAACATTTCGACAGCTTAAACACGTCAGTTAACAAAGACCTTTGATAATCCGCAATCTTTGTGTTAATCTAATACATTTTGAGGTAGCATGAAAGGTCTGCTTAAATTGGTCGTTAGTCACATTGTGGTCAGTGTGCATGACTTTCCCTGTTTGTAAAATTGTGTGGTACGACAAAGATGGACGTTTTGGCACATGACCAGAAGTTTCATTTTCAAAGCAAATTTGGGACAGCGCTTTCTTAAATTTTATTTTAATTGTTTCCGTGAGGTTTAACGACACATCCCCGAACGAACGAAACGATTTGAACAAACAACAACGAACTCGTTGATCGTGTATCTCTCGGGAATTGTCAAATTTTTCGGGTACCTATACTTGAAAGTTCAATACTATAATATGAACTATCACTGTAGAATTTCATCCTAACTGTTCAATCATTTTATCATTATCGTCTCGAGCATTAGCAGATTAAAGGACAAGCATTTAAAAATTTAAATATTTAAAAAATATCCTTAATGTTTATAGGTAGCTCCTTTATCCGTACCAACCCCGATGTCCTCCGTGGACCTACTGTCATGGCAACGCGCTGATTACTCAAATTTAACGTTTGCTTGTAAACAATATCTATGAATCAATCACAGTCTTTTTATTTTTAATTAAACATTAAAGCTAATATTAATTATGAAACGTAAACTATAAAGAATTAATAAAATAAAGACATAAATAAAACATACACGATATTTAACTTTTGAAGTTAACGATATTTAATAATATCGGCATCAAACGTAGACGTGTTTCTTACTAACAATCACGTCATATTGAAAAAGTTGTCAACCTCCGGGCTCGCTTTAATTCCATTTTTTTTACCATCCATTCTTACGCCAATTGTCCTCTTAAGTAACTCAATACGCACAACGGACTTTTGTCAAAATATTTACTTAGCCGTCGCATTCACAAAAGACCTCTTAGGGTAATAATGCTATTGCGCCATTCAGATACAGGGCGATTGTGATTTTAATTTCCAATGTTCTTATGCCTGACAATGCGTGTCATTTGAGTAACAGTTCGATCTTTAGATAGATCTTGAGATAACACGTATCGAATTGCGAGTCTCAATCACTTGAAAGTGTTCGTATAATTTCGCATCGCAGCTGTGTTGCAGAAAATATTCAAGTAAATCTTGTTAGGTATTCATTTTAATGTCGTGTCCAAAGTTCAACCGCCGTCCATGTTTAATGTAAGCTCGAAAACATATTTTTTTGTAAAAGGATATTTTCCATTGTCTAAACAAATGACTGCCCAAAAAAAAGGTGACAAAAACGTTGACCCTTTTGTGCGATGGACATGGATATTATTCTTGTCTTTTTGTATGTAAATTCAAGGTTGTCATGTTGACCCTGGCCTCCACGTCATCAGGAATTAATTAGAGGCGAACTTGACCAGGGGCCAGGTCGGCGGCGGGTCAGAAATGATTGACAAACTAGTGACGGTAACGACATTTTTTCTACATAATTATGGTGTGTTTTCCTCAATAGCTGCGTCCGTGTTGTTCGTGTTATTTTTAAAAACGTTTATTTCTACATGTTAGGTATTTTAGGGTATAATATTCCTACTACTATTTTAAAGACGTCACTCAGCGCATTTTTTTTACGTTTTACTTCCACCTAGGTTGAAAAGTACACGATCTTGCTTGGTTTATGATAACTAGCTACCGCCCGCGGGATAATAGCTAGCATGCTGATTATGAGTATAATGTCCATTACGAATTTCACCCAAATCTATCCAGCAGTTTTAGCTGTTTGTCGTTGGCCACGACGGCCAAACGACGTCTTTTTTTGCGTCTTTTGGAGTGTGATGGTTATGATACATCCTAATTTATGATACATCTTATTTTGCAAAAAAAGAGAAAAAATGCAAGAGAAAAACAGATTTTAAACAATTCTCTATCATATCTTTATCTATAACGTATCGAAACTTTTTTTAAATGTGGTTGTCTTGCATCGGCATAGGGTGACGGCACCAATGATGGACACTTTTAGCTGACATGCACCAGTAATGGACACTTCATTCTTATTTCAAATTTCATACGGTCCTACGCGTACGAAGTCCTCCAGTTATTTATATAACAATAGGATAGGATTTGGTAAGGATCTTTTGCTTTGCCAAAATTTAAATGCTCTCAAATAAACGTCATCATAGTAACATATCCATACTCTAGTGAAGAAAACAAAAACTTAAATAAAGTAATGCCTTCATTCCCAGAGTGGGCTAGGCAAAGCTACAGAATTGCCAACTCTTAAAATTTCTTGATAATTCTGTAACCACATTTTGGACAATTAGGCTAAGAAATTTACCAGTGTATTAGTGACAGGGTGCAAGCCCATCGCCTAAAAGTACCACAAGCCTTTATTCCCTTACTCGCCTCTTACGATATCCACTGGAACACATGGAGTGGCACTATTCTAACCCGGCAACCACACGGAACACCAAACCTAAATACAAATTCAACGAAAAATATTTCTTTACTCACATAGAAGAGAGCAGAAATGTTTAAAAGCTTTGGCCTTCACCACGCGGCCACGCCACCCCAAAAAATAACGTGTTGGGTGTAAGGCACGGGTCGACACCACATATTGACCGCGATTGACTCAATTTGTAACCAAAGTATCAGAAAAAGAGCCCTTTACAATAGTTTTATTGTCCTTTTTTACTATCTGATGTTGCAGATAAAGCAATTACACCTACCTACTAATAAGATAAAATACAGAAATGAAACGACAAATATGGCGGGCATATAGGAACAAAAGGAGAAATTACTTTGAGCAAATAAAAGTTAAACACCAGAAAGTCAAACAGTTGACAGATGACCAGAGCGATTGGCGAATTCTCCAAATGATAAGCATGGCTCTTAAAAAAAGAGAGAGAGAAACAAAAGCAGAAGATGGAAAATAAATTACTTACATTAATATAGGTCTTTTAAGCTTTGCTTTGAAGCTATGGTCCTAGTCCTGTTTATCGTTGGTTTTTATCTATTCAAAATCAGTAGCTCGCCAATGGATTAGAAATAATAATGGCCATTAATAAAACTAAAAAATAATCAGAAATAGCCTTGGCCGAAAACAAAAATCACCCCACCTGACCGAAGAGCTATTCAGAATTCAAAATTCAAAAGGTTTATAGAACACCTGAGTGACCCCGGTATTGTGGACGGGTCAATAGCTCGTGCCTGCCAGTACCATGCGTGTACGAACCGCTGATTGCCAGATTAGATTAAAAAATAAACGTTCCGATTCTTATTTTGAAAGTATTGTAAGGTGGGAAGTTGCACGTGTTTTTTGTTTTGGGTTGAAATATTCTCGAAGGTAATGGAAAAATATCGAATTAAAATCAACTTTTTTCTTTACAATATGGACTACATAGCACACATCAAAAATGTCTCCGGTGGCTTAAATTATATTTCGGAATGAAATAACGCCTGTAACAAGTGTCAATATCAAAAACTACCTGTAGCCCTAGACAAGATGCTAAATGCTAACGTAAACGATTTTCGAAAACTGTAAAAATTTATGGAATTGACATATTCTTAAGGGCTCGACCGACGCGAACGTCCGGCAGCTAACGTCAATCCAGTTACGATAACGATAACGTTTTCGTAATGCAGTTTTGGGCTAATCATCTCAAATACATAATTTTAATAGACTAAAAATAATAATTAATTCTACTCAACAGTCGCAAGTATAAATTGTATACAAATAAAGACGTTTTTTGTAAACAAACCGCAATCAGCTACCAGGAGAACCGAATCAGCAGAAGTAAAGGGTTTGCGGTGATGTTATCTCGACCCACACAATGTACCGGCACGCGACAAACTTGGAAAAAATCGGACCCAACCTCTTTGTCTAATTCGCCTTTTGTTCAAAAGTAGCCCTTGGTTTGATAAAAAATAAACTTCAGACTGCTTATAAAATAAATTCTTGTTTTGTACTGACTGGTCAAAAGGATTTTTTGTTTACTCTAATGAAGTGTTTTTTAATTATTTTTAAGGAACTGCATTAAACTCAGGAAAATGGATTTTGACGACATAGTGATAGATATGTTCAAATGACTATACCAAATAAGCAAAAGGTAATTTTTTAAATAATTTTGCCGATGTAAACCGAACAGTGCTAGGAGTTATTACATATTGAACAAATTTTCATCCGTTAAAATTATCAACATCTTTGGATGAAACTACATATTCAAGTACCAACCACATTTTAAGCAGCAGGTTTTAGTTTAAATTGAATTTGTTACATCGAGGTAATAATTTAAAAATATTTATTTTAGGTGATTAATGCCCATTTAATCACAAATATGTTTATTATCCTACGCAGTTATTATTTTAAATTGATGCGTGAATAACTTTGCATGTGCATCGCGTCGCGTCTTGTTGCTAAGAACAGTTACATGTTTGGGTATTAAAAAAAATAGTAAGCAAAAACATACACAAACATTAAATCTTCAATACGTTAAAAAAGATACTTAAAAAAATGGCTGGCCGTAAAGTGCTTTTATATATTTTAATTAAAAGTTTATAAGTTTATGGAATAGTCTTCCAACCGATATCAGGCAATCACAATCTGTTGCTTCACTTAAATCTAGGCTGAAGAAGTACTGGCTTGACTCTTGTTCTTGATCTAAAACTGTATGTCCTTTCTACTTTTCATTTTTATATTATATTTATTTATTTATTTATTTAATAATGTATTTAATTATAATTATAAAAGTATATATTCGTTTATTTATCTTATTTTGTACCTATATACCTACGTATTTATTTGCTATTATTAATTTTATCCTCTGTATCTTTAATTGTTGTACGTTTAGCCTTCGTTGTTTTTATTCATCTCTCAATCGCTCAAAGGTTAACTGGAAGAGATCCCTTAAAGGAATAAGTTCGCCTTTGTACATACCTTTTGTGTTTTGGTTTCTTTTTCTGATTTGTTATTTTCTGTTTGTGCAATTAAGAGTTTACATACATACATACATAATTAGGTAGAAATAAGTTAATTTTAAAATTTCGCACGCTCTATTTGATGTATTTTAGCAAATAATGCACTTTAAATAGTTTTATTGTAACTATTTGAACTCCTTTTAGGTATCTAAACTCTTGCTATGCCAAGCTTTTACTCATACCACTCGTAACAATTAAAAGTAATATAAAATCGGCCTTAGGCGTTTTACAAGGTCAATTAGCCACCGCATCCATTTCCAGTCCCACTGGAGATGTTCCTTGCCCACTCCCGCGCATTGTTCGATGCGAGGCTGCGCCTAGCTCATAACTCGCGCGTGCGCGGTAGGTACCACGTTGATTGCGCAAGACCCACATAAATTTGAACGGTGCATGTTTAAGTTAGCTAGGTCTGCCTGCGGATTTACTCGGATATTATGTCTTTCAACAACTCGTGCTTTAATTTGCGACCGACGTATTAACCCGGAATCAGAAAGTGCCCCGCTCTCTGCACGTGAGGCAGAATAACCACTCACGTGCTTTTGGCAACCAGAGCTGCCAAATTTTAAAACGTAAAATGCTTCCGGTAACTGTGGTTGCCAAACGGACTTTTAATTTTTATTTTTATTTGATTTTTCTCAAAAATCCTATCATGTGAAACGGCTTTAACACATAATTTAAAAAAATACGAAAAAAAATGTCAGAGCATTTTATGGTACCTTTTTTTTGACAGCGAGCACGTGAGTGGGTAAGGTACTGGCACTCCACTTGACAGTATTGAGGTACCATATACTAGTCAGATATCTGTTACATTTGACATATTGAATTAAAGAGACCCTACTAAAATATTTGACCAAATACAATCCAAATGAAGGGCCATCTCTATCTATATCGATAAACGTGATCACCTGCTGCCAGTAGTCATAAAACTTATATTATTAAACTAGCTTCTACTCGCGACTTCGTCTTTATTACCTCGGGAACGAAGAAGCCTATTTGTTAATCCTGGGTATAAGCTATCTCTATTCCAAATTTCATCCAAATCTGTCCAGCTGTTGCAGCGTGAAGGAATAACCAACTAACATAAACTTTCTAATAGTAGGATTTGAATGCACACACGGACAAACTTAGCTAGGTAGTATTAAGCTCATTAATAGGTACAAGTGGCCGGTGAGGCAATGATGAGTCAGCCTGGGAATATCGATCGCGTGGGTGTGCGCAGACGGATGCATTGCGAAGTGTGGACTTAGCGCGCAGGCGCACAGCTAGCGCTAAACTTAACAATGATTAATAATTATTGATCAATAAATAAATAACAGTTTAATGACTTACTTCTAAACTACTATGGGTAACTAAATATTATAGGAAAAGATAAATATAATAAAATAGAAAAAAAAAACATACAACACTCAGGTACAAATAGCGCGGTCATCACTCAAGGTAATATGAGTATTATATTTGCCTGTTAACTAAATATTTTTAACGTCGTATTTTCTGACATTGAAACGAAATACGTAGCAATTGCACTCTCAATTGTCTTATCTACAACGCATTGACAAGTATAATGTTTTTTTAAATCTTATTGTGCCTGTTACAGATTAAAAATTTACATTGCACGCAATCTAACTAACCAATTGAGCAGTAAACTAACTTAAAAAATACTTTTCTATAGTAATTTCGTTTCAAAAAACAATAATTATCGTTTTACGCATTTTTAAAAACAAATTATGCAAAACTATGCACAATTTCCTGAAACTACAAACAAAATAATTGAACTACTTTTACTTCGAACAAATCGATTCGAAGATTTTAATCGTTTAATGTTGTTTTGCATTTTATTTCACCACATAAAACATCTAGACTTAACCAAAACTATAATACCAAAATTTTTTTTTTAGTCTCGCATTTATCTTCGTACTAGCAGTAACTTTCACCAAACTACCCACAATATTATAGCAACCAAAAATTTCTGTTATTATTCTATCTCGAAAGCCATAGTGTTAAATTAAAAGTGATAAGTGCAGTAATGTTGTGTATTGTTTTAGCAGATGCTTTCAGAGTTAAAAAAGTGAATACTCACTGCATAAAAGATGTTAACTACACTCAGGAGCAATGAAAACGGGTCACTTTCTATGGTAATTCAATACAAAGTGAACCATTTTCATTGCTATTGACTATATTAAAGTCTGTATAGACGGTATCTCGAACGTTCGTTCTTATAAACCATTTAATAGATAATTGACAACAGGAACTATTATTTTTTGATAACAAAATCATGCTTATAGAGGATTGTCCTAAAAGCATGCTGTTAAAAAAAAATATTTGATAATTATTTACGGAGAAAATAAATAACTAAATTTCTGCTATTAGCTAAAGAGCTGACACGCCACATGGTTTTTATACGTCACAGCTAGTGTAAACCTTAAAAAAAAACAAAACGAGGTTACAAATAAAATAACGTCACTACGACCTACCACAAGTCTTTAGCGGGTGTAACAAACGCTGATAATATAAAAAAAAAACTTTAAGTACCTATATTTTTAATGTACGCTTTTAAGACGAAATTTAAAAAAAAGTTCCTGCTGCCAATTCCCTCTGTTTTTAACAACACTAAATTTAGCTTTTGACACTTTGGTAACTATTATACCTAAACATAAAAAATCTTGGTTTAAGTGTGGAACAATCCTAACTTGTGCAAATAATATTGAAGTTCAAAACGGCTAAATGTTAGCTTTAGCGGTTTACACGGTGATTGATTTGTTGCTCAGGTTATGATGAACGTGAAAGTGTTTGTTTGTTTCACTTCCACGGCTAAACTGCAAGCGAGATTTGAGCAGCAATAGCCCGTTATTTTAATGATAAATATTTTTCTTAAAACAACGGACAAACAACAAAAGTAAAAATAAAACCTTACTGTAAAATAATAATTTAAGTAAATGTAGGTACTGGGGACTTATTTCAATAATAGTCGTTTTAATTGTAAAGATACGTTTAATTACTTCTATAATTAAAAAGAAAAAACAAGCTTTAGTTACATTTTTTGTTATTTTTTACCAAAATCTATTATCTAAGAAATAATCTTATTTTAATAAGTAAAAAAACTAACCTCCTTATTCATAAACGCACAATAAACCTATTTTAGCTAAAATATTCTTTGTTTCTTTCTGTCTAATTAAAAAGTCACAATGACAAATAAGGACAAATCATATTGCACACTGAAATGAATAACAGGCGCAACCTGCATCAAATGATTAAGTTATAATATGATAATTAAATAGCTTTGTTCTCATCCTAGCCTCTGCTTAAACTTTCTGACTCATAGTCTCCCCCGCGTCATGTTTTAAGTTAATTATTAAATGTTTGCAGATATTAAAGTCTCTCTTTAAGATTTATTTGCACGTTGGCGGACGTTTAGCACTGAGCTTCCGATGAAGCGAGCTTTAAGCTTCACTTGATTTTAAAAGCTTTTAGGTTTCATTTGGGAATTATTTTTTATTTTTTATTTATTCGTCTAGGTTTTTGGTAAACTTAAATCGTGATTATAATTTAAAAAGCCGGCCTCGCATGCGAAGGGTTCCGTACCACGCCAAAAAAAACATTTTTTTTTTTTTACTTTATTTTATTTTTCTTATTTCTTGTTGTAATTTCAAGGGTAAAATTTAAATTAAAATTTCAAGCTAGTACAGCTCGCCGACAGACAGATGGACGCACGGACAGACGGACAGTGGAAGCTCAGTAAGAAGGTCCCGTTAGTACCCTTTAGGTACGGAACCCTAAAAACGGTCCCCACTAAGCGTTGCAAGCGAAAGTTATGATGATTCAAAAATTAATATATTTAATCCATGATTTTTCTATTTTTACTACAGTTAATAATTTATTTTACAATATTTATTATATAATAATAATATCAAAAGCAAATGACGAGTGATACGTAGACGACTTTAGCCTAATTAGTACTAGTATCCCTCTCTCAAAGCTAGCGGTCCCGGGTTCTATTCCAGGTAAGGGTAAATATTTGTGTGATGAATTCAATTTGTTCTTGGTTGTTCAATGTTTTCTAAGTTTATAGTTTATTATATAAACTTATAGTGTATATTATACTCGTACGGTCGAAATTATAAGTAGCTGTACATTTTAGTACAGTCAGCTTTATAAGTAGCTGCCCATTTTAGTACTTTGCCGCTTTAACGCCTTTGACATATTAGTGCAGTAGTTAAAGTGACAAAACAGTAAAATATGCAGTTTATAAAGCTGACTGGTACCCGCATGCTAAATTCAAACCACTCTCACTTTAATACTTTACTGCGACAAAGTACTAAAATGTACAGTTACTTATGTTTTCTAGTACCCATAGTATGTCGAGAGCTTTGTTGAGGTACTAGGTCAATTTATGTGCAATTGTCCCTTTATTTTATTTTTTAATTGTGCCGTGTGGTGCCGGGTTTAGAATGTTGCCACTCCATGTCTTCCCGTGGATGTCGTAAGAGACGACTAAGGGACTAAAGGCTGTGTAGTGCTGTTAGGCGATGGGTTTGCAACCTGTCACTAATACACTGAATAACATCTTAGCCTGGTTGTGCAAAATGTGGTCACAGAATTATTAACAAGTTTTTGGAGTTGTTGGTGAGTCTGTGGCTCTGACTACCCCACTCTGGGAATGAAGGCGTGAGTTTATGATTGATGATTGATTGTCCCTTTATGTGTATTTAGACCGCCTATATTAAGGCCGCATTTTACCAAACTTGGAATAAGACTTACTCCGAGAAGAGTCTACCTATACAAATTCGGCGTTTAATCTAGGTATAAGACCTTATTCCAGTTTGGTCGAATGCAACCATAAACTGGAATAAATATGACTTTTACTCAGTCACAGGACATGAAGCCGGGGCGAGGCGTTGGCCCAGTTGGTAGTCACCCTGCCTACGAAGCTAGCGGTCTTGGGTTCAAATCCCGGTAAGGGCAGATATATGTTAGATGAGCGCGAATATTTGTTCCTGAGTCATGGATGTTTTTTTATGTATTTCTCTATGTAAATTTTTATATCGTTGTCTAGTACCCATAAAACAAGCCTAGGGCTTAGTTTGGGACTAGGTCAATTTGTGTGATATTAATTTGAACCATCAATATAAATAAACGGTTAAAAACACTGCTATAACAGAAAACTCTTTGAAAGTTAAGCAAATACTCCCACTTGAAAGCTATTTTGGCCGATCGCTTGCCCATAAATAATGTTTTTAATTGCCTCACACCCTTTCGCTTCCCGAAATAAATCAACACTTACCGAAACCAACCAAGGGCACATTTAGGAACACGTGGGCTACCGTGGGTTTAACCCCCACGCAAAAAAAGAGGTTTTATATACGTTTCACATGCGTAATTTTGTTTCTGTGTATCTGTGCCTAATCAGATACCTAAATAACTTAATAATGACTTGGTCATAAAAATATGTAAGCATATATTGTCAGCACACGGTTTCTGTAACGTATCTTTTTTTTATGTGTTTGGGTCGTACAATGTTGTTCCACCTACAACAATTTTCTGATTTGCCCAAAGGTCAACAGGTACTGTGGTGATGGTTATATATGGCCATTAGGCATTAATATCCCCTTTGCACCTACTCAAATTTGTATTTTTGTGCAATAAAGATTAAATAAATTGTTAAATACCTCTAAATACATAACCTTATCAATAATAAATGCGAGTGTGTTTATGGACCCGTCATATTTTTACTATCATCTTGATGATAATGATTACCACCACCACTTCCACTATTTCCACTATTACCACTATTACCACTATTTCTTTGGGAACGTTCCTATTTTCCGGGACAAATCTTACAGCTATAAATTATCCCTGTATTAAATTCGATCGGTTGAGTTATTTACCCGTAAAGACAAACAAACGAAAAAATACTCGCATTTGTAACATAAGGCAACAAGGATCATGAGATTCATTAGAGATGAGATGCATTTTTTACATCTTAATTAATACATCCTTATTTTTTTTTGACAAAGCTCTTTTAGCCTAGTTGATAGCGCCCCTACAAAGCTAGCGATTCAGAATTCAATACCCAGTAAGTGCTAAGATTTCTGTGACAAATTCGAGTATTTGTTCTTAGGTATTGCATGTTTCCTGACTTAACCTAACAAAGAAATGTATAAAAATTAAGAAAGTTATCATCTTACTAACATTATAAATGCGAAAGTGTGGATGTTTGTAACTCAATCATGCCAGAACGGCTGAACGGATCTGGATGAAATTTAGCACAGAGATAGTTTATAGTCTGGATTAGCGCATAGGCAACTATTATATTAGGTCCTTACCTATGAAATTGGCGTTTTATATGGAGAATTTTATGAAAACGGTGGTTTTCATACATTTAATTTTGCGGATTATTTAGTAACGTTAAATACAAACCAAACAAAATTCTGTCAGGAATATTGGACACTTTTAAGCTATATTATACATATCTTAATTACTTAAAAATAGTTAGCTTCATAAAACTCTGCGTAATTGAAACACTTGAACTCACAGCACATGAAAAGAGTTGAGTTCACACTTTAATTTTAAACACTAAGTAAGAAATTGAACCATATTATTTGTATCTAAAACCTTTGTAACATACTGTATTAATGAAATTTAAAAATAATTTGAAAGTTAAATTTGAAATGAATAAATTCCGTACGACATAAAACACGTAAAAATAACGCCAATTTCATAGGTAACCCAATATCTCGGAAAATTTTCGATCGTATAGCGATAAACGAATTCTAGTCGGATGGAGTCGGAGCAAAAGCTAGTGTATTTATAAATCGGAATCTTACAATAAAAACGCAAACCGCGATGTAAAACTGAATTTTGATATTTTACTTGAACCCCTTGGGGTTTTGAGAAACCAAGCAAAAAAACCTGTGCTACCTGAGTAATATGTGAAAAACTGCATTTGTTTCAGGGGTTTACAGCACAGAAAGATATAAAAATATAAACAACATTAGATGCGCTATAATTTGGTTTTCGATAATTGTCTTTATTCCTAATATTTACTGAGATACGACCGACACTTCAAACGATGGGCAGTTAGAACTAATTGCACAAAATTTAGACTATTGTTTTCCGTATAATTTTGCTGCAAAGCCCATACTTTATGAATCGAACCAAAAAACTGAAAATGGTCGAAATATTTTACAGTTTTTCACGTATGATGCAGGTACGAGTAGCGTCACTTCTTTTTGCTTGCAAAATGTAGTTTCACTCTCCAAATAACTTACCAAAATTCAGTTACATCGCATTTTGCCTTCTTAGGGGTTTATTTGTAAGACACATACATACATACAGACCTTCACGCCTGTAATCCCAGAGTGGGGTAGGCAGAGCTACAGAATTACCTACAACTTAAAAAACTTGTCTATAATTCTGTACAATTAGGCTAAGATGTTTACCAGCGTATTAGTGACAGGTTGCAAGCCCATCGCCTACAAGACTATATTCCCTTAGTCGCCTCTAACGACATCCACTGAAAGACATGGAGTGGCACTATTCTAACCCGGCACCACACGGAGGAATTGTAAGATATAATTTACTAACAAAGGCAAACCCTACAGTGTAAATGAGTATACATTAAGGTATTATTTTTACTTAGGAGATCCCAACCTGAGCACAATTTAATGTAACTACATTTTAAACAAAATAAAAAAAAAACATTTTCATTTTCATTTATGAAATGGCAAAAATATTCATTTTTCCACTGGCCGAGAATGATTTTACTATCATAATATAATTAAAATTCTCTGAACCGTAACGGAGGTTAATGTTTAATTAATTCACATAAATATTTTAATAACGTTATCCAACAGCATTTTAAAAGCACATTCAGAACTGCAAACAAAAAACATGTCAATGTGACATTGAATCCGATACTTTCTCGGCTCTAACGTTACAGTCTCGGATTGAGCAATTTCGAGTATCCTGTCTCACACATGCAGTTGAAAAAAGAGGAAGAGAAAAAATCCGACGAAACGTGCAATTATGCAACTACCGGTTGACGAAAAAAAACGATAAATTTATAAACATTTAACTTAGGGGTAAAAGCAAAAAAGTTACTGCAGAACGTAAAGTGGTTGGTAATTGCATTTGTTTACTTCCATTTTTTATTTACAGTTCATGAACAGTTAAATTAATAAATTTAAATATCAGGGGACAATGTCAAATACCTAGACCCAAACTAAGCTTTAGGCTTGTACTATGGGTACTAGACAACAATAAACATACTTACTCGTATACAGAGATACTAGCTCTACTCACGACAGCGTCTGTGTAATTTTTTATTAAAATTATGAAAACTAGCCTATGTGTTAATCCAGGGTATAAGGTATCTCCATTTAAATAAACATTCGTGCAGGTGTTGTAGCGTGAAAGAGTAACAAACTAACACACAATAACAAAACTAACAAACTTAGATAAATACTTAAACACTTAGAAATTATTCAAGACTCGGGTACAAATACTCGCACTCACACACAAATATTTGCTCATACTGGAATCGAACCGAGCACCGCTAGCTTCGTAGGCAGGGTTACATCAACTAGGCTAAACGCGTCAGTTTGGGAACATAATGAAAAAACATACGTCATGTCATGAAGTTTAAAAAAGTTAAAGTAATGAAAATAAACTAAATTAATTAAAATATTGAACGCCGATTTAGCTACGCCAAGTCCAATAATTACTTGCAAATTTGCACATAATTATTGAAAGATACCTTTACGGCTGTAAATTTAAAGGTATTTTATTAAAAAACATTAAAGCACCAAGGCTTGACAACATTAAACATTTTCCTCCGAAAAAAACCAAGATAGCAACCCTATGAAGATTCTTTCTAGAGAAAACGCGACTCAGTTTTCCACGCGCCCCCTATCGGTGAGTAGCGGTAGTAGACACACATGCGTAACAACACATCCACCCACCATCCCTTTCAATACACCTACACAACCCTACACCTGAATGAGATAGACGTATATCGGTCATAATGTCCCGCACTTTCCACTAGAGAAAATGGACCGGCCTATCCGTCTCTATCTTCTCGTAATATGTGTGGACATTAGAGAGGAATGGGGATATTTTCAAGGCTGCATTTTCAACTGGACATTGGGTGACCGCTGTTTTTTCAGCCTATCCCTACGTGTTTGGTCAAGCGGTGGAGGCATTCAAAAGATTTGTTTAGAATGTATACCTTATAGTCACATAGAAAGTTCGTCTCGTAGAAACGATGAAGAATAATAAATCTGTTTCTAAAGTAATGTTTCTAAATTCAAATTGACAACTCCAAAATCGAAATTTGAAAACAAAAGGCGGTTGACAATATTTTCGTCAATCAATTAGAATTGCTAAGTTCACGGATTTAAAAATCGAACGCGCCGAAGTTCGCGGAGCTCGTTCAGAAACAATTATGAAAAAGTTCTTTTTCGCCGGCGTTCTCGCGCCAGTTAAGTCTCGACTGACACTCATAAAACTTATTAAAGTCAAGGACCGACCGAGATAAGTTTCCTCGTGGCGTCTTAAGTAAAATAACGCGGGGGAAAAATGTGCTCTAAAACTTACCAAGCGAGAGTGAAAAATGAAGTCACGTTTTACAGGTTGCGTGTTTACTGGTGCATTATTTAGGACTCTTTTATTGAGAACATTTTTAACCGTTTAACTATTCATACAGGATTACTTTAAAAGTAAATGACTCTCAAACTATTCAAAAAAGCTGGAAAATTTATGGAAAACGTTTCAGTGAACTAGTTCATATTTTTAACTTTCAATTCATGTGACGTCTACGAGCGCGTGTTGCTACGAGCGTAGCATTCGTAGCAGGCTACGGGAACACATTTTTTTGCGAAATAAATAAAAACTAAAATTATTTTAAGATTTTTTTTTCATTTATTATAGATATGACTTTTTATTTTTGAAACTTGTTGGACGTATTTATCAGTGTTAGAAAGTTATTAACTTGCCTCCTTAGTGACACGTAGTGACGATGTTCTTAAAAAGTTATCCGAGCTCAATTACGACCGACCTCAATATTAACACGAGGACTGACCGCACGTCGCAGGTCCATCCAATTAAAAATTCCATCTCCTAATCGAGTCATGAAATATGCAAGCAAATATTATCCCTTTTCTTTTGTACGCGTTGCATCTTCGCCCCACCCGCGCACGCACACCAACGCACGGCACTTCTGATCGCTGGCCGTCCCTGTTGCTCTCAGTAGTTGGGAGGCGCGGGTGGAGTTGTTCGGTCTCGCTCGAGCAGCCGAGGCGGCTGCGACCGCGAGTAACCCCTGGCTAGTTCGTGCGGACTCGCACGCGCCGGTCGGCCGGCCGAGCGAGATGGCGCGAGTCGTGGACAGGAGGCCGCCGAGCCCTCGCGCGAAGGGACACAGGACAGACGCTCTCGGACAACGGGCGAGAGCGGGCGGCCGGCCGCACCTGCCTCGCACCGCTCCTACACGCGGCAATCGTGCTCGAACGCGACTTAACGTAAACTGAAAATACAACTTACGTACGCAACAATATTAACATTTATTACCGCATCGTTGAATTAAATCGTTATTAATAAACAAATTTATTCCACCGATTTGAACAATTCAGTGAACTTTTTAAAGACAGTGCAAAATATTTTAACGGACTTGTAATAAGTGAAGAAGTTTATTAAATAGACGCTATGAAATATAAAGAAGTGTGACCAAACGCCACGTTTGCCAAATATCGAAATCGCCACTAGGTGCGGATTGATTAGATAGGAACTGAGACGCTCTTTGAAGTGTTGATAAGACTGTATGACCAGTTGATTTCGGCGAGTAAACATTACGTGGACGACCCTACTGATATTTATCAACATGAAGAGGAAAAAGTAAGCCGATCAAAATGTGCAAATTATTTTTCTGAAGATGAAAAAGTTACGAAGATGACTAGAATTTTTGTGCAAGTTTTTCGCCGTCGGGCTCCCGACGAGAGATACCCTGTGACATCCCGACCTCCGCTATCAAAAACTTTTTAAAAAACAGGACGATAAGCCGGACCGACGGCGGTGCATGTGTGTGCTAACGAACTGTCGCCCGATAGCGAAGATATTTAGATAACATTTTTGTTGATAAAGAAGTTGATCAAGATCTAAAAATAGGTGACCAAATCAAGATGAGAATCAAGATGCCAGCTGTACGCATCGCGCAAGGTAAGTCACAATGTTGATTCCCGACAAATCGAATTTAATCGGTGTAGGTATCTAATCACATTAATACCCACTTCATTACTAACTGACCATACCCGATAAGCGATAAAAACACAATGCAAAAATATAAGCAAGGTAAAACTTAAAACACTCGTTTATCAAAAATACTTTCAAGAATCTTGTAAGTCTTCTTACAAGAAAATTGTCCAAGAGAACTACGTAAAAATTTGAGATGCGTAAAACGTCGTCAACGTATACCTACATCCTCTTTCTTGTTTCAAGTCGAGACTCTATTCAGTGCAGCGAGCTACTTAATGCCCCGCATGTCAATATTGACACAAGACGATTGTGGTCAGCTCCACTTGTCCGACATACACTGTGAAAGGGCTTTCATCAGCTGACTGGCTAGATAATAGCCAAAGGGACGAAAATGATGATACAAAGAACGAACTTGACGCGGCATGAATGAGAGAATTTCCTTGGGGAAAAAAAATGCACGAAAATGTTCACTGTATTTATGTTTTACGTTAAAAACTAATATTTATAGAAGACAGTGAATATAATAATCAATATAGCCATATTTTATCTACTGATAGTATACTTACTTCACCTTTATTTAATAAAATTATTTTAGTCACTAAAAATGACCTACCAACCAGGTGCTAAATTAATTTAATTTTTTGACCAAATTACGATTTCAAAAAGCTAAAAAACATATTAGTATAAAAATTAAAAGGCATTCTAAGAATGTACAAATTAATGCAAAAACACTTTAATCCGTATTAAGTTGACCATTAGTAACATATGAAACTGTTTTTACCTTGTTGAGTTATATTTACCCATTGTCGTAGTTTCCCACTGCCCAACAGTTAGATATTTTAATTGTGCATTGTAAACGCATACTTGAACTGCAAAATTCTCATGCTTTACTTTAGTTTAAATTAAATGGACAAACGTTTCTGCACTCTGAACCAGAAATTGTAACTGTTTATTCTTGTTTGTTTGAAGTACAAAGTTGTGTTAAAAATATTTTTGATTGTTTGACTTCTGACTATAAAAAAGTGTCTAACCGTTTATTTATTGTTTTGTCTAAAGCTAGAGTAGGTAATTTTAATGTTCTAAAGTTGTTTTGGTGAATATTTACTTAAGTAATAATCTTTTTTTTGTGAAGGATTTAAAACAGCATAGATACTCCAATATAATGATTCTAGTATCCTCACGTCTCGTAATACGTTTTCACTAAACTGTTTTTCCTACAACCTAACTAGATAACTACAGAATGAATAATCGATTAGAAAATCGATATCGATCAATATTACTAAGAAAATTTCATAGGTTGCTAATAACGTGGAAAATTAACGTCACAGAATTAAATATTCCATGATTTCTGCGTGCAATACTTGTAAAGAGCGTTGAAGTGCGCACTCACGCGCACGGCTCCTCAAAGCCGGCGTTATCGCACACATGGGCAATTAGTCCAAGTTGACCGGAGGCGACGGGGCACTCTCATTGGCCGCTGCCACCATGACGTCACCAACATCTGCGGCCGTCGCGCCCGATTGGTCGACACGCGTCATTTCGTCGATGACACGTTTGTTCTTATTTTGTAAGTAAGAAGTTCGAGGTACTTGGTTTTTGCCGTTCTCAACAATACAGCCCGTACCCCATTCGTATACTTGAACCGGGCTTTTGTGTGGTCTTGTATATACATACACAACGTTTATAGTCGACTTCCTCTAGCGATTTAATTGCAGAAACTTTAGTTTTAACAAAATGTTCAGATACATCATTAACGTTGATTAGGGGTGTTGCAGCAAATGACATCGTGTCACGGGACATTAAAAATTTAAAAGATCCACGAAAAGGTTTTAACGTAATCCCAATTACGCCTAAGGGTAGAGACCGAAACCTTTCGGCTTTTTAAAACCCTCCTCAAAAGTGGGAATTCAGGAATCGTAAAATCACTTTATCAGGTAGAAGCTAGACGGGGGACACCGCGGAAACTTTTCAACAAACTTTTAAAAATCTAAGTTAACTTTATAATGGCAGCCGGGACAAATAAAATATTAAACGTAGGTAGGTACATCGTTTTTTGCAGCGACTCTTTGTCGCTAATTGATTTTATATTTAATGTTTTTTTCTGGCTGTCATTTGTTTTTTTTGTGACTAATTTAGTTAATACGTTTATTTGTTTCATATTAAATAAATAAAACCGAGACACTCATGTCCATTACTTTATTACATTCATATATTTTATTATGATCTGCATAACTTGCTTTACATTCAAGATGACTGTTTATTACTTTGTCTAAAACATAATGAAAAGTATCTATTTCATTTCACGCTCAAATCTATTGCTATAATACTTTATTTCGTTCCCATTGGATCCAGTTCCAAATTGAATGAATGCTACATAAAAGAGCCGCACGTCAATTTAAACATTGCTTATATCTTGTCCGTTCCCGCTTGGCGATTCAATATGTCTTCATTAAGCGAATATCGAAGAATCGCATTTACAACCGGATTTATCGATCAATGCCTGGTTAGGACTTATAGCTTTATCACTGACCTTAGTACTGTAGCAATTATAGTCATTATTCAAATAAGGACATTGAAATTATTTCAAATGGAGTTAAGTATCAATTAAAGCAATTAAGTTTTTATGGTACAGAGTCAATAATGCAGTGTAATGCTATTGTAACTGGACCAAAGGTACTTATTTTTAAGTAAAAAACTTTTTTTAATATGTATTTAGATAATAATTTACAGGATGCGGGTGCGAAACACAAATATATATTAAAACAAAGAAACAAATACGATCTTCTTATAATAGCAATTATAGTAGAGCATGCACCCATCGTGGGAAAGAATCAACGGACCCATCTCTTACAAATGCAAGTCGAAGAACCAATAAATTGAATTCGTCAAGAGAACATATAAATTTAGCAATCGACATCTCTACATTAGAGAACAGGGACAGGAGAAAGGCTCCCGGCACTGGCAGTTGATATTTAAATTATGGGAATGAAGTTAATTTTCGATTTTAGAATAATGATTCCGCGGACGGCGGCCACCCGTTTTGAATTTCGATCGAAGTGGACTGGCTGGTTATTTTTTTGTTTTCGATGTCCGCATCGATCGGCATTCTGCATTTGTGATTCTTAAGATAAAGACGTATGGATTTACATATGTTATGTCAATGGGGGTCCTGGCAACATTTAAATTGGATTTATTAGTCCGGTCCCATTAAGCAGTACGAAGCGACGTAGGAGGTATTATTAAAAAGATATGGACTTGATATTAAATTATTCATCACGTGAAATAAATGAAACAGTCAGTCAAAAAGGTCACGCAGCCCTTTAAGGATTAGCAAACAATCCTTTAGCAAAGAATAGGATTATTGATGTTAACAATACAAATCTTATTTCAAACAATGCAAACAGTAGCCAAACACTAACACTTTTGTGAACGGTTTAGAAATAATCTGTGAGATTTAGATGCAACCGGCGATAATACACCTCGAGTGAATTATCACTTACAAGAAATCTGAGCATATTGTGCCCGGTTTCCTTGTTAACATTCAAAGTATTGATTTTGATCGTCAAATTAGAGAAAGTTCTAACGCCTTTATATTGATTTCATTTTGATATTTGAAAAACCTCTTACAAAGGTTTAACCATAAAATTTACTTTTATAATCACAAGCTTCAAAATGAAGTCCCTAATTCTTTTGTCCTAAAGTAATCTATTTTTATTACCCCGGGGCAAATCTTTGACCAATGTCCGTCCATTAAGCACAATTACGAGGCCTACGAAAATAAATACTCGGCCAAATACAATGGAATAAAAAATGTTCATAACAAGAATTAATTTATTGTTAGTCCGCGATCAATAGCCGGGAGTGGGTGGACAGTCTCTCAAGTCCATCTTTGTCAGGCTTTAATACCAATTTGTAGTTGTCGGCCTTTCAATGTTAGAGCCGATTTAAAGTTTGGTAGGTGTTATTAGGCCGGAGCGACGACGGATTGAAGATGTCAGCTTTTGGAGCAGTCTTGCTACATGCCTTAAAGACGGCAATAAATAAGAGGTCATTCAAAATGCCGCTAATACTAAAGCCGACGACGATGATGATGTTAGAAAAAACATCAATGGACACATTCTAAACGTATCAAATAGCCATAGAAAGGATGTAAAGATTCATCAAAATCACAGGTTGACAATGGAGCCGAATTCGATAGAGGCACCTGAAGCTCCAATATTTTCCCATGGTCAGACTCCGATAAACACCCGAGCAAAAAATACACAGTGGTCCTTTGACAAACAATTGGTCAAAAGGTTTTTTTGAGCAAAACAGGCTCACACACCCACATACTACCCGATAACGTTACTACAAAGCCGAATAGGGTTGGTTTCCGAAGCATAGGCAAAATAACTATTGTGTCATTATGCGACGTTCTTTCATCAATTTTACAAGAAAAGGGTTTACAAGTGTCACTTTCTATATTTTTTTCGCCATTGTGTTTTTAATCAACGGCAAATGTATTGTAACGTTTGATTTAAACAATTGATTACGGTTTTAACAGAACCAGAAACTGCTCATAACTGGAAATAGATTTTGGTATTCCTTTCTTTATGTCTTTTCATTTTCTTTTTCTTGAGTCGATTACGCAAGAATCTCAAAAAGAGGTTGCCAACTTTTACTTGCGTTAGCTTCAAAATTTATCCGTACCACTTATTTTCAATTTTATGGTTTTATTCAAGTTTGATTCGTCGAGATCTTTTTTTCTTTTTTCTTTCTTACCTGATCTTTGAAATCGGTGATCTTCGGATTCCTGACCCTTGTCCAAAACCTTTTGATAGCACGTCGGATCGTGTTCTATCCGCGATATTCACCACCACACGTCAGACGGACGTCTTTTAATACAGCTTTGTATTGGATTACATTCATTTTGGAATCGCAAAAAATAAGGTTGTTTTTTCAGTTTGCACCCGTAAACATACCAAATTGATGATAATAAGTGGTTTTTGTGGTTGAATTATGTTAAAAGTTTAGGATATAAACATCAAAAGCTTCATATTAATGCTGTATTTAAAGAAAAATAAATAATAAACTTAATTTTAAAAAAGTATGTTTATCCAGTTCTAAGCATTGTTTAAAACTTTAAGTCTCGAAATTTATACCAGACAGACAGGCAAGCAAGAACTTATTTTAATCCCAATTTTTCTTACTAATAAAGAAGTCAAATGAATCATTATTTTCAATGAAAATGTTCGTAGCCCCAAAAAATTGCAGATCAAATTTGTGTCATAAAGTACTGTCAGAACTAAGTGATGCATGAAGCTAACCATTTAAAATTCTTATCATCACACCTTTTACGTCTTGATTTCACACATTAACATCGTAAGTCATTGTTCCGTTTAAGATATAAAGTGGGTGTTAAAAATCATCAGACATCGGAGCTCAGAGAAAGATGATAGTTCGGTGTTCCTTATGATTTATGTTGTGTTGTTTTGTATGTTTGTATTGTTCTTCGACCGTGGGCGTCCGCTAGATTTATAATACTTTGCTTTGACTAAATACGATTAATGTTTTGGCGACGCTATTAGAATGATTGATGTGTATTTAATTGCTTTAACACTCTATTAAATGCCATATTTATTTAGCTTCAACGTTCTTTTCAGAATTATTTTGAATCACAAAGTTATGTTTTTTTGTTGGAGAAATTTCCTTACAATTTAACGCTTAGACAAATTATAAATTAAATGCAAAGAATACATGTAATTTTTTTCTACTTGTTTACTTTACATCATCAAAGAAGTAACTCTTTTCTCCTTCCGGGATCACATAATATTAAATGAATACTAATCTATTTCCACATTAACATAAACATAGCGAAAACGATATCATTAAATCTGAACACGGATTAACTATATTAACTTTATCGATAAAATATATCCATTTGTGATATCGGGATGAAATCAATAATAATAATCTAACGGATATTGTGGCTCCGACCGTAGGTGTTGCATTTCCGGCTACACGACACAGTCAATACTGCACCGAGACCGCGCTAGTTATGCATTTTGAAGATAGGATTTAAGCAAGGTTAGAATGTTAGGTTAAAGGTTATGAATGAGTTGATTTAAAAATTAAGGTGGATGAATTTAAAAATACAGGGTTTAATGTTTTTTTTAGAAAGCACTTTAAGAAATAAAACTCATTGCAATGGCTCAAATTAGGATTTTCTTCGCAGCTAATTGGTCGTCAAACTTTTTGCACAATATGCATAAAAAGATAATAAATAATAATATAGAGATGCAAAAGTATCCATCTGTAATAAGATAATTTCAATGTAAGTGCCACTCTACTTAATTGTAATAGAAATCCACAATCTACATAAAAAAAGGAAATAATGTTCATTGGTAAGCGCAACACTTTAAAACGGCTGGACTATTTGGCCAGTTTTTTGGGATGTGAACTTTTTTTTTACTTGGCTCGAAAAAACTAGGACAACGTCTGTCAGGTCAGCTTCATTTAATAGGTGCTCATTTGACATGTAACATTAACAACAATAGACTCAACAGCAGTAGCCATCGTAGACTTTTGACTTAAACTAAGTCCATGGACATTGCAGTCACGCGCTCGCCTTTGCGGCGTACTGTCGCAACTGCATTTTTATGCTAGGATCATGGCCATCCAAATTTTGACATCATCTAGGTAATAATTTAGATCATTCTTATGTTAGTTGTCATTTAGTAATCCACAGTATCAGGGCCTCATTTGACATCATCTAGGTGACAACAATATACTAAACAACAGCGGTCATCATCATAGACTTTTGACTTAAACTAAGTCCATGGACATAGCAGTCAAGCGTTCGCGCCAGCGGCATATCGTCGCAACTGCATTTTTATTTTAAGATCTTTTTCATCCCGGTCATCCAGATTTTGACATCATCTAGGTGACAATACTGGACCCAACAACATCGGTCATCATAGACTTTTGACTCAAACTGAGCATAGGACATAGCACTCACACGCTCGCCCCAGCGGCATACGGTCGTAACTGGATTTGTATGCTGGGAGCTTTCCCATCCCGGCCATCGTGACCGCTCGCCTTGTTACCGATGACCCGGCCTGAGATTATGCACTTACATCCGTCTGCGCGATGACTGTTTAATTGGGGGCATGTGAGCGGGAAACAAAGGTTTGCGTTTACCTCGTAAAGGCTTTCTTATGGTTTACGAAGAAAGGTTTAAGCCAAAGTTATTTTTAATTTTATTGCGTATGTAAATGAAGCGTGTAAAGCAGTTAACCGTTACTAAAAAAAGTATGATGAATTGTTATCTAACCAGCAAATATAAAGACAGAATTATGGTTGATGTAGGTTGATGAATACGTGTTGTTTAAAAAAACACCGCCAAACTTTTTTTTGCACTTCATGTCAAATTTTCACTCGAAACCAAGTTAGACTAAACATCAATATTTCCATTGCTTAATTTAAATCATAACACATATTTACAAAAAAAAGTCGCAATCATTTAGCTACATGCACTTATAAAATAAAATCGGCGACCTAATTGACATGGAGCTTCGAAGCCGTACGCAGAGCTGGAGGCGGCAGTAAATTTGACGCAGCCCGATCGGCAGATAACCAGTGACCCGCCATTGTCTGCTGAGAACGGCTCGCTTGTTCTGAATTAAATTACGCTAGTTTTAAATGCGGTTTCCATTGAGCTAGTGTTTCTGGTATTACAAATAACGCACTTAAAAATCAGTAAAAGGTTGACAGTTTGTTAAAGAGAATTTACGTTATAATGGGATGAATCTAAGTTGTGATGTCATTCTTAAATATAAAAAGTACATGACGATTTTGACACTTAAGTACCTATGTAAGCTACTATTGGTATCTTTAAACAGGCATCTGCTAAAAGAGATACTAAGGGCAGAAATGTGAACCTTAACACAACCATTTGAGAAAATGTATTCCAACAAACTAGCTTTAATTATGATCAAGTACCTACTCCACACCATTCCAGCTCCGGGTTGTGTGCAAAGCAAAGCGACTTAATTCACGCCAAGATAATTGCTTTCATCAACGTACCTCACCCATACAAACCAGTCTGACCTGACCTCTCTTCGCTCGCCGCCTGAGCTAACTCGCACAAGGCCAAGTAAACCGCGTATCAGCTCAGAGGCCACGTTAATCTGGTAAAGAAGATTAATCGAGATGTAGGCAATGATCGATGAGAACGATGCGACCCGAGGTTTTTATGACTTATAGAAAATTTGCGGTCACGCAATATGAAAGACTTGGAAAAGTTTTTTCCTAGTTGAAGACCATAATTTATCTAGAAAAGTATCTAAGACTGACTTGTACCTAAGAGAAATTAAATCGGAGAAATTATTGTTTTTATTTCAATAACCTATTGTATTGTTCACATACTACATTACATTGATACTTCCAACATTAACTACGATAAAAAGAAAAATATTTGACATACTGACATTAAAAAAGGTAAGTAATAGTCATGGCCATGAATTCGAAAAATTCGAGGTGGTATTTGAAATTCAGATAGAAGAATATCCGACAAAAAAACTACAGATGTAAAATTATACTGCACTGTCCCTGACTATCCCACGCTGTCACTTTTTTGCGAAGGTGGCACTACCGCAACCCTTTGAATGGGCACAATACCCACAAAAGGTTTCTTGACCAGAACAGCATATGTGAGAAATTCCGAAAATGTAAACGGTTTTCACGCTTCTTCCGTTGTAGACCCGTGTGATTGGACTCCATTATGGTTTAGAGGTCATTAAGTTAATTCGTTATAAAACCTCCTTCCTTTTTCAACTTTTGATTACACATATGGCATATTTAATTTATTATTTCGATGTTAACGGTTAAAAACAATTTAAATAGGCTGCCTTCAGAATCCCAAAACACAAAAGTGTCGTTGAAGACAATAGCAATCATACAAGTAAAGTACAAAAAGAATGCACTAGTTCTCAACATCACTTTAACAACCAAAACACCTTAAATCCAAAAGCCACACCATAACCAGTATTTTACGACGTCCACCGTAAGTCCAAAGTAAAATGGAGCTTCTCTGGACTTTGTTCGTTTTCGGATCATGAGTGAATGTTCACACAAGAGAAACCGCGAGTCGATCAACTCCCGCGCATCACGCGCGCATTGTCCGGCGTAATTGCCGGGTCGGAAGCCACCTGTTCCGTTTTCACACGGTGCAGGTAGCCGAATTTGACCGGCCACGGCTAGCGGGACCAGTCGCAAAAACATCCATGTGTAAATTCCGCCATTAAGGTTTTTGGGTTCCAACTGGATCGGTAAAAGTAAACACAGGATGCTATTATTTACCTACGCAAGGCTGTATGTATTCCATAGAAATTTTGTTTCAGAAATCTTTTCTAAATCTTCAATTTTACCAACATTTAAATTGATGAGCATTGTTTTAGTTAACAGTCTACCATAAAGTTCATCAACGAGAAACTTTTTGCTTTCGTTAATTTCCAATAAAACGACGAATTGGACATTACATTTTTCGTAGTCCAAGCTGGGTAGGACAGCTTTTTGATATCCTGATAAAATGGGCAAATCTCTTGCAAATATTTGCTAGTTCTGCTGCTGTCAAACATACAAAAGCTATTTGTATTATATTGGTCAGATCAATAGGTAATTCAATTGCTTCGTCAAAATGTTCGCCCCAAAAATCACAACGTTTTCTCATTTCCTACTAAATACCACACGCAATTTGTCGCAGCGGACCGGAGGAAAATCGAATTACATTGTTTATCGTACCCCCATTATTTGCGTCAGCATACCAGATGTACGGCTTGTCAATCTCCCGTGTTTGTTTACCTAGAACTAACAAATACCCGCTAGGGTCACTCATGTCACCTCTCGCTCGCCAAATATGATTTTCCTAATTTCATTACGAAAGAGTGACAACTTTCAACAGCCATGTCTTGACTTCGCTTGCAGTTCTTTCTATGAAGTTTTTTGTTTTGCAGAAATATTTGACATCAAGTTTGAATGATTTATCATACTTATTGACGTTAACTTGTGTCCTTTGATTTTTTAAACGTTCTGTTTCATAATATTGTTAATACGTATTCGTATTCATCGTAGGTCATCAACATTTTTAAAATATTTTTAGATTTATTGTTTATGGATTTGAACTATTATAACGATATGTTTTTTATGGTAACAATAATACGTATTACGGTTGTCCTGGCTAAGCCATGCTCGTGGTCCGCTATTACAAACACCACGTCAAACCAATAATTCATGCTAAATATAACGCGGCACAATTATAAGTCATCCTTCCATTCAGATCTGTGCAAAATCATATTCATCCGTTAATGCCATTCCGTAGTGACATGCACTTTTTGCCATTCAAATGGGGGACAGTTGCGTTTTTCTGTATGGAACTTTCACGGGGTCCCCTATTCCGTAGGCACTAGGAGACGATTACGCATATTTTTGCTCACACGTTATTAGGGGTGCCGTCTATGAAAAAAATGTACTATTATAAATAAAAGGCGCCTAACAAAGGGATGGGAGTGCGATCGGGGTCACTAGGAAACGGCGGTTTTGATACGGGATTTTTTTACCTGGGACTCGGGGGGCTCTTTTTTCATTGAAATTTCGGGACTCGAAGTTTATAGAGGTAGCCAGTCAGTCTGTGTTCATCTGCGAAGATGATCACATGCTTTATGACTTCAAGGAGTCGACTCCCAGTGCCCAGTGGTCGATCGGACTTGCAATTTTTCATACTTAGTTTTTAAGTTTATTTAGTTAGCTGTTTAGTTTTATAAGGAAACATAGCTTAACTTAAATAGACTTCAAGTTACGGTGATAAATTGTGGAAAGTTTTGAAGGATGGATCTATCAACGAGGAGTAAGTCAAGATTTTTCGACTCTGGAATCGACTTAAGGCGAAAAGGTAATTCAGTGGGTTTCAAAGTCAACTTTATTCTAATGTAATGTTATTGTTAGTGCTACTATTCTTAATTGATTTTTGAAACTCACTCCCAAATTTTGATTATTTATACGTCAATGTTGAATCGAAGTTAATAGAGGCAGGGTGGTTCGCAATAAACGAAGCAATAACCAATGCTGGAGACAAATTGGAAAATAATAAGGCAGTGAAAATGATATCTGCCCCCGAACGATATCTCTGTATGAATCTCAACGAATCGGATGCTATTCGCATTAACATATAAATGACAACGTAAGTGGACGACGTTATATTATATTTACGATCTGAACGCTATGGATAGGTCGAAACTGAAACTACATCATTTGTTTATATAGGATTAGATAAATAATTTATGGGTAGCATTGATTTGCCATAAGAATAATAACCAATACAAGCGTATGTTGAATCCGGACGTAAAATTACCAAAGTCAATGATATAGAGAATGGTACCATAGAGCTTATGCCAAGAAACCTCAGCACTATATCAACATAAGGCGCTGTTTAAACGTATACTGCAGATAAAACTGCGTTCCGCGTCTGCAGTGACCACAAATTTCTTGTCACGGAGGCTATATGTCAAAATAATGACCGCGAACTAATAGGAAGGCCAGACTAACGCATACGCTGGCTCGCTGCAGTGCTCCGCTTTTCTTTTTGTGGAATGAGTTCGTGTTTTTTATTTATTGCTAAACGTAGTGAGACTTCGTTGTTTTTAAAAGAAACAGTCGTATTAGAATGCTAGCTATTTTCTAAAATTTCGTTTACATGAGAGAACGTGGTTTCTGATATTTCTTTAAAATATTTTGTTTTTTTTTTGAGATTATAAGTTAGTAAATATCATGTTATTTTTGTGCGTTACAAATATATAGACAAACACTATTTTAATTACACAAATTAAAAAAAAAAAACTGTGGTACATAATTTCTAAATTCATAGTAAGTAGGTGCCTACTATAATGTTGTATTTGCTCAAATATGATTCTGAATATAAAGGAACCATTTTTTTTATTGGCTGATATCCGATTCCTGAATGCTGGAAATCTTTAGAAATATTTCTAAATTATTCAAAGGAAAATATTTTGTTTTGTCTATAACCTAGTAAAACACTACTGCAGTAAAGGGTAGTCTGGCACTCCTCCCGGCCGGACGCGGTACCTCGTTTATTGCTTCGGGAAAACTGCCGATATTTCACGCTTCTCGCTATACAGCCATATATGCATTACTTTTTGTTACAAAACTTTTTAAAATAAAGAATGGCTTTATTGAAACAACACGGGCGTTTTTATTTTTGGAAGAAAATGGGACATCCTCTAAATTTTCAACTACTTCAGATATGTTTTGAATATGACATAATTCAGGGCTCTTATTTAGTTGACAGTAATGGCGGCCGAGTTGAAAATAATAAGTACCATACCACGTCAAAAGCAATATTGTTTTACCGAGTGGAATAGAGGCTCAGTATGATGTTTAACACTTGACGTTTATCTTATCTAATTTCGTGTGGCTAGTAAAAAAATCGATACCTATACTCTGTTTATTCTAAGATGATGCCTGTGACAGCTCATATAAATACTAATTAATTATTTCTTTAACTTTACATAAATACTAAATAGGGACCTACACACCTAGCGACGCTGTTCAGGAATGTAAATAATTATTTTTAAACACATCGCTTGTGAGTGTAGTAAGTGATTGACATTACGACATACAGCTGTCACGGGCATCATTTTAGAGTAATCATAGTAAAGCCTCATGACGACATAAACACATTTTTTTTTTCAAAAACTTACCTATGCTTTTTTAACTTACCTATAGTCTGATAATGATAATCAAGTTTCAATTTCCACTACCAATTTTCTTATAATCAAGTTGGCTGATTCCTTGGCGAAATATAAAAACCTCGTAAACGTATACATATGGATACGGCAGTAATAGATACTGCCTGGTAATAATTACTATCGGGCAGTTAAGGACAGAGGAGGGAATTAAGATTTTTGCCGTAAATGCTCAGAACTGCTGGATTAGGGGTTAAGTGTCCGCCTTAACGGTATTGGGGTAGAGATGGGAAAAGTATCGATACAGTAAGAGTAAGTTAAGTAATTAATAGTCTATTTGCCTTTATTTAAACTGACGCTATTGTTACTATTCTTATGAAAAGAATTTACAATGAAGTTCATCGTAAGCTTACTAATTTTGTGATAATTATGCGATATACTAGATAAACAACACTTGAGGCCCAAAAAATTAATAATGAATTAAAGATAATTATGGACTGTCCATCAAAAGCATGAATGGTTGTCTGTTCCAAACGTGTTTTTGCTTGTCCAAGAAATTATTCAAACGACATATTTGAACTTGGTACGGAAAACGACACCCATAGTTTTTTCTTTACATATAAGACAGTCCAGTGATAAAAAGACATGTGTCGCAGTTAAGTAAACGTAATTATCCTTTAACCTACCGTCAAGCAGCAGTGTTCGCATTGTTGTGTCACGGTGAGGGGATAAGACAACTGGTCAAATTATTAGCATAGAAGCATTCCATCTTCGTCCTTAAGGTTAGTAACGCGTTTAGTCTTAGGATTTCAGTCTTAAGATTATAGACTTGTGAATGCCAATGTCTATGGGTCACAGATACCACTTACCATCATGTGGCCTGTGGCTCGTTCGCCTTCCCCATGCCATAAAAAAGACGGACACTTCAAACCAAACCTAGTATCGATATTTTTTTCTCTTTACCGTGTCCCATCTCTAGTGCTTCCTACTGCCGTACAAGACAGTCCGGTGTGGCGTTTTTATTGACACTTGTATGTGACAAATATCTCGAGAAAGAATACTCTCACACAAGGGTTGCTGTTTATAAGCGCATTTTGTGGCTCCTGTTCGACTTGTAGATTTTACTACCGACTATTTAGAAGGAGAGTTAATTTATATTCGCTAAGACAGGAAATGGATTTCTACATAGGATTTTAGGCTATTCTTAGGAATTTGACTTCAGTTATTTAGAAACAGTCAGATGTAAATATAATAAATAATATTATGTTTTGAATCAGTTAAAAGTTTAAATTTAAGTATTTACAAACGAACAAGTAACGTGAAATACTGGTGTAAATGTCTAAAGGCATTTAATTAAGTTCGCCATTTGTTACTTTATGTCCTGTACAATAAAGTCTAAATAAATAAATAGTAGTTTTCGTTAAATCGGACACCGTCGAAAATTAATAAATTTTCATCAAATTTTCACTTGACGTTTTTCTATTAAGGGCCCCTCGGCATCACGTTACACGCTTAAAACGAAAAAAGTAAGTGAAAAAATTGAAATCCCTCTAACGAACGACAATACACTGGAGGGCTCTGTTCGTCTAGTTATCTGGAACATTCGAGCCGATATTAGATATCGGTAACCGGATTACTGACCCGGCCTAATGTAATCAGTGGCCGCTGTTTTTTCGCGTTCCCTCAGGAATCTGTCAACCTGTTTTGTGGAAAAGGTATTGTGGCGTTACGTAACGCAAAAACTGGGTTGGGAACCAAGGAAATAAGTTTTTGAAGGTTTTTAGGTTGTCTTGGACGCATTGATTCCTGTAGGTGTAGGAAAGATGCAAACTTTGCTAACGTTTCTGTTTTCTGTCGAGTCGAAATGTATGGAGTTGACATAGCGGTCTATGCGATCTGTCATCAGCTTTCGTCAATTCTATATATTTTGTCGATTTTCGAAAATCGCTAACTTAACGTAATGCATCTTGACCAGGCTTTAGGCCATCGCACAAAACTTAAGTGTACAAGTTGACAATTTTGACCACTTTTTCTATGGAAAATCTTACAATTGTCAAGCCGTACAGTTTAAGTATTGTGGGATAGGGGTCAGAACTCTGTTAAATTATATTGTCAGTCAACCCAGCTGTATTTATGTCCTAAATATCACATACTAGGTACGGCGCAACGTTTCGAAATTTGCTCTAATATATTTTGTGCTATGTCTGTTCTGTTTTAGTGTGAATTGACAAATAAATGTTATGAGGTTGAGTTTAAGTTAAATTATTAATATCATTGTGACAGTTGAGTAGGTATTAGTATTCACCAGACAATGGAATATTTTTTTGGCATATCATAGTTTTAAGTGTTGTATTTTAGACACTAACTGCCGCACTCAGAAGCGTCAATTAAATTTGATGCTTGTTTAATGACGTGTTGTCTTATTCTATTGCTGTAGCAAAGAAAGTGACAGCAGCAACTTTAATCAAGCATTAAATTAAATTGACATCTCTGAGTGCGGCAGTAATACATATTTAAGTATCCATTTCAATTATTTATTAAACAAAATAGGTTAACGCGAATGTTGAGACCGATTAAAAAAAACTCAAAAGAGACGTAGAAAATGTAGTTGTTCAGGTCATCTCTATTTTAAGACTACTTTATCAACCTTAAACGCCATTACTCACAGCGATTACTAATTATTTTATCAAAGAGCAAATTTAATAAGCTAAACTTAAGACAATTTGGCATCTGGCTGAGATCTGCTCTCTGGGGTAAAAAAATATGGATACAATACAATCACCCGTTTTTGTCTCTTCGCATTACGCAGGGTAATTTGATTAGCGACGGTGGGCGAGAATGGGCCCTTAAGTAATCCTATTTTATTTATAGGTATATTATATTTAGTAGAACGAGTGCTGGGGAAATTTTATCTAGTTTGTGTAGTGAAGCAACTAAAAAGCTACTTGATATGGGATTAATATGACTATCAGTAGTAGCTATTTTTTATTGACATAGAATGAGCTATGTGTTTACCTAAATGAGGATACTTTTCTAGAACACGTTTATAACTTATTGGTTTTAGTTATACTTAATACCTAGAGATCTTTTTTGAAGTTAATCCGTTTACCGAATTTTATTACACATAAATGAAAATAATAATAATTACAAAAAACCGAAGTCCTGAGTACGTTTTTTTAATTTATTACTTCCCAAGTAACACGTAGGCGCTAAGACAAGAGTTATAGGAAATCTATTAGAGCGCTAACCAGATCCTAAAGTTATAAATCAGTGTTACGATTTGGAGTTAGAGCGCGCTATAACTCTACTATACCCCCGAATTGGGCACACTTTTTTTATCACCTTAGGTTGTTTAATGACGGTAAAGCAGAGTTACGGAATGAATTAAGAGATATAATAAAGCTATAAGAGAGTTATAATAGCGATAACTGAAACTACAAGGGATAAAAAGGTGGTAAATAGGCGAAAATTAACACCTTTAGTGGTACAATAGAGTTCAATATCGCTTATTAACTCTTTAGAAGCTAAGAGGGCTGCAAGCAAGTGAAAACTAACTCCTTAAGCGGTACAGTAGAACTACAATGTCGCTCACTATATCTTTTAGTGATAAGAGGGTGGCAAATAGGTGATTATTAACTCTTTCAGCTCTAGTATAGATCCACAATGGTAGAAATTTTTAACATCTAATAAGATACTTTTTTTATTTAATCAACATGTAAACATGTCATATTTGGCGGATCCAATAACGAATGGCGGATTTGTAAAGTCAAACTACATAGTGAAGGTGATAACGAGTAAATACATTTTGCAATTAGTGGAAAAAGTTGACTTTTTACTGCGAAGGAAAGTACACTGTGAATGAGTATATGTATTATTAACAAATAATTTAAGCGCCCTATGTCTGTTTTATATTTAGTGAGAAGAAATATTTTATTACATATGGAGTGACATAAACTTTTATAATAATCTAATAAAAAGTTACCTTTTCTAGTTTTAAGTGTTTCGTGCAAGTAGAATTAGAACAAAATGAAGCATAATACTTCAATTAAACCGTGTTTCCTTTTGTTTTTCTAACCTTAGTCAAATTAATTCGCAATCCTAACGCCATGTTTTCAATTACTCTACCTAAGGTTATACAGAAGTCACATTAAGTACTAAAAGTTCTATAATAGCGAAAAATATTTCTACTATATGACTTTAAGTAACACAAGAGAGTTTTGTACCTCTTTAGGCATTTGGTGCTATAAAAGATTTTATGAGCACCATTGTAGAGCTTCTAGCGGTAATTAATGCTGTTGTGCAACTCTAGGTTCTTGGCGAGAGCTTATTGTCACTTGCATAGCACTTTGGGAGGTTGTAGTTAATGCTTACTTCTTATTTAGATCTTATAGTGTTAAGATTCACTTAAAGCTATAAAATAAGATGCTTAGCCCCTATTGTAGTGTTAAAAATCGCTGCTCTATGTCTTTAACCTTTAAGCTCACCCTGCTATCGCCATTATAAATCTGTTGTATAGCTTTAAGTGATACATTTTGCTTGTCTACGCTCTTATGTCGCCAAAAGTTGTAAGTGTTACTGATATAGAACCTTTATAACTCGTTAAGTTCTAAAACAAGCTCTAATTGACGCCTGTATGTTTGTTGGGATTTCTCTTTATAATATATCTATCAGTTATAAGGTTATAATATAAATTCCACTTTATCATTGACTTACAATGACTCAATTATTAAAAAAAAAAAAATTACTGCAACTCGAATCTCAAGTTCAGTATGTACTCACATAACGGTTTCATTAGCCAGCTAATTAAAAAAAGGAAAGGGTGGCGAGTGGCCATATTTATGTGACGTCATTAGGTAGTGTTGACTTAGCCCGCCTCCTTTGAATGGCCAAAGAGGTCTAGATGGGCGTGGTATGGCGGAGAAATTAGGGTTCTAGAGTAAAAAAAATGGCAGCCCAATTTTGTAACAATTTTGTAGTTGTTGTTTTAGTTTAGTTAACGTATAAACATAGGAAAGGTTTAGAATTTTAAACACAAGGACAGACCTATCATTTATCTATCAAAAAGTGTTATTGTTAAACAGGCTATAGGGAATATTTAAGTCAATTTCTTGCTTTTCTACGGTTTTCTACTTGAATCTGACGAATGGGAAATTTAGTCTTGGTAATGAAATACCTGACTGCAGTCAGACGTATAATGCGATTCTTTTACAATATCGTGAAGCTCTTTAAGTATTCAATAAAATTAAATATGCATTTTATTGAAGAATATTTAAAGTTGGTTTTATTCGTTTTTTTTTTATTTGAAATAGACGAAAAATTTTGTTCATGACACTTAAACGTTATAATTTTTTTTGCTTATGCCGATCAAAAATATGCGTCATAATTATTCAATAAAAAAGTAGTATTTAAGTCTGTAAATCGCAAAACCGTCGCTTTGTCCGCCGTCCATATCCGACCTCAAGCGCTGAATAAGTCGTCAAAGACGCCGCCATCAAACCCCGGGTCTTGCCCCATTCAGCCCGCACAAAAGAGCTAAAACATAAACAAATGAGCTAAGGAATTCGAAGTCACACGACGTCGTCGTCGGTTTTTAATTTGGATTAAAAAGTTATCGGAAAAACAATATGAGTGGAATCGTCCGCCAACAAATACGGGATGATATTAAAATTGCTCTATTATGCGCTGTATAAAAGCGGCTCTTCAAAGTGCGCGGGGCTGGAAATCCGCGTTTGATTTTGTACATATGTAATTATTCTAAAATATCGCTATTATTGCCAAAAATCAACCCACAATCGATGCACAATAACACAATACCCACCCCCGCAGCATTCGATCGCTATTCTTATTATTTTTATTCGATCTATTGTGGTTCAAACGCTCGAGTTCTGCCGCGGCACAATAGAGTATCCCTTGCCAATTAATATTGGACACGGTGGTCACCGAAATGTCAGAGTTGGATGAGTTTTTTGTTAAACATGCTATAGATAGAATGGCTATCAATCATTTAATATCATGGAAATTAAACACGCCAAAATTTAACCGCGTATGATGCAAGAAAACTTTGTAAAAGTTAAACACAAAAGTTAAAAATACATTTAGAAACGGTGCTCGCAAATATAAATTGTAACCGCTGTAAATTTAACAACTCGCAAATTAACGCAGGGTTGGAACTCGCGTCGTGTCGGGACAAAACTTAATTAATTATTAATGCCGCGTCCAAGTCGAAAGTTTTAACACACAAGTTAGTCTGACCTTTTCTGTGGCGAAAAAACAGATAAAACTGGCGTGTGACGCCGTGTGAGGTAACGAGCTAATTTAAACTTTTCGGTCTCCAGCCCTTTTGGAGGGTGGCTCCCTCCATCGTCACCTGAGGCGTCAGACTATCCTTGCGGCTAGACGGTTTCAATAAACCAAAGCTACATTCAATACAAACTTACACACAATTAATATTGTAGTTTTGTTGTAAAGTAATAACAAGTTTATATTATGTAGGCTGCGGTCTAAAAAAACTACATACAACACCGGTCGTAAAAGGTTTGAGCCCTCCCACACAATTAGATGTAAGCGTTTAACACCCTTATTTCAATAGTTCCAATAAATCAGTGGGTTTTGTGTAAAGGTCGGTCGAAGTTTTGACCGCGCATGTGTAGCTGACCACTGTCCAGTCGCGTGCGGTGGGCGTGGTTTCATGCCCAGTGGGCAAGTACTCAATCACGTTAACGTGAATGGATAACGATAGCGTTCGATTCATAATGACACTTATTAAGTCGTGTATTGTAGCAGTTGCAGGTTGTTGGTGTTAGGTAGATTAGATATTGTGCTAGATGCCTATGTGGTTCTGTATCGTAGTTTTTAGAAAAACGTTTAGAATTTTGAAATGAGTATGAACGGGTAATTTGAGTTATTTATACCGCAACTATTTGTGAAAAAATGTATTTTTGGTCGGCTTTACAAATTATAAGTTTTAAGTAAGTTTTCCAGTTAACCCTTTACATTCTCGTAGTCGTTGAAGAATGAGCTATTAATAATAACCTTAATACTGGCAAATAAAAACATAAATATATTTTTTAAACCACACTTCCTGTTCTCAACTAACATCAACTGGAAGCGTGCTCAACTTATGTAAATAAGACCAAAAGGCAGATTAAAAAACAAAACCCATTTGCCACGAGCCATGCAAAGCAAACGTGAAAAAATGCCATTAAATAATGACACATTTACATAATAAACCCCCTGAACAAACCCAGGTACAACGGTAAACAAAGCAGTCGAATCACGTAGTTTTTTTCCCTATATTAATTTAGTGCTCAGGTTTCACCCCTGTGTACATTATTACGAAAGAACGGCCTACTTTTCTTTTATGGAGAAGGAAATAATAATAAAGGTACGTAAGGGCGTCTGCAGAACGTACTTGTGTGAAATTAGCCCAAGAACGCCTTTGATCCGTCGAATCGTGGGCCAATCGTGTAAAAACGACTTTATGATTGTCAAGCTTCAGCAATAAAGAATCATATAAATTAATATATGATTTGCTTGTACATTTTTGTTCATCGTCAACGTAAATATATGAATCAGCTCTAAATTTGCCATGATATTATAAAACTTTTTCATGAAAAATTTATAAGCCAATTGCTCACCACACTTTACTGAAAAGTGATGAAAAAATTGAAGATAAAGCTAAAGTGTGCTTAATTTCTAAATACCTATTCGTTCTCTACTTAAAGGAAGTCATCATTGTGGTTCACTTTTTATCAAACATTTATTGGAGAAATTTAATAAGCAACAATAAAAGAACTCGACCCCATTACGTAACACCCTATTACATTTCAAAAGACAAACTCAAAAGCAATTGATACAAAAACCCCTTTCATTGACCGCAATGGAACACTGTTATTATCCTCTCTTCCAGAGATAAGTGGTCAAACCACCTGACACCTTGCGACCGTGACAAGAAACACATAATTAAATGTAATTTCACACTTAAAGGGACGAAAGTCACAGTGTCCGTATGTCGCGGGACAAATGTTAAGGAATTGACAAGCTATTATTTAAATATGTCATTTTTGGAGTCTCTGTAACCCTTATAAATAGCTGCATACTTTAGTGCTTTAACGTCATGTTTAAATTACTGCAACTGATCTTTCCAAGGCATAAAGCAACTCGTTCGAAAGTGTACAGCTACGATAAGGCCGACTGTACTTGAACTGAATCTCTTTGTGTAATACCTAAGTGATACTTCCAAAGAACTAAACAACTGAATAACTATTTTAGCAAAAATAAAGTAAATGTCCAATGTCCAATGAAATCCAAACATTATATCTTGCCTCCATTTTATTATAACATAACGCATACCTAATTAGTGTCTTTAGGGTATTACGCGACTGTTGAACAATTGTGTCAATATTGGAATTCTGAGTGGTGGTCGAACCGAGAGTAACGTTACTTCAAAACTTCTATAACATCAAAATAAGAAATTATAACCTGAAAATAAAATTATCCATGTGATTTTACTTTTAACCAGGTATTTTATTTCATGTTTTTCTTCTTATTGCTACGTATATTAACGTATTTCTATGCAGTAGTTCCTTTTTTCGGATCATAATGCAACCCGAGACCTACAACACTGCCTTGTGACACAGCACAGTAAATATATAATATAAACAAAGAAACTGACCTTGGTATCAATATCAACTCAGACCAAACCGCTCAAACTAAAAACATGAAATTTGGCTTGAAGCCTTGCTTTGATACTAACAGACTCAAAACGACAGAATTTCCCGAAATTAATCACAAAAGGGAAATAATAGGAAATCTAACAAAATGAAGCTAATCAAAAGCTACTCACTATAAATCTAGTGTTAAATAATTAGGATACTGCTTACGTTTTTAACTCTATAAGCAGAAAGAGAGGTGTTATAATGTTTAACGATATGTGTGTCAGTCAGTGGAATCGTAGCTTCCAAATAGGATAAACCTATTCGAACACGTTTTTTTTCAACTTGTTTAAACTGAATGAATAGCTTGATGTTTCATGAAAATCAGTTCTGAATGTACGGGTCACTTCATCCGGGGTTTTTTTTTAATATTTCATAGTTAATAAACTTTTTTTTTCTTCAGCGGATGCGGACAGCGCGGCCGAAGGCGGTGGCTCGCCGACGCCCGGCGTGCCCGCCGACACGCTGACGTGCGGCGCTTGCCGCCGACAGTTCGCCCTCGCCGACATCGTGCGGTTCATCCAGCACAAGATCTCGTCGTGCGATAAAGATCTGACGTCGTACCATTGTTTTAGCGCAGGTAAGTAATTTTCGAGTGCCAAAAAGACATTGGATTCTTTTTGTGTGAAAGTTAAGGAGCTTTGCACTGAAGATGCTAAAGATGAAACATTTTAATGTTATGTTCTTTTACTTGGAACCATCTATTTCTCCATGAGTACACCAGTAGCAACTTTATTCTACCGAATATGTGAAAATACCCAAAAGATCGCAACTAAAACTGTTAGTATAATAAAAATAAGTAACGCTACGGGTACTTTAGCAGTTTATGCGCAGCAACATTTCGTAAAATCATGCCCACTTTTAACATTATTAATCTTAAACTTCTAGGTTTTTATCTCTAACTCTATTCCCAGGCCCGAACTCCGACCCAGAAGATGGCTCGCGACCAGGCCAAGTGTCAAGCGCAAACGCGAGTCGAAGACCTTCGCTATTGACGGCCCGGAGACCCCCAAGCAGCAGGGTCCACACACCACCTATGGCCAGCCCTTCCATGGCGCCACCAGATCTCATTGAGGATGGAGGTGCTTCTAGCACGCCGAAGCGGTTATTGGATGGTAAGATAAGATCCAAAGTCAGCTTTAACCCCTCGGACGTCGGTGGCAATGACGTCAATGCTGCACGCTCCATACCAAATGTAGAAAGTCTCAAATTGCTGACGCTCCAAGGGTTAAAAGCAAGTTCTATAAAATAACTCATCATTTTGATTTCATAATTAGCCTTTTGCATCTATAAAAGATGGTTAAGGTAGCGTTAGTAAATGTGCGACTAGATTCATCTACATGAAATATACACTTTGGGTTACATCATTAAAACACTATGAATATGATATGACTGAGAGCAAAATTATGAAGAGTTATTTTAGTATATTTGTTTTTTTTAAATATTTATTTAATCTTTTAATCTTGTCAATAGAAGCTGACGCGGGAGTTTCAACACCCAAAAGAAGGGCGTCAACGTCACCAATGCCGTCAAGTTCTCCTGATGAAGACATTAAACCTAAGATCAAACAAGAGCATATGGACACGTCAGCATCTCCCGAAGACCAGAAAAAGTCTAGGACTGAAGTTGCTGATGCAGAATCTAACACTATGCATAGTGGTGAGTACTCTTTATATCTGTCAGAAACCAATAGCATAAAAAGTTTCCAGAATTAATTTCACTGTGGTGTGCGAGTAGAACCGTTTTATTTTGTATCGAAATTCTTTCATAAGCGTTGCCTTGTATGGAAGTGACGCATGTCTCCAAATAGCCAAATATATTTCCGAAAAGACACGTGCGACTGACAAATTCCCTTTTGTTTAGAAGTTTCACGTCATCGCCTTTTCTTGGTCATGTTAAGTTTATAAATGATTCTTAGGCAATCGGCGGGTGTCAAAGGATTCGGCCATTTTATCGCATCTTCTTTTGTCGTCTCGTGCAAGATGTTGCACAACAACAATGTCGGACCGTGTAATGCTGACGTCATCATTCGTCCATATTTCTTTCTAAAGGACATCTCGTCGCTTTACTTGATCATTGATTCACAGGATGGTTCAATTTTGACCACAATGTTTTTTTTCGGTAAGTTGTTTTAAATTTACAATAATGTTAAACAGCATAGTTACATTTCATTATCGCGATAAGTCTTTTATTGTGAACTACAGCGCTACGATCACCATAAACATTAATTCAAGACGCTATGACAAGCATCTCAAAGAATATTATCTAAAAAATCAACGATCCTTTAAACCATAGTTAATAGAAATAAACGTCTAAAATCATGAACATCTGTATAAGCGAGCAATCTTGCGGGGGAGGTTCGGAAAATAATCTAAAAGCCGAGCGTAACCCTTTGTGGGAGCAGATGTGCCGTCATTTGACACTTTTGTATTAAACCGTTGCACAACAAAAGCTTTCTTAAACCCGAATTTGTGCAACGTACAAAATTTTCGACCCGCATTTACGTCGCTTTGTAGATTTAGAAGTTTGACGCGAGCTGAAACCAGACAGTTTACACCAAAGCTAAAAGTGGTTGTTATTAAAATGTTCATACTAAAAACAACTGTGGCAGAATAGGACTGCCGCGCAATACGATTGCGCTATCGTCGAAATGTCAATTGCAGGTTTGACTCGACACCAGTTGTTTCGGCTTATTGCGTTTATCCTAAACCTTCATATTAACCCCTTCGAGTGAGCTGTCAAACCAGTCGTGCTCAATAAAGCATGAGGGCCCCGTTAATATAAAATATCGCATTAAATTGATAACCAGAAACAAAAGACTGCTATCCATAAATCCACTGAGCATTAAAACCGCATTCAAACGGAAACGTATTGTCAAAACAAGGACATAATTCTAATGGTGACAGTAAGTCGTGACCTCGTGCCGACTAAAAAAGTGAATATAAATTTAATTGTATTATTTCGTACATATTAATTAACCCCATCGCTGTTTGAACAGATAAGGGGAAGGTTTTTTAAAGAAAAAAATATTTGCATGAGCACACGATTGACGTGCGCGCTTTGTTATCTTGTGCCTTTTGTGATGACCCTTGTGTTAACCATGACGACGCTACCGGCTAAAACAGCCGAATTCTCGAAATCGGCTGTTGCATTTTAAACTCCTGTCAGTATTAGTTTAGGGTTGATTATCGAAGGACTACGTGATGGCGTTAATGGCATTTTACAAACGGCCGAACCCTGATATTATAATTGTCAAAGATGCTACTGAGGTCTATTGTTAAGAGCGGCCTTTTATAATTTTTCAAAGATAAAAAATGTTTGGCGTGTTTCTGACACGCGGTACACGCTCATACGTTCGCCGTGACCTATGGAACTTCTTTGAGCGTGACACAATGGTCGAGGATATTTTTAGTTTTTGTACAGACGGGAAGGTGGCTAAGTGGCGGGATTTAAATAAGTGGGTTTTAATTTTAGACGTGACGTCGTTGTGTGAAAGGTGAGGGGAGGATTGTCTCGTGCCTATCGCGTGTCCTTTGAATAAGCGACTAGTTAAATTTAGAACTCTAACCGATACTCGATGTTAAGCCGATGACTATTTCTCGAAGAATTCGTGGTATAAAGATTTCCATATTTATATTTCACTTGGTTTTTCAACAATGAACGAGTCGACATATGGATACTGTGTCCACAAGGTCTGCTACAGTCATTACCATCACAAAACCGAGAACCGATGGCCGTCACTTATTTGTATCAAAACAAATATTGGCCCAAGTGTTCATCGCGTCCAGTGTTTGGTCTCTTTTGTTTGGCTTACAAATTAATGAAGGATTGTCGAGCTATATAGGTGTTTCGTATTCAAATTACGTGGATTGTGAGCGTTTTAATATTCTGATAGGGGTGAAACTAGTTCTATATCTCTTTGAACATCGTCTGTGTTTATTTTTTATCTCAATTGGTGGCGCGTGTTTGAAGCCGTCCAGCGTGGGGTCATTTATATTGCACAGGCAATGATAATTATGTGGTCTGGACAGTTGGAGCCGTATCGGTTTCGTGCGGCGCCCCTGCCGCAGATCGAATTATCCTTTTAAACTTGAGCGTGCACGGTCTACCGCATCGCAATGCCCGGTCAGATATGACTTAACAGTGATACGCTTTTTACATCGCCACTCATGCAAAATAAACGCTGCCCTCCTATACGCGGGGGTTAGAAGTTCGGCCAATTATCTACGCAATCATAGATCCTGATAATTTCTTCCGACCGAACCTCCCCCGCAAATGATTTCTCGATTACGGCCTGTTCAAGATATTTCCATATCAAGACATGTTTTCTTAAGGGTCGGCCACAAAAGGGCCATCTTTGCGCCCAATCTTTAATCCTATCTCGGGACTCGGGACCTTTGCGGGTGAATTTAAATTTCTTTAGAAATATCGTCCTTATTATGTACGTGCGGGTTCCATTCCTCGTGGCGTCCGTGGGCGAGATAACGTAAGTTAAGTCCGAGAGGAGATTGTTGTGAAAAAACTACCGCTAACTTCGACGAGATCCCATCTGCGCCGAGGAGCCCGTTGAAACTTCATCTCTAACATCGCTTCCTCAAAATATAATTTCGCTTGGCAGTTCGTGGATTAGTACAACCTTATTTTGTATATGAGGTGATAAGTCTTTATGAGGGGTCAACCTTTTCTATAGTGAAGCTCACCCTTTTAGTGAAAAGAGTCCGTTGATAGCTGATTTAGGAATGGTGATAATGCATTCAGTGTGTGTAAATATATCATAGATTTTCTCTGTGATAGATTGCCTCGGGTACGCACTGGGTTGCGATGGGACATCTATATTTTCTGACATGCTTTTTATGATGTTGTGCGTATAGCTTAATTTATTTGTGGTCCCCTAGGTCAGGAATTCTGAAAGGATTGTAGCGGGAAAATCGATTGTATTTAAGCAGGGTGCAGTAGAATAGCTGTCATAGTTGCTTTGTGGGACACTGCGGAGTGACCGGTGGGGAATTTATTAATTAAAAGCACGTTGTGATTCGCTAAACATAAAAACTCTTTCAAAAAACGGAGATGTTTTATTCTTAGCTATATATTTGATAATCCTACTTGCTAGTTTTATCTCGTTTGAGTTTTGTAACATCGTGATATTTATAGAAAAATGCATTGAAACGACTAAGGACAATCACTTATGATCACTTATTTGTGTAGTATTTTCACCAACTTTATCTATATTTCGTTTTCAAGCATCATGACGAATTTTCATAAATTCTGTTAGTGTTGCCACGATTCTAAAATCAATTTTACAGCGTCCACTTATCCCCTCGTTTTATTGTTTTCCCTCGCATTTTTTGTAATATGCGGTAATGGGTGTGTCACACGTGTTGGCGTTATTACGAGTTTAAAATAGCCGCCACATGTGGGCCATTTTGGGTGATAGCGTCGAGTTGTGCGTCTCTTTCAAGATCAAGTAAAGCTCTATATGGTCATGGTCAGATTGTTTACGTTAACTTTGTAGAATTAGTTCGGATTTGGTATTTTTTCTTTAATTTGTAGTTATTGGACTAACTATGGTTTAGACTAGTCAACTGATGAGTTAGGTTTAAACTAATTACTAGATTGTTATTCTGATGATTTTCAGGGTAAGTACAATGAATTTGCAGCCAGATTAAGATTGTATTTAGGGTATGTTACAACTAGATTCCTTTTTTTCAAAATCAACATCATCAACCGTCTATAGCTTCTTTCAAAAAATATAGCAAATTAACACTAATTCTAAATAAAAATGGCGTCAACCGCCTCGCCCATCACCGAAGTGATTTCTGTAAACTATCGCATTACAAATTGTCCGCACCCTCCCACAAAAATCAGTTACGCCCGCGTGCCTTTATATTGGTATTTTAATAATTTCCCTAGTTCCCTCAATTTATAATAAGCCCATTAATATACAGTAATAGGTATATACTGTTCCATATTCGCAAACGAAATAGAAGATTTGTGACAGACCTGCACATTAGAATTGATTATCTTATTCAACTTAAAAACTAACCTCAATAGAAAAATCGGGGTGCATCTGTAATTGTATAAACTAATGATAAATCCCTATTGGGCCTTTGGTAAAACCATATGTTATCGTATTGTCAACGTTATAACAGCTCTTATTTACTTCACATTAATGGCGGCCTAGTTAAACAATACGATAACATGTCAAAAGCAATATGGTTTTACCGAGTAGTATACAGCCCCTGTTAAAGAAACTAAAACCAAAATCACATCTAATCTTCAACTTATTTGATACTGATGCTGTACCATATGTTTTAAGGTGGACAGACATTTAGCTTCTTGTGACTGTATTTCCAAGGTTGTATAAATTACTCTTAATGAATAGTCAAGTTTATTGTCTTTTGAAACACGGAGAAGCAATTTCTTCAACTATTCAATTGCTTGGTTATTTCTTATTATCATGACATTCGTTTCTACAATCCACGCCCGAAAGTTAATATGAAGCGGCGTGATTGCATTAATGTATGTAAAATCAAAGGTTACCCATAATTTGATCGAATTTCACTTCATCGATTGTATCATTTCATAGAATTTCATTTCATCGAACGCTGTTTTCTGCTGAAACCACGATGTTTTCAGGATATGTTAACATTAATTACATAGGTTAGGTTAGGTTAGAATTGTGACTATGAAAAAAAAACTCATACGGTGAGAAATGCCTTACGACGAAATGAAAATTCTGCGTAATGATTCGTACGTTGAAAGGTATTTCGATAAAACAATAGACACCCAAATTAAATAGTGAACGGACACCATCCATCCGACGAAGCATTTAAACATCAGCTGAGAAACCTTTTACTGGATAATCCATTATAGCTACTCCGTCGATGAATATAATGCAATTTAAATTGTAAAATATTATTGTTTATTTGACCTTCATTACTTTGACATTGGAAACTGACCATTTATTAGTTGTTTATAAATTTTGTCTTTCATTATTTGAGCGTTATTTTTGTATGATTATTTTATTATTTTGTATTAATGTTGACGATATCAATGTAATGTCGTATTTTTTGACACCCAATGCAATTTATATTGTAATATTACATTGATGAATAAATAAAATAAACTAAACAACATAGTTTTTCATAATATCTACACCAATCACAAAAAACAAAAAAATTGGACAAGGTTTAAGAGGAGGGAAACGCCACGCGCCGTTTCAATCTTCGTTCCAAACCGTACATTTTTTACTATTTTACTATTAGGTACAGTTACATTTACACGTAAGGTTCGGAACGAAGATTGGAACAGCGCGTGGCGTTTCCCGCGGTCCGAACTTTCCGTATGCAGGCCGCTAATATGCCTAGCGGAGCGCGCCATCTTGGATTAAATACTTGTACTTTTTTCTAGAGATAAACAATATACAGCACGATCGCATATTCTAGGGGTCACTCATACCCATGGATAAATAAAAAAACACTTGCACACATATTATCACTTACGGTCAAATCGGTCATCTCGATCTGACTCGTAAATTGAATTAAAATTTGCAGTTGCGTACTTACGACCCAGACGTTGGGCAAATATTGGTAGATCTATGAGTCATAATAATATGGAAAGATGGCCGTACATTTTATTATTTATTAGATTAGGGACTGCCGTTTTGTTTGTTTTTCTGAATAAAGTCTGACTGCGAAATTATTTAATTTCGACGTTCTTACCGTTGGTAAACTGTAGAGTTCTACTGAGTCGCATATTTAGTTTTTCTTTAAATAGTAGGTACTAAGCTATATTCAACAACAATTGAAAAGGATCTAACAAAATTTTTATGTTTTAATGTTGTACATATAATGTTAATAATTATAATCAAATAAAATTGTCTTAAATACTCCAAAATAATAATAATTGTAGCAATAAATTAAACTATTCGAACAAACCAACGCAATAATTATAATGTAGTAAGCTCGTTCAGGAGCCCGTTTCATAAACTAGTAGTAACTTAACTTGCAATACAAGAGGAAGTCTGTTTTTAATGCATACTGTTGAAAATAAATATCAACTTATAATATATAATATAAGAAAACATTTAAAATTTTGTAAAGACGACACATTTTTAAAATAACAACAAAACATCGTATCTTTTTTTAACCGTCAAAATTCAAATAACAATAAAAACATAGTTCCAACTACTTACAATACTCATACTAGGTATGTTTCATACAATATTATACAGAAAATTAAAGGAGGAACGCGCTTCGATTTCAAAAGGCAATCGCTGATTACCGAGCATTGTAAGGCAGAGGCAGTGGGGGTGAAATTTTTAAACACCACCCGTCTGGACCCCCCATTCACCCCCTAGGGGGGGTCCACCGTATCCTGTATTTGCTCCGTGGACAGTACGTAACTGCTCTTGGATGAAGGCTTAGGTTATTTCAGATGTGGTTTTATATTTTAAAGAGAGTTAAAAATGAAGTGAATAAGCTTTATAAAATCATTTAGGTTTTAATTTTACGTGTAATATTGTGATAGTGATTTGATTACATGTGAAAAGGTCAAAACCTTTGAGCAAAATTTACTATAATATTAAAATATTTTTTGATTGGCCGAATAGAGTCACTAATTTTAATGCTTTTACCGCTATAGAACCGTGTCACAGAAAACCGAAGACTAAATTTGACATAATTTATTTCTCGTCACTATTATTGAAGTAGGTAGTTGACTGTACTTTACTATCACTTATAACTTTTTTAAGTTTTCACATTTCTCACTCGACTTCAAAACTACAGCCTAAAAACGTACATCCATATAGAACTGCCCTCGACCGGAAACCGCCGGCGCTGCTTCCGGCGACGACGACAGTTGTTCGCACCCCAGCGCCTCTCGCGGACACCGCAAGAAACTACAAACTACCCCCACGCAGTTACGATAGTGATGTGCCCTTTTTCTTACCGTTTTTTAATAAAAATCAAACGTTAAGTTTACTGAAAACTTGTTTAATTATTATTTTTCAATCAATGTTGCCAGAAGTTTCTTTGAAATTAAAATTAAACGCAGATTACGAGTTACAGACAGACGACGAGTTAAAATAAGTTAAGTGTCCAACAATAATTACCAATACAGTAACAAAAAACACCTAAATAGTAAGACATTTACGCCAGTAACATATAACTGCAATATTACCAACCAACCAAACCTTCGTCATTAAAAAACTAGACCAATCAGAACGCGAGATTAAAAAGCCACGAATTCACATTCCGTTCGAAAATTTGAAATAAGAAAAGCACTTCCACTCGCCATCGACTTGTTATGCGGCGGATGTCCGTCGCGCCGCTGCGCTGAATGACCTCCCTCCCCCCTCGCGGATGGTGCAAATTGTGACCCATAACAGTTGCTGGCTGGTTAGCAAAATTAAAATTTTGAATCCCGAACGTTTTCTATTTTGATTCGAATTTTAAGTGATGCTTTTTTGTTTTATTGGTTGACAATTCAAGTGTCATAAAATTTGTAGTTTGAAAGCTTGTTTTTCGAACAATTTTCACAACTGTCAGTTAGGTATCATTCAAGTGATTAACAGGGAGATATTTTCTGTTTTATATTCTCTTTTACGGAGTTTTATTATTACTAAGAAGCAGTTCTATAACTCGATCTTGCTTGTATAACCATAATAAAGTGATTCCAAATACCGTAAAATGGGGTGAATAGAGATTCGCGGGGTGAATAGAAATACAGCCTAAAATAAAGCATATTGTACTAATTATAAGGCTGACATTTTAACGTAATTTTCCAAAAGACTTGTCAATGTATAATTGTTCTTATTAGTAACAAGTTATGACTTATTTTAGATTGTATTTCTATTCACCCCGCGAATCTCTATTCACCCCATTTTACGGTACTTAACTAACCCAGAAAACTAAATTAAATAGGTAGCTTACCTACTTCAATCGATTGAAAGTACAACTAAATTAAATAATATGACAGCTTAAAGCATGATTGACCACCCACACGAATTCAAAACCATCGAACTACAATAATATTAATTATCTACATACGTATTACTATTATCGGATCATTCACATATACAGGCGGTATCAAAATAAAATAAATCATTATGAGAAAAACTAATTTATAGAAACGATTTCACATTTTGTGGCGATGAATACTGCTTGAGTCGGTAATTATATTCATTACGCAACTAAAATATAGCAAATCAAAAAGCAATGATTTGTAACTCAATTTAGGCCAGCCGTCTTACTTAACTGCCCAAATCATCGTAAACATTCCCAATTATTACTATGATACATAGTTTCATACACTAATTATTCTTGTTAACCTAAGAGCAACCGTTTTAGAGCCCCCTGTAGAAGTACGGTCAGACAAGATGTTATCGTACAATCGATTTAAATTACAGCTCGGTCTGTAATCGGTGTAATCCGGCATCGATCGTAAGCCGTCGAGCCGCTACTAACTTCGTTGTTGACCCTACTTACACACGACCGGGAGTGACAAGATGTAGCGATAGTAAAATAAAATTACCCGGATCTTTTTATTACTTGGACATGAACCTGTAAATTGAAAGTAAAGTCTCGTTTTTTTTCATACGGTTTTTTCGCACAGACCAGGTAAATCCAGGTAAATCTCTCCAACCTAATCTGGATAGACGTAGAGGATTTGAACCTTAAGTTTTTTTTTGTCATTTATTTAAGGTAGATTAATAACTTACGTAATGGATTAGAATCTAAGTCAGTTTTTAGGTGTATTTTAACAGACGCCATTACCATACTCAGATGTACCTATGATGTATTAGTTAACAAAAATTGAAAATGTTACAACAAAAATATACGTTATTTTCGATTTAAACGTTTAAATTGAAAAGAAAACTTAGTCAATAAGAAGTGAAATGCAATGCAAATAAAAAAATAGGTATTCTAGAATCAGGATATTAAATAATATCGGAAATGAGATCCCGTTCCACTTTTTGTGCAGTCAGTACCGTGATGACCAACAATGAACAATGCTCGGACAAAAAGGTCATAATATTTTTAACCTGATAAATCTCTGACGTTACGACTAACTGTATTTAATAAAAAAGCATTCAGAAAGCTAGCATGTGAATTATAAAGTTTTTTAAGTGAAAAAATATAGGGGACTCTCTCACACAAATTAATCTAGTCCAGGGTATTGATTCTCTCAAAAGCAAAGGTGAGTGAATGCAGGAGTGAAGTCCAAGCGGCGAGTTTAAGTAGTCCCTTCAGAGCGAGCAAAACACATATTAGCGCGTGCATTCTCAATTAGGCAGCCTTATACGTTCGAGAAGCCATGCTGCCAAATTGAATACACGCGCTGAAATGTGTTTTCTTCGCTTTGACGGGACTACTTAAACTCGCCGCTTGGACATCCCTCCTGCGTTCGCTCACCTTTGCTTTTGAAAGAATCACTACCTAGGCTTGTACAATGACTAAGGATGAAAGAAAATCTTTATTTGAAAACACCCTGTTAAGTTTTTGTTTGTGGAGTTTCATGCTGTATAGTTTTTATCAACTTTTTTTCCTAGCCTAGATTATATTCAGTAATTGCTATCAAGGTTACTTTCGTCTTTACCTTAAAACTGTACAGTTGTTCTCTTATTTGTCGCCGAACTCCACCAGCAATCATAACTTGACACTTGTCTACAAAAAAAAATCGTAGTGGTAGATACATAACAAAGTTAGAAGCATGATAACAGTTCCAGCGTTAAAACTTCTTTAATTACATACATACTTAAATGTATGTCTTTCTTAGTATATTCAATGCCAAGGGCAGTATATAGTAAAGTTACCCAATAAAAATGACAAAAGCATACGTAGAACCATGTCATTGCGAACATAATTGCCACAGTCATGCTGGCCATTTGAGGTTCAGTTTGAAGTTTATTATGACAATGCACTAAAGTGCTTAACATTTTCGTTGTGTATGTATACTGTATGAATAATAAGGACTATAATATGTGCTATAAAACTCTAGTTTCAGGCTTTGAAAGGGACAGAGTTATAGCAGTCATATACTTTTTGATCCCGCGAGAATAGCTTAAACTGACTTCTACCCAGACGGAGTCGCGGGCAACCGCTAGTGACGATATGGATACAACATGGCCTAAAAAGAATTGTAATAGAGCCCCAATGTTCACTTGAGCCACACCTACATACGATTCTAATTCTATTCTAATTCGATTCTAAAGTCATACAGAGCCCCAAACGTTTGGTAACAATCTGACCGTTACAATTCAATAATCATCTTAACAGTCAGATGTTATCGCTGCGCCCACTAGTGCGGTCGTTATCGATGAGAACCGGCACACGATAAACGTATGCTTTATCGATATCTTTAAGATTGCGAAGATTGTGGTTTTTGACCAGTTGGTTGTTGACACCGTTATATTAAAAGCAAAAAAATTAGTGTGTGGTGGAGATGCCAAGAGCTACTTTTAATTAATTATTTTACCTTAAATTCATTAAGGACCTTTTTTTTGTTAGTCAAAGTGACATACCCGTCCATATTTTCTAGTCATTTAGTGTATTAAGAAGACGTCAACTCAATATCAGGATTTTATCGATTGTTTTATTTATTCGTTATTGTATTCTAGAACTAAAATTTATTTTTTATATTAAGTACTAAAGATTTCTTAAGGCTTTTCTTTGTTACTTGATACATTTTATTTACAAATAATTAAACTATCGTGTGTAAAACTATGATCAATGTCCCCTCACTAGCGCAAGACATTATTGTCTCCACTGTAAAATGTGTCTCGGCGTCACAATGGACCATCAAATTACTGTCAAAACTGCGCCTTGAGCCCGCTGGTGCGTGGTCAAGCGTCCCCAGGATGTAAGAGGTCACTACCACCATATAGAACATCACTCAGACATCAGAAAGAAAGAACAGGGCCGTATTCTACTCGGCATAACCATATTGCTATTGACATGTTATCGTATGGTTAACGTTATACCCCTTAGTTACTTGACAGTAATGGCAGCCGCGTTATAAGAATACGATCACTTATCAAAAACGATATGGTTTTACCCAGTAGAATAGAGGTGCGGAGCTGACGAGTAAAAAACCGGCCAAGTGCGAGTCGGACTCGCGCACGAAGGGTTCCGTACCATTATCGAGCAAAAAACGGCAAAAAAACTCGTTTATTTTAAGGGAGTCCCACAACAGAAATACATCATATGTGAAAATTTCAATTGTCTAGCTATCACGGTTCACGAGATACAGCCTGGTGACAGACAAACAGACGGACAGTTGAATATGTAGATAATATGAATTTGATTTATTGATTAATTGATTGGTAGACGAAGAATTAATAATATACTTTATAAGGTCACGGCGCGACGTTTTATTTTGATTGTAAGTTCCGAATAACCTTATCGCAGAAAAGTCAATTATTAATTATTTAGTTGTTTCATTATTTACATTTAAGTTGCGTCAAAACCAAGACTTTCATGTGGTATAGCAATGAAAGTTATCCTAAATATTTAAATGTACTCGGCTCCTGGTCGCGGCACTACTCTATGGTTTACTTTCCAAATCATATACATTTACTAGCAATAAGCAAGCATAACATAAGCAGGTAGCATAAATCGCTAATAATACGGTAGTTTTATGGATTTGAGTTCTTCTTACTTATACCGTCGTTAAACTCGCCTTAAAGTTTATTAAATCATAATTATTAGGGATAAAGTTAGTCTCACAGGTAGATATAGTAAATTATATCAATATTCATTTTCCATTATACAAAAAATCAAGTTAAGACTCAGTTGGAAGATTGATTCGTCGAGATTGTACAAATTTGATTTTAATGGTTCATTGAACTGCGTACGTTATTATTCTAAATTGGCTATTTGACATCATATCTGTTCTAAGAAACATTACAAGTATAAATAAGATCGCAGTAGGTTTAAATAAAATGAAAGTCAGACACGTCTTTGGTAACATGTAAACCTAAAATTAAAAACTCAGCGCCTTATTTCTCTTACGGGATAATGTTACATAGATTTCAATATCAACAGCGTTGGGCCGGCACGTGATCTTCCCGCGTATATTTCATAAGATTTTAGAGGTGCATGAATCACCCGGGACACGGAGGGGCGATCATTCACGTTCCCTCGGACCTCCTGCTTAGCATGCGCGCCACGCACGATCCCTAGGCCCAACACTACGATATGTGAGAGCTATTACTAGACACTTTGCCCGTGTTAATATTGCTCTAAATCTTCCATCGGCAACCGCTCCCCTAAGAGATTACTTTCGCGTTTGATTTTAATTTTGTTTCCTTGTCCACAGAACCGAGCAACTATGTCTGCTCGACTTGCAAGGCGCGCGTGCACTCGGCATGGAGGCTGTTGCAACACGTGCAGCATGTCCATGGAGTTAAGATCTACGTGGAAAATGCACCGCAGCATCAGCTCAACAAGCAAAACCACTCTTCCTCGAGCACTTCATCATCAAGCTCCGGATGCTCGTCAACAGGCGCGCCTCTTCCACCACCTTCGCTGCGCCACCACCCTCTGCTTCCCCCTCCGGATATGCATTCACCCTTCGGAGTCAGCGGCTTACTAAGAATGCCACTGCCTGGAAGCTTACCACCACTAGCTCATCCATCAGTTCCTCCTACGCCTTTATTCGCGCGTCCGAGCCACCATGACCACAGGTTCAGAATGGAGCAACTGGTCTCTGAGCAGTTTCGCCACCACGGGATCAACCTGGCTGCAGCCGCGGCTGCGGTTGCGGCCAACTCCCTACCACCTCACCAACCGTTCCCGTCACCGGCTGACCGACCTCCTGTAATACCGACGTCGGTCTCCTCACGGGACAGAGTACCTCCAGTATCACAACCACTATCACTTGAACCCCAGCTGGATTTTTACTCGCAGCGCTTGCGGCAACTGGCCGGTACGACCAGTCCAGGGGCGGCCACAGGCAATTCCAGCTCTCCTAGCCCCAGGAAGCATTCGCCGCCGTTCGCTTCCCCGTCGCCCTCCCGAGTCGGCCAGACTCCACCGGTGGGCGCCGGACCCGGGACGGTGGACGCGCCGCGCGATGGCTCGAGACCCCACAGCTCGACGTCGCCCGAGCGCCGCGCGGAGCCCGCGGTCGCGGACGCTCCGCCCGATCGCACCTCCTCGACTCCGCCTGTCAAACGCAATAATGACGAGGCGGTACATTCCTGTGAATTCTGCGGCAAGAAATTCCGATACGAAAGCAACTTGATGGTGCATCGTCGCACTCATACGGGCGAAAAACCTTTTAAATGTAGTCAATGTGATGAGGCATTTGAGAAAGTCTCCAAACTAAAACGGCATATGAAAGTGCATCGAGGAACTGACGCTAATATGGAAGATGAATCTGGAGGAGACACAGGTGATGACGATACCGACGAGGATCTCGAAGACGAGGAGCTTGACGGAGAGGAGGATGAAGATAATGAAGATGGTGAGGACGCCGAGGAGGCTGAGGATTTGACGGTCTCGAACAGCAGCGCGCCGTCCGCGCCGCCGCGCAAGCAGTCGCTACCTCTCCCGGCTCATCCCCCTTCAGCTTCCGTAGTTGGAGAGCTCATGGATAAATTTGGTTTATCAAACATTGCTCAATACAGTGAAGCTTTTAAGCAAGCACTGCAGGAATCGGGAAACTCACTGAAATGGCAGCTGGCTAAGGACCGAGATAACAACAACGGGCCTTCCAGTGATAAGCCGAATGGCATGCCTCCAACTGCGGCGCTGCGTTTAAAAGAGGAGTTTGCAAAGATGCCGCCTCAACCGCATCCTTTGTTTAACCCTTTTGAAAATCCGTTTGAAGCGTCGAAGCGGATGAAACTAGACATGGACCGAGGAGAAGGCTGGTGGCTACCTACACTGCATGCGCAGAGGCCGCCTGAAAACATCTTTGATGGCCTTAAGAATAGTAGCAACGGATTGCTTCAAAATCCCATGTTGAAGTCAAAAGAGAGCCGGCGCAATGACACTTGCGAGTACTGCGGGAAGGTGTTCAAGAACTGCTCAAACCTGACGGTGCACCGGCGGTCGCATACTGGAGAGAAACCATACAAGTGCGAGTTGTGCTCTTACGCATGCGCGCAGAGTTCAAAGCTGACGAGGCATATGAAGACGCACGGCCGACTCGGCAAGGACGTGTACCGCTGCCGGTTCTGCGAGATGCCCTTCTCAGTGCCCTCGACCCTCGAGAAGCACATGCGTAAGTGCGTCGTGAACCAGAGCAACGGCGCGCCCCTGGCGTTGTCCGACGACTCCAACGCGTGCCGCGACGAGGCCTCGTGACTCTACCCGTGGGGCGGGCTCCGCCTCCCGCCGCCCGCACCGCCCAGCCAAATCTTCTAGGCCTAAAATTTGTTGTTTTTAAGCATTAGAATATGACTCGTCGAACAGAGAAAGTTCTAGTCTTAAGAATCGGTTGGCGAATTATTGCAATAGCCTAGGAGCTCCCCGCACCGAAGGGCATTAATTTAATTTATATCTTAAGTGACATATCGACTAGTGCTGAACCCGTGTTGAGCAGTTCCCGTTGCATTGTTAATGTTAGTTTGCGAATTATGTTTATTTTTGGAGGCTGTACTGTTCATTTTCAATGATCTTTTTAAATGTTACATTCGATTGATCTTTGTTTAACATGTTTTTATTTATAGAAAATGTGTAAACCAATGCCAAAGTTAAGCTATGTTGAGTTAATGTATGGTTTAGTTGTAAGCTGTATAGTGTCAATTACAAATAGATTTTTCCAGTATTTTCTTAGGATCTTCATAGTTTGGTGTAGCATGTTCGTGTTTGGAAGTAAGTTGTTTGGTAATTTTCGGGTTTACTGTACAATAATAAGCAAAATGTTTCCTATCTTAGATAAGACTTGTACATAGTAGAGGTAAGTATGATATGTAAATCGAGTACCTATTGATGTTCATATTTATAGAAAACAAGATGTTTCGGAAATTATAGAAAATAAATTAACGAAATTTGGAAAATACGGTGAGTTTCCTGTAATCGGTATTTTAAGTATTGTAGAAAGCAAAATTGGAATCGATTAAGTGTACGTGTTATTCGTAATTGCGTATTTCTAAATTTAATTAGTGTTTAAATTAATCAGAATAATTCTATTGGCGAGGCATTTGACGTCAGTTTCTTGCTTCACTTGTGCCGGACGAGCGCTGATTTTTTTATTAAGACTGAAAAGTAATTCCAGTTTTGTTTTTAATGATGTTTCCGTGATAATCGGAGAACCCTTCACTTGTACCTAAATTAGTCCAAGTGTGAAATCTTTCAGTATACGTACTTAATGTAAATTATGATAGAATTTATATTAGATAATTGTAAGAGAATTATAGAACGATTTTGTCTCCCGTCTCCTTGTCTATGATCATCAATATCTTAAGGATTCTTCAGAAGATGTGACAGGCATTTGATTTTAAATTTATTTCAAATTTAAATTATGTCGTCTGGACAATCCTTAATAGTGTAAACCAGTTTTTTTTATCAAATAATAATTAATAATTTCTGAAACGTTTAGGAAATTAAAAAAAATCCTTATTCTTATTACTTACTTGTTTCTATTACTACACTTATAGTCAGTCAGTTAAGTCTTCTGTTATTAAATTGGTTAAAAAACTATTTTCCGAATTGTCCATACAAATACGAAGACTTAATTTACTTACTATAATTTATTGAAATTCTATGTTGTTGACAGAATGGAGACAAAATAGCAAAACAAAAAACACTAAGACAAATTTTATTGTGTAACTACGTGAAATATGAACTGTTTTTATTATATTTCATTTTTATTATTTTTATTTCAATAAATATCCACGATTTGTTAATCAATTACTTTGTTTTAATTACAACCCTCAACTTTCGTTATTGAAATATGAGCTAAAGTAACATAATGGTAGATACTTTGTATTTGTAAGAAAACAATAACTATAACATTTAAAAGTATTGATAATAATTATGACATTTTGGAGCTGAAAAATGTTTACTCTAAAACGGCTTAACCGATTCTTATCGAATACAAACTAAACCATCCAAATTTCACTATAGCTTAGTTAAAAAACATACAGACGTACAGTCAGATCAGTAGATAAGGTTGGCGTAAAAGTAAAAACTCAGCCACTTTTGATCAGCGGATAAAATCGAAAAAGTCGATCTCAAATCCTAGTACAGTGAAGGACTTTAATTATGGCGTAATTTTATTCATGGTTTGACGCTGTCATTATGACAGGGTTCCATAGTGGCATAACAATTAAAGTCCTTGACTGTACTTAGATACTAGAGGACATAATTATTATGACTAAATTATATTTATTTTAAAAATCATTATAATGCCTTTAGAAAAAAATGTACAATCCATACTTATTACTAATTATATATGTCACTGTCTGTCTGTCTGTTTCGCTTTCACGGCTAAAGTGCTGAACCGATTTCGATGTTAGTATAGCTTGAGTCCCGGGTAAGAAAATAGGATACTTTTGATCCCGAAAAAATGAATGGTTGTTAAGAAAATAGCGATAACTAACATAACGCGGAGGGAGCCAAAAAAAAATACAAAAAATTAAATAAACACTAAATTACGCCACAATAAATACTGACTAACTTAAGCAACCTAAGATTAACAATAAAGTAATTAAATTTAATGAAATTACTAACCTACACTACTACTACTACAGAACAAAATAAATAATAAAGAAACATTACATGTTTTAATCGCTTACAAACTGCTTGTGCAGTTTGGCGAAACTCTTTTGAAAAATAAATCGTTTATTTATTATTATTATACTAATTAACTTAAGGTACCTACTCACCATAAAAATTAAAACGTTTTTTTGAAGCTAATTCCATTTTTTACCCAATTACCACAGTAACGTAGGTAATGTTTTTGTTTACTTTATTAACTTGTCAAGAGGACCTCTCAGATACTCTTCAACCATGTAAGATCTTTTATGCAATTACCATTTTTCCTTTACCGTATAAGAGCTTCTGTTACACCAGAAAGCTCTCAGGTGGTATACTTAAGTTAGAAAATCTCATTAAAATAGGGCGGGCGATCTCAAGTCGACACTACAAGTTACCTACTACCTATAGTGCGGTCATTCTAAGAATGATCCGTCTGACAGGTTGTAATACCAAACACTTACGCTTGTTTCACAATCGACAAGTAAAGTATATTTGACAGATAAATTAGGCCTTTTCTCTTTCTGACACCTGAAAATAGACAACGAGAGAGCCAACTTAAAATGTCAGATAAATTTACAGGTTTATTGTGAAACAGGACCTTACTATTCTCACAAAAAAGCCATATAAAAATAGGTCAAATAATTATTTAAGTAACTATACGTCGTCACAAGGTTGTATCTATGTTGGATTTATGTAAAGTCTAAGAAACAAGTGACTATATTAACTGTCACAGGGACTAACCTAGTTTGACCCTACTATAGTCTAGTCCGCCTATGCTCTATATTGCTATTAGTCCCTATTAATAACTCACACAATAGCTATTTTGAAGTTATTAAAAAGTTATCTATGCTACTGAAAATTCGTAGGACACATTTTCAGTAGGCACATAAGGTAATGGCACCAGTTTTGGACACTTTTAGGTGACAGGCACCAATTATGGACTCTTAAGATTATTGTGAAGCTAAAAATTTCCATACAAAATGCGAAAACGTTTCCCTCCCCTTAAACCCAGTCCGATTTCTACGAGTTTTGAATATCTCGAAGATATTATGAAAAACTAGGTAAGTACCGTAAAATGTGCCTACTTTGCTCCCCCACGGGTAATTATGCTCCATAGTTATATTGAGGTAATCTGTATTGTAAATCATTCTATTGCTTGCATTTACTGCGTGGCTGGATGTATACATCGATTATTTTTAGAAAAATTGTCATCAACCTTAACTTATAAGTAACAAACGAATGTGTTACTATGGAGCATATTTACCCATGGGGGAGCAAAGTAAAATTTTACGGTACGTTTTCCTTAGCAAAAAAATATTTCTTGGAAAAAAAATTGAAACGCACAGACTTACTTTTTCATAATAACTACAACGTAATTATTAACAAATCGTGAAAATCGGACTTGATTTAGGGGGTGAGAAATATTACGACCCGGAGCTAAATTAGTATGGATTTTTTTTGACAGCTACGCGATTTAAGCTTCGGTTCACATTCCTCTTAAGGGGTGAAGCCAAACGATAGTATTTTTCTGAGTTCTGAGTCGCGTATTTCTGCTGTATTGGGTTTAATACAAAATTCCTGTTTTGTTCACACGGCGATGCAAAATGAGTAAGATTTTTTTATTGCCCATTTTATGTAGCAGAAATTACGCAACCCACAACTCAAAAAATTACGCTGGATTGGTTTCACCCTAACCCTTAATTCAAAGGTCATATGAAAAAAACTTACAAACTCAAAATTTCCTTAAAAAAAGGGAATGTCCACCATTGGTACCTACTTGTCCATTATCGGTGCCAGTACTTTACTGTTTCTAACAAACTTTAACCCTTTCAGAGTCTCAGCCGGCAGGATACAGCAAAAGTCAACGTATTTTCGTACCTTTTTCGTACTGCAGATGCCGCTGTCAGAGTTGTTCGCTTCGTGCCGGAAAGGACATGGAAAAGTGCTTTCAACTAAGAGGTTTTCAAAGTTAATGAACGAGGTAACAGCTAGCCTATGCCAAAATAATAGGCCTTCAAAATAATTCGCCACAGTAGTTAAAATTCGAAATGCCTTGGATGTATTCTATTTTCTAGTATTTTCTATTTAAACAAGATCCTCCTGGGCTTCTATTCTACTAGGTAAAACTATATTGCTTTTGAAGTATCGTATTGTTTTTAAATCGGCCCCCATAAGGTACTGTCAAGAAAATAAGAGCTATCGTATCGTATAATGTTGTTGGCATTACCATAGCATGCCGAATATGGTTTTGCCCTAATATGGTTAATAATAAACTCCAATGCACCGAAGTCTTTGGTCCTTTGCTGGCTCTAAAAAGTATATAAGTAATATAATAATATTAGTGTACTTAGTAATTAATGTATTCTTCGTATCGCAACAGATAAGCATCAGCGAAATTAAAATATCTAAATATCTATCCCGGTAAAGGTAGATATTTGGGTGATGAGCCGAATATTTGTTACTGAGTCTTAGATGTTTTCTTTGTATTTAAGTATATATTTCCGTATATTTATATCGTTATCTAGTACTACTAAGGGTTTAGTACAAGCCTAGAGCTTAGTTTGGGACTAGCTCAATTGGTGTTACATTGTCCCCTGATATTTAACGTAAAAGCTCCTATTATGGACAGTTTTCCAGTTATGAACAATCCCATAAATATAAGCTTTGGAGATTGATATGCTTTTAGCGTAACAATTAGATTATATTTAAATTATTCGGGATTACCACTATTAGAATGAAATGTTCGGTATTGCAATGCTTTCATTAAAAAAATGTAAATGTTCATCACTGGAGCACAGTCCATAATAGGAGCTTTTACCTTACTAAGTACACTAATAAATAGTGAGATTGTTCGGTAGCAAAAGAACCGTTTATGAACCGTAAGGAACCGTTTATGACGGCGACTGATTTATTACTAAATGTAAAGGGTAGGTCGCGACGTCACATTCCTCCATCATTATTTAGGAAACCTGGTACGTAACAACAAAACATCAATAAAATACTTAGGGCCCGTTGTTTGATCAGTAGTTAACTCACTATTTGTAATTGTTAAAATTCGAAAATTTGACCCATTTCCTTGAGATTTAACCATTAGTTACAATTTTTATCGATTAACTACTGATCAAACAACAGGCCCTTACCAACGTAGTTATTCAGACATATTTTAGAGATAAGAAACTCATTCCTTTTCTAAACTTATTTATGAAAAATCTTCACTAAGGAACTACTTAATCCTCACTAAACTGACTCTGAGTGCAACCGTGAACTAAATTATAAATACTTCTTAACTGAGATGAACTTTTCCCTGCGTCCTTTGTCCGTGTTATTTTTTGTTAAATTTATAATTGTAAGTAATTATTTTTTGCGGGCAGATTAAAGTAAAATTTCTAAATATTGTATTATTATCAATGTTGCTCAGTAATTTATGTTATGGTTATTATGTTAAAATGAGGAAAGTAACATAGTAACTACTTAGTACCCAGCTCATAATCTCAAGTAACAAAATATTTATCAGATATTAGTAATTTTATAAAACATGTTTTATTAAATGCACGCAAGTATTAATTTTTTTTTAAATTTTTAATGTTTATAATTTAAACAAGTAGTTTGCATTATTGTAAAACTTTACACATTGACAAGACAACGTCCTGCCGGAGCTTCAAACATCAACTCTAGCTTTAGCATTCTAGCGCCATCTGTTGTCGAGTAGCGCTCAACTACACAGGGCTGCAACTTGTTTAGAAAGTTTTTGCGCGTGGTCCAAAGTAAAATTTAGGGTCACTTTTTAATTATGGGTTTGTCATATTTTTTATTTTGAATGTTATTTTAAAATAAACAATTATTTAAAACATAATAAAGTATATTTCATTTAAACTTTGTTTTTTTTTTGTTTATTACTGGGCGAATTAATGTAAGTACCTACTTACTGAATAGAATGGTATGTAGTAAGAAGTTATTCTATACCAAACCAATGTTAGGTATAGTTCGCCATTATAAGTATTAACATACGCCATGATTGAATGAACATGTATCATTGTAATAAAAATAAATCGTAGGTATTAGAAAAATATGCAAACTAGTAATTCCAATTTGCATTTCTCTGTAAAAGAGAAAACGTCTTATTCAACATTTGTTCCAATAAGAATTAAATTGAAGAATGAGTTCTTAATGTAAAAATGTAGTTGGCCTTGTTGAATAAGGGTTTAACTAAGTTGTTTGAGAGTTTAAAATTACTAGTAGAAATTTTGAACAAAAATGAGTCTTATTAGAATGAAATCATGAGATCGATTGAGGGGATCGTAATGCAGTAAGATTCTAATAGATGGCGCTTATCGTTCATAGTTTATTAACTAGATGTCACTGGTAACCATAAACAAATAAGTACGGAAAATATGTATAGGTATGGCTCACAATCGACAAGTAAAGCATATTTGACAGATAAATATAGCCCTTTCTCTTTCTGACACTTGAAAATAGACAAGTAGAGAAACCACTTTAAAGGGCGGATAAATTTACTGGTCGATTGTGAAACAGTAGTCTTATAAGTATTGTATTAAAAATTCTTTAAAACATATAATTTTGATTACCTACCTAAGTGTGCTTTAATACCAGTGCCACTAGACACTCGGTGCAGTCTTAATAGAATCGTGTAAGGATAATTTTTAAGCTTTGTCCACCTACTTCTGCTGCTGTAGTTACTCAGTATCAAGTAGGTATATTTACTCATTATGGTTCAACTACATAATATATAGTAAAAAACGTTGCCTGTTGAGCCACTATAGAACCCTGTCATTATGAGAGCGCCAAGTCAGAATAAAAAATACGTCTAAACTAACAATTGGCTTCCTGCGACAAAGTTACAGGCACATTAATTAAAGTTGTTGACTGTACATTGTACTGAAATTCAACTCCAATACTTACCATATCTCTATTCTCGGGTATTTCTTGTGATAAAACTAAATTACTAAATCCGTGTAAAATTCACGACAAAAATAACACCATCTTTCTATAAGTTTTAATAGATTTCCAACATGTATAAATACAACAGCCAACACAAAAATCCAAAAGGTCCAATAAGAATTAACCCTCCGACTGCCTCCGGAAAAAATCAGGTTGGAAAAATAAACACCCAATCGTCCGATAAGTCCCCAATAACTCTCACATGAGTGGATAGTGGCCAATGGGCAGTGCGTGGGGCCACGCCTCCTCGGACACTGGGCAGTGGGGACAATGTAGGGTGGAATTAACCAATATGTTAGACTTTTGGTGAGTTGTAAGTGAATACAGGGTGGGTTTTTTGAAAAAGTGAAAGGTATTGGGGAAGTATTTTAGGAGTAAAGATGAGGTAAGATATAGTTGATAAAGTTAAATTTTAAACGTTTGTCACCTATTCTTTTTGGCACAACATTATTAATTTTATTTAAATGAAATTACCAGAGGATGCCTTTGACTTCATATGCGTAGAATTAGTTACCCCCTATTTCAACCCCATAGGAGCTGAATTTCCTAAATCCCTTCTTAGTGCACCCCTAGGATATCCAAGAAATATTCCCTCCAAATTTCAAGTCCCGGTTTCGGATGTGCGTTGATCGATCAGTCAAACAGTTTCCTGTTATATGTAGATAATTCAATGTAAACTAATTTTGACGTCTAAATTGGCACTATTATTCGAGCCTTTCTGAGTGTATAATGTATCAAATTTTATTTAATGTGGTCAGATTTTTTACAACGTAAGTACAGATATCAAAGAAATATCATATATTAAAATGTGGAAAATAAAGCAAAAATGAGACGAGATGAGAGAAAATAAAACTAAACATCTTCAAATTTCTTTCATTCTATAGATAATTGAAAATACATTAGAAGATATTTTATCGAAAGGGGTAAAATAAAAATTCTTTATATACATTGTATTCCAGATTTTATTTAAGTTACACAGCTACGCAAATATTATTTTCACCATTTTATATTGCACTTTATTTAAAAAATATATGAAAACTTTCTTAACAAAGCGTAAAAAATACGTTGCAAAATTATTGTTATTTTTTATCAATCTATTATATGGGTGCATTATAATAAATTTTGACCATCTGCTATTTTAACAATGCATGCTTTGGCAAATGCTTTTTGCAACATTCATAGGGTTGGACTTGAAAAACCTGTTTTAATATTTGCATTCATAAATTTCATAAAGAGAAATGCGACATTCGTTAAATAAATAGCAGTGCTATGGACTTATTTGAGATTTAATTTAAACTGTTTTAAAACTTGTGAATCCCGCTTACTTACTTGAAAATGTCATCAACTTAATCATATTACTTAGGTAGGTACTAATGTTATAAAGGATAAAATAACGTTATTATCACTTTGGTTAATTTTATTTATGTTCATTCATTAATTTTTTTGGAACTTTGTCAAACGAAATATTTCTATAGCAATAGATGCGAAGACTAAAACATAAAAAAAAATATCTAGAAGTTATAAGTAGTCATATACTTTAAAACTACGAATAAATACTAATTTAGGTACACTGGGCTATTTAATAAATCAAATTTTAGTTCAATAAAATGATTTTGATTAGGTACATAATGGTTTTTAGTTGTGTATTCCGGAAAATTATGTACACATAATATCAAAGGAAGACCAAAAAATAAAAGCAATGGGTGGGGTTGAAAAACTTGGACATACTCATGCTATTGATTCACGTGACTTTTTTTGCAATTTACTGCCAAAAATTTGCCGCATGAATTGTAAGAATACTTTTCGTCGAACAACGGAACTTTTTCAACTTCGTCGCTTGTATGGTTTCTTAACTACAGTTACTAACAAGTTACTAATTAGACCCAATTTTTCGAACTACACCCACATAATATCGTGGTAACAAATATCTAATTTGTCAAAATTCCTGTATTTACCTTAACTTTCTTTACAAATACTTGTCACTCCTACTTAAATAATAAAAAACATAACCCTCCATCCATAAATACAATTCAAAACAGATAACTTATCGACACATCAACACTAACCATAAAAATAATAAATGACACATGTTTTACAAATAATACAGTTTTATTATGAGGAAACGTTTCTACCCTTGCTTTTACAGAAAACTGGAAAGGGTCGTATGGGTCAGCAGGGGAGCAGTGAAAGGGTTCGGCCCCAACTGGCCATGTGGACGACGCGTGGTCGTAACGGGTTACGTTGGTACATATTATAGCATTTTCTAGTAAGTAGGCGTCCCTATACAACGGTGGTTTAGTTTTAATATTATATTTCAGACCGACTTTATTTCTGCATCTGTATTGTTGAAATTTGATAACCTTAAGATCTTCAATTAAAAGTGAAGAGGCCTGTCTAGGTGCTTCACACAATGACTGTTGTAAAACGTAAGTCTAATTTTTTCTGTGTTTATACATTAAGTGGCTACAAATTCGCTCAGGCCATTTTGAATATAGATCCGTTACTATTATTGTTAAAAAAGCAATTATCAGTGTATTAAGTTAAAAGTTACTCGATTTTTATTTCACTTTCTTAACAAAATTCAGTTGTAACTCTTGTTAAAACACATTTTTAACCACTTTAACATGGTGTATTAAAGACAAAGTGTACTTAGTAAAAAACTATTTTTTTCCCGTTTATGAAAATATATTTTCAGGTCATTATTTTTTTCAAATCATGCATCTAAGGGTTAAAAATCCATATAAACGCTTGAGTGCCGTAGTAAGCGTGGAGGGCATTGCGGGGCCCGTCTTTCGCCGCGGTTAATCGCGCCGGGCAATGAGACGCGTGACGCAGACACCTGGCGAAAGAACGCGCACACTGCGCTCTTTATACAGGGTGTGTTGAAGACTTGGTCAGAACTGTTAAATTTTGTTTATTATTTTTATTCGCATCTGAAATTGTGAGCTCGAAAGCTGTAGTTGCATTTTTATTAGCGTAGAGAGTTGACGTTTTTCGATAGTTCCGTGGGAAACGCCACGTGCCGTTCCAATCTTCGTTCCGAACCGTACATTTTTTACTATTTTACTATTACAGTTGCATTTACACGTACGGTTTGGAACGAAGATTGGAACGGCGCGTGGCGTTTCCCGCGGTCCGAACTTTACGTGTACAGGCCGCTGACCATTTTGTAGGTACCTAACTGTTCAGTTGGTAATAGGAATTAGTAATACAGAGCCTCTATTCTATTGGGTATAAACCATATTGCCTTGGATGTGTTATCATATCGTCAACGTTACGATAGCTCTTATTTACTTGACAGTAACGGCGGCCGAGTTAAAAACAATACCATTACACGTCAAAGGCATCTCTTTCAGAATCATTTTAAATACATACCTACAGACATTAGTTCTGTGTAAGTACATAAATCTTAACTTTCTTGGCAAACTGACACCCAGTTACAAAACAGATGCACCCATTTCTTAGAAGAGTACTTAGGTGACGGCACGAATGATGGACACATTTAGCTGACAGACACCGGTAATGGACACTTCAGTGTTAATTCAAATTTCATACGGTCCTAAATTGATTGTTGCAAAACAAATAAATAACCCTTATCTTCTGTAAAATAAGAATCAAGTATCCATTATTGGTGCCTTGTCGATTACTGGTTCCATCACCTTATTAGAATACTCACGATAGTCGAACTGTGTTAGTATTTTTCAAAAAATGGTACTCTTTTATTGGTTTTATTTACGATCACGTAAATCGTCATACTTAACGAGACAACCGCGAAACGATAGTCTAATTCCTTTAGTAAATAAATGTTAACATTTACTTAACCAAAATGGCTTCAACCGCTCTAAAAGTATCATTTAACTAAATTAAAACAAAACTACAAGCAACTTTAATCATAATGGGAACTCCCAACACGTCCAGTGTGCGCCGCACTTTACAACAAAATGTCTCCCTTTCACCTTCTGCTCTTGCTTGGGTAATCTTATTCTAAAGCCTTCCAGTCAACGTTCATCTTATACCCCATTCCTACACAGTTCAAATTCTTCTGGCAAATTGGAGAGACTTAAAATGTATTACCTTTTATTGTGATCCTCAACACGGATTAAGAGAGAGCGCGGTTTTGAATTTTGATTCGGATTGTAGCACTGATCTTGACCAGTTAAGGCTGGTCTCTCACGGATTATTAGTCACCTTGTTTCTAATCTACGCGCTGGGGAGCCCGGGGGGCAGGGGAGGTGAAGGGATGCTGGTCGATCCGTAACTATGCACACCTATTCAGCCTATTGCGTTGATTACATTGTGCTGAATGGTTTTTAATGAAGATTTTGAATGTTTGAGGCGTGGTTTTGGACGTTTGAGAGGCTTTATGGCACTGTAGGTATATAAAGTCTAGTACTAATTTTAAAGTAGGTAGTTTACTAATTAAGTGGTTTAATTGCAAGCACAATTACAAACCGAGATTTTACTACTAATAATGTGTTTTCGAGAAACGAATCGTGGTGAGAATCCGTAGCTGGGAGACAAACTTAGGTACACAAAATTGACCTAAACTCAAAGTAAGCTCTAGTAGGCTTTTGCGATGGTACTCATTCATTAACGATCTACATTATTAAAATTTGGTAAAGTGAAACCTCCTTTATTTATGTCCGTCATCCTTTATTTATTTATATATTATATTTATTATTAAAAAAAAATGACTCTGGAATAATGTAGCCTTTATAATTATGAAAGCATTTTTCGAATTGGTTACGTGGTACCTGTTGGGTACATGCAATTTTACAAAATTCGCACTTTTTCTTTATTTATATTATAATAGTGTAATTATAGTAATAATGTAATAAGTATAATATCCCTATTAAGGTCATCTGGAAGAGATCGTTAATCAGCGATAAGACCGCCAGTTGGTTACCTGTGTTTTTTATAATTGTACCTATCTGTAATGTATTTATTTGATGTACAATAAAATGTTTCGTATTGTATTGTAATACTCATAAGCGGCCTTTACACGTAAATTTCGGACCGCGGGAAACGCCACGCGCCGTTCCAATCTTCGTTCCGAATCGAACATTTTTTACTATTTTACTATTACAGTAGCATTTACACGTACGGTTTGGAACGAAGATTGGCGTTTCCCGCGGTCCGAACTTTACGTGTGCAGGCCGCTATAGTATACATTTTATTTTCTAAGTAATTCCCCAGGTTTATGTTCTATTTCCTGACATGTCTAAGCTGTGTTTTCCAACCGAAGGTGCCACCCCCGGGTGAATAACAAAGAAATATATAACACAAAGGTTCCAGGGAATGTGAACAATTTTACACGAGTATTTAGAACCCCACTGTCCAACGGTCTCGGAAAATTGCCGGGGTAGTGTTGCTACTAAAATTTTATCGATGTAAAGTTTTGTTGTCACGATGGGCAATGTCAGGCATACGATGTTGACAAGGAAACAGTTTTCGTATTGCAATTAAATACTTCCTTTTTAAATACTTTATAGTAAGTTAGTAAGTAAGTAAGCGAACAGAAATACACGAATTATTTTATTTACCAAATACATGTAGGTAGGTAGGTACTTAAAAAAATACATTAATTTTGTAAATTGTCTTTAAATGCCTACAGGCGCTACATATTACAATGTGTCAAAATCTGTTAAAACTTCACAAGACAGAGATATGTAACCTAATATAGTGGTGTCTCTTTAACTGTTAACAATTGGCTTGGGAAATTGAACTCAATAATAGGGCTTTGGTAAAGAAACTCATTAGTGTAATGCTAATGCTACCCATAATAGCATTAAGAATTATCCGAGATCCAAACCGCCATTACTTTATAAAAACATTAAAAACAACATAAGTGACACTATTCAGCATTTTATATCCAGGATATTGGATTTCAAACTATATTAATGCTTATAACTTTTCAGATTTCTCACTTTAATATAAACCAAAATTTATTTTTATGCAAAACAAACCACTTATTCCGTATGTATTCTTTTTATTACTTGTATTATTTACAAATTCCGTGGTCCTCTAAATTTCAGAATAAGTGCCTACAGTATTTTGAAAGGTACTTTTGGAGATGTCACAAAAAAATCTATTCATTTGTAAACGCTACGTTGTAGCGCATAGCATACACAAATCTTTTTGCGTTTATTAGCGCAAACTTGCATCAATAGGGTCAGTTTGACATAGACCTCACAACTTATGTTTGCACAGATCTTATATTATTACACACGTGCCTGAAATAGTATGATCCTGTTTTTCAGGCATTAATAAGTTTACTTAGCATTTTTTAAGTACTTACTTAAATGCTTAATCTACATATTTGTTAATAAACTTGTACGGTCACGGACTTTAATTGATGAACTTAAAACCATCGATTGATTCCTATGTAATTTGTATCTCGCCACTTGACACTTTCATTATGACAAGGTTCTATGATGGACTAATATTTAAAAATCTTTATCTGAGAAAGTATTTTACTATAGCACAAACCAGGCTTGTTTAGAAATAGAAATAATTTTACAACTTTGCTGAACGAAAATACAATCTGTAGCTTTATTTAGGACACATCAGTTTTTTTGTGTCCTCGTAGGACAAGTTTTCAAGAGCTTTATATAGAACGTTTTTACATTGGACTAGACCTATTGGTTTAGGCATCGGACTAGAAAATATCATCGGTTATCATCGAAAAGGTGTAGATAAGAAAGAAATAAAGAAACATTTTAATTTTATACTGGTATCGATAATTAAACTATCGATACAATTAAACCCTATACCATCATCAACACCGCATTCGGAAAATCTACACTTAACCAGAAGAGCCAGCCCACCCATTTATCCTTACACTCGCTGTCCTGGGGGCGGTTCCCCCCTCGAACTAATTCGGGGGGCAAAGGGCAACGCGCGAGTTAAGCGATGTAAGCGCTTATTGCCTCTTTCGAGGCTTTTTGTGCGCTTGACACCTTTTTCCCTTGTTTCCGATATAATAATTAAAACACAAAAATATTTAGAAAGCCTATTTCTGAGAATTCTTTAGGTCCGGCTTTTAAAGTAAATTTTATTTTTTTATGTTTTCTTTGAACTCTATCATCACATTACAATCACGTTTTTTTATGACAGGTGGTAAAACTTCATATACATGCTGTTTTTTATATTTTAGCGTATCGCCGGCCTTAAATCTCAATAAGTAAAAACACGTTCGAAATAAATTACAATCAACCGTCGCACATAGGAAGAATTCCCCCCTTTGGGGAGTTAGGGGGTTCCGGGCCATCAGTCTGGCCACGGCAATTCAGATGATGAATTAATCCAGCAAATGTGACGCTATCACTTAGCCTTAATGTACGGGTATAATGTTACCCGAAAATTTTGCCCCAAAATTTATCCTGGACCGCTTTAAAACCTCGGTTTAATGTTGTCTTTTGTTTTCTTTATGCCCCATATTGCGCAGTGTTTTGTTTTTAGTTGGTCCTTCTAGATTACCAGTTGGTGTGCTTTTGCGTTGAAAAAATACTTACCAATAATTTAATAAAAAAATATTACAATTATTGGGATGACTTGTGTGAAGATATATTGTTTTCTGTGGGAAATGTTCATTTTGATAACGTTATTTAAATTTAACATTCTAATTGTTTACACCGTTATTACTACTATTTGAGTTTAAATGTTTAATAACTATACTTCAGATTAGAATAGTAAAAGACTAATTTTATAATAAAACTTAACAAAAAAGAAAGGTTTAAAACGATTTATAAAAACTAACATCTCAATCTCGAACCACAGCTTAAGTCGGCGCTCAGAAAGGTGTTGTTTTAATTACATTATCAGCGAGAAGCACGCGTGGGGACCCTACTCACGGGTTGAAAGACATTCAAATAATAGTCTTTGGGAAAAGTGGGGCGAGAGGGGGATACGAGAGAATGTACTTGCGAGTATTTGTAAAGTATTTTTGAATAAGTATCGAGTGCGCGTACGCGGACGTACAAGTATTTGCGGAGATCATGATGGGCTGTAAAAAAGTTTTTCATTAGATCTATTTTACCTGTTTTCTTTTCAGAAAAATCAACCACATTCATTGTTTTTGAAGTAGATTATTTATTCGTCGTGACTTGACGCTGACGTTATCACATATAGTAGTGAAACGACATAATTAAAAATATATACTTATCTTCTAATATGCAGTGTTTAATCAGTAATAAACACGTTGTACCAGCAGAACCAACTCAACTCAACTAACTCTAAGGATATGTATGGTACACTTGTTGTGACCCAGGATTTAAGTATATTTTTACTTGTTATAAATACCCGATACTCAAGTATTTGTACTTCTAACCCTTGAAACATCGCGGGGTGGGTAAAGGAAGTTTTGATTGCGGCGACTGTCACGGTTGACGTGCTCAATGAATTGGTACCTTCGACAAGCTCGAGTCTTGGACACTTTTAATAATGTACCCGAGTGTACCCACTTAGTGCGTTGTTATTGAGAACATACTGTAGCTGTCGAAGTGTATAGCCATTGTTTAGTTTTCGACAATTGAATTGAACTGATGGTATTAAAATATCATTATAAATAAATTTACTTTGAAATACATATTTTACGGCTGTCTGTGTGTGTCTTAACTGTTGACACTACGTATAGATATGATAACATTACCTACTTATTCGTTTTTTTGTCATTTGAATTGTCGTTCTATTTAAGACAACGCATACTTAACTGCAAATTTTAAATATCACCTAAAACTCGGATTATGTTCATTAAAATGAGCAAAAAAAATTACCGCAAATAAATCGTCACCTTCCAAAAACATCCGACCAAGCCGCTAACGCACACAGATGCAAAACACACAGCCGCAAAACTAGGGGTGGAGTTGACCAATCGCATGCATTTAACCCTTTTATGCGGATTAGAGCATTGTTTCAAATCTCGGAGTTCTCTCGTTTGAATTTGGAACGCGCGGCCATTTTGTTCATTTAAAATGGACGCTGTTACAATGAGTCGCCATTGTGTGCGCCCGAACGAATGTAACCATTGTTTTAGTTTTCTAATGCCTGCATTTTTTATATTGCAGTATCTTTCATTTCGGATTAAGTTGGTCTGTTTAATTAAGTGCGCTGTGGGATTATGCTGGATAAACGCAGTTCTTGATTAAGTAAGTTCTTTCGAATGTCTTGTCATAGTGGCAGTAGTGATTATACTAAGATTTTAGTTTTGTTAGTCTGTGTTTTACAAAAACGAATTACCTATAAAAAAACAAAAGAATTAAATGAAATATCTGATTAATTATCAATAATCATCGAAAGTTTTTGTAATTATGAATAAAATTATAACGCATAAATGTGTCTTAAATCATTAGCCCTCCATGTAAGCATGGCGATCAAATTGCGTTGGATTCTCTTTTTAATTTTATAACATTACACTATTATAAAACCCTAAATACAAACCAGAAATTCTAGTTCTCATTGTCACCTTTCAAAGCATTCTGGGGTCACTAAACTAGACCATTCTTTTGAATTCGGACCGGCCGGCCGGCCGCGGCGCGCGGTAGTTTAACAAAAAAAATATTACCCGATTTGGGGCAATATTGTCTAATTTTCGGTAATAAAGTTTTGTCAACACAAGGCGCGACGGGTCGCGGCTATCAGGGGTTAAATTTGACAAATTATTACTGGCCAGTAATGTGTTGATGTTTGAGTTTTGGATTCATCCATCATTATTTTTGTTGACTTATTTTTTGTATGGACCGGCCTTCTTAACTGTTTATCTGATTACTACTTGAACAATCACACATCTTGAGTAATATAAGACACTGGCTAAGCTGAATTTGGTCATATAAAACTTACAGTCGAACTAAGTAGACTCAATTTTCGAAATCTACGATGAAAATTGTACAACGCTGTTAAATTAAGATTACCAGCAGCATTATTCAACTTTCACTCATTCAATACAAAGATCTCAATATTTCCTCAAATTTCAGACCAAGGTCCTGTTTCTTAAATAATAAGGGTGAATTGCAAAAATATTGTACATAAAAAAAGCTCAATTAAAAAAGGGTTGTTAAGCACTTAACTTTTTCCTTTAAGTAACGAAGATTAGTCATATAATTATATGGATAATTTTAGTTACACAAAGGAAAACAATTGAAGAAAGTTAACGTTATCTCAATTAACTCCTTTACTATCTACAATATTTTTGCAAATCACCCATAACTATGGTAATTAATATTGGACTCGAACTTTACTGCAGTTAATAAAGTTATTAAACATGCCCTAGCCCAGCGTACGACACTATTTAAGCTGTATATTGAACTGCTGGTTTCTATGTCGCTTTGTTATTGCAAAGAGCAATAACGCGTCCTCTTTTAGCAAAGCAAAGGTTTAATCTGGAATATAACTTGAAAAATTATCCTGTATTCCATTTGGGTGGTTGTCTTTTTCCAGTTGGTAAACTATTCACTTTAGACTAATATAACACCTCTATACAACTTGCTGCTTAATCAGCTAGTTAGTCGGTAATATAGTCGTCTTTGTCGCTCAGCCAGCCATGGACGTGCCACCTGGGCCCGACAATCTCCATACTAATATGACCATTACATAAGTATTATGGACGCAGATGCGCAATTTTAGAGGAAATAGGTTAGTTTGGTGGTTTAGTGATGTAAATGGCAATTTAGTACCAACACAATTACTAAATCATATTATAAATTTATATTTGATTCCAAATAGCCAAGATTATTAAAAACTTGCTGAGGGCGCGTTGCTAGCAGGTATATCACAACATAAAAGAATTAAATAGGTTTTAGCATGTACATCATTTTGTATTATTTAAAAATTGGATTTCGATTTTAAATTCCACCTTATTAGGTACTTTACTCTATTTTTTCCTGCAGATAAAATTTGTATTTGCATTAAGTAAATGATAACACTTATTTAATGGCCCAAGACGTACAGTGCTTCCAGTTTTTAATAGCTATAGGGAATCTTCGTTTTTATATGAAACAAGAGTGACAAATATACTGTCAGTTGCGAGTCCAAGTGTGATAGCAATTGCCAGCCGAACGCTATTAACATGCTGGGAGCACTGTAGGTACTCGGTTGGTTCTTGGCCTAGATGTCATACAAAGTTGCCGCTTTACGTTTAGAAAGTACAAAAAAAGAAATAAAATGCGTAAAATAACCTCTATGGGTTACTTGGAACGTGCATCACAGCGCATTTCTAATCAGCGTCATCCCCTTCCATCTATGAAGATGAAAAGCCATAGAGGATAAAGAATATTTAAAGAGCCACATCAATGCCGGCTTGCTACGCGCTGCTACTCTTATAGCTCCCCTTTACAGCTTTAAGCTGAATAAATGCGTTCAATTACACCTCTTTAGATACACAACGACTGCTGCGTGGTTTGAAGTTTATGATAAATCAGTAATTAGCTTTATACGCAAATATAGCTTTGTGGGAAGAATGATGTTTAGCGTTATAGGCAGCGGGAAATCACTTACATCCGTTCCAGCGCAGCTTTGCCAATGCCGTAGGTACAGTATTCATAATTATGTGTACACTTTAGTACCTTGTCTATTTGATGTCATGTTTTAACTGCCATACATGAATTGTCACAGCGATTAATGTGACAAGGTACTAAAGTGTATACATATTTACGAACTCGACTGTACCTAGATCTGCAAATAACTTACAGTTATAATTGTTAAAAGGGACAAGAGGAGAAGTAAGCAACAAGATTTTCAACAGACTCGACAGACGTGGAACTGCACAGGCAAATTGTAAGTGTGTGGCCTGAGCGCCAACATATTTAAAGATAAAAAGATAAAAAAGAAAAATTTAAAAAAAATAGACAGATTTTCAATTATTTGACATAAATTGAATAAAAATGCTATGATAATTAGGTAAATTAACATAAACTGGTAGTAAATAACAGGTTTTTTTTGTTATTTAACATCTTAGTGGAAATATCTTACGTCTTGTTTATAGAGTTTCCAATCCACGATGGTGCGCCCCGCTAATCAAATTGACATGCACGATGATAATTAACTACATTAACAAAAACTGGTAATAAATAACAGGTTTTTTTTGTTATTTAACATCTTAGTGGACATATCTTACGTCTTGTTTATAGAGTTTCCAATCCACGATGGTGCGCCCCGCTATTCAAATTGACATTGCACGGTGATGTCAATGTTCGAAATAAGACAGTACAAGTATAAAAATAAAAGTTTAAAAAAACAAAAAACCGCCTTCAAAAAGCAAAAAATAACTTCATTTAAAATGGTAGGTAATAGGTCAGTCCAACTGAAGTCTGCTTTTGGTTAAAATATTGTTGGACGCCGACTTCAGTTGGACTGACCTATTACCTACCATTTTAAATGAAGTTATTTTTTGCTTTTTGAAGGCGGTTTTTTGTTTTTTTAAACTTTTATTTTATTTTATACTTTTTAGTGATCATAATTATACTGTTATGTTATGTAGTCCCACTTTAATTAATAAGAATTAATAAGAAACTATAGAACATTGAAATTCAATCTCGCCGCAAGCAACGCCGTGGGAAAGTCATAGTCAACTACTTAAACATACATATGCTTCGTCATAGTCGCTCAACTATCTTAATCGAAATATCTTGTCGCCACCCTTGAAATATATACCGTTTAGGAGTTCCGGTGGCCATCTGTGGTTTTCATCATCAGTTCCACTTTACCAAATAGTGTTTTCCAAGAGCAAATACACGAGTTACAATGAAAAATACCGAAATCGTTATAGGTGTGCCTATAAATTTTGAAGAGTTCAGTCGATTCCTCATAGACTCCATCATCAAATCTTCATTATGATAAGAATGGGACCAAATGGGAAGCACCAGCTTTCAAACAAAAAAGAATCATCAATATCGGTTCACCCAGTCGAAAGTTCTGAGGTAACAAACATAAAAAAAAAAGAACATACAGTTGAATTGAGAACCTCCTACTTTTTTGAAGTCGGTTAAAAATTAAAACGATTATCCACATTTAGTACAGTCACCAGCAATTATATATTATCCAACAATGCGCTTAAAAATATTATTATCTGACACGCTTTTAAATACCTCTAGCAATAAAGACGTGTCCGATATTTTTGAGCTCAATGTTGGATAAGATATGATTGCTGGCGACTGTACACCAAATATCTCCGTTAATTAAAACAAATTTATAGTCACCACTTGCTAACACAACTCTTATCATATAACAGTTATATAGCTAATATAAAAAAGCCATTAAATGGCCTCTAAAGCGCTCCGCAATAGATGCAGGTGATTCAGAACAACAGAAGCCTGTGTGAACAGTGGGGTGCAATTAGCACGCTTTCATATCGGGAAGCAGCAACATTGGTAAAAATAAAGTGGTTCCGTAGAACAGTTTTATTTACACTTGCGAGATAATGGCTGGTCACTTTGTAAAGCATTTTAGTTAAACTTGACCCGTGATTGTGACTATATGTTGAACGTTGCGAGAATCCAAAGGATGAAGACAGCACTCTGCTGAGAAACAAACAGTCCCGTGGTTATTCTTGGAAGAAGCCTGTGATCTCAATAATATTTTAATGCGAAAGTTTGTGTGCAACTACTGGACGGATTTGAATGAAATTTGAAATAGTTATAGCTTATACCATGGATAAACACATAGGCTGCTTTCCATCTCAGAAAATTTAGAAGTTCCCGAGGGAATAACGATAATCAAAAACTACGCAGATGAAGTCGCGAGCAGAAGCTAGTTTTTAATAATTATTTTCCTTCTATTTTATGTTGATGATGATATTAAAGACACAAACGGTTGTACATTTAACAAAAGACCAAAACAAAGTAATAAATATCCTAGACGATGTGACGTGGTCCTAGCGCAACATTTTGCTCGCTTCATGTAAAAACTATGCAACTTTTTGGTCTTGTTTTAGGTAAGTGAGATATGTACATGTAGCTTCAAGAATAGCATCTTTAATTACTAAAACTCTTTGATTTACGTTTATTAATTTCGTGCTAACTAAACGTTACGTTACACTAATTAGCCATTCGCAGAAAACTTAAGTGAAATAATACCAAAAAATACCTCGTTATCATTATGCTTGATCATACTGTATACCTAAGTAAGTATAGCCAGCCTTACTTTAGCTAATAACATGGTAACGATGTCATATTCTATAATCATCGTCATCATCATCATCGCTACGTCAGTCAAAATACTCCACGCCTTCCCCAAAGATCTCCACCGCTGCTACTTGCATTTCGCTGTATCTTGCAAAGCCTACCAGAGGCTCTATTCTACTAGGTAAAAACATATTGCCTTTGACATGTTATGGTATTGTTTTTAACTGTGCCGCCATTACTGTCAAGTAAATAAGAGCTATCAAAAAGTGGTGCATTGACAAGACGATAACAGGTCAAAAGCAATATTGTTTGTCGTCGTAGAAAAGAGGCCCAGGGCGATTATTCTAAAAAAATCTACCTTTGATATGTTAATAAATTGTCAACGTTACGATAGGTCTTACTTACTTGGCAATAATGGCGGCCAAGTTAAAAAATACGATACCACGTCAACGGCAATGGTTTGACACAGTTGAAATAAGGCCCAGAATCTCGTTCCATCTTGTACGCGCCCGCCATAATGTCCTATTTATTTATATTTCCCTGCGGAACCCTAAAAAATCTATCATCCAGTAGTTATTGTAAGTCTTTAATTAGCGCGGCAACCCCGGAGATTGCCTCTCGTCACGTGGTGATACCAATTAAAGTGCTCGAGATTGCAATTGTGACGTTTTGAAAACATGACGCGAGTGGCGACAGGCTGACAAGAGGGTAGTTTTTATTGGTAATTAAAGGTATGTCCTCTTAAGAGTGGATTTTGAGTAGGCTTGTTTGCCGCGCCAGCAAAGTGAACACGTGTTTCGCTGAGGAGAGTAGTTTATGTACCATCGCGCAACATAGGCAGTAATTCTCTTAAATGCTAAAGTCTGCAAATTATTGGCCGACGAGCTTAGGTTGCCCCGCGCGGTCGTAGGCAAAGGAAAGTTACAAAAAATATACAAAATACAATACTTATGTCTCTGGTAATAAAGACTTGTCACATGTTTCCTAGTTCTTTGAGTTTGGTTGCATTCGAATACCGTCAGGGAGGAAAGATGACCGATTGAAAAATGTCCGGCTTTTGCTTATTTTACTTACTGATAATTATTACATACTCACTCACTTAAAACTGGCGAAATCATTAATCTCACGCACCGATGGTTCCGTACTGCCGCACAGTAGGTATAATCATATTTCGATATGAATGTTAAGTATGTCTTTACCAAATATAAATTAGCGCAAACCCAACTCACACTTGACCGATTTTAAGTTTTTTTTTTCATTAGGATTTCTAATATAACCATACCAAATTTTACGCTTGTTTTACCGTTTTTACGATACAGCAAAAATAAAAATATGTACGTTGGAAAAAATATTTCTTGTAATTATAGGGTTCCCCTTTATTTTTTACCTTTTTTTTTGTTTTAGGATCCCGTTTGACTCCCTTCGGACACGGAACTCTAAAAAGAAGAAGAGTTTGGCTGCATGTTTTGTCGTCAAAACAGCTCGGCCAAAATATGTAGGTTCTTCAATCTTATGCTAACGGTACACCTTAAACTTGCCGGTTTAACTCCCTTATCTTTCGCTTGTGTAACCAGTTTTCAGCCGGCCATACATGTTACGGTTACCGGAGAGGTCTACCTGTGCAGGCGACCGGAGCAAAAACAAAAATCAATTCTATCGAGTGACACCGTACGGTGAACCTGTGCGTGTGTGCCGTGTCCTCCGGTCGCCTGCGCAGGTAACCTCTCCGGTGGACCGTAACGTAGATGGCCGGCTTTATTCACATTCAACCGAAGAAAAAAAAATCGCATTTGTTTTCTTTTTATAAAAGTATCAACATCTGCTACCTCATACACTCGTAGCTTACACATTGTCAAAGAGAAACCTAAAACAAACAAAAACTTCCCAAGTCCCTCCTCTGCTCTATGAAAAAGGCAACCCGTTCAAGTAAAATACAGATTTTCCGAGGCTTTCATTTGAAACATCGCCTGAATATAACATGAGAGCAATCATCGGCAGATCGAGCATTGTCGAGCGGCCGCCGATAAAACCACCTATGGTTTTAAGAAGCGAAGCACTTACAGGGACAACGTGATGCGAGAAATAACCATCTTTACGAGCTAAAAGTTTTTTCTTAAATGTACGAGTCAAATGGCCAGTAACATGTTTAACATACACCTGAATACATCGGTTGTAAATATTGTAACATCAGTTTATAAATTGACTTTTTAAATGGATATAAAATAAATGCAAGCGAACGTCACCATTATCATTAATTTCATTCGAAAGTTCCACTACTTTTTCCATGTTTTTTTTTAAACGGTGATGAATAACATTAATTGAATGTTCTATTAAATGTTTGCAGGTTAGGTTAGGTAGCTAACAGCTGCCATATTTTTTATGTTTTTAATTTATAATGATTTTGTTTATTATAATAACTCTACACTAACTTTATAAATTTAGGCTCTATACAAAAGTCTCTTAAAATAATCTCAAAAGTAAGTGCGTACAATAAAATTGTTACCTAATTATTTTCAGTTTTTATATGAATTTTTTGTAGGTTACTACGTTACCGTACATTACAACTTATTGTTATTGTTTATAGTTTGATCAGCCAAATTGTTTAATTTTATTTTACTTTTGTTATTAAGTACATTTTTCACGTCTAAAGTAAATTCTACACAAAATATTGTTCAACCAATGTCACGGTTCACAAATCAAAAATACATTGAATCATAAACTTAATTCTGGGTTCCTAGTGAAAAGTCTCCTGAGGATCAAGTGAAAAAGGGTGTAAGTCTAGTATACTCTGTTTATGTACATCCTTTTGTAAAACAAGTTAAGACGACTTATACCCTTTTTTCACTAGGTACCCAGAATTATAATCACATTTTTGAGCATCGTAGTTGGTTTCAAAATATGTTTATTTAAAGTAGAGTCTTGGTTCAGCGTTGCACGCAGCGGCCCGCCGGAGGCAGCGAGCGGTCGTCATTAAAAGGCTTTTAATTTTTGATGCTCCCGCTACCCGTCTGGAATCTGGAACAAATACACAATATTACAATACAATAACAAACATTAGAAAATGTTCCGTTTTTTATACGGAAAGGTTAAAAATTATGATATACAGGGTGTTCGGCAGAAGGTTGGACCAACTTCAGGGACTAACTCTGTAGGTCATACTCATCAACTTTTATTATGGGACCAACATCCAAATCGCAAAGAAAAAAACAGCTGTTCCATACATTTCGGCTGTTTAGCTCTCAAATTTGTATGGAACAGCTGTTTTTTTTTCGCGATTTGTATGTTGGTCCCATAATAAAAGTTGATGAGTATGACCTACAGAGTTAGTCCCTGAAGTTTGTCCAACCTTCTGTCTAACATCCTGTATTTCTTTAGAGAAAAATGGAGCTATAACGTATTAATTATCCTCCTACATATTTCTACTAATTTTGTGGTACATTTTAGGTATTCTTAAAATGTTCTGATCATTGGATCAAATAAATACTTATATAATTATCATCCGCCTAACTGATAAAGTTAGTTGTCTTCCTTTTTCATCAGCTTTTTCTTTAAAGTTTCTAAAACAAAACATTTTTATTTTTTTTATGCGGTTAACGTGAATATTTTATAACCAAAAAGAGACAGCTACTTACAATACGTACCTACTATCAGGGCAATGGAACCCTTGGTATGCTGACTTTTTATGAAATCATCATTTGACAAACTTTCATTTCGCAAAAACGTGTTTGTGCTTAAACCATTACAAATTACAAAGGTTACATGGGCTTATTAAATAAGGTTGGTTACGTTAGACTTTTGACCACACTAAATTTTAAAATAATGCGGCGGGAAGTATCTCGTCGCGAAATGAAAGTTTGTAAAATTATATAGTTTGTCAAATGATGATTTGGTAAACCATTAGTGAACCGGAACCCTTACTTATAATAGAACTGTGTCACAGTGACGTTATGATTCGAATCATAAGAAGTGTCAAATATAATAGGTTGGAGAAAAAGTTTCTTCGCATTTTATATGAAAACTTAAGCAAAAAAAATTCAAAGTTTATTTACATTTAATTACAGTATGTATGTGCCATTTTGTTCGATGACTTTTTGCCATCTTGTAGGTAGTGACATGATCCCGTTGCCGTAGAAATTTTGGGATTTCTGATCAAAAAAACGCGACAAGTAGTTTTGGCAGTCCTCTCTTGATGTTATCCTGACACCGCCTAAACAATTCTGAAGAGACCGAAACAGGTGAAAATCTGAAGGTGCAAGGTCAGGGCTCTATGGCGGATGCATTAACACCTCCCAGCCAAACTCTCTTAATTTTTGCTGAGTGGCTAAAGATGTGTGTGGTCTAGCGTTGTCATGATGAAAGACCACACCCTTTCTATTGATCAATTCCGGCCGCTTTCTCTCAATTTCTTGCTTTAATCTCATCAGTTGTTGACAGTAGAGATCCGAATCGATGGTTCTGCCCGGCGGTAAAAGCTCATAATGAACAATGCCCTTCCAATCCCACCATACACACAGCATCACCTTATTTCGAGTTAACCCGGGTTTTGATATAGTCTGTGAAGCCTGACCGACCTTTGACCACGACCTTTTTCGAACGTTCTTGTCGTACGTGATCCACTTTTCATCACCAGTTATTAATCTCTTCAAAAACGGTTCGGTTTCATTACGTCTCAATAAAGATTCGCAAATGAGTATACGATTCATAAGGTTTCTTTCAGTGAGATCGTGTGGCACCCAAATATCGAGTTTTTTTGTGTACCCAGCTTTTTTCAAATGGGTCAAAACTGTTTTGTGATCGATTCCCAGTTCTTCAGCTACGTCGTAACTACTGATATGCCGATCTTGCTCCACTTTTTCAAAAATGGCGTTCGTTTTATCCGTTACAGGGCGACCAGAGCGAGGTGCATCTTTGATATCAAAATTCCCGGATTGAAAACGCTTAAACCAACTTTGTGCTACTCTTACTGACACTGTATTAGGTCCATAAACGTCACAAATTTTATTCGCGGCTTGCGTTGCATTTTTTCCTTTTTTGTAATAAAATTTTAAAATGTATCGAATTTCTTCATTAGATTCACTCATCTTGACAGACAGAAAAACAAATGAAAAATAGCGGGAAACAACATTTTACTAATTTGTTTCTTTTTTTGAAATGTAACCTTTTTAATGTCATCAAAACCAGCCAGATACAAATAGTACAGCCAAAGAGATTTTATTACAAGTTTATACATACTATATGCGAAAAGACTTTTTCCCCGACCTAATATTTTTTTATAATGTCACTGTGACAAAGTTCTATGGTGGGTCAGAGTTCCATTGGGCTGAGAGTACACGTAAAAATACCTACTTAAAAGTATTTAAATATAATTATTTACATTTATAATGGAATACGCTTCCCTTGCAGTTTTGTATTCACATTTAACGACGCTCTTATTTTTCCTAGAGTTAATAAGGCGCTTATCATATTATACCAGACATGCACCACATTTCCCTCTGAAAGGAAGACATAACAGTTCTTTGTTGGCTTGCCACAATGACATGCATTCACTCAGGAATCAGCTCATTACGGCATCTGGTTTCCTTTAGCCTGTTTTCTACCCTTGATCTAGCAAGTTGTTAAGAAATAACTCGTATTTAATTAAACATGGAAAATAATGTAGAGAAGTATTGTACGTTGTCTGAGTAGATTTTTATTTGTTACAACGTATACACGTTGTAATGTTTTAAATTTAATACATACGTGTAGATATTTGCGTGTAAGTATATATTACGTGAAAAATTTATATAACTTGCAGTCATACCTAAAATGCAAGCTGCTTTATCATTATCCGACTAAAAGCAGTTAAAATGTTAAATACTTCTTAAAAATTTACCCTTTAATAAAACGTTATCCAAAAATATCTATTTTATCATAAATGCATTTCGTCAATCAAAGACAGCTTAATTTTTTTTCCTGAAAAAACCTCACGAATGTTCCCGTTTGTAGTTGGTCGGACCAATATCAAAATGAGCTTGAGTCCGAGTCCGATCGTTAATTTCACTATACGATTCCAAAATCAAAAACCCGACCTCTATTCCATTATATTTTAAACACTATCTATTATTATATATGTAGGTAATCAATTTATTATTATACTGTTAACTCTAGTAACAAAATAATTTGACGGCAAGATGGGTAAATACGAAGTAAAAACAGATGCAACCCAAATCAGTGCAACAAAAAAATATAACCTCAATTCAAAAACGAACGAGCGCGCGAACCACAGATACACACAAGCCGCGCCCGTTAGACGACACTTTGTGATACCTCGCTTTTTAATTAGCACATTTTTCTTTGTGCCCCGGCAGCGCGCAAATTAGCCTCAGATGTGAGCTTAAAGGCGACGTGCGTATTGTGATGGTTTTTGTACCTGCTTCTTCGTGCATTAGCAAATTACGGTTTTCTACGATTGCTAGATTTGTGGATGTTGGGTTGGGAGTGCGCTTTGCCCAAGGTTTGTTTAGACTGGCGTAATCAAACTGGTTTGTGAAACGAAATAAGGCAGTGAATATTTTTAGAGCTTATATATTTACGAAAATATTTGCCGGGAAAGTTGTTTTATCACAATGTTTAATACTCGTGTAAACGTCAATACTTATCATGACAAATAAATCGTTAAATCGGAAACACTTTCTTTAGTTCATTTTGAAGTAAATAGTTGAAAAAATTTACTTTCGAAAAAGAAGATTGATCAAAAAGTACCTAGCAAATAATAGCTAACGATTTATCAATAAAAATAAACTGGAAAGTGGATAAAACTTAAAATGCGGAACGGAACAGTCAACTAAATAGTAGGTAGGCTATTTTCACCGGGGATTTGTATGAATTCTTATGTAAATTAACTTCTTTTTATCGTAAAGAGAGGAGGTACAGTCAGCAGCAGAAGTAGCTATGCAACCGAAGAGGTCAAAATGATCTGCATTCGACTCTATTGTCAAGAGAATACGTCGTGTCTAGATCATTTTGGGCATGTTATTCTGCTTAGCTACTTTTGATGCTGACTGTACCTAATACGACCTACCTAGAAGACAGACGTACGGGCGCAGATTCAGTTAATGAGGATTAAGTTGTGCCTTTGTAACGATTTTTCATATACAAGTTTGAAAAAGGAACGAGTTTTGTCTTTATAATGTCTCCGAGTTCGATGGGTGTGGGTTGTATCTTAACAAAATATTTCACATAGAGCTACAATACTGACGTCAACTCCTGACGTCCCTCAGCAACGACACACTAACCAACGCAAATTAACAAACACTACCCGAAGGAATTTACACACACAATTTTAAGTTTCAGCATGCGAAGATTAACAAAATCCTAATCACGGGAGATTTGCATTCTCGAAGTTTGCCACCCCTAGCGGGTGAGACGAAACATGCCCCCTCTCGTGTGCACGAGTGAGATGTCCTGTTAAGTATGAGGGTTGGCAATACATGGGTCTGACATAATGATGTATTAATTTCTGTCGCCTTCGCCTATTGTTTTGGTAGGTATTTTGCTTGACGCATGGTCATTAGGTTTTCATAGTGCCATAAAGGCTGGAGTTTGTATAGCGCTGTTGATGGCAGAGTTTGCGTTTAATGGGAGAATAACATCATCCAGTGATAAATTGCTTGGCTGGGAGTGATTTTCTAAATTTAATATGGTATATTTCAGCCACCTAAGTTTGCCAAGAAATCGCTGTACCTTTTGCGACTATATTATATACCTATATACAATAATCGCAACAGCGAGAAGTTACTTTAAAAATGTATTATCTAGGTTTTTTACACAAAAAACTAAGTTAAATGAACACTTTTTGTATTTCAAAGCTTCTTAGCAGAAACAATACTCATGTAGGTAACCTTTTTTAATTGTTTTCAATTTTACAAGATACTTACTTAGTTCTTATATTTTGTAAACGTATACACTGAAGCTTGACACAAGATAGTTTTTGTTTCGCATTTAAATAAACGTACGTTGATACACACATAAGTAGGTATATTATGTACGAGCGCTTGTGCAATAGATCCATGATTTACAAACAATCATCTCGGACCCTATATTTTCTCGGAATGAGTCGAACATGGTTTGCTCGTAGGGTCCTACAAGATCGAAAAAAACTAGACAGTTTATCTTTTTAATAGTTATTTAAAGCTATATGTAGGTATATATTAAATCGATTATTTAACCTTCACAATCAAGACACAATTTTGCGTCCATAGTTTCTTTCGTACGACTTTTTTTTAACTTTTTTTCTTTGCGTACTGTTCTACTTTCGTTCGGAGTTTTTGCATAAATATGTTTAAAACCTACTAGTGACCCGCCCTTGCTCTGCTTCGGTTTATATGAGTTTTATGTAATACCCGTAAAGCAGAATTTAATTTATTATACATAAAAACCGCATCGAAATTCGTTGCGTGGTTTCGGAGAAGCCAGAATACACAGACAGACAGACAGACGCGTAAATAGACTTTATTTTAAACTATAGGTAAGTATATAAAGATAAAGATTTGTCAAAATGACGAACGAGTTGAAATTCTTTGAGACTAGGAACAGTTGACGAAATTATACCTAACCTAACCTAACCTAACCTAACCACCTTCTGGCTCCCTTGTCAGATTAGCCCTTACCTATATAATACATTTTTATCAACTTTACAGTATCCAATTTCAACCCATTTAGATTTACTGCCGCACTCAGACACGTCAATTTAATTTAATGCTTGATTAAAGTTGCTGCTGTCACTTTCTTTGCTACAGCAATAGAATAAGACAACACGTCACTAAACAAGCATTAAATTTAATTGACGCCTCTGTTAGACTTGCAAGATATTTTTATAAATTTCTCACATCCTTACTCTACTAAATAAAGTCAGCTAAAGCTTGCAAATTACATCAATGGACACTCCCCTTTAATATTTGCCATTTAATTACTTAACATATTCACGGTATTGATTGCTATATACAGTGTGTGGCCTAGAATAGGGGATAATATTGAAAACGGTGGCTCTATAGATCACTAGTAATTGACTCATTATGGTCCCAAATAAATAATTAAAATCAATCTTTACTTTTTGTTTTTTTTCTAACAAACTTGATCGTAAATTCAATGTAATGCAAACAATAAAATAGTTCCGCTCAACTCAATGCATCGTACTTATTCGGGGCTACTCGGAACGTCTCTTTGACAATGCTCCTGTACCACGACATTGACAACGTTAGCGATAATTTCGTTTTGCAATAACACACTGATTATGAATCGTAACTTTAAATTCTTATTGTGTGTAAAATATGGGTTTTGGTTAACTGGGATCTTTTCAGAAAAAATACTGATACTCTAGAGAGTCTCCGTTTTCAATATTATCCCCTATTCTAGGCCACACACTGTATAGGCAGTCACTTTGTACATAATACACGAGTTATGTAAAACGTATAAAATATAAGCGCTAACGACATCGGCGCTTTGACAGCGATACTCCTGTCCGTAATTATGCCGCGATGGAAGCAAATAATTAATGACGCGGGTAGCTGCGTAGAAAGGGGTCAGTCGAGAGGACTGTGTGGAAAATAATATAATTATTTTGGAATTCCTAATCGTCGTTTGTCCTAATGCTGCTGCCTTGCGAAACCATATAGGAGCATTGCCTAGGAAACATCTGTACAGAGGCCCCTGCCGAGATGCATTACGCTAGCTAGCGTTTTGCGTCACTGGTAGTTCACGTGACTTTTCGTATCACGTCATCTACCAGTGACGCTATTGGTTTAAAAACGAAACGATTAGAAATGCTAGTTAGCGAAGTGCATCTTGGCCTAAGGAGCTGTATTCTACATTGAAGAAGAAGAAAATCGTTTATTCTATTGCGTATTATTAACGTAATGATGGCTATATTATCTTGACTGTAATGGCGGTCGAAAAGCAATATAAATGCAACAGGGGAAAAAGTCAACGTAGAATAATGTCCTAGATCTAGTGAATAATCAAACGACATCGTCCAATCCCTAATTGTCATTTGTCCTGATGCATTGTTTGTTCGAATTTTAGTTAATTCTAATGCTATTTCCAACGAAATTTTAAAACTTTTTAGTATAACAACAGTAGTAACCTAATTTAACGGCAGTGTTTTTATGAAAACTTGAAAAGTTGTCTGACTCAGCTGAAAACCAGTTTAGGACAATCGATAATTCGGACAAACGATGCGTTTTAGGGATTATGTGGTTTTAAAATAATGCATAATATGGTGAAATATAAGAATCAACCAAGGCAACTTTTCGAATGCGTCAAGAAAATTAGTCATACATTTATATATTGCCCTCATAATGCAATAGGCGGAATCACAAATTCAATTAACGATGCAGATTCCGTCCTCAACCGTTAATATTATGGTTGCACTAGCTATACGAGTTTTGTCTGAGATACCACCATTTGTCTAATAGCAGTATAGTTAATTAACATAAACGATTTTCGAAAACTGACTAACGTGCGGAATTGACATAATAAGCGCTTGTGACCGCCCGGCAGTTAACGTCAATCCCAAACGCATATTATGCCAATCGAAAATATTATTTCCGATAACGTTAACGTTCTCGCAATGCATCTTGTCTACGGCTATGCGATCGTGACGACTACGGTCCGCGTAGCAGAGTGCAACTTAGCAAACACAAACGATTACTGACTTAAATCGTCATTACCTGACTTTATGTGCGGCTGTTACTGCCGCACTCAGAGACGTCATTTAAATTTAATGCTTGTTTAATGACGTGTTGTCTTATTCAATTGCTGTAGTAAAGAAAGTAACAGCAGCAACTTTAATCAAGCATTAAATTTAATTGATGTCTCTTGAGTGCGGCAATTAGAGTCTCTAAGGTTTAAGTGAAAAAGTGTTTAAGTGTAAACTCTGTACTTCAAGCCAAATCTTTTTTTAATTTATCGAGAAATAAACGTTAATATATAGTTATCACGAACTAGCTTCTGCCCGCGACTTTGTCTGCGTTGAATTCTATTATCGTTATTCCCTCGGGAACTTTGGATTTTTCCGGGATGAAAAATAGTCTGTGTTAATCTAGCGTATAAGCTATCTCCATTCCAAATTTCATCCAAATCCATCAAGCCATTGCAGCGTGAAGCAGTAACAAACTAACATACACACACAGACACACACACACACACACACAAACTTTCGCTTTTATAATATTACTTAGTGGAATTTCGTGTTAGGCATTAGTTTGGCGATAGAAACAGCGCCCCAGAGACGGTAGTACTAAAATTTTCCAGCACACTTTGAAGGTGACATTTTGTATCGACATCGAGTATTAAAGGTGAAGTCCACGTTAAATAATGCATAGAAACATGGTTATGTTTCAAGAGTTCGCGCTACATATATGTAGATTCCATAGTACACGTTTTCGATCAGTAAAGCGACTTTAAAATGAAAAAATAATAAATGAAATGCTGGCACCCACCTCAACTATTCTCTGTTTGGCCTAGTGGTTGACTGGTAGAGAATGCTAACAACGAATAAACAGAGAAATAAACCAACGAATGCTAACATCTACTCATAACATGTAATAAAATTATCCAAGAACACAGAAACCCTCGCTTACTAAAATATCAACTAACACCGCCATTTTACAACCCTACCCTTTTAATAACAGTTTCAAATTTCTCACCAATCAAGAGTAACGAGCTATTAGTAAAACTCGTCAGGGCTCCGCAGGGCCGAAACTATGATGATTAGCGTGCCTAATCCGTCCCTTGCCATATGGTGTCTTGCTATATCAAAAATAATGACCGTTTTTGGATAAAGCGTGACTTCTAACTATAGAGCGTTACGGGTATTATAAGGAAATATCAGAAGTATACTACTTTTTACAAACGTCTTAAGGCAATAATAATTATGGCTGCTGCACTGCGAAAGTAAATAGCAGCATCACCTAGGAAACATCTGCAGCCCTGAGGGCTTATTGTCTAACGCACTCGCAATCACGATCGTTTTCATTTTGAAAATCGAAGGCTTGTCTGCATACAAAATGAAAACAATTGCTCCACTTTGAAGCCGGTTGCAATTGCGAATGCGTTAGACAATAAGCCCTCAGGACAAGATGCATTTGGCATTCGTTATCGTTATCACAAATGTATAGGATTGACGTAAGCTGTCAGACGGTCGCGTCGAGCGCCTACGTCAATTCCATGCATTTTGTCAGTTTTCGAAACCGTTTACGTTAGCGTTAAGAAACTTGTCTAGCCTCACAGGGGCTTTAGTCTACATTGGAGAAGAAAAAAATCGTTTATTCGGCTTTACACCTATTTTTATCATATTGTCAACGTTATGACAGCTCTTATTTACTTGACTGTAATGGCTGGCCGAATCGAAAATATTACAAAATAGGGGACAAATTAAACTATAATAAGGTCCCAGATCTAGTGTACCTACTAATAATCGAACGATAACGTAATTGTGTCGGATAAAATCGTATTCATCTACCCTTTTTAGCTAATTGATTGGTATTTAGTATGTGCAATCTCATTACTAAAGAGAGAATCGATTTTCTATTGTATTTGAGAAACCACCTCCGTGCCGGTGAAACATGTTTTTTTTTTACTAGTATTGTTTTTGAAAATTTATAATTCATTACTTTTCGTCGATATCTTTCTCTTCTTGTTAGGTGGAAAGCAAAATAAAGTACATAATTAATTTTACAATATAAAAACTAACCGATTGTACTTGTAAGTTCAGAAGTGTGCGTAAAATGATATAAGACAAGTAGGTGCGAATAAAAATAAATCGCGTAAAACATTTAAATAAAAACTATACTTAAGTCTTTATATCGATATTAAGTCGCAAGATCACACCTAATTATAAAGGTATATATCTGAGCTCTTTACCACTATTTACTTGTTATGAAGTTTTGTTTTAAGCCCTTTACAAGTTTTGTGGTTATTGTAAAAATAAGAACTAAATGAAAAAAATATTTGCTGTTTTTTAGTAAAGCTAATAGATAGTTTGAAATAACTAAAACTCTACTTTCATACCGCTTAGGAGAACAATGTTTTGCCAAATGTCCAAAAACGGTCAGCCGCCAGCCATATGCTGACAAAAACACCACCCCAAAACTTCGCCAGATTGTACCCCTTCGAGTACACTCGACGCCAATAAATAATGTACAGTCAAGCACATAACTAATCTAAGTTATGGCTTGTAATGGAACATATTGTTCGGCTTCGCGGACGATGGTATCTTTCTAGTCGAGCGTAGGCAAATGTTGGTGCTCTTAGCTGGCTTTGTGGTAGGGTAGCCATGAAGTAGGTGGAGACAGGGATTTTCCGTTATGGCTGGGATGGGCGATGTTTTTTTTATAATGTCAAAGAAAAATAGATTCAATTCGTAGGTTGTGTTATCCGTAACACTATTGAAAACTACGTCCCAAATGAAATGTTATAATTTTTTCGAAAAGAAGAAACGCAAAACTCATCCGTAGTTAAAGTCGGTGACTTTCATATTAATTTTATGATTAGATAAGTAGTGTTTTTTTAAACTAAAAACTCGCTCGATGAAAATTTGAGGTTATGTGTCGAATAGAATTAATTAATTCGTTTACATCTTTGCTTTTTCAATTGATATAGACTTAACAATCAAAGTATAGGTATTCATAGTACAAACGCCTGATAGAAATTAAAAATAAAATAAAACAAACAACTGTCTTGTTAAGACATGAACATTATTAAATGGTCCAAAAGGGAGAAATAATATAGAATATTATTATATCTACATTACAAAACCATATTTTTTTATAATGTAATTTTACCACAGATATTTTTAGTTCTGTTCAAGAGTATATTCGTTAGGAATAGGCAATAGTAACGTAAAGTGTAGTGATAACGCCAAATGCTTCAATAAGTAATTCAAAACAAAATTGAGGCACACGCATCATGTATTTGTACATGCTTACCCATAGTGTTCGCATGCAATTTTAAACGATTCAGAAGCAATTCAACCTCACAGTAAGCCTAGCCAAGATGCAAAGGATTTTAACGTTTCTGTTTTCTACAAAATGTATGTTGACGTGATCTATCATAAGTTTGTCGATATTCGAAAATTGCTAACTTAGCGTTATGCATTTTTATTAGGCCTTATCCTCGCTGAGACTCAAAGTATGGTTTCCCTACCACTTAAGTATACGTGAGAAGCCACCGAGATTTTGACCAATTTACAGCGTGCCAAGTGGAAAGATAAGCTAATACTCACTGGGGGACTATCGGAAAACTAATTTTGCATAAGAGCCCTCGCGTGGAACGCGCTTAATGTTTATTAATACGTACCTATAGTTAATAATTAATTCGTACCTAAAGGTAGGAAGTGATGATTCATCCTGAACAGGAAACGGTGTTCAGGCAGCTTTGAGAGTAAGTATTATCTCCAGATAAGTCAGTTGTAAGGATATTTGGTCTTTTGGTGGGTTATATGAACATTTTGTTCATGTGGTTGTAAGGGTCTACATAAATTGGATGGTTATACTGAAGAGGCTATTATAGACTGTTATTGTGGACCTCCGTGACATACAGCTGCATCTCGTAAATTACACATAATTAAAGAAACACTGGCACATAATAGTAAGGTTTTTTCAAAGTGATTTTGTTCGTTTCTTTTGCAACGAGTACGTCGACAAGAGACAAGGGAAAAAAACTGAATTTAATTAAAAACTATAACCGGATTGGCTGATTTCAGAAACAAGTGAGTAAGCAAAGTTTAAAACACACTTGAGCTATACAAAACCCTTCTATAGACACATTGAAAATTTTCATTTACATAAAAATACGTACAACTTCAAATAGCTAGTAATTTGTTGATTTTAAAGTTATTACTTATTACAAAGAAAAAGCACAACTTTTAGTTCATAACGCTTTGCAATGTTACTGTCTCATATAAAACAAATTAAAAAAGCAAATAGAATAATACCTAAATGAGTAAAATGAGTGTTGAATGTTTGAGGACATTCATTGTAGATAGGTAGTTGTTTGTTTTCGCAAATTACGAAACAGTGGTAAGATAAAATAAAGGGTGTTCAAATTTAATGCCGGAATTGATACATTTTGATTAAACCCAGAACCCGTCCCACCTCCCAAACTACTCTTAAACCAGCTCATTATTCAAAAACCTCCATCAGCTCAAAACAAACACAAACTTAACGTATTAATTACAATAAGTAAATACCCTTTGGAATATTTCACTGGATATCCGACGTTTCTTATCCGATCCACTTTAGACCGAAGGGCAATGGGCCCTTGGAGTGTCATTCATCAACAACTCCAACTTTGTATGTGCGGAACCTCTTATTATTTGCCACCCTGTACCATAAAATTGAACCAAACCTACCTTTGACGATGCTTGAAAATCCAACCCTAATTTTATACAGCTAAAGCTCCAATTCAAGTGAGGTAAACGATAGTAACACAGTCGTTTTAAAGCATTAATTACAATCCCCAGTTTTAGGGTAACCCTTTAGGAAATTTTCGTCCCTTACTGGTCACCCCTTCGAGGTCCAAGCGCGCCTCGAGTCATTAGTATGCTATGTAACAGAGGTATGAGGTCCGCAATTTCGTCGGTGATCTTTATGTGACGTTGGGTTGGGGAACAATTGGACGGTTTCTGCTAAAATAAGGTTGCTTGTTATAAAATTGCTTTTAGTGAAAGAATAGACTTTTTGTTGCATCATGCTGTAGCTTTGCTATTTTATCTACAGGTTGTAAAAGATTTGAATAAGGAAAATTGAAAATAGTAATAATTGTAGAATTATTTATTTATATGTCTCGTCGTACGAGTAATCTCCATTTGTTTAAAAAAATATTGCGATATATGATCGAAAACTCTACTCTCTCTTTCTCTCTCTATCTCTCTTTTGGTGTAAAAGGAGATTAAACAATATAGCTAAGAAATCATTTATTACATTAAATTAATAAAAAGATAATTACATCATTAAAAATGTTACAAAAAAAGGAGAATATACATTTGAGATTCAATATTTATTCAGCAACATTCTCTGCTACTGCAAATGCGTTGCTAACTTGTGAGGACTTAGATGTAAATGCCAACTCCGCAACGGAACAAAACAGTGTGGACACTGCAGTTTGGCGGCAGATCAAGGATAAAGATGGTGGTAGTGATCTGGACGAACCCTGCACTTCCTCCACCATCAAAACAAAATAAGTAAATGAACAAATTTTTGGCACCCTAAATAAATAGTTTTATAGAACTAATAAAACGTCCTAGGCGTCTTTACTCACACGTCTCTACAATACTCTAAAATAGCCTTCCTATCAGCATTCATCGGTAAAATTTCAAAAACATCAAACTACAATTACATTTAAAACTCTGACCCACACGCTAATGAGTTTTAGATTTATTACAGGCAAGAACTAAGGCCCAACTTTAAGATAAGGCCACCTCCATCCTCCATACAAAGTAATCTTTACTCGCGCCCCTTGAAAGCCCCTAAACTCAGAAGTGATATTCTGATTGTGGCCAAATTATAATGGGGACGGCGTTACTAAGGTCATTTCGACACGTTAGGTGTGAATATTGTGAGTGTTTGGTGAATGGTAACGCATAAGTCGTTATTTTTAAACAAAATCAATCTTTGAAGGTGAAGTTAAAATACGAGTAGCTTGTGATGTCAGGTACTTAATTTATTTTTTACCTTGAACTTGACCTTTTTACCACTCAATAACATAAACTTAGTAGGTAATAGGGTCCCGTTTTTATCCTTTGGGTACGGAACCCTAAAAAGGAGTTACATAACTTATTTTTTTTACATTAACTAATAAATAGAAACCGCAGTTTTAAACTGAAACTATATATAGCCAATGCATTACAGAGCAAAATTAAAAAATATGATATATTTTTTATGATATTTTTAATGAAAATACATAACCAATTTCAAACACTAAATCGGCACAGACTATTTATAATCTAAATATTAATTAGTAGTAGTTACATTATTGTAGAGTCCAGAAAGCAACAACCTTTCCCAAACAAGGCTAATAGAACGTCTCTGGAACATGGACGTTTAAGACAGATTTAATAGTGTACAGCAGCGACCAGTATTCAAATAAATAAAAAATATTAGTCTAATAATTGACCTAGTCCCAAACTAAGCTCTAGGCTTGTGCTATGAGTACTAGACAACGATAAACTTACTTATATAGAGAAATACATACTTAAATAAATAGAAAACATGGATATTATTACCCGACCGAGTCGAGTAAATAACACAAATATTTCCATGCACGTCTGAGGAAACTGTATTTGCTTGGAGATAATTATGTCAACTTTGCCAAAGTTTTTTTTTTGTTTTTTTTTTACTCTAGTTTAGTAAACAGAAGGAGTTGAAGTGAGTCCGTCCGACTGTTACCATATTTTTCCACCTCATTCACTGCGGCACAATGCTGAGAGGGATCATGCTCAAAGTAATGTCTTCTTTTCACTTTATAATTTTCTATTGTTATTATTTCTTTACGAGTTTAGTACGCGTTTAATAAATATTTTCTATTCTTTCTTCATTCAATCTACCAGACAGTTTTCCAGAGTTATCACGCCCCAGTATCGCCTGAGCTCCAGAATAGGTCCCCGCAAGTTGGAATAACTTTAGAAGACCAAAGGCTGTTTAGAAAGGACCCCCAACTTGTACCCAGCCCCTGAAATATTAATGTAGTTTGACAGAATCATATATGACTGGTGTATATGCCTTTGCTATATTTGCCCACAGTTTTCGGTCGATGGTTGTGGAATTGATGCCTGTGGGACTTTGATTTTAGGTTATTGGGGAAAATATTTTTTAAAAGCAGACATGACAGGTAAAATATACTTTTAAGATGTTATTTAGATTTAATAGATAAATTGTATACAGGGGTCTGAATATCCAACCAGAATATCAAAAAAACAATAATGTAGTTCTAAAAATCATGTCTATACATATGTAATTTTTATGATAATTTAAGTATAGATATGAAATGAAATGAGTTGATAAACTAAATTGCGTATACTAAGGAATGATGTTTAGTAAGGAATTATTCAAAGGTTTTAGCTGTCTGACTCTATCTACCTGTATAGTCATACATTACAACGACGAATAATATAATTTTACAATCTATATTTATAAAACTCTTTCGATACTAACAGGAAACCCATCGCAGCTTATCAATTTAAAGTAGACACGTGACATTTTAAAAATCTTCCGTAATAACGAAAAAGTACACTAGAAATGGATGTTTCAAAGTTCAACCTAAAACGGAGATAAATTAGAGAATTACCACGAAATCGCAAGCATCCTTTAGTTAAAAGTAAATTTAAAAACACAATCACCCCTTACACTCTCAAACGCTTGCAAAATGGTCGTCACAACGAGTAGTCGCGGCAAATTTTCAACATGGCGAAAGTTAGGGTTGGACTACACTCGTATCCTTCCTTTTGATTGCAATTAATTCGGGGGGAGGAAGGGCTCGGCCAGTGCGCAGGATCCAACTTAGAAATTAAATGTTCTAGTAAGTTCGGGTCTGGTTTGTCGTTAGTGTTCTGTGTTGATTGGGTTGGTGATGATGGTATTGTAACAGTGTTATAATACGAGTGTGAAATTTTTTCGTGCACTTTTTATAGCACTGTTATAAGCTGGGAATTTTATTTGGAAGGAAATTATTATAAACATTGTGAATGATTGATAATTGAATTATTTTCAACTGTTTAATTGATGATAATATGAGGCACTTTATAAAAATACTTAATGCCAAAAGACTAGTGCCCTTACTAAATTGAAATGATAAACGTGGAGTAACCATCATGTTTTGTCGTTGTGACATTTGAATTCGACGAATAAGGACAAAGCATGGCTTAGCTACTCCATGGTTACTGCACGTTTATGAGTAAGGGCATAGAAGTATTCACGCTTTTAAATGCTCATTAAACTTTGTTATGTACTCTCTCTTGTTTATAGTCTAACTGCCGCACTCAGAGATGTCAATTAAATTTAACGCTTGTTTGGTGACGTGTTGTCTTATTCTATTGCTATAGCAAAGACAGTGAAAGCAGCTACTTTAATCATGCATTAAATTTAATTGACGTCTCTGAGTGTGGCAGTAAGATTATTATCTAACTTAAAAGTTAATACTAAGGGTGTTTTTATGATAATTTAACAAAATGTAAATACTTGGTTCAGATGAAGTGCGACCTGTCCTGCTTTTTGCGCTAGCTTTTTTTTTAGCAAATGCATAAATTATTAATTATTGTTTAGTTCGTTGGTAAAGGGAATCCAACTTTGGCACTATATTAAGTTAATTTCATTAAATAACAATAGAAATACCCCGGGCAAATATTTGTATGCTTTATGTATTGTTTTAACGTTCGTATGAATAGTAGCATATCCCACCTGACTATAATTATTTATTTATAAATTATTTGATAAACACTTTGTTAAATGTCGGTGATGTCATAAAAAAACCTAACCAATCAAGTCCGTCCCTGGTTTCTCAAAGGCTCGGTGAAAAACACCCAGACATTTTACTCCTCGTGACCTGTGAGATAGAGGCACTTTTTCTTTTTCGTAATTAGTGCCTCCGTTAGGTACTAAGTGGGGAAAATTGGACCTGATGATAAAGGCTGGACGTTAAGGAAAGAGGTCTAGACGTGGTTAATTTTTTTGTTAAAAAAGGCTTTGGTAGCCTAGTTGTTCCGCTGCGCGTTTCTTAGAGTGTAGATTATTGTTTCTTTTGCGCTGTTTTGTGAATACAAAAAATATTTATTTTTTTGAACCATATATATTAAAGCAATGAAGTTATTTTAACATCATTTGGAATTAGTATTTTTACTCTAGGGAAGTTATCATTTTTATGTGAAAATAAAGATAAATACTTACTCCCTTATTCATAAACGCATAATAAATATTTTTAATTAAAGTATTCTATATCCCTTTCTGCTAAATTCAAATTTCAACGTAACATTTATATATTTTCCGTTTATGTAATTAGGAGTAGGTCTTTTAAGAGAGGTTTTTATTGCAATTTAAAATAATTAATCACCTTAAGAAATATTTTTAACGGATATTAGTCAGCTACTTTGTACCTAAATACTAATTAGTAGTAGAGTATGTAGTGTGTAGAGTATGATGAATTAGTATTAGTACTAAATACTAATTACTATGTTAATAAATACTAAATAAAATAATGTGATGTATTAGTACTAAATACTAATTACTATATGTTAATAAATACTAAATACCTCTTTACATGGTATAATGTAAGATATCATGCTATAGATATAATATTAAAGTTCGACGAAGAAGTCCGTATACGCAATTAGCAAGTCTCTTACTGTATTCTGTGCAAGGCGCACTGTGCTTCATAGTAGTTGCACCACAGACAAGTTTATCACTGGGAATTTAGGACGCTCAACTTTGGAAAACACCATGTATATGAGCACTTCATCGCAGATAAGATTTTAAATACATACTGTCGCACTCAGAGACGTCAATTTAATTTAATGCTTGATTAAAGTTGCTGCTATCACTTTCTTTGCTACCTGTAGCAATAGAATTACTGCCGCACTCAGAGACGTCAACTAAATTTAATGCTTGATTGCTGTAGCTGCTGTCACTTTCTTTGCTATATTATAGCAATAGAATAAGAGAACATGTCACTAAACAAGCGTTAAATTTTATTGACGTCTTTGAGTGCGGCAGTAAGACAACTCGTCACTAAACAAGCATTAAATTTAATGGACGTCTCTGAGTGCAGCAGTAAGGACCCGTTGTTTGATCAGTAGGTAAATCAAATAATTGTCAAAAATCGAAAAAGGAACCGAAAATTTGACACATTTTCTTGAGATTTAACCATTAGTTAAAGTTTTTAATGATTAGTTAGTTTGGCATAGTTATAAATTTTAATTAGGTACGTCAACAAAGTTGTAAAATAGAATCTTAAAAAAAGGGTAATAGTACAGCTTCCAAATGTAGCAAAAGCATGTTATTTGAATGATTATATAGTTTTAGTCGTTTTTAGTAAAATGTTTATGATTGTTATTCTAAATATTGTACAAGTATGATTTGAAATAAACATTGAATACTAAATAATAACGCCACAAAATCTAAGACAGTTGTTAAAACAATTTCGACATGTTATGCTTATTTTGTCTTTAAGATGAATTTTGCTACGAAGACGCTACGGCGCTACGACACGTAGCAATTGGTGCATCTATCGAAATTGCATAAGGAGTACTTTTGAACAGATCTTTTAAACGACTCGATAAAATGGCACTGCCAGTTTTGAAACCAATCAATATATGAAATACCTACTTGTAACTTATTTACACTCGCTTTATATTTGCCGCAGGACAGATATTTAATTTAAATAGTTAATTACAATTAAGGAATACCTATACATTAAAATTTAAACCGGCCAAGAAATACGGATGATAAAAGCATTTTAAACTGTTAATTAGACAGCGGTTAGACGGAGAGATTCGATATGCACTGTGACGTCATGTAACAGGTCGGCCATATAAACTCCATGTTTAATTCTGTTTTGCTAGAAAATTATTTTTATTTTTATAGCTATTCAAAAAGTTATTTTTCTCAACTGTTTGTTACATGAATCAGTTTTTATTGAAGCTGTGAAAAACAAACATGAATATTCCCTATTACATTTGTTTGAAATCATTATTCTTTATTATTACAAAATCTATAATTTATCCCAAATAAGTTAAAACGTAACCTCATACATTTAAATGCACCCATTTGATCTGAACCTTTTCAATAATACGGTCATAATGTCACAGCATCCCTATCTGACCTAAGGTCAGGTCATGGCTTGACCTCATCTCTATTTTCATTGACATTGGAGAGATGACCCATCTAAGAACCAGTTTAAAGTGATCTCACGCTGACCTTAACATTGAGTAGTTGATTCAAAAACCGGTCGTCTTTATCTCATGAAATAAATATATCAAAAAAATATTTAGCTTCAGTGGGACAGCTATTTTGCAATAGCATTTAAAAGATTATTTAACCGGTGAACATGATAAAAACGCTATCAGAATTTGACCGTATTGGCAAAAATAAAAATCAAGCTAATCGCAACAATTATTTTTTAATATTCTTTTACTAAAAAAAACAAAATATTTTTTTTATATTTTTTCTATCGAAATCGTATTATGTACATATATTTCACGGTCCCAACTACTCAAGCACAAATCGGTTCAATATTTCGTAAACTTGGTCTCAATTTGCTCGAGGCAGTTTCTAGTCAATGCCGAAGTCTATAATTGTTCATATTACTCCAGAGGCTTATTCTGCGAGAAAAACTTAAGCGATTTATAGTCGGCTTATAACATGGATCTTAGACAAATTGTGTACAAAACATTTTGTTTAGAACGTTTATATTATATTAAAAAAAACATGCAATATACTAGCGATCCTGAATAGTGCTTTATCCTCATTTTTTTGCAATAAGGTCTAGTTATACTTAGAAAGAAAAATGAGATCGTTTTTGCTCAAATGTAAATAATGTACTGAATTATTTCTATTATCATCTCAAAATATTTTGATTTCCGTAAAATACCTATATCACCTGATGGTCAATGCCGTAGAATAGTTTTGAATAAACAACTGTAAATTACTTCACGTTTATTTTTAATGTGTACATTTTTATTTCAGAATAAAATGTCCTTTTAATCGATTATTTTTGTATAATCAAATAAGTGTTCATAAAATGAAATAAAATAGTAAAATAAAATGCAAGAATGAATAGGCTTCCAAACCAGCAAACTTCACCCTGTACAACATCGTTACCTAGTGAAATAAAATAATAATAAATATTATACCTAAAGTAACGTATCAGAATAAGTCTCAAAGTTGGTGTAAGTCGCATCGGACGTGACGCGCCCTTCTTTGTTCTAGATGCTTCTAGCAAGAACGTTAATTGGTCGCCGTCTGTAAACTTCTAGTTTACTCATTTTATTCGTGAACACCCTTTGTGTGGCACTATTAGTTGCGTTCGTTTCATTTTCAGTATGATCATGTATTATTCGGTTTGATCTTTGTAAATTAATGTTTCTAGTTTTGTACCCACGGCTTTGTCTGGCCATTTGTTTGGAATATGATATTTCAGTCAGTTAAGATATAGTCTTAACTTATGACAAACGTTCTTCTAAAAATTTACTTTTTAGTAGCGGATTATTTTTTAGATTTGTTTATAACACAACTTGTTCTAGGTACCATAATTTCGCTTGATGATTTTATTGACTGTAATGTTAACTGACGCCAGGGAAAATTAAAAAAAAAAATGGTCCTTATCAATAAGTACCCAACTTAGGTTTGTATAATTTAATTTTATTCTATCGTAAATATATAGCATTCCTTCCCCATCACTTCTTTCCTCTCACCCTGTATATAAACCCATATCGAACAAAGGTATTGTCCGGTCCAGACTGCTCCGTCCCGCTCTAACTAGCTAGACCCGACCGCAGCGGGAAGGAACAACATTAATATGGCCCTAACCCTTCAGGTCCATGCGGCAATTATTCACAGAGAATAGTTTAACAGAAAGGATTGTGCGGACTGTACAAAACAAACCAAGTCACTCAAACCCGTTGAAAACTTTCAACTTTATCTAGTTCGCGTAAAGTTGAGTTTGGGTTGTGCGAGAAGGGTTGTTCGGTTAAAGGTTATAATACAGAGTGTCTGGTAGGAAATTTCAGTATATTTAGAATATTTATACATTTGTCTGAAGTGGGTTTTCGGTGCGGATGAAGCATCTATAAGCACATAATAGGTACTGTGATTTAGTACGGTGCGGCGGAATTAGCTGGCCGAGTGTAGGCTCGGTTTATGGGGGCCGTTTGTCAAAAATATTGTGCTGTTTGTCTTATAATTAACTGTGTGTTCACCCATTTTTGGGACGTGGAGAAAATAACCGTGAAATTAAAAAGCTTCAATAATCGTTTAAAAAGATCGTAACCTTACATCTTTAAATGTCGATTTTCTACGACTGACCATTTTTAGTATATGTCTTGTTTAACCTTTGTTTATTTTATATTAATACGGCTAATTTAATTGTATCTTTTGCAAACAAATTAAATTGAAACCAGTTTAATAGGTACTTGAATCTGAATCTGAAAGAAACATTTGTACATGACTGCTATTTTTGTAATCTCTTGTTATTATTATTATTATTATAGAATCAATAAACAATAAAGCATCAATAGGTTAGTTATTAACGACATTTAATTGTCTTTGACAATCATATTCATTATTATTAGAATGATTTATTTGAGTATTTAGTACCTAAAAAAGAGTCAAAGAAAACACATAATGCTTTAGTTATTTGCATTTAAAATTTTATTTAACGAGTTAAATTCAAAAGGCATGCGAATAGAGGCGAGCTCTTGTAATTACTACACATGATATTTATTCGTGTAACGTATAACGGCCCCTTAAAACGAGTCGCGTAAAATATCAACCGAGAGCCACATTCTGTGCATATCTGGTCCTCAAGAGTGGAAGCGGACTCCAAAACAAGATTGAAAATTGTTGAAGTTTTTAGGCGATGTATTAAGCGAACGGTATTAAAACGACTACGAATTTTTTCTCTTAATTATCTAAACAGTGTAAGGAAAATTTCGCTCGGACGCTCCGTGATTTGACGTCTTACAAGAACCGTCTAACACGAATAAAATATAAAAATAACAAGAAATTACCTAAGAACAGCCTGTATCTCTTGAAAACGTCAACCATTTTATTGAAGTAAGTGAAAACAGTATAGGCAGTTAAGTGTGTTTTAGATTTAAAAAAATGTTTTAAATCGTTAGAATACTTAACTAAAAGGAGGGACAATAAAAATTGGGGGAAAGTAGCGTCAAACCAATTCAGAGTCCAGTTGTTACCAGACGTTGAAAAGCATTCTAGTATCATGCGCTATGAAATTAAAGTAATTAAAATTAACTGTTTTATGTAGTTCTGTATTGTTGCACTTACTTTACTGCTCCATTGTAACGGCAATAGTTTTAACTGGTCTTTTCATAATTCGTTCATAATTCATAGTTCCAGACGGATTGTAATAACTGCTGTCTGTAACAAAAAAAATGTGTTAATTATTTAGCGTACTTTTGGTTACATAACAAGCATTTAATAGAAGTAATACATTTAACCATGAATACCCTTTTCAGCAAAAGTAACGAATAACTAACTAGTCTCAATCAGATGTTAAGAATTGAACTAAACTGATTACAAGAATCTTTTTTGGATTATTTACTGTCTAAATTATTAATTGTTTTGCTTGTTTGGTTCCCGGAGATAAAATAAAAGAAAATAACAAAAACACTCTTCGTAACTACGCCGAACCCGAATGAAGATCCGCAAACGTTGCATAGTTAGCTGTGCCTTCTATAATGTGTTATTTTAAAACAAAATTAAATCCCACTCCATACTATTCTCAGGCTCGGCGGAGTGAAATTGTGAAAACGGCAATGACCATGCGGAACTGTACGCATCAAAATTCCTCCCACAGCCACTACACTTTTCACTGCTCGCCCATTTACACGTTTATTACTAGGTAATGTAGTTTTACAGCGTACACAGACCTAACAGGATCTTTAATTACATTACACAAAGTTACTGCACACTCTAAATATTATAATATAAATTAAAACATATAAATAACACGAACAACATTACGATGATGATGGTAGTTTAGATCGAATTAGAAAATAATCCACTTAACTTTGGCACGTTTCGATCTTTTTAAACGTTGCGAGTCTAAAATTGTTGTTAGGAAAGGATCAAATTACGTTCAATGAGAATTTGAAACGTAATTTTCATTCGTGTTCTAACCGAGGACTGACGGTAGTGACATTTTAATTGTCTGGTAGTCGTTCTGGTTTTAATTGACAAGAGTTCCCTAGGTATAAAATAAACGACGAACTCTATCACAATCCTAAATCATTACTTAAAAATGTAATGTTACTTATAAAATCTATAATTTTAAAGCGAGCGATAAAAATTGAGTGAACAACGCCTGCATTATGCCTTCACGAAAAGAGCTTTCATTTCTTTCATTGGCCGGCAAGGGACCGACCACTCTTCTTGAGTTGCTCGTGTTTATCAGTGTTGGTGATTGATTACTTCCCATCAGTGGCCTGTTTTATAAAGCTGCAAATTACAATTTACAGGTTACAAGTTTCCATTTTGACACAACCTCAACCAATGACCACCATTTTCTAAACCCAATCTTCTAAATATGTAACATGTAACATACATACACATAGAAGAGATAGCAGACCCCAAAAAAACAATTTCACGGGCCGCACTGTCACCCCAGAATTATGACTCAAAGAATGACCATGCGGAATGCAGACCGCCAAAATTCCAGTGGGGGTTTCCGCCCCCCACGGGGGAGTGGGGAGGCGGGAGGCATGTGGACAAATAAGGAATGCAATCATGATTTTAGCCCAGAGTAAACGTGTTTTTCCTGCAGTTGCATTGCGTATTTGGTGGCTCCTGTTTTAAAAAAAATAAGTATCGTATTAAAAGTTGTGTTGCAAGAATGTTTTTATACTGGTTAGAGGTACGTGTTCTGTGTGTTTTTTTTAACTGCTGCACTTTTGGATCACCACGAAAATTATTCTAATTATGGATATGTTGACGATTTAAATGACCATTTTCAGTAAATTAGAAAAAAAAATCGTTAACTTAGGGCTATTTAATGTGAAGACTGCTTTCGTGATTTTTTCTCTCTTGACACTCTCTCTCTATTAACTTATTAGTACATCGAAAAACGAATTTTCCCTAAGAGGATTTTTCGCCCCCTCTATTGCGAATAAAATCGATATCGTTAGAGCCTGTTTCGAGAAAGTGATAACAAATTTATACATACATACATACATAAACTCACGCCTTCATTCCCAGAGTGGGGTAGGCAGAGCCACAAACTCACCAACAACTCCAAAAACTTGTTGATAATTCTGTGACCACATTTTGCACAACCAGGCTAAGATGTTATCCAGTGTATTAGTGACAGGTTGCAAACCCATCGCCTAATAGCACTACACACACAGCCTTAAGTCCCTTAGTCGTCTCTTACGACATCCAATGGAAGACATGGAGTGGCAACATTCTAAACCCGGCACCACACGGGCTAAAACAACAAATTTATATACATACAAATATTGCTCGTTTCATAGTATACAATGTTATGTTTTTATCTATATTTTTTTACCTAATCCCTAAATAGATTTGAGACTAAATTTTTCGTACATTAACGCAAACATACAACGTAATACAATTACGTGGGGAGCCTATTGTTTAAGAATAACCCGTACCAATGAGCCTTAAAAACAAAATGTAATTCCAGAATACAACCGGAAATGACTGGGGACAAAGTGTTATTTAACCAAAATAATCAAATTGCACCACAACTTAATAAACAATAGATAGCTCAGTACGCAATCACGTGAGTATTAATCATGCGACGGAGCGGTCGTTAATCTCCTACCCACAATCTGAACGAGACGGGCTTTTTGTTAATTAATCTGCACTTATGTATGTGTATGTATGGATGGGCGGGTGACAGTTGTATGTATATCTTAGGTAGGTAACGTTACAAGTACCTACGGAAACTGTCGAAGTACTGATTTAGAAAGGTAGGCTCAAATATAAAATACAAACTTCTCTCTCGATCCTAAATTTCCTCAGACATCCAGACCGCAAACACAATGAAAAGAACCTAGAATAGGTACCTAGATAAATTGTTAGTGGTATGTAGTACATAATTCCGAAGTTATAATTTATCAAAATTTCAAAACTCAAGTTTAAATCGCAGTTTTTCGATTTAATATTATTTATTTACATAACGCTCACAGTTCTATCCTTACATCCCTAGTAACGTACTCGTATGGTGATTTATTTTTGCATTGAATATAGAAAAATAAAGCCACCATAAAAGCTTCTGGAAAAATTAAAAATCAAACCAATTTAATATTCGGAAAAAAGTGTTCAGAATTTAAAAATAACCTACCCCAGATAAAGACACGAAAAAGAATAAGAATTTTTTAAAACGTTATGTATAATTGCAAATACGCGTCCAATCAAAAAGGAGTTAAAACGTCTCGTATTAAACGCATTGGTATACCGATAAATCCAACAAGTAAGTCCTTAATAACACTAAAATCTGTATAGAAATAAAAAACTAACGGTAAATAGCCCCACGTTGGGCGCCAACTAACATTAAACCGCCAATTATTACCATAACAACCCCGCAAACGCCATTTTTATTCCAAAATATGCAAACTTCATCTAAAACCCGAATGATTACAGTACAAATCATTCCTCCACGTCATCACTCACTGCTGGAGGGAAATAAAATTATGTACGCAACCCTCTCACATTAATCATCCACGGGGTCATTCATTGTGCTAATATTGTGGGTAGGTGTGGATGGTTACATTCTACATTAACCTGTCCTGATACATTTTCTTCGATATACGTATGTAAATTGTTTTCGTGCTTTTGAATGAGCTTGGATTAGCTAAATATTCATGATTTAAATTTTAGGGGGAATTGTGAACTTTGGAAAAGACTAAACTTGACACGTACTTATTTTAAAAGTCTGTAGTGAATTAGCGTATAGTGTACAATACTGTTAATCAAAACAAAAAGCCAATAATTATGGATTTTATACTTTTATACTGTTTTCTTCTTTTGGACGGCAGAATAAGCAAACAAATAAGTCTATCGTTACCGAATATTAACTTTTCCATTTTCTAACCGCCTAAGACGCGATTAATATACTTAAATAATAATGTACTTAAAATCTTGCTACTACCACATCGCTACGCATTTTAGGCATAATTAACTTCTAAATTTCATTCAACAAAAAATAAAAACTAGACCGACGAGATCGCAACAGACTACTATGACACGTGTCATTTATTTTATTTTATTGGCACACGTATATTTCACCACCCGCTTTTCGGCAAGATTAACGTGATAGACTATACTTAGGTTTGTCAGCATTTGAAAAATTACATTGTTTGGTTTATCAGCATTTTGAAAGAAAGGATTGAAATAAACAACCACAACGAATAAAACATTACTTTACAGTAAGAAAGGACGTCCATAAAACCCTATTTCCCCTATCTCCAGATAGCATTAAACCATGTAAGAGTGAGACAATTACGCCGCCGTCCTAATGTCCGTCCATTAATGATCTGGTGTCCCTCTCGCACGCATTGTGCCGGACCCCACACCTCGTAACTTAGCCCGGGGGGAGCCGGGCATTGTTGGGATTATACATTATTTCCATTTTTATGTGTGACGCCTACTGTGTGTAGGAGGTTGTAATTACTTTTGGGTAGTTATTAAGTCTACTATTTCGGGAAATTAAATTAAAGGTTGGAAAAAAATAGCTGGATAGAAAAGAAGACGAATGAGGAAGTAGTGAAGAAAAGAGATGTCTATTGTGGGCAATAGATAATAGACGAGGAAAGATGTTTGGTCACCTGTTACGGCACGACGAGTACCAATGAAAATTAAAGGAAAAATATTGGTGAATTGGATGGAAAAAGGTTAACCTTTGACTTCTACCTATATAATTTACAATTCACGCTCTTAAATGGTGATGTGTTTTGCACTATCACATAACGCATTTTTTCAAACTTGTAATGACTTTGTTTTACTTTTAATCAGGATATCATTGTATATGTATATAAAGTAAGTTTTTCGTTGTCTATTACGAAAATAATAAGTCTTAAGGTTAGTTTGGACTTTGCAACTACTTAAGCTGGTGTGAAGGTGAGTCTGCTTATTTAAAAAATATATGTTTATTCAGAAAAACTTAACTTAAGGCATAACAATGGTTTTGGGTCCTGCGCTAAGATTCCCTGTGTTGCATTTTGTATGTTTTTAGTTAATATTGTTGTAAGTTTATTTAGTTTAAAAAAAGTATCGCTAAATTGAGTTCCCTACAGTTTTAGTAAACTTATTAAAGTGTAGTAGTAGACTTGTTAAAGTGCCCATGCAAACATATTGTTTTATAACTTTATTCTGCAAGTGGGCTCAAATCACCATACTTTCGTTTTTAAACATTAGAATAATAACGGTTAAATTTGCATATGTTTGCTATATAAACATTTATAAAATTGAAAAATACTTACTCTATATAATAATTGTTATTTTTACTTTACGTATAGAAAATACATACTGTATTGAATTTCTAATGTTGACTCAAAACGCAATGCAAAAATAGCACAAAATAAGGATCATTTATTCTAATCCGGAAAAAACTACGTCCTTAGCCCCTACTTTATTCTGGTATTTTTTGTTTTATTCTCAATTGGATTGAAAGATACCTAAGATAAATTTAACCTTGACTATTACAAGTATGCTAGGATATAATAATATACGTAGGATAACAGGAATTGATTCAACACTATCCACTAGTTAACAAAGAAATTTTAATTTAAAAAAATGCCTGTTTAATACATTATGTCCCCTACTTCCCCTAGATATAACCTACTATAAGCGAGCAAATTATCATTACCATTTTAGGGTTCCGTAGTTTTTAAAATATTGTCTAGCAATAATGTATTTGCAAGCATTTCTCAAATTTCGCAGCAGACGAGATAACTTGAAAGGGCGGGTTTACACGCGAGGTGGCAGGAATAATGAGATGCCAACTACTTACTCGCTACAAAGGAAAGTTATTGAGACGCGAAAAAAATATTGCGAAAGTACGTGGCGATGGTTGCGTAAAAAACGGCGACATTTATTATTTAACAACTATGAAACTTGAAAAAGTACTTTTTTAATACTTACACAACCAAATTCGTCGTAATTCTCTGAGCGTTTTATGCGCCTTACTTTGGTGGCTAACTTGAACGGGGAAAAAAAGTAGATTTAAGTTAGAAAAAACATAAACCAATGACATTCAGACATAAACCAACGTGCTTAGAGACATTTTATAGACAATTGAATCAACTTGTGTATGAAAAATTGTCACTGAAACGACTTAATCATCGAGTGCGACCGACTTTTACAAGCTATGTCGTTGTTTCAAAACAATTGATACCCTATCTATTAAATTGATCGTACACTTATAATGTAGGAGCTTTAGTACCATATTTTATTTTTGCTCACTAACATACCTACATAGAGTTTAAGACACAATACCTCTTGGTAATGCGTAGAAGAGTAATTTTTTTTAAGAATTACTAACAACTATTTAGATTCTCTATACGTTTGCGGACCACTGTTAGAGATGGATAAATCTACGATGATCCCTCTTACAGTTTAGGGATATGAACACGTATAGGTAGCTTGTTTCTACTACTTTTCATAAATACCACATTGATGCAAACCTTGCGATGACGTTGTCTTTTAAATGATTAATCATCTTTTTCATATGCCTCGCTTGCGAGTACGGTCGGCCTTATAAGAAGCTGCACATTTTTGTACCTTGTCACTTTAACGTCATGTTTGAACTGCTGCACTAATCTGTCAAAGGCGTTAAAGCGACAAGGTACAAAAGTGTGCAGCTTCTTATAAGACTGACTGTACAATAAATAGTATATAGAAGTCAAGAAATACGGCTGTCTAAGTTATTTTAATTATAATAATAAAACACCTTGTAGGCAACTTTTATAATTACCTAACTAAATACTCATGTCCTTTTTTTCACAGCTTACAAATCTGGTTGAGCTGAAATTTAGTAAATAAACTCAATATATTTTATTTGGAAGACTCGTTTAAAGAGTATGTAGTTGAAGGTTATGGATGAAAATTACCTATTCGATAGAAAAGCTTGTCTAAAAACATAATTTTGGACAAAGCCTTATTTATAGTAGTAATATATTTACACCCGGCTTTCATTTCCGTACGATAATAACGCTAGAATCCCTCAGTATTGCAACGTACGTATAGGTATGTTTTGTGATAATTGTATTAAGCAAAGAACCCCTGCCTGCGGAACTCTAAATCAGTTAAAAGAGGCGTTTCTTATTTTACTCCTATTCCCGGTTCACAGAATCTAATTAGAGCATTTTGTCGTATTGGAAAATGTGGATACTTGCTTAAATGAAAACAAATAAGAATCTATCTAAATTTTATTCTTATTTATGACTAGCTGTTCGTCCCGGTGTTTTTTTTTATAAAAACCTTGTCCTGGCCATTACGAACAGCGGGCCTAGTATGGTTGCGTTTATCGCGTGATAAAATGTGGATAAAGCATGCGTCACTCTCATACTTATATGTGTCAAAAAGTGACGGATGTTTTATCCACATTTTGTCACGCGATAAACGCAGCCATATTAGGCCCCCAGAACCATATTCTTTTTATTTAATTCGGTCGAGCTATTCTCGAGTTTATTCGAGACTAACTAGACAAAATTATGGTCTTTTACATGCGTTATTAAAAACATAATCCCTGCTGCCACGTTTATCATTATCACTTTCATAATTTGCCAAGTCTTTTACTATTTTGTTGGTGCTATCTCTGAAATAGATGATGCGCATCTCTTCCGCCAAGTTTGCTCTCTCGCTTTACTTTGGTTTTATCTGCCAGGACCAAAGTTGCATTTAGGTCTTGCAAAATTAGGATACTTAATGATTCAGAGTTTTTATAGTAGTATTTTTATTGGTGATACTACTGAAATAGTATGATACTAAATTGAAATCTGATGATAAAGATCCTAATAAGGAAGAAAAGGTTTAACCCGTTTAAGTCATTATTGTCTAAGTATTTGTAAAAGTTAAGTATTTTCAAAGCGCAATTTAAAAATAGAATTGGAAGAGGTTAATTCAGTAGTTTGTTGCTGCTACAATGAGATGAGTTTGTAAAGGAAATAGATAAGTAAATCAGTTTTAAAAACATATTCCTCAAAATGTTTTTCGGATACGAACACATTGCAAAAATATGCTCAGTAAAAATAACGTTAATTACTAGCTTCACAAGCACATAAGTAAGGATTTTCTTACCTTTCCTCAACTACACCTACCTTATTTCCCCATCGGCAAATAAACCTGCCCTAGGTTTAGCACAAATGTTTTTTTAATTTTGTAAGGTTGCATGTTTTCTTATTGTAGCCAATAAATGAAAAAAAACATAGCCTAGTTCATTTATTAGCATATTGTTCAATAGCAATCATGAGTAGTAACCACTACCTTTTAACCCTCGTTAAGGCATAGCCACACACTGATCACTGAAACCTGCCATGGAATCAATCGGGGACCCAATCGGCAGGCGGATATGGCCTGCCGCGGCATCTCCGCCCATTTTAACCGACGCTAACTCCAGGGTTGGTAACTCAGTTTGGACGGGAAATGAGTCTAGGTCGGCCAGGACAGGCCGAATAGGTTTGATTTGTATCAGTGGGATTATAATAGTAAAAAGGGACTGACTGCTCTATTTTACGCGATAAAACATTATTGCCTTTGACAAGATTCAAAATATTTGTTTAGTAAATATTGGTCACATGGCGGCTTTTTACACGTCGGTTATGTGGAGTGAATAAGCTAATGCGTTGGACAAAACCATCATTGCGGAGAAGAAGCGCCGCAAGAAACTACAGCAAAAGTAAATTTTTCAATCATTGTTACCATAAATTACGATAATACTTAAAACAAAAACCGGCCAAGTAAGAGTCGAACTCGCGCACGAAGGGTTCCGTACCATTATCGAGCAAAAAACGGCAAAAAAACACGTTTGTTGTATGGGAGCCCCACTTGAATATTAATTTTATTCTGTGTTTAGTATTTGTTCTTATAGCGGCAACAGAAATACATCTGTGAATATTTCAACTGTCTAGCTATCACGGTTCATGAGATACAGCCTGGTGACAGACAGACAGACGGACAGCGGAGTCTTAGTAATAGGGTCCCGTTTTTACCCTTTGGGTACGGAACCCTAATAAACTACATTTCAAGGCAATAAAGTAAATAAACAAATGACATTTTATTTACTGTATTGACAACATTACTATATAGCGCTTATTTACTATAAAGTATTGGCGACCGAGTTAAAGTCAATACGATACTTGTTACATAGGTACCAATTTTTTTCAACTTTTTACTTGTTGTTTGTTATACGAAAGAAAACAAACGGAACGCGAAATTCCAATCCTTCACACCGAAGCAAGTTCAGCTAGAAGTCCCCACTCTCACTTTCAGCAAAACTTCGTTGCATTTTTCACTCCCCGTCCGTGAAACTTTCACTTTGCCAACTTTAAGATAAAGCTTTTGAAAGCTTTCGTAAATTTAAATGTCACTGAGTTTGTTTATAGAAAAAAGGAGGCGGTTCTGATTATTTGTAAACATAGCAATAAACTGAGAAAGCTATTTATTCGATTGAGATAATTAAAATGGAAGGTTAAAAATGTAGGTACATGAGTTATTAAAATAATTTAAGCCAGTTTATAATCATAATAAATAATTATTTATATTATATTATTTTAAACAATATTTTGTATTTTGAAAAAAAACCTTATTAAATTTTATACTTCTGTAATGGTTTGATTAGCTTACTAGCGCCCTCTATGACAGTTGAATAAAACAGAAGCTCGCGCACAACAATCACACAGCAAGCTACTCACCGCTAGATGGCAGTGTTCTCACAATTCTTATTAGAAAATGTATTCACAGTAAAATGTACAATGTGTTAGAAAATTGATTTGGGTTACTTTAATAATTCTGGTATTTCTTATTAGCTTTGATTTAGAACAATTTGATACAATAAAAAAAACGTTGATATAAAGTCGAAAATTGTAAGAATATAATTGTAAAGAAGGTTTGAGGAAGGAAATGTACCTATTTTTGGCTGAGCGGGGTAAGCGGCCGGACCCGCTTGACGCTGTCACGGCACGAGGTCCGACGTCGCCTGTGGCGCAGCTACAAGCGGCTGCGGGAGCGGTAGCGTTTTATACTTTGTCATAATCTTCGGATAATACTTCACCTCGCTTGGTTGGTCTGTTATGGTAGTAAATATTATTTTTCTTCTCATTTTTCTTTCTTTTTTTAATGCAACCATTTGAATTACCTGCAACAAATATATTATTGATTTGAGCATTGACGCTTGTACATAAGTGGTAACTCGAAGTTATGTGCTATGGCAACGTGTGTACATAAATTAAATGTAAAATAAATACTGGGTTACCTACGTAGTTTAAATCGGTAGGTATTTGTACTTATTATAAATTGTGAATAAATAAATCCGTAACACCTCTGCTGCGGAAATTTCGCATGATAATGCCAAAGAGTGTCTTTATTTCGTATTCATTCACTAATTTACTGTTCCAAACTTACCAAGGCCATAATATATTTAGAGAAATAATATATTTTTCCTTTAACACAGAAAATAATTGCTTCTAGTAAGTTCATAAATAAATCAAATAAATACATCTGGGTACAATCTCACACAAATTGACCTAGTCCCAAACTACGCTCTGGATTTGTACTGTGGGTACTAGACAACAATAGACATACTTATGTAGAGAACGACATGATGTATGTATTTCTTTATGTTTGTCGTTTATGCATAGAAAACATTCGTTAATCCGGAACAAATACTCGCGCTCATCACACCTTATATTATCTGTCTTGTTAGGCTCGTTTATAAGACAAATATAGAAACATGAACTAAGTCAGATGTTAGTTGAATCACAAATGGACATCATGCCAATGATATTACCAGCTTGGGTTGATATAACGTACCTATACAAGTAAGGTCCATAAAGTTGGGTATGCTAACTCACTCAATTAAATTTTCTATGAAAGTTTTCCGTTGTGACACGAAAATTAGCCATACATTACATTAGGGATACTTTTCGTCGCATAACGGAACTTTTTTCGAATTCGCTGTTTGAATGGACACTTAACTATGGTCCAATTTTTGTGGCCCTCACCCATACAGACTATAGGTATTCAAATCCATTCAACTAAGAGAAAACTTCTCTTGGTTCGCTCTAATTTTTTGGGTGAACCGCTAATCCCCCGTCTCCTTCACTTGTCTCCCGCCTCCCGCTTATTCTTTGCACCAGAGACTAAGGCGAGTAACACACAAGGGGAAATTTCTTCGGCCGCTACCTATGTAAACAGTGTCACTGTCAGGGCAAAAATACCCAACCCCGCAACGACGCAATTTCCAGCCCGTCGATACAAATGGTCACGTTCTGACAGTTTACGGGATGTGGACTTTGCGTCTGGTGTAACCAACGGTTTTAAGGTTAAATATTTAGGGTGATGGCACCAGTGTTGGACACTTTAAACTGGCAGGCACCAGTAATGGACACTTAACTCTTAATTCACATTACATACGGTCGTAAATTGATTGTTGCAAAACAAATGAATAACCCTTATCTTCTGTAAAATAAGAATCAAGTGTCCATCATTGATCCTTGTCCATAACTGGTTCCGTCACCCTAGTACACTTATTTTTTACGGCATGGGGAAGGAAAACGAGCAGACCAGCTGATGGTAAGTGGGATCTATGACCCATACACATTTGCATTCTCAATGCTACAGTCTAAAGATTGCAATCTTAAGACCGCTAACGCGTTGCCAACCCTGAGGACTAAGATGGAATGCCTCTATGCTAGTATTTTCACCGGTTGTCTTATTCCCACAGCGGAACAAAACATTGAGAACACTGCTGCTTGGCGGTAGGTTAATTATGAGTATTATGATGGACTTTGGGTATATTTTTCAAGGACAGTAAAGTTATTCTTAAATTATCTTGATGCTGATCATGATAATAAATATAAAAAAACTTACTTTGAAAATAGGTACGGGGACGAACGTAAATTTAAGACCCATTTAAAAAAAATACATTTAAGTCGTCAATGTCATTCATTAGAGATGCCAAGTCATTTGTACTTATAGTACATCAATCTTATTGTGAAATATGAAGTTGACATTTTGTTTCATTACCGTAGGTATACGTAAATTAATGCATGGAAACGTGAGTCTATTTTATGGGTCCGTAATTAAGTATTATTTCAAATATTATATAAAATTAAAATAAAGTAAAATAAAATTTTGAACAGTTTATCTATCATAATGAACTTAAAATTGACTTGAAGTACAATTTTGTCAATGATAATATTTATTATGACAACACGCTACATTTTTAGTCGCCGACTATTTATACTAATAGAATAACTTTACTTCAGCACATATTTGAATAAAATCAGCGACGAAATAAAGAAAAAATGGGATGATCCTAGATAAATGCTGAATGATGAATGACTAATAACTATTATATTTCTTAGTACCTAAAATTAAAAGATAATGTATTTACAACTTGTTTTTTTTATTTCGTCCGTATCTTCTTGGACACTGTGAACAAGGGCTTACGCCTAAGGCAGACAGGATGATTTTATTTGAAGCGTTCCTGTTGATTTGATTGTGGAAGGATTTTTATTATCTTAGAAATTACCAGTTATAAAGTTGCATTTGTTAAAATATCCATTGTTTTTGAGACCTTGGGATTATTTATTGTGGCAGAAAACATAGTTATCTATTCTATTTCAGCTCACTGTTACAGTAAATCAAATTGTTTTCTTTAAGTACGACTTTGTCTGATAGTAAAAATACTTTTAGATTTTAAAGTACTAGTTATATTACTTTTTTGAATATTAGGTTTTGATGAAATACCTATAGGTTGTTATTAGATCATGCAGTTAATAAGAAAAAACTGTTTCTACATGATGTTATAAAGTATTTTATTGCTACAGGTTTAATCGAGTAGACAAAAACCATTAAAGTCAAATAATTAAATCAAAATAAAATCCGGTAAGTTACTTATTATAAATGAAAAAAAAAACTAGCCCCAATTTCAAAATTTGCTTATACTTCGTCAATATTTGCCGGGCAAGCAAAAAGGTAAGTTTAATATTCCTTAGCTCAGCAAACAGAATGGGAATCAAAACTACGCAATCTTACAGTAGCCGGTCGATTCCGCCCCCTGCCACTTAGTCCCTACTGCCCAATAAACTAGCACCCAAACTAAAACATCCTCTATGTTAACAAACTAGGGTGGCTATTGGGATGTGTTGTATTGGCTGTTGCGCCCTTGTTTGGTATAAAAGGTTGTTTAGAGGGTGTACTGCCCACAGTTAGGGAGAACTGCCCGCAAAGGGTCGGCCGGTTGGTGCTGCGTTTGAATGGGAGAGGCGAGCGGTTTGGGCGAGTAGCTGACTTTTTTTGGTCGTTAACAAAATTGATGCTTTTTCGGTTAATTATTGTGCCAGTTAGGCTCTACTTGGAATCTTATTAAGGTGAACACATGGGTATGTCTTATTTTCTATGTAGTTAAATTAAGTTTATTCTCATGTAATTACTTCACTTACCTGCATCTTATTTTTTGTTTTTTTGCAAGTGTTTATTATTTGCTTCTTAATGGTGAAAAAGAATAACTCATCGACGGTTTATGTAGTTGGTGGACCGTAAACTAAACCAGTTAGAGATCATTTTCTATCTGCGTCGGACAAATCCACCATTGCATAGAAAAAGCGCCCTAAGAAAATATAGATTTAAAGCTAGAACGTTGTGCAGAGACTAAAAGTACACATTGTCCTACAAAATGAGGTCAGTAATTAGGTACATCCAGAAATAATATCTATGATTGCAACTTGACCATCGTGCTTTGCTAAAAATTGACGGTTAACAAACTTTAAAGTATTGTCGTAGTGAAGTATAACTATTACATTTAGATCAAGTTAAAAACTTATTTAAACAAGTAATTTGCTTAAACCTAAAACCTTAACGTGTCTAGTCTATTGCTGGAACACTTACTACAATCTTAGGGATACAATTTGAACCGTTCAATAGACGTCCAGTGTTGTAACACTTCACTTGTACCACTAATCAGGCAAGTACACTTGTAAGCTACAACGCAGTCAGAAGGATACATCCGCCTCGCATACATTAGGCGCAGATATCTAAAGCTTTTCGTTGCGATTAAATAACCTTATTTGCGTATTTAGTTCAGTTATGAGCAAACTCAATGGCCCATTATCAGATTTACCCGACTATTGTGTTGGTATTATTGAATTAACGCCGTGAAGTTTCTTTAAATTTAACTTTGTAAGAAACTAATACAGCTCTATACAGTTGATTTGATTGCCATTCAGTGGGTGTTTTATTACATTTTTTTACGGTTTACAATCTTTTTTTTTGTGGAAAAAGCTTCTAACCCCCTGTATCACAGCAACATATCATCTCAGTGAATATGATATTGTTTATGCACTGCATGATGGTACAGATAATGAAGAATGAAATTATTGCAGCGCCCTTACAGGGTTTATGTTTGGACTAAATGTATTTTTTAAGATCATGTATACACGTAATGCAATAAATAAATGAGTATGAGTATGAGTATAAGATGGCCTAGACTACGGGCTGTCCCTGCAGACCCTAATTTGTATCACACTTTTTTATCTCCTAACTCAGTGTTGCCTCAAAGCAACACCATTCCCGTTTTTCAAAAAGTATGAAAAAAGAGCACCCTCGTATTTTATTTCTTTGTTTTAACTCGAGTCTAATATAATTAAAAAATCGGAATTCATGAGTGACAGAGGGCTAAGGATAAAAAAGTAATAATAATTTGGTATTCTTTTGTGTTTGATTATGATACCATAAGTTAAGACAAAGGAAAATAAATAGATAATAATAATAGGTTACGCTATAATTTAAGTGACGTCTGAAAGCGATACTGAAAATATTAAATAGTGCCGGCTAGTTTCGGTAGGTACCCAATGTTGGGCAAAGGTCCCCTTGATCCCAACGTCTCTAATTTTAGCCCCTGAGCCTATTTATTCCAAAGCCGCAACTGTCCCTTTAGTTAACAACTTAGCCTGTCCCTCCTTTGACCCAGTTCTAAACAAACCGACCTACCAGGAGACTACAACTGTAAAAAGGTCCGATGCTCTTCAATAATAATAAAATGAATTTAACATAACATAATATAAACACCCTGTACTGCTGGGCACATCCCTCTCATGAATTGGAAAAATATATGAAGTCTCCAACCGAAGTTAGGTTTCATACAGAACTATCAAATACTAAGTACCAATTTCCCCAAACGATGTTAACCACTTAACAGACGATTAGAGCGTTAACAGCTGTCAAAATGTATGAACTAACAGTCGATTGACATTGATTAAATTTAACATCGTATGGTGAAATCAGTACTTAAGATGATATCACGATATTTACTAAATATGGTGGATAAATTATAAAGACTCCGTTTAAAGTTTAAAAAGAAATATGATAGCGTGCACAAACCTCGTTACCACAAGTTAAAAAAAACGTGTAGGTAAGTGTATATAATAACAAAATGAAACAGTATCCGGCTTTGTAAACTCTCCACTATTCTACAGAGTGTTTTCTCTCTTAAGTCCTTTTTATGGTGAAAGAGCGGGATGTTAGTAAAATTTGTTTTAAATGGATAATAATGGAATAGGTGTATTTGACTTGTTAGTCAATACAAACATAGTAATCGCCCTAAGTTTTTATTTCAGAGGGTAAAGGTAATATAACGTACAAATATTTGTTCTGAAATAGACTCCAATTATGGTAAGTTTACTGAAAAATAATGTTGTAAACAAGTAAATAACAGTGTGTTTATTTTTTTAATATTGGAAATTCAGTAGCTGCTGCCCGCGACTTCGTCCGCATTTACCATTCCACGGATATTTTTCGGCATTATAGGTAGCTGTGTGTTAATTCAGGGTATACGCTATATCCATGCTAAATTTCAACCAAATCCGGCCTGCCGTTTTGGCAAGAGGGAGAACAAACATACACACAAACTCGCATTTTTTATTATTAGTGTCATTCACTATTTATCCTATTTTCTTGTGATATTTACGAACTACAATTAAAACGTACTTTTCCTACATACTCTGTAGCTGTAGGTACCTAGGTATCTGTAAAAAATGTTTTTGGCTGGTGGTGTCCTTTTTGGGAAGCGTTGGTTTTTCAACAAATAAACAAAATCTTTTTGTATGTTTGCACGTGATCACCTAGCACCGACACGGTTTATTCAAAATACAATTATTTGAATATAATTGCGTCAAAATGTTATTACAATATAATTTTTATTTTTATTTGACATCAAAACAAACAAAATCAAAATTAATTTCGGGTCGTTCCCATTTCGCCCAAAACTGAGACATACGCGGGCTATTTAAATAATACATTCGCGACGGTGGCGCCGGACCGCGGGCGGGGCGTTATTGTATCGGAGGTGCCCGGTCTTAACGGGGCCGCAGTGCTGACAAAATGCAGACACGGCGGGATATAAAACTGCTAATAAACAGGTTATAATTGAAGGACGTTACGTTATTTAAAGTTACCTCAAGAAAAGTTTGAAGAGATTGGCAGTGGTAAAGCTGCTTATAGTTGCGGTTAACTTATTATCATAAGTACCAATTTCACCAAACGATGTTTAATGTTAATCAATGTTAATCGACTGTTAGTTCACACATTTTGACAGTTGTTAGCACTCTAATCGTCTGTTGAAATTGGTACTAAATATGTTATCTATAATAGCTATTTCTATTTGATCGTCAGTTTATCTCGCTTACCGTTTCGAGTTACGTACCTAACCTCCAGTACCAATACCAATATTCTGATGTGCAATTCAGTTCAGTTCAGTTCAGTTATTTATTGGTAAATATAATTTACACGTCAACAATTGATATAAAATATACATAGAAATCATTAATTTAAAACATTATTGTTTCATTATATGTAAGTATTATTCTAGTTGTTATTATTTAAATATAGTGCATTACATTTGCGACATTTTTATCAGCACTTCATCCACAGTGTAAAATGGCATGTCAGCCAATAGTTTTTTTAATTTTGACGTGAAGGTGGTGTTACTGGGCGCTTCTTTTATCTCGTTTGGGATAGCATTATATATTTTTGGTCCCATGACCCGCAGTGATTTGCCGGACTTGGCCAGCCTCCTCGCAGGTACGTATAAGTGGTGCCGTTTCCGGCTGTTGGAGTTGTGGTGTTCGGCGTTTGTGGGGAGCTTGTGCAGATGCCGTCTCACATACTTACTTACCTGTAAAATGTAGAGGCACGGCAGTGTGAGAATATGGTTTTGGCGGAATAGGCTCTGAGCAATCTCAAGACTTAAAATGCGTTGCCAATTCTGTGGATCAAGATAGAATGTCCCTGTCCCAGTTATTTCTCCGGCTGTTTTAACTTAACGCCGGAACACATCAAGTAAACACTGCTACTTGGCTGCTGATAATAGGTAAATAGTTGTAGTGACTTGATAACTTTTGTAAGATACAGAGTTAAAATGTTATAATCAAATGTCTTTTGCGACCTTAACAGTATACGTAACTACTGCACTTGAAAGAATCAAAGTAACACTATAAAATACTACCCCGTTTCTTATTCATAAACGCACCATAATCTATTTAAAGTATACTTTATCTCTTGCTGTCACAATGACAGAAAAGAACAACATAATTTTAAGCACACTTTAGCTATTGCGCGTTTATGAGTAAGAGGGTAAAACTTTAAATATTGCCGCTTCTTCAACCCTCCTAACTCTGGAGGGTCACATTTGCAAATACAAAGGTCTGTAAGTGTTGCGCGTCCCTCACGCACACCGCGGCAGAAGGGACAAAGGTCACCGGCCATTCTTATATTTGTTTAAGACGCGTATTGGTCCGGACCCTTATTTTACAACCCTTTTGTATCTGTGACCGTCGTGTATTTGGCAAAATTGCAAGATGTTTCGCCGTTTTATTTTTTTAAGGTGAAATATTACTAACCATATTTTACCTTTAAAAACAAATGCTGCAAGGGTCAGTACAATTTTTATGCGATTTTGATGGTGAAAGCAATACTCTTGATACTAGGAGTACAGAGGTTATTGTGTTAAGTTTCTGGGGAAAGTCTAAGTTCTGAACTAGTGTATGGTTGACTTTTCAATTATGAAGTAAGTTTCATAGTTTACCTATTGTACCCAATACACAGTTCCTAATCGACATCTTATAAAAAAACAACTTTTTCACAACCCCAAATAATGAAAGGAGTCTTAAATACAGCTTGATTTTTTTCGAATGCCGTTGTTTGTGCAAATAACATTTCAAACATTAAACAACTATATGATCGAGCTAAAGTGTTAAAGAACAATATTTACATTCCCAATCAAGCAATTTTGCAGCTTAACTTAATTAAAATGAGATCTAATTCGCGCCATCAAAGAAACTAGCGTTTACCTAACGTGGCAGGTAAACAGCGGATCTCCTGAGGCTCTCAAACGCTCAATCAAAATGATAGGTAATCCAGTTTAGGAACCGCTGGACGAATTAGCACTGGCGGCGGCAAAAGTGGAAAGGAAAAGTTTAGGTGATCAGAATGAAAAGTTTAATTTTACTAAGTATGAGTTTATTTCTTGACTTTACTTTATAGACGTAGATTTAATAAAACCAACCTGGTTATGGAAAACTAAAGGAAAAAAACATCATGTCATTTTTTACTCTGAAATGTATTAGTTTATTAGTTCTTTAAGTTAACATGGACATATGCCAATGTAACTCAAGCATTATTACGGAACGTATGGTCTGAAAAATGTACCTACTTATTTGTATTTAACAACATGGGTATAAAACAACTTAGTATGATTATTGTGTTAAGGCAAGTAGAAGATAATATTGCTGACATGTAAGTACTCATAATTTCACACTCGTACCAGGGGCCCTAGACAAGAACAGATAACGTTAATGATTTATGAAATTGTATGGAATTGACCGACGGTCCGGCAGACACCATATCCCATACACTTTCGATATCGTCAACGTTCCCAGAATGCATATTGGCTAGGCCCACTCGTAATGTACAGTCACCCAATAAAAATGTTGAGTATTATTAGAACCTTGTCATTGTCACTGCCATTGTTATTGTCATACTTGTCATTTGATGTTCAGTTTGAAGTTTATTATGACAGTGCACTAAAGTGCTTAAAAGCCGTAACAGACGATCGAATTTGGTCCGGCCTGGATAGCGGATTTGGTTCGCTCCGAACCATATCTGTCCGTCTGTAGAGTAGTCTTGTGACCATAGACGGACAGATATGGTTCGGAACGAACCAAATCCGCTGCCCGGCCCGGACCAAATTCGATCGTCTGTTACGGCTTTAACATTTTTGTGAGGGTACTGTACCTACTGCCCTCACAAGTTTGTAGAAATGCTACGATGTTAGTAGGTAACAATTTTGTTATGAACTATTATTTTGTAAAACCTCATTTTTTTTACTATAATTACAACCCACCTGTGATAAACACCTATAAAAGTAAATTTTATGCTGGATTTAAGTTTTTTTTTTTTAACCCTTTTTTATGATGTTTTTTCTTATTTACGAACGTTTTAATCTAAAATCTTATAAGTAACTTGACTTGTGCAATTTTGTAACATAATTTTGTATTGAGCAATAAACAATCTAATCCAATCTATTGTTTTTTTTTTCAAGATACTGCCTATGTCTACGCAAATTTTTAGAAAATAATAATCTGCCGTAACGTTTTCCTCCGCGACAGTCCCGGCAGTATCGCCGACCACTGCCTGTTCGCTAATTAATCCCGCGCCGCGTCCCCCGAGCTCGCCGTCGATGGATGACCCGCCGTAACTTACTTACGTTACCCTACAGTATGGGGTATAGTAAAAACAAGTAATGTATAGCATAGTCCGCTGCTCTTTGAAACTTAGTTTTTATCCCATTAGTGTTTTATTTCTTGCTGCTTTTGTTTGTGTTTACAACTTGACTTAAGAAAAAAGAGCAGTCAGTTAGTGACGTTTAAGTCATTCCCCAGTGACGATTTTTCATACACAAGTTTGAAAAAGAACGAGTGAATAGGGAATATGGATATCTTAAATCGTATTACTCAACAAAATATCAAAATACCGTAAAAGAGATCACCAAAATTGAAATTGAACTCAAAATTGACGAAGAAATACGGATGATACAAGCATTTTTAAACAGCTAATTAGACAGACAGACATCATGTCGGCCATATAAACTCCATGTTAAATTCTGTTTTGCTAAAAAGAGACAGGAGGAAATCTTTGTTGACTTATATCTTGTTTATATTTATATTTAGCTATTCAAAAAAATATTTTTCTCAACCGTTTGTTAATTGAATCAGCTTTTATTGAAGCTGCGAAAAAAAGTAATGAATATTCCCTATTGTCTCTAAAATATCTCTGAAAACGGCAGATAATTATGACAAAATGGACACCCTATATTTTCTCCCAACCTCTTTGCATGGAATCTACAAGGGAATGCTAGTCAAAACTCTTCATATGTGGCGTTATCTATGAAAAGGGACCTTATTGTCGATGGCGGTTACGCCGCACTACGTCACGTCACGCGACGTTGTATTTATATCGGAGCATCGTTAATAATGGCGGAAGCGCCATCGACAATAAGGTCCCTTTTCATAGATAACGCCACATATTATACTCTTAGTTTTCTTTCATTCCTCTCTCGTCACATATACTACCGGAACGTTCTAGAGGTGTATTTGATGTCCCTTTCATTCTCAGTGGTATCGGTGACTATGGCCTGATCCCTAATTAATACGGCATCGCGTCTTTCTAGCTTGTCGTCGATATTTACGTTATCCTACAAGCAACAAAAACAGAAAACTGTAGCGTTCGATTTTTTAAAACTAAAAATCTCACAACTTTCACTTTCACTATCACCATCCTGATATACCTTCAGGCTTTTCTTAAGGATTGTCTTTGAATTTTGTTAGCAGACAGTTCTACTTCTGAAAAATTTTTTAGGTCTTATAACACAGTTCTGGTTGGGAAATTTTCAATTTGGTGGTGCGATGCGTATTTTGTAAGATCACAACTTACTTAAGTCGTGTCGAAAAATTGCCCAAATTATTCTTAAAAACACTATTGTTACAGAAAAGCAATAACTTATTGTATTATCAGTTGTTATTGTTTTGTAGTTACGTTTAATGTACGTACACAACGCAACTGTTTGACAGTTTTTATATTCTTAAATCAGTGGTCGGCTTTTTCTATGTCAAAACTCAACTGTTTGTCAGGTTTTTCTGACTGTGTTTCTGTTTCTTCTTTGTAATAGGTAATTACTAAAATAAAACATTATACCTTTTCTACGTACATCCTCTTAAAGACGATTATCTTACATATAAGATCATAATAGATCGTTTAGTAAATAATACAGTAATTAAATCAGATAATCCACGTTGGCAATTAATACTAAAGGATAGGTAATCCTATATCGCATCCCTCCTGGCCCGTGGGATGACCCTGACTTAACGAACTTGGATACAATATTAACTGTAAAAGGTTCGTGTATGAGGAAATACGCTTAGATTATTAGGTTACACCAACAATTAAACAACGTGATTTTTTTAAAATCGGCTTCCTGTGGTAGTTTCATAATTGACTGGTAATGTCAAATATTAATCTTGTACAAATTATATTCTGTTGATTTTTCAAGTATTACGCCGTCATTGACAAAATAGCTAATGCAAAAAAACAGAGTTTTTTATTGAGGTAGGGATGGATAAAAAAATTACTATAACCTGTACGCGCTCAAACTGCGTTTTAAAAACCATCTCTCTTGAAGTTAAATGCTGGCCACTTATAAAAAGCTAATAGACTCAGCATCCTTTTTGCTGTTAGAAATAAATAGCATTCAATTCTCACCGGCCAGTACAAGTTAAGGTAAAATTCTCACGGATTCCAAAATTAAATTTTGAAACGATCAACCACACAAGTCGAACCCCAGGAGACAAACGGAAATTTGGCAAAAAGCATCGCTCGGCACTCTGGTACAAAGTTAGCCGTAATCGATACGCCCTCAGGGCTTTGGGCATATAAATTAGAAGTTCCATCGATCACGGACGCCCTTTGCCCATCGGCTCGAACCTTATTGATAGTGAATGTTAGTTCTGAACTATTGGTTAGATTCTGATGCTGCGAAAAAGTTTTGGAGAGGAATTTATGGGGTCAGTTGTAAGAGTTTCTTCTTGCTTCAGGTAAGTCTACCGGTATCAGTTTTATTAAGAATGCAAGTAATGAATGATTTGTGTCGCATTTTTTAAACAGATAAAAAGTAAAGAGCTCAGAGGAATTCTGTTTGCACAGAACACCAAACCTGATTTTTTGAAATTGTCAACATGATCGCTAAATATTGTACCTACACCTACTGTTTATCAAAATTAGCAATTCACCTATAATCACAGAAATATTTTAAAGCACAATATGGAATGTTTTATCATTGTCTATTTCAAAATTTTCAACATTAAAAAAAATGTATTGACTTGTTTCCACATTGAATTTCAAAACAAATTGCAAACTAAATGCCACCTTTCAAGTGTCATTTCAAAACTCCATGACAACATAGAAAACGTCGACGTCAAGCACTTAACGTATCCTAAAAGATACATTATTGAGAGCGGGTCTAAAACAACATTTTTACATCCGTCCGTCCGTGCATACTTTATTGCGGGTGCAGGATGACCCACGGATGGTGTAGCCTTACAAAGGGGTAAAGTTGGCATTTATTGCTTACCTTTTTCTGGGTCGATGGTTTTGGGTTTACTGTGAAATGTTAGCTGGGTATAAAGACGGCCAGCGATCTTTGAATGGGGTTAGGTATACATGTGAAATAGTCTAAGTGATATTGTTGTTGATATCTGTATCCTCGTAAGTCCTGTGTTTTCTTAACAGCGGTAGTCCTGACTACCAAATGTACTAAGTACATATTAAGAATAGTGCATTGGAGTCTATTAATTAGTGCTTTAGAGTTCAAAATATTTTTTACTATAGTGAGTACTCAGGTCTGAATTACTATCATTAATTTGTACTTGTACAAGTACGCGGGGACTTACGAGGGTATAAGTAGTTTTACTTTTGACCCTAATAAAAAAAAATAGATCAACATGCAGCATTGTTTTGAAAATGACAAATAAATGCTAGGAGATATGCAATTCATTAATGGAAGACTCACTGAATTGGATTGACATAAACTACACTCTTGTCGGTAGTCTGATTTTTCTTATTTCCTATATAGGTATCCATAATTATAAGGTTCAATTCATTCTATTGCTGCTTTAAAATTAGAAAAATAAGGTTAAACCTCGACAATTTCAAGCTGTCATATAAATAAGCACGTTCAAACTTATACAAACGTAATCTTAGAGAAATATGCCAATTCTTGTTAAACAAACGAAACTCAATGTCAAATCCTTGAAAGTTCACGAACGTAGCCGAAACTTCCCAAACCCAAAATGGACCCTTTAATTAAATACCAATAAAGTCTCCCGGGCAGTTCTCCAGGTTGCTAAGCCTCCGTCTACCTGGCCCTCCCAAGAGGCCTCCTGATGGACGGACTCCTTGCAAGGGTTAACCTAAGCCAATATAAATATTTGACGACGAGGCCTACACACTTGACTTTATGTACCGAGTCGTGTTAAAGTTTTTACTTTTTGTATAATTTTCTGTGTGGACTAGGGTGACGTGGTGATAAATAAAAGTATATTTTAAGTTTAGGGGACGGGCCTTTATTGTTTCTTGCGTTACAAAGGAAGCTTAAATCTGTTGTAGAAAAATTTAAGATCATTGATATTTTAGCTAACAGTGACAGAAGACAATGTGGTCAAATATAAGACACGCATACCTAAATAATGTCTGTTGATTACGAAATTTTCGCAGGAAATTAAAAACTGGATCGTTTCAAGTAAGTACATAATATGCAGGGAAAATTCTGAAAGGACCAGCCTCTCAGCAAAGCAGAAACGCTCATGTTGATAAAGATAAAGTTGCTTCTACGAGCCGATGGCATATAAAGAACATACGAAACCCCTGCGTCTTCTCTTCTCCATGGATTATTAGATTGGGTTTAGTATATCCTCCAAATAACAATGTATAAAAGAAGACTCGACACTGTTGTAGGATTGTTCTGCCGCCAAAACCAAACAGCCGTATGGACATTTAAACTTCGTATTTGTACTACCTAAAGACGGCTCTTACTCAGTGATTGTAAATTTAATAGCTACCTATAATGTATGTAATTTCAAAATGTTTTGAAAATACATAGTAAAGATGGTCACGACGCAGCTATATCTCGATAGGATGCGGTTCAACTGACAAATGCGGGGTAGTACGTGAGAATTACCCGGAGTTTTATCCCGGGTCCAACCCCACACCGTCCCTTGGGTAAACGCCGTCCGAAAAGTTTGCCTTTGACCCTCAAGGAGATGAAGTCATATAGAGCAGGAGATACTTTTAATAATTTAAAATGGTACATATACGGGGGGGCAATAAGTAACACAGGATTTTGCTTCTTAGACCTTATTAAGGCTATCACTTAACCTAAATGTAGTTGGTTCCCAGGCTTATTTTTCATTAAGTAACATGGTTGAATAAAATATTTAAAAACAGTCTTCTTGATTGATTTTTCAACTTTCTCCTCTCAGCCTTCCGTCTGATCTGTCTTTGCCTTTATTTCATAGCTGCTAAATTTCTCAATAAATGTACATCTTCTGATTCTAACTAAACATATCAAACAAATATGTATTTAAACACACATCAAAATGTCTAAGAAATAAACATATCCCAATGTATATTATTTTGATACTTTGCAATGTATCGAACCGCAGTACATTGCAAAATATACTGCTGTTCAATATATAATTCTTAAGAATTATCATCGCTGGACAAAGGCCTCCTCCAAATATCTATATCATCATTGGTCCTGTGCTTTTCGCATTCAGAATATCACAATATTATATTAAAAAGCGAGTAGCCGTAATTCGAAAACCTAAGTCTCATGTAAAGGGGTATCTACCCGCTCCATACAACCCGCCCTCCGTCACACAAGACGGCCCAGTATCTCCAGTTTTCTTATCTACTTACTCCTCTACATCGGAACGAGCCTCGCGAGACCCGCCTCTTTACAGCCTGTCAATGACTAGTAAATTTAGAACCTACCAGCCATTGATATAAATGTTTTTTGTTCCCAAATCGACCCTTCCAATTGTAATTTAATGCCAGAATGAGATGTTTAGTTCTGTTTTGTTTTTATTATGGAGGGAAGGTGTGAATCGATCGGATGGGAGTTGTGGAGTTTTTGGAATGAATATCGGTTCTGCATCTTTATTTGAAATGTTATTCTCGTTGGCGACACAAACCCTTTCGTAAATATAACATTGATAAGGATTGTCTTACGACGCACCATAACCAATGTTATATTTACGAAACGGTGTTTGTTTGATTGCTAGTTTCTTAATTTGTAAATTGACCTTTTTTTTGCGTCAAATTGAAGCAACAGACAATTTTTTTGTAAAAGTGATAAGTAGTTGAATCATCGAAGGGGATACAGAATGATTTTACTACAGAAAATAGCAATCCCAAGAGTCACAATATTAACAAACTTAGGTACTGAGTCCCAAGTAAATTAGGTTTCGGTGTACCGCTAGATAGGTTTCTTCCACTTAATAAAACATCGTATTAATGGGCTAGCCAACTTGTATTCTACGAAAACCAGAGTAGTTGGTCAAAATGTATGAATTTTTTCTTTAGCTTCAGTCGTTATTACTTACAGGGTCTCTGTTCTACTCGGTAAAATCTTATTGCTTTTGACATGTTATCATATCGTCAACCCTAAGATAGCTCTTATTTACTTGACAATAATGGCGGCTGAGTTAAAAGCAATACGACAACAATATTGTAATGTTACTGAAATCTTTTCATAATTAAAAGGATAAATCTCCCTCTCTAAATATGTTTGATGTTCTCAACGGGGTTCGTAATGAGACATTTATTATATTTCCATCTGTGTAAACATTATGATTGCTATAAAATATTGAGTATTGAGTATTGAGAATAGAACTCCTGCTTTCACCAAATAAATAATAGTTTGAGAACTTTGTATTTCCTTTCGATTTGCAAATACCAAACAATAACCTAACCAAAATAACTTGCTTGGCATGAAACATTGAACGAAGAGCGAAAAATCTTTACATAGACAATATAACACATTTTATTGACCAGCGCGACGAGCTCATAAAACCAGTGAAAGAAACTCACAGTGTCTGTATACAAACGATACGAGTCTTTGCACGTATAAAATCGATCAGTATCACCAGGCGACGGTCGGTTGCACCCGGGCATGCATATCTGAACGTATTCAGTTGCAACATATTAAATTTCAAACGGATTTATTCGCATTTGACGCATGCCAGCATCAATTCACCCCATCGAATATAAATTAGATCTGCATCGATTCCAAAAAGAAATTTGCAAATAGCCGGAATATTGTTGCATAGTTTGGAATGGCGTTTGCATGTCAATTTAATTATTTAAACTAATTTGTCGGAAGTACCAACGCGTATTTAGTAGGTGTCGTTTAGATGCAAAATATATTATTAATAAATTATTATTTTCGGACATACACTGAATAAAATAATTGGTCGATTCTAACAAGATTGTGATTGTTGTGCATAAGCGTCTTGATTCCATACGAGCCTGACAAGACGTTAGATACATCGACTAAGATATTAGTTGATTCACCAAAGAAATTTGTTATTATCAGCTTTGGTTGATATAGCTAATATCTTAACTATTTGACACCTTTTTACAAGCAACTTGGATAATAAAAGTATGGATATGCCAAATATCTATTCATCTCTCGTCTTCATTCTCCAATGAGAGACGAAGATGCCGCATATAAAAAGAAAAATAATTCTAAAATTTGTTTAATGTGGTGATTCCCTCACAAAGCTAACAGCACATAGAAAGCTTATTATAAACCGTTGAATCAACTTATTCAGACAGATTATTAAATAAGTTAATTGACTGCTACATACAAATTCACCCATGTCAATGATCTAATTTGAGTGTCTGGAGCTAGACAAAACCCGACACACACGAGCAAAGTTACCAACAAAGTTGTCCAGTAAAATTTTGAAATCAACGAATTCCATTCCATTTTCAAACTTTCGAATTAGCACCTGGCGAATATTCAGCCAATGGCGTAGCGTCCCCTCGCCGGCCAATGGGCGACCGGTTTTATCCCCTAGGCGCGTGCCTTGACCGGTCCAACAATCCCCTTTACTGACCGGTTGATAAAATCAGGTTTTTGTTATATCCCTGGACCTCGGATGTTGGTTTTAAGGTGTGGATAAACACTCTGCTATTATCATTTGAAGACAGGTACTCGTACACAAAGGACGTTTGACACGGGCCATTTATCTGGCCACTTAGTGGTCAACTGGACGGGGGATAAATATGTTTGTAAAGATTTTTCTCCCTAAACAGACATTTTTGTCGTGTGCTCAGACCTGTTTGATGCGTATAATGTGTGAATGGTTTATGATTATTGTGTGGTTAGGGAGATAAATGGTCAGTTGATGTATTGTGATTTTTTTGTCCATTCAAGGTGTTATGTCGAGATGAGCTTTTATACGGGTAATAGGCATTTCAATGTCGATTCGTGTTCACTATTTGTTATAAGTTTGGCAAAAATGGCATGAAATAATTAATATCCAGTATAAACATTGCAAATTAATTTTGCGTTACCTTTACCAGCTTGACAACTTTAAGAGTCATCTCTTTTGCGTGTGGTGCCCTATATTGGCGACCTTTTCTTTCAGAGCCGGTTTCCTTTAAAAAGTCCTTACAGATGTTCATGAAACCCAGCTAAAAACCCATTCCCGTTCAACTGCTTTCTTTAAAAAAAAAGCGTCCAAATCGGTCAATCCGTTCGGGCAGCAATCATGCCACAATCAGACACACAAACACATATATAGATGCATACGTTAAACTCATACTTCAATCTACTTTTTTTGGGGGTTAAAAAGAGGTTTAAGGGCCTTAAACTAACAGCGGAATAATATTAACATCCTGCTTTCGGTCTACAAAAAATTAAACGGTAACTACCCAAGTATAGTGCAATAGCTCATAAAAAGTCTTTCGGGTTCGGATGAGGTCGGTTCATCATCATCATCAGCCCACATCAGTCCACTGCTGGACTTAGACCTCTTCCATAGCACCCCACTGAGCTCGGTCTTCAGCTCTTCTTCTCCAGTTACCTTGCGAATATCATCCATCGCTCCACCTAGTCTGAGGGCGCCCTACTTCCACATTTGCCAATTCGTGGTCTCCACTCTGGAACTCATCTTCCCCAATAGCCATCAGTTCTACGGCAAATATGACCAGCCCATTGCCATTAAAGCTTGCTAATTTGCAGAGCTATGTCGGTAACTTGGGTTCTCTGCCGTATACTTCGTTCCGGATTCGATCCCTTAGAGATACACCAAGCATAGCTCTTTCCATAGCCCGCTGAACGACTTTAAACTTGTGGATTAGTCGTGCCGTGAGTGGCCAAGTCTCGGCTCCGTATGACATCACAGGTAGGACGCACTGATCGAAGACTTGTGTCTTAAGAAGTTAGACTTGCATAAAGCGTATGAGAGAAGTACAAAACCCGAAGCTAGTTTAAAAACATTTCTGTTTACTTAACAACAAATTAACAGCGACAGCACACGCTGCAACTATTTCAAGCTCCAAATATGACGTTTAATACGTTAGAGTGAGATAAAAACGATGAGTAATCCTCCCCATTAGACCGGCGTTTTACCTATGTCGCGCACGTCTAATGTATACTATTTTTAATACATCTACCTATCAACTCGCATTATGGACGAGAGAGCATGCACTGACTGCAAAACATGTGATCTTTTATATTATTTTTATTTTAAGCCACTCGAACAGAAAAAAGAGGAGATTCGTTTATCTTCTATTCAAGTCCTTGTATTTGAGATTTCGTAACACATTCTCATTTGATGTGAGGTAATTGTTGGGTTACATGAGACATGTAAAATTTTGTAATAATAATTATTATTATTAATTCAGAAATTATTAGATATGTCCAAAATATTTGCTTTTGTTATTTGTAAATTCTGTGTAGTAATTGATAAATTTTTACCTACCTTGAACCTAAGAACCTTGAATAACATTAAAACAAGTATTCACTGTGCAGTCAACTTATCTTTTCCATATAAGATGCATTCGGTAAACGTTATCGTTATCAAAAATGTATAGGATTGACGAAAGCTCAAGACGGTCACGTCGAGCCTTTATGTGAATTCCATACATTTTGACAGTTTTCGAAAATCGTTAACATTTGCGTTAAACGTCTTTTCTAGGACCATGAGTACTTTGAATGACTTCAGATAAATAAAAATCAACCAAAATGGTGTCGAAACAAAATACTTTTACAACTACTTAAAGACCATCATTTGTGTGAAAAATTACATAAATTTTGTAACGCTTAGCGCCGTATTTTTTGTACCTATATGAGAGAGGCAAACGAGCATGCAGTTTACCTATTGGGAAGAAATCACCATCACCCAGCAACCAGCATCTTAAACATAAATTAAAGGTACAAGATGACAGAATTTCCGATAAGATTTTACCTCTTAAAAAAATATAAATCAACTTAATTTTCGATGTTTCTGCTATCCCTACGCAGTTCACCCGTCCCAGCAAATGTTGTGGCGAATTTCATATTTTTGTAAGTATCTACTCTGTCTGTTTATTCGCCATGTGTTTCGGTTCACATGGAATTCGCCTGATTTTTTATGCTTTTGTAAGCTTATATGCTCTGAGCCGTTACAAGGAATATTGTAACAAACCACTTTGGCTCATTTAGTATTTTTTCGAGAGATAAAAGTAGGCGGTTGTTTTTTGCGTACTTGTAGCAATATTTAATGTAAAAGAAAAATATACATCTTTGACGAAATATGACTATTGTACGCATCATTTGACTAAACAGGTAAATTAGGTACACATTTCACTATAATTTTAACCTTTTTAAATGAGTGTTCTACGTAAAAATGTTAGTAATTTGGAAACATGATTAATAGGTACTATAATACATAATTGAATGAAACCTCTCCATGACAGGCCACAAGTGAACTTAGCCTTATACGTTCGAGAAGCCATTTTGCCAAATTGAATACACGTGCTAAAATGTGTTTTGTTCGCTCAGACGGGACTACTTAAACTCGCCGCTTGGACATTTACTCGTTCGTCCGTCCGTTCGTCGTTGTTGAGAGAATCACACCCCTGGGCCGAGATTCTAGGCGGTAAAAACCCATTACGTCTTTGACCTGTCATCGTTTTGTCAACGTTTTGATAGCTCTTTTTCACTTAGCCAAGTTATAAACAATACCATAATAGGTCAAAGACGATTATAGTTTGGGCCCTCGACCTCTAAACTACGACGTTATACAATGTTGATTTTGACGTATTATTGTATATTTTTAACTCGGCCGCCGTTACTGTCAAGTAAATATTAAAATCATTTTTTTTGTCGTCGTAGTAAACAGGCCCTTTGCTCATGCCCTTTTTATTACCAGTAATATTTTACGTACTTAAGTGTCTCATCATCATCATCATCATGTCAGCCGAAAGACGTCCACTGCTGGACATAGGCCTCCCCCAAGGCTCTCCACTCAGACCGGTCTTGTGCTTGTCGCATCCACCACGTGTCTAATTTTAAACAAATAATAAAAACTGTTTTGATTTGAAAGCAACATAGTTATCTTATTTAATATTCTCTTATCTACATCAGTTACACTTCGACCCTGGGGATCTTTTGTGTTTATACCCATCTTATACATTCACTTGGAATGTGCAGGTTTCCTCACGATGTTTTTCCTTCACCGTCAGAGCATCGATTACCAGAGAAAGCTTTAAGGTAGTGTAAGTACCTTATGTTAGACAATTTTATATGTATGCGGATTCCACTAGGAACCGTACTCGGTACCCTATCATTGCTAGTCGACAATTCAAGCCACTAGGCCACCGACACCATCCTTTCGTTTAGTTATATTTCTATTTTAACCGAAAGCACTATAACGTAGTTGAATTTTATAATGGTTATTTTGAAAAATGACCTCCTAAGTCCCCAGATTTACTGTTATCCCGAATGTCATTTCACCCCTTTTGACAAAACCTGCCTCTGAAGCGAACGGATTGCCGCGTACATTGTCTAAACAATCCTTAAGTGAACAACTCAAATTTAAAACATCCTAAAAGTCTCTAACAACATCCAATAATATGCCCTGACAAATAAAATTAAAGTCTATGCACGCAAAGCCGCGCGAATACTCTACTTTTAAAATATCATATTTTTCAAAGCAAAAAGATTCAAAGCGGGTTATAAAATTCAAAACAAAATAAACGCTATGGCGATGTTCAAAAAGTCTTTAATTGTTAGTCTGCCCCTATTTTAAAGCGTCCGATGAAGCGATTTCTTTACGCAAAGCCATAACGTTTCAACCGCCTCTATCGCCTACAAGTCCTTTTAAACTCTAGTCCTAAGTTCTAGAGTTGTTTTTCATTGGTTAATAACAGACAAATCCTTGCCATTTAGATTGGCGCGAGCTCGGCTGTCGGTCCATAACAAAACACATAAATTAAGTGCTCAATAATAAATGGAAATGTCCGTTGCAGAGGACAGGGCATTAGGGCGGGATTATGAGCGGCCTGCACTCCGCGGACCGGCGGATCCTACGTCCCATTGAACAGATGGAAACTACTTTGAAATTGGAACGAGTATTCTTCTGTTTCTGTTGCGGGCGTTCGAAATTTAAACGAGTTCTATTGTTCCGAATCTAAATTTATGCAGTATTTTGAGTGAGTTAAAGGTAATGTGAAAACATCCTAAAGCTCGTGTAGTAAGATTTTACTAATATTTAAGTATATTCTTACGAAAATCTTTTAAATTAAAAATACAGTTATATAAAACAAGCATGAAAAAAGCACCATATTCTAATTTTCACCTCATCATTACTAAATATACCCTTACGTATTTAGGTACTATTGCTTTGCTACCCTTTTAGTTAAACTAACTGAGTTTACCCATCAACATCAATCCAATACCCCCCCGAAACCCGTCGAAAGACGCAACATACAAATCACCATAATAAGGCTAAACCCAAAAAACTGGACCCGCGGAATCACCGCTATTTGTCACTAGCAGCTAACCCAATGCAAGTCCTAAGTAAACTCCGGCAGAGTTAAACGGAGTCCCTCCGCCACATTCTAAATAAATAACATCTAATGGGGGACATTCATCAGAGTTTCCACGTTTTTAGGTAGACCTCTCCCTGTTGTCTCTTGTTTTGGACCTTTACGGACGAACCTCAAACATCACAGCCCAAAACCCAACCCTAAAACATCCCAATGGAATTGAATTTAACACGCTCAGTTTTTGGATATAGGTTGTTCTTCCGATGAGTAGATTAACCATGGCGAGTGCAAAGATACGAGGGGGTTGGTCGGGGGTGGGTCCACCCGCCACCCCTTTTTTTGTTATTTCTGGTGCATTTTTTGTGCTAACGCGTGCGGGGCTGCACAAAGGTAAGGGATGTAATAAGTTGTATTATTAGTTAATGCTTTTACTTTATTTCGTTTTGGATGTTTTGCTTTATTTCTGCCTAAGTAAGTAGGCCTTTTACAAGTTGGTTTCTTGTTTCAGTGCTCAATTTAAATCGCCTAGAAATTATAATGATTTTAATATAACGAACTCGAATTTCAAAATTTTGATATGTTACTGGCCATTGCTTCGATTATATGGCTCTCAAAAAAAGTAAGTATTCAACCTGTTTAAATTGTAAATATTTTCTTACCATCCAGTTACATTGTTACCTAGTTTTGTTGTCAGCCAGTATTTCCCTGCGAGTGACTTCGGTGGCATAATGGCAGGGCTTAGCCGAAAAGTGTGACACATAAGAAATGACGCACCGTTGTCACTCGGACAGAGATAGCGCTTGAGGAGGGTCACCGCGGCAAAAATGTTACATTGTGGTTAAATACCGGGAAATCACGGGAGAAAGTCGCAGAAGCAAGTATTTCGATATCATTATTTTATTTGAAGTCTTGCTAGAAAATAAACTACCCTAATTGAGTTTAATAACGTCAGATTCTAAGAAGAAATGTCAAAGTATGGCTTAAGCCCGGTTTAACTTTTCTGGGAAGTACAAAAGTGCTTCTTAAAATGTCAGGATTTTAAGGGAAAGCTGAAAATATTTGGTTTCAATAAAATGACAAAATTGTTAATGAACTGAATATAATATTTGTCATGGTTCGTTATTCAGTTTTTTTTTTAAATATTTTTAAAGGCTAAAGAAAGTTTAGTTGTAATATACACCTAGTCTTCGTCTAATTGACAACTTATAAGAAACAAATCATTACAAAATCGACTATTGCAATTTAAACTATTTTTACTGTAGGAACTAGGTTCCGTAATTTATCTAAATATTCAAAACGAAACTTTTTCGCTGAACTTAAAAGCAACGATAGTTCCAAACCAAACCGAGTGAGAAATGGAGGTGAAAAGTAAAATTTAGGTAAAGGGGGAGTATTAGCAATTTGTAGCAACAGACCGGTAACAAGTTACGCTGTATTTCAGCAAGTTCCCGATCGCGGCGGTAACCATGACTCGGGAAGGAAATTTCAGGATGTCTGACATCGCAGTGTGTGATGTATTTTTCTAGTTAAAAAAAAAAACACTCTTTAATTTTAATGTTGATGAACTCAAAAAACATTTTGAAACGTCAGTAGAAATTGTGTCAATTAGCATGCGACTAGTTGTAGGTTGCTATAGTTTTTAATTATTTTCAAAAACGTTTTATTGAATTACATTTGAACTAAGTAATTATGTATATATAATTTTCCTAAATTACCGCGGACCATATTGCTCGGTATTTATATAATACTAGCTGTTCGTGCTCGGCGTTACCCGGATGAATTTGTCTTTCATACCTTGTTTAGACGAACACAACGATATTAAAACAACCAAATCGATTTAACCGTTCTCATGTGATCCGTCACATATATTGGGGTAATTGACTTTTTATTTAAGTAGATTTTCTTTATAGGTTTTCCAATGATTGTAAACCGAGCAATACAACGCTAACAATCTTCAGTTAAAATTATTACTCTCATAAAAATCAGGACACATTTTCCTGTATCAGTGCAACATTAACCCGTTCCCTGCTACAGTCCCACTATTCCAGTTATCCCTGGTCACCCCAGCCAGCCAGCTGCCAAAGGCCGCAACTGAACGGAACTAAATTCCGTTTGCCGCCGGACTCGCTTCGTGCGGCTGCTAATTTTATTCCAATGCGCTACGTGCTTCTAGTTGCATACATGTACAGTTGTACACATGTGTACAGAAGTATACACACTAGCGTACCGATTTGCACTCGCACATTCTTACATGTGTACGGAAGTTAACAAATCGGTGTACGGTTTCTGACTAGCACACGATTACAAGAATACTTGTACACACATGTGTACAGTTTTACGTGTCCTTGAATTCTGTTTTAATCATGGTTAATTAATATGTTTAGATGTATTGCAGTTTGTACGTTACTGTGGCGTCATCACAAAGTTTCAATATTTATCTTTTCCTTTTTCTATATTATGGTTTAGTGTTATTGTTATTATTTGTGTCTTTCTTTTTTAACACATGTTTTAATACATTTTGAAGACAGATAGTTGGAGAATATAAACCAATCCTAAGTCTGACTCCTAAGTGAGACTAAAAGTGATGTATTTCGGTGATATGCGATTAGAATGCATGTCTATTACTACTGGTGCTTTGTAACTTTCATTAGCGTAGTAATCTAGATTATGATTTCGGTGGTTCGCATTTATACCTATAAAATTTCCTTAATAAATAATAACGTGAACATTTTTTACAATTTCTATCAATCAATATATTTAACAGTGATATTCCTTTCGGTTTTCCAATCACCCGTCACATTATTTCACCCCAAAAATGCTTAAAATTAAGTCACCGCCTTTTGTTTTCATTGTCTGCCTACCTACGCGTGATACGTTACAAAAACAAAAGAAAATGGCTCTATTATGTGAAAACAACCCGAGACTACCGCGGTTATGTTCACCCGTGGGTTGAATTTATACGATATATTCAGTATTCACTATACCAATTTACAATGAGCTCTATAGTCTCTCCCGTAAACCCCTTGGAGTCCGTAGTTTTTAAGATACAAGAGCGGGGACAGAGGTCTAGGTTGGTTGGTCGCGTGAACATATTTCGAAAATCCAAAAGTATAAATTCCTCCTGTAAGCTATCGACTTACTTTTTATATTCCTTGCCGTGGCCGGGAATGGCCCACTGTTTTCAAGACAAACATGTGTTATGTAGTTTCCTATAAGATGTTTTTACGAAATCCTATCTCTACTTGGAAGTATTTTTTATGGAGTAAATGTGTTTTTGGCCATGTTGTTTTTTCATACAGCTTTCGCTGAGCTCTTACGTATCGTTCTGAGTTAAGGCTTATTGCCTTAGTGTTTTTGTTGGCGGAAAATGTTAATATCACTGAAAGGTATTATGATTTCATTATGTTAAGTACACTCGAGAGATATGAAAACGGTTTACGATGCGTAAATCTATAAAAGTACAGTGGACCATTTTTATTACTTTAAAGTCTGAAGTTAGCATTTCACAAGTCAGCTCTGTCAATATACAATCGCTATAATACTAAATTCAATTCATCATGTTTAATAACCCAAATTTAAAATATATCAACAATTAAGAGTTATTAATGCCACATGTCTAATTCATTAACACAATGACGTTAGCTATTTGCCCATCTAATAAACGTGAACCCGGCTCTAATAACAATAAAATAATAACGTTTACCCCACACGCATAACTACCTAAAACTCTAGTCCCGCACATATACGCAAACCCCTAAACATAGTCCCAAACATATCTACAACTATACAACGCAAAGGCCTAATGCGCACGTCCTTTGCCTTAATCTTTTTGTACTATAATTAAATTAACAAAACCCAAGCGCACGGAAACTGGACACGCACACTAGCGTAGCTCAAAGAGCTACGCACACACAGGTAGCTGTGGACGCTGGATGCGTGTGTGTGTGTTAGTTAAGGGTCGTCATTTCTCTTGGACCCTCCCCCGTAGTGTCCGCAAAAGGTGAGTTGAGGTGGAATTGTATAGAGCTGTTTTTTATGGTGGAAAATAAGTAATGTGAAGTTTGAGAAGTATGGTTTCTGTAGATTTTGCAATGTTTTGATAATTATTACAATGATAAATGAATACAAACGCCAAGGCAGCTGTTTTGTTGGTTTACTAAGGTGTGTGAACAACATTATAACATATTATAGTTTCAACATGATTAAACATCTACCACTAGACTTTTGTGTATTTAGATTATATTATATTATATTTCTGTGTCAAAATGATTATATCACTTTGCAATAAATTTAATCTCAATCTTTTCGTACATAATTATTTTCTACTTAAGGTGCTGATAGCCATTGTACAAAAATGTGGTTACAGAATTATCAACAAGTTTTTAGAGTTGTAGGTAATTCTGTAGCTCTGCCTACCCCTCTCTGGGAACGAAGGCGTGAGTTTATGTGTTTAACTTGACCATTCTCTTGTAAAAAGCATTCTAATGAATGTTACATTACAGGTAAAGCGCACAAAAGAAACCGGCGCGTTCTAGCATTCTAGCGAAACGATAGTAAAATTTGCTGAAAATTTCCAGAATTTTGAAAGATTTAAGAAATTTTTCATACACTGCTACTTGGGAATAAGAGATCGTTGAAGACGAAGAAAACGAATTATTCAAAAGTATGTTTTTAAACAAACATGATTTAACATATCTATCTGCTTCGCCGATATGTAAGTCGGAATGTTGTGTATTCTAATGAACAAAAACAAGACCAAGTACGGGTCGAAAAACTAGCATGACCAGCAGACATATACCCTCCTTACTCTCCCCGTGACCACACTTGTAAAACATCAAGGTCAATATAATTTAATACACAATATCTCCCGTTTTATATTGTTACATTATTATATTCAAGCGGTGTTACCCGCTCTAGATACATGTAACAGACAAACAGACATCCCCCAGCATCCTCCCTCGGACTTTAATATTGATCAGTGTCCGGCCGCGGTCAGGTAGTCTCGGCCAGTGGCGCATGCGCAAATGCAACTACACCCCACCACTCTATCCTCAACGGGGTAAGTTCCATTTTGCAATGACATTTGAAATGTTAGTTAAGTGACCAGGTATGATGCTAATTGAAAAGAAAAACATTGTTAGCCAAGATTTCGTCATAATGTCGGTAAAGGTGATTTTACAACAGCGTTTGCGGTTTAATTTACGAGTTAGGTGTCATTAGGCGTAGATTTTTGAAATTTACGTCTTTGGCCAAATATACTATTCGGGCTTAATTTAAAAAAAAAATGGTTTGATTGCACTAGGTACTAATCCATATCCTTACTGTCTGTTTCTTACGCTTTCAAGGCTAAACTTTTGAACCGATTTCGGTGGAATTTGGTATGAAAATAGTTTGAGTCCCGAAATGAGGCACGATACTTCTTATCCCGGAAAATTGGACAGTTTCCAAGGGAATAGCAAAAAACGACTCCTACGCAGACGGAGTCGCAGGGTACTGCAAGTTAACAATAATGAGGTAAGTTGGTTTTGCAATGTTACTTAAATTTAGACTATATCTTAGTAAGCATATACTTAGTTACATCGTATTTTGTGAATTTGTATGTATTTCGTTATCTCTATCGCTATCGATGGTTAAGTACTGAAGCCGACAGAAATAGCAAGATGTTTACGAGCTTTTCCGTCCAAATAAAACATTACTTTTATGGATACTATCAGCTCAATGGAACCCTGACCCACCATAGAACTGTGTCATAGTGACGTTATGATTCAAGTCGTAAGAAGTGTCAAACAAAATTGTTTTTTAATGTCACTGTGACAACGTTCTTTGTCAAACATAGTAATATGGACTTCTGGGCCGCTATGGAACTATGTCAAAGTAACGTAATTAATGAAATCCTCAGAAACTTTTTTGTTTTTTTCTTACTGCATCACTGCGTACATAGTGGCCTAGAAACCAATTTTTTAATGCATGTTATAAAAGGTCAAACTTCAAACTTTAATTTCAAACACAGTTCAAAACTCATAGACAAAATCACGACCGACCAAAAAGGCTTCCCATAACCATAGACAACAAAGCAAGACCGCCGCAGACACAATATTGTATAAATAAGATTTCCCTCGATTTAATATCAGAAAGAAGCCCCTAAATTCTATATCATGTAGAAGAACACTTTCAATATCAGGATTGGTATCCCTTTGGCCGTAACAAGGTTTTATTAGATCCCACTAAAGGGCATCCCCACACAAAGATAGTACAAGAAACCCTTTTTCTACCTTACTTCAAATATATTAACTGTCCCGCTACCTTTGCGGACGGGGGGTTAGGTAGCTGGAAGGGAACGGGTCAAATAAAGATTTTTTTCTAATCGCGTAGTATAAATCGACAATTGTTGATAGCATATGCCACCCATAGCGTAACCAAAGCGTAATTACAGTTATTTAATAATCGTTGCCATGGTAATAACAGGTTTTTAATAACTATTATAGCACTCGTGCATTTTATTACAATTATCGGTTATGCGCTTCACATTCTATTAGGTATCTGCATTTGTACCTTAAAAGGGCTTTATTCTGTGTCAGTTACATAAAAACTAGTACGCATAAGTGACTATAAATTTTAATCATAACACTCGCGTGGCACTATTATAAAACTCGTTTTACAGTTGGTTTCATAAACTACGCTCGTTTTACAATGCCTGTCATTACGCAGCAGTGACGTAAACTACTTTCTTTACTTGACTTTTAATGCCATATCTCACTTTACTTTTTCTTAAGGAGGACGAGTATGACTTTTAACTCTTCAACCACAGATAAGAGAATTTGATTGATTGATTTTTTTAACCAGCGGTAAATGGGTATAGTTAATATCTATAAAGCTTTGCGTTTTCAGATAAATGTATAGATGACGATTGAAACTGGCATTATAACATACACAATGCTTTACAACGTTATGAAGTGCTGTGTGCGTCAATTATTTTAAACTATCCATATATTTATTAGGAAAAATAATAAATTGTAATAATAATAATAATAACGATATTAACCGCAAACTCTGACTTTTAGCGGCAGTTCAAAAGTGGCGATGATGTAGTTTCTATTAGTTTACGGCAGCTTCGACATGTTCTCTTATTAACAAGACCAGAAACGACAAACGTACATACTGTGTTTTCCAATATATTTAACAGTTAAACAGTAACTTACAAAAAATCTAAAAATGTACATACAATGTTTTTGTAATTACTGTCCAATGTAACCATTCGACTGATGATAACATGCCACCAATATTTTATCATGTAACCAAACGTTAGCATAAGGGCCTGTTTCACAATCGACAAGTGAATTTATGTGACAGTTAAAGTTAGCTCTCTCCTTATCTATGTTAAAGTGTAAGAAAAGGAAAGAGCTAAATTTATGTGTCAGATATGCTTTACTTGACGATTGTGAAACAGGCCCTTAAACTCTTTGGATCCATCAGTTTTTACTTTTTACATATACTTACATACATACCTACATACACTCACACCTTCATTCCCTGAGTGGGGTAGGCAGAGCTACAGAATTATTAAAAACTCTAAAAACTTGTTGTTCATTCTGTAACCACACTTTCCAGAATCAGCGGGCCTAGTATGGTGTCTATATCGCGCGTCAAATGTGGATAAAGCATCCGTCACTCTCGTACTTATATTACGTGTCAGAAGGTGACGGATGCCTTATCCAAACTTTGTCACGCGATAAACGTAGCCATATTAGGGGCCTAGGCTAAGTACCAATTTCATCAAACGATATTAACTACTTAACAGACGATTAGAGCGTTAACAGCTGTCAAAATGTATGAACTAACAGTCGATTAACATTGATTAAGTTTAACATCGTGTGGTGAAATTGCTACTAAGATTACTTTTTAAATCGTTCTATTTTCGAAAACCACTTCCATTTTTAATATTTCTGACCATCCAGTAACTCCATGTCTGCAACCAGAAGCCCCTTGCACTTTTGTCAGGGGAAATCATACTCTATAACTATAACTGTACAGTCTAATCCCCGTTGCCTAGTAATCGTTGCTTTGGTGACCGGAGATTATCTATACGGACTCATCTATGTATGTTATTATGTAAGGCGTGCTTTTAAATTTTATATTAAGTTTCTTTGAAGGATTAAGTATTTATGCCGTGATCTAGTTTCTTTATGAATTTTAATTTGATACCTTGCAAGGTATTCTTGGCCGTTTATAACTATAAGTTTTTTATGGGGAGGTTTAATTACAGAGGTTTGGCTACATATTTTAGCGGAATATTTACTTTGACTGGTACCTAATTTTGTATTAATTTATAGAAAGTAGAAGGCACACGAGCACACAGGCGGCGTTGGTCTCACATGACTTCAATCTGAAGACTGCAATCCTAAGACACCAAATGTGATGCCAACCCCGAGGACTAAATATGCCTCTATGCTACTAATTCTAAATTTGTCATTACTTATTGTTATTTTCTGAAAAGGCTATTTAGATTACTAACTAAAAGCCCTAGACATAGGCACGCTAAAGTAAAGGATTTTAGAAAACTCTTGAAATATATGGAATTGACATAAGGTCTCAATGCGACCGTTCGGCACCTTGCTTGAATCCTATACAGGGTGTAATCGTTTATTCATTTATTTAAGGTTAATTGCACAATACACAAAAAGAGTACAAACGGCGGACTTAATACCTCAAGGCATTCTCTAGCAGTCAACCATAGGGCCAAACAGAGACAAGTAGAGGTTGGTGCTAAATTTGATGAAGCGTTAAATTAAGAAATGTGATTTTACTCATTGGGTAACGTACTTTCGATATCAGTTTAAAGTTTTCTGATATCTGTTATATTTACAAAATAATCGCTTAGCTACACTTAACGATTACACACTGTATATTATTTAGCGATAACGTGCTCATAATGCATCTTGTCGCCTCAACTGTTTTGACAACTGATCGACACACGTACACAGTATAAAGCCAACCCGGACATTTACTTTTTATAACAGTTTTGACAGTTGTAGAGAGAATAGTGATACACGTTTTCTATGCGGACAGAATCTTGGGAGTTAGTAGCTAATATTTTGAAAAGAATAACCATTCTAACTCTTCATATAGGTACCAAACGACGTCGTCACAGCGGACGATGTCAGTAACTCACAATACGAAATAACAAAGTTACTCTCACCCTAAAAATGCTAATCAAAACCATGAACTACATTCTCAAACTTCTCACATCACCCAAATTCCGAGAAAACAATATGGATCCCAAACTTTTCTTTATTACGCAAATAATAAACGCATAGCTTCCCAAAGTTCAGCTGCAAGTGCCATTAAGATGTTTTATTTTGTAAGTTTCCAGTTTCTAAACTGTGTAAGCGACACAGATGTCTTGCAAACAACATTCATACGTAGATTTATTTTTATTTTTGAGGTAGATAGAATATTTTAAGAACATCTAACAGTAACAATATAAAAAATATTAACAATAGTACAATACAAATTAACAATTACGAATTAAAACTACAACTATGGCAAATTAAAAAAATAAATTAAAGCAAAAATAAACCTCATTATAACTAATCCAAATACGGTGGCAAAGTACCACAGATGCTTAAAAATGAGAGATAAATCAATATCTATGATTGATTAATTAATATGACTGGAGTAGCATGACGTAAAACATACTTGGTTTAATTAAATAAATAATTATATACTAACTTTTGCCCGTTACTCCGTCTGCTTAGCAGTCGTTGAACGCTATACTCTTAGTAACTGTCCCACTTTTCGGGATACCTTTATCTCTATCCGTTGACTTGTTGAATCGTTTACACAAACGACGACTAAACAAACGAAAATCTTTTGGCACTTATCACATTTAGAAATAATAAGGAGTTTTACACATTTAAGCTATCCAACCATATGTGTAACCTCACCCTAAAACATAACCTAAAAACATCACCCTGTATGCGCCGAGTAACGACAACATATTTGGCGAATCGGCCAACTCGTCGTCGGCAAAAATGAATGGCCGAAACAGCAAACATACTAATAGCCTCGTAAACTTACGTATATCCGTTCAATTTATCTTGACCTCCCCCCTTTTCCACCTCCGGGAAAAATGTCATGGAGGGGAGGCACTTTTGTTTGAGGTGGCATGGAACGGGTATTTTTAACAGGTATTTTCATATATTATTTTTGGGGAGGAACAGTAAATTATAACAATTATCTTTTGTCAATATGCTTTTTATTTAAACTAGTACTCGTATATGGACATGATTTCTCAAACAAACAAATCATTTACCTATTTACAATTTAGTGTTAGTATTTCGAATACGAGCATGTTTTTTAACGGTACAGAGGCCTTAGACAAGATGCTTTATGCTAAAGTAAACGATTTTTGAAAACCGTTAATAAGTATGGAATTGACATACCTATGCGCTGAACCTTCTACCGTCCGGCATTTTACGTCAATCCAATCTATTTTCGATAACGATAACGTTAATGTATTGCATCATGTCTAGAACCACAGGGTAATTTGGAATAAGCATAGCTTGCCTTTGTGAAGGTTTTATCAAAATCTACTACTGATTTGGATATGTATTTTTAAATAAGGTCTAGAGTTAAATCACATTAAGTTCAACATATGGCTTTGGCTTTTAGCCATATTTTCTAGATATTAGTAGATACGTTAAAGATGACTGCTCTGTTTGAGTTATTTGCGGCATTTCTCAGAATTTATAACATAAACTATATATTAGAACTGCTACTGAAATCGCTTTAAATATATTACTGGCAACTCGATCGGAATAATTACGACATATTAATACTGATCTCAATTTCCAAGCAAGGGCTTATTTTTTGAAACTCAATTATAAAATAATAATAATAATAATAAAAGCTTTATTTATTCCATACAAAAAATAAACTATAAAAAAAATAAAAGTAGGTAGTTTTTAAATTAATAATTCTTAACATTATTGCATGGACCCCCTTCGGGTAAAAGCCATGCAATAATTATAAAATACCCAGTATTCATACTAAGTATTTATAACAACACAGTCGTAGAGTTGTGCGAGCGCCATTTGGCTTTATTGGCCATTCGGCCAGTTCGAGACATTCTCTCTAATTGATTGTTCCATGTAAACAACTTGGGGCCATACATCAATGGGTTATAAAGGAAAATGGATCAATTGGCTCAAATTATTAAGTTGGTACATGATAAGACCATTAAGGGTTATTTTTTATTAAGTTTTGTGACCTTAAACGAGTTAGATGAACATAGAATTAAAAATAATATTTTAGATTTTATTGAACAGAATGTGATGTTAGAATATTTTTTATCACTACCTTGAACTGAAAACTGCCATGTTCTCTAAAAATACTAGGTATATTAGGAAAAAATATACCCATTTCAGCTGCCACAGAGCAAAAACATAATATATATTTTTAGTGTAACTACATCATAATTGCACCTTTTGCTTAATTCTCCCACTCTCTCATTACAATTACCCTCTTAATTACAAAACTACGTACACTTAAATGACAACTTTTAAATTAAATTAAAAGCCAATTTTAAACATACGAGCACTATCTGTAACTTTAAATGCTGGCACATTTCATCCGTGGCGGTCGTAGCACCGGCTACGGCGTAGCTCCGTGGTGGGGGGTGGGGGTACTGACCGCGACATTTGTAGCCGTCCCGTCTCGGCCCCGTTTGTATAGAGGTATATGTATAAGTGTAAATTGAAAGTGTACAGTTTAAATACAGGTTGATGATTTTTTTTGGTTTGATCACAGGAATAAATATAATTATTGTCCACACAATGACATGTTTTATATGGTTTGTTCATTCCATCTTAAGTAGGTTTCGCAAACGTATCATTTTACTTATTTTCAAAAACGTTTTTGTACTTAAAACGTGACATATTTACATAGATAACATGGGCTTATTACAGAGGTTAGGTTTCGTTAGACGTGTGACCACTAAGAAAATTCCGTCGGCAAGTATTTTCTTGCGTAATGCAAATTTGTTAACTGATACAGTTTATCAAATAATTATTTGTAGTACATTAGTAAATTTATATTATTCTACTAACTTTATATAGGTACTTTGTACTTTTATCCTATCCCAGCAGGGCTATCCTTCGCCCAGCAGTGGCATCAGCAAATCAGGCTATTAAAAAAAAACTTCCTCATAATTTAGTTTTAGCAAAAAATAGTCGATTCATGAATTTTTATCAAGTCTTTATGTCTAGAGGGAATTTACTTTGTGTATGGAGTGAACTTCGTGTTCTAGGTAAAGTCGCCGTCAATAGAACTTGCAAAAGATGTAAACAAAACCAAACGAACCAATTCACCATGATTACTCGATAATCACGTACTTTTAAAGATCAAGTGAGGTCTTTGCAACGATTTATACACTAAAATATTTTCATATTAAGTTTAAGATGAAATAGCTATTGATTATACGTTATTTTTAATAAAAACACGCTTGGTGAATATTTGAGGTTATGTGGCAAACAGTACTAATTTGTTCACAAGTTCTATTGACGGCGACTTTAATTGTATTACAACGAATATGTACTCGAATGTTATATTAGGACCAAACAAAATTATTTCACGTTTAACCATAGAATCTTTAGTACGGATATTGACGCATTTCGTACTTCGGTTGTAATTTTTCAATGCTTATGTAAGATTGTCATATTCACCGTACGCTTTAATATTTAGCATGTTGAAATGTTGTTTCATCGGGCATTGTAATGATAACTCGTAATACATATCAATATTTTTAAAACAAATGCTAATTTCCTAGATTAAATAAAAATAAAATACCCATAAAAAATACTCAACTTGATGGCTTTATTTCATCATATGCCACATAATTTGCGCATCATCCCTTCCAGCAAATTGGCGGGTGCTCGCAAAAATGGCTGCAACCCTTTGGCCATTTGCGCCCCCGGGGCGGACTGACCACCCCCTCACGACCACCCCCGCGTGACCAAAATGGCGGACGTTATACGCTTGGCGATTTAGTTGGCTGATCTAATTAGTTTCTCCGTAATAATGTTTGGTAGGTAACAGATTGCAATGAAAAATTGGGTAAGTTGTAAGTTTTTCGTGTTAATTTGTTGTTTGTGTTTGTTGGGGGCAATTCGGATCATGTTTTCTAAATTTAAATAATGTAAGCGTCAATCTCGATTCAAGTCTAACAAGAAGAGAGTTGTACGTTTATAAAATGATGTTTACAGATAATTAAAATTAGAGGATAGATCCGAATTGGCCCCAGTGAATGGAGAATGGAACACCTAGCCGCAGAAAGTTAATGACTTTTGTTTTTCGTGTCTTCTTTATGATTTGATAGTTGATACTTAAATAGATTGAAGTACATAATGATTATCATTCGATTTTGCTTAAGTGGTGGGATTTGTGTATATTTGTTAGGAGCAGTAGTTGCAAACAGACACCGAGTGGTGAATGGAATGGTGGTTTAAAAATAGAGCCAGCACGAAACCTTCACGCAGAAAGTTAAGTCCTCTTTTCATGAAGAAGATAAGATTTGTTAATTGAAATTGAATGAATGGTATGTAGTAGAAGTAGTAGTATTCATTTATTTGACACATTATTTTATGTCGCATAGTTGTAATGAATTCACAATAAGATCGTCAGTGTAAAAAAAATCAATATGTACATAAGTAATAGTAATAATGAAAACAGTAAAAAAATTAATATAGCTCAAATATGGATTGCGGAAATACGAGATGTACCTAACTCTTAGCGTAGATTAGCTACTTACGAATTTATCTCTGCTTATATTTTTACAACCATTTGTACCTACTACAGCAGCGGTAAAGTTGTAGACATTTATAAAATGAAGCTTTATTTCATATTATAAATGGTTTTATCGTTTTATCCGCAAAGGACGCTAACAGGACCTTATAACTAAGCCTTTTATTTCCGTACATTCGACTTTTGTATTTTTTACAACATATTTTCATGAAGTTCAATCAATTACCTAATGAAAAGTGGTTCAAAAAATCAGTTCTTTCAATAAATGGTCCTTGCATCTTTTAATTCTACCTAATTATACAGTCAGTTATTTTTACTAATTTATGAACAGCTACAATTCCTTCTTTCATGAAAATGTATTGTAAATAAAATAGTATTCTATTTGAAATAGACAAAACTACTCTCAAAACACCATCCCATTACAATGCCATACCTCCAAGCCATAATTTCCTTTAAACATACGCTCAAACATACAAAACCAAAATAATTGGGCTCATCCAAGAAAATATCGCAGAAATTCGCCAAGACTGCCATTGTCCTTTGAAAAACGAATATCACATAACGAAGTTGAGTTCTGACTTTATATCAAATATCACGCATGACGCGACCCCCCGGCGGGAAGGTAATAAAAAATAATATATTGGAATATGTTGCAAATAACGGGGTATCATCCTGTGCCTGGATACCGGCGAGGACATTTTGTTTTGACGAGTCCGGTCTTTTATTGTTTACGTTGTTTTTCTGCGTAATTTGAGTAAAGAAATTTGTTTTTCTTGGTTGAATCATCATGTATAGTCTAGGGAATAAAGAGCTAATTTGCTGTGTGAAAGTTGACGTGTTTGAAGAAGTAATTTAAATTGTATAAATGGTGTGTAAAGAGATTAATAATGTTAATGAACGGCAGTTAAATTTTCTATGAATAAATGTAAAAAAAAAATGTTCTAACGTATAATCCAAACTATATCTAATAGGATAATGTTAAAAAGGTGGTTTAATCTTTTTTTCTACTCGCGTACTATAAACCGCTAATGTTGATTTCGTTAATGGTATCAGAATGCCACCTATAACGTAACGGAAGTTTGAAAACAATTCTATAATGAGCGTTGCCATGGTAATTAATTATGTACCAGTTACATAAATAACTATCAACATATTTCATATCGCGCACATTATGTTAAACAACAGTCACTTAAAGTGTTCTCTGTGATTTCAAGAAAATTTGCAATAATTTAAGATTCTCAGCATAAATTCTTATAATTAGTTGTAGCTTTTCATTAAATAAGTATGAGTTTACATTACATTCATAATTAAAAATTCATATAATTAATTCAAGACTTGATTAAGACCGTAATTTATTTATGTAAATGAAGTGTAGCTAAGTTGGCTTTAATTTTAAAAGTGTAATACAAATAAATAAAAAAACTGGAAAATGAGCAAACAATTCACACTAATGTTTTAGGATTTTTAAAAACTTACCGATATGAAATCAAGTAACACCACAACACAAAATTCGCACTAGCACAAAATAATTCACGTTCCACATTTGAAAATCGATCTTCAAAATATCGAACACCGGCGCGCACGCACGTTCGAGACAGTTTGAAAAAGGAATGGATCAGGAAGTGAGGTCAGGTAGAGGGGTTAAGACCGAAGGGTTAACAAAAAGGAATTATAAGGGTTAAGACACAAAGGCCCTTAGAAGGGTCTCGGGTTACGGCTAGGTTGCACGCGTGAGGTAGGAATATGTTTGATTATAATCGTGAACTTTCAAGTGATAACCTTTCAAATTGATCGGAACAATAAATTAATACGTACGTGTAATGAATTGAACTATATTTTAAAATGGGTGTCAAAAAATATTCAAAAAGTGAAGAACTTCGCTCTCACTATCAATACGATAATTTGTAATAGTAGCTTTAATTATTTTAATTCTGGCAACATTGCCGTAATAAAAAAATCGCACGGTCTACGCTACCTGGCAACACTTTCGCGTGTGAAACTCTGTGTCATCTTGCACCAAACTAACCCTTCACATGCTCTAATGTACCTGAAACGTTCCGACCCAATAATTCATTACCAAACAATACCAACACTAACATTTCGCAATAATAATAACGGAACCCTTTCACCGTTGTCAGAACCCTTGCGAAATTTTTTGACATAAATAAAACACCCGTTCGGAACACAAATATTTAAGAAAAAACGCACTCGCTTTTTAAAATTGTCACTGGCCATAAATCAGTTCTTGAAAAAACAAACCGATGCTTTGTACATTCGATTTTTGAATTAGATCGCGTTCGAAAAATTGTGTAATTCTGTGTCGTAACTGTCATTTACGTTACTTTACAATTTATATCCAGAAACCCTAATTAAACTTCAAGTTTATTTAAACACATTTGTACTACAATAAAGTAATATAATAGAGATTGTAGACGAGAACTCCAATTATGTCTCAAGGGTCTGCATTCCGCATATGCATAGATGCACGAGATAAGATTGTAAAGGTCCTTAACGTGTTCTAGTACACTCCAAATTACGCGCCCAATTTACTTGTTCTGATCTTGCGATAAATGGAGAGTGCTTGAACTATCGCCTTTATTTGTTTGATAAAATCTCTTGCATACAAATGTTCGACACGAACAAAGTTAAGTGCTAATTTTAATGCTATTCATTTGTAAGTTGGCGCGTGTTAGTTCTTGGTAGTTTAGCAGAAATGTATATCTCATTTTGGTGGCCAAAAAATGGTAATGTTAATGGTGGTAGGATCTTGTGCAGGGTCCGTCCAGTTCACTACCACTATTTTATCCTTTAAACTACCGCCAAGTCGTAGTGTTCGCATTGTTGTACGGTATGGGAAGAAGAAAACTGGTGAAATTACTAGAATAGATGCATTCCATCTTGGTCCTCAGAGAGAATGCAAATATCTATGGGTCTCAGAAGTTACTTACTATCAGGTGGTCAATATACAAGTGCCTGCTGCCTTCTCTGTGAGAAAAAAAATACCACCGAAATGAGATGATTAAACTAAACTTGATCGACCTGTTTTCTTTCATTTCATTGTATTGATGAATTCCATGCTGTTTTAAAGCGAATCTCATTCTAATAATATCCGAAGGTAACTGTATTAATAATACCACTAGATACGTTACACATCTGCCCGTTATTCTACTTTAAACATTAGAATAGGCCCCTCTATGCAAAATTGAATAGATTTCGCGAACACCCCATTGTTGCCAGGTACAAAATTGCGACATTCAAATTAATAAAAGTCTGATCTATGCAAGGGTTAGCTCATTGTTAGCGTGGAAGTGGAAAAGAACGTTAGTGGTTTTGGATCAGTTTTGGTTGCGCAGGATTGTTAACGTGAATACATCGGGCTAAGCTTTATAATGTTTGTTTAAGCGTAAGAACTGTGATTATATTTAGCTGTATTGTAGTTGGAGAGCCAAATGAGGTTCAAATTGTATAGTGAGTTTTTCGAAGACGAAACTGCTTTCATTTTAAAGAAAATTGTGTGGAGTTTAGTTTAATTGATTGACTTTAAGTAATTAAATTAAAGTTACTACTTTCACTAGTTTCACTGATTTTGTAGACCGTATAATTTTTCAATTTGTGCATTGTATTTTATTGTATAAATAATTGTAGAGCCACAATCTAGCTAAATATACACCTTATATTATTATTTTCCTCATTAGCTATTTTTTCAATCAAACATTTAAAAGGTCATGAGAACTAATCCGTTTAGTGTGATTTCACAGTGATCACCTCTTGACACCATAAACATTGTCCTGTCAATTGTCACAAAAAACATCGGAATGGGGTTAAAACTCCGTGTTTTGGGGTAAAAATGCGCAAAAATGGGGTAAAGCGCTTATGGGATGTTCAGCACAAAACTAATTATATTTGTATGTTTGAAGGGTCATTTGTTGCACTTTTTATAGTAATCGATAGGGTTTCCGTATTTTGGAGTTTTGGAGCGTTTATTTGGTAGCGTTTTATGACAAGTAATTTATTACCTGTGACACTTATGGTGAGAAAATTTAACCGATTTGGTCAAAATATTAAAATAATAAAAAAATTAATTATTTAGATGATTAAGTTATGTAGATTTTAATAGAGAAACCGTTTAATTAGCAACATGTACCTGTTTAGGGCCGCGCTGATTAAAAACGGTGGTATATAGAGGTTAAATAAAATGCCATTTAATTAACTCATTTTTAAATTGCCTTACTTAACTATAATCATAAAGTATAATTTTTGATAAGACAAAGAAATGAAAAAAAATCGCCGATTTAATTGCTAAGATAAATGATGTAACTGGTATTTATAATTGCTTTGAAACAGGGCTATTTTAATAAGTTTTGTATCCAAATATTTTTTAATTTACCAAATGTACGACTCATGAACTATCAGTTAACTAGGATTAATGAAAATATGTCCATAGTCTAATTGATTCTTGTTATAATGTCTAACCCAAGCTACCAAAAATAACAATAAAAACTTGTACAAAATACATTTAACCAACTACTAACATCGCAATGTTAAAAAAACCATTGTATTTAGTCTACAGCTTACACCTCTACTTTTGAACCGCACTTTTTTCGCACCCGACTATTGTGCGTTTCGTTAGAGTCAACGAGTGTTTTTTCTATATTTTTTTGCAAAATCCTATTTCTCGGATTTAAAGGGGATTAGATACTTTGTTGTGGCAACAATGACGTTTGTAGAGATCGATATTTGTTTTGATTTAGTGAAGAGTTGTTCCCACGATTTGTAAAGGCTAAATAAATATTTGATGTTAGACAGTTTCAAAGCTTCTGTGTGTTGTTTAAATTTATAAAGATCAAGAGGATAGGTGGGTAACGAAGTGATAGGTTAGTACTTACAACGAGGGCCTAGAAAATACGCATAACGCTAACGTTAGCGATTTTCGAAAACTGACAAATGTATGGAATTGACGTAGCCGCCCGACGCGACCGTCTGACAGCTTACGTCAATCCTATACATTATGGATAACGATAACCAACGCCGAATGCATTTTGTCTAGAGCCTCAGAACTGATTTTGATGCGGTTTTTACTACCCTAAAGATTATCCCTTCCTGTTATTAATAATTATACATTCTGGTTTACGTGTATATTAAAAAAAAAATATAAATCGATGCAAAGCAAGGGTGGGTCGCTAGTTTTGTATATTTTACTTGATGACCACACCAATTGGGAGGCGCAAGATAGGCAGACGAAGCCAGCCTAAACGGAGATGTTGGGATGACTTGGGCGCTTTTCATAGGACCTACCGTCGTGTTAAAAAAAAAGGTCCACTAGAAAAGAGACCAATAACTGAACGACGCAGTACCTAGTCAACCGTTTAAAATACCGCTTGGAACATCCAATAATAATGTTGCGGTTGTGGTATTTGAAAAATGTGTTGCTTTTTCATAAAATAAAATATATATTAACGCACAACGACCAGAGCAAATACAAAAACCATACTCGTAGATAATAAAATCTAACATTCAACCAAACGTCCCGCAATCGAAAAAGTCGCGACAATCCCAATAATGCCACCCTCCCCTATTGGAGCCAATCTCGTGCCCTTAGCTTATCAGCATTCGGACACCATAACAGGCCTTCGCTAGCCTCATACATATTTTAGGGGACATGCCCCATACAACGGTCAACTGTCAGTAATGATTTGCTGTTTTTCTCCCTAGCGCACGCCCCCACAAAACTATAACCAGTCCAAAAAGACCCATCAAACATTTTCCGAATACGTCGTACTCCTTCGATTTTCTAACAACAAGAGGGGAGGGAAAGTCCGCGGTAAAGTGGTTATAGTAAAAGACTAGGGGGCGTTAGAAAAAGTTAGATTATCTACTATTTTTTCGGACGCGCGGAAACTGGGGTGGAGATTGGTGGAAAATATGGCTTCCTATTCGTATTTTCAAGGTTTTTTTTTGTTTTTATTTGCGTGAGGTTTATTCGCATCATAAGTTATAATTTGTAGAAGATTGCATTCTATTATCTTAAAATAAATAAATAAAATAATTGTAACAATTTATCAGACCAGAGGGCTTATTGTCTAACGCACTCGCAATGAAAATCGAAGGCTTGTCTGCATACAAAATGAAAACAATTGCCCCACTTTGAAGCCGGTTGCGATTGCGAGTGCGTTAGACAATAAGCCCTCAGGCTAAAACTGTCGAAAACCAAAACCAAAACCAAAACTTTCGTCACCTTCAGCGTCCATATAAATTCAGTGTTATGTTTTTGATATTCATAGATAAAGATCTGATAACACGATAAGAGGACATTAAACGTGTTAATAATATAGTATGCGTTTGTATCCCTTTCCTTCAATAACCACCTAAAATTGTTAACAATTGCTGAGGATTGCCAACATATTAAGATTGGCAATTTGATTGAAAAACCATCGGCAATTTATTTCAATTTTATTTATAAGTCAAAAGTGACGTCATTGGCTCTGAAAAGACATAAAATTTCCTAAATCTACGAATACCTTCATATTAGTTCATATTTTTATAAAAGTCAAAATGGTGCGTTTATGGTCCCTTCTTAACTTATCCATTTTGGCCGTCACCACCAGATATAGGTTTTCGTTCTGCAAACAAGCATTTAGGTTTATTTGGGCAGCGTCTCAAAAGCATCGGCAACAGAGCTATAATAAAACGATGGTTCGAATAGCGGCACAACCGCCGAGAATTCTACAGTACAAGTTAAGCAACATATTATTATAAACTTTGCCCACAGTTTGGGTGATAGTGCAGATCAGTTAGTAAAACACATATAAAAAAAAATTGGTAAGATTAGAATAAGAGCTTTAACAATTTTCAAAACAGACACCAAAAAAATAATGGTAAAGATCAACGTAAAATTAAAGTAAATCATAAACACGTAACTTTAAAAACGTTCACCTCCTTAAAGTAGGTAGGTACCTATAATCTATGTACAAAAATAAAATTATACAATGCAACAGGTACAGTCACGCGATTTAATTTGGTACCCACCTTAGGTCCAAAGTCAATCTGACATTCTACAACAATAAGGTTGAGTTTCCTAAAAGTTACTTGACATCTCTAATGACATTGACGACTTCAAGCATATTTTTCTTGAAATGGGTCCCAAATTAACGCTCGTGACCGTACAAAAATATTTTTTGGTTTGGGTGCTTAGCGAGGAAGGTCGTTTTAAGACATGAGTACCCATTGAACTGTTAGAAGTCGATGTCGGTCAAAATTCCAAGCGTTTTAATAACACAAAGTGCTACATCTTTCTTTTTAATAGTCTGCGAAGATAACGTGACACCGCCAGTGGTCGGCGGATTCGGCACGGTAAATAGCATTTGAGTCGCAAACAACTCGCTTTGGCTATCGCATTACTGGCTATACCCGCCTTATATGCGTCAATACTTTTATATATTTTGGCAGTTAATTTTGGACGGGGTAATATATAATTTTAATGAATATAATTTTCAGTCACCTTATAAGAAAATTAATTAAGACAGTAGGTATGTAGCTAAAGTGTACCTTTAGTTTAGCTATTAGTTTATGTATTTCATCGTTTTAAATATGTCTGTTCCGTTACTAATTATCAAACGATCTGACTAATAAAAAACCTACAATAATAAAGATTTTTGAATAAACCTCCAAAGCGTAAAAAAAACCAATGATACGCTTGTCATTCTCCTCCAATTTGTAAACCCCTTCTATATGGCACTCAATAAATTAAATTAACCTTACCTAGTTGCGAAAACTGGATTCTATTTTAATTCACTTTACAAACGCAAACTCAACATAAAACATAGCCCTTATTAATAAACGTGAAGTAACCGCGGAGTAGCTAAGCCTTGCTTTGTCCTTATCTGTCGAATTCAAATGTCTTAATGACAGATAAGGGCAAAGCATGGCTTAGTTACTCCGCGGTTACAGTACTCCACCTTTATTAATAAGACCATTCAGGTTCAATTGAAGAAGGAATAAATTTTGAAATAATATTATATTTAATAACCCTCAAAAAACAATACCATTATCATGTTCCAATAACAACCCTTAGTAAAAACAAGTAATGCTACCCAAAATGATATCTCCAATATTTGAAATAATTCTTACTAATAACATCGTATGTATATTGAGCCTACACAAATATCCTTATCATAACTTGTTACTACGTCTGGAGAAAAAATATGCTAGTATTTGTTTGTCCTACAAATGTTCAGAACTATCAAAGAGTATTTTATTCAGAGGCGGCAGCAATGGGTGGATTTTTTGGCTGTTGGCTAGTCGTTTAGCTTGAAGTGTTTTGGCTGACACGATGAACATTGATTTAATTTAGAAACAAGCATTTGACCGCGACTCCATCCATGTAGAGGTGTTCATCGCTATTTCCGCAAGAACTATGCAATTTTTCGGGATAAAAAGTAACTTTCGTTCATAATCTCTTTGCAAAATCACGTATATCTGTCACTGTCACTCCGTTGCAGCGTAAAAAAAGGAAATCAAACATAAATAACATTTTTATACTAGTAGGGATATACATATAAAATCCATATTTATTTCAACTGTCAAAAAAAAACACAAACTAAATATTTATGTTTTAGATTGAATATTAAGATTGGGCTTTTAACTAATCTACTTAAAGAAGCAGTCAACTAGTTGACTATCCGTATAACAGCACCCACCTAATATCCATACTCTTCAATTCAGAACGTAAGCATTTTATATTCTCACAGAGGTTTTTACCAATTAGGCAGCACAGTCTACAACGCCGAAGACTAGAGTCAATCACGCACGCGCGCCACGCTCTGTCTACCGGAATAAAGGCCGCGCATGACCTGATCCGACGTTTATAGATCTCTTTTGAATTTGAATTCAGAACGTTCGCCATTTTGAAGGCAGTTTCATCATGTTTACTCAACTAACCAAAAAGGAGGATAATGTTTTCAGATGAATTATGTTCGCACGTTGCACCTCCTGTTGACTAAATAACTTGACGGATTTTGAAAAGTTACACAAAAATATTGCGCAAGCAGTTAGGTTTTCAAAGGCCTTTGAGGTTGAGAAACCTCCTAGCCAAATGTCAAAAACTGAACCCCTCAATCGCTGTTATACGCAATTGGGACAATATGGCTAAAATTTGACATGTTCGCTTATTTTTACGTTCAAAACTATACAATTCGCCAGTTACCTTTTCTAACACTTCAATTAAGACACCCCTTATAGAAAATTAACCCTTCCTCTTCACACAAAAAAGCCCTCGCGAATTCACAAAGCAAACACAGTTGCATCTTAACCCTAGTACCGCTATCTTCGTGAGAACCAGCCTCACCTGGTATGAGACCGTAACGTAACTGTCTAACCCTTCAACATCCGGGGTCGAAAGGCCCAAGGGCGAGACAAAGGCAGGTGGCAGATGGGTTGGATCCGCGTGAAATTATTTCTTTTCTCATGTTGGCTAATGAGGTGTGAAAATTAATAGCTTTTTCTTACTTTGAGCTTTTTATATAACTTTTTAGATAAAGTCGTTAATAATTTAAATTATAGTACAAAATTACAAGAGAGATTGGCTGATATTCGGTGCAACAATATATAAATGGTTGTTTTCTGTATCACTAGTGTTTTGCCCTTTCTAATAGAAATATAGAGATAAAAGGACATGATAATATAAACTTATACCTAGTGTAATGTAATTTGATTATACAATTGTACGCTGAATCTGAATTCTGAATTCCAGTTCTGGATTAGCACACATAAAAAAAAAGTCATATATATAGGCCCTATGCCTGCTTTTTAATGTCTTAAATATATGATTTTATTTACAACAATTCTCTATAAGATCTAGAAACAGCAAACATACGTTCGCCAAGCATCGGTAAACAAAAACAATCAATCACAGAGCACTTCAACTCCGAAAACCCTCCGACATCCCAATTCTTTACAACTCCAGCATACGTCAACTCGATCCCACTTCAAATAATTAATAAACAAGCGGTCAACCCTCGATTGCCGGATATAAACTAACCGCCTTTTCTTTTCACTTTAACCTACAAAGACGCCGGCAAAAAAACCCGGCAATGCCACGGCAATTTTGCTTTCAAGGAAATTAGATATCCTCTTACAATGGCGGCCTTTTAACCCTTTGTGGATGTGTGGGAATGAAGAAGACCGGGTGGCAACGGGGTGCCACCTGTTATTTGTGCAGGGCAGCTGTTAATTGCGAATTTCGGAGGTATTGACGTAACTGTACGATAAGATGTCAGTATCAGTCATCGTAATGTAGAGGCAGATTATTTATCGTGCACGTCTTCTGATTTGAGACTGCGTTGTATGGTATATTCGAGTTCCTAAATATGTGAACACTTTTGTACCTTGTCACTTTAATAAGTGTAATGATTCATATATGGCAGTTTAAGCATGACATTAAATAGACAAGGCACTAAAGTGTACACATATCAACTCGACTGTACACCGCATTGACTGCTCGTCATAATTGTGTAAATAAGGAATATAGTTGTTAAATAATGAAACTTACTGTGATAAAAACCTGTAATTAAAATAAGGATTAACTAAGTTTCTCTTTTACTAAATCTGCTTCAATATTTTATTTGTTTTTATAGCATGAAGATATTTTACTAAATCTATAGATTAACGCGCTTTCAATGTTATTAAAACCCAATTTCACTTCTATTTCGTTTGTTTAAGTTTGTCACATTAACGCCTACATCTCTAAGTCCCATAATCCTCGCTTGTTCGCTTCACGCACCGCGTTTTCACGCTACCGAAGCGAGTTTACAAAATAAAATACATACGTAAAAATATTGGAATATTCCATCAACCGTGCTCGCGTCCACGTAATTTCCCCCAGGATACCTTTCAGCGGGATAACTAATGCGCGCCGGACGCGGTTTTTGCGACGCCTCAACACGCTTCGGCTGCAATTTAATATAATAAGTGGAGTTATCACGAGAACTGTTATTTGTATCCGCTGAAAAACAATAAAAAATCGTAATGTGATAATTTTATTTGTATTTAGCCAGGAAGTTAACCGTGAAACAAAATAGACTTACTCACTATTCGGCTTATTAATCTTAGTACAACTGACACCACTGTGCACTTTTTGCGTAACTTTTTACCACGCATGACCGTATTTTTAGACCGCTACGAAAATACCCCATTGATGTTTACCAAAACGTTTTTCTTGTGCGGTTTCCAGTGGCAGTATGCAAACATTACGAGTACCTTTTCTTAAATTACTGTTAAACCTAATGTGGGATAAATACTGTTTTGTACAAAACAAACAGATATTTAAATCTAAAAACCGACTTGGAAACGAATAAGTGTGTATCCTTTCATATTTTTACCTATATCGTCAAACAGTATAAGAAAACCGAATCGGATATCCCGTAATAGTGTGAACCGGCTCTTAAGGTGCTTTTCCAGCGGCGAGGCGATGCGAGACGGTGCGAGGCGATAACTGAAATGTTTATTGAAAAAACAACTGCCCTCCTCGCACATCTTCGGTGGAAAGGGTATTTTAATACAAATAAAAATTCTCGCCTCGCCTCGTCGCTTCAGGAGCGTTTAAGCATTTACTATTTTCAAAAATCGTCAACGCGTCTGCGGTTTTTCTTGTAGTGTACCCATGGGCGGCGGTAATTACTTTCCAACAGGTAGCCTGCAGGGTTATTGTTATCCTCCTCTTTTAAAAAATCTTTGAGACGAATATGTGACCGAAAAGGTTCGTCTCTCACACGATCGAGAGACGAGGCAGAGCCGAGGGGTGAGGGCACTAGCGGCTGCAATCATAAATGCACACTCGCTATCTTTTGTTAACTTACCGTCACTATTATTGGTAGAAGAGTCAAGACGAAGACTCCGCATCGACATGTTGCTTTTGTTTCAGATAACAGTAAGTAGAATGAGCGGGACGAAGCGTTTGTTTTCCGTGGACTCTTCACCGCAATAATACCTAGCCGCCGTGTTGCCTCGACATAGTCCCAATTCTTCAGTGAGTAACACTTCATAGCAGTCAAATACATTGACGACTTTTAACTTTTTTATTTAACTTATTAAATCAATCGTTTATTTCAGCAATTATTGTAGCATTAACACATGAAAGTATACGCAGTATAGTGCATTATACGTAATACATTTTTGTAACAAATACAAGTTGAGTTAGCTAGTGCAAAAGCTCGTCAATTTATAGGTTGATTTTGGACCTCTAAATACAGGACGCACTATCCTCAAAATTTGACTAGGTTTGGAGTAGGATACTGTTCCCTTAGCTACGTAAACCTGTCTTTCAAAGACCAGGGTTCCTAGGACTGCTAATAATAAAACTCTAAAGTAATAAAATTCCTTTCATAGCGTAATGGTTACAAAACTAGCTTCTATTGAAACGTAAAATGAAAATGCCTTACAGGTACTTACAGTCCCAGAGAACGTATTATTAACTTTATGTACGAGGAAAAATGTATACGTTTCATTGAGGAAACATTTGGTCTAATATTAATAGTGTTGTGTAGAAATATTTTTATATTTCATTAGATAGATAAGGTTTGAAATCATTCATATGAATAATATGTCAATGTTTTATGACGTGAAAGATATTCATATTTCTGAAATTTTAGATGCGTAACCATCTTTAATTTACAAAGTTTTATTAACAAAGTGTGATTTGATTAAGCTTAAATGCAATTAAAATTAGCTGCAGACAATTTGGGCACTTGTTACCACAAAAAATTATATCAAACAAGAAAATGATGACTCTCATCTTAGTAGGATAGTCTAGATGACCTAAAACTCGTTGCTAAAATTACCAGAGCGTAAGAAAGTAATTTTCCATTAATAATCTAAGCCTAGGAACCCGATGCCTACATATCGTTAACTCACAAAAAACGAACATTTTTCATCGAATGATGGACTGCCTCACAAAGCTCGCGTAATCGAATAACGGATACATAATCGATACATCGAGTATTGAGTCGATTCTTGGACGTATTCTGTATAATGTTATATTGATGATTCTGGTATAGACTGATTAATGGTTTCCCAATGTTGGACACAATGGAGTAGCAGTACGCAGAATATTTTAGGGTTAGAAATCTAAGACGCTATCCCTATATTTACAGTACACTACTGGTTTTGTTAAGAAGTATTTTGAAAGTGTAGTTGGAACCGGTCAATGGATTTGCTGTGTTCTGAAATGTTGGTGTTAGTACAGTGAATTGGTACAGGAGTGGTGTATAGGATTGTCGCCAGTATGGTGACTCGGAAAATTTACATTGCGTATATGCCATAATGTTCAGAAAAAATGCGTGTAGAAATAAGATGTAACAAGGAAACTGCCTTGTTTAGGCATGTTTAGATTGGAGAAGTAATAAAATAAGTTGTGTGTTAATATAACAACAAATATCAAACTAAAATACATATTTCCTTTAATTGTGAAAAATGAAAATGTAAATACATGACTACGTTTTAAAATTACGCCAGGGCCTAATTATTATTTAAATAAAATGCCCTTGAAATATCCCGCGTCAATATATTTTGCTTCCGTTCAATAAATATGAATTAAATTTACAAACATATTCTAACAACAAAAATTAAAAAAATGTTTACCCCCTTACCTGCAACCCAACGTCGCCGTAGGACTCCACACAAACCCGTGGCACGAAATTAGTGCACAGTGGGTGGCAACCCTGCGTGTTGACGGACAAAAACTACTATAATTTTAAATTATACGCATACAAAAAGTTAAAAAGAAATACTAATCCAAAATTCGAATGTTATTCTATCTGAAACTTTCTAATAAGTATGGCGTTTTGGTAATTGGTTATAATACCAAAATTAAGGGATTTTAAATAAGTAATACAGTTTTAAAAATTTATGAATTCATGATGAAAGTACCGTAAAACTACACAACTGTGGTCCTGGCCTACAACAATAGTCCAATTTTACTTATCACATTATTTTAAAAATATGATAGCTTTAGCTATGGCCAGAGTTTAGAGCAATCGATTTTAGGTCAAACAATACATATACCCAGCAATAATAGCAGTAAGGTATTATATTTTAGAATAATGTAACGAGGAAAATTGGACTATTGTTGCAGGCTAGGACCATAGTTGTGTAGTTTTACGGTATTTGAAAATAAATAATATGGAAAAAATCCAATACAATACAATACTAATAAAGCTCTTTATTGAGCTCAAAAAAAACACGGTACATTTAAATTATAGGTTTACAATACGTGGTCTTATCGCTTAATAGCGATCTCTTTCAAAAAACCATTGACAGATAAATATCTAAGGATACAGATACATGGCAGGTGTAGACTAATTGCTTTAGAACTCAAACTAAACAAACTAACCTACAAGAAACACAAAGTATACACAAGTAGTACACTTACTCATATTGTAACAATCACCAAAATTCGCACAACCATTTGAAATCACCTTTCCACTGCTTTTATCTCACAACAAAATGTAATTGACCCATTTAAAACACATGGCTTCTGACAACCCAGAAGCATCAACTCCATAAAATTAACCGAGGCGCAAGCGCAAGCTGTCGCGTCTAAAATCAATGAGTTTTTTATTATTACCCCTTTGAGCCGCGCCAATCGATTTCCGAACCCCGCTCAATACAATGCACATTTTAAAATTTAAAATCCGATATCTGTTCGGTGTTTTTTATGCAGCGACGATGCATTTTTAACCCTTCACCGTGTCTCTAATGGTCTGCGGTTCTCAAAATGTTAGTGTGATAAAAAGTATTATGCACACATTTTAGAGAGACGTAACTTGAGTTTAATTATAACGAGACAGAATAGACTGACTGACTGAGAACTAGTGGACTCTAACCTTCGTCTTCACTTACCTTCCGGTCAGATCAGAAGGTCAATGACTGGTCAGTCCTATGCAAAATAATATGACACACGTTTAAACTTGTGAAAAATAAAGTTACAAATTAATAACTCAACTATCTTGTGATATTTGGGCTCATTTTAGTACTTACTAGCAAACTTTACTACTATATAAAATGAGCCCAAAATAATGTTTACTTATGTAATTGGCGCCTATATAAAATAGGAACACTGCCTGACAGTTGCAGAAACAAAAGGGAGTTAACTCTATCAAGGATAACTTTTCATCGTCCTTACCTTTTTTAGGGTTCCGTACCCAAAGGGTAAAAACGGGACCCTATTACTAAGACTCCGCTGTCCGTCTGTCTGTCTGTCACCAGGCTGTATCTCACGAACTCAAATTTTCACAGAAGATGTGTTTCTGTTGCCGCTATAACAACAAATACTAAAAACAGAATAAAATAAATATTTAAGGGGGGCTCCCATACAACAAACGTGATTTTTTTTGCCGTTTTTGACTAATGTTGTATTGATAATAGTACGGAACCTTTCGTGCGCGAGCCCGACTAGCACTTGACCGGTTTTTTTACTTCCACCTTCATTGATAAACCATTCGTACCCAAAACAATAAAGTTATTGCACGAGATAGCCCACAATAAATAATACTAGAATTCATTAAATAATTTTGGGAAGCGCCGCGCAGGGATTGCGTAACCGCGCTTCTGTACGTGACAATTTAAACAAATTCTGGGCCATTTGGCTTCTGGGGTGGCTTTTTTTAAGGACTTATTTGAATAAAAAAACGGCATTGTAGTGCTCAGCCGGCGGATGCGGTGTGGGACGAGTGTGTGGCCTGTACTGAACCCAGATAAGCTCGCTGGACGATTATACAGCGGTTTTTAACTCGCACAAAAAATACGCGTGTACGCCGAAAGTGCTTCGACAAAAGATTTTTCATATTTACTTGTCCTGGAAAACCAATTTCTAAATTAAAATAGTAATTATTTGCACTAGATTCAAATGCAAGAGTTTTATGTATTTACAGTCGATGCCCATCAGTAAGTAAATATTGTTTTTACATTGAAGAAAAAACATATTTGTAAAACAGATACACAATTTCTTATCTCCACCACATAATTCTACGGAATCAAATATAGATATCCGACGAATCCATTCTATCTCTGGTGAATATTTAATATTTTGCGCCATATGCGATCTCGGTCGACAATGGCGATCCCATCTAGCGAAGCCGTGCTTTCTCCAATAATCCCACCCCAGGAGATCAACGTAATCGACCCCTCAGAAGAGATTTCGTAAGGCTGAATAGTGTAGCTAGTTACACTAATATAGCTGATAAGGAGTTCTCAGGCAGTTACTAAAACACTAGTTTTATTTTGGAGTAAGTTAAGTTCAATAATAGGACATTATTTTTCTTAATATACTTAGGCAATGTGCAGGGTGTTACGAAGTTAATGTTTGATCCGTGACCTGCTGATAGGACACTTGGGACGTTACGAAGCTATCCATTATTTAACTAACACCTTGTATATTATATTATGTTATGCGCATAATATTTGTTCGCAGTTCTGGGTAAGGCTTGCGTCCAACAGTAGACATATTTTTATTGGCATATTGATGACATTTGGCAGACGGTTGGAAAAAGATAGATGACCTAATGAAAAGACTGTCCAGCTGGACGAAGTGGCATGACAATAAAGACCTAAACCCCTCAGAGGGTGGATGTGGGCTGAAAATATGATATGATGATGATTGAGCGACGTAGGTACCTAGGTACAAATGTGGCATTGTTTCGGACTTTGAATATAAGCAAAATAACTCCATATATACATACACACATGTCATACCTTCACACCTTCATTCCCAGAGTGGGGTAGGCAGAGCTACAGAATTACCAACAACTCTAAATATCTTCATTTAACACATTAACAAAGATCCTGCTTGAACTAATATACTTCAATCAGAAGACATTCGAACAACATCTACTGGTAAGTTCAGTTTGTAATCTATCAACCTATTTAACGTTAACTATAAATCGTTACGTGAAATAAATGACCAGAAAAACATTGACAAAAAAACCCGCACTATTCAAGATCTTGCCAATCACATTGGAACTGCGAACCATCTATCACGGACCAATACCTCCCACACCGTGTTGCTCGCAGAACACCATTTATTAGGGAGGGACAGACCAATTTATATAAAACATAAACGAGGGACAGTAATAATTGAATGTAAAAAATCGTCCGTTGGCACCCGACGTGCCCCCAGGCAGGGGTGTATTTATATAATTTCAATATTAGATGACGCACAGCATACGGCGTTACTAATGTGATTGGGATTCGAAACGGCTCATTTGTTTTTAATCTATTATCTTTGATATATTGAAAATCTTTATTGAAGCAGATTTCTGACGATATATCAATTGTTGTAGAAAGTTGCCTACTTGGAGAAAGCACGAATTTACCAAGTCTAGCAAAAATTTGTAAAAACCTCAAGAAATTACTGAGAAAATTCTCAGAAACTTTCGAGAGCATTGAGAATGCTCTCTTTCCATATAAAAAAGATATTCTTAGGAGTAAATTTTTCAAGTTTCTCTTCGATACGATTCTTACCAAGTCTTTTACAAACATCTATTCCATTTTCTCCCCAATGGACATTTATTGTTATACCTGTCTGTACCCAACGGTCTGTTAGTTATTCCAACTTTATCTAACCCTAACTATGTATTGGATACTCAGTTGGTTTTATTTGCAATGTCAATATGTAGTAAAAACAAAAAGTAGGTCTGTCACATCATGTTGTTTTGTGTGATGCCGGTTTACGACTTTCAGTTTTTTTTCTAGCAATTTGTCATATTGGATCAGTGATGTAATAAAACATTGTGACGTGAAACACATCTCCCTTTTGTTCAGCTTTTACTTTATTGACAAACTCTTTTTCACTGAGTAAATAATATTGATGTAAAATTTTGAAGGTATCTGTGACGTGTATTATAATGTGAACTTGTTACTCGGAAGTCCCCTTTCGGACCAGTCAGACGAACGGTTGATATGTTAGAAAAATCCCATATCTCCCTACAAGAATCACACGGTCGCCTGAACACGCCTACTGTACTAATATGGATCTAACTTGCCTGAAAGAGACCAACTATCGAAAAAAAATATTTAAAAAAATGACATGGCAAATCAAAACTTATTGTTTTTGGGTGTTTAGTGAACTAGCCTAGAAAGAAAAATCTGTATTACTTTCATTAAGGAAATAACTGACGCATCAGATGAAGGAGTTGGAGCAGTTCTAGACCAAGATAAATACAAGTACAAAGTTACTAATAGAAACTCTTTGGAATTGTCCTCTTCTAGCAACCATCAATCTTCGCTAACTACGTTCACAATGCTACTTTTTTATACATTTTCTGATACATTTCTTTCCCAATGCATCTTCGAGGGAGATATTATTTGTGCGATAGTGTCGTTGACGCGTTATGAATATAGAGTGGGCTTTAATAAAGTAGTTTGTTCGGTATATGCCGTGATTCCGCCCGCTTTTTGTGTCCCATCTCATTTTGATCTCTGATATAAAATTTTGACGAATTGCGACGTCCTTCATGAAAGAAGATTTCATCACACCCTTAATATAGATTCATTTATTTCTGTGTTTTGCAGAAAGAGAAACATATTTACTTGTAAGAATATGCTCTATTTGCCAACGAATATTATTAGATGAGACGTTTAGTTTGATGCTGATGAATCCTAAATAAAATAGATACATGAATAAAATAATGAACCATCGAAATATTCGCAATCAATATAACAACTAGCACAATACTGAAACTCAAGAATAAATGGCTGTTCTTAAAATACTCTAACTCTAATAAATCTACCGTCAGTTTTACCATCCATCTTTTAAAAGTACTTAAAGCTTACTTGAAGAGCTATTTTCCAACTGAATGTCATCAAGATGTAAAGACAGTGTATCGAAATCATCACCGTTCGTTGTCAAGTCACGTACTATCTGATACAGCTAAAGCTTTACTGCCACATTGGTTATCGTTTGCAGTCTTTTCTCGATCGGTTCAGTGCTCCAAATGTTACGTGACCATAAAGAGGATCATGGGCAACTCTAACATGTATGTGTGATTTGAATGGGAAAGCAGCTGTGTGGGCAAAATAGGTACCAAAGTTGTGAGAAGTCTTTTTGTCTAGATTATAGTAGGAATTATTAAATTTGTTTAAGTAATTGTTGTGCCGTAAGTATTTTAAGGTTCAACCAAGGCGGCTCATATTTTTAAGGGTGAGAAGTGCAAGCAGGTACTCGACTCATAGATGGACATACATACTTAAAAGTGACCTTCTGGTCTAATGGTGGTTAAAAAGTAAGGGAACATTAAATAGTTGGACAAAAGTTCTCATTAAAGTAGAAAGATGATCCCTAGTCAGTACTCTTACCAAAAATGGTTTAAAATTCACCTTACTAATTGTCGTTGGACACTTGAGTGACTCTGATCCTTATTCCTAAGTCCCCAACGACCTAAACCAGCCAGCCTTGGGACAAACTTAAGATTATTGAGTACCAGATAGACTGTCCATAAAATTGGCAAGGTCTTTGATTAGTTCGATTCTTTAAATAAAATAAAAACCAGTCCATACCAGAAGCTGAGGCGAACGAGGCACTAAAACAAAAGACGGAACACCTCTGCGGGACGTATCTCGTAAACTTCCCAATAATCCAGCGTCAGCAGAAAAAATAGCCATAGTAAAAACTCCTATCCGTACCTAATAACCCGAGAATATTATCAGAGAGTCGTCGGGTCATAACCCGAAATTGGTTTCGGGGACCGTAAGTCCCCAGTTTTATATGTAGCATTATGAAGGCCGTCAAACGAATTCACGTAGAAAATCGAATCTATATACGGTGATACTGCCGTCTCCCTGCCGTGGCTGGCTGAAGATAATAAAATAATATACCTCTTTTACGCCACCGCGCGGGTCGCGGTGACCCGTGGCAGGGGCAGGGTTAATTTGAGCTGTTATTTTTCATGCGGCAGCAATAAATTCTAATTTGTTTGAATTTTTTGGCGTGTGTTTTGGATTCTTCGTACGCTTAGTCAAGCAAGGGGAGTAAATATCGGAGTAGAATTTTCTGTCCGTTGACAATAAATAAATGGGCTTTTACGAGTTGTGGTGGTTACAAGACGAAAAAGCACTTTGCAATGAGTTGACGTGTTTTGTTGCACAGTGGTTTACTAACTGGAAAGTGAAATAAAGGCCATTTTCAAACCGCTTATTATGATAATTGAATTGCTTACAAGTCAGCAAGATTTGAACTATTTCAGCAAATTTTAAATGCTAGATTATTCTTGTTTTATGCGAAAAACTCTTTGCATCTGAAAGTATTACCTACTATCATTATTCAAAACTTTTCCTATATACGCACATAATACGCGGCATCTTAAAACAAAACATATGAAGCTCCATAAAGAGGCTTTGCCGCGAAATCTCGGCGATGGGAGTAATCGGGCATTTTACATAAGAAAATAATATATTATTCAAAATCCACACTCGAGCACACCGCCCATATCGGCAGAGAGGTGTAAGGACGTATCTCAGAAAGTTGTTTTTTTTAATATAAATAGTTTATTGCAATAATTTGTTCAAACTGAATTGATTCTTGTGGAGCTGTTTTTAACCACATATACTCTTATCTTTGACTTTTTATAAATATTACATTGATTAGGTACCTTGTGACAACGTTCAATAATTTAAATGAATTTTAATGATTATAATAAACAGTTTAACGCCTTTTATATACCTACCTAAACCAGCTATAACAAATAAAATTAATATTTGATAAGAAAAAAAAACTTCTTTAATGTTAAGCATTATTTTATTATTTAATAAGACTAACTACCAATTTCACCTTAATAAAGTAAATAAATACGTCATAATAAAATTGTATAATTTTTCTCAATAAAAATAAATATTCTGTACTTACCTATTTTGCCCAACGACGGACCCACCTCGCGGTTCCTTACAAATAAAAATAGAGGCAGCGCGAGCTGGCAAAGCCGGCGCTTAGTGCCACCCTATTATGATATTTCTTGATTCCGACCACCCTTTACCTTCGGGGGGGTGACGCACACTCGGACTTAGAACGCTACACTCAATGAGAAGACGAATGATCAAAAAAAATGGAAGGCTAAGAAAATTACTATATTGTCTTTAAATGCCTTTTTTAAGGTATTATTAAAAACCATGTACAGTATGTTTTGTTTGTCAATTAATGTTATATACGTGAATATGAGCTGATATTACTTTTTTTTTATTCAATTATGAGTTTAAAATATTTTAGATGATTAAAGCGTTTGTAACGCAATTCGTTATCCAAGAAATCTTGTCTAGTTTTCCTCATAACCCATTACCTCCGGATTCATTTCGCCCCTAAGGACCATTACTGTAGCTACATTTTTATATTTTTATTTATAATTATTAATCAGAATACAGACAAAGCAATATATTAAAAAAAAAACAAAGTTTACAAGAAAATAAAACCGCTAAATTAGTCTAGTATCCGAGCCCATTCTGCTCACTGTGCTATGTTTCACGCGTTACTGAAACACCCCGTATCATGATTCCCCCCCACTTTGGGGGACAACACGCTATTAATAATGTTTTTTGGCATATAATATGTATATACTTATCGAAGCAGTACATAGGCTTAATTAATATTGCTTGTACATTACTTCGTGGAGCTTCTAATATGTAAGTATACGAGAACGATGAAGAGGAGAAATATATTAAAAGTGTGCCTGGAAATTTTCCACACACGAAAGTATTTTTATAAGGCATATTAAAGACAAACAAGCACACAGGCCACCTGTACCCTTACCATGAGTTAGAATTACCTTTCTCGATAGCGAGTCGAATGCTCTGTCCCTCGCAGACCTCGCAGTATTCTTATATAGTGCGAGGGACAGAGCATTCGACTCGCTAGCTAGCGAGTACGGTAATTGTAACTCATGGTAAGGGTGTAAGTGAGATCTGAGACCTATAGACATCTGAAGACTGTGCTCACTCTTGAAGGTCCCCAAATCGTAACGGTCCGGAAATACCGCCGCAATAAGCTGGTTTCATTCTGTCATGTTTGGAAAAAAAACTGCATAAACGTAGTCTGTACATATATCCTTCGAACCTAAGATTCAAAGTGCTTATAGTATTAATTACTATTGACTATACCTTGATTCTACGTCATCAATACATACCCAATTCTACGTGACAAATGTTTTATGGCCGACGGTCGAACTTGTGACCCATCTTGTTAACTTTCCGACCCATTGTCCCTTCGGCCCGCCACCGCACGTCGGCAATGTCCAAAGGAGATAAATTTATATCTGTGGGGGCGTGAAAAAATAATACCCTACAATTTGTGCTAGGAAGGCGTAGAGGTGGCAAATATGCTACGGTTGTGCGGATACTTAAAGAATGGATTCAATTTACGTCAAATTATTGTTTTGTTGATAGTACTTATATGTTAAAATTTTGGAATAACGCCATAAAGCGTTTTACCTACACTAATATTTAAGAAATTTCACCTATGTATGTATAAGATTTTGGTAAGGTGAGGCAGGGCTATTGCATCTGCGGGGCTATTGTAATTTTTCATACTAATTTTAAAAGTAGAACACGTTTTTGTATGAAAAGTTACAATTGCAGATGCAATGCCCGCCCGCCTCCCTTTACAGGTTTAAAATGTTGTACTGAAATATTTCTTGAAATTTGGTTTTGCAGATTTACCAAACTGCGTCCAGAAATGTTTGTAATTTGGTCTAATGAATAAATAAAGCTACATACCTGAGAATTGAACTATAACACTATATAGTCCATTACTTAATTTAAGTCATTATAGGCAAGCCCAGTAACGCCATAAAACTTAAAACCTCACAGAACTAAATGTTTTGCTTTACAGCATTATATTTAGCTGATTGCGTATTATTCTTGTAAATTTTTAAGACTGAATACCATTACATTTTGTGTACATGTTACTCGGTGCACGTCTATCGTTACTGGGTCCCTAGACAAGGTGCTTAACGCTAGCGTAAACGATTATCGAAAACTATCAAAACGTATTGAATTAACATTAAGCAATTGACGCATCTGTCCGGCAGCTTGCTGACGTCAATGCTATTTATTTTCTGAAACGAAAACGTTCACAGAATGCATTTTCAATAGGCGCACAGCTGATTTGAATGTCAACCAAAATGTATTTTATAATACTCTATCCTCACGACCGACCATAATTATAAAAAAATGTAAATGAAATAAAGTCAATTTATAATTTGATCATTAGTCAAAAAACAAAAGAAATTCCACCTTATTTCCTTTGCACTCTTTATTTCAAAAGCCGTATTTAGTACAAGGGGCCTTAGGAGGCTATATTGCGATTGCCAATTCTTCCCCTTTCTACCCTCGCCATACCTCAGCATCATGAATCCCGAACCAGCGTCGCAAATAAAAAGCGCCCGCGCCCCTCGCTGAATTATGAAAACGTCAATAAATATTTGAAAGGGCAATGGCGACACTACTGGCAACATTTCATGGGGGTAGGTAATTATTCCGCCGCGGAAATGCGGCATTTTTCAAAAATGTTTAAAGTGTAGGCGCACCAATCGATGCAACAATTTTATTGTGTGTGTTTGTGTGACGAATATGAACTCCTGACTTGGATGTCTATATGTATTTAAATATAATGTAAGTGTAATGAGTGATAATTGTTTAGTATCTTATAGTACAAGCCTAGAACTTAGTTCGTGAATATATGTGTCTAGACTAAAGGCATTTTGCAAAAAAAAATGTTAAACATACTTATGTTGGATTATCGTTATGTCGTATTGCATTAATAACAGATTTCTAACAGTTGGTTCTCTTCATAGAATGCATATTATTTTTATAAAAATTTAGTTATATTGACACAAAAAAAACTCGATTACGTGTGTAAAAACTTATTTTTTTTTCAAATGTTACCCAACACTTCGTCAGTAATGATCGAGACTGATGAGAAAATCAACTGGACGATAAGTTCGTCAAGCATTATAGTTTATCGAGATATTACATTCATGATTTAGCAATTAAAAACAAACAAGTAACAGGATAGGGGCGAAATCTGTTAAATTTGGGCCTAACCTTAGTCCCGGAGCCCCTCGTGAAACTGGAGGCAGCCTGCTTAACTTTCAAATCGGATCGGTTACGGCACGAAACCTCATTTGAAATAGTAAAATAGACCGATGATAGAGTTCATTTTAAGTGATTCCTTAAACTAATTTTGATTTTGCACTTGAATTTTAAGCACTTATGACCAGTGATAACAAGTCTAACAATAACAAAAAGCAGGCTCTGAAAGCCCAACTGCTGTTTGAATAATGTCGTCAACATAATGTTAGTTTTCTTGCTGCGCAAAATCCGCCATTTTGATTTCTAATAATTTTAATAATAGCCTATGTCACTCCAGCGGTTAAGACTAATCTAACCACGTATAATTTATTAAAATCGGTTTAGCCGTTTAGTAGTTACGAGGGAACATAGAGTCGGACATACGAGTACATACAGAGGACTTATAATTGTCTAACGCACTCGCAATAACGATCGTTTTCATTTTGAAAATTGAAGGCTTGTCTGCATACAAAATGAAAACAATTGCTCCACTTTGAAGCCGGTTGCAATTGCGAGTGCGTTAGACAATAAGCCCTTGGGTCACACACATAACCCGCGTTTTGGGCTTTACCGGGTAAAAATACCCTCATTTTATTTTGACATTCTACAATGTATTGCAATAATGTTAGAATATTTTTATCCCTGGACAAAACGATTTCCTGCTTAAACCTAGCTAGGTATCTGTTTTAAAATAAATAAATAATTTAACATAAATAAAGGTAGAAAACACTAATCACTTAAAGCGTATTAAAAGACATAGCCAATTAATAGTGCTTAAATCATCTAAATTCCCACTACAATGTAAGGGAGCTTCATATCCCGTGGAAATTGGTGTATATTCGGCGGATGGGCGCGTATCTCTGTTTACATCGACGTTACAAATGCGCGCATCAGGACGCCGAGGTAGCGCGTTACTTATCTGAGCCGGAGACCAGGGCTGCCGCTGTACTCCGAAACATTGATTTAAAAAAAAATCTACTTATTCATTTAACGCCAGTGCCACAAAAATACGAAAAAACTTCAAAAGTAACGTATTTGATCGTCTTGTAAGAACACCAACATTTACTTTTTATAAAATTAAAATTATATGTTTTGAAACTCCTTCAAGTTTAATTACAGGTTTCATAAATTGTCATTGCTTAATTTGCATGTAAAAGTGAAAAAAAATATCTATACACGTAGTGTTATTATATTTCTGGACTAAGCTATCGAAATCACTCCGTACCTGCAAAAAAAGAACAGCATTCACACGCATTAATTACTGCATCCTCCATTTCACGACAAAGTGCATAATAAAAGACACGGAGTGTCACCGAATTCGATAAACCAAACACCCTTTCAAAACATCTCCATAACAATACACCTTTCTGTAGTGTCCAGTATCTCTGTAACTATTTTGATCTCAGTCACGAGCCATACAGGTCTGATATCCCAGCAGGTTGGAAACTACATTAATTTCTTTCCTTTTGGTCCTGGTCCAGTTATTGAATAAGTAATTTATCCCTATTTCACAACAAGTTGCAGAATAAAGACGCATAATGTGGCCAAACCGATAATCAACTAAACACCCCTTAAAGGCATCTGCATAACAATACACCTTACTGACCCATAGGCAACCCAGCATCCCTGTTACCATTTTGATCTCAGCCACGAGCCAAACAGGTTTGACATGTCCCGACAGGTTGGAAACAACATCCATTTAATCTGGTCTAGTTACTGAATGATTAATTCATCCCTCATTTCACGCGTGTTTTGTTACGCATAATATGATCAAATTTGATAATCAACCAATCACCCTTTAAAAGCATCACCATAACATTACAATGCACCTTACTGACCCTTGACCCATCCAAGTGTCCAGCATCCCTGCTACCATTTTGATCTCAGCCACGAGCCAAACAGGTCTGACATGTACCGACAGGTTGGAAACAACATCCATTTGATCTGGTCCAGTTATTGAATAGTATTTGGATCAACTGATGCATTCAGGAACTGGTTTTGGGGTCACATTGTGATACAGATTTGATCTCGTGCGAGGAAGATAGGGGACCTTTGACTAGTTGGACAATTATTAGTTTATTATGATCTCTTTAGCTCTTTTTTAATTTAAGTATATATCGTGTATCGTGGATGGACTGTGTGAAAGGTGGTTTGGCTAGAAAGGGAGCGACTACCGGGATGACGACTAATAGAGAAGTATGGAAGAAAAATACATGTTGCGCTAACCCCAAATAAGTTGGGATAAGGGCAGGAGAATGATGATGATGAAGTACTCCTTTGCTTTTGTAGGTTTTTTTTTCGTGGTAATCGCCTGAAGGGCCAAAGACAAAAGTCCTTGCTTTTGTTTACTGTTTTTAATTAATTACTTTTAGAAAAAGAAAAAAGGCAGAGGTGAAAATCCCTTCCGGAGACCTGGGAATGGAGGGCCCAGGTACTGCCGGGCTCGCACCGGCTAAAAACACCAATGCCTCTATTACCAACGAGAATTTAGACTCCCACGGATACTACCCCAGCCAGTGCTGAAAGGCCGGAGCAGAAAGTCCTTCCTCCGTTTAGTTATCCGCGGGGTTTTTGCTTTTGTAGGTTAGGTTTGTTGGTGGTTATCTTATATCTTTAATATCAGTCACAAAATAATTAATACCTATAGTCCAGGGCCTCTATTCTACTGGGTAAAACAATATTGCCTTTGACATATTATGTTATTGTCAAGGTTACGATAGCTCTTAAGTATTTACTTGACAAAGGTGATGGGTTAAAAACATTACGATAACACGTCAAAGGCAATTTGACTTTACCATGTAGAATAAAGGTCCTGGGTAATTCAACTATTTTTTTTCTAGTAATACCTAACTAGTTATTGCGGTACACGCCTCTCAACCAAATGTTTGACCTTTTACGGATCTTACTTGCGGATTTCTTTTCAATTAATCACTAATATTCATTAACTACAAATTGATTTTATTAACTACACCTAGATTCCGTGGTAATTAATTTCTAAAACATTACCAGCGGCCCCTGTGTTACTGAGGTAGGAATAATAAAAAAAGGATAACTAGACTAAGACGTGAAAAGACGTGAGGTCAACCGGGCAAATGCGTCCATAAGGTAAATTAAACGTTTTAACGCTATTTTGCCCCTTTTACAACAATACGAGTATAGGTGCTAAAACTACTATTTAAGGGCACAAACATAGTTTTAAAGCGTGAAGAGTGAAGACGCATCAATTCGGACATTTGTTGCCTTAAATTAATGGACACATAGTATCCCACGACAGGCAGCCCTGGGTAAGCATGTTACAGTTAAATGCGCCATTTATATATTTCAGGCAGTGACCAAACACCCGGCGTCGCCCGGACCCAGGAAATGAAACGGACAGGAGAAACTATGGAGACGGCTAAAGGGTTCGTGTTCTTCGGTGTAAAGGGGTTTATTATTTTAAATCTGAATCATGGTTGTTTTCTGTTTAATGTTTAATTTATTTAAATACAGAAATATATAATACATATTTATTTATCTCTCTATAAGTAGGTAGGTATGTCTTTGCTTATTAGGAGGGACTGAGGCTAGTCGTAAGAAATTTCTAACTTTTCAATTTCTCCAAAAGTATTAATTTTTTTGCAATGCTTCTTATTCTTTGTATTTATATACAATATTAAGGTTAGGGGCTTTGATCAATCTTGATCATGGCAGCCCCTTTTTATTCTTAATGATTGTTATTTACTGATTAATCATATGCAGAAGTAGGAAATACTTTTTTCTAATTTGAAATAAAAAACAGGGAAAGTAAACAGGGATATTTTTGGGATAGTACTTAGGTACAGTTAATAGCATTAAATAAAAATTTGCAAATTGTTGTAAGTAAATTATTATACTTACACTACATTTAAAAATGACATAAATAACAGTAGGTACCTACTTATGGCATTAATTTATTGTCGTCGTAATACAAAATCATATGTTAAAATTTGTGCACTGATAAAAAAATACCCTGTATGTATAGTTATCAAATCTTTTGAAGTAAGCCTCTCCACTCCCGTCGCTGTCCTAATAGACATTGTCCTCTGTACATTTAACAAGCTGATCCTTCGGCTCTGCTCCGACTAAACAGGGACCCTTGATAAAGAACCCGCTACCACCGAAAGTAATGTAATTAACTCGCATCTACATTTTAGGCAGTTAAAAAAAAATACTACATGGAATCTTGAATTAATCTAACGAAGAATAGGTGGAACTCAAATATAATATACGCACCTTCAGAACAATATAGACCTAATTCAGAAATTTTAAATTTCGAATCAGGTCTCTATAATAATAAATTTGTCTTGAAGTTTGAAAGCTGAAATTTTGAATTAGGTCACTATTGTTCTGAAGGTGCTATATATATGGACTCATCATTTGTTTTAAAATTAAAGGTAGGTTCGGTCACTAATGGTTGATTTGCATTGGTCCAGTAAAAGCATGCCAGTAGAAGTACATTGCGTCGTTACAATAGCTCTCGCCTCAAACGTGAAAACCAACTCGTCAATGTACTTCTACTGGCATGCTTTTGCTGGACCAATGGATAAATCAGCCATAAGTCGTTACTTAGTTAAGATTTTTTTATACACAAGTTTGAAAATGGAACGAGTTTTAAAATATCTCTTTAGTACGGCGGTGGGTACAGTCAGCATCAAAAGTAGCTAAGATAGAATAACATGCTCAAAATGATCTAGACATAGATCATTTTGACCTCTTCGGTTGCGTAGCTACTACTGATGCTGACTGTACTCCTACCTGAAAAAAATCCGAGTAATTATTTTTTTACTGCTGACTTATACCTACTTTGTTTGTTAATTTACATTACTTTCGCAGCCAGTATGGAACCATAATATAATTATTTTTAAAGATTTTATTAAATTAATTCTGTGTAATTAAGCTATCGTAACGTAAATAATTATAATACTAATTTTGTTATAGGCAATATAGAATAGGACCTTATTCTATTGCTATGTATTGTTATGTAGTACTAATCATATTTTTCTCTTTGTCTCTCTTTCTTTCCCTGCTGTTGCTGTAACAATACAATGAAGAAAGACAAATGCGCCCTGCATGCCAAAAATTGGGAGGATATTGCTCAAAACAATACCCAATTTCTTAATTTTACCTTCTGTTGGTTACTAAACGGCACATCTTTTTCTTTCTTGGCATTTACGTTTACTACAAAACTTTTTAGGTCTCAACGTACATAAGAACTTACTAATTCCAGTAGCCTTCAACAATTATAATCATATTTAACTGTAGTTAGGACTGTAGTATTGACAAAATCTGTTATATCAGTTTAAATACCCTCCCTTCCTACACCCTAAAGTTTTAGGTCGGGTGTAGATCCAGGGTTGTCCTTCCGCCTATACCCTTCTATGGCTGCTATGTTTCATCAATTGATAAGGTATTTATGTAAATATATTTTGACGTAGAATGTCTTTTGTGTAGTTAAACAATTTTGTTGTTACAGTATTATAGTAAAAGCACAGAAAAAAAAATTGGTTGCTTCTAACAAAACCATATACACTCAAATCTACAGTTCCTTGAAGCTGTGAAAAAATCAAACTTCTATATTTACGTAAAAAAAAGTTACGGCCGTTACACGGAACGGGGGCGGTGCAAATTTTGAATTGAGTTGACCGTGTCATGTGCGGAACCCTCGGTGGGCGAGTCCGACTCGCCTTGTCCGGTTTTTTTATACTTGCTTGACGTTTATAGATGTCACCGCAGTAAATATTAAAAATTAAGCACAACGTGTACTTTATGAGTATTAACCTCAAAACAACTCTCTCTCAGCTCAAACGAATCATAACTCAAAAAAACGGACATCGTTTATTTTTATACCCGCCTACTTACGCACACTGGCGCAAAACACTCAAAACGCACTTGTGTGCGTGCCCTAAATCCGAATATACGAAAAAATGTGGCTCACCCAGCCAATGGTCAAGCGGTCAGTTGTGAAAGGGACGGGAGATGTTTTAAGCCGTTAATGTGAGGGAGACGGGTTTTCACCCCCTTTTGTGTTTATTCGTATTACTTGCGTCGCTAAAATAATTGTTTATTCCTGAAGTTTCGTTGCTAAGTTAGTAGTTGGGCGTTTTCCAACAAAAGTGTAAATTTTTTTTTGCAGAATTCGTTTTTTTTGGTATTTTTTACTCAGAATCGTTGATACTACCGATCCTCATACAAGAAAAAAGTGTCTACAAATGGAAAAAAGTATAATTAGATGACGTGCGTAAGATACGGTCTCAAATGTTCTCAAAACTCTAAGTTAATCAATCTCATTTTTTTCTTTTTCCAACCAATTTTGAATCTATAAATATAAAAGGCAAACCTGACTCATTGACTCATAATATCAACGCACAGTAGAAACTACTGTCCCTACCTAGAAACTTGAAATTTGGTACAGGGGTTCCATGATGTAAGTGAGCACTAAGAAAGGATTTCCCGAAAATAGACCCCCAACGGGAAGAAGTAGGGGAAGTAGAGGGGAAGCATAATGACGAAAACCGAACATCCTGCAAATATTTAATCTCCTTAGTCCCATGATTCTTCCAGCTATAGTCCCGTCAAGAATGGGGTCCAAGGCTACCTGATAACCCAAGCCATTTAGTATTTAATTGGATTGGGCCCGAAAGGAACAAATGGGCTACAGCTGAGTTATGTATTTTTCAGAGGGGCAAGGATTACCCGCAGAATTACTATTGATTTGGGACGCTCGGCCGCCTTCCAAATGAGCACGGTTAGGGACATCACATAGAGTGGTTTACACCGCCAATAATATTGTTACTTTACGATTAACAACTTAGTTTAGTTTAGATTAAGCGTTTTAGTTTTAGCTTAGATTTATTATAATTTTAACTCTAACCTAACCTTACATCCATTTAGGGAGAAATTACAATATTTAATAACCATTACTGATTAGATTAGCTAAGTTAGGTTAGATTCGTTTTTATTATAATAAAAAACTGTTTCAATTGTAAAAATCATTAGGATTGTGCCACTTGATATAGACCCATAGATTTAGTTTGTGTTGGTTTTAATAAAAAAAAAATGTAAAGATTAATTAAATTACCGGTTTGTGTGCTAAATCAATTACTTAAATTATATAGATTTATTTATTAATTATGTAAGAAAATTTTATCGTTTCGTTTATGATTAATTCGCCAATGAGCTCCACGTTGCTTAATGGCCGTTCCCAATATTCATCTGTTTTTCTTGCTTAACTGGAGATAGAGGAGGCTGTATTATGTTTCATTTTACGCGGTTTAGCGGCGGGTTCCAATATGCAAACTATCTCTTAAGGGTGCACAGGTCAACGGAATATGTATTTTACTTTTCAACGGAATATGTATGTTGCGGTACACTTTTCGGGCACTTGGCTGAAAATGTAATTTAGGATACTAAAACTCGGTACATAATCGGTAACGTATACTATTTATTTATTCGTTTCACCGTTTTAAAAAAAAAACTATCAGGGAATAACGAGATACATTGTATAATTTCCAAGCCAAATAGCACGTTTTTTTCATTAGACATAAGTATTTCTCATACTGAGAAAAAAGCATTTAATGTTAATGTCCATTTGTGCCTAAATAAATCTTATAGGGGACAACTTACTACTTAAATAATTATTTATTACTTCTTCCAATCGAGCTAATTTTGCTCTAGTTTTGCCTTCGCTTCGTCCCAAAATGCTCAGTTTGCCTAACATGGGGCTGAGCGATGTAAATGGACGCTAGTTGATGCGATTTGACTTTTACAAGTAGGTAAAATATCGCAACAAACAGCCCAAAATAGGATTCCTAGGATGTCTTTGGGCCCTTACACACTAGCCTGCACCACGATCTCGTGGCGAGCGTGGTGCACGTTAAATCGCTGAGAAATCGCCGCACACAAATCGCTAGAGTGTAAGGGCCCTTAATTAGGTGTTGGTAAAAAAAAAGATCACAGTATTAAATAACGGAGTATTCATACTTATATTAACGATTGCTAAAAATACTGCTCTAATCATAGTTGCAAAACGTACATTATTGTATCGTAGAAAGTACGTACGTAATAATAATAATAGTATTTGTATCCCCTCTACATGGTGTCCTAAGAAAGTTCCCTCGACCCAACCTGAATTTATTAAGCCGGACCCTAGAAAGGTTTGCCGTATGCAGATAAGGGATTTATTTAGCGGAAAGGTCCGTCCCGGGTTAACGCCGGGTCGGCGATGACCAGGGTTCGCCGAATTTATCGCCGGATTCGGCGAGCCTTGATTTATTCGCCGAATCGACGATAATAACGGATGGGTTTTTGTGATATGGGTAAGTTGTTTTGGAATTCGGTTCGGGTATTTAGTTTGCATTGGGGTTGAAGTGATTTCACTAACAATGCCTTGTTTCTAGGGATTTAAAAGTTTACATGTTTTTGAACCAAATAGCACCACGTCTTTCAAGTTGTATCAGGGACTTAATGTTCCAGGTAAAATCGAACCTTATGCGCAAGATGGTTTTAACAGACAGAAAATTTCATCATTACCATAATCTTTCGTCTCTATAGATATTTAGGTGTGATAGAAATATAAACCATTATTTTGATTAAAATAAATGATGAGAGATAACGACCAACCTACGGAGATAAAACACATAATATATCTATACTAATAAAATATAAATCGGACCCCAAACAACGGTCGAACGCGCATCGGTCGGCAAATGGCGCAAATTGCCTCGGACGTGACGCGGGTCGGAATGGGATGCAAGGATGCGGCTGGAAAACTAGTTTTCTACCCAAGAGTAAAATTTTGTGAGGGTTGTGGGTGTTGCTGGGGTCAATACCATAACATCCTGTATCTATTCAATTAAGTTTTAGCTATGATGAACATAAGGAATTTGAAATAAAGGAAAGTAGGTACCTAATATAGGCTAGTTGATCGACGAGCGTTTCACAAGCAGAGGATCGCAATTTAAAATTCTGATATAATGATACTGCAACTTTAAACTCTAAATACCTACTTATTTCGTTAGTTGTGGTTTATTTTCAACATTGAACAATTAGCGACGTAAACCCATTTGTTATGTGGTTGATACCTAAAAAAAAATCAATTACTTACTTACTTAATTGTTTACTTTTTTAATTTTACCCATAGTAAACACACATACAAAACAATTCTAATTAGAACTTTAAAGCGCCATCTATGCCGCCGAACATAAAAGAAATTCGAACGAACATCTGTAGTTTTGCTACTTAACAACAGATGGCGTTGCAAGTAATAAATTCAATGGCAGTTTGTCTTAACGAATTTTATAAATGTAAATGCGAATTTGTTAATAATATATTAAGGGCCGATTTCACCAAAATTTTTAAACTAGGTTATGACTAAATCGAGTCAAAATGACAGTTTTCGTAAGAATCTAACGTTTACTAAACACGTTAAGCACTTGAACTGAGTTTATCGTAAATAGGCTATTTGACTAATTTTAGAAAACCTTATTAAATGATTCTTTATTACATAAGAAGCACACTACATTGATATTTCCGTGAGATTCTACTATTATTATCAATAAAAATCCATTTAAAAGTTTAAATTTTCGAAACCGCGCTAATAACGCTGTTTCTATCAAGGCGCTGGCCATGTGACAAGTGTGACGTCACACGCAAGTAAACAAGAAAAAATCATTTGAAGAGATATGCCCTTATGATCTGTGGTTACTTGCGTGTGACGTCACCAGCGAGTAAGCACAGCTACAAAGCAATCGCATAGCGTTTTTGCCACAGATAAAATTTCAAAATATATTTAAAAAAAAATCGTGTAATTTCCAAAACAATATGCTTAATTTAGTTTAAAATAAGTAAAGTGAAATATGTTGTTTTACGCTATTATCTAATAGGATGACCACGATTTTTTGTTTATTTTCAATGTTGTCAAATAGCCTATTGATCGCGTTTAATTTCATTGGTGAAATCGGCCCTTAATCTCGCAGCGTAGGACTTTAAAGCAAATCGATCACAGAGGGCGCTACTACATAATTAGGTACCCCTTGAAAGATGACCCAATGTTAGCTCATTTGTAATACTATCACTACTAAACTAAACCTCAAAGTCTCAAAATCTTGCGAAGGACTTTACACATTCAGTGCCACGCGACCCATATCGAGTCTATTTTGTATGAAACTCGGTAAGTCTGGCATTTAATTTATAACAACGAAAGGGACAGCGTCCCTACGCCGCGTGTGTTTTACGAGGCCGCTACACGGGTACAGCACACTATTGGAATCGACCGCGAATGGAGCGTTTTCCAATTTTTTACCGCCCGGTGAAATATTGCCGGAGGCTCGGTCTTGGGCGGAGAGAAGCGATTGTCTTCGTGATGCAGTTAAGTAATGTGGGAAAAACAAGAAAGACTATTCTTGATTATGTTTTTGGGGAAGTTTACTTAATCTTGTTTTCCATTTTCAACCACGCCGGTAGAAATATGACCTTATAATTATAATACACAATAGGTAGGTATGTGCAAATGTAGGTAGGTATTTGCTGTGGTTGACAATCTGCACACATTTAATGTCACGTTGTTTCTTCTCAGGTAAAAACTGTACGAGTGAAGAAAAGATGCAATTCTAGTGTATTTTTGTTATTTGCAATGCAATAACTTATAAGTTATAAGCAGGGGTCGGATTTTTCATCGCATGGTGAGATGAAAGAAAACTGTGGAGTCGATATTAAAGCTAAATTTTAATTCATATTCATACTCATTCATTTAATTAAGAACGAAATTAAATTATAAATAAAATAAGTCATATGAGTAGAAATAAATTATATCGTAAATAAAAATAAAATAAAATATTACTTTTATAATATGCTCCTAGTTTCCAATATCCATAAAACTTGTAGATATAGGAATGAGTGCCTCAAAATCTTGACAAGGTATGGCATGTGCATTGTCCATTTCAAGCAAAAGGCTTAACACTTCCCAAATCATACTACACAAATAATTTTAATTACATTCAGTAAGATTAATTTTCGATTAACATTTTCGATCTGTCAACCTGCACAAGGGACAAAAGTATTACGGGACTAAGAAAATTGGTGAGTATGAGTATGAATATGAATTAAAATTTAGCTTTAATATCGACTCCACAGTTTTCTTTCATCTCACCATGCGATGAAAAATCCGACCCCTGGTTATAAGTTACTATTTACTATACCCGTACTAAGTCACATTTTAGTGAAAATGAACTCATTCCTCTAAATGAGGTAGTTACGATACGCAATCATCATCAATAGAATTTACCTCCAAGATAGTAACTGATTTAGAGGCTGTATAGGTACACTGCGACTTTTTGTAGCGATGCAGTCGCGCGTTTCGTATCGCTATCACTTTTGCTCTCTAATCTGTGAAAGTGACAGCGATACCGAACGCACGACTACGAAAAGTCGCAAAAGTCTCTTAAAGTCTAATTTGGAGTTAAATTGGCAACGTAAGTAATTTTTTGCCCAAAAATGCTACCTAACGTATGCGGCGATTGCCACGTGAGAATGTTTTAATTCCACCTGTAACTGCGTATACTTACCAAGTCAAATGAAAATATCAAAAAACGAAGACTTCAAGTTTCCTCGTAATCCGCTGAGCACCTATTTGACTCCAGCCTTACAGTCGTTAAGGTCGTCATCCACCGTCCCTCGGACGCTCGCGTGATGTATGCCGCGATATTTCACCGCAGAACAATCTCCGCGCGGGTTTGATTTGTTTGTTGGTTTGTCTCACGTGGCAGGTAAAAATGTTTGGTAAACTGCGTTGTATCGAGTGTGGTAACTAGTTCGTGAGTATGAGCGCGGCGGCTCAAAATAGAATTAATTTTCTATGCAACTGTGATACTTTGTGAAATAACTGTATTTTAGAAATAGGATGATGGGTCTAAGCAATAAGATATTTGCGACGAGCGAGTAGGTGGGAAATATGATTATCGAATAATGACAAAATGTATGGAATCGACATAAGCAAATACATTTTTGGAAGTGATAACGTTGTCGCAATGCATCTTGTTTAGGGCTAGTGAACTGACAAACAATCCACAACTTCCTATTACGGGGCACGATCGTGTAAATGTACAGTCACGAACCGGGATTGTTGAGCCACTTGCCATTGTTCGTAATTTAGCCGTGTATTCAATAACCGATGTCACCAACTGGCTGACAGCTATTCGATTAGCATTACACGGCCAAATTAGAAAATTGGGTAAGTGGCTCAACAATCCAGGTTCGCGACTGTACGTCGAATTAAATTGTAAGGCGCGGCTTTGTGGGTTTCAAACTATATAATTCTTCTTCTCTGATCGGTCGCGATTTGAACCTGCAGTAAACTTAGGCTAAGTCGCTAATATGACGTTTTAAAAGAGTTTATTATGTTAACCTACTTGAATAAAGATTTGTCAGATTCTGATTCTAATAGACGTGCATTGTAACATCATAGTTACCTGAAAAATATATAAAATCTACAAGACTTGTGGAAGAAGGTTAATAAAAAAATATAAACAAATTAGTTTTTATTCAAAACTATATTCATTACACGTTCTCTATAATTTTCCTAAATATCACAAAAAGTAAAAATTATTGCTTTTATGTAAGATATTTACAGTTGGCAGTAGTCACTAAAGGATATAAAATTAGATACTGTATAAATATAGTTTTAACTGCACAAAAGATATGCTAAGTTTAAAATTATTGCTTACTTCGAAAGAAGGTAGTGTGACCGCCAAGTTTTAAATTCCATTAACAGTTCATCAAACCAAAAAATATAATTTAAGTGCGTTAATAATTTTATATTATTAGGTACTTTATAAACGATACAATTTTTAAGTAATGCAAGTAGGCGTTAAATATTTGTTTTAAAATCTAATCTTCGTATTTGGTAAAGAAAAGTCATGATCAATATATTTTAATATTTATGTGTAATGGCATTATAAGCCATGCCAATTAAAGAAATTAACTAACGAGGAAAAATATCACTTTAATTGCATTTTTATTAAAACAATACAACAAATATTTAATTTACTGCTAAAATAAGACAAGTAATAAAAAAGAACGCTGCTATATGCCCAAATAGTAATGCTATGTATATATAACTTATTATTCCCCTTTTCTTTGTAGCAAAACGCTTTATGTATACACTAAAATGTAAAGATAGTATCAATGTAAACATAAGTATGCATAGACGACTATTTACGTCACTGACACATACCTATACTTTTAATTCTTTGTAATATAATCAGGGCTCGGAAATTCGGATCGATATTTACCTAAATTTTCGTGGCGGCGTCGTTGTTCAGTTGTATGGAGGCGGACTCAATCATAAAATTCAATAATAACATTCCCGGGATTTCTAAATAAATAAATAACGCCAGCATAAATTCATAGTTAAGCATTTATATTAACTATTTGAAGTTATTTTCCATGTATAGATTTACCAAATGTTATTTAATTTACCTGTAACTCATTGACCTAACAAATTTTAGGAGCAAAACGAAACGTTGTAGAATCTCAGAATCCCGGAACTTACATTATATTAAAATAATATTTTTAAGAAGCCGACGCCTTGTTCGCCTATCTTTTTCCGGGATTTTGCCAACTTAAGGTAAATATCGATCCGAATTTCCGATGCCTGAATATAATAGTAATTTGCACAAAAGACCCGTCAGTATCAAACTGTATATTAATTTTTAATTCATTTGCCATTCTAATCCTTAGTGACAACTTGGACTATAGTTTGAATAATCTTGTTTCCTTTCTCGTAGTTCAATAGATTCAGACAAGGGTCGTTGATTTTTTCTTCTAGTAGATTTATAAGCTCCACTCGTATCGTTTTTAGCATTTCAGCGACCTAAAATTAGAAAAATATTAAGTTTAGCGCCCTCTCTCGGTAAAACACACATACTGTTGAAAACTTGTAAAGACTTTGTTCATGCAACCTAGATGTCGCTAGTAGCATCGCGTAGTTACGTTGGTTCTAAAGTTTACCACTAGATGGCGCCCTCGTGTTATTTTGCTGTCGTGTTCATAAATCATAATATAGCCGTCGGGCAATTTTACATTGTAAATTAATGTTGACTCTCACCTCATGTTTTTCCACTTGGAACATAATCCATCCGTCTTCTAATGAAACAATAAACGTGCCGTTATGAAGCTCGACTGACAGACTGCAACCTGGTAACAAAAACATACATTCAGTCGGTTCCTCTTTACTTGTGCTATCATGTATGCAACAGTTCATTACGTAAGGGTCTCCCCAGACCTATCGACGCGGAATCGGCTTGAGACGGTTAGAAAAAGTTTTATGTCCATGCAATAAGAGCGAAAACGACGTCGTTCCTTTCGCAACGCCGAATCGAGTCGAGCCGAGCCGAGCGACGTCGTTTTCGCTCTTATTGGATGGACATAAAACTTTTTCTTACCGGCACAAGCAGATTTCGCGTCGATAGGTCTGGTGAGACCCTAATTGCTGCATAATGAGACATTGTACTACGAGTGTGGTTTATAATAGCATGCCACGAGTTTTTTTATCTCTCCAAATCACTTTCTCAAAATGGCAACGAGTATGTTCGTTAGCGATTCGAATATAATCGAAATTCGAAAGTCATCATAGTATCGGTGGGAGATATTTTATAGCTTTACAATACGATTCAGATAAGAAAATTCTTTATGACAAAACTGTTGTTGATGTGGCGGTTGTTGGGTTGGAGTGGACATAATTTGGCCAACAACTAACGGTTTTTAACGCGTTATAAAGAATTGATTTTTACGTCAGAAATTATTTTCTACATAACACATCTAATACACAACATAATCACAAATAATTACCTGAAAACAAAACAAGCGGCAACTGCGGTACCATGGAACACTCTCGAATGAAAACTCGCGAGGTTTTCACTTTCTCCTGGTACACGAGGTAGGGGCTGCCGAAGTAGCCGACGCTGGAGTTGATGGAGGAGGGGTGCAGCGCGACGTAGCCGTCGGTCTTGGTCTTGAACTTCAGCTCGTCGGCCGTCGGCTGGCGCGGGATCGCGCCGCCGGCTTGCATGTGGAACGACTTCTCTGGAGTCAGCACCTGGGCAACATGGATAAAGTAATAATATGTATAACTAGTTTAGTATGTAATATTTTTTTTACTCCCGCTCGCTCACACACACGTCCGCGTCTTACCAGGGCCCGGAACCGCTTACCTTTTAAAGGGTTTTCGTTAGTATGTAATTGACTGGTTTTTACAAACCCTAACGATGCGATAAGCATATCTTCGACTTACCCCAATGAAAAGCTATCCCATACGATACAATTAATTTGACTAAGCGCTTACCAATTAATTAAAACCTTCGTTAGGCTTTCCCTATGAAGTGTATATTGAACCGCTTCAAGCTATTTTAATCTCTACGCGCAGTCCATACAAAATATTTTTGCATAGGCTTGAAACATGAATCTGCGGAACAGAGTCAACGGAGAGGGAGAATGGATAGGGTTACACTAACGTAATGCTAAGTGCTTAAATCGAAACCCTTACAAAACTGGTAACCTCAATGGTTGTAGTTAACTAGTTCGAAGCAGTTTCCATATGATTAGGGTAAGCCTATCGATAGGGTAAGCCTATCGATAAGGAGAGCATATGATGTAGTACTCGATCGATATACTTAATCAAATAAAGGGGTTTTCCGGTCCCTGCGACTTACCCGCGCACCCTTGTAGCCTCTACTGACACAGGCTACGCACCGCGCGCCGTAAGTAAAATATAAAAAAACCGGTCAAGTGCGAGTCGGACTCGCGCACCGAGGGTTCCGTATTGAAAATAATTTGCTTGGTAACCGCAAAAGAAAATACTCATTTTGTTATAAGCTTTATTTTCCAGGCAATAAGGTCGATTTTGACTAGCCTAAATTTTAATACAGATTTTCTTAGTTTTTTTGTTATTTCTCAAAAACAGTAAATAATGAACACTTTATTTTATTTTTCCCAGAAAATATAAGTAATTATCTATACGTCAGGATTTTTTTTTTAATTTTTGATTAATAAACTTCGGAGATAAAGGGGAGGGAACGGTCATTTTTTGTACATTTTTGACTATAAATCAAAAAGTACATCACAGAAAATTTTCAAAAAAATAGTTTTAAAATGTGCAGATTAAGACCTTTCATATGACACCCCATTTGCTATAATCGAACCACTTTCATTTTTGAACCCCCCATTCTAGACCCCTTTTCAATTATTAATAAAATTAATTTCATATTTTTTTTACTACAAATAGATGCGGGCAAGCAAGTTGTACAACTATGCCAAATTTCAAGTTGATACCATTTGTAGTTGCTGAGAAAACCTGCTGTGACATACAGACAGACAGACAGACAACGAAGTCTCACCATAAGGGTTCCTTTTGTACCATTTTGGTACGGAACCCTAAAAATGGCACTGTTTACCTTTACGACGTTAGGATACAACGCCGCGCACAAAATAGCTGCCAGCAACTTTTCGTTTTCTCCGTTTGAATTCAGCTGCAAGTAAAGGTTTCAAAGGTTAAAAATCTTGAAAACAATCTTAACTACAATGGCACCTCTTCTGCCTGAGATGCTATTTGTCAAATATATAATAATTGCCGTCCAAATATTATGAGACACATCAGCATACTATTTATCAAACACTAGCTGTTGTCCGTGACTCCGTCCGTGTAGAACCCGTTCATCGCAGGTAAAAAGTACCCTCGGGGTTCAAGCTATCTCCATACCAAAGTTCATCAAAATCGGTCAGCGGTTTAGTGGTGAAAGTGTAACAGATAGACATAGTTACCTTCACATTTATTATTATTATTAAGTATGGATTGTTTAATTCCCGGGTATTTCCCGAGCAGGTATCCGCATAATTTTTTAATTAAAATGTTGTCAGACACATGTCACAATTTGAGAAATGTTTTTTTAGTAAAGTAGTATTTTGGACTGGACAGGAGCGCGTGGAGTTACCCAATGAGCTTCTGTTTAGTCCACCAGATTAAATACTCTTTAACCGAACTATAGTCGTCCCGTGTGATACCCATAGACTTGTTTCTCTAATAAGTCCACGGTGATTTACTAAAACTCGATATTGGCAAAATACACGTTGTAAAACAAGGAGTGAAAGCCATCAATTAAGGAACAAATAAGTATTATTGTGCCACTCACTTGTTCCCCAGTCAAGCTGGCCACGGAGTCCTTCCTCATCTTCCTCCGCAGGTCCGGCATGTCGGGCACGAAGCCGATGCCCGCCAGGAGCCCCAGCAGCTGATGCTTGATGTCCCCCAGCATCATGAGGGTCTTGTGGGAGAGGAAGTTCTCGCTGGCGAACGTGAGGGCCGCGTGGGTGCTGCGCTTCATGGCTAGCTGCCATTTCTGGGAATATTAGAATGTATTTATTCATTAAGGATATCAACCAACAACACATTATCATTAATAAAAACAGTACATTTAACAAGATAATAGAGCCAATTTCAGACTTCCACGTCTTCCACCTATCTTCTTTCTTCTTTCGGCAAATGAGCAAGCGGGTTACCTGGGGCTCTACTTTGAAATCAGTAATTCGAATTTCAGATCGCCCAGTCACTTTCTTGCGAATTAGTGACGCGTCGAGAGCAAAAGGGATAGCAATAGACGAAGTTCGAATTACGGATTTCAAAGTAGAGCCTCTGATGGGAAGTAATCACCACCGCCCATAAATACCAGCAACTCGAGAAGAAAAAACCCTTTGATTTCGCCAGCGTGGATTTTGTCTATCGTTTAGGTTTTATAAACTCATATAAAAATGTATTTCTGTTCGTTAGTCTCGCTAAAACTCGACAATGGCTCCACCAATTTTAATGGGTTTTCTTTTGTGTATTTGACTGGGTCCCGGATTGCGTTATAAATATTCAATTGGACCCGGTAGATGGCGCTGCGATCGGAAAGAACAACAACTGTCGGGTCCACTAGTAAGCTATACATAAAGAACAATAACTACAGATACATGCAAGTTGTTTAGTTTTTATGATCAAAAAATATTCTGGTGTATACTGAGGGCTTATTGTCTAACGCACTCGCAATCACGATCGTTTTCATTTTGAAAATCGAAGGCTTGTCTACCTACATACAAAATGAAAACAATTGCTCCACTTTAAAGCCGGTTGCGATTGCGAGTGCGTTAGACAATAAGCCCTCTGGAAGTATAGAACGAAGAAACTTACCCTGTAAGCTCTTAAGGTTGTCAACTGATCACTATTCGCACAGGCGAACTCTTTCCTCTTTGCATCAGCTTCGGACTGAAATGGGATAAAATTTATTACTTTGAGGTTTGATTTCACAGGTCTGTTAGTGATGTTAACAGATACCACCCTAAAGCACCGAAACCCTAGCTTGTGCTAATAGGCGTGAATGTATTACTTTACATGGTATCTTTTCCCTGTGATTATCTTTGATACGGGTTGGCTATCATTTATCGTTTGCCTTCTCCGCCATAAAAAAGGGTCAATATTCGTAGTAGCAAAATGATCAGCTACGCAAGTTGACCAAGTAGCAAAATTTCAAATGTTTCATACATTCGAAATTTTACAATTTAGTAATTTTCACATAATTGTCGTTTTATGCATGGACATTTTGCTAAACAGACCATCCGATGTCCTGGATATTTTATAACATAGTCTATTTAATACCGAGCCAAACGAACGATTTGTTCTAATATTTATTAGCATCGTAATGGATTAAAAAATAAGGATCTCCACTCACTTTCTTCCCATACGGCGCCACAAACGGGCTCTTATGGCTGAGGCACGCCGCCATGGTGAGAGCGGAGTCCACGCAGCAGAATATGGCACCGAACAGCATCAGCTTGCCTATCCGGACGTCGACGGGAAGCGCCGCGAGATGCGCGCCCAGCGCCGTGAGACTGTACAATTCAGATTTATTTATATAATTCATTTTGAAATTACAGGTACTAGCATTCATTCTGTTCAACCATGTTGAATTTAACAATATACTGTGTATACTGTGACCTACTGCAAATTATCATAATAAAATGAATACAAAACAATATAATTAAAATAATTTATGATTCCAGACTTCAAAGTATTGCAATTTTCATTATATTTAGAACGGTACAACTTGGCAGGGCCACATTCTACTCTGTAAAAAAATACTACTTTTGACATGTCGACAAGACAAGTAAGTAAGAGCTATCATATCGTTGACAATACGATGACATGTCAAAAGCAATAAGGTATAGCCCGAGTAGAATAGGGCCTCTGGTTATAAGAAAGTACTCATAATGCGGCCTCTAAAGAAAATAATAGAATGTCTTTATTTCAGGCAACAAGGTCTATATTTACAATATATAACAAGTGGTACCTGTAGGCCTTGTCAAGCGCGCCGACGTCCTGCAGGCGGCACAGCGCGCTGTCGATGCTAGGCTTAGCGGGGGGCTCGATTGTTTTACCTGGAAAGGCAAACAGTTTGTTTGTTTGAGAGTAAGGGAATTACTGCCCTGCTAAGACGAAATGGGAGCATCAAAAAAAGAGATGTCCTGGAGCAAGTGCAATCTGCTTTGGCTATTGAACTTGGAATACTTACTGCCTTATGAGATATTGGCTTATGAGGGTAGAATGAGGAATTCGCGATGTATTGAATAAGGGCCAAATCAAACGTACCCGAAAATTACGTACGTGCATGAAGAGGTTCATGAATGTAGAAGAAGCGAAAGACAAACATTAACATAAACAGCTGGGACTACCATCAACATTAACATAAACCAGTGGGATCTGACTAATCTGAGGCCCAAAGACAATATGAATTCTCAAGACTACAATCTTAAGACTCCGAATGCGTTGCCAACCCTGAGGAGTTAGATGGAATGCTATGCCAGTAATTGGTCACATAGGCTGATGCCCAGAATAACTCGCTCTTCGGTGGATAACTCGCACTCACCTAAGACTTCATGCACACTCATATTCTGGAACAGCGGCAGTATCTTGATCTTCAGCAGCAGCTGTTCCAGCGGCACCCTGTGTATCTCCGGCACCGGCTGCTCCAGCAGATGGTAGTTGTACCGGTGCGAGGTGTAAAGGTGCACGCACACCCCCGGCATGACGCGACCTGCCCGGCCTTTGCGCTGCTTCGCGTTGGCTCGGGACACCCAGACGAGTTCAAGGGATTCCATGTTGCGGTTGGAATCGAAGCTGTAACATTGAGATTAAGGGAGTTACCAGACCAATCGATCGATGGTAGAATTGATTAGTCGACGTCGATCGATAGTTCCTACCAGATCAATCGATCGATCGTCGATCGATGGCAGAATGGATTAGTCAACGTCGATCGATAATTCCTTCATCAATTAAAGATATCAGACCAGTCGATCAACGTCGACCGGCAATCGATCGATTGGTTAGTCGAACGATATCCGTCGATCGATAGTTCCTACCAGACCAATCGATCGACTTCGATCGACGTCAATCGATGCCGTCAATCGGCGTTCGATCCATTGGTCTAGTAACACCCTAAAATTTAGCGGTGGTTGTGGTGGTAAGGTATGGTATCCGGATGTGTTTGAATGTTATAAGTGTGTCCGAACTATCTGTAGAAGGTATATAGACCTACGTGAAACTTGGCGAGCTCTCCTGCGCCTGACTTCTCACCAAACGCAGACCTGTCTGTAAGCATACTACTGTTACAAATAAGCTATTTAATTTAAATAAATAGTGTGTCTCTCAAATATACTTGCTTTCATTACAAGAACCTCCAAATACTACAGTGGTAGGACTTTGTGCAAGGTACGGCCAGATCGTTATAGTGGGCGGACGACGGATGCAAATTACGTCAAAATAATGTAGAACGATATCCGTAATATGGATATGACTACAATTATTGATTTAAAAATCAGTACATCACTGCAAAAAAAAATGTAGAATTTTATTATTTGAGTAAATATTTTTTTCTTTATGAAATATTTTCAGTACATTCCTTTTTTAGTACACTATCTGCTTATATAGGGAAAATGACTTCTCCACATCTACAGATGTAAGAGAGGCATATCCGTAAAGTGATACTTCAGTACTTTCTTAATATACAAAATATGTACTGATTTAAATATATAACAAAAACTGCATATAGTTTCGCACATTCGAAATTTAATAGGTCTTATCCATCTCGTGCTTTCGTTACCATATTGCATCCGTCGTCCGCCCATTACATTACGATAGAATTTTAAAACAAGGAAATCTATCCATTCGACCCGTATTATTCTGTCAGAAAAACGGTTAAATGTTTACTTATATTTATTGGAGTATTAATTGTGGGCGTGCATACGTATGCCTCAATTTACACAAGCTATTATTTCATACTTAGCTCGGCTAATGGCTGGTGTACACTCACCGTTTCTCCTTCATCCGTCCCGCGTCAACGACGAACACACAATCGTCGATGGTGACGGAGGTCTCGGCGATGTTGGTGGCCAGCACGATCTTCCGCACGCCGGCGCGCGGCCGGCTGAACACAAGCGCCTGCTCCTCGCTCGAGAGCGTCGAGTGGAGGGGAATCAGGATGTACTTGCCGGTCCTGGAAGGAAAGTAGAGTTTTTGTATGTGCCTTTCTTCTTTACTAGCCTTGTATGTGTTTGTCATATGAAAAATTGCAGAAGTTCATTGCTGTCTTGCTTTAACTTCAGTTTTAGAGTAAGAAACACAATTTTGGTGTCTTTTTCTAACTTGAAAGTTAGAGTAAGACAGCAGTCAGCTTCTGCAATTTTTATTGCTAGTCTAAACCTTGCTCAAGAATGTAAGTTATTCGCTTCAATATTTGCGAGTCATTTTTGAACCAGTTCCCTTTAATGGAATGGGGTGAGGACTAGGTACATATTATAAACCTGATGACATTGCAATATTATTGTATCTAAGAGCTGGTCTGATGATGGAGTCGGAAGGTGGCGACAGGATCTCCGCTATACTTGACGTAGACCCACCGTGTTGGGACTCATTTGGTCTTGATAAGCAGATAACGACTTTGCAAAAAAAAAGTACAGTCGGCAACAAAAGCTTGTTCCAAAATTGAATTTTTGACAGAAATACTCTTTTTATAGATTCAATAATACCACGTACAGTTGTTTTATCTCACGAAAGCGGGTAGGCCATACTTGATGTTGTAATACGTATAGACACGCACACGACGGCGATATTTCGTTTTTAATAAAATCATCTTAACGTCAATAACATGATACGTTATTAATACGGCCTTTAGATCTCAGTCCGTATTAGATACATGAGATTTCAAGTCTCAAGTGTCCAATGCGAGGCAAAGGCCCTCTTTTTCATTCCACGCATTCCTGTCATGTGCAGCCTCCCACTCAAAAGTGTTAAAACATAATAAGTTCCATATTAATAATATAAATGTGAAAGTAGCTTGGTCTGTCTTTTTGTTACGCTTTCACGGAAACCCCGGAGAAAGACAAGGGGTACTTTTTATCCCGAAAAATTGGACAGTGCCGACGAAGTCAAACTACTTCTCCGCGGACGGAGTAGCAGGCAAAAGCTATTAAGCTATTATGTATGATATGATATGAAGTTACTTGGATTTTAGCAAGGGAAGGGTCCAAGCATACGTCAGACCTGAACCATTATTGTGGCACCCTCACCGGGCGCCATAAAAGCAGCCCTAAACAATAACGCCCTAAAAAACTACCAGAAAGAGTGGAAAACTACGGTAGGCTTAGGGCATGCAAAGCTCTTCATAGAATAGCTGGACCAAAAAACTTTGGAAACTCAGCAGAAGACAACTCCGATACATTATCGAGCGTTTACTGGGCACTTTGGGGTTAAAAATCTCCTAACAAAGATGGGCCTTTATGACAACACAGATTGTAGAATGTGCGGCGAAGTGGTGGAAACAATGAAACACGTATTGTGTGAATGTGATCGTCGCCGGAGTAAGAATGCAAATCCTCGGTTGTGGCTACCCAGAACCAAACGATTTCAAGGCACTGCCATTGCACTCCACTATCCGCTTTCTGGAAGGGGTGGAGGCTGCATTGGATTAAGCGCTAAAAGAGGGGTTCTTATACAAAAGATCCCATACGGTCGAAGTGTATCCGTAAGGACCCCACCAATAAGATAAGATAAGATAAACTTACTTGGGACTGAAGGTGTGGCTCTCAGACAGCTGGTCGTGGAGACTCATGATCTCCCCGATACCCGGCAGGAATATCAGGATAGCGCCCTCTCGCGGCCATTTGTGACTTCCGTCCACTATGTAGCTCAGTGTGTGCTCTACCAGGTCTAGGTTAATCTGGGAACAAGGATTTACTTACATTTGGAGATTTAATTTTCCTCTCATATTCGAAATACGGTCACGAGCGTTAATTTGGGATCTATTTCAAGAAAAATTTGCTTGAAGTCGTCAATTTCATTAGAGATGTCAAGTCCTTTGTCACTGATAGGAAACTCTACCATATTGTTGTAGAATGTCAGATTGACCTTGGATCTAAGGTGGGTACCAAAAATCTCGTGACTGTACCACATCCCAATTAGGGTATGAATTCCGAGATCTCGGGATCTCGAAATCTCGGAATCTCGGCCCAATTTTTCAGATATTATAATTCCGAGATTAGACGGAGCAATACCGGAGCACTTTGAATATTGAAATGGAATTCCGATATTGGGCCTATCAATATCGTAAATCCGATATTCATTAGGTACCTTTTAATTCCGGTATTGTAATTTCGAAACAAACGTAGTATTTCGAAGTTATCTGTGGAGTTGCCTGGTTTAGTTTCAAGCTCCAACACATAGATGACAGCACCTTCTATGCATTATATCCTGGGATGCAGAATCGGACGATATTTCCAGTATCGGAATTGAAAGTCGGTTTTGAATATTGAATAGAAAGTGTGTTTTTTAATAGATCCCCAATTCCGATACTAGTATCGGAATTCCGATATTGAGACACAATACCGAATATCAATTCCGATACTGGAAATAGTCCGATACTGCATGCCCTAATCCCAATATACTGGAATTTGAAAACTTCGAAGGTACTTATTATTATCATCTCCGCCTAATATTTCGAGGCTCTTAAGGACCAACAGCCAACATGCAGGTTTGTTCTTCTCTCTCACGCGCTCCCATACTCTCTAACCGACATAAGTCATAACCCAAGCTCACCTTTTCAGTGTCCATGAGATACATGTTCTTACACGTCGTTTTGCTGCAATGAGGGTACCGCGCAACCACCTGTGCGACGGTGAGGTTCTCGTCTCGTATCGACGTCTTCGGCGGTTCCGTGGACGCTCGCAAGTCGCACGCTTCTAACTCAGTTTCAAGGTCTATCTTTTTGTCTTTATCACCTAAAATGAAGCAATTTTGCTGTTTTACTATTTATTTTGGTAATTCATTTACCTCGTAAGGCCTAGTGTGCAATAATATGGGACCACCTCGGAAGTATAGGTATTCACTCAAACCAAAAAATATTTTTTAAATCGGTCCACAATTGACGGAGAAATCAGTGAACATAGATAAAAAAATATATACATACAGTGGAACATAGAACCTACTCCTTTTTTGAAGTCGGTTAAAAATCAAATCAAATCATTTCATTCGGATAAATCATTTTATTGGTTACAATATTATAGATTTTAAAATCTAATGATAGTGGGTATAAGTACATATTATCAATTCAAATAATTTAATAACATTAAAGTTAAAAGGTCAAGCATAAAACGCCCTATGGGCTTAGCTAGAATAGGTTAAGATTCCTAATTAACGTGTTTGTTTATATTTATATGTATGAGTTAACATTATTTGGTTAAAAATGTACAATAATATATTTATTCTAAAGACTATTGATATGTTCATTTATTCAAATCATTATTCCCACGTGCGCATAATGAAATATATTTTTATATTAAATAGGTAATCATCGAATTGCGTAATTGAAAATGGCATTTTTGAACAAACGTAATTGAACTTTATTGCCTTGATGGTAGATTCAAAGTCGCAATGACAAAAAACTAGCTGTTGAGGACAAGGCTTAAATTTCTCAGAAATAAAATAACTTACCTTTTTTTACCCTACGTCCATAAGGTCCATTTTCTTCTAGTACGTAATTCGATAGTTCCATAATATCTTCTAAGAATAATTGTTCTACGGGAAATGTTCTACCTGGAATTTAAAACATATATTTTAATTAAAAATACTACTAGGTCAATCGGCCTTATAAGTAGTTGCACACTTTTGTACCTTATCGCTTTAACACCTTTGACAGATTAGTGCAGCAGTTCAAACATGACGTTAAAGTGACAAAGTACTAAAGTGTGCAGCTACTTATAGGGCCGACCGCACCTAACATTTTTATTAATACACACTTCAAAATAATGTATCGTACTTTAAGCCGGTACAACAACTTTTTAGGGTTCCGTACCCAAAGGGTAAAAACGGGACCGTATTACTAAGACTTCACTATCCGTTCGTCCGTCTGTCTGTCACCAGGCTTTATCTCATTAACCGTGATAACTAGACATTTGAATTTTTTACAGATAATGTATTTCTGTTGCCGCTATAACAACAAATAAGTACTAAAACTGAATAAAATTAATATTTAAGGGGGGCTCCCAAAAAACAAACGTGATTTTTTTGCCGTTTTTTGCATAAGTTGTATAGATAAATGGTACGGAACCTTTCGTGCGCGAGTCCGACTCGCACTTGGCCGGTTTTTTAATATAAATAATTTACTAACCTGGTATCTCTAGCACTGGAACCTTTTCAAAGTAATCCGAGAACAAGTCCGCATTCAAAGTCGCACTCATAAGTATAACGGTCAAGTCCTTTCTTACTTTGATAAGGTCCCTCAGAATCAGAAGTAGAAAGTCACTCTCCTCTGACCTCTCGTGCACCTCGTCTACTAATATGTGAGTGACTGACTTGAGTTGTGGATCGTACTCAAGTCTACGAAGCAAAATGCCAGTGGTACAGAAGGTTAGGCGAGTTTTCGATGATACTTTGCTTTCGAGTCGTATCTAGAAAGATATTACAAATAATGATAAAATATTAATAGTTTTCTTGGGGCAATTATACGATCTCAACGCAGCGCACATGTGTAATGACGTCAGTAGAACATATTTGTTATGTGAACGATTTAGAACACAGGGAGCACGTTGTTTCCACATAATTATTGAGAGGCATCATTTTTATATCGCTGGAATGGTAAACTTTTCAAAATGTCTTAAATATATACCCCCTTACTAATAAACGTTGAGTATCGGTGGTATAGCTATACAATGTTTTGTCCTTATTTGTCATTGTGACATTCGGATTTGACAGATAAGGACAAAACATTGTATAGCTATACCACCGTTACTCAACGTTTATTAGTAAGGGGGATAACGTGTAGATAATGAAAAGGTAACAGTCTCCTAAAATAATACGTTATGACTTCCGAAAATTATGACCAAACACATCATGACTAAACATAATTGTGGCAGACAACATGGACCCGTGAACACAAAAGCAGTTGCTCAGATATGGCTACTTGACTTGAGCGTAAATACGACATGACTCGACCGTATCTATTTGAAATTCGACTCGTTCGGCCACCATAACAATTGACCAGAACAATGTAAACTCGACCTTAGACACAGGCGTTGCCGGTGCGTTGCGTCGTCGCCGCTTCGTTGTTCTACATATAAAATAGAACGACATGCTACACGATGCGTTGAAACATGTCTATGTTGAAATCACAGTCAACGCACCGGCAACGTTCTTCCGCCCGCTAGTCGCTCGTCGTCGTCGTAGTCGGCCGAATCCGTTTGAGACTAACGCAATGAAATTGCTCCAATACCTGATATCCCACAACTTGTCCGGTCTTCTCCACCCTCTCATCAGCCACCCTGTCGGCGACACCAATAGCGGATATCCGCCGCGGCTGGGTGCAGATGACTTCCACGTGCTCCCGCCCGCCCTTCCTGAAGTTATCCAGCCAATCGTCCAGGATGTACTGGGGGACTTGGGTGCTTTTACCACAGCCTGTTTCTCCGCTTATTACTATTACCTAGTCAACAAAGTTAAAAATTTCAAAGCATACCATACCTGTACGGCTAGCACAAGTTGCCCTCGACTTGGTTGTCGCTCGGATCTCCCTTTCTATCTGGTCAGTAACGATAAAGACGCACTGAGCGACAAGCGAGATAATACAACTTGTGATACCCGTGCTGGGGTCGAGGAAAAAGAAGTGTACTTTGCTCTACAATGACAAGAACATGAGCATGAGCAAAGGCTCTTAAATAATGGAGGCAAAATATAGGTAGGTACACAGGGTATTCGGCAGAAGGTTGGAAAAACTTCAGGGACTAACTCTGTAGGTCATACTCATCAACTTTTATTATGGGACCAACACGCAAATCGCGAAAAAAAAAACAGCTGTTCCATACATTTCGGCTGTTTAGTTCTCAAAGTTTGTATGGAACAGCTGGTTTTTTTTACGCGATTTGGATGTTGGTCCCATAATAAAAGTTGATGAGTATGACCTACAGAGTTAGTCCCTGAAGTTTGTCCAACCTTCTGCCGAACACCCTGTATAATGGCAAACAATGCAATTTCAGTAGTCGCCACTTCAGAATATTGTAGATCCACCTGTCAACTCTTATTTGTCAAACTATATTATGCGGGGCCTGATATGTATGCAGATAAGAAGCAAAATAATTAAGAGAATAATCATACCTACTTAATAGTAAAGTTTATTCTGTACGCAGGCCGCACGGGCACTTTTGTTCTAATTCATCAAGAACACAGACCATCTGATGGTAAGTGGAAACTGAGAAATATAGACATGCAATTTCAAGATTACAATATCAATACTGCAATTGTAAAACTGCATATGCATTGCCAACCTTGAATACTAAGGTGTACTAAGATGGAATGCCTCTATGCTAGTAATTTATAAAAGAAATATCTCAAGCGGACAATGTGACACAAACTGTTCTAGTCGCAAACTAAACTCTAGATTTGTACCGTGGGTACTATAAACATACTTACATAGAGAAATAAAACACTGAAGACTCAGAAATAAACACTAATGCTCATTTATATATATAAAAGGCAAAACTGACTGACTTATATATCAACGCACAGCCGAAACTACTGTACCTAGAAACTTGAAATTTGGTACAGGGGTTCCTTTCATGATGTAAGTGAGCACTAAGAAAGGATTTTCCGAAAATCGACCCCCAACGGAAAAAAATAGAGGGAGGAGCGGGAAACTAATTCTACGCGTACGAAGTCGCGGGCGTCCTCTAGTCACACATGTATTTCCTGACCTGACCTGACCTGAACCTGGGACCGGTAGCCTCGTAGGTACACTATCAACTAGGCTAACTGCATCATCTATTTCATTGGGAACATACTCAAACACAATTATAAAGTATTTCTACATATGTATTTTCATTGCTAACTTACTTGTGATTTCTTCATCGCATTCAAAATCTCGTTTTTCTTCTGCCACGCGGGCAATTTCCTCCTGCCAGACATCATTTTATTATACCTATTGTTGTCCCTTTTCTCCAGCCACCTTTTCGCTATCTCACTATTCTCTTTTAACACATCTTCAAAATTAACACTAGCTCTACTATCTTTAGCCTGACCTTTTTGATAATGAGAAGGTTTTTTGGCAAGATTTTCACTAGAATTTTCTATTAATTGAGGAAGTAGCGCTTCAGATGCTTCAGGAAATTTTCTTGTGTCAAACTGTATGAAATTCATAATTTCCTCCTCGTTATTTAATAATTCTACTAATGAGTATATACTAGGTATACCGTCTTGTGCTAGTAGTTTGGCTTCTTCTATTAGCCTAGCTGTGACCCGAAGACATGTCAAATCAGGAATTATACTATTCTTTGTTTCTGTTTTAAAGAATAATAATGGTACTTGGTAAGGGTATACTGTTTCTTCTGAAAACCTAACTTCTAATTCATAGTTAACCTTCGTAGATTCCTCGTTGTCAGCTTCATCAGCCGTAGGTTCAACATTAACTTCATGTGAAAATTTACATTTAGCACCAAACCGACACGGTCCTTTCAAAAAAAGTTTACACATTTCTTTCTTTTTCGTTTTGAAGTTGCTTGTGTAATTTATGTTTTTACTCGTTTTAGGTTTTTTTATCTCTTTGCTTTCATACATTTTTGTGAGATAATCTAAATTTAATTTAACATTCCACACATTATTCTCTTTTAGCCTGAAGCTTGACTCGTATATTGACTCCAGGACAGCCTTCTCATCATTTCTCGTTTCTAGAATTTCCGCAGGAGTGGGCACTGTTTCAGGTTTCTCCTGAAGGTCTACTTTGAAATACTTGTAAAATAGTATTTCTAGAGCTTTTTCAACACTCTCTGCTGCCATTTCTAATGCTTCTGCACAGTGAGCTTTATGGAAGTGATATCTGTAAATCACAAAATAAATTATAATAACAATGTTTTTTTTATCTGTACTTGGTTTTTTCACAGAGTGTGTATTGCTATTGCTTCTATAACAACAAATAATAAAAATAAAATAATATCTAAAATTAAAGGAGGCCCCATACAAGAATGGTATGGAAACCTTATAACCTAACTCATAGTTAATTCTTAATACTTGAATCTATTAGTAATTAAGTTTAAAATCTACTACAAAGACATCCTGAATATGGACTATCAAACTCCACATAGCTGTTTGATACATGCATGGTTATGATCTTAACCGTAAGCATAAATATAATCTATATATATAAAAGGCTCAATTTATTTGAGGTAAATCTGAAAAATATTTATTTGAAGAACCATTTCAAAATATTTTTCAAGACACCTAAATATCTTACAAATCACATAAATCATATAAAAGGCTAAACTGACTGACTGATGTATCAACGCACAGCCGAAACTACTGTACCTAGAAACTTGAAATTTGGTACAGGGGTTCCTTTCATGATGTAAGCGAGCACTAAGAATGGATTTTCCAAAATGCGACCCCCAACGGGAAGAAATGGGGGGAGTAGCAGGAAACTAATTCTACACATACAAAGTCGCGGGCGTCCTCTAGTGTTAACATACTTTTCCAATTTGGCCAAAGCAAAAGCCCGCAGCCGAGCCTCCGATGTCTCCATGTCGGGTTTGTTGTTGAGAGAGTAGTCGCAGCCACCCTGCACCACTAGGTTGCCTCGCTCCATCCAGTAGCGGTTGCTAAGATTCGTGCCTTTGTCCTGGAAGATGTTATCTCTATATAAATACCTCACAGCAATTTTTTACTTTATACAAATTACCATCATGTTTTCTAATAATAAAAAAAATGTTAATGACTATACTCTCGGAATGAATTATTTTATTTTAAATAATGATTTCCGAGAATATAGCAATTAGTAGTATAGTATTTTGTTTTACTATACAAAGTACCCTCGGACCTTCTCCTATCAATAAACTTACTCTGTACATTGATTGGTTGAGGCTTTGAACCAAAAACACAGAACAAACAAACTGCCACCATTTCACATTCATAATATTAGTAAGGATACCGAACTGACAAGTCCAGCGCCATTTCTAATAAGTAATTTAAAATTCTTAAAGAACACAAAAATATGTTTTGGTCTAGATTTTTTGGAGTTTCCATTTCAGGGTCCGTACAAAATAATGAATCTTTACTACTGTCTGGAACTGACATGCAATTGTCTCCTATCTCATTCATGACAAGTGGCATAGGTAAACAATGAGTAAGTAATTGAAAAGCCATTATAATAATCCGTACCTTGTAAAGACTGGCGCTTCCGAGCTTGAAGTCGGGCCCATGTATAAAACGTAACGTGTCAAGAATCAGTTTTTGCGAGTCCGAATTCAGACGAACAGTCTGCATAGACACTTTCAAATGCGGATGTGGGTCTTCCTTTGGTTCTTCCTTAGTTTTTCTGAAATAAAAGGCGTGAGTTTTTAACAAACGAGATGCGCGCTTGAAACAACATTGTGTTGTCACAGGTTACCTTATTCTAGCGTCTACGGGTTCCCGCAGGAAGAAGTCTTCAGCTAGCTGCCTGCTTTGGTAATCCATGATGAAGGTAAAGGGTTTACAATTTAGAAATTCGTAAAATTAAACAAAATATATGTTAGAAGACGTGTGCACGGCCGACGTTCAGAACGGCGATAAACCTATTCTAATGTCCTAGTGCTTAGCGCAATTTTGAAAGTTCCAGAGGCTATAATAAACCTTAATGCTCTAAATATAGAGGTTATTATTACGGCAATTTAAAAAAATATTAATGTTATAAGGGCGCTATAAGCACATACAAAACGTAACAGGAAACGTCAGAAAATGAAGTTGTCAAAAGCGTTTTGATTTTGCACAAAACACTGAAACTCAATTTCTAATAAAATTGACATACGAAACTATAGCACTTTTTTGTAGGTATTTCTTGGCATAATTTCGTGAACAAAAATCATGAACTAAAGTGACTGGACCATATTCTTTTTTAATCTGCTACGAAGGGCTAATAATAGTAGATTGTACAACAAGGGCACAAAACAAACCATTTTATATCCAAGACTTATGGTATCCATCCGAGCCGGTAGGCTAGGGTCGATAATAGAGAATGTCAACTAGTTTAGATTTTTGGCTTATCGTATTCTTCATTAAAAACAAAAAAATACTGTAAAAAAATCATTTCGATACGTCTAATAGTTTCCGAGATATTGAATTTTAAACTTCGTATGCGGCGCTCGAAACCCGGCGGCTAGCGCTCACGGATGATGACGTCATCGTTTGGCTGCGGTACGCGCCCTTATATGAATGAGTGAGTTTACAGGGCTTCTATCTTTTTAACCGTAATAAATAGACAGTTGAAATTTTCACAGAATACGTGTTATTATAGATTCTATCGATAATTTTTTTTAAATGAACAATAAATCAAATCCCAAGAGGGGTCCCCGTACAAAAACCATGAAAAAAACCATTTTTTTTTGCTTTTTTATATGGATTGTATTTCAATAATGGCTTCTTATTTTGATGCGATTTTAAGCTTAAGTTCTAGTCTAATTTTCATACTTTACGACTAAATAGAAATCTCAAGTAAAACTGCTACAAATAGGTAACAAAGCTGATTTTATCAACACGATGTTTTAAGCGGTCACCCATCCTGTTTTAGACTACGCTCGTAGTTGCTTAACTTTGGACGTAGTAATTTTTTACGAATTCGTTTTGATGTGACTATGATAGTTATGGTTATCCATTGTTTTGTTTTACATACAGTTTAACCTGTTTAACTAAACTAACTGTCCGTTGCTGACCGGCTTTTCTGTTTGTAATGTTTGTCGAATAAGTTGGTTAAATAAAAATAGAATAATAATCAAGCACTTTTAATTTAGGGTTCACCGTATTCTACATAAAAATACCAAAACATTAATGCAAAAAACCGGGCAACAGCCTGTCGAACCATGCTCAATGTAGGGTTCCGAAGCCGTTACTACAAACAAATTAGACCTCGCGACAAACTTAACTTTGCCGTTGGAAAACTGTTATCCCCATACATCGATATAGGTCGCGGTCAGTTTACCAACACCGCAAATAAGTTTTCGGCAGGTATAAACATTTAAACCGTTTAACTCAAGAGCCAATGAAGTCTACTTAGTCGTGATAGTTTTCCTTTGAAGATATTTTTCATATTTTTTATTTGTAGTTTTGGCTGTAGTGGGGAGGGGACGACGACACTTGACTCTAACAAAAATTTGCGCTTTAAAGCTTTTCATAAACGGATACCTTTATTGAAATATTGTTTTCACAAATCCGCAATATTTTGGAAAGACCTATACAACGACACCCCAGACTATGGGGTAGACGAGAAAAAAAAACTTCCCCACGTTACGTAAAAAAAAAAAACATGGTTTTACTTTTATTTAACTATGTTGGCGTGACTAATATGTATATTCATGCCAAATTACACGTTTCTAGTACTAAGAGTCTCTGAGCTAGACTGCGGATAGACGGACACACGTCACACACACACACACACGCACGCACGCACGCACGCACGCACGCACGCACGCACGCACGCACGCACGCACACACACACACACACACACACACACACACACACGCACGCTATCTAAGCTATCTTGCATACACGAAATAACAGTAATAATGCTCAAAAACAGTTCAAAAACTACCTACTTGCTACAGCGGCCGCTAATACCAACAACTAGCGAGAGAGAGAGAGAGAGAGAGAGGCGGTCTAGGTACCTAACTTATGGCGAGTGAGCCACTTGGCAGCGCCCGCCCGCGAAATTTGAAATCGATGAAATGAATAAGTACACAAAATATCAGAACTACTACCTAGGTCGATCAAAAACTCATGTTTTATAGTTCATTATTTTATACGGTACCTAGCGATATGAATTCTACATTAGATACGACATTTGTAAAGAAAGGGCTATCACCAAAGTTAAGTAAACACCGCTTAAACATCGTGTAAGATTTTGTTGTTTGTTGTTTTACTACAGATTACTGTTTGGTCGTAAGTATGGAGTTTAGATTATTGTGTGACACCGAAATAAAAAGCTAATACAAATACAACCCGTACTTCGGCTTCCAAAGTTAAGCAACTACCTACTTACAAGCGTATTCTAAAACAGGATGAGTGACCGCTTAAAACATCGTGTTAATAAAATCAGTTTGGTCAAATATTTTTAGCAGTTTTACTTGAGATAGTTATTTAGTCGTAAACTATGAAAGTTCGACTGCAATTTAAGCTTAAAATAGCATTAAAATAATAAGCCATTATAAAAATAGAATCCGTATAAAAATGCTAAAAAAACTGGTTATTTGTCATGTTTCTTGTATGGGGACCCCTCTTGGGATTTGATTTATTGTTCATTTTGTAATTTTAAACAATAGAGTTTATAATAACACGTAATCTGTGAAAATTTCAACTGGTTACTTATAACGGTTAAAAAAATATAGCCCTGTAAACTTACTCAATCATATAAGGGGCCGTACCGCAACGAAACCATGACGTCACTCCAGTAAGATGGCGCCCGCACCCTTTAATATTTTTGACCGTAATTTCATACGTTCGTAGAATCAAAACTACTGGGTCTATTTGAATGAAACAAAAAGTAGTATGTTTGTTTATTTATAAGCTTTACTCTTACAAAGTTTCAAGCGATTTGGCGTACCTACTGACATTCTTCATTAAGTCGAGGATAAAATAGGTTTTAAGTCCGAGGTTTACACTCTGCTTTTCACTCCGATTACGAGGAAATGAAACAGTGATAATGTAAACACAACAAGTTTCGCAAAGAAAACAACTACCTAATTAATAGTCCAAAACGGTGGTCAAAGTCACTGGGTGATTAAGCGATTCACTATACAGCGCAATTACCTATTGGTATTCATCCTGGTAAAATCGAATTCTGAAGTCCACGCCTAAGGTTCACGCAGACGAAGTCGAGGGCAGAAGCTAGTACTTAATAAACCGAAGTTAGCTTGAATTTTTAACGATTTTAGAGTTATGCTGAGTTTCCACCAGAGTGTGGAAAAAATATACCAATAGGATAGCATCAATGATTCCAAATGTATGTTTTACCGTTTTTACTATGGAACATAAATAAATAAAAACGTTTCTTGTGGTCCCCATACAAGAAACGTAAGTACTTCACTTTCCTTGAAAAAATGCTAGTAAATACGCCGTAATAAACGTATTTCGAAAAAAAACCAACCCGGTATCTAACTATTATGTTTCAAAAGATACAGCTCTTTAAAGTTTGAACAGACGGACAGGCGGACGGACGGAAGCGTAGGTAGGCATATTAATAGGGTCCCGTTGGGTACCCTTCGGGTACAGAACCCTAAAAATGAAAAATATATGGTACCGTACACACGGTTTGCTTTAGCTGTTGTTACCCAACATGGCCAACTCAAAAAAATATATATTTAATTACTCTTTTAAACGTTACGAAAGGACTATTACCAATAAAATTGTATAGTATCTGGGGTGGGAAGTGCCAAAATTTTTGATTTATAGCCAAAAATGTACAAAAAATGACCGTTCCCCCAAGTTTATAAAGAAGTTTATAAATCAAAAATTCTGAAAAAAATCCTGACGTATAGATAATTACTTATATTTTTTGGGAAAAATAAAATAAAGTGTTCATTATTTACAGTTTTTGAGAAATAACAAAAAAACTAAGAAAATCTGTATTAAAATTTAGGCTAGTCAAAATCGACCTTATTGCTTGGAAAATAAAGCTTATAACAAATGAGTATTTTCTTTTGCGGTTACCAAGCATATTATCTTCAATACGGAACCCTCGGTGCGCGAGTCCGACTCGCACTTGACCGGTTTTTTTTTTATCGCACTCTTAGTAGCCTCGCACTTCACTGCTCTAGTGGAGTTGCAGCCTTAGGTAAGCGGTAAAACACAGAACTAAGAACCTATCTTGATTTATTTGCTTAGCTAACTGGTAGGCATTGTACAGCGATTCATGCAGCGCTTTCGTGATTTTCATCATGATCGTGTAAATTTGAGGCTCATTAATTGACAAGTTTCGATGTCATCGTGCGAAGTCGTGATCAGCCCAGGGTTCAGACCAACACGAATGAGCTGATTGTCATAGCCCGGGAGTGTTCACAAAAAACTGTTATCACCTGCTCGGAATAAATTGCTGTCATTGCAAAATTAGGCAAGTAAGTACGGGTAAAGTAAATACCTTGACTTTTTTATTCCAAAGAATTCTATTAATTTATTTACAAACGTGCAGTAGATAGGAATATTCTTAGTTTACTTTCATTTTATTTTATGCCACACATTTTATTATTATTAGGGTTCGGTACCCAAAGGGTACGCACTCAATTACTAAGTCTCCGATGTCCGTCAGTCTGTCTGTCTGTCAGCAGGCTATATCTCTTCAACCGTAATAGGTAGACGGTTGAAATTTTCACAGCGTGTGTATTTTGTATTAACGCTATAATAACAAGTTTTTTTACGAGGAATATCTTAGGTAATTACTTATTTATACTTTAAAGTAAGCTTAACTTGTTGTATTTATTTATACTCAAGATTCTTTGAAACGGGTTTAACCATTTTGAAGAAACCAACGAAACACGCATAAAACAGGAGATTTTCGGGCCAAGAAAACGATCTGTCAAGTTGTTATCTTCGGGAAATCTCCGTTTCGATTCGAGCGACTTTCGATCTCCTAGGTGGCAAAAATAGTCTGCAGTAGAGTCACTCAACGTTAAATACATATATTTCATGCGAATTATATAGTAATCTGTTAACTGTACCCAAGTTAATTAAGCTCCTGGCCTAAGAGAAGGCTTAATTCGTCACCAAGCGTCACCGAAGTGCTAACTCCCGGCTATCACGATCCCCACGACAAACGAAACACCGTCATTCCAAACTGACCAGAAACCCAGACCTTTATCACACCAGTATTACATCCAAAACGGGGGCCGTGATATTTTGGATGTGTAATTCGTGCAACGGCATTAAAATTTCGTGTTAATTTGATGACAAATGCTAATAAAAGAGACGAGTTATTTACAGTTTTCTGCGGGTTTTCATGACTGCTACTAATTGAAGAGTACTTTACGATGTATTGACAACTGTTTTAACAACTAATGCAGTTTATTTTATTAGTTTTGCGGTAGGTTAGCACACTCCTTTTACACAAATAGGTTGTGAAAAAACATCAGCTAAGTAGGTACCTATTAATGGTTATTGCAATAACTTAACTTCTTTACTGCTGTTGTATTTGGACGATGTTATATCATTTGTGATGGGGGTTCTATGGTGGTTCATCATTTAAAGTGATAACAGTACTGACCATGATTAATGAAGTGGAATAGGGCTTTTGTTCGTCGTTGAATAATTTTTTATCATAGGTACTCTTCGCTAAGAAAGGGAAAGGGAAAAGAGATAAAACATAACAATTGGAAATGTCAAATACTAGCCCCGTAATCTAACATAGAAAAGCTATAGAAAGGCCCCAAATGGTTCAAAAAGGCAGGGTTCACCATAAACATACAAAGGCCTTGAAAGGTCTTTTGGGTTTGAGTTAAGTCGGTAAGGCGAATAAGAGCGAGTTAAAAAGAAGTACTTATACAAACCCGTTTTAAAAAGGTATATACCGGGTGTACAATCCAAATGGGTCAGTATGGAGAAGTCGGAAACTATGAGAGATAGCGAGATCTGTTCTTAGGAACCATGACGTCGATTTTAGATTTAATAATAATTACATTCAAACTATCCTTATCTTATTGGTGGGTTTTTCTTTCAATTATTTAAACAAGATTCCATTAGTGTTGTGCTTCTTGCGACTTGCAGAATTATTGACTTTGACCAGGTTCGATTCCCGGTTATGTGTGAGAGTTAATAAAAAAGTTTGAATGTAATTATTATTAAATCTAAAATCGACGTCATGGTTCCTAAGAACAGATCTCGCTATCTCTCATAGTTTCCGACTTCTCCATACTGACCCATTTGGATTGTACACCCTGTATGTACACTTAAACGTCCTTTACACCATTATTTCAAGCGGTGCCGGGCTTCCCCTTACCTCGCCAGTACTTCCTTACTGGTAACTACAAACGTAGTAGAGTCATACACAGATTTAGGCTAACGTCTTTCCTGTGGATATACCCGAAGTTAACGTTTTTAAGGCCTAGATTTTCCCTGCCGTAGACTCAATTCACCTGGGGTTATTCACCTAGATGAATTAAGTACACTATTTAGTAGATTTGAATACCCTTAGGTGAATTGAGGATAATTAAGTATACTAATGTGTAGACTTTAATACCCAATAGGTGAATCAAGTATACTAAAAGTGCACTCTATTCACCAGTTTCCAGCGATAGGTGAATTAGATACACTTTTCGTGTACTTTGTACACCCAATAGGTGAATCAGGTATACCAAAAGTGCACTGTATTCACCAGTTTCCAGCGATAGGTGAATTAGATACACTTTTCGTGTATTTTGTACACCCAATAGGTGAATCAGGTATACCAAAAGTGCACTGTATTCACCAGTTTCCAGCGATAGGTGAATTAGATACACTTTTCGTGTACTTTGTACGCCCAATAGGTGAATCAGGTATACCAAAAGTGCACTGTATTCACCAGTTTCCAGTGATAGGTGAATTAGATACACTTTTCGTGTACTTTGTACACCCAATAGGTGAATCAGGTATACCAAAAGTGCACTCTATTCACCAGTTTCCAGCGATAGGTGAATTAGATACACTTTTCGTGTACTTTGTACACCCAATAGGTGAATCAGGTAAACCCAAAGTGCACTGTATTCACCAGTTTCCAGCGATAGGTGAATTAGATACACTTTTCGTGTACTTTGTACACCCAATAGGTGAATCAGGTATACCAAAAGTGCACTCTATTCACCAGTTTCCAGCGATAGGTGAATTAGATACACTTTTCGTGTACTTTGTACACCCAATAGGTGAATCAGGTATACCAAAAGTGCACTGTATTCACCAGTTTTCAGCGATAGGTGATTTAGATACACTTTTCGTGTACTTTGTACACCCAATAGGTGAATCAAGTATACCAAAAGTGCACTCTATTCTCCAGTTTTCAGCGATAGGTGAACTAGGTATATACTCTTTGTCTACTTTATACACCTAATTTATTTATTTCAACTACTCGATGCACAAATTTTCACTTTCTCAATCGCTCAAGGGTTAGCTGGAAGAGATTTCTTATAGGGATAAGTTCGCCTTTGTACACAGTACAAATTACAAAGTTTTTTTCATTGTTTTTTCTGTGTTTACTTGTACAATAAAGTGTTTACATACATACATACATACATACATACATACATACATACCACGACATAAAGGGCTGTGTGGAGATCATTTTAGGCTTTTAGTATACCTAATTCCTAGATTGTGTGATTTTAGTGTTGCATTATTTTTTCTTTTAAATGCTGAATAAATTTCATTTCATTTTAATTCTTTTAATAAAAAAACTGTTATGAAACTATGTATTTATTCGTTAGGTTATCTCATCGTACCATCTCTAAGAAATGACCCACACTAATGTTCCCATGCAACAATTCAATTTGAGCGTCCTGGATAATTTTGTCGTTGTTTTGACTGCTGGATTTACGACGATTTGTATTAGAGTATTTTTTAAAAGCTGCTATTAAGTCCAGAATATTTTTGTTGTATCGTTTTACGCTTTTATTTAACTGGACGTGCCAGCCTTCAACAAAATTATTTGTACGGTGCCTCTCACCGAAGACGCACCATTCTTCAATCAGATTTGACTTCATCCAGTGTTTTTTGAAGTACTTCAAAAATGGTTGCAGGTGTTCAAATTTTGCAAACTGGCTCTGAATATATTGCCAGCCATCACGAATTTTATATTTGGGCAAAAGTGCCAGGCTCCGACATAGAAATACACAGCGGCGGTTATTTTTATCATTAAACAGTTGTAACTGCTTTGCTTTCCTCTTTAAACTCTCTTGGAAGTGGTAATAACACCCTTTTACAGTGACTGTCGGAAAAACAGACGCAATGCCTTTGATGGCACTTTTTTCAAAATCACACGTATATTTCTGTGGATTCCACCCGGGTATTCTTGATTTAATCATTTCGAACAAAATCCGATACGATAAATAGCTCCTTCTATTCATCAGTACATAAACAAGTGGCGATATATTAGTGGTTGTAGAGCCACTACCACAGTCTCCGTGGATCGTATAAATTTGGGTAAATGGTGGTACGCATGCAGTAAAAGTACCATCTCCGAAGAAATGTTTTAATTCCTCCATTTGACCCATTGCTTTTTTGGAACAGAATAATATTATTTGTTCACCATTCTCGTTAAAATCAGCTAACAGAAAATCTTCATATTTTTTTGGAACCACAATTTCTGCGACATCTTTAAAATGTGCTACCTTACGAACTCCCAGACATTTATTTCGTTTTCTGTATAGCCCAGCTTTAATCTCATCTAGAGGTGGTACGTCGCATACGAGATCGTATCCATTATCTTGTAAAGTTTCTTGGGCTGCTGCATACAACTTAGGGATTGGTTCGTCACTCGTACAGATTTTGTCTTTACAGAGTTGCAGTTGCTCAGCCCACATATTTTTGGCCAGATCGGGCTCGCAGTGCGTTTCATGCGTAACGTTCTTAACGATTTTTTCATTCTAAAAGTAAATATAGGTTCATTAGAGAAACATAGGAAATACTTTCATTAGGGGTCAATGTCACACTAGGCTTAGGCAATGAATATGTATAGAGAAATACATACTTAAGTACATAGAAAATATCGATCCATATACCTTAGCCTGTTTATGCAAAATGTGGTAACAGAATTATCTACAAGTTTTTTAGTAATTATGTTGTTATTGTTGTTGTTGTTGTTGTTGGTAATTATGCATTTAGCTCTGCCTACCCCACTGGGAATGAAGGCGTGAGTTTATGTTTGTAATATGTGTGTAAAACATCCATAAATCAAGAACAAATTACTCACGCTTATACACAAGTATTATACCGGGATTCGAACTCGGAACCGATAGCTTTGTAGGCAGCGTCGCTACCTATTAGGCTAACCGCGTCGTCGTCAATAACTTCGGGTAATAGTAACCAACAATAAATAATCAGTATAATCACATCGGTAAAAATCTCTGTCATTACATAACACACAAAATAAATATAATACCTGTATTGTAAGAGAACCAGTACACTTCCTGTTACAACATCGCCACCACACTGCACCACTAGCGTATTTTTTTTTCTTGTAAAATTGTCGGCCATCATTTAACAGGACTACACCACGCCCTCTTTTTACAAATTTAAATTCATTCATTACTACTTTTCAACCTTAATCCAAGCACAGCAGTAAAGAAACCCAATGTCATTTATTAATCATAATTTACTTCACTTTATCTTAGTTATTAAGTGGCCAGGTAGGTACCTGTGCAAAAAGATTGCATATCGAATCATTGGGTGAATAAAGTAGACGAAGAGTATACCTACTTCACTTATCGATGGGTTTGGTGCATAATGTACAATTTTAGTATGGTTGATTCACCTATTGGGTGTATAAAGTAGACGAAGAGTATACTTACTTCACCTATCGATAACATTGGTGCATATTGTACAATTTTAGTATACTTGATTCACCTATTGGGTGTATAAAGTACACGAGAAGTGTACCTAATTCACCTATCGCTGGAAACTGGTGAATAGAGTGCACTTTTAGTATACCTGATTCACCTATTGGGTGTATAAAGTATACGAAAAGTGTACCTAATTCACTTATCGCTGGAAACTGGTGAATAGAGTGCACTTTTAGTATACCTGATTCACCTATTGGGTGTATAAAGTATACAAAAAGTGTACCTAATTCACCTATCGCTGGAAACTGGTGAATAGAGTGCACTTTTAGTATACCTGATTCACCTATTGGGTGTATAAAGTATACTAAAAGTGTACCTAATTCACCTATCGCTGGAAACTGGTGAATAGAGTGCACTTTTAGTATACCTGATTCACCTATTGGGTGTATAAAGTATACGAAAAGTGTACCTAATTCACCTATCGCTAGAAACTGGTGAATAGAGTGCACTTTTAGTATACTTGATTCACCTATTGGGTGTATAAAGTAGACGAAGAGTATACCTACTTCACCTATTGCTGGAATTGGTGCATAAAGTCCACTTTTAGTATACTATATTCACCTTGGTGAATCAAGTATACTGAAAATAAATTATTGTATTTAATAAAAAATACTGGTCAATTAGGTCTACTAAATAGTATAATTAATTCATCCAGGTGAATAACCCCAGGTGAATTGAGTCTACGGCAGGTAATTTTCTGGCTGAACCCATATCTGCATAAACGGCGTCAGGTCTACATTAGTCCTAACAGATCAAAACATAGCATATGCACACAAACCTTTAACTATTGACCACAGGAAAGACAACGTTTGTTTTTTCGAGTGTGTATGAATGACGATAAATTAAATACGTACTGGACGTACCCTAAAGTTATTGATATAAAGTGCGAAGTCAATATGCTAAAACCTACGTACATACGGTATGTTACCGGCTTTTGTTGATTCAGCCATTTTACAAAAATCTATGTTATACATACCTAATGCTCTATTTAGGCCCTAGATTTTAGGCATAGTTTCCCAACGGGACGCAGCTCTCCTGTCGGCGCTGGAACATTGGTGATATAAGTATGGTAATATAATTGGTTAATTCCATACATTTGGTCAGTTTTCGAAAATCGTTTACGTTTGCGTTAAACCTCACTGAGGCCCTAGACGAGATGCATTCTTGTACGCATTTATCATCAGTTCATTATCGTTATCCATAATGTATAGGATTGACGTAAGCTGTCTTACGTTAGCGTCGAGCGCCTAAGTAAGTACGTCAATTCCATACATTTTATGAGTTTTCGAAAATCGCTAACGTTACCGTGAAGAAACTTGTCTAGCCTCACTGCTGCATTAAACACAAGGTGTAAATCCATTGAAAAATATACTTCTATTAAATACTTGAATAATGCACGATTTAAGTATTGCCTTACGAATCGGACGGTACAGGGAACTACAGAACGTACGTCAATTAATTTATGATTTGGGATTTGCTGAATCATGGAGAATATAATAATGTATCTACCTATCTACATATTCACTAAGATGAGACAAAAACATTCCTTACTTAATGTTCTGTCCGTGAATACAACTTATTTGGGACCATTAAAGAGAACATAGTAGGGTGATGGTACCAATTTGGTAAAAAAGCAATAGCATCGAGGCATTCCATCAACGTCCTCAAGGTTAGCAATGCACAAGACTGCAAATCTTGAGATTGTCTTCTTCTTCTTTTTAATTAAAGTGCCTCTCCAACTTAGTAAAGATTGGCTATCAAGCTGCTGGATCTGTCCCAATCTTTTGTCATTGTAAGGTTGCAAATATCTATAAGAACTTCAGAGCTCACTTCCGGTGGCCTTGTTTGCAATACATAGATCATGAAAAAACTAGTGAAATACTACATGAAAAGCGTTGTGACAAAGTTATGTAGGCCCGGGACTCAGTACAGGTATAGGCCAGAACCAGAACCTGGATTTTCGGGACTAGTCCATGCAAAATCAGACTCAAAAAGCCCGGAACTACAAGCCCTAGTTGTGACATATGTGATAGCAAGACTCTGGTAAAGAGAAAAAGAAACGGGAAATTCCTAATATTTAAATGTTTCCATTCCAATAATCATTTACAAACAAGCGTAAAATGATTAACGCATGTTTTCCAATAATAACTCAATCGTAATAAGAGTGATATATTTCACAGACACATTAGTAAAACAATACGTAAGAAATGTCAGGCTTTGTCCACGTTGTAATGTTTATGGCTGCCTAACAAGGTGAGGCAGGACTGACACCTACTCGGCTATTCGAATTAGTATTCTTTTATCGATATGTGATAGCCATGCTCATAGTACTCATATTATTTTTTTACGTGAAGAAGGTAAACCTGCACCCTATTCCACCGTCACAATGACAGGTTACATATGACATTTGAGTATACATTGCGCAGCTTAAATGAATCCCATTGGTGTAGGAACTTGCTAACTATGCAATGGATGGTGAAATAGGGGGCTGATGGTAAGTAGGATCTGTGACCTATAGCCATTGCATTCTCAAAGGTACAATCTAAAGATTGCAACCTAAGGATGCATTGCCAACCCTGAGGACTAAAATACCTAGTAATTTCACCGTTTGTCTTATCCCCATACCGGAACACAATAACGTGAGCCGGATGGACCTTGAACAAGGTTCTACCACCAATAAAATATATGATTGGCTTGGCATATGTTATATAAGAGCTATGGACCGAGCAACACTAGGCATTTCTCTTCGCGACCGTGTTAGAAATACAGAAATGCGAAGAAGAACGAAGCTGCTAGACTTTGCCTTGGTCGTAGCTCAGAGGGAAGTGTGCGGGCCACATAACTCGTGCTACGGATGACAGGTGGGGTACGGGCAGTGCTCGAGTAGGATGTAGGGAGGCCTTGTACCGGCCGAAGAAACGTTGGGAGGCAACCAACGAGATGAACTGATGATCTCCTTAAGATAGGGGGGAGAGATTAGATGAGGAAAGCTCAAGATTGAAAGAGATGGGGTGCATTGGAAGAGACCTACACTCAGCATTGGGTGTTGACAGGTTGAAGAAGAGAGAGAGATGTTATACATAAAACATATGATTAATTGCAATATCGGTGAGACGTTTTCATTTTTTTGATGGCTATAGAAAGCGGAAAGTTCGTTTTACAGCTTGTGCCGTTGTGTGTTGCGTCAGATAGCTTAGTGTCGAAGTGTGCCGCTCGCTAGTGTAGCTTCTGGCCTTCTTTGACGCGAGTTCGCCACTGGTTCCTATCTTTCGCAAGCTTTTCCCATTTTCCCGATTTTATAATCGGTCAAGTCTCGCTTGACGCAGCCTTTTAAACCGGAACGAGAATATTTGGCCTGACTATGCGTCGTCTACAGTTTGTATGAAGGTATATGATTGCAGTTTTCTGAGGTATGATTATGATACCCACCCCAACCAGTGTTTTTTAATTATCCTGTCGTTTTCCATCATCAGAGGTTTGTACTTGAACATTGTTATACGTAATCAGCCCGCGTAAGTCACTGTCGTATGAAGGACTCTTCCATAGCTCGCTTTTCAGACAGATTTTAGCCTATTATTTCAATAATGTGATATGAACACAAAAAGGGAGTTACAAACATACCTACCTACATGGTTGCAATGTTTTCGATCCCGAAAAAGGCACGAGACTTAAGTAGATTGAGGAATGGGATTCCTGTCGAACGTTTCAGAAACGTTAAATAGTTGTTTTCACTAAAGCGATGTTTGAACGACTTCTTTTTACAAAATAAGCTTTGATAAGTAATTTTAATTCGAAAAAGGACAAACCTGAAACGAAACTTATTTCTATTTTTCTTTTTTCCGGACAATATTTAGGTAACTTTTTTTAGTTTCGATAGACCGCCTCTTGCTCCCTGTATAGGTACATGTATAGACACAGTTGCAGTTGTTGCGAAAATGAAGTGTGCTGCAAGTTTTAAACAGATGCCTCAGTGCTAGCCTTATACGTAAATCTTTATGATTACCTACAGTTGCATAGGTACGTTAGTCATTACGGACTGAGGTGAATATCAAACCCGCTAGCAGAAGTCATCGGAAACTTTGGCACGCGAAAAGGTTATTTAATTTGTTGAATTAATCTTTAGATTTCCTCATTCAAGTATATATTACGAAGGTTTTGTCCTTTCATGTTTTCTATTTAGTATGTGTTCTTTGATAATTTGATCTAATTGGCATAGCCCTGGAAAAATACTTAACCACCTGTTTTATTTTTTATATTGAAAAATGATTCAGATTCAGATTCAGATTTTATTACTCAATATAACACAGTATAAATTACATTACATGTCAAATTATATGCAGTTACATTGAGGTCGTCAGAAATAGAATTAAATTATAATAATAAAAATTGTAAAAGTCAACACAAATAAAGTACATTAAAAAAATTAAAAGTCAGTCATATTTTATAAGTCAAGTTCCATATACTCATTTACCGAATAAACTGGGTTATCCAACAAAAGATTCCTAAGCTGGCGCCTAAACGTTTCGTCAGATGGTTCGCGTTTGAGTTCGGTGGGTAGACGCTCGTAGTACGTGGGACCGATGACGCGCGGGTTCTTACCTGCAAGTGCCATGCGACGAGGAACAGTTCTCAAACGCCCTGTGTGGCGGAGTTGTTTGCCGACGACGTCTACTGTCGCAAACGAAGAAATATTTGATCGGACAAACATAATAATGTCGAATATGTAAAGTGAGTAGTGCGTCATTATGCGGTGCGCTGTGAAAAAGCCTCGACAAGTATGTCTTGGCTTCGCCCCAACCAACGTACGTACGGCACGTTTCTGCATCAGCATTACCCTGTTGGCATCCGTAGAGTTTCCCCATAAGAGTGTGCCGTACGACATCAGTGAGTGAAAATGTGCATAATAAACCTGCCTTAGAGCGTCGTCAGATATAAGCAATTTCAGCTTACGCAACGCAAAGACTGCACTACTCAATCTACCACACAACAGGTCAACATGGCACTTCCAATTAAGATTCGAGTCCAGGGTGAAGCCGAGAAACCTACACTGATCGCATACAGGCATCGGACTATTTGCAACGCACGGAGGAACAGGAACACTACGCCCCGAGAAAATCATGACGCTTGATTTTGTTACATTCAGAAGCAAGCCGTTACACGAAAACCACTTCTGCAGTTGATCACATGCGTCATGAATTTTCCCGGCGAGCTGGTCATACGTAATGGACCATTTAAACTGATTTTGTCTATTTGCAAGCTTTTTTTAAGGCCTTCATAGTAAATATTTTATGACGTTGTGCTCGTTGACGTATTTTGGTGCCAAAACCTTAAAGGTCAAACAAATTTCAAAGACAAAACGACGGATAACTTTTCGAAAAAAAACTTTGCAAGTAACCTAACGAAGGCCTTCCTTTGTTATACCTATTTTATTGGTTTAAAACTATGAAACTGTGTTGTAAATAAAGCAACATGTTAAGAGTTCTTCTTGAAACAGTTAACAACGAGAAAATTTTGTCATTAAAAACATAACTTTGAGAGGGCAAATGATTTAGCAGGTACTTTGCTGGGGTTTTATTCTACTAGGTAATTCCATATTGCTTTTTACATGCTATCATCTTGTTTTTAACTAGACTGCCATTATTTTCAAATACATAAGAGCTATATTACGTTGACGATAACTTGTCGAATTCAATATGATTTTTCCGAGCAGAACTTATAGTTGAAACCCCAATGTGTCGTATGGGTTTAAACTACTTTACTTTATACTCTGACATGGGTGTAACCCAGTACGGTTTTTTCTATTATACAATTTGCGTTTAAGATGACTGTCACTCTTGTTCCTTAGGTACCTCGGCTAATTAGAAGTGACAGAAGGTGCTGTCTAGCTTGCTTCAGGTGAAATGGCTCACAGGGAAAATACAATTTTGCGAGTATCTTACTTTAGTACCTACCTAAATAGTAAATAGTAGATAACGTTAGGTAACGAATGACGTAAATGTAACAATTAGATAAGTATTACGTACCTAAAATAATCTTGGTTTTTAAAGATGTTATCTCAAAAGTGCTGTCGATATCTTCCACTAAACCTAGTGAATAAAATATTAATCTGTGTTGGCAACACATAAAATAGAATAACATTAATTTAATAATACTGGCAACACTGTCTCTTCCTCGACCGGCCATAAAGCTGACCGGATCGTCAATGGAGGAAGAGACAGAGTTGCCAGTATAATTAAATGACCTTTAATCTATTTTATGTGTTGCCAACAATCTGACTATTTTGTAGTTTTCTAGTTGCTTACTAAATAATCAATATTTCGTTACAATTTTAAGCAATTGCTCATAAAACCAAATTGCTTTTGGGATGTTATCGTATTGTCAACCACTCGCGCTCTGAATATCTGCGCTTTCCGGGATTTGAACCCGGGACCGCTAGCTTCTATGGCACAGATCAAAAACGTACGACTATCATGGTGCAAGAGGGGGTCATGAGCCCCATGACCCTCCCTTCACCTGGATCCGCCCTTGGCATAGCCTTTTTTCACCAGCCAGCATTCTAATACAAGGTTGAATTTTCATTCCGCAGTTTGTCCGATTTTTTATAAGTGATGAGAAATATGCATTTGTGGAACTGTTTAACTTTTCAGGATTGTTATAAAATAAACCTAACTTTACCTATAGTTTCTATAAAGTGATATTTATCTACCTGCCAAACTAATCTCTGAACTTTCAGATATTCTTTGAATTACCGGCAATTCTGAAAAAAATAAAAATTCCGTCGTAAGTATATTCCACACAATAAAACTTCACATGTCCAAAGCGCTAAAGACAAATGTTGCCAAAACCAGCTTGTAAACCTTTATTACTGGATAAAACGTTTCTGACGATAATGAACGATAGCCTTCAAATGACTGTATGACGTCTGTTTGTATGGAGAGCTTGGTCGAATTACACTGATCCGTCCGCGGATTAGTCGCGGGATTAGTTGGGACAGGCAAATATTTGTGACGAGTGATGGAGATGGCCAGTGTCTGGTGAAAAACCTTTTGATGAGTTTACAAAGTTGACAAGCTTGCGTTCGATAAAGGAATTTTCTTAAAAGGAGTTTTTCTTACAAGAAATTTAAAAATCCGTGGGCAAAAGTGTAATAATTTCATTTTACTTATTTGCTTTTTGAATACCTATTGTCATATTTTTTTAGTTTTACACAGTCAGTTGCGTTTACCAAATTCGGTGGGTCTACGATAAGTACCTACCGGTACCTACCAGTAAAAATCCTTTCCTGTTGCCACCTTCTGATACCATTATATAGAAATGTTATGGCGTTTACATATACGTATTTTAGTTAATTCTAGTTTCGAATACTGCTTTAAAATTGACTTGCAGAATTTGATTTAAAAATACTGACCAAAATTGACACACAAACGAACCGACAAAACATAAACATGTGAAGATAAATTATAATAAAGTTTGTAGGTAAAAATGTTTAATTTCTAAATATATGCAAGTTTGCTCACGTTTCAAATTTATCGCAGTTTTTATTTAATGATATGATTACTCTGGTAAATGTAAACGAGATAATTCTTGATAAATTGTGTTTGTTTATATTTTTCTAAGTTGTCACTACTCAAACATGCCAAACTATGTCTACTTGACGATTCAAAATCGGGACCCTTGATCTAAAAAACCCGTCACGAAATTAGTCGTATTATGTTTGGTACCTTTCATAGCTTGCGATCAACATGTCAGAAGAAAGACTTCTACAGTTGGACTTCGTCAAACATAACTTCTACTGCTCATCTCATGGACTCCCTCAACAGTCTCAACTTGGTTGGTAATTATGTGACGGAGTACATCGCTCGTAGAACCAATGACCGTATGAGCGGAAAAGATCCGTAATTGCATCAACGTATCGAAGGGCTCAATCGTTAGCAGAGGGCCCTGCCAAGATGCATTGCACTAACTAGCGTTTGTATTCGATTCGTTTTCAAACCAATCGCGTCACTGGTAGATAATGTGATACGAAAAGTCACGTGATCTATCAGTGACGCGATTGGTTTAAAAATGAAACGAATAGAAACGTTAGTTAGCGCAATGCATCTTGGCGGGGCCCCCAGGCCTCCTGTCCTGGCGGACGATCTGGTAAAAGCCACACGTAATAGCTGGATGCGAGTAGAACAGTTCATATTCATATCATGGTGAAGATCTTTAAGGAAGGTATAATGTCCTGCAGTAGACATGTTTTGGCTGGCATAATAAGGGTACATTAGTTGTGTGATCAACCGTAATTATTGTCACTGGAAAAAGTAATTTCCTACTACACACGAGCAAAAAACACTTACAACACTGATCACGAAAGGTGTCATTAAGTGCTTGAAAAGCAGTAAAAGACAAAACATTCACGTTTACTGATTCAACATTACTGTTTAATTAATTTACAATATTAACAATGCTTTACACATTTCAATTTACTGTCAAGACACTAAAATTGGGCAGTAAGCTTTATCTGCTTTTGGACCAATATCAATTACCGTTTAGATCTTAGGCTCATATAGTATGGTGCAAAGCACCGTTCCGTATGAGCCTAAACCGTTTCCGGTTCCGTACCGAAATGGTAAAAAAGGAAACCTTATAGTGAGACTCCGTTGTCTGTCTATGTCTGTATGTCACAGCAGGTTTTCTCAGCAGCTATAAATGCTATCAACTTGAAACTTGCGTGCTGGCATCTGTTTTTAGTTAAAATAATATGTTTTTTTTTTTTATAAATAATTGAAAAGGGGTCTGGGATTAAAAAAATAAAGTGGTTTGTTTATAGCAAATGGGGTGTCATATGAAAGGGCTCAATATGCACATTTAAAAAAAATTTTTTTGTATGTACTTTTTGATTTATACCCAAAAATTTACAAAAAAAAACCGTTCCCCCCCTTATCTCCGAAGTTTATAAGTAGATCAAAAAATCTGAAAAAATCCTGGGATATAGATAATTATTTATATTTTATGGGAAAAATAAAATGAAGTCTTAATTATTTACAGTTTTTAAAGAATAACAAAAATACTTTAAAAAAAGGCCAAAAAAATGTATTATGGACCTTTTTGCAAGTTCAAAATGAGTAAGTATCTTCTTTTGCCGTTACCAAACATAACATTATCTTAAATACGGAACCCTCAGTGCGCGAAACTGACTCGCACTTGACCGCTTTTTTTCAGTGTACAAACGCTGCATCTACATATTCCAATGCTAACCTAACCTAACCTAACAGTTAAGTTTAACAATTTCAGTTATCTACTCCCGTACCAAAATAACACGATAATAAGGAACGGATCCTTGGGATCGGAGTTAGAGCAGAAATACTTAAAGATGTAGAAAGATATGCAAACGAGAGTGAAATACACAATAAAACAAACAAAAGTTCGTGCAGAATTGAAAGAATGCGCTTTACTTAGATGTAATAGATAACCTATGAGATAAGATCTTACTGAAACTGCCGTTTCACAAATAGACAATTTATTAGTATTGCAAACCATTATGAATGTTACAAAGAGATTTTTAGTGAGTGATTTTTTGTAAGAAAATAGGTACGAAAAATATTATTCCAATCACAAGATACAAAATATCGTAGGGGTTGATACTTAGATGTAATAACGTTATTGATATGTAAATACAAAAACATGGTCGATGAATCGCAACATGATATGGTAGCGCTTCAATTTTCTTGTTATTTGTGGCATAACCGTATGTTCGTTGTATATCTTTTCTTTCTTATGTAAGTACAAGACTAGAGATTAGTTTGGGACTATTCCCTGATGTACAGTCAACAGCATAAATAAGTGATCATTTATGTACCTTGTCGCTTTAACCTCGTGTTTGAAATGTTATACAAAATTAGGAAACGATTGAAAGCGACAAGGTACATAATTGATCACTGATTTATGCTGTTGACTGTACATTTATTTAATTTATTCAATTATTTGTCTATTACTGCCAAGTGAAGTACCACTATTAGTCCACATGACTCCACCCTGTTCACCGTTTATAAATAGTAGTTGCAGCTCTTCTTTTCAAATAGTAAGGTGGGTAGGTACCTATTAGTTAAACTACACGACTTTGTAATAATGACGATGTGCGCTTATTTTATATTGGTTGTTTAGTTTTCGAAGTTTAGACATTAAGCGTAAATAGGAGAGGGAACACATTTTAATTACCTAGAATAATTGCATACTCCCTTAAGAAGGATGTAACAATTTAAAGTAAGCACAGCAATAATAGTTTCCGCGTGCTAATTTTGTAACTTAGGTATTGTTCTCTTGCCACCGACTGTATGGCTCATTGCACAAAATACTCATTTGTCCTTTGCATCCAGAATTCGATGCATGGATCACAGGGTCACGGGTAGGTACCCAAAAATACCAAGAGCGTCGGAGGCTTAGGGGGTCGACTCATGATCGTAAGGTACCGAGTTCGAACCCCCGCGGTCACAATGTACCAATGAGTTTTTCTTACTTAAGTGCATTACTCTTACGGTGAAGGAAAAACATCGTGAGGAAACCTGCATATTCGAATAGCTGAGTGTGTAAGAGGTTATTGCACAAAAGATCCTTAAAGGGTCGAAGTGTATTCGAAAGGACCCATCTGTAAGATAAGATAAGACTAAAAATACCACGTTTTTTTGGCACAGATTAAAGGTACCTAATAATCGACAAGGATGTATCATGGCTCAAGGAGGGGTCATAACCCCCATGACCCCCTCCCTGGATTTATACGGTCACGAGCGTTAATTTGGGAACCATTTCAAGAAAAAAATATGCTTGAAGGCGTCAATGTCATTAGAGATGTCAAGTCATTTGTAACTTTTAGAAAACTCAACCTTATTGTAGTAGAATGTCTGATTGACTTTGGACCTAAGGTGGGTACCAAATTGAATCTCGAGACTGTACCGTATTAAGTGCTCATCATCGTTCAAGCTGACTCCCTCTATAAATGAGATATTTTTGAAAAATAATTTAATCTTAATGAACTCAAATCTTAGCCTTCGATAACTGTGAGGAAACGTTAAAATATGATTTACTCGGTTCGTCCTGCAGGTGTTGCCCAATCGTAGTTTTTATGCAACTCCCGCGCATGTCCTCCGGCGGTGAGGAAGCGGAAAATCAATCGGTTTATTTTTAAACCTAGCAACCTCCTTGTACCGACTTATATTTCAAATGTATCAAAATTTAAAATAAATAGAAGTCTAATTATTCTCCGCTTATCCAACGCAACGCTTGTTTTTGTGCAAGTAACTGAAACTGATATAAACCATCACATTACACTATCAATATTGTGGTATTATCCACTAATACTCGTTTCTAAAATACAAATAGCGAATAGATTTGGTTCTTTTAGGTTACAATTTGTAATTTTGACAAATTAACATAAAGCTATCAATTCTATCCGCTAGATGATCTGCTCAGGCAATCTCGAATCTGGGGCTAGACAAGAAGCAACGTTTTTCTTTTCTATATTTACTCAAAATACAAGGGATGACAGTCGACCACGTGGTTTATCGCAATGGACGAGACTGTCATCCGATACATTAGTGATAGAAAAGAAAATCGTTAGTAGACACACAAACTTCTTTGTAGCCTTAAAAAAATGAAAAACTGATCAAGTGCGAGTCGGACTCGCGCACCGAGGGTTCCGTGCCGCCGCACAGTAGGTATAATTATATTCAGATTTGAATTCGATTTCGAATCGAATCAGCGCATGTCCAAGTCACACTTGACCATTTTTTATTTTGTTGTTTTCTTTCAGTGTTTTTTACTGTAGGTAATCATACCTTTGACGCTTGTATATTTTACTAATAAAAATACCTACCTAAGTGTCCCTTTATTATATGACTTTTTCATTATTATTTGTCCACCGTAACAAAACATACTCTAAAAAAAAATACCGTATCTATTACGGTTCAAAAGATACAGCTTTTTAAATTTAGAACGGAGTGATCAATTTAACAGTTGAATAATTCTCTCGGTATTTCTTGTCAAGGAAAGCCGTCATTGACATAAGCGTCATGACGTGACTTTATACGTAAGTAAATCCCGAACCGGGTGACAGATCCTCGGTGTGACGTCACGTGCTTAATGCCATTTAAGTACATAGAGGTAAAGGCGGGCTGGCTTGAAATACCGCATGACTAAAGACCACGGCGTAGGGCCAACCCTACCCTGAGGAAAAGCCACTTAGTCCGTACGCACTTAAGTGCCTACATGCTTTGGGTCAGTCGGCTCTAGTCGTAAATAGTACAAACAGCATCAATGTTAACTGACCACTAATGAGCTCTATTGTAAGGTGATAAGATTCATAAATGGTCAGTTAACTATATTGCTGATGAATTTTATTGTACAATTTGCTCGGGTAAGGATGAGTTGCGTAATGCGTAGGTGATGAGTAGGCACCTTATGGTCGTTTAAAGTCAAACACTAGTACGGCTAGCACATGCTGTCCGCGACTTGTTTGTCGCTTAGATCTCCCTTTCTTTCTATTTTGTAACGATAGAGACGCTCTGAGCGACAAGCGAGAAAATAAAACTTGTGCTATTCGTGCTGTTTGTATTTCTGGAACTGTGATCTCTTACTTCAGTTTTAAACTGCTTTTTCACGAGGCGAGGTAGGGAGAGGATTGCATTAGCATCTTATACAACCTGTTCCGATTTGCCCAGGAAAATTCTGTAGTTTTATCCATAGCCCGGTTAACCAATTCATAGATAAAACAACAACAACCACAATCCAATCCTTGCAAACCGCCTTACTCCGCTACCTAAAGGTGTTTCGCACTCATATTCATGACTAATGTAGCTACCCGATTTTAGCGGTGAATATGAGCGGGGACACTGAGAACAAGTCAATTTACCATTATGTCGTAAAGGTAGCGTATATCTGAAGGTCTATTCCTTAGCTGGTCAAGTTTTTCATCCAGCTCACGCCTTCTTCATTCTTCAAAACTTGTTACGTTTATCTGCACCAGAAGCCGCCATTCTTGGCAGTTTGAAGCAAAAGTATCCCAATCCTGGTGTGGTGTTTGGTGTACCCAGTCGATTGAAGAAATTCAAACATTAAAACTACCTACCTACAAGACTAAATGCATAAATAGACCATGTTGCAATAGTTAATTAATTAGTTTCTAAAGCAATGTGACTTTGAAACGAGTGTAGGAGAGTAATTTGCGTCTATATATAGATGTTACTGTCGTATTTAACTCTAAAGCATCCAACGCACTAGAATTGGTAGCGTAGCGTGTGGAGGTGGGAACTGGGAACATCTGAAATGTTCGAATTTTATGAAAGAGGCCGCACCGAATCGCTCACGCTTCAAAACGTTTGCCAATGTTCATACAAAAAGTGGAAATGTTTCTTCCCCGTAAACCTAGCTAAGTATTATGCAAAACTACGGTCGTACCTATCTTAATCTTTATATACAGGGTGTTAGGCAGAAGGTTGAACAAACTTCAGAGACTAACTCTGTAGGTCATACTCATCAACTTTTATCATGGGACCAACATCCAAATCGCGAAAAATAAAACATCCGTTCCATACAAACTTTGAGCCGAAATGTGTGGAACAGCTGTTTTTTTTTTCGCGATTTGGAAGGAAGGGAGGGATGGCCTATGCCCAGCAGTGGGACATTATAGGCTCAAAATAAATAAATAAAAATAAAACAACACCGATATAATAGGGATCCCTTCTTTGAAAGCTGAGCTCTTAAACGGCTCAACCAATTTTCATAAGACCCAAGGCTAACTGCATCGTCAATGTATGTAGAATAAACTAGTTGAACTTCTTGGATTGAAAATACTACCTATACAAGGGTGAGTAAAGTACTACTGTTATTATGTCCCTAATGTCACACAGATAGGAGAATTCTTTAAGTAGTTGTTTTATCTCACGACAGCGGGTTTGCCACACTTGTAGTTTTGTAACACGTATAGACACCCACAGTACGGCATCGCTTAGCAACAACAGGGGCTAACCTTGAAATCAGTAATTCGAACTTCGGATCGCCCCGTCACTTTCTTGCGAATTAGTGACGCGTCGAGCGTAAAAGGGATAGCAATAGACGAAGTTCGAATTACGGATTTCAAAGTAGAGCTTCAGGGGTGTCCATCAAAATGCCTAACAACGTTTTTCCTAACACAGCCGTCGGCAACAGGCGGCCCGCGAGCCCCTTACGTGGTTTCCGTTCTTGGCTCCTGGTTTTCGGGCGAAATATGCGTCATCGTCGTTTGTCAATAAGTCTTTGCATAAAAATGTATATTAGGATTCGTCCTTATTGACTACCGACAATGTGGTACCTTTTGTCTTTAAAGTCATAAATTATTAACACGTGCGGCCCGCGTCAATTTCGTTAGCTACTAATGTGGCCCTTGGCTGCTAAAAGGTTCCCCTATGGAATCCCTAATCGTCATTTGTCCTAACACATCGTTTGTCCGAATTTCATTTGCCCTAAACTTGTTTTCAGATGAGTCAGGCCACTTTTTAAGTTTTCCAATTATATCTGTGGTTCGGTTAGGTTAGGGTTGTATTATAACAACACTAAAAAGTTATAAAATTTAAGCGGAAATGGCTTTAGGATAAACGAAAATTCGGAGAAACGATACATTAGGACAAATGACGATTAGGGATTCCATAGGGGAACCGACAACAGCTACGCACTCATAGACAACGTGCAAGTGCATCTACACACACAAGTATAGCAAACTCGCTTTCGTTAAATAAATCAACTGTATCATTATTCAAAATATACTATTTTGCAAATGCAACATTTAATAAAAACAAACGAGAACACGACTGACATTGTTCACAACGTTAGAATTAACGCCCTTAATTAGGAAAATGTGTCTCATTTGGGTAAATTAGGTAAATTAGTTAGTTAACATAAAACAACTGTAATACAATTTTTGACCTTGTCGTGAAATGTATGAAAAAAGAATACATTAAAATCGAATGAAACATAACATACATACAAAAAAGTGGGTACAGGCGAATTGAAAACCTCTTTTCTTCAGTCGGTTTAAAATTGCGATAAAAGATACATAAGTCTTTATTAGTTCAGTGATGCAAATAAAAAAATGGGCCAAGTGGACCATCAAGTGATTAGCCTTGGGTTAATAACTCTCATTCGATACAGTAAAGAGGCTAAGATAATTTAGTGAAGTGTCAATGTGGGACAATAATTATGATTCACGGAATTACCTAGACAGCGGGGTGATGTGCGATTGTTCTTTATTTTTTTTACCGTTAAGGGTCCTCTCTACTTTTACTCAAACTGGCCTTCACTGGTTCGAACCACGTTTTATCTTAAACCAGGAGCCTTAGACTTAGTTTTTGCATTATTAGACATCGAGAGGCTTTGCAGGAGATGTGAAAGAATTTACTATCAGCGCTATGATGTAACGCTCAGACATTTTTTTATCAAATTACAAATCCGCATAATCCAGGTAGTAAACGAAAATCTTTCCCCCAACCGGCGTCGTAGCATCATCACTGCGTCACGCCAATTCAGGTACATATAGTATAAGCAGGCAATAACCTTACTTATTATCCTTTACGACGAGCTAATACGAACCGTCGCACGGACATCTAGAGCGGTATAAAAAAAGGAAGCGTTCAGCGTTTGAAGGCGCACGAGTCGGGAAATCATTCGATCACTCCGCCCGCTCGGATCGAACGTCAACCGCCCGGGAAGTGTTCCATTTTCAAAATGAAATTTGAATTACGAACTTTTTAAGTGCCAGTGTCATGAGTGTTCCTGGATTTTAAAATGTGCTATGAAAGGGTCCGTCTTAAAAACGTTTATTATTCAAATTTGGAATAATTTATTTTAGAAGATGGATTTTATGGATTGAAAACGTTTGTGATTGTTGTTATTATTAATTTAATAGTAAACGGTTGTGACTTTATTTATATTACCGAAGTTTTAACTGAAATCTTAGCAAGATGATGTCTAAAAAGCAACTGGCGTGCATGTTGGCACTGCATATAGTATATCTTCTGGTAGGAGCAAGCATCTTCTACCACATAGAGAGCCCCCTGGAGTTGGCGCAAAGGGCAGAGGAAAAACTAGAAAGACTTGAAATCCAAAGTAAGTAAATTAGCTAACTGATAAGTATTCATATTTGCTAGGTGTCCTTAAACTAGATAAGGATCCTACATATCCATGACAGTAATTAGTAGCTATGTTACGCGGCTTGCATCTTTAGATTAGTTTTGCTGTAACATAAAACAACTTTTTAACGACGCTCATAGATTTAACCAAATCACTCTGTTTATGGAACATTGTTTTTTTTATCCGAAAGAACCAGAAGGAGGGTAATGTTTTTCGCGCGTATGTGTGTATGTCCGTTCTATTGTGACCTCCTGTAGCCTAAACGGCTCGAACGATTTTGAAGAGTGAGGTGTCGTTAGATCCGTCATGGATGTGGGAGCGACAAAGGCTATAATATTTTTATCAAAGTAATGAGGATAAAAAGAATAATGACATTAAAAAATAACACTATGTTGATGACTATATAAAAAATGCAGTCGAGTTTTTTTTTAAGCTTGCTTTCCCTAAGATAATACCATCACGAAAGCTCAAAAAAAATTACATTCTATTACAAAAACTATTGAGAACTCTATAATATTTCAAGGCTAACTTAAATAAAAACCTGCATAATGGTGTATGCAGTATAGTGATCTATTTACAAATATCAATTTTAAAAGTGATGGTTACAAACACTGCACTACAAGCTTTACTTACGTTACTTTAAGTACTTATATTCTATAGTAATAAATAAATAAAATGAATGGACAATGTCACATAAGTTGACCTAGTCCCCACTCTAGGCTTGTACAATGACAAAGCATACTTATGTATATAGACAATTCAATTCAACATTTATTCGTATAAAAACATCCAATATTCAGTAATAAAAATATTTGCCCAAACCGAGGATCCAACCCACGACCGCTAGCTTCGCAGACGTGGTCACTCCCAACTACTACCAACTACAGGCTAAAGGCCCTACTATAAAAATCGTAATTCGAACTTACGTTAGCTCCATCACTTTCTTTCGATTTAGTCTCCAATTGCGAGTGACAAAAATGGAGCTAACGCAACTTCGAACTTCGATTTTTAAAGGACCCGGTCGCTTTTATCGGTGTGGATAAAGCATTCCTCACTCTCGCACTTACAAATTGGTCAGAAAGTGACAGATGTTTTATCTACACAATAAACACGACTATAATACGCCTGCAGCGTCGTCATTATACCATAATATTAGTCGTTAAAAGCGAAATTTTTATATGTTTACCACTTTAGGCTTAAAACATGTGACCAGTAGCTAATCAGCGATAAGTGCATAAAATGCAGTGAATACACTCCACACTATCTGACCACTTCGATGCACTGATGCAACTCGGTTTCGCAATGAAATAGTTACCTGCCGATCTTGGTATGAGAATACTTAAAAGGAATTATCCCAGTAAAGGCATTTCGAGCTAATTTATTCGATTTTAAATCAAAACGTAACATACGTACAATGTTATGTCTATTTATATTCCTAGCAAGTAGCAATTAAAGATCAATGGTTATTTATAACGTATAAGTAATGTATATCATAAATACCCTATTCTTGTTGTGCTTTCACAGATTCCCCTATGGAATCCCTAATCGTAATTTGTCCTAATGCATCGTTTGTCCGAATTGTCGTTTATCCTAAAGCCATTTGCGCTTAATTTATTTTTAGCGTTGTTATAATATAACCCTTACCTAACCGAACTGCAGATATAACAGGAAATTAAAAAAAAAAAATCTTCAATATCGGGTCATAAAAGACAAAGTTATCCGCGAATAAACATAAAAAAAAAATATACGGTCGAATTGAGAAACTCCTCCTTTTTTGAAGTTGTTCAAAAAGTGGCCTGAATCATTTGAAAACCAGTTTAGGGCAAATGAAAATTCGGACAAACGATGTATTAGGACGAACGTTGTTAGGGATTCCGAGGGACACCCGCTTTCATATTATTAAAAAAGAAAATATCGTATTTACTAACAGCCATAGGTGAAAAATTTACGTAAAGCCCCTTCTTGCACAAGTTGTAACAAATCTGTATAATCCGTTCGACATTCAAATATAGACGTTAGTTCCATATTAGTTTTGTACACAAACACAACTAGATGCAAAAGGGGCCTTACTGAAGTTTTTAATGTATACCTACCTACCTGCCTGTTTTTTTTTCTTGCAGCTGAATAGTTGTCTGTTAATAAGTCAAGTTTAAAAAAAAAAAAGTACTTGTCTAAAATAAAAAGCGAAACAACAATAAAACAAGCTACTTATATAAAAATAATCGCATTGTAATCGAACCAACCACGGACACTAAGAAACAAATGGACAAAACTTCTAACACATAACACCCCTTTTTTAGCCAAAGATAACGTCTCTATGTATCTAGCAAGAGAGCTATTTTAATTAGGGGTTAAAAATCACTGTTGGACCACTTTTGGCAGGGTTGGCAACGCATTTGAAGTCTTAGGATGGCAGTCTTGAGATTGTAGTCATGAGAATTCAAATATCTAGGGTCTCAGATCCCACTTACCATCAGGGGCCTGTTTTATGAAGTTACAAATTACAATTTACAGGTTACAAGATTCCATTTGACACAACCTCGACCAATGACGACGAGCCATTTGAGGAGTGTTGCCAGTTTAGACCTGTAAAATTGTAACTTGTAGCTTTATAAAACGTGCCCCGGGTGGCCTAAGTGCTAGTGTGCGTCTGCTTACCATGAAAAAAAATAGCGCAAACTCCGCTAACTTTTCATCGTATCTTTCTTACGACTATCGCCATTAGGAAGTAAGTATTTCCCATTTCCACCGGCTCCTCTCAGCTCCATTACCTCGTGTGTCAGCCCATTGTGTGTATATTTCCACGGCAGAGGATAAAAACTGCAACAATTGGCGACGATCAATTGAGACGATACAATTATCTCTGGGATTGGAAATAGCTCCGTTCTTAAGCGACGCTTCGGCGCGTGACTGTGTCTCAAGCGTGATGTTGGTGAAAAATCTTTGAGCCGAATATAAAACACCGATCTTGGCTGAGATGCTCGTCTCAAGATACGTAAAAGTAAATGTTAAGTCATAGAAAACGGTCATTTCTGACGTACATCTCTGTCAAGGCCAGTTAATTGTTAAGATCCTTATGATGTGATCTCAAGTAATATCCGTTTCAAGCCGTCGAAATAAAGCTCAGGTCATGGAAAACTGTCATCTTTGACATGTCTTGAGATACCTAAATCTCAGCCTAGATCCGTTTATTAAGAATGCCCTTGGAGCTGAAATATCTTGAGTAAGATATTCGTTTCAAGACGTCAAAATACAGCTCGTCATAGAACACCGTCATTTCAGTCGCGTTTTAAGACGTGCATCTCAGTCTATTTCAATCATACGTTTACGAATCGTGTTTTATTATTAAATTTTTATACTAATACGGACACGGAGCGCTGATAGCCATCTTCATACACAATGTATCGATGACGATGACGTTACAGTCTGTGCACTTAGAAGGTACTTCGGGTTTCTACTTCTCTCTCACTCGCTCTTAATAAGAGCGTATGACAGCGAGTGAGAGACAAATACAAAACCGAAGCATCTTCTAAGAGCTATTGCACTGTACTACCCTATGTCTGTACTGCCATCATTGATACGGCTTGAGACGAACATCTCAGCCAAGGTCACTTAATAAAAACGGCACAAGTTTTAAGGACATATATGGTATACGACGACGAAGTCAGCGGCAAAAGCTAGTTCCCTTGTATAACATTGTATTCGAGAGATTACAGCCAGATAATGTTTCATCAATAACATGTGTTTTCGTGTGATAAGTGATAAAACAAATAATAATAAGCGTTAGTAAACTAACGCTTGAAAATGTATAAACGTAAGTAAACTCGTGGGATAAATTTAATGGCATTGTCAACGTTTTGATAGCTCTTATTTACTTTATACTTTTATAGTAAAGGCCGCCGAGTTAATGTTGAATAGAACTCGTGGCACTAGACAAGATGCATTCGACGAACCTTATCGATATAGAAAATGTATAGGATTGACGATTGTCGAGCGCTTATGTCAATTCCGTACATTTTGGCAGTTTTCGATCATCGTTTACGTTAGCGCTATGCATCTTGTCTAGGGCAAGAGTTTCGAGCGGCAAGTTTGTTTTTTCTATCAAACGCGAGTGACAAATAAAGAGTCAGTTCACAAAAATCCGACCGAGAATAATGAATCAACTAGATTAAACAGAAACTGAAACCAGTCAACAAACGATTTCACGTTTTAATAAGACACGTCAAAATCATAAATGACATGTAAACAAAGTTTTCAGTGTCTCGTAAAACTCTACAGACGCCTTGTTTTTTGTGTTTGTTCCAATTATTCGCGTATTCTTCCTATTAAATAAGAGTTTAAAAGTCTCAAAATAGATATTTCTGGTAAACTGCATTGTTTAGCTTCACTCGTTTTGTATATATTTGGAGATCAACACGCATAAACTAAAATCTGGTTTCTTATAAGTTTACCAACCTGATGATTTTTAGGAACTTGTTTTCATTGAATACGTTTAGGAGGGAATTAATACACTAATACGCATTACTAAAGCAGGATTTCCACTGCGAGCGGGGCTGGCCCAGTACGGACTCCGTTTAGCATACAACGGTGCCTTCAAATGGTTTACTCGCGATGGAAACACTTTATGTCACCGATGTATGATATCCGAGTCCGTACGGGGCCGCTCCCCTCGCAGTGGAAATCCTGCTTAGGGCCGCAAACACACCCGCAATAAATTGCTGCAAGAACAGTCCGACAATGCTGTCTGACCGAGGCTAAAAGTACTTACGAGGCCACCTATAGTGCCACGCCCCCACAAGAATGAAAAAGGGTAGCTTTACCTATGTGCTTCCGCACGAAGAATATGAGATGGAGATAGTTTGCGCGCGCCTTGATGGCAGCGTCAAATGTAATTAATTTCTTTTTACTTTAAAACTACAACATTAATTGACAATTTATTTGTGTCTTTCTTAAACTACATAAAACCAGCTTTGCTTGAAACATATAAATAGTACTCATACTCAAAAATTGTCAACCAAAATTACAGTTTTCAGGATAGTTATCCTGAAAACTGTAATTTTCTCAGAGAAAAATCCTTTTTCTTTTGCTCAAAATCATTTTTCGATAGGCTATCCCCTATGTTAAAAGATTATTTGGAAGGAGTTTTCCTTCTATATTCTAGTTCATACAATCAGTATGATGACAATAACTAATGCATAGAATTGCATCAATGCAACATTACATGTAAACCGCTTCTTCTGTATCATTGCGTCAATATAATCATTATATGGACACCGTTAATTACAAAATGAATCGATCATTGTTCCCATGAAGTGGTGATGACGACAATGCTGTCTCTGTCGTACCAGGACAGAAATGATGGGTGTACAAAAGACGTAAGGTGTCCATGATCGACCTAATTTTTACTAAACAACTCAAATATAGAATGAAGTAAATGGTATTATGAAGTTTTTTCTAATTGGTATACTTTAGAATACTAATAAACTTTAGAAGTCGCGCGACTGCTGTAATATACCTTTTTTAGGGTTCCGTACCTAGAGTGTAAAAACGGGACACTATTACTAAGACTCCGCTGTCCGTCTGTCTGTCGGTCACCAGGCTGTATCTCATGAACCGTGATAGCTAGACACTTGAAATTTTCACAGAAAATGTATTTCTGTTGCCGCTATAACAACAAATACTAAAAACAGAATAAAATAAATATTTAAGGGGGCTCCCATACAACAAACGTGATGTTTTGCCGTTCTTTGCTAACGTTGTATAGATAATGGTACGGAACCGTTCGTGCGCGAGTCCGACTCGCAATTGGCCGATTTTTTATGACTTATTGATACTAGATGCTCACACCTATTATTTAGATTCATGCATAAATTATAAAATTTATTTTTGTTGTTAATCGAAGTGCGTAAGTGTAAATATGACGCCCGTGCATTGAAGTTGTAATAGTAACTTCCTACTCGACGGAGTCCTTTTCAAAGGAAAATGCATAAACAGGGCCTAACCGCAAGATATAATTAGACCACTGACGTTAGTCTTATTAATTCATTATGAGGTGACTAAAACTAGACGATAGCGTAATTGGCACAGTTTTGTAAAATGAACGAGGAAAATATTCTAGTATGTTTCTTGTAATAAAAGCAAAATAACTCGACTTAAACATCATTATTTCAAACGTAAATTTCTCAAGATATAATGCAAGCTCTTGTTAAAAGCTGGAGTGTAGCTTTAGTTTTATCTCTATAAAAACGTTCGTAAGAAAGAAAGAAAATAATTTCATTGACACAAAAACGACACGGTTTACAATAAACAAAGAATTAACACAGATAAGTAACATCTTTTTTATCTGTGCCGTACGTTGTGTCAATAAGGGACCCACTCAGTAGGATGACGAGGCAAGCCACGGGGCTGATTAAGCGCAGGAGTTGCTTTTTTAACACGTCTGTAAATAAAATGAATTAAATCGTCTAGGTACTGCACTACTACTATATTGTTGTTGTTACGTTTTTAACCTATAATAAAGAAGATTTTTAAGTTTAACACTACGTTACACTAAATTTTAATAAAGTTATGTGTGTGTGTTTAATATTGCAAGCAGCTGCGAAGTCCTATTTTTTCCATTTTATAATGATTCTTGTTTTAAATCTTTAAGTAAAACTGCCAACCGGGGCTGATATATCAATAATGATATAATGCGCTAAAATTATTTAATGACGTAAAAAATAGGCCCCAGCATGGGGCTACGTGTTTTTAATAAATGCAACCCTAATGAACCCCTGAAAACGATCTCTATACTAATTTGCATCACGTCACCAGCGCATTATGCTGCATTATTGAAATATCGCAACAAAGCTAACTCACAGCCATATTGAATTTTCAATATGGCTGTGACAATAACTGGTAATAGCACAGTTAGCTTGTCTTTAAGCTTCATATTTATTTAATGAGCGTTTTAGCACACGCCAATAAGTTTAAAAACGTTCGTTTATAGCAGTCATTTGGAAGTAGACGAGTCACATGTTTGGAATGACGGGGATATTCTAGTTCGCGATTATTTAATGCTATATTTAATTAAATTTAATTCTTAGGTATTTTATAATCGCGTAAAAACCTTTTTAGGGTTCCGTAGGCAAACTAGGAATCTTTATGGTTTCGCTATGTCCGTCCGTCCATCCGCAGCTTAGTTCTAGAAAGCTGTAATTTGGCATGAATATACATATTATTCTGGTAAAATAAAATCTTGAAAAAATATTTTTTTTACTGTGCCCGTAACCTGGGAATGTATTTTTTTTCTTGTCTACCCCATGGTGTCGTTGGATAGGTCTTTCAAAAATATTGCGGGTTTGTGACAACAATTTTTCGAGGGTTCCGTTTGTGAAATATTAAGATTTGAAGTGCTATTTTTTGTCATGTGTCATACAGCCAAAACTAAGTTGATACTTACTTGTTATTTTTGAGATAGTTTTTGTGTAGTGAAGCCTCCTTTAAACTTTTTTTTTTAATCCACTCAGCCTGATCCGCTTCTCATGTCCACCCCAAAATTTTATCCATCGTAGTAAGTCAATCAAAACCCTATGCGTCACATATCACAACAAAATGTTATTAGGTTTTTGATAATTCGAACGCAGGTCCTTACTCATATTTACATTGACGTACGCCCGCGTAGAACTGATTAATTGTTTAAGTGACACATAAAGCCTGCTAAACTGCCGTTCGAAAGAAAAAGACAGTATAAAAGTATGAAGTCCATGCGCATAGTGCCTTTTTGTTTTGGTCGGAGGTAAAGACTAATGGCCTAAATGCGTACGTGAGGGTAATTGAAATGCGTCTTTAGCCTAAACGCTGAGCCACTGTTCCTTTGAATTAGCTGCGGCATTGTTTGACGAAAACGATGGGTTTGTGTTATATTTTTTATATAAGAGGAAGGCATAAGAATATGCATACCTGATTGAGGGGGGAGGGGGGGGGGGTAATTACCGCCGCTCAAAAACACAGGTAACTCCAGAAAGATTGTCGGAATGCCAGTCTTTGAGGGAAATATGAGTTCTAGTTCTGACAGTAGATAGACGATTTTTTTTTAAGAATCTCAATTTACATTGTCGGCTTAAATGTTTGTGTATATTTTTAAGGGGACCAACCAAACATGTAGGAAAAATGTGTGATGTGCGTGCAAGTGGTCTAAATAAAAACGTTGTACAATTTACATAATGTGACAAAAACTCGGTATATTTTATTACGACAGTGACCTCAAAAAAAACTCGTTTAAGCAAGGAAAATTATAATAGCTTCATATGAAAATAAAAAATTACGTTTATTAAAGTAAACGTAATTTTTTATACTTAACTAGTAGTATTTTTATAGTAAACTAGTTATATTAATATCAGACTGTCCCCTGAATTTTATTTAATTACTTTCTTATTTTATAAATATAATATAACTAGTTCCAAACTAAGCTTTATACTATGGATACTTTTAATACATAGACACACATCCAAAACTTAGGAATAAGTTTTTGCTCTCATCACACAAATACTCATCACATAAGTAAATATAGGACTAAGAAATTTGATGCATCATTTGACTTAGACGAACATTTTACCTTTTTCCGAAGTTAAGAAAGTAAATATTGCCCATATATCTATGAAAAAGGTTGTTTTGTGTATATTCAGGCAGAAACCGCTCTAGCCCATGTAGCGCCCATGTGCATTAAATACCCTGGCGCCCTGTAGGGTCTGTGAGAGTGCCGGCTCCGCTAGCGAGGCAGCTTTGCAGGTGTCGCGAGCGGCACTCGGCGCCTTTCTAAGACCCTCCGCTTGAGTGCACTGCACACCCTGCACCATAGGTAAAGCCGTTTCCACTCTCAGGGAGGAATTAATAATTACACTCGTGAAGAAGCAACGAGACTCTAAAAGGCTTAGTACATGCACAGTTGGTAACCAAACCATAACTGATAAAATCATGATACCTCTATATAAGAACTGTACAATGCAGCAGAGGAGCTGATGCTATAAAAATCGTGAGAACGATTAGACTGTCAGGAGGTTAAACCATATTTTGGACTTTCTGAGTTGATCGTCTGCTGCTACTGTCAGAGTTGTCTACCAACTTCTCTCAATGACGGCCATAATATTTTGGCAATACTGCTTGCGGAAATTTTTAGTCGTACAAGAAACATTAATATTCTGCTGTCACCTGAGGAAGACATAAGGAAAAGATAAGGCCGGTTCAAACGTCCTAGGCTAGCTTTGGCACTGCGCAGAATGCAAATTAGGCTTTTCCTCTTCAAATGGAAAGAAGTTTCCAGGATTGTACGTGATATTTTTTTTCATCACAAAGCAACTAAATATTTAGCTACTTGATTGCGTGATTATAATTATGGATCTATATCGATCGATGGTTAGATAACAATATAGGCAGGCATAATCTATACATGCTTAGCAATAGAATTTGCGATATGAAGTCTGTTGTTTGCTTTATATAATAGGTTCGAGTATTATTTTTGGTTCATACTGCTGACTTGATCATACTTACTTTAGTAGCCTACTCGAAAATTCATCAATAAAACCATAAAAATTCATCCTGATGCTTTTGTTTAATAACTTTTGTTTAAAAACGAATTTGCGAAATTACTTTCTCAGGTAAAATCTAGAAGTTAAAACATGCACTGACAATTTAATTTATAACGTAAATAAGCATAAAATGTCGCATGGTGTCAATTCTCATAGCAAACATGGCCTTAGCCGAGTCGTGCGTTCAGAATTAGGCCCGTAATTAGATGTCACCGGTAAGTATTAACGCGGGGCGTATCAAATAAGTATCAACAAGTTCCTGGTGACAATCGTGGAGGAAAACCTCTACAAAATGTAGAAGAAACATCACTACTCGTAAATGATTTCAGTGCCGTTGAGAAATTAAAACGAGTACCTATCTCTTTTTTATTCTCTTTTTTAAAAACGGTATCCGTCTCAAAGAAGTTTTGGACGTCCTTCTTAAAACACCTTTAAGTATAAGAACTGTAACGATCTAACAACAACTTAATTTTAAAAAGCCAATAGATGAATTTAATAAACATTGCCATCGCGTAAACTGAAAGTGTTCTTCTCCTCAACTCAACCTTTCCTCATCATTTTTACCGTTGTTTTCAAACGTTTTAAATATGTGTTTTTAATTATCACATAACTTGTACTACATAGAAACTAAATAACTGAAGACGCAAGAACGTCACGATCTCGCTAATTGTAAACGTGTGACGAGCTACGTAAAACACCAATTTATTGCAGAAGATTTACGGTTTTCCTGTACAAATGCGATGAATGTTGAAGACGTCATACTTACCAAATGCCGTATACTAGTGATACGACCGTTCTCAATTAAAACCAAAATTATCAAGAATAATAAAGGATTAACATATCAACCTATCAACATATCAACATACCTATAACCTTCCCCATCTTCCAAAAGTTTCACGACGTAATCTAGTTATTAAATTTGTCGGACTAACACCACCTTGTTCTGAACTGTTTTATCTATTGATAATTCCCCCTTAGTCTATAGCTACCCAAGCAATAAAGTTTGTCAAACGAGTAAACAATAGTTAGCAGGGGATTTGTCTGTTGTGAAGTATTCAGGCCTAGAAAATTTTTTTGCTTGCTTGTAGAAAAAGCACGTCCATTCCCTTTCTAAAATATTGGCCATGATCTTCCACGAAAATTTGAAATAGGAACAATTTACAAACGAAGATGCAAAGCTGAACAGTAGAAGTTGTAAATATTCCTGACATCTCGTTTTTCATAATAAGACGTATCGTCTATGATTCTAAATAAGTAGGTAGGTACTTGGTTAACAAAAAAACTTGTTTCGCTTGTGCTGTATTCGTGCTTATCTCGTTCCTGGATAACTACGGAAAATGTGTTAATTACTTCTTCTCTAACTTTTCCAATTACCTTTTTACCATCAATATTTTAAGAATTTGCCCTATATTTGTCCATTATAATTTTGATGGTACAGTTCTTGTGTTTACCACTTACCTTATATTAGTTGATTTCGGTTGTCCTTCTCCCTGCTCTTGACAGTGACTCCAACCTTCAGCCCACAATGGATTCAGCACAATATCGTAAATAGGTTTTATGTCCAAGTAATGGTAACCACTGGACAATGAGGGCACTCCTCCTCGCCGCTATTAAACCTCTCAATGGATCATTCAGAATTAAAACTGGATAATCGCTTCCGTAACCGCTAGTAAACCTTTGGAGGTCCCCTTTTCAATAATTCACTAATGATACGTAAACATTCGTATTGTATTGTATGGTACTGGTTACAAACATTGAACTCTCATCAAATTATTAACTATGCACGACCTAAGCATGTTTTAACCATTATAAGGCACATCGAATATTGGCATTGGCATCTTTACAATATACCTACGCATTTGCGGTCTTTAGATTGCAGTCTTGTGATTGCAAATATCTATGGACTCAAATTATCAGGTGGCTTGTGTACTCGTTTTGTTTCTCCATGCCAAATACGAAATATATATCGTGGATACCTATCATACATAATACGTACTCGACACGCATTACAAATCTTTCCAATCTGAAGAGGCTGTTCCGCAAAACACTTGTTAATGTTTATTGATGATGGATTTGTGAGGCACTTAAGAGTAACTACGTAAGTAAAACACTTCTTGTTTCTATCATGAATACCAGACTAGATACGGTTAATACTCTCAAATGTCGAATTTCAGAATACTCGTTCCAATTTTGACTGACATCCTTATACAATTCTCTAATTGCATATTATTATAGTGTACAAACGTCAAGAGCAGACGGGTGAGACGTTTTTGTCCAACGTTTTGATCCAAATACGAATGTATTTATTATATTTTTGTACCTATACATATTGGCATACTTATTGTGTATTGGTATGAAACATTTCTTTTGAAATCAGAAGTTTTAAAATAGGTACCCTTCTTTAAAATTCAGAAATAAATGCTTAGTACAATAACGTTCGTAGAGTTAGTTATCTACGAAACACTTTCCATCTCGAGACCCTGACAACTTGCCCGATCTTTTTGTTGGTAAACAAAGATGCGGCAATCTTTTTGCTCGCATTAACAGTCAAAGAATCGACCGTCTTTATCCCCGTAAAGAGCTAATTTGTGTGGAATCGCGCGTTAAATTGACAGTTGTAAGAAACCTTTAAGAAGTAATTAGGTACTGCCCTATATTTCGTTTTTGCTGTGTTTAAACGGTTTTTGTTGACGAATGGGTAGTTAATTGTGTCAACGAGTACTTAATCAAGTATATTTTTTAGTTAAAACATTTGCTTTATTTTGTTCTTATGCTGTTAATTTTCAACTTCCACGTCGACTTTGTCTTGAACTATTTGGTTTGCGATTGTTATCAAATTGCCTTGTTTGGCTTCGACTTTTAGCTAGGGAATGCAATTTAACCGGTTATTAACCGTTTTTTACCGGTTAATACCGGTTATAACCGGTTATTTGCATTCCCTACTTCGAGCCTTTTTTCATTACAAAAACAAGACAGTATAGAACGAAGCAATACGTAAATAAATTTCCTTTTGTTTAGTTTAGTTCATTTTTCTCTCTCCAGAATAATAAAAAAGGTTGAAAACGTTCTCATCCGAGAGAATTATTGCACAGCCAGACATTAAAGAAAACTGGCATTGTCATTATTTAGATGACTTGTAATTTTTCAAACAGAAATTAATATTTAACACATGAAGTGCCGAATAAAAAGAAATCATTAGTCTAACATGGGTTCGCTTATATAAATGGAGAAATCGTTTGTCGTGATGGACTGGACATTCCTTCATGCAAATTTGACAATACTTAAAAGCAAGCATGCCTCAGCGTCCACTGTTTCCTGATTGCTAAAATATGACTATTAGTTTTTACTCCTTATTTGAAATATAACTAAAAGGAGTCTTATTACAAATGTCCAAATAGAGCTCAGACTTCAAATTACCTAGTAAAGTTGAATCGCCTGAAAATAACCAAAACCACTTTACAATATTTTTTTGGATTTTGAGATTAATTAAGTTCAGGGGAACTATATTTTTCTATACCGCTTTGATTATTTGTCATGAAATGAAAGCATAAATGACAAACATGATCGGAAACAATGCCTAATTTTGATATGGACTAATAACTTTTAGTAATCAATATATTTTGCGATTTCAGATTTACTGTACGAGAACTACATTCCAAATGATCCTGAGAAGCAAGACAGCATCCTCCGCAAGTTATCCGACTACTGCGGAAAGTCCATGTTCAACTACACCACTGAAGATGCCGACCCGCCTTTCAAGTGGGACTTCTATCACTCTTTCTTCTTCTCTTACACCGTCGTCAGTACTATTGGTGAGTGTACTTACAGTTACTTAAGTAAATTCTGCTTCTTCTTTATATTAGTAACCTAATTTTATTTTCCAACCTTTTACTCGACGTCGTTTTCAAACCAACAAGTCCTAAGCTTCTTACATCCATCCCTATTTTCACATAAAAGCCTGCAGGCTTGCACTAGCGATTTTTCTGCCGTTGCAAGTGTGTATCAGTAGCGGGAATTACCTACAGCCATATTACTAGTTAGCACGAGACCGGGCAAAATGGCGTGAAAATGAGGCCTTTACCCTGCAGTGATGTGGGCTGAAATGATGATGAAATTACTCGTTTGCTCGTACGCCTCTTATATTTAGAATAGGGTGCTATTACTTGATATATATTATCTCCTCCTATACAGAGTGAAAAAACGGATGGACGGCAACTACCTTAAATATTGGAAAAATAGCAAATTCTACGCAAAGAAGACTTACTTTTATTTTTGAAAACAATTATTATTGCAATTATGGATTTAAAAAAAAATCCTGCCTTAACCGGGAATCGAACTGGTCGAATATGATAAAATAATAAAGAAGGGTTTTTTCGGTCTTTATTTAATTTAAAGGTCTATGTGTTATGGACATAAATGATCACTATCAATCTGTATTATAGAACACGTCTTTATTGTTTTTTCATAATCGACCAGTTCGATTCCCGGTTAAGGAAGAGGATTTTTTCAAAAATTCAATAATGCAGATTTTTTTATTTTTAAAAATAATGTAAGTCTCCATGCGTAGAACTTGCTATTTCCAATATTTAAGGTGGTTGCCGTCCGGCTTTCGTTTTTTCCATCCTGTATATTGAAATGGGACAAATGAGAAAATAACTCCTTTTAACGTGGATACTCTTTAATATTACAGGGTACGGCAACTTGGCCCCTACAACACATCTCTCCCGGATCCTTATGATTTTCTACGGTCTCTTCGGTATCCCAATCAACGGTATCTTGCTTGCCAATCTTGGAGAATACTTTGGAATTCAGGTATGTTAAACAAATTATTGTTATGTATAAACAAACAAAAAGATAATATAGTTATAATATCCGCACCGCGTTAAGGACAAGTGGTAGTGAATTTTTACACTACGACTTGTCCTTAGCACGCTGCGGATACTATACAAGTATAACTTTGTAAAACCATTTGTCCAAAATCTATAAAATTACATGGTTTTTTACTCTTGTACCATTGGAGAAAATATCAATTCGTTACTATTACATTAAGTTCCCTTATGCTAAAACACTATTATTTCTCTTAGCTTGGTTTATTCCCGTTCTTGTCCAAATTTTTCACAAAATAATTATTTATTACATGCAACATTATTACTATCACAGGGAAAACATTGTTTTTTATTACTTTCGATTTTTAGTAGTACATTAATAACGCCTATTTGTATTGATTAGCAAACACGTTTACCCTAAAAATATTCCAATGCTTATAATCAGTATTATAAATGGAGTTTTCGTTTTTCAGCTCATCTCAGTCTATCGCAAGTACAGGAGGAAAAATGCGAAACGTGCCAACAATCTGGGCTACATCTTCCATAACCTCGGCATGCTGGGTCAAATCTTCCTGTACCTGGTCCCTGGCTTTTTGTTCTTCATCTTCTTACCTGCCTGCATCTTCGTCGTCTTTGAAGGATGGGATTTTGTCGCTGCCATTTACTATGCCTTCGTCACACTTACAACTATTGGTTTTGGAGATTTAGTTGCTGGTACGTATAATATGTTTTTTTTATTACACTAACATACTTATTTGTTTCTCACAATTCGATCAATGATTGAAAAGTATAAAAACCTTTTTTAAACATTGATGCTCAAAGCTTAACCAACTTGATTGTTATGTAATACATGTTTGCATTATTGTTTCAGGCACCGTCAACAATGGCTTCGCAAACAGTTATTTTTGCATCTACGAAATATTTCTTATATTCTGGATAACCTTCGGCCTCGGATACATTGTCATGTTACTTGGATTTATCACCAGTGGCATGCGATCAGAGTCCGTACACCGTTTGGAGCAGAAATTTGCCAATCAATTCAAGTCAACCCAGAATAAAATCTTACAAGGATTCACTAGGGACATGGCTGTGATAAGGAAGATCATAAACGAAGCCAACGTGATAAAACTTAAGGTGAGTGTGTATTCTAAGTGAAAATAATAAAATCGGTTATGTCTTGGTTACCTTCGTAGCATATTAAAACTTTATGCCGCGCCCGTTTTCCTGGTGGTAATGAAGTTTTCCTTTTGGCATTTTTCCGCTGGTATTGAGTTTTATTTATATTTTTACAGCCCGTTTATGTGGAGGCTGCACCACGTCTCGTGAGGAGCGCTAGCTGCCCTAATTTGACAATAGATGGTGAAACAAGAGGCCCAATTCACAAGAGAAGGAGAGCGAACTCCGAGAATATCTACCTTTCGACCAGAGACATACTACGAATCCAATCTGATACCGATTTACTTGGAATAGATAAAGACAAGACTTTCTCTGCTTCTGCCATCGTGAAACCTGCTGAATTATTAGCTAGAGTTGTCAACGTTTTGGGTGGGTTTGAAGCACAACCAAAAGAAAAAGGGGTTCATATGTTTAATGATGATGAAATTTTAGCTAGTGAAAAACTACCCGTTTTCAGCATTGGTAAAGATATAATAAAAAGTTCACCAAAGAGAGACAGAGCTTTTAGTGTAGCAGTCCCGAACTATAAAAAAGATTCAGTACCAAGTATACCAAGCCATGATCTCACTTGGACGAATGGTGATTCAGGCGATAAGTTCAGAAAAGAAGCTAATATTAGAACTGGCAAAATGTCTTTACCGGAAGGGCCAATTACGTTAACTCCTGTGCAAGAATCTCAACCTAAAAGCATCTTGTCTAAATTATTCAGAAAATCAAGTTCCACAGAAAGCACTGAAGATTACAGTAAAAACACTACAAAAGTAAGTATTGCCCAGAGTGTCAACGAAAATGTCACTAGTAGGCCTCGACGCGGAAGCATATTCCCATCATTTGATTTTCATCAAGAAGACGATCAAGCTAAGGCTTACAAAGAAAAAACTAAGCGAGGTCGACACAGTATATTCCCTACATTTGATTTCTCAGAAGATACTGACGAAGAGGAAGCTGCCGCTATTAAGAAATATCAACAAAAAACTAAAAGGCATAGTATATTTCCTACATTCGATTTTAGCGAAGACGACGACGAAGCAGCCGGCAAAGCTTACAGAGAAAAGACTAAATCAGGGAGACATAGCATATTCCCTAAATTTGACTTTAGTGACCATGAAGAAGACACGGCTAGGCAATATAAGGAAAGTACAAAACGTGGCAGAAGAAGTATTTTCCCAACATTTGATTTTAGTGAGCCTAAAAATGATGATGAAGATGATGATACTTTAGATGAGCAAGAAATTCAAAAGTACCAAAATAGAACTAAGAAAGGACGACTAAGTTTATTCCCGACTTTTGGAAAATCAAAAAAGAATGACGAAGATGACACAATCCCCGATGATTCAGAGGAAGTGAAAGAATATCAAAAGAAAACAAGCCGTGGTCGCCTTAGCTTATTCCCAACGTTTGGTAAAAATAAGGCTGAAAAAGCTAGTACTTCTAATGATCAACCAAGTGATCTGGAAGCAAGTATTAGAGAATACCAGAGGAGAACAAACCTTGGTCGCGGTAGTTTATTCAGTGGTGAAATAGACAATTACAAAGAAAATACAGAAAGTGGACGAAGTAGCTTATTTGATAATGAATTAGAAAATTACAAACAGAAAACTAAACGAGGTCGTGGCAGCATGTTTGACCCTGACGTCAATTTATCTAGTCTTCCAGAATCAGAACAAGTAGAAGTGTTAGAACAAACCAGTGTAGCTGATTTGCTTCGTGCTTTAGCAGTTCTAGAAACTGCTGCTCCCGGTAGTGCAGCGAGTTCTTCAGAACCTGCTGGAATTTTAGAACTACTCTCTCAACCACTGCCTGTTTCTACTAGAAGACGTGGTTCTATAAGGCCAGAGTTTACACTGCCTCCTATACCGAGCAGGTCTGAGCCAGCTGAAGCGGCGGCTGCTGAACCAGCCGGACCTAGAAGGAGAAGAATATCAGGAAGAAGTGCACCTCCACAATTTACTCCTACTTTAGCTACCGTAGTAGCTGGAGCCGAGTTACAAACGACTGCCAAAGCAGCTAGGGAGAATCGTATGACAATGTTGTCACAACCGCCACCTCCTTACTCTGAGAGTGTAGATGAACCGCTCCATCCAAAAGCGAGGAGGTACTCTCCCGCCCCGGGGGGACCAGGGAGGTCAAGTGGGCCCGTGCCTAGACTCTTTTCTCGTATTCGCAAAGAAAGTGTTGCCAGTATAGAGGAAGGGGACTCCAGACGCGGCAGCCTGACGGACGTAGTAATAGACAATAATAAAGACAATACGTAACCCAGTGCCTTTATAGTACAATTTTAATATTTAATTGTTTTAGTTTATGTCGCCGACTAATTTATAAAATATAAGCCGTCCAAACATTGAACTGTGTATTATTTTGAATAGGTCCTAGCTTATGTGAAGTTTAAACATACTCGTAGCTAGGGAGTGCAATCCGGATTCGTTTTGTATGGGGAAATCCGGATTAAATCCGGATTTCCTTACAAAATAAATCCGGATTTGCAATCTCAACTCGTAGCATTTAGTATAATCTATTAAAAACTAATCGCAAACCAACTCTAAATGTAAATGCATCCGATTGTTGAAGATTACATGAATAAAAACGAATTTGGATATGATTGTGGCACGGGCTTGTTAATCAGCTTGTTGTAATGGTGCAATGGCGGCATCCCACTAGTGCAGAGTGCCTCTTCGATAGCACGTTTCACCTTCTTGTCTCTAGCAACTCTCATGAAAATGAAAATCGCGTAATGTAAAATTCAGTGCATTGCATATCGCCATTATTCCCAAGTGGCAACCATTTATAGGCCGATGAATGTAAAAATAATTACAGCCAATTTCTAATTGGCCACGATTTTCAAAAGATCAAAGTTCCGGCAGTGATCGTGTTTTGGCTAACATAATGATCATATTGAGAACTAGATCGGACGTCTGAACTGTACAGTAAGCACTATGTCCATTAAGATATTAAACTTCAAACTATTAACAAATGCAAAAATGTTGTCATACTTCTTTGTAGTTCCTACTGTTCGTGATATTATCTTTGTTAACTTTTTAATATCACGAAGAAAAGGTACTGCAAGAAGTGTGGCAACATTCGTGAATTTGTGTACAGTCTAACATTTAAGATGTTAATGGACATTAAACTGTTGAACTAGTCCGTAGAATTATGAATTTTGGTTTTGGTGGCGAACTGTTCTGCCTCTGTTTAAGGCCGTAAGTGAAACTGCGTGTTTCTTCTTATATTATGAAATGTCGGTGAATATTAGACGATAAACTATTAAGTAGAAAGCATTAGGATTTCCCTTTTAAAATTAAACTAACGTTCGTAACGGTGTCTATAAGTACTTTTTTCTGTAAGTAATTTTCATTTCACTAGAAGTAAGTGAATTAGAAAAGTTTCCATAGACGCCTTTAGGAAGTAATGTCATCGCATTTCCAAGAATTTTCATAAAACCGCGTAAGCACCACTTTATTTAATTTAACTTCGGTAATTTTATATAAATAGGATTTTAAGAGAATATATTATAGTCGACCGGAAACTGTGTCAGATACTTAATTTATTACAACAGCATAGGAAAATATATCTCAGTTAATTTCATTCCTTTGCTGTTGTTTTTCCCTAACAGTTCAAAGGGGATTTACTTTTAAAATGACATAGTAAACACAGAAATTAATTGATTATGTTTTAATTAGTATCTCCAAATATACTTAGTCTTATGTCTACCTGCTATATAGGTATAATTATACATATATATTTAGTCATTACACTAATATAGTGTAGGTACTTACAACAAAATAAATAGCTATTACGTGAATCCCGGTATAACAACGCAACGGGAAATATTCACACATTCACTTCAGACTATAGTAAATTGATAATAACAATAGATTGCGGGTCCCTATACTAAGTATGAGTATTTGAAACAACTTAGCAACAATACCGTAAGGAGCATAATACTTAATATTTACAAACAAACAACGTACGTCCACTTTAAACTACGATTTACATAAAGCGACTTCGGTCAGCGAATCGCGTCGATCGAGCATCGCGTGTAGGGAATGCAATTTAACCGATTATTAACCGTTTTTGTATGAAAATAACCGGTTAAAACCGATTAAAACCGGTTATTTGCATTCCTTAATCGCGTGCTCTTCAAGAGTCGTGCTCAGCACAAGTCACATCTGGACGACAGACTCAGTCCAATAGCATCAAGTTGCTAAGCTGTCCTGTCTTACAGTTTTTTCTATACTTGGACTCGTGAATGATAAATCATTATCATTAATAACAGTTTCAAATATAGAAATTAGGTTATCAATCCCGATGAGGTAGCCGTCTTCATGATTCCCGACCTTCCAGGCGGAGTTGTGGTCTATGTTCACATTGTCTGGTACTGGGACGGTTTTGGCGAAGTCAATCATCCATATAGATGCCCGTCTTTTGTCGTGGACAAAGAGTAGAGAGCTGCCGATCAACTCGTGCGTTTTGAAGAAGTGGGATTCTACCAGGGTTGCGCGAATGCTCTTTAGCCTCTCCAAATACCTCGCCTGAAATAAAAAAAGATGACTTTAGAAAATCTTGTGGACTTAGGCTGTTAGTGGATTTAATATTAGCAGGGCAATTACTAATGGTATGGTAAGTAGGTAAGTTTTTATGCAAACGCTAAATTTATACAAGGCGCCTGGTCATAAAAGCAATATCACGTCCTGTTGAACTAGTATGTTTAGCTGTTTATTAGCAGCTTGCAATATGCTCAGAGAAATTTAATCTATCAGCTGCACTGTTACTTAGTCACGTTTTTGATACAAAAGTTTAAAAAAGGAATGAGTTAATTGTCTCTAAAATGTCTCTGAGTGCGGCGGTGGTGGTGGGCGGCGGGCGGATGAATCAGAATCTATATTTTTATTTAGAAAAGATGGAAGATAATCGCATAAACGTGGTATTGGAAACTTACAGGAGCGTTAGGGAAACTGCTGGTAAACTCCTTGAACGCCTCCATTATCTGATCCCTGGTCTTCGTAGTCTTGAAGTCTTTGGAGCTGGTGCCGTCTGCCTTCTTAACGCCGTCAATCCTGAAGCCCAGGGTGGATGTGGAGCTGATGGTTTCTCGCCAGATCATGTACCGTGGCTTGGTCACGCCTTTACTTCTGTGTTCTTCTTCTGTTGGCGCTTTCGGGTCTATCTGGATCATTTTCTCGTACATGTCCTGTAAAAAAAGATTTTGGGATTAGATTTGCTAAACTATTTAAAATTCAAATTCTTGGCTGCCTTTTAATTAGTGTTGAAATAAACTATTTGGCTATTATTTCAAAGACGATGTTATTGATTGTGTCATTTGAAATCTATGGCAATTGTTATTTTATGTTATTTGTGGCGTCGTTTCCGAACAAAACTAGTTCTTAACATTCAGACAGTTGATATTTATAAACATTTGCGATAATGATGCTATTTATATGAATTAACTAACAATTAAAACGGACGTCATGCTTACAATAACCTATTATCTCCATTTAAGGTCAATTAAAGGAAAAAATATGCGAATGTTAACACAAAACAAGTTTCTTTAAACATGATTTCACGGCATTCATTTGAATTTTAACTTTCAAACCAAGGCAAAATCAATTAATAACAAAATCAACCATGGGTATTAACTATGTACGGGTTCACAGCCTAAGCTAAGCAGAGAAAATGCATCAAACCCTTTTTGGATATTAATTTCAATTTTTTGACAGGACCTTCATGTAGCTTACGGAAAATTAAGTCTAAGAACCTAGCCTAGATGATTAAAAATCAATTTTTAAAACTGGTCTGAATGAAAAAATCACTTACTTTTCTTAATTTAGTCTTTTCCTTGGCTTTGGCGAGTTCTTCCTCCAGATATGTCCTGACTCCGATCTTGCAGTCCATGACGCAGGGGCAGTCGAAATCGCTTAATAAGTCTTGCAGTTGGAGGTATACTGATTAATGGTGGTTAAGAAAATTTTCAAAAGTATCAAATATGCTGGCAGCATTTTTTGGGATATAGTTCTTCCAACTTCTAGGTATGATCCACACAACTTTTATTTTACATGCATTGCAATTGTGCAAAATCTAGTTAAGTAGTGAGATGCATCGTCGTAAGCGGTTAAAATAATATTAAAAATTATATAAAAAGTCATTCATCTCTACTTAAACTTGTTACATTTTGATTTTCAGAACATTTAACTTTTAGAGACTACAAGGTGTACATCTGTCTTTATGCAATGCAACTGAAAGTCGTCATTCGGGACTTTGCATATAGCAACACCACTTATTATGGACTATGAGTCAGAATGTACTCAGCTGAGCAGCAATTACAAATATTTACATTAGAAACACATTTATGTGTTTTTCGAAAGTCATGTAGCAACAAAGTTACATTACGTATTTCTTTGATACTATATTAAGAAGCACTAGAAATCGAAAGTATTCTAATCATATACGTAGACGAATTCTTTTGAAGTTAGTTCGATTAACTTTTGTACTTCAACAGTAGTCTTTAGTAGATTGTTTTGTTTTGTATTTGTAAAAAGGATACGTTCTCCATCATCGCATGTAACTTGTCCTTTGTATTCAGGAACAAACGGCCGAAGAATATCCTTCATCAGCAACTGAAACAACAAAAAAAGAAGTTAACATATCTGCCAACAACTATCATGTCTTAAGTTTCCTGAACTTGCAACATAAATTACCATTTCGCTGTATTATCTTGAATAATTTTAAATTCAAAATAATCTTCAGTGAAATACATCTTATTTTTAAACCACCAACATATTAAAACGAATCGAATACATGTAAAAGTTAGATGATTTAAGTGTGGTAATTTCATCAAGGTTTATATCGTAAAAATATCGGTCAGTGAACTATTTACTCTATCGAAATAGTTGGTTAATTAAAAATAAAACAATCGATGACGCATGATGCCCAGCAGTTATCACTATTGACGTCAATCGACAAACTGGAAACGTTATTTTAAACTTCTAATTTAAAATAAGTAATTTCGATGTTTTGAAACGAAGCTTAATGGAAACTTAACGTTGGTACTTTTTTGCTATTCAATATAGATAAAGTGCAAATAAAATTAAATCTAATTGGAGAAGACTGTATCCTATTGAAAAAAAAAACCCGCGGGATTTCTAACCACACATCTATCATGACGAGGAAAAGATGTGCAAACACCACATCTCAATTCAGTCTTATATTAATATGTAAAATTGGTAACGGCTAAGAATGACTATTTGAAATCGAGGGAGAAAATCAAAGATATCCAGTTCGCTCGTCTTGCTAACGTTGCGTGTAAACCTAAATTAAACTCAGATCGTGATAAAACAAAATCTAACTTTACCAATTTACGTTTGCATTGCTAATAAGCCAGAGGTCAAGATGGGACTCTCAGCTCGGGAAAAACCGAAACGTCGGCAAGACATGCCTACATGTCTATGAAGTTCCGACTCACGTATGTGGTTGGGTTTTTTACTACGTATGCAAGTATATGTAAAAATAGTAGTAAAACATTGTGTCAATTAATAATTCTGATACAAATATAACTTATATTAACCAGTTATTCTATTATTCTATTTAAAGCTATGGAACGATCATACCAAACAAATGTACAATTTAACATTTCCGTCCAATGTCCATAATCCCGTTTTTTGTGAATTTTTACACTGAGTCACTAATAATTATGAAATTAGGGATACTGACGCAGGTGACATTCTATTAGCATTTGTCACGATTCCTAGTAGTCAGTGTTACTAGACACATATGGTGTTGTGTTGAGCGGGGAAATCGACACAACAGCACAATTGAGACAAAGAGGTCGTCAGTTGAGCAATTAAAAAACCCATTCAAGCTTTAGTCATGTGGTATACTCCGTAATCTCCCATCATCCTCTTACGCTTGTTAAGATTTTCATGAGATTCGTTTCTATGAAGTGGGCGCTATTTGTAATGCACCAAGTGACCATTTAAATTCTTACTGCAATTGAATGTACTGCAGTTACGAAGTATTCTCTGACGTACAAGGCTGGCATTAACGATCAGTATTAAATATATCAAACCTATTGTATTTTTAAACAGTTGAAGAAAAATGGCGGTTAAAGTCGGAATGCTTTTATTTTACTGGCGTTAGGTTAGGTTAGGTTTATATGGGAGACATTAACTATTATTTAAGCCGTAAAATGAGCTAGTTCTTATGGATTAAATCTTAAGGTCCTTACTTTGAAACACCTCTCCTCCTGTTGGCACAGTTTCTTCAGTATGGTCCCTTGGTCAGGTCCTGCCTTGAAGTTACCCTGGTGCCCCGCGAGCTGAACCCAGGGGTACCGCTGCTTCTTGTAGGTCTGGAAGAATGGCGTCCACTGCACAATGTTGCGGAGTTTTCGCCACCTCTCCGATTGCTGGAATAATGAAGACAGTTGTTTAGTGGATGAAAAACAACTTACATGCTTTAAGGGAAGTTTAATCTGATTTGATTGATGATTCCAGCTGGGACTGAATAAACTTTGAAAACAATAAATAAGAAAGCCTTATAAAGCGTTTGCTTATTTTATTTGAGGTTTAAAATCTAAACGGATACAAATTAAATAGAAAAGGAAATGACATCTTAACATAAAAGTTAAACTGATTAAAGTAATACAGAACATGAAAAATTAACCAAGCAATAATAAACTTTACGTGATTCCAGTTCAACACTGGCCTGCGCTTATATAATATTAGTGATATATTCTAGGTATAGACCGATACCTACGGAATGTTTGGGCAGATTCATTCGTTCTATTCCTAATCCTTTAACAAATTCTGTAAGAATAATAAATCAGCAAGAGCAAGCCTAATAATCAATAATGCAGAAAATCATTATGAAAAAATATCGATTATAAAAAGAAGTGCGCAAGCAACTTCAATGAAATGGTTACCCAAACATTATTACTATTGTACTTATGACCTGACTTAAACCATTGATAACTTTTCCTCCGTACGTGGTTTTGGTTTTTATTTTGCAATAACTACCATTGAAAAATGTGCCCCACCCTGTACCTACAAAATGAGGAAATACTCACAAATAAATATGTATTGGTACCCGTGTACTTATTGTACCTACTTAAATACTTAAATATTTAGTCAACAGGAAACTTCGATACAATTGATTTTACTAACAAGTTCAGCAACATCCGACTTTACGGCTCTTTGGAATAATGAAGTCGATTCAAACAAGCCTAAAGTTGCAGCAACAAAACGCTGAATTTTCTACTACCAGCAAATTTCTGATAGTATGGTATTCAGTGCAAGGCGTCCTGTAACCACCTTAGAATATGGTATCCAATAAATGAAAACGTTACGGTCGAAATGTAATTACGTTAATTGCATGACGTAGAGCCGTACTGTCCCACAGTCGCCAGGCAAAAACCTCTGGCTTTTTGACGATAACGATAATACTCGAGTTAAATTTCAGCAGAGTTTTAACTGCTTGTTTTGTCACAAAAAACACGACAGTGACCTTCAATATTGCGAGGATCGCTAACCCCAGTTGAGTGAACTATTTTTCTAAGTTTATGCCCAAAAACAATGAGCGGCAATCAGTTTAGTTTCATTAACAAGTTCTTGTAAATTGTTAATGTATCTTTAGTTTCTTGGTACTCTTTATCTTGTACTTTATCCAAAAATAATGAAAAATATCAGCACGATTAAAATCGACAGTGAAATATGACATGATATAAAATGACACTCCCCTAAAACCAAAATAATTTAAACCCAAACACACCTTCGTCGCCGTATAATTCTGTACATATACACAGAACACAACATCCATGAAATCCTCTATGTTCACAGACACACTGGCCACATACATTTTCACTTTTCACTGATAACTTCAAAAAAAGAACAAACAACACAAGTGTACTTGTATATCACTCACTGAGTAAGTAACAACTGAATGCTGCAACAGTAGTATTGGCAATATAAAGTATTGGACTGACTCAGTGAGACCGCAAGTGACGTCAATGGTGGGACGTCAACGTGTATTGGCGGTTTCCAGTTAAAGAGGCGTTTTGTACAGTCAACGTTCTAAGTAAATGATAAATTTTGAACCTTAATACTTCTACATCATATTTGGACTGCCGTATGGAATTGGGATATACCATTATTTTAACAACGTTTGGTAACTTCATTTCGAGGCGTTCTAAGCCTCATTAAATTACGCCATATTAATATAATTGCAATGCAAAATTAAAGTAACTATATTCTTAAAATACTCTATAATAAATACTTCTTGACAAAAACTGAAGTTATATTTGTAGATGCAAGTATCCAAATTGTAAAGCCAGTAAATTCGAATTCAAATTCAAGACATTTATTTCTGGTAACCTGACCCATATTGGTTAGTATACACTATTACCCTACTATTTAATTTTATACTGAGGAACAACTTAAAAACTTAAATTCTAAATTCGACATGGATTCGTAAAGCAAGCGATAAGGTACATTGAACAAAAAAAAGTAAAACGTGATGCAAAACGTGACGTGACGAGATCTGACGTTGACGAAAAAATATAAGTAAATAACATCTCATTAACGACAGTTTTTTGGTATTTTTGTGACGTTGTAGTAAATTAACGTATACACGTATGTAACGCCGTATTTGTCGAATGGAACTCCCAACTAGGTGACGGTATCGCCATACTGAGAAAAGGAAATTGAAATCGGGCCATTCCTTTTTAAAAAAATCGTGTTTACCGGGAAAAATGTAATTTCTAAACCAAAACTTGTGTTGCTCAAGCACGTAGGCCATTAATATTTTACTGTTAGAACCATCATAAAAGTGTATGCGAGTTGTAAATAAAATGAAATATAATCATTGAAACTACGTACGTACGTAGATCTGCAAGCAAAGCAGAGTTTAGATTGACGTCAGTAGTGGTATCTAATGAAATGCAAGCATGCATTTTGATCCATTAGATAAAATCATAACAATATTTGCTATTTGCGAGTTTTTAAAAGTGGATGCCGATAAACAGCGTCAACTAGCATCCTATAAAGTACGAGTATTACCATCATTTACAAGAGCTTTGAATGCTCTTGTTGGTGGAGTAATTTTCATTATTTCCTCTTCCAAGCCTCATCTTTAACACACATCATCATCATCATATCAACAGCACGATGCCTTCTTTTTCTTTTAATTGGTCTAGGTAAGTTCTTCTTAGTCTCCCTCTTCATGTATACATAGTAGAGATGTATAAAACAAAGGATTTATCCCTACACCCAGCAACAGGCAGTTGCTACTAGCTATAAGCCAGTTGCAGAACACTAAAAATTTAGAGTTGTCAAGAAATTACTGAAAATATTCTCTGAAATATTGGAGAGCATTGAGAACGTTATCTTTCTGAACATAAGTTAAGAACATTTAAAGAAGTTACTGATAATATCTTATGACTTTCACAATTTGAAAAGCTTGACGTACCTACAGTGCTAGTTGCTACCGACTTGATACTGTTTTCCACATTATGCTTCAACATTTCATAGGTATTATTAGTAACAATTTCTCCTTTTGTTCTCTCTTCCCCTCCTGGACAGTTTTTTTTAATGTTGAATTAGCTTACTTGAGTTTGAAATTTTACTCAATAGGGTAATTATTGTAGGTACTTGTCTTTATTCTTATTTAGAAACATTTAACGTGTAACTAAGCTTACATAAAACAAGTATATTAACAACAACAAACAGTTTTGTTTCACCTATATCGTCCCTTTGCATAGCAATAAAACTATGTTTTTTCAGGACATGTTTACGTTTACATTGTAAAGTTTTCAGAACTACGCCTAACGTATCGTTTACGTGCGTCATCAGAAAAATCGTGATATGCTAATGTTCAATAAAACAAACCTACTTATCCGATGGAAAGATACACTGGTCCAGTAATAGGTCAATTACCTAGGCACGTTAGAACATTCTAGAAGCCTGGATGGAAAATACTAAAACCATAGAATAAATCAAATATAGACTTAATCAAGGATTTTTTGCTTATAAATACACATAATGTCCGTACCATCAGCTAAAACAAAAATCACACAAGTAACTGACTTTGATAAAAAAACAACATAACGAAAGTCTATACCTACACTTTTGAAAACTAAAAAGAATTCAAAAATTCAACGAGGAAATGCGGCCAGCATCTTTGGTACAATGCCGCAGGGACCATTCTTAGATTTAATGTTAATTTTAATTTTCAGTTACTAATAAACGTTGAGTAACGGTGGTATAGCTCTACAATGTTTTGTCCTTATCTGTCAAATTCAAATGTCACAATGACAGATAAGGACAAAACATTGTATAGCTATACAACCGTTACTCAAAGTTAACCCCCTTACTAATAAGTAAGGGGGTTAATGTATTAAAAGAATGAAAAATTCTGAAGCCCACAAAATTTTGAGTTCTGACTATGACCTGTCTAATTTCTAAAGACGCAGAATACGAAAACTCGCTGATTTAACTTCAACATTCTTTGTTTTGGTCGTTCCCTCATGGCTGAGGGACGTGGCCACCATAAGTAGCTGCGTAAGATCGAAAACTCCAGACTGTTCTGTCTTGAAGTGAATGAAGTGATGGCACAAGAAAACTTACTTGACTTGACTTGAGAGAACTTCTACAATAAATGGCTTGTCAGTAGCTAATCCAAGCGATAAGTTATCACTTTATCTAAATTATCTGGCTTCACTGAAAGCATTATTTCCATTGAATTGTATAACTTAGAACCAAATGTTTTATTCTTCTCTTATTTCATTAGTTTCATTACTCAACAATGACCTTTAAACCTGTTTCAAAAATTTAACCCCTTAATATTTTGGTATTTTTTGTTACTTTTCAGTAAATAAGAAAAAACAGGTCACAAAAAAAAATAACACCGGAAAATGTTAAACTGCATAACAACCTTTACGTCATCGTGCACCATATAGAAAGGCCGTCGACCCTTCTGATACGCAACGCGTTTAACCGTCTTGTCTGACTTCGGACTATATATAGGCAGGTCATTATCTCCATTTTGGATATCACTGGATGCTATTAGATCTGCATTCATAAATATAAAACTAAATATAAATATTACCTAAGATGATAATCTTACACAAATTGACCTAGTCCCAAACTAAGCTTGTTCTGCGATAAACTTACTTATAAAAAAGAAATACGTACTTAAGTACGTAGAAAACATCCATCACTGAGGAAATACTCGCGCTAAAAGTCAATTAACAGAATGTGTACTTGGAATTTTTCTTGCTATAAACAAAAAAGCTTTCGTAATCTTTTTATTATTTAGCGACGTTGATTATTAATTATTATTTTAAATAATAAGTTATAAGAGATACATTAAAAATACAAATACAGTGGGATAGCTCTTCAAAAGTATTTGTGTTGTTGCCGGGTTAGAATAGTGCCACTCCATGTCTTCCGGTGAATGTCGTAAGAGGCGACTAAGGGAATATAGGCTTGTAGTACTGTTAGGCGATGGGCTTGCAACTAATATGCTGATAAACATCTTAGCCTATTTGTGCAAAATGTGGTTACTGAATTACCAACAAGTTTTTAAAGTTGTAGGTAATTCTGTAGCTCTGCCTACCCCGCTCTGGGATTACAGGCGTGAAGATATGTAAGTATTTGTACCTCTTCATATACTCTCTTATGTGAGTCGAACCGGCTTTATCTAAATCTGAAAATGATAACCCTAGCCTAAAACGCAAACAATGCCTGCATCACAAAGATTATACAAAAAAGCCTGCTGTTATAAAAATAGACAAAACACGTGCAATAACCAAGTTAATTACTCTATTAAATGTTATCTGAAGAGATCAGATCATTAACTTTTATTGTGGGAACTAATGCAGACTGGTAGAGGTTCGTCCTTGATGGTTGACCGATTATGACGCGGAAGATTTCAATCTTTGCTCCTGCTGTTAATGTTACTGCATCTTCGGATAAGTCAGCTGTATTTTTACCTTCGTTGCTATCAATGATGAAAATTAATTATTCATAAATTCTTGCGCATACTCTATTGGATAGAAAGAAGCCTGACAAAGTTGACACTATATTTTAATTTTTAACACGCAGCATTGTTTCGCTACCAGTTGCTAAGGTGACAAAATATTTTTAAATAATTGTCAAAGAACTAAGCATGTCTTGACATGCTTATTATGTTTCCCTTAGTTTCAGCGTGTTAAGACCGCCTCAATAACTTAACTAATATAAATTCGTCACATTGGTCAACTACTTACTATTGCAGATGTTTCCTTTTACAATGAAGCGTTCTATCATTCCTTCATATGTTTATTTGATTATTACCACCAAGTCTGTTCTGTCAACTTTATCCCAAGATTTAACAGATTCGCAAAAATTTATAATGACTTGTCCCGACACTGCGGGCCTAGTATGATTGCGTTTATCGCGTGACAAAATGTGGATAAAGCATCTGTCACTTTCTGACCGGTATGTAAGTGCGAGAGTGACGTATGCTTTATCCACCGCGATAAAGGCGACCATAATACGGGCCCTGGAGGCGTACTCTTTGATGATGTTTATCGCCTTCACGCGTGCACTTTGATGTTCGCATTCATCCACTGTGGCATACATTTCTTTAATTGCAAAGTTTTGCTCTCGTTTTAACTCTCCAGCTTGCCTATTAAAAAACTGCTACGTCATTTACGTCGTATTTATTTGCTAAAACTTTATTTTTTTGTTTTTCGTCGATTGATTCTTCAGATTTGGGTGACGTTAAAGATTAGGCGCTTATTTTTAGCAAAATTATAATTCGTCGTAATGTAATGTTGTGAATAAACAACATCCTTTTACATAACTTGATTTTCGCTGATACCGTGAAGCTCTCAGAATATATTTGCATAATAACCATGGTACTATAATATACTTATCATACCCATTGCATGACCTAAGTTATGTTAGGTTAGAACAAGAAATAGCTTTTGAGAAAATATAATTCCGAGTAATATTATTTAACAATAACATAATATTATACGAAACAATGATAAATATAATTTTAGTTAACATAGCGTTTTTACCCACGTCGAACTGCCCACTACTTAATTTTACGCTTCTAACTCATACGTTGACGTGGATTAAAAACACTACATTATACAGTCAAAAAAATAGATTTCAAATCTTAAAAAGGGTCTCAGAATTTGATCTATTACGTCACTTTGACATAGTTCCATAGTGCCACAGAAATCCATCGTCGATGTAGTATCATATATTAGCTAAAATATCAGCTAGTAGCCGATTATTATCAAAATTATTGCCGTGAGAAAGGAAGCTATACAGTTATACATCGGTGTCATAGTTAATTATAACCGCTGACAGAAACCAGTCCTAGGCACTAAGACTTAACTAGATTTTAGATCTGGAACGTTGTAATTGCTGTCATAGAACGAAAACTACCGGTTCGGTCACTTTCAGTATAAAACCGTTTAACGCCACAACCAATATTAATATTGATAAAGACAAAGATTTTTGTCCCAGTTCCCTTTGTAGCATGCGCTAAAAATTAACTCAGTCGTTTTGTGAATAAGGTCACCACGACTTTTATTTTTACCATTACAAAGTAAATAACAGAAATACAAAAAACAAGACGTATAGACGAAGGACTTGAATAAGACATTTGCATTATTGTCAAGTTGATTTACTTTTACAGGTGTTGTCAAACGTCAGTAGTTTCTTGCTGGAGGCGTAAGTTGTCAGGAATGTCATGAATTTTAAACAAGTAATCAAGAAATTTTAAATTGTTATTATACTTACATCAAAAAATTAAAAGAACTTCCAACCGATTTTATGTTTATCGTGCAATTGTGAATTTGCGTTTTTTTTTCAGTTTTGAGTTACGTTTTTTTCTATCACCAATATTGACCGAAATGGAAAAATATTATAACTAGATCTAATCAACTAAATTAAATCGCATCTTATTAACAACTAAGGAAGTATTAGTTAGAAGTCATTTATCGCCACTTGTGGAAAAGTACCCTATGTCCTTTCTCGGGGTTCGAGCTATCTTTATAACAAATTTCATTAAAATTGGTTCAGCACTTAGCAGTTTAGCCGTGAAAGTGTAACAAACAAACCAAGATACTTTCACATTTATAATATTAATATGGATGCACCTCTACTCTTAAAAATCCTTCTTCTCCCTTTAGTTGCCACCCTAACTATTCTATACTATACACAATTTCGCAAGATCCACACTAATTTAAAGTGACATTGTAATATCATTATTTTCTTCCAATGCCATTGAGATTTGCTATAATTTGGCTATTGTCAGGGAAGGTTATCAGACGCAGGTGCCGAGTCAAGACCGCTCGTGACGCACATAGCGTCTTTGAGTTAACCAGGACCTTCCTCGTATTTACATCTCGATATTAATATGTTTATATTTTTAATAACAGCATAAATAAACACGTGGTGTCTCAAGGTAGTTGACGACCAGATAAATAAGAGCGCAAGATACGTCATCAATTGAATGAAGGATTGTTTATAAAATAGAGGACGCCCGCGACTTCGTACGCATTAGAATTAGTTTCCCCCTATTCCCCCTATTTCTTTATATTATGGGTTGAGTTTCGAAAATATAGTAACCAGTTTGGGTTTACCAGAGGTCGATCAACAATTGATGCGGCATCTGTTCTCATTAAATACATATATAACAGTTGGGAGAAATCTTGTGATGCGGTAGGAATATTTTGTGATCTTTCCAAAGCTTTTGATTGCGTGGATCATTCGACCCTTATTTTAAAATTAAAACACTATGGATTGTCCAATAAAGCTTTAAGTCTTATGTCTTCTTATCTAAGTGACAGAACTCAAACAGTGGTTGTAAACAAAACGCAATCAATTGGAGCTACAGTGAAACTAGGTGTGCCTCAAGGCTCCATTTTAGGTCCTTTTCTATTTCTCGTTTATATAAATGACTTACCACCAACAGTAGATAAACTTTGTGATATTGTGCTTTTTGCTGATGATACTTCATTAATTTTCAAGGTAGATAGAAAGTCCGTAGACTACAGTATGATAAACGCCATACTAGTTAAAGTACTTAATTGGTTTACTAGTAACAATTTACTACTAAATGCTAAGAAAACTAAATGTGTTAGGTTCGCTTTGCCTAATGTTAAACCGGTAGATTCTAGTATTTTTATAAATGACGAGTGTCTGCAAATGGTAGATAAGGCAGTTTTTCTAGGCATAACAATAGATAAAAATTTGCAATGGGGTCCCCATATAGCTGTACTGGCAGGTAAACTAAGTTCGGCAGCTTATGCCGTTAGGAAAATTAGACAGCTAACTAATGTTGAAACAGCTCGCTTAGTTTATTATAGTTATTTCCATAGTGTCATGTCGTACGGTATTCTGGTTTGGGGTAAGGCAGCTGAAATACAAACTATATTTGTTTTACAAAAAAGGGCCATTCGTTCTATTTATAACTTAAATTCTCGTGACTCCTTAAGAGAACTATTTAAAGAAATTAATATCTTAACTGTAGCATCTCAATTTATTTATGAGAATATTATTTATGTTATTAAAAATTTAGATTCTTTCACCAAAAATTCTGATATACATAATTTAAATACAAGAAATAAAAATAAAATTGCTATTAGAAAATTTCGCGTACGTAAAGTATATAAATCATTTGTTGGTCAATGCATTCATTTCTATAATAAATTACCTGACGTAGTTTTAAAGTTACCCTTTTCAGCACTTAAAAATTACTTGAAAAAGTCGTTAATGTCTAAAGCGTATTATAGGGTCGAGGATTATCTAGCAGACAAAAATGCATGGCCTAAACTCGAAAATTAGTCAATAATAATTTGTTCAAATGTAAAACCTTTATCTTGTCTAGGGGACACTGTTGATGTAGGAAAACATGTCGAAACTTTGTTTATTATTATTTTTTTTGTTTTTGCCTTTTTCTCCGTCTATATCTCTCCTAATATTTTTGCCATGTTTTCCTGCTGATCTACACATGATATTTGATATTATATTTAAATTAATATTTATAGCTTTATATAATACTAGACTAAGTTGTATCATTGTAATAGGAAATATGGTTAAAAAAATGACTGACTGCTGAGTTTCTTGCGGCGTTTCTTCTCGGCAGTGGTCTCCTCTTGGGAAGCGCTGGTAGACTCCTGACGTGTAAAGGTGCCCGTGCGGCCTACTTACTGAATAAATGACTTTTATCTTTTTTATCTTTTAAAAAAATCTTTCTTAGTGCACCTCTAGGGTACCCAAGGAATATTCCCTCCCAATTTCAAGTCCCTAGGTCCAGCGGTTTAGGCTGTGCGTCGTGAGCACCTTAACATGAGTTACAAATTACCATACTCACTAGCGAGTCGAATGCTCTATCCCTCACAGTATTGTTATAGATACGCACTCTATAAATAACAATACTGTGAGGGATAGAGCATTCGACTCGCTAGCGAGTATGGTAATCGTAACTCATGGGTAAGGGTACAGTCAGTGACTCAGCTAACCGCCCTCGCTTCGCTTCGGTTTATGTGAGTTTTCTTTAACACCCATACATAAATCAGAATTTATTATACACAAAAACTTTCCTCTTGAATCACTTTTTTGATCAACCGCATTCAAAGCCGTTGCGTAGTTTGAAAGATCTAAACGTAAATACAGAGGGACAGACGGCGGGAAGCGACTTTGTTTTATACTATGTAGGTACCTAGATATAATCAAGATAAGTCTTTAACATAAATCCGTAAAGTTTGAGTAGAACTCTAACATGCATTTCCTTTATAATTGAATTGTAGCAGACGCTTTTGATGATCTTAAAAAACTATAAAGTTGATGTAAGTCAGTATGTAGTAAATATGTAAATACTTACACCTCTTGCTGGATGTAAGTTTATAATTGGGTAGCAATTTGTAAGACTTTAGGCTTGTAACTGTTACCTTAACCTACTTTATATAGCTGTTCCAAATAATAACAATCACTATGAGCCTCATTAGTGTAAAATTCTCAAATGTCGCAACTAATTAAAAATTTAAATGCTACTTGCGTCTGGCAGTTGCTAGAAAGTCAATTAAATTGTACGTCAATAATATCATTTCTTTGATCAGTTGCTATTTATTTGATTTTCGTCGAATTTCGTCAGTCGATTGTTACAAGTTTAATTAAAATAAAAATGCGTCATTTGACTATTTATTTTCGGTGCTTAAATGTGCTTGGGAAACAGAAATAAATGCAAATTGTGGATGATATCAAATACTAGCCCTCTTACACCTTAAGAAAATTACTATGAAACATTAGATGTGTAAGTAGCTATGAAAGAAAATGCCGAATGACTTTTGAGTAATGACATTAGGTCACATCGAGCAAGAAATGTATATGTATATTGTTTAAATATAAGAACGGAAAAATAAGTAACAAACCCAAGTGGTCTGAAAATCTGCGCAAATTCTTCTTTAGGATGTTTGACAACTTGTCCATCCATTCTTTGCTTGCCCTTGGCAGCTCAACTTAGCAGTGCAGTCACCGCGCAGCCTTCTTCTTCGGAGCTACTGTGTCAAGAACAACTGTGACGCACGAGCTAACCAAGCAGACCTTCCCTACTGTTTGCCTGTCAACTGTGACGTCTGTCAATTTGACAATGACAGGCGATGGGAGGAAAAGACAAACAGTTGTCATAGTGAAGACTAATAATAAAGGTGAGTAAGGTTATTGCCAAATTTAATTCTTTTATGAGCCTACAACACAGCACAGCAATATGTACTGCTCCTATACTAATACAAAAAATAGGTAAAAAGGTAGGTAGGTACTGGGAAATATAGATATTAAATAATATATATTTTAAAGCAGATATTTTCGAATGTCATGTCACTTTTGTTTAGAGTCGACTGCGAAAGCAAGAAAAAAGACATAGACTACTTTCGTTAGTAGCAATTTAATTAGAATTTTAATGATAAAGTTGGTGAATAAGATAGTAAATAAGTAACTATAACGCTCACTAGTTAAACATATGTTGGGAAATTTTGCGCACAGGACATTAATACACATTAATTCACTGCTTTGAATCCCGGAAAATTGGACGGGAAACGGGAATTAACATGTATGGGAAGGAAATCATCAAATAAAATAATTGAAAAACCCTTTAAAAAAAGGAAATTATGCCTACTAACTTATGTCTATTGGTAAATCCAACAGTGTTTCATTGTGCGGTTTCCGACCGCAGCGTGAAACTCGGTGCGCCCGCGCTGGTCTTGACACATTTCGGAAAGGACAATAGGTCGCGCAGTGACAGTTGTGAAACAAACCGTGACAGGAAAATATGTCAAGTGCTCGTCAGGATTTTAAACGGAGTATAGGTGATTTCGCGGTTCAATTCAAGGAGATGCTATTTATTTTATAAGTAGCTGATATGATGGGTAAGTATACCTTAGTTTATTTAACCCTGGATTCGATTTGGGCTTGCTATGTCTCAGAGTCACTCAAGATAACTAAAAGAAAATTACCTGGAATTTAAGGTTAAGTTTTTATGTTGTATTCCTAGGATCTTGCGAAGTAGACCTTAAAGATGTATTAGACTATCATCAGAAGCTAAAAACTGGCCACGTGCGAGTCGGACTCGCACACGAAGGGTCCCGAACCATTCTTGTTTATCCCTCTTTAATTATTATTTTTTATTAAAGAAATAGAACATTTTGTGAAAATTTCAACTGTCTACCTATTACTGTTCATCAGATAAAGCCCACTGACAGACAGACAGACAGACAGATTGAGAGACACGCGGAGGCCTAGTAATAGGATCTCGTAGGTAATTAGATTACTTTTAAGAGGAATATACAATTCCTTAATAAGGCTAAGGAAGTAATCGGTATAGGTATTGTACTTAACGTTTCAGATATAATTGCTAGAATTATTATAATAAGGTAAATAACATAATAACATATTGTTAGCCACTTAATGTTTTAAAAATAAACAATCGAATTCAGGGCGGGATATTCCTTGCACTTTGCACCGAGTTACTGGATTCGTTGAAATAGAACTGCAAACACTGATGACTGATTGAAAAAGGATTTTACCTCACTGGGTATTAATATGACGTAAATATTATTCGTATGATAATAATTTTATAGGGTAATAATCAACAAAAGCTATTGCATATAATGGTCCTTCGAGCCGGACATCATAAAATAATAATGATATCCGGCTCGAAGGACCAAATTAGATATAAAGAATGTATTCCTGAATTAAAACAGGTAGCTTATTTGTAAATATTAACACTTATAAAAAAATACTTACATATCTATTGCGGGCAAGAAAGCAATAAATCTAACATTAACACGTATCAATATTAATATTTGCCTTATCGGTAGGACGGCTCCTTGTACGGATCGACGCAAGCACGGACAAACTGTATTTTTGTTAATAGAGATAGTAATCAAGATAGCCTAGTTCGTTACAAATCGTCGTTGCGCGTACGCATACTAAAACAAGTCGTTAAACATGAACGAAACCGCCGAATAAACCTATAAATAAATTCATACATATAACATTGCAAATTTCCGAGTTTTAGGACCAAATAATAAAGCTGGTTGTCTACGACTTTAGTAGACCTGAGGGGCTATTGTCTAATGCACTCGCAATCACAACCGGCTTCAAAGTGGAGCAATTGTTTTCATTTTGTTTGCAGACAAGCCTTCGATTTTCAAAATAATAACGATCGTGATTGCGAGTGCGTTAGACAATAAGCCCTCACGGCCCGTATTATGGTCGCCGATAAAGGCGGAATTGGATAAAACATCCGTCACTATCGCACTTACATACTGGTAAGACAGTGATAGATGTTTTTTCCACGCTTTTCCATTTACCATAATAGACCCGCTGGGACGAAATAAGTGATGAACAAGCAAGATCGAAAACACGCAATGCGTGGCTCCCTAAGTTTTACCTACAACAGAATTTAGTGGAATCAAATCTAGTAATTAAGGTGGTTTAACATAACTTTAAGTATCAAATACTTTGTTTTTTGTCGACATAAGGTCTTACTTAACCTTAGTTAAGTCCTAGCTAAAGGACTTTAAAGAATGTACACAGATAGTGTTAATTAATGGCTTTGAATGTGCGACGAACAAAATTCTCGCAATTAAATTAGGACGCGAGCTTAACACAGTTTTAAGTCAGTAATTAGTATTATTTTTAAATAAATTAAATATGTCTGTCCGTTTAGCTAAATCATCAATATACAGTAGACAAATGAATGATTAGAGCTTGTAGGTAAATTAGTGTGGGGTTTGAGTCCCCCCCTTGTGCAATTTTCTAATGAGAAATGTTCAAATTACATTCGAGCAGATTTTAGAAAAAGATACAGTACGGTTTAAGCTACACACACTTTATTTCTTTGTCACTTTAACGACATGTTTGAGCTGCCTCACTAATCTGTCACAGGCGTTAAAGCGACAAGGTGCTAAAGTGTACAGCTACTTATAAGGCTAGCTGTAGATACCTCGAGCACGAACTTTTTCCTTTTATCGAGTATTGAGTAAGTAACGTTAACGTAATCTCATCAAGCAAATTTGTATGGATTGGAATCAGCGCCCCGTGTTCGTGTTTATTACTAAAATATCCTCTGGCCCCTAGACAAGATGTATTGCGAGATCGATATCGTTATCGAAAATATTTAGGATTGACATAAGCTGCCGGATAGTCGCTTCAAGCGCTTATGTCAATTCCATATACCTACTTTCACAGTTTTCGAAAATCGGTTACGATAGCGTTGCGTAGGCCTGGGCCCGTATTATGGTCGCGTTTATCGCGGTGGATAAAGCATCCGTCACTCTCCCACTTACATACACTGGTCAGAAAGTGACAGAAGTTTTGTCCACATCGATAAACCCGCCCATAATACGCCCGCTGTAGCACGTTTACGGGTCATACACACTCGCAAAAACATAAGTTGTTTCTCCTGTGGTCAACAGTCAAAGGCATGTGTGCATATAAATTATGTTTTTATTTGCTAGGACTAAAGTAGACCTAACGCCGTTTATGAGGATGTGGTTCAGCCAGAAAATTAGACCTTAAAAACGTTAACTTCGGGTATATCCACAGGAAAGACGGTAACCTAAATCTGTGACATTGACGATGGTGTCCGGATCGTCATTAAATGATTAGGTAGTAAAATAGTTGATAGTAGATGAAATCTGTTCGTGCAAACGGCAACGGGTAAGCCCAAGTTTTCGAATAGTAGCGATTCAAAAACGTGATAATATTGAAAATTTCGTGTCGGAGCTGCAGAAAATGGTTAAATGTCTTAGAATAGAAATGAGCTGATTTGATGCAAGCAGCATCGCGGGAAGAAGTTAAACAAAATTGTATATGGAAATGCACATACTGCCAAGTTGGTACAGTGATTTAAATACGCCGACATAAGAGGCTATGTTTAGTTTTTTAATCAATTTAGAAACGCCTGTATGTAGGTTAGAGCTAATAGCTTTGAATCATTCATTTTAATTCATCGTGTCTTCGTTGAAAATATAAATGTAAGGTGTCTGGTTGACAAGATTTTGTGAGAAGATTCATTTTGGTTCGAAGTAAAAGGAAAAAATTAATATATGTCGCAAGAGTCAATTTTTATAATTCCTAAAGAGGGTTTCTCAATAATCCTTTAGAATACATCTGTACAGAACTAATATTCATGTTACAGCAAAGTCAAATTACTTTTACCAATGGTTCTTAACTGAAAATGGCGCAATGACGTCAATCAATTACGGAATTCAATTGAAATGTTAAGAATGAACTCGTGCGCATCGAGCCGTAACGAGTAGGAAGTACTTAGTACCATGTACTGGTAGTACTACGCCGTGCTAACACTAGTACCTTTAATTGTTCGCTATGGTTGACTAGACTTACGTAACACGTAAGGGATAGCCGTTGACATTACGTAACTATTGTTTTATTGTCCTTTAAATAGAACTCGTATTATTATAGGGTTGGTGCTAAAACAAGCGTGGAAGTAAATAAGATAAAAGATTGGATTATTATTAATGATATAGTTTACAATAATATGGATAAGACACAAAACAAATAAATTTGTTTGTACAAAAGTCAGACTCATCGTTTTGTGAATGCAAATGTTGACAAATTCTTAGCTGCATTTCTTTTTTTTCTCAAGTTAGTTTGACACATTTTCTTACAAACACTACGAAAAGTAACGAACTGCGTAGTGACTTTGTTTGGATGTTTGTTTACGTCTTCACGGCTAAAGCGCTCAACCACATTCGATAAGATTTGGTATTTTAATCAGGGAAATTCCAGAAATTGGAGTTGTTGTTCTTGAGAGAAAAGAATAAACCTACACGAAGGGTGGGGCAGGAAACGAAGTCAAGAAAAAAATATGACGCCCAATATTTCGTTACTTCGTACACTATACTTAATAAATTAAATCTTGAACACTTAATACACTTTAAATTCGATAAATATCGTTAAAACCTTAACTGGAACAAAAACAAAAAGTTGCTCTACTTTTCATAACCTTTCGCAAATTACTGGTTCGATCGCGAACTTTCTTAGCAAAATATTTTAATGCTGTCATTAACATTTTGCACCAAATAAAGCTGTAACACGTACGACAGGTATATCATTATTATCATTAAGTACGTAAGAGGTTAAGAGTTTGTTATAATACGGTTATTATTAATACGTAGGGCATGCAGCGCAGATTGCATATTTTACCGTTCAATTTTATATCGAATGGCTTGATTTATTAGTATAGAAGCAATAAGTTACTTAACAACTTGTTCTTTATCTTCTTTACATAGTATAAAACAAAATCGCTTTCCGCGTCTGTCTATATTCCTGTCTTTCTGTCTGTATATAGTCGTATATCCCCTAAATCCTTTTAAACCACGCAACGGATTTTGATGCGGTTTTCACAATCAGTGAGATATTTTTTTACGGAAGATTTTTATGTATAATACATTCTGAAAACCGATGGGAAAGTCTAACAATTCCAAACTCTACGGAAGTACCATAAGCCATTAAGGAGTTCCTATGGCCAGCTTCCGTCTAAATCATCACAAGTTAATGGTACCTACCTATTATTGCATTGACATGTCAATATCATAAATATCATAATTATATTGTTGACTTATGACAGCATGAAGCTGAATGTTGCGCATGAAGACGTTGTTGAATGTAGAGGAATTGAAAGAGGTATGTTTGGACCGATGCACTATCCATAGTCTTATATGTATATTTAGACAGCTCTTATTTACTTGAAAATAAAAGCCATAATCACGTCAACAGTGTGACGACAAATTCAAGATAGGCCAAATCAAAGTAGAATAAAATCCCTATGATAGCATTTTGTCATAAAAGGCGCATTCGCATCATATTTGCAATGACGCACACAACACTGACATTAAAACGTAATGCATAACGCGTTTGTTCCACTATTCGATTGTTACATTACAAGTGTCGCGTTACGGAGTGGATGACGAATGTAATATGATACAGCATCACATTACACCATCGCCGATGACCGTGGCCGAAATCTGAACTAGCGCCGCTAGAAACTATAACATTGTAACTTTTTATCGTATCGAGTGTTTTTTATAGACTGAAAAGACTATTTTATCCACAAAAAATTAATAAGATCGGGGCTGTTCCAATAGTGGGGTATAATTGCGTTATTTCAAGATTTAAAAGGAATAACACGTTGTAAAAGTATTTTGCTCCCTTTATAAAAATTTAGATACCGTACCTTAACTACTATAAGAGGGCACAAAATTATTTTTAAAACGTTGCATTTCAATTAAAAATAAATAACATGCATTTATCCCTCAGACTGAATATCCCCACCTGACCTCAACCCGTTTGTAATGTAAAAAATAACATTATTAGTTTATTTTTTGTACAGAAATTTGTATTATTTGTACAATAAAGATTAAATAATTACACTTATATCAGCGCTAGTTTCATCATCATGCCGAGCTTGGACCATTTCACGTCATCTAGCATTAGGGCAGCAATATGTTTTATTATTCCTTTGTTAGTTAGTTTGTTTCTGTCCTTTTGTTAGATGTCATAATAAACATTTTTCTTTCTCTTTATTTTTTTTAAAACAATCCTATGAAGGCCATTATTGTTTTGTTAATAAGTATAACAATGTGGTATGTTGTACAAAACATAGCGTTAAGTTTTGAAAACTATCGGAATCCATTTCCATATAAGTAGTTAAGGAAGTGTAAAATGTAGGCCTGAAACCATAGATTCTATAACGTAAATAACCTAAACAAAAAAAGGGGATTTTGAAACAAGCGTTGAATAAAAAAGTCATTTCCAGAGAAACAATGTTTTATTAATTAGCTGAAACATTGACGCATGAGTGACTCACTTCAGTAACATTTCCATTAATATTCAGCGGCTTTACGTGATTAATTGTTAATTGCCTACTCATTTAACAATTACAAGTGAGCAATAAGTACATCATTATTGTGACATGTTTATAACTATTTTTTTATCTTTCCTGTTCGAAAAGTAACAATTTTCATATCTCAATACCGGGATGAAAACTGTATTTTCATCCCACGAGAAAAAAAGTTATTTTGAAAAAATAATTGTTCAAACACTCGGGCATTGTTGACTCGTTACTAGACCATGGCATAATCTTATACAGTCATCACGAAATGACTCTGACTTGTTTTTTAACTTGTTTTAAAATAGTGTCAAGAATAAAATGATACTCTTAATTTTAGTATCAAGTAATTAAGGTAAAGTAAATTCGTAACCAAAACATGAATTTATGTTTTCGTTCCTCAAGTTGGATTGAAAACTAGGGTGATTGTGACATCAAAAATGTCCAAGTATCAAAAATATCCTTACATTATATCGATATTTTGCAATGTACTGCGTGGCGACACATAGCAAAATATCAATGTGATGTACGAGTAGGAACATATTTTTATACTTGTGATGTGTATGTTATTGTTATTAACTCGGAATGTAGGTAAATATGGACTGCAATTGGGTTTGAGTTTTGACTATATAATATTTGCAAAATGATTCGCATTTTTGGGTTTGCGTGGGTATTGCATTTTTTTTATCTAATGTATGTAATCTAACGGATACAATTATTGGTCGTTGGTAAGTTTATTATACCTAAGTTTTGATCGTTAAAATAGCATTAAAAATAATATCGATGTTTTACAATCGAATCAGCCAATCGACTTCCATCTACGGCCCGCTACACCTGCGCCGGAGTCTGACAACTGTCTGCAAGTTTTTCTAACCCACTAAACGTTGTTAATATTATGCATTAGGTGACAGCCAGGCATGCACATTGATTTTTTGTAAAGGGGTTAAGAGTCAGATATTTAATGAGCTCATTGCAAAAGAGGAAAACATCAGATATCAGAGGACCATCTCAGATAGATTGACCTAGTCCCAAACTAATCGTAAACTTACTTATATAGAGAAATACATACCTAAATAAATATATATAGAAAACATCCAAGACTCAGAAGAAAAATACTAGCAATCATCACATAAATATCTGCCCTTACTCGGATTTGAACCCGGGACTACTAGCTTCGTAGGCAGGGTCACTCACTACCAACTACCTATGCTAGGCTAACTAGGCTATCGTATCGTCAAAAAGAGTATAATTAAATACGTACTCTAAAGTTTCCCTTTTTTAGCTTTTTTTAAGATGATGACGTTCTATAATAGTGGTTCCCTTATAAAAGTCTATGACAGTATAATAGCATTAATAGCCATTTCGGATATGACGGGTACAAATTTTTATATTAAGATTCGGATAAGATACGATGGAAAAACACCTTTATATTTAAGTTTTTAGGGACATCAATCATTCATTATTATCACACCATGATTGCACATGTTTAATGTAAAATAATACATTTTTAATATCAATACGATCAAAATGATTTATTTGACACCTGCCCTTTCTCATCCAATTTGAGGTTACCGTCCGCCGACAAAAGAGTGACAAATGTATGGACATTATAAAATTAATTTTGCAATCTGACAACGCCAAAAAAATAACTGTCAATTATCATTTCTCTCAACCTCGGAAATCGTAAAGAAATAAATTAATTTAAATTTTTAAAATCTGCGTAGTTTTATCATTATTATTGAACTGTAAGTATTCATTACTGCGCAGTATCCTGATATTTTTTATATTGTACGTTACATAATTTATTTACTCGGATTTATGTATTTAAGTTTGCGTCATTTAGCGGTGGTATGTTAGATCTGATGTACTATTGTACAATAGTAACTGGGTCACAAATGACGTCAATTCACGTAAAATTGTTGTAAGGTATGACTAGCAGCGTATTCTGAACAGGTTGTTTGAGTAATGTGGGACATTAAGTAATTCGTATAATTTCTATTTAAATGTTTAAATATCTTTAATTTTATCAAGGTAAAAAAAAGTAATAAACGCCTGTGTGGAAATATTTTTTTTTATAATGTCTATTAAATTGATCATTTTTTTCGCGTAGAAAGGAAGTAAGCACCAAAACTTTAATTAAAATTATTTATTTAATATTTATTGCACCAAAAGAAAAGATTTAATACACAAAAGGCGAACTTAATGCCATATAATTCAATACAACATTCAATTTCCATCGTGAAGTTTTCTATGACTTACATAAAGACGATTTTATTACGCTTATTTTTAAATTTCCATTATAAGAACTCATTTATTTTTTAAGTTCTTTTTTGTAGTATAGTTTTTGCTTCTTTGTTTAACAATATCATTTAGTAACAATATTGTGATGCTTATTTTTAAGTACTTGTATAATTCCGTGTCTGACATCGCTTTGGCATCAAGCTGTTAGTCAGATATATTATGTTGTTTAAATAAATAAAGAAATAAATAACCCGCCTGTCTTTTTGTATTTATATCATAATAATAATAAAAGCCTGGGTTAGAAAACGCTTGCTTTGTTGTTATTATGCCAAACAAGCGGGTTTTAAAGATCAAACATAAGCTCAAGGAATTATTTCGCTACCTACGGATTACCTTATTCGAAGCCGAAATATTGAGAAGCATTCCGGCATCGTCAAAGGTCGTTCTAAAGCAGATAGGCGCATTTAACGCTAGGAGAGGGAGCTTCTAAAACAAGCCTTAGAACATAATGTTAATGAAGTTAAAAAAAAGCGTTCATTAATTCGTCATTTAACAAAATAAAAGAGAGAAGAGGATGGTGAAGCTGACAGTTATATACAAAATGCGATAACGTTTCTCTCGCCTAGTCCGATTTTTGAATATGTTGTTATATTATGAAAACTAGGTCTGTAGAAACATTTTCCTTTTCTTTTATATATTACATTTAAAAAAAACGGAAACGTACAAACCTAGTTTTTCATAATGTCTTCAACTTATTAAAAAATCGTGGAAATCGGAATTGATTTAGGGCCTGTTGTTTAATCAGTAGTTAAACTAACTAATTGTTAAAAACCGTAACTAATGGTTAAATCTCTAGGAAACGTGTCAAAGTTTCTATTCATTTTTCGAATTTTAACAATTAGTTGAGCTAACTACTGATCAAACAACCCTTAGGGGGTGAGAAACGTTAGCTACGCTATGAAGGCGTCGCTTCACATCACAATCCTCTGTAACAAGAATAAAATGTAAGCGTTGTACCAAATACGCCAAAGAGTACCACTTGACTGTGTACATTTCAAGTAGCTTATTTTTAAGAGGCCTCAGACGATTTCTAAGCACACAAACCCCTGATGGTAAGTGGGATCGGTGAACCATAGACATTGTCATTCTCAACACTATAATTTTATGACTTCATATGCGTTGCCAACCCTGAGGACTGAGATGGAATGCCTCTATGCTAGTAATTTCACCGGATGTCTCATCCCCACACCGAAACACAACAATGCGAGTACTGCTTGTCAGCCAGCAGCTCAAAAACATGTTTGTCCTCGTTTACACCAAGAACACATGAGAGATATTGCTTGGAATTCTCGCTCGTATGTTTGGCATGTTTAGATTATCTGTTTTTAAACATTGCAAAAAGTGGAGATGAATTTTTCAAATTTCGAAAACCTCCAGCGTCGCTATTGTCTAACGTACAAGCAATCGCAGACGGCTTCAAAGCGGAACAATTGTTTTCAATTTATATGCAGACAAGCCTTCGATTTTCAAAATGAAAACGATTGCGATCGCGAGTGCGTTAGGCAATAGCCCCTCCGTTATTTATGGTGGTTCCTTAGTGTCGCCAATGTCAAGTGAGTGAGAGTATATAAGTTAATCAAATATATCAAAAGTAAAAACTGAACATTTTCCAATCGGCCATCTTCTCTCCCTGTTGGTTTTCGAAATACCAAACGGCATCTTATAAATGTTAATGCAAGGCCCGAATTAATTATACCATTCAAAACAATGCAATAAGGCAAGGCTAACAATGTAATTGTTATCAAATGCGTGTTATAAAAAGAAGAATAAAATGCGAATTAGACTGGCAATCAAAATTGCAGAAATTGATTCCTGTCTTACTTTAACTTCAGTTCTACAGCATCAGCAAGAAGCACAATTGGTGTCTTTTTATAATTAAAAGGTTTAGAATAAGACAACAGTCAACCATTTTTTATTGCTCGTCTAAACCACGCTTTATAGATGCCGTTGTAGCCACATACAACATATTATATTTAGTTCTTCATGCACTCGGTAGAAATAGTTCCCATGCAGGTGTCAGGCAGTTTATTTGTCGAGCAGTCATTACACGCGATCTAGTCTTGCTTAATCGTAATCGATCGATCGTAAACAGTTGTTTAAGTATAGTTTTTATTACTGTTCTAACTCTAAAGTGACGTTTACACTTACACATGTCATGTGTCATGTCGTTTATGATTTTATTGAAGGAAGGGTTAACTGGTGCCGCCGTTGTTGAAACGAGAAATACTGCATTTAGTTTATCTTACTTACTAGTGTGTATTGAAATTGGCATTTCTACGTAATTTTAAACATTTATTAGTATAGTTTTACGTTTTATTTTAATAAGGTACCTCTGTAGAGACACTTCTCTTTTCTTCGTTTGGTCTTAGGTATAGCTGTACTAAGTGCCCTTTTACAGAAAGCTATAAAGCCGCTAATTTCCTCAGGATTCCGCATTGTATTAATCAACCCATCTTGCTTTGGTATTGTTATCATTTTGTTGACGTTATGATAGCTCGTATTCACCTGAAAATAAGATTTATCATAACGTTATCAGAGCCATTACGATTTCGATGTAAGATTGGCTAAACCAAAGTGAAAGTTTCTTAATAAGTAACTTTTTCTAATACATTGCAATTATAAAATGTTTTTCCTTAACCTTTATTCTTTCACTGTTTTTAATCCCGCAAATTTCCAAGCAGCTTAAGTCACTGCAAGTATTCTGTCAACACCTAGGAATGCAGCAAGTCATGAATGTAGGTATGTATGACATATGTATGAGGCGACTTTGTTCGGAATAATGACAGCTGTGTTGGTGAACACAAAAAGATATGATGTCATGAAAATTAACTAAAAATCGTTGCCACATTTAAACACAAGAAAATAGAGTTCTTTTTAAATTGTTTTCAGCCCATTTTATTTCTATTCGGTTTGACATGATACATTTGACGTTGTAAGTGCTACCATAGTGTCAACAACATGATTGCAATACAAAAGTAAGATGGGCTTAAACTATTATGGTAATTAGAGAACACTAATCCGAATTGGCCTCAGTATAGACATAGGTATACTCGTATTTAAAATTGTTTTTACACCTATTGTTTTCTTATTGTATTTAACTAAGCCGCCTATGCGCCGTTCTGTCAAGTTAATAAGAGCTGGCATAACGTTAACAATAGATGTAAAAACAAACAATATAGAATAAGGGCCCATGGTTGTTAAATACCATTTAAAAAAGAATCTAAAGCTCTTCAGTGAACTCAGCAAAACAAGTGACGAAATGATGTCTACGAAGTTACAGGCTATGAGCAAGATGCATAACGCGATTTCCGCGAGATGACAAAATGTATAAGATTGGCGTAAGCTGAGGATAAGGGTGGAAGAGAGTATGAAAAAAAAATTTTTTTGCTTCAATCCTTTTCGGCTACTATGAAAAAATTACATTGCATCTATGTATATAAAAATGAAACCCTATTTCTCCTGGTCACGCTATAACTTGAGAACGGCTGAACCGATTTGGCTGATTTCTTTTTTGTTGTGTTCGCCATTGTCAGGACAAGGTTTGTATGAAAGAAAATAATTGAAAAATCCACCGGGAAAGTCAGAAATTTGCAGCGGGGCGAAGCAGCTGGCGGGCCGCTAGTATAAAATATTAAAGAGATACATTATTATTTACTAATGGTCTTATTCCCTATTTTGTGAAAGTTTCATTAGCTTGGGTCAGTAGTTGCCGAAAAGGATTGAAGCGAAAAAAAAAATCGTACTTTGAGTGATCCACCCTCCTGACGATCTATCGCGTCCGACCCCTTATGTCGATTCCATACAATTCGGAAGTTTCAAAAATCGCAAAAATAATCGCTTTAAGTTGCTCAATTCTACTAGATAAAACCATGTTGCTTTAACATGTTATCATATTGTCAACGTAGCTCTTATTTACTTGATAATAAGATAGCATGTCAAAATCAATATGTTTTGTCATATTGTTTTGAATAGAGTCCCAGTTTCACAAATATAACAGCAGTTTAATACTCAGCTGCGAGTCACATATAGGGTGTGGGTACACTACATAATTCCGAAGAGTCATAATTCCGAATTGATCAAAATTCAGAATTTTCATAATTCAGAATGCAATGTTTTGATAGAAGACTTTATTTTTTGTTATCGTTTATAAATAGCCCTTAAGTATAGCGATAAAATTATGCACTTAATCTAAAATAGCTCCAGCACAACATAGGTACCTTTCGGAAAAAATCCGATAAATGAATATTCGGTAATTCGGAATTTTAAGGTGTTCCCATAGGGTGTTCTAGTTCATATCATTTGGCATCTGGTGAAGGCTTCAAACTAATGCATGAAACATTCACACTTGTACCCACGCGCAGCCCTGACCCAAAAATTAGCTTGCTAAGGTATCTTACATCAACTTACAAATTGCGATCGGGTCCTAGATCTAGCGATGGGTTTGCAGACAAATTACTGGAATTTTATAGCTGGTTTTTATAATGTTAACATAATTTTATTCTGATGTTTTCAATATTTTTAGCTAATTCAGTTAGTGTTATTATAAGTAGTGCCTGAGGGTTTCTCTGGACTTCTACCTCGGTCATTAGTATTTAGTCGTTTAGGGGAATTAACATGCAGACATACACTGTCTTCGTCAATATTACCTCACATCTTGTAGTTTTTCATAACCTCCTAAGGCCCAACGAAAAATTCAGCATGTAGTCACTACGGCCCGTAGGCCTACCAGTAGTACTATTGTCTTATACTCATTCAGACCCAAGTACTTAGAAGACAAAATGGCGGTTTTTCTATTAGGTCCTACTGTTAGGACCGTGTTACGCTATTGGCGGGTTTTGCTATTAAGTCCCACTGGTAGGACCGTGGTACGCTATGACTACACAACTGTCGAAGGAGCTGGGTCTGAATGACAAAGTGAATAAGTACTATGGGTAGGACCTTGGGCCTTAGGAGGTATCTACCTGGCGCATCTTAAAAAAATATTTGTTTATGATTTATTAGAATTTGTCCGTTTTTATATTAGCAATTTAATAAAGCAAAATATTTGTGATGCGTCATTTTTAACTTACGCAACGTAGGTATACCTCATAGCTTGTTAATTAGATTAATCATAACTTGAACGTCGATCGATTAAAATCTAATCGATAATTTTCTACATTCTGAGATCACGATCGATAAAGTCCGCGCTGCACTGTAATTAGTTGTTACAAAATCTTTTCGTTTGTAGGTTAACGGCGCATGCCTTTAAGTAATTTTGTCTCGTTCACGCCTATCTGATGTTTATTTTAAACGACTATAAAAATCTCATTTTGTGCCTTTATCTACGCCATAAAACTGTACTACTGTTTAATTACTGGTTGGCTAAACTACTGACTGAATTCGGAATATTAACAACTATTATCTTATCTTATCTTATCTTATAGATGGGCCCTTTCGGATACACTTCGACCTGGTATCTTTTGTGCAATTACCCACTTACACACTCAGTTGTTCGAATGTGCAGGTTTCCTTACGATGTTTTTCCTTCACCGTAAGAGCGTCGGGTAATGCACTTAAGTTAGAAAAACTCATTGGTACATGGTGACCGTGGGGGTTCGAACTCGGTACCTTACGATCGCGAGTCGACCCTCTAAGCCATTAAGCCACCGACGCTCTCTACAACTATTATAGTTGACGATGTGTTTAGCGTAGTTGGTAATGACCCTGCCCACGAAGGCAGCGGTTCGAAGTTCGATTCCCGGTACGGGAAATATTTGTGTGATGAACGCTATTATTTTGTTCCTTGATATTTTCTATGTATTTAAGTATTTATTTCTCCATATAAAGTATGTTTATCGATGCCTTGAGCTTAGTTTGGGACAAGGTCAATTTGCGTGAGATTATCCCCTGATATTTATTTATTCATTCAGTAACTAGCACCGTGCCCCGGCTTCGCTTGAGTGAGATCTATAGGTACACCAATGAAAGTAAAATCGTTAACTTTCCTACGTCAATTCCATATCTCCGGTATTATAGCTACGATCGATAGATTGCAACTTATGTAGGCTTACTGTTATCTATTTACATGCACTTTTAAAAGTAAAATGGGTAAATTGTGGAAGGTGGCAATCTTATATCGCTAAATATCGCAATTATGTAAGTCAGAGACTAAAATCCTTAAGCGGTTAGTAAAGTAGGTTAGTACTTCAATTAAGTAATAAAACCCCAGTTCGATTGAGCGGCAATAGGTAATAGAAACTCCTAAAGGCTCGGGGACCAACTACTTTTCAATTCATACTATGGCACAGAGTAAGCACGTTCAACCTATAAACTCTGTTTATTTAGAAAGAGCGCCTTCTATACTTGTACTATTGTATACTGCTCCCAAAACAATAAGGTAGTATCTGCATATGAAATTTTACCCTTTATACTGCCTTTTTATTTTAGATGGCAGCATGTTATGGCCACGGCTGCTCCTCGTGGGCAAACACGTTATCTAAGCCTTTAAGTGGGACAATAATTACCATTATCTCGGATTAGTGTAATCGCCCCGCACTGACCATAACCAAGTTAAACGAGCTCGTAATTATTTTCGCTATTGTCTTTGACGTCAATAGGTTCTTCTTATTCTGGCGAGTATTTGATTTTGGGAACTCCTTAATGGTACCCTTTATGTTAGTCAGTAGTTCTTATTGGATAAATTGAATAGTTACAATTTTCCGTGATCAAAGTATCCTATGTCCTAACCCGGGACTCAACCTATCTCCATACCAAAATTCATCGAAATCGGTTGGTCTAGCCGTGAAAGTGTAACAAATAAACACACAGACAGACAGACAGACAGAGTTATATTTACATTTACAATACAAGTATGGATAAAAGGTAGATTATGTGTTTATTTAGAGTACAGTCACCAGCAATAAAATATGATTCAACATTGGACTCAAAAATATCTGACACGTCTTTATTACTGGAGGCATAAGAGCCTAACTAAAACCCAAATTTCCACTTTCATCGAAATGCGTCCAACCAATTCAGCGTTAAAAGCATTTTTAATACAAGCGACGCGCCCTCGCTTCAGTTTATGTAAAACCCATACATAAAACAAAATTTATTAGACATAAAAACGTTTCGTGAGATATTATCTAACTGATGGTGAAAACCTCATTAAAACCCGTTGCGTGGTTTCAAAGAAATTAACACACAGACAGACAGGAACAGACGCGGAAAACGACTTTGTTTTATACTATACCAAAACTGTAAAGAAGTGTACAGGTTCTATTCACAAAAAATGGCACGAATGGATTGAACGAGTGAACGAAAGTATACAAGTGTGTAAAATAATAACAGGTTTTCGGTTTGAAATTCGAACATCAGTTCAAAGACTCACACAATGATAGGTGACATTACTTTCGTTCAATCCATGAAGTACCTATAACAACTTCAACTACCTATCGCGGTGTAGGTACCACGAGACCACCTCGAAGCGGCTATAATGGCGGGTTACGTGTGACCACGGCTAAGTATGCGATTGATGGGCACCACGCCATTTACAACGGACACTTAGTAATCAATGGGGCCTGCTTCCGAAACCGAGGTGGCTTGCTCACCTATATTAATATCCGCCTAGGAGCCACATAGAGGGCCTCTATTCAACACGTTAAAAACCAGAGGGCTTATTGTCTAACTCGCACTCACGATCGTTTTCATTTTGAAAATCGAAGGCTTGTCTGCATACAAAATGAAAGTTTTCATTACAATTGCTCCAAAAAGCCGGTTGCATGCGAGTGCGTTAGACAATAAGCCCTCAGATCGTTTTTGACCTGTTATCGTATTGTCAACGTTTTGATAGCCCTTATTTATTTGACAGTATTGGTGGCCTAGTTAAAAACAATACCATAACAATTCAAATATGATTTGCTCTTTACCGCCTAGAATAGAGGCGCAGTATACTTACGATCGTGGTTATGATTTGACAGCTATTGATATGATTTCGGTTTGTTCTTATAGCTATTACAAACAGTAGGTACGTTCGGCGTTATAAGTAGCTGAACATTTTAGTGCTTTGTCACTTACAGCTGCACTAATCTGACAAAGGTTTTAAAGTGACAAGGTTATGTCACCGGTAGTCTTAACCCCATTCCGGATCACTGCTGCTTAGCGGTAACTTATAAGATGGTGGTAGCGATCCGAAAGGACCCTTCACAAGGTCCTACCACCAAATCTTAACTGTGATAATAAGATTGCATACTAAAATTATTAAACGGGACTTAATCGCGTTGTAAAATAAACATTTACCTCGACGTTTCGACTGTGTTACAACAGCCGTGGTCACGAGAAGACTGAAGTGGAAGGTGTTCGTCTTAAAGCAAAGTATAAGATTGCATGTCAGAAACAAGTCAATTTGACGACGCGATAGCCTAGTTGATAGTGACCCTACCTACGAAGCTAGCGGCCCCGGGTTCGATTCCCGGTATGGGCCATTATTTGTGATGAACACGAGTATTTGTTTCTGAGTCTTGGATGTTTTCTATGAATTTGAGTATTTTTCTCAGTATAAGTATTTATTTCGTTGTCTAGTACAAGCCTAGAGCTTAGTTTGGGACTAGGGCAATTCGTGTGAATTCGTCCTTTGATAATAAAAAAACATAAATATGTCCAATTAAGAACGGTCTTGGATCCTACCACATACATAAACTCATGCCTTCATTCCTACCAATCCTACCAATGATGCTTTAAAAAAATTAAGTTGCACGTGTGAATGAAAGGTTAATGATGCGAACAGAAACAGACTCGACACAATGTACGATGATTAAACACAAGCTTACAAAATGATTTGACGTACGTTTGACAATTAGTAATGATCGGACACTATAAATCATTCACTAATGAGCAAACTTGACCGCGTGGGCGCAGGCTTGATGGCTATTAATCATTTTTATGTAAGCCCTCAGAAACTTTAGGGCTAATAGGAAATGTTTAAGTTTATCTATGAAGCTTGTTGATGTTGAGTCTTGTGATTATACTCTTCAAGCTTACTTGTGCTTGATCTTTATTCTAATACTACAGGACGCCCACGACTTCGTACGCGTAGAATTAGTTTCCCGCTTCTCCCCCTACTTCTTCCCGTGGCCCCGTTCCCACTATGCCGGACCGGCGAATTTGCCAGATGCCGGTAAGGCTAGTGGCTTATGACGCTGTTCACACGGCATAATGTGAACAGCTTCATATAAATTGTACAGCCACTACCCTTACCGGATCCGGCAAAATTGCCGGTCCGGCATAGTGGGAACCAGGCCTTAGTGCTCACTTACATCATGAAAGGAACCCCTGTACCAAATTTCAAGTTTCTAGGTACAGTAGTTTCGGCTGTGCGTTGATATATAAGTCAGTCAGTTTTGCCTTTTATATATATAGATAGATGATTAGGTCTTGCTTCGATATCGAAATCGGTTTTATTCTATTCGGTAAAACCATATTGCTTTTGATCGTATTATCATCGTTTTGATAGCTCTCATTTACTTGACAGTAAGAAAAAGTCTATAATTATAATCATACGACATCCTATTTTGTCGGAAAAGTTAGTTTTTTTATTATTTTAATGTGGAAAAGGAGGCCGACGAGCAAACTTGCTTTCAAAAGCTTAACAACCTAAAACTCAGAAAGCGAGCTAAATACGATTTTCAATAAAATACGAAGCCGTTTCATTATTCATTCATACTTGTACCCGAATATGTCCACGTTAAAAAAGTGTACGCCTGTCAGTTAACATCTTTTATGTTACACTTTAGCGCAAGTATTGAACATTGCAAAACCGAAAACAAGACATTATTTAAATTGCCGCAATTATTACAAAAACTGGAAATGTCACGACAGGTGGAAGTGCGGGGACAAAACATTACTGCGGAGTGGAAAGCGAAACATTGTTGTAAAATATATAATTTAAAGAAAGAATTATGTGATTACTGCACCTGATTTATATTTTGGGCGTGGAGCGACTGTAAGCGATATGCGTATTTATTTTGTTTTTCATATGCAAAGGAAAGCGGGAGCGTGTTTTTGCTGCATAATCTACTAAAAGTGCAAAAATATGTATATGTATAGTCCAAAGTTACTAAAGTACTACTCAAAAGGTATTTTTGTATTCTTTACTTTTTTTATTATTTATTTAAAAAAACAATACATCATACACTTAGTCAAAGTGCTAAACAGTTTATGGGCGAGTTATACACTTTTTTCTTACTATAGGTACAACTGTGTATATCTACTTAAACTAATACATGCTTGAAATCTATACTAAATGAAACAAACTTGGAGCTAGTTTGACACTATTTGTTTTGTTTTACTATTAATAACTTCTGATACTTTTACAAAACCCTGTGCCACTATTCTAGGCAGTAAAAACAATATCGTATTTGACCTGTTACGAAATCGTTTTTCACTCGGCTGCCGTTACTGTCGAAAGTCATAAGAGCTATCAAAACGTTAACAATACGATAACAGATCAAACACGATATGGTTTTTCCGTGTTGAATAGAGGCTCTAATATACATATTTACCTAGTTGCAAGCATTGCAATAATTTTAAGTGTTTTAATACGCTTAAGTAGGCGTGTTACATTAGCCTCAATTGCGGCCTTTACACGTAGAGTTCAGACCGCGGGAAACGCCACGCGCCGTTCCGAACCGTACATTTTTTACTATTTAACTATTACAGTTGCATTTACACGTACGGTTCGGAACAAAGATTGGAACGGCGCGTGGCGTTTCCCGCGTTCCGAACTTTACGTGTGCAGGCCGCTAATATGTACTACCGACTTATTTCCATCCGCTTACACTGCAGCTCCAAATCACCTTCAGGTCGAATCAATTCCCATACAAATTGCTTTAAGCCATTGTTAATGGCGACCTTTTCAACGACTGTCACTGGCCCAAGGCTCTCATTAACATCGTCGATAAACTGTACCGTGCGAGCGTTTTTTTCTTACACTTATTCAGTGCCCGTAATCAAAATTGGTATAAAGTGTCGATGGATCATGTGTGTCTTGGGCGGTGAACACATCAGCTATGTAGCGATACTGAATGTATTTAAAAGTAAACATGTTTTGTTTACAACTTTGTGCAAATAAATCAATTTAACCAGAGGGCTTATCGTCTAACGCACTCGCAATCGCAACCGGCTTCAAAGTGGAGTAATTGTTTTCATTTTGTATGCAGACAAGCCTTCGATTTTCGAAATGAAAACGATCGTGATTGCAAGTGCGTTAGACAATAAGCCCTCAGGATTACAGAAACATTTATAGGTCGAGTTCGAAGAATAAAGAGTGTTCGACGAAATAGTGAATCACTTCAATGCCGACGGAGCCTCCACCGCAAGCTAGTATATTATGGGATCCTTTCATGTACAAACGAATTATTGTACATATGAATACTTTTGGAAAAACTAACAGACATAAAGAAAAAAAAACAAATTTCCGCCGTACCCAGGGACATTTTAAACAATTAACCCATTCTGTTTTCAAACTTGTGTATGAAATATCGTTACTTAAGAAACGACATACTGCCGCACACAGAGACGTCAATTAAATTTAATGCTTGTTTAGTGACGTGTTGTCTTATTCTATTGCTGTAGCAAAGAAAATGACAACAGCAACTTTAATCAAGCATTAAATTAAATTGACGTCTCTGAGTGCGGCAGTTAATCGTCAATAACTAAATGTGACCTGCAATCCTACATAATATTATAATCAGTGTTGCCAACCTAGCAAATAACGCGCGATGTCGCCAATTTTATTTATATTTCCGTCACTGCCAACCTACTCCGAAGAAGGTCAGTATCGATTTCACCCGCATACCACTTCCGGCTCTTGGGAGATGTTTTGACAGCGTACAATTTATTTGACAGCAATTATTCTTAATTTAGGCAACGCGCAGCGCTGAGCGAGTTTTAGCATTTGATAATTATAAAATATATTTACAAGCTTTTAAGTTAAATTCGTATTAAAATTTGCTCGTTTTTTTGTCAACATGTTTATTTCATTTATGTTAGGACAAACCTTACAAGTTGTCTCTGAACTAGTTCCAGTTATTGAATGGGCTGAGATTTCGAATGCATAAACCCTGTGATAATGCAATATTACAGTGTCGGTGAAAAAGATTGCCGCATTAAAAGATTTTTTTACACGTCTTATGAGCTCTTCTTAAATTATGAGCTAACCAGTATGCAATTCTATGATCAAAAAAAAACATATAAGTTATTAAGTTAGATATTGTTTGCAAGAAATAAAAAGGCATTTTTATTTCATTTTTGAGCGTATTGTGCGCGTCTTATAAAAAGTTTTAAAATATTATTATTATTTATGACACAACTCGGAGATCTACACTGTAAATCTTTAAATGGTTCAACAAAGGACTATAATTCTGGGTACTTAGTTAAAAAGGGCATAAGTCTACTTGACTCACAATAAAAAAGGGTGTATACTTAAACGGAGTATACCAGACTTAAATCCTTTTTCACCTTATCTTTAGGAGACTTATACAGTAGTGAAATAAGTTATACCTACACAGTTCAAGTAGGTTCAAACCAATATAACCAATACTTAATTGTAATAACCATTCTAAAATGTTTCTGTTTAGTAATATTTTAACATAATTTCAATAATTTATCTTTAAACTACAAGTTTAAAGAAACGCAACATCTATTAAACAGTCGTTTTTACATAAACCACGTTCAAAATGACTAATTACGACATGCGCGAAATTAAAACATTGCAGTAATAAGCCATGATAATTTCATGCAAAACAGTGTACTCACGGAGCTATTGTTCTGTCTGTTTGGCTTCTATGATTCAAACCGTGCTAAAGCTAAGACTCGAGCGCTAACCGAGTTGTTTTGCTCGATAACGTACTAAATAATGCAAAGTGTACTAATTTCGACGTAAACCCGAAATTTCGCAAATTGGCTCGTATGTACGGATATTGGCTGTAACAGTAAACGGCACTTACAGGACAACGTTCTCAAAATTATTTAAATTACGTACGTGCTCTTATGCGGGCGCGCACCAAAAAGGTAATCTAAATAAACTAAATAAATAAGATGCTAAAATTGTGTTTCAGAACGTCAAATTCATACAAGAACTATCAATTTATGTCTTAAAATAACTGACAAAGTTTGTATGGGTACTTGCACAACAAATATAATCAGTAAAAGAGCCCATCTCTAGCAAAGAGTGTGAATATATTTTTTGGAGTAGTCTCAAATTTCGAGATCATACTTCTGGCATTGATTGTACTGAAATTAATGACAAACGATCCTTTATAATATGATTGATTGTGTCGTAAAGTAAAACATTTATTTTCATAAATATCCTACACAATAAGTGCACACAAAAAAAAACGTACGTTCAAACAGGACCGACCAGGCCTTATCGCTAAAAACTCATAAAAACTCATAAAAACCAAATTAAAAATGGTAATTCATTTTTAATATTGGGTTTATACTATAAATTACTTGCAATACTTGTTATAAAACAATACCTGTTATAAATACCGTATCCGTAGTATTATGAGCATCAGAACTAACCTAGTGAGCTGTTCCAAAACCAGTGTTACAAAATACTTGTTTATTTTTTATCACAACCAATCACTCCAGAGGCTCTACTTTGAAATCCGTAATTCGAACTTCGTCTATTGCTATCCCTTTTGCTCTCGACGCGTCACTAATTCCCAAGAAGGTGACGGGGCGATCCGAAGTTCGAATTACTGATTTCAAAGTAGAGCCCCAGTCATCAGGTGAAAACGTCGCGTTTCCAGTTCGTATCACTCATTCTGTTCCATTGAGTATTTAAGATACAGTTTAAAAGATAAAGGCAGTAATTAATACCGTAATAAAGTCCACGTGGGGTATAAATAGCTTCCAGTAATTAAGAGTCATTAAATTTTATATGCGAAAGAACGTCTCGCGAAACTGATAGCTTAGCGTCTTTTTCTAACTGAATTAGTTAGAGTGGGACGGATTTAATTCGCAGACGTATTACGTCATTGCGTGCGAAATTAGTTTCAAACATGTTATCTCCTTGTTTTTTACTTGTTATCAATTTAAGTCGAGTTAATTGAGGACTCCGAAATCGGTCGGGTTGTGTCCTTGCTGGTAGATTTCCTTAACGAGTACCTACATAGTGGTGGCCACATAATTAGGAACGCTTGCGTTTTTCCTATACAATTGGGATTGTTCATATTTTTGCAATTACTCTAATTTGAAAACCATTTCGAGGAATGGGGTTTTAAAGCCGTTCTACTATTTCGGATATTTCGACAAAAGTATATACAACATAACCTTTGTTTGACTTTCGTTTTTGGCTTGAAGCCCTCCTAGGTGTATCTTACGGGTTAGGCGAAAACCGCTTGAAATTAGTATGTTTTAATCTAGACACGCGGTAGCGTGTCAAGCCAAGTTCAAGTAACAGAACTGGCGAGCAGCACCGTGTGTATACATTATTACACTCACTTTTTATCATTAGATATCATTTAATTGTTGTAATATATTAGAAAATGCCAGCCCAAATTAAAAATAATCATGTCATCCATAAAATGTCTGCTAAATAAATAAAGATATTCAAACAAAACTATTGGGTCATATACAAAATTAATGAACTTGATTTAAAATTACCCATTCTTTCGAATTAGAATGTAAAGACTGTGAGTTATTTTTTTGGTCTATCCCAATTGCCTACAAATATGAGTTATCGAATTTGACAACAATCAAAAAGTGCTTGACCAATTTTATTGTTAGTTATAATTTACTTTTGATCCACAGTGAACTACTTAAAGAGATTCAAACGTAAAAGGCTGACACTTCCATACAAATTTTGTATGAAAGCTATTGAGTTTCAACAAAGGCAACAAATATAATGAGCACCAAAATTATCTTCGAGACCCAAAAATAATTTAAAAAAACCGGCAAACAAGTTTAAAAACTTCGCGGATTCGTAATGATTCTAATTATGTAAGATACCACTGAACAACTTATTAAATAAAACATGAAATTAATGATTTTTCGTGACATGGACATAAGGGAAAATTACAAAAATTCAGGTCAAAATTGCTGAACTACATGGGGGTGAATTCGATAGGTCTAGACGTCCTCTTTTGACCTGCTTCGTTTGATCCACACTTCCAAGTACACCCTGTATATTAAATAATTCTCCGTAGCTTGAACTTAGAAAACAAATACAATAGCTTTGATAGCAACAAAGTATTAAACCTGTTATTTTATAGCTATGACCGCACGTGACTACCTATAGCTTCAGACAGGATACAATTACTTATTTACATGGCATAGTTCTATTTTTACAGTCTCGTAGTCAGTAATACTTAGATCATTTTAAGGTGCGGTCTTTGTTTGTAATAGTCAATCCTATACAAGAATAATCCAGAACTAACTCCACGCACACATTACCGTGCTTGTGTAAAAACGAACATCGCTTACGATCGTCGCGTCTATGTGTACACGCTTACACATACATCTGCAAAAGCGTAGCAGAAGCGATTCAGATATGTGTGAAGCAATTAATTGGTCACTGTTTTATTTGAACCAAAGCAACAGCGACATTGACACGGAACGAGTAAATTTGCTTTAGTAATAAATATTAAGATCAGTATTGTTTTTGTGAACGTGCTCTAGTTTTTAAGTTTCCTTAATTAAATAAAGCTCTATTAATTTTTTCTTTTGGTTAGTTGCACAATGAATTAGGTACAGTCAAGGACTTTAATTGTTATCCCACTATGGAACCCTGTCGTAATGACAGCGTTAAACCACATGAAATAAATTACGCCATAATTAATGATTAACGTTATGCGATAGGGTTTCATAGTGGTATAACAGGTCCTTGACTGTAGGACCTTGAGTCGGATTAAGGATACTTTTTATCCCGGAAAATCCACCAATTTCAAAGTTAATAGCGAAATACATGTTCTGCGCAAACGCAGTCCCTTGCATAGGAATATTAATGAATTGGAAGCTTGTGGCGCCAATGCCGAAGTCCAATATAGCCATGCGCGGCAGACGAAGGGTTATCGTAATCTCTGTTATCAGTGACCTGCGCAGACGCAATTATGTAATCAACAAGCTTAACTGACGACAATTAGTTCTGTGACTGCAGTGTAAAAGGGTATAAGTCAACATAGCTCATATTGAACTCGTACACGGTTCCGTACCACTGTACAATGTTAATATTGAGCAAAAAACGACGAAAATAATCTGCTTTTTGTATGGAGAGCCCTTTTAAGTATTAAAATAATACTTAAAAAATTTACTATTTGTTTTGATTGCGGTCGATAGGTTGCACTTTAAAAGATACAGCCTGCGAGACAGATGGCCAATGGAGCTTTAGCTTGCATCGTGCCTACCAGGGCCTGTTTTATAAAGCTACAAATTACAATTTACAGGTTACAAGTTTCCATTTGACACAACCTCGACCAATTACGACCGGCTGGTCGATTTGAGCAGTGTTCAAATCAAATCAAATCAAATCATTTATTCTGTAAGTAGGCCCTGTAGGCACTTTTACAAGTCTGAGTCTACCAGCGCTTCCAAAGAGACCACTGTTGAGAAGAAGCGCCGCAAAAAATCAACAGTAAGCCGTTTTTTCTAAATAAATCACTTATTAAAGCTACATAATTTAAATGTCACAGGGATTTACAGGTCCCAGTAGTAATAATAATTAAATATATATCAAAATGTCGGATTAAAATAAATAATACAATTTCGGAGATGTAAACAGTCTCCAAATGTCAAATTAAAATTAAGAATTAAATATAATTAAAAAAAACACAAAACAAGGGAGATGTAGAAAGTCTCCACGGTCAATTTTGGAGATGTAAAGAGTCTCCAGATGTGAAATTAAAATTAAGTACAATTATTTAAAAAAAAAAGTGTTGCCAGTTTAGACCTGTAAAATTGTTACTTGTAACTTTATAAAACGTGCCCCAGGGGTACTTTTTGTAGAATATATTTTTGAAACTTTAAGATGACATTGCTCAGGGCTTAGTTTACTTTGTTTCTTATGTCCTTTCCAAAGGAAGGATGTAGGCACGAGAAGTCCCGTTGTTAGCACCGTTTCGGTACGGAACTCTACACTCAAAGAAATGATAGTAAACCAAGAGATATTTTTTTATAGTTATCAAAACATTAATAAAATAGTTATGATATTAGTTATATCAAACAAAGCTGATAGTAATAACAGCAAGTTCTTTAGTGATTCAACTAACGTCTTAGTTGATGAATATAACATATTGTTAGGCTCATGGCATCAAGATGATTATGCACAACAAGATAAATATAATCGTCTTCGGAGCGACCAAAAGTTTTTTTTAGTGTACAGAGTATTTAAACGTATATGTACCCTTTTTCACATAAACTTAACCACTAAAAAGTCAATCAAGAGTCAAAGTCAAGTTTTTGAAATGATGCCCATTTACACTGGCGCCACAGAGTTATGGTGTAGACTTTGGAACTATGTTTAGGGTTCCGTAATGTTTGAAGGATTTTAACAAAGGTTATCGACGTAGCCCACCGAATAAGCAGCTTGAAGTGGCAGTGGGCCGGTCATTTGTGCCGCAGAACCGATAATCGCTGGAGTTATCGTATTCTTGAGTGGAGACCGCGAATCGGCAAACGTAGCGTAGTACGCCCTCAGACTAGGGGGAGCGACTATCTTCGCAAGGTGGCTGGCAAGAGCTGGATGTGAGTGCCCACGAATCGTGCTTGTTGGCGTGCAATGGGAGACGCCTATGTCCAGCAGTGGACTACCCAAGCAACAAAATTATCCCAGAGAGCACACTTTATAGGCCTACAACACTAATAACGTTCTCTTAACGGTTCTAGTTTTTACTACGACGCTTATAATAGCACAAACGGAGCTTGTTTGGACTACAAGTACATCTGTTCTTATACGTTAACTAATTATCGTCTATAAGTCCAAATTAACAGCACAGTATAAGCTTATGTGTCCTATAAAAGTATTGAAAAAGTGTAAATGCGCTTGAGAATACGTACTCTGGTAAGCTATACTTATAACTGTCTACAAGAAGCAATATAAAACCTTTATAGGTAAACTATGCTTATAAAAGCATCAAATAAGACTAAACGTACTGGAAACTATTTGCACTTATTAATTGGATTTATAAGGGTTTATAAGTTCGCTTTGTGGATCATTTAGTAGTAAACATTATACTTGTCTTATAGTGCATTTCCCAATGCTGCTATAATCCTAAGTTATCTTCGTGAAGTCCCGTAAAAGAGTAGGACTGCTTATAATAGTCTTGCAAATACTGTTATAGGCGCGTCTTTACGCGGACATTTTGATTTGGTACGTCGTCGTATTTGTAAGTTTTCTATAAATTAATAAATTTCGGTACAGACATTCTCCAAAAATGGATTTAAATAAATGGAAGCGGTTGAAAAAAAGTGGTTCATATAAAAGAAAAGTTCATAAAACATATAAACAAATAATTCAGGTGTCGGGTTCTAGCTTTCTATTGGGCAAAGGTCGTACCATAGAAGTTGGCGAAGGTTCCGTACAAAAAAGGAACATTGAAAATTGTAATGAAGATGATTCTGGACGAAACGACTTTTTATCAGCATTTCGTGATTCAGATTCAAACGACGAGGAGAGTAGTAGTGAGGAATCTTCGCAAAGTGATATTGAAGACCATTCGTATCTAAATACTTACAAAAAAAATGAATTGCGTAATGATGTAAGAAATTGGGCTGTAGAGTACAATATACGACATGCGGCGTTAAACTCGTTATTGGAAATTTTAAATAAAAACATAGAAGATGTCCTACCTAAGGACGCTCGAACGCTTCTTGAGACAAATAAAGAAAATCTGGATATAAATGTTTCAGCTCCAGGAGAATATTGGCATAATGGCCTCATCAAATGTTTAAACAACATTTTTCAAAAACTTTATTTTGCACTTTATTAGTGTCATTTTGGAAGTGCAATTTATTAAACTAAACCATAAACATTACCATAGCAGTGACAAAGGTTAACACATTAAAAATAAAGTACCTAACAGCATCATTACAAAAAAGAGTAGGTTTTTTTAAAGAATTATGGAACCCTAATTCCTAACAATATGGCGATATTTTACGCCTATAACGGTATGGTAATGTACTTGAAAATTCTTGCTTTCAAACATGGCGACTTTTCATTGTTCGTCTTATTGTTACCAACATAATTTTCAAATGCACTTATTAAATACACTAATTTCAAGAGGCGAGTAAAAATTTTGATATAAAACATAACATACTTCACAGAAAATATACGTTACCCATGCAGACGCCTATTATAAATCTTGTGTAGGTACTTACTTGTCTCACTCAACATAATAAATTTATAAAGATGGGTTAACTTACCTTTTTATTAAATAATTATGACGCTTAATTAGCAAGCAACACACGCGATTTCACAAATGTTTGGAAGAGCTTGTAACAGTATCACAGAGTGCGCTAGAGTCGTGGTTGGTTCTGTAAGGCGCTTATAGTTAGCTTCGTGGGAGCAGATAGTTCTGCGTAGGCCAATTATAAGGTCTCTATAGACCAAAGAGGGATCCACCAAGACTACTATAGGTGTTTTATTAGCACAATTACGCCTATAATTTGGGCCCTTTTCCGTGGCTATAAGCGTTTACTAGCCCGTTATAAGCCCGAAAAAAAGTGGTTCCAGGACAGCTACTAGTCCACCTTTTGCTGCTTGGGTAATATAGGCAGATGATGAATGTTTGCAGAACTCATGATCATACTTTTTAGTATGTTATTGTACCTTACATAAATTTTGGTGCCAGTGTTCGTGAGGCCATCAAGTAGGGACCACTGAAGATCAAGGGGCTTATTATGACATACCTATGCAGTTCATTTTAAGGCGAGCGTAAGGGACAGAGGTATATCAGTTATATAACTCTGTCCTTTTCTCTCAGCGTAAACTGAACTGCATAGCGATATCATAATAACCCCCAGCACCGGACTGACCATGGCTTTGAAGCGGTTCTTTGTTTGACAAAATTTGACACTTGATTAGATACTTTATGAATTCCTTAAAAGATTTATATCCGTCCAAATGTAAGTTAAATAACCTTTCTTTTTTTTCTTTCTTTGTTTATTGTTTTGTTTCGTTGAATACTTAACAGAAATATTTGTTTTTCCTTCTGTAGTTTAGTGGCGGCTCTTGTGTTATATTTTGGGAGAATGGCAATTCTTAAAAACTGCAAGATATACAGTGTAATAATAAGTGTGTTTAAAAATATCTATTTATAAATTCTTATAAATCGGTTGACGAACAAACCTTAATTAACGTCACGCGTTCTTAATTAACTAATTGTGTGAGTCATTAGTCGGACGTCAGCAACTGAGGTTTATTAGAATGTTGTCAATTAAGCCTTTAATTGCCGTCAGTCAGTTAATAGATAAGAGGGGGTGGGTATTAACGTCGTAAATAATTAAACTAATAGTCAGATCCCTACCGTTTGGCCGTTTTTTTTCCCCAAATGTATAATTTCCCAAAATCTTATTTAACAAAAAAAATATGCCTTTGCGGCGTTTTTTGCTAACGTCACCTATCTAACATAATAAGGGGTCTCTAAAAAAACTAAGCTTTTCGGAAAAATTAAATTTGGGACATCCTATAATCGATTAAAAATATTGGGGCCAAACGGCAGGCTCCCTAGTTAGCTTAAATGCCCTTATAGCCTCTATTGTTTTCAATAAATTAATTGTAAGTAATAATACCTACTTTTTAATTTATTAGTAAAATAGCAACACAAAATGTAACTGTCTCTTGATGTAAAATAAAGAGCACTTTTTTTATTCTACCTTGGCCTCTATTACACTTTGCTTTAGCTCATCTGGCCCCTTTATCGATATATTCACGTTGGTCTAAACCTAGAAGTAGTAGTAATAGCTACTAGTAGTAGTTCATATCCCACTAACGCTAGAACTCAGTAGAGCATAAGTGTGACTGTCACCCATCATCTACATATTTAAAGATGTGCACGAGACATAAAGGTTGGAGCACACAATAGCACAATGCGTGAGTGCGTGAAAGTAAATAGAGGTTATTGGCACAGGCCTGACCCAGTAACGGTGCATTCAGCTTGCGCACACAGCGTATCGCAGCTATCAGTCGCTATAAAAGTAGAAGAGCTTTTTTATGGCAAGGAGATTGCAAAGAAGCACTTTGGCCATTTGGTGGTAAGAGGGCTCTGAGGCTTAGACCTGCGAATTCTAGACTGGTAATACGTTGCCAATGCTAAGGATGGGATGAGATGATTTGGGTGGAAGATACGACAAATAAAAAGGACGGAGGAAGGAGGTTACTTAGTTTCGATTTTGTAAAAATAATGCAACTCACGTTGCAAAACAAACAAAAAAAACGTAATTTTAATTAATAACAATTAAAGGGATCGCATCTGCAAATAAAACATCACAAGTCAAATTATTTTTATGCCTTATATTATACATGCCTTATATTATAAATAATTATTTATTTGCCTTTAAAATTGCTTTGACATTTATAGCTTTCTACTTGCTCACGCTACAAGTGGGCAACAGACCTTACCACCAACACTGACACCCATTGCAGTGAAAGCGTTTATCGATCAAGTAATCGATGTTGGATAAATCGATACGCGATAAACGTAAGAGCGGGAATGAGACGGCAAAAAGCGATTGAATAGAACTGCATGTTATGGCCGATAATTTAGTTAGTACATGTCTAGTGTGGGAACATCGAACACTTTTTGCGAGTCGATACATCTTGTTTCTTTATTGTATCTGTATTAAAGACTTGTTTATTTTATTTTGTTTGAAATCTGGCGAGAATGAAGAAAAAAACAAATGAAAAAGTAGGGTATATTCAAGATCGTTGTTACCGTATAAATATGTTGAAATTTATGATCATTTTAACGACTTTTAAGTTTAAAAGCCAGAGTTCTACATAGGTACTTAGGTAGCCACACAAATGCCAGTAACACTAACTAATATATATGATATATGACTTTGGCATATGTTATTCACAGCCAAAATAACTTTACCGAGTTTTTTAACTGTAACTTCAACAGTAGCAAACTTGTATCAACTGGCAAAATATTACAGTGTTACTAATAAAGATAAATAACCTTAACTATAAGTACTATTTACTGTTATCTTTCTCAGGAATTACATTAGGAGCCCATTCTTCTAAACTCACTAAACTATTAATAGACTTGTAGAAAATAGTATTAAAAGAACTAATATTATTACTCTAGTAAGTTTCAAGAAATGGGCTCCTGGTAGATGAAACGTGTTGCAATCTGGAAGACCAGGGTAGGAAAGAGGTATTGGCAGAATATCAGCACGTCCGACGATGTAAGAAAGAATGTTGGTCCATTGTGAACCAACTAAATTTTCGATGTCTGATTATTATGTTAATGTATAGAGGTTATTCAGTTGTTTTGCAAGAATCAATGCTGGGGTCCTAGTGAAAAAGGGTACAAGTCGATTTAACTCGTAATAAAAAAGGGTATATACATGAACGGAGTATACTAGACTTAAACCCTTTTTCACTTGGTCTTCAGAAGACTTATACCCTTTTTCACTAGGACCCCATATTTGTATGACCATATGATATTTGAATAAAGAGCAAAATGTCCATTGCTGGTGTCTTGAGCTAAAACTATCCAACACTAATGCTATCGCCTTTATACCCAATAATAATTTGCTACAGGAAAAAAACTCGCGATTCAATAACAAACCTCAAAATAAGTGTACTTATTAAAGTTCATCTTCAACAGTCATATCATAACATCGCCAAAATCTTAAAGACAAATATTTGGTTAGAGTATCCATTTGAGCTGTTCAATTTGTATGGTGCGTGGGCGCATCGGATGACACGTGTTTTTGTCACCACCATTACGAGCCTTATGACGGTGTATTAAGATAATTATTCCGCCTCAGTGACTGGCTAGTGGTTAATTTTAAAATGACTTGGGCAAAACTTAAGTATAGTTTTGCAGACTAGTAACTCTAAGTACAAAATATACATAAGTATACACATAACACGTTATATATCTAGGTGACAGACAACGCACAGCCAAAGAGGGATGCCACACAAACGTTGCGTGTGCGTTGCGTCGTCGCCGCAGCGTTATTCTTCATATAAATTAGAACGACATGCCACACGATGCGTTGAAGCACTTGCGTCGCTCTATGTTGAAATCAAAGCGTTGCGACAACGCAACGCAGCGGCAACGTTCGTGTGGCATCGCTCTAAACTTCTGAACCTACAGACTTGAAATGCACAAAGTAAAGATTTTTCGAAAATCGACCCCCAACGGGAAGATATAGGGGAGTAGCGGGAAGAGATAAGTACTGTTTGTATACAAAGAACCACGTCTGAAAAAGTTCTAGATTACTTTTAGGTTTAAATAACCAAATGATTTAATAATATCATAAAATCTTATATTGGCTAACATCTTTAGCCTGGTTGTGCAGAATGTGGTCACAGAATTATCAATAAGTTTTTGGAGTTGTTGGTGAGTCTGTGGCTCTCCCTACCCCACTCTGGGAATGAAGGCGAGAGTTTATGTTGTTGTGTTGTTGTCTTATATTGGCTTTTAATTTGTTTCTTATTTTTAAGATCTGCCTTCTGTATCACCTCGATCAGTGATATAATACGGGCCTTCGAAACGACTTTTGACTTTCCTTATTCACAGTTCAATATATGTGTAAAATTCATTACTTCGGTGACGTATACCAATAGGTCATGGCATATCAAAGACTAATGAGTGGCTCTCAGACTAAACAATAACATCGTCCAGTTAATCATAATGTTGAACGACCTTTAGAATGATTTGTGCGCTTATATTAATTCCTGTAATTGAAATATTTAAACAAAACATCACTGGACTGTGCGTAAGCATAATATAATAAATAACAAAGACAAAAGCTCATTTATTGTTAAAATTTAGATGTATCAAAAAATAGACGCGGGTGCAATTATTGACAAATTAAGTTTTGAGAACTCTAGTCTCCATGTTCATGGAACTTCACTTGAAAATTTGAACAACGTATGAATGAGCTTTTGAAATGTATGAATTAAAATCAACCCAAGCTCCACTTAATTTTAAAAAATATATTGAAAATGTTTTTAATGATTTCCGTTCCTGGTATTTTCCATGAACTGATAAAATATGACCAAGCAATATTTAGCACGAAGTAACATAGTTTAACAATCTTAATTGTCTAACCGATATAAACAAACGTCTGTTAAGAATTGTATCGTCACGTTTTTACTTGTGTTTTTTCACTAATAAGTGAATACTAATTTGTTAAAGTCACCGTTAACAAGATAATTTAGTGTACAGTATTGTGATCTAAGCTTTTAGAAAGTTAACATGAGGCCTCAAATCTCAATCGAATGATAAGGAAATTTAATCAAATGATAAGTACGCAGCAACGAAACATTATTTCGCAAGGGAACACTAGAGAACTCGTGAACAATTCTTAGCTAATACGTCTAATAAAATATTGCAAGGTGAACCACCTCGTGTTTAATAACAAACTGCAGGTCCGAGCGAGCGTGACGCATCTATCGTTATACAAATCATCTAATTATGATACCGACTTGCTACTATACCCATCAATGTCATACGTCACTCGCCCAAGGATAACGACTTCACAATTAATAATATTACGCACCTACAATAATATTAATCTTAATCGTCATTAGAATAAATTTACATATAATCATGCCAATATATTAATGTAATTTGAAATTAATTTTTGACGGGTACGATTCCACTTTTTTGCTTATTTACGTACCTATATATTTATCTCTAAGAATTATCGTCTATACATTATTTAGAAACGTGAAAAACATTTATTTTGCCAAATGGAAATATTTTACTAACTCTATGAGTTTTTTGGCCAAATATTTACCGTTATTAGATGCCGTTCACGGGTGCCATAACTAAATTGATGCAAAAGAAGAAAAATCATTTTATCATTCCAATTTCAAAATCCAAACCACAGTCCAATTAATACAGTAGAACTGTCCACTGACCTCTAGGGCCACCCTGATTGGTCAACCAATATATTTTTGGACAATTTAAAATAAAAGATGACACAAAGCCATGTGAACCTAAACGACAATGCAAATCAAAACGGTTTCGCCTCGAGCTTCAGGGCCGAGTTGCCCAACCGATGAAACGAATAGGAATTTTAACTAACCGCGTTTGTTCTTCGTTCGTCGTTGCACCTTGAGCCTTACAAGAGCCTTAAAAAAACAATAACTCGTAAATGCCAATGTTCAGATACAGATCATTAATTTGGTTAAGAAACCATGTAACAGATATCTGAGTTTATTTAGGACCTTGGCAGCGATTTATTTTTACTTAAATTACTTAACGTGTTAGGCCTTTATGTGCCTTGCTATGTATGTATAGTAGCCATTGCTAAAATGAAAAGCTAGATAAATAAAACTCAATAGCTCAGAAGCAGTACGGTCTACTTACTATGCTCTAGGTTATAAATTCAAATCCTGCAGGGGAAAAACTTTTAGTTTATTCTTTGGCAACAACGTAATAGAGTAACAGCACTGGGCATAAATTATACTTTGTCGTAAATCATATGGTTATCATATTGCTAACATAAGCCTTGATTTACTTGACGGTAAAAGCTATTGTATCGTAGATCTTAAATAAAGGCGTCAAATGATCAAAAGCGTTCAAAAATGACTTTATTTTTTTCAAATTGCTAGACCAATTGCAAATTAAAATTAAATTGGTCTAGCAATTTGAAAAAAATAAAGTCATTTTACTGAGGTCATGTTAGGCTGGTTCGGTACCTCTTAAGCTGACCTACCTCCGGTGTCAATGTGGGTTACCGATTTTGGGACACTCTGTAGAGCTTGTATTTGCATCGTCCTAACGGCTATTATGAAACTATGACTTTTATCGCCCTATTCACGATCCGGTAGTAAACCATCAGTAGTTTAAAGTTATCCGTTAGTTTAATCTGTTTTAACTCTATTAAAACTTGATTCATTCTGGATCAGTTATCCATAAAGTTCTTTTTGTACTTTTATAATCCACTCAAAATCAGGGCACCATTCATAATCCTCTATCCCTTATCTACATCCAAGTCGCTGTCCGTCCGTCTGTCACAACTTGTAAACCGATTGAGTTGTAGAGCCGTATCAGAGGCCTACATATTTTCTAATTAATCAAAACGACTCATAAACGTCGGATGTCGTTTCAACACCGCTGCTCAGTTTAAATTTACAGCTTCTTGATTTGATCTTTATGTGGATCAAGAACAAGCATTATCTAACTTTTATGTATTAAAATGGCTTTTAAGTTTCCGCCTGAATAGAGCCGGTTGTGTGCGTTATGTTTACCATGTTTAGCTATTTTTTGCATACCTATTTAAGAGAAAGTTGTTATTCGTTTTATAATAGGTAAGTACAAGGTTCATTTACATTGACGACTTTTTTACAACTATCAAGAATTCATAGTCATTGTTGTCGGCCAAAATTAACGCCGACGCAAAAAAGTTCCGTGGATTTGATAGTTGTCTTACAATTACAAGCGGCTGCGTATACAATAAAGAGTATAACGTATGTGTTAAAAAGACGTTCAGAACATTCTTTTGTTCACCAGCGTGACCAAAACGTATCAATACGCTTTCCTGACGTATTTACACAGTATCAGTTTCGTTTGGACATTCAGCAAAATCTTTTTACACAGCTGTAATTTCCATTTGAATGGTTGACGTTAATTATGTATTCTTTCGGAGTGACGCACGTTCATTACCAGTTTTTGATACATTTAGCAGTTGTCTATCAATTAGTCGAAGACAGGTCTCATTTAACGATGACTGTATATAGAAGGTGGTTTTGATAATTTACAATCGGAACGGCGACGAGTAGGCAATTAGTTTTTGAACTCTGTTTGAATTAATTGGATTGTCACTTGGTTTCAAACGTTTCATCCGTACACGTTTATAAAAACGTGCCATTGTTTTCTGAAAAGGTCAGCACTTGTAGAACTTAAGAACCTTTGTAGTTTGTAGTCAGTTAATATTTACCTTGTGCGTAGGCGGCGGAGGATCGGGCACGTCAGAGTCCCACTCTGAGCTGAGATCGTCACTAGAAGCTTCAGCGTAATCCTCGGACCAGGGCACCTCAAGTAGAGACCTCTTCATCTGGTCATAGCCAGGAGACAGCGTCTCGGGTCCGTATCCAGGAGGCAAAGGACTTGAAGCCCGGCACTCCTCACAGTTGCATGGCTTGAGGCCAAAGGAGTCCTTTGGAGTGTCATCGCTTGTGTCTGTTTTGGAGTTCCTTCTAGCGTCACGCTTCCGAGCGCTTCGTGGCGAGAGCCTGTTGTTACACTGCGGCGGTATATAGTACCTCGTTGGCTCTGATAACCTCCTCCCATTGTCGGGGGTCTCAATCTTCACTGGGGTTAGAAGTGACATCTTCTTGGCCACCGGCTGCCGCTCCTCGTTCCTGTCCTGGTCATCCATGGTGTAGCGAATGATCGGTATGGTAAACGCGAACTGTTCCGTACACTCGGGCATTATGCTAACACTTCACTAATTTCCTGAATTGGCACGGCATTTTAGACACTTGGATCGTCAGATCGTCACTTTTTCTGCGCGAGCGACGGTCGGTGGAGCAACGACGCGCGCGTCGCCTTCGAACGCGGAGTAGAGACTGCGTGCGAGTGCTTACTTGGTACAACTTTAACTTGGAGTCGTGCCGAATTCTGGATTGATGCAATGATATGCGGGCAAGGGTAATTTACAAAAATGCAACCGTTGCCTTTGCTGGGCAGTAATTAATTAAAATTGAACAATTGACAGTGATATTCCTGTTTGAAGTAATTACGAACGTGCTGACGTCAATGCGAGTGGAGTCGAATGGACCTAGTTTTCCTATGCTTTATCCCTGTACGGTTAGCGCGGTTAACCATAGTGTTATTCATAATTAAGTAAAAACATTTTTTTATTGTTTACATTTTGTGTAACAGAAAAATCTTACAAGAACTAATTTTGCAACCTTAAAAATAAAGACAAAATGTCTTTGAATAGGGTTACTGATTCATAAAACGAATGAAACGACTGGGGCTCTACTCTGTTCTGTAAAACCATATCACTTTTGACATGTTATCGTATCGTCAAAGTTACGATACTCTCACATACGATGACATGTCAAAAACAATATAGTTTGACTGAATAGAATAGAGCCCCTGCTTATCGAATATGGCATGTAACATATTTATGTTACCCAGCAACCGACTCAAACAAAACTTGCTAGTTATCTACTTTAAACACCGAAGTTACAATAGCGGCTTGTAAAAGGACACAAAGATCAATAAAGCCCACTAAGGCTCAACCAACAGCAGCTTTGTCAACACGTGCAGCTACATAATGACTAGTTTTTGCCCTCGACTTCGCTCACGTGGATAAAGAACATGATTTCGTAATTGTGACGAGATAAATTATAAACCAGTCTCTAATCCTATGATTATACTTGCCAGCAAAAAATAACAAAAAAAGCGGTAAACATTTTTGCGTGATGCTTGAACGATAAAAATCTTAAGTCATGTCTAAAACCTAGATTATAAGTGTAACCTTTTCACAGACACTTCTGTTACAGTTTTATAATAGAAGATATATTATTTAGCGTGCTCGAGCTATTTTAATGCTCTTTATACTCTGATAAAAGAAAATGGGTAAACGTGAGACAGGGTTGCCAGTGTTGCCACTAAAAGCAATCATAATTTTCGTTTTCCATTTTTTTTTCTATTTATATAGGGATGAGTGGAGAGATAGAGGGGAGGCCTTATCCTGCCTTTTAAAAAAGTAGATGAACACTAATCAATTTAACGAAATCTACATGAGTAGTGTTTAGATTTTTTTTTATTATTAAGGGTTTGATTTTATGCGGTATTTATCATAAATAAAAGTATATTATATTAAGATTTATATCTGTAACTAAGAGATAAAAATTGGTCATTGCCAACTCTTCTCTTTGAGATTGAAACTGACTAAACATGTTCTTTCCTTTTACCCTTCATTTGCAAAATGGTTTTATTTAAATGGTTGAATGATACTCATTTATTTATTTCCACAACACTGTCTTAAACTACAAACAGCCTTTATTACAATTAACACAGGCAAATAGTGATGTAGGTATCTAATAACTCTATACATATTTCTTATTACTCAAATAGTATAATATGATATGATGGCATGATAAAAATACCACTAACTATAACATAAAAACAAGCCTGACGTGTAATCAAAACGGCTCGTCTAAAAATAAAAGAGTCGTATCATAAAAACGGTCAATTTAAACGAGATATGTCGGTATCGCAGGAGATTTCATCGGACACGCAACATCGCCATTAAACGTAGCTTTAAACCAGATTACCCATCTTTCCCAGCCTATTTAACAAAAACATAAACAGACCTATTTGAGTATACGCCTTTTTTAAACCCATCTGTTTTATAGGCTTTTATTGGAGTTAGTCATCGCGATGCAGTTTTACGAGTTCATTACCCATATCCCATAGCGTCTATGAATCATAATATTCACTTTTATTTTGTACAAGTCAATCATATTAGTTATTTATGTAACTGGTACATAATGAAGCCTCTTAAGGTACGAGAGCCGAGGTTAGAGCGCGAGCTTGCGAGCGCTCTAATTACAGGCACGAGTACCTTAAGAGCTAATTATGAACCGTTGCATACATAACTTTTTCTACAAGCTTAAAATGATAATGATAAAAATAAACAATCGCAATCGGTTCTCGTATACTTTACTCGATTTTTCTGCTAACAAATTACTTGTCATCGAAGACATTTTCACTATTCCGATGCGCGGTAATAGTTTGTGAATTTTATTGATAAATGTATACAAATTTCATGCGAATTTTAATAGATAGTAAAAACAGTTCTATCAAATATCATAAACAAGTTGGAATGCCAACCGAAACGCCATTTTGTTAATATCCATATTGAACGTAACCATGGTAACCAAATAACAAATCGATGTATATTAACCATCTATTTTTAGTAATTGAATAAAAATGTTATTTTAAACACATAATTACTCATAAAATTAATTTTGTTTTTAATATACGTAATTGTTATTGGTGTTAAATGTTTTTAACGGTTTATTATACAAATTATTAGGATGTCAAGTGTTAACTAAACGCCAAGACTGATATCCGGAATGACCGTTACCATGGTAATAACAATGCTATAATAAATTATAGAACTGTTATTACCATGGCAACGCTCATTATAGAATTGTTTTTACGCTTCGGTTACGCTATAGGTGGTATTCTGACACCATTAACGATATCAATATTAGCGGTTTATAGTACGCGAGTAGAAAAAATATATTTTAAGACGCGCTTAAAGGCAACTTCGGAATTGACAGAAGCGCCCATGTGCTTCTGTTTAGTCCACCAGAGTAAATCTCTTTAACCGAACAATTGTCCTCGCGTGTGATATCCATGGACTTGTTTCTCTAATAAGTCCATGGCGATTGTCTAAAACTCGATACTGGCGAAATACACCTTGTTAAAACAAGGAGTGAAAGCCAATAATAAAGCAAAAAAAAAAGGCAACTTCGAGGACGACGTTACTTATATGTGAGCTAAGAAACTCGAAACCTTTGGCATAAGCGAACCCCTATTCAAAACTTAGACATATTTAAATTTGACAATTGAAAATCTATGTTTGTGATCCTGTGTACGGGGTTGGTTTTGCATAGAACAGTACCGAAAATTCCGGTTCTACTTCACCCATTTTGTACAGGAATTGCAATCCTCGTGTCCAAAACCCTTTGCGTAACCTTGAGATTGTGGGTTTAAATTAACACAGAAAAAGACAAACATTAATCGGAAAAACATGCTACCCATTTTATTACATCACTAGCTTATGGCCGCGGCTCCGTCCGCGTTGAAGTCGTTTCTCTATATTCCCGCAGGAACTTTGTAATTTTTCCGGATAAAAAAACCTCCTATGTGTCTCGTCAGCCTACCTCTGAGCAAAAATCACGTCGACCTGTGGCTTCGTTACTGCATGAATGAAAAACAAACACACAGACACACTTTTGCATTAATATTAGTGAGGATTCAATTCGTTTATTAACGATGTTGTTCATTATTTAAGCCGTGAATCGAAGCGATAAATAAGCATTTATCCTTATAAGCTCCGGTTTTTTGGCATTTTATCAAGTATTGCGGTTTTGTTTTACCTCTATTTGTACCATGAGTCCATGACAAAATCGATAAGGTGTGTTTGGTGGTTTATACAAATGTATAGAAAAAAAACACGTTATAATAAGGGGTGTGTAAGGATTAACATAACAACGAATGTACTAAATTCATTTTGCATAACACAAATTGCATAATTTTCGATCTCTATAATGAACCAATGATATAATAATTATAATGCATAACAACGAAATGCATAATTTCTTAAAACATAATATTCATAAGTTAAAGATACTAAACGACTAATTTTCTCACAGTCCTAAATTGTTTTTTTAACCTAACCTAACCTCACGTAACCTAGTACAGTCTGTGAGCATTTAGAAGGTGCTTCGGTCTTGTACTTATCTCTCACTCGCTCTCAATAAGAGCGTATGAGAGTGAGCGAGAGACAAGTACATACCCGAAGTGCCTTTTAAAAGCTATCGCACTGTAGGAAGAAATTGACTTAAAATGCATAACTATTAGAAAATTATCGTTATAATTAATGAGTTTTATAATATTATTCGACCGTAAGCCTGATAAAATTATGTAGGTACTTTGTTTTTATGCTAATGATATTATGCTAAACATTTTCGAGAAAATTAAACGGCACCCCATAATAAAGGATGTTATTATCTTGATCAACTCGACGACTTAGTATGGTATGCGACTTTTGTGCGTGCTAGGTTGATGGCACCAGTTTAATAACTGAACAAGTTAAAACTAAGTTTTACTGTTAAGTTTCCTGTGCTGCTTCTTCTTAAAACCGACCTCCTCTTTGCTGGTAAATTAAGACGTGCTAAATTTTCCGTGTGAACTGGAATTAAGGTCCTGAAAACACCTGAAAATGGGTTTATTTGGGTAGATTATGGCGTATTCTGTTAGAAAGTGGCCTGAAACGGACTGAAAACATGTTTCAGGCGCCTGAAAACAACGGCAAGGTGGTCGAAATTTTAAAAACTTGGTATGTGATAGAGCTATTTCTGAATTGGAGTAAAACGATATTTCAGCATCACATTTTTTTTATCTCATGTAACCTTATGTATACCTACTCTTTTGTGTAGGTAAATAAAATTTTCATTTATTTATTTATTTAATACAACATGAGATCGCTAACTTTTTAATTTCTGTTGCAGGAATGTTGCGTCGGACTAAAGACAACCTCTCAGGTCACGCCACAGTTCAACACGCTGTTACATTACAAACAATAGGTACTAAGAGTGTTATGCCACAAATAACGTATGTAACCTGTGACTGGCTAAAAGTTAAACGTATTTATAAATAAACAATACAAATAGAAATAGACTTCGAAAAAAGTTTTGTAAAAACGGTAGCTATGCTTAAACAATTAACGTCACTAATGTTATATGTATTTTTTGAAGCAAGCGTTTAACTATACCTAAGTTATTAACGACATTATTTGCTTAACGATGGCCTTAGACAAGTACATGTGTACCGCCAACTAAAGAAAATTGGAGTTTGTATGTTGGTTCTGTATGTAATCGTAGGTATGTAATAAAAAATGTTTTGCAGCTCAGTTAGCGATTGCTTCCTAACTTGGTTCGTGACGCACATACATGATATTTGTAATATTTTAGGGTTCAGTAAATTTTTAGAAATTAAATAAAAGTTATCGCCACGTGAGAAAAGTTGAAAACTGTCTAGTGTGTTATTGAAGAGGGGTGCCTAATTGTAAAATGATCTAAGGATATTTTTGTAGTTTTTTTTTGGCTGGCGGTGTAAGTACCAAGAAAAAAAAGTGTCTCGTCAATTTCCTTAAGATATATTTTATTTCCCTTTCTAATCTTTTTTCTGAAAACGAAAAAATAAGGATCAAATTCTAAACGTCTGGTAGTAAAACAAAGATAATCATTAAGTAATTAATGCCTTCATTTGTATTTGTATATATATGTAGGAATATAGGTTTGTAGTATTGCTAGGCGATAGGCTTGCAACCTGTCACTAATACGCTGGTAAACATCTTAGCTTATTTGTGCAAAATGTGGTTACAGAATTATCAACAAGTTTTTAAAGTTGTAGGTAATTCTGTAGCTCTGCCTACCCCTCTCTGAGATTACAGGCGTAAAGATATGTATTTATGTATGTATTTGTATTTGCTTAATAAAAATCTTAACCGAGATACAGAACCCACAGCGTGTATTTCGCGCTGCTGGCTTTATTGATTGCTCTGTGTGACATAGCAACTTTAAAACGTAAACATGCTATTATATCTTCATTAGCCTCATATGAGACCGAGTTAGTAATTGTCATGCAGTAAATGTCACACTAGACGTAATGTAATATACAGGGTGTTGGGGGATAGAACAGAATGGAGCTACTCATTTCGAACGATTGAAAGGTTTGTGTTTAATGAAAAGTCATTTATTTTTTGAGTTTTTTTAATTAATATGTTTCATAATTATTTTAATGTTCATAATAACAATAATATATTTTCTCGTCTTTCATGGCCAAAGTTGTTTTTTTAATGACGAAATTTCTTGTTTTTTTTTTTAAGTTTCTGCTCTATCCCCCATTCTTAAAAATGGTGAAAAGTTTATAGACTATTCTAAAACTATTCCTATCAAATATATTAAAATACCGTTTTATTGTTAGTTATTTTGCAACTTAAAAATTAACTAATCTTTACAATCATTACTAAACTAATATTACGAGTATAAATCCGAAATTGTGTTAGTTGGTTTGCTCCGTCTTCACGACTCAATTCCTCAATCGATTAGTAATTTAGCTAAATTTACTTGCTCGTTCCCGAGAAAATTGTGATAAACGACTTATACGCGATTCGCGACGATTCAACCATTGAAAACCTTTTTTGAAATAACAGTAATTTATTATTGTTTGTAAAAACTGTAGACTCAGTACTTTATCTGTAAATAAAACATACACGACAAAAAAGTACAAACGTTTGGATGACAGTGACAGATTAAGGTCAAAGCATATTTTAATCTCACTATAGTTTACCTGCTGCAGTCCAAAGTGTATCAGGCTACCTGACAGTCCAAAATCAGTGAAAAAATGTACGAGACCTTAAGATAATCTGATAGTTAGTGTTCTTATACGATGTACTGTCAGGCCAATATCAGCCGACGGACTGTTGATCTGTGGTACCCTTCAGGCTGACAGACCACTTATTTGCCCGACTATACTTCAACGACGAGTTTAACGAATGGCATTGGCTTCCTTTTCGGCCATAATTTTATCAGCATTCCTTCGCCATTTTGTTTTAATGATGAGCACCGATTCCAGTCATTATCGAACTTAACCTTTATATTTTTTTGTCGGTTAAACCACTTGAATTAATTTAAATTGGTTTCGAGATACGTTCGACCGTTTTATATAATGACAAGTAATTTTATAGTTTTAATATGCTGTTAAAATTATTCGGTAATTATTTTTATATGGTTTGAGATTCAATTAGGAATTTAATATGTAATAATTAAATTAGTTTTTCTGATAAGCGAAACAAACAAACGTATCACGATGACTCGAGATAAGTGGACAAAAATAAGTTACGTAAAAGATGATTATTTTGTACCTAAATAGGCCGCACGGGCACTTTTACAAGGCAAAAATCTACCAGCGCTTAAGACGAGACCACTTCTGAGGAGTAGCGTCGCAAAAAACTCAACAGTCAGTATTTTTTTTAGTTCTTAATATTATTATTAGGTTATTACTTACAATGTAGGTGGCATTTGCTCCAAATAATATTATAAATACCTGTTACTTTTTTCAGTTTGTCTGTTCAGCCAAACCACTAACCACTTTTCATGAATTTGGTAAGGAGTTAGCTTAAGTCCCGGAAAAGGGCTGAGAAAACTCTTACATACCTACCTACTTTAAAGAGAGGAATAATAGACATATATTTCTGAACGACAAAACCGATAAACGAGTTGTACGAATGAAATCACAGACAAAATCAAGTCTATAAAAAATTACTAAGCCAACCTTACTAAAACTCTAATAAGTATTCAATTGATCTGCTTTTGGAACACGTTCTAAATCCAAATTCGAAATACGAAAAGCATTCCAAAAATGGCGCAAGAGAGTTTGAGAAAGGAATGACGTATGGATGACGCACGGGACGACTTGACACTCGAAACGCGTCCGGTGACGTCATTGGACGTACGAATACAACTTTCACAGTACAACTAAATTAAGGAAATTAAACTTAATGCTAACGTGCTAAGCCGTAAAAAATGTGAACATTAAGTTGGTTTAGTTGATAGGGTTTGAGCAAGTTCGTTGGCATAAATGGTTCAAGTCTTAAAGTACCAGATTTAATCGTGCGCGATATAAAAGTAAGAGGAGATAAGCAATATCGGTGGCCATATATAGTGGGTGTTAAACGTGGGTTCGTGACGTCTTGATACTTTTTCCATGTAGAGCTATTCAATTGGTTGCGGTCGATGACCCTTCACAAAAAGCCTCGTAATTGAAACCGGGTTGTATGTTTTATACACGTTTATACATAATATAATCCTTTGATTAAATGATTATGTGTCATGATCTTTTATGAATGTGAAAACGTTTTTTTTATGATGGCGGTAATTTTTAAGCTTTAAAGCGTAAGAATAGGGTTCTTGGTTTATTTAGCCACTTAATTTGATTGTTGTAAGACCTCCATGTCTCCTCTACGGTCTAAAATTTAAAATAAGAACACGGTATATCAAGGACAGACCCTTGTCAGACATTTGTAAGTTTTTTTATTAAATATACTTACATCTATCATTACCAGGTCAGCCCAATTCGATAGTGTAGCAAGTATTTTCATAAGTTTGATTAACATTTCGAACAGTAACATAATATACATAGAGTTACATTTTGTGAATTCATTCAACGAACAAAAGGAGACATCAATTCTACTGGTAGAGCGTAAAATATAAAATAAACAACCACGATCCATAATGTTTTATATCATTTTTAATAAAATAAGTAATACAATCATATATCTAATTCATAATATTATTATTACCCACAGTAGTTAAAAAGAATGACGGAGAAGTGGGTAGAGGATATTGTGGCGGCCACCAGTAGTATGATTAAATGTTTTTTTTTTCCACTTTGTCTTTTTCCACCTTGCTACTAGTACCGTAATCATTGTGTAGCTTCAACAATATGATAACAATATAGACACAAGATTGGCTAAAAAAATTGGATACACTCAGTTCAATCGATAGTGTCTGAAAATGGTGTTTAAAATTTTAGGTAACGGGTTTCACTGTTTGGATTAAATTTTAAAAAAGGACAAGCTTATACACTTTTATTATTTACTAAAGGTATCTTCACCTAAAACTGAATAAAATACTTTTGCATTTTCATAAAAAAAGGCCCCAGTCGGATTTAAAATTCATTCGATGAGTACCACGAAAATATCAAAACACCTGCACAAGGTTTTAAAACACCCTGATAAATTCCCAAGAAACAATTAAAATTGACAAAAATAATATCATACTGTAGGTGAAAGAGAATTCTACGAAAAGTCGAGGACAGTCTAGTAATGTAATTAATATAGCAACAATACAATTAATTCAAGTAAACGCATTCCAAACACGAACCCCGTCCGGTTGGACTACTGCGTCAAACGCCATACCGGGCTACGGACGTCATTACCGACGATTATGTAGATATACTGCACATAATATACGTAAATGATGTACGTGAAGAGAATTACATTACACGTTACCTTTTATAAATATAATAAAAAGCCAATGATATTTAACGCCAACGCTAATTCATTTGAGAGAGCCATTCCAGCAGACGCGGATGAAGTTTTATATGAGATAAATATGTAGACTGCGTAAATTTTTCCCCGACTGCCGAAGAACGAGGGTAATTATGTTTATTATCAGCCTATTTCTGTTTGTTCCTTTGTGGCGCTTTAGAAACTAAACGCGTGGTAGCGATCCGGACGGACCACCACCAATTGCGTCACTGGTAGATCACGTGACTATTCGTATCACGTGATCTACCAGTGACGCTATTGGTTTAAAAACGAAACGAATAGAAACGCTAGTTAGCGTAGTGCATCTTGGCAGGGCCCTCTGGATGGGTGCATTATATTATGCCTAAATTGAAGAAAAAATAACTTTGACTTTGACTTTGACCTTGCACGAGGTCCTACCTCCTATTTTAGTTAAAGTATTCATTGTCCCTTTCTGTCCATTTCAAATGTCATAATGATAGATAAGGATAGAGCATACTTCAAGCATTCTTTAGCTATTGCGCGTTTATGAATAAGAGGGTTAAACTTTTGAACATAGTAGATGAATTTAAAAATTAACCCCAATGCAACTTTTTTAAACTCAAAACTTGACAAACCATTCGTATAGATCACTTCTGATAAAATTCAAGAATTTTGCTATACGAACAAAACGCAACATTGCATTTGGCATAACATAACAATGAATTATTAAAACCCAAAGCATCCGTCGACGATTGTTCAAACAACGTTGATACTTGATTATAAATTGTAATCAGTGTTTTATAATAGCGACCGCTGAATATATTGCCTAGTTGTGCGTAATGCAACGTCTGCATTTAGGGTTCCGTAGTTTAAAAATAAAGGAAAAACAGACATGTGTTCATTATTTTTCCTAACCTTTCACAGTGTATTTCTGGAGATAAGAACATGATATTTCTATAGCTTAAGGTTAGGTTTTTTACAATGTTTATTTTTTGTATTAGTATTGTTATTTTACTTTTATATTTGAATATTTACTATAAAAAACCTAATTTACAGAAAATTAAATAAATATCTGATATAATAATAAATATTAGGGGACAATCTCACATAATTAATTAAATAATTAGTAATTAAATAGACCTAGTCCAAAACTAAGCTCTAGGCTTGTACAAGGGGTAGGTACTAGACAACGATATAAAATCTACTGTTCCATAGCATGGTGTATACATATACATAGAATTGTTGAACTAGAATTTATTTTAAATTTCTCCTAAAATAGCGATAAGTTGTTTAATACTATGGCAATAAGGATGCTTGCGTACAGCTGTAAAAATCAAATATCATATTAAAAAAGAAAGACAAATTAAGGCCCTTTTCATCTAGAAAATGCAATATTGTGAATATCATAATATCATAGGCAAAATTTAAAAAACGACTGAATGTTGAGTTGCTCTTGCGAAGCGCTAGTAGATTTTTACCTTTTATCTTTTTTTATCTTTGATTATGACAGTACTTTTTTTAATAGGTATGAGATAAGAATTCAAAGATAACGCATTACTCATCATTACTTACGAATGGCTACGGAACCCTCCTAATTACAGGTCCAGTCCAGCCCACACCGAACTGTTTTTATGACGTCGTTGAAAGAAATAAACATTCTATTCACAGCTGGATATGAATTTAATTAATCGCGTAGGACTGTTTTTTAAAACATTATCGGACTGCGTGCATTCAGCTTTGAATTAAAGTATGTATGAAGAAAAAAACTAGGAAATTGTTCAAAATATTACTACATTCTAAAAGATTAAAATTTAACATAAACGTTTTAAGTTTTTTTTACGTTTTATTTGCTGCAACTAAATATTATGGCGTGAACTCGAAAAATAATCCTGGTGGGGACGTTGTCCAATTATTCTTTAAAACAATTTAAAAAATTGGGTAAAAATAGCTAATCTTACTAAATAGGTACCTACTTGTAGAAACCGTTACTTTTTGTGTTTGATAATGAAACATACACATAATACAATTTTGATTCCTATACCGATTCATGAAAAAAAACTCCAGATTTGGATAACATACATAATTTTACAAAATTTAGTGGTGCGAGTACTTAAACTACACAAAATAATCATGGTGATTATTTTTACAATAGGCTTAGAATCATCACACGAAAACCAGTAAGAAAATAATGAAAGTGTGTTCTAGCGCCATCTACAAACACTACCTAAAACTTATTACTCTGTGCTAGTAGAGCAAAGTATCAAGCTTGCTTACGGGCATTGCACTCGCGATACTGTAACTTGTTGCTAAACCCTGTAAACAGATGGCGCCACTTGTACTACGTTTTGTTGCTGCAAATGACTTAAAAGAGTTTGTACAGTCAGCCTTATAAGAAGGAAGCTGCACACTTTTGTACCTTGTCGCTTTAACAACTTTGACAGATTAGTGCAGCAGTTCAAACATGACGTTAAAGTGACAAAACACTAAAGTGTTCAGCTTCTTATAAGGCCGACCGTACATCGATCGCCCTATTGATTTGTTAGCCGTTGGTCTTATACGCAGTTCGTCCATTTCGCAGTTCGTCAATCTGGTATTTTTTAATCAATTACGCAGTTCCTCCATATCGCAGTTCGTCCATCAGGTATTTTTTAATCAATTACGCAGTTTCTCCATATCGCAGTTCGTCCATTACGCAGTTCGTCCATGTCGCAATAAGTCCATTACGCAGTTCGTCTGTCGCAATACGTCCATATCGCAGTTCGTCCATGTCGCAATACGTCCATATCGCAGTTTGACCATTACGCAGTTCGTCCGTTACGATGTTGGTCCATTACGCAGTTCGTCATTATAGCAATTTATCCATTAGGCACTGGTCCCATCGCTGGCTCACTCGCTCAACTATGAACTATAAATATATATCTCTCTCTTTTATTTACACGGGGGCGATTATCTTTTCTTCGTTTCTTGGGTAAGAAAATAGCCGGTAGTTCATCGCTTACTCGCCGGCGGCAAATCAGTGACTTTATAGTATTCATAGTCTCCAAGTTAATCGACTATAACAGACGGACAGACGGATAGACACAAATTATGCACCTTTCTCAGAACAACCTTAATTTTACATACCAGTTTCTAGAATACACTACCTAATTTGTTGCATACTATTCTATGCCCGAATAGAGAATCTAAATGTGGGTCATATTATTATAGCATGAGGGTAGTAATAACATTAGTTGAATAAACCAGTTTGCATCTTGCCCTGGAGTTTGTCTTCGATGGTCCCACCGAATAAACGTGTAAGTATGTGAAAAAAACTGATTTTACAGGAAAACATAAAAACGTTAAAATATGTAATTACGATTAACTGGGACAGCATAGGTATATAAGACGTATAGAAAAAAGATAGATAGTAAAATAATCTTTCTAAAGACAACAGTTTATTAGTGGAAAATAAAAGGTACTTATAGTCAATCCCTCAACAGTTTATTACTTAAATATATACAGCTAACAAAAATTATTTCCTTAATAATTGAAAAAAAAAACAAAAACAATTAAGTATTCATTCTACGCAGACGAAGTGGTGGAGTCGTTGTGAGGTCGTTGCGATTGGAAGGCTTTTTTAAAAATAATATTTCTAAGAAATTGCATCGCCGTAATTTCGCACCTTTTCAGTAATTTCAATTTCTTCTTCAAGTATTCGTTGAATTCAATGTCTCGTAATCTTCTTGCTCTATTCATGGATGCCTTTCTTCTAATAGAACTGTCAAAATGACGGCCTTCTTTTTTTAAAATATCTATCAGAGCCAGCAAATTTGGCCTCACAGGCACTTTTTTATTAAGGCGACTGTGCCAGCCTTCGACAGGATTTGTGGTCCGTTGGTTTTCATCGGATACACTCAACATGTGGAAAAAGGGCACCCACTGGTTTTCGAAATAATGGCAAAATTTCTCGAAAGCGCGGAAACATCTCGGCACATTTCACCAACTGTTTTTATCTCTAACCACGTATCGGTGAGAAAATTAGTTGGTAGAAGCGTTAAATACGAGCACAGTCTCATAACATTTCTACCGATGGATGTCCGGCCCAAGTTTAACTCCTTACACTTCTTGCTGATCGCCTGTTGATAGTGAAAAAAACAGCCACTTATATACACATCCGGGTATACAATTTTTAACGCGTTAAATTGTGCTATTTCAAAATCAGCTTTGTAAAATTTTATGTCCACACAGAGTTCTTCCTTTAAAAGAGTAAACAATCTCTGGTATGTCACTTGCTTTTTGTCAGGGAGTAAACAATATAATACCGGCACAATATTTTGGACTTTAGAATTTGGGTTCAAATCTACGTGTAAAGTAAAAATTTGCCGAAATGATTTTGCTGCTCGCTTGAATGTGCCATCTGCATAAAAATTATATGGGTGGCTGCTTGTTTTATTCAGTAATTCCCGTGACAAATTTGTACAAAAAACTAACAATTTATCTACATCGCCAGAGTCGTACACTAAAAAATCTTCGGCCAATGTTCTTGGAATCCGTACATCGCTTAGCCGGCGAAATGACATACTCGTTATTTCCAAGCTTCTCTTTTTATGTCTATACAGTGTATCTCTTTTCGAATGGAAGGATGGTATTTCATTAACGTCCACTAGACCACTATCTTCGAGTTGCTGAAACGATTCCTCATATATTTGCTGGACGGACCCAAAGTCTGTGGCTACTTTCATTTTGCATGAGTCGAACGCAATGTCAATAGCATTTTGGGAGTGATCTGGTTGACACGTATGTTGGCATTCTCGCAACACTTTATCGCGGCTTTCATTTAGCGTGATAGAGGAACTGCATTCACCTCTATTACTGCATCGCCACAATGAACTGCCTGTTATATTTTGTTGGCTTAAATTATACCTGAACCCATTTCTTAACAATACCGGAGCACCTCTTTTACTTTTTACAAACGTTATGTCCATATTGGCTAACGTTAAGCCACAGTTTTTATGATTTACAATGAATTGAATATAATTTGACTGTTTCTGCTACACATGACACACGGAAAAGTCTGGAGCGGTTAATCAATTTTATTGGTTATCTATTATAAGTGGCCAGTGTTATTATCATATTTATCTATGGAGAATGTATTCAAACATTAGAAGCAAAATAATTTAGAAATATAGTAAGGGCCGCTGTGTTAACGAAAATGGGTTATTTCACTTTTATTTATTTCTCAAATGCTCAGATATTTATGACCACCCTGCCCGCTTAGATACATTTGGCATTCTGTGCATTGAGATATTGGCTACCACCATCTTAACCATTAACCTACCGCCAAACAGCAGTGTTCGCATTGTTGTGTTCCGGTGTGGGGATAAAACAAACGGTGAAAGAACTAGCATAGAGGCATTCCATCTTTTAGTCCTCAGGGTTGGCAACACATTTGCACATTACAGTCTTTAGATTGTAGTCTTGAGAATGCAAATGTCTATGGGTCACAGAACCCACTCACCAGCACGAGGCCATTGTGCTCGTTTCCCTTCTAAAAAAACAGTGTGGTATTGAAAAATCTGCCGCTCACATGTTTATGACGGATTGAATGTTCCGATATTATTGCCATATCTAGTGTATAGAATTTATTGAAATTTAATGTTGCTTAGATCTTTTTGAGCACCTCGTCCGCTCCGATATATCTGATGGCGACTGTAACCACCTATGTATTTTATTTGACCCGCTTCCAGTGTTCGGTGGACTTGAAATTTGGTGATGTATTTGAGCTCCGGTGATAATGCGTTGATCAGCTCAATTTCATAAACGCGACACGACGTCTGCCGACGGTAAAATTTAAACAAAACTGTACCCACACTGTACGCTGGACGAAATGCGTGTTGGACTAAAACAATGTTGGACGAAATGCGTGTTGGACTAAAACTATGTTGGACGAAATGCGTATTGGACTAAAACCATGTTGGACGAAATGCGTGTTGGACGAAATGCGTATTGGACTAAAACTATGTTGGACGAAATGCGTGTTGGACGATATGCGGTTGGCCTGGACGAAATGCGTCTTGGACGATTTGCGTACTGACGAATTAGAACTTGACGACTGTTTGGACGAACTACGTATTAGACCAACGGCTAACAAATCGCCCTATTTTTACTCGACTGCCCTAAGGATGGTTATGTCTCTGTTAAACAATGAAAGAAAAATTAATTAAGTGTTATGCTAGCAGTATTGGCTCGTACTCTTTATCCATTGCTTTGCTTCTTTGAGATACTAAGCACAGTCATCCCATTACGAGCGCAATCTATTGTCAGCAAAACAAACAGCTTTAATTAGCAAAACGCTCACGGCAATGTGTTTTAATCTCTGCGTCATTTGTGAAAAGACTAGTTCTTCGACGAAGTTTACGACTGCGCATTTCCACGGAGGTTAAATTGGTCAGTTAACTAGTTCGACGTAAACCTCATCAACAAACTTTGCGACGTTCAAGTATAACCCTATGCTTTAAAATGGCAAGTAAGATTTCATCATCAAAACTGTATTGCAACGTGCACTATAAGGCGTAAAGTGGCTCTAGCTTCGATAGCAACGATCTATATCGATCCATTATACGTATTGACAGATGTTATCGGGCCCATTGTCGCCTCCAAGCTCGATCATCGATAGGGCTCGAAAATCGAACACTCGCTCAGATTTAACGCCTACATTGAAAGTTAATAACGTGACCGAGGGTCTTTGTGGCGTGGAGATCTAATCGATTTCTTCGCAAGTTATTGGAAATATCTACAGCATGTTTCTGAAAGCGAGGGATGAAAATATCTTAAAAATATCCAAACCAATAGATAATTTATGTGAATTTATGAACATAAGTAGATACATATTTAATATAATACAATTAAAAGTTAAAACTAAACTTATTTAAATTAAAATAAAAACTAAGCTACTCAAATATTAAAGACGTAAATAATAATCACCACTATAAAAAGAACACCCCCTCTAGCAGGTCCGCTCCCGGCATGGTCCCTATGACACTGGCTGCGTTACCTCTCTGGATAGCTAGCCCAATCCTTTGGGAGAGGTAAGCACCAGCTCTAGGATCTCCGGAGGTGTCTATGAGCCGGGATGACAGGGTCTTAATAAAGCTTTTCATATCAGCTGACCAAGGTCCCATTGTCTCCACTTATGTGAATATTTAGTAGAGTATCTTAAACAAAGGTGTCCTTAAATACTTCAACAAGATTCAATAGTAATTTTGTAAATCGTATCTCGAAAAACAACAATCCAAATACCTACATTAATTTATAATTTTATCTAGTTACACTTAAAACACGATGATCGAACCAAACCTCGTTAACATTCAGATTTCCGAACACATTCATCATACGAGATCGTATTTAACAATTTGGCCATCGAAACCTCAAATTACTCTATAATTACATGAACATCAATCACATCCCAATTTACCATGCTCGAGTCGCATCTCAAAAAAGGTAATGAAAATACATACCCGTTTCAACGCCTTGTTTGCATCAGCTGGATTGGGCATATAGAAGTCCACGATTCCAAGCAAGCAGTCATCACAGCGGCAGACATCACTCGGCAACGAAGACATGGATCCGAAGCTGCTGCAGCTATCCATCGAGTCAGTCCTGACCAGCTTCCCAGTACTAAGAGCTTCCATCTTGGCCACGAGCAAGGATTCCATTAGCGACCTTGGCCGTCCAGGAGAGCGCGAACGGCGAGAAAAATCCGGACTCTGCGGTCGGTATCTCGTCAGAACGTCAGGTGACAGAGGCCGGTAGCGATCAAGCACGTCAGGTGACAGCGTACGATGTCGGGCGAAGTCTAGTGACAAGTCCGGTGACATCGCCCGACGCGACAGCTCTGGCGCCACGAGATCGGAGGACGACGCTCGCGAGAGAGGCGGCGTCACGCTCCGGCAATGAGACGATGTCATCTTCGACGCCCGCATTAGTCACTCTTTTCAAATCTTTCAAATCACCTATGTCATTTAGTTATTACTTCTCGGAGTACACGCTGTGACACCCAATAACGATACCTTATACGTCGCACATTTGCAATTTTATTACAAGCACTTATGATGTAAATTACTGGGCGATTAAACTTTCGTACCGATTTTGCTGGAATTACTGGCCGTAGCGCTTTATGGCGTCTTTATTCCAATCTTTACGGTAGTCATGTAATTATGATAAAGTTTTCTTGACTTTTTGCGGTCTTAAACGTTTAAATTCTTTATAAGATTACTGTCTTTGGACTTTTATACAGGGCAATTTGTTAAATACTTTGGAACCGTTCAAGTTGTGTCAGTATCGAGTTTCCTACCTTTATTTTCGTCATCTTTACTTAAATGGGCTTATGCATCTCAATAGGTGTCAGTGACCCTATTAAAATGTCATACCAATTAGCTCCAAGCATCCAATTAACCAAGTGTAACCACTACCCATTAAGACGTAAAGATAACTTATAAATATACCTATAAAAGGTAGTCTATGAATCTTAAACTTTGCAGTCACTTTTTGTCGTTCAATTTCTTTATAAAACCTAAGCGAGGCAATACATTTTTTGTGAAAAAATACATCGTGTTACAAAAACTCGACCAAAATAAAATTTTCCCCGCGTTTCAAAAAGTTAAATTTAGCGCACACTCGAAGCGCAAACTTTACGAGTCATTATTTCCTTGTACGTTTGTTTGTTTACTTGTCAGAATCAATGCAGCCATTAGTTATTCCGGCGGCGTCGGCCACGTAGGTAGCTGCGCTCGTCAGCCGCGCCCGCGCCGCTTCGCCTTGGGAGTTATGGCGAGTTACGCTGCTAGAAGTGACAATCGATATTTTGGCAGAAAATCAATAAGCTAAAAGATGATTTTTATAATGTAATATAATAATTTTAAATATTATTGTTCCATTTCCAATTTAATGGAGGCATTCATTTGAACTAGCAGACAATTTCCAATGTAATGGGGGTTATGTCAACCATTTCCAATTTAATGGAAGCATTCACTTGAACTGCCATGCCATACTATAAAATTTATTCCTCACTTGCTAGACTAATTACTTTGTCGAGATTTAACCAACTCCGTTACATAAAACATAAACAAACATTAGTATTCAAGTCACACTGGGTCTTTTGTAGTAAAGTAATAAACTAACTATACAAAACGGCATCGTAATAGTTCCCTGCCCAACCGAATTTGTAGTAACTAGATTTGGTAATTTTTTATAATACTATCAGAATAGCAAGTAGATAATAGTTTATAGTATCGACACAAGATGTTAAGTAGATAATTTTTGTTACAAAACATTTACAAGTTGGCTTCGTAAATCATAACCTTAAAATGTACCATCATCGAGTGCTTCCGTTTTGTAAAAGTTATTAAAATACAATACGGGGGCCATAGAATATAAATAGTACGTACAGAGTACTAAGCAGTAGCACTATTAAACATTTCTAGTAACTTTAAATCCGTGTACAGCCAGTCGTAACCGCGTTGTATAATCCGATACTAATCTGCGGGAACGTCGCCGGCGCACGCGCTGTTCTCAGGCGATACGAATACCATAGATAATTGTGATTCGGCCATTTTGTAAACTATTGACAGCTGTCAAAACATAACTTTGGACGGTGACAAGCAACAATAAGTTTACTTGTTAAATGAAGCTATAGATAAATCGGAATGAGAAAAACATTGCTTATTATGACCTGTAATTACGTATGAGCTATGGCTGAAAAGTAGGGTACAAAGATTTGAGCGGTCGGCCTTGTATGTAGATACACACTGTAGTACTTTGTTACTTTCAAGTCATATTTGAGCTGCTGCACTAGTCTGTCAAAGGCGTTAAAGTGACAAAGTACTAAAGTGTGCCAGCTACTTATATTGCTGAGTGAACTAAAAAAAGTTTCTTCTTGACAATTGAAAAAACATACTTGGACGCGTAGTTTTTTCAAAATGCAATATTTATACGTTATCTACCGACCTTCAAAAAACCCTTGTACTTAAATATATAACTTTTTTGTAAGCTCGAAGCAAAAAATGTCAAGGAATAACATTTAAGAAGTTAATCATACGTATAAATAATCAGCGAAGTAGGGTGTCCATGTCATGGCATTAATTAGTCCTCGCATTCCGATACAACATTTAAAAATACCATCTGCCCAAAGGCGAAGTGGTGATCAACTGCTGCATATAAAGTGCATGTTTTATAGGCCTTTAATTTATTGCATTTATTGACTAAACATTCCTTATTTTAAACCGTAATGGCTTCGCCATAAAGCTTGTAATTGCAGTAAGTAAAGGTTTGCTAGTATGCTCGTTGCGTGCAATGCAATCGTAAACCCAGTGATTTATAGACGGTCCTGCGTTTAATATTAGTGTTGTTACTCCAGCACTTGTATCTGCAGGATTTGTATGTAAATAGGTTTATCTTCATTTTTATTCATTAAAAAGTTGCCCTCCTTTAAAAGTATGGATGAAACTTCAAAAGTTTATAGTGACTTGCTAAGATAAAAAAATATCCTATATTAGACGAGGGCAAACGTAAAAATACCACTTTTACCTAACTTTTTTTGTTGTTCATGTACTACCTATGCAAAAATAACTATTTTAGATCAATCCTTTCAAACCTTGAAAACAGCGTATTGTAGTAAAAAAATCTACATAATAAAGAAACAAAGGCAAGACAGAGCAGTTCTTCCGAAAACATTACACTAACGCCTTTGGCATTCAAAAAACTGTTTTCTCTTCCCAGTCACATATTACCGAAACAATAAATAAAAGAAAACGTAAATAACGACGATGTTTCTAACTAACCATGCGAATCATGCGCGGGCGCGACTAAACTTACTAATTTTGTACTGTGACCACACGTCATCCAGAAGTAGAGACTTAAAATAATAATGAAATTTGTTGTCTAATTATTAGAAAAACTGTGACGAAACTTAAACAGTATTAAGGTAGTTTTCATTGAAACCAGCGTATCTTACGCAGCTAATTTTAACTGACGTGTTAAACGAGTAAAATAAGAAGTAATTGTCGATGTAAATACTTTAAGGTTAACAATATACTTTTTCATTATACAACACTTATCGTAAAAAAAATAGCTGTAAAAATTGGATAAGAGTTTGCGGGGAAATAATTCAGTTTTATTAAGAAAAAAAATGTAGAAGGCTTTTCAGTAGACATTATTATAATAAGAGGATCTAACCACTAATCAGTTATCTTTCTTAAGTAACACATAATCATTGTACCAATGATAAACTTTTTTTTCTCTCTTATAAGATATTATGGTAATTTCCAAGAATATTCTTTAATTTTTGTATTAAAAGAGAACATTGTCTGGGCTTTCAAATGTTTTCGAAATTGTTCTCCATACTTCATTGCTAAGATTTCCCAAATCTTTGAACGTTGTTGAATATTCCACAACGATCACAAGTTTTCGTCCAAAAAAATAACTTTTATCTTTTGAAAATTTTCCATTCTATCCTCCCTGAGCCTAACCCATGGTCCCAGTATAAATAACTCAATAACCGTAGGCCGCTCGCCGGGTGGCCATCCCGTAGCGCTCGACGTTTGATCTGTTCATTTGTTGATTAGCAAAAAATACCTCCTGTATACCATATACATATACAGCGGCAACGCAACAAAATGAGCGAACTATTTGTCCAAAAATATCTACGGTATGTACAGTTTGTGAGCACTTAGGTACTTCGGGTTTGTACTTCTCTCTCACTAGCTCCTAAAAGAGCTTATGAGACCCAGTGAGAGACAAGTACAAACCCGAAGCACCTTCTAACAGCTATGGCACTGTACGATAGCTCTTAAAACAACTTTCGGGTTTGTAGCTCTCTCTCGTTCGCTCTCATATGTTCTCTTGCTAGTTTTAACGACTTTACCCGAACCCTAAAGACTGTTAAAAAGCTATCGCATTTTAAATACTAAGGCAGGGTTTCTAGAAGCGATCGTAGACTTTTATTACAACCTTACTTAGTACTGTTTTAAGTCGAAACTACTAGTAGACATTCAAGATAATTATGTCATTTTAAAATGTACTCGTAAAATATGTTTAAGTAGGTACTAATTTATTATCTCGTGTTGTACTCGTATTTTTTGTGACTGAAAGTATTAAAATAGTAGGTATTAGATATGCAAATGAAGTCTTATGAACAAATTGAAAAAACGCGGGCCAATAACCTACCCTTTTAAAAATACGGAACAATTATGCATCTAGTATTGTTTTTAAACCAACGAAGATGCGCATCACTACTTGTTTTGACGTTAAATGATTGCGTAAATATACGATTTGAAAAGCGCCCCCTTTGCAGTCTTCAAGAGAATAAGCGAATTCAGGATTCGTGTTAACTAAACAACCTTATATTATATGTATTTGACAAACAAGGCAAACATACATAAATTGTTTCAATAATGATCCGAATAGGGAATGCAAATAACCGGTCATAACCGGTTTTAACCGGTTATTTTCGTACAAAAACGGTTAATAACCGGTTAAATTGCATTCCCTAGATCCGAAGGCAGTAGAATGTTGGTTATTGGTTATAGTTGGAAAAGAAGAAAAATAATGTTCTTAGAACTATCTTTAAGGTTATGTTAAAGAATTAGCTAATAACTTCCCACTGATGTAAACCATAGATCCAGGCTCGAACCGTAACTTACATCGGCGCTCGCGCAGGTACTCGACTCAGGCGCATTGTAAGAGCTTTATATCGCTTGTCGCGTTTAAATCATACTACAAGCGTGTTTACTGCCTGCGACCGTGTAATGGAACGCATACACAGGTAATTTAGTAGGAGATTGTAATATATTAATATTACGGTTACAGGTATTTCGTCTTAATTACATGACTGCCCGAAAGGTGGGAGGAAGGAGGGAGAGATTTGGATCTGTGTGAAAATTATGGGTGAATGCACGCTTCTCTGTTCCTTTATAGAGGCTGAACTGAAATATGATTTGTTTTAGCATAGCTAGTGTCACTGGTTATTTAAGCACTTTTGTCCCACGGTCGACTATGAGCGAGATGCGAGTAGAGCCTGAGGGCCCTGCCAATATGCATTGCGTAAACTAGCGTTTCTATTCATTTCGTTTTTAAACCAATCGCGTCACTGGTGGGTGACGTGATACGCAAAGTCACGTGATCTACCAGTTGATCCGTAGTCGGCCCATCTCTAATATTTATATAAGAAAACAATCTAATATTTGCGAGTTCCGTAGAACATTCTTTCATAGTCGTAACTATTAGAAGACATATTCCAAGTCATATTCATCGAATCACGCGCACGCATCTTACTTATAGTCATTTCGTTTGTCAAAAACAGGGTTGAATCTTTGCGGTTATTTTATCACTTAAGGCCCAGCCACACTGGATGCGTGCGCGTAGACGTGACGTGCGCGTTCGCTTTCCACTGCGTTGTATAGTGGCAAGTCGTATGAGAATTCATACTATACACCCGGTGTGGCTGGGCCTTTATATTTAGTACAGCCGGCCATACAAGCTGCACACTCTAGTACCTTGTCGCTTTAACGCCTTAGTGCAGCAATTCAAACATGACGTTAAGGTGACATAGCACTAAAATGTGCATCTACTTAGAAGGCCGACCTTACCCTTTACTCGAAGTAGTTAAAGTAAAAAATAACACAAATAAAACTTTGTAGCAACAAGTAGAGCCTAAAATCAAGTTAAATCTACTAAGCAGAAAACGTAAAATAATTGAACCAATATAATACTCCGTACATGGCCTTTCCCTACGTATTTTATTATTTAGCTGGCAACCCTACCTCCAGGTATTTCATACAAATACTTAAGTACATAAATCCATCAAGACGCACTGCGTCACACACGACTCTCGCAGCGACCGACCACCTACATGGAATCAGATGGTCAGATAAAGCCTTATTTATTGGTATTTACTGTCTTTTAAATCTATGGAAGACTTAACCAACACGCATAAATGATATTTAGTGTTGCATATAAACACAGCTAGGCAGCTTTAAAGAAATACTCTACGTTACTTTAAATACTGTGTTAGCTATCTAAAAACTGTATATTTCGCTACGTCGTCTGATTCTAGTTATTCTTACTTTGTTAAGAACGAGAAATTAAAGACAAGAGAAATATAAGTTACGATCGAAAACAAAAATCGTTTTGGCAATAGCGACCAGTTTTATTCGCTTAGCAACCTCATATTCCCTACAAATGAAAATAATATTGTAACTCAAAAAAAAAACTTTAAAAATGTTTGTTTCTATTAATTAAGCTGGCAACGAAGTTATGATTTTCGAATAAAATTTGTATCCAATTTTTTTAAATTTACCTAAATAAATGTCCTTTAGTGAAGCTTTTAAATCACAAAACGACGGTGTTTGCTTTTTAATTCGTTACTAGATACATGATATTTAATGATTATCGAAAAGTAAATAGATTAGTACTTGAAATGTTGATGCTTTGATGGAATCATAAGGAATAATAGCAGTAAGTTTTCAAGGAAATCTCGTAATCTTTAATAATCATAATTATCCTGACTGTAGCAACTTAAATAGGTAATTGTATTAAATTTAAAACTTCATTTTAACTGCATATTTCTACATTCAAAACTGGCAAAATAAATATTACTGCATTTTAATAGATGTAATTAAAATGCAGTAACACTTATTTTGTCAAACTTAATTTAAAATTAAATAAGATAAGTTATAAAGTTGATATTTTAATCGCGTCGATTGAATACGTCCGGTCGGGTACTAATTACTATACGACTGATACCGTAGGATGGATCGGACAAGCAGACTTTATTAATTACGACATTAACATTTGATTTGATATCCTATCCTAGAAGTCTTTTTCCAGCTTATTGTATATATTTATTTATTATATTATTAGTTATATTGTATATATATATGTGTTTATTTATTACATCTGTTAATATTTATAGAAATTTATTTTAGTGTTGTACTTATTTGCTTATTCGTTGTAATAGTTATTTCTCAATCGCTCAAAGGTTAACTGGAAGAGATCCCTTAAAGGGATAAGTTCGCCTTTGTACATCCCTGGTATATTTTTGTCTATTTTATAAATGTTATCTCTTTTGTTTGTACAATAAAGTGTTTACATACATACATACATACATACTTCTTTACATAGTATAAAACAAAGTCGCTTCCCGCCGTCTGTCCCTCTGTACGCTTAGATCTTTTCAAACTGCGCAATGGATTTTAATGCGGTTTTCATCAGTAGTTAGAAAGAGGAAGGTTTTTATGTATAATAAATTGTGTTTCATGTACGGATTTTATAAGAAAACACATAAACCGAAGCCAAGAAAGAGTGAGTAGTAACATTATAAATGTGAAAGTGTGAAATATGACTGTTTGTTGTTAAATTACGCTTGAACTGAACAAAATCGGTTGAAATTTGGCACGAGTATAGTTCAGTACAGTAAAACCAAAGTATTAGTAGTACCCACTCAGTTGTCTGTTGCTGTCACACTCTGTCTGTATATTTATCATCCTGGAGAGAGTGTGAAAGCGATAGACAGCCTAACATACCATGAAAACCCTAGTTTTACTCTTAGCAAATGAATATTTTTTTGTCCGAAAATATGTCATTTTCTGACGTCTCAGTAAAAATGAATTATACGCAGATAAAGTCGCAGGTAAACAACTGCTAGAAACTAAAAAGGTAAACTGCCAAACTTGTGGGTTACTTCGACAAAGACATAAGTGATATAAAACAGGTTATAGCGAATTCCAATTGTTTTTGTGTTTGAATATCAGAAAAAAACAAGATGCAGTATTTTTACATTAGTTTTAGCAGAATGGATTAAACCCATATTTTTTCGACTCTTGGGTGTGATTCTCTCAAGAAGCAAAGGTGAGCGAATGAACGAGTGAAGTCCAAGCGGCGAGATTAAGTAGTCCCGTCAAAGTGAACAAAACACATTTTAGGGCGTGCATTTTCAATTTGGTAGCATGTCGTCTCGAACGTATAAGGCTGCCTAATTGAGAATGCACTCGCTAATATGTGTTTTGTTCGCTCGGACGGGACTTCTTAAACTCGCCGCTTGGAATTCACTCCTGCGTTCGCTCACCTTTGCTTTTCAGAGAATAACACCCCTTGACTTTTCTTATTTGTACGAGTATTCATCCATGGAAACTAGTGTTTTCCTAAACCAGTTCACTAATGCAAGGCGCCGGTACCTATGATATAGTTCATACTAGATTGCGCGTTGATTGATCAGATTTAAGACTTTGTAACATGTTTGTTCGTGGTCAATAATTTGTGTTGTTATTAATTAAAATACTTACGGTCAAAGTCAAAGATGAAATGTTAACGAGGCATCAAGCGCATGCCACGCTGTGTTACAATTTAACCGAAAACTTGAAGTTGATCAAAAGAGTTGACCAAAGGAGAAGCGGCGTCGAGATCCCATCGACATTCAATTAATTTTGTTAACGGCTATGGACCGGCGCTTCAAATGGAATATTTTTTTAGATTAATTAATAAAAACATAAGTCTATTTTGAGAAACTTACATCATTTTCAGAAAAAAAAGTATTGCATAAATGGGCTACACTCTAACAAAATTCTATGATGGTAAAGTGGCGCTTTGCAGTTTTTTGCCTATCACGATAGATGATGCTCACGACACTTTTCTACTACGAGTGTTCCCACCATCTTTTTATGACATAATTTAATTCATAATAAATAATTCATTACAAAAAAACTAACTTTTGTTTTATTGCATAAATGGACTACATCCTAAGATCCTAACCAAATTAAATTGTGGTAGCCGCGGTCACCATATACCAATGAGTTTTTCTAACTCAAGTGCATTTACCGATGCTCTTACGGTGAAGGAAAAACATCGTTAGGAAACCTGCACATTCCAACAGCTGAGTGTGTAAGAGTCCCATACCCATATCGCCCAATTACACGATCGTCCAACCTTTATTACATGTTAAACAAATAATGACTGTTTTTCAAACTAATTGAAAGCTATTCATCTATTATTAACTAGTAACTTACTAAATGCCGAGTGTAATATTACCATAGAATATGGAGTCAGTTATCATTGATATTAAGATGCTTGGCACTGAATCTATCAACGGTAGCAACCGGCTGAAGATAATTGGAAACAATATGCAAATAAATAAGTACAGGTTTGAAGATACCAGTTTTAAAAAGGTGTTATGTATTAATAATTTACAAGACAAGTAATGCTTTAACGCCAATCATTATGATATTAAATTAAATTGAAAAACAGAGCGGGCTGTAAATCTATATATATAAAAGGCAATGTCCCGGGTGACATATCAACGCCCAGCCTAAACCGCTAAAGATACAAATTTGGAATTTTGAGGGGAAGTTGATTTTGTATTGGAGGCGTCGTTTAAGAAGGGATTTTTCGAAATTCAACCCCTAAAGGTGTGAAAGGGGGTTGCAAAGTTTGTATGGGAAAAAATATTTTTATTGTCTAATTTACTTGAAACTTGGTAGGAATGCTCTTCAATGCAAATAATGAGACACGTATTTCAGCGATTACTAAAATTCAACCCCTAGAGGGATGAAAAGGGGTTGCAAAGTGTATATAGATAAAATATTTTTATGATCAAATTTACTTGAAACTTGGCAGGAATGATCTTCAATGCAAATAATGAGACACGTATTTTGGCGATTACTAAAATTCAACCCCTAGAGGGATGAAAGGGGGTTGCAAAATTTGTATGGGAAAAAATACTTTTCTGGTCAAATTTACTTGAAACTCGGTAGAAATGCTCTTCAATGCAAATAATGAGACACGTATTTTAGCGATTACTAAAATTCAACCCCTAGAGGGATGAAAAGGGGTTGCAAAGTGTGTAAGATAAAATATTTTTATGATCAAATTACTTGAAACTTGGTAGGAATTCTCTTAAATGCAAATAATGAGACACGTATTTCGGCGATTACTAAAATTCAACCCCTAGAGGGATGAAAGGGGGTTGCAAAGTGTTTACGGATAAAATATTTTTATGATCAAATTACTTGAAACTTGGTAGGAATTCTCTTAAATGCAAATAAAGAGACACGTATAAAAGGCAATGTCCCGGGTGACATATCAACGCCCAGCCTAAACCGCTAAAGATACAAATTTTGAATTTTGAGGGAAAGTTTATTTTGTATTGGAGGCGTCTTTTAAGAAGGGATTTTTCGAAATTCAACCCCTAAAGGTGTGAAAGGGGGTTGCAAAGTTTGTATGGGAAAAAATATTTTTATTGTCTAATTTACTTGAAACTTGGTAGGAATGCTCTTCAATGCAAATAATGAGACACGTATTTCAGCGATTACTAAAATTCAACCCCTAGAGGGATGAAAAGGGGTTGCAAAGTGTATATAGATAGTAAGTAAGTAAGTAAGTAAGTAAGTATTTATTTATTGTTAACTGTGTACAAAAGATGGACAATAAATGACAATAGCATCAACAGTTGCCCATTGCGAGCATACAATAATTATGACTTATATCTAAACACAAATGAACTTAATACTTTATAAAATATTTTTATGATCAAATTTACTTGAAACTTGGCAGGAATGATCTTCAATGCAAATAATGAGACGCTTATTTCGGCGATTACTAAAATTCAACCCCTAGAGGGATGAAAGGGGGTTGCAAAATTTGTATGGGAAAAAATTCTTTTATGGTCAAATTTACTTGAAACTCGGTAAAAATGCTCTTCAATGCAAATAATGGGACACGTATTTCAGCGATTACTAAAATTCAACCCCTAGAGGGATGAAAAGGGGTTGCAAAGTGTGTAAGATAAAATATTTTTATGATCAAATTACTTGAAACTTGATAGGAATTCTCTTAAATGCAAATAATGAGACACGTATTTCGGCGATTACTAAAATTCAACCCCTAGAGGGATGAAAGGGGGTTTCAAAGTGTTTACAGATAAAATATTTTTATGATCAAATTACTTGAAACTTGGTAGGAATGCTCTTCAATGCAAATAATGAGACACGAATTTCGGCGATTACTAAAATTCAACCCCTAGAGGGATGAAAGGGGGTTGCAAAGTGTTTAAAGATAAAAAATAATATGGTCAAATTACTAAAATTCAACCCCTAGAGGGATGAAAGGGGGTTGCAAAGTGTTTAAAGATAAAAAAAAATTATGGTCAAATTTACTTGAAACTTGGTAGGAATACTCTTAAATGCAAATAAGGAGACACGTATTTCAGCGATTACTAAAACTCAACCCCTAGAGGGATGAAAGGGGGTTGCAATGTTTGTATGGGAAAAAATAGGTACTTTTATGGTCAAATTTACTTGAAACTCGGGAGAAATGCTGTTCAATGCAAGTAATGAGCAGTAATCGGAAATAGGTGAGCTAATTCACCTAAACTTGATGCATGTTCATTCAATAATGTATTCCCATCTCACTCACGCATGAATGAATAAGCATCAAGTTTAGGTAGATTAGCTCACCTATTTCCGATCACTGGTAATGAGACACGCATTTCAGCGATTTCTAAATTTCAACCCCTAGGGACAAAAGGCGGATGCAAAGTTTGTTTAGGAAAAAATATTTGGTATGCTCAAATTTACTTTAAACTTGGTAGAAATGCTCTGAAATTAAAATAATGAGTCACGTATATCAGTGATAACTAAAATTCAACCCCTAGAGAGATGAAAGCGGATTGCAAAATTTAAATGGAAAAAATACTTTTGTGGTCAAATTTACATGAAACTTGGTATAAATGCTCTTCAATACAAATAATGAGACATATATTTGAGCGATTACTAAAATTCAATCCCTAGAGGGATGAAAGGGGGGTTGCAGTTTGAATGGAAAAAAATACTTTTATGGACAAATTTACTTGAAACTTGGTAGAAACGCTCTTCAATGCAAATAATGAGACACGTATTTCAGCGATTACTAAAATTTAACCCCTGGAAGGATGAAAGGGGGTTGAAAAGTTCGTTTAGGAAAAAATATTTGGTATGCTCAAATTTATTTGAAACTTGGTAGAAATGCTCTTCAATGCAAATAATGTGAAACGTATTTCAGCAATTACTAAAATTCAACCCCTAGAAGGATGAAAGGGGGTTGCAAAATTTGTTTAGGAAAAAATATCTGGTATGCTCAAATTTACTTGAAACTTGGTAGAAATGCTCTTCAATGCAAATAATGTGACACGTATTTCAGCGATTACTAAAATTCAACCCCTAGGGATAAAAGGGGGTTGCAAAGTTCGTTTAAGAAAAAATATTTGGTATGCTTAAATTTACTTTAAACTTGGTAGAAATGCTTGCTCTGCAATGAAAACAATGAGTCACGTGATAACTAAAATTCAAACCCTTGGGGGATGAAAGGGGGTTGCAAAGTTTCTACAGGAACGAATACTTTTATGTTCTGATTTACTTACTTGAAACTTGGTAGAAATGCTCGATTCAGGAAAAACTACCTCTAAGGAGGTAAAACAGGGGGTAGAAAATTGTATGGTATATTTATAAGTGAGAAACGTGGATAAAAGGTGGTACCTAATAGTTAGTTAAGAGCAAATCCAAAAAAACTTGGGATCTAAGACTACTGACTGTAAAGTTTGTACCGAAATTATGTAATATTCAAAGTTACATACCTTCAAGATATGAAAATGGGTATTATTATTACATACAGAAAATATTCAGTTTCGGTGTTTATCGAAAATCTTCTGCTAAGTGGGTTAATTGTTTGTATAGAAATGTGGCAAATTTATCTAGACTCGTATAAAAAAACGTAATGGTGAAAGAGAGGCAGTGAATTTATTTTGTATGTAGCGCCATAAAATTAAAGTTGTTTATGTGGACTGCTTACTTAAAATTCACGCACTAGACTTTTTTTTTAAAACCCTTATAATGTGATGTAAACTATAACTGTACTTTCAACAGAAGTTCTGACTCTCCGCAGACGAAGTCGCGGGCGGAAAGCTAGTCTTATATAAATTATATAAAGTGCTCATAGTTTTATTCTAAATTGTACCTTTGGAAAAGACTGAATAACTAATTTTGAATAAGTTGTTGAAAATTATAATAACTTTAAAAAATCTTTCAAATATTTATTTAATCTTTATTTAACAAAAATAAAAATAAAGGATGAACTAAATGCCTAATGGCATTCTCTACCAATTATTATATGTAATGTTAATGATGTGTAATCTGAAATGTTTTCCATGTACAAATGGAAGTACTATATTATATTTTGTGGAATACATTTTGATATAGTTACTCACAATGCTAAAAGGGCTTTGACATCTCTTGGTATGTTATAATTTAACAACAACAAAAAAATGCGTTTAAGAAACTGGTGACGCTGGAGACGAAGTACAATAGCAAGGGTTCCTTCACAATAATATTTTATTACAAAGAGAGCCATTAAAGTGCTTTAAAAAGCAAGCTTTTAAAGCCTGGCTATGGCTGCAATTTTTTATATTCTCGTCGATATAAATATGCCAGACGGATTTGGTTGATGTTTGAGATGGAGATAGCTTATACCCCGGATAAACACATAGGATACTCTTCTTCCCGGAAAATTAAAAAGTCATCGAGGGAATAACCATAATCGAAATGGATGAAGTCGCGGGCGGAAGGTAGTGACTGATAAATCTGGCAATCTAAGGTGATTCTTTGAAATGGTTTAAAATGACCATACATAATAAAAATTCTATATAAATATTCAAGTATAAAGTAAATGTATCTACAGATCATCCTTTGGCAACAAAATCCAAAGCCAGCATCAGACCAGGGACCCAATTCTCGTGACTTCGAGATGATTTTCCATGCGAGATATGTCGAAAAAATTTATGCAGTTGACAGTTGATCTCGCATGAAAAATCATCTCGAAGTCACGAGAATTAGGTCCCAGACCCTAATTTAAATGTCAAAAGGATGCCGTCGAGACCCTAAAAACGTGAGAGGCTACAAAACCATCAGTTTTGTCACAAGATACCGCGAATCTTGAGATGTATGAGAATATGCGCCGTGTGTCGAGGATAAATCTCCGGAAATTATAGCCGGCGGCCGCGCAGCTTTCAATGAATTACCATTTCTTCGAGCGGGGATTGGTAGATTTCAGATATATTGATATAGGTAACACAGCGGTTTGGTTTGATTTTAGGTTTTCTAGCTTTGTCTTAAAGTAGTTTAACTACATACTAAGGTACTAAACAGATTCGGTTTGATTATAGTTTCGGCCGAAACGGAAACCGAATCTTATATAAACCTGATTCTTTCTATATATGTATGTGATTAATGAAACATCTCGCCGGCCAAATATTAAAGGTTTCTACGTTCAACTTTTATCGAATTGAAATTTCAACATTGACACTGGGTCAAAATTTAACTACCCTAAAAAGAGGAAAATTTAAAAATTCAGTGGCCGGCGAAGTTAGGCGAGCGACGCCATAATGCCAGTCGTGCCGAGCGCACCCGACGTTAGCCGAACGCGACCCAAAAGTACGATGTTGTAAGTTTCGGCGCAGCCGAAAGGTTCGGCTGTTTTTTGCCCGAAACCGAACCTCTGGCCGAAACATGTTTTTTGTGCCGAACCGGGCCGAAACCGAAACTTCGGCCGGACACTAATATTTGTATAACGACCATTCCAACTGATACCTGCCATATTCGCGTGCTCTTCAGAACAAGCCCAGATTTACATGTCGTCGCCATTTCCTTAAAGTTTCGCAACTTAGGCTCGGTCCCCGTTGGACACGCGTCCGATGTGACACGAATTTAATTCAATTAAAAACGCCGCCGGCGATCGTGTCGTTAATTTAATCGGTTTCTTTTCACTTGTATTTTTTTTTCGGGCGACGATAAAAGAGTGCCAGGAATGGTTTACTTATTATTTAACTCATTAGTGAAATGTTTTTTAGAGGATTGTGAACCGACGCTTAAATCGCGTAGCTGTCGATTTTTTTCTACACAAATTTAGCTCCGAGCGACGTTTCTGACCCTCTAAATCAAGTCGGATTTCCGATGTTTTGTATGTTTCCGTTTTTTCTTAAGCATGTTTTTTTTTCGGAAAAATATTTTCCTTTAAGACCTCTTAGTAGGTATGAAACGTGCCAGTGTAAGGAGTTCTCCGTTTTCATACTTTTTCCTAATTAGTTAAATCTAAACAATTCAATGTTGTTCTTAATTAACTGAAGTTTTTTTTGCGCGTGCGTGTGTATGTGTATACATAGTTATTTATATAAATATAAATAAATTACTAACGCATAACGAAACGAATTACCTAAAAGAGCGGAAACCTTGCATGTCGCGCTTGTCAGCCGTCAGGTTATCACAGCTGATTAAGTCCGTGTTTGTGTTGCAAATTATTTAAAAGTCCAACTTTTTGTTAATTAACATGCAAAAAGTTGGCATGCGGATCACAAGTTTAATGATTAATGGTATGTAGAATAAAGGTACAGTGATTATGGTTGAAAATATATTTTTATCAGACTCCCACGCTTTGAAGTGACGTTAAAGATTGTTTCAATTTTATTATAAATAGCTTACATGTAGCTTTTTTTTAACAGTCCCGTGGATACACGTATATTTACATGTATGATTAAAAAATTTTTTTTTTGGTGTATATTATTTTTGCATAATAATAAATATAATTCTGGTAATAGACCTAATATAACGCTAGTAGATATTTCAATTAAGTATGTTGCTTCATTCGAAATAACTTTTGTAAGTACCTACAGTTCAAAAGAAATAAGTAGGTATATTTATTTTGTAACTTGTTGTACCTTGTTCTGAGTTTTGGATCTTTTCTATATATTTAAGTATGTACTCCTCTAAGTAACTATGTTTACCGTTGTTTAGACCTAGTACCTGGATGACCATTTTTTTTTTGGTATGTTTCCTAAAAATGAAGCCTAGCTAGATTGATTTATCGCCCCCAAAACCTCCTGCATACTAAATTTAATGAAAATCGTTGGAGCCGTTTCCAAGATTCAGATTAGGTATATATAGGTATACAAGAATCACTCGTTTAAAGGTATTAGATTAGATGAGGTTTATTTGGAACTAGGTTATTTTTTATAAGATAGTCCCCTACACATAAATACATAAATAAAGATTCATAAATAATGATGTATAGGTATCTGCATCGTATACTTTAAAGTTCATTTTCAAACATACATTTTAAGTAAATTTCAAACTTATAATTTATGCATTAAGATTTGTAGTGTAAAATTCAAATTTGGAAATGAACTTTAAAGACGCGTTCCACTTTTGAAATTCTATGCATTTAAGGGTTAAATCAATATGAGGTGACAATCTCACACAAATATATATCTAGTCACAAAATAAGCTTTAGGCTTATACTATGAATAATACTAGACAGACAGTGATAAACTTAAAACAACTTACGTACCTACACCTATACGCTTACGTATTCGTTTAGGACCTATCACAGGCACCTGAACGCAGATTTCCATCCAAATGGCCTACCATTTTACCTTGACCCGTGACTTAATACAATCACATCGTGCCATAAGGTCTTAATTTATGAAAATAATTACATAATTTAAAATCTTATGCTCAACTTGCTCAAGTAAGCGGAAACTTAAAGTTCAGTTCAGTCGTAAACTTAAACAACAATATTGACATTTAAATACGATTAACAAGATTAAGGCAAAAATATGATTAAAATTTCCGGCAGATTTTATACAAATTAAGAATTTTAAGGGTTTGGTGAAAGGAGTGAGCCTTGGGTGACGCTTTCGTTTAGTAGTTTTAGATATTTTCATCATGTTCATCATCTCATCATCATTTCTTCATTTAAATCATCGTGCAATGCTTAGGGTTGCATGCTGATGATGATTTGAAATGCCCACTGCGGCACAATGCTAAGAGGAATCCTATTCAACGTCTTAAAGCCTTCCTTTTACTTTATATGTATATTTTTTATATTGTTTTTTTCTGTGTGCGTTGAATAAATATTTTCTGTTCTATTCTATTCCATTCTATTCACAGCAATTCTTTATGCTCGTAATGTCACGGCAATAGCATTGTTATTTTAAATATAAGTAGGCAAGTAACGAAAGAAAATCCAAAACATTAAAGTGGCTTTTCCTATTTTCAAAATCTTCCAAATTACGTGTTATTTTATCTTCTTTTCCGTAAGATATTAAAAAATTGTTAATCAAATAATAATTTTCATATACAATTATAGACTCAAAACTACATTAACAAATTAACAAAATTTCAGATAATGTTAAAGCTAAATAGTATTATATGTTTTCCAATCAAAATCCAGTTTGATAAAAGTAATAAGTAGGAATAATGTTTTAAATACAAATGTTGGTAATTTAAATATGTACATTAATTGTCACCTTATATGGCATCCTATTTAACGTATTTGGCAATCTATAAATTACCTTTTAACACTTTAAGTATGTTTTCGTGTATATTATCACCGGTACCCAATAAAACGAGAAACTGGCATTTTGTGCATAGCAATATTGGCACATGGACATAAGATAGTAATTCAATGCTGTTGAATTAATTAAAATGTTGAGAGAATTAATATAGTATTGATAATTAAATATTTTACGAAGAGGGTAAGGTTTTTACACAAATAGATTTTGAACCTGTAATCTGGCATTCCAACACAAGCGTTTGCATTTTCAGTCCCCTAGAAAAATAGAGTTTGTAACAACTAGCTTTTTAGCAAATCGCTACACCTATTTCGTAGACTATCCCACGGGAATAGCGTCTTTTTCCGAGATGAAAGATATCCTATGTGTTGAGTCAGGGTATAACTATCCCCATTTTAAATTTCATGCCAATCCTTCCATCAGTTTCAATGTGAAGGCGTATAAACAAACATACTGACTCATACAAACAATGTGTGATGTGATAAAAACAAAACCCTTTATGATACCATAACCCATCAAAAGATATAGTTTAACCGTGTCGAATAGAGGCCCTGGGGTGTTATTCTCTCAAAAACGGCGGTCGGTCGAACAAACGAGCGAAAGCGCAGCGGCGAGTTTAAGTAGTCCCGTCCGAGCAAAACACATATTAGCGCGTGCATTCTTAATTAGGCAGCCTTATACGTTCGAGAAGCCATGCTGCCAAATTGAATACAGGCAGTAAAATATGTTTTGTTCGCTCTGACGGGACTACTTAAACTCGCCGCTTGGACATTCACTCGTTCGTCCGTCCGTCCGTCGTTGAGAGAATCACACTCCTGCAGTCTATCCTTCTCTCAAAGCCACAAAACAAACACCCGTCGAACAACTGACCCGGAACGATGTAAGATGGCCGATAACCGCTCGTAACGTTATCGCTCGCATCGAGTTCGCGGCGATCGTGGCTGATTGTGTCTATAGTTCTACACATTGATTACGTTTCGAGAATTTAATCTAACATTTCTACAAGACCACCATCACTGCAGCTTTTCTATGCGATGAAACAATTGCTTTTGTCATGTTATCGTATCGTCAATGTAATGATAACTCCTATTTATTAGACAGTTATGGCGGCCGAGTTAAAAACAATACGACAATAAGTTAAAAGCAATACCTATCACCCATGGCAACATTATTCTACAATTGTATTTTTTTTCCTAAATTCCTTATCTTTATTGTTTAATTTTGTTTTCTGTGTTGCCATTATTTGTTTGATGTTCAATTTATTGTTTTTTTTTTGTGATCGTCGAATAAATATTTCTATTTCTAATTCTATGTGTTTACCATGTAGAGGCTTAGTTTATCTCAGTTTTCCTAGCGTTGTGTTTTTTCGAAATTTTGGAAAATTTTAGACAGTTAACAAATATTGGAAATTCCGACACAGAGGTTGAAAAACAAAATGTATACCTAATCACCACCATAATACATATATTATTTAACATTACGCTCCAAACTTGACACGCTCTTATGCCTCTTGTAGGCACGGGTCAAATATTTTCAAACCAATTTATTTTTACCGCTTACTACTAATAAATTAGTAATGGTGACTGTACATACCAACAAATAACGAATGAATAGCCTACAAATCACCACGACCCTTATACGCGAATCATGGGAAAAAATGGTCGCTGTATCTAAAATAGCTATAGTATAGCTATATAACATTCTTGGCGAAAAACCACGAGTCAGTCGGCATGTCGGTCGAATTCAGATGCTATCTCTTCGGCTACTATGGAGTAAAAACTCGAAGGCGATTCGAATTTATTTTAGTCTGGTTTGAGAACGAGTGGGAATTATTGAAGTTATTGGCAATTGCCGTGTACGTTCACGGTGTTGGTGTAAATTGAGTTGCTGTAGCTTACGTGAGCTAGTTGTATATTTGAAATTAGAAAAAACTCAAATTTAGCATACTAGCCTGTTTTGGAATTAATTTATTCGTTCCTGTTTGCCGTGTGGTGCCGGGTTTAGATTGCCGTGTGGTGCCGGGTTTAGAATGTTGCCACTCCATGTCTTCCCGTGGATGTCGTAAGAGACGACTAAGGGACTAAAGGCTGTATAGTGCTGTTAGGCGATGGGTTTGCAACCTGTCACTAATACACTGGATAACATCTTAGCCTGGTTGTGCAAACTGTGGTCACAGAATTATCAACAAGTTTTTGGAGTTGTTGGTGAGTCTGTGGATCTGCCTACCCCACTCTGGGAATGAAGGCGTGAGTTTATGATGATGATGATGATTATTCGTTCCTTTTTCAATTTATTATTATTATTATTATTATTATTATTTTATTTTAGACAGGCAGTTGACACTGATATGCCTAAATCTTTGTTCACTACACTGAATATCACACTAATTTAGAATGTTTGTCAAAAGTATTTTTGAACTGGTTAATACTTTTAGAGTTCACAACATTTGAGGGTAATTTGTTCCACATTTTTATTATTCTATTACTTATAAAGTTTTTGCCAATATTTGTGTTGTGTTTTTTGAGAGCAAGTTTGAAGTTATGTCCTCTTGTGCGTGTGTTGATGTTACGAATAAACAGGTCGCTAAGTTCAGGACAGTCGTAAAAGCCATTTAAAATTTTAAAAGTTTCTATCATGTCGCCGCGCTCTCGTCTCTTTTGAAGTGATGTCAAGTTCAGTTTCTTTAACCTTTCCTCATATGGCAATGATTTTAGGTTTGCGGGAATTTTGGTTAATCTACGCTGTACTCGTTCTATCATGTCTATGTCCTTCTTAAAGTATGGGCTCCAGATTTGAAATCCATATTCAAGAATTGGCCTAATGTAAGTTTTGTAGATCTTAAGCATTGTTTCAGGCGTGAGAATTCGGAATGCTTTTCTGATTACATAGATCATAGAGTTGGCTTTTTTGACCATTTGTGATATATGGGGCTCCCACTTGAGGTCATCGGAGATAAGGACTCCCAAGTCTTTTTGTGTTGAGGTTCCTGCTAGTTGGGTATTATTTAAAGTGTATGTTAGCTTAGGGTTTTTTTTACCCATGTGAAGTACTGTGCATTTTGTTTCGTTTAGATTAATAAGCCACTCAAGGCACCAATTCCTGACTTTCGTGAGATCTGATTGCAGTTTGTTGTGATCTATAAGCGGGTTAACAAAGAGTTTAGAGTCATCTGCAAAGAAACTGAAGTTTGAGTCTATAGTAGCTTGTAAGTCGGTGATAAATATGCTGAACATGGTGGTAGATATCACAGAACCCTGGGGAACCCCGCTCCAGACATGAAATTCGTCTGAGACGCTGCCGGCGATCCGGACTCTGAATCTTCTGTCTTTTAGAAAAGATTCGATCCAACGGAGAAGTTTGCCCCTTATTCCGAAGTGCTCCAGTTTGACTAGGAGTCTACGATGAGGTACTCTATCAAAAGCTTTTTCGTAGTCTAGGTATATTACATCTACTGGGTTTTTGTTATCTAGTTCTCTTGACCAAACTTTGACACATGCTAGTAGGTTGGTGACGGTAGATCTTTTTCTCATAAATCCATGTTGTTGGTCTACGATGATGTGATTTTTGTCTAGGAATAGTCTAATTTCATCATTTATAATGGACTCCATCAGCTTAACAGAGAGGCATGTAAGGCTGATTGGTCTGTAATTATTAGGGTTAAGTTTGTCTCCCTTTTTGTAGATTGGTGTGACAAGGGCGTTTTTCCACCTCTGTGGTACTGTAGCTGTAGCAAAGGATTCGTTCATTATATGTGCTAGTGCTGGAAGGATAGCTCTACATTTCTTTAATACCACAGCTGGGATCCCATCAGGCCCCATGGAGGTATCTTCACGAAGTTTCTTCATTTTGTCCCAAAGTTTGTCTTCAGTGAAGAGGATATCGGATAGGAAATCTGAAATCCGCGGGGATATGACATTTGGAACACTGTCGGTCGGCTCTTTTACATAATTTATTTCAAACCGTTTGGCAAGTGCGTTAGCGATGTCCCTCTCACTTGTGACTGTGTGGTCGCCATCTCTCATGATACGGGGCACCGAGACTTTCGAACACAATTGCTTCCTGATATAAGCATAAAATGCTTTAGGTCCAAGCTCCAAAACTCGACTTTCATAATTCATTCTAGATCTTCTAGTGGTACTTAGAAGGGCGTTGTTTAGTTTCCTATATTGCTTATAATCGATCATACATCCTGTAAGTAAGTATTTATCCCATGCCTTACGTTTGAGTGCAATTCCTTGTTTTATACTTCCATCAATCCATGGTTTGTGTGCTGGGTTACGGGGAGCTCTAGTGTTTGGTGTGTGTTTGTTGGTCATTTCCACAACTGCTGATTCAATGCCCCATTCCCCCCAGGCATTGGCCCCAATGGCAGAAACATCAAGTCGGACCAAACACCTATGCAGCAGGAGTACCTCAAAGTGCTACGCGCAGAACTAGATGAGCGTGTCAAAGATGGAGAGGAAAACCTTACAATTAAATTTTTAAATGGCTGTCCAAAGATCATAAATTTATCAAAAAACCAAACCGCACAACAATAACAACATACAACCAAGCCAAAAAAATCTTACCAATTATTGGCAGTCTTATTATTTACACAAACCTAGGCTCATCATTACCCAAATTTGATTTATTCCATACTCGTGTCCTTATGTGCAAACCAAAACCAGTAATCATAGCTGTGACAGAAACATGGTTCAACATCAACATAACCAACAATCTAGTGAGTATCCCAGGATATGAATTATACAGAAAGGACCGCTGTGGTCGGCGTGGAGGAGGTGTTGCTGTATATGTGGCCCGGGAGGTATGTGGATTGTCAATTATGTCAAAAATTAATAGCAACTACTCTTGCTTACAATCTATAGATACGTTATGGCTAGACGTAACCTTGAACAGGCACTCTTTCCTATTTTCATGCATCTACCGGCCAGAAGATTGTTGTGTAAATGAAGAAAAAATACTGCTTAGTGACATTAACTTAGCTTCTGCCATTCTGGATGCCAATTCATTTTGTGTACGAAAAATGTAAAAAGTCGCACATACTATATACCCTTGAAAAAAAGATTATTTTAAGAAACTATTTTCGTCTATTTTGCATTTCAATGACTTTTTTCTTAATAGTGGATATTTTATAACGTTGTGCCCATTGACGTTTTATGCTTTTAAAACCTTAAAAGTCAAAAAATTAAAGACCGAATCCCAAAAAACCCAAAACAAAACTGATAATTTAATTTGGGAGAGTATGCCTATTTTATTCCTCGAAATGGTTCTTTCGTTCGCCTTTATACTTGTTTTTTTGTTATATTGCCGGTGTTATGTATTTTTTTATATTCTTATACAATAAGATTATTATACATACATCATACATACATCTCATCTGGCCGAAAGGTGTCGTGTTCCGGCAGTTTCAGGGCAACCTACCGACAGCGACCACCACGCCAATTTTGGCAAAACAGAACCACGCTGTTCTGTCACCTCGGTGTTAGTTTTAAGTTTTATTTTGTTATGTATGTTAGTCTATAAGGTATTTGTAACTATGGGCCTCGTTGCTCGAAATAAAAATGTATTATTATTATTATTATGATTATATATTGTTAAAATATGGTGTGAGCTAATTTAGTTCCCCTGGTAACAAAATATTTTGGAAACAGAGGCGGGAAATCCGCCCTAGCACCATACTCTAGCATAGATGTAAGAGCTTATTATTGTTTGTGGTCCAACGGTCGCTTCCACACTTATCATAGTATAGTCAAACCACAGTATTAATTGCACTCAGCTCTATCGCTTTCACACTCTGGCACAACAAATATACTGATAGCTATGCCAGAGAGAGCGTGACAGTCATAGACAACCCAGCATTATTAAAACTATACTTTTAATGTACGTTCGTATCGTAACGATTTCATAGTACGGGCACATATTAATATCCAAGTTGTATTTGTCAACTATCAAGTGGATACGAGATTGACAAATATCGCTATCCAAATGGATTTATGGCTTTATACTTGCGCAGATAATCGAACATGATTGCGCTTGAGGTTATAAATTAATATGGCGACCGTCGCCTGCGCCTACAACCTTCCTAAATGTTTTATTAGTAAGGCAGTTATAATAAAATACTATTACGCTGTTAGGATTCTATTGCTACTGGTTTTGTCCAGTGAATGTCGTAAATTTGGATAAAATGGCAATGCGAATGTTGTAGTCGTCTACAAAGTTGTAATTGCTGGTTCTAATCTGCAAAATTATTTTGTATGTTTAATAACTAAAAACCGGCCAAGTGCGAGTCGGACTATAGCACGGACGGAGGATTATTTCCCACTTCATCGCAGAATAGGAAAATTGAGCAAAAAAAGCCTGTTGAATTTTTAACTTTATTTAACTTTCTTAAATTATCGTTATAGCGGCCAGAATAATACACACTCTGTGGAAATTTCAAATGTAGGTACTTAAAGCTATTACGGTTAAAATGATATAGCCCTATGACAGACGGACAGACAAACGGACAGATAGCGGAGCCTTCATAATTCGTGATAGCCTTTGGGTACAAAATCCGCACATCGATTGTTACTAAGTTAAGCTCCATTTAAACTGAATCTCAGTGTAAATTAGTGATACATGTGTTGCGTAATTACAAGGGCCCGCCTTCGAACCAATCAATATTCATTAAACTCAATTAATTCCACAATTTGTCTTGTCCCCTTTTCCGAAGTATTTATCGGTTAGCCCTATTCGGTTAATTTTACATTTGATTGTTGCCTTAAACGACATGATTGCTTTATTTCGTTACTCGTAAATTGTACTAGTAATTTACTTGCTCATATATTTTACCTAGTTTTCGGTACTAAGCACGTAAAAATTTGGATTCTTTCGGCCAATTTGTTGATCTCTCTAAGTGGAGAAATAGAAGATTCTTATTAGGGTTGTAAACAGACACTTAAACTAAGTACGTAGGTAACTGTCAAAAAAAAATCATACTAATTTAGCTCTGGGACATAAAGTTTCTCACTCCCTAAATAAAGCCTGATTTTTGCGATTTTTGAATATGGTGAAAATATTTATTATAATTTCTTGGAAAGGTGTACAGACCTATTTTTTCATAATATCTATAAGATATTCAAAAATCGTAAAAATCTGACAGGTTTAAGGGGAGAGAAATGTTATCACATTTTGAATGGAAATTTTTAGGTTCATAATTCTCTTAACTAAGGGTGCGCAAATGATTAATTACAATAATTACACCCATAATAGGCTTCACGAGCGGCAGTGCATTGCGCCTATCGTTCGAGGATTGATCTCTTTCATCGCTTGATTTAGAACACTCTGAAAATGGCTGAGCTCCGTCATCAATTAATGAAAAGCAAGCTTTAAAAACCCGACGGCTCTTTTTGATATTGCCGTCTATGATGTTAAAAAAGTACCCCCCTTTTCTCCCCCTCTCATTACTTTGATTAAAATATTACAACCTATATCACTCCCACCAAGACAAATCTAATAAATTCATGAAGCCGTTTAGGCTACAGAGCGTGCCGAAATGAAATAGACATACCTACAAACACTCGAAGATCACAACCCTCCTCCAGACTCAGACGGGTAAAAAATGCAAAAAGAAACACATTTGCGGTTGTAATATGAGGTCATTTCGGTTCTTACACATTTTATTGCTTTATTTCGCGTATAAAGTTGTTAAAAATATGATATAAGACTTATCGCACAACACTTGTTTTTGCTGAACAAAAGTGTCCGTGTAACAGTTCGCGAGATTGTGTTTATTAGGCAGATAAACAAGACAAGGATAAGACGACGACAAAAAAGGAAGGTTTACCTTACATTTCACGGTATTTGTACGACGTGAGTAAGGTAATCCACACGTATAAATTGTGAGTATGTCTGATATTTCCTCAGTTATTTTGACAGTTACGATCAGTGTTTTAATTTTTTATCATGCGTGAAGACTAAGTTATTTTTAGTTTTAATCCATTGTATGTTTTATACGTTGGTTAAAAAAATGTGTTCTTTTTATTTAAATATAATTTAGGTAACGCAATAAAGTGAACCGACGATCTAAAAGGGATTAGAGGGGGTTTCCACTTGTCGATTAACAACCCATGACAAACGGCCCAACCAATTATCGTGAAACCTAGCTTATACCGCTTCAGAAATACTGGCTCTCTATTTAAAATCTAGTTTGAATCGGTCCATTCTTTTGGTAACTACAATACTTACAGTGACCTATATTATCGTAAAGTTTACGGTTCCTATGACTATCAATAATTAAGTATTGTAAACGACCAAATTATTACCAAAAACATTTAAGGGAAAAAACGGGCATACAGACAAACAGACAGACATATAGGCGTCAAGCTTATGGAACCCTGTTTTTGCTCAGGAGTTCAAAACTACATTATTTCCAATATATGCAATACATTTTATAAGTTAGGTACGATCGGCCTTATAAATACTACTTATGCAGCATACTTTAGTTATTTGTCACTTTAACGACCTGTTTGAACTGCTGCTCTAATCTATCAAAGGTATTAAGCGAGAAGATACTAAAGTGTAAAGCTATTCATAAGGCTGACTGTACTAAGGCCCTAGACAACATACTTTCGGCGTATCGTTATCCATAATGTATAGGATTGACGTAAGCTGTCAGACGGTCGCGTCGAGCGCCTACGTCAATTCCTTACATTTTGTCAGTTTTCGAAAATCGTTTACGTTAGCGTTAAGTAACTTGTCTAGCCTCACTGTTAGCGGATACTCATGTTCGAGATTAAGTTAATTCTTCGTGGGAGACCGTCTGAGCCTCGAATGCCTCAAGGTACTGCATTGAGTGAGTTACTCGGAATCCTTGAGGGAAATCTTTTTTCCTCTACGGTTAATTGCCGTTGCGAATGTCAGTTATTTAAAGTAGTCATGGAAAAATAACAAGTTTATTTACGCACATTTGTCTTAAAGGTCAAAATCTTGAAGCCGTTAAACCTGATTTAAGTTTGACAGTTGCATAAATTTTGACACAAAAGTTACTTTAGTGTTGTCAAACCTCGAAGATGTGCTCCACTACCTAATTTTTCAAACATTAGGTAATGCAACCGTGCAGCTTCAATTTGAATGTCGGGGAGTGCCGTCATGGATTGAAAATACAACAAGAGTTGAATTAGATTAATCGTTTTCGTGGCCCTTAGTATGTAGGTAATGAAAGAAGTAAAAAAAAAAAAAGAGGTTCGAATTTTAAATTTTCTCGGATGAGAAATAGGTACCGAATTCCCAAAAAATGCTGGTTTTAGCTAAAATGTTCACGTCTATTTTATCAAAAACGAGTGCCCCACACAAGTCACCGCATGACTTAATTTTCATTATTCACTAATCATCAATGGGAAACATCTGATGTTCATTATGGTTAACATAAATTATAAATTAAATACAATACATTAAATCTACCGTCCATCTTTAGTGTTGCCTGGCCATTATAAATCGCCATCTGCAATCTACGCATTCCGCATCTAAGTAAAGATCTACCCCCCATGACAGCAGCGAGGTGACAAGTGACGCTCCCATCGCCGCGCGTCTTTGTACGCGCCGCCAAATGACTATATTACCCACTCCTGCGCAGCTAAAGGATTTATGGCCAAGTTTCCGTTACATTCGTTTATTAACTGACAGGTGGCACCAAACAAGAAACCGGTTATTAAGAATCTCACACATTCAGCGGTAATTAATGTTACAATACACAATAAAAAAAGATTTTAGCGAAGCACTAAATGTTCCAGCGGCCATCAATTTAGCAGATAAAGTTTGGTCTATTTGCCTTTTAAATGATCACCATTTGTCAGCTTATCTCTGCGCCCACGCGCAAAAATTGTCTTTGGAAATTCGTTTAGGCACTTAGCCGTTTTTAGTTCTCCCACACGTTTGAGGTAAGGGCCAATTTGGGCCAGTTAAAATACCCTTAAGCTTGTTTAAAAATCGAACACCGAAAGCAGGAATTACCGACACCCAATTAAAAACAGCTCAGCAAATGAACACGCGGAATTTAAAGACGCCACAAAAAACGGCGACGGTGCTTTTAAGGCCTTTCTGCATTATCTTATGTTATAATCGTACAGTAAATACCTTACTAAATATGGCTGCCAGCAATTTTAATTTGTTAATCAGTAGGCCATTTTGTTTTATCTACGGATTTTTGTTTTTTCTATCATCGTTCAATAAATATCAGACCAATCTTTATTACAGGTAACGATGATTTTTATCAACATCAATTCATCATGAGTGAAAACTATATTTCTGAGTATATTCGTTCCAGTAATACGAAATGCAGTGCCCTTGCCGCCCTAATATTTAGTTTCTTATGCTTTTCCTTTTGTTTGCAACGAACAAAAAAGTTGTTCATCTTTGTGCGTAAGCGCACGCCGAATGCGCGCGAGCAGCTTTTTGTGCGGCTTGTCTGTCAGACTGACGGATCCAACGCGTCAGTTATATCATTCAGTTTGTTAGAGTTTTTTTTGTTACTTATCTCAATGTAAAAAAATATGCCGTATGTTGTAGCACTAAGATCCGACACTGGCCAGTTGTATAAAACTTTCTCTTCTGGGTGTACAGCGGGAAAAGTAAGTCTAGGAACACAATCTTCATCCCAACTTTTATTGTTCTGAGCTGGGTATTCACTAGCGGCTTGAAAGCGTTATTTTGATAATTTCATCGTTTCTCAGTGATTTGGTTGATTTTACAGTTGTTATATTGTTTTTTTGAAATGCCCAAATTTTGCCATAAAAATATTCATACGAGTTTGTTAATATTTTTCCTAAAGTTGTTTGTGTATTTATTTTTCAACGCCAGCACTCTATTTAACACTTCTTGGCACTTTGTCCTAGTGTTTAACATTGAGCAGACTCTTCATTTCACTCTGTCCGTAGTAAAAATAAACCCTCTTATACATAAACGCCCAAACTAAGGTGTGTTTAAAGTATGCTCTGTCCTTATCTGTCATTATGACATTTGAACAGAAAGGAACAATGATACTTTAACTAAAATAGGTACAGTGCGTTTATGAATAACGAGGAAAGAAAATAAACTTGTTGATCTTTTTTAGCAGTGATAATAAGTTATCTCCGGTACCGGCGCGAGAGTTGATTTGTCTGGTACAAGATCCGACGGGCCCTTTGAACGAGCAACAAAGCTAAAGCTCATTACGGTGAACAAGCGCAGCGCTGCACTGAGCCAATCTACCATGCATGCGCTTATCCATTCATTGTTACCATTACCAAGCACTGAGACCGAGAGCAAGTGAGGCAAAACAATAGGGCAAATAGATTTTTTAAATCGCATTGCTCAACAAAATATGAAAATACCGTAAAAGGGATCACTAAAAGTGAAATTAAAATTAAAATCGGCCAAGAAATACGGATGATACAAGCATTTTAAAACTGCTAATTACACAGCGATTAGACAGAGATCCGATAATGCACTGTGACGTCATGTAACAGGTAAGCCATATAAACTCCTTGTTAAATTCTGTTTTGCTTAAAAGAGATAAGAACAAAATCTTTGTTGGCTTATACCTTGGTTATTTTTATAGCTATTCAAAAAATGTTTTTTTTTCAACTGTTTTTTACATGAATCAGCTTTTATTTAAACTGTGAAAAAAATGAATATTCCCTACAAGATTACAGGTCCTGGACGAGGCGGTTGGCCAGGCAGGGCCTCTATTAAACTGCATAAAACAATGCTCTGACCTGTTATCGTATTATCAGCGTTTTGGTAGCTCTTATTTACTAAGCAGTAATGGCGGCCGAGTTACAAACAATACAATAACACGTCAAAAGGATTTTTTTTCGTCGCAGAATAGAGGCCCTGGACCCTTATTCTCGTGACTTCGAGATGATTTTTCATGCGATATGCACTGTCAACTGCGTACATTTTTTTGACATATCTCGCATGAAAAATCATCTCGAACTCACGAGAATTGGGTCCCTGGTTGGTTGCTAGCGGTTCCGGGTTCCATTACGGGAATGGGCAAAATATTTATTTGCATCTACCAGTGACGCGATTGGTTTAAAAACGAAACGAATAGAAACGCTAGTAAGCGTAATGCATCTTGGCAAGGGCCTCTGTAGGATTAGCTGACTGCAACGAACAAGCCAAGATTTTCTGAAGCGGACGTCTGCGAATGTCCCTGACAGCAGGGCTCGGAAAACGGTATTTTTTTCGAAACGGTTTCGTCTTAAATGCCTAAGGAACGATTTGTTTCGGTTTCGTTCGCAAATAACGTTATAGAAAACGTTTTTGAACAAGAACGAAATTGAAATCTTTTTTGATCCATATAACGTTTTTAACCGTTTTTTTCCCATTTGCTGGGTTCGGTAGGAATATTACAAATATCATCCAGTCAGTTAGTATTTAGCAGCCACGCGACGCGGTTTTCTTTGCTTGTTTCTTTAGAGCTTAGATTATTATTGGACACATAGAAAGTACCATTATTCTGTGAGGAGTACATAATTGGTGAATAAGCATGGCTGATTCAGGTACCTCTAGTCCATTACGAGCATCATTAAAGCAAAATTTTAAACGAGTTCATGAGGATAATGTTGATGTTCCTACTTAGGTATATGAAATTTATTTCAGATGAGAATGCAATAATCACTTTACAAGACAGTCAACCATTTTTTACTGGAGATGAGGAGGACATAATAATGCGTAATTCATTATATGAGTGTAATAAGCGTAAATCATGTTCTTTCTCTTTCGTCCCATTTTAAATTTTGAGAAAAAAACCGGTCAAGTGCGAGTCGGTCTCGCGCACCGAGGGTTCCGTATTGAAGATAATATGCTTGGTAACCGCAAAAGAAAATACTCATTTTGTTATAAGCTTTATTTTCCAGGCAATAAGGTCGATTTTGACTAACCTAAATTTTAATACAGATTTTCTTAGTTTTTTTGTTATTTCTCGAAAACTGTAAATAATGAACACTTTATTTAATTTTTCCCAGAAAATATAAGTAATTATCTATACGTCAGGATTATTTTCAGAATTTTTAATTAATATACTTCGGAGTTAAGGGGGGGAACGGTCATTTTTTGTACATTTTTGACTATAAATCAAAAAGTACATCACAGAAAATTTTCAAAAAAATAGTTTTGAAATGTGCAGATTAAGACCTTTCATATGACACCCCATTTGCTATAATCGAACCACTTTCATTTTTGAACCCCCCATTCTAGACCCCTTTTCAATTATTAATAAAATTAATTTCATATTTTTTTTACTACAAATAGATGCGGGCAAGCAAGTTGTACAACTTTGCCAAATTTCAAGTTGATAGCATTTGTAGTGGCTGAGAAAACCTGCTGTGACATACAGACAGACAGACAACGAAGTCTCACCATAAGGGTTCCTTTTGTACCATTTTGGTACGGAACCCTAAAAAGGACCACCACTCACTAATTAAATAATCACTCACAATCACAAGTCGCACAAAACGACAACAACACGCATCGGGATGAAAGATGAAATGAAAATGCAATCAAAACATACGGTAGGGTCGGTAGGGCAGATCTAAGATTACTAAACAAGTTCATGCTTGTCGCCGCTTTGCAGCCGAAAGCCGCGCGCGGCCGCGTCCCGTGGATTAAACCGGTTTTTGATAACGTTCTCGTTTCGTTTCCGTTCCGAACAAAATGTTGAACAAAGAACGGTTCGAAACGTTTTTAAAACGTTATTTTGAATAACGTTTCCGAGCCCTGCCTGACAGTACTTTAATTTCAGTCACCACTTTACAAGTACAACCGGCAGCCTTAACGGTCACTTTCAGAGAAAAAATTAAGGAACTTGTGCTGGGTTCGTCCGTATTGCTACCATAATCTTATCCTTTAGCCTACCGCTGCAATCTATAAGCCAGGCTCAAAAGTACACTGACTCCTGAGCTATAAGTGCGTCGACAGATACGAGGCGGGGCTCCGCTGCGGCGATGACAGCGTCATTACTTGTGGGGTTTAAAGCGTCTTAACATTGTAAGACAATTGGACTCGCATAGATTTCTCAAGTCATGCTCTTAACGATAGACCTTCGAGTACGAGTGTTATATTATACAAACCACTGTGGGAGCAAAACAAAGTTTTTTTTAATTATTATTTTTTTAGTTAGGTATTTTTATTTTATTTTCTGTACGTAGCGCCATTCTGTTGTCAAGTAGCATTTCTCATTATATCAATATTTATAAGATTCCTAAAATTAACAGATATTGGGATAAAAAGTATTCTTTGTCCGTCTCCATGTGCCAAACTAACGTGCCAAAGTATATAGAATTCGAAACAAACAAACAAACTCACATTTATAATAAAATAAAGATAGATAATCAGATACCAGACGGGGCTACACTAGCAACGATGACAGAGTCATTACATTACTTGTGGGCTTTAGAGTCATGCAACATTGTTAAACAATTGAACTCGCATAGATTTCTCAAGTCGTGATCTTAAGGGCTGGCTATATGTACTCGCCCGGTTGGCAGATATGTTACTAATCCTTAAGCAGGTTTCCACTTCGAACGGAGCGGGCCCCGTACCTACGAACTCTGTTTAGCACACAACGGTGCCTTCAAAAGGTTCGCTCGCGGTGGAAACGCTTGAAGTCAACGATGTATGCTAAACGAGTCCGTATGGGGACCGCTCCACGGGCAGTGGGAACCCTGCTTTACTGATAAAATTAACTGATTCGTAGTTTTGTTGAAAATACTGAACCTTTCAGATCATTATGATGCTTACCATAGTAGAGAATATATTTGCGAAACCAGTTAAATTTATTTTGTTCATATAACGCCAATAAATAAGAAATGAAAAAAATGTTTTAACATAGTAAAATTGAATATTCCTCCAGTTACCTACATGCGTCGGCTACAGACTTCAGTTTTAATTTTAAATAAAGCACAATATAAGGCCTTATTATTAAAAGCTAAACAAAACTAACTTAAGTAATTGCATAATTTCGGTATGATTCAAATAATACGTAGTTTTTTTTTGAGGGTTTATGGGTGTTTTACCGATTTTACAATACAACAAAAATTAAAATACGTTGAAAAGAGAAGCTTTGGTATAGGGACACCTTTATATCACATTTAAAAAAAAATATAGTGAGTCCGTCGTCATAACACGTATTCTGAAAAAAAAACCCACATATATTACGGATCAAAAGATACAGCTCTTTAAAGTTATGATGGACGAACGGACTGTGTGGGCATTTTTTTAGGGTCCTATTGGGCTCCTTTCGGGTACGGAACCCTAATAAGTATTTAGTTTGATTGATTTAAATCAAACTTGAAATCAAAAAAATCATTGCATTATTAATTTAACTTAGATGTTATCATCAATAAGTTAATATAAATAAACAGATTAACTATATTTTAAGATTAATCTCGTGTAGGTATTTTAATACATCCTTAAATCGTTAGCAGCAAAAAATCAATTGACAATGTACTCCAATTCTCAGTGTCTTTCCGTCTCGACAAATTACCAATTCGTCGCTAAAAATAATCCGTTTTACACAGAGGCGTATTTAAAGATTTGGCGCCCCGGGCCAGTTAGATTTGCCGCCCCATAAAGTGGCGTAAAAGTATTTACAGTAAAATATTCTCGGGTACCTATCATGGCGGCGGCGTTCGGCGCCTGAGAAGCCTGCCGCCCCGGGCTATGGACCCCGGCGCCCTGAGAAGGCTGCCGCTCCGGGCCATGGCCCCCTTGGCCCTAGGGTAAATACGCCTCTGGTTTTACACGTTTTAAATGTGATGTGGGGGTTTTGTTTAGACCTTATATATATTTAAGTCTAGTTTTTTATTTCATTCTTGAGTTAGTACAAATATAATGTATGTTTTTGTTTTGATGTTGTGTCAGTCATACATTTTATTACATCAATGCTCAGATATATAATTCTTTAATAATTTATTCCGACTTATTTCGCAACATTGCCAGATATTGCCATTAAACCGCAGATTAAGGTTGACAAAAACTTATCAAGATTTTTAATGGCTTCATTTTAAATTCATGTCACGAACATAACTTCCGCAGCGTGATTCACGAATTTTTAATTTATATTGCGGATAACGTGGATGGTAAAATTTACCGCGTTTGAGCCAAGAAAAACGTATTATTTATATAAAGTGATGTGCCGGTCCCGCCACGACACGTAATTTATTTATTTATTTTTTAATTTATTGTATTTATTTATTGGTATTAACCTCGAACATACCAGCTTTGAGAAAACAAAATATTGCAAGTTAAAGTTGTGAAATGTATAAAAAGTGCGTTATAACTATGTAAAATATAGTTTGTTAGGATATTTTAAAGAAAACGTTTGCTTAAAATACTTTTCGATATAAAAAGGGATGCATAAATAGAAAACGTTTTAATACTCTCAACTTTTATTTATTAATATCATACGCGTAAATTTACATTATAACTGCTACCAAGTTGTCAAATGGAACAAATGACGAGTAAGACCAACACCGTAACGTAGTATTGTAATATTTTTTGCTTATTATGAATTGAATTTAAATTATCACGCACTTTGGCCCGCGACAAAAACCGCCTCGGACCGAACGGACGTTAATCAAATATGTTTTAGCGTACAGAAACATTTATATCAGCGGTAAGTGCGATTATTAGCCGTTATTACACATTAGCATAGTGTTGTTCATAATAGAAACCAAAATTCTACGAACCATGTTTGCATGACTGATATGAATGTGGAAGAAGCGAGACAGATTGGTCAGGATCGTAGCAGGTGGAAAGAAGTGGTATCTGCCTACCCCTCTGGGAAACAGGCGTGATTTAATGTATGTTTGTATGTTGTATGACAACTCATGTGCAAAATAATGGCAGATTGTGTCACAAGGCAAAATGACATATAGGCTGGGTTGCAATATTGAAGTTTATTAGTGGGACCACGAGCGCAGCGAGAGATTCTAAAATAGTTTTCTGAGTGTAGCGAGGGATTTAAGGGGAATTTATCCAAGACGAAAATATTTTTGCTGCCGATTCGAGAGTCACATGCTGCTGCTGTTCTCTTCACTTATTTGAAATCTCTCCAGCACACCAACCGTCGGGGCTTAATGCTGGAGGCACCGACCAACTAAAGAGCTGAGATTAGAAAGAGAGAAAGAAAAAAAAATGACGCAAAAACGATACGGTTTACAATAAACAAAGAATTAAGACAGATAACCTCATTTTGCTAGGAGTTATTTTCAACCCTTTAAAACATGGACATCACGTGTATAATGATAAATAAACGTCCATAAATATAGGTTAATAGGTAATACTGAAAACTTTTAACGACTGAATTTTAGTTCTATCCTTTTCTTTTATATGACAGAGATAATGAGAGTGATGACTTTATCTGACAGTATTTTTCGGGAATAAGATCAATCGGGCCTCGAGAAACCATTTTTAACATTTACAAATATTTTCAAAACCAACCAAATTATATGTCTGTGGCGTCGTAGCTCCCAAACGGATAGACCGATTCGGATGAAGTTTAAAACGGTTCTTAGATTTGATGAAACTTAGGGTTTGCCATGTTATCGGGGGTTTTAATCTAAATAATCGTTACTATAAACACATTATTCGTGTAAATTTTGCAAATAAAAGACATACAAACAAATAGCGTAAATCCATTATTAATAAAAAAAATGCGTTGTGTGATGTGAGTGAATACTTGACGTTACAAATATTTTCGCATGACGCGTTTATCTTTTGTCTCCGACCACATTATTTACACAAACATACGTTATTGTGATCGCCGTAAAATATTATGCACATATTCGACAGCAATAAAACATTCCATCTTAAAGGTTGGAGACATTTTTCATTTTAAATGCCTTAAATGATACGATATCGCTATTTGCTAGAAGCAGGTTTTTTAAAAATTGAATCTTGTATCTACACGTATCTACAATAAGCCGATTTACCTATATTGTGAATTCACACGAAGTATTTAATTTGTAGGCATTTTGGGCCCGCTTGCACGTAAATTTAACCCGGGGTTAACCCCAGGTTAAACTATTCACAAATGTCAGATTCATACGTGAACTATCAATTTTAACGAATTAACCTGTTAACCTAGAGTTAACCTGGAGTTAACATTTAAAGGGCGTGCCTAAAATACAGAGCTGAATTTTAAATATATCTATCTAACTCCGGTTTCGCATTTAAATTAAAATAAGTTCTGGAATATTATTAAAAAATATTTAAACTAATATTCATATTCATATTTTTTAAACACTTTTACATTAAAATTATAAATATCACGTGTATTAATGTAAATATTTACGCGATTATTATTTAAATATGACCATCCTCGAACTATTTACAGCTGTTTTTCTCTAACTCAATTAAAATATCTCATTAATGTGTTGAAAACTTTATAAAAATACCCATCTAACTCGGTTTCAGTTTCAAGTAATATTCCAGAATAGGTACCTAAATATTACGTATCGGACATGTGGGAGGCAGGCCTCTGCCACATGATTTTTTGTACAAACCACGATGAATTTATGGTTTGTATGTTTGTCCATTCCATGTGACGTAAACACACGTCGCAGGCACGGAGATACAGAACCCATAACTAGTTTAATGAAAGTTGCCCAGTAATTTACAGGAAATATTTTACTAACTAATTTATTAAAAATAACTAAAGAACTATTTCGCAAATAAAAAGCGTTCGATATTGTGTAAAATAATTGAAGTTATTATAAAGCTATAAGTAATATTATAACGAAAAAGCTTTATTAGTTTAGTGACTTCAAACTTCCGATTATGATTCGATAATTATAACATCGATAAGCTTATATAGTGGCAATTAGCGTGACGGACAGACAGAGATCGGTCCACAGATAGCTTCAATCAAACCCAATCATTTGCGAAATCCAACACGGTGGCTCCGGTATGTCTAAAAAACTGTTTTGTTTTTTATTAAAGCATTTAATTTACTTCTTGGTACCAACTTAGACGATATATTTACCGACTGAACGTTAATAGTAAGCTCTATTTGTAAAAATCGTTATCAGCTGTCACAACAAAACAAGAATTTGCGTACCGGTATCGTCGCAACCACGATCACTTTCACAGTCACATCACTAATCCACAGATTCAATATTTATTTTGCCACTTCACATCATTCCATTTTTGAATTTGAATTTTTAGAGCGTTCTATTCCGGGCGTGCAAGCTGGCCCCAAGTTGTTACACTACTGGTTAAGTAGAGGTACAAGTTACGAAGCCGCTCGGCCAGTCGCTCGTATCAATTCGATTCGAGATAGTCCCGATTCAGTATCGAGTGAGACTTGGGATCGAGTCGAATACCGAGAAAGGTTCGCGAAACGTTTTTTGGCGGTGAAAGGCGGAAAAACGTTTTCCGAATTCTTTTCAAGCTGTCGGGAACGCTCACGATTGTTAGATAACTTATTATATGCACATTAGTCGTAGTTATATATTTTTAAAGACATTTTGAATAGATCAATGCCAGATATCATGACGCTATAATGTCTGCTCGCACATGAGATTGCCTGGATCCGTGGTGGTTGTGGTGTTCGCAAGCGATTCACCATGATGTTATTGATGCTGTCTGTATCTGTAGTCATAATCATTCTCTTTTTCATCCGACTACGGTGAAGCAAAAGAAGGGTAATGGGATAATTTTGACACCGTGTGTATGCATGTAATATTAATTATGTATGGTTGTTTCACGATAGAGTCGTTCCTAATTAACCGATTGTGACAAATGTGGTGTCTATCGATTCGTCTTGACTGAGCGATGGTTATAAGCTACTTTGATTTAATATATATTTTTATATTAAACACGGCGACTGGATTTAAAAAAAAGTACGAGACGGAACTAAAAATATATTTTCATCATTAATTTGCTGTCATTATTGTTATCTAATAAGAGCTAGTACATAGGTACCTAATTATAAACAAACACATTATAATAGTTCCAATGTAATTAATAAAAAGCTCGCAAAAAATGTGTTACTATAGACATCTATCGGTCAGTAGCAAAATTATTTCCGATAGTGCTCGCATAAGAAAATGCTGTTTCTTTATGCCATATATACTAGCGACCCGCCTTCGCTTCGTTCCAGTTTAATGTAAGTTACCTGCAACACCCGTACATAAACCCACATTTTTTTTTTATTTGTTCAATTAAGCAATGATTTACCATTTGTACTCTTCTATCACTCAAAATGTATGGGACGACAGTTGACCACGTGGTTTGTCGCTACAAACGAGAATGTCATCTCATACATTTTGAGTGATGGAACAAAAAAACGTTAGTAGCGTTTGCATCTTCGCTAGGGCAGGCTCAGTACCCTAACCATGAGTAACAATTATCGTACTCGCTAGCGAGTCGAATGCTCTGTCCCTCGCAGACCGTGCACTATTTTTAAAGAGTGCGAAGGACAGAGCATTCGACTTGCTAGCGATTATGGTAATTGTAACTCATGGTAAGGGTACAGCGCCTCTATTCTAGACGGTATAAACGATATCGTAGTTTACCTGTTAAGGTATTGTTATGACGGTGACAATACGATAACAGGACAAAAATAATATTGTTTTTACCGTGTTGAATAGAGGCGCAGAACGGCAGAATAAACGGATCTGAATGAAAATTGGCACGCTGGTAGATTATAGTCTGAAATAGCACATAAGCTGTTTTTTATCCCGGAAAATTGGACTGTTTCCGAGGGAATCGCGATAATAATAGAACTTCTACGTGGACGGAGTCGCGAGCAAGCTAATCTTCTATATATATAAAAGGCTAAAAACTGACTGACTGATGTATCAACGCACAGCCGAAACTACTGTCTAGAAACTTGAAATTTGGTACAGGGGTTCCTTTCATGATGTAAGTGAGCACTAAGAAAGGATTTTCCGAAAATCGACCCCCAACGGGAAAAAATGGGCGGAGTAGCGGGAAACTAATTCTACGCGTACGAAGTCGCGGGCGTCCTCTAGTGTTTCATAAAATAAACGTTCCTGTACCCTTACCATGAGTTGCAAATACGTGAACGAACGAATGCTCTGTCCGTCATCCGTCCGGATTAGTCCGGACATGTCCGGATTTTAAGACTCTAGTCCGGACTTTGTCCGGCTTTTTGATTTGCCCGGATTTTTTTAGTTAGATGGAATATGAGTAATAAGACTTCACATGAGTAATGTTTCCATTTTGTGACTAAAAAGTCCGGACTTTTATCGAAATTTCAGGCTTTTCGTCAGGACTTTTCAAATTCCTAAATGGTAACCCTATCACAGTATTCCTATAGAGTGCGAGGGACAGAGCATTCGACTCGCTAGCGAATACGGTAATTGTAACTCATGGTTAGGGTACGTTTGTACTTAGGGCTCCACACGTGTAAGGGTATACTGCGTTGCGCGATTGGGATCTGCTATTAAAATTCATTATATTTATGCCATGGATGCTCGGCAGCAAGGTACAAGGACTGAATTTTAACTATTTGTTTGTGTATCACACATCAAACTAAATTTATACTCGTTGGCTAAAGCGGAAGTGAATTTAGTTTTTCAAGGGAATAAATTATCATAACAATCAAAATAAGATACGTAATAGCCATAACGTCGATGATAGTGCTATATAACATAGCAAAAAAAAAGAAAAAACAATGACGTAACCACACTTAAAAAAGCTCTAGTTTTTGCATAATGTTAAATTTGTTAGTACACGCGCGGTATTGGCACTTGTAGTAACTACCGATAATAATACTTAGTTATACATATATTTGGATAACAATATACTGAAATATGGAAATGAACAAATTTTTTTTTCGGTGGCTCTTATTGTCACGTAAATAAATTAATTTAGACTTAAGATTCATTTAAATACGTTTTATTTAAGCTTAATTTTTAATTTAATCATACTAGCTTCCGCTCATGACTTCGTCGACGTGGAACTTGTTTATCGGTATTCTTTCAGGATCTTTAACTATTTCTGAGATGAAAAGTACTCTTTGTCCTTTTTTTGGGTTCAAGCTGTCTAAATACATAGGTATTAACGTATTTTTAATCGGTTCTGCGGTTTGGCTGCGAAAGCGTAACAAATAGAGTTCCTTCGCATTTATAATATTAAAGTATGGATTTAGAAATAATTAGTAAAAAAAAGTTTTTTCAATTGGAAACATTTTACTGAATATATATATATTTTTATTTACCCTTTCACTAGTCCAATGGGTCTTAGGCCTTCTCTCTTACCATTTAATCTCATTCTACTTGAATAAAGATACTCGTATCTTCATAGTATAGTTTACCTAACCAGTGCCAGAGCTGTTAACTTCCATACAAAGCAGTCCCAACATAGAGTTCTCGGCACTAAAACTCATTTCGCACTTCTAAAAACGACTTCTCATGTCCAACTTGTCCCTGTTTTCTTGAAATCAGCGACACCCGTCACGCGCGAACCAGTTTGAACCGCGATGTTCCTGTCACCGCGGGAAAATATGGCGTCCATTAAAAACGCTTTTTATTGCGAGAAAAAATGCCGTCCCTAGATGACAGATGGCGCGAAATAGTCTTGATGCAGCGGCACGTCAAGTCAGCCGAGTCATTTGAGCAGCAAATGGGTACGTGCCCGTTTTCACTAAATTTTAAGGGATTTCTGTCACTTCCATGTCTCATTGAATAATGTTTGAAATGTCGCTGGTTGTCACTTAAAATTATTTAAGACTACGCCGAGCGTACGCCGGATGTACAGTGGCGCCCTCATCACTATTATTGTGTCTTCTAATAAAATAAAGTATTTTCTTGAAATCGGACGGTGCATTTTTGTACTACAAATGAAAACACAACTTATAGGACATATCACATAGTTTAATAACAATTGACCTTTGAGTTATCAACTTAACGGAAAAAAGTGGCCACCTTTTCCCGTTAAGCTGACTACTCATAACCCGTAATTGTTATCAAAGTTTGTTACGTATCCCATAAATTGTGTTTTTACTTGCGCTACAAAAAAGCATCGTCCGATTGCAAGGAAATTCTTTAGTTAATTAGAAAACACAATAATAGTGATGAGGGCGCCACTGGACGGTCGACGTTTGCTCGGCGCAGTCTTAACAGTTTGTGATAATAGGCAATTAAAATAAAGCTATTTTGCTGAAATTGTCTAAGGAACGATTTGAAAAAGAAAGTAAAACAATCAAGAAGTATCGTAGTATGAAATGAATATTGAATTCTAAAGGAAGTAAATTTATCTATTGGACTCTGGATGAGGGTTATATTTATTGGTTGATAAGGATATCATTATGAAAGGCCAGTTAAGTGTCAGCGATTACGTTGCCTGGCTACGTAATCGTAACCAATCCCGTAACCAAAAAACCCCGTTCAAACGGCTTATTAGAGGAACTGCGACTGGTGTATTGTGTATTGTGCGACGAATTTTAATAAATAATAAATAAATATAGTGAATTTTGATGCAAGTGCGAGAAGAAGCGAGACTTTCGCACGTGTATCAAACAACGTTTATACTTACAATGAAACAAAAAAATAAAAGATGTATTCCAACTTTCCAAACGATAAGCAGCGACAAAAAATGTTCGCAAAATCCAAGTGTGTTAAAAAAGAATAGGTACCTATACGTAATATTTATTTCCCATTATTCAGTTTAGGGGCTGAAGTGATATTCTGTAAAAAAAAATATTTTTGAATCATTATCCGGCAAAGTTAAATTGCTCATGTATTGTAAGGTAGAGTTAGTTTAGGTTAGGTTAGAAATTAATTAGCTATGCAGATGAGGGAGGAGGAAGAAATTCTGAATGCCCTACGTGGATGAAATCTAACTAGTAGATAATACATTGTAGACTCCATAATTACACTTTGTTCCAGCTTCTATATCATAAGTTGACGTTAATGCTCTTATTGTTTTTGTCCCCTTGATATTTATTTATATTCCTAAAACTAGTTTTGTATCTTAAAACCAATGTTTCTTTGAAGCAATGTCAAGGAAAGGTTTATAACTTTTATAACTTCATCTTCGTAGCTACAATATTAGAAGATATTTTGGTGACAAGGTCCTTGGAAAGGTATAAAAACCCATTATGTTTAAGCTTTAACTTATTGAATACGTGACAGAAAAACCTCCAGCCGACCGGTCAACACCGGATAATACTGGTTTAAAAATATGTCGCCGATTTATAACAGTTTAGACACCTTATTAAACAAACACCGAGTGAATTGACGTCAGCAAAAAACATAGGAAGTTGTCAAACTAGAAAAACTTGCCACTTATCAAGTAGGGTTTTTTTATTTTTTTATTCCATTGCTGTCAAAGGTCTACGGAAAACTGTCAAGCAATTTAAAAGCATCTCAATTACGTACTTTAACATCTATTGTTTTTAAAATGTATGGATCATAGGTCAGATGACTAATGACGGCGTAAACCAGAAGCTCATACATGTTTTTTTGTATGTTACGTCAATAGCAGATATAAGTGTATGTTAAATTAAAATTAATATGTAAGCAACAAAAGGTCAAGGACGTTTGGATTATTTAATCAGAGTGAATAATTATTTTTTAATACATAACTTTTTGAGACTATAAAAAGTTGACTAAAACCCATTTATTATTAAGATCTCAACTACAGAACAGATACCATTTCCTTTGCTTAATGGCATTATAAGCAGAAGTCTTGTGTCCATTCTCGAGAAAATAGAAATGAATTTTTACTCGAGATGTAATGATATCGTATTTTTTACATACCTACCTTACGTATGGCTCTATCTAAAGGTGATAAAGCTGACCAGCTGTCTAATTGCACCCAATTTCGTCCCTTATTCAAACATAAACTCTATTACAGTCCGGTAAACCCGTAGTATAAAATGTTAAACCCGGCGACATTTGAAAAGCGGACATAGACCGTTTTTCCTACTAATTACATTTTCCAAGTCAGAATAACCCCCTACATTTTTGCACCTTTAAATATAAAGGCGACGGTGCATTGACCAAAACAATCAGAGCAATTATCTAAAGTAAACCTTATATGTATCAGTTTAAGACGTCTTTTGGCTTGCGTGTTTGTAAGGGGGCGGTCCGATCTTAGACGGGGGACTATCTAGTATCTAACTAGATCGTTAAATACAATTCAGTCGTGGATTAAATTTCATAATATCTGTGCTGCGGAGACGGACTTTTATAAATTTATTTTTACATAATTACCTATACTTAATAGTGAAAATAGCTAAGCATTGTTTTTTTACACAAAAGAAAAACGAGAGCGAAATAGATGATGGAGTAGCGTATAAACACCTTGATTTTGTAAAAAAAAACTAATATTATGAATTAATTTATGATGTGAAAATGTGTTTCGTTGTTTTGTTTTCACGGAAAAATGGCTAAAAGTACCTATTTCCATAAAAATTGGCAGTTATTTTTATTTAGCCGTTATATGGAAACTAACAAAGGTTACTTTTTACCCGACTACGGCGAAGCAAAAGAAGGGTAATGATTACCCGATATCCTTTAAGGATTCTCGTAAATCTTTTAAATACTGGATAAATAAGAAACGCTACTACCTAACCTAACGAAGATATCGATGACTGTGCTACTCCCTAAGTACTATATTTCCATTCCCACCTCAATGGGTACAACTGTGCACTTTTGACGGAACATTATCTTTTCTCAAAGGCAAGCAACTTTTTTTAAAATATAATTCTTCGGTTCCTCTCCTGGTGTAACGAGTATCCATGGGTGGCGTTGGCACCGCAACTTAATCCGAGAGAAATAAAGTCTTATAATACTTTACGAATAACTGATTTGATTTACTGCTGTTGTCACAGTAACGTAGGTACTTACTAGACAAGAATCCGTCTCCACTCCGCTATAGCATATGCGCAAACGCCGCGCAACGCAATAAATCACGCGCTGACACCTCATATATCTTACGCCATGCTATTTCATATCGATCCGTTTATTCGATCCCTCATATCGATCATCAATACGCACCTATTACGAAGCGTTGTCTACCCACTTTTGTAATTTTTAATTCAACACAGTTCTAAGCAAAACGCCTTTTTTAATTTTTAGAACTTTGTCGTAGTAGTGAGTTTAAAGTGTAAATTAGAGATTTGGTGTTAAGATAAGACAAATTGCGGTTAGTTTTATGAATTAAAAATGTGTTTTGTAACGATATAAGGTGATAAATTTTGTCGACTAATATGGTAGGTTAGGTAAGGTTTGATTTGATCATGTTGACTTAAGGACTTGTCTAGGTTTACTTTTTTGTTAAATAGATACCTAAGTAAAGTTAAGCCCGTTAAAAACATATGAGAAATTGTACAAAGTGACGTTAAGCAATACAAATTCCGTACAGTACATTTTAAATTAATTACTAAATCAATATTATTATATAACGGTATCACGAACATTACTTGTAATAGTTGTAAATCAAATGTAGACTTAAGCGAATATGAAACGGTATAGTACTTACGCCTGACAAACATATTTAATAACAAGCAGATCATGAACATTGCTATTATATCTTTTGCAGGAGCTCTACTTCTCAAACCCAACCCAACATATTAGTTTTTGGGGGAATATAGAAATTAACTCTTTCTACAAGTTGAATTATCATTTGTGAGTCTACTAGAACCAATATTCAGAAGAAGCGCCGTCTTAAGAATAAGAAAGTCTTATTTAAGTGTTTTAGCGCTGGCAGGACAAAGTGGCACAAGGAGACATAAGAAGCATTAGGTCCACATCTCGTAAGGACTACCTAGGTAGCAAATAAAACCAGATCGCTTTGCGACTACATTTCAAAAAGTCGGAAGTGTAGTTGCAATATGACCACTTCGTTTTCGTTACTGGGTAGGTTAGGTTCTATAGGTAATTTCAAATGCCCGAAGGTCAAATTGCTCAGGAATAGGAGACCCGCCATGCGGGGCTCGGGTCTCCGTCGACATTGTTAAGACAGTCCTAAGATAAAAAAAAACAATACGGTGATTTGAAATGTAGTCGTAAAGCGATCTGCTCGTATTATAGCTACCTAGTCATATCCAAATGTCGACGTACTATCAGCCCAATGGAACCCTAACCCACCATAGAACTGTGTCACATTGACGTTATGATTCAAGTTGTAAGGAGTGTTAAACAAATCGTTTTTATGATGTTATTGTGATACCGTTCTATTATAGACCACTATAATAGTGGGTCAGGGTTCCATTGGCCTGTCGCGTAACGATAATCATTAATTTTGGCGTAATTTCTTTCATGTGGTTTGACGCTGTCATCATGACAGGGTTCCATAGTGGCATAACAATTAAAGTCCTTGATGCGCGCAACTTAATTGAGAGCCGTGGCATCAGGTGCGACTGTGAGGTACGACAAAGTTCTATTAGTCATCGTTACCCTTTCCCCGAACTTCATGCATACCCCGGCTCTCAGTTAAGTTGTACGCCTATACCAAGATGTAAGTATTCTATCTCAGTCCTCAAGGGTGGAGCTCCTTCTTACTACATACATACATACATACCTTCAAACCTGTCTCCCAATGGGGTAGGCAGAGACTATGGAACGCCAGGTGCACCGGTCTAAACATCTTTCGCTTCCTCTACATTCATCAATCTCTTCATGCACGTACGTCGGTTTCGGGTGCTTTTGATTTGGCCCTTATTCAATAAATCGCGAATCTGATCACCTTCTAATAAATATTATAAATATTAATGCGTATTTGTTCATGTGTTTGCTTGTTGCGTTTTTAAAAGCATAAGTAAATATTTAAAAACCGGTCGAGTGCGAGTCGGACCCGATTCTAGACCCCTTTTCAAATATTTACAAAAATAATTTCATTTCATATTGTTAGGGTTCCGTACCAAAATGGTACAAAAGGAACCCTTATGGTGAGACTTCGTTGTCTGTCTGTCTGTCTGTATGTCACAGCAGGTTTTCTCAGTACAAATGCTGCTATCAACTTGAAATTTGGCATAGTTGTACAACTTGCTTGCCCGCATCTATTTGTAGTAAAAAAAATATGAAATTAATTTTATTAATAATTGAAAAGGGGTCTAGAATGGGGGGTTCAAAAATGAAAGTGGTTCGATTATAGCAAATGGGGTGTCATATGAAAGGTCTTAATCTGCACATTGCAAAACTATTTTTTTGAAAATTTTCTGTTACGCACTTTTTGATTTATAGTCAAAAATGTACAAAAAATTACCGTTCCCCCCCCCTTATCTCCGAAGTTTATTAATCAAAAATTCTGAAAAAAATCCTGACGTATAGATAATTACTTATATTTTCTGGGAAAAATAAAATAAAGTGTTCATTATTTACAGTTTTTGAGAAATAACAAAAAAACTAACAAAATCTGTATTAAAATTTCAAAATCGACCTTATTGCCTGGAATATAAAGCTTATAACAAAATGAGTATTTTCTTTTGCGGTTACCAAGCATATTATCTTCAATACGGAACCCTCGGTGCGCGAGTCCGACTCGCACTTAACCGGTTTTTTTTTTACTAGAATCAGGCATGCAAGCAAGTCACACAACTATGCCGTTGCTTCTATAGCGAGAGAGAAAAACTGCTGGGACATACAGATACAGACAGAGTCAGACAGACACCGAAGTCTCGCCATTCCTTTTTACCATTTTGGTACGGAAGTTACGGAACCCTAAAAACGTAGGGTTTGGGAGCAACGTCGCTGCCAACAATGCCGACATGGGCCGGGGACAGCGTAGCCAGAAGCTCTACTTTGAAATCAGTAATTCGAACTTCGGATCGCCCCGTCACTTTCTGGCGAATTAGTGACGCGTCGAGAGCAAAAAGGATAGCAATAGACGAAGTTCGAATTACGGATTTCAAAGTAGAGCCTCAGATCTACGGAAAAGTCTCTCTACGGATTTCAAGCCTTGAACACATAATTATATGTGAAAAATCTACGGAATTCCAAAAAAACTCAATTGTTTACTAAATACGTAACGTAATAAGAATGTTGTTCATTTTTTCTGCGAATAACGAAACGTAATCCCATCCACAGGTAATCTTTGCTTTGTTTGACAATCACTGACTGACAGCAGTGACCACTGACAGCTGACCTGACTATTTATACTATTTGCGTTTCGTTATACTCAGTACAAGAACTAAGCTAGACCTCGTAAGTCGCATATTAACGTAGACGTATTTGTCCAAAATATGGGAAGTGCAGTGCAGGCATTACTCATTATGCTTCAAATACGGCGAAGTTACAGATCGACCTTATGTTTAGGTCAGTTATTAAGGCTTAAAAAAAAGTCTGTAGTACGACGGATTTTTTTAATAGCAATCTACGGAAATTCTACGGATTTTTGAGCCTCAACCTACAGATTTACAAAATTCCTATCTGGCAACACTGGCCAGGGAACATGTGTCTTCTTGATGACATCCTTACTGGTATTAATAAGGATGTACGTTCAAAAATTAATAAATTTAAAATCTTCAAAGCAATCATAAGTATTATTTGTAAAACGGTTATTGCAACTGGGTGAACACAACGATTGCGACATCTAAAGTACATTAAGCGACATCTAGCGAGCAAGTGGCAACTACTGCGCCACCAGTGCTGCGATGTCTTATAGATGACTGCCCAAAGAAAGTTTTTAACGTTTTTTCGGGTGTATGTTTATAATTTATATGTATGGATGTATGGATATGGCGTCTTGTATATATAATGGATAAAAAATGGGTGTATTTATGTAATACTATATAATTAATGTAGTTTAATCGCCACTTTCTATACAGAAGGCGAACTTTGCCGTAGGCCAGGTCAGTTAACAAAAGCAAAGGGGCAAAGGTTTGATTGTATTGTTAGGGAACCGAAAGCCGACATAGACACATGACTATGATATTGTATGTATATCCTTCAATGAATACTGTCTATCTATGCTAACCATATCTATACCAAACTTCCATACTCTGACCATATCTATACCACACTTCCATACTCTTAATATTACAAATGTAAAAGTAACTCTGTCTGTCTGTTTGTTACGCTTTCGAGGCTGGAATGGAGATAGCTTGAGACCCAGGGAAGGTTATGGAATACTTATTATTCCAGAAACCATCCCTTAAGGGGTTACCTACTAGCGCCATCTAGCGTCGAATAGAATAAAGTTGCTAGTAACAATATATCACGATAGGTGGCGTTTGATATTTGTGGTTTGTGCTCGAATGTATTGTCTGTCGATGTAATGGTTTCAATGTAAGTATTATAAAGTTTCTTTATTGTGAACTAGCGAACTGCTGTGACATACAGACAGACGCCGAAGTCTCACCATAAGGCCATCTCTCCTTTTTTACCATTTTGGTACGGCGGAACCCTAAAAACATTTAAACACGATGAATTGAGAACCTTCTCGTTTTTTTTAAGTCGTTTAAAAAATAGCACGTATCTATGTAGTCTGGTGTAAGGAGGCTAACATAATATGTTTTACAAACTGGATAAATAAGTACTGCTACTCGACAACAGATGGCGCTTCCTTTTACCCTTTTATCCGTTAGATGTCACTTCATACCGAAAACTTCCGTGTTTCTTTAGTTAGATAATACAGTCATAAATACTGAATAACTTATTAACGCTATACTTGATGCAGCGGGAATTAATAAGGACCTAAGTAAATAAAATAGAAGATCCTAAGTTATCCCAGTATCGTCAATCTCTACGGGTGCTATGCTGCCGTCCTAAGCCAATATGCAGTAACTAAGACGAACCTCCTGTAGTAATACCAACCTTATTACTAACAAAATAGAATGGAATCTGCTTTGGTCATTGAATGAAAGATACTGCGTCTTAGCTTAGGAGGGCAGTATGATTTACCTAGTCGAGTCTTTCTCCGATCATAAACATAGATTAACCCATCAATTAGCTCATTTAAATTACATGCACGATTCATCAATAAGTAGTTACAGCCGTTACAGACACCAACTTCAATCCCCTAAATGTTGAACCTCCATAAAACTGTATCGCAGTAGTTTATCTCTTAAACTGACGACGCTGTCATTATGCTGCCATCCAAAACCATAAGGCAGTATAAGCAAATGAACTTTGCACTCATTAAAATGCCTTTTTTCTTTCTAGGGTAGTAGGGTGCGGCTCCACTGAGGCGGAGACGGGGCGAGCGGAGCGGAGCTGTGCCAATATTAACCAATAGAAGGCGCATGCGGTCACGTCGAGCGCGCCTTGCTCACGTTAGTTTAGATTCTATTGATTAATATTGGCACAGCTCCGCTCCGCTCCGCTCGTCTCCGCCTCAGTGGAGCCGCACCCTTACAGGGTTCTTTGGGTGCTAAATAATTAAAATAGTTGGTCGTACTCGTACGTGTTTAAAGGCTTCCACAGACCAAGTCTGACAATGAAAGACTTATACCTACTAGGGAATGCAAATAACCGGTTATAATCGCTTTTATCCGGTTATTTTCATACAAAAACGGTTAATAACCGGTTAAATTGCATTCCCTAATACCTACACAGGGTGGAAAGGGACGAAAACCCAACCCGAAAATGAGAGATTACGTCGTGTCTTTAGTGCTTTATTTTTCTCTATATGTTAGCATCTGTAATCGTATTCAACTATTTTTTTTAAGTTTATTATTATCGTTTCAATCCTAAAAGATGATAGGGTTAACCACTGAACTTTGTTTAAGAAACAATATACGGTGACATAGGTAATTATTAAAACTTACCATTTTTTTTACGTTTTTGTTTCTATTTATTTAAATATATTTTTTTACGAGGAAATTCTGCCAGCATCTGTGGTAGGTACTTTGCCAAGGGGCCCCTCTCTTTTTTTAGTTTTAATTTCATTGTACTATTTAGCTAAGTTATATTTTTGATTCAATTTATCTTTTAATTTGCCATAGTTTTAGTTTTAATTCGTAATTTTTAATTTGTATTGTATTATCACAGAATAAATTGATATATCTTAATTAACATAAGGTAAGAACCGTAAATCATTTCAAACAGTTACGACTCTTCAATATCAATAAAGTATCGTTAGACCGCATTAACCGCGGTGGTGACGCGTGCGCCGGTGTGCGGTTACATTACAGCAGGACCAATAAGATGGCTCGGATTAAGCAATAATGGACTCTAGGTCAACAGCGTAAGCGTTTTTACGTGAGCCATATTAATTGTGTTGCTATACCGCATGTTTACCAGCTCGATCCAATTCGTACATACGGTGAGTACATTGAGACGTATTAGCGCAAAATTTAAGTTTGAAAACATTGTAAAAACCGGCCAAATGCGAGTCGAACTCGCACACAAAGGGTTCCGTACCATTATCTATACAACATTAGCCAAAAACGGCAAAAAAAACACGTTTGTTGTGTGGGAGCCTCCCTTAAATATTTATTTTATTCTGTTTTTAGTATTTATTGTTATAGCGGCAAGAGAAATACATCTTCTGTGAAAATTACAACTGTCTAGTTGTAACGGTTCATGAGATACAGCCTGGTGACAGACAGACGAACAGCAGAGTCTTAGTCTTGTTCCCGCTTTTACCCTTTGGGTTCCGTACCCGCCTTCAAAAACGCGAAAAATAACTTCTTTTAAAATGGTTGATAATATAATAGATCCAACTGAAGTCGGCTTTTGGTTGAAAATATTGTGAGGCGCCGACTTCAGTTGGACTAACCTATTATGTTACCTACCATTTTAAAAGAAGTTATTTTTCGCGTTTTTGAAGGCAGTTTTTTGATTTTTTTTAACATTTATTTTATTTTATACTTTTTAGTGATCATAATAAGCTTATAGTCCCACTTTATACTTGATATGAAACTGTAAGACATTTCAAGTCAAGCAAGCAACGCCGCGGGAAAGTCATATTCAAATTTAAACAATTAAATGTTCTTCGTTGTAGTCAATCAACTATCTTAATCGAGATATCTTATCGCCACCCTTGAAATAGGTACTATGGAGAAGTTCCGGTGGCCATCTGTGGTCTTCATCATCAGTTCCACTTCACCAAATGATACTTTCTGAATGCAAATGGTAGACTTGTTACTATAAATAATAAAATCGCTATATGTTTGCCTACAATATTTGAGGAGTTCCGTCAATTCCTCACTGATCCCCTCATCACATTCAGATTTGGTGACAATAGAACTACCTCGGAAGCATACTCTATCAAAGCAAAAAGATTTTTTTAAATCGATCCACAATTGACGGAGAAATCGGTGAACATACATAAAAAAGACGGGGAACGTATCTTTATATCTGTGTATGTGTGTATGTTTCTAGGTTTTTACCTGAATTTGGATGCATAAAAGAGGGGAATACCGAATATCTGTTCAAACCTCTTCTCAAGCTGAAATCCTCTAGAATGTTAGGTACGAGTATACAATACATATATATATCGACATTTTGCCTCTTATGCCACAAACTTCTCCAAGTGTGCGTGCAAGTTATGAAGTCTTAGCGATTTAAAACACAGGTTCTAAACGAATTAAAATTTGACACCAATGCGTACTTCAAAAAAAGGCATAACAAACAGTAATTAATTATTTTATTGATCATACTTAAAAAATGGTCAAAGAATCATTAAACTATCGTGACTGTGACGTCATACATTGAATAGATATATCATTAATCATTATTCTAAATCGATTAATAACTACGTAGATAATGGAATGTTGTTAGGCAATTTAGTTTAAATCAATCAATTGTTATATTTTAATTATTAAACTCAGTATATTAGCGTCACCAAGTAATTATGACGCAAAGAGTTGGGGCGAGCCTCCAGTGCTTATTAAGTGATTGTTCACCATCACATTAAAAATATGCATAAAACAAAAGGACAATTGCGAAAACAACCACAGCCACGCAACCAGTGATTAAAAACCATGTACAATCATTAACGAGTAGCTACGTCAATACATGTGGTTGCAAACCACTAAAAAATAGCAACTCTGGGGCCTGTTTTATAAAGCTACAAATTACAATTTTACAGGTTACAAGTTTCCATTTGACACAACCTCGACCAATTACGACCAGAGGCCCGTTTCACGAAGCTACAAGTTACAAATTACAAGTGGAAGTCTCTTTCTAACTCTTTTTGCTAGAAAGAGAGTTCCGCTCGTACTTTGTAACTTGTAGCTTCGTGAAACGGCCCGCAGCCGTTTGAGCAGTGTTGCCAGTTTAGACTTGTAAAATTGTTAGGTACTTGTAGCTTTATAAAACGTGCCCCTGGTTGGACCAATCACAAATCTCAATCAAACCAATAATAATAACAGATACGTGTAAGTGTACCGGTAAGGCCACGACTCTAAGCGACGAGCGGCGAGCGGCGACAACCAATGTATAGAGATGTATGAAGCATGCCATGTCGCATGATGAGGTGTTTTCTATGCATTTTCTTTCGCCGTCCACTGCTCGATTTAAATTGAACTTTACTCGTACCCGAAAAACTTTAGGGAGCTAAGACACTGCGACTTTTTGTAGCGATGCAGTCGCGCGTTCGGTGCCGCTATCACTTTCATACATTAGAGAGCAAAAGTGACAGCGATACGAAACGCGCGACTGCATCGCTACAAAAAGTCGCAGTGTGTTAGCTCCCTTATACTTAAGAGAATTGTGAAGCGAGTTTAAATCAAAAAAATCCATACAATTTAGTTCCGGCCGATAACATTTCTCATCCCTTAAATCAACCAAAATAGGTTACGTTTTAGTTCTTTTTATTTGCAAGAACCAGCAAATGTTTGCTTGGAAAAGAAGACGTAGAGTACCCCAGCGAAAATGTTAAGCACTTTAGTGCATTGTCATAGTAAACTCCAAACAGAACATCAAATGACACACATGACAATGACAATGACGTTCACTATGACGAGGTTCTAAGTATGCTTAACATTTTTATTACCTAGGTGACTGTACACATATAGTTTTTCGTAACATTTGACTAAGTTTAGAGAGAGAAACATTATCGCACTTTTTATGGAAATTTTTAGCTTTACAATCCTCTTGCGCTGTTGCCCCATACTGCATTTTTATTATACAAAAATTCAGTAAACCTAGCGACGACAGTGTTATTTGGTCCATTTATTTACTTAATTATACAGTATTCACCAAAAGATAAACTGATCGGTGCTGGACTGATAGTAGCCATACATAAATTGGAACGGAACTGAATAGCGAAATACATTATTAATTATTATCCCGACGTTCCGACCGTATTGCAACGACCATGGTCACGAGAAGACCATACATGTGAGCCATACATACAAGGTGACGAATGCAAGTGGGTCAGAATAAGAAAAACCGAACCTGACACAATAGACAGATTACTCACTATGCGCTCATAGCGGAGTTTCATGCCGTATTAATATCGGTACACTGTGAGACATTAAAAACAAATGTCAGTGGAAATTTAGACAAAAATAAAATTGACCTAGTCCCAATGTAGGCTCTAGGTTTACGCACTAGGCAACGATAGACATACTTATACAGATAAGTACAGAAAATAAATTAAAAGACATGCAAGACTCACGAACAAATACTCGCACTCATCACACAAATATTTGACTAAACCGGGAACCGAACCCGGGACCACTAGCTTCGTGGACAGAGGCTCTACTTTGAAATCCGTAAATCGAACTTCGTCTATTGCTATCACTTTTGCTCTCGACGTGTCACTAATTTGCAAGAAAGTGAAAGAATTGCTGATTTCAAAGTAGAGCCCCAGGGTCACCAATAGGCTAACCGCGTCGTCTGCATGGATCGGCGGTTTTCAAAAAAAGTGTACATACCCACCTATTTAAGGACTCAAATTAAGATACCGTAATTTTAGTCAGGTGAGTCACGAAAATTAATTATTCTATTATATACTGCCCTCATAAGCCAATAGGCGGTATCTCAAATACAATAAACGAAGCAGATTCAATCCTCACCCGTTAGAAATATGGTCGCAATTTCTACAGGAGTTTTGTCTGAGATACCACCATTTGTTTTATAACGATATAGTTAATTTTCGTGACTCAACTGACTAAAGTTACCGTTTCTTAATTTGAGTCCTTAAATATGTGCACTTTATATTTTGGCCAAAACTGTATACAATACTAATTAGGCGTACTGCCGTGATACCTGAAAGGCGGCTTACTTAGTAATATTGTAAGCATTACAAATCGAATGAAGTTAGTAATAGAGTATAAAATGCTTGGACATACTACATTGCAGTTAGCCTTCTTTGGAACGGCAGCGTATAGGTTGGCAAAAAAGAGTAGGAACTACAATATTCTTAAGTGGCAACAACCTCATTCAGCAGTTTTTAGGTATAAAATTGGGCCATGTTGCCAATTAAAGTCCTAACAGCGCTCTCATTTTTCCCAAACTCTTTTTTGGCAAGTTATACGAGTACACTGTCGTGGCTTGGTTAGTTAATGACTGCGTTGGAAAACTGGGTCATCGTTTGTAACAAAATTAATTTAAAAAAAATTAGGACAATGCATATTTGAATTTGACTACTAGGCTTGTAATAAATCGTTTAATTATTCAGACACATTTTACACATTTTACTATAGTTCTGAAATATGCGCTAAGAATATCAATGTTTAAAAATAATACTAAAAACATAAAATAACTAATTATTTTCCGTAACAAATTATACTAAACCTAAGGCAAGAGTCGGTTTTTGGTCGAAAAAGTAGAATATTTATTTTAAGACAGTAAGCCAGCTTGTCTTTTTATTCTACAATGATATGTTATTATTCTTCATCGGTTTTTTTAACAAAGTCTACTCTAATACGTAATACTTTAGCGGTAAATAAATTATTTGTTATTTAATTAATATTGGTAAATAATCAAACAACTTAAAGTTATAAATTAATGTTTAAGAATGATAATATTTAGGAAGAAATACTAAAACATAATTTACATAAAACAATAAAAACTTAATAAAACTTAAAGTAGCAGAAAATTATAATAGTATTTTATATAAGAATAATCATAATCTCAGCATAAAGTAATATTCATAAGTTTTATAACTTCAATCTCATAATAATCTAAGTATGTAATCAACACGGACCTAAAAAAATATGGACGTAACGTTACACTAAAAAGGTGTGAAGCATGCAAGGTCGGCACTACCGTATGTTATACACGACTTACCGCACGCACAGAGATACACTATGCTGCACTAGGTAAGACAACGCGCCGAGCCACAGTACGAGTGACAGTTTACGTGTGTGCGTGTGTACAAGCACAGACAGCCGTTTTGCATGATTCACTCACGATTAAACAAGGTTATGTTCGTGTTTTTTTAGGTCCTTGGTAATAATCCTAAAAAAAACGTAATTTATAATATCATTACGAGTAAGTTTGCAAAGGACCTAGTAAAGATGGATAAAGTTAAGTTAGCAATTTTCGTAAATCGACGATATGTTTAGGATTGACATAAGCTGATGACAGATCGTATCGACCGCTATGTCAACTCCATAAATTTCGACTCGATAGAGAACAGAACCGGTGGTAGGTACAGCACGACACAATTAATAAGGCGCGAGTCGAAGCGCTTACACCGTCGACCAAGGGTCTATTATTGCTTAATCCGCGCGCCATATTAGATGTGTTCTGCTGTAGCAGCGTTTGCATTTTGACTAGACCTATACTGAGTGCCGGTTAGCATTGCAATAGAGGACATCGAGTTGACTTTTATCCCGATATCGTAATTTCCTAGCGACAAATCAATTATCCATACAAAACTGTCGCAAAAATGTCATCGCTTGAGTATCATAGTACAGGGTAGGATGGAGCCACGGGCTCACTAGGTGCGTGCAAGTGTCGTAATTAAAAAAAGTGCTAAGTAGTTAAAGTTGCCCAATATGCTTTATATCATTCACAGTGTATTTATTTAATGTGTTTTAGTATGAATTATTTTGTGTATCTTGTTTTAGTTACAAATATGCATAACAATAGTTCATTTACTAATAAAATGCAGTTTTTACAGCCAAAAAAATAAAATCTTAAATGCGTTTAACTTTGTTTATTTCTACATGTAGACGAAGTCATTTCAAATAATTAAGACCGATCACCTGAACACTTATGCCGCCGGCAGACACCGCTAGCCGCTCAGCTACCCGCGGCCGTCGATACCACGGCCTTATCTTTTTTGACACGACTGTGACGCGTTGAGTCAGGGGAGCGGCACCCTCGGTCCACCATTTTGCCAGAACTGCCATTCCATTTTCGGGTTCGCTTGCGTTCAGTCGAGTTTCGGAATACTACTGCGGATTTTTGTTGTTTGTTTTGTTTGTTAATTTGTTGCTTGTTGTGTGGTCGTTATTTGTTTTGTTTACGTTATTTGTTGTGTTACGTTACGTTTAGTATTTGTTGAGTATTATCGCACGCTGCGCGCACGGTAAAACTCGCATTGTGGCCAGGTGAAGACGTAAAATTGTGTACTCATCACGGGCAGTAAAAAAGAAAGCCTTTTCTTTTCTTTCTTTTACAGCCCTTGTTAAGTAATGTACTATAACTTTCGTAATATCACCTGGCGACTAGGGCAATAAAACCTTTTTATCGTGCTATCTCATTTGCACCTGCACGACCTTAGGGAGTGTGTGTCACAACTCTAGTGCAGGTAGTAAGTAGTACGCAGAAAAGGTGACCGGCCGACTTTTATTGTCCTAGTCGCCAATGATGTTACGGAAATTATAACCGAGCTTTCACTTTCACACAAAATTAATATGGATAGCCTCATCCCTTAAATAATAAACGACCACATTCGCTAATCTAAAAACCTAAAGCGTAGGTACAAATATAAATTATTTTTGTGTGAAAGCCAAATTTAATAATTAACCTCTATAAAACCCAGCCTTTGTCATTACTGGAGTAATTTTAATTTTAAAAAAGGATATTGTAAGCGTCAAGGTTTACGATCCCTGCAGCGCTAAGTGGTTTGACTAGATGAACGTATTACCGGTACCAAAATACAATAGCGAAAGTAAAAAATTCTAATTTCGGGATGTTTCGGGAACATGGGTGGTGTAGTTATTACTAACGGCGTTTTCTTGGTAGAGGGGTGTCAATGTCCTCTATTGCAATGCTAACCGGCACTCAGTATACACTGCCCTCCTAAACAAAAAGGAAGCATGCGCAATTTGATAGTCAAAGCAAACATAACTCCCCATCTTAAAAAATAAGGTCACCAATACATGGAACACGGTTCTATGAGACTTACGCCCTTTTTTCTAAGGAGGGCAGTACAGACAAGTTCGTATATCGTATATTTTTCTGTGCATTTTTATACGTAGAGTATTCGATTAAAATTAAAATTGGAAAGTGGTCAGTAAACTTATAATAGCTTTTTGGATTATTTTGTTGAATTAACACCATCATTACCTTTAACAATTAAAAAAGGCAAGTGAATAGGATTTTTCTGAATTAAAATCCGAAATATTACAAATAGTAAAATACTTAACCTAATTTAATCTTAAATATATTGACTATATATATATTCGTAACCGCCGCTAAATAACCTTCTGGGGCTGGGAACCACAAACCAAATTTTTTAAAAAAAATCCATTTAAAAAGAAAAATAAAACTCTCTTTTTACTATTTGTTTACAATCAGTTCCTGCTGAGTTTGTCAGTCTGAGTAAACGTAGCTGAGCTCTATTCATAAATGCCTACTGTTTTTATTGTTGTATAGGCATTTATGAATAAAGCTCCTCGTTGTATTTAATTGGTATGTTATTTATTTATTCTTTTACCCTTCTAGAAAACCAATATAAAGACAAAAACAAAGCTATTTTATTTTATTGTGTTGTGTCTGGATCGTAGCAAGTAGAAGGAAGTGGTCTCTGTCTACTGTGACTGTGTGTATGTATATTGTACAATATTGTACATTCATTGTTTATTCTGGATAATATCTAGGATTTATAAAGTCCCGTTTGTAAAATAACGTCGACAATTTACAGGACCTTTTAAGAAAGGTTTTAATATCTTATGCGTTGCTTAAGCAAGGGCATGTGTTTAAAAAATAATCCTTATGCTTTCACTAACAGAATATCACTTTTCTGTAACCTGGCAACACTAACCGCTTTATCTGATTTTAATATTAACGATAGAGATAAATTAGTTTGACTACTTGACAGTACGGTGACCACACGATGCATTCGGTGAACGTTTTATCTTTCCTTATAAAAAAAGTACAAAAATTGACGTTGACAATTCATTCAAAACCGTTTACATTAGTGTTAAACATTAACCCCCTTACTAATAAACATTGAGTAACGGTGGTATAGCTATACAATGTTTTGTCCTTATATATCATTGTGACATTTGGATTTGACAGATAAGGACAAAACATTGTATAGCTATACCACCGTTACTCAACGTTTATTAGTAAGGGGGCTTGTCTAGATCACAGGGATAGTTTGATTAACAAAATTCATAGTAAAATAATTTCGCATTACCTACACTCCTGCTCTCCAACGAGTCGATTTTTGGGAATCGAAAACTCGAAAAACTCATTCGACAATAAACGGTACATTCGTATTTTTTAATGTTGGGGGTTGGTTATAATGGTTATGTGTGACGTTCCTTTACATGCCAAATATTTTCTACCTTTGAGCACATCGCTTCTCAAAAATCGACCTGCAGGATTGGCAAGTGGGTTATATTGGCAGTATTGGACCGAATGGATAATTCTTCTGAGATAAATGTCATCGTTTGACTTTATCCGTATTTATCATGCGGTATCCGTTAGTTATGCGACTCAGTCTTGTCCTAAGCAGTCAGTGGTTCCTCCAACCCCAGCAGATCCCCTCCTACTCTTGAGCTGCTAGTCCTCAGGGTCCGAAGCCGAAGGTCGCTCAGGGTCAACCGTACCCTCAATCAGCGTTAATAATCTGGAACAAGCAATTTCTTTCTTTAATTTCACGGACAATAAGTTTTTACGAATCCTGAGCGACCTTTTTAAACCGAAAACAAATAGTTATTGACAATTCTTCTCTCTTCTTTGTCTTAGGTTCAAATGGCTCGCTGGGACTGCAAAGGACACTTAAAACTTAAGATAGACTATACTAAAACTAGACTTAGACTTTCGTCAATACAAGGACTAAGTATTTATTCACGGATTTTGTTAAAACTGTGACTCTAATTGTTAAGTTTCTTGTGGTGCTTATTTCAACAGTGGTTTCTTCTTGGGAATTCTGGATTATGTGGCTCTTATGAACCTTTACGTTTTCTGCAGTCGGCCAGCAACAAAAACATCTAAAGCGTACTTAAAATATATTTAAAAAAAAATTACTACACATTTAAATTTCGTCTATAGTTTAAATCATAAAAGTGGCAACCCTAAATACTATAAAATAATGATCGGCGACTGGCACACTAAACGCTTGCATGCATGCAACGCACACACGCAACATTTTAACTACTCAAGTAGGAACCGGCGATCAGTGAGCTCGTATAAGCGATTTGACACTCATGCGGGTGCCGTAGGGTTGCCACAACAGGAAGGAATAATGAATTTTACAATTTTCTTTTTTTGGACCATTACGAATAAGTCTTGCGTGACAGAAGTCGATAATGGATTTCAATCAAGTTTTTTTGCGTTGTCGCTCGCTTGTACTGCTTGTGATGGAATGTCAGAGTAATTGTACCTATTGATGAGAATAAATAAATCGATCGTTTGCGTCATCTGGTCCGCCTACCATTGTTAAGGATCTGTTGCGACTTAGAGCATCTTTTAATCGGCGATGTATTTACAACTGACTGACCTTTATTTGCATTAGGAGATACGTAATTCGTTATTTTATGTCTAAAAATAACTAAAAGGAAGTGAACATCAACATTTTGCATTCGTGTAGATTCTCAGTAGATTTTCATTTCAATTTACATTAAAGCATTTAAGCCTTTTTATTCTTTTTAGTAACAGTGAAAGCATTATCGTTCATTTGCCTTCTAACTGACTACATAAGACGAACAGACTTAGCTGGAATAATTAAGTAACAAACAAGTAACATCCAACATTCTTAAACAAATGAATACTCGGTAACATTAATCTTCTCTGTTCCTCATCAAAACAACCACAGCCGATCAGATATTTCCGTAAATGTCATCATTCCCTCATTATAAGTATTATAAATGCGGAAAGTTTGGATGTTTGTTACTCAATCACTCCAGAACGGCTGAGCGGATCTAGATGAAATTTGGCACAGAGATAGTTTATAGTCTGAAACAGCTTATAGGCTCAGTTTTATCCCGGAAAAATGTAGGGCTCCCGAGGAAATAGCGCAAAAGGTAGTAAGTAATAATTTATTCAATCCTTTGCCTTGTTTTTCACCAATGACCACTCCAATTTCCAAACGAAACACAAAACATTGACTTGAACGTTGAACGTATCCGGAAGAGTCCCCAGCCCTGTGGCAGCCCTGACACGCACACACGTGCGCCCGCGCCGAGACCGGTCCATTGACGTCAATGGTGGGCGGGGCGACATAAAAAAAACTATCAGTTTACTACGACCGGGAAACGCGAAACATAACAGCCATTGTTTCCTTTTACCCACACGATTAACGATATTTGCGACAATGATCGCTTTTTGCGTCTGTAATTAGAACTGATTGTGCTTAAGTGCGCTCGCGCAGGTATTTATATGGAATCTGATCACTAGTTTGATGAGTGATCTGAGAATCGTTTTTTTTGGTATGCTTAATATAATATATCCCTACTATCCTTAGGTTAGTTGTCATAGTTGGATCTATCAAGAGCGCCTAGAGCTTATTTTGGAACTAGGTCAATTTGTGTGAAATTGTCTACTATAACCTAGGATGACCCCTGTGACAGTTCATTTTAACGCGTATTGCACATTGTTTTTTTTACTTTTTAACCGACTTCAAAAAAGGATGGAGTTCTTTATATATTTATTTATTTCACATTTCCACTCATGCTACACAAGATGTTACCGTACATAAGACGCTGTAAGTGTATTGCAAAAATAAATACTCATAAAACTTAAAACTTTGTATATTGATGATTATTGAGGGAGTTAAATAGTACATATACATTTATTGCCATATCGAATTTTACATGCTACTTTAATAAATAATAATTAAATACATTTCATTTGAATGTGTTTTGTACGCTCTGACGGGATTTTTAACAGAATAACATCCCAACTTGATAAACAATGGGTGTATTTTTAGGGTTCCGTAGCCAAATGGCAAAAAACGAAACCCTTATGGATTCGTCATGTCTGTCCGTCCGTATGTCACAGCCACTTTTTTCCGAAACTATAAGAACTATACTGTTGAAACTTGGTAAGTAGATGTATTCTGTGAACCACATAAAGATTTTCACAAAAAATGCAAAAAAAAACAATAAATTTTAGGGGTTCCCCATACTTAGAACAAAAACTCAAACAATTTTTTTTCATCAATTCCGTACGTGGTTAGGTCTTCAAAAATGATATTGAGGTTTCTAATATACATATTTTTTAAACTGATTAGTTTGCGCGAGAGACACTTCCAAAGTGGTAAATTGTGTCCCACCCCCTGTCATTTCTAAAATAAGAGAATGATAAAACAAAAAAAATATGTGATACCATGCAAACTTCCACCGAAAATTAGTTTGAACGAGATCTAGTCAGTAGTTTTTTTTTAATACGTCATAAATGGTAAACCGCTTTTACGATTTACCTTTCACGGAACCCTTCATGGGCGAATCCGACTCGCACTTGGCCGCTTTTTTTTTATTAGTGTTCACACTTTCTACACAAAAGGCTAACTTTGCCGTAGGCCAGTTAACCTTTGAGCAAAGGTTTGATTGTAGTGGTAGAGCAACCGAAACACGACACATGACCATGATATTTATGTATATCCATCCATGAGTACTATCTATCTATACTAACCTATAAATATCTATACCACCCTTCCGTACTGTTTGTTAAGCTTTCAGCCTTGAAAGCGAGACCCAGGGAAGGACATGGAATACTTATTATCCCACAAATCAGCCCTTAACTTACCTACTAGCGCCATCTAGCGCCGAATAGAATAAAGTTGTTAGTAACAAAATATCACAATAGATGGCGTTTTGATTATTTCGTTCATTTTCTACATCGCGATGTTAAAAATTCATGGGGTCGTGAAGAGTGCGTTGGATGTTAAGGACGCTCTGTTACGCAATAATCACGTCAATCCACAACCATTTAGCAATAAAGTATCAACCCTCAATACTATCATCATCGTGGGTTGACATTTTATTGCTAAATAATTGGGATTGTTCATAATTTTACAATTACTCTAATTCCAAAACCATTTCGAGGAATAGGGTTTTAAAGCCGTTCTGCATTATTAAGTTTTGGAAATATTTATCTGTTTCGGATATTTAGTCAAAAGTATATTTAACCTTTGTTTGACTTTCGTTTTCGGCTTGAGGCCCTACTAGGTATATCTTACGGGTTAGGCGAAAACCGCTTGAAATGGTAGGTTTCATACACTATTACAATATTTTTTTATCATTAGATATCATTTAATTGTTGTGATTTATTAGAGAATGCCGACCCAAATTTACAATAATCATGTCATCCACAAAATGTCTGCTAAATAAAATAAAATATTAAAACAAAACTAATGGGTCAAGCACAAAATTAATGAAATAGGTCTCTTGAAATTTAATGACTTATTCTATCGAATTAGAATGTAAATACCGTAAGTTATTTTGGTCTATCCCAATTGTGGGATGACACTTTAAGCGTAACAGCGTCCGTTTGTGGTTTGTGTTCGAATGTATTTTCTGTCGATGGATTGGTTTAAAGGCAAGTTGGTAAGTAGGAATAAAAGTTTATATTGTGAACTCGCGATCCGCCCTCGCTTCGCTTCGTTTATGTGAGTTTTTGTAACACCCGTACATAAACAAACCACATAAAAACCTTCCCCTTGAATTACTCTATTTATTGATAAAAACCGCATTAAATCCCTTTGCGGAGTTAAGGGTACATACAGAAAGACGGACGGCGAGAAGCGACTTTGTTTAATGCTAAAGATTATTTTGGTTTCTTTTGTAAAGTACCTACTAAATCTAATACATAAAAACGAATGCTTTTTGGTTTATTCGTAATTTATACGCTGTTAGTTATACCGTAAAACTACACAACTATGGTCCTAGCCTGCAACAATAGTCCAATTTTCCTCGTTACATTAGTCTAAAATATAATACCTTACTGCTATTATTGCTGGGTATATGTATTGTTTGACCTAAAATCGATTGCTCTAAACTCTAGCTATAGCTAAAGCTATCATATTTTTAAAATAATGTAATAAGTAAAATTGGACTATTGTTGTAGGCCAGGACCACAGTTGTGTAGTTTTACGATACCGTTTAGCTGATTGCGACGAAAGTCCTTATACAGGGTGTTTCACCACTTGACGAACGTAAATATTAGAGGAAAAGAAACCCCTTCTATACCGGTTCAGAATGTAGTTTTAACTTTTAAATGTCTTAATTGGCTTAGAAGTTTAATAAGGTTTTAATGGTACATCTTTGCCTCCCTTAGCTAAGAACAGCTATAATTGATAACGAATCCTCAATAATGTAGCAATCCAGGAATTACATTATAATTCCAAAATATTAACGCAAAAGTTATCCTCAGTTTCTAAGCGACTAAAGCATTTCTTATTTTTCATTCAACTATTTTGACTCATAGTACTGAAAAAAAATTGCTCCAGTCGAGGGTGGCCTCTTGTCTCAAAAGTTGGCGTATACAATTAAATGTATTGAAATTGAATCGCAGACTAATCCACCCGCATACAGTCCAAAGTAAATTGGAAACTGCAAATACCAATACTAAGTTCACAGTTGACCCCAACTGAAATGACGCTAGTGACGTCAATGCCGTCCATGAGATGGCCTAGCATATTGTGTCAGATACAAGCAAATTTACATTGGAATATAATACCATTGTAGTACTTTGAAACGGTTGACATAATACCGACAGGTGACGTGACATACTGCATACCTATCTACCTATAAGTATGTTTTATTTACCACCTGTTTACATGTAGTTGTGGGTATGACACATGACAGTGAGACAAGCCGAGCTCGGAAAATAAGTTTTTGATCTAAATTTTTTTCCAGTCCTTAAAATATAATCAAAAGAAAACGTTTTATTTACGAAAGTTATATTAAGCTATACCAATATTTAAACATAGGACATCATGACTAGCTCAACGTATAGGTACTTCTGCCAAGAAAAAATAATAAAATAACTCAGCAAAGTAAAGTAAGTAAGTAAGTAAGTAAGTAGGTAAGTAAATAAGTAAGTAAGTAAGTATTTGTATAAATAAGTGGTTAAAGTAGAACAGGATCCAATACTTTAACTGTCATCGTGAAACTTAATTGTTGGATCATATATTTTTTTAGGACTCCTTACAAAAATGCTACATAGAACGTTGCGAGGTTACCTCGATGTTTTAAGCTGGGCATTCACGAACGCTCCAACAAGCCGAATAGAGCAGCGCTGCGCCAAAATGGACCCGTGAATGTTAAAATTATAGCGTTTAGAAGTACTTGGCGCGGTCCGATGGATTCCCAAATGGACGGAAACTAGCGCGACGCGCCAACGCGCAATATGAATAGAACTATCGTGAATGTCGAAATTGCCACGCATACACGCAAAGCCAAATGGCATCATCATGAAAGCGTTCTCTGGCTGCCATTTTCTAATCAGTTTGCTCCGTAATGTCGCACCGTTGAGGCGTGGCGTGGCTCGCCCGTAAATGTGGTCAAAATATGACGCCCATCCAGTTGTATACACTCCATCTGTCACCGAGATCAACGGCGCGTCCGTGACTGCCCAGCTTTAGACTTGGCCATTTTTTCACATTATTATGTTTGATGGGACTCGATATTTCACGTCCTCATTTCAAACATGACCATCCGAATTACCGACCACTAATACCACTATGCAAACGGCGCTTGGACTCGTAAATAGTATGTTTGCTATGCTAATATTTGTTATTGAGAGCTATTAACTTGTTTTGAATTATGCTTAGTTAGTTTTCAAGTATGCGTCAAGTTTATTAATGTGTTCTACTTCTTCTCCGACGCTTAAACCATATAACAAATTAGGTAAAAAATATGCAAATAAGATACAGTATATTCGTGTAGTTAAACACGATGGGAAATAAGTAAAACGAATTGGAGCGTTTCGCATCGTGCTTGACCTGAATTCAGGAAAATAGAGTCAGAGGTTTGTTGGAAGAGATCCCTTAAAGCGATAAGATCGCCTTTGTACCTACATACTTGTTTTGTGTAGATGGCTTGATTACAGAAATGCAGCTCTCTTTTTAAACACGTTTTATATTATTTGTCATTAAATATTACGCTGGGAATTCCATATTCGTATAGCCTTATAGGACACGCTAGCCGTTGCATATTTACAACCAAATAAGCAGTTTGTTTATTTGTTTAACTAACATGTTTGTTTTTTAGTCATGATAGACAATTTTAAAATGGTGTCTAAGAGCTGATCTGATGATGGAGTCGTAAGGCGACGACAAGATATATATTATACGTACTTTACGTACTGCTGTACTTTACGTATGTGAGCTATATAAACTACAGTCAGCAACAAAAACTTTTCCAAAAAAAAAACCGGGCAAGGCGAGTCGCACTCGCCCACCGAGGTTTCCGCACATGACACTAACTCAATTCAAAACTTGCACCGCCGCCGTTCCTTGTATAAAGACCCTGTTTTTGTGATTTAATTAAAAATGTTTGGTTTTCAGATTTTTCCCCATATTTGTACTATAAGACGATATTACTTGCCAAATTTCATAATTCTAGGTCAACGGAAAATACCCTATAAATTTTGATTCCCTTGAAAGTATCGAAATATACGTTTTTTGCGGCATACACGGCCGTATCTTTTTTTACGTTAAGATAGAAATTTGATTTTTTCACAGCTTCAAGTTGAAATTTAAAACATATGCTTAAATCTACAGTATTTAAGTATATGGTTTAAATTTCAACTCGATACCTTCACGCGTTCCCGAGATAAAGGGTCTTGACAGACAGACAGACGGACAGAAGGAGGAGTGATCCTATAAAGGTTCCGTTTTTTCCTTTTGAGGTACGAAACCCTAAAAATGTCAGAGGCTTATTTAAATGCACTTCTTTGTATTGGGTTGCTTAGCATTAGAGGACATTAGACTGTCCCGTTATTTGAATGTCAAAAGCCTTCCCTGGCAGTCTGGTCCCGCTCCAGTTGTCGCGACGGACAATAACTCAACTGACGGAAGCACGCATCCGCCGCAAATGTAATTATATGTACGAGTATGTATATACAAATATTTTGTTACTGACTGACGGTCCGAATGATTGACTCACTGACATGAAAATTGCATCCTTCTAATATTATAAATGCGAAAAAATTGTGTGTGTGTTAGTTTGTTACTCCTTCACGCTGCAACGGCGGGACGGATTTGAATGAAATTGCATATGAAGATAGCTTATACATATAGGCTAGTTTTCATCCCAGAAAATTTAAATTTTATACGAAAAATTACTTCCAGCTCACAAGAATCAAATACATTCGGAAGTATTAGTATTAATATCGTAATATTTATATTTTTGTGGAATAAAGAGTTGACATACATACATACATATTAGGGGGAGGATAGACATTTGCAGAGATCCGGAGAACTTTAGTTAATAGTACATTATTGCCTAGGCAGGGATGTAGGCAATTGCGGGCCGAGTATTGATTTAAACGGACGAGCTTGCGAGTTTTATTATGGCCCTTTTCACTTTTTAAAAAGTAACAAGCTTGACAGTAATGGAGTTTGTATGCAACATTGCGGGCTTGTGTAGCGAGCACGTAATGTTTTTTTTTACCTTGAGAACTGTCAGTAAACTATGTACTTCGCGTCTTAATATGTAGATAGTAATGTCAACATTTCCGGGCATTTTTGAGAAAAATCATTTAAGTTAGTCACACAAAACAAATGTTATATGTATCTATAGTAGGTACAAACCTTAGTAACAGCGGTTACAGACAGATAATTAAAATGCGTAATAAAATAATCCAGTGGTGGAAAATTCATATTATCACATCCTGTGACTCTTGAATGTGAGTTAAGATAACGAATGACATTAGAATTATATTTCAGTTTACTGTTACTATGGGACCTTACCCAAATATATAATTTACTAGCGACCCGCCCTCGCTTCGCTTCGGTTTATTTGAGTTTTCTGTAACACCCGTACCTACAATAAACTAGCATTTATCTATATATATAAAAGGCTAAACTGACTGACTGACATATCAACGCACAGCCGAAACTGTACTTAGAAACTTGAAATTTGGTACATGGGTTCCTTTCATGATGTAAGTGAGCACTAAGAAAGGATTTTCCGAAAATCGACCCCCCACGGGAAGAAATGGGGGGAGTAGCGGGAAACTAATTCTTCGCGTACGAGGTCGCGGGCGTCCTCTAGTTATACATAAAAACCTTCCTCTTGAATCACTCTATCTATAAAAAAAACCGCATCAAAATCCATTGCGTAGTTTTAAAGATCCAAGCATACATATGGACAGACAGACAGCGGGACGCGACTTTGTTTTATACTATGTAGTGATGATGCCTTCTTCGTCGTATTACTGATTGGAAACATTTATTTATTTATTTATTTATTAAGGGTAAGGGCAGATATAATTGTGTGATGAGAGTGAATATTTTTTATTTTTTTTATGGCATAGAGAAGGCAATCGAGCACACAGGCCACCTGATGTGTATTTAAGTATGTATTTCTCTATATAGCCTTACCTTATAGTACAAGCCTGCCTAGAGCTTAGTTTGGGACTAGGTCAATTTGTGTGACATTGTCTCTTTATATTTATTTATTTAATTTATATTGCACAAAATAATAATATTTGGTATATACCAAAGGCAAACTTAATGCCATAAGGAAGGCAAAGCAGAGATTGTTTGAAAACATTATTGTTTCAAAACATTATTGTTTCGATAGATTCCTGTTTGCACCCATTCCGTTTTGACCATGTTCCTTAAAGTTTTGTTTTTGTCGTTTATGTCCTTATAGCCTAAGCAACGAAGCAAAATCAGGGGAAATAACTTTTTAGTTTTTCGTAAATAACTCGTAAACGGTGGCCCATAGCAAAAAAATTTCCATTACATGATTAATCTGCATAAAATTTTCTCCAAAAAAGACATACTCATTTTTGCTCTGCGATCAATGATTAATGAGATATGGAGGGAAGAATGATTTCCGAAAGGCCATTTTCAGGTTTGGCTTGGCGCGGAGGCGTGGCAATTTCGACATTCACGATAGTTCCATTCGGATTGCGCGATGGCGCGTCGCGCTGGCTTTCCGTCCATTTGGATAACGGACCGCGCCATGTACTTTTAAATGCTACAGTTTTGACATTCACGGATCAATTTTGGTGCGGCGCTGCTCTATTCGGCTTGTTGCAGCGGCCGTGAATGCCCAGCTTAAGATAGGAAATCTGTGGCCCTAGACAAGATGTATGTATGTATGTATGTATGTAAACACTTTATTGTATAAAAAACATAAAATCAAATACAATAATTACAAAGTTGGAATGTACAAAGGCGATTGGAGATGTATTGCGAGATCGTTACCGTTATAGAAACTGTACAGCGCCTCTATTCAACACGGTAAAAACAATATCGTTTTTGATCTGTTATCGTATTGGCACCGTTTTGATAGCTCTTAGTTACTTGACAGTAATGGCGTCTGACGTCATAACAATCAGTCAGCTACGATATCGTTTTTACCGTCGGGAATAGAGGCGCAGGATTGACGTAAGCTGTCGGACGGTCGCGTCAAGCGCTTAAGTCACACTTTGACAGTTTTCGAAAAGAGTTTACGATGACGGTAATCATCTTGTCTAGAAACAAACAAAGTTTTGGGGAAAATTCAATTTTTTGATACTGCTTTCTGCATTTTGATTAAATTTGAATAGGCAAAAACTGAATCTAGCAAAAACATTTGGCTAGCAAGATGGATTCCAGCTGGAACTGTATCTGAGTCACATTTATTAGACCGACCGGTCCGACACCTGACTCGACTATTGACGTCACAGTGATCAACTTTTTTTATTGTGATCGAAAGCTAAACATTATTATGTTACTAGTTGCCTGCAAATTCGACCGTGAGGAGTTTTTTGTCGTACTCGTTTTTACGGCTTGGAAACGGCAAGACGTTAAATGGCCATTTCGCACTGCTAGATCAAAACAGTATCAACTCAAAATCCTTGCTAGTTTTGTTTCAAGTTTATAGTAGAAGTTGTATTTAATATTGGTTTTAAATAAATCTTCTATAAAATACCGTTGTATTTTGAGTTACTACTGTTTTGATCTAGCAGTGCGATTTGTAAACTCCAGGGGCACGTTTTATAAAACTACAAGTTACAATTTACAGGTGTAAACTGGCAACACTGCTCAAATGGCTGGTCGTCATTGGTCGAGGTTGTGTCAAATGGAAACTTGTAACCTGTAATTTGTAGCTTTATAAAACAGGCCCCAGATGGTTGTTTTAAGGGTTCTGTTAGCCAAATAAGATGATTGTGTTGTCTGTATGTCCGTCTGTTCGTCCGCCTGTCAATTTTATCCTTTATCTCTGAAATGCTTAGTTATCGGGCTGAAAGTTGGAATAAATGTAGTATTAAGTGTTATCATTAGAAATTGGAAATTATTTTTATAGAAAGCAAAAATAAACGAAGTACCTATCTTCAATAAATGCCCTAACCTAAGATGTGAAGTGTCATTTGAAAGCACTTGAATTACTTAGGATAATCATATTTAGAATATTAAAATTGAGTTAACGCAACGGCAAACTTTGATGCGGTTGGTGTAAATTTTCTATCGACCAAGGTACAGTCGAGTTCGTAAATATGTAAACACTTTTGTACCTTGTCACTTTAATCGTTGTGACAATTTATATGGCAGTTTAAAAACATGACATTAAATAGACAAGGTACTAAAGTGTAAACATATTTATGAATTCGACTGTACTTGAGCTATTTTTCAACTGGAATGAAATAAGACGCGGATTCGCACTTGATAGGTGTTTTATGTATTTAAATGTCTTTTCTTAATAATCTTATCTTATTATTGATATATTATGTTGCTAATATTATAAATGCGAAAGTTTGGATGTTTGTTACTCAATCACGCCAGAACAGCTAAACGGATCTGGATGAAATTTGGCACAGAGATAAATTATAGTCTGGAATATCACATAAACTACTCTTTACCCCGGAAAACTGGACAGTTCCTAAGGGAATAGCGATAAACTTCTACGCGGACGGAGTCGCACGCAAAAGCTAGTAGGTAATGTATATTTTTATCTTATATCCCGTACTATCAAAGAGCTCTTTATTTTTCATTGTTTTAAGGAAATACACTCAATTATTGCGTCAATTTTCTAATGCAACTGATTTTTACCCGAATGCGTCAGAAGGTGAGTTATGTTTTTTATATGTATAAAGAATTGAAACTGTTAGAATCTATTGTTTAGTTTCGTTATGCCTAGAGTAGTGAATGTTTATGAAATCTGTGCTGTAAATGTGCTGAAATATTTGTGTAAACAACTAACATAGTAATCTAAAACATTCATATTAGCCTAACAATAGATCTCGAATACATACATGTTTGCGTTTATTTAGAATTTTATTGTTTTTTGTTCAAAACAAATGATCTTTGCAGATCGACGTTTGAATAAGTAGTAACCAGTGTTAAAGTTTAATAGTAATTACGATAAACCTCACAAATAAACCCTGGATTAGGTATACAAAAAAATACTAAGCAATTTGAAGTTATCGAAATGATTTATTTTACATTGCAGAAACTTTGATATTTCCAAGTAAATATTTCAGAAGGGTCAGTCGCTATGATGTCTTTTATTTAAGTACAAATTCCTTAAGATTAAATAATTTTGAATAACGTTAACAAGTAATTAACATAAAAGCCATCTTGAAAAATCAGATTGCGAATTAACAGGCATACAGTACGAAATCTATTTGAGGACGCAGACTCGAAATTCACTTCCTCTAATTCAGAAAAACCAAGTCAAGAGTGCAACAAGTTAAAAGTTGGCAAATTATATTAATGAAAATAAATGAACTTCTATTATCTAATTGCTTACGATTGGGCATACTTATTTTGCAACAAGTAGGCCCAATGGGGTATAATTATATACCCCATTGGGCCTACTTGTAGTATAATTGTGTTCTAGTTTTGTTATTGGAATAACACCAGTGAGTGTTAATGCGGTCCAGATTAATTTCTAATGTATGCTTATTCGCAAAACATCGCCAACGGTTTTCCCTAAGACGTTCGTTTTATTACGTCAGTGTACATTGCTAAAAGTGCAACCATAGCCCAAGTTTTATAATCATTCCACTTGCTTACAGTACTTAATCCTAAACTTTACAATGTTTGGTTACGTACGATATCACATTAGTATAATTTATAAATAAACTACCAAAATAACGGATCTATTTTAAAATCAATATTCATAAATAATAAACAACGGTAACCATCACAGTCGATAATCAAAACAAACATATCACAAACATAACCAAAACAAACAACTGAGAAGCTACTACCAAAACAAACAAAACGGCACTCACCTTTTTGGTCAACGTCGGCGCTTCGAACTCTTCATCATCACGGCTGGATAGGGTCGAGCAGGACGAGCAGGCGGAGTCTGCAGACAAGGACCTCGCGCGGAGCCAATCCACTTCTTCCTCAGTCGCCCCAACGGCTATACCATCGGAGTAGTCGCTGACGACGACGCTAGGAGTCCTGACGCAGCGTCCCCTGCTCTCACAACCTTCGCTTCCCCTCCTCCCCAGCTCCACCACATGAGCTTCAATCAGAGTCCTCTCCCGCCTCGGAGACATGGTCTCCGGCGGCGGGGTCACGTCTCGCGGATGCGAGTGCCTCCTAGGCCTCGGTTCCAGCTCTACGGCAGAATCGTCGCTTAAATCGCGGCTTCTGCGTCTGACAGCCGCTCGGTCGTCGTCGTCAGAGCTGGTGATGTCTTCAGCAGGGGATGGGGGTCGAGGGGGCCGAAGATACTGCATCGGGGCGGGTTCGAAGCGGCGCAGGAGCTCTGATACGCGAGGTTGCGCGTGCTTGGGGATACGCGCGGTCGGCGGCGCGCGCGCGGCGGCACTGGCGCTCTTTCGCGCGTGCGGCTCGCGCGTTGCGCCCGCGCCGAGCTTCAAGTAGAACAGGCTGTGGTTCAGCGCTTTTTCCCGCAGAACGCGGCGGAAGTCCTCCGGCGGGAGTTGCTCTACGCGCGGCATTATTGCAACTGTAAATAATATACGAATAGGCACTGTTTAATAAATATCGCTGCTACTCTCTTAAAAACTAATAGCCCTAAAATGTTGTTGGCACGCTCTGTCGGAACAACTTAAACTCGCTGGTTTATAATTTGTCAGAGAATAATATGGCAGCTTAAATTATACAGCAAGAGAAAGTAAAAAATAATAATGTTCCTACCCAGACAAAGCTGACGCGTTCCTGTCGTTAATTTGACTATACTAACTAATAATACTGAAACAATAGCAGTAAACTTAGACTGAAAACTTGACCAAAGGCTTAAAAAAATACGTAACAGAAAAAATCCAACTTAAGGCCAAACTGATACTGACGCTGACAGAAACATATCCTTGGCCCTTTTCGAAAACTGTCACAATGTATGGAATCGACATAAGATCTCGAAGTTACCGTCCGACTGCTTGCGTTAATTCCATTTTCGACAACGATAACGTTCTCGCTAATCTCGCAATGCATTTTACCACTCAACAATTTTCCCACGCAAACTGAAACCGAATTGCTTGTAGTTGATACTAAGTCGTGGTATAATCAGGTGTCCACCCAAATACGAAAGAAACCTGTTAATATAGGTATATCAGTTTCCGTTCTGAGGGTTTATTGTTTAACGCACTCGCAATCACGATCGTTTTCATTTTGAAAATCGAAGGCTTCTCTGCATACAAAATGAAAACAATTGCTCCACTTTGAAGCCGGTTGCGATTGCGAGTGCGTTAGACAATTGCCCCTCTGGTATGATTTTACAATATTACGAATTAAACAACCACTTTTAATGTGAAATCTCAGTGCTATTTTCTTCCTAGAATTAAAATATTGATCAGGATTCTACTGGGTATAACGTTATTGCTTTTAACTCAACCGCCATTATAGGTACCGTCAAGTAAATAAGAGCTATCATAACGCTGAAAATACGATAAAAATGTCAAAGCATGGTTCTGCCAAGTAGAATAGAACCTCTATACCACTTGGTATTTTTTAACCAAAATCTGTTCAAAATATATCATATAGAGCCATAACAGCCTTGTTTGAAGCTAAATTGTTGACTTAACTTATTATCCCACGAGACTCATCTCAACGTCTCATAACAACGCGCGTTGCATAAAACTTTCTGATTATGCACATGCAGCTGCATTTCGCATACAATAATACTGACGTCAATGGTCAGCTAGTGATTATTCTATATTAACGTCTTATTGCATAACTATAGCAACAGTCATGAAACCGATCGTCCTTCGAGAGCAGACGTCACGAAAAGCGATACTTTTTCACCTCGTGCAGTAACCTAGAGTATATAAAATGCTTTATGCAAGTGAGGGTATGAAATGAGGAATTATTATGGGGTTTATTTAATGATGGTTTAAATAATGGCATTTATCGAACGTAATACAATATGGGACATTTAACAGCCGCATATTGGTAGAATTGAACAAACAAAAAAAAAACCCCCTGATGTCTATTACAATAAAAATATTTACTTAAGACTAGCTGTGCCCGCGACTTCGTCCGCGTGGAAATGGCAACAACAATCTCGGTGTATCACCAGGTCTGCAGTCTATTAGTTGAAGCGTTTTTCACAACGACTCGTATGCGCCTAAAGGACGGTGTTAATAATTTTTCATCCACACATACATACATACATACATACATACCTTCACGCCTGTAATTCCAGAATTACCTTTTTGCACACCAGTTATTTACCAGTGTTTTAATGACAGGTTGCAAGCCCATCGCCTAACAACACTACAAGCCTTTATTCCCTTAGTCGCCTCTTACGACATCCACGGGAAGGCATGGAGTCGCACTATTTCACCAATCCAATACTAATCAAAATCAATTTGACGCCTGACATGGAGCAAAACTTCCACCACGAGATTTGCGACCCTTGCTTTCAAATCTGAGAACTTTTAAACAGCCCAGCCGATATAGCATCCAGAATTCGAGGCTAACAAACTAGTCTAAGCACTGTATTAAAGACTATTGCCCATACTTATAAACGTGGAGTAACCATGGAGTAGCTAAGCCATGCTTTGTCCTTATCCGTCGAATTCAAATGTCATAAAACATGGCATAGCTACTCCAAAGTCATTCCACGTTTCAGTTTACTTATTGTTTCGACAATTTGTAGGTTTTCAAGGAGGATCCACAGTTCTACCTATAGGGCTCCATCGGATCGGACTGCATGGCAAATCTACAGTACCCTTACCATGAGTTACAATTACCGTTCTCGCTAGCGAGTCGAATGCTCTGTCCCTCACAGTATTCTTATATGTAGAGTGCGAGGGACAGAGCATTCGACTCGCTAGCTATTACGGTAATTGTAACTTATGGTAAGGTTACTGGACTTGTTACGCTTAATGTGGAAAGTGTAAATCTTGCGCTCGAGATGGTTCACATCGTGACAGTAACGTCGTAACATGACAAATACCTCCTCATAATCGGTACTGACACGGTCACGGAACCATGTTACAATAAAATGACACAAATGTTGACCCAACTTTAAGGAAAAATTAAAAGTCATACGTGGCCGATTTTTCCGAAAAAACTAGTTTTTAAATATATTTGAAAATTACGCACACGGGTGGTTTACCTCTAAAAAAACAAAAAGTTATTTACTGTATTAATAATGTAATAACCCACCATATCCTTTTACCCCACAAAACAGAAAAAACAGTAGAAGTGTCAAGTGGGCGTGTAATGTGTGGCATAGGTATGCGGAGTTCCGCTTAACCTACCATACTTTTGCCGCGATCGCTTATTTCGATATTTCGATATTTCTAAAATAGGAAATTAATACAAAAGCATGCCTTATTGTGCTATTTTGGAATGTAAAAACGATGGCCGCACCAAAAACATTTTCCATGGTGGCGTGTTGTTTTAATGATAGTTTGAGTATTGGCGACAACAGGTCTGATACTAAGCAAAGCTCATGCTAGCATGCCACTTCCACTGTTTTTTCTATTCCGTTTTACCCTACCCTAATCAATTATTTTTTGTAGGTGCCAAAAAGTCTGCTCCCACACAGGAAAATGCTGCAGCGTAAATAACTAATAAGCTGCGCAACTTTTTTCGGCGTGATTCACAAACCATGTATTAGATGGTATATCCGACTATACAGGATGTTAAAAAAGATATGCGGATTCTAGACCCGGTAAAAAAACCGTGAAGATTAGAGATCCTTAGCATTCTTCTAACTATGGCGGATGTAGTAAGAAGGTGTAAAAAAAGCAATTATTTTATTGTGAACGCCTTGTCAAAATATTAGTAATTTATTGATTCCTCGACACGAGTAAAAAATAATTATATCTTGGTATCTAACTTGACGGGTTGTAAATACATTAAGCAAGATATTTAGCTTATTTTTTTTTAAATGGATTCCATCGCGTTTGAAAATATCGTACTCTCATTAAAAGTATTTTCCAATACCTGGGCATGTCATAGTCAGCTTTGACACAGTTATATTCTATGGTTTTAGGTTAAAAAAATATAACGTATACTTACAGCTGTAAAAAATCTCTAGTTTAGTTTACTACTGGCTTAGTAAGGAATAGTATTCTAGTGGTAAAATAGGGTAAACCATAATATTTCAACCACTTTTACGCAATAATTTACGTAAGTAGGGAAAAACACTACGTAAACCTTTAAGGATAGCTTTATAGAGCTAATTTACCTTATAGTGACACTTGTAGAGTCTACGGGGAGTTTTCTAACATTTCCAATCGATCTGTAACAAGCAAAAACCCAAATCAATACTCATACAGAGATGACACTAACCCGAAAGCGTGAAGACAAAAAGTAGGTTATGTCTGAGTTAAACAGTTTTTATCTATATACATACAGGGTGTCCCGGAACTTCGCGTAATCAAAAAAGTATATATTAGTCATTGTATATTAGTGCACTATTAAAACAATTTTAACAAAAAAAAAATTTTTTTTAATGTTTTCTTTTTAATAAATATTATGCGACAATAATATGCGAGAGTTAAACGCTAGATATATAAATAATAAGGGTGTTTTATACTAGTCGCCAGTAGGCTTAAAGCCAGCCTAACGCAGTTTAAATGTAAAAACCTCGACCTACCTACAGAAGTATTATCGGTCATTTGGATTACGATAACAAGCATTGCTAACTGGCAAAAAAACAAATAAGTACAAAGATCGCCTTAAAATAACTTGGCTTAGTTCATTTTGTTATCTCATAATGACCTAATGTTAGAACAATAAACGGTTGTAAATAGACGCAATACCAAAATAAAATGCGATTGTATCACCAAATAGGCAGAAATCGCGGAAAATAACTGCACAGTTTATTTGGCTAGCCTAATGATGTATGATAAAATCGTCAGTACAAAACCAAGTAATTGGACATTTAACCAGAGGCCTTTTCCTTATCTTAATGTGACAACTACAAACAAGAAGAATAATTTGGTTTTTATTTATTTATACAACGTACAATCGACTAGACTTTAAATTCACCTTTTGAATTCAGACAAACGTTTCTTTTACCGTAGCTTAAAATAAAAAGAGAATTCCCTGAAAGGTAGCGACTTCGCTTTGCTTTGATGTGGATAACAGTGGATAAAACAACTGTCACTTTCTGACAAGTACGTAAGTGCGAGAGCGACGGATGCTTTATCCACCGCGATAAAGGCGACCATAATACCGGCCCTGATGACTATAGGCGACGGTGACCGCTTTTAATAAGGAGGCCCGCCTGCTCATTTGCATTAAATGATTATAAACAATATAGGCCAATAGTTTATTTTCCAATAACAGTATTCGACTTACTTTTCATCCCCAAATTGACCAAGTCCGGGGATATTGGTATACTTACCATCTGTCGGAATAGTAACGTCAACAATGTTTCGTTTTTAAAATTGTCGCTAGATCTTGTGTCCTTTCCTGTTTTTGTATTAGAGTTTTAACTCAAAAAGAGAAATTTTAACAATTTCATCCTATGGAATAATGAGGAATAAAGAATGTATTTGCTCTCACTCTAAATAGTTCCGTGGTTTGATCAAATAGTTCTCATTATTACCGTATCCGCCATGCGAGTGAAGCAGTTGTAATTTCCGAATGGGATGCAATTTGTTAACAATTCACTATTACAATGAAAAAGACGATTAATTGGATCTACTCATACTTTTATGATTGTAGAATTGTATTACTCTCATGGTTCTTGATTAAAATCTTAAACAGGTGCCGCAAAAAAAGTAACATTCGCATGAAAATTAATTATACACCCTGTAAATGTAACTTTGTTTGTTTTTGTTTCTACGGGATTTTTAACAATGTGTTAGAAAAGTAAAATGTAACGCGTGGCCGTATTTTTACGGAGTTTTTAGAGATTTATTATCAAAATAATTCAAAGTGTACTTAATTACTTAGTACATTTTTTTTATTTACGTTATAACTTCAAGGGCATAAAATATGTAAAAGAAAGGATAGCATTTAAGCCGGTATAATCGTATCGTACGACAGATGTAAGAACGGACGTGTGTTGTATTTTAACTAAAATATGCAATTACGGATTAGTAATAACTAAAGATACATAATAACCAAATGGTTATTTCTGTTACCAAATGTCAAAATTCGTTACTTAGTTTTTTATGATGATTCCATGGAATATAATCCTTTGAGCCATTGAATAGTCTGTTGTATTTCAAGAGATAAAAAACCGCTGTTTAAGATCTAAATTATTAAACAAACTTGTTATAACGTCAGCCATTGACGCGAGTTATTTTTTAATAATTTTTGGAATTATGAAAAATCTAAATACGTCAAAACATGCAATACTCGTACGTAAGCAATTCTTCCCGTAATTGTGTACTGTAAATATGGGAAATCCCGGTGTACAGCAAGTTACTATTTATCCGGCGCAGGAGTGGATCAATTACGTGCAACTACCACATCCATTGTGTATTAGTTTCACGCACACGCAAAATATGCTCCTTATGGTACCATAGCAGCAAAAACTAGACAAATAAAAAGTAACAAAAAAGAAAATTCGTATCATTAAAATATAAACGTAAACTTCAAAATAAATTTATATTTTTTTAATAAGCCACGTTTTATTTTATTTTAGATCTCGAATTTAGGGCGTTTTATTTCACGTATTAAATACATTATTATAACCGGTTTATAGTACTTAACTATAAAATATTTAATAAAAGGACGCTTAAAAAGTTTTGCAAAATCCAGTACCTAGTAAATTAAAAGCTTCTTTCAGAATTTTTGTTTCAATTAAAAGTTAATTGTAATGTTATATTATAAACAAATTATTTAAAATTTAAACTGCATTTCCATGTATTTAGTACAAGCAACGGTTAATAAACAGTGGCACCAAAAAGAAAAAAAAGGCTCAGTATCGATGATGGTCACGGCTAATAAGCCAGTCTGACTTATGACTAACTTAACCATTTAATTTTTCAGAGTTGTTATAGAGCTAAAACAAATCTAACCTAACCAATATAGGTCCTATATAGATATATCCCTTTGTACATTAGAATAGTACACTGTAAAAATCTGGAGACCTAGTGAAAAAGGGTGTAAGTAGACATAACTCGTTATTAAAAACGGTATATAAAACGGGCCATTAGTTTATCTGATGGCCACCTGAGCGCTGTTTGATGCGACATGCATGCATGTTATTGTTATTTTTAATTTTATTTCATTGTTTGTTTTAAATGTACCTTAATGTCTGTATGGCCTTCCATGTTTTCACCGAGCGGCCCCAACGGAAGACCAGCGTTGGCTTCACAGCCAGCACATACTGAGTTGGGACCGTTTCGCAACACTAGCACTACATGTCATCTCTTTTCCTTTTTTTTTGTTTTTATTTTGTCTGTGTTATTGTTGTGAATAAATGTTTTACTTACTTACTTACTTACTTACTTACTATATACATAAACGGAGTATGCTAGACTTAAACCCTTTTTCACTTTATCTGCAAGAGACTTATACCCCTTTTCACTCGGGCCCCAGAATTATTCGGACACAGTTGCGATGCGTTACCATTTGCGGCATACAGCAGTCGAAGCAGCTGTCCTTACGAAGAGTGACGTCTCCATTAGCCTCGGGGAGGACTAAGGGCTAAAATGACGCTGCAATGACCTCATTTGAATTAAACGGTCCATCAGTGACGTAATGAACATTCACTGAGGAGGAATTTGACCATCGCAGTTTATTTATTTGTTGCATGTATGTCTCAATCTTACATCTATCTATCTATCTATCTATCTAAATATATAAATAAAAATGAATCGCTAAATGTGTTGCTAAGGGCAAAACTCGAGAACGGCTGAACCGATTTGGCTAATTTCTTTTTTGTTGTGTTTCTCATTGTCAGGACAAGGTTTTTATGAAAGACAATAGTTGAAACTTGGCTCTCAAATTAGGCATCACTAAATTGAAAATATACATGGTTCTGTACCCCAAAGGGTGCCAACGGGACCCTATACCCTACTAAGCCTTCGCTGTCTGTCTGTCCGTCTGTCTGACTGTCTGTCAGCGGGCTGTATCTCACGAACCATAAACACGTAAAGAATTAAAGTTTTCACGAAGTGTGTATGTACAAAATATTCAATTAAAAATGTAATATACATGAAATGTCATTTTTTTACGTTTTGTTTCGACCTTAACAATCGCAGTATATCTCTTGAATCGTAATAGGCAGGCACGAAATTTTCAAAAATTGACTAACACAACTGCTATAACAAGAAATAATAATAAAGTGGGCCCTATGTACACAAGAATGGTACGGAACCCTTAGTGTGTAAGCCCGACTCGCCCGTGACCTGTTTTTACGTCTAGGTTACCAGCGCTTGCGAAGAGGACACCACTATGCATCGGCAAAAGTTTAAAATATATAGAAAATTCCATGGCCTAGTATTTCAATGGAATCTCGGTCTCTCTTCAATGCTCATTGACGTGTTTTAATGTTTTAATTGTGACAGCTGCATGCATCGTCATTTTTACTGTCGTAATAAAAGAGTGTCATCGATTGTTTTCAAAGAATTGCAGTGTGTGTCAGTAGAGGTAGGTAATGTAATGACAAATGTCACCATCAGCGGTTTTATGAGTACGTATGTAGGTACTGGTTGAGAATTGTAAACAAATAGTAAATAAATATACACAGGCCCGGCTTTTTATGGCCATTTAAGAAAATATATAATTAGTTAATATAACTAGTTGTTACCCGTGACTCCGTCCGCGTAGATGTCGTTTATAGCTGTTCTCTCAATTTTTCGGAATAAACAGTAAGCTTCGTCAGTTACTGAGGTTCAAGCCATCTGCATACCAAATATCATTAAAATCAGTACAGCTGTTTAGGTATAAAAGCGTACTTATCAAACAAAGTTGCTTTCGCATTTATTTATAATACTTAATATAATATGGAATGTATTCTCGATTCCATAGTATTCAAGTCGGTTTCAATAAATTACTGATGTCGTATATCGTTATGCCGTTAAAGAGTGCTCAAAATTTTAGAGCAGCCTTTATGTTTGAATATATTTGATGACGATTGTCCATGTACCTCCAAGCCATGAAAGCCATCAGATCCTTCAGCTGACCTGAGGACTTATTGTCTAACGCACTCGCAATCACGATCGTTTTCATTTTGAAAATCGAAGGCTTGTCTGCATACAAAATGAAAATGATTGCTCAACTTTGACGCCGGTTGCGATTGCGAGTGCGTTAGACAATGAGCCCTCTGAGCTTATATTCCTTCTCTATGCTATAACAATTACCCCCTTACTAATAAACGTTGAGTAACGGTGGTGGAGCTAAACAATGCCTTGTCCTTATCTGTCAAATTCAAATGTCACAATGACAGATAAGGACAAAGCATGGTTTAACTACACCACGGTTACTCAACGTTTATTAGTAAGGGGGTTAGTCACAAACATTATCGAAAACTTTAACATCCTACTAATAAAATTGAAAACATGAATAACAAATCATCAATAAAGTGTTAAACAAACTACAACTCTAACCGCTTTTTATCCTTCATCTGACTAACCCAATTCCAGTAACCAGCCACGCATCATGAAAACCAACAAAAAGTTTAACAAAAAACTGTGCAATACTGTGACTAGGTACTGTGAGGAAGAAACCTCCCGCGTGACGTCAGCAGCAGCCTCGCTCTGCGCGGGAGTGCCCTTCTCGACTAAAAACGGCTTAATTTAGGCGATTCCAGGACAAATCTGACCTACTAAGACAAATGGCAGTATCTCAAACAAAACTCCTGTAACAAATGCAACCTTATTACTAACGATAGAGGATTGAATCTGCTTTAGCTATTGAATTTGAGATACTGCGTATTGGCTTATGAGGCCAGAAATGGTCTCGATTACCGACATTGTTGTTTATAATTTGGAGTTGTTTCCGTTTAAAATTGGTCAAGTACGAAGGATCATTAAGCGAAGGTTCCGCGTCAAGTTAATTGAAGATGATTTAGTTTGATTAATGTTCATAAGGTTTCGTTCATTGAATACAAAACGGACACATTCCAAAATCAGTCAGTGTTGCATTTTAAATTTAGAAGCTGTTGGTATAAGATTTTCAATGCAAGAGTGATATTTTGGAATGTGTCCGTTTTGTATTTCAATATGATTTCAATGAGCGGTTTAACGTTGGGATTGATCGCATTGTAAAGTTCGAAAATAAACTAACTTTAAAACCTGAACAAAGGTAGTGGTGTCAGGGTTCGGAAATGAAGTAAAACTGTATTACTACCAAGTCAGGCAACAGCATCTTGAGTATGGATTTGGACTCGGAAGGTTGTTTTAAAAAAATGCTTCACTTCAATATAACGAACGGTAAACGAACTTTGTTAAGTAAGGAGTACATTGGTCAATGTTTTATTTTATTATTAGCGAAAATATTCGTATAAAAGAAATACAGCGTGCAATAGACTTGACGTTATACTGTCTTATAATATTTATTACAAAGTCATTCTCAAAGAAATCGTTTTGCATGAATAAGTTCCGGTTTGTAATTTCCTGGATTTAAATATATAAAAAAAAACGACAAAAACATTTAAAGTTTAGGGTGTTGTAAAAATAATAATAATAGCTATACCAACGTATGTTTATTTGCCTTAATACATACATGGTGTTCTATTTTCTGTGTCACAATAAATCATTGAACATAATTCTTAAGTCATAGAATGGGAGCAAGCAGTGCGTGCGACCTTTAAAACTAACATTACTAGTACTATGGTGGTATTCTGTACCGAAACAGCGCAGCGCATCGATTACTTGTAGAACCTTGGGTTGCCAACCATACTTTATAATAACGTACCCTATGTTATTTTGCTTCATTACACTTTATACCTTGCTTAAAAAAAAAAGTATCGAAAATACTTTATTTCTGACTTACGCGTGGAATGGATCGAAATTGATGACCGGAACGCAGAATCAAGACTTCTGCGAAAAGTACCCCAACGAAATATGTCAAGCACTTTAGAGCGTTGTCATAGTAAACTTCAAACAGAACATCAAATGACACACATGACAATGAAAATGACATTCACAATGACAAGGTTCTTAGTATGCTCAACATTTTTATTGGGTGACTACAGGTACTACAGTACGTCTCCAGCAAACAAAATACTATTGTTTGGATACTAATGTTTGGATCCGAATATTTGAATCGTCGGTCGGCCAAGTAATTGTTGCACCAGCCAGACTCAATATTGGAATTGACTAAAATTTACTTATACAGGGTGTATGGTAAATGGTCTACTTAAAATTTAAACAGTAGTTCAAGACGATTCGACTGAATTCAAAAACATACAATAACATTATGGTTAAAACGTATGTTTACAAAAAAAACTTTGTTTCCTCTCTCCGGTCCTTTTTAGTAAAAGGCCATTATTACAGCTTTTTATACATTATGAGCTTCAGTATTGTTATAAAACTTTATAAAACTGCATAATGGTCCGAAAGTGTTTTTATTTAATAGACCGTCTCTTACATTTTGCATTCAAGCCAAGATAATGAAAATTGTATAGTTTGTGTAAGTATATCAAGAATTCACAACGTACAAGTCTTAGAACAAAGGCGATCTTATTCCTTAGCTATGATAGAATAACCACAGGATAATCGCTGTAATGGATGCATCAACAAGCATGAAGACAAACCTCGAATAAAAAAAACATTTTCAAAAACATCTTTGAAAAATTGCCAGTCAAGGATCATACCAAAACTTTATCATCAAAGTCGACATCGACCTACTCTTGTAGTACAGAATAACCCCTCAGCATTAGTATGTGCGCAGCGTTTATTATAGGGGCATTAACGGCGTAGATAATATTATGGCGCGATTAAAACGTGTCGATCCACGAACTCCCTTTCGTGTCAATTTTGTATAGACATCAGGATACTTGGTACTGAATTCATAAATCATTAGGTGCCGATGACACACATGCCGTAGTCGAATTACATATAAATGCTAGTAGTTGGTTGTGAATATGTCAAATTAATAATGCCAGTGTCCATTGACGGCTTTCATCGAGCGTATTTTATTGTCTATTCCAAGTAAAAAAGGTATCATAAGCAAATTAATAGCTAAAGAAGATTAAACTTTCTGTGGTTATAAATATAATTCCAAGTATAATGTAAGTAATATGAAACAAACGCCATTTTTCTAAAGTAGTGTAGTTAAACTTAGCGTTCGTGATTACCTTAAGAATACCTACTTGGCTAAAACATTATTGTCGACTAATAAATAAATTCATTATTTAAAATTAAAACCCTGCCCTGGGATTCCGAAAGGCGCCAAGGGCTTCGCCAGAACATCAACATAAAGAATGTTAGGTAAATTGTCTATATATTGATTTTCAATATATAACCTTGCCTATTTCAAAATGGTTCCGTTTCTAGAAAAGTTTGAGAACCGCTGAGTTAAAATATACGAGCTATATTTTACTAAAAAAACTTTAAAAAACAGAACAACACAAATTTTCTCTTTTACTATAGCTTTGTTACATCTGAAATCATGGTTAAGATTTAACATTTATGTATGACGACAGCTCTCACTTTCATACAGCCTCACGACTGTCACGAGCGAACTTACGCAGTATTGTCCCCGAATATCATATAAATCTACTCAGTGCCATGTTATTCCTTAGAGTAAACACAAAATTCGTCGACGAACACTACGAGTATTTCGAGTACTACGACCAGCCTTTCAAGCAATTTGTAGCGGCCCCGCGCGTAGGTTTAATCGATTTTAATTATGATAAACCTAAAACATTTTACTTCAGTTCCCAAACTAGGTTTCAAAAAGTTAATACACTAATGTAAAATAAATATCCTTTACAGTAAATATAGATACTATACAACGTTTTGCCCGTTGGTTCTCAAACCTTACGGGTCAAACCAAGTTTTATACAAAAAAACATGGGGATAACTTGTCAAAGGGTTCATTGATTAAATTTACCCACGTTTAGTGTCTTCCTCGGCCGAGTATGGTTGCGTTTATCCCGTGACAAAATGTGAATAAAGCATCCGTCACTCTCGTACTATATAGGTACCTACGTGTCAGAAAGTGACGGATGTTTTATCCACATTTTGTCACGCGATAAACGCAGCCATATTACGCCCCCTAGGCTAGGTTTACTGATCTAAAAAATATAAAATTCCGCAGAAATCATTACATTACATTCCGCCTGTTCAGGCGTATTGACATAATATGACGCTTACACATTCACAATATTAGTTTAGATGGACTACAATTGTTTTATTATAAACAACGATAAATGGCTCATTCGTCATTATTATCTTATTTAAATAAATAAATAATAATAAAAGCCGGTCAAGCAAATATGATAGCTACACTAACAATCGCAATGATCTAAGATACTCGTACGTCGCATTTCGATAATGGAATGCAGAAAACGAAGAATACGTGTAGAATTGTAAGCTTTCGTTCGTTCGCCTGAATACATTCGATGGATTTCTACAGTCGCTAGCTATTGTAGAATGAGGATAACGTTAGCCTAGTTGATAGTTATCCTGCCAACGTACTAAGCTTTAATTCGGTCAATGTAGAATGAACCTTTATACACATACTAGAGGTACGCTTTACTAACAAGCAAGGCGTATTAAAGAATTGATAATTATTATTATTTTATTTACTATCATTACAATTTGTCTGCTTCAAAATTTGCAAGACAATTTTGAAACAGTTCACGTAAATGGAATGGGCTGAAATTTGGACCACGTATGTAAACCCGATGTCAATGCAAATTATGGTATCAAAGAGCTCATCTGATGATGCAGTATGAATGTGACGACAGGATCTCCGCTTTACTTAACCTATACCCACCATGTTGGGATTTATTAGTTTGCTCTTGATAAGCAGATGGATTTCTACAGTCGTTAGCTATTGTAGAATAACAGTCGGCAATAAAAGCTTGTGCCGAAAATGTTTTTTTTTTCCTTAGTACAAGCCTATAGCTTAGTTGCGAACTACGTTTAATTGTCCCCTAGGCTAAATGTAGCCTATCTCACGTCTCAATTTTGTAGTTTACCTAGTTGGGTACTATTTGTGAATTGGTACTACTGTCAGTATAATCACGCTGTGGTTGCGGCAGACCGAAGGTCCACAGCGGCAATTGTGCGGCATTAGAATCCGATTACCGTGATCGCAACATTCGCAACACGACTATTTTAAGACAATTGCGGCAATAAGTTGAATGAACTTTAACGGGGAAAATTTTAGGGTATTTTGTCCACTCTCAGTGGAAATTATTGGATGGTTAGCTTAGTTTCTGATACTAATAAGCTCTTAATTTAAGGTTTTTTTAATCAAATTTAACTTTTGCTAACAACCTCTTTCATGACAGGTAGCTAATTTTATCTGTTATCTAAAATCCTTAGTGTTATATTTGCGATCTATTATCCAAACAGCAGTATTAGTTTAATAAAAATACTGCGTAAATGACTTTTTTCTTAATCTAGTTTACACGACACCCTGTACTTTCAATTTTCATTATTAACAAAACTGAAAACTAATTGCGAGATATAAACATATCACTCCATAATTCACACATGCAAAGCAATAAGATTATAATTATATTGTCCAACTTTCCACGATTACATAGATTACAGTAGAAACAGCAATCAGTTAAGAGTACTTTGAAATTAGAAACCGTAACGACTCCGGCGCCTGCGCCGCTTCGGACCGCGTGTGGGCCTTTGTTACTTTTCTTTACATGTCTTCCTTTTGTTGTTAATAATACACGACGATGTTTATCAACGCAGTAAGCCTAGATAGTTGGTAGTGAGGTAGTCGAATTCGTAAGCAGAGTCTGCGGCTCTCGCCAACAGGCGTTGAGCGAGAATCGCTGGGTTTTTAGTGCGTATTCCTTCCGCAATCGATTTGCGAGTCCCACATCACCACCTTGGGTCCCCCTGGATCCCGGTGGTACGCATAAATGCATTTCCCCAGCGTAAAATCAAAAGTAGTTGGTAGTGACATTTCTCCCTGTTAGGGGCTTAATGGTCAGCTCCGAGAGTTCCTTTTCTTATAACACCACTAGATCACTTACAAACATGATTTTACGTCATCGAAGCAATGCATCATCTGTCAATCGATGGTCATTCGGGAATAAATCGATAAAATACCTATAAATAAAAAAAAACAATTGGGAGTTTTACTGTGAAATGATTAAATACTTTTTATTTCAAACTGAAAATTATTTTATAGAAGTTTAAATTTCAAATTGACGTAAAAATATATTATGAGTACTACAGTCGAAGGTTATTAATAAAATAAAACAAGTATAAATACTTTGTATTTAGACTTCTAATTAACACAATAATAACAACGTGTCCACGAGGCGTAAATCAAATAAGTGTTACTTACCAGCCAATTATTAATAATTATTATGCATCCTCTAGCCTTCACAGAAGGCCTTAAATAAAAGATATCATCAGGCACGCTCTACTAAGTCTTGTCAGATGTTTCGCGACTGACTGTACTTCAATTATACTTTCTCATTATTTTGCATCATTAAAAGATAGGTAATCGAAGCACGTATGATGCAAAATTTATGAGCTTGCATCATAGTATACATGGGTTTTGGCAATAACTCATTTACGTTAAGAAATAAATCCGATACTTAATCACGGGGTTTTGTCAATTAGTGAAGTTTCCACATTGAAGCTGAAGTGTTCCCACTGTTATGTTCCGGTGTGGGGATAATACCGGTGAAATTAATAGCTTAAAGACATTCCATCTTAGGGCGGATTCAAGCAAACTGGAATAAGGTCTTATACCTAGATTAAACGCCGAATTTGTATGGACTAATCTTGCGGTCTCAGGATTGCAATATTTAGATAGTAGCTTTGAAAATGCAAATCACAGAGCCTAGCTCACTTACCATCAGGTGGCGTCGTCGTTTGCCTTCTAATATATATCATAAAAAATGGTTTTTTATATATAAGTTGTGTTATTTTATTTATGCCGCTTAAGAATCGTTTCATAAAAGACAATAGAAATAATTACTAGATTCACGATACATTACTTCGTTCAAAACACAAAATATTCTCGTAAATAGGCTAAAAACCTGACACTGGGTGCATCTTAGCAATCGTTAAGATTTTTAAACTAACGAACACTAAGTATAAATGTTTAGTTTATAGTTTGCCATTTATCAGAAGCAAGTCGTGACGCCTCGGCTTTCATCTTCATTTCTTAGGACTTAATATATCAACTTACAAAACATATTTATAACAACATATTCAGTACCGGCCCCCCAGATTTCTAAACAAATTGGACCCCACATGGAGACCCCATTCTGTGCCTGGTGGTTGCTTGCGAAACAAAGTGTTTATTAAGGCAGTATGTTCGCATTGTTGGCTCCCCTTATCGCTCATTAAACAAGCTCTTGTGATACGCAACATCAGCTGATAACGGGTAATTTAATAAAATACAGTTACAACACGGTATCGTAATTTGAAAATGGAATGATAAAACGGAAATACTAAACATTTTGCCATCAATTTAGCAGAATTCTTAATTAGATTCCTCAGGAGTTATTTAATTTGCTGATAAGAAGATTGGTTACGATTAAACTCACCCATTTTTTCAAAGAAACGTACGTTGTCATAAAGAAAAAACAAAGGTTCCCATGACATAGTTATGTGGGTCAGTTTATAGTAAGGGAAAGAGACAGAAACTGGCAAAGATGTAACTGGCAAAGATGTAAACACAACCGAACACACGAACCAATTTACCATTATTACTCGATTATCGCGTGCTTTTCAAGATCAAGTTAGACATGGCTTAGCAGCAATGAGTTGTACACTTGATCTTTACTTTCATATTAAGTTTAAGATTAAATAACTATTAATTAAACGACAAATTAAATTAAATTAACGACACTTTAAATAAAAACACGCTTGATGAATATTTGAGGTTATGTGTCAAACAGTACTAATTTGTTTACATCTTTGGCAATTTCAATTGACACAGACTATACCAAATAGACGTGTCATGTCATCATGTAGTGACGGATGATACGTAATACGAGTAGATATGGTTACAGCTCTCGAACTACGCTACGCTACTCAAAAAACATTATAAAGCACATTCTAGGTGTTAGAGTACCCGGAAAATGTAATTATTAAACTATGCTCTACAGATCGGAACTCCGATTACTAGGAATGCATGGAACAAAGAATCGTAATTAAATTATGCGGAAGCAAGAATCCGGCAGATTTACTGGGTTGTTAACATAGCTCATCACAATTCATCGTATACTGATTCAATCCGTTCAATTCAAATCAACGTTATGTGGTCAACGTTTTTTTAAACAACTCACTTTTCAATTTGTAGATGAAGTATAAAGTGCGGGCGTTAGGTGCTAATTAGGGCAGAATTAGGTTCCTAGCGCTTTTGCCAATCTGCATCGTATACAAAAGATACGTCTAAATTAAAAACCCTTGCAGATCACCCGGTTGTAGCATGGTCCCTAAAATGCCGGCCGCGTTCCCCCTTTGCACAGCCAGGCTGAGCCGCTGCGCAAAGAAAGAGCCCGCTCTGGGATCACCCGCCGCCAAAATAAGTCTTTCCGACACCTGTTTTACAAACTTCTTGGTGTCGGAAGACCACGGACCCAAAGTTTCCATTGCAAGCGCCGCAAAAAAGTAATTTTCTTTTAGAAAAGCGTATTTGCGGCACTTGATGTTCTGGGCACTATAATTACTATTTGTTCTGACGCGGAACTCATTTACGTTATTTTTTCGGAAGCTATTTAATTCTACATCATAAGCTTCAACAATTACATTTTTAAAAACACACTTTACTGACTGATTGGCTGACTGTTGTATTTCCAACACTGATTATAAACTCGCTATCAAAATCCAGTCAAATGAGTCCAAATTCGACGGATCTACTATAAGCCACTGAGGAGTTTCTATGGCCACCTTCTTCATCATCGTACCAGCTCAATGGTACCATATTCTTACATTGTAAATTGCGATTGTCAAGTAGGTACTATGCAAAATTTCGAGTCAATTCGTCATTTAGAAAATTTACAATCGACTTCTAAGATTTGATTAAATTGTTTGTTAGTTTGTTAGTTCTGCCATCATACCAAAGGCGGCTATTTGCACTACAATAGTTCAAGCATTTTCAACGCTTCATGAATACGAGTACATATGAGGTTTCTTTGACAATACGATTCCCGTAACAAACAGCTGTTTTCTTATGTATAAGGCAGAGTTATAAGTATGTAAAAAAACCTATATGTCCTAATCTATGTCAAATTTCAATCCTCACATACTTTCACATAATTATATAGCTACCTTTAACCATATAAACAAGACCCTTCCCAGTAACCCAGTCATTACACAGAACGTCTGTAATCATAGATCACTTCCCACCGTCGTATAGGCGCAGGCGCAGCTAACGGTACGTAATGGCAAGAAAACCGGGTCGATTTCCTCTTTGTCTCGCTAACTGTACTATCGCAAGCCTCAGTGAGGCAATATTGACTCTCTTCGCTTCGCCGAGTAGTATGGAGAGACGCTTTATGAATGCGACATATGGTGTTATTCTTTTCAAAAACTCTATAAAATTAGTGGTCTCTTTAATTTTTATACAACGTTCTATCAAATTAAACAGAATGTGATATCGAGTTTGCTCTGCATACATTGTCTTTAATTCCTATCGTGAAAGACTTCCGATTTTATTTTTTACGACGCTTTGACATAGTTTCACTCATCTTTCAAATAGGCTTTAGTGGCCTAACTTGAAGTTAAACCACGACTCCGTGCTTATACTTATGTATATTTTTTTAACTACTGGCTTACACCAGGGCATCTTTTCTGCTGGGTTAAAACTATATTGTTTAGATGGCTCTTATTGACTTGACACTGACAGTAATGGCGGTCGAATTAAAAACCATACCATAAGATGTCAAAATCAATATGGTTATAAAGAATCTAAGATAAGCTGGATAACGACTTCAAAAACTGTCAAAATGTACGGAATTTGACTTAAGCGCCCGACATGACCGTCCGGCAGCTTACGTCAATCCTATAAATTTTCTGTTTTGATTGTCGTTAACGTTTTCAGAAGGCATCTTAGTCTAGGCCCACTGAAATCATACTAGGTAGGTACACTCAGAGCCTAAAGGTAAAAAACTACAATTTTATTTATTTTTAACTAAGTAACATTATGTCGATAAAAGTCATTCGTAATAATTATAGAAGTCTAGCCAACGTGTGTTAAATAAAATAATACTTATACAATACTAAGCTAATCTAACCAACTAATTAGTCAATCTCCAACTCATCACTGAACCCAGGGATCAAAATACACTGGTCTGTCGGTTAAGACGTCGAACTCAATGTTACATTATACACAGTAGAATAACCCGGCGTTTGCGCATCTAATGAAGAGATGCCGCATGCAGCTTGATTAAGTTCGAGCCGGGCGTTATGTGGAACACGTACCGTTACTCGTTTGATTATTGGACGAAGGAAGTATTTAATTATTTGCGATCATAAAATCTACAAGATTTTATACGTAGCTGCAAATTAATGAGTTTATTTCACAACTAGCTTCTGCCCGCGACTTCATCCCCGTGGAATTAGGTACTCGTGTAGGTAGTTGTTCGGTCATCCCATGTTGCGGGGGATTTCGATTACCGCTGTTCCCTCGGGAACTTGTAATTTTTCCAGGATGGAACCTATGTGCTCATCCAAGGTATTTATAAGCTACTAGAGGACGCCCGCGACTACTTACGCGTAGAATTAGTTTCCCGCTACTACCCCTATTTCTTCCCGTTGGGGTTCGATTTTCGGAAAATCCTTTCTTAGTGCTCATTTACATCATGAAAGGAAACATTGTACCAAATTTCAAGTTTCTAGGTACAGTAGTTTCGTCTGTGCGTTGATATATAAGTCAGTCAGGTTTGCGTTTTATAGATTTACCTTCCGAATTTCATTCAAATCCGTTCAGCCATTGCAGTGTGAAGGAGTAACAAACTAACTAACACACACGCTAAGATTCACATTTATAATTTAGTGGGATAGGATTTCGACGCGCGTTATAGTGAAAATGAAAATCTTTATTCTGTAAGTAGCCCCTATATACAGGGTGTCCCAAAAGTACCACGCCACAGTGACACCGGAGGTAGGTCAGCTCAAGAGGAACCTAACCAGCCTAACATGACCTCAGTAAAATGACTTTATTTTTTTCAAATTGCTAGACCAATTTAATTTTAATTTGCAATTGGTCTAGCAATGGCAAGTGGTACTTTTGGGACACCCTGTATAGGCACTTTCACATGTCTGTGTCTATCAGTGCAGCGCCCCCTGATAGGAAACCACCGTTGAAGAAGCGCCGACGCAGAAACGACGGGCCAGCTTTTCAAATTATTTTTTTCTTTTTTAGGGAGCGTTGAATATCACCTGGTAAACCAGTGGTTCTCAAACTTTTGAGCGATGGAACCCTTTTGAAACACTAAATTGTATGGACCCCTCAATATGAAAACCGAGTTATAAAACCAGGAAAGTAAACAATTAGATAGTACCTACTTTATTTTATTACATTAGGTTCTTTTGTCAGCGGATTACATTGGAGCTGTTTTAGATTTTACTTTAATAATATTAGTGCTATATTATTTTTACGATGTTTTTATGTGACATCTTGGTATGTTGATACTATAATGATCTATGCAATATTTGTATGATAGCTAATTGGAATTATCCATGTAATTTTCTCTCTTTAACGTGTAAATTGGCTTTACTAATAAATTACTTATGACTTATGACTTATGACTTAGTTACGTTAGGTTGAAACTATAAGCTACATCAAAAATGAACTGTTCTATAAAAAAAATACATTTGTAATTATGAAAATGGGTATTTTAAGCGATTGTACGCACATGCAGAGGACCCGTTAAATTTAATATACTAGTAGGGTGATGGAACCGATAATGAACAAGGCCGTATGATGAACACTTAACTCTTAAGTATGTTACAGAAGATAACTTATTAATAACCCTTTATTCATTTATTGTGAGACAATCAATTTACAACCTTGTAATCTTTGAATTAAGAGTTCGTTAGGTGTCCATTATTAATACCTACCTTCAGCTAAAAATTTCCAACATTGGTGCCGTCAACCTATGTTACTAAAATAACATATTCGTACACGCGATTCACTCGTAAATGTGGCGACACTCGCATTTCTGCGTGTGATATTACATACAACATTCCATAGCAATATCCCTTATCGCCATGGCATTGACGTCATTGCTTGCCTTGCTCGTAATGAGCATTACTTGAAACACGAGCGTAACTGTACTCGCTGACTTTTGACATCATTTTGTTATTGGACTACCTACTTCTTATTAATTAAAAAAAACAGTTTTGCACTTTATTTAGATAGGAATATTTGACTAATTTACAAGTAATAAATGAAATACACTGGCGGAGCTAAGCTAGTTATAAATTTATGTATACTTTTACCGACTTCTTTTATGCAAAATATATCCACTTTGAATGGCCCTTACATCGCTACAAGACGCTACACTAACGTATGTTAAAAACCACTTAATCTAAAAATAGCCTCAAGTATAATAAATATCACTCTAGCTGATGGACATTATTTATAGAAACCGGCCAAGTGCGACTCTGATTCGTACACGAAGTGTTCCGTACCATTATTGCATAGGGGTTCCTATTTTTCTTAAATCTACTAAAATTTATTTTTATTATCTAAATAAACTATCTACCTATTACAGTTCATAAAATACGGGCACTGACAGAAATACGGACGGACGGACGGACCGTGGAGGTTTAGTAATTAGGGTAGGTTAGTTATTTACAGAATTAATTTCATATGTAAACTCCCTAGCTAGTATTATCCGAAAACGCATAACCAAAACACTTAATTACATATTAAAAATATTTTTTAAAAAAAACTTACTACTTGTACATCCAGAAATAAATAAACGTTAAAGAAATCGTCTCGTTGATGAACCTGACGATGACAGAGTACTTGGATGATGTAACGAGTTCGAATAAATCTTCGTCAGCAGCTGTTAAGGTTTCATTATAAACAAAGAACTCACTGAGCTCTGCAATGACATTTTTTTTAGAATAAGGCCGGAGAAATACTCTCGTACAATCTCTGACAACGCATTTATCTTAGGGAAAACTAAACTAAAAATAAACGTATCTTTAAAGATGTTTCAATTCAAAGCGCCTGATCGACGCATCCCGCGACCAAAATGCTGGCCTGTACTTGGCATAAAGATTAAGCATTGCCATTCAACGTGGCAATGCTGTCAGCATTTAGCGAACAATGCCCACTGGTAGCGGTTTGTTAGATTAGAGTAGTTTTAAGTAAGTTTCTAAGTTCGTTCGTATATAGGTATGTGATATGTAAATTCCTTTTTACTGATTAAATAATTCAACATTCAAAACATTTTATTCAGTAAATCGGCCACACGAGGACTCTTACACGTCGGTAATGTGGAGTGAATCTACTAGCGCTTCGGATAAGACCATCATTGTGGTGTAGAAGCGCCGCATGAAACTCCACTATTACTTGTACTATTACTTATTCCGTGACTCCGCTCTATTCCAAATAACATTGGACTAGTTACGTTCAATTTCGTGAATGTTTCGTAGTATATCGACGGCATCACTACTCACCAGTAAATATTTTGCTTTCGCTACAAACAACTAGCAAATCATTTTGCTTCGATTAATTTTGGATTAACGATAGTTTCAGTCTAATGTTATTTGGATTAGAGTTTAGGATTAATTAATCAAGCAATTGCGTTTCTGAATGAAAACAAACAAAGTTTATCCAAAACCTGCTGCGACATAATGGAAATGTTATTACTGAATATTACAATACCACTTGTCTTTGTCAACCACTTCAAACTAACTCATTTTTGGCGGACTATTACTGTAATATGTCTTATCTATATCTATAGCTAAGGGTTTTTTTTATTCTTTATGCCATACAATGTATCTTTGCGACTCGGACGGTTTAATCTGCACGAATTAAATTCATCAATTTTTTTTTAGCATGTCAGTCAGTCAATAAATCAATCGTTTATTTCAGCAATTTAAGTAAGTAGTTATCAAACAAAGCTCTGAGAAAACTAGAAAACGAAAGTAATATTTAAAATGTAAACAGCACTTTCTTTGCTTTCGCAATAGTTGCAACACTAATGCATTGTTTTTCTCATACTAATGTTGTCGGAAGCACTGATGAGCCAGTTCACACAAAAACTACAATAGGAGATGGTATCGTGCGGGAAAGTGCGAAGTGACTAACTACCAGCTGGTGACAGTGGTGCTATAGCTGGAGATTTATTAGATTTTGATAAACTGCTAAGATAAAATGTATTTTATTTTAGAAGTTTGAAGTACTAAAGTGAAAGGAATGCAGAAAGCGTTGTAGATTTCTATAAAATGCTCGTAGTATTTGGAAACATCAAAATTCATATTGACCATATTATGTATGTGTACGTCTTTTATATTTGTTATTTTCTGTTATTTTGTAAATTTGCAAGGTTTACTAGAAGAGATCCCAAAAGGGATAAAGCCCCCATATACATTATCTTTATTGATGGAAAAATGTTTTGTAAGTAATTGTTTATGTGGTCCGATTGTACTTTTCTTTTATTCTGAAATAAAGTTTAAATAAATAAATAAATATAACATTGACCAACGACGTCGCGTTGTGATACAGAGACAGAAAGTATGACAATCAATGTGTTATTATGTTATTTATGTTATATTTACTCATTAAATTGTAGTTTATTTCTAAAATTGAAAGTTTTCCGCGCCCCCTTAGTGAGGCGCGGCCCACTGGTTGGGAAACACTGCTCTAAGTGTTACAGTCGCTTATATCGAGTCTAATCATACCTAACCGTAAGTTTAGCTTAAATTGTGGCCGAATATATAATTTTTATTTACTACAACTTTCCCGATTTCCACGCCTCCATACAAAACGTGACTTAGTCACATAAACGTATCTTGCATAAATACAGATTACGCGTAGAATGACATCTTAATGGCGACGTTAAGTACTGCAAAGCCCAGCCATAAGACATGCAAATCCTAGCTCATTGTTTCGCTCCAGATATTTATGACGTGTGACGTCATCGGTCGCGTGTGATTCTGTCATAAATGCGCTCGCGCAGTTGACCTCCATTTTGTTTGCGCATAGGTTATTGGTTATTTCATTGTGCATGTTGTTTATGGTTTTTAGGGTTCTAATTTCGAACTACGAACGCTTATTGTTTTCTTACAATTTATAAGTTTGTTTGTGAATTTGCAGCCACTTAAACTCTTTTTAACTGTAGTTACACTTTTTGTACGGTAGTTACACCAATAAGTCTTGTAAAAGTATTTATGTTGGACTTGACAGAAGCGAGTGGAACTAACCCCATGTGCTTCTGTTTAGTCCATTAGAGAAAATACTCTTTTTACCGAACAAATTGTCTTCACGTATGATATACATGGACTTATTTCTCTAATAAGTTCATGTGAGTGTCTATAAATAACTTGACATTGGCGAAGTACGTCTAAACAGGAGGGAAAGCCATTAATTAAAATTAAAATTAGAACAATATGTTACGTATGTTATTTAGGTATACACGCGGGGAAATAATATGCAACTTGTTCTACGCGGGTAGTCCCCTTATACGTGAAATAAGGTGATTTTTCTATTAATTAGTAACGGGGAAAATAATAATTATACAATTCAATATAAATACTCTTTATCGAACACCAAAATAGACAAAACACGAAAAAGTAGGTAAATTTAATTGAAAAAAAATATGTTGTGGCTTCGTAAATTATATTTATGTTGTGAAGTATTTTTAATTTTAATGGCTCGTTTCGTTTACGAAATAGTAAGCCCAAAATATGTCATTGTGTTGGAGTAAGTTGTCTTACCGAAAGAAAAAAAAGTTCCAATAAATATTTCTTTCATAACGAGAATTGTAAGAAAAGGCAGGTATTTTATTAAACCAAATATTTTATATAATTACTAATAACAACAAGGAGCCTCGGCATCTGTGGTAACTTTAATCTGTATCAAGCTCAAATTAAATACACAATTTCAACCCAAAACTTAGATTTCTTTGATTCTGAGAAATAATTTCACTCTACGCTTGATTGGCTAAAGATTAGCAACAGTAGCCATTGAATTACAGTTAACAACTAACGGAATAACGGCAACAGTTAACCTTTCTTTGCTCAATTGGTCACGTATTGTACTAGTAACGTATGCTAAATAGCTGCATTTTACTTACATAACGATATTTGCAACAAATCTAGGGCAAGGATATCCGCGTGTTAAGATAAGCCTCTGGTTATATTAAATAAAAATAATGTAAACTTTCCCAGCTACCCCATAAATATTTAACCATAGATTTGGGTTCAAAAAGAAACCGGTTGAGTAATCCAAATTGAAAAAAACACATGGCCTCCTAGCTCTTCTAAACAGAAACAAAAACGGCAAACTTCTTAATAACGCACGGGTTACACAAACGTAATGAAGATCAGATCATCCACCCATGAAACCTAATCAAAATCCATGGTTTTTTTTAATTAGAAGGTAAATGTAAAGATGTTTCTTTAGCGAAAAATATTTATGACAGTTAGATTCATGATCTGGCCAACTTATATTTGTTGTTTACGAGGCGGTCTAGCTGATTCCCAATAGGTATACGCAGCATCAAGAATATTTTATGTTAAGTTAGTTTTAACTTTAAAAGTTTCACGTGTTTAGAAAAGAGTGAATTTACCAACCACATATAAAAAAAACTGTTGGGTTCCTTAAAAACGCCACATTTACGCCAAAGTCTTCTATTTCCATACAAAATGGTACCAAAAACTAGTTCTCGGCACTGTTGATACCATTCTCTCCCACGAATTACGATTTGTGTAGCTATGAGGGTGACTACGACGAGTGAAGCGAGCTTCGAATCGTCGAACACTCGTCGTGCGTGGCGTACGCAACTCTTTTTGTATTTACTTGTATTTCGACATTCATGCGCTTGTTCAATTCAATCCGAACGATCGCGTGAAGCAATTCCATTAACACAATTAGAGCAATTGTTTTTTTCGCAAAAAAACATTTTTTCCGCTAATATACAGATTACGCGATCGTATGCCAACGTATATAAATTGAGCACGCCAGGCGTGTCGCCGGCTCTGAATATATTAAGTGCTTCCCCCCGCTGATCTAGTGTTGAGTTACCCATAGGTAAGGCACCTCAAAAAGTTTCACTAACTTCATGTAGATGTTCTTCACAATTTGGGTATGACCGAAGAAAACATATCCAGATTTTATATTTACCATTAATTTTTTCTCCATAAAGTTACTTATTTCATTTTTTTACACTAATTAAAGAATTTATAACCAGGTTTCGCATATTTTAAACCACCGAATATCATTTTCTTTCAAAAGGGTTCCGACGCTAAGTTTGAGAACCGCTGGAGCAGCGCAGCGTATCGAGTAACTCCGGGAATAAATAAGACAAACATAACCTGACTTAATGTGAGGTTAGGACATTGCACTTCATTTTGGAAAATAAGTTATTCCTCCGAACTCGTGTTTACTTGTCCTGCCCAGCACTACTCCGCCCATCTCGTCACCATCCTTATTTATAGTGTCTGGCGGGATCACCAATTGTCCACTTGCTCTGATAGCTCAATTGCTCTAACTGCTTCCAAATAGCTCTGGTACATATCTTTGGATGAATCCAAATCTTTGGTTGGCTGAATTCGGTTTTAGGAGGGTTTTAGTGGTAAGCGGTTGTAATTGTGATTTTGGAATGGATCAACCGAATGGTTTCTAGGTCTTAAACAATCTGACAATCAACTAATTTGATTCCTAGGCCACTATGGAACGATGGAATATGAAGAGACTTCTATAGAATTGTGTCACTTTGACATGGTTCTACAGCGACGCAGGAATCAAATATGTTGACCGTACATTTATACAAATGATATGTTGTCACTTATCGAATGCATGTTATTGACAAAAAGCCAAAACGGCCAAAGAAAAAGTGTAAAGATAGTTAGGTACTTATTAGATATTATTCCAAAGTTTTGTCAGTGGCCAAAGCTCCTTCTACACGTGAAGGAATGATAAACAAACGTCGCATTGTATCATGTATTACACACTGACAAATATCAATCGATATTCTATCATTCGATAATTTGCTTCACCCATAAAAAACCGTTTGCAAAACTAGGAAGGCTTACCATAAACCGCTTCCGCGCCAAAACACGCAACGCTACAAATAATCGAGTTAACTGGCTCCGACATAGCTTCCGCATATTGCTATCTTTCCAGTTATTACCTTAATTAAACTAATTTAATCAATCGAAAGTTCTAGATCGGATTTGGATCTGATGGTTGAATAGGCTTTCTTAGTTTTTGTAGCATATGCGTGCCATTGCTACGAGCAATGACGAAAAGCAGGGAATGTAGTGTAGAGCGATGCCACGCGAGCGTTGCCGGTGCGTTGCGTCGTTGCATCGCTGTAATTTCAACATATAGCGACGCAAGTGCTTCAGCGGCGACGACGCAGCGCACAGGTAACACTCGTGTGGCATCCCTCTTATTCGCGATTCTAAACTGAAAAAAAAAGGTAGTTTCTAACAAGATTGTGATTATTGTGCATTGGCGCATCTGATTCCAAACGAGCCTAACAAGACGTTAGTTACATCAACTAAAATGTAAGTTGAATCACTAAAGAACTTGCTGCTATTACTATAAACTTTGGTTGATATAACTAATATCATAACTACTGTATTCATTTTATGTTAACTAAGAGAAAATCTCTCTTGGTTGGCTCTAATTTTTTTGAGCGTATTATATTCAATCTAAGAGTAAAGCCCGTATAAGCAATACCATCATTAATAATTGTTTAGAAATTTGCATGTTTTCAAATCAAGAGTGAAGACGCTCCTATTAAACCAAAGAGCTTCATCGTAGGCTTCATCATTATTTTTCATCAGGGTAGTGATTCTCTAAAAAGCAAAGGTGAGCAAATGCAGAAGTGAAGTCCAAGCGGCGAGTTTAAGTAGTCCCGTCAGGGCGAGCAAAACACATATTAGCGCGTGTATTCTCAATTAGGCAGCCTTATACGTTCGAGAAGCCATGCTGCCAAATTGAATACACGCGCTGAAATATGTTTTGTTCGCTTTGACGGGACTACTTAAACTCGCCGCTTGGACATCACTCCTGCGTTCGCTCACCTTTGCTTTTGAAAGAATCACTACCCTGGTGAGAAAGGAGTCAATCGCTGCCTCGCTGGTTAGTCCAGAAATGCAGCAATGTACAATCTTCAATTTTTTTTCAACACTTTACTGAGTATACAATCGGAACATTTAAGAGCATTGAGAATGTTCTATTTCCACACAAAAATTAAGAATATTCTTAGAAGTTACTGAGAATTCACAAGAAAGTTGCACAATTTAATAAGTTTCTTCTCGGTACAATGCAACAGCTGGCATGTGGAGGAGCAGTAGCAATTCGCAGAACTACTTCCACTCGAGCGGAAATTTCCTTTCCACAATCATACACAATTCAGTATTAGCAAAACAAGTGTTCTAACTACCCGCATATCTAAACCCGCTTTAATTAATTATGTTTGAGTTTGATATGGAGTGACGCACGCGCCGTCGGTTGATGGACGATAAAGCTTATTTAAACAATATACTTAGTGCGTAAAAAACGGAAAAATTTAAATTAACTTCATTATAAATTATTATTTTTCATCGTTTCCTCATTATCCTTTTTAATTAATGATGTTAATGAGTAAACTAATTACTTATTTTCTAGTAAATAAATAGTTTTACACGTAAAAGTGACGCTTCCAACGATAAAACATATATTTTTTATAATTAATGGTTACAATTATTTTGCTTTTGGTATTATTATTTGTTAAAAGTTTTTAATTAGGAAATTGGTTTTTTTGGAGCTTTTCATTTTTTTATATAAGACACATAGTTTGTTATTTACATTATACTTTGACTAAACCTTCTTTGACTGGAAAAAGCTCGAACCTATAAAAACCATTACTAAATAAAAATAGCACGACAAAATCCAGAAAATCACCTACTTCTAGTTTTTTTTTGTATTATGTTATCTGTATCTATAAAGATACCTTTAACAAGATGACCTTTTTGTATTTTTTGTACTATAATTTTGTATGAATAATTGAAATCAAATGGGACTGGGATTTTAATTTTGTTATGTAAAGGATTTAGAAACTTTGTAGGTACTCGTATTGTAAGTAAAATTATGCATGCAATCTTTTAACTTCCGAAACAGTAATCTTTTTAACTTCTAAAATCTCGACTTTAGGCTTTATGTAACATTTTATTTTAAAGATTAAGTATAATATTGACAAGTGGTATCGATATCAAAAAGTTAACAATACGATAACCATATCATTTAAAACAAAGTAAAATAGACCAGTTGTGTAACGGACGTCGGCCCCATTCATGATAATGCTAATTAACGCATAATGGAAATGCTAACATCACAAGGTTATGTTACGAAAACTAGTTAACACTTCATCAACTCCAACACTTCTCACCGGCCGAGATGAGATGTCGAGTAATTAAAGTGTTAGAGGAAGCTAACTGTAGCCGCGGTCGTTCACCTGTTAACTGCTAAGGGCAGGTGGACATTAGAGCGGTTACACACGGCGACTTTTTGCAGTCTGCAACTCTGCTGCAATAGCTCAGCGGTTCTCAAACTTTTTTAACGATGGAACCCTAAAACTTTGTACGGAACCCCAAATTAGGCAAAACCTGTTTTGAATGAAATAAAAAAAAGTGTTACTTTAAATTATATTAATTAATGGGTGGAGCCCCTTGCAGAGAAGTTTCGGAGCCTCAGGGCTCGGCCGAGCACACTTTGAAAATAGCCGCGACAGATTATCGTCTACCTTTATATTATTGTACATCTTGCACCCTTTCGGGTACATTTGGATCATGCAGGAGCTTTTATGCAATTGGGATACACCCATTTTTAACAATGTTTGAAATTTTCAAAACCATTTCGAGGAATAGGCTTCTCGAACCGATCCCAGTAGTTAGATTAAAAAAATATGTTACAATTAATTAATTATATTAAAATTAACAAATGACCTTCATTTGACCCCTTAATGCCGGTCCGAATTAAGCTATATCAAGCTCTTTTGTGGTTTTACATAAAACATATAAAACCTCCCCAATATTTTATTTTATAAGTACAATTTAGATATCTAGCTGACACCTACGTTTGAAGACAGCTGTCTTGACTGTAATTCTTATGATGACATTAATATATTAATGAGACCATTTCTCTTTTGAGTTATGTGTGATGAAACTAATAAATGTTAATGTTAATTTGTGTGGTGAGGTTTTCCAAGAGGTTCAAAACGACGGCATCAACATTTATTGTAGAAACTCATGATTGGAAGTATGGAATTCGATTTTCAAGAAATTAAATGTGATTGTGTTAAGTAAATCTAGTCTAGAAACCAAGAGAGTTAGAGTTCGATGTAGGAAGTGTTGTAGTAATTGAGGTCTAGGTAATAAACAATGGTTGAATGCTTATATACTCTGAAATAATAAATTATATCATATCGCGATTGTTTGTTTACATTATGTTTGAATGACGTTCGTCTATTAGGTATGACTTTGAAAACAGATCACGGATAATAAAATATCGTCTTTCTAAATCTTAGACGAAGTATACCCATTTTTAGGGCTCCGTACCCAAAGGGTAAAAACGGGACCCTATTACTAAGACTCCGCTGTCCGTCTGTCTGTCTGTCACCAGGCTGTATCTCATGAACCGTGATAGCTAGACAGTTTAAATTTTTACAGATGATATATTTTTGTTGCCGCTATAACAACAAATACTAAAAACAGAATAAAATAAATATTTAACAGGGGCTCCCATACAACAAACGTGATTTTTTTGCCGTTTTGAGCTTATATTATTTAGATAATGGTACGGAACCCTTCGTGCGTGAGTCCGACTCGCACTTGGCCGGTTTTTTTATAAATATCTATCTATCTTGTCGTTACAAGTAGGTAAGGTTATTTTAATTTAATAAATTATTTTAAATATCAATAATACGTTTAATCATGAAATGCTTCAAATTAGTTTCTTATAAAAAGCTATTCTTTCGAATAAAAATATAAAATCCAGCAGTTTTTTTTTGGTGTATCCCACAGGTTTCCTCACGAGGTTTTTCCTTCACCGTATGAGCATCGGATAATGTACCTAACTACTTAAGTTAGTTAAACTCATTGGTACATGGTGACCGCGAGGGTTCGAACTCGGTACCTTACGACAGCGAGTCGACTTCCTAACCCACTAGGCCACCGACCGACGCCCTCCCACTTGGGATTGGATCCCTTACGAATGTATATCTTCTACTTCTTCTTCTTAGTCGCTGCCTCATGACTGAGGGTCCTGACCACCTGAGCCTGGAGAAGTGCAGACTGAATGTTCTAGTTTAGGGCTTTCACTAAGGGATCAGTCCAGCAGGTTGGTGCCCGTTTTCTGCTGTTTATCTAAGATACTGTGAATGCCGAGGGTATAAAAGACAGATCCTAAAATTACAAATAATCCGCAGTAAAAATACCTATGTTTCAGTCTAAAATTCCTCATAACCCAATGCTCTTGCGATGAAGGAAAAACATCGTGAGGAAACCTGCACAAGTGCACATTCGAACTGCTGATTGTGTAATAGGGTTATTGCATAAAAGATGCTAAAGGGTCAAAGTGTATCCGGAAGTGGCCATCACGTGTAAGAGAAGAGAAGTCAAATTTGAATGAAAACGAGGTAGCCAGGCTTTGACATGTCGCGTCGTCTGACATGACGTCAATACGTGTTTTAAGTTTTCAATTTACAATGTCAACGTTTCCAATACGCCGCATAAACATTGCACAAATTTATAAATATTCGGCGCAGTCAATGGAAAACGAACGCGAGGTTCACACGCTGTGTTGTTAGAATCATTGGGGTTCCGTGCCGCGCCGCGTACTGAAAAACGGAAACGTTTTAAGATCAAATGATCTTGTAAACTTAGACCGTCTCATAGTTTTAAGCTCCCTTACCACTGATTTTAAATTTAGATACCATAAAACAGGACTATTTGACACAATTTTCACATTAACATAGCAATATCTCGACTTTTAAACTCTTTTAATAAACTAAAGGCATTTAGATTTACCATTATGAACAAATGTAATTCTCAAATGTGTATTGCGTTCCACAATGTAAGTTGGCTAACTTAAGCTAATACAGTAATTAAAATAGGTAACTTAATTATGGACCCTTTCTGTTATACGCTGAAGAAATGAGTTTTCGAGATGCATTTGTAATGGGCTCAATGTTGGGTTTGTTTCAAATCACTGGGTAATTTAACATAGTTGTTTTTTATAATGCATTGGACGAATAAGGCTGTAAATGATAAAGATGATGATGAAATTTAAAAACCATTTCGAGGAATAGGCTTTTCGAATCGATCCCGGTAGTTAGATTAAAAAAATATGTTACAATGAATTAATTTTATTAAAATTAACAAATGACCTTCATTTGACCCCTAAATGCCCGTCCCAATTGCGCTGTATGTGCACTAGGGTGGGTCATTTTTTATTTTTTTTTATTTTTTAAAAGGCACAGCTATAATAAGTTGCTAATTGATGTTATAACATCATATTTTAAAAAAAAGTTAGGATTAAATAAATTTTATTGCCTCCGGATTGCGATTGAATTTAAGAAAAAAGTTATTTAAAGACAATATTTCTATCAAAAACCAATAAATACAGAAATACTTTTTAAGTATTATTTATATTACAATCCAAATAAAATATGTTGTACTAATGATTAAATCCATTAAATATTAAGTATAGACTATTTGAAGGTAGTTGTGAATCGTTACAAGTGCCCGCAAAAAAGCAAAAAATACTCTTAAAGTCGTCCGTTGCCAATTGGAGTTTGTGCGTTAATTTAGTGTTTTGCTATGATTTTTAACCATGGAACGTACTCGTAATAATTGGAAATGTGCTTTGTTTGGTGATACATGTGATTTAAATGATATCATGCTACCAACATATGAAGATATCATGAAGTTTTATAAGTGGACGCGTCACAGGATAAAGTTTGAGAATGGTACTAAAAAAGAGCCAACTTACAAAGAATTAGAGTTCATTGTCATTCATAAACTTTCCGAAATTTGTATTAAAGCTTCTATTCCTACCGTGGAACCAAATCGGATGAAAGCTATGTTACAAAGTTACCTTTTAAAGTGCAAAACCCTTCTTAAATCCCACACAAAAATACCAAAAACTAAATTGGATGATTTTTGTCTCGGAAGTAAACGTTTATTTGATATTGCGGCTTGCAAATGTCTAGATATATCTAAATGTACTTGTCCTAAACAAAAGAAAACACCTGTAAATAACTTTTTAAAAGACCAACGTTCTGTTAGACAAATGGTAATAGGAGGCATAGATGTTGGTACGACAAAACAAATTACAAAGACATTGAAGAGAAAGTTACTACGACAAAAATCTCAAAATAAACGTCCAAAAATTGCCGAAATTTCGCCAAAGATGTCCAGCATTTTAACCGATTCTAGTTGAACATAAAGACGGGATCGAATTTGTGTCAAAAAAACCAAGCACTCATAGTAATTACAATGCAGTTAATTACGCCCTTCTATCTAAAGCATGCGATAGATTTGGAGTGTCGGACAGGGCTGGGGCAGGAATTGCATCAGCAGCTCTTCAAGCGTCTAGTTCTCAAATTATAGATAAAAATAAATTGAGAAGAGAACGTACAAAGACTAGGAAGGAGATTGTTGCAAATGAAAGAACTCTAAATATACCCGCGTTGTAGGTACTTCGATGGACGAAAAGACAAAACTTTAATTATATCGGACAAAGACGGAAAAAAGTACAGGCAACATATATTTGAGGAGCATATTTCCTTCATTAACGAACCTGGGTCAAACTTTTTGGGTTACATTTCACCTACTTCAGGCACTGCAAAGTCCATAGAACAAGCATTGGCAGACTTTTTTTTTTAAACTCAAACATTCCGATGGATTCGTTAATGGCGATTGGGTGTGATGGAACTAATGTAAATGTGGGCAAGTACGGTGGTATTATACGATTAATCGTAAAGAGATTGGATAAACCTTTACAGTGGATTATTTGCTTATTGCATATGAATGATCTGCCATTTAGACATTTATTTCAACACATCGATAGCCGTATATCAGGGCCACAGACATTTACAGGAATTATCTGCAAACAACTGGAAAACTGTGAAACAAACCCTACTATTACTTGCCATGCTAACTGACCCCCAACCGCACATTCATTAACTAGCTGCCCGTCGAATCCTGAAAGCCAGAAGGGCCTCATCAGGAAAGTTGCCACTGTTTCAGCTGCAAAAATTAAACTTTAATGCATCATCATACTATAATCTTTTAGACTGGCAAGGAGTTATCACCGAACCACATTTGTTGAGACTAGTATCTGAAGAAGATCTAAAGCTTTTTATCGAACAAAATTTTTCTGCCATTAAAGCCAAACTTGGATTTAAAATTTGACTTTGCAGATATCATATTCTTGTTAAATAATCAATTAATAACCCTAAAATAACTCGAAAATGCATTTTTAATTTTGAATACCCGCACTGAAGTGTTTTTGTAAGCTTTTGTATGAAACGCTAAAAAGTAATTTAAGTATTTGATTATTTCGAAACGGATCCGGAGGCAGAAGATGAATTCAGATTATAAAAAAAAATTGAACACTATTTAACGTCGTAATTTGGCACCGTTTTATAACTGTGCCCGTAAAAAAACGACAACTCTTTTTTTTTCTCCATACATGACTGACCCACCCTAATGTGCACTTTTGTGGTTTTACATAAAACATATAAAACCTCTCTAATATTTTATTTTATAAGTACAATTTAGATATCTAGCTGACACCTACGTTTGAAGACAGCTGTTGTCATGTCATATTTATTTGTTTACAAATTGAGTGTAATTGATATGATGAAATTAATATATTATTGAGACCATTTCTCTTTTGAGTTATGTGTGATAAATGTTAATAATTTGTGTGGTAAGGTTTTACAAGAGGTTCAAAAGACGGCATCAACATTTATTGTAGAAACTCATGATTGGAAGTATGGAATCCGCCTTTTCAACAAATTTAATGTGATCGTGTTAAGTAAATCTAGTCTAGAAACAAGGTCATGTAGGAAGCGTTGATTAACTGAGGTCTAGGTAATAACTGTAATAAGCAATGGTTGAATGCTTATATACTCTAATAATAAATTATATCATATTGCGATTGTTTGTTTACATTATGTTTGAATGACGTTCGTCTATTATGACTTTGAAAACAGATCACAGATAATAAAAAATCGTCTTTCTAAATCTTAGACGAAGTATACCCGTGTTTTATAAATATCTACGTCATCTTGTCGTTACAAGTAGGTAAGGTTACTTTAATTTAATAAATTATTTAAATATCAATTTAAACATGAAATGCTTCAAATTAGTTTCTTATAAAAGGCTATTCTTTCGAATAAAAATGTAAAATAGAGCAGTTTTTTTTTTGTGTATCCCAAGATTTTTGCCAAGAGTGTTATTTAAAACGTGTCAATCTTGAAAACTTATAAATAGGTACGATTTCCTTTTACAGTGTGATTACGATTATAAAATCGTCACCCGTTCCTCCTCATTTTTTGGTCATTAATTAATTAATTTAAGACATTTGCTAGTCATAATTTTTATATCGTAAGAAACATGAACTTTTCAAGCATTCATAAATATCTGACGTGTGTATATAGCTAGGTTAGGTTAGGTTTGATTTGTATGAAAACTCCGAAAAGCAAAAGCTATAAAAAAAAGCTATGACTTGTGATATTTATGACCTAAATACATTATGACTAAAAATAATTATGGCAGACAATGCAGACCGGAAATAATCTCTATGTATCGGCTGTATTGTAACAATTGCGGTTGTCAAAATAGTTTAATTTACTTACGCCTATTTGTAAACCGTGAAAGTAAAATGATTTATTATTATCTCGAGTTTTTACTATCGCCATCGCAGTCTGTTGGCTGGGAACTGCGAAAGTAGAAGACCGATTTTGATAATATTTTGATAAAGTTAATTTAATGACAATATTAAGATCATGTTTAATTAACAAGCAAGTAACAGCAACATCCTGATGGTAAATTGTTAGTTTTGAATGATCACATCCTGTGCTTATCAGTGCTTAATCATTATCAGTCTAGCCAAGGCAAGAGCGGTGTTTAACCGGAAGTGGTGCCTTTTACATTCTGCTGTGCAATGAATGTGTTAATTGATTAAGTTTTAAGGTTAAGAAAATTATGATTTCCTTTTGATATTCTTGACAAAAAAAAACGAACGTTTTGACGCAGGTGTATGTTAGAGACAAGCTATTTTTTTATCATTTTTTTTATCCTGGCTTAATGTAAAAAACTAGGCAAGTGCGAGTCGAACTTGCAACCGGAGGGTTCCGCGGTACGGAGAAAAACAAGTTTTGTTGTATGGGGGCCCTATTATTTTTATTATTATTATTTGTTGATATACTGACAAAAGAAAACACACTTTGTGAAATTTTGTTCTGTCTACCTCTTACGGTTCAAGAGATACAATACCCTTTGGGTCCGGGACCCTAAAAAGTCAACAAAATCCTTTCTTAAATTATTATCGAAAACTTTTTAAAACTATATTTATTAACAACTGCCAAAGCTTGTCGTAACTTTGTTTTTGAAAATTGGACGAACATTCATGTACTTTACCCAAATTTAAATGTACAATAAACAAACAGATTTTAAACTAAGATCTAGATATATTCTAAAAGATTGGGTGCATCTTTCCGTAAAACGTCATATCTTTTGTATACCTTCAACTATTTTAAATGATAATATAATCGAACGCGCAGTATAAATCTACATCGAAAGTGGGTACGGCGTTTTCCGACCGATGCAAATGTCAAATTCAAATGCAGTTCAGAAATGCAACAATACCGTCGTAACTGCGAAAATTTGCATGAGCATACACTATTCCTGCAAATTCTATACACAGTGCGAAAAATTTACGTATTGACTTCATTTCCTTATCAAGGATAATTTTCATCTAAAAAAAATATCTACCCTTTAAAATGTTTTATTATTAGGAAACGTTAAAAGTGTTTCAAAAAAATACATTTAGTACCTAATACGTTTTGTAGCTTTATCTTAGTGTTTTTTTCTTATTTATTTTCTAATGTGTGTATGCTTTAAACAACGCCTCACGTACCGTAATCTACACATATGTAGTATAAAAGAAGAATGGGTCATCGGCCTTACCGTGCTTGTTTTATTCGATAACTTTAACATTTAGGCACCATTATAAATCGCAAATGCTCGATACCCCTTATTCCACAATTCCAAAATCAACAAACGTTAAAACAAAACGCACTATATAATTATCCAATTCTCCTATCACCAACTTTTACACTTCGCGTAATTCCAAAACAAGCGAACGTCGAAAGTCGGAGCTAAACAAATGACCATCAACACCGTCAACACCGTGTCATAATGCACCGTTATAGAACCTTCTTACCTGCAACAAGATCCAAAGAGGCACTTTCCACTCGCGAGACGGCTTACTACCGCGGGTTGCGCCGAGCGACTACCAGATAACTGAATCTAGATAGTGCAGCAAGGTAGGGTAAGGCCGTTTGCACAATGGTTTTTGGCAAGCGAAATGGTGGTGGTTTTATAAAAGTCTTAGATTGATTGGACATTGACGAGTGCAAGTTTTGCAGGGTCTTACAGATTACGTTAAACGGTTTGCACCGTATAAAATTGGAAAATTAAAAGTTTTTGTGGTTTGTTTTTAGTTTATTTATCTTTTTATTCGTTTGTGTATATATATCAGATTTATTTATTTATTTTCTAATTTACATCACTGAAAAGATATGTCACTTTGTTTCATGTATTATTTATATTCTAAAATGTTTTACTATGTTGAGATGTAAAAATGTCTACAGTCTAAGGCCGCTTCCTGACTTGTCGGTATACTTGCAGTAAAACACGGAATCGGTAAGGGTTGCTAGGCAACTAGTGGCATCTACCAATCAACGCGCAGCGTTTATGCCGACAGTAAATTTTACTGCAAGCATACCGCCAAGTCAGGAAGCGGCCTAAATGATAATTAACCTGCCCTGCTCCGTCTTAACGTCTACTGTCAATGTATTTTACAAAAAAAAGCAGCAGTTTTAACTAAAATCAATTGTCGCTACAACTAAGTTAAGACTAATATTAGGATTATTAAAATTAAATTGTTAAGATTTTCTTAGACAGCCACCACGTTGGGATAGCAATTTCTGTAAAACCCTTTTTTTAAACTATCTGTAATGTGTGTACAGCCTTACTATCTCACTCCCAGCTGCGAACCTTTGCTTAATGTCACAGGCTCTGTGAAAACACAGTTAAACGCCTTTGTAGTCCAGTAATATAAATATACCACAGTTATAAAACATAAAACGACATTAGACGGATGGACATATAATAATATGATACAGCACTTTAAGCAGCGTCGTTACAAGTAGCGACGGTATGGGCAGTTTTTTTTTTATGTATTCCAGTTATCTTAGTTATTAAGTATATTTTTCAAATTATTTTATTTTAATTTATATTATTTACTTACGTTTTTGATAAATAAAGGAATATTATAAATTAAATGTAGGGTAAAAATAGAAATTTACTTAAGTACAAAAAAACATTCTGCTGATTATGAAATTGGGTATTTGTATGGGAATTTTTATTTCATATCGTATGCGAAGGTAAAACAGGAAGAGGAAGACCCGCAGGCTTATACTCTTCTTACTTTAGCCAAATACGACAGAAGGTCGATGTCGTGTCGTGTCAGGAGGTGAAAAAACTGGCAGAGAATAAAGAAAAGTGGCAATTACTCAACCCGACACGAGCACCGACTATAGCTCTTAAGTTAAATTAAATGCAAAATGTTCGTTTTATTTCACATCTTAACGGGCCATCTGAAAAGAAATGATTTGCACGCTTTTATCTTGAAAACCGTGGATGCCTATATCTTATTTTTATATCTTAAAAAAATAGTTTAGCATAAACCAAATCACGAGAACAACATGTACTTAGGTGTCTTAGGTAGGTAATAAGGTGACGGCACCAATGATGGACACTTAGCTGACAGGCACCAGTAATGGACACAACTTTTAATTCAAATAATTTCATACGGTCCTAAATTGATTGTTGCAAAACAAACGAAGGATTGAAATCCTTTTTGAACTCTAACTAATGACAAATTTAAATTCACCTTACACCGCTGCCCAATTCGTTGAAAAAGCTACAGGTGTTTCTCTCACGACTATTTACAAAATTATAACTGAGAGTAAGAGTGACAAATTCAAAGCAACGAAAAAAAATCCTCTCCCCGAGTAAGAAAAAGTTACGTACGGTCCATCGGCAGTAGATGATTTTGATCAAGAAGTCTATGTATATAATTTTCATCTGTCTCATAAGCAATTTCCAACCTTAAAGATGAAAATTTTAATAAATGATAGCAACTAAAAGCAAAAAAAGGACATACTTATTCCACTTGTTTGGGGTAATCTCATTAAATTAAGAAGAAAACTTAAATGGTTTTAATTTTCATGCGAACGCTACAACCACTACATATGCAATTCCACGCTCTCGGTAATTCATCTATAAGAATCAAGTGTCCATCATTGGTCCTTGTCCATTACTGGTACCGTCACCCTAAGTGTATGAAAATAAAAACAGTATAATTATCAATGGGTCCATTTTGCATCATCTGGCTTAGATAACTCAGTTATTTTATTTATTACATTTTACCCTTCTGTTAGACGTTTGTCTTTTTTTATTAAACTCAATTATATTTTAATATTTTTTACACGTTCTGTACCCTTACTAGAGTTAAAATTAACGTACTCGCTAGCGAGTCGAAGGCTCTGTCGCTTACAGACCTCGCAGTATTCTTATAGAGTGCAAGGGACAGAGTATTCGACTCGCTAGCGAGTACGGTAATTGTAACTCATGGTAGGGGTACTGAAGTTGCGACATACATCGTCGAAAAGTATGTAACAGTGATTTTATTTTCGAAGCTATAAGCATCTATAAGTAAGCAGGATAAATCAAGTTCAATAATAACAAAAGTTATTTAGTTTTTATCATATTCTTACTATTCGTAAAAGGAACGGCAACTGACAAGTTTCGCCAGATGCAAAAAAATCAACCGTTATACAATGACGTAAATTCATTTTAAGAAAATAATTCAGACGATTTGACACGGACGTATATTATTAAAGGTAGGTATTGGCTGACCCGGTTTTCCCTCAAACATAGCTTTTTTTCGAAAGACCGTAAACTGAGCGGCGGGTTTTTTTCTAATTGAGATTGATGTTTTAGCGTCATATGTAAGAGTGAATGTCCTTTGGACATGTAATCTCCTAATTAACTAACAAGCCACGCAAGTGATACATTAACTTTTTTCACGGTATTAAATACTTTTCAGTACAGTCGAAAACAAAAGTATCCTAATTAACTGTTTTAAGGGCACCACAGACTAAAATAACAGATTACGTGCAATCCAGAAGTCTTTCAGACCACCTGGTATGAAACCTTAAGAGAAACTGATTTAAGTCTTTGTTTGTTTGTTAGGTATAGAGGTATGTATATTTTATCCTTGTCTGTTATTTAAAAAAGCAGCCTAACGTTAGGCAGCGTTCTTCGACTTCGACTTGTTTTTTTTTCATTAAGTTCTAATTCCGGTGCACTTTCCAAAATGTATTCATAACACATCAAAGACGCAATTAAAGTATAATCATAAATAAACAGTTTAATTTCTCCGTAATACACCGGAGCATCGCTCGCGACGGTCGACGACTCCTCTCGCGTGAAATATGCGCACACGCCGCGCCGCCGGGAAGGTGAAACTGTAGAGAAAAGATCAAGCGGGAATTAGAGGCGAACATGGAGATTAGGATCTGTATTTTTCTTTCGCACATGGTAATTTAACGATCTCTCTTTGAGTAAAGAATGTTTAATGAGAAAATGGCTTTGCCACAGAACCACAGATTAAGCTTATTAAATGGGTTTCTGACAAAAAAATACATTTCTAAGGAAAGTTTTTTTTTCAAAAATGGGTTTTTCTTCAGTGCTACCTGGGGCCTGTTTAATAAAGCTACGTACAAATTACAATTTACAGGTTACAAGTTTCCATTTGACACAACCTCGACCAATGACGATCAGCCATTTGAGCAGTGTTGCCAGTTTAGACCTGTAAAATTGTAATTTGTAACTTTATAAAACAAGCCCCTGATGTTAAGTGACGACGAGGTCAAAGGTGGTACATCCAGGAAAAAACTAATCATTCTTGTCTTGAAATCACCAAGGTTAAACAATTCCGAGAAAACAGACACAGGGAGTGCATTCCACTCCTTGGCAGTGCGAATAAGAAATGGCCGACTGTTCCTTTGTTTGTACAGATATCATCTCCTTATCGAGACCGAACTACAATCCTGATTCCGTTACCGTACTTTTCGACGATGTATGTCGCAACTTCAGAACGTGTAAAAATTATTAAAATATAATTGAGTTTAATAAAAAAAGAAAAACGTCTAACAGAAGGGTAAAAGTCAAAGTAATAAATAAAATAACTGAGTTATCTAAGCCAGATGATGCAAAATGGAACCATTGATAATTATACTGTTTTTATTTTCATACACTTTGGGTGACGGAACCAGTAATGGACAAGGACCAATGATGGACACTTGATTCTTACTTTACAGAAGATAAGGTTACAACAATCAATTTAGGACCGCATGAAATTATTTGAATTAAAAGTTAAGTGTCATTACTGGTGCCTGTCAGCTAAGTGTCCAACATTGGTGCCGTCACCCTATTACCTACGTAAGTACATGTTGTTCTCGTGATTTGGTTTGTGCTAAACTATTTTTTTAAGATATAAAAATCATCCTTAGGCTATCTACGGTTTTCAAGTTAAAAGCGTGCAAATCATTTCTTTTCATAGATGGCCCGTCATATAACGTTGATTAGGTACAGTTAGGGACATTCGCGGTCGCACACCTAAGAAAAGTTGGCTTGTTCGTTGCAGCTAGCTAATCCTACAGCGTTCAGGTCGTTACGCCTCGAACGCGCAAACTAAAATCACCCTAGACGTGGTCTACTGGGAATGTCCCTGACTGTACAGCGGAGATGTTGTCGCCACCCTCCGACTCCATCATCAAATCAGCTCCTAGATACCGTAATATTGCTTTGCCCTCAGGTTTATTTATATATTCCAAATTTTAACCTATTACAATCACGGGAAGTGGTTCAAAAGTGACTGGCATGATTTGAACCGGAATGACTGACATACGAACAAAGCAAGTTTAACAAATACTTAAGCTTGTTAAAATCAAGCTTTCATTAATAGTAACTTTTTATATACATTTACTTTTGAATTAAGGTTTTTACTAATTACCTATTAGTTTTTGCGAGCCTTACGTGCAATAAAATAAACAATAATAATAAACTATAGTCGGTGTCAATTGAGATTGGCAAAGATGTAAATAAAATTATACCTACGACGGATCAATTTGCCATTATAATCACGCACTTTTGATGATCATTATGAGTTTTTTAATTATTCATACACATGAACATTACTTTCTATTATTTTAAGAATAAATAACCATTCATTTTTTATTAAATAAAAACATGCTTAAAACTTTGTTTCCATCTTTGTCCATTTTAATTGACTAACATAAAATTACGTGTTCTGTTGGTTTTCCCCCGTATCTAAATTATGTTTTTTTTTTGTAATCCGGGAAACAGGAAATATTGATTGCACAAAATATCCATAGTACCTACTAACATTATAAAATACGAAAGTACTTAACTTGTTTGTTTGTTACGCTTTTACAGCTAAACTGCTGAACCAATTTTAATGAAATTTGGTATGGAGATGGTGAAGAACATAGGGTACTATTTTGGAAAATTAGGCAAGTCCCGAGGGAATAGCGAGAACGAGCGGATTCGCGGGCAATAGCTAGTAGGATATTTGTAACCGAAAGTGATTTCCGAAGAAATATCGACTTTTTATGACGATGGTAGATAGATCCCAATCGACAACCCTAATTGCATTTTCATATATAGTAAGTATTAGGTAAATGTCATGCCTAACCTGTATTGTCTGTAAGTAACATAATTAAACCTGCAAAGAGTGAGATTAAATAGTTTGTTAAGCTGCATATTAATTAATTTACTTAATCTCATAAATTATACCTCGCTATTGTTCTATAATGGGACTAATCACAGCACGGCACGAGCGGTAAAGTTACATCTTTACTATGAAAAATATCAAGGCCAAGGGTTGGTACAGGCGTAGTATAAACAGAAAAGCAGTCGTCTCGGGCCGTTTAGGAGTTTCTGTTATCTATTGCCGATCGGGCGCTAGGGTTGCGTCGATGCGCGTCGTTCGATAGGTACTTAAAACTCACGCAACCGAACGCTGCGATGACCACGACTAAATAAATCGGCTTGGTGGGCGTGCGTCCTGAGGGGCTAGACAAGATGCATTACGCTAACCAGCGTTTCTATTCGTTACGTTTTTAAACCAATCGCATCACTTGTAGATGACGTGATACGAAAAGTCACGTGATCTACCAGTGACGTGATTGGTTTAAAAACGAAGCGATTAGAAACGATAGTTAGCGTAGTGCATCTTGTCTAGCCCCTCTGTTGACTTTGCTTGTGGTGGCTCACTCGAGGCACGCATATATGCAAGCCACATGTATTGCCACCAGAACATCTGACATCTTATCGCGGATTCGACAACCGAGAAGTAGGACTGGGAACCTACAGTCATGGGATAAGTTCGCCGTTGTAGTCATATCCTTTCTTTGTATACTTAAATACTTAGTATTGTTTTGATTTTCTTTTGTGCAATAAAGTGTTTCCGTACATACCATTTTTCTTTTTTCAACAAGGTTTATCTGGAAGAAATCCCTTAAAGGGATAAGTTCGCCTTTGTTGTACAATAAAGAGTATACTTACATGCATACATACATACCTACCCTTTCAATGTACAACGCCTTAACAGATCGAAGTTAAAAAGGATACGAGTACGTAAGTACCTGGAGACGAGAGAATAGCGATAAACGACTCAACTCGGATGAAGTCGCGGGAAACAGCCTAGTATAAAACACTTTACCTATGTTTAAGCTTCGCACATTCGGATGAAAAAAGGACATTTGCCAACCCTAACTCGTAAGTAATTTCTCGTTACGTCATTTTGCACATTAATTCTGTCTGACTGTCATGCTCGGTCAATGGAACAGGTTCTTAACCCCCTGAAGACGATTGAGGAAACAGAGAACATGTATAAGTTGTGACTCACGAGGGGAATTTCGAAAAACAAAGAGTTCGTCTGTATGTCACGGCTGTTTCTCTCATTAACTTAACGATAGCGGTTGACACAATTTAGTACCTAAGTACACTAGAAGAACAAAGACACCGAAATGAGAATATAGATAGGTATACTTACATTTTTATCAAGGAAAATTAAGGTTGTCAATACATTTAAAAAGACTAAAATAAATAGTAATTACACCTAAAAATAACCTTAAACTATACTAAGTAATAGACCACTAACAGGGCCTCTATTCCCGCCGGTATAATCCATATCGTCTTTCACCTGTTATGGTATTGTTTTGACATCAGCCGCCATTATACTGTCAATACGATAACAGGTCAAAGACGATATGGTTTTTACCGCCGGGAATAGAGGCTCAGTGCGCATTATTCCTAAAATGCTGGCAGCATTGCCTCGTTGAATGACAATAATTAATCTTTGCGCCAAGCAGAGGCAGCATTTTGGTCACGAGTTGCGTCGACCAGGCGCTTTGAAAGATCTTTCCCTTAAATTGGCAAAAATAAAAAAAGTTGGGAGTTCAGACCCTTTTTAATTTAGGATTAGCAAAAAAATAAAAACACATTCCAAACAAAAAAGTGTACGTTATGGTAATTATTGCCAAATTAAGGGTTAAATTTACTCGTACTGGTGGTGAGCTCCTGGTCCATAAGGTAAGTTTCGACCCCGAAAGGTTCAAATACGTAACTTCTAACAAGTTGACTGTACGAGTACTTGCGCCTAAATTATTGCCTTGCCCGTAATTTAGTTATTGTATTCAAAGTAACAAAAATATAAAATAAATTGAAAATAAGAAGTGGGTTTAAATTTGCTAATATGCCATATATTTCTATATTTAAATAATATTTATAGGTTTAAAAGGAGGTACTCTCTTAACACAAGTACTAAATTCACGGTTAAAAAAACTTGACTTTTCAGTTAGTAAATAAGTAGTTTTAACGACAACTAGGTATGTTGTTTTCTGTGAAACTAACCGTACGTGTAGGTAACGCAAAAATAAATAGTTTTACTTACAATAAGTTTACACATACTCGGAAGTATGTTTACACATGTGTATGTTTCGACATACCTACCTAGATATCAAACAGGGAATACCAAATGATTATTTAATTATTCTTTGCGACGAGGAAAAACCCGTAGGGCAATATATATTTAAGTTTTTAAGATGTAGGCTGGACCAAAAATAATTACTTTTTTAGGGTTAATTATGTGTTTTATGTTTTATGGGCCGATACGAGGGCTCAAGGTCACTCAAACAACGAGGGAAAGAGATATGCTGGGTGTCTCCTTGCGAGATCGAATCAGGAATGAGGATATCCGCAGGAGAACTAAAGTAACTGATACAGCTCACTGAATTGCAAACCTTAAGTGGCAGTGGGCGGGGCACATTGCTCGTAGAACCGATGGCCGTTGGAGCGGGAAGGTTCGATGGTCGGCAGGCCTTCCACAAGGTGAAACGACGGTCTGATAAAGGTCGCGGGAAACCGCTGGATGACAGCAGCAGAGGACCGATTGTTGTGGAAAACTTTGGGGAAGGCCTTTGTCCAGCAGTGGACGTCTTGCGGCTGATGATGATGAACCTAGGTATTATGCCCTGAATAAATCTCGTCGGTCTATCAAACTACTTTCGTATCAAAATGTACCTGAAAAACCGAGCGTCGCTCGGATTGAAAACAATTTTTCCGAAGATGGACACTTGACAGATCGATTTTTCGCCCCCGTAAACCCGTATATTGCAAATTTCATCTAAATCATTAGAACCGTTTTCGAGAACGTGGATTACAAATATATATACAAATATTGCTAGTTTAATAGTACCTATAGGATGTAGACAGATGATCCACGTGGCTCCACGTGTGTAGCGTTTGCGTGTAGGTACGTTACTGAAATAGGTACCTACCGGCTTTACCAGCTACTAAATCAATAAGCTTGTGATACATTTTTTCGGGCGCTAAATCGTTTTATACGGGCTATTAGTTCTAAAACTCTTCCGAACAGTTTATCATGAATCATGGTAGTCATGGTTAATATTATAAGTACTTAGAAGTAATTACGATGAGTGGCGGCCGTCCCTGACACACTCAAGTGTTTGATGCAAACAGAGAGACAGCTGAGATTAAGTGGTTTGGAGCTTTACATATCCATTAGACAAGACCGGCCTGAGACCGTATTATCAACTATCAGACCCTTCCAAGTCCCAGGAAATGAAAAGGACCGATTTATAGAAATTATATGCATGGCACTACTCTGTCCCTTTCACAGCCTGGAACTGATGTCTAAGTTGTCTCAGGGAAATAATGAGATCACCGGTTTAACCCCATATACTTAAACCTAGTCGAGAAAACCTCCTTCAGCCTAAACTTACCATCTTACTCATAGACTCTGCCCGCGACTTCGTCCGCGTAGAATTCGATTATCGTAATTACATCGGGATTTTATGAATTTTCCGGGATGTAAAGTAGCCTTTGTGTTAATCCAGGGTATAAGCTATCTCCATTCTAAATTCTATCAAAATCCGTGCCGCCATTACAGCGTGAAGGAGTAACAAACTAAAACACACACAACACACAAACTTTCGCATTTATTATATTAGTAGTATAGTTGCTGTAGGACCTTGCGCTGTTCCCTCACCATGAGTTACAATTACCGTACTCGCTAGCGAGTCGAATGCTCTGTCCCTCGCACTCAATAAGAATACTGCGAGGTCTGCGAGGGACAGAGCATTCGCTCAGGTAAGGGTACAGGGCCTATCTTCATTTGACGGCTAACGTGCCTTCTAGAGCAGTAGCTTTCAGACAGGAGGTCTAGATATCTTGGTCCTTAGGACTGGCATCGTATTCGCAATCTGGTGCTTGTATGACTCCAGTCCAAGGACCTCGGAGTTAATTTACCATGGCCTGGCGCTTGCCTTCTCCGAGAGACATGAAACTTATGCCACACTAAACCATCTTACTAATCTTACTAATATTATAAATGCGAAAGTATGGATGTTTGACACTCAATTACCGTGAGTTGCAATTACCGTACTCGTTAGCGAGTCCAATGCTTAATCCCTTACAATCTATAAAAATACTGCGAGGGACAGAGCATTCGACTCGCTAGCGAGTACGGTAATTGTAACTCATGGTAAGGGTATTGGATGAAAGCCAAAGAGATAGATTATATACTATAGGTAGTCTGAAATAACACGTCATAGGCTACTTTTTATACCGGAAAATTGGACAGTTCCCGAACGAATACAGATAAACGACTTCTCACCTTCTCAGCGGTAGGAGTCGCGCGCAAAAGCTAGTAGTTATTACTATAAACAGCAAGTCAAGCCGTTTACTCTCACTATCTACCAAAATCTTTTCCTCTGCGCATTCTCAGAACCTAACCGTAATACAATTGAAAATTTCCACACGCAAATGAGTTTTACTATGTCGTCTATCGCCAGCACTGAGTTATCTATAGTCAACAAATTAAATACGCGCATATCGTGGCGGAAGATTTTCACTGTATTTCCCGGCATAATGTAAATAACTCTGCCTACCTACCTATAATTACAGTGAAAGAGAACTAAAGACTTTCTGAGTTCTGGGTCGGTTAAATTCAGACACTCTTGTAAGGGCGTATGACAGAGAGTGAACGAGAAACAGTAGGTACAAACCTGAAGATCTTTTTAAGAACTATGGCACTATCTGCCGCGCTCAGAGACGTCAATTCCATTTAATCCTTGTTTAGTGACGTGTTGTCTTATTCTATTGCTGTAGCAAAGAAAGTGCCAGCAGCAACTTTAATCAAGCATTAATGGCGCAGCTTATGTGATATCCAGTGATGTATCAGCGTGTTAACTTTGCAATGTAAGTATACCAAATTGTCACCTGTCATTGTAAGGTTGATGAAATAGGGGGCAGGACATATACAGGGTGTTCCCCAGGGGCCCATTTCTCAAAGCGTATTAGTCTAATAATATTAGTGTTTTGTCTCGTAATTGAAACTACAAAATGAGACAAAACGCTAATATTATTAGACTAATACTTTACGAGAAACGGGCCCCAGAAGGTTGGAAAAACTTCAGGGACTAACTCTGTAGGTCATACTCATCAACTTTTATTATGGGACCAACATCCTAATCGCGAAAAAAAAACAGCTGTTCCATACAAACTTTGAGAGCTAAACAGCCGAAATGTATGGAACAGCTGTTTTTTCAGAGCCCATACTTTCGCCCCACCCCCCACCCCCTTTTTATTTGCGTCGAGGGTTGAAAACGACGACAGGCCGTATCTTTTGTTTTGTTCATATCATGAACAAATATTTTTTCTTTCTTTTAAAATACATACTTAAGCCTGCTTGTACCATGGCATATTAATGTCGACCTAGAAACAGCGCGTTGATGAACTTATCTGTTGACGAAGATGCTATCTCAAACATGTCAGCAGTAACAAGCTAGCAAACAAGAGCTTAAATAAAACCTTGATTTATCCTCGGGCCCAGTGAATGACATAGTCTCAAGTAAATGATAACCTTGTAATATTTTATAAATAAAAAAAATATAAAGTACATACAGTGGAACGTATAACCTCCTTTTTTGAAGTCTGTTAATAAAGGGGTAAGTACATATTACGGCTACTTCAGGTAGAATCCTAAGGCATACCAATACCATACCATACACCGTAATAAAGTATTACATACATACATACCATATAGCGAAATTGTCGGATATTGAACCTATTCCAAAAGAAATAAAGTCGATTATATAATTCGACCATTAATTAGTCTTAAAACAAAAGAAATTCTTCTTTATTTCCTTTGTATTAGATCTGTATTTCAATGGCCGTATTACGTACAATTTTGTACAGGGAGCCTTAGGAGGTTAGGGTAAATGTTCAATTACTGGCCACTTCAGAAAATGTCATTAAGTTATTGTTTTCAGTCCATAGTTAAGTTAAAATTCAAAAATCCTGTTGAATGTGAATCATTGGTTACAAATTTTAACCGTTAATTGTGTTGACTACGAATTAGAAAAATCCCTTATAATATTAATCACAACAAAATAACATACACCGCAATTTCCTTAAAAAACAAATTTAATTCTTCATTATTATGTACAATAAAATAACCTCGACATTAGACCTAAGCCCCACCCAACAAAACCACAAGAGCATGCTTAGTCTTATCAAATTCCCAATATCGTATATCCCAATGTCGTTTATTACCCAGGCAACGAGTCTTTGAAATGTTGATAGGACCAGCAGAGTGTCTATTAAAAGCCAGCAATGTAAAAGGGTGTCTATACAGAATCATGGTGATAATCCCGAGCGTTGGAAAAGCGACTAGCCCACACGTGGGGTTCCGTCACTTCGCAAGGGCAGGGTACCAACCCCGTGAGGAGACCCAACAGGGTTCCGTCACCCAGGTAATGCGTCGAACACCAATGAACAGCTGCCAAGACATCAGTAAAACCGCTAGTGTGGTCTGTTGAACCCCAAATTAATGAACCTATTGAAGTTTCCTTTGTCAATTTCCTTAACTATCAGGACGCTCTTTTTTTAGGCGTTAAAACACAATAAAAACATTGTTACATATTTTACAATTATAGTGAGCTGGTAGAAAAAACACAATTTTAAAATACATAAGGAACTAAGGATGACAAATAAAAGTATTATTCTTCTCCACTTATACAACATTATCGGCAAAAATACTTAATTCGATTCATTAACATTACATTGAAAGAGAACTTTACCAATCAAATCAGAATTCTGTTAAATTAAAGAGCTTACAGTTAATTCCAGGATCGATTTAGAGAAAAAAACCTAAAGTCACTTGGTTTTTTTTTTTCACTTTAGCTAAGATCGGGTTTTTTGATCCGTAAAACAAACATAGTAAAAAATTGTAACCAATGGATGTAAGGATCAAAAAACCTACCCATAGGCTCTCCTATCACCAACACATTATTATTGTCAAGCCGCCTATTTTATAAAAAAAAACCAGGCGACTTCATATTGAATATGCTATTTCAATAGTAACAAATTAAGTTACAAAACTAACATTGGTAATAAAATCTATCCTATTCCAAATTAAAATATACATACTGAATCAATGTATCGGAACTAAGTCAAGTTACAACGTGAAACATCTCTACACTTGTTTTTTTTTTCTTTAGAACAATTTAAATTATTTTGCTTATCGTAAAACAGTCCTATTATAGACACCATTAAATTTATTAAAGTTAATGGAGATAACGATTCACGATTACCAGGTGTCTATAATATTTTAGATGTCAATAAATGGAGGCTTTACCCTAATTACGATACTTGGCAACAAACTAAACGCTGAATTTGATAATTATGCACAGTACTACCAGTTCCATAGCTATCAGCAATTTTTGTTTTTCTATGAAACACTAGTGACAAAAATATACTGTCAGTTGCGAGTGCAAGCGTGACAACAATGTCCAGCCGAACGCTATGGAGCTGGGAGTACTGTAGTGTCATATATAATAGAACACTTCAGCAAACGACTCTGCCTGATAAACGCTGTTATACAAAAGTTATGTTAAAAATAAGACGGAAAACTAATACTTTTCTATCATTGTGTTAATTTTATACATTTCGTGCATAATTTCAATAACACAGTTTGAAAAACTTAAATTAACATACATTTATGTACGAAACCTCTTTACAATCAAAACAAATTTGCTTATATTCGAAGGCGATTCCTAAAGCCCACCATACAAAGAAATTTGTCAATGGAATATGAATCTATTGTAATTGAAATAAAGTCAATTTTCTAATTTAATCATTGGTCATAAAAAACAAACAAATTCCATTTCACTTCCTTTGCACTAGGTCTTTATTTCTTTAGTACGAGGAACCTCAGGAGGTTAAGTTTTTTTTTTTGTTATTTATGGACTGTTTTCTTTTTTACAGACTGCATTTGTTGCATTTCAATACTTTAAGTACTTACAAATAATGATAAAGAACTGAAATTCCATCAAATGCAGTTGAACATTTCGGTCATCTTTTTCTTGATATCTTTTATAACATTATTCTAGCTAGCTATAGCGAATTCTTCTTAATTATATATACAACAGGCTCAGCCTCGTTCTCCGGTGACTCAAGGATTACTGTACAAAGGCTTCGGGGGGAATCTTTCCTTCTGACTGGAGTCGGTTAAATACAATCAGAGCGTTCTGAGGGTCCCAGCCAGTTTCTTGGAGGCAACTGGAATGCAAAATAGACTGCGTAAGTATGTGTAAAGTTAAATACGAGTAAAAGTTAGTAGAAAACAAGAATAATGAAACTTTACTTTGCCTATTCCAATCACTGCTGATTATGGCTTAGATCTTAAAAAACAGAGGTTGTATTGTAATTAAAACCTTATCAATTCCAGAAAGTGAAACGGACGGAGGTACAGTCAGCGTCAAAAGTAGCTGATCACTTTTGTACTTTATCGCATGAACAAATTTGACAATCTTGTTTTACATTGCTTACGTGACTGTATAGCGACAAGGTACAAGGTGTATAAATACTTTTGATGCTGACTATACCTGTACATGGTGTAATCGCTAAGTATTCCGTAAATATAACAGATATCAGAAAAATTTAAAATGATATCGAAAGTAAAATCACAAAACCAGAAATATCCCAAATATTAACTTCAAAGCCTCCCATACATTTTAGTACGCCGTTCGTAGACAGGCTTTAGTTTCAAAGGCCTAGTCATTTCACCATTATCATATGTCTCATGAATTGTTTTATTTATTACAGTTTATTCGTGTAAATTATGAAACTTAAATAGTTTTATCTCCTACGGTAGGGAAATTACGGCCTCAAGGAACGTCGTACTAAATGTATGAGAACGTTTAAAGTTAATAGTTTTAATATTGAAACAAAAAGTTATTAATGTGATTTTACAAAATAGCTATCTATTTCGTATGTTTTTTAAACCAGAGCAAAGTGCTCGGATCGCTAGTAACTCATTTTAGCGATATCCTATAAGGCATCGTTAAGGGTTAGCACATAGCCGGAAAATTGAAAAGTTCCCGAGGGAATAACGATAGTTTAAATCAGAGAAAAAGCTCGGAGAAGCTCTTCTACTGGTAATTCGACTGCACTTGGCCGATTTTTTAAGCTTTTTGAAACTTGAGAGATTTAACAAAGGTTCACGAGGCATGATTGTCACTCACTTCATGCTCCAGTGGTGGTTCATTCCCGTCTGCTGCCGCAGCATATTGATGAGGGCGGCCTGCTCCTCGCCGGCGGGCGCGGCAGCGGGAGCGGGAGCGGGAGCGGGCGCGGCCGCGGGCGCGATCACGGGCACGCCCGAGGAGAATGCTTGATCCTCCTAGAAATACAATCACATTTTAATATGTACGCTTACAATAGCAGTAGGCATGCTGAGATTGATGAGGTTGCCCATAATGAACCAATTTGCATCATAGGCCGCTATAGAACAATGTCAAAGTGACGTGATCTCTAAGATCTCTTGAATCGGAAGAGAGAGAATTGAATTAAAACGTCACTTTGACATATTTCTATAGTGACCTAGAATCAAATTGGTTGAGTGTAAAGTAAAGTTCTTGTGCTATTAAATACCAAAGTGTATAATCGCGTATTGTATAGAATACCTAAAACGTCCATGCAATGTATAAAATATAAATTATTTCATAGTTTACCCAAGCATTTTATACAATACCAAATTTTCATGCAATAGTTTTTTATACTAAGTTAACCAGGTGGCGAAAGAGCGAGAGGACGCAAGGCTCACCTAACCTAACCTCACGTTATTGTTTTATATTACTTTCATAAACCATAATTATCTAGTTCAATTCGAGTGTAATTTCTTTCTAAAGTTTATTTTGAGGAAACAATTTTATTTGTTCGTAGTTTTATACTTTACCTGACCTCATGGTATTCAATACAAAACCTAGGTATTGTATACAATACTCCTATGTATGTAATGGTAAATAACCGATACACATTTTATACAGAATGACTAAATCTATATATATAAAAGGCAATCCTGACTTAACGCACAGCCGAAACTACTGTACTTAGAAACTTGAAATTTGGTACAGGGGTTCCTTTCATGATGTAAGTGAGCACTAAGAAAGGATTTTCCGAAAGTCGACCCCCAGCGGGAAACTAATTCGACGCGTACGAAGTCGCGGGCGTCCTCTAGTTATGTATATGCTTTGCCAGTAACATATGACAAATCTTTGTCCTTTAATTTACTGTACTGCCCTGCTGCTGCTTAGAAAAAAGGGCGTACGTCTCTTACAACCGCGTATGTATTGGACCTTATTTCTTAAGATGGATGGATAAATTGACTTTGACCACAAAATTGATCATGCGTCCTTTTGAAAAAGTATTTGTCCTCAAATGCTCACCTGTTCTTTAGTAGTGTTGGTGACAAACAGCATGTCATTCATGATGCAGAACCCTCCCGTAGCGTTGGGCACGATCACGAAGGTGCGGTGGAAGGACCTCGTAGGGCTCCCGGCCACGCTCGACTCTTTGTACACGCCATTCATTACCAGGACTATCATGGTCGGCTGAAAATTAAATATTGGTTGATTTTGGTAAATATATCACTAATTTAAGTAACGATTCAATAAACGTATGCTACTGATAATGCATAGTGCAGTTCTCGTCAGATCTGACATCTCAAGAGAACTGCATTGCTTACAAGGACAGGTATTAAAACCCTTGCCAACAGGCAAATAAGACCTTAGAGGACTATCGCTACGCTAACTTTTTCAAGTTAAATCAACATTAACATTTTATCTAAAATAGCTTCAGCATAACATAGCTTTTGAACAAATAAAAATTCGGAAAAATATAATTCGAAATTTTAAGATGTTCCCCGACTCACCGCCAATATTGCGAGTGTAAAACCGAAGTAAAACATGATTTTATATAACACTTGCTTTTAAAGCAGATCATTATCGTATGTATAACGATACGACTACAAGAGCTAGCATAACGTTAACAATACGATAACGTTACGGTTTAAAATTAAAACAAAGTGAAATAGAGGCTCAGTTGTCTCAAATGGCTGTCAGATAAATCAATAATAATACTTACAGTAAAAACCGGTAGATCAACAGTGAAGCCCATAAGATCGTGCGTGGTCCTGGGCAGGTCTGAGAGGAACGACACGACCTGCAGTCGGCCCATGCGCAGGTAACGCCGCCGCGACTCTCTCTCGGTAACACGCAGTATGTTCCTGCTGTTTGTTATGTAGGCTGATAGTCTGAAAATAATGAGGGCAAATTATAGTAAAATAATCAAATTTTTGGCAACCAAAATACCAGTCATTGGCTTGGCAAGTAGTGATTGTAGAATGATGGTCTCTATTGAAATGTTCATGGTTCCAATAACAGGTATGGTGTCAACAAATAGGGCAGTTTCCCCTAGCACGGACAAAACGACGAAGAGTATAGCGTGGCAAAAAAGAGTATGACGTGGTAACGGGTGGAGCCAAATATTCTCAAGTGGCAACTATCACATAATGCTCATTAGGGATTTTGGTAAGGATTAGAGATTTTTTCCTAATTTCCTCAGAACAGCTCCATATTTTTTCCGTTTTGCCAAGCTATAATTTCAGAGGTCTTTTCAAATAGGTCATGGTGAAGTCATTAAAAAAACAAAATGGCTGTTATCACAACACATTGACTTCACACCCTATTACCACTCATATGATGCACCGGCCAGGCGCCATCATCATAATCGTCGAAAAGGTACCTGCATTTATAATTATTTATTCAGTAATGATCAGGGCCCGTAATTTTCATGCCGTTGACGCAAAAATGACGTCACGCTGCATAGAGTATGATTCTGATTAAATTCGTCATAATTAATCATTTAAAAAGCTCGGCAGATAATAATAATTAACCAAATGTGTGACACAACAAACAAAAATACGATTACAAAACAAAAGGATTTTTATGAATATTGCATTACGTATGAACGCGAAGATGACTTAGATTTTCTTTGCACGGGAATTAATGCAAGAAGGACGGCCTGCTTTACGTTAGAGAGGAATTCTGTTTTCTACGTAACTATTGTAATGTGTTATTAACAATACCATTTAATAAAATGTAAGTATAAAAACAAATCAATACGTTTCACGTATCAAGTAGGTATTATTTATTCCACTCGTAAATAGAATACTTTTGAAGTCATTTGTACATGATTAAAATGATTGACGACTAATGATTAATAATTTACAATAAAACTATTTGAGATCATCCTATATGGAGCGTGACGTCAAATTGATGTCATCGGCATGAAAATTACGGGCCCTGGTAATGATCATACATTGTAATTCATGTTTTTGTGTCTTTGATGCTCAAAGACTAGTTTTGACCTACTGATGATTCACAATTTTCTCGATTTAAACTCCCTATTTCCTTTATCACGCTAAACTACTTTAGACAACCTTGACAACGTTGTAGGGTAGTAAAATGAAATACTAACTTGGTACCCGCCGTATTCCTCCCGTCGTAGCTTAAGTAGCTAGCAGCCATCGACATACAGGCATGCTCGTGGTACGCATCAAGCAACGGCTGCCTGGACTCAGAATCGTATATGGCATAGTATTGTGTGAGAAAGTCTCTGACGAGGCCTTTGCCGGCTTCGTCTATGAGGAAAGACTGGACGCGAGGGGGCAGGGCTGCATCTTCGGCCACGTCGAATCCAATGGCCGGTGGCAGGTCTACTCCGTCCTGTGATTTAGTTTAGTATATGTAAGTATTTCTACGGAATTACAGCATGTCGCAACTATCTTAATATGTACAGTCAGCTGCAGAGAAATGTAACCACCTTTGCTAGGAAACTTGTATGCAGGGGGGTATACTTATCTCTGCAGCTGACTGTACGTCGTCTACTTAAAGTTGAACAATTTTGTCGAAAATGTCATCATCTTACTTCTAAGACCGTTTAAACACTTTCCCGCGGCGTTTCTTGCGGGGCGAGCTTGAAATTGCCTGTTCTCTGAGAAGCGTACCACACAACAAAAGCAAATTATGATCACAAAAAAGCATAAATTTAAAATTAAATGGTTTAAAAAAGCAATGAATCTAACCGATAAACTGAGGTCAGTTGATCTAGAATGTTTTCAACATTTAATTTTTATTTAAATGAATACATTTGAAAAGTAAAATGTAAAATAAACTTACCAGCCTGATGAGCTTGGGGAACTTCTTCCGGACATCGCTGAAGACAACAGACAAGTTGGCAACGTATGTCAATGAAAGCCTCTGAAACTCTCATTCACATGTTAAAAACATAAGATGGATGATAAGTATCAAAGGCAATTATTTTTCCAAAACAGGTCTTAACTACATCCTTTTAATGCAACGATCAACTTTCAATGACTTTAATGATGCTCTGTAGTAAAGCTTTGAAACAGAGTCACCATTTAGAATTATGGCGTCTTTACATAGTATAAAACAAAGTCGCTTCCCGCCGTCTTTCCCTCTATATATGTGGCGTTATCTATGAAAAGCGACCTTATTGTCGATGGCGCTTCCGCCATTATTAACGATGCTCCGATATAAATACAACGTCGCGTGACGCAGTGCGGCGTAGGCACCATCGACAATAAGGTCCCTTTTCATAGATAACGCCACATATACGCTTAGATCTTTCTAACTACGCAACGGATTTTAATGTGGTTGGTGGTGGTAATTCAAGAGGAAGGTTTTTGGATATAATAAACTCTGGATTGTGTAAGGGTGTTACAGAAATCTTACATAAACCGAAGCGAAGCGAGGGCGGGTCGCTAGTTATAATCTTAAATGAAGTCTAGTCGTTTTGAGTCTTTTAGTTTTTTAAAAACAACCTAGTTGTATAAAACTTAATTACCAAAGAATAACAAATGAAACTTGGCAAAAAACAGCTTTAAAACATGAGAGGCTCTTTGGAGTATAATAGCAAGATTATGCAATCTGTATCCAATCACTGTTTAATATGGTGGTTGCTATTTTAAACCTTTTTACTATCAGCCCATTGGAACCCTAACCCACCATAGAACTGTGTCACAGTGACGTTACGATTCAAGCCATAACCAGTGTCAAACAAATTGTTTTATAATGTCACTGTAACACAGTTCTATGGTGGGTCAGAGTTCCATTGGGCTGATAGTACTTCTTATCTATTACTGCAAGTATTTTGCCAAACTATAAATCTACTGTGACTATAACATCCAAAAAGTCTCAAAACGTTAGGACTTAATTTTAGACTAAATATCTATTGACGTAGTTGATTATCGCATTATAGGGATAGGAAGGCATCTTTTATCACCAATTATAATAAAATAATTCAAGATAGCTTCAGACAGTCAAGACAGCTGCATTAATTAACTTAATAATTAGTCAATACACTTTTTGAAACACATAATTTTGTTCCTGTACGGCTAGCACAACTTGTTTTTTTTTTGTCGCTCAGTTTGCCTCTTTCGTTATGTAGGTACTAGATAGATAATGACCGAGCGACAAACAAATCACGGAGAGTTTGCTAGCCATACTTCCGCTATGAAAAGTGGTTGAGAACAAACTAATGAGCTTTATTAGTGATGCAGGAGACAAAACTATGCGTGCCAACGTGTGGGAAATTAACTTAACTAAGTATTAGTAAATTAATTAAGTTTGTACGATCTTAATAACGCATTCTCGCATCATATGCGTCACGCTAGCTAAAAGGGACTAGAGACAAAATGTGAAGCACCTATGTTTCACAATATTGATTGATCTATCTTCTGTAAATGTTCGCCCATTCAAGATTTTATTTACTTATTCAAAAGAGCAAGACAGCATGCTTCCTGTTTTTCGGAATGTCAATATGGTCATGATAGTGTCTCATCTATGGGTCCAATAGGTAGTGTGAACCACCCAATATTTACAGGAGTCAGTTAATTCAATGTACAACTGAAGTTTAAATTGCGAAAATTGCATTAAATAAATTGCAAAAAAAACCGAGGATTGGAGTCTCAGCTCCTTCTCCAAGACATTGAGTGAATAGGTATGACCAGTGCATAAAATTGACGGTTTACCCGTGTAATAAAAGAATTCCGTGAACTGTGTATTTCAAAGAAAACTCAAGTTTCCTTGACTGCAATACCCCAAAAAGCTAACAAACATAATATATTATTATGTTTTTATAAGGTAATGTATACACACATGTATTTAAAGTGTTCCATGGGAAAAAGTGAGATTTGATTCAAGATATTGTCTAATAAACCTGTGTCAACTAGTTAAAATTCAACAAGATATTTCTTAATGAGTTTAAAGTTTTAACACTCTATTCAGAGTTAAAAAATTAGGACTCACAAACTTTAACAATCATCAAATTAAATCTCCTAAATTTCCAAGTACACTGCACTTGTCGGTAAGGCAAAATGGTAAATATGGAACAAAATGAGAAAAAAAAACATGGGTACATTTTTGGAGGTGTCATAACTAGGTGGTAGTAAATCATTCTAGGCAGACCAATCAACGAATTGGCTTACAATGATAATACTCTCAACAACAACCATTCTCTTGCTTAAAACCCTCATACTACCATGCATCTGCTTCATAGATACATTTGCTCAATGCTTAATCCAATGAAATTGAACATCATGCAGCCGGAAAAAAAACCAGGTTGACCTGCATGCTTCCATCCAAGCTTTTCCTCAGTAAACTTTACTGGTGTGTCCAAGACCTGGGAGTCCAACCAGTCAAATATTACCTGACATAGATGTCGTGATCACTGCACCTGTTCACCAGTGGGTTTCCTTTCAGGTATAGTTCCACCAGCGGCAGGGTCCTAAGGGGGTCCATGGAGCTGACGTAGGGTATCTGAAACAGGATGTTTATTTAAATATCTAATAAATGCTTTTAACCTACTAACTTTGTGCACCACTATTCCACAAAAGATAGCAGGGCAGCTACGTTGCAATATTGCCACATCACATTATGATTTGCATCGCTACGATACACATGAAATAGTTGAACTATAGTTATTTGTATTGTTCCAGATTGTATTGACAGTTTTACTCATTCAGCATATACTGGTGCTATCATTGGCAGACCATAGACTAGTAAGCAAAATAAACAAATAAACTTGACAACCCAACTTGAGTGACTCGACTTCATGCTGAGTGTATCTATTTTTGCATGCTATTGTACCTAATTCTTCTATTTGTATACATAGGTATGTTGAATTGTTTACAAAATAAATGTACTTGTTATATTCTTTCTTTCTTTCAAATCTGACCACAGTTTTACTTGTACTCCACTAGCTAAACATTTCCATGTTGTGCTCCTGATCTGAATATTTAGATATTTAGTCAAAGTATATTTTGTTAACCATTTGTACGCATGGTAGGCTGCAATTTTATCTGCACTGCATTGGTAGCACAAGTTGTATTTTCTCGCTTGTCGTTCAGTGCATCTCTATCGTTACAGACTAAAAAGAAAGGGAGATCCAAGCGACAACCAAGTCGCGGACAACATGTGCTAGCCATGCTGGTTGCCTCAACACCATATGCTGAGATGTAAAAAACAACTCGCACGTAACTCTGCTGCTATATTATATCATCAGTGGTAGTGCAAATTGACCTAACTAACAAAGCAGGCAACTACAGTACTATGTACATCCCCTAGAACAGCACGAGTAGCACAAGTTGTATTTTCTCGCTTGTCGCTCAGTGCGTCTCTATCGTAACTGACTAGATAGAATGGGAGAGCCGAGCGGCAAACAAGTCGCGGGCAACTTGTGCTAGCCGTGCAGATGTAACATTTGCACCTTAATCGATTTGTTAGTTATGCACTATTGCACTATCACAGTCAATATTAGACACAAGATTTCAGTAAATATGCGGTACTTACCCTGTTGTCTCCCATATATAAAATCTTGAGGCTCTTCAGTTTAGAGGATAGGACTTTGAGGTGATCAATTCCATGGAGTTTGTTGTCGTTGAGATTAAGCGCTTCCAGATCAGGTATGTTCTCGGCAATAATGTCTATGGCAGCCAGCATGATCGGAGGTCGGAAAAGAGCACAGAACAAATCTGCTAAATCTGTTGACAAAGGGTTTCAACATTTTCAACTACAGTTCAGTTGCCAAGAGATAAATAAAGGGCAAACAGACATTGAAGTATAAATTAGTTATTAATGTTATGTAATTCAATTTAAAACATAATTAAAATGGTCTGAAATAGCTAAAGAGTCTTGAAATATACTGCCGTTATCTAATTTGACAGTTAAGGACAAAGAATACAATACAAATCTGTTTATTGTGCATTTAAGAATAAGGGGGATACCATTTTATGAATCATAATCATAACCCATTAGCAATTAAAAACTTGTGTTAATTACTATTTCTAACTATTTATATTATTGCAAATGATCACTTTAATAAACACACCAATATTTTGGCAATTAACACATGAAAAATACTTATTATAAATTACCTGGGTCTGCATGGAACTTTGTAAGGTCTAGTGCTTTAGTAGCAGCATTATATCTCTTGGCCATCACCAGCTTCATCGAATTCTTCATGTCCTCATCGATGACCACATTAGGAACTGAGTTACGGACCATAACAACCAATTTAAATCCATCAGACATTACAATCTTTCTATCAGCATTGAACAATTTCTCTGCAATTTTGACGTCGTCCACATAAAACACAGCAGCATTGCCATTTATTTTATAATAATGTGGTATAAAGATATCTGGTGAAATGAATCCTAATAATGTTTTGAGAATCACGTCTTTAGGATGTTTGCCTCCATATGGTATAATAATTTGATACCAGGGCAGCATCCCCGCTATGAATTTTCGAGGGCCACCTGGGCGTCTTAGAGCAGGTGTAACACGGCCTCCACGACCTCTGAAGGGCCCTTTTCGGGGACCATTATAGCCCTGGCCTTGGCCGGCGTTGGCCCCCATGTCGATATCATCGTCCAGTAACAAATTTGCATCATTCCAGGTGCGAAATTTGTTTTTCCCTTTCGATGTGCCAGGCTTGAAACTGACGCGACGCATGTTACTGCTGTGTGATCGGTCATCGTGCTCTGTAAAAGATTTATGTGACAAGAGAGATCATTACACATCATCTAAAAAGTCAAACACTAGTCAAGTCTTGGAAAAAATAATAAAAACTTAACAATAGTCCTTACCATAATGGTCACCATCCGCTTTCCAGTTTCTGTTATTTCTTCCACCACCTCGCCTAGGCATTTTGTTACTGGTTTTTTATTTGTACCACCTAAAGCGACCCTCTGGTTTAAACACAACTATGGTTTTAATTATTTTACGGAAAATTATGTTGAATCCAATCCAATGACAAAGAAGCCTTCCTTTCCTTGGCTTAGTCAATAGTTGTAATGTAAATTGTAATAAGGAAAGGAAAAAGAAAAAAGCACACGCACGCTACACAACTTGGATGCATGCAATCATTTATAATCTGTGCTGTGACTGTGTGGTATGACGTACTTTGCACAGTTTGCACAGAATAAATAAATTATCTCATCAAGCGAATTCTGTCTGTGGCTTTATATTGCATGTTAGCAATAACGAAGGAAACCTATGGACCCGGCAAGTTGATCTATACATCCAATCGGTTATAAATGCAAATACTAGTGGCCCGTTTCACGAAGCAACAAGTTACAAATTACAAGCGGAAGTCTCTTTCTAACTCCTTCTGTTAGAAAGAGAGTTCCGCTTGTAATTTGTAACTTGTAGCTTCGTGAAACGGGCCATAGGTATGCATTTCGACATCGAACACTCGAAATAGTACATTTTGATGCAACTGCGGAAAGTATGTCATTTTACCCGAGTCCCGAGGTCGACAAGACTCGAGACGAGTGAAATTGACAGTTCTGCACATGTATCAAACGACATAATTTTTATAAATTTGCGAAAAAATACAGTGAAAGAAAAATAAAATAAATGTTTTAAAAACAAAATAGCGCAAAAAATACTTCTTTTAAAATGGTAGGTAATAGGTCAGTCCAACTGTGGCCTGTTTTATAAAGCTACAAATTACAATTTACAGGTTACAAGTTTCCATTTGACACAACCTCGACCAATGACGACCAGTGGCCCGTTTCATGAAGCTACAAGTTACGAATTACAAGCGGAACTCTCTATCTAGTAAAAGGAGTTAGAAAGAGACTTACGCTTGTAATTTGTAACTTGTAGCTTCGTGAAACGGGGCACAGCCATTTGAGCAGTGTTGGCAGTTTAGACCTGTAAAATTGTAACTTGTAGCTTTATAAGGCTGGGGCCCGTTTCACGAAGCTACAAGTTACAAATTACAAGCGGAAGTCTCTTTCTAACTCCTTTTGCTAGAATGAGAGTTCCGCTTGTAATTTGTAACTTGTAGCTTCGTGAAACGGGCCACTGGTCGTCATTGGTCGAGGTTGTGTCAAATGGAAACTTGTAACCTGTAAATTGTAATTTGTAGCTTTATAAAACAGGCCCCAGCCATTTGAGCAGTGTTTCCAGTTTAGACCTGTAAAATTGTAACTTATAGCTTTATAAAACGTGCCCCTGAGGCCTGTAAACTTGTAACCAGTAAATTGTAATTTGTAGTTTTATAAAACAGGCCCCAGATGGCCAACGGAACTCCTCAACGGTATTTCAAGGGTAGCGATTAGATATTTCGATTAAGATAGTTGAGCGACTATAACGAAGAACAAGCTAATGTGTGTTAAAAATAATCATTGTTAGCTGTTTACCACATACAATGTTATATTATGCCGGATCGTATATACAAAATATAAACATTATGAGTTAAGATTCGTCACCCGCTATCGACAACTTTATTATTACCTACTATCGAATCGAGGCAGCACTAAAACACCCAACAGTCATGCCATGTCGATAAGATACGTGGTCATTGCATGTTGGCAAAACAGTTTTATCTCATTGATTGACCCAAAATCTCTACATAATGTTGTCAGATCATTAATACAAAACTACCATTGCGTCAGAAAATGTATGAAAAATATAATCTTATATCCTGTTAAACAAGCAATATTTGCATTAAACGAACTAGGTTTACGAACGAAACATGAACTGAGGCTCTACTTTGAAATCCGTAATTCGAACTTCGTCTATTGCTATCCCTTTTGCTCTCGACGCGTCACTAATTCGCAAGAAAGTGACGGGGTGATACGAAGTTCGAATTACGGATTTCAAAGTAGAGCCTCTGCTCATGAGAAATACTAATTATAAACTAGTGATTATCGTTAATGTTCGTTTAATGAACTTTTTTTGGATAATTTCTGGTGTAAATATTGGCATAATTCGTTTAATGAATAAAATTTAACTTGATGAAATACTCGTTAACGTTGAGAATGTTTTCAGAATGACATCTGCGTGCCCGATCTGTGCCAAAATAAAGCCCAAGTTCTATCCAATTGAGGGAAAATTAATAAAAGTAACGACACGATTCGAAAGAATTCCATTGATTTTAAAGGACCTCTGCAAATTAAAGGGTCTAGAAGCAATCGTTACATTTTAACTATAATTGACGAATATGAATTCTCGTTTTGCCTTTGCTTATGCGTGCCCGGATACAAGCACTGACGCAGTGATAGGTACTGAAACTAATAGATCTTTTCGCCATATTTAGCATGTCAACTTATATCCACAGAAACCGGGAAACATCATTATTATCTAACTAAACTAACTGAAACGGTTTTTACATGAATAAGCTATTGCTACAAGCTAAACAACGGTTTATAATCCCCGAGGGAACAATCAATAAATCTTCCAATCACTAAGTTGCAGCTCGCACTGACAGCATCTCATCATTTTCTCTCATCCTAGACGCTCCGCCAACGGCCAATCGGTGCCATCGTGGCTCACCAGCCCAGGGCGAATCCAAATGCGAAACCACCAACATACCACCAAATATGAACCCATCGTCCAGGGAGTAGAATTGTTGAAAGCCAACCCACACCATTCTAGAATGCGATTAGAGAATGAACGTGAATCCTTTGTTTCCAATCGCCACCTAGCACCAGCAGGACACAGAACAACCGATAAGAATGAGCATGAGGACATTTATGAGGACGCTGAGACAGCAGAGGGGGAGCAGGGTGAGCCCACCGACAACCCTGCAGTCCGGCGCTCTTCCCAGCTACGCCGTCGCCCGGTGCATCTTAACGACTACCTATTATGATTACCACCAGTCCTTAAATGGGGCTGGGGAGATTCTGGTGATTATGAAGAAATGTATTTTTACTGCCAATCTATCTATCAATATTATTTGCGTACTACGTGTGCTTTTTTGTAAAATAAAACCTAGTCAGCATCAGGTTTACATAATTACAATGGTAACATTTTAGACAGATGAGGAACGTATTATTATGTATGTCAACATGCCATCATCCTGCGGCTGTTCGATGTTGGGTTGCATCTTGACAACCAACTAAATCTTGAAAACTGTTTGATACCTAAACTTAGGGTGGTCCTTATTTTTCGACTTTTGAAAAATAGTCGCGTTTACCCGCCGTTCACTTCTATTACTTTAATGCGAACCTATGATTTTAGTCTTTGATTTGGATTCGGTTTTAGGGGTCGCTACCACGTAACAAAGTTTGAACTTATTATATGAAAAATATTTTTCGGCTCTTGAAAAATAGCCGTTGAAACCCGCCATTCGCATCTATTACCTAAAAAAACGAACCCATAACTTTTTTTAAATGGGTTTATGGGTCGCTACCACGAGTCAAAGTTTGAACTTAATAATAAAACAAGGCGGAACACTCTTACCACTTTTTGTTTGAATTACCACCACTGGAGAACCTACACAATGCCCTGTTTTGACTGTAAAAAAACTCAGGTACAAGTACCATAACTCAAACAAACGACATTATTAGCCTAGTTTAAATTTATTGAATTAAAAAAAAAAAACATATAAATGTAAAGTTTTCATTGGCTGGTAGCGACCCCCAAAGTATTTACTTACTTAAAAATGCGAATAAAATATATAGTTTTTTTGGGTCTTAGAACAGAATAAAAGAGTGTCACGCGATAAATTAAAAAACCTACTTCTTAAAAGTTCTAAATCTTCAGCAAGCGGGAGTCCGATCATGCATCTGCTTAGAACTCGACTTCGAGCTTCTAGACTCATTACTCAGCTGATGGTGAGGGCTAAACTTCAGACTATCGGTCTTCGACGTATCTACACGCGTAGTGCGCCTCTCTCTCTTTTACCGGTAGCACTTTGGAGAGTTTGTGTAGAAATTACATAATCTAATCCTGCCATCACCTTTCCATCTTTAGACATCTAGGCGGAGGGAGCGGCTTCACCTTTATGCTGTCAAAATACCTTTCTTTCGCGCACAGCGTTTCGCTGCTTGTTTTTTATTGCGTTCTCTAAAGAGTGGAATTCGCTTCTTTCATCTGTATTTCCTGAAACAACTCAGTAACTTCCTGAGCAACTTGGGTATCTTCGAAACTAGAGTGTAGGCAAAAGGCTTCTTCAGAATCAGTGACCTGCATCTTAGAAGAAGAAAAAAAAATGCATAAACGCAATTATTTTGCGTAAGTATTGCAGAGGCACGTTTCACGAAGCTAAAAGTTACAAATTACAAGCGGAAATCTCTTTCTAACTCCTTTTGCTAGAAAGAGAGTTCCCCTTGTAATTTGCAACTTGTAGCATATATTCCTACAAAGAAATTACTTTTTTTTTTTATTAACTATTAATGTATTTTTATGAACTGATTTTTTTTCTGATAAAATCGGTGAACTCGAAAACGGAGTTTAAAAAACTTCGATTTTAGTAGTAGTTTCATGAACAGGCAACACATTCTTTTTTTATTTTATTTTGCATTTGTCTATGGAAATGCCTTACATAAGTCATTACACGCAACGTTCGTTTCATTAATTTTCACATGTAAGCATGAAGCAAAATAATGTTTCTTTTATTTAATTGTACGCAATATGCAAGTAAAAAAAATAAGCTTGAGCAATATTTATCTGCATTTAATTATATTTATAGACTGTTTCAGAGATACTTTAAAATCAAAGTAAAGATAAAAAAAGCGATCGTATATCGGAACGCAATACAAGCTATAGCATTTAAAAATAAAACGAACATAGACAAATTTCGTGTGCTTTTCGGTCGAGTCTGCCATGTTTTGTCCTATTTGTCGCGCTTGATCAACGCGTTTATTGTTCCAAACTGTTATTTTCTGAATGTATTACGGCCTGTGTTTTGTAAACAAATTATTCAGAAGATAGTGTTTCGATTGTGCTAGTGAAATTAATGCTCGGTTAATTATTTTTGATACGTGTGTGTGCGAGGGTGTAAATTGTGTTTTACCGAATTTTAGAATCGTCTTCTAACTCGCAGCGGTTTCTAAGTAGCGAGATTTCGTCACGAATTTAGAGAAAACGTAGTGTTATCCGCTACTTTAGTTATGGATTCGGTCGATTCTGTGACGCAACCCACGTGCACATAATACAGCGAGTATCTCATGCACATTTGTTATTATTTTGTTTGCGAGCTCGAGCCCGTCACGGTTGCAGACGGAGGATCGGATCGTCGAAGGGAAATCGCGTCGTGCGTCTTGCTCGCTCGCGTCGCGTGCTAGCATTCATTCATTGTGGTATCGGATTATTAGACGGTGATTTCTCGTGTGTGCATTATCGGTGGAGCGCGAGGATAGTGGTGGATGCTCGGTGCATCGGCTGCGAGCGGCCGCGGGCCACGTGACGCGCCAGTGTTTGGGTGGCAGGGACATAGCGCGGCGGCCGCAGTGGCCGCGCAGCGCCGGAGGTGAATCACCGCGGCAGTCTTGTGGTTGTTTACGCGAGTGCATCGAGTGCGTTTCGCGGAAGTGAGGCATGTGCGGCGAACGTCGCCGATGACGGCCGCGACGGTGCATTGAGCTGTGAGCTGTGATAGTTATGCCGTTCGGGTTATGAGTGTGTGACAAAGTTATAGTGTCAAGGACACTGGAGCCCCTAGCGGGAGTTGGGCCCGCCGGGGCGGCCCTGGTGCTTCTCGGGGCTCCGCACGAAGGCAAAATGGCTGCGTGGAACCGCCACCACCATTTCAATGTGCTGATGGACGAGAACGCCAAAAAGTGTAAGTTCTCTTTATTTTTGTCACTATTTTTTAGTATTATTTGGGGTAGGTACATTAATAGAATGAAAATCATTATAAAGTTACTGAAATTTGATGTGGTTGGTGCCCACATTTGATTAATTTACATTTTCTATTAATGCATTAAGTGCATTTTCATTGCATTAACTGTATCTTCAGTATCTTCAGTGGTGCTTTAACAATTTAATTAAGGACTGTGATTTTTAAATGTTCTTGGATTTGAAATTTGTATTTTTTTTAGTAAATAACGAATTGCCATATTAAACGCCTCATTATAGTATTATGCACTCAACCAATACAACAATAATGCTGGTTAAGTACTTATTGCACCAGATTATTTTATTGCTGGGACTGTAAATTCTCATAATGTTCGCAAATAACTTAGGATTGCTTATTTGCATTGTTTTGTGACCTAGTTCACCTGTTTTGCTTGAAATTCTTTCCAATTTATAAATAATTAAGTACCTATCTCATATCATTTATTTTATGATGCCTCATTAGAATAAGAATAAGAATAAATTTATTAAGAAAAATACACAGTTTACAAAAAAGGTACAATATTTTGTGGACCCCAAACTTACTGTTAATTATGATCAAAGAATGCAAAGTTAAATTGGTTGTACTACTTAAATTATGTTATTATGTAAATCAGTGATGTATTAAGTTATTAGCTGCTATATATCAACATACCTAATTACCCTCATATGAATCAATACTTTTATCAATTTCATAGGTTTTTAAAGAAACAATTATACTTTTCTCAAAAATCATTGATACCTTGTCTCCTACCCTGCACTACTGGACTTAACACTTTTGGGCGCTTGTTAGTACTACAATAATAACTAGAGTCTTGGAGTGGACATTACTGACTTCAGCGCTTCTCCGCAATGGGCTTGTCCAAAACGCTAGAAGATTCATTCACTCACTCTATATTACCGACATGTAATTTATTGAATAAATATTTTGAATTCTGAATTTTGAATTATGAAAGCACTGGTTAGATTAGATCTCACACTGTTATAGTACCTATGCTTGATTGATAAAGCAGATTAAAATGATATGGCTTACGCATGCTTATCCTGCCTTAAAAAAAAGATAGCAACAGAACGTAAAGTCCTTGCTTTTTGTTTTCGACAATAATGTAGTTGCATATCACAGTGCCTCGGTTTTGTACTGTTATGCTGTACAATTAGTTTGTAATAATAAATAAATAAATAAATCAACGAAATCCATTCTGATATTTGTAAGTTATATATAAAAAATAAGTAATTAAAAGAATAATCGGTGTACTTAAGAATAATTTATCCAATTTCAGTGGACCACAAAATAAGAGCTAGCTTTGGACCTAGTTGTAATACCTTATAGAAGAACATGAAAATGTCTGTTAGCTGTTCTAATATTATTAAAAGATAAAATTGTGTTTGTTTGTGTTATAGGGACCATATCTGGAATGAATGAACCAAGTTTATAAATTCCTAGCTTCTGCCCGTGACTTTGTCTGCGTAGATTACAATTATCGTTATGCCCTTTTTAATTTTCCTGCTAATCCAAGTTATAAGCTATCTCCATTTCAAATTTGATCCAAATCTGTCCAGCCGTTTCAGCGCATAGGAGTAACACACAAACACAAACTTTCGCATTTATAATTAGTAGGATTACTAGCATTTCCATACATTACATTAACCCTGCCTTTCTACTTACAAAATAGTAGAAAGATATCAAGTTACTGAAACCAGCCTGTTTCTTTTCTCATCCCTGGCTTAAATATCATGGGCAATTTTTTTAAATGAAAGTAAGTTCTATAATCAAGCCTTTTTAACAGACTTCAATTATTTTGGATCTAAAGTCATAAGAGGACTGCATTAGCTGAATTTAAGACGAACAGCTTTACATGCTACTAAATAAAATATGCTGAATTTTTTGTCTGTTGTGCTCAAGGAGTATTTTATTTTTACCATCTTACATTAATTGCTTTAACACTTTTCCAAGGGGATGTACCATTGGTGTTGCTAAGAGTTAGGAAGTTTAGAATTACTTATTGGCTTCACCAACCAGAGTGGTTAAGGAAAATAACACTTTTTTTTACTGGGGAAACCCCTTATTCCATTATTTTAAATAAAAATAATCATCAGTCTTGAATATTTTTCCTCAAACACGTTTTTTTAGTGTAGGTAGGTTTTTCTGTTGTCAAGTTAGTTTTTATCTAGATTATGTTAATAAAAAAACTATTTTACAGACGCATATGGCTGGAGTTCAATAGTTGGATAGGATAAATCATGTAATTAAAAATTTAACATTGAATTTTCAGTTGTGTAAAAAATAACCAATTGTTAAAAAAAAGATAATCAAATATGCTGCCCTGCTAAGCCTAAGGCACTTGTCCCACTGCCGGCGAGAAAGCGATTAGCTATAAACTATTTTCAAGCTCAAGAAACGAGCAAGAGATATATAGATCCCGTGTCAATAAAAGAGACAAATATTAATAGTTGATCGCTGGCTGTACTTGCTACCCGCTCATCGTCAGCGATGGGACAAGTATCTAATGGCAGCATCTCATATAAAGCACCAGTAGCAATCGCAACTTCATTACTACCAGGAGAGGATTGAATTCGCTTTGACTATTGAATTTGAGATACTATTTCCTAATTGTGTGTATCTTGAACTTTGCATGTGAAATAAAATTTCTATTATTTTACAGCTGTTACATATAAAACAATCATTCAAAGCACAATACACATCTTGAATTCCTCTTAACTACTTCTTGCTTCAAGATCCTGCATCCCCTAACAAACCTAACAAACAATCAACAACGTAAGCCCATCACAAACAGAGCTATTATTATGTATTAAGGTACTCTATGAAATGGTTTTGAATGACAGTGTACTTATTAAATAAATGAGTTTTGCTTCTCAAGTCAATGTGGTTGAATCTTTCAGCTATAATGTATATGAATTTACCACAATACATATTACATTATGTTTTACTTTTGAGTTGATCTCTCCGTCTTCAGTTCGGTATGACGAGACTTGCAAAAGAAAGAACAGAATGGAAGGAAAGGGAGGCCTTTGCTATAGAGCACTCAGACGAAGATTAATATAAATTTTAATACTAATCATTTTTGTTGTTAATATTCTGAAATAGTGGCTTTATATTTTTATTATTATATTATATTACAAAGCAAAGGACCACAGATTACTAAGATAAATATTATATCCATCACATTCATTATACTGGTGAGGGAAATGGAAATATATCTCATAGCTGCATGTGTGGACTCCGTCAACTAGTACGAAAAATATGTTGTAATGTGCATTGCTATAATATATTTTTGCAAATTAATATATAGTACAGCTCGGTGTGTGACGCGCCTTATCCGAAGCTAGATTGTTGACTCATTGGACATAACACGATTTTCCATCCTAGTACCTCCGCAGATGCATCTATTCTGTACTATGTAAGTAATAGTTGAATGCACACCCTCTCTGACCCTCGTGTACTGGCGTTCCCCTGACCTGCTTTAATGACCAGCTATATATGTTAAGCACTTGATAAACATAGTTTATGACACTAATCATTTCCTCTAGAGAACTTAAAAAATTTAAGAATCTATAAATTCCGCTAATATAGATTAGTTTTATGAATTCTATTTCTAGAAATAATAAAATGAATGTGTGTAGTTATATCAGTAAATAAATTAATAAATTAATAAAATAATTAATTAATTATAAATTAAGGTAAGACTAAAGGCGCAAACGCCCTGAGGGCGGGGTCCGCGTGTTCCCATACTAGGGGTGAATATCCACCAGAGCTGTAAGAGGTAGCGATGCTGTTTGAAAAAAATATATACACCAATAGGAATACTTAATTTTCCTGGCCTCACTCAGCACACCTCTTATTTTGGTGGATTTTTTTCTCGCACAACGCTCCGCTACCTCGCCACAGCTTTGGTGGATACTCGCCCTAAAAAGCAAGGCGGAGGCGTTTTTAGTGTGAGAACGCGTCGCACCGCCCCCGCTCTCAGTGCGTTGCTGCTTTAGTCTCACCTTAATTTATAATTAATCATTATTTTATTTATTTATTTGTAACTATCATTGCTCGCAACGCAACTTCACCCTCATAGAAAGTATCCTATGTATTAGTCCAGAACATAGACCGACAGTATTTTATAAATATCAATTACAATGCTAAAATGTTAAGCCTTTGATTACAAAATAAGCCAAGGTCCGTAGTGCTAGATGATACGATGAAATATCCAAATTGCTGAACATGCACCATAATAGCCCCTGCTCCTAGGCCGTAAAGATTGCTTTATGACATAATTTGAAGTTTATTTTGGGGCGAATTATGATCGGTCCATATAGCCTCGACCCCAAAAATTGTTTAACACGGCCGCCGTCGACCTCCCCAACCTTTAACCTAATTCTACAGCCCTCGCAGCGCTGGGCTCTTATTGGCTAACACGACTTTTATGTCTCTTTCCTCACAACAGTTTGGGTGTAATTGAGATACAATGCAGCTCCACAACTTATTGATTGGTGGAATCACTTCATTTCAATCACTGACTCCAATACGGGCATGCTCAGTATCGATTTATTAATGTTTATTACCAAGATTTTACTCCAAACTTAGATTCCACAAAGACTTCCGAAGATGCTCAGTGACGCTTATTCATCGTTTTTTCCGCTGTATGCCACCAGGTCGATGTAGCTCGACTCCCACGCTTTTGGCACTCCACTTAGAAATCGTTGCATTCGTCGTATCTAAATAAACACAAAAGATTTTGCTCTTAAAACCCAGTTTCTGGGAAATGCGGGCCAGTCTCGGACTATATTTACCTTCACACAATTAGATGAGTAGGCATTTGAGGGAAGCTGTCGCGTCTGACACGGTTGTTTATCCCGGATCTTAATGGTTGAGTAATCCGAGGGTTAGTTAACCCACCCAGTTAGGTATAAAGGAATTATTAATTGCTGGAACCTCTCTCCTGGCCTACCATAAGCATTCTGGAACCAAATTCACAAGAAATTAATGACAAAAATAATCCTTACTTTCTATGCTGGCTGAACAAGTCCATATCTAGGTATACTTAATATTAATACTACTAGGGGACGCCCGCGACTTCGTACGCGTAGAATTAGTTTCCCGCTACTCTTCTCATTTTAACACCTTAGGGGATGAATTTCCGAAAATCCCTTCTTAGTGCACCCCTACGACATCCAAGGAATATTCCTTCCGAATTTCAAGTCCTTCTCGAGCGGTTTGGGCTGTGTGTGTTGATATGTCAGTCAATTTCTTCTTTTATATATTTAGATGACCCATTGCTAAATATACATTCGCTATTGAAAAGAGAGGCATGTCAACTTTATACTCCTTACCTACCTATTAACTGAATGTTAACAAAATGGTCGTCCTGATTACTGTTTGAATGCGGGGTATTCCAAGCAAATAATCAACAGGGATTTCCCGCAGAGCCGCGGCCCTAAATGCGAAATCTTTCTTACTTATAAGGATAAGGATAACAGATCTCTGACAATATTGCTAACAATCTCTTTGAAATTCATGAATGCGAAAATAAACATGCTAATTCCGTAAAATGGTCGAGGAAACAAAATTTACTTGAATAAATTAGCGGAAGGAAAGAATTTTACTAGGGACCGAATTATTACGTAAGTCAGGACGACGTTAAAATGTGCCACCTTCCTATTTATGAAAAAAATGAGGATCTAAATAGGCAATGAAAATTGTATGACTGCGACGTTAGGGTCGTCGGGACTTCGGGAGTGCCAAATATTTAGCGGGCGACGTTCTCGTCGGCTCCAAAGGCAATCGGCCCCCGCCGCCTCGCATTTTTGCCCGCGATCAACTTTCATTCTCTCTCTGAAAGCTGTTGCTACGCGGATGCTGGCCTCACGGTGCGCTGTCATTAAAACCGGCATTATGGAGATGATAACGTGATCTTTGGAAAGTATTTGAGTTTACAAAACTTTTTTCTATCAGATTAAAGCGGTCACTGCATAAGTAGACTGCGATTATTTATCAGTATTGCTGTGGACATTTAATAACATGCATTAGAACCACGATCTTAATTTGATCATCAAAAAAGGTGCAAAGTGCTCGTGTCAATCAGTTTACTTCCTGTTAAGTTTGCTGTTTAAAACGGGACGATTTCAACTTTCAATTGCAATATCGATAATTGCCAGCACACGGATTCCATGTCTTGCTACAGTTGCTACTCATACGCAATTCGTACATCATTTCACTCACGGCTAAAAAATTAGCGCAGCGTCTACGGCCGGAGCAGTTTCGATGTTATCGTTAACGGTACCCCGTGTCTGGGTGAAGCCGGCCCCTCGGTGAATGGTCACCTTTCTCCGCCGCGGAGTCTAGCCAGACACCAACGTCACAGCGACCGGTGAATGAGTTTCACATCGGAATGCGGAACGGCGATGTATCGTGCAACCAAAATTTTCGGCGCGATTAAAATGGTCGAGAGTAATTAGGAACTTGGTTCCCGCGTATTTTACTCGGTCTCAACTTAGTACCTATATAAGCTGCGGATTATTTAATTCAGCCATGAATGCCATTACCTTGCCAGATGTTGCGGTGCTTTGCTTCGTCACTTTCCGTATTTTGCTTTTAAAATACCATTGTTATAGTTACCGTAGTGTTTTCAGAATCTTCAAGACGGCTATTTTATTTTAAAAGCATTGTGTCACATCACACGCTAGAATCATGCTTGAGATGAGAGCAGATGATTATTAAGGAATTGACACGATTTTGTACAAATACTACTTTAAGTGCTTTATAGTTCTTCTTTGTGTTTTTTCGCTGGTGGTTGTTAATTTCAGCGGTCACGTAGGTATTTATTTTTAATCTGTTTTAATTCAATTTAAACATCTTGCAGTTTAAATATCTGTACCAGAATATATATTTTATGTTTTATCAACATTTACCTTAACGTATTTCCCAATCAAAACAATAGAAGTCCGATACAACGCGAGGACTAATTTTATTCAAGCCAAGTGAAACTCGGAACAATGTTCGCCCAGGCCACGTGGGCAACGTGTGGGCATTCAAGACCATGCAAATGCTGCAGTCCTGCATACTGGCGGCGATTTCTCTATAGACCACCGCGCGGGTAAACTGGTAAAGGCTTCGGTATATTGAGGTTTTCAGAAACTACCACGGCGGTATTTTATTATTAGCATATTTAAAAAAATCCCAATAGCAGTATAAGCAGAGTTTTTGCTACTTCAGAAATAATTGTGTCACTGAGAACTAGATAGGCCAAAAACTATCACTAAAAAGAAAAGATTTATATGTATCTTTTGATCACTGGGATATTAATCACTCTTTTGTATCTTTTTATCCTTATGTATCAGTAGCTCACGCTCACGCACACGCGCATGCTCAGAGCTAAACTCAACTCTATCCAAATGATCCAATCAATCAGTGAATGATATAGATATAGGTGTTTCAGTTGTTTGCATTTTACTTGGTCGTTACATTAGATTAGGTGTCTCTCTTATTTATAAGGCGAATGTTTCTGCCTAATACTAACAATTTGTCATGATTGATTAATAATAATCACTTGAAAAATGAACTTGAATTTTTAGTTTTAAAATCATTAAAAACGAAGACGTGAGTGAAGATACACTGATACAGTGATACATTCGGATTTGAACGGATACAAAGAGTGATTGATGAAAACGGATTGATTCATATCTTTTTTATCTATCTCTCCTGAGGTACCCATGTCTACTGAGAACTACTAAAAATATGTATCTAAGTCACAGGTACACTTAATAAACGTTTAACTTTCTTTTTCTTTCTTTTTAGGTATATTGTGAGATTGTCGGATACACTTCACAGACATTTCTATACTAGCAGGCTATAATGAGTAGGTATATGGTGGCAGGGTTAATCGAGTAATTAAATCTGAATAATATTTTTCATTACAAAAGAACAGGCTTAGAAAGTTTCTACCAGCTTTTTCCCATTTAGTTCTTTAGCCAAACGAAGTTGTATTCTTCTTCAAATTTGTCTACACTACTGGAGCAAAAATTTAAACATTATTTTTATAAACAGTTAAGACTGAAGATTAAAAGATAAAATATATAATGCTTTAGATATTAATTAAAATTTAGAGTGGCCAAAACCGGTACTTCTACCCTACGTATATCCTTCGTCATACCTCGTACACCTGAACCTTTTGGGTCAGCTAATCGTCCCCATAAAACCCTCATTCACAAGCCGTCTTTCACCTCGCATCAGTCTGTCTGCACAAACCTTTACACCGGTCACGATTTCAATGCGCACCGACAACTATTTGCATTCTAATTGGATTACTTTGTTCTTCTTGCTTACATATGATGTGTGGTTTGTCGTTTGTGGTGGTATTTTTGTTTTTATTCAACATATAAACTGATTAAGTTTCATGTCGTGTGCTGGTGAAATTTCACGTGATGCAAGTAGATAGTTATCAGTCGCTCTTCTGTATACGAGTCATATAGCTCGTGGTTGGTTATAGAATGGCATGAAGTGTATCAAATAAACGCTATTTAGTGGCTACAAGGTTGTTTTTTTACCGATCTTACTAAGGAATTTTATGTTTTTCGGGAGTATGTAGTTCTGATTCTTTGTAAGCCGTTTAGCCTGCAGGAGAGGCTAAGCGGCTTGCCGGATTTGGAATTGTGGGGTATCGTTAAATAGGACTATATCGCAGGAGTGTCATAGGGTATAATTTTAACCGATGACATGAATTATTTACCAGGTGTTTTGTTAGAATTGTTAGTACCTTCGCTAAAGCAATATTATAATGTTTTCCGCGTCATACATGTAATGAAAAAACTCACAGGCAACTGATATGGAGGTGTGACGAGTTTTCCCTGACGTGTCCCCGGTGTCATTGACCCCGCTTAGGTTTTTGCGAGTCCAACGTTACTGTTATATTTAAATAATTGAATGAGTGGAAAGTACCAATAGTAACGGTGCACATCATCGCTGTGTTGTGTACGGAACTTAACTTACACTTATTATTCTGTACAATGACCCCTGAGCTAAATTTCGTTTTCTTTTTTGCGCGATTCGTTGGTACTTGCAGAGAATAGAGAGGTATAGCTAAACGTTGAGGAAAATTTGAACTATCTCTTCTAACAAACATTAGTGAGCTAAAAAAACTGACATATGCTGGTGATTAAACGCACATACGTTATTATTATGCAAAACAATATACCTTTACTTCTTTACAACACTTTAAACCAACTCTGTAATGAACACGTTCGAAGGCAATTCGTTGTTTTTATATAACCCTTTTTGCTAGGATAAAATAGGACCATAGATTTAAACCGTGTGAACAAAAAACCTTTATCTGTACGTATATATTCAGAGGTTCGCGAAAGGCATGGACCCTGTGCTAATTTATCCCCAATGGGCCTCAGCGTCGTTGACCGCGTGGTTTTTGCGCATCTCGGCTCAACGGTGACCGCCGCCGGCGCAGTCATAGTCACATGCTCTCATTGTATCGGAGGATAAAAGGATCTATGGATCGCTCTGTACCATGTTACCTGAGAACGCCGACACGCGAAATTCCACCGATGTTTTGTTGAATTTACAATAACATCAAATTGTTTGATGATGTAAATGTGAAATGGGGCCATGATGCGTGCGTAAAAAAATATGTGTGTTCTTTACATTTTTATGTTGAAAGAAAAAAAGAAAGACATTTCACAACAATAACACACGGATAAAAAATGGCATTAAAACGAAAAGAGACGACATAATAGTGATTTAGTGGTTTATTTTGGCTTTGTTTATGGGCAATTTTTATTTATTTAATGTTTTTTTTTTTAAATATTATAGGTAGGTATATTAAATGGGAATGTTACGAAGGATTGTAGCTAAACAAACAACGTACAATATGTCATTACTTCATTAGTCATATGAATCCATTAAACTTTTTGTGAGTAGTAAATACTGTCCTTGAGTATTTTGAGGTTCCTTTCAAGTGTAAGAAAACTAAAGGCCCATTTTGTGAAACGGAAAAGTGGCGGCATCCGATCATCTAAATCTAATTGATATAAGAAATAAAGATGTGAAAATAGTTTTTTTTGCTCATATTTTGTCCACAAAAATATACATGTTCATAAAACAATGTAGGGTAAACCACCCTAATATCGGCCCCTTAGACCTTTTTCTGTTTTAAACTACTCATAATGTCTCAATCAGTTATATAAGGTGTAAACATAGTTTTTTACCCATTGTGAAATTTAATTGGCTTCCTATTCTTACGTAAAATTTGGAAAATAACCTAGTTGTTTAATTATTATGATTTATTTTATCAATGCATTCCGATTTTCCCTAATATCGGCCCTTTTTGCCTAAAGCCGACCAGATTTTTTCCTTATATCGGCATATGCAAAATGTATGGTTAAACAATGGTTCTAACAGTGAGCAACAGTGGACAAAACAGGGCCTATTTGAAAAAAAAACTTCTAACGTCGATTTGTCAACATATTATATATTTATGTTACCAGTCTTCAAAATTATTATTATATAGGTACAATTAAGATCAAATAATCAAAAAGCACGTAAATTCAACACAATAATAAACTATTATTTTTGAGAAAGACCCTTTTAAAATGTACACAATACACAAATAAGTAGCGAAAAAAATGTCTCCACGAGACTTCATGAGACTGACCCACAGTTACCTATCAAGGAAAAGAAAAATACACAACAACAAAAGAAGGAAAACCTGTGTCCTCAAATTTATCATTTCAACCCAGCGTGCATACCTAATAGATACTTAGATACCTCATTAAGTGTAGTACCTATTGTAAAATAACAAACGAAGCCGCCTCTGCCGGTTTTAGGATTCGTTGTTAAAAAATGATTGTCTAATATCGGCCGGGGCGGTCGATATTTGGATTTGTACCAATAAACAGAAACCTAACTCCGGCCTCTTAAAATTACCATAAAGCATCATTTTTTTTATTAAAATAAGTGTGTTAGACGACGCTTTATATTGTTATGTATCGTCAACAAGCAACACTCATTACTTTCAATGAATATAATACGCTAAAATCCCTTATCCCAAAATTTCGTCCACAGTCGGTCCGAGAACAAAAGGCCGCCGACAGGCACACGCTCGTACGCCTCCACTTTCTACGACCGACTGTATATACTGTAGCACACAGAACGCCGTCATGTTAGTATTGTCTATTGTGTATGACATAATGTCTATTTTGGTACAATAATATCCTAACATTATTAGACGTTTCTTAATTTACGCCACGATTTCTTCGACACGGCCGATATTAGGACGGGGCCGGAATTAGGGCGGTTTACCCTACCTTGCAGAAATTTATAGAATAATAATAGGGACTAAAGGCGATGGGTTTGCAACCTGTCACTAATACACTGGATAACATCTTAGCCTGGTTGTGCAAAATGTGGTCACAGAATTATCAACAAGTTTTTGGAGTTGTTGGTGAGTCTGTGGCTCTGCCTACCCCACTCTGGGAATGAAGGCGTGAGTTTAAGTATGTAGTAAATTCCTTTAACAATATTCCTTCTTAGTGCCAAAACGGTTTCTTCTCGCGCGCTTAAAAATCATCTTTAAAATATAGTTTAACACTAAATTAGAAACAGTTACTGTTGAACGATAACACAGTAGGTATTAGGTCACAGCGCATACGCATCGTGGACACTGTTTTGTTTTGCTAACGCTCGCAATGAATGGCGCTCGGAGCGGCGCGGGCGCGGCGTTTTCGCGCACAATTCGGGCTGCGCCCCCGCGGGGCCTCGGGTGAACGGCCAGACAGGCCGTTAAACCTGCCGCGGAGCCGCCGGCCTCGGGGCTCGCGTGCCCCAGGCACCCCGATGGCGACCGTCAACTTAGATATCTGATTATTTTATTGTTAATTTTACTTAACGTCTTTAATCCGTCGGCCGTCCAAAATGTAAGATCTAGCGGTTGATTTTTGTTTTTTTTTTAAATGAATCTAATAAACTTTTTTAGCTCATTTAGGTATTAGGGTTCTGTACCTATCCGGGGGGAGCCCAACGAGACCCTATTCATATCCCTACGCTGTCCGTCCGTCCGTTCGTCCGTCCATTCTTGCTTTAAAGAGCTGTATCTTTTGAATCGTAATATATAGCGGGTGCATTTTTTTCAGAATATATGTTATTACGGCGAGGTTACAACTTTTTTTTAAAACAAATCATACAAAAAAAAGTTGTTTCGTAAAAACGCTAAAACTTACAAGCGTCAAATTTGGTACGATTCCTTAAGAAAAACAACAAATTTCAAAAAATGGTCAAGTGTGAGTTAGGGTCGCGCTGATTTGATTCGACATCGATCTCCGGCTCTCGTAAATGTGCTTTTATAATATATGCTATTAGTCCATAATTTAAAAGCCTTTTGCACACCAACTAGTTTGTATATGTGTTTAGGTATATATCGACATGTACCGACGCTTCTGGGCACGGCAGGCATGCCGTTTATTTCTAACATATCTATAATAAATAGGCTAGAAAAGGTTGGCATGCGTGCTTCGCCTAGCGACGTCGTGTCGTGTCGAGCTAGCATGTCTGAAATTAATCCAAGCTAGGATGTCTTGATACGCACGACACGTGCTCCGCTCCCGCCTATTGCCTTACATTGCGGAGTCCGCGCGGGAACAGTTCCGCATATGACTCGTTTCCGGCGTTGCGTGAGAGCTTAAAATGCCTACCTATTCTGTGAAGAAAATATTAAAGTCAGTCAATTATGTACACTCGAAAATCTAATTCAAAACCAAAATCCTAACCTCAACGGGCGCACATTCGCTGTGATTACTGAATTTTAGTTTAAGTGTAGGTATTTTTATCAATATATCATATGAGCTATGCTATTCTACCCTATATTATTTTGCCTTCGGTCTTTACAATATGTAAGTAAATATCATAAAAGTATTTCAAGACGTTTCCCCGGTCACATTGTATGTATGTCATAGAGATGACAAACTTGCACAAAGGCCACAAAGTATGGTGTCTGAGGATAATGAGGCCAACAAGGCCATCAACTAGAGAAGATGGAGTGCCTCTATGGCTCTAGAAGCAAATCATATTACTTTTTGGTAAACGATGCTTTCTTACAAATTCGACCCCGCTGAATCAAAAAATGCCGGTTGGCAACCGCTCCCCTCCCACTTCCTCCTTTTTCCCCTCCGAAATGTCTCTTGCCGTGGTTTTTTCATTTTACAGAAAAAGTTACAGATATAAGAAAATTATTAAAGAAAAAGTTAATCTACATTAAATAACCTAAACATCAATGCTAAATTTATATCGATACCATGCGTAGGCTTTGAAATATGTATTTCTGTACAGCATTATGACACCCTATGATTTGCTTCTAGAACTTCACTTTTTCAAATTCTGGTCTACTCTATTTGGTAATTAAGGCCTCTATTCCCGGCGGTAAAAACCATATCGTCTTTGACCTGCTATCGTATTGGCGGCAGACGTCATAACAATACCATAACAGGTCAAAGACGATATGGTCTTTGACTTTTTACCGCCGGAAATAGAGGCCCTGTTCACCGGTATTTGTCGAGATAGCAGCAATACATTGTAAGGGGTGTTTTTCTAACCAATATAAGTAAATTAAACAATTAAACCGTATCCATCATTCTCATTGACATGAAACTAACTGACTCAACTTCGACAAAAAAGGTACCTTATTAATATTTTTTTTAGCTGTAATTCAATTTAACTCTTCTGTTATTAGTCAAACGGGCATTTTCTGTGGCCGCCTACACCATAATTATTAATTGTGAGACATAATAAAACATTTTGGTTAAACGCCGGTAGTTAACGTGATAAAATCGTCGAATAAAAGTTATGTTGCTTTTCATTTACGACCCCCAAGACTTAACTAATTACTCCCTTAGCGTGTAATTATGCCGAATGAGTGCTGGCTAACCATTTTTACAAGCCACTATGCATTGTTACGTTAGTAATCAAATCTTAGGCCTAATATTTTAAACAGCTACTTTCTGCTGAATTCGTGCCATTATGCAGTAGTATATAAAAAATGAGAAATCGCTATGATTAAGTATTTAAACAAAAATGATAAAATTACTTACGTCAGTAAGGATTCTATACGTGCGTTGCACAATCTTATTTATTTTACCCATAGTGACCGAGTTGTTTTATTCGACGGTTACGTAGTCCCGGCGTAATCTAGCGTCAGTGCATAAATACACGGCATCACACGTAGATAAACGATAAAGTAAAGTTACACGTGGCTTGAGTTTTATTATTCACTCTGCTTTATATAGTTCTGTTCTAAATTCCGACGCATGCGGCATATTTTCCTAAAGCCTTCGAGCGTCGCCGATCGGGCCAAGGTGATGCAAATCAAGCCGCGATGGCTTCCTTGTGTGTTTACGCGCCCGTCCGAGTGCCCCCAGCACTATGAAAATGTAGTGGATGCATTATTCTTCTGCCTAAGTGCTTAATAGAAAACCCGCTGAATAATTCACGAGTTGAAGACACCTAATAAAAGCGTGCTCGACAAGACGGTGGCGGTCGATTATGTAAAGAGATGAGATCTATTCAGGACTAATATCCTGGTGGGATTGTTTACGGTGCGGCTTGCGGGCGGATTGCGTCGCGGCGTCGCAGCGTCGCCCGCCAGTTCGCCGCGAGCGCAGCCGGGACGCGCCGGGAAACACTGGGACAGGTGGAACGGAGCTAACGTCTGCGTCGGTGCTTTTTCCTTCTTTGTTTGCCTCGAGGATTTGCATACAATCGAAGAAATTGCGTGGCTGGCAGCAGTCGGCGGGGAAAAAAGGAATCTGTGTAGTATGCATATGACTGTTCGAAGTGCGGGGTCTCGCTTTTCTCATCTCAAAACTTATAGTAATCTCAATCACAAAGACTTTTACACCCGATCAGTAAACAACGAAGAGTACGATTGGGATGTTTACATATATGAGTGAATGCTCTTTATGTCATTAAGATACAACGAATTCATTTAAAAACAATCATCTGCCATTCATAATTATGCAGTGGTAGATAACTTTTAAGCAAGCATGTATATTATAACTGATTCAATAAATGTATTAAGCGCCACAATTCGATAAGCGCTCCGTGGTTCGGAACGCGTACTACGTATCTGACCGATACAATCACCGATCGGGCAGGGCAGAGTTTAGTGATGTGTTTGTCATCTGAATCACGTGGCCTTCTGCTCGGTTATTACTAGCCAGCGTCGGGTTCGCGCGTTAGTTGTGGCGGGCTGGTCGCGCCGCGCGCCAGCATAGCGTCCTTATCAACGCGGACTTTTAGTGCGCATCGACGACGCCACGTGTATAAACATTGTTGTGCAACAATAACAAGCGGCGACGCGCGCAAGGACGCGCCTTAGACGCCAATGTCGCTGCACCGACTAGCGTTGTTTAGAGAACGACATAGCGACGCAGAATTACGTCTCATAACCGCACAACTAAAATATAATGAGCGCGTTTGCTGAACCGCTGCGTCGTGCCCGCACCACCGGTCCTCGGCTCATCCGAGTGCTTTGTTTTGATCAAACATTAGACGTGTGTGGTCCGCGATTGTTTTATAATCGGTCAGTGTTATGTTCAGTGATAAATCTTATGGTGTAGTGCTGTGTGTGGGAATCGATTACCGCTTAAAGTAACGTCCATTAGTGAGTGATGTCTGTTATACTTGGAAGTGAAATTTGTGAATGTAAGTATTAATTCTTACAGAGTGATCCTTTCCGTCCCTTTAATGCCAATGAAAGTAGGAATGTTATTCCAGTAAGAGACTAACAAACACGCACAGTGCACAAATGAGCTTGTCGAAATCATTTCACTCAGTGTTTTCAGCCTCATTGCTACCAGTACCGCTTCAAGGAGATCGCCTTAATAGATTCTTCGAAGTCTCGGCCACAGAATTGCGCAGTTACTCCGAACCGGCGACTACCCAGTATCTTATAGTACTTACATACATTTTTACTTCATGTCACGGTTTCAACGCGACCTTGTGCTTAATGCTACCGACTTAAAGTTCAACTCGAGGCCCTCATATACCTAATCGATTCAATTGTTAAAAACGAGTCAAATGCTTCCGTGCTGCCAATGTTAAAGACAACTTTACTTTACTGTGTCCACTTGATAAGACAGTGAATACAAAGTCGTTATTTTATTAGGTCATTGCTATTTCGCGCCGGTGACTATGTAACGTGATTTTGTATCATTATTTACATAGTGATAATGGAACGTTTATTTCCATGTGAATTGCGGCACGGCGGATCCAACCGCACGACTTCGTTATCACATGTCATTTGGAAATATAACTGCTACCAGCGCGGCAACAACCTTACACGATTGCGTAATATTATAATTAAAGATATATATAGGATGTTCAGAATTGCGTTTGTTGAATGCAAACACAGGTTTAAGTTACACCGCCCACGATCGTCCGACCGGCGGCCGGCTAGGCAGTCGCATTCCTTGCATAGCTACCACAGGTTGTCGGCCGGCACCCGCACCGCGGCCGGTTCTCGACGGCTTTGCACTGGTGACGTAGCGACACGTCTCAGCGTTCGTCGGCCCGAGCCGCTCCGCACCGAGCCCTTCCTCGCCCCCCGCCGCCTCCTACCAACAACTCCTCAACGGGGGAATCCTACCTTATCACACGGACCAACTGCACTTGGCATCAGTTATTGCGCGCTTTATAAATGCAAACTAGAGTAATATCGGACTGTCTTAAGGCTTTCTCCGTGCTACCTTTCTCCGACGTATTTTGATTTGCACTTATATTTGGTCACCCCAGTGTTCGCCTACTTTTTATGAATAACTGAACGCCATTTGATTTGAAAAGTATGCGCTGTCTGTAGCGGGTACTGGAACGGAAGTGCACTAGAGTCCATTGTAAGAAATCGTTTTTAATGCTAATAGGCGGATGTGGTCTGATTTTCAATCGGCGCTGTACATTCATCTCAGAACGCGCGGAGCTAACCGGATGTTGATAATTTTAACATTTTTTAAATGCGTCTTGCGTTCGGACTGTTTCAAAGATACTATTTTGACATATTCTCGAGTCGGAATGCATGTTTACATTTAAATTATGCACAGTTTTCGAGTGATTTTTCTTTATCTTGCTAAAAAGCTATGGCGTATCGCATATCAAATCAACATAGACTGATGTGTTTCACAATACAATATCTGCCTACGCAGTTGGGTTTCATGCGGTCACTCAGTAGGTACTTGGAACACAATATCATACCTCCCAAGGCACATGCATGCACGTGTGCACTTATTTGTGATTCCTGCTTGATGAAAGGCAATAATGTGGTATTATGTAGGCAATTTAACGGTTATATATGTGCAAATTTACTGCAAGGAACTTTTGGCGATTTGCCTACACGTGTTATCCTTTAGTATGGAATCAATAAATGTCAAATACTCATTGAGATGCTTAAACCTATATATTTACGACTTAAACTTCCTCTTTGATGTACATATCTACTTTACCTAGGTACTACTCTACTTTTTCACATCGCCCGTAAGAAATCTACTGCTGGAGATTAGAGACCACCAAGGATCACCTGAGTGACCATTTATTTACAATAAAAATACAAAATAACTTGTGACACATAGAACTTGCGAGCCAGTGAAAACTTTTTAGCTTGTAGCAAAAGTCGCCTCGAAACGAAACAGCCCAGCGAGTCTCGAACGTTGATGCTTTTAGGGTTCCCTCCTTCAAAAGGTAAATCCACACCCTCTTAGGTCAATTAAGGACGTGCGGCCACCTCTTCAGACGTTCGTCTGAAATTATAGAGCACAAGTTACGGGCTATACAAAATCTTATACCGAGGTGTGGAGAGAGAAAGTATCTCTCGATAGCATAGATTAATAATTGATTAACTCGGTCACTGATACTGATCGAGTCTCTGGCACTGAAATAACTAAAATGAGCAAAATCGACACTCGTCCCGAATAGGAAAACCGATTATTTTCATACAAAAACGGTTAATAACCGGTTAAATTGCATTCCCTAGTCCCGAATAAACTGGTCAGTCGTCAACCACCTCACTTGACGGAAAGTCACAATGTAAGCAAAAATATAACACTTGACGAGCGCCATTTTCACTTCTTTCAGTCGTGGCGTGGCAGTCGTGCATAGTTCACACTTCACACCAAGGCTTCACAAATTCAAACTCATAACATTTATTTGACAAAAACACTGCAACACAACAGACATAGTAAAACATCAACAAGTAAATAAAATCATAACAGTTACAATGTTTACCTCATTTACTTGAAAACTGAACTCCTTATACGCAAGTCTAGGTCGCGCTTGGCCGGTTTTATTATGAAATGTCACCCCGGGGCAGACGGTACATAAATAAGTCTGAATTAACTTGTCTGCGACCTCTGAATTTCACGCGGGAAAGTTCACTCGCAACTCACATTACAAACTGTAAAAGCTAAGTGCAACGAAAGCTTCAGATAAAACACACGGTTGCGCTTTTATTGTATTAATTAGTTAAATGAAACAAGATATTTTGCTGCGCTTTCACGCAGATTTCTGAGCGACGATTGCTTGGGGAACACTGTATAATTTCGACTTTTAGATTAAATGCTTACTTCAATTTAAGGACGTAGGTTAGTTTAGGTTTGATTTATGTTATAAACGATATCAAAAATAATGACTTCTATCAAATCATTGCATTCGGAATTACGAAAATTCGGGATTTTAATCAATTCGGAATTATGTAGTGTACCCGATCGCTTGGCTCTGCTTGGCTTGATTTGGAAGTCTTTGTAAATGTAGGTATTATATGTGGGGAGTGCAAAATGCGGATCAGGGGGTTTGGTTCGAAATGTAAATTAGAAGAATTATAATAGCGTCGCCTATTTTCCTAATACAACCCTGAATGAAAAAAGGAACGTTGTTTCGGACTCAAGTATGCAACTGGCATCACAAGGCCCTCCGATTACGTGTTTAAGAATGATGAATGAAAGAGATGGGGCATCCGACTTTTCTAATTAAGTGCTTCGTAGTAGCCATCCTGAATATTCGGTAATTTTTATTGATAAAAAAAAACATCAATATTTTAACTCTAGGCCGGAGGAGCTGGCTATTATTACGCCTTAATTATAGCTTGTTATTTCTAAGAAAGAGCAAAATAACATTTTTCCTTAGTCCTTGACTTAATGAAACCCTTCTATCATTAAACCACAACGCCCGCATTCATTAGCCTAGTTAACTCGCTTTACCATTACTTCTGTAACAACTTCACATTTACACCAAGATTTTCTATTGATTAGTTAAACAATTGTGTCATCGATCTGATATCACCATATACGTGTAATAATGACGTCGGCAAGAACGAGTCATGGTGATTCACACGCGTCGGTTTGGGAACCGGAGGCTGTGGGCGAACAGGTGAATGGGGCCCATTCACATGGCAATTTGAACTATTATGTCTTATTATAACGGCTTGAGTGACATGCTCCCGCGCAGCGTTATTATAATAAGCCTCGCTTGGACATTTAAAAGAAACATTTAATAGTCTTAATCGGTTCGCTTCTCGTGACATGATTTACATCATGTGAAAATTCTCACATTTGTTGTGACTAGAAATTTAAATGGTTGGAATTTTTGGACATTAGTTTCCGTATTGTTGTAGTTTTTAATTATTCATGTTTCAGGATAAGGCATTTGTTGGTTTTAAGGATAATGCTGGTTTTTTTATGAGTAAAAATCCCAAAATCCAACAAATACCCGATATTTTGCCAACATTCCGACTGTATAATAGTTAGTTCTACTTCTATTTAATTAATGTAATTTTTTTAGATAAGTTGTCCAATCATTTTTTTTGTGGGACCGTTAAGTTACTTGAGAAAGCAAACTCTGTATTCTATATTTAAAACGTCGCGGGAAGTTCCTTTCCTTACTTTACCTAATACCCAAATATTTTGTACTCTGTCCCATTTGACACATTCAGAGCTAAGATTTCTGATATAAAATGTTTCTGGTGTCTTAGTCTTAAGGCTGATTATGTGTAATTTTGAACACCCTGTGTATGTATTATACAGGACCCTTCAGTTAACCAAGATGTATTTTTGCAGTAGGCGTTGTCGGCGGCGGCATACCCGAGCCCGCCGGCGGCGAGCGGCGGCACGTGCCGCTGTATGGTCGTCTGGTCGCCGAAGAGCAGCTAGCCTCCATGAGCTCGGCCTCGGACATTCAGGTGAGCGCCACCGCGCGCAACCCCAGGGCTTTCTGCCGCTACCGTATCCCCCCCCAGGTAAATGATGCACGAGGCAGTTTGCAACCATAGGGCAAAATTTTACACGTATAACAGTGTAACTGCGTGTGCGAAGAACGTCGCTAAAGCATTGTTGTTATGCCATCAGATGGGTGTCGTAAAAATGTTCAAGGACATCCTGTAAATGTTTAAAAATTTCGGTCTCTTTTTGGAAACTTACGGATCTAGGGCTAAGATATTTCAAGGCGAATGGAATAATTGTTTGTACTGATCGCGTGTACATTAGGCGTACGCTTTCAAACAAAGCTCTCGTAACATTTAACCCGCAGTCTGCGTGCTCCATCTTTTGTCTTATTAAAAGGAACATTAATAACGCGCGCGTCTAGACATTACCGCAACTAAATAAATTAGCCCCAGTAACCACCCGCCAATTAACGCGTACAAAGAACTTCGCTTTCACTGAAACATTTAGTATTGAGTAGTGACAACGATCGATAGGATGGTCCGCATTATATACACAGCTACTCCCTGTTACTTAATTAATAAATGAACACGACTAGAGTTTCCCGCGCGAAATGATTGGGTTTCTTTCTTCTTGTCAGAGTTACCTTGCTTCGGTACAAACTTTGTTAGATAATCTCCAATATTGAAAGCCTGTAATATTATAGCTATTATCTGAGCTGGTCGTGATTGAGTTACGGGAATAGGTGCTCAATTTAGGCTTTAGGTTTTAGACATGCCGATTATGAAGGTACAATAAACAGTAAAATTATTTAAGGGTTCCCGAAATGTCAAAACGTTACAGCGAACTGCCTCTATCCCCATCAGCTTCTTGCTTTTATTTTGTTTGCTTTAAATATTTTTTTTTGCTGCTCCCAAAACCAAAACCGTCATTAACGCCCTTTCTCGATTGTACAGGCTATGCAAGCTCGAATACCACACCACTTTCGGGACCCCTCAACGGCACCCCTGCGAAAACTCAGCGTGGACCTCATCAAAACTTACAAACACATAAACGAGGTAAGTCATATTCATATATCAACTGAATAGACACCAATAAATATCCCGAACAATCGGGTACGCGATGTAATTTGCAATTGATCATGGCATCGAATAATTTTCGATTGTTCGATTATTCCGAAATTAACTGGGGTCACCTGCGGTTAATAATTTAGTTAGGTACTACCGCTGCATATGCCGCGGCTATTGTTGGGCTACAAACTTTCCTAATTATTGTTTACGTGGTGCAAGCGGAAATAGCGAGGGTCACTTTTTTATAATATGTTATGTGTTTTTAATAGCGTCTTTTAAATAGCTTTATTTATTCTAGAAAAAATGGCGGACTAGCACTCGTGTGAATGTCAAATTAAATTTTATAGGGGTTTTTACGAAACTGTGGCCCTCTAAAGATTTTCCTCGCAAGGTATAACAAAACAAACAACACATAAAGCTTGAAACACACCAAATCATTAGTACAGTCGCCTCCACACACCGCTTACTTGCGACCTTTTTCGCCGCCCGTGGGCGACCCGTTGCTAGGAGGCGGGCACCGCGTGGGAGCAAATTTATTGGGTCGTAAATAAAAAAACTCCTCAATGAAAACAGTGACCGGGTTAATACGAGGAACGAAATTCGCGGACGCGTTCAATGCACCCATTTTGCATATGAAAGTTAAATTACTCTCATATCTGAACTGCTTATCGATTCAATATAACGGTAAAGTTTAAAGTCCTATCGAGCCCTGTTCTAAAAGGTAACTTATTTATAACTCGATGTTTATAGAACCAAGGTTACTATTGATTTTGTGACTGCAGAAGCATTGGTCATAAAAATAACAAAATAACTTGACATTCAGGCATCTAAATTGAGCTAAACAAAAGCTCGTTTAGAACGTAACTACGCATTTGACCGTCTTTCACAATGTTTTGCTTACTGCGTTCTAGCACGTCGGTGTGACCTTTACAGTCACGTGGCCGTTTGGTTTTCACTGCACGGTGCGTTGTACTGCGACTAACTGCGTCACAATTTCCCTTCCTAGAACCGATCGCTGTGACGTACGCGGACTATCTAACCGTGGAACTAAACTCAATGGCAGCGATACGGACGAAACACGTTCATGAAATAAACTTAGAGGCTTTCTACTTTAGCTATTTCTTTAATTACCTGTTTATTGACGTCTATGTGCACGTGTTTTATTAAATATAAATAAACAAACAAGTCGACGGCACAGTTAGATATTTTTGTCATATTTATTTATTCCTGGACAGTCGATAATGACTCACATAAAATTAAAGTGAATCGTTAATGTAAAGCTTATTGAAACGTTATACGTTTCTTCTTAAACGGGGAAAGGATGTTCTAAATACAAATACACATAGATCAAACGGAACGAAATTAATCAGTGTTGTCAACGCACAATAAATCACCTTTAACTTCGAAACTTTAAAGCGCCCGCGCATTCCGAAACTCATCGGCAATTAATCTCTAGATCCTCGCACGTGCACGCTTTCACTTTATTTTTAAACTAGTATTAATAGAATCTATTTGAGTGGTGATGTGGTCGTTGCCCTATTTGGTTGTGTGTTTACATGGCGCCTCGCCAGGACGCGACCTGTGCCATGCGCCGACGCCGCATCGTGGGCGGCGCACGCATCGAAAAAACAACGGCTATGTCCGTGTTTTTGTTTTTGAATTACGAATCCAGGAAATACAGGATGTTTTTGATGGGCGTGCTGAGAGAGTACTCTTGGTTCTAAATATTTGTTTTTTTTTTAAATATTATCTATGATTTGATGAAATTAAACCCTAAATTTAGGATTTTCTAAAAGTAGAGTGTGATTCCCTAAACAATTTAAGCATATTAGTGTTCAGTGGCATGTCAATGTTCATGATTCCAATTCATATCATTTTTAATCGTAGTCGTTATCGTTTCCCCTAAAAGAATTTCACTGAATTTGGGGCACTTTTTAAACAATAAACAAAACTTGTTATTAAATCGTAATGCGTCGTTGGAAATATTTACGTCAATAAAAAACATCTTTATCTCCGTATTCTCGATTAACTTTCGTTTTGTTGATACTTTTAAAGTTTTATTATGTTTTAATGAGTTAAACAACAACGTATGTACTTCAACAAACAGAATTACATAAAGTGAATTGAAGTGTCGAGAAATCGATACCGCATAAGTACATTTGCTTAGTGTCGGTATTCCTTACCTAGGTAGCCGTTTGCTAACATCATATTGCGGTTTCTCCGACCAAGTTCTGGTTTCAAATGACCCAATTGCGTCATTTTGACATTCCGCTGACTGACAATTGATTTGTTAGAGCGAACCGCAAATTGTCTGATTGCATTTGCCGAATACTAAGCTGTAATTACTTGTAGTGTTGATATAAACAATTTAATATGCATTTGGACGGATTTGTAAAAAGTGCATTGTGTAAGTTTTAGAAGTGAAAAATTACATTTACTTTTTATTACCTCCTTTTCTTGTCCATCTGTGTTTATTTGTTTGTCTCTTTGGTTCAATTTATGCATAACTCTCAATCCGTGTGTTTTGGCGAATTAAAGTTTGGTTTCTAAGTATACCTATTTGACCTTTTTTTATTGTCGCGCTTGTCAGAAAACGCGGCCATTCCACCGACTTCTTATAAAACGGAGACAAAAATTTCCGTTGTTTTGACGAAACTGTCCCGGATTCGAGAGAGCTTTAATTTGTTTGAAGTCATTGTAAATTACTGCCGAGTTCCTTTCAATAAATCTCAGTCTTGGGAACACGTAGCACATTTTCCGTGCCGTGACAGGCCAGAGAAATCTGACATACCAACAAGACCGCCTTTGAACAGCCAATGGAAATTGTTTTCTACTTGCCATCCACACATAACTTCTACTAGTGGTTGATCCGTATATATGTAGCCATTACACAGGTACAGGTCAGCTGAAAGCCTTTTGGACATAGTTTGTGACTGATGTTCCAGTAATATGATTCAGATAACCCGATAGAACATGGAATCCATGTCTATCTGCATGAAGCAACGTCTGTCTGCAACTGCAATAGTAGGGGACAATGACTAAAGCGGTGGGCGAATTTCGCAAGCGGTCGGTGCCAGCGCTCAATCGAGTCAAGGAGACCGCAGATCGGAATCTAACTACCTTTATAAATTCTAGATATCTTATGTACAGGATGTTTTATTCCAGTGGGATGAACCATACCATACCATACAATTGTCGAAAATCGTTTCGAGGAATTGCGTGTTGCAACTGTTCTATTTGTTTCCTAGGAATCTAGAAATGTAGGTCCCTAGAAGGAAAACAAAAAAAAATGCTCTATTTTTTTTTTTACTTATATGTGTTTTCGTGTAAAATATATGGTTCCAAACAATGAATTGCATTTTGGTAATTCTTCAACATATTATTAAATAAGTAGCTAACGTAAACAGAAGATTTAAAATTACTTTGCATTTGGCTGTTTTTTTAGTAATATTTCTTGAGTGGACGCTTGCGGTTTAGGTGACAATGTCAAGCTGATTATAATTATATGTGCGTGTTCTACTTGGACTTGGTTATTTTTTGCCGTTGTGACGGTTGAGTTGTGAGTGATTTATTATATTTATTTAATGCAAGTGTCTACATTGAAGATACAACATTTAGGTCGCATTTTACCAAACTGGAATACCTAAGACTTACTCCGAGATTAGTATATACAAATTCGGCGTTTAATCTATGTATAAGATCTTATTCCAGTTTGGTGAAATGCGGTCTTAATGTTTCTGATATTTACTAAAAACATTATCAATGAATAACTTTTATATGGTAGGTTGGTAGGCATTTATTTCATATTGAAAAAACATTATATTATGTGTCATAATTATAATTAATTCACAATAAGATACATACATAAGATAGATTACTCAGCCACCGCAAAACATACATGCTTACTCCAACCGCTGCATGACACAAGAATCATCTCATACGTGCTCGCATTCTTCTTCTGTTGAATTTTATCGTGTTTATACGACACGAATGGCGGAACACCAGCTGTTCGAGTTATCCGGCAATTAACGATATCGCCCATTCATGGTAACGCTTCATTTCATGTGAAAACCAACTCCGACACGATGCCAGACTAGAGATTGGTTCAAGATACACGCACCTGGGATTCTGACACATTGTGAACGCTTTATTATAACATTTATAACCAGTCTTGAAACTTTAAAACAAACTGCTGTGAGATAAAGTTTATTTACTGCACTATTTTATACCTAATGCCTGTAGTCACATGCCTGCAGCTAAACACACATGCTCTAGACTGATCACGAGTGCTAGTAGAAAACTGTAATGCAAGCGGGCCAACTAAACTGAGTCAAGGTGACTGCGCGACGTCACATGCTGTTGCTACCCGGATTACTTTGTTCAGGCGCAGGCGTCTGGTCGGCGGTGCTCGGACGCTGGGCTTGTTCTCGATTACTATAGGTACATATTACTAACCTCAGCTTCAATATAGGCAGCTTACAATCTGTGCCAGACATTGTGATTTCCTTACAAAATGGAGTTAGGTGTGGGAGTTCTGGGCACCGGACTTGTTACATTAGCACAGTGTAATCATACTAGGCTACATTTTCCTCCTCGAGCTTGTGGCGGGTGTTGCGACTCATGGCACATGGACATGACTCATCCCTGTACTCGATCAGAAAGTCGTCTGCGAGAACATCACGCGTCGCTTTTACTTTCCAAATGTTTTACTGTCACTTGAACTCTGCTAAACATTTCCGCCTAAATTAAAAATATCGTGCAGGAGAACAGTTACGTTACAATATATTATGCGAAACGGCACGGGGCGTTGCGAATCCTTTTACGAGCGTCGTGTGCGTACGAGTGTTGCGTTTGTACATTTGGAATGAGGAAAATTTGCTCAAGTGCCGCCCTCGTTCCCCGAACTCTTACACAAATTTTATAAGTAACTTTGAAGAGGTCAGCTATGAAACCTAGTCAAGAATTTCGCCATCGAACTATTGTTTTTCTCTTACTAGGTACCTACCTTAACGAAGTGCTACAGAAAATTCTTAGAAAAACTTGCCTTACAACCGGTAAAATTGTTATTATGCGTTCTTCGAATTTGTCAAGAATTAGGTATTCAAATAACACGCAGAAACAACTTTAACTTCTAGGGAAGGAATGTCTTATTCTTGGACTATTTGAACCGGTTAATTAAGTTCTATTTAAGGCATGTTTAAAAACTCCTGCTCGAAATGTGTTAAGCACCAAAAGCGCCGACGTCACGCAATCTGCACATATTTAAATTGTGAACACCGAATATAAATGGTTACGGCGGTTAAAACAATTTTTTGATTGAAAAGAATTAGAACGGCAACGAAAAGGTTTCATTATATTGTTATACGGTTGGTAACCGACAGATTGCGTGCACAAAAACAATGATCGACATTTGTTGCCAAAGCCCCTAATACCGAAAAAGCGAGTTAAGCACCCAACAATAAAACTATTCGCGGCCTCCCTCGAATATCGTTACCGGATTTAACCGCTCGTTGCTATGGGGCTGAACATTGAAAATTTAGCGGAAACCAGAGGCCGTCCCTGCACGAGCCGGGCTATCGGTGCCAAGGTGTCCGCCGGCTTACTAATTGCGTGTTAAAATTTACTTGACATCGCGCGGCCTTCCTCCACGACCAGATTAGCTAAACCCCTCACAAACTACTGCACCCAGCTAACATCACAAACCCTCATGGCTCAACGGACACTGGATCTCCAAGGGGGATTTACTCGGAAACGTTCACGTTTTCGATTACGTTGTTTCTCAGGTGGTCTTCTGCTATAACCTTGTCACACTTAAAGTTAACCCTAATGACTGTGGTATTGAGATTTTCATAGACCTGGATGTAAGATTTGTTTCGGTATTGTTAAATGTTGAATCGAGTAAGTCTGTGTCCAAGGTTTTAGATATCGTCGAGCTGTGCTATCATGTAATGGTGTTTCGAATGTATGCTATATGGACTGATAACTATATGTTTCAAGGCGACTATTATGCTACTTACTTTGTTTACATGTTGTATATCTACTCTGGTTATCTTTCAAGTTACTTAATCTCTGCTGATTTATAGATTTTGATGATGTATTAGTGTATATTAAACAGTATCATTAAAATAGTCGGGCGGAATGACTAGGTCAATGAAAAATAGTATTATTACACGATAAATAAACACCTGTTACAGAGTAAGGCGAACACTTATCGATACATAATTTATATTGGATTCGATCGTGTGCTTTACTGGATGTTGATGTCCTTATTATTAATTATTAATATTTACATTGTAACATGAAAAGTACGTTGTTAATTTCAAAAGTAATATATTTATCCCGCAGATAACATAAAAAACGGAAATGCAGAAATCAATGACAAAATGTCAAGAGTCCGATAGACTGAGATTAAATATTAAACAAAGAAATTTCCATGTATTACTATATCATACATAGATATCCTTTTGTCCAGGCAATAGCGATTCGTTGTGGATAATAATGTAAACAGTCATTTATCGAATATTTCTCCACCGAGATACGAATAATACGAATAATTATAACGTTCCACTTCCAGAAATTAACATTTCAAAACGACCCGGCAGCTTTTATTTCACCCTAATGTCTTCATTCAATTTGTGAGAAATAATTTGTCGTGAGCTAAATTAATTTCTAAGTTTGTTGGATATTGTACCGCTGAGTGGGGTCTAATTTTGTTAATTGTTGTTTTGTAAAAATAATAAAACAATAGGAGTACCTATTCGATTTCTTGATTTACGTTATAAGGAATTATTAATAAATTTATACGTCGATTTGATCGTACGTTATGGGTAAAAATAAATAAAGCGTTTGAATAGCTCTATATCAGAGGTCCCCAAACTTTTTTGTCTCATAAACCACTTGGCATTTGTTTCGGTTTTGGGTGGACTGCTTACCCCTGCTTACCTAATTTACGTTATCACGTAAAAACTAAGTAAAAAATCTTCGGGATTTTTTGCACGGATAACATTGGAGGTTGGAGGTCTAGCCGGCTACAAATTGACACAGACTACAATGAAAATTTAGCGCGGAATTGTTTTTTACCTCGTAAAAACTACACACAAAAAAATTTAACATAATTTATATGGAAAATATTTGTTTTTATAAGAAAGTATTACGTAAGTATGTAGGTACTAGGTATTATCAACTCAATGGACCCCTGACCTACCATAGAACTGTGTCATAGTGACGTTATGGTTCAAGTCGTAAGAAGTGTGAAACAAATTGTTTTATAATGTCACTGTGATACCGTTTTATGGTTGGTCAGGGTTCCATTGAGCTGATAGTACCTACTATCTGTGTATGAATATGGATTATTCCATTAATGGAAAGCCAAAATTAAAGTCACGACTTGCTTTAATGGGATCCACTATCTTGGACCCCCATTTTCATCTCATGGACCCGTTTTTTTTTTCCGCTCACATGGAGCCCTTGCCGGTCGTCGTCGACCCCTGGGGCCTGTTTTATAAAGCTACAAATTACAATTTACAGGTTACAAGTTTCCTTTTGACACAACCTCGACCAATGACGACCAGCCATTTTAGACCACAGTCTTGCCAGTTTAGACCTGTAAAATTGTAACTTGTAGCTTTAAAACGTGCCCCTGGGGTCGATAAAGGCCACTTTGGGCATCACTGCTTTATATGATTAGGTCCTCTTATTATCTAGCTCGTGTAATCTTCTTAAATACCTATATAAAAGATCTCAAACCGCTAGGTCTAGAGATTCCAAATTTGGCACGTAGGTTCCTTATGAGGTCTAGAGATGCACTAAGAAAGGATTTTTGGAAATCATTCCTTGGGGTTAAAATAACGGGAATAGCGGGAAACTAATTCTACGCGTACGAAGTCGCGGGCGTCCTCTTGTTAGTTTTATATTTTCGGGACACCTTATTCATTCCAATATAGTCCTAATAGGCAATTTTAGCGTCGCGTGGGTTGCATTTTTACGACCGCTGTAGGTATAGTAATTTTTACATTGACATTTATTACCAACTCTATTGAGCGCGACTCCATCCGGAAAGAAGTGGTGTTATGGCTATTCCTCTGACGACAGTTTAATTTTTCGGAATTAAAAGTACCCTACGTCCGTCTCTACTAAACCCTCATTGATTTGTTGAAGCGTTGAACCTGGAAGAACAAACAAACAAATTCACTTTGGCATTTATAAAATTTATTAAGGAGAGATAGTGAACAAACCATATTACAGTCATAAAAAACCTCCGTTCCGTTAAATTTTAAACAAGGATTCCTGAACTCGGGTCACTTAAGTTAACGTCCACAAAGCCACATAATCCGTGGCGGGAGGGTGAAACGGAGTTTTTTAAAACAACAATGCCTTAGTAATTGGATTGTGTCAGGAGCGATTGGGCGGGCTGCCGGACAGAGCGGCGGCCGTGCGGGTGGTAATCTCGTTTGTATGGTTACCGGCAATTAGCCGGCGGCGCCCGCGCCCGCCGCCGGACCAGCCAAGACCGCTCTGCGGCCCGTTGACCATCGCTAGTCGCTAGTCCACTTTACAACTTGGTTTTTGGCTCGCATAAATTATTAGAAACCTTAAAATTTACTAATTTTTTACACTATCCGTTAACAAGAATATCGGGAGCGAACTTAATTTATTTTTATTATTTATGATATTTTTTACTATGACCTCATCGACTGCATTATTCTCTATCGTGGGAATGCAGCATCTTTTTTTTGTTAGCCGGCCATGAACCGCCGGACCGTCGCATAGGTATTTATTGCAAAAAATCGATAGCGTGTCCGAGGCTACGTGGATTTGGCCACTTTTAAGAACCAGATAATATATTGTATACCTACTACTTGAGAAACAAGCCGGCCGACTTACGGCCTATTAAATGCTACTAATCCATTAAGCAAATAAGTGTATCTGTGACTAGACTAGTCGGTCCTAATAGTGTTAATTTTATGAAGATTACTTAGTTGCTAATATCTCGGCGTTTCTCTGTAATAAAATAAGTCTATTAGTGGTGTTGTAAAAGGAATGAAACTGGGGTGGTAAACAGAGCCATCCTCGTTTAGTGCCTCTACAGTGAGCGTTAATCTCGTTTTTCGCAATTAGTTGGCGGCCGCCTCTATTGCCCGCCACGGCCGGGGTAAATACGCTTTATCCTTTTACTTTTATTCTATATTCCTTTTTAACCCAAGCATGTTTTCGCGTCCGCTCTGTTCCTCCTGTTTTAAACAGTTTTTGTTCGATCTCCACTGACCAACAAGGTTGCTATAAAACTGGTTTCGTCCAGCTACGAATTGTCTAGACTGTTTTTATTATAATATTTTTCAGCGTCTCACAGAAAATTCAAGGTTATCCGCCGACAGTAAACCGCTTCGGCTTTCAGAGTCAACCTGTTTGTACAATTGCGTATGTTAAATTTTATTCGTCGGAGTGTGAGAAGAGAATTAAGTGGTAATATTAACAAAAATAACGCGAGTTCGACGAACCGCGTAGGTGTTTGAACTGGGGTCACCTTCGGGTCACCTGTGTCACCTTGTTTCCGAAACTTGATCGGCAACAGTTATCGCGTGAACACAAACTGAACTAAATTCAATTTATCGTGCTAAGTGCCCACTTTAAAAATGTATAACCCCTCGATTGCCGCCGTGCCCGTGTCAACAGCGTTGTTTGTTGGAGCTCCAGTGAAATCCCAATGGCAGTTTGCGGAAATCAATCATATCCGTCACGTTAGAGACGCGTGTAATCGCATTGCAATTGACCGCGTCTTGTTTTCCACGTTTTTCTGCGAAAGCTATCCTTCCTAGATACGTAATTACGGCTGAGGACGATAGTTATTCAATCGCAGTCGGTGCATGCAAGGCCGGCGAATGAATCAGCTGATGGTAGCTGACTCACTGCATCCATTCGACCGCACCTTAGCTATTGTCCAAACAGCTGACGGGTCTTGTGGAGTTTATAAACCTTTTTCGTACTTGTCGAAGCAATTCTTGGCCACCAAATTGTGGATGCGTCATTCGGATGCGTGTTTTCAAAGTGCGAAGCATCTTTGACTTCAACTGACCACATTACGTTTGATATTATTTACCTACTATTTGAAAAAGCATTAACAACAGTAATAAACGAATGAATCACTCTTTTATTTATGCAAAATAAATATAGATTGGACCAAATGGGTAAATTCTAAAGAGTCGGTACCTAATCGGATGTGTGATACATTGGTTTTACCCAGCAATGTGAGCAACAAACAACGAAGTGACACCTGCACGGCTAGCACATGTTGTTCGCGACTTGCTTGTCGCTCGGATCTCCCTTTCTATCTAGTTTGTAACGATAGAGACGCACTGAGCGACAAGCGAGAAAATACAACTTGGGCTACCCGTGCAGTGCCGTTCCAGAGCCGAGATTCTTACACGATAAAACCTTATTGTTTTTGACGTGTTATGGTATTTTCAACGTTTTGACAGTAATAGCGGCCGAGTTAAAAACAATACCTTAACTTGTCTAAGACAATATGGTTTTACCGAGTTGAATTGAGGCCCAGTATAGTCACACGTTTGCCAATCTTTCAATACTGTTTAGGTTGGCACTAAACATACAATCACGTTACGTCTATTATGCAATCAACATAATAATAAAGATGTCATAATAACTAGGCTTATAAATTATACAAGTTGGCACTTGATAGTTGGGCGGCACTTTATTATATAGCTTTTGTAGATTTCAAATTAAAACTCAGAAGAAAGTTAAAAAGTTTCACAACGTTTGCCAGCATAACGTGTTTTCTTGAAGAGCAACAGCTGTTTGTCTCGACTTTCCGTTTCGTCACTATTATGCAGTTATTAAGTTCTCACGTGTTTTATCTCAGTAGTTGGATGCACCGTCATCTGTAGATTTAAGGACAAATTGAGAAACAATGGGTTTCGCGTTCCCATTCGCTGGGTTCTGCTCAATGAGTCAGCTGATGTGGCAACGGCCAATCATGACTCATTCTGATCTCATGCCGGTACGAGTATTAGGACACGCTGTATATCATCGACTCATTCATCGTGTCATCTAAATTTGCATCATTGATGATAAAAGATTTAATGATAAATAAATATCAGGGGACAATCTCACACAAATTAACTCTTACTTATATAATAAGGTACATACTTACATAGAAATCACCCAAGAATCGGCAACAAATACTCCAAATCAAACGCAGGACCGCCAGTTTCGTAGGCAGGGTCACTGCCAACTAGGCTAACTGCTTCGTCGAATTTATAATTCACATGTTTTATATCGGATTAAGACCTCGATTACCTTAAAACATACTTAAAATTTGATATTTCGGCGCAGTTCATGCACCATGTCCATGATCACAGCTATACCCTGTGAAAACGTATCATCATGTATGTTGAATTTTCCTAAAGATAAGATTAAATTTATTGCACAGTTTGATTTATTTTTGATCCAATTTTGTAGTTTTATCGTTAAACATTTGCCTGCAACCGCGGATTTCACTCGTGTCCTTGTCGTTAGCAAATGTTTACTCACCGGAAAATTGTTCTGTCCTCACCGTCACCTGATCTAACTCTAATTCCCTACTTTATAAGCCAGCTAACTAATTTGCTTTGCGCCATACTGTTTTACACCGGGTTTCCCCCGCGGCCAAACGACATAAATAAAACCCGCCTTATCGCTTCGACGAAAAGGATAAATAATAACTAACTGTTGTGACTGCACAATCAGAACCATAATTAACGCCTGATTTGCCTTGGCAGCCAAAAACATCTGTGGCAAAAGTTATTTCTAATATCGATACAGAATAAATACATTATACAGTTAAACTTTGAGGCGCACTTGCTTTTCTAACAAACTTTAAACTAGCAGTAAACAAACCTTTCAGCGCCAATACTAGAACTTCTTGCTTCGCAACAAATCTTGCACTTCGTTCTGTTATAAAAGGTAAGCTGCGCGGTTGAAAATGCTTGATATTAAGGCATTATCATTTATTTTTTGTTTATCAAGCGGAGGTTAACAATAGGCACAATACAAGGAATTTCCTAAAGAAAGTAATCCCTAGTCTAGTTATATAATTGGCTTTGGTGACGTCAAGGCAGAGCCGGTGTGACGCGAGGAGCACGCGCCGTCGATAACCGCCCACTCTCGTTTTCGTTCTGACGTCGACTGATAAGTTGATAGCACCATTTATTGTAAGCCACATGAGTTTCCTGGATCACATGAGTTCGCTTGCCAGCTTTTGCTATAGGTACTCAGCTTTTGCTATCAAAATCCTCGTTGAATAACTTTGCTTTACGAAATAAACATCTATACGAAACTATTGAATCCATCGCACGTCTAAGCACATTCAGCACTCATAATAAATATTGTAAATGTCAGGACACAATCTTACACAAATTAACGCAGTCCTAAACTAGGCTTAGGCTTGTATATTTCAGGAAATATGGTTTGGCCGAGTGTTAGATTAAATTCAAAGTACGCAATAGTCAACCAAATTCCATTTACTGAGCAATGGGATACTAAACAACGATATGAATACGACGGCCCGACTTATACAATTCCCAGTTAGAAAAAATGTGTCACAAAGCCAATACTCCTTTTCTGTAAAATACATGGATAAATAAATAATTCTACCCCCAAAAACTTGAATAAACAAATATTCGTACAGAATACACCAAAAGTTGTCTTTGCTGGAGATCAAACCGGGACCGCTAACTTAATACTAAGATAACCGCGTCTTCAAGCCCACGATTATCAATTTCAACTGATTTTGACGCGTGCGTCATGTTAATGTACATCGAATGCCGTAATAACAAGCTATTTCCATCATGAAATGTAATTCGATATGCAAGAGCACTTACATCATATCCAGGTCAATAGCCTATTGATAACTACCAACATCAGATATCTGGAGAGCACCTTCGCATCAATTAGCGGTCGATGTAGCCGATACCGTCTGTGCACACAACGCTTGTCGTTAAGTAACCCATTTGTACGCGGGAACATGCATGCATACTATACATTACCGATGTTACAATAAATCAGCCACGACGACGTAACTGTAAGTTTAAGTGAACACCATGTATCTGTGGTTATTTGAAATGTTGTAACAAAAATTTACGCGTTCAACTTTAAGAACTCCATTCATCTTTATGGGAGGTTGCAAACTAAGTGCCTCTTTTCAAGTGATTTAGACGTTGTAGTTATTATAAAAATGTGTGAAATAATTTAATTAATGACAAGTTTCAATAGACAGGCATCCGGTTCTATTAATATAATTATGAGCTCGCCCAACACAATTAACGTTTGACATTTGCACCTAAAGGGCGTTCTGTTTAACGCCCGATCCGTTCCGCAAACAGACAATGACCTCTGCTTTTCCCTAACTTCCTCATTTAAATTAATAATGGTTCCATTTTCTCTGAAACTAAGACTAAAACAGTCGGTCTAACAGGTTGTAATGTTTAAAAAATAGTTTCCAATGGTGAATGAAGCTAATCAGACTTTGTAAACCACTCGTGAATGCGGCCATCGGTCAGTGTGAACAATGCCATTGCCATGCGGCAAAACATCCGGTCGTTATCGCTTATAAAAGTTTCATGGAAACCTTATCACTAATTGAGCAGCGGATGTATTTTTGTCTACATGAGCTTACTTTCATTAACACCCTGTGTATGTAATGATTATTAGAAATGATATTGCTTAGTCTAATTTCATTAATGAAAGTCACAGTGAAATGTTGTGTCAAATTTTCTTCGATTTAACAGACAGCTTCTCACCATGGATATTAAATGTTTTCTATGTCACAACTGGCCGCTGTCCATTGCTGGTTTTCCGCGTCCCAATTACCTCCAAACCTATACGGAAGTGCATGCGGTCCTCGGCTGTTGCCAGGCGACGGCCGGATGAATGGCGGCGCGCGCGCCGATTGCGCAACGCGATGACGCGGCGGAACCGTTGCTTGTTAGTATGCGGAGCGGTGGATCCGTGTCGGCCGCGGCGCCCGCGCTTGCGGTGCTCATTCTGACTGAGGAATGTCCTCAAAGTCTGAAGCATGAAGGTTTAGCCATGGAAGCTTTACAGTTCAAGCCTAGGGTCTCCGATTTCCGTACAAAATAAGCACCGTATCTATGCTTTATATTTGTTGCTCTTGTTATTGATTTCGTGTCAATAACTTTGAAATTAAACTTTTATCCTTTTTATAATCAATAGCTGACCCGTGCCCACTTCGTTAGGTAATATAGCCTATGACACTCACAAATAACGTGGCTTTCTATTGGTTCAATTTTCATAATCGGTTCAGTAGATCCAGAGATTACCCCCTACAACCTCACAAACTTTACCTCTTTTTAATATTAGTATGGATATCAATCAATTAAACAAATATTTATTGCATAAAAGCACACTATCTTAAATATACATAATATAATTGACTTTCTTGACTAGAGACTGAAGACTTAGACACTTGGAATTTCTGACGCAATGTAGCGATGCCACAAGAAAGGATTTTTCGAAATTCAACCGGTAACGGGAAAAAATGGTATTGAAATTCTTGGTAGGGTACGTCCTCTAGTGCGCTATACAAACAAGCCCGTAATAAATACCTAGTATTGTTGAAAGACGGTAATTCGCCCTCGATTTATAGACTCAACGGTATATCTTCCTCGAAAGCTATTCTCTTCAAAACTGATTCCATCTTTAGAGTTAAACGGGACAGCGCATTCACCGTTATCAATTTATCATAATCAGCTAACGATTTCAGAAACTTGTGCTCGCTACAAACGATAAGACAATAAAATCACCGCAATTTAGAGATTATTCCGGCAGATGTTAGTTAGCGTTTAAGTATACTTCAGCGCCTGTCTTCGCCTAGCGACTTGGAGGCATTGTTTTGAGCGTTTCCGGTCGACGTACCGGCCGAGTGGCAAGTTAGTTGCACAACGGAAAGCGCACGCGCTGTGTGTAGGGCTGCCAATTTGACGATCAGTAGCATTATTTTATTTTTATTTTAAAAGTGCTTTTCAGTGTTAAGGCTTCCGCTGATCAGCAGTCAGAATGACAGCAGGACGCAGCCACAGTATGATGCAGTTATCTATTAGAATAAGAGTCTTATGTATTGTCTCGTTGTAACAAATAGCTGCGTCGCTCTCGGCCTGTCGTCATTCCGACTGTTGGTCTGTAGGAGCCTTTAAGCTACAAAGACAAGCCTTAATATGGCGGTAGGATCCATAAACTTAGTGACTTTCTGTCAGATGCAATCGTCACAATGACAGATAAGGACAAAGCATATTTTTATAGCATTTTTTTAGCTATTGTGCGTTTATTAATAAGAGGATTAGACTTTAACAAGAGCGGGTTAAGTGTGCCTTACCTATTAAATGGCAGATTTACTTTTCTTTTGGTTTTAAGATGTTGTATTGACCTAAGAAAAAAAATTGTTAGACCGCCGACTTCCTCTTAAAAAATTGTTTTCGGGTTGATGAATTTCTGTGTAAAATTCAACCCTTTTATTCAACACTTGGATGAATTGCAACGGTTTATAAACCGCGGTAACCCTGCTAGTAGGTAGAGTCATGAGCGCGCAGGCCCCAGAACTTTGCTCATTAGCAGCTATGCTTTTGTGACGAGTGCGATGTCATCATTCGTGACCAGGGCTGTCACGTACCGATATTAAATTTTTAATTAAAAAAATATATGTAATAATACAACATTATTAATAAATAAATATTTTTTTAAATATTTAAAAAAACGTAAAACACGCGGTTGAAAATAAAATCAAATACATTTTTAATATTATTAGTGTTTTTAGGAAGTAAATGCAAAAATTAACTACATTGATAATACGTTTAAGTAAGTCGCACTGACTCCGAAATAATAATGTCGAGGAAGTTAAGAATTTTGATTATCCTTAGCAACTGGGTCGCTGAATTAAATATGGAATATATTCCAAGAGCCAATCAGCATTTAGAAGTTATTTTGATATTTCTGGAAGCATTGAATGTTTGGGAAATGTTTAAAATTAAATTATTAGATGAGTATACAGATTGTTTATACAAAGTCTTTATGGCGGTGGTGATTTGATTACTTTCCATCAGGTAACCTACATGCTCCTTTGCCTCCCTCTCTTATACATATATAAAAAAAGGAATTTCTTTCTAAGTACTATAAACTGATCATGGTTTTTTTTCGACTTCTTATAGTAAGTTTTGGACACATCTTAATTTCTAAAAATCCATCAAAATCCGGTTTAACGAAGATATTTTTACTTACTTGCATCTAAAATATTTAGAGTTGTAATGTGTTACATTAATAAGTCAAAGTCAATGATCAATAATAATCATTTAAATAGTTACTTAGTATACCATCGCCAGAATCATTTGTTGTTCAAGTGAGTGTAGTATTGTAATTAATTAATATTATGTATTGTAGGCAGTACACACTTACATAAACCAATAGCTTAAAACAACACAACACAAACATTTACTCATATTATGGAAGCATGTTTACCGTCACTACCTAGGTCGTTAATGTATTATAATAGTGTTTACCTACTCAGCTTTCCGAGAGCTAAGATGAAGGAATTGCGAAGACATCGTAAAATTCATAATCCACAATTTACCAATTTTAACACTCAGTTATAATAACTTCAGAAATACAATCCTGAGTTTGTGCTATGATAAGATTTAAACTCTCCAATCCGTCTTACGCCTAAACTTAATAAATTCAGAATGAATTGTTTGACTCAGTATTTTTTATAGGTAGCTATTATTTATATGTATAAGGAAAAGGGTGCTCAAGAAACTGTTGCGCCTCGTTCGCGATGCGTTTCGTCTTGGCGCCATGAGGAAAATCGTAAAATATCTACAAAGCATAGCATTGAATCATCACTTATCATCATAAAATTATATTCATAGACCGGATAAGTACTGGACCGAGTAAGCGCAAAAACAAGTGTAATAACCTCTCGGTTGGCAGCGCGGGGGCCAGGTAGCAGACAATAACCGTCATCCGAGAGCCGGCGACAAATCACCAGCCACTCCCGCCACCGACAATGTGGGGATTACCGCCGAAATCCCCGCTCCATAAAGAACACTATCACTATTCAAGACTCCGCGCCATTGTGCCCGACTCCCCGGGAACCCATTTCACACGACACCCACTCTAAATGTTTGATTTATACGAGGAAAAACTACACCGAATTGCCTTTAATAACAATAAAAATATTGCGAACGGAGACCCATGCATTCCGGGAAATGCATTGACGTGGACCGTATAGGATACTCGGTCCAACTATCTCGCCTATTGCCACGTGAGCCTGAGACTTGCGCCACATTATTTTTAAAGCGATATTCGCTCGCGATAACGCGGTTGCACGTTGGGGCGTTGGCCTGTTGAGAATGTTTGCCGCTGACCTAAGTGGTCAATAATGATCTGTTATCCAGTTTATACTACGTATTTTCTTTACTGTTTCTCGATAAAGAAGAGCTATTATTTTTGGAAATGCGAATGTTATTTTTCAGTGTAATAGCAGTGAATACATTTTGCTCCTTTGAGACGACGGCGCTGTTGTTACGGCTGGACTAATTAAAACGGCATTGCAAGCGAAGTTCATTACGAGACTTAATCAGTGCACGGCAAGACAGTTACCTACCTAACCAAAAAGCGAGAATGCTGAACGATATAGTTTCTTTTTAGAGCTCATGGCATATTTTACAGGTAAAGTTGGTAATCAAATGTGATTGTGACATAACATGAATACAATTATGTGACTGAGTTTTGTTCTGGTACATTACGCAATGTATTCATTTGTTCATTATTTGTCTGCAGTTCTACACTTACTTTATTCCTTAATATATGTTTATTTATTCCTGATCTTTACCAGAGCTGCAGTAACTCGTAAGATGCTTGCTCCTGCGCCGAATATCAAGTGTCTGCAGTCGCGCCGCCTGTCTGTCCTAGATCGTCCGTGCGGGGTGGTCTGGGCGATTGTTCTCGATTTTATTCGCTACTTTTTACCTGTGGTGTTATTCTCTACTTGGTACAACCTCGAGCTAACCACTGTCGAACGATCCAAAAGCGTGTAGGGGCCAAGTTACCCCAGTTCGATCGAGCAAACTTGTCTTTACTTCGAAAGAGAATAACACCTGCATCACTTCCATTGCGAGCCGATGAAAACGCTCGCGCATTGACTCTCGATTGCTTTTAAACTTGGAATACTTTTTAACTTCTTCCCCGTAACGATTAACTCTGACGGTTCTGTATCGTAAATTAAAATAGAGCAGTGAATCATTGAATACTTCCTAGCTTTTAGCTGCTTTTAGTTTAAACATTCCCTGTGGTTTTATCTTTCGCAATGGCATTTATATGGCAAGTCTTTGTAGTTTACTAGCCTAATTGAAGAAGTATTTTGATATTGCGTAATATGTGGATCAGAATAGTACTTGAGACTGCGCTATAAAATTCCGCCCTAGATTGGCATGACACTCAGTAAATTAGCGGTTAGTTTTTTTGGTCGTTAACATTGCGTTCGCAGCGACGACACGTTATCACTTTTTTCACGGCGTCTATTTCTTGACGTGTATTTTGTCGCAATTCGGCATTTGAACGCAAGTCTTGGGAGTTCAATTCAATTCAATTCAAGTTTATTTCAGGAACAATATACATTGTGTTTGAAAACGATTCTTACAAGCTAGCACAAATTTTAAAAATAACCTAAGATACTTAACTATCACATTGCAGTATTAATAATGTCAGTTATAATAAATAAATTACCAATATTAACTAATTAAAGAATTCAGAAAAACTATAGTAGCGCTTTGATAGCAAAAAATGTCTTGCTCTGTTCCTGAACACGTTTGGGTTAGTGATGGCCTTAAGCTCCATTGGCAAATCATTAAAAACCTTCACTGCTTGGAAACGTGCACAGTGATTAGCCAGTCTTAGTTTTGGGGAAAAGGGAAAAATTACATTTTTTGTTCTTGTTGCTAGTCGTTTCTGTCTTTTTTCCTCAGTTTCATATTTTACGAGATGTTTCACTAAATCAGTGACCAGAATTAAAATATACAAACTAGGTACTGTAAGTATCTGAAGGCTATCAAAGTGGTCCTTACACGAAACCCATTGCGGGATACGCACCATTGTCCTTATTGCTCTTTTCTGTATAGTGAAAGCTCTTCTAATATTATAATCATAGGAGGCTCCCCAAAACTTGATGCTGTAACGTAGCTTAGATTCTACTAGGGCGTAATAGACAGCCTTGAGTTGGTCTCTAGTGATGACGTCTCTTAAAGTTCTCAAGGCGTAACAAGCTGAGCTTATATAGTTGACAATATGTTCAAGCTCTAATTTCCAGTTGAGATAAGAGTCGATGTGTACTCCTAGAAATTTCACCACCTGAACTCCTAGAAATTTCACCACCTGAGTTCTGATGAATGTAAACTTAGAATCGTGAGAAGTATGCATTCAGTCGTTCGTGCTATAAGGTATCGTGGATAATTGAATATAGTAAAGTCTAATCCTGCAACTTTTCCTTCCCTTCTAAGAGTATATCTAGCTCTACAGGTTCAATACAAATTAAACAGTCATACAAACAGATTACGGCTAAACAGTTACTATGCCAAGCGTCCAAGGTTTCGTTTCAAGTTGCCCCCCTGTGATTGTTTACGAGAATTCTCGCCGATAATAGACATCGGATTGAAGTTAAAAATAGAACCGACGACGCGACAAGCGACATGGGATGCGTGGGTGTTGCCATTGACTACCGGCGAGAAAGGTTACCTTTCAAAAACAAATAATCTAGAGGTTAAACTAGGTTAAGGTTAGCGTTGAAGCCTTGGTGATTGCAAAAAGTGTTTTATTATCGATATGTTTAAATTCGGCGAAGCTTTTTGGATAGATGCTAATATATAAAATAGTCTTAAAGTTCTCGTGTAACATAAACATAACGTAGGTAACGTATTTTTGGAAGGATTGAGATTAGCGGGACTCATTCGTATGGCATAATGTTTGTTTGTCCTAACGATTGTACCTATCGCATATTTATTTTCGCATAACTCCCTAAGGCCGACGTTGCAAAATTTAATAAACGTCTATTGTATAGATAAGGTTAGGTTAGGTAAGGTTAGTTTATTAAAATAATAAAAATAAAACCCTTTCTGTTTTAAAAACCGTTTTAGGTCAAACGATTTTATGCCATATGATACATTATGCGAAAAAACCATTATGGATTCCGATATAGACCCGAGATTAGTACTATTATGTTTTTGGTAATTATTTCTAGGACGACCTAAATCGTTAGTAGCTTAGAGCATTTGGTAACTGTTTTTGTTCTTTATTTAAATAATGTAAACAGGCACCTATCAATTCAAATTCCATATTCCATCAATAATTTGTTCTTAACTTCAGCGCCCACTTCCTTATTATTATACATAATTAATACCTATGATACGATGTTCTTGGCGCTAAATCAAATAATTAATTCATTTTGAAATTGTTACACAAGCCCTCCACACTGTCACATTTGCCAGCTGACCTCACCAAAAGGTGTGTGTAAGTGTAACACACTGCCCTGATTATTTTTTAGCGCACCATGATAATAATTTTATAACACTCAGCAGTTACCGGAAAACAAATATTGGTATCGGTGTTGGGTATTTCTTGTTATAAAAGCAATATGGTATAACAGTTTCCTGGAACAACGTGTTATTTACAAGTGTTAACGAGTAATGACACAGAATTATCAGTCGGAACTGACAATTATTGTTTACCGCAATATTGGGTGGAAATAAACCGCTCTATCCCTTCGTTATTTGCGTTAATATCCACTAGCGGTTTGAATTACTAATCACAGTTCAGTGATAATTGAAGTGCCTTAACCAAAAACATCGAATTATCGCACCAAAATTAAATTAATTATCATCTTCACTATTATTAATCGTTTCCCGTTTTGTTAACCTTCCCTCTTGATTGTTTAAGAATTATTTATTAACTGAAAAGTATTGATTTCATTCCGAATTGTGGCACTGTTCCATTTCTCCCCATTAATTCGAGCACTTGGCATCATACAAGTGTTAATTTCGTGTCACCAGCCCGTAACTAACCCTGACAACAATGTAACGGTGTATCTTGCCTGCTTGGACACCAGCTACAAAGTCTAGACTGGTCAATAGCAAAGATATGCAAATTCGAGCTCGGGCCCCACGACACCGGTAACTGTTCAACAAGCACGTACTTATACGTACGTTTTGTTCGGGGTTCCGAGTTCTTGTTTGTGAAAGCTTAGACTTATGATGAGATGGAAATTCATCTTCATGGATAGTTCACGCTGCAAAATTCAAAATCCGTCTTAGTGCTGGGAATTCACCAGACTTTTTCTATACAGTTTGAACATTTTATACTTTTTATATAAAGAAAATGCACAAAGGGATGGTTATTTCAAGCCTGCGGCTTATTTGCTAATTACATACAATGTAGAAACAGCTAAAAGCGTGACCCTTCGCGCGGATCGTAAAACCCAGTCTGGCCCAGGGCCGACCTTTGGGAGCTTGACCTCTCCTGTTGCATTATTAATCTCCTTTGAAGCGCACTAAGGCTGTAAAAGAAACTGATCACGCTTTTAGAATATAATTAGAAATATTTTAAGTAAAGGATGACCGCGATTTCGTCCACGTTGAATACGTTCCCTGCTTGCTTTATTCTTCGTCCCCTCCATTTCTTCCAGTTGGTGGTTTTCATTTGAAAAATAATTTCCTAATGCGTTTCTAGTTGACTACAATGGCATATATTCCAAATGACTCTAAGTTCAATTGTGCGTGGTATGTAAGCTAGTCAGTCAGCACCGGAACAGGATATACATGATGGAGTTTTTAATCCGCGATGATGCGCCCTAGCATTTAATTTTACTTTGCACCGTTACGTAATTATATAAAAAATGAAATAGTCACGCGCGTGTTCACAATTAAAAAATACAACTACAAATTCTTAACTGCGTCTATATTGGTTATATAATCTTGCATAATATGACCACTAAGAGGACTTAAAAAATAATGTTGGATGACAAAAACACGTCAGTGGATAATTTTATTCCCACATCTGTTCGTCTTATATCTTACATACGTTGTATTTCTACGGTTCGCGACAGTAGTTTGAAATATAGTCAATTTATTATCTAATTTGTGTCTCACAGACGATTACGTTAACTAACGATGGTTAGAGATTTATAATTGTTATTTTTATACTATGTGTTTTGTTTTAAGCGTAAATTTTACTATAGTATCCGCAGCGAGCTAAGGACATGTCGAAGTGAATTTCTACACTACAAGTTGTCCAGCTCGCTGCAGATACTATACGCTTGTATTGTGGTGCCTCTTTCATTTTATAATGCAATAGTTGAAGTCTTACCTTGTATATCGTATCTCCTACTGTGAAAATAAATACTATCTCTGTTAATAAAGGCTCCTAAATGGCGATCCTGTTTGTCATCTGACTTTGTCGAGGACATTTTTATTGCGCTGCTATAACTTTAATACATATTTCAACTAAGCCAGCCGTTTGTAATCCAGGGCGGAAATTTAAAATGGACCTCAACTACCGGGTAAAACGTGTTAATATTTTATTCAGCCATTATTAGGTACTCGCAGCGAAACAGGAAAACTTCGATAAGAATGAAAGTGCAATTTCCGCTTGCTATTTTGTATATACTGAATTTGTTGTTTTAAGATTCGACTCATTGATTTTGTTTTGTTACAGGTAAGTCATGATGTTCCCAATAATAACCCGAAATCTTAAACTTCAGGATCATGGTGTGTAAAGGTATTTGATATTCTAATGTTTTTCAGTCAAACTACCTTAATCCGTACGTTTTTTTTTATTAACAGCTGCAGTCTGTCTATTGCTATCACACTCGCTCTTGCACCTGACAGTATACATTGTTTCTTATACACGAAGAAAACCGATGACTGTTATTAAATCAGACGCACTGTTTATTAGTCCACTTTCGCTGACCTTTAAATGGTTTAAACGTCAAAATAAACCATTCAGTCCCCTTCCCATTGGGGTCAATAATCCACTCGGTGCGGCTGCAACAAACAATCGGCCGCGACCTGTTGCTATAGCGCACTTTATCACCGCACCGTCCCCGATAACGACATTCCTCTCAGAATATTTCTGCGAATGCGTTATCGGGCCGATATCGAAACGATTTTGATATATAAAGGGGATTTACCGAGTTCGGAGTATACCAGCCAAATGGATTTGTTTTGTTGGCATTGCGGATTTGTTTGGTTAAAAACACGGGGAACTTATCAATTTAATCCCTAGGAGAGGCGTGCCAGAAGTGTATTCTCATAAAAACAGCTTTGTCGAACGTTCGATCGAGTGAGCGACGTCACATGAGCGGGCTCACTTGACGAGTAAAGCGGGTAAGCTGAGAATGCACGCCCTTCAATGTATTTTTGCGCTCTGGCGGGACAACTTCAACTCATCAGTTAGTAATTAGTCTGTCGAGTTCAAGAGCGACTTGTTTAAGAGATTCAACTACCATGGGCCCTAATATGGCGTTTATCGCGTGACAAAGTTTGGATAATGTATCCGTTACCTTCTGACACGTAAATAAGTACGAGAATGACGGATGCCTTATCCACATTTGACGCGCGATATAGACCCAGCCATACTAGGCCCGCAGATCAGATGTGTTGACGAGATGATATCAATAGGCGGCAAGTAGTGCAGAAATGGAAGATATGAGTGCTTTCGCCTATGTCAATTACCGTACATTTTGTAATTTATTACAGCCTTTAGCTTCAGAAAAATGCAACTTGGCTGGCGTACTGTTAGAGAGAAATTGGTACCTAGTATTAAATACGGTGATCATACCATGTATTGTTTGACACTTATATTCTTGTACATATTTTAACTCTTCCCAAGCATAACGCAAATTTAAACGCACAGTTAAAGTATCTAAGGGCAATTCAAGAACCTATAAACCCTACTTCGTCATGTTATATCAAAACGTACAAGTTACCAATTAACGTCCAGTGCTCAGCGGAACCGTAATCCTTCTGTTCTAGTGAGTCATGGCGTTATCGCAGCCGCTCCCTGTCTAGATAGTCGGTGTACATTGCACCTGTATGTATGTCCATGTCAATAAAACTCTAATGTATGTCTAAATAAAACGTTGTATGAGCGTTCGATTTTCTCTGCACTGAAAATATGCAAAGACGATCAGTTTGCTCATTACAATGTTAGCTTCTGTGACGTTTTCAACTCGATTAGCTTTAGACTGTGTTGTTAGTTGTTACTTATATTTATCAAAACAGATTGGAATGCGGGCACAACCTAGTGTTTAACTAAGTCAACTTATCTGTAAATCCTTGATAACTTGCAATCAATTGACAGATTGTTATACAATTCCAATGTTTAATAGCCACGACGTCGCAGCGTGGTGTTTGGGTTGTAGCGCTCCTGAACAGAGCCGATAGCATAGCGTATTGCTGATTAGAGCAGCCAATGGGGGCGCGTGGATTTCCCGCCATTTTCGTGGGTGTCGCTGACGCGTATCGTATCACTCGCTATCAGATTTGCACGTACGTTGACCTTTGGCAAGCTGGTTTGAAGGCAATAGGCCATCGTGGACAATTTGACAGATCGGGGACAGTTAGGCCTGGTTCCCACTACGCCGGACCGGCAATTTTGCCGGATGCCGGTAAGGGTAGTGGCTGAACTATTTTGTGAACAGCTTCATAAGCCTTACCGGCATACGCGCGTCTCGGTGTGCCGGGGTTCCATTTGTTTTGTTGTTTAACAACTCCTAGGCCATCGTGGACAATTTGACAGATCGGGGACAGTTAGGCCTGGTTCCCACTACGCCGGACCGGCAATTTTGCCGGATGCCGGTAAGGGTAGTGAATTTTGACTTAGCTACACTCAAAAAAATGAGAGCTAACCAAGAGAGATTTCTCTTAGTTGACATAAAATGTATACAATAGTTATGATGATATTAGTTATATCAATCTAAGCTAATAACAGCAACTTCATTAGTAGTTTATGTATCTAACATCTTGTTAGGGTCGTATGCAATCAAGACGCCTATGCATGATTATCTTAATCTTGTTAGCAGTGACTTTTTTCAGTGTATTTGGACTCATTTCATTTGTCTCAAAACTTATGAACACGCGAGATAGATATAAAGTCTTCCACTATTTGGCCTTTAATATTGTTGTTATTTCGCAAAGTTAGATGATTTTTCTTATGTTATAAGGGTATTTTTTACAGTCAGGTATTCCTAATTTCGGGTGGAGCAGAGCTGACGACATATGCCCTAAATACATAAGCCCCAATCTAACAGACGTGACGCTCACTGCACTGGCGTCACTATGCAGGGTGTTATCAGTATGGAAAGTTGGAAACGCTGACCGAACTGTTATCGATGTGAATCGATCATGATAATCAATGTTGTACTAACGGCGTAATTGTGGTTGCTATGATGCCTAATCATTTGTTTTTACAAGCTTTTATTTAACTTGCAATGTACCTACTAATATTATAAAAAGAGAGAGTGCCACATTATTAAATAAATATTTGAAAAATTCTTTCACCATTTCAAAGGTACATTATTCCGAATGGACATAGGATATTTTTTATCTGTTTAAACCGTAGCGACCCAAGGGCGGGACGCTAGTTATTTATAAAAAGTCAAAGATTGTAATAAAGTCTTTTCAATCTGTCTGCCAACGCCTACAATGTGGAAAAGTTATTAAAAGTACCGGTTAATACATGGGGCTGTTCTTTATCCATGTATAATAATGAGGGGGAAAACAAGAGCTTATTCCCGAGTTACGGATAAACCAGGATGTGAAGTAAATGAACAATTAACCATTGCTTTCTTAAGGTTTTTGCGGCATTACCATGCAGTCACCCGTAAACGCAAGATAATGTGATAATTTTCTCAGACAATGTTCCCGGGCCTCTATATGTCGTCGTAACAACGTTATTCATCATAAACACTTATTCATATGTGCCAACATCAAAAGCTAAATTTCCCACGTCGCTGATGGTGCCGCTTAAGTTACAAACTTAAGCGTAATATTCACTTAAGGCTGATTTACATTGGTCCAGTAAAAGCATGCCAGTAGAAGTACATTGCGTCGTTACAATAGCTCTCGCCTCAAACGTGACAACCAACTCGTCAATGTACTTCTACTGGCACGCTTTTGCTGGACCAATGTAAATCAGCCATTAATAACAATTAATTCCGGGTAGGGCCTTCCAGAAAAACCGCGCCACAAAGACGCGTAGCTTCTTCAACGGGTACAGCCTCAGATTCATTGTCGCTGCTCTCAATGACATGTGTTTTTTTATAACCTTCCTATTTGATTGATAATTCCGTTTCACATCGTCAAAGATGACGTCGTACATTTAAAACTGAATGAATCACCGACACTCGACGACATAGCGTTCCAGGCGTCCGGTCAGGTATTATATTTTCAAATGTGCTACATCATCGAGTTCTGATCAAGCCTTTATTGATATCGCTTTTTGCTCATTACTTGTGAGGCCGAATCGCACGGAGACGCCCCGGGGAAATTACGTGCCACCTAGCAATTCCTACGCTTAGGGCTGCTAGTAAATGTAATTAATTTCATATCTGTAAAATAATGAACGCTTTTCGAATGTCGCCGCCCTTAAACGCAATATTTAATGTTGACAACGCTCGAATATGTGCAAACATATTTATTACTCTGAATACATTCGAGTTCTGATGTTAAAGCCTTTTAACTATATAAAAACGTTAAAAAACCAGTCGCTCCCTAAAGGTCTGAATGCTCATTAACAACAGTATACAGAAAAATCATGCAAACGCGAACGTAACGGGCACCGTTGAAATGTCAATACACCATAATTAGCTGCGCGGCTGTCAGTGCGCAGCTCAGATGAGATATCGGCGGTGCGCTTGGTGGCAATTGGTTAAACAAAAAGTAAAAAGACCTCCCATAGGCGCGGGACACCTGTCTGATGACAAACAGGTTCTCGTTCCCGTTGGTTCGCGCGATCGTGAGAATGGACGTGTGGAGCGTCCACTGGCTCTCGATTGTACTCCAAGGCCAAAGCAGCTACGTTTTAATAAATATTACTATTCGATATAGGTAGGTACTTGATTTTATCGATTAAGCATCCTCCGTTCTCATCTTAATAACACAGGATGTTACAAAAATACAATATTAAATCGCGTCGACAAATACATAAATAATGTATAGGAAGTATTCGTAAAGATTGATGAATCTGTAGTAATAGATTGATTCCTTGCCATAACGAGGCTTAATAATATTGCGTAGGCGGAGCAAATGTCTGACACAAAGTAGATTTTCTTGCCACAATACAATCCTTCCCTTCGTCGAAAATCTTACGGTGTCGGTGGAAACTACAGGCTGAAGCGATACATGAGCATTACTTTATTAATCATGTTTTGCTAGCTTAAATTTCCCTCCGACAGTACTTAACAATATCTTCCTTAATCCGAGTAAATAACTATCATTTAGTCAAAGTTGCATTTACAAGTGGTCAAGAGCGGTTGACTCCGTGGGTTCATTTTCTCCTTGACAACTGAAAGTCGATGCTACTATCATAAATTAAATAGGTACTTATGTTTGACTTAGCCTGTGTCTGTGTGCCTGACTTGGGACCCAATTCTCGTGTCTTCGAGATGATTTTTCATGCGAGATGAACTGTCAACCTGCATACATTTTTTCGACATATCTCGCATGAAAAATCATCTCGAATTAACGAGAATTGGGTCCTTGTTCTTATCGTTTCCATGTTGTTTATGTACCAGAGATACAGTATATTCTAGTTCTCCAATTGATTGTGACATTGTTTTATACCAAGACTATGATGCAATTCATTGCATCAGCACATCACCTATAATGAGTTCTGTATCATATCAATTAAGTATTCATCGAAGTATTGATGGCCATCATTAACTTATTCGTAGTATTTAATGCTTTATCACTTTTGGCTCAATTACTTATACCTATTAAATCGTACTTTTTATATCTAAAATATAGGCTATAACACAAAATATTAGTATGTTGAGCAATGAGTGCCGTAATGCCCTCAGGTCTTCCGTTAATTCCCCAACCGTAGCCATCATACAAAACCTCATTCGCATCTCGTTTCTAACTTACTCCACGCCTCGCCACCAAATCTTGTCGGTCGACAGTTAATTAGCAAAGGGCCCCCGTGCGGCTAGCGGCGGGATTGTGTCCCCCCGCTCGATCATTATCAATCGTTAGCCGGCGCGCGCGCGGGAGCCTGACGAATTGCCCACATTCGACGACTCACCCATGCCTTGCTTGATCTTATTAGCCGTTTGTTGATTCGTCTTTATTGTATTAGGGAGAGGCGAGTTTTACAATGGTAACGCTGAATTGCACGTTTCGGGTGACAGCAAGGTCTAATATAAATGCTTATAAAGCTTTAGCAAAATTTTGTGTGTTTATAATGAGAAAAACTGCTGCCAGCTCGTTCTTAACTTTAAGTCGTTACTCTAGAGCTAAGGAATAGGTAGTTTCTTTTTTATTAACAGAGACGTCAAGTGTACTTGAACGTCAGTGTACGTTGACTAACGCTGTACTTTAAAAGCATATCCTCTAAATCTCTTCTTCCTCGTATTATGTCGCGCAACCATGTAATAATCTCCTATATAAACACTATTTAAAGAGTCCGTTGATAAGAGTAAATATAGGCTTCGCCGGCGCAGGTAGTCATAAATAAACTCCATAGAATTGCACGTGTACGTTATATTTATAATGGCGGATACTGGGAATTCCCTGGCCGGCGCCGCGTTATGGCGTGACTGCCTTATTCAGTACACGAAACTTGAAAATTTCTATCGGAAAATTAAACAACGCCCGAAACGTTAATTGGGTTCATGTGTTAATGTTACCCTTTGAATTTTCCGTTTTGTGAACATCCTGTGAACACAGTCTAAGATTTAGGTTACTAAAAGTTTTAGTTCCAGAGTATTGGAGAACTGTTTCAATTTCTCCTCTAATCTACTATGCTTGTTATTGGTTATCTGAATACCGTGTTAATAATTAACGTAAACCAAAGGCGAAACAAACAACGACATATGCAATTAAATAACAATGAAGTATACTTCGAGTGCTCCGCATATATTCTTTATATCATAGCTTACTCACAACGTTGCAACCACATCACGCGTCAACACGTTTAACCTCAATAACACGAAATCACTCACGTGTTTCAAACAAAACATAGCTATCGTCGTCCATCTATAATAACATGCTGTATAATTTGATTTATATCTACCAGTCAGTTGGTTTACCTCATATCATACACTGATATAGCCATTTGGTGGTCCAAATTCATAGATCCAATAATATTTCGACTACAATGTTTATTTACATGGCAAATGTCGAACTGTTCGAAATTGTTTACACAGTAGCTAGCTCCCTAATAGTATGGGCTAAGCTTTTATTAAGATAAATTGCATTGTTTGCCATTTACATGAATATCAAATTTATGCCAAGAGTAATACTGTGTTCGTCATGCAAGCATATTGTCAGGCGCCACAGGAATCGAATTGAACGATCAGTTTGGTGCACATGCCGTAACTAAGTGCACAAATCGCCTGCATTGCCCTAGCGGCACAAATATGTTTATGTTTTATTTATGTCGGTGGGCCTAATAATTTAATCAAAAACACGCCCCGGGGCACTATAGCGAAATAGTTACGGTGGGAAGTGATTCCCGCTACACAAGACGAGTTCTACAGCTTTGTGAATTGCAATTGACCTCCGCGTCTTCAGTAATAATAAAAAAAAATGGTTCGAGGAGATGTCAGATTTAAGCATCTTACAGTTTAGCCTTGGTCCTTAAAATAAGCTTCGTGTTTTTAATTCTTGCTCACTCGCTCTTATAGCCAGTCTAACCGACTTTACTCGAACCCGAAAAACTTGAGCTATTGTACTGTACTCTCATTGACCCAATTCTACTATTAAAAAGCAAGTGCACGGTAATATCTGAAAGGGTTATCTCGTTATTTACTTGTTAACACTTACCTCTCAGGCTTTACTGAAGTATCTTCACGTCCTTGTTGCAAGCGCCACGCACCTCTCAAACCATTCAGGGCGACGAACTGACGCCGCCGCCGTCTGATTGTGTACAGAGAAGAGCAAACAAAACTCCAGTAACTGCCACCCGATTGAACGAAAGGGAAACTTTACCATTAGATGACGAGCTATTGAAACTTCCATATTTATCTACACTTCAGGCTTTAGGCTTAGCATAGCATTAACCTTTATAGGAACCTCATCACTGGAGCTTAGAACAAGCCTCAATTAAGACGCTTCAGAATCACTTAAATGCCGGCGTAAAAGACGTGGTCGATTTGAACAGCATTTGAAGCGTCGGTGTAAGAGTCCTTAGTGCGTAAAACGTCTACGACTTACATTGCCTCTAAAATTCATATAAATCTTGATCATGGGCGCTCAATAAATCGCTTTGATTTAGTATGATTCAGTCAATATAGGATGATCCCTGAGACAGCCGTGTTTCGTAATAATCGTAATTTCAAACACTTACTGTACTGACAAGCAAGGCATATTAATATAAGTGAATAATAAATTAAATTACCGGACGAAGCCGCAAGGTTGGTTTCATTGTAGTATTCATGAGTGAAAGATACTTGAGTAATAAATACATTTATATGAGTTGTCACAGGGATCATCCTAGATTGACGCAACTATGAAGTTGTACAGTCAGCGTCATACATAAAGTAACATTCAAAGTGTTCAAATAGTTCGGTACACCGTATTAATTGTATGGTGTACTGAACTATTTGAGCACTTTGAATGTTACCTTATATATGACGCTAACTGTACTAAAGGTAGAGTTTGTACTAAACTTCTTTACAATGTGATCCGGTATTTCTGCTCGCTAGTGTAGTTAACACAACGTGACAGAAACTTAAATAAACTGTCCACTTTTATGGATGCGTCTTAATTATGCATGAAGGCGCCAGGTGCATCGGTGACGGGCTTACTAGGTTTATAGCTGCGAACAATGTGTGCAGTGGTGTTATTCTTTAACTCCTCTACGAAGATAAATAGGTATTGACGAGTGAAACTTGCCCCGTCAGAGAGTATAAAATGAATGTTTATGCGTGATTCTGATTTGACTTAAGCAGTTGTAAACAAGTTGGAGGTACCTAACGCGCCATAACGTTTACGTGCTCAAGGATCAAGTTATGATTGTCAGGTGAAACCAAGGACGGAGTCCACGAAGATGTTGGCTACGAGAATAACTACATACCCTACAATGTTGTTTACGATTAACAAGAATATTGTAATGGGATGGCAAGTATTAAAAATAATATTTATTAAATTCTATTTCATTTCAGAATACTTAGAATGAAATAGAATCTAATATATATATATGGATATTAATGTAAAATATGACGTGTAAAATTTATTTTACCAATAAATAATCTAAATCTAAATCTAAATGTAATTGGTAACCTATCGATGTTTCGAAAAACTTTTGTCCGCTGTATCGTTTGTCCGAATTATCATTTGTTCGAAAATCATTTTTCTCCAAACCTTTTCTAAATGTTTAAAGAAATACCTACAGAACCTGTAGGTTAGGTTAGTTTTATGACAATCCAGGAAAGTTGAACGGTTTCAAAGAAAAAGGATTTTCGAACTTAATATAGGTAACCAATGGAATTCCTTGACTTCAGGCAAATCACAAATACCTTACGAACTAACATACTACATAACAATTATAAACTTAAAATTAAGTATACTAATTATGTTTATCAATGTCAATGACCGACTGACGTCTATGTCTGGAAATACGTCTTAGTTACCTACTTCGAAAATCGGCCATGGAAAGATATCTATTGAGATACCAGCGTGATCGAAAGACAATCATGCAAATATCCTTACACAGCACATTTATTATATTAGTTATATTACTTACAATTTATAAGACAATATTGCCCGCTCATGCTCTGATTTCCACTATATAAATAGTCAATATTTCCGAGGCAAGTGTGCGTCGGCTCTTGGAGCCCCAGCGCTCCCCCGCTGGACAAACACTCGCTCCGACCCAAATTGCCTTCACTTGTCGCACCGAGTGTGTTCGCGTGACTCGCAAAAAACATATTACTTTCCCTTGTTGCCACAATTAGTATAACTAAATCGCTTGAGCCATGCGCTTGCTTACGTGTGTTAAAGCATGCACAAATAAATGACAATCGCATCTGGCAAACTCACACAAGCATCGTGACACATACGCCTCGTTTTCTTTTGTTTTTTTACAACTACACGCAGAGAACGCAACCCTTAAGTGATTTGTCTTTTTACAGCAACGAAAACACCTTGCCAATGTTGACGGCTTTTTGTAGCCGTTTCGATTCGTGATGACTTGAATAGCTCGCGCTCGTCTAGACGCAAAGTAAATATTTCGCAAAAAAGATTATATCTCTACAAACATTTGCTCTATGTAATTATTTAATAAAAAATCTGTTTGTTTAACGGTGCTTGATTACATTAACATAAGCACAATTCTTTATATTTTCCAGAACTGCCGAGCACACAAGAATTTTAATTTTCCTTATGCAACGTGCTTTGACATTTCGTAGAAGTTAAAAGCCGTTGCTTGTTTCTATGAATTCGATAGTTATTCAATTTTATGCAAATTAGTTAACCTGTCTGTATACCTTATACATTTTTTCGAAGTAAAAACGTGCACGGACATAAACCAAAACTATTTGTTTATCAAACAGTATATGAATGAAATCATATCGTCTATGTAAAGGCATCAAATTATCTTGAATTCCTTACATTTGGATTGCAAGAAGAATTATATTTCGCTAAGTACTGTCGGCGTACAAAATGTAACCTATGCCATTCGGTAATAATGTAGCTTTATGCCGATAAAAGAATTTTCCCAATACGATTAGTGGGTTTTGAGATTAACATTCATCAAATAAAGTCAAAAACGTATAATTTTACCTCTTTATAATATTAGTTTAGATTTTAGATAATATAATAGGTTAGAATATTAACGCAAAGAAAGATGGGCTCGATAATCACAGTCGCACGCGTCGCCATGGAACATCTGTTTCTAAGTTAACCATAACAAGTTAGTGTGAAGTCTCTCGCGCAGCTCATCGATGTATAAATAGACAAACAGGATATCCACTGTTCGTTGACACGGCCCGGGTGTTAGTCTGTCTATCGTTTCGTCTATCCACCTAATTTGTATGCAGAATGGTAATTATTCCGCGCATTTATTAGCATTGTTGTTGCTTATTGATTTTATTTAAATGCCCTAGCCGTTTTGACTGGAGAATTTCTAATCGAAAGTGGATTAAGTATATTTATTTACTAACTTTTGTTAATTGTAAAAAGGGATCATTAAAAGAGCACAATAAAAGACTGGGATCCCTCACGCACTCAACCCAATCCGTTGTTCTCTCGCAGTCGAAACCTGGTTTTATCGTTTCCGCTTTGAAAGCATCCCCTTCTAATTGAACAAGCCCCTCCAGCTGAAGTGTGTCAAGTAAGTATTGTTCGGCGCACGCACAGCGCACAGCGCACACGGTGCGTAGAGTAATCCACACGGTCGCCCCGTGACGGGGTTTGGTCTCTGTCGCCGCGTCCTTGACTCGTGGGTCGTTGACGCCGGCGCCGCGGGGGACGCCGCCGGCTCTCGGCCCTACATTATGCACACGCGACTGCTCCCTTCTTAGTCTGAGCCGTTTTTCACTTCCACTAATTTAGGATCGGAGCCAGTGATTGTGACCTCTGCGCAGCGATCTTAGTCTCGATCCTTAGCACGCCCTTTGAACTAGTGAGCGGGCGGATCGAGTTTGAACGAGGCTTTTCATGTGATAGTTAATTTACTAAGGAGAAAGGTAGTTGTGTTTCATGTTTTCATTTATGGTAGAAATCTAGATAAAACTACCGTTTGGAATATGCTTTCAAATTCAGAAGGATGGATGGAACGTTATGAAATTCCGCGTGCGATGCACTCAACAAAACTTTGGCTTTAACAAAAATGTTGAAATTTAATAAGAAAAGTGGAAGTTTGGGCTGGAACTTTTCCTGTGTCAGCTGAGTTTGTTGAACTACGTGTTATTGAAAAATGTTTAACCGTAATGTTTGGGAATATCTTTTGGAGTAAAGATTTCTTAGTAATTAGGATACAGTTCCAAGAACGCGAGACGGGTTTATTAACAGACAATGCCATTAAGAAGCGCAAACAAAAACAAAACCCTAATGTGTGTGATCTCAGAAGGGCATTTCCCGACCAGCTCCGTCCCAGAGGAAATTAGCTTCTTATGTTTCACGCGTCTCCCTTCTTCGGTAGTCAATTGAATTTTCTGAAAGCAAATTGATACTTTTTGCCGGCGCATCGATTGCCCGATGCAATTTCCGAACGGTTAACCAAATGTACGCAGCGTGGGACCGAAAAAACTCCACGGGTCTCACAGTAATAGTTTTTCTAGTCTTAGGTTATGGGTTATGGTTTGGACTCGTAACTATTCTCAACATCTTGGACAGTTAACGCCTGTTACTAACCTCCTCTCAGACTGCACCGTACCTACATGTTTTGAACCTGTATCATTCCGCGAGCCGAGACTTTTGCAAACAGGAATTTCCTTTGATGGGCGCTATCAAAGCTGTTGATCTTGCGCTAATGCCGAAGCTGAACGAAAGTTCAGAGAATCGACAACGGCGGGCGTGACTTTTTCGCGACGCTTCGTAATCGCCGTCAAGGGTCTTAAAGAGGCCATGAAAGTTAAGTCATTTACACAAAATGTAAGTAGGCGCGAGATTAAAGCGGCCGCTGTTCAACACGCTTTAGCAACAAAGATGATACCAATCTCTTAATGCACGAATTAAATATTAACAATAAAGGACACGGTTGTTTACAAGGAGCGGCGTCGGCGACATTTTTGTCTTAATACGTAAAAGATAGCAGATTATTTCCAGCGCGTCGGCGACGCCGCTGTACCGTTTCTACGCCGCATTTGATCAATGCCCGCGCATTCCTAATTTTATGGTTCATCGATACATTTTTGCTTCGTAACCATTCTCAAGTAGGCACCAGAATAACCATACGATAATCGATTGAACGCGCATGTTACGTGTTTCAGGGACCCCATAAAGCTATGTTTCCGCACTGCGCCTATTATAACGGTTTTACGACTCGGCATCCTCGGCGAATGCACGTTATTTTCCATGGACGGTTTTCGAGTACACCCAATGTTCGAGACATGTTAAACGTATAACGGTATAATCGCTCATTTTATGAGGTTATATTCGGGGTAATTGCGCCCCGACGCGCCGTACCTAAGAAATGCTACGGCTAATGCAACCACTTCACCACGTTCGCGATTCAACCACTGAAAAAATACTCGATGGACTTACCGTACGAGGAAAAAGCCCATAGTTTACCGTTTCAAGTTTATGCGATGAGGTCGTAACAGTATATTGCTTAAATATCGCCTTTATAACACCACACAGTATACAAGCATGGCATATAGTTTATTTCTTAGCGTCTAAAGTAACCCTTCTAGTATAACGGTCGGGTAGGATCGCAAATAAATAGCTTTGAAACGGTTCTCGCTGGGCTATTGCGGAGTACACCCGTTTGCCCGTCGAGCACTATATCAAAGCGGCCGCCGAAACAAGACCGGGCTCACCGGCTGCGGTCAACTCGGGGTCACCTTCGTCTAGACGGTGCCGACTTGAAATCGACAAACTCTATACAAATGAACGATTCACTCCACTTTAATTAAAATGTTTTGAATTATTCTATTCCATTATACTGCTTCTTATAAATAAAGGTTCTCCGTGGTCCGTGGTTCACATATCTACGTGCGTGCTCAACCAAAAGCTTCGCCTAACTTACCTGAGTAAGCAAGCTATTGAAAAGCGAAGTCGGAATTAGTCAGCTGTTTTTCGGAATGGGTGTTCGGTGCGGTCCACGCGCGGCGCTCGCGCGGGCGCCGCGCGGCAAGGATTACGCACGCCGTATTACCATATAATGGTGTTATTTGCATTCGGCCACGGCTGCTTATTTTACGCCCGTTTATTTTTCAGAAATCCAACCCGTTTACTGCAGCGCACTGTAATTTATGCAAAATACTCCGCACGATTGGACGGCGGCCCCTTTTTATTTTTCAACCTTCTCTTTATAACTTTGGTCATATGTCTTGACTTGACGAATATGCCGGTTCTTTAACAAATTTTTCAAAGTATGTTGTATTCCTTTAATGCGCCGCCCGGCATTTATTCTGGCCGACCATGTTATTATCGATGATTCTTCATCCTTAACTGATTCGAGGTCTGCGTACTGTAAATTTGCCTCTCAGGCGTTTTATCAAGTGGCGAACTGTTAACGTCCATTTTAACGTCGTCAGATTACATCGCGAAATGGTTTTATTATGGCAAAATGAAATCCTAATTGACGCAATTGGATTAATAATACGAGATTCACAGGATGCTCTATCTAATATCGCAGAGCAGCGAGACGCGAAGAGCGGGTGCGCGACGCGGCCCGCGAAAGAATTTCAATAAGTTTGTATTGGCAGTCATTTGCAAATTGCGCGCCTCGGCGACACCTAATGGAATAGGAATCTAAGGGGCCGCGTGCCGGCCGTCCTCGCCGTCCCGCTTATTGAATTATAAAGAGCTCTTTTCATGTGTTGCCACCCGATTCCCTTTCTGTCCCACTAATGCGATTTATTTCGAATATCTCCAAAATAAATGCTTATTTTATTTCCAAATCGACTTCTTTAGTATGCGAAAGGCATTCCACGAGTTAGTTACGAATCCACGTTATCGGTGTGACGATGAAGAAGGATCTCTGTCGCTTGGTGGGTGGGTGAAAAATGCGAGAGTCGCATTATTAGTGTCCCGGGGACAAATTGGTATGCCGCGGGCTTTCGCCGCGTTCGACCGCCATTATTCATAGCTTGAGTCTCCTGGCCAGCCTGCTATCTGAACTACCTCTTGACGCTTATTGTATACTGTAAAATGTAAATATCCCCTGTATTACGTTCGAGTGATAACCTCCCCTCTTAGTTTAAGAGTTATTCGTTATTTGGTAGTAGCTTATTAGTTTCATGACGACGACAGTCGACGTATTACAGATGTAGATAGGTATTTCATAAATAAGTTAGTTATTTTAAAGTGTCCGACTCATACATACATACATTATATCACGCCTTTTTCCCAGAGGGATAGGAAAAGACCACTTCTTTCCACCTGCTACGATCCTGACAAATCTCGTTCGCTTCTGTCCGACTCAAGTTGTAAATAAAACAGGAAAAATAAAGAATTAAAATTCATAATGCGGAGCGAAGGTATCATAAAATAATGAACCCGTAAAATCCGAATTTCATTATTTGCACTTATGTTTTATTATTGATTTTCAGCATAAAAAATCTTCTAATTTAAAAATTAACCCTAATGTTGTGATTGTGAAATGTGAACGTAGCGTTTGCAAGACGCATCTGAAATTTTGTCGGTGCTACGGGCGCTACGCCGCATCGTAGCGGTTGGTAACCCGAGGTCGTAAGCACTGCGCTTTAGCCTAAACTTTTATTTGCTGTGCGATTTTTATATCTTGTTTAAGGTTTTTTTTTAAACCGTTAAAAAAGAAGCTTGTTGACCTTTTTTAAAGCGTTGTAAATATTCCTGAATATGAGAAGAGCTAAGAAAATAACATGTTGCATTATCAAGATCTTAAGCATTAAATAGAAAAACTAATAATTTGGAACTTGTCTTAAAACAATATTAATTTACAGGACATTAATTTGCGGTGAATATTAAGGCATAACGGTTTTTAGTGTGGCAAGGAACGCGGAAGCGTGTTTCCAATAAAGCGAGCAATAAACGCATGCGTTCGCCGACGCCAGCCGCCGGTTGCGGCGTGCATTCCTTCTGCTTATTGAAAAGGATGCTCTTGTTTTTCTTCACGGATTATACATTATTAGATTTTCTGGTGATCCTCAATCCCTACCGGAAAAATCAGAATTTTTCTGATGTTTAAAACGGACTAGTTCCAGATTCCTTCTTAAAATTCAAGCCCCCGGTGCTATTCGCTTGCACAACACTACAAACAATTTTCGCAGCCCACCCCTCGACATTGAAACCTATTACCGCCAAACCTCGCTCCGCAAACAAAACCACCTTGCGAACTATTTGTTTTTCATAACAAAAATGGCCTGGGTATCTGAGGAGGGCCGTAAACATGTCGTCAATAAAGTCCCGGAGTGACCCCGCCGCCCCGGGCTTCACATTGTTCGCTGTTTATGAAATTACTTCGCAAAAGGAGTGAGCCCCTCAAAGGCGATACGCTTGTGTGACGGTGTCTTGCGTCTTCAACCGCTTTTTACATTGTTTTGTTTTTCATGGGTGAGCGATAAAGGTGCAGGGAGAGACTGAGCGTGCTCTGCCGTCTCAATGCCGTACGAAAGGTTAAGTCCGGTCGAATTACTTGGGACTCCCCAGAGGTTAGCATCAGCGATATTAGGTCCAAAGAATAGTAGACAATTAAATACCGAACGTTTTGTGTGCTCTAGTGGAAAGCACCGTTAGAAATAGCATTACACTTCTGCAACGTCAAATAGTGTGAAACTGAATTCCTTTGGAAAACAAAACAATAAAAGGATCATTTAAAATCGTAATCCAAACCCTAGGAATATCCTCGCTGTGTGTAAAGACGTGGAAGTATGTTGTTACACAAGGTATAAAAGATAGCTATGACAAGGATGTTGGTCGGATACAATGTTCCACGGTGCGGAGCTTACTTTGGCTGTGTTCGTACTCCATTATGTCTGCATCGTAATATACATAATACGGATACCCGTGTTGAGATCGCGGATGGTATGTAGTTATGATCTTTTTGACTACTGCTATCTATACGTAGGTACTTTCTTTTCATTTAAACGATGATGGCAGAATTACACTTTGATCTTAATTATAGTTCATATACTCTGGCTTGCGAAAATTGCGTGTATATTTAGATACACCTTTATTAAAAGCACTCACTCCGGAAAACCTAGAGATATAGCAACTCGAGCACACTCACATTACATCTCAAACCTAGGTAAATTCATTTCTTTGCAATTAATATTTCCTGAAAAGTTTCGTGGTTTTGCTTGTCTAGCTTATAATACTTATTTATGCGTCGGTTACATAATAAACCTCTTACAATTCGAGTAACAAAATGAGACGAATTAAAGTGTCCGAACAACATATAATAGTTTCATAAGAGACAGAGCGTTTTTTTTTCCTATCAATATATGGTTATATCTATTTTTTTTAGATGATGGTTCTGGTTATTTGGTTACGTTCAATATGGACATCAACAAAATGGCGTTTCGTTTTGCATTCCAACTTTTATGATAAATTGTCAGAGCTGTTTTTAGTAACTATTAAAATTTGCATGAAATTTGTTACCTTAACATTTAACAATAAAATTCACACAAACTATTAACGTCAATCTGAATAATGAAAACACAGCTTAAATTATTTGTAAATGTGCTTTTAATTAATCGACACTGGGCGCCAAGACACTGCTTTATCACTTCGGTACTCTTACGAAAAGATTTCCTTTGTACAATGGTGACAATATTAAAGCTAATAAAGTACATGGTTTAAAATTGGGTATTTTCGTAAATAAGCCCTCGAACACGTTTTAACGAGCCTAAATTACCAGTGCATTGACGTGTTGATCTCAGTTCATTGTCGGGCAAGTCTATATGGCGGGACCTGGGCGTTTTATTCTTTGACATTAAATCAAGATTGGCTTACCATTACAATCACTAGCTTTTGCAGTAGTATTCGGTTTTATTCGGCGTATTCAGTTTTCCGGGAATGGGCAACTTTTTGCCTATGTGCTATTCCAGACTATAAGATCGAACCGTTAGCTTAAACTTTCAGAATATTTAACTTACACGGCATTGTAAAATTTGAATGGTTTGGCATCAATAAATCAGGCACATCAAAATAAGGCAGCGTCATTTTACATCTGGCGCTTACGATAAGTATGCGACGTGAGCCTCGCCATAAATTATCCCACAGGTGTCTCGTTTATGTATGAAATCACCATAAATAAGGAACGGCCAATATATCTGGCGCTCCTTACGAGAATAAAATTCTTTTGTAGTCTCACCGTAAACGCGTGTAATGTCTCGCCTGTCTCCCGCGTATCTTGACTCTTTTGTTTGATATTACGCCTCAATGTTGCTTTTTAACTCTATGCAGAGTTCAATAACTCGGAAGTCTATTTTTATTGTAACTTGTCTGCTATTTATAATTATATTTTCTTTAATTTAACCCGATCCCGCACCGGCAGTGCTCCAAAACGGTGTAGGTACGCCAGAAATAACTCGCCGCTGTCACAAAGACAATTGACTCTTCGTGTTGTTTCATTACAGATAATATGGCTCCTTTGTATCGGTTCCTACCAACTATACCTAGCTGCTTCCCTGTTAGTCGTGTAAGACATCATCGAACGACTTTGCTAAACTCGTAAAACTTACCCGAACAAACAAATTCAACGAGATTTTACTAAAAACTTCGTCTTAGAACGAGCATCTAATACGATTTTCGCGTGACCCGCTTAACCGATCGAAAAATAAAAAGATTTTAAAGGACATCGAGTTCAAAGTGACGTTAAGGAGATCGTGCTTCAAGGAGGTTCCGCGTTACGGCGGATGCTAGACGATCGGAGGGTCTCGTGACATTTACAACTGGTGCTAATTGTAGTTTCTAGCTGTGGTTGCGAGCGCCGGCTTGACGCAAGTGTACTTTTGCACTGAATTTCTCTTGTCTGCATTTGATTTGAAGCAAGACGCATGGGGCACGATCACGTTAAAGTGGTAAGTCCTTGGGGACGATCTTCAGAACAAAACCAGTTGTCGACTGCGTAGGATTTTATTGGAGCAAGTAAAGTGTTATCTTTATGAGCAAGTTCGAGAAATGTTGAAGCTTTGTTAAGATTTAAGTGCTTTGATTGTCGATCAGGGCCGGGCGCCGGTTCCAAGCGTTTCATCAGCTGTTCATTGCCCAACCGGCCCAGAATGCAACGGTGTCGTCTGCCGGCGTGGGCGGTTGCCAATAATAGCGCAATGCTCCCTACTTTATACCTACATACATACCCACTTAGATTAACTTTAATTCTCAACACTCAACCAACTTGTAGTGCCACACTTGTGTAAAACTTTGCTGATAACCAACTGTCACATTATAACAACGAGCGTTTTTTTTTACAATTTATTGCCGCAGTCAATTCAATGCGTACCTACATATTTAAACTCATCGATTAATTGGCTAAGCTTGAATGGACCTTCTTAGAAGCATAATTATATACAATTGCCGTTCTCAAATTGGAAAATTATAATATTTTTTTAAAGTCTCCCGTTACGGCTCATGTGTTTCACGCAAAGTTGCCGGTCTCGCTATTTTCATACAGACGCCGGTCGGATTATAAATAGAGTTAACTGCATCGCTAGTCTTAACGTCAATTTTAACCGCATGTGCTTTGGCTAAAAATATCGACATTACGTTGTTTGTTGTAATTAAAATAATAAGTTTAGCCATAAAACTAATTGCTAATAACAGGATATGTTATTAGAGCATTTTTTATGTTCCTAAGTGTTAAAGATGATGAAGTTTACCTATTATGATAATTACGGGGTTGGAAGACTTACTATCATGAAATTGTATTTATGAAGGTGTAGCAAATAACCTTGTTGATTAAGCGCAATTAAATTACACGCAATCTAGTATTTTCGCGTAATTTTAAGTAGATACATCGTTTTCATGAATGAAATGATTAACGTAAATAAATGGTCAGTTTAATGACGAATAATTTTGGGCTCCCGAACTATGATTTCAAGTTCTTTGGACTTGCTGATATCGAATTTGTGTGTATGTTTTTTTTGCGATGCTACATATTGTTGTCTAAATTGATATAGTAAACGCAACGAGATCTTTAGAAGGTACAGTAAGTCTGCCAACCTCTGCTTAATCGGCAATATTATTGTCTTGGTAACTATTCAATCCAATTATTTTAATCAATCAATTTTGTTTATTGTATGTTACATATATTACTGTAACATGACACAATTATAATGACATTAAGGAGTAGGCACAAGCAACAAGGCAGGTTTCGATCGATCGTTTAGGTCGATCAGAAGCAGGATACTGATATAAACAACAGAGTCTAAACTAATTGAAACATTATTTCCACCAGTTTATGTAGCAAGCTTCCTTCTCCAATTACAATGAATGAAACAACTTATAATGCGGTTCCAGTAGTTGAATCGACCAAGTTTCCCCACTTAGTGATCATATTGTATCCGTGCGAACTGCGCACCCGACTCGCCTGCGGCACCTATCTCTCCGCGATAATGTTTTTTTCCTCTCACAATCTTTGCCACGGACGATAATTTTAAATGTGTTTGCCCACCGACCCCAGGCGGAAACTGAGGGGGCTACTGCCTCCAGGTAAGGGTAAACTTCTTAATGATTTGCGGTATACACAATGCTAATAAAAAAATAAGTAATTCGCCTCGCAGCAACAAGATAACATCTTATATTTTTATGACTTGCGTGATGTCAAAGACAATGCTTGCCAGCTGTAGGCATAGCGACGTTACTCAGCAGCCCATCTGTTGCTCGTATTAAAGGCTTTAAACACAGTCTGCACAATCTAAGCTGAGCCGTTAATTGTACTTCACTCTATAAGGTCGATATTGACACATTATTTATAGTGTTCTATATTAATTAATCGTTGTTGGCAACAGCGCGGGCACGACGGATCGCTAGGACGCGTGCCGAGCGGACGTTAGCCCGCTCTATCGAGACCGCGACCATTCCGTAATGGCTACCATCAAACAGTTTTGTCGGTTAGGCATACCTACCAGTGTATCCGCATACATAAATTAATATCTATTTAATAGTTTAAAGCTAACAACGCTGTAGAACTTAATATGATTTTGGATAAATAGCAGTTTCTCGACGAAAATTCGTTTATTTTATTTAAAATTAGTTTATTACTATACTTCTGATGATTTCTCAGTCAGATGCACAATATTTCTTAAATCATATGGGGTGGGCACTATCCGCCTAACCAACAATAACTATTAATAGGTAGCTCTTTCACATAACCACCATGCTTGATACTTATGATTCGCAATACGTAGTATCCATTACATTAGCATAATTAACTCTCAGCGCGGGCGACAACAAAGCGTGTCCGCACGAGAACAGTGCGACCAGCAATAACTTTCTCATTGTGCGGAGCTGACCACGGTCCAAGTGCGCCTCCCATTGTAACTCGTCTAATATAACTCGTGTAAACATTGGACGCGGGACTCCCCGCATATCATGTATAAATCTCGCGTGATAAATTAGGCAATTCAAGATAGGGTGCACGCACGGCCCTTGAAGCCACATGCAGAGAAGGGTCGCCGGGATAATCGACGGGGCTCATGCAATTTGGCATACTGTTTATCGCCCCGTTATTGGACGTTACGGACGTGCCTTAATGCTTTCGGGAAATGTGTTATTGTTCCCGACACATGATGCTGCGAGTTGCGACGTCCGCTCGCGACAACTTCGCGCCGCAGCCGGTTTGATAGCCGTTATTGGCTCAGAAAGTTTCTGTCGCTTCTAGAGTCGTGGGCCGTAATGCGACGCGGCCAGCTGTGATGACGCAATCCTAATGCAAACGACGATCATACGGCTCTTTGTGCTCTATTATCAACTACGTCGGTTCTCTATGCATTTTTTCCCAGCCATTATAATTGTAATGGCGCCTCCGCGCTTTACGCTCATAGACAATTACACAGTAGCGCATACCTTCATGATGAAATCGCTTATATTACATTCAGCTTTAGTTTTCTCGAGGCTTTCCCAAGTCTTGACGTCATCATTAGTCATATAATAATGTTGTGCGTCAAAACACGCTGGTGTTAACGACCCCGATGACTTGCGATGCTCGAGCCCAATCTCATATCGATCTCATTCAAGGCTAGTAACCCATCCTTGGTTTAACGCCGCGCTATAAAAAATAACAGCGCCCTAATAAATGTTTTATTTGTTTCAGGTAAGACATCGATCATTATGTTCGTAGCTGACGCAAAGTACTCACAAACTGGTAAGACGCAACATGAGGCTGAAACGCAAATGTGAAAGTGACACGTGTTTTTTGTACATGAGAAAACTTAATATCTAACTTGCGCATTGCGTACGAGAGAGTCCAGATTATACTGTTTATTTTCTTAATCGTAAGGCACGTGCTGGCGGACTGGTTAGATATTTCTATCCTGTGGTCAAGCAACTATTACATCGCATCGCTTCGCCACCATTATCTCGAGCTGGAGATTGATGACCCAATATTCCGATGGAGTCCGCCTCGATACATGTATCACATTATCTACGCAAATAAAATATAGGTACCTAGTCTTGCTCGATCCTGATAGGGTAGTTGGCTATGTTTAAGATTTGTTACTTCACGATAACCACTAAGCCCCGTAAATACAGTTAATGCTGTCATTAAAATCTAGATTTGATGATGTTGTTGGGAGGTCTCATTTGCTTTTTGTTTTATACAAATTCCCGTACATCAAATAATTCTATGGTATTACTTGTGTTCCATCTGAGTATGTTTATAATTATAAACACTTATGCAAATGTTGTTTATGATGTTTTTTACGGCGTAGCAAATATAGTGCAACATTAATCTGACTTAGAAATCGCCACATGTGATCCATTGCTTTGTTTAAATAAAAACTGATGGAAAGTCCAATATCGTAAAGCGAAACGCGGGCGCGCCGCCGTCGGAACGCCTATGTGAGACGGTATCGCGGGCCGATCTATTTGATGGACTCCACGGTGCGGAATAACCCTGCACTGGACGCTAATCATGTGATGTGAACCTAGCATTTTCTGTGTTTTAACCTAATGGAAAAACTTAAATGCACGTTCGGCTGATTAGTTTTGGTACTTACCCAAATTGCAAATTCGTTTCTTTGATATAACTTCTTTCTACGTAAACGCTTCAGTTTTTTGAACATGAACACTCAATAATTAATAATCCTCCGTTTTCTCTAACATATGTATCGGATATTACATGCAGACATTGAAAAAGTGTACGTATATCTCATAGCGGAGTGCAGCAACGCGGTCAGATGCGCGCGCCGGCGCCTAAACGCTCCAGTTGCTGGCGGCTGCGCACCTAGACGCCGATCCCGAGACAGCCCAATTGAGACATTATGAAACCTTGCAAATCAATCAGCTGAGCTGCGTTTTGCATCGCATGGACGGTTGCACATTTTGAATTATGAAGGCTGCCCAAGCGGTATTATCTAGTAATCAAATAAAAACACAATTTGAACATTTATAAATGGCGTTAATTGCCGTATTAACTATTTACGAAAACATGTTTATAGTACGCGGAACTTCGCAACGCAATACAACGTCAAGCCACGCCTATTATTAAAAGTCTTGGAACGTTTTTATAAACGCGAAATTGTTCAGAAAACACAGAATCCACCTGCGCCCCGCGGACCGATCTAATTAAAGAATTATCAGTTTAGCGGCCGCTTGCCGCGCGGCGTGTGGTGACAAGAAAAGTGTTTACGTTTATTTGTTACCCAGCTCCAAAATACCCCGTGACTCATCCAAATGCTGACGTATCTCAAAAATGTGAGCATTTCTTTTATATCGCAAACAAATCCATACTGACGTCAAATTAAAATATCTAGTGGCACTGCCAAATTCCTGCTCTCGTTGTTACGCCACTTTTTATTTTCATTCGTATCGATTCAGATCGCGCGGTAACGCCGGTTTGACAGTGCGCGCAATTTATATTCGCCACTCGTGTGGGAGATGCTTTCTGCATATTTTAATGTTTTGTTAGTTTTGCTACTTTCTCTACTCTGTTTCATACATGCATCATTATCACAAAGGCTGTGTACTTATATCTGTAACCGTGCTTCAAAAATGTAATTGGGCTTCATTGGGTTTAGCACTTCCAATCTAGGCGAATAATGTATATTCCTCTAGACGTAGAACCTTATTTAGAAGATGAAAAGGATAGTAAGTTAAGTGAAAAGAAATAATCATATATTTTGCAATACTTATTCACTACAGAAAAGTTTGTTCCCGTTTGTTCTTTTCAAAACAGGAAAAAATAAAACAACCAGATCGTTCAAATGATCTGTAACTGGAGCGTGATTCCAAAACAGTATCGTGATTTATCTTTTCCGGGCTAGTTTATCTAATAAAGGAAACTCGGCCGTCTTGAGGGGTCCACTCAATTAAATGAGCGATAAATGCTAACTCCAACAATCCTCGCTCTTCGAGCCACACTCGTTAGTTAAGTTCGCAAACAATCTACATGGATTCGGCGCCATCGAGTTCCGGCATTTAGCGCGATTTAAGGTCTCCCCGACTCTAGCCATTGATCAGTGGTTCTCACTTAAACTTTTCGGCGATAAAGATGGTTATGATTATGCATAAAACACGACGGACGTTTGGACGATTTTTAGTACAGCCCTTGCAGAGCCCTCACAGAGCCTCAGGGCTCCGCGGAACGCTTTTTGACAATATCGGCCGTAGACGATTACAGCCCGCAATTGGTCACCGTTAGTTAACCTTCAAACATACATAAACCAGAACCAGCCAAGACACAAGGAAAAACAGTATCTAGAACATCGATCAATCTGTATTTGTACTGAGGTACATATTTGGTTGTGAAAATACCCGATGCTAGCAAAAATTCCGTTATAAAATTGCATTGTGTGACGTGAATTAATTTCAAGCGCCTGTTTTTTTTTACCTGTATTTTCTATATCTAGCAAAATAATGTAGCTCGCTATATTAGGAGTATGAAAAAACGGCATCCCGCAACGGTATACCTTAAACGTTGAATAACTATAATGCAGAGTATCTGATTCTACCCCAAAGATAATGTTGACTACTTTGGTGCCTTGTCGTAATAAACTTCAAACTGAATATTATGACAACCGTTATTGTCAATGATATTGGAAACGACTAGGTTCTAACCAAGCTCAATATTTTAATAGGCCGAATATAAGAAGCACCTTAGAGACAACTTTGTATCAGTCATCGAATATCTGACAGGTCATAAAGAGGGCACAGGTCGGGCAAGCGACCTTGCCGGGGTATTCTGAGCGGTCGCTGGTGCTATTTCGGCACGACGACCATCGATCCAACTAAAACTGGAGCAGCCTCTTTGGCACTTGCCATGCACCGAGGAACGGCCAGTGATTGCAAGATCGATCTCGTAACTTCTCAAAAATCGACACATGACACGCCATGAAAAAGAATAATGACAAAGTTGAAAATGGAATATTTTCAACTGAGCGCGGTTAAGAAAATTCGCCTTGTTCTTGGGTATAAAGTCCTCGAGACTCATGTACCTATCACTGCGTAAATTGATGCAACAATTTCGTCATTAACTTATAAAACAATACGGACATTTCATTTTAAATTTACGGTCGATTTAACTTGATATCCATGTCATGAATCATGATTAACTACTCATTTTCGCGTAGTAACATCGCTACGTCAAGCCTCTGACTCTGACGACCATACATCGTGACGTGTAAAGTAAAGTACGCGTTTCTTTACATAGCGCCTGTGCCTCTCGTGTCGTCATAGCAACATGTCTGCCAATGTAGAGGCTATTAATTTATTCGGATGCCGTAATGTATGCAAACGTCGCTTGTGTCATGCTGGGTATTTAAAACTGTCCTTATAAATGGATGAAACGCGTGCCAGATAATTAGAAATAATGGACATCACAAAAACTACATTGACACCCGTATTCACAAACAATACTAAAGGGTTTCTTTACTGAGTAAACGCACTGCGTTGAATACAGCTTTGTGATTGGTCCTTTTTGACCGACCTTTTGTTTATGACACGATTTGAACCACCCTGTGCGTTCGTGAGCACTGTGAGACCTCATAGTGACGTTTGTGAATACGGGTGTAAACGTTTTTTATTAATCGTCTATGTTTCCCCGTATATAAAAATCGAGTTTTAAAACGATTTTAAAATCATTTCGATGCTACAAAGAACTTAGCGTTCTATATAAAAAGGTTAAAAAAAAATCTCATATACCTACTCACAATCCTCGCAAATTAGATTTCCGCATCGCTAACTAGTGCCAATTGCCTTCCCGCTCTCGTGACGCGACGAAATTCCTTACCCCGCTTTACATCACTACGTTCCTACGATACGCACCCATTGCACTGATTTTAGTTACCTCCGTGACCCTTATTGCCGTCTGTTAACCCCACACGATAAGATCAGCCAAATTTCGCTCGATTCCCCGGCCGTTGCCTCAAGGTGACCGGTCGGGCCGTCGACATTCAGACGCCTTTATCAGAGCATGCGGTAGGCCCGCGCCGCGCCCATGTCTTAATGTCTATTTCTATGCCGTTACTAGGCGGGTATGACGGTGAACAAGTCATCCGTTTGTTGTGCTTTCATCACTGTATCACCGAATAACGCCTTGAAATTCTATGGCTTCAGCGCTAACTTGATACACGCAAACATTCAGATAAACGATGCTTACGTATTTCATTGACATCCTTATTTCATTGGGTGCAATATATCAATCTTACCCATCTTACTTATAGCTTTCATTTCGGAGACAGCGCGCGGTTTAAGATGATAGATAACTAATACTGCATGAATTGAAATGTGAATACAACCAAGCGTAAACCGTAGTTGCTATTCAACGCCACAGACAATTATATTTTGACATTTATGACAGTCGATTTGCATTGCATTTCCATTTAGCGCAGCATACTGAGGCTGCATGCCGGCATCCGTCGCCTAGGAATCCGCCATCTCCTTGCCTAAAGCCAATTCGTCGGATAATAGGAATTGCTCGCATAGTGCGCCTAGTTCAAGCAATTGATTTATTCACTGATACCGACGATAGCACGTCCAAATCAAAGCTACAGATGAATTGGCCGAGGTCTATGACCTGCCATTATTTTCCATTTCGCTTGTGTTCGTTTTGGCCAAAGTTTGTCTTATATTCTACTATGCGTGCATTTAAACAGCGCGTGTTCGATTCAGAAATCAAGAAAATGATATCTTTTTTTCTTGGTGGTATGTTCTTTCCGTTTTGAAAGATGCAGCCAATTATTTCGTACAATAAAAAGCAATGGCAATCGCAATTATCGAATATGCGTCTCGTCTAAACGAACAAGGCAATCATCGGGTGCATCGAAGAACTCCATTAAACCGAGGACGGTTGGCGCTGTCACGTGATCCGCTCGCCCGCAGGCTAGGCGCTCGATGGGACTTGACGTACGATACGACGACGGAGACCAACCAAGCCTTTATTCTAAAAGTTATAAAACATCGAAAATAAATGTGGAAGCAAAAAACGTAGTACGTGATCTCTGGTTTTAAGACAATATATTGACAGGCTATTTAGGTTTAATTAAGACGTACATACGTTTTGCTAGTTAATTTAACTATGTGCGTTAGATTCTTTTTTATTTTGTAAAGGACGACTTTCAAGAAAGAACTTAGTTATTTCGGAGTGCAAATAATATCTGAAAATGTTCTTTCAGGTCAGTCGTGAAAGCAAAGTACCTACTTAGTCGTGTTATGAACCTCGCTTTGACGCCTTATTGTAAGAGGAGGAGGAGGATTGTCGGAGAAGTTCGTTATAATGATGGCGTGGTTTTCTATCTCTCTTGTCCTGAGGGGCTAGACAAGATGCATTACGCTAACCAGCGTTTCTATTCGTTACGTTTTTTAACCAATCGCGTCCCTTGTAGATGACGTGATACGAAAAGTCACGTGATCTACAGGTGACGTGATTGGTTTAAAAACGAAACGAATAGAAACGATAGTTAGCGTAGTGCATCTTGTCTAGCCCCTCTGATCCACATTTGTCGCAAAGTTTTGTGAAGTCATATTTTTTTTTTCTTAAGTGTGTATGTTGCCATTTATCGTTTATTAAATAAACTTAATGAAACAAGAGTAGATACACTTAACAAAATATCTAATAATAAATGGGTACTAAACTCAATGTAAACTTGTTTAATTTTGTTGTGTAAAAGGGCGTACCTCAAATGAGGTCAAGAAACGAGCTATTCATCAAGTCGCTGCGCCATTAAAAAAGTAATTATTAGGGGGTAAACTAATATTGATTCGCCGTTGAACTCGGAATTGATTACAGGTATGTTGACAGTGGGTATGTTGTGCGCACGACGGAGGCGGTGCTCACACCGTCGCGTAAGACTTGACAAATATTAAAAGTACAAATTTACAGCAAGTCAGCGACGCAGCAAGCATTCACTGCCACCGACGCATATATGCGTTCACTGTCATACAAGTTTGTTCCTAGGCCACGCCCCTGGCAGTGAATGCGTTAAAGCGCACACTTTTTCCAGGCATGATATAATGCTAGGAGGATGATCGTGTTGATGGTCGCCTAAAGCTCTCTTACTATTCTTATTAGACTAGGAGCGTTAAGAAAAACGATAATAAAACGCAGTCCGTGCAAGTTAAAATGCATTAAAAGGGATTCCACCGAGAACGTTTGGCTGAACTATATATGTATTGAAGGTTTGATTTGATCAGTGTTGTTATTTATTACCAGCACTAAAGAAGTGCCCGTTAGTAGGCGGAGGCCATACAAGTTTAAAGTGGTAATGGGCCAGGACACTTGGGTTGGAAAGTAGACGGTCGGTGAAAAGGGCAATTTCATAGTGGTGACCGAGGGAAGGGAAGTAGGCAGTTGGCAAACCACCAGCCCAATGGTCAGATGATCTGGTTAGATTTTTGGGAAAGAGTTGAATAAGGTAAGTGTAGGATTTGATAGCTTTACGAAAGAGAGAGAATGTCGTTGGTTTGCTTTTAATCTCTAACGTACCAAACTTTTCGGTGTGAGGCCCGCCCACCAGGAACTTGGCGAAATATCTCGACCCCACGAAATGTTTCGACGTTAATTACGCGCCCAGGGCCGTGTTAGTCGAGCTCGCTAACCGAACGCCGTTAAAGTGCGTTTCCTTCGCGGGCACGACAGCGTTTCACGCGACCACCTACCACTAACAACAGCTACCACTCCTAACACATTCACCACCAAGGACTACATTTTGGAACTAACATGATATGAATATCTGGGACACGGGCCTCGAATTTGGTAACCGATAACGTAACAATTTTATGAGTGAACAATTTTTTGTGTTCTGTTTTTACGCACCCACTAGGAATGCTAAATGTTTATTAAATGCTCTCTTGTTTGTACATGCTCTCTATGATTTACAGCACACAAATGATTTTTTAATCGAATTAACATTATCTTAAACGATTTGATAATGGTAAGTTAATGCGCTGTGGGATTTCAACCGTCGAAATTGATGCTCGTAGGAGGTAAACATGAACAATCAAAGAAGCTTGTTGTGTTTATAATTGATATTTTATGGAGTTAAAAAAAATACTTTGAACCAATCCAAATTAGGATCGGCATAGCGTTTTTTTTAACAGTTTCTAACAGGTTCTATCGCGAGGGTAAAGTTTTTATTTCCATTTATTCTAATTTAATTTAACCGACCGAACGTCCCAATAATTCTTTCAAATTCTTGACACCCCTAAACCCTGATGAATGACGCCTCAGCTGCTGAAGACAAAGTTTATAATTCATCTGTCTCTCACATACAAACATATTCAATTTGTCAAAACCCCAATTGATTTATTATTCCACGCAACGTTTCGCAGCTCGTGGCCTATTGAATTAAATTCTCGCAACAAGGAGCGCTCACTAATTCATTCTTCAAAGTTACAGCCTCCAAGTTTTAAACGTAAACCATATGCGGATCCATAACTTTCCTTCTAATGTTATTAAGAACACGCTGGGTGGTTGACTGTTTAAATCGAGATTTCCAGGAAACAAATGAGCAATAGTTGCATTAATGCTCGTTACGACGTCAAGAACATCTCAAGCATGAAGAACTGTATCTTTGGCCAACACAAATACAAACAATCTTAGTGTGGTTGTATTCTGTTTTCTGATAAATACATCCTTTTGCGTTTTATTAGAAAGTTCAAGAGATACGCGTTGAACCCTTGCTTGCCTACTTACTTCAGTAGCTCAACGACCCGATGAAGATCTTTCCGGCCTCCTCTAAGTGATGACATTCTGCCTTATTCATTTCCTAATCTTCAGCGTTTAAGATTATTCGCAAGTCCATTTCCACTTCGTCCTTCCAGGCACACCATGCTTCCACAATACTAAAGAACCCTCTAAAAGTGGCGCCGTGCACTAGTAAAACCGCCCCTCGCCTTCATGCTTTCATAGCTTCTAATACATGTAATGGCTTGTCAAAGCCACTTATTGCCTCTGGAATCAAAGACTGCCAACTCATTACTGACATCGTCAAGTGACAGCCTAATGGCAATGTGTTTCGCCGTGAAAAGCTTTGAAACTTCGTGTGACATTGTTGTTGGCGGTGACGCGAGTTATTTGACTTGCGGGTATTTTACCTTTCGTTTACGCTTAAAAGCTATTTCAACTTGCTTATTTATAGATTGTTCTGTTTTTAAACAAAAACAAAGTTTCTCGATTCATTTAAGAACTCGATTATTTTAAGAAGCGTTTTCCTGTTAGTTAAGTAGATCTGACCTGAGCTAAATATTTATTTATTAAGTATACGGCATAAAGAAAGATTTGAGATTATTTAAGCGGTTCGCAGATATTTTTGTGAGAATGGATTCTCTCCCACGGTCTCTTAGGTAGATTAAGTTTAGCCATTTTATCCTGTCCGATCTCTATTTTTACGGCTGATCGAGCGACAGTCGCCGGAGAATGCGGCGCGGTTGCAATTCCGGTAAAATGCCCCTGTCAACGACCGTTCACCCGATATAGTGCGGGCCCGGTACCCGACTGATCGACCTGGACTCCTGCCACCAACTCCCTGGGCTAATTATAAATCTGCTCACACAATATACAAATCCATGCTGATAGCGTCAAGGAATAAAATTGCATGTAACACCCAATGCACAAAGATGCTTGCTTTTCTTATTGGTTTTTAGAACGAAATCATATATTTGACGTGGATATGTAGTTCTTCTTCTTCTTCTTTTTTATTAATGGCGGTCCACCGCGGTATTACGCAGTGATTTCGCCAATGTCAAATGACTAGAGTAAATCAGTATGGATATGTAGTTACATAGCCGTAGTTGTCAGCCCTTAGTTTTGTTATGTCTGTGCTCAATTCTTGTTGGAGAATCACAAAGTATTATTGAATCCAACTAAATTTCATACCGATTTATCTAGTGCAATAAACTTGATATTTTACGCTATACAATTACAGTACGATTATTTCCACTTTTACACTCGGGTCATCTCTGTTTTAATCGTAAAGGTTCGTGTTTTCACATTAGGTACTGTTTTTCACCATGATATTGTGAATATGCAGCAATGTGTCTCGTTTCATTTGCACTTCCGATCTCTCCCGATGAATGTCGAATTGCCGAGTGTCAAAGTCGAATTAATAGTACTGTTGCCCCTTATTCATAAAAGCGCAATAGCTAAAGGGTGCTTCAAATATGCTCGGTCCTTATTTATCATTATCACATTTGAATTGGACAGAAAGATAAGAGGCATACTTTAACTAAAATAGGTTAATATTGCGTTTATAAATAAAGGGCCTGTGCGTTTTTCGAGAGCCTTTTTGCCACGCACCTCATCTATGTGGAATCAGCTTCGGCATCTGTATTCCCGAACCAATACGTTTTTTGAAGGCCCCCATGTGCCTTCAAAAAACGAGCTCGCTTGCTCGTCAGCCTCCTTTTTCACATTTAAAAAAAAAAACAAAAACGGGGGGTTAATCTGCAAAATTAAGGGACATATCTCCTGGGCCCCTTTTCAACACGGTAAAAACAATACCATAACAGGTCAACTACGATATCGTTTTTACCGTCGGGAATAGAGGCGCTGGATGGATGTCATGCATATGCCATGAGGTCGTCCAGCTGAAATCTGAACACAATTAATAATAAATAAGTATTACAAAAAGTAAGGCAAAACAGCCTCTCTGAATATTAAAAAATTGCAAAGAAAAAAACATTATTTATTCAAAACGTTTGTTTACCTAGTAGGTAAATTCAAGAATCACGTCACACATTCTCGAAGCATTTGAATATGTATGTAGTTCGGCGTGATACACGCGACTGAATCTGCGTACAGATTTAGGACGCGCGTCAACTAGCCAAAACATCGCGGCCGGCTGGATACACTCCGCTTATGTGGAATCTGCTTTAGCTGGATAATAGGTGTAGTAACGATAACAAGCCAGTCGCGTCCTCGCGGCCGATTATTGCGGTTGCTACATTTGCACTCAATCATATATTCGGTTTAATCTTGTGCAGCTCGCGGCCGCGCGCTGTATAAACACTACTGACTCTAGCCAGTGCTTTCGTGATTCTGGGCAGGCTTCCAGCCTCGCGCGTCTGCTGGACCTCGCACGTGCCGACCTTAGTGCATCCCGTGTTTGTTCATTTGCAATTTACATTGTGACTTCGTCTTCTTAGCCTTCTGGCCACCTGTGTGGAATACTGCTCGAGTTCGTACTGATTTCAAGCGCCAATGTGTTTACCGGAAAACGTTCTGCGAACGCGACGACCTCTGAATTCTGTGACGACTTTCTAGCCTTGCATTTAAAACTGTCAAGGTGAGCCTCGTAGTGGCATGTCTAGTCAGTTAAGCTCGTAAAACATTGGTGCACTGACCCACCAGCCGTGCGTGAAGTCGGGACCATGGTGCGCGAAGGGGAGAGGTCCACTTGCGCCCTCCTCAGGACTCTGGCCGACACGCTCCGGTGGCCGGCCCTCCGCGCCGTCACAATGGTACGTCTGGGTAGCAACTGATTGTGCTTTCACGCTTACAGATTTCACATGTGGATATTAATGTTTGCTTGTTGCTATTTTGGTTTTTCCTAAGACATAGGGATTGAGGATTGGGATTTAGTTTTGTACCCTGTAGACAGTGTTGTTTTTTCTAACGTAATATCATTTCGAATGTTTAATTTACTGTTCTCTTAAGTACTTGTTGTTGCTAATTTGGTTATTCATTAAGCAGCTATTATAGTGCAGGGATTTGGGATTTAGTTTTTGTACTTAGAAGTAAATTGACATCTAACATGATGTCATTTCGGATGTTTGTGTTTACTGTTTCTCTTGAGTGTTTATTTACAGAAAATGTGTAACTGCTTAATAATTATATTGATTTAGGCGTTTAAAAGGAAGTTGCCGTATGCACATCGATATCGTCATCATTACAAGTGTTAATAACATTGTGTATTGACGTCACCTATTGTTGTAAACCACATCTTTTGTCGAGAATTTCTCTTTATACCTCGAGTTAAACGTGTGCTTCACTTGTTTTATAGCAAGATCTGTTGCTATGTGCTTTGGTAGTGGGTATAAAATTTACGTGTTGATTCTTGGATCACGACGTGTTCGTGTGCCCGTGCAGGGTATCAGGAGCTCGGAGACAAGGCCGGAGATCACGTTGCCCATAAAATATACAGTGTCATCCGCGGCTACCAGTGCCCACTGATAAACCTTTTGGATAAAAATAAACTGAAGATATTGGTGTTATAATTTTGTGTTATTTATCTTATTTGATTTCGTTTAAACTTCTCTGTTAATATTCACGATGAGCTGTTGTTTTGTAAGTAATGAATTGTTACTCAATTGTTTTGTTCGTAACTATATATTGATGTCATTAGAGCTTGTTGTGGTATTCTTAATGACTCACTTAAATATTATCGACGAAAATATTTAAACATATTCGCGAAAGTTATACAAACCGATACTGTCAAATTGGGTCAAAGACTCGTACCGACTGCATATGTAACCTAGAATTGTAAGCGAATTGTCGCAGTTTGTTTACATACGTACATAAAGTCTGTCTACATAGGTGCAGGTGCGCCGTCAGACATTTGGGCCGGGCATTGCTTTGACCCACTTACACTCGCGTCTTATCTTTAGGTGCATTCTGCAATGTTCACAAATTATATGGTTCTTTCTTCAACTCGGTACCAATGATTGCCAAGCTTTAACGGGTAATTTTAGCCTTGAACACCGTGAAAATGACAGGGTTGTGGACCTCGTTTGAATGTTATCCAATGTCCTCTTTGACACGACGGGCTGACATGGGACATCATGGGGTATCAATGGGGCAACGAACGGAGTTTTGCGTGTTACTGCCGCACTCAGAGACGTCAAATTTAATGCTTGTTTAGTGACGCGTTGTCTTATTCTATGACTGTAGCAAAGAAAGTGACAGCAGCAACTTTAATCAAGCTTTAAATTAAATTGACATGTCTGAGTGCGCGGCAGTTAGTGTAAGAAACTAGTACAAATGGTTCACCAGTGTGAATGCAACTCTTACGCTAAAAATGTTTGGGATGCAATGACGTAAAATTTAACGTCGTCATCTTCGGAATTTAATTTCGCTCCTAAATACATAATTATCTGCTATACTTAAATAGTACTTACAAAGGATGTTATAATATAATATTACTAATAAATTGCGACACGCTAAGCTTCTACTTGAATATTAACACCATACAAAATCAGGTCCCTAAGCTCTTTAATCCAACCTAACATAACTAAAGATCTTTTCATGAAAGTTTTAAGTTTAAGGTAATTTGATGACCTTAACATAAAATTAAATTGCAATGTGCCTCGTTGTAGTAAACTTTTTATGCTGTTAGCAGCATCTGAACTTCTATTTCGACTAAACGGTATAGCAAATTATTTTTCTACGATATGATAGCTCTTGTTACTTGATAACTTGTGTCTGAAGATTCAACATATAAATTATCTTTCTTATTACCGTTGTATAAGTTTTCTATGCAAGCTTGACTTAACATGGATCTGTCTTATATTTTCCAGCTTTTAACTGTTGTCAATAATCTGACTATAAAAAGAAAAGGTTTTCCACGCACTTAGTATTTATGTTTATTAAGTAAAACAATAACACGAGTATATAACATGCTTAGGGTTCTGTACATAAATTCATTTCATTTTAAAAGTTACACAAACGTGAGTCTATTTGGTCTCCACTTGCATTCAATTTCATCCCAGCACCGTATCGCGGGCATCGCGAAGGCTGTCGTCCACTTCCTCGGGCTATCGCAGATGCAGCCAAGATAGCGTTAAAAAATTGCACCAACCGTGATACAGAGGGGGGGGACCATGTAATACTTACTTGAACTCCGAAATATTAAGAGAACCGTCTACGATTTCTGTCTAGGTATTTTTGCTAATAACGATAGATGTTTGTTTGGCAGTCGGATTTGTACCAGGGGACTTTGTGACAAGGACATTACTTTTATTCATCTCAATAGTGAAATAAATAATTAACTACTTTTTCTATGATTAATGACGCTTGCGTGTAGGTACCTAAGAAGATTTTTTTTCAACTTCGTTATATATTTGCCGTCTTTCGTAATTATACGATAACGGTAGGTCAATTGATATTCCAGATGACGCATTATTATTATTGTCTTTTTTGAGCAAAAATATCGCTTGTTCAAGTGATTCTCACGCGTGATCGTCGAGGTGGAAAATAATATAGCCTTTCGTTGCTTCTCCTTTTATTTTTGACTTTGTATATAATGTAGAGATACTATCTCGTGATATCATGTAGTGTAGGGGTTGGTCTGCGTTCGCTCCGTTATCACATCGTATCGGATTCGGCAGGCCAGCACCGTCTAGGCGAAGTCGGCGACGGCTGCGTGCCGTATCGCTGGAGCCGTCCGCAGAGATGACTATGTTCGCTCTCATTCATTAGAGGGGTGGGGAGAAGGGACGCAAGACGTCGCGCGCCGCCCGACGATATCGATTTTGTCCCACCCTCCTCCCGCTCCTCACCCACCCCGCTCTCAGCATCCGACCTCGAGTGCTCTCCTCTCGCGCCTACCGAACACCTCCGACAGAAACTACGCCTTAACGACGTGACGCCACAGCTCAAAATTCCGATCCCCGATCGACGCTGAACGCGACTCCGCCGAACCCTAATAGACCCTCCGTCCGCGAGTCACTCGGTCTAGAATACAACGCCGCCGCCAACGTCCACGCCGCTGAAAAAATAAGCTTTTTGTTACAATTAAAATGGTAAATCAAACCAATTTTAGTAATTGCGAGGTCAAACTTTGGAGTGGCACGGCGCGACGAGGGCGGCCTTTTAAACGCATATGATTTTTAATGGGGCCCTCCTAATAACGTACTGAAACTGGAAGGATTCTAGCCAGGAGGTATCTGATAAACCCTGCACTGCCCTGATTAATTATTACTTTACTACTACAACGTCTCGACAGTTTGAGATGTGATTGAGCAGTTTGACGTATCGTAAACACCGACAGCGAATACATTATCATATTATCATTAACTCTATTCTCCATGTGACTACCTACCCCTGTTGATACAAAGTATTTTTTCTTATTTCCCCCGTGTCTCGACCGGATAACGCTAGAAATAGAAGTTATTTGTTGACTGCTATAAATAGCGCGTACCTATACCTACTTGCTATCTTTAAATATTTTAATGACGTAACTTTCCCTATTGTACTCATATGTTCCAGAAATACGTAGTAGACGTGAGAGTAAAGTACCTTATGTTAACTACAGAAGTGCGAAAATGTCAGAATTCACGCTGTGCTAGTAACGAATATTTAATTTTCACCTCGCCTCGGTTCCATCTTACCAAATAAAAGGTACTGTATTTTTTTTTTACATTTTACGTGGCAATGTCCATGACAATTAAAATATGGCTTCCTAATGAAAACTGTCATGTTATATGCAGGGCTATAGTTTTGCTAGTGCAAAAACGCTACATCAAGGGAAATACTTCAGCGAAATGCTTGGTTTATTTTTTCCTTTCATCAACAATCAGGTGCCAAGTGCGACCCTTAACACTTGTTCTAAGTGTCTAATACTGTCTCGGCCGTAATTCCTCTCATCGACGCCGGTCGTTCACGCTTTTAAACAAACCGTTACCAACGATAAGGTAACAACACTAATAACACAACTGGTTCACACTAATATACTGGACCAAAACATCCCAGAAGGCTGACTGATAACAGAAGAATCTCGTTAAGTTAGGTCAGAAACCATATCCCAATAATTACCTACGAAGTAAGCTTTTTTATGACGTCTTTTCTCGACAGCGTTGCGTCTGTTTACGACAATACAGGACAATGGCGCTTTTATTTTGTTCAGACTAAAAGTTATTGGTTTTCAGTCTAATTACGAACTGAGATAACCGAACCTTATACCTTACCTTAGTATTTTTTTCTTTGTGTAGATTAAGATTGATACCAGGGGCCTATTGCATAATAAAGTACAAGCCCATACTATTAGTAAAAATCCATGCAAAACCACAAATACTATTATACCTGTTTCTTTGAGTGCCTCTAAATCGTCAAATTGAACTTGTGTACCGAAGTAGTTTATGCGGAGTTTATTAATTATAATTAGTAAGGGAACGGTTTTATATGAACGTTTTTTTATGTCTTACTATAACTAATCTATGAAGCCACTGCATTGACTTTGAGTGGTTGTTAGGTACTTCTATTTTTCTTTATAGCATTGAACTTAAAATTGACATAACGGAAGTAAATAAAAGCTTTTGGTAGTCAGTTTTGTCAAAGAAATGTTACTGTACTAATATCATAGCAATAGATAACTGTCATAGAATAAAATAATAACTGATGCAGCTACAAAAACCCAGACGCCGTCTGAGTTCAAAAACTTAATTTATCATCTCGCATTTATTTGACAGCTTCGACACATCACTATTGAAAATAAGAAATCTCTGAGTCATAGTAACTGTCTGATTGAACGACATTCCTGAGAAGCAGTTGGCAAATATAATATTATTTTCAATGATTGGGTACTTCATTTTGCTCTCTTTTAATAGGGATGTGGACAGTGTGTTACACTGTCTTACATCTTGTAGGTACTTTTTTGTGTTCTGTATACTTAATTTCGAAATTATAGACACCATCATTACAATTACTGTGGTGTTTGACGATAGACTCTTGCGACAGTCGTGACGTTGACTCTTCTGACTTTTTGACATTATTGCAGTCAAAAAGTATTTAATTTTGAATGAAATTCCTTTTTTGCGTAGTGTCACTGTTGGATTTAACGCGCGATATGTTAATACTTCTTATGTAATAAGTCCCCATAGGAACACGCTACTAATCGATAGCACGTCATAAAAAGTAGCTAATTTGACCTGTCTGTTAGGCCGTAGTTTCGGTTTTTTTTTAATGTGTCCCCTTCTTCACACTTGATGTAAAAAACTTAATAGTAATGCAAGTTTCTCTATTGTACCTATGTAGGTACCTATTACAACACATTTACACCAAAATAAACTCTTCCTAAAATGACTGAAACTCGTAGATGAAACCTCATTAAATCATCTGTTTATTGGCTTGTAAACACGACGGTATCGTTAAATCTCGACGCATCGCACACCGTTAATGAATAATAACGCGAGTATCTTAGTAATTATGAAAATAGCCGTCAAAATGCGTCTGCCCGGACTTACCCCAACGAGGGGAAAGCTTGCGGTAGGTTATGGCATTGCATTGCATCCGATCCGCCTGCAAGGGTGATTTTGCATAAGTACATATACCTCACTTTATGGCCAACAGCCGCGTTTGTTTGTCTACATTAACCACCGACTTTATGAATGCAACGCTGCCCTGTAATTATGGCGTTTTATCCGCGCCTGTGTCTATTTCAGGTGTTTTGCATTGCTGTTTTTGTTACTTTTTGGCTAGTTAGCTTGCCGTTGTTTGCCGCGAGAACTGGTATTGGATTCAAAGCAAGCAAAGAATCCTTAAATTCAACCAAAACCCAAGCGGAATGTTCAAGATTAAGGTTTTAATGTACGAGGATTCAGAGTCACGAGACTCAAATGATATTTCTACCTAAAAACTAGGTACTTTTCCTTTCATATGCCATAAAAAAAGTGGATAAAGATTGCTAATTCTACAAAATATAACTTGAACCAGAATTAAGCGTTCCGAGCTGATGTGGCCTAAAGTTACCGCCCGATGCTTCATATCTTCAGATATGAGTTAATCTCCGTCGTTGTTTAGTGATATCGACATCGAGTGATTTTAGTGTTTATAAATTTTCAATGAGAATCTAGCGCAGCGTCCAAAATAAACGCGGGATCAATATGGCCCGCTAGGCTGGTCCGAGTCTCTAGCTTCCGACCTGCCTTAACTGCAGGACGTCCTCTCAAATTAGGATCATTCCCAACATGCAAGTACTGTGGGTATGTGGGTCGTTGACACGTCAGAGACAATGTTTAGCGGCCGAAAGATATGCTAACAATTCATTAAGTGGTGTAAAATATAGTATACTACTACTATAGTTTTCATAACTTCTTGTATTTATAATTCTTGTTGTTAAGACCGTTGCAAACAAATGTTTTTCATTTTGATTTTTAATCGAAATTACTGAATAGGAACTGTAAATTATATTGTATAAAAAAACAAACTTGCAATACCACTTTATTTCATGTTTATTAAGTGCAATATCATATTTTATGCAATTGAAAAGATTAAATTATTGCCTAATGCAATATAGATAGGCAGTTGCATACGGAATCTGGCAGATGATTAAAAAAGCGTGCGTGCCCACTTGACGCAGTGTTAGCTTTTTGCATCGCTGTGCGGTGCGGTGGCAGTAATGAAACGTGCGCGGCGGCGTGTGCGTCGGGCCTACGTACGGGCCTTGCATTGGGCCGGGTCAGTGAACCCGCCCGCCCACTATCGGGGTAAATATGCCGAATGCACACAGATGCGCGCGCTGCCACCCCACCCGCCGTCGCTGCATCGCACGCATCCACACCCCCATCTCTCTCACACCAACATCTAACCCCCTCCGTTAAAACTCCTAATTGATTGCACAAATTTTCTCGCAATAAATGTCTTTTTACGCCTTTAATGATGTAAACTTGTGCAGTTACCAGTGGTTTAATTGACGCCCGCGATGCGTTGCGAACTGCATGCGAGCTGTTGATAGAGCGTTACCGCCGCGGTGACGGCAGCTACGTGGGTAATTAATGAGAACAGCGACATTAGCGACCAACCCGCTTGTTGACTGAGCTAGATACTTATACTAACTATCGATGTACCTTCGCACTTAATTATATTAATAGTGAGTTCAACATACCTACTTGGACAAATCAAACGCACGACAAGATGAATTTACATTTCAAGTGGTCAAAAGTCAACTTAAACTGTTGATTATCCCAATCCATAATGATCAATAGAAAGCGTGTAGGCCGTACGCGTCTACGGGTTCGTTGCACAGCATCGGCCGCTATCAGATGATGTCACTGTGACGTCATCTCGGTAAATACAGATATGTGCAGGGGATTGCTCCGTGCGACCCAGCCGTCCGTCTACGTACAAAAACTATTAAGGTTTGAACACACAGCGGGCGGGACGCGATTTAAACGCGGCGTGCTGTTCAACAAGCAACCCTGTAGAGTAACTGTAGCTGTTGCTACGCACCCCATTATGCGACAGAGGCGTGACGAAGTGTGTTCGTTCACTGACCTGACACTGAGTGGCTATGCTGAAGCAGGGCTTGCAGTGTTGTTGCACATCGTACGCGGCAGGATACCCTTTCAAGCATGACATCATTGTCTTGCTTCTGCAGCGTTGTTGGTTGCCAACGAGCTGCTTGGTGACCATCTTACGAGTTAGATCAGCACGGCATGTTTCAGCAATTCGCTCGCTGTGTGGTCGGACTGGCACAGCTTCACTTGTTAGTAAACTGCATAATACTACATCTAAAATTCAATTTAGGTGACTAAGAGAATAAAGGCTTGTAGTATTGTTAGATGATGGGCTTGCAATCTGTTACTAATACACACGTGGTAAACATCTTAGCCTGATTGTGCAAAATGTGGTTACAGAATTAACAACAAGTTTGTAGAGTTGTTGGTGTCTGTAGCTCTGAGAATGAAGGCGTGAGTGTAGGTATGTATGTAATTCAATTTTACATTATATGTCAAAAAATAAAGAGGTTTTTAATGTGACTGTATCGTTATTGATTTATTTATCAATTGCCACAGATCTTTTCTAATCAAACCTTGATTGAGCTGGCTAAAAAACTAACAAGATTTTTAACCATTTGCTTTCATAACATAACACATAAATAATTCTGAGGTCCTAGTGAAAAAGGGTAGCTATAAGTCTGAAGATCAAGTGAAAAAGGATTTAAGTCGTAATAAAAAAGGATATTATACATGAACGGAGTATATTAATACTCTGTTCATGTATATATCCTTTTTTTATTACGAGTTAAGTCGACTTTTAGGTACCCTTTTTCACTAGGACCCCAGAATTATGACATTTGATGAATTTGACCGTTAATGTTCCTTACGCAATCTAAAAACGTTCAGTGTTGTCTGGTCGGCCGACTATTGCAAAGCAATTGTTAACTTTCATAATAGACGATTCAAGACAATAATTAACCCGCGGCTGGAACTAAAAGGCATCTGTCAATCTCAGGGGTAACGCGACAGGCGGCTAGATGTGCCAGATAGATTGCAATTCTAAGCAACCTCGTTTAAGTGGCTGGCTGCTCCGTCTAGACAAACCCAATCTAAATAAACTAATACAGACACCATAATACACCGCTTCGATTTAAACGCGCAATATTCTCTTGAATATTTGAAATTCTTTTTGAACTTGAAATCACCATTCGGATGGGTTAAAAACCCAATACAAACAACAACATCCAATCAGACGCTTTCTGAATATAAATAGTCGTCTAAAGGCCGTTCAACCGAGCGGGTACCTGCTAATGTCGAAGACATCTTCGCGGTTTTAGGCGCTGGTAGGAGTCTATGACCTTGAGAAATTACGGGCCTCTTGCTTCGGTCTCCGGTTTGCCTGTATAGGATACATCGTGACGTGAGGTGAACAATAAAACACATTATAAAAACCTTATGCATTTATTCCGAAAATTCGACTTGTAAATATTTGTGACATAATTCTTTTAGTGCGTAAATGTAAACAGATTTTACCCAATAAAGTGGACTTATTTTGCTCCTGTCAATTTAATTACGATTGTTCTGAAATAACACTTGACATGCAAGCACATTCTCTGTGCAACGGTTTCAAACTGAGCACTTAATTAAAGAAGAAACTAAGATACGATTCAGATAGGCACGCACCGGCCCGTACTAACCTCTTGCAGTGCTCTCGGAATTGAATTAACTGAATGAACTCAATGGTGTCCAGGAAACTAGTGGTTGGAATGTATCATGCAATTGCACAATAAGGTCACATTTTAAGTAGGGCAGTTGCTGTACCTTTGGACGGCTGTACCTGTGGACACCCGTCAATTTAATCAAAATCAAATGACTGAAACACTAATGATAATGGGCCTGTCAAAGCGGTCTTTGACTCTAGACATAACTTTATAATTTTACTCATCCAGTCACTAACTGTTGAGCATGCTTACAACACTGTCGTTTGAAATGGATGAAGTTTGTAACGGCAAGGCGCTATAGTGTTTTACTTCCACGAAGTCTCGCCCCAATTCTTAATACCTAATACGTAAATTGACAAGTCCAAAGTCAGTTTGAGTGGCAAGGTGCACCTTCGTTGATTGAAATGATGAAGCGCTCAACATTTTCATTAATGTATGGTAGACAACTTGAAAAATATAGTAGCATCCGAAATTTCTATATTTTGAATAAGGTAGTATTTTATTATTATTAATGATTTTTAAACTTACCATGTTAATAAGATAGGTTGGGACGCTAACAATATCGTAGCCGATTTTATACAATTAGTACATTATGGAAGACCAAGAACTCTTAATTTTATTGGTGGGCAAACGGCGAAGTAGTCAGGTTTGGCGTTTTCAGCTTACCGTTAATTTTGCAACAGCGTTGGATAACACACAACAAACTTTCTTAGTTCAAGTTGTCGCTTCTAGTGACGTTATTCGGCGGAGGAAACCACTCTGCCCACGCGGGCACTGTCTCGTCTGCTGGATGACGCAGCAGTGGAATACATGGTAAGGCTGGCTTTTCACCAGAGCTGTTCGAAGAAGCTGAGCTGAGTAAAGAATCCGCATACAGAATGGCCCCTCTAGTCTTATAGATGGACTAGAGGACGCCCGCGACTTCGTACGCGTAGAATTAGTTTCCCGCTACTCCCCCCAATTCTTCCCGTTGGGGGTCGATTTACGCAAAATCCTTTCTTAGTGCTCACTTACATCATGAAAGGAACCCCTGTACCAAATTTCAAGTTTCTAGGTACAGTAGTTTCGGCTGTGCGTTGATATATAAGTCAGTCAGTTTTGCCTTTTATTTATATAGATTTGTCTTCAGGCACCATTTAATCAATCGCACAGCCTTGGTGGGAATTCAGGCTGATTGTCATACAGTTCCCGTTATCAAACAAATCCGCGTGCCGTCGACTAATTCGCTCATGTTTAATCACCATTGATATATCAATAAAAAAAATGCGGTGTTTTTTGGCCCAATTTTTATTTTGCTGTGTCACTGTACAAATGACAAATCTAATCTAACCAATGTCATAAATGGTAAAGTGTGTCATTATTTTCGACTGTACTTTTTTGCAAACTTTTCTATCAGCTGTTAATAAGATCAATCTAACAAGTCAAAACTCGGTGGGTCTACTGACACACAAACATGTTCATAAAAACTTGCAATAAGCGGCTTAAGTTTCGGCTATGTAAAATTCAGTGTAGTAACACGTTCAACCAGATTTGCTTTGGGCAACTGACTTATTTGCTGTCAAAGATTACGCCTAAGCTTCTTGGACTAATTAAATCCCTTTTTTTACATGATTTTTTGCCACATTGACATATTGTTAAATAACGAATACCGATTATTAATGTTTAATTTGAGTTACGAGTATGGTGACAAGCTCAATACGTATGGATGATTTACTTTTTAAACCATACGGTGAGTGCAATAAAGTTATGTGTAGGCAGCGGATAAAGCGTGGGACGTTTCTCTATTCGCTGGCTCCGTCCCGTATAAGAGGCGATTTGCAATTATCTCGGAACAGGCCCCGACGCCCACGAGCTTCTGTCTGAAACTAGTTCACTCCGAAGCGTGCCGTTCACATGTTTTATTTCAGTCTCCACCTATTTGTTTACAAGGCATAACTCTTAGCGACAAGAGCGTTTGTCAAAAATACCATCATTTATGTATACTTATACAGAACTGACAGCATAATCTCTTATATGATGTCGACACATACTTATAGCACAGTTTTTCTAACGATCTATTTATTCGTATTTAACTCGAGTTAAATTAATACTTAAACACAGCATGAATCAAAATGTGTGCGGCCACAATGAAAAGGCGAAGTTAGCGACTAAAATTTGCTCGGTTAAATATGAGTTGAGACGTCGTTAGTACATTCGATTTGAGCTCAGTCAGACTCGTCGCGACACAAGTTGGAGCCGAGCGAGTTGCACTCCGTGTTTCCATCTCCGGCTTCGTTCATTAGATAGTTAACTGTTCGACCGAAATAGTGGATCACGTCCCGCTATCAGGTGCGCTGCAAACAAAACGCTGAATAGAGGCCGGGTTAAACATGCACGACGGGTGTACGGGTATAATTAAAGTTTAGGAGACGCTCACGTCGCCCGTTAACCTCGTTATCGGGCGCTGGAAGTGGGTGAGACGCGAAGGGGAGGGGAACATGCCCGGGGTAGGGGGAAAACGGGGAAAATCAATGACAGCCGCCGCGCGCCGTCTCTCCCCGGCCCGACGCGCTCATCTCGCGGCCACGTGTCGCGGTCACTGGCCTGACTCACCACTCACCAGCGACCACGATGATTTATCTCCGACTCCGCCGGAGCTTCTCAAATATGATAGATGATTCCCCTGACCCGATTAACCCCGCCTCCCCCTCCGCTCTATTTGCGACTTAACACCGAAATTGTATCCCTTCTGAAAGTGTTTCTCATGAAACACTACACGCCGCGACCGAATGTCAAAGAAGCCAACGAAGTCGCGGTACTTTTCACACCGTATAGCATTACCCGAATAGGATATCTGTCGCGTGGCATGTCCGCGCGAGTGGCTTAGCACCGGCGAACAAACAAGCGTGTCGGGGTGTGCAGCGACGTACCGGTGCCTCGCCGGCCGGCTCGACCGCCTGTAAAATTCACTGTAATATGTAGGTCGCAGTCACAAATTTGGGTTATCGTTTGGCCGCGTCGATATGCGACACTTCCGCGCCGACACGCCGAGAATGCTATGCAATTGCCAATAATTTATTGCTATTATATAACGTAATCCCCGATTGCGATTGCTATGTGGTCATCTGATGCGTCAGAACTTCATGATCTTGTGACGTTAATAAATTGTTAGGAGTGCTTTGCTTTAACATGAAAGCTCTAAACAGGAACTATTTTTGTTTAGAAACGTTTAGAAGATTAAATTCTAATCGAATGAGAATGTTAGGTTCACAAAACATTTATTTTCATATAATACAATTAAAAGTTAAAACTAAACTTATTTAAATTAAAATAAAAACTAAGCTACTCAAATATTAAAGACGTAAATAATAATCACCACTATAAAAAGAACACCCCCTCTAGCAGGTCCGCTCGCGGCATGGTCCCTATGACACTGGCTGCGTTACCTCTCTGGATAGCTAGCCCAATCCTTTGGGAGAGGTAAGCACCAGCTCTAGGATCTCCGGAGGTGTCTATGAGCCGGGATGACAGGGCCTTAATAAAGCTTTTCATATCAGCTGACCAAGGTCCCATGGTCTCCACTGCAAGCGCCACAAATTCATAATTATTTAATAATGATGAATATTTGCGGCGCTTGTTGGTTTGGGCCTGATCAGCTGCTGCACCGGCCCGATTACGGGTTGACTGGACGTGGGACAGGGCGAATGTGTCAACACACGTCGCGTCCCACACCAGTGCCCTACCCAGTTTCCACGGCACCAATGTAGCTCCGTCTGGTCGCTTGCCATCGTCTCTATGTAAACCTGCTGGTTCCAGGACAGCTGGTACAGAGGCAGTGGCAAGCGAACGACGGATCAGATCATTAATTGTGCCATGCCGGTACAAACGGCCGGCACTTCTAAAGCATGAAAGGCCATGTCGTCCCAGCTCACTCACTTCCTTCCCGCACGTGCAAGTATGAGGTTCACAGATTCTAGCTCCAACCCGCAAACTTATTGCTATGCGCAAGCAGCTTGGGTCCAAGACTGTGCCTATATTGCGGGAAGGAAGAGCGTGGAGCCAGTGACCTGATTCGCCTGCAGAGACAGCGAGAAGACGGGCGCGATCTGAATCGTCCGGACTATTTTGTATGAGAGATGTATGAATTGATATGAGGCGAGGAGTATCCCATGCTCTTTGGATATGCCTCTTGACTGGCATATCCACTCCGGGACACGACTCACACCAAGCATCCCTGGCCTCCACCAGGTTCGCAATCTCAACGTCAAGTATCTGTGGGATATTTAAGATAATACTGACGAGAGGCAACGAACCATAAGCGGAGGACAGGAAAGCTGGTAGTGCCACGCTAGAAGAGCATCGAATACCAAGTCCACCGAAACGAATTGGGAGAACCGCTTGAGTCCAAGGCCTTGAACTAAAATGAATGTTTAATAATTTAGACAGAGTTGATTGAAGGGTAATGTCTATAGAAGCCATGATGTCTGGAAATTTCCAAATTGGACAACTCCGTAACAAATACATGAATTTTGGAGTGAAAAGACAAAAACGAATAATAAAAAGCGCCATATGGGGGTTTATTTCGTACAAAAGGTTAGAAGTATTTTTAAACAGATTTAATTTACAATTTATAATGGGATCGATTGCATCGTCAAAAATCGGTGAACCTAATAGTGTTAAAGATGAATTTGAATGGACCGAAATGTTGGGTGAAGCTGCATTAAATTTAGTGACGAAATCAATTTTTTTTTCTAAAGAAATGTGATCAGGTATTTCACTTTATCCGATAAATATATTAAGGAAAAAAATTACTTTGAACGCGCACGTTTCCAATCTCACTTGCTGATTGTCCGTTTACATTAAAACTTATCTGTAGCAATGAACTTTGTAGACCTAAATCCATGCGTTCGGCGCGAATGTTGAATCATTATATAAGCATATCCGCGACGCGTCGTCGATCAATGTCAGACGCGTATTTGGGTCAACGTCCGTCAGCCGAATTCCCGCTCTCGGCTACTCCGTCATTTCCTATAACGCATATGATGACTTTTTATTGTTATGGAGTACACGGCGCAACGTTAGAGGACATAAAGTCTTGGGTTTATTTGCTTACAATGTGTAAATATAGCGGCCTTACAAAAAAAAGTATAGTATAGTAAGTAATACTATTTTATAGTGCTTTCATGTTTTCATATTACCATCAAGTTTTATCATAATTTTGTCATGGGGCACTTATATAAACCTTATTTTCTTAAACCTTTCCGTTCATAAACAATTGACAAATTCATTGTAAAATTGTCGCTACAAACGTCTGTCATAAGTGTCATAACAAACAATAAAGACATCAAAAAAGGTCGTTGATATTTCGATTACATCGAATGTTATTCTTTGCGATCAAGCTATTCGAAATAGACTGGGAATTACCGAATCTAAACCTAGAAGAAACCGGGTGATTCTTAATTACTTATCGGTCATTCTTAATTTAAAACCTCTTTTATACGGGTTAGAGGCACTTCAGCCAACGGGAGATTTTTCGTCCTTCCTTTTGTCTCTGGTTTTTCTTAAATGCTCTTACAATTCTAAAACTGCTCAGATTATGAGTCAACAATGGGTTTTACGTTTTCTAAGATTCTTTAGATGTTATCTTGCGGCTTACTCAGGGTATATAATCAACTGTTTTAATTGTAGTAGGGCATGTTGCTTTTAACTCGTAATGGCATGTTTGGAATAAAAACCTAGATGTTTATTTACCAATGACATGTTATTATTTGCCTACTTAACTTCTGTTTGTAAATCATCTTTCATTTTGAAGTTATTAACATTTAATTACTTTTTTGCCATAGTCAGTACCTGCCAAGTTTAGCAACCTAACCGGGACTTCTGTGTTCGTCTATCTAGTTTATACATATTGACAGTCGAGCAATCTTCTCCAACATAATTTTATTTAGCCAGCTCGTAGGTAAAGCCTCTTCAAGCTTCTTCCAACTTGTAATTTTTAGTCTGATCCATAATGGAACAGCACTGTCTAATACCGTCGGATCATTGTGGACTGCCAATACTTTTGAAATTAATTCCAAAGCGTCATTTGACTATAATTAAAATGGTATCTTTTATTGTCACCAGGTATACTATGCGAAGAAGAAACGGAGAGCGCAACAGTACCTGGGCGAGGATGGTTCGCACAAGAAGGAGCGGAAACTGTACAATGATGGGTACGACGATGACAATCACGACTACATCATCAAGCAGGGCGAGAAGTTCCTTGATCGGTACGAGATCTCATCACCGATAGGGAAGGGGTCTTTTGGACAGGTGAGATACCCTTTTATTCTATTCTACAAGTGTTTGCGTACGTCGTCTTATTTTTCAAAAACATTACTTCCATGGGAACTATCAAACTTTCCGGTACATAAAGTATCCTATGTTTTCATCCAGGAAATGGATTAACTGAGTACTATAATTCAAATCTGTTCAGTCGTTATTAAAAGATAAACATCCAAACGTCTTCACAAACCTTTTATATTTATAACTAAAGGCTACCCGTGACTTCGTACGCGTAGCATGCGCTACACAAAGAATAAGATTAAATGACACTAAGTGGTATTAGCGGTAATTACCAGCCAATTTGAATGATAAACACTGTCAAAGAAAGGGCTGTGATGAAAAAGCCATTGCTTGGTTCCAGTGCCACCATGCATTGGTAAAGCACCTTAATTAATGTCCGGTGGGATTGCGGCGCGAGCGCATCGCCAAAAAATCAAACATAACTTATATGTCTCTCCTTATTTTACCCCATTTCGCGTCTTCTTTCCGTTCAGTGATTGGACCCAGTGGCGGATTAGCCACGTGGCAAGGGTACCAAATGCTACGGGCTCCGCGCATTGGGAGGCCCCGCGACCCTACCTCTCCCTGATATATTCCTGGTTCTATTTTATTTACAACCCTAAACTTAAAACAAACCAAGGGCCTCACGCGGAAGTTTTTTAGACAATTTTACTACGGGCCTTGCGCTTGCTTAATCCGGCACTGATTGGACCACATGTGCATAATGAAAATTATCTTCTTTTTCAGGTTGTGAAAGCGTATGACCACGAGGAGCAGTGTCAAGTAGCGATTAAAATAATTAAGAATAAGAAACCCTTCCTAAACCAGGCACAAATAGAAGTCAAGTTACTAGAAATGATGAACAGAGTGGATGCCGAAAATAAGTATTATATAGGTAAGTTGTCTATTATATTACATGATATTACCTTCGACTGCAATTTATGAGGCTTTAATTAGTTTATAAGCAATTTAGTTAAAGAACACAGTAGTTTTGATCAAAATTGCACTGGTCTTCTTCTTCTGGATTCTTTGAACATGTTCGTAGCGGTAGTGTTTTTGCTGAAATGTTAGTAACACTGCCACCGCGACGGAACCGCTTAGCAAAGCTTCGGTGTAAAAGCGTTAACTGAACACTTTTTGTAAGTATCCGGCTAACAATTACAACACTAAAAATTTAGTTTGATTTGAGGTGATATAATAGGTTGATTTAATCTTCTCTCCTCTCTGCCAGCTCCTTGACCTCTTTATACGACACGACATGCACCTTCTCCTTGATTTGCGGGCCTAGTGCTGCGTTTACATCGCGTGTCAAATGTGGATAAAGCTTCCGTCACTCTCGTTCTTATTTACGTGTCAGAAGGTGACGGATGCCTTATCCAAACTTTGTCACGCGATTAACGCAGCCGTATTGAGGCCCTTGGTCCTTGTAGTTTCTTCTTTTTGGAGACAAGATTGGAAATTACTCCACCGACAAGAGCAAAGCTCTTAAATTAAGAGAGAGAGAGAGAGATAGAGAGAGGATGATTTCAACTATATTAGCTAGCTAGAGGAATGGTGGCTGTACCACAATTGCTTAACTAATATAACAAAAGGCTAATTTAATCTTTGTATTTTTCCAGTGAAACTGAAACGTCACTTCATGTGGCGGAACCACCTGTGCCTAGTGTTCGAGTTGCTATCGTACAACCTGTACGATTTGCTTAGGAACACCAACTTCCGCGGCGTTTCGCTCAACCTCACGCGGAAGTTCGCGCAGCAGCTCTGCACAGCGCTACTTTTCCTTAGTCAACCTGGTCAGTACACTTCTCAGTCCAAAATATGGAAATAAGAATATCGTAGAACCCTTAAGACAGTAAAATGCTGTCAGTTATGAAGGTCTCAGTTTGCTCCTCGAGTCGGTATGCATGCAGTATAAGCGTCTGGCATGAAATGATGCTTGTTGAATGGTGGTTGCCTAGCAACTCTTACTGATTCCGTCTTTAGCTGTATGCGTACCCAGAATACCGATACGTGAGAGTTGGTTAAGACTCAATGTCTGATTACACCAACAATTTAACAGACTTAAAAGGTTGTCAAAAAGGGTTGATTAGCGAGAACACCAGGCACGTTACCGCGAGCAGGGAATGACGTTGAGTGGTTAAAACTACCACTCAAGACATAACAGCTCCAAGCACTCCGCCATGAGTGTAACGATGTTGATTAAATTTTAACAGTCTGACAAATAGTTTGGTGAAATCTGACATAGTTCTTACACGGAATCTCAAAGTCCAATTTTTTTATAGGCGTGTTCTTCTAGAATCTAGACCATAGACAAGTTTTAACTGTTGAAGACGAAAGTTTGCTTGTAAACCAAACGCTCATTAGTCTCAAGGTTCCTAGGACAGCATAACTGGTCATCAGTTGATCATCTTGGAATTATTTGCTAATCTTTGACAACGTTTCTATTAAAAGTGGGATGTTCTATGCTAAAATTTTGTATCAATATACTAACTTTGTTTTATTTTTGTTTCAGAGCTAAATATAATTCACTGTGATCTTAAACCCGAAAATATACTATTATGCAACCCAAAAAGGTCAGCCATTAAGATAGTAGACTTCGGAAGTTCGTGTCAACTAGGCCAAAGGGTAAGTGTGTGTTTCTATTAATTATTATTGATAAGTTTACTACGCTTTATTATAATGCGACAATGATACGCAGTAGATCTCTAAAAAATCTTAAACGATCTGAAATAAACCATCAATAACCATAATTGACTTCTAACCCCCTTCTTTTCGCTATTCACCCCCCATTTGTTCACGACGCGTCCGAAAATGTTCACTAAACCGTACTGCTACGCCAATACAGTGCAATATTGCATCAGCGGAACTGTATTGCATCGCTAATATGGCTACCGATTTATAGACTATTTCTAGTATACTCTAATTGCACAGATAAATCACTTCGGGGCCGTGTGATTCAGAACCCGGGGCGCGGGTTATCGCGCTCTGCGTCGCAGATACTGTACATTTTAATATTGCGTGTACTACACGCCGCGCTAAAGGAGGTTATTAGTCGCATGTACGATAAAACAGTTTAGTACGTTCACGGAGACGACGTAAAAGCATTTATTAGCTACAGTTAATTTAATGCCAAAATACAGCACTAATCTAAATCTGCTATGTCATTCGTTAACTACTTTGTTGCGCTACTAACATAATTTTCTTTAAGAATTTAAAAAACCCGGTTAAGTCATAATCATTTCTAGCGAAAATGACTATTTTAGTTGTTCAGTTAATTGTCAAGTCGTTATGAACATATTAGGTGTTACAAGTTCTCACGAATTTAACAAAACTGCTTGTTAGGTAAATTACTCGGTTATTTGTATCTTAAATACCAGTTATCAACACCAAGTAATTGATTGCAGAATTATCAATTTTATTGACTTGATATGGCCATGTTGTTGATGGTGCCAATCGTGCAAGCGCTATACATTAGAAGGGTGCTGTCAATAGGGCTGCTTACCCTACTATATAGGCCTTTTCGCATGATAAATAAAAGAGTCAAGATCCTTCCGTGAAACTAGGGCAGGTTAGGATAACTTCAGTTACATTAGATCGGTTAGCTTCGTGGATGTTTTGTGTCACTTCAATAATTTCTGTAATTTACATTTTTGACCGTTACTTTCATTAACCACCAGCTTTATTAGGTTTCTCCATGTCTTATGTATTTGTTCATATTCCAGATATACCAATACATCCAGTCAAGGTTCTACCGATCACCGGAGGTCCTGCTGGGCGTCCCCTACGACCTGGCGATAGACATGTGGTCGTTAGGCTGCATCCTGGTTGAGATGCACACGGGCGAGCCTCTGTTCAGCGGCGCCAACGAGATCGACCAGATGAACAAGATCGTCGAGGTGCTGGGCATGCCGCCTGACCACTTGTTAGACCAGGTAATGTAGCCACTCTTAATGAAATGATGATATTAAGTAGACCCTGTGGCCTTATAATAATCGCGTTTGTCGCTGTGGATAAATGTGTATAAACATAGGTTAGTCAGAAAGTGAGGCAAGTTTTACCCTCTCGTCGACATCGATGTCAGCAATATATTCGATCATTATAGGTTCACTGCTGATTCTTAAATGTTTTATGTTTATCACCACTTTGAGAAGAATAGTAGCATGCATCACAAGAGTCATAGAAGCAAAGTCAACAACAATCATCATAGTCATACCATCTCATGGAAAGATACATAATCTTGATTTGAGTTGAATTCATGGGATGGTGCTGACTCTTTTGCGTGACGATTGCTAGCGTCGAAAGGCCATTCTACTTTTCATGTGGCAGTAGCGAAAAGTAATGTCGTTTTTTTTTGTTAGACTTGTTTTCTAACGCTTCCGAACCGCGACTCCCTTATCAAAAGATTCAGATTTTTCTTTTCGACTCGGTTGCACCATGACGATCACCGTAAGACAACTATTTCAACGAGGACAGTACACCCACTTTAGTATACATAATTTGACGAATGTCATGTATACTGAAGCGGGGGTCATGCATTATGTATCGGATTATGGTAACGGTAGCGTATTCGGGACAAATAGACACACCTCTGGAGTAGAAGATTCAAAACAAGTTACTTTGAATTCCGTCTTTTTCATAAAAGTATTGAATAAACAGGTAATGTTGAAAGGTCTTTATTTCGGGTTTATTTTGAGAATTTAGCAAAGAATATCCACGCAAAGCTCTGTAGCTCGAGCATAAATTGAATCATTCATCACCTTTTTTAATCGCCTTTTGTAAACGTGTTCTGAACTTATCCGTAGCACGAACACCTAAAACAGACTAACGTTTTCATTTATTATTTTAAGTTCATCTTTACTACTCGATGACGGTACGAAAGTTTACGTTAATATAATACTAAATACCAATACCTACCAATACTTATACCAATCGCCATACATTATGTTCTCAATGACGATAAGTTGACGTTACTTACCCGATAGAAGGGAAAAGTTCGTGCTCGGGTACAGTTCGAAAAATGTTTGACTTTCTTGAAAATCGTTGAAATATTTATGCTTTATGCTGAAAGTCCTAATACGTCCTAACCTCACCAAGTTAATGTGAATATTTTCAGGCTCACAAAACGAGAAAGTTCTTCGACAAATTACCGGCCTCTGAAGGAGGCGGATACGTGTTAAAGAAAGTCAACGGTAAAGACGGGAGGTAAGTCTTAAACTCGGTCATACTATTCGCTCCTAAGAAAAAATGGCACATATTCAATTTTTTTTTGTATGTCAATCATTAGTGTGCGAGGGAGGGATTTTGGACTCTATACATAGGTCGCATGTGCAATTAGATTTCTATAACCTACATGTCTTTTTACTTAGTAGGGCAGTATTATTGAATTTAATGTTCATTCATTGTTTGTTAAACTTATTTAGCATTTAAGTACGATAGATTGCTACAAAATAGATGGAATTAAATCGTTTCTATTGACGATGCGGTAACCTATCTGCTCTAAATACGGTGCACAAACTAGCACTTTCTCTATACTAATAAAGTTTCTTTCAATATTAATTTACACAGCTTTGGATTACGGGAAAACAGACGATTTCGAAAATGATATCGCTTTTAGATTTCAAGATGATGGAGATGATATTTATCACTTCTCATGCTCTTAAATGACCCGTCACTAGCCATGTTAACCTATAGGCGGACTGAAGTGATAGTTTTGGTCTCTAGGGACTAAATTACTTTCTATTTTCAATTTCCTTGGTGCGCAACAAACAGTCGGTTACAGTCTGTCTTGAAAATGGTCCTTTTAAAAAAAACTCGCAACCCAAGTGAAAGTTGTTGAACTCTAGACTAAAATGCCATAATGAAACGCGAGCCATAGCCACCCTTGCTTCCCTCGAACTATAGCCAACCCTCCTAAACATCTCGTGTCATTATGGTACATTTAAGTCCCTTGATAAACAATACTATTTTTTTTTATGTACATGGGACTCTTCTTTCTCTTCATCTTTGTTGGAGTTGGAGTCAAGTAGTAAATGTTCGCAGTGGTTTCAGGAAGTACCGCGCGGCGGGGTCGCGGCGGCTGCACGACATCCTCGGCGTGGAGGGCGGCGGGCCCGCGGCGCGCCGGCGCGGCGAGCCCGGCCACTCCGTCTCGGACTATCTTAAGTTTAAGGTTAGTGGAGAGATTCATGAGGAACCCTAGTCCTCTATCACTTTTACACTCTTTCTGGCATACCATATATACTGATAGATGCTAGAGAGCAGGGGCGCATCCAGGAAAAGCTCCAGAATGTAATGGGAGTCATGACTTCCCCTCGTCATGATACAACATTTTGTTTTTATGTGTGCCATAAAAAGGTCGTGTTTGTGGAATTTTGGGTAGGTACCTGTAAACCAAATTTTATTGAGATTGGCTCAGCGGTTTAACTGTGAAAGCGTAACAGACATACAGACTGAGTTACTTTCGCATTTATAATATTAGTATGGATTATAATTGTGAGCAAGTGTCTGGATTCCCTACGACCCTAACAAGACGTTAGATACATCAACTAAGACATAAACTCCATACCTATGTCACTGACTGTTATAAATAATACGGCCCAATCAACTTTTCCACATTTTTAAGACAAGATTGCTTCTTTAGCCAACTGTGTGTATAGTGCGTAATTTTTTCAGGCAGTTTGGAGCAGATATCGTTTTAAATCCATGGGGTACCAATTTATCCCTTCTAATATTACAAGTGCGAAAGTGTGTTTGTTTGCTTGTTTCGTCTTCCCGATTCAACCTCTCAACCGGATGACATACAATTTGCTACAGATATAGTTCTAAAGGAATACCGGTAACATCTTTTACGGAGAATAGTTCGCGTAAAATAAAGCGTTCTTGGTCCACTGCTTGATAATTAAACCCAATCTTTTTCATAATTCCAGGACCTTATCCTCCGTATGTTAGAGTACGACCCCAAGCAGCGCGTGACGCCGTACTACGCGCTGCAACACAACTTCTTCAAGCGCACGGCGGACGAGTCCACCAACACGCAGCAAGCGCAGGCGCACCACCAACACGGTTAGTACTGATCACTTGACAACTGGGAAATAGGAAACATGGCGGGAGTATTGGACGATAAAGCGCGCAGTTTGGGCCAAAAGTCATCATTTTAGTAGAGGCGGTGGTGAAATCTTGAAAAGAAACTTAGGATAACTATACTCCGTTTGTTTAGGTACCTACTTAAAAAAATGTAAACAATCCAAACCACGTGGCATTGTTAAACAGCCAATCAAAAGTGGTTTATCGCACTTTGACGTATCAGTGTTTAGCTTCTATTGGCTGACGAACTAAATCATGTGGTTGTTTTGTTGACATAATTTTAAGTACCTAAATAAACGGAGTATATTAATGATTTGTATTCTGCCAAAATGCATAACAATGAATAGCCATTGACGTAGAATTGAATAACATCACGAGCTAGTTTCAGTCAGATATGTCTGTCTGTCCTAACAATCTTCAAAGAATTTTGCTGCTTAAATCAGTTCAGTGACGCTTTATTTTGAGTTTTACTGTAAACAATGAATACACAAGTTGAATGCAGAGAATCCATGTAACCATCATCGATAGTTGGGTGGCGGCTATTTGTATTACAGAATTGTTTCATCAAAATGTTCCGTATACCTCATCTGGTTAAAAAAACAATGGTCTTAACAGTAAGCAGTATCGTCCTGTACGCTTGCTTTCCAATGTGTACTCAATGTTGTTCCATAAAGAAAGTTAAGAGGAAATTAAATGTTTGAATTGGTACATGTGCCTTACTTCCATCATCTCGAGCTTGTGCCGTGTTCCGCTAACACATTAATGCTTTCATTATCTCATTAAACTAACTTTAATGTTCCATCTGTGTACCCAAAGCCCTAGCGGTTTTGTAAGTTATTTTATCGAGATGATTTGAAACTCCTCATTGGCTGATCTTGAAGTTACCATCAGATGGAACATAAACTTATTCCAAAGTTAAAAATGAATACATTGTAATGTCCCTGGTATGGGAATAATCCCTAATATGCCGTATTGTCCGTCAGACATCCAACGCCAGAGGATTCCGTCACACAGAACACTTGTGCAAACTCCGTCTGCGTGCCATCAGCAAAGCTGAGCATGCTTTCTTAATCGTCATAAATCCCCTCCTTGTTTTAACTCGTCTGCCTCTCTCTGGCAGCCGTATTTGGATTATCTAGGCGTTTTATTAACTCGCTCTTATACGTGTCATCGAAATGTAATGTTTTCCTAAGTAAAGGGTTAAGACAGCTGGGAGTTTACAGCTAATTGGTGCCATGTTAGTATGAAAACTGCTCCTGTTATATTTTAGTTGAAGAGGAGTATTTGATTATCATGAAGCAGATTTAAACTCCCGTTAGTAATGAGGTTACAAAGTTGTTAACCTTTTTTGTCTGTATGATATTACCATTAATGGAGCCAAAGACTTGCCAGCAGCCATAACATCCCTTTTTAATTTGAACAGCCACATGTCCTTACTGTATTGGTATTGGAAAATGATGAATATTGATGAAGATGACATTTCTAGCTATTGAAAATTGCTAAGTTTGATAAAATAAACTGGCTAATAAAAGATCTGTTAATTTGGTTAAAATATTCAGAACAGCATGACCCCTTTATTGTACTCGTGAGTATAGTTGTAGACACGTATGGGAGCGTGTGAAACGTTCGCAAATTGCCCCCTGTTTGTTGTAAATAATGTCGGTGTTCCGGTGACAGACAGCTCGGACCCGCGATGACTAGAGCGGTCCGGCGGTCCTTCGCGCCACTAGCCGCCCTCTAGTGCCGAATGAGCCAGGTCTGACTATTCATATCGGAATGTACCCGCCGCGTCCCTCTAACAAACGCCCCGCATGACATCGCTGCATGGCTTTATAACAACTGCGCCAACTAGCTAGCATATTAATACGTTTTGCTTACAGCTGATTTTTTGATCTTCAAATATTGTGTGACAGTTAATTTTGGCTACTTTCCTTTACTTTCATATAACTGAAGTAGTGGAGATTGCTACCTTTTACTGAATTTTATTTGATGATTGAAAGAACATGCCTTAGTTGTCGTTAATAGACTGTTAAAAGACACAATATAATAGTCTGCCTTATTACTCGTAGAAAGTGAGAACGCTTTTAAGGAGCAGGGGCTATATTGTACTCGGTGAAATCTAATTGCTGTCAAGTAAATAATCGTAACGTTGGTAATACAATAAAATGTCAAAAGAAATTGGGTTTCATCGAGTAGAATATATAACCAGGGCTTTTGAAGGACTGTTTAACTACTATATTATGTCTTTGAGCAGTTTACTTTCACGGAGATTATTTATATTTGTAATTATGTTCTAGGTAATTTCACAAATACACGTTTATTTCTATTAGTTTTAATATTACGTTTTAGAACCTAGACTAGGGTTTAGATTTAGATAGAAATAACTCTGAGGTTAAGTTGCTACAATATTCAAACGAGCCAATTTCCAGGCAGAGAGAGATAGGGATAAGGCTATATTTGACTCTGTCTGGAACTTGGCTTATCTCTCCAGTCACACTTAGAATCTACAATATATTTGTTGAACAATTTTCCCTAGCTTACCTTTTCAAGCATCGTCATTTTACTGCTTCCTCAACATTATCAACAAACCGGTCTCCAGACTGTTTGCTGATGCACATTGGTTCACCGTAGATGCAATTCAATTCAAGTTGCTCGAAGCTCAAAGAAGCCAATTATTTTTGCACGTAATAATTTGAATGAATAGATTCGGAAGAACCTGACAACATAGTATAAAAATGCTTAAACCCTTTAGATTTTATGAATTTGACTTTAGCAAGTTTAGTAACATTACAAGAAAATTAAAAATATTTCAAAAGTTTTTTTAATGTTATTTAACGTTTGACCAACGTCGTCTAGAATTACTATACATCGTTTAAAAATACCGATTTTCAGTAATTAAACAGGAGTAAATGGAGACTAAAGTTTTTCTCGCTTGAATTTGGTCCAACGTACAATGGATATAATTGGAAAGTAATCAGTTAAATAATATTGGAACGTCTCTAGACAGCATTTAATACTAAACTCTTTCAAAGTGGTAACTACTCTGAAAGCGTATTAGCATATTAACACTTTCGAGATCGATAACTACACATCTCAAAGTTCTATTTCAAAACAAAGTCACAAATGTAGTGATTTGATGCATTGAGGTCGGTTGTTCCTGAGGTGAAAGGAAAACAGCATAACGTCGCGTTATGTTCAACGTAGGTCCTTGGCACATAGAAGTCACATGTAGATAGAACTAGGTCCACCTGGGACGATGATTAGTTGAGTTTGGTTTATGTGATGGTCGGTTGTCGCGTCGATGCTAAAACGACCAAATGAACGACGGACCTGAACTGTACTCAAGAAATCTAAGTTCAAACTTATCTTACCTCATGTCTTTTTTCTCGGTTTGGTCACAAATGGAAACTGATAAGGGGGAAACTAAGTTTTGAATTTGGTGCTTCGTAGCAGAGTATTTCTCAAATGATGTGTACTTGAGTGGGTTACTTAATAGGGAATATTAATGACTTTTTCACAGCCTCAATAAATGCTGATTCATGTAACAAAAAGTTGAGAAAAATGATTGTTTGAATAGCTATAAAAATAACCAAGATATAAGCCAACAAAGATTTGTTGTTAAAATGCTTGTATCATGTTCTTGGCCGATTTTAATTTAAATTTCACTTTTGGTGATTGCTTTTACGGTATTTTCATATTTTGTTGAGAAATGCTATTTAAAAAATCCATGCAAATTCCCTATTGGTTGCGTTTGACATGAATCTAGTATCGTGAGGAGCACTAACTATATAACCGGACATATATTTTGAGAAATAGTCAGTAAGGTAGTAAGATGTGTTGTGGGTAGTTGTGTATTAACGTGTGTGTTCCGCGCAGTGGGCGGAGCGCGCGCGTGGGGCGCCGAGCGCATGGAGGTGGAGGCGCGGCGCGACGACGAGCTGCTGCCCGTGTGCTCGCTGCAGCACTCGCCGGTCGCCATCCACTAGCGGCAGAGACGCTCAGTGCAGTGCAGTGCAGTGCAGTCACAGTGTGAACTGAAACACCCTATATTTATAAACTATATTTTTATTTAATCACGTAAGTCTGATACTTGTGACGTGTTACCCGTGACATCGCTTGTTCTTGCTCGTATTCACCCGACAGTACTTAGACGACGCGCGACGACCGCGACACGAACGCGCGACGACTTCGCGACGAGAGCGGTCCGCGCCCGCGGCATCCGAGCTACGTTTTTTTATTGTTACGCGATGCATATCAAGGACGCAATATGGTAGTAAATAAATATTGTATATAATTAGGAAACAGACTAATGGATACAGACTGCGACTTAAACTGGTTAATCTATAGTTTAGTTACGATCTATGCTAGTTAGGCTTTTATTCGATTTAATTATCGCAAGCTTTATATTTTTAAAGTGTCGGCAACTGATGACTGAAATTTAAAAGGGCCAAGACTTTTTTTGTAAACGATCCTGAAATAGATAATTTGAAATGTATTTAATACACGGATGTTACCAATGTCAATGTAGCGACGGGCTCGGACCCCCGCCGCCCTCGCATTTCAGACTTGTCTCAAATTTATATATTTAATGTCTTTCCTAACTAACGATGTGCTTGAATATTGACGACGGACACAGACTAATGTATCGAAGCTCATTTATTTTTGACCCATTTGAATATTCAGTATAACAGAGAGTAGTATATAGGTAATTCTATTAAACACAAAATGTACTTGTAGGATATGATGATAATGTTGAAATCATGTATAAAATTTTGGTATTTCAGATAGGTGTTAATAAATTGGATTACGACTTGTTCAACCTTTTTGGATTTGAATCTACAATAGACTAACCTCATTGCAACAGACTGGTTGAAACTTTGTAACGGAGATATTTTGTATAGCGTACACTGAATCACTGCCTTATTGTGCCGGAACTTTTTACGATAAGGGCCCGCGACGCGTCCGGCCCGGACCGCAATCATTGGCGGCGCGTGGTTATTTTTGACGAATCCGTAACGCATATTTAAATAATTGTACATAAAGTAATCGAGCGGGCTCCGGAGAAGCGCACGCGCAGCGGGCCCCGTTTAGCGACTATATTATGAACTAAACGTGAGTTAGGACAATTTCAGTTCCATTTTATTTAGTTCAATAAATGAAATCATCGACTGAACATTTGCCTGAAGTAACGCCGCTTAAATGAGATATGCTACTGAATGGCAGACGCTGCGTACTGCGTACGCTACTGCTATTTTTTATATAACTCCCACTCGAAAGATAATTTTAATGTGAGGTTCGTGTGTAATGGTGCAGCAGTTTTGTTCACAAACATGAAGCATTAAAGTATTTCCACACATTAGTTGACTTCCCCTGCTGTTAATTTCTCTAGTAGATTTCCTGTAACATTGTGGATTTGAATCTATTTCTAATCGTGCTGTTATGTAAACAATCCTGGTAGTGTAACGTTTACCATAATACTTTTCTGCTTCATGAGGTATAAGGTTGATAGAAATGAGTATGTGACATAGGTATGACAAGTATGTTAATTTTGATAATAGAGGATATGCAACAAATTCTAAGGCAGGTTTCCAATCATGAAATGACTTTATTTTAATTTCTTGAATAATGTGTTCGTCTACTGGCATCATGGCAAACCGTATTGTCTGTTTAGTGTAAGTGGGGCGATTTGTTTTAAGCTTTATTTTGTTCCTTGCAAGAATGTTATATTTATTTCTACCTCGAACGACGGAAATCTGCCGTTACTTATTAAATTTGACGTATGAAGCTATTGGGATGTTAGTGATACGATAAGCAGACACCAACGTGATAGCTCTAACTCGATTGACTCGGTCGGCCCTGGAGTGCTTGTGTAATGTACGTTTACCGACTATTTATTTGTACTGCGACTGTGGAGAGGTGTGGAGTGCTGTGTGAGGAGCTATGTTTATTTCCTATCGGATTGTCAGTTCGCAGTCACTGTAACAATAAAAGGATAGAGCTTTATGTCACTAAGTTTTGTATTTTAAATCAATAAACGATAGCAATGAGTTATGTTTTATTTTTGAACCCCCTGTATGTTACGCAGCTTGCCCTCAATTCAGATTCCCTGAATGTTTTTTTTATGGAAGTCGAGTCTAGCCCTCTATTCCTATTACAATAATATCGAAGTGAGAGCTCTTATTCAGTTGACACTAAGAGCCACTATAACGTCAATAATAAGATATTGAAGCATGATGGGTTGGTTTTAGCAATCTTGCTTTTATCTATATTGTAAGCATATTGTTGTCGTCAAGTGAATAAGAATTTTTAAAATCTCGGCATTTCACTTCTTTCCCACTAGTCCTATTGAGTTGTCCCATTATGGAACAACTGAGACGACTTCGTCCCAGTAGTCCCATGGGACAAATGGCACTAATATTTTTGTCTCAAAAGTCCCAGGTAGGTTTAGGCTATGTTAGTTTTGCAGCAGGCCCGAAGGGCCAGACCACACAGAAAAAGGAGCTCCGCCTCTCCGTCGACATTATCCAAGTTAATTCTGGAATGAGGAAGAATGCGAAAACACGACAGAGCTAAAGAAAAAAGAGACTACATGTATACGGTGATGACGGTAATAACTGGGACTTTTGGGACTATAATTAAATATAAATTTTGGTGCCACTTGTCCAATGGGACATGGGGATCTCAAGATTGCACTCTTAAGACTGCAAATACGTAATCACCACATTGGGACACAACATTGCGAACGCGGCACGGGGTACCTTAAAGTATGATGTGGAAGCGATTCGGATGGACCCTGCAAGGTCCTCCCACTTCTAAAACTTGGTGAAGTTAACACAATTGTATTTTTAACCCCCAATAGACGCTCCCCGCTCAGGTTCAATTTGTTCATATTCCCATCTCGTCCATATTCCCATCTCGTCCACATTCCCATCTTGTCCGCATTCCCAATTCGTTCACATTCCAGAATAAGACAATTCTACCTATTGCTATAGCAAAGAAAGTGACAGCAGCTACTTTAATCAAGAATTAATTTTAATTTAGTGCGGCAGTAAGTGGCCTAAGGCCAGGGCTTCATTACGTTACGAAAAATATCGATATCAAAGCACTATATTTTGTTACGTGTTAAAATTTTTGTTTAAATATATCGATATATTAACGTAATGCTACATCGCAACGAAATCACACTCATAACAAACCCAGAATCTATTATATATTTGTATGAAAAAAAATGCAGCCAGGCGGCGCCGGGCACGGACAGCTAGTCAGATAAACAAGCCACACTTTAGCACAGAGTGTACTCGTCGCTATGGAGGTGACGACGTATTAGGGATTTGCCACACTGGATGCGTTCTGCACGGCTAGCACATGTTGTCCGCGAATTGTTTGTCGCTTGGATCTCCCTTTCTATCTAGTCAGTAACGATAGAGACGCACTGAGCGACAAGCGAGAAAATACAACTCGTTCTCTACCCGCTCAGAGGCTCTACTTTGAAATCCGTAATTCGAACTTCGTCTATCGCTATCCCTTTTGCTCTCGACGCGTCACTAATTCGTAAGAAAGTGACGGGGCTATCCGAAGTTCGAATTGCTGATTTCAAAGTACAGCACCTGGGGTTTGCGGTCCGATCATGCATCTTTTGCCTCTATCAGTTTACTAAGTTATGTTATGACAGAGATACAAGATACTTGACCTGACCGCAGACCACAGACCGCAGACCGCATCCAGTGTGGCAAATCCCTCATAACGCCATTATCGGGTACATATCTGAATATCGAAAGTACATTCATCCATCTATAGTTAAAATATCGATGTCCAAATGGGGGTACCCATTATCTTCTACCTTCGGGGAGGGAAGTTGACCGATTGAAAGATGTCCGGCTTTTACTTTTGACACAGAATAATACTCACTCGACATTGGCGAAATCACTACAGAATACAGCGGTGGACCGCCAATAAAAAAAAAACCGGTCAAGTGCGAGTCGGACTCGCGCACCGAGGGTTCCGTATTGAAGATAATATGCTTGGTAACCGCAAAAGAAAATACTCATTTTGTTATAAGCTTTATTTTCCAGGCAATAAGGTCGATTTTGACTAGCCTAAATTTTAATACAGATTTTCTTAGTTTTTTGTTATTTCTCAAAAACTGTAAATAATGAACACTTTATTTTATTTTTCCCAGAAAATATAAGTACTTAATTATCTATAGGTACGTCAGGATTTTTTTCAGAATTTTTGATTAATAAACTTCGGAGATAAGGGCTTCGGTCATTTTTTGTACATTTTTGACTATAAATCAAAAAGTACATCACAGAAAATTTTCGAAATAATTGTTTTGAAATGTGCAGATTAAGACCTTTCATATGACACCCCATTTGCTATAATCGAACCACTTTCATTTTTGAACCCCCCATTCTAGACCCCTTTTCAATTATTAATAAAATTAATTTCATGTTTTATTTACTACAAATAGATGCGGGCAAGCAAGTTGTACAACTATGCCAAATTTCAAGTTGATAGCATTTGTAGTTGCTGAGAAAACCTGCTGTGACATAAGTACAGACAGACAACGAAGTCTCACCATAAGGGTTCCTTTTGTACCATTTTGGTACGGAACCCTAAAAAGAAGAAAACATTGACATTGTAGGCACGGACCTTAAAGAAAAAAAAATTTAAGTTCCGCGTTTGTAGGTATGTATGTACATGGTGTTCTTAAAGTGATAATGTTTTATTAATACAGGGAAAATATTCTGACTTTTTATACAATGTTGCAAATAAAATATTTAAAATCTTTTTGCATAACTAATTAACTATCTATGTACCTATCTACTTTTAAGTAAGATACCTGCTATTGGTTGTAAAATGAAGGACTGGCTTTCATCTATCATACCTATTCATATGATTTCAAATGTTTCATTTTATAGCCTCAGACGATAGAGGAATTAACTCTTTGTTCAGATAAAAAAAAAGACAACCATATATGTCTCTAAAAAGTGAAATTATTTTAACTACCTACTTATAAGTTATAAGTAACTTAACTGTAATTTTTTAATTTTTTAATTTAGTTAACAAGTTAAAATCGAATCGAGTTTTTTTAGCAAACAAAACATTACATGCTAAGTTCTACTTTATTACCCTTAAATTTATCCCAATAAAGTTTTTAAATTCAGAAAAATTTCATGTTAATTATATTGAGGTGCACGCCATCTGTGACGTTCTTAAGACATCAGGTGCCGCGCTATGCCTTTGTTTTACTAACCGCCGCACAGTTTGACACAACTCTTCTACAGATGCCGCCACCAGTCTTTGTTTTGGTCGACCACGCACGGCAGCTGTTCGCTATCATAGAAATTCGTGAGAGAAAAGGAGTGGTGATTAGGCTGTCTTTGCCTAACAATACGGTTTTTTATATAGTTCAAGGACTCGTAGGGACCTGTGCACGTGAAATGTGTGATATATAGTTGCTCCGCGTGTGATGTACTGTTGTTTAAGGCTAAATACGTTGTTAAATGGTGTAATTATCAGTGTAAACGTAGGTTATGACGTTTCGTACGTAGCGGGTTGTGTTTGTGTGAGTGGATTCGACAGGTCGTGACAGCGGCAATGCCGTTGAAGCGAATCTTAACGGGATAACTACGCGAGCGTTGTGTGTAAGTTAAATGAATTGTTTCATCCCAGGCAGACATAACCTAGCTGATTCACGCCTGCATGGTACATAGGCACGGTGGAGGGTCCCGTAGCGTTGTTTGACCTCGATTCGCAGCGTGCCATTCGCTATTTCCCTTTGAAAGGCAATTTCTCGTGGTCTACGTTTGCAATTATTTTTTGTTTGCAGTTCGCGTTCGCTGTGTGCACGAGTGTTTCGTTTAGATAACTTGTTTCGTGCCGGTTTTATTCTAATAATACCTATAAGAATATAATTAAAATATGTACTTACACCTAAATAAAGGCTTTATCTGGTACTTAGTAGAATTTTAACTAGGTATAAAGGTGTTAGTTAGGTATTTTATGATATGTATTAGTAACTTATGGGTGTATCTACCTAAAGGTACCTAAGGTTCTTAACTTTTGGAGCAGTGTATTTACTTAATTAAGTTGGTAATTGTACCTATGAAGTAAATAACGATACAAAATACGTGCTAAAAGGTACTTGTTTACCTACCTTTACGTTTTAAATATAAGTTCGAGTGTATTGTTTTTATTAGTCTACACCGGACATCCTGTAGGTACTTACCTACACTACACCGGACATCCTGTACCTACCAACTTATTGGTCAAAAATGTACAACCTGTATTTGTACCCTGTACGTTGTGTGTGCATCTGACTACGAAAGCTAAACCCATAGATACCGATATCGAATTAATTTTTCGTTAAGTACACTAACCATACCTGTTTCACCATTGACAAGTAAAGCATATTATTATTTGAGGGATAAATTTAGCCCTTTCTCTTTCTTACACTTAAAAATAAACAAGGAGAGAGCCAAGTTTAAATGATGATAAATATTGCGTCTTATTTCAAACAGCTGAGTGTGTAAGAGGGTAATTGCACAAAAGATCCTAAAGGGTCGAAGTGTATCCGAAAGGGCCCATCTCTGTAAGATAAGATAAGATAAGGCCTAGAAATCAAATGGGTTGACTGTACAGGTGGAGAAGGCACTCAGGCCACCTGAGGCCCGTTTCACGAAGCTACAAGTTACAAATTACAAGCGGAACCCTCTTTCTAATAGTACGAGTTAGAAAGAGATTTCCGCTTGTAATTTGTAACTTGTAGCTTCGTGAAACGGGCCTCTGATGGTAAGTGGGATCTGCTCATGTAGGTACATTTCATGTACAATCTTAAAACTGCAATCCAAAGACCGCAAATGCGTTGCCAACCCTAAGGACTAAGATGGAATGCTTCTCCTAGTAATTTCCCCGGTGGTCTTATTTTATCCTCACGTCGGACCACAACAATGCGAACACTGCTGCTTGGCGGTGGGTTAAAGGGTAAGATGGTGGCAGTGGTCCGGCCACCATTTTATTTTTACCATCTTTTCCATTGCAATTTTCTATTAACTAATTTAACACAATAATAAAAGTGTTAGTTGCGCCTCATTTCAGGCTAACCAGCATATAGGTGAAAAACTTAAGTAAATGATCTCTTTCATGTAGTTGTAACACATCTTTATAGACCGTTTGACATTCTATACCTATTTGAAATTTGACGTAAATTCCATATTCTTCTTCTTTTTTTAATAATGGCGGTCGGTTTTATTTTCTAAAATTCCGTACGACAAAAAGGGAAATTTAAATTTAGGGCCGGCAACTCAGGGGTAATAGGATTTAAAGTTCTTGATACTTGATTTTCCACGTTCTATAAAAGCATGATACGGTGGACTCAGTCCGCGTAGAAGTTTTTATTTCTTTGCGTTTTATTCAATTTTCTAGGATAACATTAAAATATCATGTTTGTGCAATTAACTATACATCTTTGCCGTGAAGATGGAACAAACAAAAATTTACAATATTAGTAACGATTAGTTTCATACGTAACCCGTTACATCGACTTCGGACTTGCATTTCCTAATAAATAATAAGTATTATGGTTAAATTGAAACAATCGTGTGCTATACTATAATAATATACTTATGTTTAATAGTATTTAGTTCGAAATGACTTCAAAAATTCGATGACGTATCGTCGCTTAGCTAACAATATCGTACAGTCAACCAATTTGATTCCTAGGCCACTATGGACTTTGTCAATGTCACGTTGTAAACCAAATCATAAGAAGTCTGTAACGTTTGGTTATCAACGTCACTTTAACATAGTCCAAAGTGGCCTAGAAATCAAATTGGTTGACTGTACAGGTCAAAATTACAGTTTGTATTTCCTATATTAAATTAACTCTTAATTCGCGTTCAATCGTTGACTTCCGCGGTATTGTCAGCTTAGCGACTATATTGTGCAGCTTTAACGTAAATCAATTTCGTAGTCTGAGATGTGCTATTTTTTTTCTTTTTAAATTCCTCATAACAAACATGACGAAGACCGTGCCGCACAGCAAGCAGCCGTGGTGGCAATGGATAATCCTGGAATTAAATGGGACCTAATTATTAAGAGTTCTTTACTTTTTTGTGTTAGACATAAAAGCCAAATGGGGTGATAAGCTTTGAGTAATTATGTATACTACTAGAGTGGACGCCTCAACTTGATTTCTTGTAAAACCTGTTAGAGCCGATCGGCACTAACTCGCTCAGTCTGTGCCGAACGGCTTTGGCAGCTCGACGCATTGAAGAGAAAAGTGTTACGTCTAAATATGCGTCCATGTGTACTGAGGTACTGTAAAACTGCTCAGGAAAATCAAATAAAAGTCAAGGAGTGACTTTGCACACGTAATTTAACTGCATTTTCTTTAATCACGCTTAATTTAATTATTTTTCTATCAATTTTAATGCATGTCGACGCGTCATTTGGCCGCCATGTTTCGTTGAAACCAAAGAGTAACAAAATAAGTCTACGCAGACCTGACAAGATCGACGTGCAATGTTAATACAGATAATCAAGTTAAATAAGTTTAGTTTTAAGTTTTAATTGTATTAAATTTTGAAGTTCCCTATCAGACATTTAATTATATATAATACTTTTTGCCGACTACGAAATTAATGGTTGAAGTTGTTAAAAATATTAACACAAAGTATCGAAGGGAAGAAAAAACCTTCAGCTCATACACGCATATATGTTTCGTGCATTTTAAAGAAGACCAAAAATATACCACAAAAACAGGACGAGTCTACCTTAAGAAATATGCATAATATGCAGTACCATGTCACCAATCTTGAAATTTACTAAACGTCAGAAACTGACAAAACTTATATTGTGTGAAGGAAATTAAATATGATGTAGCAGTTTAAATTATTTTATTTTATTATATCTGCACCCATGACATAAAACCTCTATAATGACTTCTAACTATTATTCCCATTGTACACCGTGAATTACCATCGTGTATGTAGAACAAACTGTAAGTCGCCTCTGTTGCGCGCTCACTTTATCTATAAGAAAACGAACACCCCCGCACACACCGCGCATGCCCCTCCGTCATCAAGTTACTCCGTGTCTTTTGTTTGAAATGTCTGTTCTAGTGTAACGTAATAATTCAATGGTGATAAGTAACGTTCCTGCAAATTTACAACATTCCTTAAAGTATCAATATTATTTGGCTTCATTTACTAGTCTTTCATAAACACGACACTAAATCAAACATTATGTTTGATTTACGTCTTATTCCTCACAAATTTTACAGTAGGTACACATGTTTAACGATATTTTTCGCTTGAGATCGAAGAGTTTTTAACACATTTCTCTAATAACTAACGCTATATTTGAGTAAAAATAACTAACAATAACAAACTCTGACAAGCGGTGAAGTTTGAATTGACAGGCGTAAGGCAACAGGCAACATTGCCAAATGAAAATCGATTTCTTTTTACTTTTATATTTTTCATGACATTCTGATACTCAATAAGTTCCTTATGAGAATTATATTTCTGTACCTATACCCAAAAAGCAGGGCAATGTTTTAAAATTTCCTGTTCAGATTATAAACTCTTTGCTTTCGGTAAAATAACCAACCTTAAAGACACGCAACGCTTTTCGGGGGACAAAAAATCTATCTGACAAGCGAGTGCCATTTAGCAAACCAAATTTTAAATTAAACGTAGGAATGTGTTAAGTCTGTTTCTTTGGGACGCCACCATGTCTTTCGCGAAGGTGAAGCCAATTAGGAGCCCGCTGAAACGTTCGCGAGAGGGCAGCACCCAGTCCCGGTCCGATCAGGTGCCCGACGTGGCACTCGCGGCCATCGTCTCCTCCAAGAGACAGAAGGACGTCAGCGAATTCATCAGCTTTCTCCTTAACTCCCTAGACAAAAACTCCGAATGGCTTAACAGCATAGTCTGCCAACAAACCAACTTCAGGTGTGCACTCATGGTGGGCGCGGGCCCCAACCGATATCAGCTCCAAGAAATCATCTACCCAGCCAGCGACCTCAAAGCGGTCAAACTCGAAGTGGAACTCAAGGAATCCGAGGACCACGACAAAATAGCCGTGGCAGCGCTGCTCAAACTCACCAGTTTAGAAATGAGCCACTTGCTCAACTACGTCAAAACCCGTCTCAACGACAACTTAATGCTAAAAGCAGATTTGTTGACTGGCAAAAGTATGGGCATCAGTTTTGCGCTTCTACGACCGCTGTCGGAGAGGCAATACCGCCTCATGGAAAGGATTGCCATATCGAACTCCATGAGATACATGCCGAACCCCCAGACTAAGAAGAAATGGCACGAGGAAAAGTCCGTAACGAGATCTGCGAAGAGAATTAAACGAGTGACTTAACTCGCAATTCAGTAAATGAACAACGTTGACCAGCGCCGCGTGTAGCTGCGTAATGGCACCGATTTGCTGCTGACACTAAATTACACTCATTTTTATGATGATCGCTTCCGATTACCAATGATGGCTGCATTTGTGGCGAGTATTGTTGTACAGACTGACGGGCGCATCTCCGTATGTACACCACACATTCCTTTGTAATAAAATATTGCTGAATGCCGGTTGTGTCATTGGTAGTGTAGGTAATGAGCGGGCGGGCGCGTCGGGTCGTTTTTCATCTCCACTAGCGCGGAGAAGCGATCGATATCTCTGGAATCAGGGCAGCCGTGCGCTAACTTACAGCCACAAATCCTTCCCCCAGAACTTATTACAATAGCACTCCGCGCCCCCTGAAAACAAACTATAGTTTTTCGTCGGATGCCACGGTGGCGGTGTTTGAGAAAGTTTCCGATGCTTATCGGTAGGCATAAATCAATTGAACCTTGGCAGAGGCCGAGTATAAGTTGGGTCGATCCTGAGCCCTTTTTCTAACTTGGGACCCACCGTCCGGATTAAGGGAATGCTGACCGTTGGGTAATTGGCGTAATATGTGATTTATTGGTTCTGAGAATTTGTGTGTATGGAATATTAAGCCTCTATTACGGATGTCTTCACACGAAACTCATAAATCATGGATCCGAAAAGGCAAGTTAATGTTTACCAATGCGGTAAGTTATTCAACCCTTAAATTACGGAGCCGTAACATTGGAAATTGTTCCGTAGGACATCGATTGTGACTTTGACTTCTGTCGGGCAAGCTTGTCGATGAATGTACTCTGGGTAACCCGGCAGTTTGTTCAAATTACATGTTCGTTCATACGTATCTTAAAGATTATAAAGTATTTTTAGATTTAGACGGGGTGACGAATCAACGACTATGTATATCTTTGTCGACGAACTTGCCAGTAAGTATATTTAAAACACGGCTGTCCTTTTATTAATGTTATTCTAAAAAAATGTTGTACTCGATACTAGAGTCTGGCTAACGAAAGCTGAGACTGAAATTGACAGTATGGGCTAGAGTTAGACAATGTTGATGCTTTTGTCATTAAGTATTAAGTTATAAGTTAATGACAAAAGCATCAACATTGTCTCACTCTAGCGCACACAGGCATACCATAGGTACAATTTTAAATTCCGCGGTCAATTTCAGTCTCAGCTTTCGTTAGCCAGACTCTATTGCTAATTACTATGCAACTTTTAAAGATTTCGCCATGTTTTTTCTTTACCGTAAAGCTTCATAAATTACCATTACATCATCTTTATACATCATGACACTTGTCATGTTGCGAACATGAACGCTCGTTGTATAAAGTGCATTTGAACAGCAGCTGCCCTCGGGAGCGATTCGTCGACGGCTCCGGCGGCGCTCGCGCTACTCACCACTTGTCTTGGCTTGTACTCACGCTAGGACTGTCTTGAGCTAGTGAGTAATGGTGCTAACACTAGCTACACTACACGTCTCATTTTTAGTTGTGCGACAAACAGAATTTTAATGTGTGATATCTAGATTTTTACTGTTTATTAGTTTCCTTAGTTTCGAAATGGTTTGTTACGGTTCTCATGAGGGAAATGTATCGAAAGCGAAATGTGCTGCAATCTTTCTTGGTCATCTAAAAGATTTTTGGGACCTTTTTATTATTATTTTTGCTTAGAGAAATTATTTATTGGTTTTAAGTTTTAACTAGCAACAACAAAATTGACTATGCACCTTGTCAAAGTACTATAAAGCCCAATGGAACCATAAGAGAGGTTTCGCAGTACGTCCGATCCGAACCCGTGAAAATACGGTCCGGAGTAGTCGTAGAACTATTTCTATGGTAGTTTACGCATTAGATCCGGCTTCCGTCATCCGATTTAATTATATATCCGGTCTAGATCCGTATCTTCACGGGTTCGGATCGGATTCGGATCGGTGTAGTGCGAAACCGCTCTAACCCAGCATAGAACGGAGTGACAGTGACATGAAACAATTTATTTGACACTTCTTACGACTTGAATCAAGACTTTACTGTGACACAGTTCTATGGTGGCTCAGGGTCCCGGCTCATAGTAGGTACCTAAAATAATAGGGCGCGTCGTTGTGGATTGAAATTACTATATTTTCTTTCTAATATATAAAATTCTCGTGTCACAGTGTTTGTAACCAAACTCCTCCGAAACGGCTCGACCGATTCTTATGAAATTTTGTGTGTATATTCAGTAGGTCTGAGAATAGGTCGTAAAGTATTTTTCATAAGGTGTGTATGAAAAAAAAAATTACACCCGGGCGACGCCGGGCGCGGACAGCTAGTTTTTTTATAGAATACGGATCACTGAAATGTCATATGATGTGTTGTGAAATTTCACAATTCTTTAGGAAATTACATGCATTCTCTCGTGTACCACACATACCGTTTATATTGAGCTATCATATCTTTTGTTAGCAGTAATCGCTGGCTCTCAGGCGTCTTACAACAACTGGTCACACAATGGATCTACGTCATCGGTTAAACCTGTTACATTATGTTTATCCGTCATTCTTTTTCCAACGGTAAATTTCCCTTGCCGAATCTGAATTGAAAAGAGATTTTTTTTAAAAGGTTTGTAAAAATCATGCTTATATAGAATTTTGTCTCAATAGCATACTTTTTTTCCCCACTTTTTACCGAGAAAACTATTAAGTAAATAAATTTCTGTTAATGGCTAAAGACCTTAAACGCCACATGGTCTTTTCTACGTCACGTAGCAAACCCTGATAGATAATCTATAGGTACAGTCACGAGATTTAATTTGGTACCCTGCACCTTAGCTCCAAAGTCAATCTGACATTCTACAACAATAAGGTTGAGTTTCCTAAAAGTTACGAATGACTTGACATCTCTAATGACATTGACGACTTCAAGCATATTTTTCTTGAAATAAATATATTTCTATAAAGAGGTAAAGTTTGTGACGTTGTAGGGGGTAATCTCTGGATCGACTGAACCATTTTTGAAAATTCTTTTGCCAATAGAAAGTCACGTTATTTGTAAGTGTCATAGGCTATCTATATATTAACCCAAAAAATTGGTTTATTGCCCAACGAAGTGGGCAAGGGAACAGCTAGTATTCAATATTTTTATTTATTACAATAAAAAATAAATAAAAATGGTATGCTTTTGAGACAAACCTCTTAAAGCAAACCTCTTTTTATCAAAACGTTAAAATAAACCTGCGGGCCTAGTATGGCTGCGTCTATATCGCGTGTCAAATGTGGATAAAGCATCCGTCACTCTCGTTCTTAAATACGTGTTAGAAGGTGACGGATGCCTTATCCAAACTTTGTCACGCGATAAACGCAGCCATATTAGGGGTGTCGTCAATTTGACTAGTTGACGTGCATAATGTCATAATTTTTCAACGGCTCTCAACTTAAAGGTCCTTTTACATTCTCCTTACATACGACTTACTAACGTTCAGCCTAAATACCAGCACTGCAGCATCCTAAAACATCTAGTTGATAAAACTTTCCAGATAAAAACGTCGACTAGAATGCTGGTAGCGTTTCGCGGCGCTTGACCGCAGGCCAGATTTAATTTCCATCTGCCTCGGCATTCGCTGGAAATTTCAGCCATTTCTATTTTTCCCCGTAAACTGTCCCGGGGTCCCTGTGCCTTGATATCGTCCCTTTCTCAAGCTGTTATCTGATCGTATAGTTAGATGGAAAAAACACTCATGTTTCAAGGTACATAAAGACTACTTTCCTATCAAAATATTCGATCAGATAAGAGGTTGAGAAAGTAAACGGACGATATTTTATGCTGCCTCAGGAATGTGGCTTTTGTTCCAACGTTACAGATAACACTATGTCAGTGTTTAAAAGGCTGCGTTGGAATGTGGAATTCTTTAAAATGGCGTAGGTTTCAACAGCTAACGTTTTGAGCATTTTAATTGCTAGAATCAAACACACGACGCGACGACACGACACGACATGTTTGACGACACGTTAGCCTACTTGGTAGTGACCCTGCTTACGAACTATTACGAAGCTAGCGGTCCCAGGCTCAAATCCCGGTAAGGGCGTTTAGGGCGTCTAGTTCATAAAGTACAATAGGACTAGATCATGTCTAGTGTGACGTTGATATTTTAAATTATTGTACCAAACGTTGAATTACCAATGGCATAAATTACATTCAAAAAAGCGCTGAGAAGGCCAATTGATGAGAAGCGGGATCTGAGACTCCAATCTCAAAAATGCGATACTAAAGGCCTTATTAATAAACTAATCTCGGTTGAGATGTCAGTCACAAGACACGTCAAAAATGACAACTTTGTATAGGTTGACGTTTACTTTGACGTCTCTCAAGATGGGCATCTCAGTCAAGACGAGTTTATTAATACGGCCATAATATTAAGTGCTGTGTCAATAAGCTGATCTCGGCTAAGATGCTCATCTCTAGATGATACGTCAAAGGCAATGTAAAATCATAGAAAACTATCATTTCTGACGGGTCTTGAGACTTATAAAACATAAAAAAGCAATGATAAGTTTACTAATACGGTTATATAACTGCAAAATCGTTGCCAATCCTGAGGACTAAGATGGAATGCCATTTCCTAGCCATTTTACCGGCTGTCTTATGGCTACACTGGAACACGACAGTATGAACACTGCTTCGTGGCGGTATATCCGGACGGACACTGCACAAGGTCCTTCCGCCACTAGATAGCCCATTCACCAACCACCAACTCATTGTCTGAACAATAATAAATGAGTAAACAAATTTCTATCCTATTTGTGTCTTCGAAAACTATCTCATAATAAATCTAATCAAACAAATGGGAATCTACCAATAAAAGTAAAACCTCAGCACGCTTTGCGAGCAAGCTTAAAATGAAGAACCTTCAGTATTAAAACCGCACCCGTAAGTTTTAAATGTTTTAATAAAACTTCCCGAACTTAATATAAGCGCTGAAGAATGTACGAAACCGTGAAACGGGGCCGTAACAATTTTATAAGAACAAATAAATGCATTCACGACGGCTGCGAACATAAAGAACCTTCATAAAATGAAACTGTTTTTAGGGTTAAATTTTTATTTTAAACATAGAAAGGGATTTTGATGGCCCTCCCAAGTCGAGGGAAGCGTGTCTTTAGATTTAGAGGTGCAATAATAACCGCGGTGATTCGGCTGTCATCTCGCGAACAACGGTCTGCGCCTGATTTACTAGCGACATTTACATAAAATTTAAGGATTCACGTGTGGCGTATAAATTCGCCTGAAGTGTTATGTAATCCTAGTCACTTCGAATAATTGCTCATTACATTATATTGACAGAAAGATAAGAAGTCAATGCTGACACTTGTCATCATCATCATCATCATCATCATCAGCCTATGCTAGTCCACTGCTGGACTTAAGCCACCGAGCACGATCTGCGGCCACTCTCATCCAGCTCTTGCCAGCCGCCTTGCGAAAGTCGTCACTCCACCTGTCAATCCAGTACAAATTATAACCTCAAATCCAAGAATCCCACTAATATTATAACTTTAATGCGAAAGTTTGTGTGTGCGTGTGTGTTTGTTTGTGACTCCTTCACGCTGCAATGGTTTGGCTGATTTGGATGAAATTTGAAATTTAGATAGCCTGTCCTCAAATGCGTTGCCGCAAATTCAGGTTCACGAGGCGTCAGCATTTATTTTTTGGCTGTCACTATAGTTGGCATTGGTTTTGTGTATGTGTGAGTGGTTTGCAGTCGCTTTTTTTTCACTTGAGAAGGTTAATCTATGGATTACTGATAGTCGAAAAAATTACCGCTCAGGTTCACTTTTTCCGTATTCCCATCTCGGCCACATTCCCATCTCGTCCACATTCCCATCTCGTCCACATTCCCATTTCATCCACATTTCCATTTCGTTCATATTCCCATCTCGGCCTCATGCTTATCTCGTCTACATTCCCGTTTTGTTCACATTCCCAACACTAGTGAACAAACGAGTGATCGAATTGATATCAAACAGCCCTACAGTCCGCAGTTAGGTTGCAGACGAGTTGGGAATGCGGGCTAGTTGGAAATGAGGACAAGTTGGCAATATGGACGATATAGGAAGTGGACAGTTTGGGATTGGTATGTGGACGAGTTGTCAATGTGGCCGAGATGAGAATGTGGGCGAAATGGGAATATGGACAAAGAGAAGCTGAGCGAAAAAAATATTGCTGGGCATAACCTGTAATTGGCTTATTGTCTTATGTTTATGTTTAGCGTAATTTATCAGCTGTTGGTATCCCTTTACTAAATAAATAAATAAATAAATAATCATATCATTGTCTCGTCTCCTAGGTAACAATTTCATTCCGTTACCCTAAGGTTACTGTTTGCACGCTGAGTTACTGGAGCATATTACACCTTCCTGAATCAGTTACTAACAAGAGGGACGCCGCAATACATTAGATACGTATGGAGATATCTCAATCTCATTCCCATATATCGCTTCGTCCCTCCTTATAGTGACTAATTCAGGAAGGTGTAATGAGCTTTTGAGTGAGTGGAACCATGTTAAAAGCCACCAGTCAAAAGAATGATTTCATATTAAAACTCAAACTGAAACTCATAACATTTATTTGACAAAAACACGCTGCATCACAACAAACAAAGCAAGATTATATAGAAGTTAAATTGTCTTAAAGTACAGTCGAGCTTAGAGTAGCTATAAGTTTTAGTACCTTATCGCAGCTATCTATATACTAAAATCAAAAGTCTCACTTTAATACGTTACTGAGACAATGTGCTGAGTACTGAGATTGACTATACTAGTATTCAATATTTAAGTCATTAACGAGTGTCTACGTATTTAATTTTGCCTTTAAGTAAGATTTTATCCCATCTATCTCTAGGTGTCTCTACTTAAACTAAACTTACTAAAACAGCTTTTACTTCATGGAAACTTAAACTTGTACGTAAGGTAGTGATAATGATAACCTCGTCAGATTACCCATTAGATATTCTGTAATTTGATCTGTGTAAAGTAGACTTACCTTCTACCTAAGTTAAGAAATCTATCTATTTAGAAATTTGCAATCCAGTGGGACTTCACTTAGTTGCTATCTCTTCTACAAAAAGTTAACATTTTAATGAAAAACATGGCCTGGGCCTACTTTAAATATTTATGTTTATCAGAAACTACTAAAGGAAATTCATAATTAATCACAAAATGGAGTTTTCGAAACCATTCGGGAAATTGAACCCGAAAGCTTATTCAAATAACGGTCATTATGGAAATTTTATGTAATGAGAAAAAGTAAGGGGATTTGATTACTTGCTGTGTAATCTTTGATATATTTACTTTCAGGACACATTTTGCAAAACCTAAAACTTTTGAAAAGGGAACTTAGGAGAACCAACGTTTACATGTAGGGGAGTAAAAAGTAATTGTTTTTTAACCCCCTGTATAAAAAGAGGATGGTTATTAGTTTAACATACAGGGTGTCCCATAAATCGATGTCAACCCGCCTAGGGCTGATAGAGCAGCTAAAAATAAATATAAAGCCCTATTTATGTTCAGCGATTTTTACTAGTTTCAGAAACATTGAGCATTATAGTCAGATTTTTTGTAATTTTCCCTTATGTCCTTGTCACGAAAAGTACGAAAAGTACAGATAAGTAATGAATGAGTCATTACTAATGATATAAAGTGGTTTTTTCTAGTGAAAAACAAACACTGGGACACCATATGGAGAGACAAACTTTATGTCATTACTTAAAAAGTTGATTATGAAAAACAACGAGCAAAACAGTTTAAAAACTTCGCTGATTCGTAATGATTGTAATAGTCTAAGATACCACTGAAAAACTTCTGAAATAAAACATGAAATTAAGGATTTTTCGTGACAAGGACATAAGGGAAAATTACAAAAATTCAGACTACGAGTATAATGCTCAATATCTCCGAAACTAGTAAAAATCGCTGAACATACATAGGGGTTAAATCGATTGCTTTTTAGCTGCTCTATCTGCCCTAGCGGGGTTGACTTCGATTTGTATGTAATTATATCTGTTTGTGGCATCATAGCTCCCAAACGGATGGACCGATTTGGATGCGGTTTTTTTTTAAAGAAGGCTATTTGCTAAGAACTAAAATTCATGAAAATCGGTCGGGCCTTTAAAGAAATATCCTCTTTAAAAGTATTTTATTTAACATTCCAAAGTAACTTTTGTTGGTCTGCTTTATCTTGCTTATACTGTCACAATCACGTGCGATGTTTTCTAAGTTACCATTTGTTTCAAACATTCATATGACAGCTTTATAACAAAACGGTCGTTTGTCGCTGCATATTTAGCTACGTGAACTGTAAATCATACAGCTTTGAGCGTGTGCTCGTCCCATTTGTAATCCGAATTTTTGTCACCACAACATAAATCGCTGTATCTAAGTACTTAAATCGAGGTTTGTTTTACTATAAAGTACCTACGTAATTTTTCGACATATCTACTTTCAAACAAAGAATAGAATAACAATAATCGCACTCGTCATTTTTAGAAATTTGAAACAAAAACAGGCAAAACAGTAAACTGTTTTTTTTTGTATAGATGATAGTGTAATTACATCTTTTTTTGTTGGAAGACGTGACGTGATGATGTGGTTTTGACAAATGTTCATTAAGAAGCTTTAAAAAAAGCGTAAATAAAAACCAATGAAATTGATAACACTTTAATCCCAAATTCTTAGCTTCATTCGGTCTAATATTCGATGAATGAGTATATGGAACTAGATTTACAAATAAGATTGTCTTTTAAATTTTTAATGACATGTATTCTGTATTTGTGTTGACTTTAACTATTATTATTTAATTATATTTCTGACGACCTCAATGCAACTGCATATAATTTGACATGTCATGTAATTTAAACTGTGTTATATTGAGTAAAAAAATCGGAATCTGAATCATTAAAAAAAGTACTAGGAGCGCTGAATAAACAAAGTACATACGTTCCCAATTTCGCATCGTAACAAGATCATCCACACATGCGTAAAACGGTTGAAGCGAGAGTGAGTGTGGACCTTTCCATTAAAAAGCCGGGCGTTGTCGCCTGCCATCTGTCCACCTGCGCTGTGACGTCACGGCTTAAGGGCCACGTGAAAAAGGCAATACGCGACCCTATGAATATTTGATACTCGAAATGTATATTCTACACGTATAACTTACAAAGTTAACTAATAAATAATCACGTTTTTTGTAAATCATGAGAAATAAAGAAAAACAACATTGCTCCTGTTGCTTTTAAGTAATAATTTCCAGCGGGCTTAGTATGGCTGCGTCTAATGTGGATAAAGCATCCGTCACTCTCATTCTTATTTAAGTGTCAGAAGGTGACGGATGCCTTATCCAAACTTTGTCACGCGATAAACGCAGCCATATTAGGGCCCCTGAAATCTGAAACTAAATAAACGGACTTGATCGAACACTTGATGCTCAAAAGCTGATATGGCGAACATGTTGACAAATGATGTATTTTTGTTGTAAATGTCTACCCCTACGATCGAATTTGCCTTTAAACAGTTTCCAATATCCCCCGAAACGTTCCTTCCCATTTTTGATAAACGAGGCGCTTGATCGGGCCTGGTGTCCGAGGGACGGCTGATAATATCTCTTCAGGACAAATTTGTGACGCGGGCTTAACAGGGACCGCATGCGATAAACCCTCCCTGATGCGATGGACGTATGGCACCCAAATATAAAAGCACCTACACCCGGCAAGGGTTACAAATTCGCCTTGGTTTTAGCCCCATGTTTTTCCTCAATACACGCCGCCCATTCCGCGAAATTTCACCGAATATCTTCAAAAATATATCTCCCTTATTCATGACTATCAAAGTAGTTATCCATTCTCTCACCGTTCGACAATCCCGCATACATGTATAATATACGAAGTTTAAATATGAAAGGAGACAAGAAAATCGCGGTACTTTTTCAGGACAGCCATAAATATTGTTAGATAAATATGTATCATTGGCCGCTGTCGCGCTCGCTCGATATAAAGAGATGTTGTATTCAGTGGGGGTGCAAATTCGAATAGTTTCCAACAAGAATAAAGGGCGAGAACTCCTTTTATTTCGAAGACATTTGACTTTATCCTCGACTGTTATGTTACGTGTAGTTTCGATTTTGTTATAACGCTTTGTTTATGCGCGGACTTCAAACAACCGCTATTTGATAGAGTTTCAGTTGAATTGTTTTGTAAATTAGATTATTGAAATGTATCCATTCGTTTTCATGAAGAGTCGCCTACAAATTGCTATTCCTGCTCAGTCTACATTACCTGCAAGTGTATAATTTTGACCGATATTGTACCTAAATGTCACGATATACTCGTTTAATTTGCGTCGTATTGTGTGGAGTCACGTTTTTAATTAAACCCACATATTAAAGCAGGCGATGTACGATATATTATGCAAGTCACAGTTTCGCATGTGAGCGGCGGCACGTTACATTTAACGGGCAGTTGAAATGGCGCCCAATGTGGGGCTTAAAAATGTTTAAAAGTTAAGCTTATTGAGCTTCTCGTAAACGGAGCTTATTTCACTTTGAATCTACCGAGTTTAAAGCGCTATGTTAAAACGAAATACGAAACGCACGAGATAGAATTGGATTCGCACACGCGTGTTGATGTAGCTCAAAATAAATAAAACGAAATATACGTGGAAAAAATTATAAATAGGGTCCGACGTATAGGTGAAATTTATGGGCGGAAAATAAATCTGTAAGCGGATACAAGTTTATCCATCCTTTCAAAATAAGGGAACAGGCAGTCCGTCGCGGAGGTCGGATGACGAATGCCCGCCTCTTCGCTCTGGGACGGGCTATATAATGCGGAAAATTACCGTCTTCAACTAGCCTCGTATGTTTGTCGTGTTTGCTTGAAAAGTATTTCTTTACTCTTGAATCTCTGTCACTTTTTTTCTTCGACTTTGAATGCATTTGTTGCTAATATCTTTCGCTGCCTTTGTGTATTTATTTAAAACATTTGCTGTAAATTACCCAACCTCTCAATTAGCTGTAAGTTCACCAGCATGCTTCATCAAGTGTAGTGTAATTTCCCGCCACCCGCTGCGATGCTATCTCGGCTATGGCGGCGGTCACGTATTAACTACTCGACTTTAATTTAGCGGTGATTAAACTTCTGCACTGGACTCGGGCGGAATCCATTTTCTCGCGAAACGCCCAACGTGACTCTTATTAATTGTTGTTTACACGGTACAATACATTTATGAACGCTATCGTAAGTTCTTATTTCCGCTGGGAAAGAAATGTCATGTTCGCTTTTATTTCTGTGAAGTATGAAATTGGTGAAACGTAAATGCCTGTGTTTTTTATAAAAATGAAAGAAATAATCTTCTGCATTGTTTATTCAATATAGAGTTAAAGAGACGCTGGCAGAATGAGCTTGTTCCAGAGCCGCTGGCGCGCCTAAAAGACAATCTATCTCTCATTTACATATTCCAATGTTTCTCGTCAAAGAAGCCTGTTAAGTGTACATTTGACGGATATCCGCCCCGAGGAGCGGAGACGCACATAAGTCTTTATTAAAAATTCAAATACTAGGGATAAAGTAGGCTCGGTGGGCGAAGAGGGTGGAAGTGATCTCGGAGATTATGATTGAACATTTTATATTCACTTCGATGCCATCGATACGGTGTGGCGCCCAAATTATGGAAAGCCCTTTAAAGTTCAATGGGCATGTTCGGAGTTCAGCAAGGTTTCCTCGAAATTGATTACCATAATTATCGCGGTGACTCAACAACGCGTATTTTCTTCTACCTTTGATGTAATAAAAAATGTAATTACGAAATTAATAGCACAAAAAGGTAATGAGAGACTGCGCTAAGAGGAATTTTTAGAAATTTACAAGGGAACCGTCTTTGAAACATTTTATTTAATAAGCCTTTGTACATCCCCTCGTACATAATTGTAAATTAATTGCGATCTCAGGAAAAAGGGACCTCCTAATGGCTAATTAGGTTAACGATAAATTTATTTTGAACGGAAGGAAACCTCTGGATTTCTTTATTAGAGGTAAAACTCGGTAAATTTTTCTCACTTTTGACGCAATCGCTCTTTGATATTATGATAGATTCTGTTTTTCTGTTTGTTAGGTCTCTCTAAGCACTAAGTTCGCGGGAAAGGTGACATCATCCACGGTTAAAGTTCAGCATGACACCTTTTTAGACTGTGTAGGTATGCTTATGTGGTGGTGTCACCACCGCACTGCTCTTTCCCAACATGTGGCACATTTGTGTGTCGCTTATGCGATCGGGACTGTTGCTCGCTTATCGGCCTTACAAGCCATATTCGTTGGCGATAATGCATTACCGCGGAACTAAAAAAAACAATAAAGTGCAGAAAAATAACTTTTCTAATTGAAGTACACCTTATTTATTACTACTATTTAACTATCACCGAGGTGCCAAACCTTTTCGGATGCTACTTAAACCATCATTCATAGATGCAATATCTAGATGATTTTTCATTGACGATTGTGATTATAATTACTATAGATACATTTGCATTTAATGTGCCCATTCAACGATTAAACTTTAAATTTAATTAGCTGCATTGGCAGTTCAACATGATTTATCGTCAACAAAACGTCCATAAAATAAGTTTAAAAAAGAGGAATGCGTACCTATTAGAAACTGACCGTGTACAATCTTGCATAGGCAGTGGTTACTATCAATACTGGCATTGAAAACTACGTTTACCTCGGCACCAACCGCTGATTCCCTATTCCCGCCACGCAGGCTAGAGAAACAGGAAAAAGGATGAAATATTAGATTTCTCACGACGCGAGGTTTCAATCGCGGGCTTATTTAATTAAACACAACCTCGCGGGACTCCCTCCGACTCAAATTTTATTTTTCTTTTGCACTGGACGTTTTGCAAGAAAGTGTTGTACAAGAGAAAGATTCTGTTTTATCAAGACCGTGAACTGTATACTCGTATTTATGAGATTAAATTACGATGTTATCTTCATCAAGTAAATTAATGACCGTGTCAGATTTGAATGGCCAAGTGAAATAACAACGGTGGCCAATTTTAATGGTGCAAATAGCTATATACATATATCCTTATTTCCATACTATATTTCAAATGTAAAAGTAAATCTGTTAGTTTGTTACGTACCTACAGCAAAATCGCTGAACCGACACTAATGAAAATTGGTATGGAGATAGCTTAAATCTCGGGGAAGGACATTTTTTCAACCCAGAAAAAAATATAGTTCCCGAGGGAACATCGATAAACGAGTTCTATACGGACGAAGAACGGAGCAGCAATGCTAATTTAATGTGGTAAACTATATTACTTTATACATGTCTTTATCTTTGTACTCCACGGGATATTTCAGAATGACGTTAGGATCCACTTCACATTATTTAACGGCGTTAGTTTCATAACGTTCGTGTAACGTCGCCTCGGGCCGTCGGCTGCACCGCCTCGATCCGGTGCATGGTGCATGCTGCATGTGGTTATTTACAATATGCACTTTATTTATGGCGATGTCGGTCTGCCGTATATTGCAATTATGACATTAATGGATGTGGGGAGGTTTTGGCTGTGTTGAATAAACATGACTTTATGCTTAGTAAGCAGCTAACTTCTATTATCCTTTGGCGTAACAGTTTTAGTGTGTAGTTTTATAGCAATAACATTTATATCATTAGTATCATGATCATGACCTATGAAAAGAGTTTATTTGCTGATAAACTTCAAAGTGAAGCGTTATGTACATCCGTTAAGATCTATTTAGGTTGACCAAAGCATAAAATCCGACCGAAGTGTTCCGTTTCGAACTAGAGACACTAAAAGAGTAAATCTGCCCTTGTTTTAATTTTCCAGCCGGACTGCAGCTAAATTGCCCGCTATTATGCTGCACAGTTGGTACTTGATTTTTTTCTCAATTCAAATTGAATCAGCGTGTCTGCAGGGATTCCCACCGAGATTAATTCTCTATGGCGTGCTGGCTGCGGTTGAGTATGAATTATTCGTGTCTGGGACGGTTTGATATAGATTTGTAGTGACGTCTGCTTAGTTTGCCGAGAGGTAATGCCTATCTCGTACAGACCTACAAACATCACACATCGTCATCATCCATCGTACATTCTAAATTTCTCATTTATTATTATTATTATTCTGTTTATGCCTACCAGACAATGTTGGATATGATTGAAAGCTTAAATGTATATTTTAAATTAAAGTATCATTAGATACGTACCATTAATGAGAGTACTGAACAAAGATCTCTCGACCTATTTATAAGCGGGATTCTGTCTGAGGAGTGTAATATTTCGGATAACCTGACACCGTGGAAATGTTTAAATAGTTTTGTCAGTTTCAAGTTTATATATTTTAATGTATCATTTTAGGCATCATTGCGTGAAATGAAGGTTTTCTACCTATATAAGATCCTAGTATTGTAAGTTACTTTTTACCCTTGTTATTGGATACGAGGTCGAAGACTTAATTCGGTCTAACACGCAGAGTCCTTCCCGGCCCCAGGTGTCCCTCCGGATTGTTTCTGCCAAATACCATTTAGTTTCGGCCCTTGAACTAAACAGCCCTTAACAAGGTTTCTCTCGTATTATTTGAGCGTGAAATTGAAACAACACGTCGCCCTTCCAGCTCACTGTGTAATTGTGAAAAACGTCCCCAAAAATACTCCGTGTAAATAAAGTACTTCCTGCTTCTATCATCGACTCGGAATGAAGAAGCCTTTTGATGTTGTCGTCAGAACGAACCATTCCTATTTGTCAAATGCCTTTCTTGGCGTTTCTTACTTCGTCCATTGTTAATTTGGTGAAACGGGACGCAGAAATATGTTTCATTTGTCTCCTCCGTTCCTAAAAGCTAAATGACAAGATAGATGAAACATTCCTTCATCTTATTAAGTTTCTGATGGCAAAATGTTTTTGGTGTTGACATTGCAAATTCTGAGAGCTATCTGTCTTCCCAAATCGTCTCTATATTTACCTGTCTAAACTATATTGCGGACTATTCAAAGGGTTTGAGCGGGAATATTTCCAATTCCCAATATGAAATCTCGTCGCTTTGCGCTCGCGAGAGGCTGAAAGGTCTCACTGTTATCAAGTGTGAAAATATGTATATTCGGCTGATTTATCCCGAGTGCTGCCTAGAACCGTCGAGTGTGTTCGGTGCCATTGTGCGGGATAATTTAAACGGCTTACAGGAATACGGAGACACGAATACGTGTCGCTGAATATCGCTGAATATGTCGAGAGAGCTGCGAATGGCTCTTGAGAGTGCTGGCGAGGCAATAACTTTAAGTGCCATTTTTGCTCGTAAAGCACATCTAGACTTAAAAAGAATAAATACGGGTCACTGTTCATGCAGAATTGTATTTACCGTGATCCGTTATCATTGCCTTTAAATGTGTTATAATAGTGAAATAATATGACTGCGTAGGCATATATCTTAAATGTATATCTAGAGTAGTTGGGCCTTAACAAGTTTACCGACGCCCCGAGCTATCTTTTATTAGAAAATGAACCTGCCAAACAAGTACTTAAGTAGGTACTTTTTAATTTGATCGGCCACATCTGATTTCATAGTTAATTCAATGTTAAGTAAATATATGACTAATGTTTATACATTTTACGAAATATCTTGCCTTGATATTAACATCATAATAGAATCTCATTATACCAAAGATGACCTAATTGAAGTATTCCTTTTGCGTTAGGTAATCGAAGTACGATCTGATCTGATGAAGTCCTCAATACTTCACCGGACGTGCCAACACCATCTGCGCGCAAACAAGATACGTTTATAGCTTCCTATAAAGACCCGGACACTGCACCGGGATCTCAAAGCATTGTCCTCAGAGGGTTTCAACATCCATTTTATAAATCCACAGAATGGACGCTTTTATCTTCGTCTACTGAGTAAATATCAAAGATGGAGCAGAGATTCTCTACACTGATTTCACGATGGCTAATACTTACATTGGATGGAACTTAACGTTCGTTTTTAGAGAAATATCAGCCGTCTGATTGTCTTTTCTTTTTTGTCTTAAAAATATAGCATTATGGCGCTACTAATATTTCAACTTTAAACTGTATGGTGTGTCTTTCGTCAAAGTTTATTCGCTGTATTCCTACGCGTCCAATAAAGAATGATGCCGTTAGGTCAATAATCAAGTTGAATCAACTCATGATTCGCCATCAAGGTTACTTGTAATAAATGCCGTTAATTTACGTGCTATGAATGAATAAGCAAGTTATTAAATGTAACTGGAGCAGCTAGGTTATATTGTAACCAACCTGCTTTCGCCATTATTATACGGCGAGTCCAAGTTGTCTTTTTGGAGCATTGTTAACATTTTAGTGCGTGTATTTTAAATTTGGTTGCACGTTTTTTGACGTAGTTACTAAGCCAGCCAAAGCCGTTGTTGGTCTAGAGGATCACGCGGAAAGGTTTAGCTTTCTATTAATACTTCTTCGACGAATTATAACAATGTTTTATTTAAGAGACTATAGCCTCTTGTTGTATAGTCACGGTAGAAAAGGTTCGTCACTTTTGGACCTTAATAGAGTCGAAAAGAGACGAGCTTGTTCTTACCGTGACTATACCGAGGTACTAAAAAACCAACCAAGTCCGAGTCAAACACGTACTTTCCGTAGCTCTCTTGTATGGGGTGCCCATATTTAATATGTAGTTTATTTTTTATTAGTCTTTGTTATAGCGGCAATGAAAACAGATACTCTGTGATAATTTCATTAGTCTAGCTATTACGGCACTGAGATACAGCCCGTTGACAGACAGACGGACGGACAGCGACTTAATAATCTTAAGACCGTTTTTAGCCACTCTAAATTTTAACTAATATCTAAAGTATTATGAAATTACATTTTTTTTTTACATTTTATCTTAATATTAATCTTCAGTGTTAAGTTAACTATTTATGAACATAATTTTTAATTTAACAGTGCTTTTGATAAGTACTCATTTCAACCTTAAGTGGCCAAAAAGGGTACAGTGGCCACAAACGGTGCTTCTTCCCTGGTTCCGTAGGCACACTTTGGGTACGTAACCCTTAAAAGGTAAAAATGCAAGTTCAGTTTGACGTGTGATATGAATATGGAGCCGTATTAGCATAGGTAAGGCTCTTGGAAGCCTAGGCCAGAGGGTATGGAGATCTGGACTTTAGAATCCTTTGTAAAGGTAAATTCACGAATGCATTTGCATGCAATTTGCTATTTGATCGAGGTAGGAGTTGGAAACTGGAAATCCTTGGAGGTCTAATTCGATATGTTTATAAATTAATAATACGCAGGATGTTACATTTTATTTGGTGCGTGAGTCATGTTTTTGCACGTAAGAGCGACTACGGTTATTGATTGCTAACTAAAATGTCGACGTTTAGTGAATGAAAATATTTCATTTATTTAATCTATTAATAAATTACTTTGTGTCTGAATGTGGAACTTAACTTAGGTACTTAATTTATCAATAGGTACCTAAATATGTTGAAGAATGTCTTACTGTTGGGTTTCTTGCGGCGGCGCTTCTTCTCAGCAGTAGTCTCCTGTTGGGCGTCTCTCGCTCTGGTACCAAACCTCTTTATATATTGTTTCTTTCTATTAACCAGCATTTGCCTTGTTTAACAGGAAAATAATATTTTTATAAGTACCCCAAATATTTAAATGGTTGTTCTAATCTCAAGGTATTTTAGATAATGAAAAGCAACATTTTACTCAGACGGCTATCGTCGTGAAGGATGGAATAAGGAATATTTAGGGCCCCTTAGAGATCTGTAATGACCAGGGGAGGGGGGCTGTAAAACCAAAGGGTATAAATATGACGCTGCTATTTCTGAGTTGCGTAATGAATGTTTTGGGTTCCAAATGATCGTTATGGGTCCATTTTCTAAATGGAAAAGTTGTAAGGTGGTTCAAGGGGTAGAATATGTTTTAAAAAAAGGTTTTGGTGATTTTTTGTTGTTGAAGCCCCTTAAAAACACAAACCCATCAATTCGATTTTACGAATTTATAATATAATTTTGCTTGATAATACTGTTGTGACTTCACGGTAACATCCAAGCTATTGTTGTGTCACTTCAGTAAAAGTAGCCGATTTGACCTGTCAGTCTACATCCCTATTTTTAACATTCATCATCAATATCATCATCTTAGTCTGTATGGGATATTGGATCAATTTAACGTCTTAACAAAAAAAGTCGTAGGTAGTGAATTTTTTAAAATAAATTCATCTTTATCAAATAAAACCTCAACAAAAGCGTCCCCGTTGAGTACAGAACAGACCGCTCATTGAAAAGTAAAACCCATACGATCGAGTCCTGAATGGTGCTGGGCGCGTCCCAGGGCCGCTATAAATCCAGGCGGCGTCCGTTCACTGCAGCTCTATTCATGTTGCAGATGCTTTGGCTTTCAAACGCTTGTGGCGAATACAGCTGAGAGATAAGGCTTTATCTTTCGGATGCGAGTCATTCACGTAATAGACTGAGTTAACAAGAATATAGTGGTAATTGCAGCCTTTTCGTTTCATGGTTTCTTCTTTTATATTTACAGATGTTCTGTAGTGAATTCGCCAATATCAAGTGAATGGAGTAAAATCAGTAAATAAAATAAATTTAAAGTAAAAGGTCATAATTTTTCAATCGGCCATCTTCCGTCCTGACGGTTTTCGAATGAGGTTTTATGGTCACATTTGATTTTGGAAGTTTTGATTCACGCGGTAATTTTAACAAAACGTAAACTTTTCGGTGCACAAGTGCCTATTCAGTTAAAAAAAAAACTAAGATGCGATGTTTGTTGAAAATAGAACAAAAATACACTAAATTTTACCCCTTATTTTAGTAATGAAGTACGTTAAAATACAATAATTCATGTCGGAGTGATCTCATGATCTTTAGCATGCTCAAACATTTTTAAATTAGGTATCTATAGCAACTGCTGATGATGTTAAAAATAAGTTTGTTACACAACCCTAATTTACTAATACGCCATTATTACTAGCTGTCACTTGTAACTGAATGACCCTAATTCTACACTAAATCTTCGAAAGGCGCTTATTTGTCGAGCATTCGACTTACTTAAGTATATCAGAAGGGGGTAAGCAGTGCTAAGTGCAATGAGCGCTCGCTCGCTTAGTGTCGAACCGTAAATTATCGAAGAAAGAGCTATCGGCGGAGGAGGCGAGACATAAATCGGGGTGACGTATTAGAGAGGGCGCTAGCCGCGGGAGGGTTAGGTGTACTGGATGGGGTAATCAGTGGTTGAAAAAAATGCTTGATTTACGCTTAAATAAGAGTGAGGGTACGCTTTTCGCTATTATATGTTATGCAGATCAACCTTCCTAAGACATTCTCTACATGAATTGACGACGCTCTGGCCCAGTTGGTAGAGACCCTGCCTACGAAGCTAGCGGTCCTGGGTTCAAATCCCGGTAGGGGCAGATGTTTGTGTGATGAGCGCGAATATTTGTTTCTGAGTCATTAATGTTTTCTATGTATTTAAGTATATATTTCTCTATATAAGTATTTATATCATTGTCTAGAGCTTAGATTGGGACTAGGTCAATTGGTGTGACATTGTCCCCTGATATCTATATTTTATGATGATAAAAAAAACTCGTCAATCGTTTAGGTATGCGTAAAATTGAGTAGGGGCAAGCCATTGTGGCTTGAAAGTACTTTAAGTTATTTACTAGAAATAGACTAGGTTTCTTATGCTAGATGGGGAAAACGAGCTATCGGGTCACCTGATTTGAAGTGATCTTCGCTGCACATGGACACCTGCAACACCAGTAGAGGTATTACTGTGTTGCCGGCCCTTGAGAAAAGAGTATGCTCGTCTCTTGGACCCTAAGTTGTGCGCGGCAAAACGTTTCGTTTAAAACGCACGGTAGACTGCCATCCATCGATACCTACCAGGTCAAGAACGAAAGAAATTAAGTAGAAAAACATTTGTTCGTGTCAAACAGACCTGGAAATGCCTGGTTTCAGGGAATGTTTCCAACTCAGCGTTACACTAGCGTTAAAGCCAGCTTTGGTCTTCCGTTGGTACCATCCAGTGAAACCAAGGCTTAGCATACACACTAAACTAAAGTAATCAAACAAAAACAACAACTAAAAGAAAAACCGTAGTATAATTTAAGTAAAAAAGTAACAATCCGTGGTTTCTAAAATCAAATTCCAAAGCAGCCATCCTGATCTTCATGCTGTATCCCTTTCTCCCATTCCAGTCGCGAATGACGCGTACAAGGATGGAGCAATGGAGTTTTCAAACCATTTGGTGTTGCGTGGTAAATGGTACTCTATCTATAAAGGAAGATAAGAAAACAATCCCGATACCTGTCAATCCAGTACAAATTATGACCTTTAACCTAAGAATAGGTTATTAATCGGACTGCAGTGACAGGTGTCAAAATTGACTTCTTTTCTTCCTTTTACTCACATGTAACCACATGCTTGATTTTTGCCGCAAACACTTCAAGACGCAACTATATGTTAGAGTGAGCACGACGTATTTCCATCTCACTCTAACGTATAGTTGCGTCCTCTGTTGGATCCGGTTTATTATACTAAACCTCGCAATATCCCTGGCTACGATAACCCTTCCAAATTCCCTATACCCTGGTGCGCGTGGCGAATAAACAGCCAATTCCATTACGGCAACGCGCAGATGGGGCCGGTGTGGACACAGCCTTACGGGGTCAATCTCGGTCGGCTCAGTTGTGGTGTTGCCAGGTGTCTATTAAAAAACGAGAAAGTTTAAAATTGGGGAGGTTTGCAAACAAAATGAAAAATCGCGCGTATTACAGTGCTTAAAATCAGGACAGTTGCAATCCCGATTTTAAACACAGCGATCATATTAAGATACTTATTCATAAGAACCGGAGCACACGGTTTACATAGACCTTTAAAAATCGGAGCGTCCCGAAGAAATCGGGATGTCTGGCAACACTAGTTCTGCCCCTTAGGTGTTAGGGCCCGTTGTTTGATCAGTAGTTAACTATTTGTTAAAATTCGAAATAGGAACCGAAAATTTTACACATTTCCTTGAGTTTTAACCATTAGTTACAAATTTTAACGATTAGTTAGTTTAACTATTGATCAAACAACAGGCCCTTAGTCAAAACTATTCCTTAGCTAAAGTAAGTTCGCTTTTGTGTATGTATTTAGGCTCTAAGGCCATTGTGTTTCATCTTAGACCTCATCGTAATTGCGATTAAATTGATTAAACATTAAGAAATAAAATACGTCGACGATGACAAACAATGGAAATTATTTGTTGTGCATGGTGGTAGGGAGGTAGCCCGCACAACAAACAAACAACCCCGTTTCAAAATAAACAGAGGAAAATATCATAAACTAATCTAAGAAACAGGGCCATTCGGCAGTTAACTCGCGAGACCCACCTCACTATGACGAGCAACAAGACTTCCTCATTTACAAAATTAGACGGATCACCCCACCCGCATAATAACTCACAGAGCCGGGCTATAAAGCTTCTGGCTAATTTAGCCAGTTCAGGCTTAAGTCCGCCAAGAATTTGTGCTAAATTATAAAGCTAATTATTAAACATTGTTCCCTTGTGTGTCGTACCTGCCAAAATGAAATGTTCCAGAGTGTTCCAGCTTGCGCCAAGTTTGCTTCGGCTGAATTATTAACGTAGCTATACGTCAGTAGATATAGACACGTTGTCTACTAATTTATTTTTTATGCTCAAGTCTCACGCTGTTGTGTATTTACATTATTTTGTGTTTTCATTAATGAGTTCGTTGACGCGAGGTTTGTGGATGTGGTTGGTATGACTCCTTTTAAAGTTATTAATTGTTATGGTTATTGAATTCAGTTAAAGCCCCGATAGAAATCTACGAAAAGCTACGATTTTATGCTTTATGGTTCAATTAGCAACAATTATAGATACCAATATTTTATAGACACATAGGATAATTTTAGTGCTAGAGAATATGACAACTACCGACTCCACAACACAACGTTTAACTATGTGGTCGAAGTCGCAGGCAAAAATCGTTTTCTCTTAAACGTAAATTTTTATTTCATAAAATAAATCTTTTTTAAAGTTGTCCGGAATAAAATAAACGGGACTTCTATAGGGTTACGAGATTTTATTTCTTACTAAAAAATAAAATCTCAGAATAATATCTTCTTCGGCCTTTACCCGGGTTGGCTGCCAAACTTTTTACATACTGAGAATAAATTGACGTGAAATTGACATATTTCAGACGAATTCCCGGATTTTATTTTATTTTGATTTTATTGGTATTAACGTATTTTAATGGAGCCTGATCTTTCTGAGACTAGTAAAAAAAATGAAGATGATTCAAAAGGTCCCCCGTGCGAGGAGACCCCTCTCAAGATTGCTGACAACATAAGGGACTTGAATGTCGAATTTAATTCTGCTGATGATGTCAGGTGGCTAGTTGTTTCTATTTTATCAGTGCCAATAATTAGGTGTGGATGACATCAGACGGCACGCAGGCCGTGACTGGATGCAGAGGGCGCAAAACCGTCAGGAATTGCACAGAATGGAGGAGGCCTATGTCTAGGAATGGAATAATTTAGGGCTTATATGATGATGATGTTGATGATGACGATGATGATGATGATGATGACGACGATGATGATGATATGATGATGATGATGATGATGGTGATGATGATGATGATGATGATGATGATGATGATGAAGATGATGATGATGATGAATAATTAGGTCCGTCTTGTAAGGAAATCTGGGGGCCTGGTGCGGAATGTGTGTGCCTTCCGACCTCTAGTGGAGACGCCCTACTATCATGGAGTTGTTCTGTTGCTGTTCGGCCAAACGCGGCCTCGCGTGTAGCAGCCACGTTGAAATGAGTTGAGGCGGTGGCGAAGTACGTGTATATGCACTAGCGGTCGGTAGAATTAAACATCGAGTCCAAGCCTGAGATAGTCTACGTGCTATTTTGATACGGATATTTCATCTTGTATGTATATATCATATTTTACTCCTTCAAAACCGCGCTTGTCTCTTCACTTGACTCGCCCCGTAAAAATACTTGAAGATGCGATAATTTGTGGCATTCTTAGGTTGAAGCTTAAGTTTGGATAGAGTGCCGCATAAGATCATGAACCTGCATCCTGCGATTCAGTCTGAATTTTGTTCATGGTTCTGTTTTCGAGAACTATGCTTCTTTCATTCAGGGAAATTAACTTTAAACCTTTTTAAAAATCCCCTCCATCCCCAATAACTACGCCAAAAATATTACTGAAAGCATGCACGAAGTGATTTCATTTAAATTGCAGGCAAGCAATGAAAGTCTTAATGAACGGGACCACTCAATCGAACTTCAACGAAGATGACGACACTACCATTCACAACAAGCCCAAGTTGGTCAACCCGCTAGACCACAAGACTGTACAGATCACCGACAAGTTGTTGCCAGTGAGGCATGCCGCAATGTCAGGCAGAAGGAGAAGCGCACAGGGGGTCATCCGAAAGAAAAAGTCTCGACAGGAATATATTGACTATGTGTATTTAGGAAAATTATCTAATGTTGTATCGTTTAAAAAAAATGCATCTCTCGTAGCGAGGAATGATGGTGATTCTGATGTATCATCAGTGCTCAGACCATAAGAGCATTCTTTTTTTTAAATTTCTGGATTTACTTCCAAATTGAAAGTGTTCCTTTACTTAGAATATTTCTGGTTTTGATTGCAAATCCACTAAAAGGTCTATTGTACCGTTTTTTGGTTTTCATTTGTACTAACAGCAGCACTGTAAGTTGACATATCAGCTGTGTTGCTGGTAGTACTGTCGAATGGTTATAAACGCTTGGAATACGGTTCCAATATTTCTGAATCGTTATTGCATCAAATGTTTTATTTAAAATTTACGTGCGTTCGTCGTTTTTGCACTTTGTAAGCATGTATCGGATATTTGGATTTTTGGATGCATGTATTGGTTTCATGAAATAATTTAATATATTTTTCTCATACAACACTTTTAATTAACTTATTTCAGACATTATTTATCCACATTGTTAAAGCTCTCACTCCATGGACGATACAAATAGTACTTATTAGAAAATTGTGTGTTTTACACAAATAACAGATTTTTTCGAAATAAAGGCTTATTTACCACGCATGCGTTTGTGCTCTTAATCAATTAGCTTTACAGCTCGACGAATAAATTATCAACCGGCGAATTCCGGTTGTCCAGTCATACTTAGTGTATATGGTATGATATCATGATACCTTAGGGAGTGCATTCTCAATTAGGTAGCTTAAAACTTGCTCGTACAATTTCGCTCGCTCTTTCGTAAAACACTCGGGTGTCTATATCAAATACCTAAAAAAACCATAATGAACATTACGTGACCATTTCATATTTTTTAAATAAATTTAAATTCTGTAAACGTAACTGTCCAAATATTTTAGATAAATAAGTATAGTTTGATAAAGCGTCTTTGAGCGCGTGTTTTTTATTTTTTATTTTCGGGAAAGCACCTCTGGATAGGTGCCGCAACGTTAGTAACATGTTAACAGAAAATATTTATTTGGGTCGTGATATTATGTTCAATTATACATCTACATAAAACATTTACTTGTGATTTGGGAAATATGACCTTTACTTTTGTTAGTTGGAATTTGTTTTATATGGTGACCATATATAAATTTATCAAAATAAAAAAATAACTTGTCAATCGGATTGTATGAGTAAATGTCAGGTACTTTTGCTGGCAGTCCTTTTCTTTATTTAAAAATTGGCGTGTGAAATATCAAAGCCACAAACATTTCCCATCGCTAAAATGAGGTGGTGACAAAAGTAATGTTAATCTTATTTTATTTATCCCAAGTCAAAGTATGGCGACGAGTATTAGTACCGCGTCGAGTACTAAATAGTACTTCCACCTTAGTCGTTGACAATACGATATCATGTCAAAGACGATATGTATTTACCGCCTAGAATAAAGGCCCAGTATTTTCGTGAGATCTCGCGGTTGGCGTGTTTCCTCGGTTTCAGCAGTCTCTTAGTGAATCGTATCATAACGGAAATTGAATTTCCGATTGGCTCCAGAGTGCAGCCTGTAATGGATGGTCCCGTGGCCGCTGTTCCAGTGAATGATAAATAGAAATACTTGCCAGCCGTCTTCGGATGTTCCGATGTGGAAATTGAAGAATATTGATGTTCCTTTTCGTTTCGCGCCACGTTTATTTGAGCACTTTTTTTAAAACGGGATTTTTTTGTAAATTCTTGCTGTTTTGTATTTATTTATTATGAATTCTTTGTTGTTGAACCTTTTAATCTGACTTTTTTCCGGGACATCAGGTAATTAAGAAGAAGTTAAGCATTAGTTATTATATTTTCTTGAATGTTCTTGTCTCTAGAAATGTATGAATCTGTTAACCCTCATAGAAGAAGAGCTGTGAAGCATTTTTGGGTAGGTGTTTGAGGTACCATGAAAATTTGTACAGTACTTTTTAATGATATTTAAATACAAAGAAGCAGACTTGGCTGAATGGTATTGGGGCTTAAACGGAGTTATGTTTTTTTAAGTACATGTGTTTTTCTTCTTAAAATAAGGTATTGGGGCATTTTGAAACTTTAAAAACTCATTAACGAAGTACTGTACAAGTTTTCACGGTGCCTCAAACACCTACTCAAAAATGATCAACAGCTCTCGGACTAGCAAACACGTGTGAAAATACGTACCTACTTAGGATTTTTCTAATTAGAGAAATTTACCATTAGGAGTGGTTATGCTTAATAGTTTAAGCCCGTTTTCTGCTTCTGTTCTTATGTGTCTCATCAGGTCATAGAGGGCGTCTTCCGTTGACTTTTGGGGCATGAACCCGTACTAACGTTTGTTCAGGGCCGGGAGGATATGCCACTTGATCCTGTTTAGGTACTAACATTTTTTCCAGGATTTCCTAGTACCGACAATAGACCAAATGAAGTTTGGGTTGCGTTATCCATCATCATCATCATCATCATCATCATCATCATCATCATCATCATCATCATCATCATCATCATTATCATCATCATTATCATCGGTCTATACTATTCCACTGCTGGACAAGAGCCTCTCCCGTTGTTTGTAAACGAGCACGACCCGCGGCCCTCCTCGTCCAGCTCTTGCCAAAGTGACTTCCCCACTGCACAACTGACTGTCATAGGGACTTCTTATTTATCAACTTTCATTTATGTATATATCGATATGTTAAACTACGAGTTTGTCGAACCGCGGTCTGTAAAATAGAATACGGTCTCCTAATAATCCAAAATACCTAAATTTATTTTGAACTCCCTTTTGCCATCGACTTCTTAACCCGTGGAACTACTTTATGGGCGCGGAGAAATATGTCCTGTTTCGTGTTTTGGACTATAATTAACCAAATTTAATGAAAATTGGTTTTGCGGTTTAGTCATGAAAGTGCAACAAAGAGACGGACAAACGCTCCTTCACGTTCTTAATATTACTAGGGATAGGGAATATTAAGCCAATGTTAATGTTATCACTAATTCCGATTGTCGCTCGAAAATCTCATTTGTTTTTCTTCCACGCGCGCCTCTTCTTATGACGCTTAAAGCATCAGTACCTATGCGTAATATTACATCTATATCAACCATCTTGCTTTCTCCAACCCGTCTTCCAAAAGTTTATCCTGTTGAATATTATTAAACCGCAATTCCATCTCGCGTTTTCACTTACACAGCTATTCTACAAACTTGCTATAAGCATCGCATGGAACAGCAATTTCGCTTTCATGGCCACCTTTGCACCTGCAGAGGGCTGAAAGCGGACTGCAAGCGTATTGCTAGCGGGTTGCAAGCGTGTTGCAGGCGGTTCACGCGCGGATTGAAAACGCTGCGCTTTCTCGTTATTGAATTTCCGAAAGTTGTTTGTTCGTGTTTTGACATCTAATGTAATATGTAGTGAGACGGGGTTGTGATTGTGACGTGCTAAAGTAATGGAGAAATTGGATGGTTTAAAGCTTTGCATTGCTTTCGTAGATAATAGGTATGTATTTCGTTAATATATTTCGTTTGAAAATTTCCATCTTCAATTTTGCTGTAGCGCTGCGTGTTCATAATTGTTTTAAAAATACGATTGGACAATACTCGAACATTGAAAATATCACGATAAGTACCTAGGTACTCTGTTTTCTTTTTCATCTCTGATTATTTTATTTAACAAGTAAATATAAACCACCTATTTTTTAGCCTAGTTTCTACGAAGCTAGCGGTCCTGGGTTCGATTCCCGGTATGGGAAAATATTTGTGTTATAAGCACGGGTGTCTGTTTCTGAGTCGTGGATATTTTTAAGTACTTATTTAAGTATTTAATTCTCTATATAAGTATTTAAATTCAGATGATAAATATTATCAGTCTTAATTATTTTGTTATTGTAAACCGTGTAGTTTTTGTGTCAATAAATTTGCCCTCTTTCTTACCGTAAATGAATAGTAGGTAGGTAGGTATATACCTAAATAGTTGAGAACTAGGTTAATTTGTATCAGATATTTATTTATTATTTTATTCATAAAAACTGTTCTGAAAGGGTATTTTATTATTGAATAAGAATTTTACGGGGCGTGTAATAAATAAGTTTGAAAGTTTGAATACTTCCTACTGTATTAAAGGCAATTTTTCATTAGCATGAATACATCATGAGCTAGTTTGTCGCCTCAGCAAGTTGCTCGGTGCAGTCTCTCGAACTTGCAGGATGCACCAGTGCAATGCATTAATTACTGCATTATTAACTGGCTGGTAATACTTGCCGTGGCGGGACTAGCTCTGCTGAGATATATGCGACGCTTTGGTCTAAACTGGCGCAAGATATTAACGTTCTGATTTCATGAATAGGGCTTTATAAAGTTTAGGGTTTTGTGGTCAAACGAGATTTAAACAGACTTCTTATTGCCATTTTCAGTGTCATGTCAGAAAATCCAGCGTTTTTGCATTAGATCAGCGGTCTTTTGCACGTTCCTATTAATAAGGGTACAGTCACCAGCAATAATATATTGTCCAACATTGGGCGCAAAATATCTGACACGCTCTTATTACCTCTAATAATAAAGACGTGTCGGATATTTTTGCGCCCAATCTTGGATGATATATTATTGCTGGTGACTGTACACGGAAACAACATGTCTAGTATTTTTTTCTTGAAAATGCGTGACCTATATGTAGAGTTCAAATGAAAGAAACAAATTAAAAAAGATCAAACGGAAACACCTAGTTTTTTATAACAACTTCAACCCGTTCAATAATCGTGAAAATCGGAGCTACATTTGTAACGCAAAAAAATTGACGCAATCGTCACAAAATTCTCCTAACCCTTTGAGTGGCAATCAGCCATATTAACAAAGTAATATTTAGCGACCGCGAAGACTGTATCGTAACCATATAAACCCTCGCATTCCACGACCATAATAATGAAACGCAAATGAGAGATCGAAACTTTATGGCCGCTGGAGGGTAGTAGTTAAACCGTATCCACGGAACCCTAATTAAATCGTCCCACTAACTTGGGTATCGGCCATCGGAATCCGATTCTATTCGAGCACAACAGGTTATTCTATGGTACCTGTGTGTATGTGTGTGTTTCTCTAACATACGAGTAAGAGAGGGACACCAATAGTTGCCGGCCACATATTGCAGTGAAAATATGGCCCGTTTAGAAGCTCCTATAAAAAAAGCGTGAAACGAGATTAAATATATTTTATTTTTCTCACAGTCGGTGTTGTGTTCCGGTGTGGGGATAAGACAACCGGTGGGACTAGCATAGTTGCATTCCATATAGTCTTCAGGGTTGGCAATGCAATTGGGGTCTTGTGATTGTACCCTAGTCTTTAGAATGTAAATGTCTATGAATCTCAGATCCCACCATGGTGGCCTGTGTGCACGTTTCTCACTGCTAGATCAAAACAGTATTAACTCAAAATCCTTGTTAGTTTTGTTTCACGTTCATTGAAGTTGAATTAAAGTTGATTTTAAAATGCAGTTGTTTTTTGAGTTACTACTGTTTTGATCTAGCAGCGCGGTTTGTCTTTTTGCCATAACAAAAAAAAACCTTTATTTGCTTCATAAAAATCACGGAAGTACCAATCCAGCCTTGTTAGAATTTTAATAGTGTTCAACTGTTCAGATTATTCTTATTACCTAATAATATACTCTAATTAAACCAAAACATGTTTGTTAATCCAAAAAATAGACCTTTTCTAAAGTTCAGAACTAAATAATTTTATTTGTCCATTTTAGTGACGCGTGTAATTTAAACTCGTGTTAGGGTTCCGCAGTCACACCGGTCCATAATTAAGGAACTTTTATGACATGCGGAACCCGGAAGCTTGTTTGATAGGTGCTTATCAAGTTTCTATAGTGACAGTACAATTTATTTGTTGAATTAGGTTAGTCCATGTCCGTCCATAGAGGTATCTCTGTAGGCGGTTTTTTAGAAACCACTGTCGCTATGAATAATTAAAATGATTTTCAATATAATATAAATTATTTAGAAAAATTATAGGTGCAGAAAATGTTAACAAATTGTTGTACCTATAATTTCAACATGCACCGTTATTACGCTGCATTTTCCTTAAATTTTAGATTAAAAAAAAGAACATACGATAGTAGTACCCGGCAATTGTCATGTCATTAATTTATAGCAAAATTATGGTCTTGTTATTTTTGCGCAGAAAGCTCCGCTGCAAATCGGTTCTTACCACTTACACTTGAGGAACAAGCGTTGGCCTCTAGATTCACTCCATTTACAGAAGACGTGCAAAAGAGCCCTGATGTGACCAATTTACTCCGTAAATTATTTCATTTCATTTCATACTATTTAGCATACGAGTCCTTTTTAGGGAAAAAAATCTGGCCTGGGGCAGTTTTTGAATGTAAATTTTGTTCCTTTTTTAAATCGAAGCCTTGGTTCCCAAGAACAGATTACCTTACCTAACTCTTGAAGTTTTCGAAATCAGCGTACTGACCCGTTTGTATCGATCACCCTATATACTGACACATGCAAACAACGCTGGAACTTTCAAGTTACAAACTACCATACACATGTACTTTTTCAAATATCGGATATCTCATCCCTCAAAGACCCGTGTTCCCGGCTCCATCATCGCCGATGCCCCCGTTTTCACGGTATTAAAAATTGTTTACGGCCTCACGACACGGCTTCAGCTGCGCAGTAAAAAACCCTAATTTCCTGCACCCTTTCATTTATAACCCGGCAATCTGGAGGCTCTGTAGCTTATTTATAGGGGTCCCGACTGATGGGCGGGAGTCAGAATGCGTAATGATAAAGGCTGTAAAAAAACGGGGCAGACGCGCGGGTTTGAAATCTTATACCCGTGCCAATATCAAACTGGCGGGTTTAAATTTGTCATGGTCTTCTTTTTCAAGTTTGTCGGGCATTTAAGTTTAAAGAAAACTTAACCAGGGGTAGATAGGTTCTGTTCCTCTCGGTAAAACCATACTGCCTTTGACATGTTATTTTACTGTTTTTACTCGGGCTCCGCCATTAGTGTCAAGAACATAAGAGCTATCGTAACGTTGACAATACGATAAAGACCCATCTTCAAAAACGCAAGAAATAATTTCTTTGAAATGATTGGATTGTCCCAACTGAAGTCGGCTTTTGGTTAAAAATATTGTGGGACGCCGACCGACTTCAGTATGACTGACACCTACCATTTTAAAGAAGTTATTTTTTGCGGTTTTGAAGGCAGGTTTTTGGTTTTTTACACATTATTGCGTGATCCTAATCATGCGTTAATGTAGTACCACTTCTTAATTAATAAGCAACTATAGAACATTTCAAGCTCACCGCAAGCATCGCCGCAGGAAAGTCACAGTCATAATATTTAAACCTAAATATGCTTCGTCATAGTTCCTCAACTATCGTAATCGAGATATCTTATCGCCGCCCTTGAAATAAGTACCGTTTAGGAGTTCCGGTGTCTATTTGTGGTCTTCATCATCAATTCCATTTCACCAAATAGTGCGTTTCAAAAGCGAATGCATGAGTTACAATAAAAAATACCGAAATCGCTATAGGTGTGCATATAATATTTGAGACTCCTCAAATTGATTTCTTCAAGATCCCATCATAATAATGGGACTTATGGGACCAAATAGAAAGTATACTCTTTCAAACAAAAACATATTTCTTCAAATTAGTCCAGTGGTTTTAGAGTAATCGGGGAACATACACAAAAAAAACCCAACCAATTGAGAACCTCCCACTTTTTTTGAAGACGGTTAAAAAGGACAAAATTTGAATTTACTGAGTAGAATTTAGACCATGTACTCGTAGCTCTGATTAACTTGGATTCAAAGTAAAGGCGACAGTGTAACAAAAATATAACTATACTCGAAACTCGAATTCAAGACCAAAATCTGACAGTTCCCAACTTGATTATTTAATATAAAAACATGAATGAGAACTCGTGTAACCAGTACTATTAGGGTAAGTTTTATTGATAAAAATACTTACACTTAAACCAAAATGCAGTAATCACAGCGAATGTGCGCCCGTAGAGGTTAGGATTTTGGTCTTGAATTCGAGTTTCGGGTATACACGTGTAGAAACAAAGTAGAAGTTGGTTATCAGCATATTGAGCAACAATTTTAATTTCAATGTATTGTTATCCGAAAAAACGATGCACCTGTATGGTTTCTTGGAGCCTGGAGGGTTCGAGCCACGTGACAAACAGCACGGAAACGTGACTGGTGACCTATTTGGGTACAAGCTTTCATTTAACTTCACGTTTATATTGTAACTATGACTATGTTAAATACAAAATTCGTAGTTCCATGGAACAAATGGGACCTACCCAATCTTGCAAGTAAAGTTTGAACCAGTTCTCGTTAATGCAATAAAGCTAGCATTACGCTGAGTTGGGACCATTTCGTGGCTATTTTCGTTTTGTACGTTTTTATCTGTTCTTGCTTATGTTTGTCACGAATAAATGATTTTCTTATTCTTCTTCTTCTTCAATGGGGTTAAATTTTGAATACATACTGTTACGCCGATGAGATAGGCGTTTAATTTTTAATCGTGGAGTTTGGTGCTTTAGAAGTGTTTTCAGCAGGCTGAAATATCGTTTCAATCCGTTTCAGAGGTAGCCCTTTCACATACTAGATTATCAAAATTTCGACTAATTTGCCGTTGTTTTCAGGCGCCTGAAACCTGTTTACAGTCCGTTTCAGGCCACCCTCTATCAGATTACGTCATATCCTGAAAACCCATTTTCAGGCGTTTTCAGGACCCCTTATGGGGGCCTTTGAAGTACATTTCAGTATATGGCAATTTTCCACTAAGAGTGAAAGAGATAACACGATTGGAAATGAGACAGCAATACGCAGAACATTCCAGACCCGTGACTCAAGGACGTCGCTATTGTAAACAAAAGAAGGTAGCAAGGCGTCGAACATTCCAGCAACGAATAGTCTCGATCGTCCTCGGCGGCGGGGCAAAGTATATCGATCATTTCGGAAGGCATTCTGGAATGATCGGACATGGGAACTATAAAAGCGCGATACTGTTTAAGTAAGTGCGTTATTTAAGTCTACATTTGATGATCGGTGTATTCGTGCATTTCTATCAGTTCCTACCCCCACGTACGTAACAATACGTAAATCCAATGACAAGACAATATTATGGTATATAGGAGCTTATCTGATAATGAAATGAAGTTGGAAGTTGGCAACAGGATTTTTCCTGTATTAATCTTAGACTCACCGTATTGGGATTCGTTCGTTTGGTCATGCTTACTGTACTGTACTTTTTTTGGGCAGTTATGTACGAGTATGTATGTAATGTAAACACTCGCGACTATTCTCATCTGTCATCTTGTAAATAGATAAATATTATGAAAATAAGTTAATTTGACTCAAATTTTCCTACCTACGAAAAACCAGATAGAGTTCCAACCGCCCGTCTGTAACAACGCAACCATAACCCACATTCCGTGCAGGGCAACTTTACGAGTGTTAGTTTGCCTGTTTGCCCGTCTCGCCGATATTTTATCATCGTCTGCGACGAACCCTAACGCTCCAGAACACCCCTTATCTCGGCGCTTTGCAGGACAGGTCACGGTTTTTTATGACGCGGAAGAAATCGGAAATTGTTGTTATTCAGAAATTTGCGGGGTTTGAGACGGTTGGTAAAGATAGGGAGATTTGCTAAGTATGTGCAATCAAGGAGCTTAGACAAGTTTTTTTTATGGCATGAGGAAGGCAAACGAGCACACGGCCACTCGGTGGTATAGTCCATTTCAAATACGAAGGCCCAATGCACTTGAGACTTAACAATAGGGCTCATAATGTTTGCCTTTTGTTATCTAATTAGGAGCACTTCAAAATGGCACGCGTCGGTGCAATCTGCATGCAAAAGGTCCGGCCAGGTATCTTTTGTTATCACTAAGCCTATTGTTAACGCCTGATGACCGTCTCAAGTGCATCGGGCCTTCGTATTTGAAATGGACTATACCGAAGTGGGATCTGTGACCGATAGATGCTTTCGCAAGACTACAATCTGAAAACTACAGTACTGAGACCGCAAATGATTTACCAACCTTGAGACCTAGGATAAAATGCCGGTGCCGGTGGTCTTATCCCCACATCGAAGCACAGCATTGTGAACACTGCTGCTTGGCGTGTGTTAAAGGATAACACGGTGGTAGCGGTCTGGATGTACTTTGCGTGAGACGCGTCACGCGATAACACCTTTCGAAAACTGAAAAAAAATATGGAATTGCGCGAGAGATCGTCAGCTTACGTCAATCCTTATCAAGGTAGATTCAGGAGATTGATTTATTTCTCGTTTAAACTTGACGAAATTGCCACCCTTGTTTTCAAAGCTCTACGAGACGAGTCGGAAGAGTCAAAAATGTCAATTTACAAAACTTCAAATTTTTTAAAGCGCCACAAAAATAAATCTTGCCAAAAATAAATCATACTTGCATAAATAAAGTTGGAACTAAAGAGCCGCAGCTTGACATTTCACATCCAAAAAACCGAATGTTAAAGTGACAAAGCACTTAAGTATGTACGCTGGAGTTCATAAATTTGTGGACACTTTAGTACCTTGTCTATTTAATGTCATGTTTGAACTGCCATATAGGAATTGTCACAGCGATTAAAGTGACAAGGTACTAAAGTATACATATGCTTATGAAGAAGGCCGCCCGTACTAGCTACATTTCAGTTCCTTTTACCAACCGCCAGCTCTCTCCTGATTTCGCGCGGATCTAGGGGCGCCGTCCCTAAATTAGCATGCCGCTAAACGACTGAATTTTTTCTTCGCAACGATAAATTTTTAGAGCGATTCCATTCGCCATTCTCAGCTTTATTTACTTAACTTTCCTGTCAATATATTAGGGGGGGAGAATCTGGAAGCGTGCGGGCTAAATTCGGGGGTGACGCTTTTTTTATAACATTCTATTAAGTTGGGCGTTTAAAGGGTTGGACTTGGTTAAATTATGGGTGTTTTTTCTTAATTATAGAGTTGAGAGTTTTATGATTTCTTTTTTACACTGTTAATTTTGAGTGAATTCGCTCAAAATCTTTTACACCTTCAAGGTATTATATTACAATTTAATATTAATTTTAACGTGATAAATACTTCTACCCAATTCTGAGAAAAAATTGTCGTGACAGAGGAACGGACAGACATACAGACATACAGTAAGACAGACGGAGATGATGATGAAGAAAATGTAATTCTTTAAATAAGGGTGTGTTCTTTTAGGTATATAACCAAAACTGAGGAACTGTTTAAACTGGTGCCAACGGCTTCATTATACCATCGCACTCTCGTCATGGGCAGAATGGTCATTCCCATTTTCTTGAGTCACTGCAACTCAACTCCGGTACTCTAGAACGTTTCTTGCGCGTATGTAATAGGTATAGGAATTCGGAATGAACTTCCTGCTGAGATTTATCCAATGCGCTACCTACAATATGGGCCTTTTTGAAAAGGGTGTCGTTAAATTTCTTCGAGACCGGCAACGCATTGGTGACGCCTCTACCTTTTGTATTGGTTTTACGTTGTTCTGTGTTAGATACGACATAATTTTACACTTTGGCATCGTTTCTACGGGAATAAAATTAAATAGAAACTCTAGTTTTACGATGTCTATACCTAAACATTAAGTTTACATGTTACAGTTTAGTTTATAACCCACACTTATTGCGCTCTTGTTTGTGACGTCAATATTTTATGCCATTTGTTTAGTTTTGTGTCCAATCTTGTCTTCCTGGCTGTCAACATGACGGCTACGGATATAAAACGCGCAATGTAACGCGAAGGTAGGATATACGCTACATTATTGCGGACGTTCCTTTCCTAGAGGCGGGTGATTCTGCATTGGAATTTTTAATAATTTTATGACCTTGTAAGACACACACAAATCTTTACTTCATTAAAGGTATTTATAAAGAGGTAAAGAGGTTTGTTTTTTCTTTACTTGTAGGGGGTAATATCAGGAAATAAAACACCGATTTTAAAAATTATTTGACTAATAGAAAGTTACATTATCCCTGACTAGTAAGGCCTTTTTTATTTTGTTTGACCCGGAGCGAAGCGAGAGACGGTCGCTAGTAATCTATAACAAACAAACCAAACAAACACAAGACAAACCAAACTGTAGTTTAACGGTGCAGTTTTTAATAATTTGTAATTGTTTGTTTGATTTACTTTAATAAAGAAATAATAATAATAAATAATAAATTCCATCAAATTTAGTAGGTATGCTTAAACTGCTCAATCCGCTGGCCTGGGAGTTAGATAAGTAATATATCTAAATAATGATATATTCGTAATTTGGCGTTAGCCCTTTCAGACCGAACTTAGCATCAAACCAAGTTCTTACTCATTTATAAGTCACGGAAAAAAGTTACTACTTATTCATAAAAGATGAGCAATAACGCATTGTTTCCAAAACTTGATGAAGAAACTTGGAAATATATTTTTACGTTTTTTTATGTACTTAAGTTAATATTACTTAGAATATTCATTGTTGTGTGAGAATAAAATTTTCACAAAGTCCTCTATATGCCCGTCTCCAGTTTATGCCCGTGTATTCCCCTTCCCGGGGCAGACATGACAGGTCAAAGATAGGCCGCCACGCTGAGGCTGACGGCTGATAACGCGCCAAGCGGACGTGGCGGGTGATAGCGTGATGTTATGCCGTATTTTTCGTCGGGTTAACTTTTTAAAAGGAATTTTGGCTAGAAAGTTCCTTTTGAGGATTTGCTGACTAGTATCTAATATCTTCAAGTTATGTTTATGTATGAATTTTTAAATACAATCGGCCAATTATCTCGTCAACAAATAATAAAAAGTCAACCGAGTGGTATAATGCTCAGAGGGCTTATTGTCAAACGCACTCGCAATAGCAATCGTTTTCATTTTGAAAATCGAAGGCTTGTCTGCATACAAAATGAAAATAATTGCTCGACTTTGAAGCCGGTTATACTTTTACAGCAGGTTTTAAGAACATGCATTTTCAAACTTGCTCTTACGCTATGTAAAATTGCCAGATTGTGATACAAGAAACATATACGTTAATTTGTTTTAACGTCAAACACTTGAAACATACAGTTTTTAGCCGTAACTTCGACTCTTAGTTTTTAGTTTATTTTCGCGAAAACGAAAAGGCCCACGCAGCTGAAAACTTTAAATAGTACAAAATACTGCCATTGAAATAAAGATCTAGTGCAAAGGAAGCAAAGTGAAATTTCTTTTGTTTTTAGTTCTCGCGATTAAATAAGAAAATTGACTTTATTTCATTTGCAGTAGATTCTTATTCAATTGACAAATTTTGTTGTATGGTGGGCCTTAGGAGGTTCGCTTTATGGTATTTTCATTTTTTGTTGAGAAATGCGATTTAAAAAATCCATGCATACCCTGATTCTATCTTAGTTCTCATGGTTGGCATCGCATTTTCGGTCTCTAATCATCATGCCTTAAAATATTCTCTCAAATATTGTTGTTGTGAATAGTCAAGTAAAAAATGATATCGTTGCGCTTGCCGCAGTTTGCATTTAGGTCAACGAGGTCCTGGCAGGCTGGCGGCGGTCTAGATAAACTGCGGGTAATGCGCCTGCAAATGCTACGTAATAATGGGACTGTGTTTAAGTTTGTTTTTAGGTTACACTTTAGGGACTGCGCCATGCGAGATTATGATGGCTTCTGCCGGTGACTTCGGAATTAGTTATTCGGCCATGTTGCATTTTTGCGAGATAAAAAGTAGCCTGTGTTATCCAGGGTATAAGATCTCCATTCCAATTTCATCCAAATCCGTCCAGACTTTGCAGCGTGAACGAGCAACAAACTAAGACGTTCACACACACAAACATTAAATTTATAATATTAGTGGGATTTTATGCTTCTATGCCCATTATATTCATAATAAGTGTAGTTTATAAACTGCAACCAAAACTAACTTCATTATTAAAAACCTGGTAGGTACTTTCCTAGTTCAATAATAAGTTTAATTCATACATAGGTACTCATCAACGTGCATTATTTCCGAACCCTCGATCCGACTCACCCGGCTGCTTTTTTGATGTTAACCACCAAGACTGGAAAAATCTGATGCAACGGCGCAAATGTGTTCTGGCAAAATTTAAACTAACAATAAATAAGTATATTATAAATGCGAAAGTGTGTGCGTGTGTGTTAGTTTGTTACTCCTTCATGCTGCAACGGATTTGGATGATTAACATTAATTATACTTACCTACAATAATTTTCTTGCCGGAAAAATTAAAAGTTCCCGAGGGAATAACGATAGTTGGAATCCCCATAACCTGGGCTGGGCAAATAACTAATTCAACAGTACGTACATAACAGTGACGAATTTAGTATCCTAGATTTTTTAAAAGTAACTTAGGTCTCGTGTCAAAAAAAAATCGGTTTATGCAGCCCATATAAGTTACCTGCGAATAATAATCGACGAAAACATAAAATCTTTCAAAACACATTCTCCCGACAATGTTTCAAGTTGTGAAGCAGAGCTTCATTTTTCAATAACCAATTACGCCGTCTGAGCCCGCAGCTGGAGTCTGCACGTGACCGCGGGACGGAACCTAACAAATAGTAGGTATACCGACGGTAAACACGCAACTTGCCTATACACAGGTACTCAAACTAATAAACAATCAATACTATAGTCGGCGTCAGTTGGAATGGGCAAAGCTGTAACGTTTTGACAGTCTTATTTACTTGACAGTAATGGCGGCCGAGTTGAAAACAATAAGATAACAAAGACCATATGGTTTGATCCTCTTAGAATAGAGGCCCAGATACACTGACACATATCTTATACCACCCCTTTTTTGCATCGGGGGTTAAAACTTACCTTTAAGAGGCCCCTTACAAAAGCTAAACTTTTTTCGTTTATCTTGATTATTGTAGTGAAATTCTCTAATTTAATCTTGAAAGTTGTTGCATCTTTCGTTTCATATGGCAAAAATTTTATTACCTTGTTTCTTATTTTTAATTTGTTATACATGCAAAATGCGTAACTTAATGTCTCGCTTCAGGAAGAGCGGAAACTCTCACTACAGATATTTAATACTTAAAAAGAGAAGCCAAAAGCTATAAAAGTTAAGTTAGTAAGTTACGATATTTAATTTAAAAAAAAACGCAAGTAATTTCACCATGCTATGGCCAATAAGTGTATATTTACGCTTCGTTATCGCTTCTTCAGACCAGCAAATAGATAACACTGCAAACCCCAATGATAATAACAAGCTTCGCATCAAAACAAGTCGTTATACTGGAAACTGACAAGATTGCACGTTTGTTGCAGACCCGGGAGAAAAGCTCCTGAATTCCTGATTGAAGCCATTGAGAGAGAAATGAGTAACATTCCCAAGGGCCTAAATGACAAAAAATAAGTTGTGAGAATCGCGGCCATTACGAACCGTCCAGTTTCTTTACAAGCGGTATTAAGGGTAATGAAGAGGTTGGATTGCATGGTTATATATCTTTGGTACATAATGGACATGTTGGGCATGTTACGTAATGGGGTAGTTATGAAAGGGAAATAATGTTATACCCGTAAAAAAGAACGATAGGGAAAAAATATCAGATAAAGAGAAAAATTGCGTTAATTATTTTCGTAAATATCATGGGACGGACTTTTTCGTGGCATGAAGTTAGCAAACAAGCACAGGCCACCATGGGCCCTAATACGGCTGCTTTTATCGCGTAAATAAGTTTGGATAAGGCATCCGTCACCTTCTGACACGTAATATAAGTACAAGAGTGACGGATGTTTTATCCACATTTGACGCGCGATATAGACGCAGCCATACTAGGCCCGCTGACGGTTTTTAAAGGGAGTGATCCGATCTCGGTCAATCGGTCGAAGGAACTAGTTCGGTTTTTTAGTTCCTTTAGGTCCTTGAGGTCCGGAGCAAATTTTGAGATCTGAGCAGGCACGCTTTGAAATAGGTACTATTCGTCTCATTCACATCGAGTGTCGTGCCGTGCCGTGCGCTCTTTACTCATTCGCTCTGTTTCGCTCATACGTTCAACAATTGCTACTGACATAAAGGACTAAAGACCGATTAAGATCGTTTAGGAGGAACTAGTTCCTTTCGGTCCGTGACGGGAATTCATTCACTTTTAGTTTTTAGTTCCTGACCGACACAAGCCTAACGCACAAAAATGTCATCCCATACCTACATTTTGAGTGATAGAAAAGAAAAACGTTAGTAGCGTTAGCGTTTGGTTAGGGCCTATGACCGCAGGGGGTAGCAAGTCTAAACTTTTCAAAGTTATGTTAATAGTTTTCTAAATAAATAGGTACAAAAATATGATCATCAGAATCCTTATCATAATATAGGTACCTATCCGTTCCCCCCATTTAACAAAACCATTACCATCCCCGTCATTGTTTCCCGGAGGCTCTCATTCGGGATAACTCAAAATGCCAATACGTTCGGCTCATGTTGGTAGTCCTGATCGTATTAAATAAATAATATCATCGGGCCCTTTTTCGGGAGAAAAATAGGGATATAAAATTCCACGATTTGGCAAAAGGGTTGAGGGACACTAAGATATTGTTGTAGGACGTGTACTTGCCCTGAGATCGGATTCACGCGTGACAGGGCTCCATTTAGACGAGGCTTTATGGTGATGTCACTTGTGGAGGTGATAGAGATGAGCTTGTGTTTTGGCAATGGTTTTGATGATAAACAAATAATGTCAGGGGACCATCTCACATAACAATAACCTAGACCTAAACTAAGCTCTAGCTAGACCCAATACCTATTTTAGTAATAGGGCGTGGTTGCCGGGTTAGTATAGTGCCACTCCATGTCTTCCCGTGGATGTCGTAAGAGGGAATATAGGCTTGTAGTACTGTTAGGCGATGGGCTTGCAACCTGTCACTAATACACTGGTAAACATCATAGCCTTATTGTGCAAAATGTGGTTACAGAAATATCAACAACTTTTTAGAGTTGTAGGTAATTCTGTAGCTCTGTCTACCCCACTTTGGCATTACAGGCGTGAAGGTATGATGATGATGATGTAATTGCAACCTTGTCGAATTAACTACAGGATGCCTTTTATGTTTGGTATTATGTCCGGTTGGTGACTCAGGAGGCTAGGCTTGTAGGTATGCTAACTAAACACGATGTTTGGTAGGTAGTATCTTTTAAATGAAATATGACTAGGTACTATTTCTATTTTCATACTAAAAGGCACTGCTAAAGGAACAGCTAGGAAATAGTCCGATGTTTAATGATATATGTATGGAAACCTTTGAACTTTGAAGCAAGTACTCGTGTTCGTCGCACAAAAAGAAACTATAAAACGGGACTTAATCGCGTAAAAAATTAAACATTTACCTCGACGTTTTGCCTGTGTTACAACAGCCGTGGTCACGAGAAGACTGAAGTGGAAGGGTGTTCATCTGCTTGTCGTGCGAGTTTTTCGACCTACCCGCACTTGGTCTTGTTTTTCTTTATTCGGAATGTCATCACACCGACACACAACACTCACAACATCCGACGATTTATCCGAAGATACACTCCCTCGCTTACACTTACTGATGACTGGATTCCACGTAGTCGATAGCCTATACCATGCCTATACCCATCCTCCCTGTTGAAATTCCTATGCTTTCTGATTTCAACGGCTTGGCCAGCTTCTCCAAACGTCGAGGTAAATGTTTAATTTATCACGCGATTAAGTTCCGTTTCATAGTTTTAGTATGTGTGAAAATCGTGTTAGTTTAAAGCAAAGTTTCGTCACACAAATATATTAATCCTTACCGAAGATCGTTCCCGTTATCTTTAAGGCCGCATTTCACCAAACTGGAATAAGACTAACTCCGAGATAGTCTATACAAATTCGACGTTTACTAAGACCTTATTCCAGTTTGGTCTAATGCAACCTTTACCGGTAAACTGGGGCTCTATTCTACTCTGTAAAACCATATTGCTTTTGACATGTTATCGTATTGTTTAACTCGGCCGCCATTACTGTCAACTAAATAAGAGGCATCTTAACGTTCATAATACGATAACATGGCAATATGGTTTTACCCAGTACAATAGAGCTGCCGAATATGTTTCACGCTATTTTGGTTTTGCAAAACTTATTTAGAATACTGAATAACAATTTTTGGAAAATCAATCCTCAAATAATTCTGTTACATCTTGGATCTTGGGACAGTCTTCCTTGCTGACACACGCACTTGTTAAAATTATCCTTAAAGTAATTACTTAGGTTGATGCATTAGCGTGGACATTTAAAACGCTGTTAAACCACTAACAGCGCAGTTTAGTGCTGAATTAATCACTGGGAAGAGTGGGAAGAAGGTCGACACAGTTTTCTTTGAGCGTTTCTTAGACGAGACACAGTTATAGGATGATTGCCAAACTTTATCTTTTTGCAAATTATTAATAATGTCAGTGTTAATAAGTGGAAGTTTAATGATATAATAGTGTAACTAAAATAAAATATTGTTACACATAACCTGTGTATCACAAATGAATGATTACTTACGTACTTACTTACTAAGGATAGACAGCTGTTTTATCAAACGAAAGCGGGGTAACCATACTTGCTATGCATTATTCATTAATTTATTAATTTTCAGTGTCAAACATAAACCTTTGGGGAGATATTTCTTCAACGATGGGCATCAGTAGGATGATGTGATGACGATAAGACCATACAAAGATTACGCTACGATTGGGCCATGTATTCTAGTTTTTTTTCATGTCGCTTGACGCCTTTGACGCACGAGTTGTGGGTTACCAGTGTTTTCGCAAAAAAAACTCATTTGGATCCTTTATTTGCACATTGTATTAACATCGTGTTATTTTATAATGAAATATAGTTGACACCGCGGGGCCTATGTAGTATGGCTGTGTTTACCGCGTGACTAAATGTGGATAAAGCATCTGTCACTTTCTGATGACACTTACATAAGTATGGAGCGTCGTCGGTGGCCTAGTGACTTGGGGGGTCGACTCGTGATTGTAAGGTACCGAGTTTGAACCTCGCGGTCACCATGTACCAATGAGTTTTTCTAACTTAAGTGCATTACCCGACGCTCTTACGGAGAAGGAAAAACATCGTGAGGAAACCTGCACATTCGAACAGCTGAGTGTAAGAGGGTAATTGCACAAAAGATCCTAAAGGGTCGAAGTGTATCCGAAAGGGCCCATCTGTAAGATAAGATAAGATAAGATACATAAGTATGAGAGTGACGGATGCTTTATCCACATTTTATCACACGATAAACGCAACTATACTAGGCCCACAAGCTCCGTTTGTACTGTGATGAAGACATTCCTTCAGAAAAAAAAGTTTGATTGACTTTGCTGTAGTTATGATTTATTTCGTATAGCAAGTTAGTCGTCCCATCTGACTGTGTGTCCCTAACGGAGCTCCATTAACTTTCCTCCGAAAGGTTACTATAATGTAGTGCCCCGGCCATTAGGGGCCCGCAGGGCGTTTAAGAACCTTCGACGTTTAGGGGCAGACTGTTTCCGCCCGCTATGACGTCATATCCGGCCCTGTCATCGCCAGATCGACGTCTTGAGAGTGCTTAAGTTCCAAATTTGAAATTTTCTGGGTCAGTTTTTTAGAGACGGGTTTGGTAAAGTAGGGTTGAGATTAATCTGCGGATTCTGAGAAAAGGAAATGAATTTATTCCGTTAAAAGGAAAGATAAAGGGGCTATATTCCACTTTGTCTTTTCCCCTATTGTTCTCGAATTATTTTAGCTCTTATTATCTTGATAGTAAAAGCGTCCGAGTCGTAAACAATACGATTGTAATAGGGGTGAAAACGCGGACGAGAAAGGCCCAGTGGAGCTATATAAGATTCTGCGAAACGTCTGAAGAAAGTTGATGATCTAAGTATATTAAATTAGTATATTTATCGTCTCTACATCTCTCTGACTTCTTTTTTTCATGGCGTGGAGGAGGTAGGTACATCTCTCTGACATCTTTTATTCATGGCATGGAGGAGGTAAACAAACACACAAGTCAACTAATGTTAAATTTGCTACTTAAAGATTGCAAATCTGTTGCCAATTCCAAGCACAAAGATATTTTACCGGCAGTATTTTTTTTAATTTACTTAGATTGTTTATCCAAGAGAATTAAATAAGATATAAACTATAACTAATCCATACCCGTAATGCACCATAAACGGTTGTCAAATTTTCCTTTTCGCCAACATTTACCAAATGGGTATAGTCCCAATCAACATGGCCGTCTTTGCTTTGCTTTTAGTTCTGTTGACAGTCCGTTTGGCTGCCAGGATAGATCGCCGCTAGGTGTTGATCAAAGTGAACTTAACCCAGAAACTTCATTACGAACCATCGCGCAGGCGCAGTATAAACAAACCAGTAGAACATCTTCGAACAATAGGGAATATGCATGGTTTTTTAAATTGCATTTCTCAACAAAATATGAAAATATCGTAAAAGAGATCACCAAAAGTGAAATTAAAATTAAAATCGGCTAAGAAATATGAATGATACAAGGATTTTAAACTGCTTATTAGACAGCGATTAGACAGAGACATCCGATATGCATTGTGACGTCATGTAACAGGTCGGCCATATAACTCCATGTTAAATTCTGTTTTGCTAGAAAGAGATTATCTTGGTTATTTTTATAACTATCCAAAAAATGTTTTTTCTCAACTTTTTGTTACATGAATCAGCTTTTATTGAAGCTGTCAAAAATAGTCATGAATCTTTCGTGTTGATCGGCTTGTGTGTGCGCCTTAAGCTACTTTTCCACCGACGAGGTGAGGCGAGGCAGGACGAGGCGGTGCGAGAATTTTATTTCGTATGAAAAATACCATTTCCACCGAAGATGAGCGAGGAGGAAATTGATTTTTTTCAATACATATTCCATTTCTTGTCTTGCATCGCTTCACCTCGCTTCGCCGGTGGAAAAGTACCTCATACGTACGTACGCGCCATAAGCGGTGGTGCGGCGTGACTAGGGAAAAGTGGTTATAACCGGTTATTTGCATTCCATAACGATAACGCTGATTGACGCTCAATCAGTTGTGTTGCAGCCTGCGTGTGTGTGCGTAGGTGTAAGTACCTAACTCGAGCTCCTAAAGTGCTATTGGATTACTTTTCTGTATATACTATGGCGTAGGGCTTCATTCGACTGAAGACTACTCGCCTAGCCACTATACACTGTATACAGCGGTGTCTTTTAATAAACTGAACCATTTGCCTATCCAAAATCAAGAACAGATTTGCTGTTAGAAATAATACGCAATTCGTAACTAATATAACTCTATACTTTTTAGTTCGTCAGAAAACACAATACTTACTTACTTAATAGCAATGGGGGCGCCACTGGACAATCGGCGTAGGCTCGGCGGCACTTGTTGCAGTTTATTATAATGGGATGCAGAAGATGTTGAAATGTCACTTATGGGTTTTCAACTTGACATATTGCTTCACGGGGCCTAATATGGCTGCGTTTATCGCGCGACAAAATGTGGATAAAACATCCGTCACTTTTTGACACGTGTATAAGTATGAGAGTGACGGATGCTTTACCCACATTTTGTCACGTGATAAACTCGACCGTACTAGGCCCGGGTAACCCGTCACTATGTTATACCTAGTCTACCGTATCTACGATAATTTCAGCTGTTTATAACCGTCTATTATAATTTCAATTTGTTTAGAATGTTGCCACTCCATGTCTTCCATTGGATGTCGTAAGAGACGACTAAGGGACTTAAGGCTGTGTAGTGCTGTTGGGCGATGGGCTTGCAACCTTTCACTAATACACTGGATAACATCTTAGCCTGGTTGTGCAAAATGTGGTCACAGAATTATCAACAAGTTTTTGGAGTTGTTGGTGAGTTTGTGGCTCTGCCTACCCCACTCTGGGAATGCAGGCGTGAGTTTATTTATGTATGTATGTATTATAATTTCAACTAAGGTCCAGTAGGTATATCGCTTCACTTTTCTATTATACTCTATTCAATCACAATTAAAATGGCGTACGGAATCTCTATAAAACTTCAACATTCAGGAATCAAAACACAATCGAAACCACATCGAAACCGCAAAAACTCCCGTATTAAACAATAACTAAGTAAACCGATACCGTATAAAGACGCCGATTTCCACTTTTCCGATTTGCACACGATTCCCTAAAATGCAATCTGATCCCTTCAAAGTTTTTATTTTGCTCCGCATCCCTTCCCAAGTTCGGGGGCAGAAGAAGGCTAATATACAATTTAAATTGTGTCCCGAACCCGTAAATGCCGCCCCGGCTCACTGTTTATGCCGAGACCGAGCCCTTAGTTTTTACACCCCTTATGCTAGATGCCCTAAATAAGTTTCCGATCTGCTAGATAAACAACTTACATAATTTTATGGTTGGCTGGATATCCGCACCCTTTTTCCAGATTTTTCTTTATTGTATCTTTATTTTATCCCTTTTATATGATCTACTAGTTTGTGCCGCAACTCCGTAGGAATATTTTATCGCTTTTCCCTCGGGAAATGTCAAATTTTCCGAGATAAAATTACCCTATATCCGTTTTGAGATCTTGCGAGTTGTTAAGATTATTTCTAAATCACAATTTTTTTTATACATGTACCTACTGTAGAAAAACGAACAACAAATACCAACATCCAATCCATCATTATCCGTCAGAATATTTTAATAGCCAAAGCTTTTATGGACAATTATCTTGTTTTCTTGTATCCAGAGGTGAGGTATACTCATTACTTTTAAACGATAGATAAAGGTTTCAATTCTGTTCGTGCGACACCTATTTTGCACGTGATCCTTTCACGTTGATCAGTGGAGTTGAGTTAGTTATAAAATTCAAAAGGATTAGTTATTTTGATAGTATTGCAAGTAACAAATTTAAAAAAAAAACAGTTTTATAATGAAGCGTCTACGTTCTGAAATGTGTCTAATGAAACTCATTCATGTGTGTAATGTAATTTGTAATCTGCGAGAGGTCATTCTTAACTTTGTCATTAGTGCCCCCTCATTATGAACCCGTACTTTCCAAACTGGAGCCTCGACTAACTTAATAATTATAATTACAGACCAACTTCGCCAATAATAGTCGGAAATAATTAAAATATTGTTTCGGTAAGCGAAGAGGGTCACGGTACTTGTTTTGGGCAAGTTTGCGGTAAAATGGATAAACGATTGGCCTTCTGTTTAAAATATCATTAGAATTTTTATTAATAGTAAGCTGCTGAGAAGCTTTGATAGTTTAAGTCGCAGATTTATAAAGGAAATCATTTCGAAAACATATAGTGGATTTTATACTTTGATGTTCACGATCTTTAATTTTTATTGTAATAATATAAAAAAAAGTATTATGGTATTACCTCTTTAAATAGCTTAACAACTCCCAATTCTTCATTTTCTCTTCAAACATAGAAAAAATGTTTATTTTGTTATTAAATTAAAAATTAACAAAAAACATAGCTCGGGTATCAACGCATGCAACCGCTGTAGAAATAAAGAAATATTTGATATCGGAAGTTGCCTTTACATAAAGACCCTGTATTCTTTCAAAAATTCCAAGAGATAATATAGGAAAATAATATAAATGACTAGCGACCCGCCCTCGCTTCGCTTTGGTTTATGTGAGTTTTCTGTAACATACGTACAGTCAACAGCATAAATAAGTGATCATTTCTGTACCTTGTCGCTTTCAATTCGTTTCACCATTTTGTATAACATTTCAAACACGACGTTAAAGTTGCAAGGTACATACATGATCACTTATTTATGCTGTTGACTGTACATAAACCAGATCTGATTATACGTAAAATTCTTCCGTGAAAAAATATCAAACTGATGGTGAAAACCGCATAAAAATCCGTTCAGTAGTTTTTGAGAACATCGCGAATATACAGACAGACGCGGCGAGAACTTTGTTTTATAATCGCACTGCTAGATCAAAACAGTAAAAACACAAACAACTTGCTAGTTTTGTTTTTTGTTCATAGAAGTTGTATTAAAGTTGATTTTATAATACAGTTGTAATTTGAGTTACTACTGTTTTGATCTCACAGTGCGAATTATTTAGTGATATAGTTGCAGGCGGAATATAGAAAGTTCAGTGACTGCTTGTTATGGTACTTTTTGATAGAGATTTGATAAATGTGTGGGTAGACCGCTCCAATCTTGTTCCTTAAGGCATATCCTTGAGGAGTTTCCTGTACCCTTGTGAAGTTTGTCAATTTCTGCCCGGGGAGCGATAGCCGAGTCATAATTTTGACTAATGACTCGCAGTCAGGTCCTGACTCCTGTTAGGCTCAGTTTACTAAAGCTATTTGTTTCAATTAGGGAAAATTTGATAATGAGCTCTATTTTGCTGTTGTTAACCTTTTTTTTTTGTTTCGAATTAAGGCTTGTCAGTTAAGATTAATATTTTAATAGGTTCTTAAATCATGTTTTAATAGGTTCTAAAATTGTTGTTTTCGTTTAGTTTTAGGAACGTAAAAAAACAATTCATGCGATGAACATGTTTAACGACGTAGTTAGCTTAGTTAGTAGTGATTCTGCCTACGAAGCAAGCGGTCCTGGGTTCGAATCTTTTTAGGGCAAATATTTGTGTGATGTAGTGCGAGTATTTGTTTCTGAGTCTTGGGTGTTTCTATGTATTTAAGTGTTTATTTTTCTATAGGTATAAGTATGTTTATCGTTGCCTAGTTTCCTAGTGCTTAGTTTGGTTCTATGTCACTTTGTATGAGATTGTCCTCCGTTATATTTATTTATTTTAATTAGTTATTGTTATCATTTTCAATCCTAACAATTTGATTTTAAGTTTTAATTATATATTTTTGTTGCAGATATCCGACGAGTGTGTGAGTATAGACTTATTTGCATCTTAAGTAATTTTAAAACCGCATAACATGTCGATACAATTTTATTTGTCGTTAGTAAAGGCTAAGAACTCTCTTAGCTTAATACTACATACCTGGGGCCCGTTTCATAAAAGCTTCTAACTTGTAATACAAGTGGAAGTCTCTTTTTAATACATACTGTTGGAAAGAGAGTTCCGCTTATAATATAAGCTATTATTTTTTATGCAATACGCCCCTGTTTCTTGACTTTATTATACATATAAGCTTAGACTTCCTATGTAGGTATTTCTATGTTTTTTTTCACATTGCTTTTGTTGACATTTAAATTAAAAATGGTAGGTAGTGTTGATAGAGCGGAAGTTGAACCTGAAAAAAAACAGCAAATTAAAAAACCTTCATATTTTATTACCGATCAAAGTATTCTAGAAGTACGCGTTTTCTCTCCCTTAGTGCCCACCAAAATAATCAAAATAAGAAAAGTATCAAAAGCGTTTATTCCTACTTTGATCGGTAATAAAATAAGAAGGCTTTTTAACTTGCCGCTTTTTTTCAGGTTCAGCTTTCATTAGACAGACTCTAGGACACGTCACGTCAGACCCTTTATTCTACTGGGTACCAGTATTACTTTTGACGTGTGGTTTTTAACTCGGCCGCCATTACTGTCAAGTAAATACGAGCTATCGTAACGTTGTCAATACGATAACATGTCAAAGGCAATATGGTTTTACCGCGTATAATAGAGACCCATTCTAGCTTAAAAAACCTGTAAACTATACTTATTTTTTTTGGTTATATTTATATTTACACAAAAAACCACGTGATATAGTTCGTCAACCAATAGAAGCAGTACACTATACGTTAAAGCTCGACAAAACAGTTTTGATTGGCGGTTTAAACGAACCACGTGGTTTGGTTTGTTTACATTTAGTTAACTGCTTAAACAAATAGAGTATAAGCTGTTTTATTTTAAAATCAAGCGAAATTCTCTGCGAAATACCAATATATCTTCTGTGCCATTATTTCCTTCCAAAAACATTTTCCTACAGCAATTAGCCGACCGGACGCCTGTAATTGTTTGCCGCGCTATGAGGAATGCCCCGGCTTTGTCTGCTTCTTTATGGCTCAAGTTTCGCGAACTCTTAAATTATTTTAAGTATGGCCGTTTGTGCGCGCCTTGCGGTTATCGTCTAGGTGGGGAGCGGAGCAGAGAAGCCGCGGAGATGTGATCTTTGGACGGTTGGCTTCCTTTAATTAAAAAAAAACCGGTCAAGTGCTAGTAGGACTCGCGCACCGAGGGTTCCGTACCGCCGCACAGTAGGTATTATTATATTCCAATTTGAACTCAATCTTGATCTTGACCACCGTTTAGTATTTGTAAAATATGGTGAAAAAAAAAACGTTTACGTAACACCTGGCCATAATGTGAGTTTTATCGCACGCTGCGCGCACGGTAAAACTCGCATTGTGGCCAGGTGAAGACGTAAAATTGTGTACTCATCACGGGCAGTAAAAAAGAAAGCCCTCTATCGCATATTTACAACCCTCGCCTACGGCTCGGGTCTCAAATACCTGCGATTTCGGGCTTTTTTTCTTTTACAGCCCTTGTTAAGTAATGTACTATTCTTGTATGAAGACCGTCTTTATTATTTCACTTTGTTTTAAAGAAAATATGTTAGTACACTTGTTGGTAATTCTGTAGCCCGTCCTACCCCTCTCTGGGAATTAAAGCGTGAGTGTATAGGTATGTTAGTAAATCAGCTGTAATAATACATATTCTTAAAAAAAAACTATTCGATCATCTATTACGGTTCAAAAGATACAGCTCTTTAAAGTTAGGACGGGCGGACGGACGGACAGCGTATTAATAGGGCATATTAATAGGGTCCCATTGGGCTCCCTACGGGCACGGAACCCTAAAAATGTAGTGATATTATTACATTGATTAATGCAATACACTCACATCATGGAATCGGGCTACATACATATACTATACTCAGGTACGGTAAGGGAAACTGAAAAACGTACCTTTTTATATCTTATTCACATTATGACAAGAGCTGTAAAGGAACTTTCAGCCCAATGGAACCCTGCCCCAACATAGAACTGTGTCACAGTGACGTTATGATCGAAGTCGTAAGTATCAAACAAATTATTTTATAATGACACAGTGACACCGTTCTATGGTGGGTCAGGGTTCCATTGGACTGAGAGTACTACGTTTCGCTTTCTGCACAGGTTCATATAATATGTCAATTTTGATACAATCTTCTACATATAAACTTAAATGTCGCTGTCTCTGCTTTCATCTGTAGTCCATGGCATATCGTCCACTCGTAAGTAATTCAGACGGACTTCTGGATTTAGACATTTGCACCAGTAATTTACGAATTCACCATTCCGGAGCAGCCACTAGTTTGTCTGAATACGTCGTTCTCCGACAACTATAAATGAACGAGACGCACTGAGCGATAAAGGAGGAAAGGCAAGTTTTTCCGTTCTGAATGCTCGGGAATAGTTGTGCGTTTGCGCCGCGGGATTTACGATCTAACTACAGAGCGAATGCAAATGACAATTGTAATGGATGTTGAAAGTTCATGCACTTTGCGTCCCAGTCGAAAAATATTACATTTTTATGCAAGTGCGGAAAGTATGTCATTTTACACGAGTCCCGAGGTGTCTTGGTCCGAGCTGCAAGCGAGGGACAAGACTCGGGACAAGTGGAAATTACAGTTCCGCAATTTTTTTAAATATTTTTGCTAAAAAATGACAGTGAAACAGAAATGAAATAGTAAATAAAAGAGACAATAATACTTAATTGTTAGTGTGATAAAAATTCTCAGTGCAATTTGAACAGTTTAGGGTACAAATTTTTTAAAGTATAAAGCACTGGTTTAAAAATCCAATTTTCTGCACGACACCTACAAATAGTACCACTTATTGAGAAACTGTATTAAAAAAACTTCACTTTGAAATGATCGATTTATCTCTGTAAAAATAAGTAAAAAAAACCACTTCCTAAAGATAATAATTCAGCATCGATACAACTGCATAATCTGCATATGTACTTAATGCATAGTATTAAAACATCGCTATATATCTGTGAGTTCGGCGATTGGTAGACCTCCAATCCGTTTAAACAATTCCGTCCTCTTTAAATTGTACGAGTAGAACGTTTTTCCGTGCACCCTAAGAAAACAGAAGGATATAGGTAGTATATAATATAAAAACTGCGGACAAGTCCAGTTATAGTCCAATAAAAAGAAATCATATTAAATATGAACGAAAAATAATACATAAAAAGCATTCAACTGAGTCCCGCTGCACTATCTAATTTTAATTGTACGTTAATGTTATCGTATATGGAGTGCGCCTTGGTAGATCAAAAACATAATAAAATCGTTATTTTTCTATTTTTTCCACAGGAAAATAATTAGTAAAAAGATAACATAGAAAGGCGCTAAAACAGTCATATTTCCCCCAATCTGTGTTGATAAGCGATCTTAAAACGTTTTAATTAAGGCTGTAACAGATGGCACGAGAAAAATACGACGCCGTAAAACGGATATAAATAAAAAATAAAACGTTTCCGTAAAAAAAGTTGAATTAAATAAAAATATCGTAAAATCTGAGCCGGTACAAATTAATTTTATATTCATCTCGGGCCATATAATTCTATGTATTTTAATAAAACCGAATTACTGAGGGCGGTTGTAAAATCCAGCTTCGAATTAACGTAGGAAGTAATTCTGGAGTTACGGACACCCGGTTTATGTTTCCGTCCGTAATGTTTGTCCACTTGGAATGATATTTAGATTTCGTTTTGCCTGGCTCGGATTTTTATTTCTCTGGCTTTCGGCTTAATTTTTATTAATAGGTCTGCCATAAATAAGTTACAATAAAGTTTTAGAGGCTTTTTAGAACCTAAGCCCGGTTCAAATATGTTTAGTATTTTCAATCCACGTCAATGTACGTAAACTTAAATAGTGGGACGGGACTTACACTGTAACTAGCAACAACCCGCCCTCGCTTCGCTTCGGTTGAGTTTTCTGTAACACCCGTATGACCTAATGCTGCATGTCTGCAACTGGTACTTTCTTAGTTTGTATGTTCGGGGTAGCGTCGGAAAGAAATGGACCGATTTAAAAGGGTCAACTTTTTGTTGTAGCTCGTTGCCATGGTGACGTCTCCTGGGTCACTCTTTAAAACTATTATTTTAAAGGATATAAGTCCACTGAACATCAGTTTTATTGGCAATTACAAACCCATTATTTTATGGCTTTTCTCCTGAGTGTGCTAGAATAAAACATTATTTCTAAGAAACTCTATCACTGTTGTCTCCTGGCTTACGACGGGACAGAATAACAACAACAAAAAGTTGATCCACCTAAAAAATCTTTTAATTACAGGAAGCTACATTTTTTTTACTCATACTACTCGTATTTTTAACTGTTATAAACCGAAGCGAAGTTCCTAGTTTTTCTAAATACAATATTGAATTCAGCCGAAAGTTTTTAAAAATTCAAATGTCCATGGTTTACAGATCCCACTTACCATTCTGCGCTCTATTTCACCATCCTGACAATGACGGGTGACAGGTGACATTTCAGTGTACATTCAACCAATTTGATTTCTAGGCCACTTTGGACTATGTTAAAGTGACGTTGACAACCAAAACGTTACAGACTTCTTATGATTTGGTTTACAACGTCACATTGACAAAGTCCATAGTGGCTTAGGAATCAAATTGGTTGACTGTACATGTCGCTGCTGATTGAATCCCACTGATGTGAAAGCTTGTTAACTTTGCAATGTATAGCGAATTGTCATCTGTCACTTATCATTGTCAAGATGGTAATATAGGGGGTAGATGTGCGCTCGCCGGCCTTCTCAAAGACATAAAAAAAACATCTAAAACAGTTCATTATTACAGGTTATAGGCACGTCCTCACGAACGTAATCGCGCGCGTTACGGCGCGTAAACGCAGCCATCATCAACCCTTTACTGCCGCAACTACCCACGGCCATTCGCGAGTCGGAAGAGCAACAATTATTACTTTTCTTGTTACGTTCTGGCAGTTCATACGTTTAGACACAGTACACAGATTTAAAAAGATAAATGTAGGTTAGTATAATCGCAACACAATAATAAAGCATAGGGGCGAAAGTATTTTGTAATCATACTGCATCATGTCACTGTCACTATTATCACCTGTTACTTACAGTATAGAATATGTATGGATAAAAAATATACAAGTTAAATAGAGGCCCTGCAACTCCTGCAAGCCTAGATTAGGTGCATTCTGCTAACTTTATAACCACCGAAATTAAAAAAGGTAAGTATTAGCAATTGGGCATTTTAAAAGTGAAACAGTATGTCCCTATAGGGGCTGCCCGTAAGTTGCCGTACAGTCGCGTCGGGCGCATATTGACAGTTTTGGTTATTGTCTTTTTATGTTGGTCCAGTGGTAGATTTAGAGTCAGTTCTTTCTATGCGTCTAGGTACTCTATGCGGTATAACAATATTACTTCTAACATGTCATCGTATCGTCAACGTTATAATAACTCTTATTTATTCGACAGTAAAGCCGGAGGAGTTAAAACCAATACGCTATCAAACGTAATATTGTTTTACCGCGTAGAATTGAAGCCTTAGGCTGGATTATGCATACAATGTATTGATAAGCTCAGCGGGCCTAGTATGTTTGCGTTTATCGCGTGATAAAATGTAGATAAAGCATCCGTCACTCTCGTATATATACCTACGTGTCAGAAAGTGACGGATGTTTTATCTACATTTTGTCAAACGATAAACGCAGCCATATAAGGCCCTCGGTGCATCGTAGGTAATAACTGGACCTAAAATAATCTAGACAAACTCTGTGTACTGTACTGAAATAAGGTTGTAAATAGTAGAATAGGCCTTATTTCAGTATACCTTTTTATATCTTATGTAAAGTTTGTTTTTAAATTTAAAAATTTAAAAATAAACTTCGATGGAACAGCGATCGTTTGTTTCGGGAGAATTTTCAAGGAGTTGCTCCAGAGCTATGATCAAAGTAACACCCACCATGTATTACCTTAATCAATGAAAAAAATAAAAGAAAGTTGAATATTATACAAGTATACATCGTTTTTATTTATAAGAGGGCTCGCCCCTCTTTAGAGTACTGCGGTCGGCTGGATGGCGTCGGTAGAGTTTTTCTGATTTATAGGGACCCTGTTTTCCTTTCGGACGGAACCGCAAGTGTTTATCATTCTCTCTGCAACTTCCCGCAACTTTCCCTATACGTTTAGTTTGATGGAACTTCCTCTGCGATTTTTTTTCAAAGTTTTGCTGGCGTCGATATTTTGAACAATTTAGGTATTTGCAAAAATAGTTTTCATTTAACTTATGCATCATAGAAGTATGGGATTGATTTGGGGCTACTAATGAGCATAATAATGTTTACTAAATTAAAAATATTACTCAGTAGTAATAAAAATTAAAATTTATTCGTATTTTCGTGTTTTACGTAAAGGTTCGTCTTTAAATCTCGCCTTATCCGGAGCCAGTATATTTTTTTATTTTATCTGTTTGTTGCGAATTAAAAATAACAAATCAATAAATAACTATAAATGACTTCCGCGCCTCTTTTCTAGGCGGTAAAATTCAAATCGTATTTGTCCTGTTATCGTATTGTCAACGTTTTGATAGCGCTTATTTTCTTGTCAGTAATGTTTTTGGCGGCTGAGTTAAAAACAATTCCATAACAGGTCAAATACAATAATCGTTTTTACCGCCTAGAATACCGGCCCTGATAGCAGCAAGTAACAAACAAACAGATTTTTTCCAATCTCGTTTAAAAACACACCACCCTAATTAAAAGAAACTACGGCGCTAGCTATATAAAATATGTTTAAACAATAAAAAGTCCCCTTTTCAACTCTGTAAAACCATATTGCCTTTGATGTGTTATTAGTATTGTTTTTAACTCGCCGCCATTACTGTCAACTAAATAAGAGCTATCCAAACACTGACAATACCATAACACGTCAAAAACAAGGTTTAACCGGATAGAATCTCAGCTCAGATTTCTAAAATATACAAAAACAACGCCAAATCGCCATTTCTCGTAGCGTCAAACCTCATTTCAAAAATGATACCATCTACGTAACCTTTATCACGTTTGTGTTCGCCCAGGATCCGAACCCGCTATCTGCGCTTAATTACTGAGCCATTACGTGTGATGGCTGCCCGAGGTTTATTACACCTGCACTGGCCACAGCTTACTACGGCTTAGCTGAAAGCGTTAAAATGCTATTTAAAAGCTACTCTATAAAAAAACGCACTCTAAGAATGCCATCTCCTTTAACCCAAAAAAATAATCTTAAGAGGATTGTAAACCTGAAAATGACCATACGAAATGCGATAAGTTTTCTCGATCATTCCCTAAAATATGTTGAGAAACTAGGTGTGTACATTTTCTTTTTCAAGAAAATATTTCTTGAAAATAAACAAATGAAAAGATATAAATACAGAAACGTAGAAACCTAGTTTTTCACAATTACTTACATTGTCATTGGTTTTTCTTGTAAGAAAATGAATGCTTCGAAGTAAATTATTTATTGCTGATTTATTTATTTGTAACGCACAAGCGCCTCAAAGCTGATGCGTGCATAACATAACTGCATATCATTGTCCATTTGTGTTGTCATACTTATAACAATATCTACTTTAGTGAGATGTTACTGCGTGTTCAAAATACATATTTGAACACGCAGTAACATCTCAATATAATAGAGTTAGATATTTTTAGGCACCTCATGTGATCTCAAATGTTTAATAGAGACTATACTTGTTAGTGCAACAAAATGCAATTCATTCATTAAAAAAACTTGGAAAAAATGATGCTACTGTTTTTTTTTCAATTTATTAATTTTATAGTGACGAAATTGTAAAGCGCTGTGTTTGTATCAATGTAATTTTAAACGCTTGCTTTATGTTTTGCGTTTCGCCCGAAGCTCAGTGATATCTCTGCTAATGATGAAAGTTATGGAAGTTAGTATATGTGCCATTATTTAAATACACATTGTAAACGTATGGACAGTACCGAGACTAAGAGAATGTCAGCAATAAAATAATTTAATTATGTGACGTTATCATCGTCATCAGCCCGCGTCGTGTCGTTTTCTAGAAAAAAATATGTATGTATGCATACAATTTTCTCATGAATATGTGTTTTCTTTTAAATTATTTGTCATATTTGTATACTTACTTGTAGTCAAGTTTCGGTAGGGGGGGGGGGGCACCCTAGCAAAGATAACACTTTTCGAGTTAAATATTTTCTAAAAAGTGCTTGCAAGGTTTTATTTTACAACTTTGTCGGTGTAATGTATAAATGTATCAAATGTTTCTAAGTAAAACCGCGGACGAACGGAAAGACGGACATGGCGAAACTGTAAGGGTTCCTTGTTCAAGAACTACGGAACCCAAAAAGTGGCAATTATTACGATATGTAGTGAGAGAAAGGTAGAGTTGAGGTGCAATTATATTCATAACATGATAAAGTCTCAGCTGTATCAGCAATTACGCTCTTAAAGTACATTTTAAAATATGTACTCCGGTTACAAAGTTAAGTCTTTAAGCTGGTTATAGATTTGTTAATTAAATTCTAAGTCGAACTCGTAGGTGCGATTCGTTAGGTGATTTAAGCTTCAGTGGCGCAGACTGTTTTATCGTTGAAGACTAAAGCCCTCGACACACACAGCATGATTCTAGGGAAATGTGCTTAGGTGTAGTCAAAAAAACAATTGCGCGTCTAACTAAATTATAATCATGATGACATGCATACATAATAACAATTCAACGTTACGGCGATATTCCGCTGATTTCAGTCTAACGCGGTGTAATTTGATTCTTATGAAAATACTGCTACAACTCATGGCCAAGACGTAACTTTGTTGATGGGCTTAAAAATGGTGCGATATTTCGCATAGCGCATTGTTCTGCATCTCGACGACGCGCCGACGTTACGCTAGCCGTGTGATGAAGGCTTAATCGGAGCAAGCCGAAATCTAAATGAGGAGCTTGGGGCAAATAGTTAAACTCCTGTGAAGTGTTCTGAATCAACTGCACTCTAAGCGAGCGGATGAATGAATGTGATGAATAACCGACTTCGTGAAATATTTAATAAATAATAATTTTCTACGGGTTCACTACGTCTATTTTATTTTAGATATTAGAAAAGAAGTAATTTAAAATTTGAGTTTATTTACGAGATATTGTGGTTAGAATGTAGTGTTTCTTGCGTGCAGGTTTCCTGGCTGGTGATGTTGAGCAAATATCTCACGTTTAAACCAAATAAAATGTAATAAATAAACATTTACCTAGTGTATGTTATATTACTCGCTTTTATCGTAAATTATTTCGTTTTTCTAAATTCAATTGACATTTCAAATTACATTGTTTTACTTCATTACATATGTACATTGTACATTGTACAATGCCGATGTATCGATATCAATTGTTCTTATGTAAACTTCTGACAACTCCTGCACACTACTTTTTCCACTGCTTGCAATATATTCATGCGAAAATGTAGGTTTTTTTTTCCGCTGCCATATTTTTCAACGTTACTGCAATTTTCGGCATCTAAATACGTACGATTCGTTAACGACTTAGCCCATTAAACCTGCGCTGATCTCGCAAAAAAGTAAAGCACAAGCTGCAAAAAATATGTCTATCTCGCTTAGTCGTATAGCTGCGTCACTGTCAGTGGTAGCGGACCGTGAGTGACGGGCTTAACGAACATTCGTCAAAGTCGCCTTATCTCCCTCAGACAGGCGAAGGGCCTCTTAATTCTTTCGTCTCCGGTTTGGACTGTTAAAGGATGCTATCTGCTAATGTTTGGGAGGTCTTTGTGACTATATATCGTAGCGAATATTTACTTTTTAGTCCCATAATTTTCGAGACTGATTTTGTATGGGCTAGTCCCGAAAAACCGTATTGTCCTGAACTGTGCTATACATTGTGTAACGAGACTGCTAGCCCTATTACTTTAGTAACCTTATGGTTTCTACATTCTGTACTGTACGTCTTGTATGCAGAGTTTATGCACTCGACGCGCTTCTATTAGTTAAATTTATTAATTGGGTCGTTATTATAAAAAAATTGCGATTTCCGATGGTAAGCTTAAGTACCTACTTATTAATCCGATAAAAAGCGAAAAACCATGGACCTATAATTAATGTTGTGGTGTCTAATCTGATGATGGAGTGGGAAGCCGGCAGCAGCATCTTCACTACACTCAACATAGACCCACTGGTTTGGGACCCATTACTTAGGTCTTTATAAGCACATAATGACTTTGCAGAAAAAGTACAGTCGGAAACAAAAGCTTGAACTGGTTTTTTTTGTTGAAATAAACTTATGCTAATCACAAACTACGAACATCATTAACATCCCCTAGTCTAAATAAAGCCTTCCCCTTGTTAAGACGTGTCATAAAACGCACACAGCCTTCAGCCGTAAACTTTACGCGTTCTGCTAATGAGTATAATCTAAAACTTTCTGCGGTACAGGTTAACGGCGACCTTGTTCCCGGGTAATTACTGGGGCGCACACTACTTGGTGCAGAAGTCACGGGGGAAGCCAAACGAACGTAATTTTTCGAGCTGTGACTCTCGTAATTTCTGCTGCATACAAAAGTTCAACTTATCCTACCGACTGCGCCAATGTCATGTCAATGAAATGATGATACTAAGCAGACTAATTTATTTTTATAAATGTACAACTACTCATTGAAATAATACTTAGCCCATAATGTAGGGTACATTAGAGGAGTTATTCAACGACGTTTTAACACCTATTGCAGTTGTATTGTTGACAACTTGGCCGCCATTACTGTCAAGATAATAAGACCTATCGTAATGTTAACAATACGATAGCAATACTGAAGAAGACATTGAAGATAAGGCCCTGGACTTTTAAATGCGCGACGCTCAAAATTAAACAAAATACACTCGTTCGGTTTTAATCAGGCTCACTAACAGTGAAAGGTGATGTTTGGGGTAGGTACATTGCGTAGGTGATAGGAAAGCTTGTGATGTAGAAACTCCTTGACTTCGTAATGCATTAGTATCAGAAGGCTTGTGTGGTTTAGTTTGCCTTCTCTATGCTATAGAGTAAAGTATGTGGGATCTATTCTATCTTATATCATGCATGAGGGCATTAAAGCTTAGTTTAAGTTGTGTGATACTTTTATCACACAGTTATGGTTCCTGAGTTTTGGATGTTTTCCATGAGTAGTATTATTTGTTTTTCGTTGTCTACTAGCCATAGTACAGGCACCAGCAATAATATATTTTCCAAAATTGGGCGCAAAAATATCTGACACGACTTTATTACTAGAGGTATAAGAGCATGTCAGATATTTTTGCGTCCAATGTTAAATAATATATTATTGCCGGTGACTGTACAAGGTCTACCCTTGCTTAGCTTGGGACTCGGTCAATTTGCAAATAATCATAGTTAAGTGATGCGTCAATTCTTCGTGCTTTGTGTACAAACCAAAACATTAAACTTGTAAAAGTTAAAGAGTTGTAAGAGTGAAAGTAGACGCGATTTTTTTTTATTAATATGTAATCGATGTATACAAGTTTTGGAAGCGACATTATTCCAAACCAAACGTTCCAAACTACTTCTCTTCAATAGTTTTCCCGCTAACCAAACAAAGCACCATGGATTCGATTGCACCAACATTTCTTAGCCGCTCCACCCCTGTCTCTGTCTCAACACAATTAAACTTTTCTCAAAGACTCGTGAGCTTCTTTGTTTGTTCGTAATCAGTTTATTTTAAAACGCGAATAATCCCGTCATTTCCATTAGAAAAAAATCTGAAAGCGTATTTTGGTAAAAGGGTTGCCGTCTGCAATTCGTCTGTTTCCCCTCCGTCGACAGAATCGGGGGGTGAAATGAAATATATAGGGCAATCGCGTTGTTAGCTCGTATTTTCCGCGAAATGAAGTAAGCTTATAAAATGTAACGCGCCTATTATATTAATTTTAACTAATGGTCTAAGTGCTGATGTTAATTTTTGACTTTTTTGGGTAGACTTTTTTCAGAGGTAGTTGAATAGTGGTAAAGATAGTCTACTTTTAACACTAATAATAGAACCATTGTCAATAAAAAAACACTCGGAAGAGTTGCGGTTAAGTATATTATATTATTACCTAGAAGACTGAAACTCGCTCGGGTAAAAACGATTTTTCCCGATGATGACAACATGACAGATTGAGTTTTTGCCCCCGTAAACTTCTATATTGCAAATTTTATCGAAATCGTTACAGCAGTTTTCGGCAATATGATTGCAAATAAATATACATGTCCTAAAACGTTAATATTAAAAGATAAGAAAGCCCTTTCCTTACCGGATCAGAATATAGTAGGTGTTAATTTTTCAATTTGTTAATTACTCTAGGATTTATTAAGGTTTGAATGATACTGGTAAAGATTTAGGTCAAGTTCTGGGACACCCTGTATATTATAAATATATAATCAATATTGCTCGTTTAATAGTACAGGATATATAGCGAATAACGCACAATCCTGGACTTAAAACATACATATGCATTGGACTGGGGTAAAAAACTTGCCACAGAAACTTCTGTAATAGTTCTTGCATGCCAGTAGCCTGCGAGCCGAAGTCCTTAAAGCCCCAAGTTTCTAGCATAAATCAGTATGCACCAACTAACTGCAACTGGGCATTGTTGACACGCAGAATGCACAAGTTTCGACAATCCGTCTTTGTAAGTAAACGGCACAACTTCTACTACTCAGCATGAGAAATGTACTTTAGGTGAAATGACTAGAGTTCTAATTGGGTTACGACTTTCTTGGCCTTACGTTAAGGGACGGTGTCGTTAGTTGCAGTAAATAATTTAAAGTTAGGAAGCTAAATTCATTTGGACAAGTGGTCCATAAAGGGCTTTACTATTGTACTTATTATACGTTTCTGTAAAAGCGTTTATTCCACTTGCTTTAGTACATCATGGTTCAATATCGTAATGATATTGTTGACGTAATAACAGCTCTTATTCACATGAAAGTAAGAACTCCATAACCTCATCAGTTTGATTGCAATAACGAAGCATGATTAGCACGCTAAAGCAAAGCAGTGTAAACCTGCGTTTACCGCTTTTCCGTAAGAGATAAAAACTAAATTATTGAAAACATAGCTGAACATAGGCCATATTCTGCAGTGGACGTCTTTCGGCTAAATGATGATAATGTCTTTTTTTTAATGTACGTTGCGATCTTGCTCGGCAAAATATATGTTGCGTCGTTTTAAGGTTGAATTTACTACTTAATAATTAAATCAATATTAATAATAAGGACCATAAATAGTGCTTAGTTGGGTGAAGAAAGAAAGTTGGGCAGATAAATTATTTCGTCCTTGAAACCCGATTTAAGCCACTTAGACTCGAGACAAATTAGTTAAGTTAGTGATGGATAACAACGATTAGTAGACTATTCATTAACTTCAGTGTAAGTAGGTATATCTCATCGCTATTCTCAGAATAAGTTTCTCTAAGGGGTGAGAGAAGCTACAATCTTTGACATTCATAGGTCTAAGTCTAAATTGAATTAATATGCTTTGTATTTGCCTTGACTTTATACTACTGGGTAAAATCATATTGTCTTTGACTTGGTATCGTATTGTATCCTATTTTGACCAACAAAAAAATCAACGAAATGAAAATTATAATATAAATCAATAGAAATGATCTATTACATTATGTAGATGAATCAAATTGTCATCATTAATCCTCTGTAAGTACACGATTGATCGAGGTTCGTTAAAAAAAATATCAACTACTAGAGGACGCCCGCGACTTCGTACGCGTAGAATTAGTTTCCCGCTACTCTCCCCATTTTTTCCCGTTGGGGGTCGATTTTCGGAAAATCCTTTCTTAGTGCTCACTTACATCATGAAAGGAGCCCCTGTACCAAATTTCAAGTTTCTAGGTTCAGTAGTTTCGGCTGTGGGTTGATACATCAGTCAGTCAGTTAAGCCTTTTATATATAAGTATATAGATTAAAGTTAGTAGGTACTTACTCGTATAAACGATTTTTACACTCTTTCTTATTTTAAGTTTAAATAACTATTAATAGTTCGTTTAGTAATAAAATAAAAGTGAATTCGATGACAATAAGTGATGAAGTGCCAAACAAATTATTTATACCTATTTTGTGTACAACACAATTATTTAATTTGGCCATATCCATTAATTAGTTTAGTTTTATGAAATTATTTTTAAGGATTTATTCATCCTTCTATACATAACGTCAATTATTAGAACCAAGTCGAAAATCAAAGCGATAGGTTCCTACCCACAATAATAAAAAGCAGCCAAGGTCGAGTCAGACTCGCACACGAAGGGTTCCGTACACACAATATTAAGATCGATCCAACGTTTTTTGTAGGTACTTACCCCTTAATTATTTGAAATTTTTTGGTGTCCGTACAACGTACGTGGTGGTGTACATATCATCTACCCACCTATTAAAGTACATAGAGACGGACAGAAAGACAGCGGAGGCTTTGTAATAAGTATGTTCCCGTTTGCACCCTTTCGGAACCCTAAAACCGTTATGTTGGACCTCTTCACATTCACTGCCAAAAACTCATAAATCCTATGCAATTTGAACTAGCCCGGTGTGTCGCCGGCACTCAACGCGATAATACTGCCCTCCGTAGAAAAAAGTGCACATGTCTCATTGAACCGCGTATGTATAAGTGACCTTAATTCCTAAGATAGGGGGTTAAATTTTGCTTTGACTATTAAATTGCGCATACGTCCTTTTTATTTAGAAGGGCAGAATACCACTACCGTAGGGCGGGACACGCTAGTACCGGAATTTATTTAATTATTCCAATGTAGCAGTGAGGACACAAATAACCGATAAACTGCCTTCATATCTTGATATTGCCCCACAAATTACGGCAATTGTTTTTGTGTTAACGACTCGGTGGCATGCCACCGGACCGACGCGGGCTTATAGCTCAATTCTGGTACACCGGGATCGTAAAAATTGGACAAGAGAGAGACTTGGTACGGTCTTGAGGTTCCCTAATTTATAAGAAAATATTAGGTAGGTACTTACTTATTACACAATCTTGGCGTTTTCCATTATCCTGATTAAATGACAGTTTAAATTTAATTCTTTTTTTATTACACTTTACAAAAAAAATTAAAATGGCTAACATTTTTTTGTCAGATATTTTTACATGTGGATTAAAAAGTGATCCCTTGGAAAACAATTTAAAGGTAAGAGTAAAATTTGCTAACCGGCCACAAATCATCTCTTTCTTAAATAAATGACTTACACCCGTATTCACAAACGTCAATATAAGGTCTCACAGTGCTCACGAACGCACAGGGTGGTTCAAATCGTCTCATAAACAAAAGGTCGGTCAAAAAGGACCAATCACAAAGCTGTATTGAACGCAGTGCGTTTACTCAGTGAAGGATCCCTTAAGTATTGTTTGTGAATACCTACGGGTGTCAGAGTAGCTTAAGGTATAAATATATATGTACCTAAACATTCACACATGCAACAAACCGTATGTTGTATAATACTTGACCAGTTCCTAAACTTTAAATGTCTAATTCTTCCGCGCATCCCTAAAAAGCCTAAAAACAAGGGCGTAAACGCCATAATATTCATTGGTTCTTAATTCTTTATTAATTCATTATCAAGCGTTGATTACACGTTGGCATCTAAAACGCCTACCTTTTTCGTGTTTGAATTGTTATAAGAATTTTAAACGATGTTAAAACGTCGTTAAAGGAAGCTTTTGTGATTCTCAAGTCGTAAATTTATATATTATCTCACTTTTAGTGCTGTAGTCGAGGAGAATCATTGCCTTTTATGGGCTACTCGGGAAATTGTGTAACACGTGAAAAACGTACCTTTGCTCACGGACTTTTCGAGACCGTACCTATTCAAAGAAAGATTTAGCAGCTAAAACGAAGATCGACCGAAAAAACGTGCTAGGTTTAGTATTTTTGCGAGAGGCCCTATGTCCAGAAGTGGGCGTCTATCGGCTGTATGGATTCCAATTTGGCAAGTGATATCAATTTCAAATTTCATAATATTGTTTAAAGCCAGGTCCAAATAGTGTGTTTGGCACTCGAACGAATCCGATATATGAACTAGCACCGCGAACGCATTTGTGTTCGAGCTAAAAACCGAAAACCATAGGTCAGACATTTACAAAGATCTTTGTATAGAATAAGCACCGATAAAGCATCGTCATTGAGAAAAAAAAATGGCGATTTGAACAGCTCCTCGTGTCCGTATTAGTTCCAAAATTTCAATACATGCACGAACTGTAGTTGTCTTTCGCATTGTCATAGTGTAGTAAAGGTGAAGTAGGTGCTACCAATAGCGAACATCAGGTCAAAAAAATATGTACCTACACGTTCTTGAATTTTAAAGGCGGTTCAAATGGGGAATGGTTATGCATGGATTTTTTACACTGCGTTTCTCAACCAAAAAAGGATAAATGTTCTAAAAAACAAAAAACCGCCTTCAAAAACGCAAAAAATAACTTCTACTAGGTACTAGGTACTTAGTAGTAGGTACCTATCCTATTAGGTTAGTTCAACTGAAGTCGGCTTTTTGTTGAAAATATTGTGGTCGCCGACTTCAGTTAGACTAACCTAATAGGATAGGTACCTACTACTAAGTACCTAGTACCTAGTAGAAGTTATTTTTTGCGTTTTTGAAGGCGGTTTTTTGTTTTTTAGAACATTTATTTTATTTTACACTTTTTAGTGATCATAATAAGCTTATGTAGTCCCACTTCTTAGTTGATATATGAAACTTAAAGACATTTCAAGCTCGCAGCAAGCAACGCCGCGGGAAAATCATAGTCATTTTAAAACAATTAAATGTGCTTCTTTGTAGTCGCTCAACTATCTTAATCGAGATATCTTATCGCCACCCTTGAAATCGGTACCGTTGAGGAGTTCCAGTGGCCATCTGTGGTCTTCATCATCAGTTCCGCTTCACCAAATGACACTTTCTGAATGCAAATGCTACACTTGTTACTAAAAATACTAAAATCGCTATATGTTTGCATACAATAATTGAGGAGTTCCCTCAATTCCTCACTGATCCCTTCATCAGATTCAGATTTGCTGACAATGGGACCACCTCGGAAGTATACTCTATCAAACCAAAAAAGAATTTTTAAAATCGGTCCACAATTGACGGAGTAATCGGTGAACATACATAAAAAAAAAAAAAATACATACAGTGGAACGTATAACCTCCTCCTTTTTTGAAGTCGGTTAAAAATACCGTAAAAGAGAACATCAAAAGTGAAATTAAAATTAAAATCGGCCGAGAAATACGGATGTTACAACATTTTAACAGCTAATTAGACAGCGATAAGACAGACTGATTCGATATGCACTGTGACGTCATGTAACAGGTCGGCCATATAAACTCCATGTTAAACTGTATTTTGCGAGAAAGTAATAGGAACAAATCTTTGTTCTTTGTGTCTTGGTTATATTTATTGCTATACAAAAAATGATTTTTCTAAACTATTTGTTACAGCTTTTATTGAAGCTTTAAACATAATTCATGAATATTCCCTACTGAGCGGTGGCTGATATCGTATTTGACCTGTTATGGAATATTTTTTAACTCGGCCGCCATTACTGTAAATACGAGCTATCAAAACGTTGACAATACGATAACAGATCAAAGACGATATGGTTTTTACCGCCTAGAATACCGGCCCTAGGGCTTATTGTCTAACGCACTCGCAATCGCAACCGGCTCCAAAGTGGAGCAATTGTTTTCATTTTGTATGCAGAGAAGCCTTCGATTTTCAAAATGAAAACGATCGTGATTGCGAGTGCGTTAGACAATAAGCCCTCAGGTCCGCCTGCTCGTTTTCATTTTACGGTTATAAAAACAAATGTTCATGCTCGAGCTACCAAACGTTACATGTAATGCTCACAGTGCTGTCCCACGCAGAATTTGCGTTACATTCCATTACCCTCGTCTGGACGCGGCTTAGGTCGTAATAGCATTATTTCCACGCCTCTCACTTAGAGGCATTCGTACACAGAATACATTCAGATGATTTCCTTTCAACCCGTAGCAAATCTGCAAAGTGTATTGTGCGCTGATATTTCAATTCGTTCTCCCGTTCGCCTGAATGCTCCCTTTGTTTTACCTGAGATCTGACGTGTGGTGGATGCGGCATATAAAATAACGATTTCGATCTAAAAGAAGAAGTAATTAGCGTTTGTGCTTCATCAGAGTGTCGATGTAACGGTAAAGGTTTAAGAGAGGTACTACGCTGCTCTAATGGTTGTTTGTTGGTCCTAAGGCAAAGCTATGACCAGCCCACTACCACTATAGCTTCCCAATTATTTGAGTTATGTCGGGAATTTTGGTCCTTTTCGATCAAGATATCTATCTTAAAGAAGGGAAAAAGAAAAGGAAGAATAAAAATACATTATACACACACAAACACACACAAGACACACAGAAAAAAGGGTTTATTAAAGATTAATGTAAAGTCTTGGGTGTATTAATCTCATAGTTGGCATTTTTTGAGCACACACGCCACCTGATGGTAAGTAGGATATATTTTATGACCCAAATACATTTGCATTCTCAAGACTACAATCTTAATACTGCAATCCTAAGACTGTTACCCTGAGGAACCCCGGCTAACAACTATGTGAACGCTGGTGCTTGGCTGTAGGTATAAATTGAACAAAATGTCTATGACATCGGTTACACGCTCAGTATTTCATCAGTCTGGCGTCAGTTCAATCATGATCGAGGGGGACGCAGCTATTATGTTAATATAGCTGCGTCCCTTTCGAGCACGGACTGAACTGACGCCAAACTGATCGTGTAACCCTTGTCTATGATGTTCGTTATATCAACCAAAGCGGATACAACAGCAAGTTTATTTGTGACGCAATCGAGTCAAGACTTTTATTCACAGCAATAACTTTCCTGTAAGGAACAACCAAATATTTTTTTACCCAACTGCTTAAGACGGGAAGGATATTGTTTTGTCCTGCAAGTAGGTTCCCTTGTAGACGCTGAACATCCGTTCCATCCTGATTTCGACAAACGAAGTGTCGTTCGGTTTACCTTAGCGTCGAGTGTCACTGGGTAGTCTATTGCACTCACTGCAATTTTTAAATTATATAACATAAGTAGGTAATCATTTATTTTTTATAGATGATAATACGTAGCAAGACATATGAAGGGTTTTTAAAGCATGCTTGTTGAGTTTGTTTTAAACTTTCGCGACGTTTACACATATTGATATAAAACTAAAACGGGACTTAAGGTGCTTTTCCACCGGCGACGCGAGACGAGACGAGATGGCGCAAGAGTTTTTCCTTGTATTAAAACACCCATTTCCACAGCGCGCGCGAGGAGGTTGCGCGATTTTTCAATACAAATTTCAATTCTCGTCCCGCCTTGTCTCGCCTCGCGTCGCCGGTGGAAAAAGCACCTTTAAACTGGCGGTGGTGGGGTGGGTGTGGTGACCACGACCGTTACAACACGATCGAAACGCCGAGGTATATATAATGTTTTTACGCGATTAAGCCCCGTTTTAGATTTATAACAGTAGGTATGCTGAGTGTTCACGTCCTGTAACTGCCGCGTCCTTGTTTCCCACATCCAACTCCCCTATTGTATTGGAGGCTGCTCCTGACTGCCGATTAGAAGCCCGTAATGAACCGTTCATCCATGCGCCACTCCGCTTTCAATTCTTAATCGGGGAATTAGCTGGAACAATGGCCGACACATACTTCGGCAAAACCTGAGCTGAGATTTTATACGGTAAAACCTTATTGCTTCGGATTTGTTTCCGTATTTTCAACGTAGCTCTATTAATAATAATACGATAACACGTCAAAAATAATATTGAGTTGTATCGCCCTGCAGAACTGTAAGAACACTAAGGGTGTTACCAGACCAATCGATCGATCGTCGATCGACGGCATCGATCGATGGTAGAATTGATTATCGACGTCGATCGATAGTTCCTACCAGACCAATCGATCGATCGTCGATCGATGGCAGAATGGATTAGTCGATCGATAGTTCCTTCATCAATTAAAGCTATCAGACCAGTCGATCAACGTCAACCGGCAATCGATCGATTGGTTAGTCGAACGATATCCGTCAATCAATGCCGTCAATCGGCGATCGATCGATTGGTCTGGTAACACCCTAAGTGAAAACTTTTTTTTTTAATGTATAATTGACATATTATAAGTTTATTTAGCACAGAAAATGAACATACAAATCGTAGGAATAACACAATTAATTAATAATAATGCTAAAAAGGTCGCCATCGGTGCCACGAAATATGACCATGGTTATTCCGTGACGCAAATTTTCAATAGTAGTATTATGTTTGGCCGCGACTCCGTCCGCGTAGTTTATCGCTACTCTCAGGGGACCGTGTTATTTTTCGAGGTAAAATGCTATCTCTGTGCAAAAAAAAAAACTATCCGAATTATCCGTTGCTTGAAAGACGAATAAACTAACAGCGTTTATTAGGATCTTACATTTCATGAAACAGTAAAAAAGGATCTACGTTTTGTTCCTTATTGTGCCCGGATTATTTTTTCAGTATTTATTAAAGCACGGTACCTAATGACGCGTGGCACAGCTGTTATGTCGCCCCGGCTAAAAACTGCCGCGGCGCTAAACTGCCTCGCAACTTTACTGACGTAGTTTTGAATTCGACTATCGGTTTCATCACGTGATTAAGGGCCTATTGTTTGATCGGTAGTTAAACTAACTAATTGTTAGTTAAATCATTTCATAGTTCCCTTCAGTCTTCTGAGTTACTATTAACTTTTGTTTTTTTTTTGTAAATAATGTGGCCTTCTCTAAATGCATATCCAACTATTCAGTGTATGATGATTAATGATTGCTTGACTAAATTTCCTAATGCTACGAGTACTTTTTACTGAGCTGTGTTTACTGTCTATTATTATAACTAAGTATATTTATTTAGGTTTTTTTTACTGTTTTATTTTGTTTCATTATTATTAAGTATTACTTTTGTACACAATCAGTTACACATTGACATTATTTGATTTTTACTTTTTTTATTTTTGTACACAGAATTGTAGGGTAAATTCATTATAATTATGCGACAAAATTATGTAGTTAATTTCCGATATGAAATAAATGACTACTACTACTCCTATTATAAACCCAAAATCGTAAGAAATACTAAATATACCTAAGTCAATGAAAATATTTTTCCCAAAACCAATAGAAAGTTAAAAAACAAAACACGATCATTACATTTTCATACACTTGATATACCTAATACAACACTGAACGTTCTCTTTCAGATACGATGTAACATAACAAATAAATTGTCTCACTCGGTATGAAAAATCTCTAAAATAAATCACATCAAATAAACCGGGCAAAATACCGCAGACTACTACGCACAGTTCATGACAAAGTGCGAGTTAATGTCAAAATTTCACGCACGCATTGTGATGACGATTTGATAAACTAGATGGCGTTAGCAGTAATGGCGGTCATTTCCATGCGACAAAGCGATGTCATTATAAGTCGCATGACCCTGTAAAAATTGTTTGATTAAATACGCGAGTTTTGTTGCTCCCTCGTTAGTAATCACGTAAGGAAGAATGAGGTACAGTCTGTGAGCACTTAGGTGCTTCGAGTTTGTACTTCTTTCTCACTTGCTCTTAATAAAAGCGTATGAGAGCGAGTGAGAGGCAAGTACAAACCCGAAGCACCCGCTAAGAGCTTTTGCATTGTACCAGTGTACCTACTTTGGCCTATCCGCTATAACAAAATAAAAAATATACGCCTTAAATAATTAACAATGCTATGTCGGAAAACTACTTCGCCGGTTAATAATTTACTGACGAATTGAATACCTAGTGAGTTATTTTAGAGTAAATTGAGATGGCATCTAGGCATCTGCATAGATGCCATCTCAATTTTGTTCAACGAAAGAAGTTGTACTGTTGATCCGATCTTTATGAAATATGGTAACTGAGCAGTCGCGGCAAATACAATTTTACACAAATAAGGGGTTAGGGAATCTTGAGGTCTCTGTTCGAGGCGAATCACGGGGGGGTTACCATGTCATGGCTAAGCAATTCAGTTCAAGATGAGTGTAAGGGACTGAGCTATAGCATTTAGACAGCTCTGTCTCTTTCTGTCGCCGTGAACAGAGGCTCTACTTTGAAATCCGTAATTCAAACTTCGTCTATTGCTATCCCTTTTGCTCTCGACGCGTCACTAATTCCCAAGAAAGTGACGGGGCGATCCGAAGTTCGAATTACTGATTTCAAAGTAGAGCCCCTGAATTGCTTAGCCACGTTGTAAGCCCCCTGGTATACCAAAGTGTTCGCACTGTTTCAGGCTAGCTGCGGGTTCAGTCGTAAACAAATGCCGTGCATCAGTCAGCCGCTCTCATTTGCACGGGGCCGGTGAGGTCGCCGCCCAGGGACTGTCCTCACCACATAGGTGATAGAACAGTTTGATACAAGTGACGAAAGTCTTTTTTTTTTGTAAGACTGATCAGCTGGCTGAGTGGAGGCTCTAGAATTTTATTTAAGGGATAGGAGGGGAATTACATTTGGAAGGAACGCAAAAGATTTTAAACAATGCATGAAGCCTCACGTGAGCATAATTTAACCATACCATATATCTCCGTCTACCTTCTATCTATTGGCGTCGACCAATAGAAGAGAGACGCATTCAAAAAATATATATCTTGTACGCGTTTTAAGCCCGCGTTGATATAAAAAGAAATTTAGCTTAGTAGTAAAACATAGCCTTCCAAATTTACTGTCCTCCATAAGCAGTCATAATAAAGCCTACAAAAAATTACTGTTTACTGCGTAATAACGCACTTATTATTCCGGAAACATTTCATGGAATTTATAGAGATTCCGTGATTTTTTACACTTATTAAACAACACCATTAGAATTGTTAAGATTCTTGATTTAATTAAAGTTTACTTTGTAACGAGACGTTGCGCCGAAATGTTAGGTTTTATGACGGTCGGGCATGAAACTACTCGTCACTGATGCTTATATTAAAAGTTTGAGCATCCGTCTTTAACGATTGTTTAAATTAAAACTAGCAAAGTATAACCTTAAAATTGTGTTCGCGACTTTGCCTAGTTATTTAAAGTGCATTATCGCACTTGGCTGTAATTTTGTGGGCTTTTGTCGCTTTGTTTTGTGCTAGAAGACACGTTTATGCTTAGTGTTTGGGCTATAGGTGCTTAGCTAACAAATTAACTTATTCTCGCACTTAAACTATTACAGTTTTGAAAATGCAGTCAGTGCTTTTGATTATCCTTGACGAAAATTGCTTGAACTATAATTTTCAAAAAATAGCAAACGAATGGGAATGCCTTTTTGCCGCGTATGTCTATACGGCTTTTGGTTTGAAATCTTGTATGTTTACACAAGTTATCTAGACAAATACACGAATACGTAACATTTGAGAAAAACATATTTACACATAAACTGATATTTACATCTGTGTGTATAAACTTGATTCTATGTATAAATGAAAGGTTTTCAAACATACTTTGTTAAAAAATGTATTTCATGAATGTAGTTTTACCTTATTACTGAAAGCAACTCAAAATGTAGAAAAGTCTAGTTTTAAAGCGTTTTATAATTAGTTATTCCCTCAGCTGAAGAAGGCTTCGGTCGTCTGCGAGTCTCAAAGTGCTCTAGAAAAGTGTAATTTTCTCCGCTGCACTTTCAATTAAATTTCCTTGTAATCGGTGCACTAAGTTTTAACGGGGTGCATAAAATCGAAGTGCACCGCGATGCACAACGGCGATAACTTCGCATTTGCATCAAAATAGCATTAACATGAAATCAATATGGCAGATATTGAATATCATGGATGGGGTGTATGAACCGAGGCTTTATTTTCTTCCCTGTAACAATCTTCCTTAGGTATTGAAATTTAAGGTGTAAATTCGGGGTTAAAGTTATCCATAATGTTGTATGTTTAAATGGTTATTTATTAATCGTGTTGAGAGGCGACTAAGGGAATATAGGCTTGTCGTGCTGTTAGGCGATGGACTTGCAAAACCTGTCACTAATACGCTGGTAAACAAAATGCCTGTGTGCAAAATGGGGTTACTGAATTATCAATAAGTTTTTTAAGTTGTAGCCGTAGGTAATTTCTGTAGCTCTGCCTACCCCACTCTGGGATTACAGGCGTGAAGGTATGTATGTATGTAATAATTGTGTCTTGAATCAGTCGACGCAACTTGTCATCGGCTTACATCAATCCTATACATTTTGACAATTTTAGAAAATCGCTAACTTATCTGTATCCCGACCACGCCATTTGAACCCATCGATAAGCATCCTTCAAGCAAGACTTTCTATTTTCATGTAGCCTTCTAATTAACATTCCCGTGGAGGGTAAGTGGGGGTAGTTCGGGCGACGTCGTATTTTCACCGATACGATCTGGACGCTATTACTTATGTCGACATAAAGGGGCCTACCCTATCGATATGCCATATACACACTGACAAGCCAAACGTTTGCATGAGCGTGTCGCGATGTTGTGACGTTTTATATGTCCATAGGCATACGTTTATTAGTGAGCCGTCCAATGTATGCATGTAAGAATAATGGGTGATTATTATTTTATCGAAAACCTTTAATCGAAAGTGTCATTACGCAGAAGTTACAGTTTATCGAAAGGCATTTCTCGCCGTATGAGTTAAGTTTTTTGGGTCACTAGTCTAACCTAACCTAACCTAAGTTAACTACATACATACATACATTAAATCACGCCTGTTTCCCAGAGGGGTAGGTAGAGACCACTTCTTTCCACCTGCTACGATCTTGACAAATCTCTTTCGCTTCTTCCACATTCATACATCGAGTCATGCCCGCACGTCGGTTTCGGGTACTTAAAATTCGGGCCTTTTCCAGTATTTCTCCGATTTGATTCGAAAAACTACGCTTAGGGCGGCCCCTTCCGACCCTTCCACTCACTTTAGCTCTGTATATCTCTTTCGTCAATCTTCTTTCATCCATCCTTTCCAAATGACCGAACCATCGAAGCATGCCCTTTTCTAAGTTAACTAATGTTAACGATATAATTAAAACATCATGGCTTCAGCAGAAAATAGCGTTCGATGAAATGATACAATCAATGAAGTGAAATTCGATAAAATTATGGGTTAACGAGAAAAATAATAGACATGTTAAGTCTACCCCTCTGGGAAACAGGCGTGATTTAATGTATGTATGTATGTATGTTAAGTCTATGGAGTATTTGGGCAGACTCTGCCAAGATATAAGATAAAATCTTGCGTTTGCAAAAATTACCTCTTCAGTATCAAAATTGTTTTCGGAAAGCAAGGAGCTACAAGATAAGTTCTTTCCGCGCTGAAAGAGCGTACAAAAAAAAACTTTTTTTTGTAAATGCTACCTAGTAATTTCTGAATGTATTATTTTCTCAAAGACCGGCAACAACTTCTTCTTCAACTTCTCGGGTGTTGCATTTGGCGCATGTCTCTCTCATTAAAAAAAGTGTCAGTGTCTAAATAAACAGAGATCTACTGGACATAAGAGATCCCTTAAAGGGATAAATTCGCCTTTGTACATACCTTTCGTGTTTCTGATTCTTTTTTGAGTTTGTTGTTTTCTGTTCGTGCAATAAAGACATTATATACTACATACATAGGTTGTTAAGGGTCGGAACATTATTTGAAACCTATTTACAACAACTATATGAACATTTTCTCCTCCCTACATTCAGGCTCAATAGTACGCATTTGAACTTTTTCAGTTGATTCTTTAAGTGGCCCTTAAAAGGATTTATGGGATCTTACGGCTGATAGTTCAGTTTAACCAACCCTTGCGATGGTTGTTGTGAATGTTTTGTTTTAAGCGCCAGTAAATCTTCCGCACAATTGTTTTTCAAATGGGATTAAACTCAGAAGTGGTTAGCTGAATGGATTTAAATGATTATTGGGTGCACTGTTATCTTAATGGTCTGTGTTTTGTATTACAAGGGTTTCTAGTTTGGACTAAATCTTGGAGTTGATAATTTGGTTTGGGTTAACGAGTTACGATAAAAGACAAAGAAAGTAAGATGAATTGAAATAAATATATTTTGGGAGAGAAACTGTGATTAATAACTTCAATTGTAGTCGTAGATTTCAATGGATCCTACTATTTAATGTATTAAGAAAACGGGTAGCATTGGCAAAATATTTTTTTTTATGGCTGGCTGGCTTGTACCTGTAGTTTATTGATAAAATATAAAATTTAACATTTGGTATTTGGTGGTTACTTAAAATTTAAAGCAATTTTTCTTTAAGTACAACAATTGTTTTCAGTAAAATAAGATGTCGCTTAAGTCAAACTTTTTGTGTCATCATTCAAAAATTTGTTCCATTGAATAATAAAGCAAGAGAAAAATTATCCAAGAGTTAGAAGTGGATATTAAAAATACAAAGGAAAAATAACAGGACTTAGTTTACTACTTCGTTGTCAAAGTCACTAGTTTCCAGAGATCCGTAAAACATTGTATTTAATCATTTACCTTTCTGAGAAGGTGTTGGCTTTTGAAGTAAATAAGTACCATTTTTAACACAACCGGTCTAATTCAAACGTCGAAAGGGCTCCCTGTCACGCATGAAACTCTAGACTTGTACTTAAACGCGAGCTTTAGGCTCTGCCAACCCTGAGGAATAAGGAGTAATGCCTCAACGAGTGCCTTACCTCGACACCGGATCACAACAGCGGAAACTGTTGGTTGGCGACCGGTTAGTGTGTAGATGGTGGTAACGACCCAGATAAAACCTTTGTGCAGCCTAATAGTCCCTAAACTCTCTTCAATATAACCAATAGGATAGCGCCGCACAGTTCGAGGCCAGGAAAATGAAGTAATGATATTATTGGCGGATTTTTCGCGCACCACTAGCTACCTTATACAACGCTGGTGATAACGCAGCTTTGAGCCAGTGGTTTTAGGTTACACTTTGAAGAGTGTGCGCAGGAATTGCATAACCTAATTCTACCATCACCTTTCCATCTCCGGACGACCAGGCGGACTCTTATGCTGTCGAAATATACCATATTTTATTCGCACAAAGCGTTTAGCTGCTTCTTTTTTTTGCAAATTGCTAAATAGAGAAATACGCTTCCTTCGTTTGTATTTCCTGAGGGATATAATTTGGATGTCTTCAAATCAAGATTGATTATAGCCTTATTTTTTAGGAATATTTCATAATAATTTACCATCAGGTGAGACAGAAAAAAAATGGTTTGGAAATTGTTGGTTCTACTCATGGTTCTACTTAAAACGTATGTGTAATTGCGTATGTGCGTGATTTGCGTGAACATTTCGTCATTTATTTGCTCGTTTCTTCAAACAATGCACGGAACCCCCGCTATCCACTCAACAAACACTTACCGTATTTTTTAATTAAAAAGATAAAAAAAAGAATTTTTGTATGTCGAGTAGCTTTTTGCATAAATTAGTTGGGATCCGACGAACGACTATGATCCGGCGGGAACAAAAAACGTATCTCCCTAATGAATGCTTGAGTTCTCTCTATTTTAAAGAGAAACGCTGATTAGATGGCCCGCTAGATTGCATTTTGAATTGAAATAAATTGAGACAAACCAGCTTGTTTCTAGTGATTTTAATTGTATTAATTCAATGGGGTTGGTTTTTTTGGAGGAAAGAGTGGCGAAGCGCATCTTACCTTTTTATTTTATTCGGAGGGTAAGTGGAAGCATGACGGACAACGCCTCCGTTGCATAGATGTTCAGAAGCGGTATATGAAACGATGTAACATTGAGCCCTCTCAATGGGAAGGTTTGGCGGCACAGCGTCCGGAATGGTGCGGGATTGTGAAGAAGCAAGTCCGCGAGTTCGAGGAGCAGCGTAAAGCTGACTTCGACGCTAAGCGCGATGAGCTAAAGGCCCGTCCACCATCTGCCATCAACTATAATTATGTAAGCGGCGTACTTACGTGCCCTCAGTGTGCACGGGAGTTTGCTGCGAAGATCGGCTACATAAGTCATCTTCGGGTGCACCAGCGCCCGACCGACTAGGAGTCGAAGTGGTCGCCATGGCCGAAAACGGTCGGAAAGATCGTCATCACCATCATCATCATCATCATCATCATCATATTTTTTTCGCAAATACTTCCTTTGAAAGTGGTGGTAACATTTATTTCTTAAACGTACCTATTAGTCAATGTTTTAGGTTATTACTCAACTTTTGAATACAGACGGAATGTAATTCGTTAAGCAAACTTTCATTATTTTTAACATTATTAAACAACAAAGATTTAACTATTAATAAGTTAAATATTTAGCTTGTTCTTAGCATCCATATTCGCCGTAATTCCATAACATTCCTGTCATAGACGAGAAGATCCTCTAAAATATTCACAGTCCTCGTCGACCTGGACCGGAGCAAATGCATACAAAGGTAGTGTCACTGAACCTTAGTGGCTGAGATGACTCTAATTAAAAGGATAGCTTCATGTTGTAAAACGCCATTTTGTGCATTATTTAGAGAAAGCCGTAATTGGTGTGTTTTGTTACTAGTATTATCATACTCATCTTCAATATATTATGTCGACAATTTCTTTTCGTCAAAAGCTTTTGTAAATAATGGAATAGGGGGGGGGGATAGTGATAGTGCGAGGAAGTTGATAGAACTTCTTGGCTCGTTTAAAAAATAAATGTCTTGAACTAGACGGAAAAAAAAGTCCAACCAAAGACAACATATGTAAACCAAGCAAAAGAAAAGCAAATAGGAAGTAAACATTGAGTGCAAAAAGTGCCCTTAATGCGTAACGGCATTGTCTACCAGAGGCTTACGCTAACCAGCGTTTCCATTCGTTCGGTTTTAAAACCAATCGCATCACTGGTAGATCACGTGACTCTTCGTATCATGTCATCTACCAGTGACGTGATTGGTTTAAAAACGAAATGAATAGAAATGCTAGTTAGCGTAATACATCTTGGCACGGCCTACTGATATTTGGGTAAAGCAGAAAACACTCAACTGACAAGAGCGTAACAGATGTTGATGATGAATTCTACTTTTAACTAAATCTGTAAATTTTATTTCTAAAATGTTTCACTAAAACAGAACTCTAAAAATGCAGCACAGATTTGTGAATGGTCCAAGCGAAGGGGTAGCCGCATGTCCCCGCGATGTGATTTATTTTGATGGAAATTGCTTTGGGTGATAAAATTTACGTTTTTTCCGATATGATTGACCGCGTCGATTTTATAGAATTTATACGATTTAAATGTATGCGTTGTGGTTTCGTGAATATGGTTGGTATGCATTGCTGTAAAATATATTCCTATGTGGTGTGTTTGACAGTCAGTACATCCCATTTGGAACTGTAATTGGTACTATGTTTGGCTTGCTGCGGCATAAAGCTGAGAAGGGCCCTTTTCAACGCCATGTTAAATGTTTTGTTCTGCTTGTCATCTGTTTTAAATGTGTGTTTGCGTTGAATAAATTATTTCTTTTTTAGTCTATTCTATTCTAATCTAGTAATCACTAAATCAAGCTCTTACAATTTTCATATAATCTTATGAAGTTTTTCGTGTTGTTTTATATTTTAAGGAACGATAGAAGGTGGATTTAAAAAAAAAAAATGCGAAGAATCGTCACAATCAACCTCGTTTAATGATATCATCGTTTTAATCTTATTAGTTAATACAAACAAACATATTAAATCCCTGATCACTAAACTAAGCAACGACCTGTATCTTAGAATGTCTTTGTTTTCCTAGATATAAAACAAGCTCCAGAATGGCCGAGCATTATTCCCACAAACAATATACTGTCTACAGACAAACAATAAAAGCATTGACATTCCGTAGGTCACTTGCGTCCCTTGAATTTAAATTATTTTGGCTATCGCGGCATAACGCCGTCCTTGCCATATCGTCTTACCCCCCCACTTCCCTCAGCTATAAATTAAGCCCGTCGGCCCTAAATAGACTTGCTAATTTCTGTGCTTTATTATACCCTCTGCCCTTTAGTACTAGAGGTTTTGAGGTGAACTCGTTAAGGACAGCAAATAACTTGGCCCAGTTTCTGAACAAAAGTGTATGAAGTGTGGCCCGTTATCGCGGTTCAGTGAAAAGTCAAGGAATGTCTTACAAGATGTAGGACGTTAGGACCCGGGCATAAGTACGATATTGGACGGTTGATTGAATGATAGTTACGCATATAATTTTGACATTTTAGTTAGGTCGTTCTTATTTCGTTAATTAACGAATTTGTCATCCCTATCCAGAGGCCCTAGACAAGATGCATTCGGCGTTCGTTATCGTTATCCATAATGTATAGGATTGCCGTAATCTATCAGACGGTAGCGTCGAGCGCCTACGACAATTCCATACCACTTTGTCAATTTTCGAAAATCGTTTACGTTAGCCTTAAGCAACTTGTCTAGCCTCACAGGTCTTTCCCGCAGTGCTGTATCTTCTGTTGTAATTTTATTGCTCTCATTTTTTTTATGGAATCTGCCAAAATTGTAATACCCAATTATCGAACCTTTTCGGTAATCTATGAGCCAAATTTATCCATCAAAACCGTTCTTTCTGTGATTGACAATTAAATTTTAATAAGTTCGAGCACGCAGCGCCGTGCGCACGTCGTTAAGCCCCACTCAGACGGGATTAGCGCGGCACGGGGTCTACGGCGCTGACACGTGTGGCGGGTCTCAATTCAAACACATATTTTTTTAGGCATTATTCAGGACATTGCACTGTTCAAAGCGAGCTTAGGTCTTATTCTCACTTGTGTGAAAATGGAGTGAAAGAGAAAGAGTAAAGGTATCATTCCGCAGCAACGACGTCTGCCGCTCGACAGTAACCGCACGCGTCGCTGATGCCTGACTGCAGACCCAGTAGTGACGGCTGGATGCGGTATAACCACCGCTGACACCAACGGCAGACGACAGCAGCAGACGTCGAAAACTTGTCGTTGCCGTCTGCGGTCGACTGCGGAATGACACCTTGACACCCCGATTAGCAACAATGTGGGTAACCTATGGATGCGAACCGGAGCAGACCCGGCGGAAAACCTTGGGGTAGACTATGTCCAGCATGGCTTCCATTTGGCGCTATAGCGGTCCCATAGCCTCTTCTTAAAGAGATTGGCGGAACGCCCGGAGAGTTTTAGTCAGTGGCAAGTCGGACAAAACCAGTCCCTGGGCCTCTATTCTACTAAGTAAAAACCATACCGCATTTTGATCTGTTATCGTATTGTCAACGTTTTGATAGCTCTTATTTACTTGAAAGTAATGGCGGCTGAGTTCAAAACAATAGCATACCACGTCAAAGGCGATATGCTTTTTACTCATTACAATAGAGGCCCCGGGCAAGTATGCATAGGCATATACCCCGGAAAAAAGGCTTTGTCCAGCAGTGGACGTCTTTTTGCTCAAATGATGATGATGGTGATGATGATTATGACTAACTCCCCGAAGCGTTGGCATGATTGGGTCCAGCAAAATGGTTTCCGTTCGGTGTCCATTCCGTTGCCAATATTGAAACCGTGGCCGATGATTTCATACTTTGTAGTTTTTTACGTGGCAAATAAATGTCAAATTGTAACCTGGGGGCTTATTGTCTAACGCACTCGCAATCGCAACCGGCTTCAAAGTGGAGCAATTGTTTTCATTTTGTATGCAGACAAGCCTTCTATTTTCAAATTGAAAACGATTGTGATTGCGTGTGCGTTAGATAGTAAGCCCTCTGAAGTAACCATCTATCTACGGTTTAAATATTAGGAACGGTCAGTAGTCTGCAGTCTGCACTTATTGTTGCATCGAAAACCATTGTGTCCGAAAATTCGGTTTAATTTTTCACCGAAGCGCGGTTGACCGATTGCAATACACTTCGTTACCTCCGATGAATATTTTCACGAGCGATTATTTCGTGCGGTTTATTTAATAATTTATTGCAAAACTGCACAAGTATATTGATGAAATTTTTAATTTTTGTACTTGGATTCCATAGACGGCACGTGTTATGTTAGTCAATACCTACCTAAATCAAAAATCAAGCACTATGTGTTTTACCGCCATATTCAGAGACATTTTTAGAGACAATATACTCGTTCCTATTACAAATTCATGTTTGAAAAATCGTTTCTAAAGAACGACCTAATCGTCATTGACTAACACTGAGAGCGGTCATTAGAACCGCAAACTAAATTAAAATGTGACAAAGAATAGTGATGGACATAGAATGCAGTTTGTGTACTCTTACAATATAAAAGTAATCGAAAGATATCTGCATAAGTTCACGATACGAAATAAACGCCAAAGCAACGAAATAGTATTTTTCACAATCGTGTTATAATAGAGAGCTTTTTAGTCGAGTACCGTGTTTAGGCCACGAAGCTTGCTGAGTGGCCTAAGTAAGGTACGAGATTAAAAAGCTTAATTATGACACTATTGTGAACAATACTTTTTGTACGAGTTCATTAAAATTAATAATTTAAGTCTAAATACGAGTATATAAGAAAACGAAATATCGTAAGTACCATAACACCACCGGCGTCCGTAATTTTGCAGTACTGTGCTGTGATTGGCTACAATCACAAAGAGTAGTTTTTTTTTATGCCCTGGATACCAGAGCATGTTTAAGTAGATGTTGACAGATGACGCGACGTTGCTACGTTCCGAAACGCCATAGATTAGCCATTTTGTATCGGATCGAGTCTCCTTAAACAAGGACACATACTATTGAAATACGAAGTTCTATTTTCAATTTTTTTTCGATCGTCTGGAGCGTATCGAAATGGTTATTTCGGTTGTTTCGGAAGTAACATAGACTATGCAACGATGAAAAGAGTGACGTTGCAGTATTCTCTGTGAAATCTTAATACACAGATTATAATCGACGAGTACAAAAAAACAATAATAGCTACGTGAAGCAACGGTAAAAATGTAATAAGTACAGTCTGTATAATTGCCACTTAAATTAGTTCAATTCATCGGGCAATTTGCAACTACGTCAAAAGCGCAGTGAGCTCTATTCTTGTTTGGCACAATCCTGTCTGAGCGGGCCTCAAGTCGACTTATCACTCCATGCCATCGACTAGCAATTGCATGGAAATTGTCTACGCGAGGCGTGTCGTGAGCACCGAACGTGATAGAACTTAGTTGCAACGCTTTCTATTAAGCAGCGCTGCTCTGCGTGACTTATTGAGCACCGAGACGGCGTTCTGGAAGCTAGGATGTTATTCTTTGTCTTGATATAGAGTTAATTAATTATTGTTTTTTTGTTAGGAGGTTTTTAGGTGTTAATGGGTTGTGTTGCTGATACGAGTAGTTCATTGGTTGGATGGGATTTTAAATATTCCATTGTACCCCAGGATTTGTAGAATTTTTTTAACAGACGCGATCAAAAGCGCTGGTTTGTGCTGGTGAAAAATGTTATTTGATCTTTTTGCGAATTTTGTTTTTTTGTACGCTAACGAATTACAGCATTTTCGTTAAATTATTCACTACGTAACCTACACAAGAAACATTTTGTCAACTTAATGGGTAATCGATTATTTAAATAGGTAGGTTTTGTACGAATGCTCAAGCTCTTTGACACTTTGTAAACCGTAGATCTCGAAGCTAACTAGTAGTATTTAACAAATTCAAAGTTTAACAAAAATAATCATATTTAATTTTCATAACATTCTCCTGTTGCCGACTAAGAAGAACTAACTAACTAACTAAGAAGGTAACCTCGCTATTAAAAGACGGATCTACTGTAAGTCATTGAGGGGTTCCAATGGCCACCTTTCGTCTCCATCATCATACCTTAGTATTGTCATGCAAAGTCAATCTGACGCCTGAGTGGGTCAAAATCGACGTCCTAGATATTTTTACACTGTTAATTAAAAGTGGAGTTAATAATATCAAAAAATAATACTTTACCGATGAGTTCGACGCCGAATGCAACACTGCAGAGAATAACAGTGCTACCTAGTTAAATTAGCGGGAACGCCGCTATTGAGTTGTTCGGCTAGATCAAGTATTTGCCAGGCGACGACCGTCGCAGCGAGCTGAATGAACTTTAACGTCAACTGCGATTATAAAGTCAACTAATTTGATTAGGCTAATGGAACTTTGGTACATATAATATTAATTTAGTAAAGATCTCGTGAAGATCGCGGGAAGCCGATGGATGTGAGTAGCACAAAACCGGCTGTCGTGGAGATCCTTGGGGAAGGCTTAGTCCAGCAGGACGTCTTTCGGCTGATATGGTGATGATGAGTTTTGGTCCATTGTTTGGACTTTTGCTGATTAAATTTACATTGAACTTATTCCTTTTACTTGTATTTCAATACAATCTTACAATTACCTTTGCGGTCGGATTTGGTAAAATAAACATGATCTGCGTAAATTTTAGTTCAGAATAGATACATTAAGACCGCATTTCACCAAACTGGAATAAGACTTACTCCGAGATTAGTCTATACAAATTCGGCGTTTAATCTACGTATAAGACCTTATTCTCGCTTGGTGAAATCCGCCATTAGTATATGTATTATTCCAAGAATAAAAAATAATTAAAACATGTACAGACCCTTTTAATCTTACAAATGCGACCATATAAGTACATTTGTTTTAAAATGTAGTAAAGTCGAATACAACGTATAATTTATCAGTGCTAAGTACCTACTATTAGAATTACTTCTGTATAAAAGTCAACACCGATATTCAGTATTATTAAGCACTGCAATACGAACTGAAGCCGTAAACACTAACGTATACAAAACTAGATCAGAATTTATAGTTTAATCTAGATTTTAGTATCAGTAGTAGACGCTAGCGCTTAGCAATCGATTTGGCAGCCTGCCCGATATCTAAGGAGACAGTGCCCACGACCTAATTCCGACTTATCTGACCTGCTCTGACACAACTTGAATTTTCTTGCTTTAACTTTCAGTGTATCTCTATTAGTTTGGTATGGTTAGAAGAAGACATACTGTGACACAGTGTCTTGGCTTGGTTGTTGGGTGTAAACTTTGACTTGAATAAGTTTTAGAGTTTATTTGAATAGTATTAGGGGCGATATTGAAAACAATGTGGTCGTTGATCGGCGAAGTGGAAGCTGTTTTGTAAGATATTGCGGTAAATTAGAAACTGAATATTATTTTAACGTATTTGTAGATGAAAGTCTCTGATTTATATTATTTTACTACGAGTATCTATCCCAACGTTATTTTGATATTTTGCAATGTAAGTACTGCGTTGCGATACATAATTTAGGTATATCTTTCATACGTAGATTATACGTAGATGTTGCCTATTAATTCACAAAAAAATAACAAATAAATAAATTGAAATTAAAACGACGCACTGGCCTAGATGGAAATGACCCTGCCTACGAAGCTAGCGGTCCTGGCTTAAAATCCCGGTAAGGGCAGATATTTGTGTGATGAGCGCGAATATTTGATCCAGAGTCTGGATATTTTCTATGTATTTAAGTATATATTTCTCTCGTTGTCTAGTACCCATAGTACAAGCCTAGAGCTTAGTTTGGGACTCGGTCAATTGGTGTGACATTGCCCTCTGATATTTATTTATTTATTTATTTATTTATAAAAGTAGAAACGGTTGAAATTGTGTTTGATACTGCTAGAAAAACACCGAAACGTTTTCGAAAATATGAAATAAAGAAATAAGTTTAAAGGTAGACTGGTGTATAACTATTCACGTGCATGGTGGACAGGTTAACTAAAAAATGAAGCTGTAGTTTCAGACCATCCTACCAAATAGGATTCAGTAAATTGCTCCCGGTAACATATTGTTAAAAGGTTGTTTTTAATTATTTTCCGCCGCGCGTAGCATAGTTATACCGCCGCACAGTCAAGTTTATAAATATGTGTACACTTTAGTACCTTGTCTATTTAATGTCATGTTTCAACTGCCATATACGAATTGTCACAACCATTAAAGTGACAAATTACTAAAGTGTATACATATTTATGACTGTACATGGAGCTAAGCTTTTTTACATGTTTTTTACATAAGCTTCAGTACCTATGTTAAAAAACGCTCTGTTAGATTTAAAATACTCCCTACTTAATGGTAAAGAAAGCCAGAAAAATTCCCTGACTCATAAAACTTTACTAATTTTATCTTCAGAATAATGATCTGAAGCAGCTAAGCTATCAGTTTTTTTTATAAACCGTCCCTTACACCCTGTTTGTATGTAGGATAGGTATTGTATTATATGTACTAAGGCAGCTAAATTATTTCACTTCTCTATCATCTCCGCTCACCGCAAACAATGAAGCAATCCCAAACGGCTGGTTTTAATTACGCAACTGCCTCGAGCCCTTCGTGTTCCAGCCTGTTTGTGCTCGAGCCTGTTCGAGCCTGTTTGTGCCTGAGCCTGTGTGTATCCGTTAATGTCCAGTCCAGTGCTTTCCGGATGCAGTTGCGCCGACTTGTGCCGGAATTAGCTTTTCCATGTTGTGAACTATTCGGGAATCCTTCTTGACGTTAGGACTCGTTTAATCACGGGAAGGGTTAGGTTTTTTTCAATTGTACCTATTTGCAGCTGTTATTTCGTCTTATTCGGGTAACGTATTTCAGTTCATTACATCGATTTTTGGACTGTATTTTGTATTGCTTATGCGGAAAATCAAACAGAAGCTTTTCATGATTCAAGAAAGACGGCTTTTGCACAAAAAAACACTTTTGGGACAATCTTTTGTCGTGATTTATACTTTTTCTTTGCACAGTCGTCATCTCTTATGAAGACCAAACTAACGACCTCTGCTCTGTGGGTCTGGTTTAAGTATAGCGACGACCCTGTTGCCACTCTTCAGATCAATTCAGATCAGCTCTTTGACACCATAATATTGCATTTTCATCGGGTTTCTGTGTCCTGTCCTGCGATGATGATGACTACAACTCATAAGTTTACCGATCCTAACAACAAACAGTAAGGCAGACGCGTAGCAAATACGTTGTAATTACTCGGAGTATTTAACTTTCATTTAGTGCGGTGCTGGAGACCAGCCGACTGTTGATTTTACGTCCAATTGCTGTTCCGAGGCTGCACCGGACTGATTGAGAGGATGGGTGTTGTTACGTGTAAATTAAGCCTTGCTTTGCATGCGTGAAGCACCATGTATAGCTTTAAATATAAAGTACCTTAATAACGCATAGCACTGAACCGACGAAAAAACAGCGTATTTTTTTAAGAATGCTCCTTATGTTTGTATGGATAGAGAAGAAATTTTAAATGATCTCAAATGTTTTCGGGATTGTTCGGCAATTTGCACATTTTTTTTTTTGTAGTCGCCTGAAGGGCCAAAGGCAAAAGTCCTTGCTTTTGTTTACTGTTTTTAAAACATTACTTTAGAGAAAAAGAATAAGGGCAGAGGTGAAAATCCCTTCCGGAGACCTGGGAATGGAGGGCCCAGGTACTATGGCACATTATCTTTTACGCGTATGCAGTAAGGTCACCTTTATTCACACACCACTGTTCGCATAGATTCTTGTAACTCACCTATGTATTGGCTGAGCCTAGTGTAGAGACCATCGTAAAAAAAAAGTGCAAATATAATTTCTCTTTCAATCGATCTTGGGGTCTTTGCTTAATTAAGCTTTTGTAATGTTTTGTAAATTAAATTATTATTCTTATTTTAAATATGTTAATTGTACTTGACAACACCTGTTGAAATGAGCTGGGCCCATAACCTATTGAAACAAAGATTTCTACAGACAACTAAATTTATTGCCAAGTAGAACAATGAGGTTAAAATAGTTAGTATTATATAAAGGTAGTATGTAATCTATTTTAACGGTAAACCTATTAATTTTGTGCACATATAGGAGATATAGTAGGAATCCCTCATAGGATCATATCGATCGTCCTCAGCCAATCATAAACATGTTTCTGCAAGTTCGCCGCTGTCCCTACATCCCGCAACCTGAGGTCAACTTAAACCTCTCCGTGTTTAATTTATTCTGACCCTTTGAAATATTTAATTAAGTAAAAGATTCCTGGCTGACCCTCTGTTATTTACTTTAAAGTAAGGGTTGGAGTGTGTTGATTTTGGAAAGGTGAGCTGAAATTAAATGGTTTAAGTGTAACTAAATCTTTTGTCTTTGTGTTTTTGCCTTACAATCTTAATTACAATTTAAAAAAAATGTGGTTATTTCAGAATTAGGAAATTTGTTAAAAACATTTGTAATAAACTAGCTTCTGCCCGCGACTTCGTCCGCGTTGATTTCAATTATCATTATTCCCTCGGGATCTTTTAAATTTTCCGGGATTAAGAGTAGCCTATGTGTTAATGCAGGGTATAAGCTATTTCCATTTCAAATTTCATCCAAATCTGTCCAGCCGTTGCAGCATGAAGGAGTAACAAACTAATATACACACAACCTTTCGCATTTATAATATCCCAACACTCCCAAATCAATCTCAATTTTTTTAGGGAATTTACCCGAGCTAAAATATTTTAAAAAATAAGTTGACTTTAAAAAAAAAACAGCGTTGGTAATTTCCCTAAGATTTTTTTGTGACAAGCCTTTAAAAATGGCCGACCTGCGCTATTTATTGATAAGGTTCAAATCAGGTTATCGGCAATAGGTGAACGAGCCTCTAGAGCGCTCCCAAACGGGCAGGCGGGGAGATTAGGGCCGCTGCACGCGGTACGGCGAACACCTGTATGGGGAATAGGGTGTTTCACATTTGTATGGAAAAAGAAAAAAGTGACTATCTCCAGATTCAATTAAATTTCCCGTCGATCGCATCGGTTCTGTCTGTCTTTCTTGGGGAGTTGTATAATAGTTATTTATGTGACTGGTGCATAATGAGAGGCATTAAACACGAGTGTGGTTTTATGAAACGAGCCGTAAGGCGAGTTTCATAATAAGATCACACGAGTGTTTTAATGCCTAATTATGCGTACAGTCGCATACATAACTTTATCTACATACATATCATAAGTTTTCTACAATATGTGAGAAACCTGTATCCGTCGTTACCCTGCATCTTAATGTACCTGCATCTTAATGTTCACATTAAAGTGCAGGTCACTTGTACTGTAAAGTGAACATTATGATTCAACTACAGCGATAACCGATACTTTATTAACATGTTATACTTTAATGTTAACATTACAGTGCAACCACAGATACCGGTAACATAATGTAGGGCATTTGCTTATCGCTTCTGAACATATTATATTGAAATTATGATATGGATGTAGATAAAAAGAATTAAAGTCTCATTTAATACAACTTTATTGTAAAAACTTTTTGCAAGCTTTCTGCAAATTTTGAATAGCAAAAGTTACGATGATTAGTAAACTACATGTTAAAAGGTTAAAAAAACTTAAACAAACACGTCAACTCGATATTTTAACCACTAAATAAATAAAATTGTAACTTAGTTAAGTATGTGACATGTAAAATATTACTTTTTACCAATAAACTTATCATATCATATCATATCATAATGACGAGTGGAAGCCTTTGCCCAGCAATGAGACACAATAATAAGGGCAAAAAATGTATCATTATCATGACAGATGTCAGACAAAACACGATACGTCCACTGCTAGGAGTAGCAATATACTCGTACTCCTAAAATAATATTACACCTTATTTCTTCCGCTGTGTCGTGTCACAGTCATCATTATCAGCCTATATCAGTCCACTGCTGGAGGTAGGCCTCCCCTAATGTGCGCAATTTCACCCTGTCCTCGGCTTTTCGCATCCAACATCTGCCAGTGCGTTTCGCAAATCATCACTCCATCTCGCAGGTATACCGAGTCCCTTTCTCCACTCAAGAACACGTTATCGGTTCTTCTACAGATATGGCCAGCTGACTGCCACTTCAGCTTGTTAATTCTCGCTTGCTATGTCGGTTACTTTGGTTCTCTGTCGTGTCGTGTGCAGCAGCCTAAAGGGAGCCTTAAAATTAGGGTAATCGATCCTCGGCGGGCACACCGTCAGTAAATGAGCAGGCGATTCCCGATCGCTTTATCGACTGCCTCTGAATCTACGGCAGATTATATTTACGACGGCTATTTGGGGAGCTTTGAGGATTTTTCCAATCGATATTGCCTGTTAAGATTTGGTTACTCCAAGTTTAGGTTTGACACATTTTTCCCCGTCTCAATCAATGTGTAGTGTTTCTATGTCAACGGAAGACCAAGGCTTCTATTCTAAACAGTAACACAATATTGCTTTTGTCATGTTATCGTATTATCACGTTTTGTCAAGGTTACGATAGCTCTTATTTACTTTACAATAATGGCGGTCAAGTTAAGACAATATCGTCGGTGATACTGACTGCAATACCGCGTAATGAACAAATTAAACAACGTGCAAAATACACATTACGATATTGCTTTTGTCGCGTGATGATATTGTTTTTAACTCGGCCGCCATTACTGTCAAGTAAATAAGAGCTATCGTAACGATGACAATACGGTAATATAATAACCCAAAGGCAATATGGTTTTTACCCAGTAGAATAGAGGCCCAGAGCTAATGTCAAACTTACCTCATAGAGATTCAGGTCTCTTTAACGCTGTCACCCATGACGGATATCGTAATATCATAAAAGGTTAATTTTCGGTCAGTGACACCAGGATAATTCATTTATTCATTTAATTACAACGTAACAGGATAAAACAGTATAAATTGTTAGCCTGATCATTTTATCCTCTTAACGCCAGCTAAAGGTCTTTTAGTAACTTTAAAGGGCATCACACGTGGTGGGCACAAAGTAATTAAATTACAAATGAACAATCCAATAGCAAAATTTTATTTCAGTTACCAATGAAACAGTTACAAAATGTAATTTGTAAATAAAGTAATAATTACATTTGTTGATGAAGTTAACAACTGATATTGCTAAATAATATAAACATTAAAATTGAAATTAAGTTAAATCTGCTTCTGAGAAGTGTCAAATAAAACTTTGCATAACATTGCTAGAGAAAACTTTAAAAATTAGTCACGCTGTATATATTATCAAGGGTAATTGATATTTTTATCATAAAATCTTTAACAGTTAACTTAAAACTATCGTTACTAAAGAATTATTTCAGTTAGTTAATAGGTTCAATTAGTAGGTGATTAGTTGCGTTTGATCGATTTTTTTTTCTTTTTTAATTCCTGGTCTTTTTAATCCAGCAGGGTGACTGTAGACACCTAAAACAATAATTATACTAACTCAATATATACTGGTTAAACTAAACAGTAGGTACTAATATCAGGTGAAGCAAGCACGTCTACAGGGCAAGTGCGTCAAACCAACAAAATACTTACACATACATACCTTCACGCCTGCCTCCCAATGGGGTAGGCAGAGACTATGGAACGCCAGGTGCACCGGTCTACTCGTAATCATACAACTTTCGCTTTGTCTACATTCATCAACCTTTTCATGCACGTACAGTCAACCAATTTGATTCCTAGGCCACTATGGACTTTGTCAATGTGACGTTGTAAACCAAATCATAAGAAGTCTGTAACTTTAACATAGTCCAAAGTGGCCTAGAAATCAAATTGGTTGACTGTACGTCGGTTTCGTGTGCTTTTGTTTGAACCAACGACATGTCTTAAGAATATAATTATGGTTTTGTCGCACTTGTCCCGTTGACACTTCTGACCGTTGACCACACGTTGACCATAACGAAATATACAAAAATACATATGCACGACATGAAACTAAATTCGATAAAAATCCGTCTCCTTTGATTTGTTAGAAAGTCATCAAAATTAAAAGACTACTTTATTTAGACAACTGTACAAAACTAATCAATGGCTTGTGAGGTTGACTGTACTCATACTTACAGTCGTAAACGACTTCTGGTGGCGTTTCCAAGGGAGCTCGGCCTATTATGTTTGGTGGTATTACGTCTTCTTCAGATTTTTTCACTGAAAATAATCAAATTGTTATTAAATATTAAGTACTGAATAAAAATTTAAAACATTTATTTTATTATTCACATCGCTCTTAAATATAAAAGAACTATTATGACATGATTGCCGGCGGCAAACCCTAGAATAACATGTCAAAAGCATTAAGACTTTACCGAATGGAATAGGTAGAGCACAAGTTGTATTTTCTCGCTTGTCGCTCTGTGCGCCTGTTTCGTTATTGACTAGATAGAAAGGGAAGTCCGAGCGACAACCAAGTCGCGGGCAACTTGTGCAAGCCGCACAGGGTGCTTACAATCAATGCATGCGTTGTACATTAACATTAGTAATTATGTTAATTTAATTATTACCTTTATTTTTATAGTAACAAATTCCGCATATTAACAATATTATGACGAGTGCTGCAACTCCAATGGAACTCAAGAAAACTGAAAATATAAGTTTATTAATATTCATGATAGTAATTTAGGGCCGTATTAATAAATAAACTCAGGCGCTAGACAAGATGCATTACGCTAACTAGCGTTTCTATTCGTTTCGTTTTTAAACCAATCACGTCACTGGTAGATCACGTGAGTTTTCGTATCACGTCATGTACAAGTGAAACGATTGGTTTAAAAACAAAACGAATAGAAACGCTAGTTAGCGTAATGCATCTTGTCTAGGGGCTCTGTTCTCGGCTGTAATGCTCAAGATGCGTCAAAAATGACAGATTTCTCCTTCTTCTATATTAGCGTAAAATACAATATAAACTAACCGTGTGTCATCGTCATCGAGTATCCAGAATGATCGAAATGCTGGAACTCTCCGAGATATCCCATCATGTAATTATCTGATGACAGGGTTTCCTGCAAGATGATGTATCAAATAACCTTACGTGAAAAAAAATCCAACTGGTGGTGGAAACAAACTAACTGATGGTGGAAAAAATGGTTTCGGGGCAGTGTTCCAACTGCTCTGTTCAACTGACCAAAATTAGTATCATAAATATGAGGTAGGTTTAGGTTATGCTAGTTCTTCAGCTGGCTCGGAGGGCCGAACCACCCAGAAATAGGAGCTAATATTTCGAATATTTATTATTATGATTGAATCGCCAACAAACGCGCCAATTACCATTTTCAAGAAAGTGGTTTGTTTGGAATTTTAGGCAATTTACGATATGAGTAATGATTAAGTATTGTACGCGACTGGGCGTATTTGGCATTATAACACTCACGTGCGGTGCTATAATGAACTCTCCTCATGCCTCGTTTCATAAACCACACTCGTGTTACAATGCCTGTTTTTACGCAGCTATCACGAAAATTACTATTTTTGACTGTTTCTTGTTTTGTTCTGGTATATAATAACGTTACGACTTGTATGTATCAGGATTAGAGGTGACAGTTTTACCATATACTTACGTCAAAGTGCATATGAATTGACACCTATTCCAATCTCAAACTAATCGCGGTTTCATAATATCTCATTGAACTTAAGACCTAGTAACTAATAAACTTACTCGAACGTTGAAGATGCAAAAAGTTTTTAAAGCATGATTGTGAAAATTGCATTCCCATGTGTCGCTCCCGGCTTCTGAATTATCGAGTGAAATGTAGGAAGTATTCAAGTTAGGCTGAAAGCAGAGATTTATTTAAAAAAAAACATTGCCAAAGTTACCAATCTCAAAAATGACCATTTGTTGTTTATATCTCGGACATTTATATTATTACATCTGGGGCTCGTTTTATAAAGCTACAAGTAACAATTTTACAGGTCTAAACTGGCAACACTGCTCAAATAGCTGGTCTTTATTGGTCGAGGTTGAGTCAAATGATAACTTGTAACCTGTAAATTGTAATTTGTAGCTTTATAAAACAGGCCCCTGTTATTGTGCAGTGCCCGTTCAGATCATATTTCACCCTCTTACCCTCTAACCCGTGGAGCGCCCTATATGCACCATGTGCGCATAACACAATTGTCATAATATACAAATCATTGTCATTATTATAGAGATGACAATTCATTTAATTAATTAGGTCAAGCGCTTGACGGGTTAACTTGCCGCCAAGCAGCAGTGTTCGCATTGCCGTCGGTTCCGCTGTGGGTGTAAGACAATGGGTGAAATGACACAGGCATAGAGGCATTCTATGCTTTCTTCTATTCTATCTGGTGAATAAAATGTTATCGTCATCGGAAATGTATTGTATTGACGTAACCTGCCGGGCGGTCGCGTCGAGCGATTTTAAGACAGTTCCGTACATTTTGACAGTTTTTGAAACCTTGTCTAGCCTCACAGGGTTGGCAATGGATTTGCAGTTTTGATATTGCAATAAAAAGTACATTTTCAATGTCTTTTATTTTTATAAATACGGCTATATGAAATCCCTAGCTGTGCTAAATTTCACATCAAATTTGTAACATGTCAAACTGTGAAGGCGCACAAACAATCACATTGTCGCACGTATAATATTGATAATATAGTACATTACTTAACAAGGGCTGTAAAAGAAAGAAAGCCCGAAATCGCAGGTATTTGAGACCCGAGCCGTAGGCGAGGGTTGTAAATATGCGATAGAGGGCTTTCTTTTTTACTGTTCGTGATGAGTACACAATTTTACGTCTTCACCTGGCCACAATGCGAGTTTTACCGTGCGCGCAGCGTGCGATAAAACTCACATTATGGCCAGGTGTTACGTAAAAGATATTATGTAATTGGATTGTGTTACAAGGTCACTTTATTTCCTTCACTGCGACAAACTTAACTTATAAAGCGTCAATTTTTTTATGCGGCAACCATTTACGTACCCTTATCATTGTAAGATTATTGGCACACCTGAAAAAAAGTTTCCTGCTTTAAAAACATTATGTATAAGTTCAAATCTATGCGGATTTCGTTACTTTAAGTTTAGTGTTGTGCACACAATGGATAGCTTTATTAGGCTTTAATTTATCACACATGCCCACTGCCCACCTATACAACATTACTTAAGACTGCGCAGAGCAAACTTCGACCGTCCAGTGGCGCCCTCATCACTATTATTGTGTTTTCTAATTAACTAAAGAATTTCCTAGCAATCGGACGATGCTTTTTTGTAGCGCAAGTAAAAACACAATTTATGGGATACGCAACAAACTTTGATAACAATTACCCTATGAGTAGTCAGCTTAACGGGAAAAGGTGGCCACTATTTTCCGTTAAGTTGATAACTCAAAGGTCAATTGTTATGTGATATGTCCTATAAGTTGTGTTTTCATTTGTAGTACAAAAATGCACCGTCCGATTTCAAGAAAATACTTTATTTTATTAGAGAACACAATAATAGTGATGAGGGCGCCACTGTACATCCGGCGTACGCTCCGCGTAGTCTTAAACCTATGTAAGGCTTGCCATAATTTTTCAAAAAACTGTAGGTAAAGTAATAGTATACCGTGCTCAAAAAGATATGAAACCTTTGTCGAATATAAGACGTCTTATAGTTCAGGCAACAGCAGTTATAAGCTTAGGGGTGCGGCTCCACTAAGGAGGAGACGAGCGAAGCAGAGCGGAGCTGTGCCAATATTAACCAATAGAATCTAAACTAACGTGAGCAAGGCGCGCTCGACGTGATCGCATGCGCCTTCTATTGGTTAATATTGGCCTCAGTGGAGCCGCACCCTAATATACTTAGTTATTATAATTACTTACTGTATATTAGACATGGTCAAGATCGCGTTTAATTCGTCTTGATCTTCAGATTCTTGCGCTATCGGAATCGAGTCTTTGCCATCTACCTTTTCGTAAATGCGATTGTGTTCTGAAAGTAGGTGAAGAATTTTGTATATTTTTTAATCGTGCTTTTGCCCTTTTTAGGGTTCCGTACCTCAAAACGTACAGTCTCTTGAAGCTTTGAAAAAATCAAACTTCTACATTTACGTAAAAAAAAGATACGGCCGTTTATGTCGCAAAAAACGTGTAGACACTCTCGAGGGAATCAAAATGTATAGGGTATTTCCCATTGACCTAGAACTATGAAATTTGGTAAGTAACACCGTCTTTTACTACAATGTATAGGAAAAAATCTGAAATCTGTACATTTTAAATTAAATTACAAAATAAACAGGGTCTTTATGCAAGGAGCGGTGGTACAAATTTTTAATTGAGTTAACTGTGTCATGTCCGGAACCCTCGGTGGGAGAGTCCGAGTGGCACTTGTCCGATTTTTTTTTACTGTAGTGGCATGTTATTACATATTATTGTGTAGAGCTGATACATAAACGAATTTAACTCTACACATTATTTTAAAAATGAATTTACTACTTAAGTATTTTTAACATGACATAAAATACAATCGAGACCCATGTCTTTGTATTTATGTACATACCTACAATAACACAACAAAAAAAAAAACAAGGAAATATTTGATACAACGGCATTGCCTTAGGAAGAAATCTAAGTTCATGTTTCATCCTATTTATGGCATCATATTTTCCGTGTTTATTGTTATTTACTATCGTGTATGAATCATTGCGTTAGGAAGTCCTTAAATTAAATACAAACTATTCAAGATGCATACCAGAACTCCGTAAATTTATAAAGATATTCACTGGTCTTCTTCTCTGTAAATAAAAGCTACAAAGCCATTTGCCTGCGTGGTCTAAAATGATCTTAGAATCTGCGTAATATCTGTTTACCTGAAAATATTAAAACATTAATAGCTACTATTAGTTACTTGAAAAACTAGAGCACTGCATGCGATTTGCAATGGTAAATTAAGCAGTTATATATAAGATAATCCTAAATCCCACATTGTCTTTACCCCTCTTGTTGTCGTATTAGCACTTATGATGGTTCTTAATAACTAGATAGTAAAAGCGGCTGAGTCGTAAATAATACGATTGCAATAGGGTGAAAACAAAGAAGAATAAAGGTTAAGTTCCTGGGTGAGATGTGATGAAACTCATACTACATGCCAAGTCATAGAACACTTCAGACCAGGGGGGCTACTATGACATAGCTATGCAGTTCAGTTTACGCTGAGAGAAAAAGACAGAGCTATATAACTGCTATAGCTCTGTCCTTTAGACCCGCCATACATGGACTGCTTTAAGCAGTCGGGAAGCGACTGCACTTCGTTGCTATTGGTCGATTTGCACTTTCTAGAGCATTGAAACTGCAAATCGACCAATAGCAACGAAGTGCAGTCGGTTCCCGACTGCTTAAAGCAGTCCGTCTATGGCGGCCCTTACGCTTGCCGTAAAATGAACTGCATAGCAATGTCATAATAACCCCCCAGATCAGTTTATAAATACGGAAGTCAGTGCCTAGTCATTTGTAAAATGATCATCCAGTTTGAAATATTGCCATTCAAAGTGAAGACTGAAGACTGCATGATAAGAGTAAAGCATAGCAAAATAACTAGTATTACCATCTTTCCGTTCAGAGCACATCTGAAATAGAACAAATGTTAGCTTTTACCATTATTCCAGTTATTTATTAAATACCTGCATTTTAAATGGGTAAAACAATAGTGATTTATTTTTAATTACTTGAAAAATAATTCATTTAAAATAAAAAAGAAATGTTTCATGTTTATTCCAAAGAATTATGTAATTTTATGCTATTTACTTTGTTTTATTTTTATTGGGAAGAATCTTACGTGACATTTATTTATTTTGTTTGAAGATTATTTCGTTATATATATAATTATGATTATACTTTTAAATTTTAATTTGCTATAAATAAGATTAATAATGAAATTCAACGATAATAACCTTGTAAAAATTAAATGTTTAAGATGGTTTTCGGATTATCATTTCCCAACACTAATCATCAAAGATACCCAAAGTGATTGCGATAAAAATATTGATTAAGTACCACTTACCTTCCCAGATCAATAGCAAAGGCTGAATTTATGTTAATTTGTGTCTCAGTCTCGTTAGATTCAATATCGAACATAACATTGTCCTTTTCTATGTTTAGGTTTATGATGAATTTCGAGTTTTTTTCTGAAATTTAAAAACAGTACGAAAGAGTGTACCTAGCAGAATCTTTATCTATTTAGACACAGGTCACATTTTATTTGTAAATCATGTTTTGGTCTCTGCATAAAAATTTAACAAACGAAAAATACAATTAATACAAACATCTGTTTGCCGCTGGTTGACGGATAAGACGGTGATAGCAAACCAGACGGACCCTATACAACTGCAGCATTATGCTGACGAGAAACTTCTCAAGTTTTTACCGTACTTTATTAAAAAAAACATGGTAACTTCTAGGTTTACTCTTGTTTCCGAGAATTTTCTCAGTATTCTAGAGATTTCCAAACTTCTGTGAATGTTGAGCAACTTGCGCATTGCTATGAACAAGGTTGAACTATCATCACAATCTTGGCTTTGCCAACGCCACATTTCCCCTATATTTTTCTCATCACTATTCTAATATGTATTGTAGAAATAAAGATAAATGTAAAACAAGTTTTAGTTAATTAACTTACCGGCGGTGTGAAATGTTGTGATGCAATTTGCAGACCGATTCATCATTGCATAGAATGTACAGTACCAAGGGTCCGGTTTCCATGAACGCGTTACATTGCCTGGTACATTCTGAAATTGTTAATAAAATTGTGTATTTAATGAATTTACGATATATAAACGTAACGTATTTTACGCAACTGTGCGTAATTTGCCTTAGAAACACTTGTGTGATTCTATTATGAAACTCGTATTATAATTTTTGTCATTATGCAACAGTTGCGTAATTTACATTACAACGGAAGTTTGTGAATGCAATTTACTAATTTACAGATTTTTATTTTAAAAGGTATTCGTAGCTGTTATGAAAAATTCATTTCTTTTTCCTGGGTACGAAGATAGTCTAAATTTGTGAATTTATGTAATGCTATATAATATATCTGCATGTATATTACCTTACGCTCAGTTTGTTCAGGAGCACACCTAAAACAAGACAAGTAGTATATTAATTTTACGTATATTTATTTGTCATTAATATTTAACAATATCTAAGAGCGTCCCATGTCCTTTCCAAGTCTAGGGCTAAGATTCTAAGCGCTAAAAACCGTATCGTCTTTGACCCGCGCCTCTATTCTAGTTGGTAAAATCCATATCGTATTTGACCTGCTATGGTATTGTTTTTAACTCGGCTGCCATTACTGTAAAGTAAATAAGAGCTATCAACGTTGACACTACGATAGCAGGTCAAAAACGATTTGGTTTTTACCGTGTTGAATAGAGGCCTTGTTATCCTAATGTCAACAATTTGACAGCTATTATTTACTTGACAAAAAACGATTGCATATCAGGTCAAAGACGATATGGTTTTTAACGTCGCCTAGAACACAGGCCCTGTCTAACCTAGAAAGATAAGAATTTAAGAAGTAAAGATTCTCTCCACACCAAATTGTATCAAAATGATGCAGCCGTTTAGCTCTGACAGTGTCACAAACAGACCTTCATAACGTTATAATCTCGTTATCTTAGCTCTATATTTCGTTAATATTAAAAAACAAACAAGTATATCAATATTTTTTCATTAAGTTATGCTATATCACTTCGAAATCAACATCGTAACAAAACCGAAATAGCATAATAAGTTAATATACAATTTTGCGAGAAAGTTTGGTAGTGTAGAAAAATCTGCTTACCATCCTGAAGTGACATTGTAGGGTAAATCGAACTTAACGGAGTTGTGTGTTCGTCTGCTGTTCTCATCTTCTCCATCTTGAGCGTAGAACGTTATGACGTAGTGATAATGTGCTGAAACTAAGATTAAAAAAAACTTTTTATAAAAGTAAAGAATTTTACTACAATTCTTACGAATTATCTTCAAAATATTATAAACTAGCGACCCGCCCTCGCTTCGCTTCAGTTTATTTGAGTTTCTGTAACACCCGTACAATAAAAACCTTCCCCTTGAACCACTCTATCTATTAAAAAAACCGCATCAAAATCCGTTGTGTAGTTTTAAAGATCTAAGCATATATAGGGACAGACAGACAGCGGGAAGTGACTTTGTTTTATACTACTCGTATGTAGTGATTATCTCGCCCTGGCTTGAGTCACAAATTATGTACGACGACGAGCGTAGCTTAAATCATTAGCCTAAGCGTTAATATGCATGGTGCCAACAAAAAAATCAAATTAATCGATATTTTTACGAATGATATTTATTCAACTTTAAAGCAGCATAAGGTGACCATAGAATATTAGAATTACGTAGCATTTAGGTCAGTTGCTATCCGTGTCGCCCAGCGTGCCTATTATAACCGGTTTATCGATGTAGATTAACGTGGATAAATCATCCGTCACTTTCTGATTAATATGAAAGTCCGAGAGTAACGGATGCTTTGTCTGCTACGATAAGGGCAACTATAATACGGCGGGGGGGCGGGACTTGTGTCCGTTTTTCGCTACTGCCTTAGATTGGTTTTAGATGTGTTTTTTTCCAAAATTCTAAATTTTCCTTAGTTCTATAACCACTAAACTCCAAAATTTATATGGCTAGGTTTGTTCTTTAGGTCTTTTTGTGCTCATACCTTGTTGTTCTATATTTGTTATGAGACTGTTTGTAACCTAAAAAAATAAATAATAATAATAATAATAATAGGATGAGCTGAAAATTTGGAATAGAATAAAGTAGTTAAATAATCGATGGTTCGTATTTGGAAATAAATATGAACTATCGATTTCAAGAAGGGCCACTTGCGCCAAACATTTAACACTGGATTAAGTTAAAAACACTAAATGGCGGTTTCACCAAGTGAGAATAAGGTCTTATACCTAGATTAAACACCGAATTTGTATAGACTAATCTCGGAGTAAGTCTTATTCCAGTTTGGTGAAATGCGGCCTAGGTATAGTATTTCTCAGGATTTGTATCGAATATGAGGTAGTTTAAATTCAAATTTGGAATAAAATATTATGGGATTATGTAGTTTTTAGCAGAAGTGAAAGTTAGAAGCAAAAAATATTAAAAATAAACTTACCTTTGGCCAAAGTAATAGCCAGGAAGGCTAAAAACCTGATACACAAATACATAATTAATTTTTTAATTATATTGGCTCACATGTCGAGTAGAGAGGAAAACAAGAAAGGAATAAATAATAGGTACTTGTCAACTATATTTGTGCTCTGACGTTATTAGTTAGGGTGGCAATAATTTTGTAATTGAAATGTTTGATTTTAACATTTGTTTACAAAAACCATTGCTTTAATACTATCAGCCCAATGGAACCCTGACCCACCATAGAACGGTGTCACAGTGACATTATAAAACAATTTGTTTGACACTTCTTATAACTTGAATCATAACGTCTCTGTGACACAGTTCTATGGTGGGTCAAGGTTCCAATGGTCTGATAGTACATTGATAGGGTTCCGTACCCAAACGCTGCCAGCGGGACCCTATTTATTACTATGCCTAAACTGTCCAGTAAATAATGCTTAAAACATGATTTGACCTTATCTTTTATTGCGATTTTGGAATGCAGCAAAGCAAAGCATTTTACTTAACTAAAAACCTTTTTTTGTTTGTTATGAATAACAATATTTACTGTTGTTTTTATCATTAGGTATTGCGAAAATATATGAACATTTAGTAGTAGGCATCTGTTTAACTTGTACCATGAAATGGTTATAATTTTGACCGCATAAAAGATTTTTTTAATTTAAGTTATGGTTTGCCCTTTTAATATATTTATATACAAGATGGAAAAAACGAACGCCACATAGACGGCAACCATCTTAAATATAGGAAATAGCAAATTTTACGCAAAGGAGACACGTTTTTTTTTTAAAGTAAACCCTTCATTTATGGACTTTTGATATTTTTTCTGCCTTAACCGGGAATCAAACTGCGGTCGAATACGACAAAACAATAGAGTCGTGTATTATGATAGGTATAGATCGAAAGGGTCATTGATAGTGATCATTTGTATCTAATACACATACACCTTTAAACCAAATAAAGACCGTGAAAAGAACACGACTTTATTGTTTTATCACATTCGATCAGTTAGATTCCCTGTCAAGGCAGACGAATTTACAAAAATCCATAAATACAGCATTTATTGTTTTCAAAAATCAAAGTAAGTCTCCTTCAAATTTCCTAAGAATTTGCTATTTCCAATATTTAAAGTAGTTGCCGTCCATGTGGCGTTCGTTTTTTTCACTCTGTATATCTTTTCAAATAGTCAATTTTGTGTGAATAATTATTTTTATACCCTTAATTCTCTACTTTATGGGGACAGAAATGGATCGTGTGGTCACCCTTAATTCGAATGACTGTATATTTTGTCGCATTTATATTAACAGGATAATTATTAAACTACAGACATTACTTATAAGGTATTTATTACGCGGACATTGAAATAAAACAAGGCAGGATATTTTAAAGCTATTGCACATGTTGTTTTATATCACAGAGGGAATAAGCTATCAATTTTACTATAGAATTTAATACTGATACAAAAATATTTATTGTTTGTTAGTACGACTTTTATACGTTTGTAAACCCTTATGATAAAAACACGATTACGGCAATTGAGCGATTATGACTCACTGACATTTTACTTTGTACGTAGGTAATTAGGTACATACCAGGAAATCCCTAGTCACCTTTTTTTCTAACATACTTACAGGAACATCATAACCGTATACTCGTATACTATACTTAATAATATTGTCTAATGAATGTTGTGATAAATGGCGCTATGAAATAAAGGCCTCTTTTTAAGGACTACCCCATATGAAATAAGGGCCTCTTTTTAAGGACTACCCCATATGAAATAAGGGCCTCTTTTTAAGGACTACCCCATATGAAATAAGGGCCTCTTTTTAAGGACTACCCCATATGAAATAAAGGCCTCTTTTTAAGGAAGACTGAATACTTTGTGCTTTTTAAACATAAACGCCACCTTGTTGAACCCGAGTTAAAACCGAAATATTTGTCAATAAAAAGTGTAGTTATTTTTTTGAAAATCGCTTTATTTATATACCTATATTGTTAAAGGTACCATGTATTATCTATATATATAAAAGGCAAAACTGACTGACTGACATATCAACGCACAGCCCAAACTACTGTACCTAGAAACTTGAAATTTGGTACAGGGGTTCCTTTCATGATGTAAGTGAGCACTAAGAAAGGATTTTCCGAAAATCGACCCCCAACGGGAAGAAATGGGGGTAGTAGCGGGAAACTAATTCTACGCGTACGAAGTCGCGGGCGTCCTCTAGTTTAAAATAATATTCTAGTACCGTAAAACTACACAACTATGGTCCTAGCCTGCAAAAATAGTCCAGTTTTCCTCATTCTAAAATATGATAACTTACCGTTGTTATTGCTGGGTAGGTATATGTACTGTTTGGCCTAAAATCGATTGCGCTAAACTCTAGCTATAGCTAAAGCTATCATATTTAGGAGTAATGCGATAAGTAAAATTGGACTATTGTTGTAGGCCAGGACAATAGTTGTGTAGTTTTACGGTACTGTAAAGTAAAATATGAGATGTATTGATGTTCAATTTTATTGTTTCTCCATCAGTTGTTGATATCCAGTGACGTCATGTTTAACCCCCGACGCAAAAAAGAGGGGTGTTATAAGTTTGACGTGTAAGTGTGTGTGTGTGTGTGTGTGTGTGTGTGTGTGTGTGTGTGTGTGTGTGTGTGTGTGTGTGTGTGTGTGTCTGTCTGTGGCACCGTAGCTCTTGAACGGATGAACCGATTTGGATGCGGTTTTTTTTATTTGAAAGCAGGTTTTCTAGCGTTGGTTCTTAGACATTTTATATCGAAATCGGTTCAGCCGTTTTTGAAGTATTGAACTTTGAAATGTCAATGTCGGGGGTTTTCCAACTTTTTGTTGGTTAGGTTATATTGTTTCTCCATCAGTTTTTGATATCCAGCGATGTGGCTATAGGCGGCTGAAATAGATAAGTTGAGGTTATATGTATATACTAGCCGTTTCTCGCGACTACATCCGAGTAAAAGCAATTTACGAAGTAAAAGTATCCTAATCCCTTCCGCGGGGCTAAAGCTACTCGTATACCCATACACATTTTTATTAAAATCGGTTAAGCGATTTAGCTGTGAAAGAGTTACAAACGAACTGAGTACCTTTTTGTCTATATACGAGTATAATATAAAAGGCAAACCTGACTGACTTATATATCAACGCACAGCCGAAACTACTGTACCTACCTAGAAACTTGAAATTTGGTACAGGGGTTCCTTTCATGATGTAAGTGAGCACTAAGAAAGGATTTTCCGAAAATCGACCCCCAACGGAAAGAAATAGGGGGAATAGCGGGAAACTAATTCTACGCGTACGAAGTCGCGGGCGTACTCTATTTTATAATAATAAGAGAATTTTAGTGCCTTATTCTACTCGATAAAACCGGGTACACTACATAATCCCGAAATTTTTGTTTTTTTTTTAGAACCACAAATTTCAGAATTCCCTTATCTCCGAATTTCAGTTTTACGAAGCATTTTTTATACTCGGTGTAGAATTTTGATAATTCGGCCTTATATTTTTTCGGTATTGTAAAAGTTCGGAAAGAATTAAATCATTCGAGATTTTGTGGTGTTCCCGGTAAAACCGTATTGCCTGTGACGTCATATTGTATTGTTTTTAACTCGGCCGCCAATATTGTCAAGTACATAGCTATCGTAAACATTGACAATACGATAACATGATATCGATCCAGAAGACTAGAGCCATGTGTCTTATTTTCGAAGGTTCATTTTACTTACTTTCATAAATGACTTCTGATGGTAATTCCATAGGAGCACGAGACTTAATACTATCAGGTATTTCGTTCATTTTTACTGTAAAAAGAGTGGGTGTGAATAGTGGAATTGAATTGATGAAAAAAATACACGGCTAATAACAGTTTGGCATGAAAATACACACATCAAAAATCTGGTGAACTAGTATAAAAGGGTATAAGTCGACTTAACTTGTTCTACAAAAGGGTATAGGTATACATAAACGGACTATACTAGACTTAAGCCCTTTTTCACTAGTACCCCAGAAATATTCCGCATCGTAAATATTTTAAGGTGCTAAAATTACATTATTGTACTGTTCGTATTTATTTGTATTATTACCTTGTTTTCTGTAGTATAACAGGCCGCATAGCAGCAACCCAATAACGAGTAAAGCAGGCCCAACGAAAATCACGTTGACCAATTCACCTGCAAAGTTGCAAAATATTACCTATTATGTTTTCAAAAAGTACCCAAGTCCGAGTATAATGTATTACAAAAGTACATTTGGGTAATGAAATAATGTTTTATTGTCAGAATTTAATTTACACATGTTCTCATTATAAAATTCCTAATACCCCAATGATCACATTGTACGATATACCTATAGGTACCAAAATACAAATTTACCTAATACCTGAAGAACCGAAGCTCATTACATCGGGTTCTTTTAATTAATTTCAAGATCGTTACAAACAAGATTTGCTGCTTAGCAGCAGTGTGGCACTCTTGTGTTCCAGTGTGGAGAACAATATATCGGGTAAGAACCAAAATAAAAATATTCTATTTTAATGGCAAAATGCAAAGACAACACGAGATTGCTTCTTTATGCCAGAGACGTCAGATATCAAAATAGTTATTTTGTGCCTTAATATTTCGCTTTGCGGACCTATTATGGTCGTGTCTATCGAATTGAATAAATGTGGATAAAACTACTGTCACTTTCTGACCAGTACGTAAGTGAGAGGGTGACGGATTCTTTTACTTATTCGATTTTGTAATTTTGGAAACGAATTATGAGTATTACTAACTTGGGGACATGGAGGGTTGTAACATATCAGCCGTAGCCGTGGACGCGACATTTGTAGCTGTGGACATTACATTCGTAGCCGTCGGAGTGAAATTTGTAGCCGTAGACGCGTCATTTGTAGCCGTGTACGTAACAATTGTTGCCGTGGGCGTGAAAATTGTAGCCGTGGACGTTACATTCGTAGCCGTCGACGTAACATTTGAAGAACCAATATCATTCGTTGAGAAGTGCTGTAAACATTTATAGATCTTGTTTTAATATAATAAACTGAAAAAAAATTGGAATAGACCAAAAAAAATAACTCACGGTTTTTACATTCTATTTGAAAGAATAGATAATTTTAAGAGACCAAGTTCATTATTTTTGTATTTGACCCAATAGTTTTGTTTTACTATCTTCATTTATTTAGCAGACATTTTATGGATGACATGATTATTTTAAATCTGGGTTGGCATTTTCTAATAAATTACAACTATTCAATGATATCTAATGTTAAAAAGAGATTGTAATAGATACACTATTATATACTATTTTAAGCGGTTTTCGCCTAACCCGTAAGATACACCTAGGAGGGCTTCAAGCCGAAAACGAAATTCAAACAAAGGTTAAATGTGGCGTTCCATGCCTAAAGGGTCCTTATGGCCACCTGCCATAGGGTCCTTATGGATTTAGGCATGGAACGCCGCAAATATACTTTTGTCTTACCCTGTCGTATATGACGATAGTAATGTTATAATTTCGTTGTATGTAGGCATTTTCCTTAGAATATCCAGTAAACTTGCAGAGCCATGTGCTATTCTTCGGCTTGGGTATCTTGAAGTGCATGACATCACTTGCATCTAAGCTTTTTCCCACTGCACCGGTACCTGAAAGATATCGGTAAGTAATGCAATTTGATATTGACGTAATAGCGTTAATTACTAGTTTGACCAGCTAGATAACTGTTCCGCGTTTTGATATTATGGTAAACGTATAGTGAACACCCATGATATATTTTTAAACCCGCCATTTAAGTAAAAAAAAATCTCGGCAACGGCTAGACGAATCTAAAGACCCTCCGTCGTTGGATATCATGTTCGCAAAACATGATATTCGCAATATTATCATAAAGGCAAAACATCATATTCCTAAAACATGACATTCGCAAATTATCATAGTCGTAACATCACATTAGCAAAACATCATTATTACTAGACATGAATTAGAGAATGTCGACGGAGCTCCACTATCGCGGAGCTCCTATTTCTGGGTAGTTTGCCTTCCGGGCCTACTGTAAATCTAACATAACCTAAACCTACCTACGATTTTATAACCAAACCCGACTATTTGTAAATATCATGATTTGCGAATATCGTGTTTTGCTAGTATGATGTTATGCGTATATGATGTTTTGCGAATATGATATTCTGTGTAGTAACGGTCTGAGACACCTCAGGCCCCAGGCAAGATGCATTCGGCGTCGTTATAGTTATCCATGATGTATAGTGTAGGATTGACGTAAGCTGTCAGACGGTCGCGTCGAGCGCCTACTTCAATTCCATACATTTTGACAGTTTTCGTAAACCGTTTACGTTAGCGTTCAGCAACTTGGCTAGCCTCACTCGTTTGTTGAAATCGGGCCATCCGTTCAGCGTACGAGGGAGCAAAGGACCATACATACAGACATACATACGTACATTCGGGTCAATAGTAGCATCCTACTCCTTCGGGAGGCGGGTAAAGGCCGCTTCACTCATGTCAAACATACCTTCGTTTCCAGCGGTTCTCCCCTCGACTATATTTTCTTTTTCATCTGAACACCTGCAATATAAAAAACCGGCCAAGTGGAAGTTGAATTCACACGCGAAGGGTTCCTCTTTGTAATATTAAAATCGAGCTTAGGCTGGCTATCGCTATCACGCTTGGACTCGCAACTGACAGTATATATTTGTCACTCATGTGTCATGGAGAAACGAAGATTGTCGATAGCTATTTGGAAAATGGTAGCACTGTATGTGTACAGTGTACATAAGACGGTTCTGTCTGTGTGTCTGTCCGTGGCACCGTAAATCTTAAACGGGTGAACCGATTAGGATGCGGTTTTTTTATTTAAAAGCAGGTTATCTAGCGGTGGTTCTTAGCTAGGTTTCATGAAAATCGGTTGGGCCGTTTAAGAGATATCAGCTCTGGAAGAAAGGGTCACCATTATATCGGGGGTTTTTATCTATCTAATAGTTACCTATTAGGTGGCGTTTATCGCGTGACAAAATATGGATAAATCAACCGTCACTCTCTCTCGTATTACGTGTCAAAAAGTGACGGATGTTTTATCCATATTTTGTCACGTGGCAAACGCAGCCATATTAGGCCCCTTGGAAAGAGTAGCTTTAAAATGAAATATATATATGTAAGATGTTATTTAAGATTATAGTATATACAAACCCTAAACAAAAACATCATTTACTAAAACCGGTCAAGTTTGAGTTGGGCTTGTGCTAATTGTGTGTGTGTGTGTGTGTGTTTGTATCTACACCGTAATACAAACAGCCAGTTTTTTGTCAGTGGGACTTTGAATCTACTATCAAGGCAATTAAGTTCAATTACGTTTTTTCGAAAATGCCATTTTCAGTTCATTAAGAAAGGAAAATTATTCCGATAACAATACAGTTCAAATTGAATTACCTTGGTAATCTGTTTCCTATTCCACACTGGACGTTATGAGGTTATAGGTTTCCAACCGCGGAATAGAAAAAACAGTGGAAGTGGCACGAGCTTCGCTTAGTATCACACCTGTTGTCGCCAATACTCAAACTATCATAAAAACGACACGCCACCATGGAAAATGTTTTTGGTGCGGCTATCGTTTTAACATTCCAAAATATCACAATAAGACATGTTTTTGGATTTATTTTCCATTTTAGAGACATTGAAATATTGAAATAAGCGATCACGGCAAAAGTTTGGTAGGTTAAGCGGAACTCCGCATAACTACACGTTACACGCCCACTTGACACTTCTACTGTGTATTCTATTCTGGGGGGTTATTATGACATAGTTATGTAGTTCAGTTTTCGCCGAGAGAAAAGGATAGTGCTATATGACTGCTATAGCTCCGTCCTTTACGCTCACCGTAAACTGAACTGCATTGCTATGTCATAATAACCCCCCGTTGCTTCCAACTCACCATGCACGCTTTGTAAAAGGTGATATGGGCGAGATGATGTAAATTGATAGTAAACGGTAGTGATGTAAATAATAAATCATCGTAGAGTTTTCTTCGGGAACCACCATCATAGTAAATCCTGAAAAAAAAAGATACGTTCAGAAAATTGGGAATCAGGATATTTTTACAATGATTTAGATTTAGATTTATTTATTTCATAATATAAGTCACAGTTATATTGCACACATGTCAATTATACAGAATTCATATTATGATCGTCAAAGAAGTAAAACAAAAAATAATGTAGCAAAAGCCAATGTCAAAAATTAATGGATAACACATACCTAACACAAAAATAATAAAACAAGTCACAAACTTAATTAAACAAATGGGAGTAGAATAAACAATCAAGAAGCAATCTCAAAAGTATAGGTATAACAAAGTCAAAATTCAGCTTCAATAAATTCACTTACAGAGTAAAATGCGTTATCCAACAAAATGGCATGAAATAGGTACCATTTTTTTGGTGACATGACAGTTGACCTACTTTGAATTGTCAGGTTTTTTAAATATTCTTTTCCGACTGATATCTGTCTTAGTTAACTTACAAATTGAGTCACGTGATTTCGTTTGTTTATGTTTTGTTAAGTGGATATTTTATAATGACCATCAAAAAAAGTTCAAGATCCCCAAGCTTTCGTACCTAAAAAATATATTAAACACCAAAAAAAGTTGTACTAATGAAAGAAAACCTAAAAAATACAATGATTCTACCTATTATGACTGTACGCTTTGAATTGTATTCAATCACTAAAAGTAAACGATCACCAAATTGATTGAGGAGTTAATATGACCTTCTATCTCCGTTCTGTGTATTATATTTTTATATCGAAACCGTACAAGATAATTCATAATAATTGACTATGAGTAGCTTAAAATCGACTTCTTAGATTCATTTACGTATTATGAAGTTAATAAAAACTTTATCTAAAACCCACCTTCGCTTTCCTTGGTCATGGATACAAATATGATTAAAAAAAAAACAAAAAACATTTTAAAATCCGAAATACTGCACAACTGGAATGTCAGAGAGCTACTAAGTTACAATATGGACATAATAATTTACCACCAAAACGTCATTTAAAGTTATGCGTCAGTATTAAAACCGTAATATAGGAAAATGATAATGTGAATTAGTTATGTTTAACTCCATATATGGCAAGGTTTCGAGGGAGGGTTATTACAATTTTTTGATTATTGTTAATAAACTCATATAAGATTAATTAAGACTCACGGGCCACCGACCACAACCACATACCGCCGCCGCGACCTGTTTCCTGTAGTTTCATGCATTTTATATGGACTTGCCGCACACGGTTGACACTGGTGCTCGGTACCTACCTTCACGTAGCTACCTTTGTACTTTAGCCTAATATGGCTGCGTTTATCGCGTGATAAAATGTGGATAAAACATCCGTCACATTCTGACAAGTTTAAGTACGAGAGTGACATATGCTTTAGCATATTTTGTCACGCGATAAACGCAACCATACTAGGCCCACGCTGCGGCCCAATTATGGTCGTGTTTATCGATGTGGATAACAGTGGATAAAACAACTGTCACTTTCTGACAAGTACGTAAGTGCGAGAGCGACGGATGCTTTATCCACCGCGATAAAGGCGACCATAATACCGGCCCTGGTGGCGTTGGTGGTGGGTGTTTACAGGCAGTCTAAATAATCCATATATGTATACTATTCTGCCTATACATATCTGCTACAGTAATGTTAAGACTGCGCCGTGCAAAATTCGCCAAAACAGTACTCACGGTTAAGGTCCTGTAGCCCATACCCTTTTAGTAAAAATTTAAATAAAAATTTATTTACGACCGCAAAGAATGTGTTTACAATAACACATCTTTAATAAGAAGAAATCATTTATTGTTTAATAAATACATCAACTTTAATTTGGAAAAAAACTAAAGAAAAGCACTCCAGCATTTAGTTCCATTTGAATAAAAAAATCAAAAAGCTAATTTTAAACTTCAATGTAAATAAATCACAAACAATTAAACTACAAAAACCCATTTTTAGTATTTATAAATGTAGCGTGGTTATTTAAATATGATTTTTTAAAAAAGCTCCTTGAATCTGCCATACAAAATTACTATGGGCGTGCGGCGTTCAATATAATAAGCGGCTCACGCGGTGAAAAGTTTAGTCGACCACGAGAGCTCAGAGCGAGGTGACGTCTCTTTGCGCAACCACTTGACCTTGGAAACCGATCGCAGTCCGTTGTGTACGTATACTCTACTACGCGTAGTAAAACGAGGTAAGTTTGTTTTTTAAGTTTATATTTTTTTCGTTACTTTTATTTATTCGTTACGATTTTTTTATTTTAAATATTGTTTTGACTTAAACCGACTTCAAAAAAGGAGGAGGTTCTATGTTCCGATGTTTGTATTTTCTTTATGTAGGTATGTTCAACGATTTCTCCGTCAATTATAAACCGATTTTGAAAATTATTTTTTTGATTGATATGGCATACTTCCGAAGTAGTCCCATTGTCACCATATTGGTATCTGATGATGGGATCCGTAAGGAATTGAGGAAACTCCTCAAATATTATAGGCATACATATTGCTATTTTAGTATTTTCAGTAATAAATCCGGCATTAGCATTCAGAAAGTATCATTTAGTGAAGTGGAACTGATGGTGAAGACCACAGATAGCCACGAGAACTCCTCAACGGCATCTATTTCAAGGGCGGCGATGAGTTATCTCTATTAAGATAGTTGAGCAAATATGACGAAGCACATTTATACAGTTTCAATACATGACAATCATTTTCCCGCGGTTTTGCTTGTTACGACCTATTTAATATATGTTTTTTTTTGTTTCAGTGACAATGGGAAAGCGAAAAAGCAATAAAAATATGAGTTAATTTTATTTTTCATTTATAGAATAATATTTTCACCAAACGATTACCTAAACTACAAATTAGGTCAGGCGGGGCTATTCCGACAGAATGCTTAATGTGTCATTTGAGTTTTTTAAGAAAATAACTAAGTATGACGTTTAAAAAATATTTTGGCTCCCTTTTATAAAAATGTATGTACTTAAAGTACTATAAAAGGGCGTTAAAATAGTTTGTAACGTCGTTAAAAACTCAAATGACGCATTTACTCCCTCTGTCGGAATAGCCCCGCCTGACCTTACCTTACAGACTAACATACATCAAAATATATAAAAGGAGAAACTGACTGACTGACTGACATATCAACGCACAGCCTAAACGGCTAAACGTAGGCACTTGAAATTTGGAAGGGACGTAGCTTAGGTACCGTAGAGGTGCACTAAGAAAGGAATTCCCGAATTTCCCACGGGAACGGGAATTAGCGGGAAAATCCTTTTGTATGAAAAATCTAAACCGCGTAAGATAGATGATTGAAATTTGGCATGCAGGTTCCCTAATGAACGTAAAGCTTACTTGCTACGCGATATTGCAAAATTCCCACGGGAACGGGAGTTATTGGGAAAAAACTTTTGTATGTAAAAATCTATCTTCTATTAACGTAGGCACTTGAAATTTGGAAGGGACGTAGCTTAGGTACCGTAGAGGTGCACTAAGAAAGGAATTCCCGAAATTCCCACGGGAACGGGAATTAGCGGGAAAATCCTTTTGTATGAAAAATCTAAACCGCGTAAGATAGATGATTGAAATTTGGCATGCAGGTACCCTAATGAACGTAAAGCTTACTTGCAACGCGATATTGCAAAATTCCCACGAGAACGGGAGTTATTGGGAAAAAACTTTTGTATGTAAAAATCTATCTTCTATTACCTCTACCTATATATAATCTATATATATAAAAGCCTAAACTGACTGACTGATGTATCAACGCACAGCCGAAACTACTGTACCTAGAAACTTGAAATTTGGTACAGGGGTTCCTTTCATGATGTAAGTGAGCACTAAGAAAGGATTTTTAGAAATTCAACCACAAAGGGGGTGAAATAGGGGGGGGGGGAAGTTTATATGTAACTTTCTCATTTCTGGACTTAGCAGTACGAAAATTGGTATATATGTAGGGTCCTGATTGCAAATAAAAGTGATCTGCGTAGGTAAAGATAAAGAAAGAAGAAGTAGCTTTCTATTTATTAGGGGGAGTTTCTATGGCCTTCCTTATTTCTGGACTTACAAATATGACTGGTCACAATTTAAAATGATCCGTATGGCGAAGTTGGCGACTACAATGGGGGAGAGGGTTTTTCATACAAAATTTACAACTAAAATGTGGTAAGATTGATATTTAAAATGAAGTGTGAAATAAAATTGCTAATAAGTATGCAGTACCTAACTTAAAGGTCACTTATCATCAGTTTGTGCATAATAAAATCAATAATATTAAGGGTGCGTATTTTTTGTGCGATTATCCGTTCTTATTTATCTTTTACTTAATTTACAAAATATTATGTACAGTGCAATTGATTCGGATTCTAGACTAAGATTCGGTTTTCGCCGGAAGCACACGAAATAATTAATTTACTTCCGTGCTTAGCATAAACTTTTCATAAATATTTCGAAACGTTGTTGAGTCAATGTTATACAACTTCCTAAAATAACCCTTACCTCATTGCATTATAGTCGCTTTATGATTGTTTCCATTCGTATAACTTTATATTACAACGATTGTTCGATTGTCATTCAATTCTAAAATTCTAAAAGAATGTCATTGGCAAAGTCTACAAGGTACACGAATACAATCCGATTTTAGATGACAATACATATATAAATAATAATAAAGCCAATGCCTAAATTGGTAGCGGTTATTTGATAAACATGTCACAATTATAACGGGGCAAACATAATTGCTCTGATAACTAACTGAGTTCTACGCGGACGAAGTCGCGGGCAAAAGCTAGTAACAATATAAAATATGATTAGTGGTCTGAGATCCGAATAGGTGACGACCTTCACTGGGCTGTTTATTTGATAAAAAGTATTTTATATCAAATTTAATATGTTAAGTACCTAATATATGGCGAATAAGTAGGCTGAAATTTTTTTGAACACTTAACTTTTTTTTAAATTGCATTTGCTTGTTTAATAGACAAATTACTTACTAATCGAAAGTATGCAGGCTATAGAATATAAATTTAAATTTTTAAACAAAATTCTTTTTTACGTTTTCAATTAACTATACTGGACTGAAATTTTTCAGCCTGCCCATTCGCCATGTATTACTTAACATATTAAATTTGATGATGATGGCCCGGTGATGGTCGTCTCCTATTCGGATCCTCTACTGTAGGTACTTGGAGTTTTTCACTCAGTATTTCTCGGTCTTAGTCGGCGAAGTTAGTTTTATCACAAAAAATATATATATGCATTTCATTTCATTTATTTAACAAACTTATTCATTCGAACAAACGATAATATACGTCCATAATTTAAATCTTTCAAATACTATTTCACCCAAGATTTTTCTTAAATTGTTGGGTTAGCTACTTTTGTCGAGCATAGCAAACTTCGAATCGGCCGAGCGAATTTGCAGTAGTGTGCGTGTCTGGTGCTCTGTCACGCACACAAGCAGCGATTCGAGTAAAATGCCTAAACGGCGTCCGCGTCTTACGCTCGGCGCAGTCTTAACTAGGTTACTCATGTTGACGTTTTTAACTCGGCCGCCATTATTGTCAAGTTAGTAAGAGCTATCGTAATATTCGTAACGTTGACAATACGATAAAATGTCAAAGGAAGTATAGTTTTACCGAATAAAATAGACGCCCTGCAGGCCTAGTATGGTTGCGGTTATCGCGTGACAAAATGTGGATAAAGCATCCGTCACTCTCGTACTTATATAAGTGTCAGAAAGTGTCGGATGTTTTATCCACATTTTGTCACGCGATAAACGCAGCAATATTAGGTCCCCGTTGACGATAAAACAAGACAAAGCTCTACAAACGAATTGACGTAGCCAAAGGGTGTTGCAAATTACGTACCCCGCTAATGAGATGCCAGTCTGCCAGTCATTAGGCTGCCGGCTGTTGGCATAATCCTGTATCGGTCCTTTACGAGCTAATGGGCTTGGTTGCAGCGTCATTACGTAGGAAATGCATCTGTCTGTTGCTCTTGCATGGGACAAAACACGAATTGAAGTGAAGAGTTTAATAAAAATGATTTGTGGTTTAAGAAATATCGATTTATCCTTGTCTTTGGCAATTGGAAAAACCATCTGTCAATTAAGTAGCCTAGTATACATTTTTGTAGGTCTAGGATAGATTTATATTATGGTGTTAATATTCGGAACGAAGTATTTAATTTTCATGTTTCATACATTTCGACATTAGGCAGTTTTAGGCGTTACACTAGTTGGACAGACAGGCCGAGGAGGATGCAGCTATCTCTTAGAACAAGAAAGCCATAGGCGTCTTTGTTTTAATACGATGAACTGACCGGCTATAATCGGCCGACGGACTGTAACTTAAAAAAAGATAGATTTGTTGCTATATCCTTTCTTCAAACAAAATTAAAACGTCTAGCAACAACATTCTACTTTCAAAAGAAACCATACATCCGGAAATCCCTTGCGATTTTAAACTGTATTCCTGCGCACTAACATAGTATTTTACTTAGTCTAGTTAAAGCTGAATCGAAGTTAGATTTGCCTAAGCCGAGTCTTGGCAGACTAGACGTGCTATTGGTTCAGTAAGGCAACGTGCTTCAGACGAACCGTGTGGAAGGATTACAGAGGATTTGAGTACGAGCCATGGCTGTGCTCAAAGGGCCTATGATGAACGGTATTTTAGGCTGAACTTGAGTATGAAATGCACTATTCGGTTTGTAGTATTTGTGATATCCCCTTAGATAAAAGATAAAATTCCAATTTTCAGTAAGAGCGGCCGCAGAGGCACTTTTAGGCTTTATTTTCCTCCTACGCTGATGTCGGTCGCTGACGTCGGTCGAGCGTACGAATATACACCATGTTCTACGGGACACCGCACAGCGACGCTGACGTACGCGGCAGATTTATTGCTACGCGCCGCTGATGGGGCGCGTCGATCTCACTCGTCGGCGCCGAGTACGTCGGTCGGTGAGCTGACACAACCAAGCGCGCTCAGAGTAAAGCTGACCGGTTGGTTGTAAACTCGTGTGCGCAGCACAAGCGAGCAGAAACTGTTCCGTACAGCAATTGGTTTTGTACTGCGGGACTTTTATTTGTCATACGCGAACGACGGTACGCTCGACCGACGTCAGCGACCGATGTCAGCGTAGGATGAAATCAAGCCTATAAACAAAAATCTACCATCATCACTTCGGATGAGTGGACCACTGCAAATATCTACACGCCTCTATGCTACTGGTAAAAATAAGGTCTTTGTTTACATATATTTGGCGCGATGTCCGTATAAATATTAATTTTTTTGACTGTTCATACCTGCCCCAGACCAAATGTATAAAGTGCAAAACGACAACAACGACATATACACATGATGGCAGTTGGGCGGGGGCGGTACGAAAGGCAAAGGCCGCGGATGACGTTTCTTGCTAAAAGTTGCATTCTAAAGGTTAAAAAAACATTCGCTATGGAACTTAACTCGTGCTCTATATTATAACCTCATTGTACGGACACTCTTTATGGGTCTGTAGTATGCGTTGTCTCGTAAAAATATCATCGAGCTATACCGTCATACTGCGGACCGGCGATAAATTTTATATGAGTGGGACGCTTACCATGGACGGCTCACTAACAAGGGTCTGTCCGAACACATTGTACAATGTGACCCTGGCCGTTGGGTTAAAATAAAAACGCGGGAAATAAAGAAGAAAAAATGCGTGAATGAATATGAAAATAACATTTTAAATTTCGACTTAAAATGAATCTTAAAAACTAATAGTAACATACTGTATGAACCATACTGGGCCTCAATAATAAATTCAAAACGGTAAGGAAATATTGCTTTTAAAATGTTATCGTATCGTCAACATTACTATAGCTTTTATTTCCTTACAGCAATGGCGGCCGATTTAAAAACAATAAGATAACACGTCAAAAGCAATATTTATTGTTTTACCGGGTTACTGCCCCTGTAAGGATACTTTTTTAATTTAGTATAAATTTATTGTAAACTGTCAAAATTTTACGTTAGTAAACGTTTCTAAACTTTTTTGCGATATTGATAGTAAATTAAGTACCTATATTTAAGCCACCTGTGAAGAGCACAGGAAACTTTGAGCGCTTTTTAAGTATTTTTTTTACTATGCGCAAACATGAACGAATGTCGTCAACATAGACTTAATTCTCGTACGTAACACGTTTCTAAACGTATTTTCCGGATCGCTTATCTGAAGAGGCCCATTATCACGCGGCTTCCGATCGGCGCACCCCCAACAAATCCAAAAACAAAAACAAAACCTTTATAAAGTCATAGATAAAACTCATCCCAGGAAGGGTTGGCCGGTTGGCCCCAATTTGAAGGGTCCTTCGAGATAAGGGCTGATAGCATTAATCAAAGCACATAACTCTTGAGGTCGGGGGTCGCCAATTTTCTGGTCACTGCCCTTTTAATTTCCGTCTTGACGGAGTAATTTTTCACTCCAATTGGGTTTCGGTAAACAGATCACGATATTTTCGCCTTCGTGATAAGAATCAATTACCCCTTCCAGGTTATTTTGTTGTGGGTTTTCGCTAAGGGTTTACGGTGGCCTGGGAGAATTTAAATGGAATAGGAAACTGAAGCCTTGACTGTATTTGGTATTTTTTGTAATAGGTATTAATTTTATCATTTTATCCCGTGGGGTTGCCGGGTTAGAATAGTGCCATTGCATGTCTTCCCGTGGATGTCGTAAGAGGCGAGTACGGGAAAAAAGGCTTGTGTACTGTTAGGCGATGGGCTTGCAACCTGTCACTAATACACTGGTAAACATCTTAGCCTAATTTATGCAAAATGTGGGTACAGAATTATCAACAAATTTCTAGAGTTGTTGGTAATTCTGTAGCTCTACCTACCCCACTCCGGGAATGAAGGCGTGAAGGTATGTATGTATGTAGGTATTACTTTTTAAACTCTAAAAATATAAAGGAAAATAAACATACTTTGGTATAGTTACGCAATTGTCATTTAAACTACGAAAATCATAGACTTCAATAATATTACGTGTTTAGTAAACACGCTGACTAATGACTGGACGGTTAGCTATGGTATGAAATATTGAAGTGTCCCGATCTACTAAGCGATCTGTAGGTATAGTAGATTCTGCCATCTACAAAAAATCTAACTTATACCTTATGTGGTCAAATATTAACCCAAATCATTCTGAAATAAATAATCTATCGAATATAAGAACGACCATAACCATGTAAGTTATCTACGTGTAGAAGATGACACTTTTTGTTAACATAAGTACAACCACTTGTTAGTTGTGTAAAACAAAACGCTACAACCAATGTTACGTGAAATAGCTCTATATTTGAATGTTACACGGGAAGAACGTGTCTAGTCACCGTATTGACTTTTTGTTTTGAGTTATCGCGATTTAAAAGTTCATCCATGATCCATTTCATTTCGTACAGTCGAGTTCATAAATATGTGTACAATTCATATAAGGCAGTTTAAACATGACATTAAACTCGAGTGTATTATATATATATATTAGGGATGCATCGATACGCCTTTTCGCCGATACGATACCGATACCGATACTCTTATAAAAATATCGGCGATACCGATACCGATACCGATACGCTTTTTGTGAATTCAAAAATGAAGGTATAATAAATAAATCACAAGACAGATTTCTTTTTATTAATATAAGAAGTAGATACATAGGTTAATATTAGATAATTAAAAATTTTAGTAATTAAAATTAACATTGATAAGATTTTTGTTTAAAAAACAAAGTAATCTTAAATTTTTCGGAGAAAAGCGATTTCGCAAGTCTGTTTGAATAAGACCTGCGCTGGAAAATAGTCTCTCAGATGCGACAGAACTCATTTGGAAACTAAAAAGTATCGTTGAATCGGTCATAAAAATATCGTCGATACCGATATATCGGCTAACCCGAAGTATCGCCGATATATCGGTATCGGTATCGGTATCGGATGCATCGCTATATATATATATATATATATATATATATATATATATATATATATATATATATATCTAATACTTTTAAACGAGCAATTCTTGTATATAGAGGTATATAATCTGAATATCGCAAACGGCTCCAACGATTTTCATGAAATTTAGTATGCACGGGGTTTCGGGGGCGATAAATCGATCTAGCTAGGTTTCATATTTAGAAAACTTACAAAAAAAAAACCGAGCAAAGGGGTCATCCAGGTACTTAAGATTTATCTGTAGGTTCTGTAACCAGAGGCAGCTCTAGCCCATGTAGCGCCCCCGTGAAATCAATGCCCTGGCGCCCTCTATAGTCTGTACTTTTAGGTATTTAAAAAAATGTAAACAACCCAAACCACGTGGCATTGTTGAACAGCCAATCAAAACCGTTTAATCGAACTTTGACGTATCAGTGCTCTACTTCTATAGGCTGACGAACTATATCACGTGGGTTTTTTGTTTACATTTTTTTAAATACCTAAAAGTACAGACTATAGGGACTTTGATAAAAAAAACAAGATGTTCTTTCCGTGTACACTTCATTTAATCTCGATTTCTTTTTTGCATACACCTCGATTTGAGGCCCAGGTATTGAAATCAGGGACACTTTTGTATTATTAGATCCCCCTGTGTTACTACGTTCATTATTGTATGAAAGATCCTTTATTATTTAAAAGCCGGTGGGGACTTAACAATGCTTCTCAAACTTTGCTGGTTCGAGCGCAAGCAAACTTCGCGCTCAGTTGTTAAATAAATAGTTAATGTGCAAACTTAAATTGAATCAAACGAAGTTTTGAATAACTTGATTTAGTGTTGTGAGTGTCTTACATTCATTGTTTGATAATATTAAGCGTACGAGTAAATTGTAATTTAGAATTTGTATTTAGTTTTGCAAGTTACGTGTGTGATGTTGATAGTTTTCAAGTTAGTTAATTAAACCTTATGGAAATCGCTGCAACTACCTACTTACTTTCACTTACTTGTTTATTGTTAAATTAAAAAAACTCGTTAAGTTAAGTGAATGTAAACAACGCTGTTACTTTACTTAACAAATTGGCTTTGAATTGATAAAAGAGAACGTGTATAAACTATTAGCATGTAGATTCACCTCGAACTAGAAAACCGTTTTTTGTTGCAATATCAAGCATGTATTTTTTTGTGTAAGGTTTTTTCAACACCGTATTATTGTTAAGATGTTAATTAGAGACTTTAATTAAGCCAATGTCTCCTCGTTTAAACTTTTTATTGGTTTTTTTGTATGACATCCATCAAATGGCGATTTTAATTTAAAAAAGTTTTGTTACTAAAATCCAATTTTGAGACCTGTCTTAAGCCTTTTTTTACTGTCCAGAATGATGTTCCCAAACAAACACAATTTATATACAAGTATAAAAACCCGGTGGTTTTTTATCTTCCCATATGTTAATGTTTGAGAACATCAGTACCGAAAGGTGAGACGAACTAATTTTGAATATCAAAGAGTCTGAGGTGTACTCGCGAGTGTACGTGCGTCCTCGTGTGTGTACAGTCGGCCAACACACGTTGTCATTATAAATGTCATTAAATAAATCGAAACTGTCATTCTGTGTTTGAAACAAGGCAGTGAAGTGCTAAATATTTTATTTTTGTGGTTATGTTCGTACAGTACGGTGTACCTATGGGTGAATTACTGGACAGCCTGTCGTTAAATCGTTTTTTTTAGAGTTTAAAACATGCGTATAAGGTTAGTTGGTTTGATTAATTTATTGTTCAATTTTTTTTGTTTTGTTTATATTTCTTGTCGATTTTATTAGTTAGATTCACAAAAAAACACAATTAAACAACTTGTGCTGTTTATTGTTTTGAAATATGACAAGTACCAATAGCGTCCGCCGAGTTTTAATATTTTTATTAATTCAAAGCTATACGGAAGAACAAATTGGACTCACTTATTGTACATGTATATGACCAACGCTTTGAAAAATCATCGGCTATGATTTTAATAATGTTTGTGATAGTTCATTAGTTCATTACAAACATGACAGCCACTTGTTTTTAAGAACGAAGCCAACATTTTAACGAAACAATAAAACATCGCGTAACGATTCTACGCAACATCCTGTAATCGGACGCGAGAAGTTTCCGACGAACGTTTATTATGAGCGAAACTAATTCGAAAATAGTTTTATAGGACGTTATAATGACGCGGACGTGATTTAAATATGTTTTTATACACTCTGCTTTATGAGAGGATAAACTAGAATGTAAATTGGTCAAACAATGTTGGCGATAAAGCGGCTGCGTTTAGATAATACCACGTTAACCTTTGAGACATCTTGTTGCGGGTCTGGGCATAATTTTATGCTAGCATTTTAATTAATTTTTATGATTACCATTCTTTGCATTATTTTAATTAATAAAATTTGCTTCACGCTGGAATTATATTTTATTTTGTTTGAATTTGTGCAAGTATTCCAAATTAAAGTATTGTAGTTGTTTGAGGTCATTTTTAAAGGGACAGCAAACGATTTTCCGCGCGATTCGAAGTTATGAATTTTTGGTGCGACATATGTAGGTATCGACCCATTATTGTCTTATGACAACGTACAAAGTTACCAAACTTACTGCCGCACTCAGAGACGTCAATTAAATTTAATGCTTGATTAAAGTAGCTGTTGTCACTTTCTTTGCTATAGCAATAGAATAAGACAACACGCAACTAAAATTTAATTGAAGTCTCTGAGTGCGTCAGTTACACCCGTATTCACAAACTTCACTATGAGGTCTCATAGTGCTCACGAACGCACAGGGTGGTTCAAATCGTCTCATAAACAAAAGGTCGGTCAAAAAGGACCAATGACAAAGCTGTATTGAACGCAGTGCGTTAACTCAGTGAAGGATCCCTTAAGTATTGTTTGTGAATACGGGTGTTAGAGTGGCAGAATACTTTTGTTTGACTTACAAGTTCACATACAACGCATTTATTCAAAATTCTATGTAGTGCAAAACGCTATTAGGTAACTTGAAATGTTACATGATAACTAAATCCCTAAATATGTTTTTCCTATTAAGTACCTATTTAAGTTTCTATTTTGCTCAATCCTAGACGAATTTGCACGCGCGTCTCTATGACTAACGTTGTGTCGACATGTTGTGACGGCAAGTCTACTCAAAGGCTAATTGCCTCACCTTTGACTAATTCCTCACCTCGCCTCCACACGTCAACTGATCTCTTATTTCTTTTTCAGCGTTCTAAATACGTCGGCGGCGCAAAGGCACATTAAACTGTGAAAAACATCAGACGCGGCAAGATGGCGGCGGAGATTGCGCGCCAAATCCCGCGTCACTGGCGCCATCTGTCAACGACGGGGGACAACTTCCGTAGTTTGAAATGTTTGAATCACGCGGACCGTTCGAAATAGTCATTTGTGATTTAACTGTGTCGGTGTGGTGTCGTGATGTGATGTCGTGTTAGTGTTAGTGAAGTGTTGTGAAGATGTCGGAGGAACGGTCGCGGTGGCTGTCGCAGATCTTCGATCCGCTGGCGCGGTTTACGGACCATAGCGGGGCGGGGCACTCAGCCAGTACCCCCAACAGCCCTAGGCTTTTGCCGCGCCGGGGAAGGGAGCCACCGCAGCCCCCGCCCAGGTACGATCCTATTTTTTTAATTTAAGTCTGATTGACCAGTAATTGTCACTTTATCTGAGTGATTGTCTTGTTGATTAATCGCGACCCCTTTACAAGTTAATAGTTTACAAGTCTAACAAAAAGCAAGCTATAAAAAAATCCAACTGCTGTTTGGATGATGTCGTCAATATAATGTTAGTTATGTTATGACTATTGATTGTTGATATAAATTAAATCACAATGCTCAAACAATACCTTACCCACTCTGTTTACACTTTCTAGACAAACAGCAATACCAATAACTAGTTTCACTAATATAAACAAGTTAATTTATCAAATTGCACCAAAACGCGCGCTAGTATGCTCTCGTAACTGTTAATTAACGTATTCGGTGCCCACCACTCTGGTTTCCATACAAAATGTAGCCGAAAGTAGTTCTCGGTTCTGAACGTGTCTCCGTCTAAGAAGGCAATTGGTTTTCGTTCTGCAATCGCTGCAACAGGGTTCACTGAGGTTACATTTGCATATTTCATTAAGCTGCTAATGTCGAGACATATCTGTTTATGTCGATGATGTATGCGTAATATGTAGATAGATATAATGTAGATGAGTAACATTTGAATACGTATAACAGTCATCATTATTTTTAACACTATTGATATTATTTGAATATTCATTTGACCGTTAATTGGATGATAAACTGGTATCATTATAGTCTAAGTGTTTTTAGTGACTTTTGCGAAATACTTTGTAGAATATGCGTAGGTACTTAATTAAAATAAAGTTTAAGCATGCGTAACCTTTCGCTATGATGGCGAAAAACCCGATATTTTAAATTCATAGATAAAAGTATAGATACTGAAAGAAAAGTGCTAAAAAATTGCATAGATACTGTTATTTTGAGATGGAAAATTTGGTGTTTTTTTCCGTCGATCGACTTTTTTTACACCACTGTCACTATTTTTAATTGAATGGTTTTAAGAGTCTATGACTACTTAACTATAGCGACTTGGCTAGGGTAGTTAGCATCTTAGTACGATCACTGCTAATTGGCTACCTTAGAACCGTGTCATCTTTACGTCACCTTAAATCACGAGAGTTAAATAACGACAATAGATACCTAGTTAGTTACTGTGACAAAGTTTGATGTCCGTAACTGTAGGTACTGTAGTTACGGCACATTTTCGACGGTTGTATGTTTAACCTAATTACTGTCAGAAGAAGGTCTAATCATTGTTTAAATAATAATTGCCTACACCTTTTCATTTTGAGTGGGCTTTGTATCGCTGCGAACATATTAGTTTTTCCACCAAGCAGAACCTAAACAAGTTGTTGCATAGTAATTAATTAATAAACGACCATGTTTTGGTTTCGATCTAAGTATAAAGCAGGAGAAACTGACTGACACTGATCCACTCAAGAATGAAAATGGATGCCTGTGTTATTCATTTGTTTTGCAACAATCAATTAACGACCGTCTGAAATTTGAATTAATAGTTAAGTGTCCATTACTGGTGCCTGTCAGCTAAAAGTATCCAACACTGGTGCCATCACCCTAGTTTGTGTTTTAAAATACGTCGAGCTGTCAGACCAATGTTTACCAACAGACTCAGACCCGCTGGATATCAAAGTAAAAACAAAGCAGTTTAAACATCGACTCCATTTCTATAATTGCTCAAACTTGACCACAAATTCCAAAAACTCCGCGTGGGTGGATAGAAACAAAGTGTTTCTTACGGTAAACGCACCTATTTTCCAAATACATCCGTCTTTTGTGGTTTTAATAAAAACGACAGAGACAAATAGATGTATTTAAGCACTTGTAGACTTAAGCGTTATGACACAAAATAGATAGGTACAGAAGTCAATCTACATACAAAGTGCGCTCGAGCAACGCACACGTAGACACTGCTCACGGACACGATATCTCGAACCGGTTGAGACCAGTGCGAGCGCGAGTGCCATCCGCTTGAGGCACGCGTCTGTGAACTTTTTTGTGCAATAATGGAGCAACAAAAAAAAGTAATTTATAACTGTTCAGTGGACGGTTGTTTAAATTCAATATTAAACGGTGTAAGATCGATTTTTATATAATAGTTTCCTATTTTGAATCAGTATACGAAGTAACTAAATTTTTGTTAGGTAAATCCACGCCACCTTACGTAAGTTGAAAACATGTTTTTTTGTTTGTGTAGATATTGTATTGATTTTAGTGCCATTTGACAGGTTTAGGTCTAAAACGGATAGGACAATAGAAATTGTGTTACTAGAGTAATCCGTTTAGAAGTTATTAGGGATTTCCTATAGTCAAATTTGTAATAATATAACAATGACATTAAAATAAAAATATTTTAGTTATTATTCATTTATATTTACATTCTTCCCGTTTAATTCTCAACGATAAATCAAACAACTAGTTACCTACGAGTGCCACTACCACGATAGTTTTTTGTGCATAAGCCATAGTTGACAACCATAGAGCGACCGCCGAGCGTAGGTATGAAAAGTGAAGTACATACATGTGATTGACTTCTGTACCTATCTATTTTGTGGTTATGACTTGGATGTTACAACTCGGCCGTTGCTCCGCTAGTCGCCCGTTCAATGCCCTGTTGAGAAGATTGTCTGAGTCATCTTGAACCGTAACTCTTTTGATAATTAAATAATTAAAGTAATGCTTATTATTCTCGTACGAAACAGTTTCTGTTACGTTTCTGTCTAGACTATTTTTACAGGTTTCGATTCAACTGCCCTTACTTATAAAAATGGAATAATCGTGGAGTAGCCATGCTATGTTTTCTCCTTACCTGTCGTTGTGACATTTGAATTCGACGGATAAGGACAAAACATGGCATAGCTACTCCAAGGCGCGTTTACGTTTATTGTAAGAGCATAATAGTTTAAAAAAACCTGTCAAGTGCGAGTCGGACTCGTGCACTGAGGTTGCCGTATTGTCACTCAAAATCGAATGTAGGCATGATTTACCGTTTTTTAGATAAAAAAAATACGTTGCCTGTATATGGGGACCCTCTTTATTATTTCTTTAAAAAAATATGTTTGTTAGTAAATACGCCGTAACACTTTGCGTTGCCAACCCTGAGGACTAATATTAATAAATATAAATAATCTCACACAAATTGATCTAATCCTAAACTAAGCTCTACTATGGACTAAGCTTGTACTATGGGTACTAGACAACGATATATATACTAATATAGAGAAATATATACTTAAACACATACCCCCTTACTAATAAACGTTGAGTAACGGTGGTATAGCTATACAATGTTTTGTCCTTATCTGTCAAATTCAAATGTCACAATGACAGAGAAGGACAAAACATTGTATAGCTATACCACCGTTACTCGACGTTTATTATTAAGGGGGATAGAAAACACCCAAGACTCAGAAACAAATACTCGTGCTCATCACACAAATACCGGAAATCGAACCCGGGACCTCTAGCTTCGTAGGCAGGATCACTACCAACTAGGCCAACGTGTCAATTATTAATTTATTTTATTTTAATTACATTTTACGGTAGTTTGCATCGTGTATCTCATTGAAAATTAATACCGCCTCATTTGGTGCTGTAATCCAATGAAATCCAAGCCGCCGGTTTAAACGCTGTTTAAGCTTTAATAGTGGAAAATATTGTACATTTAAATTAATGAACTACATCGAATATTTATGGCATCCAATGACGATGCGGTCCGTTGGCTGCATCCATTTTTAAACAGAGATTATTGCTGTGTTTTACGATTTTGCAGTTCTTAGTGCGGTCGCAGATGCGTTCGGTTTTATTTTGGTTTGCATTATTTAGAGGTATTGAGGATTTGGCTGTGATTTTTCTAGTTTTATGAGCAGTTGGAAATACTCTATGAAAATATCTTTTCGCGTGTAAATTTCTCCCCACTAACTTTGTTAGCGTTGCAATAAAAGCGTTCGTAGTGAATACGAATACACTTGATCGAGTTAAAACTACACAACTATGGTCCTGGCCTACAACAATAGTCCAATTTTACTTATCACATTATTCTAAAGATATGATAGCTTTAGCTATAGCTAGAGCTATCATGCTCAATCATTGTACATATGTCCAGCAATACTAGCAGTACCTAAGGTAGCATGTTTTAGAATAATGCAATGAGGAAAATTAGACTATTGTTGCAGGCTAGGACCATAGTTGTGTAGTTTTACGGTACACTGAAAGCCCTAGAATTGCGTTAAGATCTGTATCTACAACCTTGGTAGCGAACCAACAGGCAAAACCTAACTTAATCATTGCCTCTCCCATTGCTCGCTACAGCCTAATTAGGCTGTTCTCCAATCACTGCCAGCAGCCTTGTCATTCTACCAGGTCACAGGCCTTTAACTTTGATTCAGCATAACTTTTTTGAGATATCGCGATTTGAATGTTGTTTTGCGCAGTAAAAAAATAAAAGGCATAGTTATTATGATTTACATCTGTATTTAGTTCACTGCTAACTCTACATTTTGAGATTTGAATCTCATTCTTTACGTAATCAATAAAATCCTAGGAGAACTTATGATTTTACGACGCGTTTAGCCTAGTTCGTTCTTACTGACCCTGCCCTGCCTACTAAGCTAACAGATTTGTCACAGAGTCTTGGATGCTCTAAGTATGTTCATCGTTGAGTACCTATAGTACAAGCCTAGAGTTAAGTTTAACACTGGTTCATTTGGTTAAGGATTGTCCCTAAATGCTTACTTTTTGAATCAGTTTAACATCCATAGTAGAACTAATTTGAAAGAAAGAAAAGAAAGAAAGAAGATACATTTAATCACAACAACGCACAAGTAAACATTAAACAAATTAAATTAGGTAAGTATACAAAGTTGAATAGTTGCTGGCTGTTAAGCCAGCGCTGGTCTGATCTTCCGTTGAGACTGAATTTGGTTCGCTGTTCACGCAAATCTCTATTAGAAAACCACCCCACATGTGTACGCAACAGCGTACCATAAAATAACACTTCCATTTACAATACACCAGTCTGATTTGCTTACATTAAAATGCGTTTCCATTATGCGTGTTGTTCGAGCGATGCAAATTTTTGCATTTGAATTGTTGATTTGTTTTCAGTTCGCTGCAGATTTAATGTTAACGCCGATATCTGATTTGCTTGTGGTTATCGACAAATGCGACTAAAGAGTCGACCACACTGAAGCCTAAAACTGACGCAACGTGAACGCAGTGACGCGTCTACTGTTTCACGTTTTTAACGTGCTCTTTACGCCGCCGAACGGTATAGTGTCGTCACCGTCACTTCCAAAAGAACTACCGTTATACTTTTTTGCGATTTTGATGCTGCTTAATTTACGCAGTTTCAGACTACCGTAGTATTGTACTCGTAAGCTTAGCCGTGTGGTTGCTGGCTTAGAATAGTGCCACTCCATGTCTCCCGTGGAAGTCGTAAGAGGCGACTAAGGGAATGAAGGCTTGTAGTTGGTATTGTTACGCGATGGGTTTGCAACCTGACACTACAGGGTGTCCCAAAATAGCTAGACCAATTGCAAATTAAAATTAAATTGGTCTAGCAATTTGAAAAAAATAAAGTCATATTTTACTGAGGTCATGTTAGGCTGGTTAGGTTCCTCTTGAGCTGACCTACCTCCGGTGTCACTGTGGCGTGGTACTTTTGGGACACCCTGTATACACTGGTAAACGTCTTAGCCTGATCGAGCAAAATGTAGTTACAGAATTAGCAACAAGTTTTTAGAGTTGTTGGTAGGTAATTTTGTAGCTCTGCCTACCACACTCTGGGATTGAAGGCGTGATTGTATGTATGAACGAGTATGTATGTGTTTTGTGTGTTTTAACTTCAATAAAGTCGTCAAAGTAAATAAACAGATTTCTCATTTAGAATATTAAATATAACGAGTATTGACGTCAGTTATTTCCTGTTGCGTAAGTAAATAATGACGCCTAAAATTAGTTTTTGGCTACCATTGTCTCTCGAAAGTATATTATTGACTTCCGCTATTTATTTTAAAATAGTTTGTTTCTGTGATCTCTTTCGTTTTCATGTTGTTTATTATTAATGTTTCAAAAATAGTGATCAAGTTAGAAGTAATTATGTTGGTTTGGTTTCATCTTCCAAATAGCCGGTCCTAAAACGCGTCAGTAGACCTAGCCAAGATGCAAACTGTGGTAACATTTAAGTAGGCCTACCCAAGATGCAAACTCTGCTAACGTTTGAGAGTTTGAGTAGGCCTAACCAAGATGCAAACTCTGCTAACGTTTCAGTAGGCCTCTAGGTAGGTTTTGATCGACTCTAAGTGTATGGAGTTGAAATAAGCGGTGATCTGTCACCAGCTTTTCGCTTTTCGCTCGCTTCCTTAATTCGCTTACTAACTTAGCGTTATGCATCTTGACTAGGCCACCTGATTTCTATCGACTCAAAATGTTTGCAGTTGAGTCGCATTTGACACGATCTGTTATCACTTATCAGCTAACGTTAAACTACACAGCTACTTTATGTATACAGCCTAAGATTCCTTAGAAACGTGAGGAATAAGAAATCTTTGCTTAGCGGAAAATATTACGCCGCAAAATGCTTTTAAGCATGCTTGAGCCCCAAAGGACCCAAGTGGAAGTGGAGTATTAAAGGCTTCTTATATCGGCCAGACTGTAGATTGTAAACCGTATGACCTACACTGAAAAAAATAATTGGTCGCTTCCAACAAGATTGTGATTGTTGTGCGTAATCGTCTTGATTCCATACGAGCCTAAATAACAAGACGTTACATGCATCAACTAAGATGTTAGTTCAATCACTAAACAACTTGCTGTTGGTACCAGCTTTGGTTAATATAACTAACATCGTATCTCTTGGTTGGTTCTCAATTTTTTGAGTGTATGTTCTGATTTACCGTGTGGTGCCGGGTTTAGAATGTTGCCACTCCGTGTCTTCCCGTGGATGTCGTAAGAGATGACTAAGGGACTAAAGGCTGTGTAGTGGTGTTAGGCGATGGGTTTGCAACCTGTCACTAATACACTGAATAACATCTTAGCCTGGTTGTGCAAAATGTGGTCACAGAATTTTCAACAAGTTTTTGGAGTTGTTGGTGAGTCTGTGGCTCTGCCTACCCCACTCTGGGAATGAAGGCGTGAGTTTATGTTGTATGTTGTTGTTGTTGTTCTGATTTTTGGTCTTCTGCAGGCCCGCGGCCCAGGTATCCCGGATCGACCTGGACTTTGAGCTGGCGGCGGAGCTGGGCGCCATGAACTGGCAGGAGCGCTGCCTGGAGCTGCAGCTGGAACTGCACCGGAGCCGGCACCAGGCCACCAGGGTGCGGGACATGCTGAGAGATAAGGTAAGAGTAGGAGGAAGGCTCGGTGGAAGCCCTGGCTAGTAGGAAACCTTTGGTTGAGTGAGGTGGAGAATTCAAACGAATACACAGGTTACCTGATGGTGACATTGGCAATCTCAAGGCGTTATGTTTCATCTCGCTTGTTGCTTAGTGTTTATAGACTAATTAGAAAGGGATTTCGAACGACCAACGATTCACGGACAACTTGTGCTCGCTGTCCAGAAAGGTGTTACGAGTCCACGGTGGCATTCTAAATAAGAACCTGTCCCATCTGTCATAGAGCCCAGGTCATACCAGAGGTCCTAGACAAGATGCCAGAAGCTAACGTAAAAGATTTACAATAACTGTCAAAATTTATGGAATTGACGCGCTCGACGCGACCATCCGGCAGCTTACGTCAATCCTATATATACCATTTTCGATAACGATAACGTTTGTAGAATGCATCTTGTCTAAGCCTACTGTAGTGTTAAGTTGAGACAAAATGTATGAAACTGTTATTACTTAATATATAGTTTTATGTCGGTTCAGTATAGTTCCTATATTCAAACCGCGGACAGATAATGCTTACTTCGGGTCAAAATTTCACATGTGTGAAATATTAATGTGAAGTAAGCCTTATCTGTCTGCGGTTTGATTATAGGAACCGGACATTAGATGCCTAGATTTATGTTATATACGTCTTAGTGTTAAAGGCCACCCAGACTAACAGTCTGACTGATAGGTAAAGAGGGCCATAGCTATCTGTTAGAATGAGAAAATTATATCTCTATTTTAATGCGATGAATTGAAAGGCCAAAATCGACGGCTTAATCTGGACACCCATTAGGTTAAGATTAGCGCCTATGTTCACAGAAGTCACTTGTCTATTAACGTTAATTATAATAACTAACTGTTCACAGAACTAATTTCTCTATCAACGTTAATTAAAACTTGTAATGAAATGGGTTAATTTCATATTGCGAATTACATCTGTTGGTCAATCTGTTTGATGTTCGAAGATGTAATAATGGTAACTATTATTAGTTAATGCAATGAGAGTTCGAACGAAACGGAATGAAAACGAAACGAAAACGAAACGAAAATTGTAAACACTAGTAGCAAAAAAAAGAAACTGTAACAATAGAGCAACGTCTATCACATAGACTGTGCTGTGCATGCCTAAAAGTAATAGTATTGTATGTATATTATGTAGTAATTGTATTGTTGACTTAATGAAGGAGATTTTGTTTGTAACACGTGTATGGTTTGCCTTGTAACTTTGTCACTTTATCGTCATGTTTGAACTGCTGCACTTATCTGTCAAAGGCGTGAAAGCGGCAAGGTACAAAAGTGTAGAGCTGTTTTGTAAGGCTGACTCTACATGGATTTTATTGTATACTTATGTATTCGTAGACGATAAAATAAACTATGTTGCAGTTTTTACACTCGCCTCCGACCGAAAGGTACAGAAAAATGAACAAAATATAACATTTCTGGTAAATAATTTGAAGAAGACTGACCTATAGATAAGATTTTAATACCTAATCCCCATCCTATCCCCATCCTTTTTATCATTGTGTGCCTTTCTTTGATACTATTTAGGAAGGCATGTCGGTATTGTCGGTATAATTTAACTTTCCTCCAGTTTCCGTTGTTTTGGTGTGTAACGGCCTATGATGGTAGCTTATTTGGGTACACTACATAATTCCGAAGAGTCTTTCCGAATTGATCAAAATTTCGAATTTTCGTAATTCCGAACGCAATTTTTTGATAGAAAACATAACTTTTTGTTATCGCTTATAAATCAAACCTAACGTAACCCACGTATGACAATTAAAATATGCATTTAATCTAAAATAGCTCCAGCGTGACATAGCTTTCGGAAAAATAAAAATTCGGACAAATTAATATTCGGAAAAATGTCATTCGGAATTTTAAGGTGTTCCCTAGCTTATATACAGGAGGTTTCTATTTCCAAATACCCCATTATACGTCTCCGATTGCCACTATTTTCCTTCCATAAGAACTCGAGCCCACAGTCCGTCGCATCTGCACTTTATTGCCCAAGAATTTAATTCCGAACGACATTATTCACGGCGACGCAAGTTTTTGTTCGCGAGGAGTTTTTGATAGATGGCTGATCTGTTTTTCATTGCGCGGATTGTTTGAGTTGCGGCTGTTTGCGTCACCCCTTTTTTCTGTCTGTAGGTTTGGAAGTTGTTTATTTTTCAAGGAGTAATAGTGACTTCGTAATAAGAACAATGTGAATGTGTTTGTACATTATTTATATTGTTTTGTTTATGTGCAATAAAAAGTTTACATACATAGATAATAGATACTCGTACTTCCTCAGTGAAAACAATAGAGCAATGCGGAGTCGAATCTGTTCCTTGCAACGCCTAAGGGGTAAGCGGATAAGTGGATAGAGTATATATGTAAGCTACCATAGGCTGTTACAAATAGGTTTCTACAGTTTAGTTAGAGGTCGTAGACAATATGACTGGAAAACTGTCAAAATGTATGGAAAAGACAAGCGCTCGACGTGACCGTTCGGCAACTTACGTCAGTCCTATACATTTTCGATAACGATATCGATCGCAGAATGCATCTTGTCTTGGGCTACTGACGTAGGTATTATAAAAGATTTTAATGATGTAGTACCTAAGGTGATTCAAAGATTACTAGGGTCTCTATTCTACTGTGAAAAACCATATTGCCTGTAACATGTATTGTTTTCGTATGTATAACGTTGAACAATACGATAACATGTCAAAAGCAATATGGTCTAACCTGAGAGCGTCGGTAGCCTAGTGGCTTAGGGGGTCGATTCGTGATCGTAAGGTACCCAGTTCAAACCGCAGCGGTCACCATGTACCAATGAGTTTTTCTGACTTAATTGCATTACCCGATGCTCTTAAGGTGAAGGAAAAACATCGTGAGGAAACCTGCACATTTTAACAGCTGTGCAAGAGGGTAATTGCACTAAAGTCCCTAAGGGGTCGAAGTGTGTCTGAAAGGGCACATCTGTAAGATAAGATAAGATAAGATAATACGGTGTTACCTAGGAGAATAGAGACCCGGAACTGAGCCTACGGAATAGCTCAAAATAACCAGTTACAAATTAAACTTGAAAGCCCTTGTAAGAATAATCGATTTGAAAATAGAAACTCTTAATTAAGCAAAGGGAATTTCCCTTCACTCCTCCGGGACCATTTATAAAGTTTTAACGATTGTCAACAGCGGGCGACTCTGGATTTGCATACAATTGGCTAAATTCAAGATTGTTAGTCCAATATAGCAAAGTGAAATGATCGCAGTTACTGCGTTTTACGCGATATTAAAATAACTGGTACGTAATAAGTCAGTAAGTTGAGTTAAAGTGAATTGAAATTTATTATAAGCTTGAGTGATTGAGTTGCAAGATTTAATAATGACTTTCTCGCTCACTGTTTTTCACAAAACTAAGTTAATATGTATTAAATAATATAATTATTCTCTATCTGTCTTAATTTCAATATTGCTGTTCAAAAAGATAAAAATGACCATTATTTTTGATAAAAAAACTTTACCCGATTTTACGTTAATTAAATAAATTTGCTAACATGTTAGTGTTGCTACTTTTTCTCTACTGTCCGGCTTTTTTGCCACCGTATGTAGTATTAACGAAAGTTAAAAAGAAATCATTGCCCATTCCGACGGCTGCTTTTCTCCTGGACTCTAAATAACAAGGGAAATGAAAACCAAGGGCAAATTGACTCATTCCAAACTAAGCTGTAATCACGTACTTACTTGGAGTACTGATAACGATGAACAGTCTTATAAAAGTGAATCAATAATTACATTGATAGTTGAGCCGAGGCGCCAACTAAGGAGCGCCTCCCTCGAAAGTCAAGTTGAAGTTGAACCACCAACGACGAACGTCAAATAAAAAAAAAACATATGTAGATATAAAAATCTAAGGCTCAGGAACAAATATTAATGCTCATCACACAAATACTTGCCCAATCCGGGAATCAAATCCGGGACCACTAGTTTCAATTACTACTCATACTTACATACATGTAGCAAGGACAATTAAAAAACAATCCTTACCTTATCATTAACACTTATTGAATGAATGAATAATTATTCGGTACAAAACCTGTAAATCCCATCGGTTGAATATTTCCAAGCCGTGGTTACAGGTCTCCCTCGTGCATACTTCAGGGAAAGGCCGCTACGTGTACAAATTGACCGGCTGCGGGCTGCAGGTAGCTGCATGTGCAGAGTATACAAACTAGTGAGATCCTGGCTCAGATTTAAAATTAAAATTAGCAGCCTCCACTGTCCGTCCGTCCGTCTGTCACAAATAATAAGAGTAAAAAAAGTAAAAATATACTCCGAGGCCGACTAGCACGGTTTTTTTTAAATATTGATGTGAAGTCACCTCCTCACCAATCACCTGACCCAAGACCTACGTAGATTACTTCATTAAGGTTCCGTACCCAAAGGGTACCAACGGGACCCTATTACCTCCGCTGTCCATCTGTCTGGCTCTCAGAGGGCTGTATGTCATGAATGGTAGAAGGTAGACAGTGGAATGTTTACAGAGTTGCCGTTATGACAACAAATAATATATTTTTTTATTAAAGCAGGCCTCATATAAGAATGGTACAGAATGGCGACTCTGACTCGAGCTGGCCGATTTATTTATTTCTTTATTTATTCATCGCTTAGCAATTGCCGTTGATTTGATTTCAACATTTTAACTCGTACGATAATTTCCCTCACAGAAATAATTTCACACGTAAAAATTCATAATCATATGTTTAGTGAGCCTGCCTCTGCCCCCGGGTGCTCTGGCGGGTAATCTCGCAAGAGCCATGCGTCACGGCGGCCGCCATGCCGTGAATCAACCGCCTGATAGTTGCTGACGGCTCCAAATATTTTTTATAAAATAATTTGTGTCGCAGATCCAATTCGGAAATTAGTTTCAATGGCATCAAACACGTATATTGCTTTCATATATCGTGGTAACCAAAATAGGAAAGCTTGCGTTTTTCCATACACTACACATATGACTATTTCACCATCTATCAAAAATTCCTTGTCAATTTTTATTGGTATAGGTACTCTGTTCAATCTTCGATGATCCCTGTGACAGCCATAGGTATTTAATAATTTCAATCACTTACAATACTCACGAGCGATGTACTTATTTAAAAATTGGCGACGCTAGGTTTGTAGTACCAATGTAGTATTTTATGTACCTATAAGGTAAAGAAACAACTGTAATTCCTGTTTATATGAGCTGTCACAGGCGTCATCCTAGATTGTACAGAGTATAGGTATACTTTACTTTAGATCATTAATACCTGGTTAATACCTAGGTTTAAACTGAATTTCTGTTGACCTTTCATTTTATAGGGATTTAAATATAAAGTGCTGACGTATTTACGAGTAGGTACACAAAATATTTCAACTTTATATGAACGGTGTGATGACTGATGAATGATGATTGTGTACCAGGGGCTCTACTTTGAAATCCGTAATTCGAACTCCGGATCGCCCTGTCACTTTCTTGCGCATTATTTACGGGACGAGAGCAAAAGGGATAGCAATAGACGAAGTTCTAATTACGGATTTCAAAGTAGAGCACCAGTTCGTCGGTAATTTCGCTAGTGTAGTTTTTCCATTTTTAACTCAAAGGTTAGCTTTGTGCTAGACTTTCTTATAAGCACCTGTAGGTACTTTGTGAAGTTTTTTGATGTGCAGTAAATAGTTTGCATACGCAAACCTAAAGTCCTCACGGGGAAACGGAAATTCCTCTAATCAATTATCAGCTAACCATTACGACACTAATGATTAGGTAAATCCGAGCTGATCAATACGATTGTGAGGGTTTTTTCTGAATTAATATAATGAACCTAGTAAACAAAAAAATGCTCTTATTGTTAGTTATTTAACTCTTTGGGCAACGAATTAAAAAATACAATTTATCAGTATCTTCGTGTTTCTGTTATAAACCTCCAACATTAAATGAAAAATAAATGTACTTACTTATTAAAAAGTTGTCTGAATCCGTCCATGGGAAAGCGTTAATATGGTTTAAATTTTACCTTCACTTGACGCTTTACTCGTGTGTTAAGGGATATGTAATTAAAGGTCATATAGATAAATAATCATGGCAGATGTGACCTGCCGCCCGTGGCTTCGTGCCAGGCCGCGACTCTGCCTTGTTTATGTGCAAATGAAAACTGTTAACTCAAATTTAATGTTATTTTGTGCGATAAGGTCGCTGCCAAGTTTTTAAGTTTGCCCGCTTTGTTGGTATCTTATGGTAATGTTTTTGAGAATGGTTTAGGTACTTTTAGTTTGAATGTTTAACTAACAATCAAAATAGTATTAATTAACTACTATTTAAAAAACTAGTCAGAGCTGGTAACTCTTGAAAGACCCAACCAAATTTCATCGAATCTAGACAAGTACAAAACAAAAACTGCATCCGAGTCCGAACATCAGTAAGGTATCAACGATGGCAAAGGCAAACAGTACAAACGTTAAAACATTATACCCCCTCTGTCTTCGTCGGAAGTTAAGTAAAACCACAGTAGATTCAATGAAACCGGAGAGATAAATTATTTTACGAATGTTTCTGGTCATAACAACATAAATCTAAGTTTAGTCTTTAAACTAGATTCAAGATAAACCATTCCTTACAATTTGACAACAAAAAATGAACTTCTACTAGTGTAACCAGATTTATCTTTACTGCGTAGACGTAGTGTGCGTACGGTCAGCCTTATAAGAAGCTGCACACTTTAGTGTTTTGTCACTTTAACGTCATGTTTGAACTGCTGCACTAATCTGCAAAGGCATTAAAGCGACAAGGTACAAAAGTGTGCAGCTTCTTTTAAGGCCGACTGTACGTCGTGCTTCAAAAAATTACGACAATGTACAAAATAATGCACTATACGCACAATATTCCCATATACCTCTACGGTTAAGTAGTTTCATATGAATACTTTCCTAAATTAAAAAAAACAATAAAGTTTTTACAGATTCTTGACGGACTACATTTATACCCCCCCCCCCCCCTTACTTATAAACATGGGAAAAGCTTGGAATAGTTTATGCCAGCTTTGTCACTTTCTGTCAGATGCAAATGTCACAATTACAGATAAGGACAAAGCATGGCATAAACTATTCCAAGCTTATTCCACGTTTATAAGTAAGGGAGTTAAACTATAACACATTAAGTCGTACGACACTTAAAAGACCAATAACAGTCTGCAAATCTGAGTCAATAGTCCTTCGACAGGCCGAATGGAGAGATACTGCAAATCGAACAGATTATGTCCGTCGTTCCATAACAGACACGTAAGGCGCTTTCTGTTGCAGCTGGTTGCGACGTGTAGTGATTTCAAAACGACGACGATAGAAAATTAATATTTTTATGGTTTTATTATAAAAATAAATAAAATAAATCCTTTTGAAAGTGAAGTATTCGCAGGCATACATGGTAGACCAACGGTGTAGTGAAGATTGTGGTAAACCGATGCAGAGCAACACGATCGTCTCGTGGATAAGTCTAAGATCCTATAACTCTTGTCTGTATGTTTGTTGCGCTTCCACTGGTAAACTGCTGAACCAATTTCGACGAATTTTGGTTAGGTTAGATTGAACTCTGAGGAAGGACATAGAATTATTTTATTCCGAAACATTGGAAGCTATAAAAGACCTCTAAGCGGACGGAGTCGCGTGCAACATCTAGTATAATAACTATAAAATATTTTTTGTGGTGCGTTTTTGTAGTGTTTATCTTTAGCCAAATTTCTTCTTAGTGTTTATTTCGTCTTTAATTTTATTACAAAGACGCCGCAGTATTCGCTATCGCTTAGTTCGCTCGGTCGCCGATCATATCGCACTGTCGTACTGGGGCTCTACTTTGAAATCAGTAATTCGAACTTCGGATCGCCCCGTCACTTTCTTGCGAGTTAGTGACGCGTCGAGAGCAAAAGGGATAGCAATAGACGAAGTTCGAATTACGGATTTCAAAGTAGAGCCTCTGGAATCGTCAAGTCGTTCCGGGGCAGTCCGCAGTCATAACATAACAGGCGATGCGGCCGCTTATTTTTATTGCCTATCGACTCTTATATTTATATTGTCTGTAATACGTATAACAGTTACTGAGTTACGTTGCTAGTGGCGTTTATTGTCAGCCATTTCTAAATCGTGTAAGAGCCCAAAACCGGAAGACTATTTCATTGATTTACTTTGAAATTGCTTTATTAAATCTGAACAATTTGAACTAAAGTCTACTGAGTGAAAAAGGCATAAATTAACTGTGTTTTGTAGGTAATGGGGAAGTTTTAGTTTGCATTTTCAAGTTTCAGTTTAAGGGAAAAATCAACCGGTGAAATGACTAACATAGATGCATTCCATTTTTCTACTAACGCACGCATTCGTTATCGCTTTACAAGATAAGATAAGATAAGATAAGGATAAGCAAAGTACAAAACATTAAGGAGCCACACCGCTGCTCAAAATACGGTGACGGTACTGAATCGCAGTGACGACTTTACACGACTTTACCGCATGCTCTTCGTATTTTGAGCAGCGGTGTGGTCGCTCCTTTATGGCCCTAGACTGACACCCGTATTAAAAAACGTCACTATGAGGTCTCACAGTGCTCACGAACGCACAGGGTGGTTCAAATCGTCTCATAAATAAAAGGTCGGTCAAAAAGGACCAATCACAAAGCTGTATTGAACGCAGTGCGTTTACTCAGTGAAGTATACCTTAAGTATTGTTTGTGAATACGGGTGTGAGAAATTCACTAACCAGCATAACTTGATATACTATTTATATCGCTCAGATGCTATGATTTCTGAGATTCTACAGTTGCAATGGTTATGGTTATGGATGTGGATATGAATTCTTCTAAATTGAGGCTTCCGTGTAGTAAAATTGACACGGCACATACATAATTTCACGAGTTTGACTTGAAACTACATACCTACTCGTAGTTTCTATACAGAATAACCTACCTGACCGCATGCAAATTTATACGCAGCACATACCCTCTTAATTACTGGGTGGCTAATGCTTTTTCGATGGCAGTCGGCGCCTTAATTGGGGCCCAGGTAGGGAGGCGATTGAATGTTCCGATGAATGGGGACGTACAAATTGTACATTGGTGAGATTGTGTGGGATGGAATTGAATGCTATAGAAAACTATCAATTTAGACTAGGGTATTTGTATGTTGATGAGATGTTACTGGTCTTAGAGACCACTACTACAGCCTACGTCGCCGCAAAATCCTACTTCCTACTAATATTATAAATGTGAAAGTTCATGTTGTTACTCTTTTACGCTGCAACGGCTGGACTGATTTGGATGAAAATTGAAATGGTCTCAAATGGAGATACATACCTAGGCTTCATTACATACCGGAAAAAAATAAATATCTACGCGGACGAAGTCGTGGGCAGAAGCTTGTAATGTATAATAGGCAAATAGGAATCTGCTTCCTTTTTGAAATTACTGTTTAATTTACAATGTTTGAATGAATGTTAATATTCTAAATATTATTTTTATAGTTATGATTGTTTTAGTACCTACATCTTGTTTCAATAAGTAACAGCTGTTATCAACTAGACAGTAAGAGTTGCCATAACGTCAACAGTCTGATATGAATACTTATACCAGCAAGATGGGGGTGAACCAAAGTAGAATAACCCACCACAGTTCTCCTAAAGAATAAGTGTAACATTAGGTACTTTGAAAAATAATGACCGAATTAAGTATTCAATGAAACAATTGCCTTGCAAAATAATGTCGATATTAAAATCATTTCAAACTATAACATATTCCAATCACAACTTTATTCAATGTTTAAAAATTAATTTAGTGTGCATTAAACGCGTCAACCAAACAAATACCTTACGCCCTTACTTCTATACCATTAGGATTTGGAATTGCTTGTATCTGGAACTGATTATGCGGAGTCACATACAAGTGATAAAACTTGTATGAAAGGGCTCCAGAGGTATGCGAGTGTTTAGAAGTTTAGTACTAAACGACGTTTTAGATGCTTAGGAATGTCATTTCGTTTGATGAATTATAAAGTTAGTGGTGTAGAATATTAATTATAGAGAGGAATTTCAAGTATGTAATAAGGGACGGATAAGTTGTAGGGTATTTTTACTATTGACAGTTCATGCATATGACATCCGTAATACGTCTTTTGTTTTTTTCCGTTAGTTTATTGAGATCTTATCCCTTTTGTAAAAAATGTTCATTGTGTACAGTCACCAGCTATAATATATTATCCAATATTGGGCGCAAAAATATCTGACACGCTCTTATAACTCTAGTAATAAAGACGTGTCAGATATTTTTGCGGTCAATGTTGGATAATATATTATTGATGGTGACTGTACTTAAGAAAACAATTTGAATTCAATTGGATTGGTAATTATTTAGTAACTTTTTCAGATCATTTTACCTGGTAGGTAATTTTAACATGCATTAAGCATGACTATTTCTCTAAAATAAAATAAATATCAGGGGAAAGTGTCACACAAATTGACCTAGCCCCAAACTAACCTTAGTTTGGGGCTAGGTCAATTTGTGTGGGTACTAGACAGCGATAAACATGAATAGAGAAATAAATACTTAAATTCGAAGAAAACATCCAAGACTCAGAAACAAATACAAAGACTAGTCAGTACGGTACCTATCTATATTTCCGAACCGATACAACTTGGGATCTTTCAAAAAACAAACCTCAAGATTGTTGCGGGTGTTTATGGGACGCGGTGACTTGCCATCACGTGACCCGCTGGCTCATCTACCTCCATTTATCCATAAAAAAAAAGTTTCCAGTCACCTGATGTAAAAAACAGGAATATTATCTCCTCACGAAGCTTGAAATTCAGCCTAAACCACTTAGAATGCACCAGGGTATCCCCGTTTACCTTCCAAATCGCGCGGCTCATTACCATCCATTGCACTCCCTCCGCCATCTTGTGTGATCCGCCATTTTGTATAGTTTACGCGGGAAACGCCGCGAGGGATTCAATTTGGTGCTAAAGTAAGAGCTTTACGCCGACAGGTTACATATGGTGGAATCTGAGCATTGGTTGGAGCTAAACGGTTGTGATTTTCTAGCCCGTAAGCTTTCTTGAGTGTAGAAGCTGATTGTTTTTACTAAACGTTCTGACTTTTTGGTTTCCTTCATTTCAGTTCTTTATGATGAGATTGACCACTAGTGAGCCTTATTGTAAGGTGTCAAGATTCACAAATGGTCAGTTAACTGTGTTTCATCTTCTTGTAATCAAATAAATACTGTCACATGCCTAGTCTACGTAAACGCGTGTTTTGTATTTTTGATTCATCACATCAACAATGATAACTGTCTTTTAATGGGGTACCTACTATTTTATCGAAATAGTTTTCAACGAACATAATTATCATTAGGTACGCCGAATTTTAATTTCATAGAAAAGCAATTCTCGCTACTTGAGTTTTTTTTGGTAGTAAAAAGTCGTCCTTTTTTACGCTGGGAAAATGCTTTTATACATTCCAGCTGGGCCCGGGGGTGCCTAAAAATATCCTGAAAACATCATGATTTTAACAGAAAATAGCGTTTGATGAAATAAAATTGGATGAAATGATTCAATCGATGAAGTGAAATTCGATAAAATGATGGGTTACCCTTTTAAGGAGCTAGCAGTGACAATCCAAAAATTGTGAAACTAGGTAATAGTTTGTGATAATACGGACAGTTAGTCATTAACCCTTTTGAAGCAGCCTAAAAAAAACCGTACCTATGTGCCATGCTCGTATAACCGAGTGAATATCGAGCACTCGTATAAATGGGTCATTATTCGAGCGTTTCAACCGCCTGACTTTTGTGGACATATTTTTGAGTAATTGGGCGTAAATTTTGATACCGTTTTTGGATATTTGTTAGATGTCCGGTAAACTTACAACCGAAACTTAGAAACCAGAAACGAAATCGAAATCTGCAGCCACTTCTACAAAAATGTGACCACGAAAGTTATTCGCAACAAACGCCCAAATAATAAATTTCACGCTAGATTATAAGAGTAATGTTTAAATTTCGAATTGATCACTTGAAGCAAGAACGGTTTTTTGAATTTCGCACAGCTTATTGCCTTTCTCATTGTTTCCGTTACCGGTTTCAAACATGTTCTAAAAGTAATTAACCGTTTGGATCCGTAAAACATACGTTTGCGCGGCGTAACAAAGACGCGTGACGCCGGCTACACACGCCTTGATTCAATATCGTAAATTAAGCCGGGCATAAACGTCACGACGCGGTACGTTGTACACTAGATTAGAGTGACGCTTTTTGAATTTTAGGAATATTTTAAGTTGGTGTTATGTTTAATCCGCGGGTTGCTTTAGGCCTTATTTCTAGGTCTAGGTTAGAAGGTCAAACTAGAGCAAGATGTCAAAGCTAACGCCGTTATTTGATCATTGAGGCAATTGTTGTCACTTAAACCAATATCGAATACGTACATGGGATGTTTGCCAGCTATATAAATATAACATAGGCTGAACTACCCTATTGCTCCTTACAGAATTTGATTATTACTTATTGAATAAATTTTACTAAAGACATTTTTAAAATATACTTTGATAGAGTAAGACAGGTAAAACACCACCAACTTGCTCCTAAACTAGCTACAAAAACTTTCAGATGCACTTTAAACAAATTCACAGTCGACTTAAACCTGTAAAACGCAGCCTTTTTCCTCGAACGCGCAACTTTAAGGCGATTATACACGACTCGGGGAAAATCTCTCGCAGGTAAAGGGGGCTATACACTGCAGTACGCCGTCAAACTGTTATTAGACTAAAGCCGGGGGAGGAACGGCATTCGTTCTAATTGAAACTGAGAAATTTCAATTTGATAATGGAATCTGCATTTGAAATGTCAGGTGACCGTGGAAATTTTTGATCGTCATCGTGCAAAAGGCACCCCTCTTAAAACAAAGTAGAAATATTTTGGATAACTTTGAGTTTAAAAACTCGGTTCTCCCGACGATGGGACATGATTTAGGATCAAGTCATCTGCGACCTTAAGCAATAGGTATATTGTGCAGTAATTTCTTGGCAACAATAGCTGCCTTACTCCAATTTTTAATAAAGTTTCCGACCCGTAGAGAAATTTAATATTGAGAAGCCTATATACTTACATACCTTCACGCCTTCATTCCCATAGTGGGATAGGCAGAGCTCGAAATCACCAACAACGCTAAAAACTTATTGTTAATTCTGTAACCACATTTCGCACAATCAGGCTAAGATGTTTACCATGTGTTTATTAGTGACAGGTTGCAAGCCCATCGCCTAACAAAACTACAAGCCTTTATTCCCTACCTACGCAAATATTCATTGTAGCTACTATTCTTAGTTTACAATAACACAAATATAATGCTAACTATTACTATCTCAACCCTCCAACCGCTAACAACCCCACAAATACCTCAGGCGGCTGATATCGGACTATCAGGAAGCTAGAAGTTTCCTATCTCTCAGTGCTATGACAGCTTGACAGCGCCTGGGGCTGCTGAATAATACTTATCACCAGTATATCGTGGACTTTGCGTTCAAGGAAATAGTACAGGAGTGGAGGGTGAACGTAAAATGGTCAGTTGTTTAGCCTTTTGTTTCGGAGACGTTTGTGCAGGGATGCAATGATTTGGGTTTGAATTTTCTATATGTATACATACTATAAAACGGGACTTAATCGCGTAGTAAAATGAACATTTACCTAGACGTTTCGACCGTGTTACAACCACAGAACAGAAAAAAAAGTAGAAGTGTCAAGTGGGCGTGTAACGTGTGGCACGGTTATGCGGAGTTCCGCATAACCTACCATACTTTTATCGCGATCGCTTATTTCGATATTTCTAAAATAGGAAATAAATTCTGAAATTTTGAAATGTAAAAACGATAGCCGCATCAAAAACAATTTCCACGGTGGCGTGTTGTTTTCATGGTAGTTTGAGTATTGGCGACAACAGGTCTGATACTAAGCGAAGGTCATGCCACTTCCACTGTGTTTTCTATTCCGTGGTTACAACTGTGTGAAGAAAGAAGCGGAGGGTGTTCGTCTGCTTGTCGTGCGAGTTTTTTGACCTACCCGCACTTGGTCTTGTTTTTCTTTATTCGGAATGTCATCACACGGCCACACAACAGTAACAACATCCGGCGATTTATCTGAAGATACACTTCCTCGCTTACATTTACTGATGACTGGATTCCACCTTCTCTGTTGGAGTTTCGATGTTTTCTGATTTCAACGGCTTCACGTACTATTCTCGCATAAAAATGGCGTTCAGTTGAAAGTACGATAGGACCATGCGAGTCGGTTTGGTCTTGACTCCAGTAAAATATAGCCAGGAAGTAAGCAACGAAAGAAAATGTATTGCTACCGTAATATTTGACTTCTGTGAATAATTTTGCATATGTGCAGACCAAATCTTTTTCCCTATTCTTTGGCAAAAATCAAGAATAGTGTTAACAAGTTTCATGTTGGTAGGTACTTTTATTTAAGCTCTCTTTATAGTCTGGTGGTCCACCTTGAGCCCTGCTATTTATACAAGAGACACGAGACAAGAGTAACAAGGCAACCGTTTGTAGTAAATGCCTTGTCTTATCTTATTTTATGTTATGGCATAGGTAGAAAAGGCAAACAAGCATTCAGGCGAACTGATGATAAACATATACAAATGTATATGTTTATCTCTCACAAGACTCCAATCTAAAGACTGCTAATATGTTGTCAACCCTGAGGACTAACATGAGCCTCTATGCTAGTAAATTCACCGGTTGTTTTATCCCCACGCCGGAACACAACAATGCGAACACTGCTGCTTGGCGGTAGGTTAATTGGTAAGATGGCGGTAGCGATCGACCATGACCATCTTACAGTCAGGTCAATAAAAAATATTCAACTTTGATTCCCCCAACTCTAACAACACGACAATAATATCATTTGTTGTCCTTTATCCTTTATTGCTAAAAATAGCACGCATAGCTTCACGTCTCGGTATCCCGGGAATTCGTACCGTAGACAGTTTTTCCCTACTTTTGAAGTTTAACTCCGGTGGCAATATCACGTCTTTGTGCTAGGGTTGCCAAAAAAGGTTTTTTTTTTAACATTCGGTATGATCTCGTGCTTTGATATCCCAAATATGTTATGCTTTGATATCCCAAATATGTTAAAACATTTCAGGAACAAACCGAGCTCTAAAAAATATTGCCAAAAAAATCAAGAATTTTGTTTTGAGTTCACTGAAAAGATCGTAGACAGTCCTGTCAAGTACAAACCAACATTTGTTATTTTGCTTTGTTCACTCCTTAAAAAATGTTATTTTAATATAGTTATTCAAAGCTGTGCATTCTTCAATATTCCATAACACGACGCAAACCCTTGCAATATTTACTTATTGGAAAGCCAAAACGCTTTGGAGATTAACCCCGTAATTCATAAACGCATTATAAACCTATTTTAGTTAAACTATGCGTGACAGATAAGGATAAATCATACTTTAAGCACACTTCAGCTATTACACTTCTAAGAATATGGTGGTTTATGGTAACAAAAAACTGCTTTAAAAATGTTTTTTCTCAGGCAACCCTAGCCAAAGAGCTCGTGTCGGAATTTTTAATTCAATTATGATACCGATCTACTTTAATGACCAGCTCTTGCAGCGTTTTTATATCCTGGTCCTCGGCATCCCGCGAGGCACGGAGATTCATAACTTTCTTTAATTGCTTGTACGAAAATAGACGGGGTTTACGCAGAGATAGGGGTTTTTTTAGGGGGGTGGAGAGGACTTAACAGGTGTTTGTGGGGCGTGTTGCAGTCACTTACGGTTGGGTGTTAGATTGTTGTAAGGCCGTAATAACATGAAGTGTAACAGATCAGGGCTCTGTTCTAGTCGGTAAAACAATATTGACTGACGTATTATGTGTTTTTAACTCGGTCGCCATTATTGACAAGTAAATACGAGCTACCATAACGTTGACTATACGATAACATGTCAAAGACGATATAGTTCGATATAGTATTAGTGTCCCACTGCTGAGCAAAGGCCTTCCCTGTTTTCCGTCATTTGTCCTTATAAAGTACCTACATGCTCTCGCCACTCTTTTCAAAATACGTCCGTCCAAGTTACCGAGTATTTTTTTGTTAGTTAATATTCATAATATGAATCGTCGCAAAATGCTCTGGTTTAATTCTATAACCCAAACAAGTCGTAATTTAAAAAATATCCGACCTCATTCCCCAACAATTTCGAAAATTCACACACCCTACGAGCCGTTAACCGATCCCCAATAACAACAGATATTAAAACCGTAAAGCAAAAAGCCTTCGCCGATAGAAAAAGTGTAATTCCAAAGTTTTTTTTATGGGAATTACCGCGCGATAAATTTGTCAGGCCGGCCGGAGTTCCACGTTAATTCAATCAAAGGTTACCCTGGCTTATACTTGATGAAGGAAAACCTTTCTTTAAAAAAAATTTGGTCGTGTGCCCAGCGAACCTTGCAGTGGGGGTTGACGTCATTATTTTATTGAAATTTACGTCTTTTTGGAATTTTGCCTGAAGGCTCAAGTTACGCAGTTCTGTTATCAAATTACTAGCTACTGATGCCCTAGCTGTCGCAAATCGTCGGTAATACTGCAATACGGCGTATCTAAGCAATTCAATAAATTGAAAAATGTACTTTACTGACTTACTTGTTAAGGTGTATGTTGCATCTTATTTAATTTGTTCTTTACGCCGTTTTGCAATGTCATTATCACCGACGAAATGTGTCGTGTTCAGGGCTTTAACTTAGTTTTGTAAGGTTTTGGTAGGTAATGACCAAAATTTTCAAGTCCCATTTGTTAAGACAGGGTTAAACTAATTGTAAGATAAACTTCATAATAATGTTGACAGAATGTAATTTACTGTGACAATGTTGTTAATAACTATTAAATAGATAAAAAAAGATATAAAGGTGACATCTTCTTTTCGATCAAATATCTCTTAAATGGCCCAACCAATTTTCAACTTACCGACTAACCATCTCGATTAAATTAGCTTCCTTTATAAAAAACCGCGTCCAAATGGGTTCATCCGTTTGGGAGATACGAAACTACATACAGAAACACAGACACACACATACACAAATAGGTATATATATCGATCCTGACCGATTTCGGCCACAGCGACTGGGATCCAACTATTGGTACAAATAGGTACGCGCACGTTAAACCTATGTTTTTGTCGGGAGGTTAAAAATGAGAAAAGCCATAAATGAAACCTACAACTTACTCGTTGACGTATTCATATTATTTGCAGAGTTTATTTTCATCTTCCCCAAAAACCCATATTGTTTTAAACGAACAATCACACAGCCCACATTCCCTTTGAAAGTGACACGGGCTCATATAAATATAACGGGCTCAAAACAAACCGTTGGAATCCGCAACAGTGCCCTCAGGCTGTTTTAACCCAAATCCGTAACCCACTTTTCGCGCACTTTTTGACATTTAGCCCGACGTCACGGGAACTTTTAACAGAAACAAATGACTGCAGACGGAGCGCGACTCGTGTACGCAGAAATATTGTGGAACGTTGTCGCATGCGGCACGAAGGTGTAAATAATATGACCTCATCTATGTTAAGTGTATTAAATAAACACTTTTGCGGCAATGTTGTTCGACAAAGCAGATCATAATAGTCTTATTGAATCTAAATTGGATGTAAAATCTCATTTTCTGAGAAAAATTAACTAGATTATGGTCTGTTATAAACTGAAGATATAATAGAGAAATAGTAGTACTCGTTAATATTGATGACTTACACTTCTTAAGTCATCTATAAACGGTCACTATTGAAAAAAGAAGTCATCCATAAACAGTCACAGTTGAAATTAAAATTATGTACATGTAGGCCTAGCTAGGCTGCGCTAACGTTTCTGTTTTCTATCAACTCGAAATGTATGGAGATGACTAAGCGATTGACGCAATCTGTCATAAGCTTAACGTCAATCCTATACGTCGATTTTCGTAAATCGCTAACTTAGAATTATGCTTCTTGTACTAAGTATAACAAATAAAAAATAAGTTTCATTGTCATTGTAAAGAAGGATTATGATCTCCATTTAACACTTATGTAAAGCTTTTCTCTATATATTTTTATTATAAGGGCGTCGATCTACCCAAAGCGACATCAAAGATGTAGCCACGGCCTGTGCCACAAAATTACATGCCACAAACTTTGCGGTGAACACAATGCTGCCCTGCGTAAACACACTTAATGGACACAAACGACTTCTTTTGAAACTGCCTTTCTCATTAACTTTTAACTTTTATTGTCACTTTAACGTCAGATATGAGCTTCGCGGCCGAGACGGACAAAAGCTTTTAAAAAGGCGGGAAATGAAAGTTCGTTTGTAAGCGATGATGAAAGGAAAGCGAAACGATGCTGTTTACATTTAAATAATTGTGTGGCTGTAAATAAGAGGATCTTCATTGCCTTAATCTGTTTCGGTTTATTAAAAAACAAATGGTGATCACTTTCATAGTTCATTATTTATTTTCGTGCCGGAAAAGATAAATTAATTGTACCTACTGTAATCAATTTATAAGAACTCCTATCTGAAAACACACACATCAAAAATAGCTAATGATCAAATCCCTACATAAATATACTAAAATAAATAATTTTGACTCTAGCTCTCGGAAAAAGTACCCTTTGTCCTTTTCTCGGGGTTCAAGCTACCTCCATTCCAAATTTCATTAAAATCCGTTCAGCGGTTTGGCCATGAAAGCGTAACAAACATACAAAGTTACTATAATTAATTAATATAATTTGAATTACGTACAGACGTTTCTGTTAAAATTAAAAAATGTTTAGACAAAGTTACTGTCTCATTTTAATATTAATATGGATTTTGCAATGTTACGTAGTACATTTCGAAATATCGAAAAAGCGTTCTGCTAATAGGTATAAGTAACTAGTTTCGTGTCAAGCCACACGCTTCTGGCATCTTTGATGACTGCCTCTGCGCACCATCTGATACGTAACCTTACTATCTTCCTCTACATCCCCTTTAAAGTGCATTTCAATTCCATGCCGCGAATAAATACGGTAGACGATGCTATCACATAGCGATCTGTCTTTAATCTGTTCACTGGCCGACTTTTGTATCGCGATTCAGTCGCGTTGTCCCGTTCATACGACGCAGCTGCTTTGATTGTATTGATTTCAATAACAAAGGATCAAGAATAAGGTATATTATATTCATTGAATACAAAGTGACAATTGTATAGAAATTTTGAACGGAAAAAACAGATTGTATTCATAACCTACTTAATTGCAGTAAATTGGATTATGCATAAACAATATTGCTCACTTAGACACTGAGACTCCTCGAAATTAAAACAGTTGAAAGTATTTATTCGCCACCAAGATTCACAGCATATAAGTAAAACAAAAGAAAATACTTGAATTGGATAATGGCCATGCTATCGTAGTTTATCTCAACCGTACTAAGAATAAGAATATTTTTTGCCAGTAAGAACACATTTCTACAGTCGCTTTCAGAGATTGCAACTTGGCTAAACCCCTGTTCCGGGTAGCACAGTAGCCAAAACCCACAAATCTCGCGACTAAAAATCGCATCGTGAGTGAGCTCAGGTAGTTTCAGTAGAGGCGGCGCGGCTAATACCGCCTATTAGTCCCGCGCTGCAGCTGGGATTGCATGCCACGGGACCTATATTTCAGGTAATAAAATACGGGGAAACGCTGTTTTGTACCCTGGGAGTAGGAGCAAGCAGCGCATTAGTCACTGCCAACCTGTAGAACGAGAGCGCGGATTTAAAACGAAACATTTTAAGTTACATCTGTATAGCTTGTGGCTCTCACCGAAATTCTGGTGTATCAGGACTGTAAAAGTGAGTTTATTGGAGCAGTCAGCGATTAAGCAAAGAACATGTTGATAGCTTCCAACTATTGGCACTAAAAAGCAGCTAAGAAGCGATTCTATGGACATACGCAGCATGCAGAAGAACATTATGTTGTCAAATAAAAAGATGAAGAAAATTGTAGCGCCTACGTATAGGTAGGTACGTTACATATTTTAATAAAGTGAGTGAGTGATGGTTTATCATGGTTTCACAGATTCTAAAGACATTCAATTTGAATATAAACCTACATTGAATATCGGGAAAGAACTTGTTGTACGTTTTAAGTATTGATACGGCTGTAAAACTCGTTAATAAAAACTATAAGATAAGCAAACTTGCGGCTATTTAGTGACATTGCGTGCGCGGCCGCCGGCCATCCGTCATAGTGGCCCGCCACCCGTGAAATAACAACTTACTCAATTTGATAAACACCCCGGTGAATGCTTGTTATGTGACAAAAATGACGTTAAAGTTTGTATCTTTTTATGTTCTGTTGAATTTATCAGTGTAATAATATGGATATTATAGAAAGGTTGAACTAAAACGGGGCTATATGCGTTAACGGTATTCTTAACCTCTAATTTACACATTATTACTTAAAGGGTGATGGGGTTTTTTAATTGATCCCCTCTTCCAACAGTCACAGGGTGCATGTAAATATGTTCATTAGGACCCAAAAATAGACAAAATACCTACCTACATATTTTAGTTCTAAAATCGTTTTTTTAATGAAAACTAAACCATTCAAGTGCAAGCAAGGCTAGAATGTATTTATTTTTAGTCAAATTCCATACGATACGATTATGATTCTCCAAGAAAACCCCATAGATATCGTCGTCGATCTATAAACTGAGACATGTTTCATTTCTTTTGGTAGGCATTTTTCATCGTCCTTTATTAATACAATTTCTTTTTTTTAACAGTATGCTATACAAGTCAATATAGCACGACAAGTGACAAGTCGGGTGCACATGCAGCTAACTAGTGTAACAATGTAAACACGGGTTTTCCGCTCATTAGCGGCGCACACACATGCGACATGACGGCTTACACGACTCGCGACTTGTCGGCGTGTACCCTCATATTAGAATCATGTGAGATCGTCGTATTTGGCGTGACATACGGAGGGAATGCTATCAAATAATTACTGTCTCAAAGTTTCTTTTTGTCTGATGGTTGCCTTGTTTTCTAAAATTGAAATTTATGTTTTATTTATTGTCTTTTACTAAAAGTTACTAACTTAACTACAAAAGCTAATGACTACTTAATCTGTCTCATAAGTATCCATTTACCATGAGCTCATGCCGCAATACGTAAGATTTCATACTTACATAGTAGATTTGTTTTATATTTCTCGATTAATACAGTAACAGTCTTATTGAGAATTCTTGTCCACGAACTTTTAAGTAAAAACTGGCTTTACTTTGTCTACGTTAACATCATTTATCTTGAAAACTACCCAACTTTTCAGGACGAACAATGGCTGTGAAAATTGTAGGAAAACTTATCACGCTTGATTACCATCATCCTCAAAAAAATTCAAATTCATGATATTTGTAGAACGAAAACTCGATTTTACAACAAATTTTAATTTTGTAATACGAATAATATCGGGCACGAATGTCATCCCATTCCTTTACCGCTGGCATCCGTGTGTATCGCGCCGCATACCGCAGCGCTCATATACGTATTCTGGCCCTAGCTGGAATACTAATTACCACTAAACTTTACGTCTTCATATTTATTGTCTTTATTTCTAAATTACCAATGTACTTACATGTATGTGTTCTACTTATATGATATTATTTGCATGTTAGTAGGATAAAAGACTTTAAAATGGGATATATACCTCAAATCTTCAACGACATTAGCAGCATTTTTAACCCTCAAATTAATCTTACTCGTATTATGAGTTTTTTTAGTGTCTTGTTGTTGTTTACGGGTATTTGTTTTGACTTATTAATCTTTGTGACAATAAGGTGGTGTATCTATCACATCTATGTATTTCATTGTGCTCTTTCATCAAACAACATTCTTTAAATCTGTTTTCCGTGAAACATCGCTTCCTACACCAGCCACACCAATCCAATAATTATAACATTCTCTACTTATTTTTCATAGCTTTTGTACAGCTAGTAATTAATATACGTCAAGCTTACGATAACGTTGATTTACCTCCGAGGGGTAGCCAGTGGCCGCTCGTTTGTTTCAGTTAATTTTCTGATTAGATTACGTCTCAAGTTAATTATTTTTCTGACGCAAAACGCTTCAAGTTCTTATGTGCACGCACGTTAAGTTTTGGTTATTTCAATTGGTTTCACTTACTTACGTAATAGTGTATGAGTAACTTGTTATGTAGCTAGAAACCTACAATAGCACTGCTGTACTTTTGAAGGTTGTTTTAGATATAGCTTCCATGCATTCCTTTTAAACTATGTTAAAGTAAACCACATAGGAACAGTAACCTTAAATGAAATTGTGAGTGCATTTACTGATAGAAACTTGTCAAGTTTTGACAATTCATGCAATAACACAATAATTTTCACAAATCGATTGGTATGTTTTTTTTTCTACTTTAACTTACTTCCTTAATTTATTTAAGGTATATTTAAAACCGCATTAATATCGGTATGATTGACCCATTTCCAAAGTTAGCTGGGTCAATTTATGCGAGATTATCCTTTCATACATATTATTTATTTAATTTCATTTCGGGTCGGACATATTTGTCGTATCCCGGATACTAATTGGGCAAAAACAACCACAAATTGGATCCCACACGATAAAATTTGGCATTGCGGCAGACCTAGGCGCGGATGGCTAGATCAGCTTGACGCTTTCAGAAGGGACTGGCAGAAGACTGCACAAGGCAGGGATGCGTGGAAGGACGATAGGAACGCAGTGGGACTGTTTAGGCTAACCAATAAATAAGTATTTTTATAAAAAAAGACACGAAGAGATCAACTAACATACTGTTTTTCAACTAAGAACTATATTGACCACGCGCTGCCGGCGGCGACCCGCTCGGAAAATTGTGCATGCCGCGACACGGGGAATCCAATAAGGAACGGATTATTCAAGCCGGAAGGAAGGATGCACTTATGGGAGGCAAAAGGAGAATGCCTTTTATTGCACTGTTTACGCTAGAAGGAAATAAGTATGGCCGTGTAAGGTTTGTATTGAAAAGCATAATTAGATAAGAAGCCGTTTTTTGCGAAAATTGCAAATGGTAAATGGTTTATTAATTTTGTCCTTGTGCCTACCAGAGTTATTTTTTATGGAAAATATTTAAAAAATTTAAGACTATATTTCTTAGGGCTTAGTTTCCTTAGTTTCTTATGTCCTTTCCAAAGGAAGAATGTAAGCACAAGTTAATGTTTTTTTAAAGAGACTAGATTTTTCACAAAAAAGTTATGCTGTTTTTATTTTCAGCATTACCTATTCACTTTATTAATCTTATTAAGCATTTTCAAACTTAAACTTCAATACATTAATACCCTTTGGAATTTTAAAATACTACGTTTTGAAACAAATAATTTCTCAAATAATCGTAAGTTTTATAACAAAAACCCAGAATTCGCCGTAAAAAAGCATACCGCTCTAGATCATAGTTACGTGATGGGGCTGGTAGTTGGTAGGCAATCGAAAGTTCCAGACGATTTACGGACCCAACGAGACTGATGGGCCCTATTAGGGCCATCCATCGTGGTTGTTTACCGCCTGCACCTAAGTGCAGTTGCATGGATATTAGTATTTATAATAGGGCCCGAGGATTGATGGCTCTATTTTTGTGGGCGGTATTCATGTTGGGAATATTTGATAAAGATGCTACTTGAGGAAGTAGTTTTCTTTTGGCTTATTATTGCGGAAAATAAACTGCTTGATATGTTATGGTATTTTTGCAATGTTTTTTTCATTTTACGTTACGAATAATGTGTGGGTAATAAGAAATTATAAGCAATTGGTATGGGAATTCGCAAGACCGCTTAACTATGCTAATCCTACATAAGTGTACGATCGTAGATTCTGCTTAATATTGCAGTATGTAGCTGACGTTCGCAAAATTCAACTTGATTACTTGAACGATCTTCGAATACTATTTATAAAGGTTGTCCCAAAGGTGTCAGATCAAACGAGTAGCAAAGGACCTCGTTGTACATTAATCTATTCCAGTTACTGTTCTCAAAAAATTAAATTCAATCAAGTCTCATCAGCGGGCCTAGTATGGCTGCGTCTATATCGCGTGTCAAATGTGGATAAAGCATCCGTCACTCTCGTACTTATATTACGTGTCAAAAGGTGACAGATGCCTTATCTAAACTTTGTCACGCGATAAACGCAGCCATATTAGGGCCCCAGATATCATAAGTCATCAGTCACTTGAATTAAACAAGCACGTCATAAACAATTTTGATAAAGAATAAATATGAACAACAATACGACTCTATCCATTCACATTTAACACACCATTTAATAAACAATAATAAACACATTAAATAGCCAGTAATTGCATCTACTAAAATAATGACATAAAGGCACTAGCATCACGTACGCACTAAAAGGCAGCTAAAATGCCTAAGCTATAAAGAGGTTGTAAAGACTGTTCTGCGGACAACAATAGTGGCATAAAGCCGCAATAAAACTGAGTGCATTAGAATTGGTTGCAGCGAAGATGTTCCCGTATGCGATTTATATTTATGGATTAAGTGTTTCTTTCTCTATGCTGATGTAAACGTAGATATAAAAAACCGGCCAAGTGCGAGTCGGCCCCTTAAATATTTATTTTATTCTGTTTTTAGTATTTGTTGTTACAAAGGCAATAGAAATACATCTTCTGTGAAAATTTCAACTGTCTAGCTATCACGGTTCATGAGATACAGCCTGCTGACAGACAGACGTACAGACGGACAGACGGACAGACGGACAGCGGAGTCTTAGTAATAGGGTCCCGTTTTTACCCTTTGGGTACGGAATAATAAAAAAGTATGTCTCATTTCGTGTTGTAGTTAAAATAAATATTATCTTACAATATAACTTTAATTAAAGCGTTTAAATACTTTTAAATACATAAAGTGCGTTAACATATTACCAAGATTAACGCTTTTATTGCCTTTTAAGGTCGTAATCATAAGAACACCGTTAATGATGTTCTAATTTCAAATTCAAGTACGCAAGTGATCCATTCCGCTTAGTGGTCATGACTTTACATAATTAATCTATATTACAGTGAAACGTCAATAGCAATATCATTAACAGCTATCATATTGTTCTAATCCTTATATCACATAAAAACAGGCACGTCAATTGTGTAATTGTAACAAATCGTTTTATTTACACAGTATTGGTCAATATCCTAAAATGAGTAATGACAGTCCCTTACTTTCACAGCGTTGGCACCCTCTTTGAGTAGTTTTATAAATTTGATAAAAGACATTGTCATTTGTCGTGAAATAGGAAGTTTCATTGAATTGTCGTGGACATAGTGTTAAATTGAATTGGGTTAAAAAGAGCCTCTGTTTTTCCTTGAGCGAAAAATACTTTAACATTTTATTGAATATTTTTTGATGGATATAAGTAATTTAGTTTAATTTATTTAATGCTATTATTTAGACATGTGACCATTATAAGTGTACACATGTTAATGAACTCGACTGTACTTAACCAAACTAGAATAAAGGCCTAAGCACCATAGCGTTAACAACATGATTACGAAATATAGGCTGTACCAAACTGAAATGTAGGCTGAAATATAGACTATATAATACACGCCCTGAACAATTTTAGCCTCAGCTGTCCTAAATCAGGCAAATTTGCCTCATATTGTTCCAGCCGTCGCCCCCACTGATAGCGGCCATCAATTTCCGAGATAACATACCCTCCATAACGAAGGATTCATAGACTGCACTCAATCTAAAAACAATATCGCTAAAGTATTCATGACAAATCGCCGTCTAACGAAGAGAAATAACTGCGTAAACACAGTGTCTTTAGCTTGGGGGAGCGAGGGTTGGGGGCAGTGTTGGCGGGAGCGGGGTGACTCGTCAGGAATATGACGTGGCCAGTAACATAGAAATCCTAACAAGCCTTAAATACTCATGTATATTTCTTTATTTTATTTTTTATGTGTGGAAAACCAACAGCGTAACGGATTGAATTTGATTTGGTATTTAGTAGCGAATCACGTGCAATTATAGTTTTGACCACTATGTTACAAGTAGGCCGAATAGAAAAGCAAATATTTAGGTATGCTTTTATACAATTTCTACTTAATGGTCATAACGGGGCGTGGAGTGAAGTTAAACGTACAGATGGCAATATATCTATTGCAATAACAGCATCCATTGGCAGCGATGAAGACTCGACTCCTTGTCACGTTGGCTACCTGCGTGGTTGCTAAGCAGCATACAGACATCGTGGTGCATATCTCGGTTCCAAATCCAAATTCTGACCCGTTGAGTAACGGTGGTATAGCTTTACAATGTTTTGTCCTTATCTGTCATTGTGACATTTGGATTTGACGATAAGGACCAAACATTATATAGCTATACCACCGTTATTCAACGTTTATTAGTAAGGGGGTGATTGATAATTTGCCGATTAGTAGACAGTAAAATTAGGCGTCAATCTGGCTATTTGTACTTTTTTAGTGCGACGAAGATTATAGTAAGCTTTAGCGAATTTCTAAACTCCTCGCTGCTACTGGCAACCCACCGTCAACATGGCGACCGTAGTGGGGTGCGTAACTGCGTAACACCGTTTAGATTGATGGCTGATGCAATTTGCGACCGACTCGGATTTATTGACACTGATAAAGAACATCGTATTTTGATAATGCGCCACCAAATTGCAGGCTTATAAATTTAGAGGTTTTAGGTTAATTATAGTGTTATTATACGACGTCCCGGTACACTACTTCATTTTTAACCCCCGACACTAAAAATGGGGTATTATAAGTTCCTATAACGTGTGCACGTGTATGTCTGTCAGTGGCATGTTCGCCTGGCTACCTACAGTACAGTCGAGGTCATAAATATATGTACACTTTAGTACCGTGTCACTTTAATCGCTGTGACAATTAATATATGGCAGTTTAAACATGACATTAAATAGACAAGATACTAAAGTGTATATTTATGAACTCGACTGTATTAGGCAGAAAATAAGTCGACCCAGGGCTATTCTAGGCGGTAGAAACCATATTGTCTTTGACCTGGGCCGGTATTCTAGGCGCTAAAAACCATATCGTCTTTGATCTGTTATCGCATTGTCACCGTTTTGATAGCTCTTATTTCCTTGACAGTAGTGGCGTCTGACGTCAAAACAATACCGTAACAGGCCTCTATTCAACACGGTAAAAACAATATCGTTTTTAATCTGTTATCGTATTGTCACCGTTTTGATAGCTCTTATTTACTTGACAGTATAGGATCATAAAAACATTTGTTGTTTTTTTCATACTAATTCGCCACGCAATGTATCAAAAATAGCTCAATTATCCCTCAATTAACTTGCAATTAACTTAGACTTAATGTTATACATTGCTGCTCGACGGACCATTTAAAAATGAATTACACTAAAATTATTGGAGCTATTAACTTAATTATTTCTTTTAACGGTTCACAACACTTAAAGCTATCTTTACTTTAAATGTATTTTCTTATGGATGTCACACACTGTATGTATACCCTGCATTAATATTGAAATAAATAAAAATATAAAAGGTAACAACACCCGCGTTTCTATCTAAATAATGTAAAAAAATAACTGTGAGATCATCAAAGGTTGAGGACGGACCTAAACAAACTTTAGCAAATCGCCTATTAATATCATATTGCCAATGAATTAATCATAGCCTAGTTTGCATCATTTTACCCCAACAGCTGTTCTTTTCCAAAACTCGTTGTGAACCTAAATTTGCCTTTAATCCATCGCCAACATTGTAAATTACTTTCCGAACTCGCTTGTTGAAGATTCAACATCTTTCCGATCAAAATCGAATTGGAGTTTCAAACGAAGTTAATCAAAATGTTGATGGCAGATTGACGTTTATTTTTGGGAAGTTTCCGGTAAACATAAACATAATTTTGGTAAACAATTCGCGCTCTTTTATTCGGTTTTTACTGAATAATATGTAGTAACTATAGATTTAGAACGACCTTGTGCAGGGTCCGTTCGGATAACTGAATCAATTAATTGCATCATCACAGGGCCTCTATTCAAGGCGGTAAAAACAATATTGTCTTTAACCTGTTATCGTATTCTCAACGTTTTGATAACCCTTATAATTCTTGACAGTAATGGCGACCGAATTAAAAACAATACCATTACACGTCAAAGACAATATGGTTTTAACCGCTTAACTAGAATAGAGGTCCAGGTAGGTATAGTAGGCACTTTTACCACAGCGTTTCCTTTAGATCTTGAAGAGATGCATACATTTGCTTCCTTTGATGTAATTACTCCAGTCGACTCTATACTTTTTGTAGTCACATCGGATCGACCAATTTCCAGCTATTTTCACCTTATACAATATTAAACAAGGAGAGTCCTTTGTGGAGATTATTCTTCGTCGCCCTCAGCTTCGAACCTTCCGAGGCGTGTCGCCCCGAATTACCACCGCCGCAGGACAATTTCTTAATCGTTTACCCGGAGACAAATCACCGGCTGCAGCGATGCGGTCGGCCGTCCCTGGGGACGCGGGTTTGGTGCTCGACGCGGTGCACTTGTGGGATGGTGCAAGGGGACAATATGAGCGTTTTATTCCTCAAACTAAACTAGGTACCAAAGGCATAAACACGTGGAAAAGATTTCATGCAAACTTTAAAATAGGTTGCAAAAAGTCTCTTAATAGTGATGATATTTACCAATGATCAAAATCCATTATCCGCGAATCAGTTTGACGTTGTAGACATACTAGACTTTGGAGACAGATGAAATTTGTAAAACACCTATAGCGCGTATGTGAATAATAAAAAATATTATTTATTGTCATAACAGGTAGGTAACAGATAATAAACAATAGCACACAAAACGATAGCTAGTGAACAATTAGAAACTGTATAATAAAGATAAGAAATGTATACCTACATGAAAGCTACGCATTGTAAAATTATAGACAAAAAGATACATTTAGAAGCAAAATAAATAACAGAAAATTAATAGAGAACAAAAGACGTCCATCACTAATACCGAAGACAAAAGATTTATAGAAAAGTTTTTCACTTGCATCCAATCTGCTAAACGCTGGGGGACACAAATGGTGGTAAAATAGGTTGTAACACGCGCCCCGGGAGACTGTGACTGATGTATCGACGCTTGCACACCTAATAAAGTAATGCATTTGAGGTCTGCGGCATTATTGATGACGCGGTGGGTCGTGGACGAAGATCGATGGAAATGACGATTCATTTGTGATCATGTACATCATGAGTTGTAACAATCTTTAAAAAGTCTAATGTGTCGATTTGTGCATTTTCTTAGTAAAGTAAATTAAATTGTAAATTATCAATTGAACTGGAATAAGGTTTGTTTATTGAATTTACCAGTTTTCTTATCTTTAATTCTCTTTTTATATGATTAATTGGTTCTGTTATTTACCAAAACGATAATGTACCGATTCGAAATTAAAACAAATTGCTAAAATTACTTTTGTCTACCGTTCTTTAAACTACAACTCCTTGTTTTATTTTACCATCAATAGTACTTTGTCTTTCAAACATACTCAGTGCCGTTAAAACTGCAATATAAATCAAAAGAACTACACCCCAAAATGGGGAAGATTTGTATGCACCAAATCGTGATGCATGAAAGGGACAATATGCCCTGACATGCACCTCGGAACCTTTATAAAGACTGATGACTCTATCGCAGGTGCCCTTGCACTGATCGCGGCCATCAGTCCCCCTGACATATCGTTGGGGGTTGAGAAAAACTGCGCCATCGATAGGGAATAGTGGACGGAATGGAAGGCATTTAAAAGGTTAAAAGCTTTTCTGGGTCCAAGGTGATTGAGATTTTCGGATATGCTGACAAATTTTACGGAACTATTTTATATGTCCACTTTCTGCTGTACTATTTCCTTCAAATTTAATTAGCTGTAATATTTTCGCATTGATTTGTAAAGCAAAAGGGAAGTTTGATTCTAGGTGGTCCAATTGGATTGTAGCGTGCTGCAACAAATTCATTATTTGGCTTTGATTAATACTTATGGCCGGTGCACATACATCGAAACGCAGGGCAGTGAGTTTTGAACTGCCAAAGCGTCTTTGGAAGTGTTGAAATATGATCGAAATTAATTAACATCACAAATACGAGGGGACGCTTGCGAATAATTCGTGGTGTTAACTAATTTCAATATTATTTCAACACGTCCAAAGACGATGATGCTTTGACAGTGAAAAATTCTCTGCGCTTCGCTGTATGTGCGCCGGCACTTAAGGCAAACTTCTATCGTTTGAAACACTTATAAATTCATATTTAAACTACTTCAAGTACATCATGTCACATTTCTTACCGTCTCAATTTCCCCACATCAACCCGGAAAAATCTCCATTTTGATTCCGCCCGCGTCCCGTCAGTCTATCAGGTGCACCATTACAGTATCATCCTGTTAAACTTTAAATCTCTATCCCCATGATGTATTTAGCTCACAATTTGTTTTATCGTCCATTTAGAGCTCAGCAGAGATATATTTTACGGATTTACGTGGCGTGGCACGACGAGTACTTTACTGCGACATCCAAGTGATTCAGACGTACGGACGGGCCTACTATTACGACTATTTCGTGTGCTAGCCAGTGGAGAGCTGAAATGCCATTTTATTTGGGTCTTGTTTTATTTTCAGTGATGCGGTTGGTCGTGATTGTTTTAGGATTGGAGATAGAGTTAGCAAAACACACAATTGAATGTAGAACTTCCTCCTTTTTATTAAGACAAAATTGGGCGTTTAGACTAAAAAGGACTAAAATTAAGGAACTTTAACTTTGTCAGTTTGGTGACGAAAATTAGCTATACATTGACGACCGCGTTCCTTAATTTTAGTCCTTAATTGAGTACACTTTTAAGGGAAAACGCCCAATTACATAAGTACGCCATGTGACGTGTTGTCTTTTTAGAGTCTGAGAAATCTTATTGGTATAAAAACTGTGGCAGTATTTAATTACGACCGACCGACCTATTGGGTCAAAGGCCGACTAATTACTACAAACATTACATTAAAAAGGACTTTGATACAGAATGTCCCAAAACCCAGCTTAAAATCTACAACACAAAAAAACTCCTTTATGACGGTTCTAAATAAGAACTTGACTTTTGTAGTTTTTACCTTGAGTTCTAGAACATCCTGTATTTAACAACAACAACAACTGTGTTGTTCTAACATTTTCTTATTTTTGTTCAATGATAAAGAGATAAATACAACTTAAAGAATACGGAGTTTACAGAGATAAACTAGTTGCACAAATTAATAATAATAAATAATAATAATAATAAATGAAATTTTTATTTACCAACACAAAACAGTACATTAACACAAATGTTACACAAGATAAAAAATTGGTTTTACATAAAAGAATATGTACATAGTAGGTGCGGCAAAATGGACATGAGACTCAGCAACACTGCTGGTTTTCAGTCTCCATGTTCCTATATCGAGTCATCAATATAGGTTTAGCATCTAAAAATAGTCCATGGCTCCGCAAAGAAATCTGTCCAATCTCGTAATGAACTCCACCGCCGTCCCACCGAGAATCTTCAAAGGAATAGAACGAATGCTTCCTTTCAAAATTCTCATCAAATTTTCAATTCCGCTTCGATTTTCACAAATTGGAATGTAGTGCGAAAATCGCGTCCATAAGCTTTCAAAACTGAAGTCAAACGCTCTTTGAAACCAAATATTTCTCTCTATGAACATATTATTTCCCAATTACGAATATGATATTCGTTAAAATTATTATTTTAAATTAGCATGTCATCTTGTCGAAAGACTCAAGTGGTCTTGACAACGCCCTTTGAAGTTCTCCAATACGCAACCTCGACGGCGACTTGAAACTTGTCGAAACTAATAAATAAATAAACCCCCAAGCAACAAATTTAAAGGTCTTCGGGGGCCTATAGCTACCCTCTGAATTAAACTCCTTAATAACTTTAGAACTTCGCAACATGTTACTTCAGGACTCCATTGTTAACTTAGTGGTCGTTTATTCCCAATTTGCTGTAATTAATTTTATAATTTTTAATAAGTTATTCGGGACATAAAATATTCAAGGTAATACAATATTTATAATGAAATACAAAACTAAAATTAAAATTATAAACTTAACTATATTTTAAAATTAAAAACCTATATCTAAAAAAGGGCCCTGCGGCATCGTCCCGAAGATGCTGGCAGCATTTCCTCGCTGGATAGTTAAACTTATGCGTTGAGCGAGGAAACTGCCAGCTCTTCGGTCACCAGTGACGTCAATGAGCCTCTTCGAAATTTCATTGAAGAGGCTTTGAGCGCTAGGACCCCACGGACCAAGGGTCTCGACGCCGAATGGAACAAACATATATTCTGGGCCGAGACCACTATATTTGCCTACCTTTATGCTTTCGGCCGCTTCAGCTGCCGCACCAGCCCTATTAGAGGTCCGGTGGAGATGTGATGGGGCTAGCGTGTCTACGCAGGTTGCATCCCACACTAACACCCGTCCCATATTCCACGGGACCAAGGACATTCCGTCAGGTCTCTTGCCATCGTTTCTACAAATGCCGGTCGGCTCTAAAAGGGCCGGCACATTTATAGAGGCAAGAGACCGACGGATGATGTCATTTAAAGCGGCGTGTCTGGAAAAGCGACCAGCACTTCTCTGGCAAGACAGTCCGTGATGTCCTAGCCGATCGACGGCACTTCCGCAGGGGCACTGATGTGGAGCGCAGACCGGGACCCCGAGGCGAAGGCAAACTGAAAGTCGGAGTGTGTTAGGGTCTAGGAAAGTACCAGTGCTTGGCGAGGGATGAGCTTGAAGCCAATATCCAGCCTCCCTTGTACCGACTGCTAAAATTCTAGCACGATCCGCTGCGCAGCACTGGCTAAGAAGGGAATCAACAGTCAATTTACATGCTATGTCATCCCAGCACCTCTGCGATTTTGGGTTAACAGGAAAATTTTGACCGGGGCAAGCCGTTAACCACCCATTCTTTGCGTCCTCCAAGCCTGAAATCTCATAGTTTAAAGGGAATTCCCTAAGGATTTTACCTATGAGACTAGAAGAGCTATGGACCGACGAAAGAAAAGCTGGTAAAGCAATACTAGAAATTTTGCGGATCCCTAAACCACCGTACCGAATTGGAAGGGATCCTTGGGTCCAGGACTGATCGCTTAGCTGAATATTAAGAACAGATTGCAAGTTACTTTTGATCAAAGTATCAATTTTTGACAAAATATCTTGATGTTTCCAAAACGGACAGCAGCGAAGCACATAAGTAAATTTGGGGACAAAAAGACAGAATTTAATAACCAAAAGAGCAAAATGTGGACTAATTTCAAGAAGCCGATGAGAATGATTTTGAAATTTTGAAATAGAATTAAGAATATAATCTGAAAAACTTTCTTCAAAAATAGGAGATCCTAGGAGGCAAAGTGTTTTCTTATCTACAATTTTTAAGTTTGTTGAATTTTTCTATCATAACATTATCATTTCATTAATTTTATTGGTGAATGATTCCGGATATTGGAAGATAGGGAACTGATTGGTAGAAAAAAAACACTTTTAGCTGTGTTAGACATACAGTAAGTATATAAGAATCAGTTTTTAGGGTTCCGAAGTTAAACAAGGAACTCCATTTCTGTCTGTCGGTCTGTCCGCGGTTTAGCTCAGAGAGTCTTGGCACTACAAAGCTGTATTTTGGCTTAGTTATACATTTAAATGACGGCAACAAAGTTGTGAAATAAAATCTTTAAAAAAATCCGGTTACCTCCTATACTAGTAAACAAAGTTTTCATTTACATTGTGCAAAGCACATAATAACAAACTTAGTTAAAAGGAAAACTATCAGTAAACTTCATTGGTTCCTGAGATACAGGCAGTTAAAGTGTTTATTAAAAAACTTTAAATGGCGATTTAGTTCATATGTGTTGTATTTCGAGATAGTTTTTTGAATTTGTAGTATCGTATTCGAAACCCTACACTGAGCATGGTCAGACATGCTCTTGCCCTGCCTTTCTTTCCTATACAACTGTTTCGTTCTGGCAGACAGACCACGTAAGGAAGGCTATGCTATCTTTTATACCTTTTTTCTATACCGACACATAAAATTCTTTCGTGACTGACTGAATAACAGACAATTCACAGCCTAAGCCACTGAACCTAGGGACTTGAAATATGGAAGAAATATTTATTGGATACCCTAGGAGAGCACTGAGAGAGGATTTTTCTAAAATCGGGCCCCAGCGGAAAGAAAAAGAGAATAAATTCAACGCGTACAAAGTCGCAGTATAAGGGCAAAAGTAGGAATATTAAATCTTTAATCCTTATGAATAAGGGCCAAATCAAAAGCACCCGAAACCGACGTACGTACATGAAGATGATGATGTAGAGGAAGCAAAAGTTCCATAGTCTCTGCCTATACCATTGGGAGACAGGCATGAAGGTAGATATGTATGTTGTAAAATCCTTTAGTAAAGATTGTATGTACCAAAAATCAACCTGTAAAAAGACTCATACGAAGCCACATGTTTAATGTAGATATACTATAAAAATTGCAGACCATAAATATAAAGTCTAGAAAAGTACCTGTGTGAAACCACAAAGGAATAGAAATAATTTTATCGACGTCAACTTTCATTTCTCCGGCGACCCGAACAAAACGAACAAAAACTATGAAATATGCACAGTTTTTATACCAATTGCTTGGACCTGTCATATGCATGACTTGCCTCTGCGGTATTGCGGTCTATCCAATATTAACCCTATTTCTATACTGTTAAGGTGTACAAAAAAGGTCAGACGTATTAGATATTACAAATTGCCTTTGCCTTAGGGATTTGTCCGTTACGTTGGAACGTTTGTTTTTCAGTTTTACTGGACATGTTCAAATGTCGAATAAAGAATTCATAAAGGTTTAAGTGTAAAGGCGAGGCTAGTTTGACGAATTTGAAGTGAGTCGAAGATTTTCCTCTTTCATTGAACCCTTCTAAACTAAACATGCATAATACAGAGACATTTGATCGATGTCATTCTTTTTTAAAAGTATTATTTTTAACCGCCTTCTTAAAGGAGGAGGTTTTATGTTCGACTGTATGTATGTTATTTTAGAAATGGTTGTAGTTACTTTAAGATGTATGTTTCATCAATTTTGTGGAAAATATTCAAACGAAATGAAACCGTCTAGGTTTTCGCAGCGTTGTCTGCCCGATGAACCCTGAAATCCATTACTAGAGTATGTTTTATATTCTTTAAGGAACCATTGGCAAAGTAAATGATGCGATGGCATAAAAGAAAAAGGTCGCTTAGTGAAGCACTACTTCATATTGGTTTCTAAATGTCTTGCGAGTTTTCTTTGAGTTTCCTTTTCGAGGGATCGTTTAAGATTTATTTGCCGACAATATACAAATTGAAAATGTATCTAACGTCTAACCCATAAAGAACTGACATTATTTCGTTGTAGTGAAATAAGCGGATTTTTATTTTACGTCGACTTGTTTAATAACTGTACTTATGTAAATTAAAATTAAGTTTGTAATAAAACGGAAGGCGTGTTTTTTGCCTTCTTTAGCGTAGGCGTTGATTTAATTACTTAGTTAAAGTTGTAATATTTGTTTAAAAGGTTTAATTCTATTTATGTTACATTTCTTTGCTTATCCAAGATAGGTACTAGCGTAGCTGTTTATTATTTTATGATTATGTATCTTTACAGTAAAAGTTCAACGACTAACAAATCAATTGAAAGTTTTCACGGACTTCTTAAGCTCTTAACTAAATAATGCAGCAATTGACACAGACATAGGTAGGTACTGAAACTTCCCATTAAACTGAGTAATCGCGTAACTGAGTAAGTTATTATTCTTATCATTAAACATTCCATAAATAATTTTCGGTCGTCAAAACATATTGTGGTCGAATTTTGGGCTTTTCGATCGAATTTTTGATTATTAACAAAGTGCAATTACAATAGATTTTTCTACTCAGCTAATTATAGTGTTGTTAGTTAAAATGACTTTATTTCATAATATTTTACCGTTCGCTTGAAGTGTATTGACAATATTCAATTAAGGCTTGTTCACGAAAAAAAGTAGCCACTGTTGTATAATTGAGGTTTTCAATATGAAATGACATCTTTAAAGAATTTAATTAATAAGAGGGACTCTTCACCTTTCGATTTGAATGCCGTTATGGATATTTATATCAGATGCTATCCATTTTTGTGTGTTACTTTCGAAATCTCTGGATTTTAGTCTTGGATTTTCTATTTTTCACGTTTGGGTCACATAGGTTCTTTGTTTCCTTTACTCAAATAGATTATCGACGCTATAATGTTCCGCGAATACCTTCCCAGACTCATAATTACCGTATGCAGGTGATAAATGGTTTTAAATCATGCCGGAAGTACTCACATTTTTATGCAATCATTTTAGCTCTAAGCCTTAACTGGCATTATGTAGGGTTTCACAACTTGCAAGGAAAAATGTATGAATTGTAGATTCTTACACATAAAAAAGAATACTCAGTTGGCAATCTAATTGCGGTTTGAACTACCTAGACCTACTGGGAGACAGTAGAGACTTAGTTTTCGATGGCTACTTTTTTCGTGAACAAGCCTTATTACTATTTGCAGCTGAATGTTGTGGTTATTATAATTCGAACTGTTTCTACTTCAAATTATTTGTATACTCTGAATTCACTGAATAAAACGTAGCTAACGTGTCCCAATTTAAAAACTCCCAAATTATACCGGTTAAATATTCCGTTTCGAGTGTTATATGCGTTCCATACCGAAACCGCCACCCCTTGGTCTCGTAAAACCGAATTGTCAATTTAAATTTAATCTACTTTATGGTGTGCGCGAGAAACGCCCTATATGCACTATTACAGAGTTATTCCATTACTATTTTATTCAATGTAATTTTTATGTATTTTGTTGTCATTTTTACTATAATTTTATTCAATTGGAGAATAAAGTTTTTTGTTATTATTTATTAACCGTTTACGTAGTAATTTTTTTTTGCCAAGTTTGCTAATTTACAAAATGCAGTACCTATACCAATAATATTGATGCAAAAATGTTTTTATTTTGTTGCAGGTATGTATTGGAGATAATTGTGGTTCTAAGAAGTCGTCCGTTGAGTAAGAACCCCAATACACCCAGCTAAAAAATTATACGCTTTAATTTACGGAATGCTAAGTTTTGGTAATATGTACACATAAGTATTCTTAAGATAATAATTTCCATGAATTTCAACAATATTACTCTTAACTACATCTCAAATTGTTAGTAGTTATGTAATGAAAAACTGTCTGGGCAAAACCTTTTGACATGTTATCGTATTGTTTTAACTCGGCCGCCGTTACTGTCAAGTAAATAAGAGCTATCATAATGTTGACAATATAACATGTCAAAAGCAATAACATTTTACTGAGTAGAATAGAGCCCTATTCTCGGCAACTTTGATCGCTTATTGCCACGGCAGTAAGCCACATTTTTTCACCGCATTGTATCAAAGGCTCCAGAGCCCCCTATATATCAGAACGATAAGTGTCCTCGGAACGTTTACCGCGTAAGTCTGCGCGTAACGACTGGAGTGCATTTTACGACTCTGGAGATAGCTGGTGGGTTTATTCTCTTACTTGGTTATTCCACGATAAACTCGATCGGCAATCATAACTGAAACCCAACCCGTAAGGTATATGCCCCATGTATGCTAAAGTTTCTGTGACCTTAGTACAGTCACCGTTTTTAATAGTTACATACATACATACAATCACGCCTCCACTTAGGGGTATGCTGAGACCACTTCTTTCCACTTGCTACGATTCAGGCAAACTTCCTTCGCTTCCTCCACACTAATTTTATTAGTCTCTTCTAGGGCATGCAGAACCGGTCCCGGTTCCAGATTTTTGATACCCGGTTCTGGGATGCATATAGAACCGGGAGAACCGGTTCCCCCGGTTCTGGGTGATAAAATTGGAACCTTTTGTGATTAAAATAAAATATAGACAATTTAAGAGGACAAAGCACTGTTATGTGCAATATGAAATGAAAAAGTTTTAAAGCTTGTTCGTAATAGGCAAGTATCGCAATCGTAATAAAAAGTAACAAAAGAACACAACAAATTAGTCTTACTGAACCATATTAACATGAAATGAAATTATGAAATATCTAACTGCCGCACTCAGAGATTAAGGTTGCTGCTGTCACTTTCTTTGCTACAGCAATAGAACAAGACAACACGTCATTAAACAAGCATTAAATTTAATTGACGTCTCTGAGTGCGGCAGTAAGTCTCTTAATACTCTTAATAATAAGAGCGTATGAGAGCGAGTGAGCGACAAGTACAAACCCGAAGCACCTTCTAACAGGTATCGCACTGTACTTGTCTTTATTTATTCATTTTTTTTATATTAGTAGGTATTTCGAATAAAAATCACACCCAAGCAGTCTATTCACCATCAATCAAAATCAAAACTCAAAACGTTAATAAAATCTGAAAGATTTAGTGAAAAAAAATCGGAGAAATTAAACTACTTTTACTTGTTTTTGAAAACCGGGGGAACCGGGTTAATTGGTTTTGGAACCGGTTCTACGCATACCTTAAAGAAACCGGGTATACCCGGGTATTTCAGAACCGGGTAGAACCGGGTGCATGCCCTAGTCTCTTCATACACGTGCGTCAGTTTAGGGTACTCCTGAGTCTCCTGACCTGGCCCTTTCTTAATACGTCCCCGATCTGATAGTGGAACGTTCGCCATTTTTAGTTGTTGAGTCATTATAAAACCCTGTTTCGGAAAGTCAATGATTAATTTAAATGTTTTTTATTTCTCATGACTTGGCATTGTCATTATGATGGTTCAACAATTGAAGATGTTGACCGTACATTCGAAGCTAGACGAGCCTCTAATGAAGGAAATTCAAGATACGCAGAAACATGAACTTTTAATGCTTACACGGGTCAAGTTAGATTTGTCAGTGACTTCATTGATAAACAAATCCCTGAGGGAATAACACGATTGAACTGAGCACCGTCTTGTAATCTAGGCCGGGTATATTAGGAGTGCATGTTACGGTGTTATATGGGTCTGAATTATTATATTGAGAAGTTGTAAGGTTTTGTTTAAAACTTTACTATTACCAATTTGTAAAATAAAATGTAGTATTAATAACGTTATAAAAACAGTTAAAAAGAACATGTTTTTCATCATGAAATGCGTAGAGCAAGACAAATGTATAAAATGGAATCTTTTCAGATACCTAAATAGGACAACAAGAAATAATTATGATCCTAAAGCCTAGACAAGGCTTCTCTAGTCCAGTGCAGTTAAATTTAGGTCGTAATAAACACAAAAAAATTGTTTATGTTTTCAATAACTTAAATATGACGATGAAGAACTAAAAACCATCGTCAAAGAGTTATACTTAGATTAACTTGATCAAAATTTAACTAACTTGTTAGCAAACTTGATTGAATATAAATTTTACAGGTTGTTTGTTACCATTCAATTTGTAAATTTTCTCGCCTTATTTTCCTAAAATTGCGTAAAAATCCCATTACGACCTATATCAAAGTTGTGATTGACGTCGAATCATCGTCTGCCCGCAAACTTTGAAGTTTACGAAGATGTAAAATTGTGGATCAGTCTTTCAAGTCACTGTGCAATGAAATCTTTTACTTTATCACTTTTTATAAAAATTCCTGACGATCATTTTACGTTTCGGTATCATAATATTTTTATAACGCGTGCCATGTTTTATGTTTTTTCTACCTATTAAAATAGTAATAGAACAACTGTTACTTGAATCTCTAGAAAGTATTCATAGATTGATGGCGTTGTTTTTCTTATACGTGTAATTGTAAAAAAAAAAACAAAATATTGATGACAGTAAGAATTTTATTTAACAAAGTTCAGAAAAAAAGAGAAGATTATCTTTCAATTCGATTGCAATTTTCAATTTTCATCAAGTGGCACATTGTTGGCGCTTGTTATGGTTTTCGTGCAAAGTATAAGCTAATGATGATGTAGAACAAAATTGTGTAAAATTGAATGATAGAGCTGCCTCTCAAGGTAAAACCATGTTATGGTAACATTGGCAACTTTGGATTTGCAAAAAGTTTGGTTATGATTAGAATTATATTACACTGTGTAAACTGGAGCATAATTTGGCCTTTTGACATTTCCTGCCGCTCTACGCCCCGGTCTCGAACGATCGAGTTTTATAGCGTCCGACTTCATTATGCTAATAGGGGGTTCGATTTCACCCTCCCCTTCGCCCACCACTGATTGCTAGTGATTTTTGAGCCTCTCGCCTCTTTCGAGGTTAATTGAAAAAAAAACTCGACTTTCTTCAACAATTGGGCTTGGATATCAATTTGGTGGTAGTTGTTTTATTTGCCATGCAAATCCATTTTTCGACGTACAAACACAATTTCTAGCTGGTAATGTTGTTAGAGTTAATGGATTCTCGTTCATATTTACATAATATGGACTAAAATCAAAATTCAATCTACATACATTAATAATTTTATAGCAGGAAATGTATTAATATGGAATTAACGCACTTCTGAAGATGCTCACAACAAGTTGAGAGTGCGAGCGTCAATTATGAAATGTTTGTTTTTATTAGTAGCAATCGTTATGAGTGTTTATGTTAAATAGAAATGATAAAATGTACCTAAAATTAAATAAATAATTCGTAAATCGTTAATAACTGTAAGGGATAGAAAGGTTGTACACTGTTTCATAGACAATTTTTGTATAGAATTTCGGTTCATAGAAAATGTTTATCAAATTATTAGTTCATGGAATAATCAATACGCAGAGTAATTACAATGAAGATATTTAAATCAAACATTTTTGTTACGAATAAAATTCAATTTTTACATATTCAAATCAAAAGATATCAATTTTTTCTGTTAGCAGCTCGTCTCTGACGGGGTCGCAGTTTTAACCGCACCTACTTTTTTGTATTCTACCAAGCAAATAATAACCGTTTCAAAATAATTCTATTGTTTGATAAGTTTGTTAAATAAAAAACGAGATTATAAAATTCATTGAATTATGATTTTGTGAAACATGTTTAATTCAAGTAAATAGTCGTTGAAACAATAACATTGTACCTAAATAAAAATACAAAGACCAAATATTCTATGAAACATTTTCTGCGAAACGAAATTCTATGAAATTTCCGTCTGCAAAACAAGGGAACACCGATAGAAAAACTTGCTGCAGTCATAGACCGCAGGACGTCATGTAGGTACCCTTTTGTAAATATGTTTATTGCGATATGAAAGCTACAGTTCTTAACAATGGCATTACGCTACCATGCCATAAAGGAAGCATCCCTCAAGAAACTTACATAACTCTGTATTAGAAATATAAGTTCGAATCAGTATTTGGCGCGTGCGAACCCGATAAAACAACATAAGTGCACTTACGATTGTTTGTTCTGTTCGTAAAAATGTTTGCTCGCGACAAAATCCAAACACTCAGCTCTTACACGGTTATTCTCGGTTTCATTTGACGACTTTGCCGTTACAATGGGAATTGTTTATTTTGCGGACTTATGGCTTGGATTACTTCTCGTCTAGACATCCGCTGAGTAATAAACCGATCTCTATTCATGCGTTGCGATGTTCTGGAATGCGTAATTTGAAAACTTCGGACCCTTCAACCCGCATTCGTTATTTATTTATTTATTATTTGTTCCAAGAAAACATATATGAGTACAATAATGGTGGTTATAATAATTGTCTACCAGTCAAATTAATCCGTCATAGATTTATACAGTTGTAGAGACGTAGACAAAAATCAAATGAAAACCTTGTTGCTGCAAAGTTTAAATTATCTCAAAACTACATTACTTATTTTATATTATTTTGAGCGTTTTTATTAAGTTGCATCGCAGTCGGAGGGTTCCAAAATACAAATAAGCACATCCATATTTTTTTAACGACTGTCACAAAATTTATTTTGAAACATTTAACGCAAAGTCAATTAAAATTAAGTTATTGATGCTTAAAAAACGGAAGAATAATAAAGAAAAATACAACAGAATACAAAAATAACTTATAAGTATTGTTACATTTATTAATAAACTTAAGTTCAGTTACTGAAAAATAATAAAGAAAAAAGTTAAATTTGTCTTTGTTGGTAAAAAAGAAGCAACGACCCAAACGTATTTTTTACGAAAAGACAGTTTGGTTACCTAGTAATGGCTCTGAAGTAAACATTTTGATACGAAGCACAATTTATTAAACACTTGGCCGCGAGCGCCACAAATTGGACACCGTCTAGGGCCCAATGACAAAGAGTCGCCAGTCACACAAGTGCGTGTGTGTGTGCTATAAATTGCTGAAAAAGTCGGGGGCAAGCCGGGGCAATATCATAACTTATACAAGGCTCTGGTAAACTTTCTCTCATTACGGCAGACTAAATGCTATTTAGCTTTCTTGAAATAGTTTTTAATGTCTATTGTAAAAGGTTTTAGTAATAGAAAATGTAAGGATCGCTAAATAAACCGGGAAATAGTACAGATTCATTATTTTATAATGACCATAAAAGGTTAACTGGAAGGGATCCCTAAAGGGATAAGTTCGCCTTAGTACAAAACTTTTTTTTCCGTCTATTTTATTGTTTGTTACTTTCCCTTTTTCAATAAAGTATGTAAATACATACATACATACAAAATGCAAATATTAAGACAGAACTTATATTTGTGATCTTATCTTTTTGTGTTGGAAACCATGAATCGAACGGCATTACCACAATTATGAGGTTATATATGTACTTAAGTACCCACTACATACTAGCTATCGTTTTGACATTTCATAAAAAGTAGCTGATTGGACCTTATTTCATTGCAATGTGGTAAAAATGTAGATACATCTCTTAGTAATCGACTGTACCTTATTACCTAATTCATGAGGATCTGTAATAAAATTAAATTCATGCTAATTTATAATATTTCGCTGTTACAACCAGTATCGAATATCACTGCATTTGAATAAAGCGCTTTCTACTACTCAAGAGACAGTATAAATCGGTGCTGTTAGTTTTTATAAGACTACTCTAAAGCCCATCATACCTTGCTTTTAGCGATTCTGTAAGTTAAAACAGGCTTAAGGGATCTAAAATATTATACTCTCCAAATCCCGTCGCATCGTTGAAAGCCAGAGTGCCCCCAGCTCGTTCTAAGGAATAATCTGGTAAAACTATTTTTCCCCAATTCGCCTTAAAGTCCCACAATACGGTGCTTCATGGAAACTCGGATTTGGGACTTATATCTCATTTTAGTTATCTACCATCTCAGGGTTCACGAAGAATGGCCGTTGTAAGGTTACATCATTTTACCTTTCGGTGAAGCCGAATGTGGGTTTAGTAAAGATTACTAGCTTCTGCTCGCGACTTCGTCCGCGTAGTAGATTACGATTATCGTTATTCCCGAAATTTTTACATTTTCCGGGATAAAATTAGCCTATGTGTTAATCCAGGGTATAGGATATCTCCGTTTCAAATTTCATCCAATAATCTGCCTAGCCATTGCAGCGTGAAGTAGTAACAAACTAACATACACACAAACTTTTGCATTTATAATATTATTAGTAGGATAGATAGATTATGCAGTTACAATGCTTTGTGAAAATATATTTAAAATAAATTCTCGTGAATAGAAAAAGTGTATAATGAAATGTTGAAAACTGGTTTCTAGCTAGACAGCTAATACTCTGTTTCTTTTACTGTCTTGCAATTGCCAATTTGTTAAGTTACTGCGGGTGTAATGTAAATTAAATTTTCAACCAAAAAGTAATAACTTACCCCAGAAATGTAGTCACGGGTTAAAGCCGTCTCGGCGTAGATTCGTTCGATATGCTTCCCTTATTCCTTATTGACCTAAAGCGCCCCACTGCACGCTCCGCTTCGCACCTCGCGACAAACTCGGCCATTTTGAACACGCCCTTATTCTTAGAGTAAACTTTAAGATTATAGATAGGTATTTTTGTAAAAAGGTAGTGTTCTTGGTTAAATGTAGTTGTAGATAGTAGATGCTAGCAAATCGATTACTATAGCGTTTTCAATTCACGACGTCACACACGTGCCGTCGTAGATTGAAACACTCATCGGAATTAGAGTTCAAATACTTGTTTCTATATACGTTATTATACGTTAATTTAGTAGTTTTATTATTTCAAAACCCTTTTTTCGATAAATCTTGTTTCAAATAGTTGTTAGATGCTATCTGTCAAAGATTGTTTGTCAAAATAGTAAAACAACGTAAACGTAGTTACAAGTTCTTGCTACGCTCACAGCGCAAAGATAAATTACAAAGCAGTGTCCAGTCTGCTCCCCAATCTTTGGCCTAGCAGGCTTAAGAGTCGCAGGCTTCCTCTGCATTACGGGCTCGCTGGTTAGGAAATCTTTATTAATAGAGGTAGACGACAAGTGCAAGGATTCCCGACCTGACAAAGACGGAAGATTGAGGCTGCCAGAGATTCGAGATATTTTGGATGCTGTTTCCTTGTTTGTTGGAAGGCTAAGTCAAAATGTAGGTATGCACGTTAGTATTTCGTCTTATTTGGCAAAGACACGACACAGTAATTATAGTGCTGTACTATAATGATTGAGACTGGTCAAAAATCATTTAGTTGTTAATTACGAAACAAGAACAGGGGCTCTACATACTTATTATTTAAATTCCTGCATTAGGAATCTCATTAGTACGGGGTTTTTTTTATATACATATATAATTTTCTAAAAATAATTAACTACATTAGTAGATAATAAATAAATATTAGGGGATAATCTCTTACAAATTGAACTAAGTAGTCCCAAATGCTCTAGACTTGTACAATGGGTACAAGACAAAGATAGACGTCAATAACACATCGTTATAAGTGTTATAACCGAAAAAACGGCTGGCAATACAAATTTCGCAGTCTTAGGATTGCATTCTTGTGATTGCAAAATATCTCAAATCCAATCAGAGCCCACCATCAGGTAGCCTGATTACTCGTTTGCTATTTAAAGACTAGACAAATCAACAATAATAGAAAAGCAACAAACGGCTGCCAACATTTCTTCAATAAGTAACACAATCTCACCCAAGAATCCGCAAGCAATCCGCGTCTTCTACAAACTTGTTTATTCCCTATAAAACCTCAACAAAATTAACTGCATTCACACTTTCATTTCGCACTCTCTTCAGCGGTACATAAAGAGGTGCAGTGAGGGCCCTAAATCCGCCGGTCCCGTAGGACACTTTAGTGTTATTGCGGACTAGATGTATGTTGGATTCCAACCTGGGGCTGATTCTGAATTCGCTGGCAAGTTTATCTCAAGTTTACATTACTATACAGTAAGTACTTTAAATAGGTAATACACAAATAAAAATATAGCAAATAGCTATTGCCCACCCATCCATGTCCATCCGCGTAGAAATATAAACTATAGCCTATGTTACTCAGCGTTCAAAAAGCATTTCACTAGCGAAAGAACTTTTAAAATCGCTTTTAAAATTTATGAGTTTATTCATTACAAAAAATACTTGTATTTTCTCTTTATCTTTATACACTTGTATGTAGAAAAGACATAATTTTTACAAGGGAGACAACAAGCAGTAACGTTTTGTCGCTAAAAAGTGATCTTTTCAAGATAATCTTTAGAAGAGCTGTTAACTAATTAGTAAAACAAGTGTAGTGATAAATTTAATTTAATTAGTGTACCTATAGTGCAATAGCTTTGAAAAAACCTTCGGGTTTGAACTTCTATTTCACTTAAGGCTGATTTTTCAATGTCCAGATAACAGTATCTGTCAGGTAATAGAGATTGAAAAATCAGCCCTTACTCTCATGCTATGCTTTTCTACCCGACTTATACCCGCGTCTGCAAGTTTTCATTAATCGCTAAGTTTATAAATATACATACGTAGGTAGGTATGTGTGCATCGTAGTTGAGCAAAGGTTTTTTCTATAGGTACTCTACATTACCGATTTCTTGTCAGTATTAATAGAGTTGGTCTAAATCATCCCGCAATCTTTTTATAGGTCTTCTGTTCCCGTTATTTGTGATTGTCCCAGTCTATTGTAATTTTAGTCCATCGATCGGGATGCATTTGGCAGCCGTTTATTAATGTTTCGTTGAAATAAAGATCTAAATACGTAGTCTTTGTGATTGGAATGACAAGATAAACGATATCACATTTACAATATAACATGAATTAGAGAGAGAGAGTCCAGTCAAAAGATCAACTGGAATAAGACATGTTATAGAGAATGATACCTAAAAAAAAAAAAAATATTAAATATCATTTATTCCAAGTAATTGCACTCATAATTATAACCATAAAACCAAATAAATTACAAAACATCAATCAAATCAAATTAAATTAAATAAAAGAAATCAAATAAAAGAAAATTAAAATAAAATCTAAATTAAAATTAAATGCAAGAAGTCAGATTAAAATAAAACTAGGTACATTTGACGTGCCTGTCGCAGCAGTGGCGCATGTAAAGGCAGTCCACTCTGTCGGCTATCATGGCTAGGACGGTGTTGGGGCTGGCGCGCACCCTGCGCACGAACGCAGCATCATCATGCATAAAGCATGCATCTTCGGGTATTAAGCTGGGATTTCGCGGACGCGCCGTTTGTCTCGGCGACAGATGGAGAGTATACAACTGGATGGACGTAATATTTTGACCACTTTCACGGGTGCGTCACGCCACGCCTTAACGGTGCGACATCACGGAGCAGACTGAGTAGAAAATGGCAGTCAGAGAACGCATTCACGACGACGCCTTTGACTTGGCGCGGTGGCGTGGCGTGTTCCAACGTTGAACTTCGACATTCACAATAGAGAATGTCAACCAGTTTTGATTTTTGGCTTATCGTATTCTTAATTATAAACAAAAAAATTGTGTAAAAAAATCATTTCGATACGTCAAATAGTTTCCGAGATATTGAATTTTAAACTTCGTATGCGGCGCTCGAAACCCGGCGGCTAGCGCTCACGGATGATGACGCCATCGTTTAGTGAATGAGTGAGTTTACAGGGCTTCTATCTTTTTAACCGTAATAAATAGACAGTTGAAATTTTCACAGAATACGTCTTATTATAAACTCAATCGTTTAAAATTTTAAAATGAACAATAAATTAAATCCCAAGAGGGGTCCCCGTACAAGAAACATGAAAAAAATCCATTTTTTTTTGCTTTTTTATATGGATTGTATTCCAATAATGGCTTCTTATTTTGAAGCGATTTTAAGCTTAAATTGTAGTCTAATTTTCATACTTTACGACTAAATAGAAATCTTAAGTAAAAGTGCTACAAATAGGTGACAAAACTGATTTTATCAACACGATGTTTTAAGCGGTCACCCATCCTGTTTTAGACTACGCTCGTAGTTGCTTAACTTTGGAAGTCGTAATATTTTTACGAATTCGTTTTGATGTTTCTATGATAGTTATGGTTATCTATTGCTTTGTTTTACATACAGTTTAACTAAAGTAACTGTCTGTTGCTGACCGGCTTTTCTGTTTGTAATGTTTGTCGAATAAGTTGGTTAAATAAAATTAGAATAATAATCAAGCACTTTTAATTTTGGGTTCACCGTATTCTACACAAAAATACCAAAACATTAATGCAAAAAGTATGTTGACAGCTGAAGTGAAACTTCCCAGAAATTAAAAACCAAGCGCGAGACGCGAGGCGCGGGACGCGGCGGGCGGCAGAGCGCGGTAGGTAGGTACTATTCAACAATATTACGATTCACATTCACGCAGTTCGCTACGCGGTCTCGTACAGTCAAGGTCACCAATATGTATACACCACAAAGTCTCAAAAATATGTACACAGACCTTATTACTATGGAAATAAGGTCTATGTGTACATATTTTTGCAACTTTGTGTGGATATTTATTTTTAACCTTGACTGTACAAGTCGTACAGCGTGCCCGTAACAGGACAGCTTAAATATCGTGTAAGATTTTGTTGTTTTTTGTTTTACTACAGATTACCGTTTGGTCGTAAACTATAGGTAATAAACTATAGGTAAGTATGGAGTTTAGATTATTGCGTGACACCGAAATAAATAGCTAATACAAATACAACCCGTACTTCGGCTTCCAAAGTTAAGCAACTACTTAAAAGCGTATTCTAAAACAGGATGGGTGGCCGCTTAAAACATCGTGTTGATAAAATCAGTTTTGTCACATATTTTTAGCAGTTTTACTTGAGATTGTTATTTAGTCGTAAACTATGAAAGTTCGACTGCAATTTAAGCTTAAAACAGCATCAAAATAATAAGCCATTATAAAAATATAATCCGTATAAAAATGCTAAAAAAAATGGTTATTTGTCATGTTTCTTGTATGGGGACCCCTCTTGGGATTTGACTTATTGATCATTTTGTAATTTTAAACAATAGAGTTTATAATAACACGTAAACTGTGAAAATTTCAACTGGTTACTTATTACGGTTCAAAAAATATAGCCCTGTAAACTTACTCAATCATACAAGGGCGCGTACCGCAGCGGAACCATGACGTCACTCCAGTAAGATGGCGCCCGCTCCCTTTAATATTATTGACCCAAATTTCAAACGTTTGTAGAATCAAAACTACTGGGTCTATTTGAATAAAATAAAAAGTAGTATGTTTGTTTATTTATAAACATTACTGTTACAAAGTTTCAAGCGATTTGGCGTACCTACTGACATTCTTCATTGTTCCATTCAGATGGCGCGTTGGCGCGTCGCTCTGGCTTTCCGTCCATTTGGAAATCTAACGGACCGCGCCAAGTACTTTTGAACGCTACACTTTTGACATTCACGGATCGATTTTGGCGCGGCGCTGCTCTATTCGGCTTGTTGGAGCGGCAACACATTTTCACGAAGCACTGTAACTGCATAATCCATCTATCTATCCCACTGCAATATTATAAATGCGAAAGTTCGTGTGTATGTTAGTTTGTTACTCCTTCACACTGCAATGGCTAGGCGGATTATTGGATGAAATTTGAAACGGAGATAGCTTATACCCTGATCAACACAGAGGCTACTTTCATCCCGGAAAAATTAAAATTTCCCGTGGGATATAACGATAATCGAAATCTACGCTGACGAAGTCGTGGGCTGAAGATAGTTATGTAATAAAAATACTAATAAGAACTAAATATTTTAGCCACACAAGTTCTCTACGGTCCCTCGTTTACTAAAATAGCTTACGTTGAACATTCCACGCTGTAAGTTTTTACCTTTTTACAGCATCTTAAAACTGCGCTGCAGTAAAGTAGCATTTTTACTGCCACTAGAATTAGACTGGCACGGTGCGCTTACGTCGCGTGTTAAAGATCACTTAATTAAGCCTTTGTTAAACAGTTATTAACATTGTTTTTTACGAGTATTTGTGTACCAGTAAATGTTGGTTTAGGTGCGGCCTCCCCAGTGGATTTAGTTTTGAGGTTATGAATAGAAACATCATAATTTTGACGTTTACTAATGTTTGTGATGTCATTCGTGATAATTGACACACCTTATAAATAAAATTTCATGCAAAGCTTTATGCTAATTTTTATTATAATTGTAATGTAAGTAAAATTTTATTTGTAAGTTATTGTGTGATGGATCCACTATGTTTGCAACTCTGTAGTTTGTTTTTATTTTGCAAATTCTTCATTTATTAATTACTGCAAAAATTATCATTGAAATTTTTTCCTTTTAATTGTTAACTAAACATATACCTATTACCTAAAAGTCTACCTCTAACGCCATTCGAACATAGTTTATTCCATGCCCGTTTTGCAATAATTGATTTATTTATTTATTATAGCTGTCCGTGCCCGGTGTCGCCTGGGTGTTTTTTTTGCACAAACCTTGTCCTGACAAATACAACATTATTATTTTTATTCAAATCGGTCGAGCTATTCTCGAGTTTTTTGCGAGACTAACGAGCAATTGATTTTTATATATAACATTATTGACGTTCGTCATGTTAACCCTTTACCCGCCATCATCTTTCTTCACTTCTTCCGAATAGTGTTATTATTTTCACAAACATTTCAAGGACTTGGAAACCTCGTGTCATCAAGGACTTGGAAAGTATTCCCGTTGTCAGTCCACCCTACCGCGAATACCCAAGATGCCCCAAGGATACGCTCACCTGGCTTTGAGAGCGTCTCCAAATTTAAGATTACCTCGGCGGTGCTTATCTCCTAGTACTTTTTGGAAGGCTTCGTTGAATATAAAATTATGAAATACGTATGACTTTTGAATATGAATTGGCAATTTGTTATTTTGTTTCTTAGGTTAGGTAGGACAGGTTAAAGTAATATAACTTTAGTTATTTTTAATCCTAAGTTATAATTAATTACATTTTTTTTTTCTTTGACATTAACTTGATCATATGTTTTTGTTAGAGATAGAACGGGTATTTATTTAGGATGGACCAATGGAACAAGCATAATATTAAAACTCGAACGGAGTCGTGAATAAAATCAAGTGTTTTATAAAACTTTGCTACTGGAATAAGAAAATAATTGTCATATTCCATTAACAGAAAAAACGGTTTAGGTTAATAAATCGTTTTGGGGATAGAAATAAATAACTTAAAAGCAAATTCTAGTGTAAATTGGAAAAGCGGTGTATTTTTAGCGGTCCCTTGCCAAATGAACGAAATAGGTATTGCCGCCGGTACCGAAACGCAGTCTTACTGCCGCACTCATAGAATCAATTAAATTTAACGCTTGTTTAGTGACGTGTTGTCTTATTCTATTTCTATAGCAAAGAAAGTGACAGTAGTTACTTTAATCAAGCATTACATTTAATTGACGTCTCTGAGTGCAGCAGTTAGTACTTTAATCTAAACATTTCAGCTGATATTGTCACTAAGCTTAGGTACGTATTATATTATACTCAGTTTGATCAAAAAGGCATCCTCAAAATTCTCCATTTCGTATTGACAGACCCACTTATAAGTATTAATAGTAGAATCGGAATCCACTTTCCACCGTCAACTTTGACTTGACCCTTGGCTGTTCTTACTAGCAGATCATTTTGTTCCTCCTTGCCTTTAAAGTAGGAAGTAGGGAAGCTCTAGATATGCTGGTAGGGGCTCAAGGCTGACTATGCAGCCGGTAGATTATCGTCCCGGACGAGATTTACCGGCAAAATATCCGGACAATGGTCCGGGAGTTAATTTACGAAGGGACAGTTACATGGAATTTGGTCCGGATAATAATAGTTTGAGAAGGCAGGGCAAGACATATTTTTGGTAAGGATTCAATTCTGCCATAATACCAAAGAAGAACTAGGGAAAAACATCTAATTACTAGCCTCTTAAATACTAGTTACTGGCACCTAATGATTGTTGAATTATTGTCTCTATTACCTTATGTTAAAGTTCATGGGGCCAATAATTGGTAGGTGGCCAACAATAGGACAGTTCACCCTGCACATTACCCGTATAAGTATTATAATTTTAATGTGGTTACCCAATAGCGGACAGAATAATTTAACCACTATATTGCAGTTAGATACCTTCTTTGGTTTGGTATTACATTACAGGAGAATAGTTTTTATATTGCATTTAAGTAACTTTTTTTCATAAATTAAAAAATAATATGGAGTACCTTACTTAAGTACCATTTTTATATGGGAGCGTTTAAAGTAATATTTTATATGGGAGCCCGTTGTTTCCCATAATTATTTGGTCATAATGTCACATTTGACATACCTAATTATTGAAAGTCATAATTTTTATATCGATGGAACCGTAAACTTTTCAGAATTTCTTAAATACCTAACGTGTAGACAAGGCTAGGTTAGGTTAGGTTTTATTTTTAAAAATCCTTATTTTTTTACAGTTTCTTAATAAAATACGCTATGACTAGCGATAATTATGACCTAAAACATATTATGACCAATAATAATTATGGCAGACGATATAGACCCATTTTATATAATTTGATGTTCTACATGCATTAATAAATGTTTCGTGTACACACCTGCTTGATACTAACTAACAGCTGACAAATTGAATACAACATCGCATACTCAGAAACAAAATCAGAGACATTTTGCAAAAGAAAATGTACGAATTTTGTTCCAAGCACGTTTTATCGCGGTTCTAAGTTTCCTGCCACGCACGGGGTCGCAGGTTCACATCTCGCCAGAGATTCATACTACGTAGCACTTTAAAGTGTGGTTGAAAGTTTGAGCGCTTCAGACTTGTGAGGGAAGCCTTTGATTTTCTCATTCTCCTCAACTTAGGGTTTCCAAACTTTGACCAACTATTCAGACGATTGTTCATTTCTGCGTAAAAAAAGGTATTTTTTGTCGTGACATTCCTAACAACGTTTACATTTCTTGTAATTGTGTAGTAAATTCTCTTCTCCAGTAAGTTTTCGGAAAAATATGTACCCGAGTTAACGGTACTGTAAATTTGTTCGTATATTTTTTTATAGCTCGTGTTTTTTTTGGTTAAAAAATCATAAATGTTAGTACAAATTGTGAAATGTTGGAATTCTCAGGAACTTCGGTAGCCAAGGTATTTTCTCGTGCAATGAGCCGACTCTGCAAAGTTTACTTAGGCTTCTTTCAATGTAAAAGATTTTTTCCGTAGATTAATTTGTAAATTTTTGAGGAAGGACTCAAAGAAAGACTGTGGGTTACGCTTTATTACTCGTTTATTTGACCACATTTTTAATTAGCTTGATACCTACTTATGTAGGTAATAAGTATGAATAAAAAGATGGGAAAACATGTTTCAATTTAATTAGATACTTGACGTTGACGAGGTGTAGCAGTGTAAGGTTGTCGTAAAGAGTCTATGATTGCCATAATGTATTTTACTTTAATATTGAAAGTGCCACACTTTAAAGCCGGAATAGGTACGAAATTTGCAACGAGCTTCTCGAAACAATCCTTTATCCAATGAATCCGATTAACCCGCGACTCATCGCAAGAAGCTCGCAACTCAAACGTTTAGCCATTTAAATGATTGCCCTGACAAAGTTAGCCGCTGTGATTGTTACAATTACTGCACAAACAATTCCCGTCCCTCGAGGAGCTCGCGAAACACGAATTCAACGCGCTTTCAATTTGATTTACCTACCAGCTTGGCAACAGTAACCTACCCTATTACGGAGTAATACGATTTAGAATAGAACAACGCGATAACAATGACATCACTTCATCGTAACGTCCTGTAACATTATTTGAGTAAGACCTTAGGAGCTCGTCCCAAGATTTTGTAAGGACCTTTATGAGTGCGGCCAGTGTAACTTGACCTTCCTCATCCTTTTAGCGTCGTTGAAATCAGGCGGATTAGGGGATGTTGTATGGCGTTAGAGAGGTCTAAGTAGTGAGGTGGTAATGTACGTTCGTTGTGTATCCCTGAGGGACGCTTAACACGGAATTCGGGTCTTAACGCTTAGCCCTCCGTAATTATTGAGGCCGAGATCTTAACGTGGTCTATTGCGGGATATTGTGAAATACGGGTCGAGGTGAACTGTATCTTTGTTATGCCGGGTTAAACAACAACATTACTATAAACCTGATGTTTAGTTTTATTATGTGCAGCCTTTTGTGTAAAATATCAAAATCGTCCTCTCAAAACATTTTTTTTATTAATGTTATTGTGGTTTATTTGTCTCTTTGTGACGATGCGTGTTTATTAGATACTGCACTTGTGTTGTTATTTGTGGTTGGAAGGAATTAGCCGAGGGAAGATGGCCGATTGAAGAATGACCGGCTTTTACTTTTAATTTTTTTTATTTACTGATTATACTTCACTCACTTGACATTCTTGACATTGGCGAAATCACTACGGAACCGCCATAAATAAAAAAAGAAGAAGGAATTAGTCCCTGATGTTATTGACTTCTTATTATCATAATTATACTCGTTATATTTGATACTAACGCTATCTGTAGACCGAAAGAGAAAATGTGTTCTGTCGGCTGTAAGAATTTAAAGAAACGTAAAAAAATTATGAATTGAAGGAATTAAAAGATGGAACAATTTACTGCAATGCAACTTGAATAAGCATCTTGAAGCCTTTATTCTTTGTTTTATTTTTAAACATCAGCCGTGTAGCCTGTGGGGAATCTTAGGATTTCTAAGGCAGGTACTGTGAGGGATGCGTACTTAAGAATAAAACGTTAAATAGAGTAAATACATTTATTTAAGAACTAGCTTCTGCCCGCGACTTCGTCCGCTTACAATTAGTAATTTTGCCATCCCACGGGAAAACTGATTTATTTCGGGATTCAAGGTAGCGTATGCGTTAATCAGTGTATAAGCAAACTCTAATCCAAATTATATCCAACCAAATTCGTCCATTTTTAGCGAAGAAGTAACAAACTCACGCACGCATAACCATTCGCATTGATATTATAATTATGTAGGATAGGATGTAAATAGCGCTCCCAATCGCCCTGGACGAAATCATAGTCGATAAAAATACCCTCGGTGCGTGAGTCCGACTCGCACTTGACCGGTTTTCAGTATTTGACGCTTGTGTATTTTACCGTTATAACGATAACACAAAAATAATGGTTCGCAGTTTTTATCTTAATTTTGTATAGAATAATACAAATTGACAATATCCCAAACAAAGCAAGTAGGACGAAGTTCTTCGATCAATGAGCGCGAGCGGGCTTTGCCGCTCCTATTTACACCCCCGGCGTCCACGACACGCTGTGAAGAACTTTGTCGCTGAACCTAACCTAACCTAACTTAACCAACTGTACTTACTCCCAGTACATTATGGTTATTATCATAGTTCATAGCTATTAGTTTATTTAACTTTGATACATACCTTTATCCCCCATTTCAACTCCTTAGGAATAATGTTTTCAAAATCGCCAAAAGAAATATTTTTTTCGTAACAACAATTTTAACGTTTCTAACTACAAAAATGACCAAGTCTCATATAAATTCAACATCCCCCTTTTATTCCTTAGGGGTAGTTTTTCCAAAATTTGTATATACCAATTTTCACGTTTCTAACTTCACAAAATAAATGCGTTTTTGAAGGCGGTTTTTTGTTTTTTAAAACATTTATTCTATTTTGAACTTTTAAGAGATCATAAATAAGGTTATTTACCTAGTCCCACTTCTTAGTTGATATGAAACTTTAAGACATTTCACGATCGCCGCCAGCAACGCCGCGGGAAAGTCATAGTCATATTTAAACAATTAATGTCCTTCGCTGTAGTCGCTCAACTATCTTAATCGAGATATCTTATCGCCACCCTTGAAAAAGGTATCGTTGAGGAGTTCCGGTGGCCATCTGTGGTCTTCATCATCAGTTCCATTTCACCAAATGATACTTTCTGAATGCAAATTCTAGACTTGTTACTAAATATACTAAAATCGCTATATGTTTGCCTTCAATATTTGAAGGGTACCCTCAATTCCTCACTGATCCCCTGATTAGATTCAGATTTGGTGACCGTGGGACCACCCTAAAAAGTACACTCTATCAAACCAAAAAATATTAATGGAGAAATCGGTATACTTACATAAAAATTAAGAAATACATACAGTGGAAAGTATAACCTCCTCATTAGTTTGAAGTCGGTTAAAAATTACGAAACTCATTCAAAATCCTAAACCCTCCTTTTACCCCTTAGGGTTTATAATATATTAGTGTATAATAGCTTCTTAACGCGTCTTCGTCCGCTTAGATTTCGATTATAGTTATTCCCTCGGGAACTTTTCAGTTTTCCGGGATGAAAAGTAGCCTATGTGTTAATCCAGGGTATAAGCTATCTCCATTCCAAATTTCATCCAAATCCGTCCAGCCGTTGCAGCGTGAAGAGGTAACAAACACACACACACACACACACACAAACTTTCGCATTTATAATATTATAGTAGGATAGTAGGATAGTAGGATTGCGGTTGCTTCAGTGCAAGCCTATCAAACGTCTGACAAGGTTCTCTCTTGACAGTTGACAGTTCCCTCTATAGGGTGTAATCGTTAAGTGTAGTGTGTAAAAAGTTATTGATGTGATTTTACTCTTTGGGTAACGTACTTTCGATATCAGTTTAAAGTTTTCTTATATCTGTTATATTACGGAATAATCGCCTGGCTACACTTAACTATTACACCCTGTATAGGAATACTCCGCGTTCTTGTTTTGATTATTGGACTATAGAGAGATCGTGGAGGTCTTACAACCTTCACAGTACTAAAACTTTCTCGATTTCTGAATAAAGTTATTGTTAGGTACTTGTCGGTATTAACTATAGACTGTATAGTTAATGATGCAGTGTCTTTTGTACTATAACACAACATATTATTAATAACTCCAACGTATAAAGGAATTACTGAAACAAAAACCTCGTTTATTCCCAGCCAACGTTTAATTACTCTACCACCATAATCTAGAGAAAAACAAACTAGAGCAAAGCTTATCCGAAGCAATATGAGATTAGTGTCGAGTCCGCCTCGTGTTTGCGGCGGATCATCCATTATGAGAGAAGTCACCGGGGTGTCGCACGTTGTTTGGTACACGTGTACTTTATAGTGGAGTAGACATTCATGTTTGATTTGCTTTTGAAATTATGTTGTTTGGTAGCTTTTAGACTAGTATTACTGCGACGACATACACTACTGGCTGTTCCTGTTACATTGATTCTTTTCTTTTAATTATCTATTTCTTCTCCTTTTTCTTCTACTTTGGTTTTTTGTAGAGGTTTAATACAAACGCTTAAATGCTAATGTTAATATTTGGACTGTGTACCATTTGAATAATCTAAGGATTTTGAAGGTAGCATGGTATTAAAGCTAAACATTTCTTGACTTGATCTTATTTTCATCCCTTGTCAATGTAGAGTTTATGATGCAATGTCTTCCATAGACATTCTTTATAACATAATATTATTTATTACTCCAACGTTCATTATTCCCAGTATCCCTTTACTCTTCCACCATAAACTACACAAAAACAAACTTGAGTAAAGTTCTGAAGGCTACTGATAGTGTGGACTCTCAGCTCTGAGGCTCAAGAAAAATCGTACCGCTGTTATCAGGATGTTTTAGTCACCGGTAGCCACGGATTTAGTCACATGATGGCTTAAAACGAACCACTGTTTTTTCACAATAAAGTTGATGATAAGTATCAAAATTCTGGGCAAAACGGGATTTGAAACTTGAATGCTATGCAGACTGCGGAAGAAGCTACTGCTTAGTAACAAAATTCTTTCAAAAACAACAGAATACAATAAATATGTATGCACTTAGTTGATTTAAAATTACGCTGTAGCTCTGTTTGACACACCTTATTTCTAAGCGGCTTTGAAGGGATCAGGTAAGCCTATTGTTTCCTAAATTGTGTCGGTTTGCTTTGTTAATATATCATGAAATAAACCGTCTTCCATGTCAGGAGCATGCAGAACCTTTGTCCAAAGTTATCGTTTAATCTTAGCTGTATGGAACAATATTATAACAGAGTAAAGTTAGAGAAATATAGGTATTTGGGCCGAGTTAGGGTAATTAATGTTCAGCGGAGTATATCTTTTCTTTTATATTTTTTATATTTATTCATTTATTTAAAGTTTTTTAAGTCTAACTGCCGCACTCAGAGACGTCAATTCAATTGAAAGCTTGCTTAGTTACGTTGTCTTATTCTATTGCTGTAGGAAAGAAAGTGACAGCAGCAACTTTAATCAAGCATTAAATTTAATTGACGTCTCTGAGTGCGGCAGTTAATTGTGATTTGTAAAATAAATGGGATTAACGCTGAAATAAATAACGATTTTTATCAATCCATTACAACAATCTGGAGACAGGTAGTATCATGTTATCATAAAACTATTTATTTATGAATACAGCGCAGCGTTTCAGTTTTCTCGCGTTTTTTTATTAAGTTAAACAGTTATATACGTTTAACAGTAGCAATGCTCATTACTTCTATTCTGGCTCTCACTTCGACTTCGATTTTAATCGTACTTTGGCTGTAATCGCTGACTAAATTAATGTTATTCTCTAACATTCATTTTTATGCTTCTATTTCGGAAAACTTGCTATATTGGCAGTCTTAAACCTTATTCTGCTTTATCCTGTTATTTTCGTATTTTCAACGTTATAACAACTCTTATTTACTTGATAGTAATGGCGGCCAAGTTAAAAAAAATACGATAACGGTAGGTATAAAACATTGTAGAATAATGCCATTCATTCGCTTCCATCGACTCGTGCGCAGAAAAACGTAACGTGACGTACGTAACGAACGTATCGTACTCATAACGCACGTAAATAAATACGTTCGCAATTATAAATAAGAATACCTTTGCTCACTAAAAATATCTGTGATTAACCTTACTCAACATTTCACTAGTCCCGACTCTAAGCCTGATTGTTCCAGAATTTCACCCGCCATTTTCAGGAACTCAACAAAGCGGCCAGTTTGGCGTAATCTGCGTCGACGTTCACGCAACGCCGATTTGAATTTCTGACGTTGATTTTAGGCCCTAGTTTCTCCAGGGGTAATGGCTCAGGCTTTTTAGCGGAAGATTAATTTGATTATTGTATTGTTTAAGACAGAATAATGGAGTTACTTTCTGGCGTTAAGCTCTTCGTTGTTCTTCAGTTTTGGTTCTAGCTTGATGTCAACGCGATTTTGTTTTATTATTATGTAGTAAGTACTTGAACTTAGGTGTTTACGAAACGTTAAGTAATCCTCTACCAAATGTTTAATTTGCTTAAATTCATTGTGATTTTAAAGACTTTAAAGCTGTAATTGTATGTGTACTTTGTTAGGTTTTGTCCTGTGTTTAGAGGTCTAAGATCAACCTGTGTATAGACGACCCTTTGCTCCTTTGATCTAAACAACTTAACATGGGTCTAGTAAGTCTTTCAGATTTTAAGATAATCGCAAGTTATTGAAATATCGATATTTCACATTTAGGTTCAGTTTTTATTTATTGATAACTATTGTTAATTAGTTGCGCTATAAGATGTCTATCACAATCCTCAACTAACTTTTGTAGTTTTCTTTAGAATCAATGTTAAAGTTGCAATATTGGATTTGACAAAAAACAAGGTCGAACTATGTGGAGAAAATAGAAAGTATGGTATCTCGAAAACTATAAGACTTACTACCCTTGTTAGGCTGTTTAGATAGTGCAAAGGGTCATCTATATACAGGTTGCTCTTGGACCTCTAACTACTATAAGCCACCCTGTATGTATATATAATGGGTGATGGGTTACGTCAGTTTAAAAGTGAGCTCCAAGAATTCATCTCAGCAGTCACCGCGTCCCCTACGTGGGTATTTCGCCCAAATCCTTAACACGTAGTTGAATTAAAATACCTCGTGACCCTTTTTCATTAGTAAGAGATCTTCGCCACACACTGAATATTTATGCTGCGAGAGACGGTGTAAGTTACAGGCGAAGTTTTGATAAAATAACGCATACATACTCTCTTGAAATAACCAATAAATAGATACCCTACGTTATGGTGACGCTACCTTTCTTTCTTTCTTTTTATGAAACAGTTAAACACCATCCCGATTATATTAACACTTTAAAATATTAACCCCTTCCTTAATAAAATAACGCATACATTTTTTGTAATAAAAACAGGGGTTCTATTAAAATTAGGGATCTATTCAACTTTGTCTTAATTCCTTAATCATTTATTTCCGATTTATCATATTTATTTATTCTGTCTCCTTCTTGCTTTAAAAATAAAAAAAGAGTAGGAACAGTAACTTGTACACAATCTATTATGAGGATAAACATTCTGATAGTGTCGATAAACTGGGTATTTTCACATAATGCTCCTTAAGTATCTTAGAATACAACACATACGCGACTTTTGCATACTCTGTGACGATTTTTGTGATGTTCAAATAAGTAAGTTTAGTACATTCCAATACTTGTGAAATAATGAAACACGATAAACCTTATACCAATCTATTTTCGTTACTTACTATTATTTTTATCAACACTTCAAATACTTTCTTCCAATTATGAAAAGATTTCACTAATCCTTCTGTTTATTACTACCTCGTTAATCGTCGCTTTCATTATTTTTCTCTTAGACCTTGTTATATTTAATCCTCTTCACTCTCTCCTCGATTATTATTCCTTATTTATGTATCTGTATTTTTAGTACCTTAACCTTCTTCAGGCCATATTACTTCAGGTCTCAAGCTAAAACTCTTCTAACTTGAGTCACATCTTAAAACAGGAGACGTCGGGACGCTGCTACTTGATTTTTCTGATACATTTTCATGAGGCCCGGAGCTTATGGCCTCGCTCAGACCCTAAACGGATTAGCTCCTGATTCTATGTGCAACTAGTGTTCGTGTTATTTGCCCTTTATTGTGAACAACTCCCGTAAATTGGAAAGGGTATTATTTGCTACATACGGAGGAGTCTTCGATCAACAAGTTTGATTTTTAACCACAAACAAAAAAGGTTATAATGTGTTATACGTTTGGTTTGCTTATCTGTGCGTCTGTGGACATTTGTTTCTCTGTAACTTTGTATCTATCTGTGGTATTTTTTAAATTGGATAGTTTTGAAAATCGGTTGGGCCGTTTAAGAGTTATTAGTTTTGAAAGAAGGTGTCTTTATTCTAGGATAGTCGTGAGGTTCCCTTTCAGTCCGTGCGATACAAATTGTTGTAGTGTGTTTTAGATTTACTCGGAATTAGATGGACAACCGATGTGTACCACGAGGTATGCAAAACATTAGGGTTAATATTGTGCACCTTACGCCTAAACACGTGTAGTTTACAAGCTTCTCGCATGTAGGTATGATAGTTAAAGCATATAGTGCTACAATTTAGGTTGCGTCCAAAAAAATCTCAATTGTGATGGTGTAGACAAAAATTGTAATGCCTCTTTATCAATATTTAGAGAAGCTAAAGGACCGATTGCAGATGCTTCATTATTTTTTGTTTTATACTATAGTTCTAAAGTACCAGTAAATAACGTAAATGATTTAAATTCTTCTTTTTTTTTTCTAACCCAAATCTCGGCACAAAGAATTAGAGCTCCAGAGCAAAATAAGCTAGAATTTCTCAAAAACATTCTAACCATCCAAACTTAAACGCGTTTTAAAAGGCAAATCTCAGAAGTTCATTCACAGAAGAGTAATCACCGGGAGAAATAGAATATTTCACTGGGAATGCAATCTTGATGTGCAACTTGGGCTAGAACTTTTCATATTACAGCCAGACCGATGGACGAGTAACCTAGATAAAAACTTTTCCTCTAAGACCGCCCGGGGAATACTATGAATCCTCGCTTTTTATTCCCCTTTACTTTTGCGATTTAAATAGATGATTGTTTTATTCTGGAAGTTGTGCTTGCGCTATTTTATCTGACGCCTCTGAAGAAGGAGTTGGTGACTTTATTTGCTTCACTTTATCAAGTATTTAATGTAATTGATAGCATACAACACAGTGCCTCAAATAAGCAACAAAGACAATTTCTAATATCAGACTCGAAAGGCGAAACGTAGTGTAGAAAGCAAGACTGAAGATTGATTCTGAACTGTTTTAATTTGTCTGAATTATCATCATCATTCCAGCCGAAAGACCTCCACAGATGGACATAGTTAGGCCTCTCCAATGGTTTGCCACAAGGAGCTTGCGCCGCTGTCTGAATATATTATTTATATATTTATGAGGACGGCATTTCTATGCTAGTATCCAGAGGAATTTCAAAAATTCCTGTTGATAATATAAAATCCTGCATGAAATATTGTTTTAAAGCGAACAATATTCCATAAGGTATTTTCGAGCTTCATTCGGTTACACGGCGCACATTTGGGTAAAGCTTTCATTTTAAACGTTAAATCACGCATCGCAGCTTCCAAAAGCAGAGCTTTTCATTCAAACTTGCTGGCGTTGAAAGGCAATTGATATGAGTGGAATGCTCGATAACGTTAACGTTTTGTAAAAGTTATCGCTGTTGTGTGCCTGCAATGTAGAATGGTGTGATAACGATGGTAATATGCGAGTTTAATGTTAAATGGAGTCGTCATTTTGCTGCCAAGTTTAGTTATTCACAGCCATTTTGAACATTAATAAGTAAAAGTGCTAGAGCAGTCGGGTAAACAACATTTTATTATTAGGTCTTACTAAATAGTTGTCGTAAGAGTTACTTCCGATAAGTTCTTATTTTTCGAGAACTTCAAACGTGAAATTCTTGGTAAGGCGCTAAACTGTGCCATTTCACTCACCAATATCACGGTAAGAGTTTCTTCTCGCTATTCACCGTTGTAAGATTTCGGCGTGAAACCCACAGTTTTCGTTCTTTCGAGTGGGCCAACTTTCCGCGCTCCACATTTATTGTTCTGGATACTTTTCAATCCCTTTCGTATGTTAAATCGAACACTTTCGGTATATTTTGGCCAGTTCTTTAACCTTTTTAAATTTTAGATTGGGATAAGTTTTTTTACCCCATATCAGAACGTTTTTTTGCAGAACCGTTTCCCGTAACCGTTTTCTGTAATTAATTTATTGCGGCTCTTCGGCTCGGTCTTCTCCTTGGAAGCGTTGTTAGATTTTTACTTTTAATACTTAGTGCTTTTTTAATCACAAATATGTATTCTGTAATATTATATGCGCAAGTCGCTGACTGATTATGCTTATAGCTTGTCGTGTACTTTATTCTCAGTCCTCACTATTTCATTGTAACATCATACAGAGATAACAGAATTGTTCATGACGTCAAATTTGTTCATCCCGATTGTACTACTCTACCTTAATAGTTACTTTCTATATTTGTATCCTGTTTTTTCTTCTAATAAGTTGTAATAGTAGTTACCTTTGCGGTCTATAAATGGACACATCCTTTGTCACTTGTTTCATATGTTACAACATCTTCCAACGCTCTTAGCTATTTCGATACCACAACATCCCTGACATCTTACCTTCCGATAAACGTCAAACCTCAACCTGTCTTCGACAGCCTCTTGAATTAACTCCAACCGTTTCTAATCCCGCAGTTCATTAGCCAAGCGTGTCATTAAGTGACGTGTCGCCACACAAGCCCTCACGAGAATTTGAATTAAACCCAGCCTTTTTCATTACGGCCGTCGTACCTCTTGAATATTTATACCCTCTGTTTGTTCTGAGCTCTTGGCTTTTGAAGGCTTAATGTGATTCTTGTGAGGAAACATGTAAGATTAGTATGGTAATGATGATGGTGATTTGAAAAATAATAAGTCGATTATGTTTTGTTTTTTGTGTGTAATTGTTGGTTGTTTTTCTACAGTTTTACGAAGGTTTCTTTGGTTTGTCACTAATATGGATGGTATGCGTGTAGCGATGTTAGGTCAGGAGCATAAAGTCGATTGTTGTCGTATCCTAAAATAACGAACATAAGAACACGAACACGACGATTTTGTAGTATCGAATATTTCTTTCATTTAAGAACCTGAGTTGTCTCACTGCTAGGGTTCCTTTTAGCTCTTTATGGCACGGTTTCATCAAACAATCACACACATGCCAGCTGACGGCAAGAAGCCTCAGAGGCCCATTCACTTTTGCAAATCATGGGCATTGATTGAAGCTGTATTTATTAAGTGATCACTACTGAGATGCCTATTTAATCCACGTCAAAGAAAGAAAACTGTTATTTCTAACGTACATATCCTTAGACGGGCATCTCAGCCGAGGTCCTTATATGAACACCGCCCATAGTCTAGACGATTTATTGGAGCTCAGGTGACAAATACGATTCGGTACGAAGTAGTTACAGTCACTACAACCTATTACCCGGCAGACGCACATGACGCCGCTTCAAGATACGTGGCAATTACCAGCCAGTCGCAGTACACAGCCAGTCAGTAGTTCCATTCTACTGGGAAAGATCATATTGCACTTGCCACGTTATCGTATTGTTAATTATACTAAAGCGAAAAAAATTCGTCGGTCTTAGGCAGGATTCGAACCTACATCTCCTCTGGCAATCCGGGCCAATGCAGGCGCATTACCAATTATGCCACCAAGACCCTACTTAAGATCCACGAAATTAGTGATCGCTTCTTTTTCATACTCGGAGGGTATGCTGACGCCATCTATCGTTGTTTTTTATTAACAAACGACACCCATGTTTTCAAGTACGTTGAAATTAGCATGAGTACAATGTGCCATCTTATTCTAAACAAATAAATATCAGGGGACAATGTCACACCAATTGACCCAGTCCCAAACTAAGCTCTAGGCTTGTACTATGGGTACTAGACAACGATATAAGTACTTGAAAACATCCATGACCCAGAAAAAATAATCGCGCTCATAACACAAATATCTGCCCTTACCGGGATTTGGACCTAGGTCCACTAGCTTACTATAGATGAATTACCGAGACCGTGGAATTGCATATGTAGTGGTTGTACCGTTCGCATGAAAAGGAAAACCATTTAAGTTTTCTTCTTAGTTTAATGAGATTACCCTAAACAAGTGGAAAAAGTAGGTACCTATGTCTTTTTTTGCTTTTAGTCGCTATCATTTATTTAAATTTTCATCTTTATGGTTGGAAATTGCTTATGGGAGAGATGAAAATTATATATAGTTATCCTGATGACTTCTTGATCAAAATCATCTACTGCCAACGGACCGTACGTAACTTTTTCTTACTCGGAGAGAGGAATTTTATCGTTGCTTTGAATTTGTCACTCTTACTCTCGGTCATAATTTTATAAATAGTCGAGAGAGAAACACCTGTAGCTTTTTCAACGAATTGGGCAGCGGTGTAAGGTGAATATTAATTTATCATTACTTCGAGTTCAAAATATTTATGACAGTTAAAATTATTTGTTTGACTCTCAATCGGACCAAAATTACTGTTACTTTCTGCCATATTTTTTGCAAACTACGTAACTTACAGTCGCACGTGCCCGGTCAAAATAATTCTGAAAATTGCGAGTATCCAATAAAATAGTTTTTAAAGTTGTGGGTAATTCTATAGCTCTGCCTACCCCACTCTGGGATTACAGGCGTGAAGGTATGTATGCATGTACAATAAAATAAGACGTATATTTTAGTGCATTGCAAAAAGTATTTAGAATTTGACACTGACATTATTTTTGTACTTACTTATTTAATATATAACAAAACTCTTTTTATGCTGATGGTATAAGAAGTGAGGAAATTTAAATATAGAATGCCTGTAAAGACATGTTACCACTACATATGCAATTCCACGCTCTCGGTAATTCATCTATACCAACTAGGCCAGAAGGAGCGTAGCCAGGATCCTATTTGCGGCTTTTTTTTATATTAGGTCGGATGTGGCCTAAATAAACTTTTAATTTCTGTGTTCTTTTACTATACAATATCCAGGTGTCGTGATGCCTAAAGCACGCACGAGTAAGCATCATGAATAAGGGGGTCCATCTTAGTTCTTATACTTAGAGTTGGCAATGGTTATATAGACTTCAGAGCCAATTTACCATCTCTTTGCCTTCTCTGTATCTTGAAAACCTATACAGGATGTTCTCAGAGTCTCATTAAAGAGTTCTATGAACAGAACTGGGCTACAGGGTGATGATAATTTAAGTGGTCAGCAACATTTTAAAGCAGCAATTTTATATTTGTTTATAAATTACTTAAAATTAAAAATAATATCGCAAGCCAATTGCTTAAGATAAACAATATAACACGAGTACTGCGGCCATGTAGTTGGCATTTACATTTCAGACGCACATGTTGCGCTCATCAAGCCAGCGCCAGATGAGCCCGCGCCCGCGCCGGCTACAGAAGGGATTTATTACAAAACTTATTCAGTTCTAAATGTAACAGGTAGCTCTGTAAATTAAAAGTAGAATACGTGTTTTTTTTTTAAACTTGCACTGCTGTGTTGAATTAAGTTTTATCTTTGAGGATGAACGATTGAACTCTAACTTGACCTCTATTCTTAGAGTAAAACCATATTGCGTTTGACAGGTTATTGTATTATCAATGTTATTATAGCTCTTATTTACTTGGCCGAGTTAAAAAATCCATAACACGTCAAAGGCTTAGATTTTACCCGGTAGAATAGAGGCCCTTAACTCTATATTGACTTTACTCGTATTGTTATCGTATTGTCAACGTTATGATAGCTCTTAGTTACTTGACAGTAATGGTGGCCGAGTTAAAAACAAAACGATACCAATACGTGTAACTAGAGACTAAGGATTGATTAGACGACGCGAAAGCCAAAGCCCAAGCCCAGTCGGTAGTGACCCTGCCTACTATATGTATACAGTATGGGCAAATATTTGTGTATTGAGCACGAGTATTTGTTTCTGAGTCGTGGATGTTTTCTATGTGTATTTATTTCTCTATATAAGTATTTATATCGTTGTCTAGTACCCATAGTACAAGCCTAGAGCTTAATTTGGGACTAGGTAAATTTGTGTGAGATCGTCCCTTGATATTTATTATTTATTTATTTATTTATTTCCTCCTACACTGACATCGGTCGCTGACGTCGGTCAAGCGTACGAATATATGGCTGTGCGGTGTCCTATAGAACATGGTGTATATTCGTACGCTCGACCGACGCCAGCGACCGATGTCAGCGTAGGAGGAAATCAAGCCAAAGAAGAATAAGTCCCCGGGCCCGAGAAAACATGCAAAACGTAAACGATTTTCGAAAACTGCAGTCTATGATGCTATACATTTTCTATAGCGATAACGTTCACAGAATGCATCTTGTCTAGTGCCACGGGAGTGTTAATGTTTACGGTCTCAACACCGTGTATTTATTTGATGATTACTCTAAAAGGGGTTTATCGAATAACCCTGTAAACCCTGCGGTAACTTGTCTTTTAACATTTTGTAATAATACGTGCCTGAAGGGTCTACTTGTTCACGTTATGACCGCCTTGTTTCCAATTGAAATTAAGACGACACAAACTGATATACTAGTTATATTTTTCCTTAAGTGTTACGATACTTTATACTTTAAAGTTCCTAAACACACTGTTACCTATTGCAATCATTTTAATATCCTTCAAACATTTGGTTTAAAGTTATTCAACGTTGCCAGTGTATATTATTTCGCACTAGCAACACTCATAAATAGGCAATATGGCCGACAGCTTCCGGTATCGCAGCGCGCGTCCGCCGAGTCTGCTTCCGCCCTTAGATACTGCTCGTTTTAATTATATCTAGCTTTTAAAACTACCCCATACTGTTATTAACTTAAATGTAGTTCTAGGCTTATATTTATTTATAATATCTGACTGGTTGCTGATTGTAGTAAGACTCCACCCTAAGAATCAGTTTCTGCAAGAAATAAATAAAATATTAACTGGCGGCTGTTTTTTTTGCTGACCTACAGTATCAAAGCTCGGTCATTATCAGCTGATCAAATGAAACAATTGTATGGGATAATGGGGATATGATCTCTTATTCATCTTCATTATCATTTTAGCTAAAAGACATAGGCCTTATATTTTCTTATTTTAACTACTTTTATATTTTCATATTTTTATTAAACGTTTTACTACTTTTTACTAACTTTCTCACTGTCCCACAGTTTAACAATACTTTCCACCAGCAAATAACTCCAGCTGTCCGAATTGTTGTCTCGTCCGACAATCTCTCAGTTTATTGACAAAGTAAGGTCACGCCACCTGTACCAAGCACAGCCACACTATTCTTTACCACAACCGTTCACAGTATGTCGACCATCTCTATTAACAAAACGTATGATGCATAGACAAGATTTTTTTTTTTTTTAAGACGCATAAAGCTAACGATAGTGATTTTCGAAAAATGACATAGTTTACGTATTAGATTGACGTAAGCTGACAATCAATGACGATCGTCAATTCCAAATATTGTCAGTTTTTGAAAATCGTTAACATTATGCTTTTTGTCTTAGCCCCCTGGAATGCTCGTCATCCTCGTTTTAGATAGAGTAGTATTTTTTGTAACACATTATTTTTCTCACATAAATTTGGTCTCGTATAATCGATTTACCAACGCTTTCATTATCGTTGCATTAGACTTTATTGTATAATACACAAAACAAGTACAGTCAACCAATTTGCTTCCTAGGCCACTATGGACTTTGTCAATGTGACGTTGTCAACCAAATCGTAAGAAGTCTGTAACGTTTTGTTTGTCAACGTCACTTTAACATAGTCCAAAGTGGCCTAGAAATCAAATTGGTTGACTATACAAATAGTAAACTTATTGCCTGACACCCAGATGCATTAATGTTTATTACTAATTTTTTTTTTTTTTTTTAGATTAGAATGACCGTTATCTTGCACACGATTACGCCTTAATCAAAGTCAAAATTAGAAATTGAATACAATTTAAACTTAAATTCAATGATGTCAACCAAAATTGAGATTTTTGTTGATATTCTCGCGATGCATGAGTCATTTTTTAACTGACCTATACTATAATATAACTATGCATATTTTTAAATTATTACTAATTTTATAAACAATAAAGTGTGTGTTGTTTGTTTCTTCTTCACGGATCAATAGCTTATCATCTTAATTGATCGATGTGAAATGTATGTAGAGTTACCCTCTTATTCATAAACACGCAATAGCTAAAATGCGCTTGAAATATGCTCGGTCCTTATCTGTCATTATGACTTTTGAATTGAATAGAAAGGGACAATGAATAAATTAACTAAAATAGGTTTATTGAGTTTATAGCATCTCGAGATGTAGCTATACATGTCTCCTTCTGTCTGGGCCAGAGCTCGTAAAAAATAAGCAAGTGAGAGAATAGCGGTACCAACTGAGCTACAGTGCTGGCAAGTTAAATAAACCCAGCTGTTTGTCCTCCTTTCATAAAGTCGCTGGCGCTGGCGGGACAAATTGTTGAGGTTTTACAGTAAATACAATACCACGCTTTCCACGGAAGCTATATTCTAGGGAAAATTGTAAAATATAGCCTGTTTTCCTCAGTTATACAGCATTGTACTGGTGAAATAATTGTCAAACTCGGTGGAACAGTTTTTCAGTTTAATCATTACCAAAAATACAAATCTTGTCTCTTTATTAGATATCAGTCAATCACGTAAAATCTTTTGAAAATAATGTGTAATTAAATTAGACTTTATACATAGGCAGCATTTAGTGTTCATAAGTACCTTTTCAACACACCTATATTGGCTTCACTTGGAACTAGCTAACATTGGAGACAAAACTGCGCCTCTATTCCCGACGGTAAAAACTATGTCGTATATAGTTGACCAGGGGGCTAGACAAGATGCATTACGCTAACTATCTATCGTTTCTATTCGTTACGTTTTTAAATCAATCGCGTCCCTTGTAGATGACGTGATACGAAAAGTCACGTGATCTACCAGTGACGTGATTGGTTTAAAAACGAAACGAATAGAAACGATAGTTAGCGTAGTGCATCTTGTCTAGCCCCTCTGTTATGGTATTGTTATGACGTCGTAATACTGTCAAGTAAATAAGAGCTATCAAAACGGTGACAATACGATAACAGATCAAAAATGATAATTGTTTTTACCGTGTTGAATAGAGGCTCTGGACGTTGATTTAAACTTACTTAAAATTCATTGGATTAATTTGAAAGTGACATCGATGAGAATACAATGTTATGGTAACATCAAGCTGGTATGATGATGGAGACGGTAGGAGGTCATGGGAACTTTTAAATTGTTAGTAGTACTAGATCAATCGGTTTTAAAGATGTATTTAAAAAAACCTTTTTTCTCGAATTACATCGTATAGAAATGTCGGACATACATCATTTGCGCTAAGTATACAGTATTTAGTAAGTGTGTCTTTATATCTAGCAAGATAAAAACTCAAAAGCGCTTTTTAACGACGCGTGGGTAGAACAACGTAACATCCGATCTTGTGATTGTAAAGAAAGAAAAAAAGAAAAACAAAACCTCTCATCTCCCACCGAGAGATAAAAATATATCAATATAAGTATGAGTAGGCATAAAGAAAACAGCAACCACTCAGCGTTCGGACAATAGTCCGTCAACGCATTCAATTACGGCCATGTACTTACGGGGAGAGCGGGGAGAACCAGTCATTAGGGGAGCCCAGCCACCGCGGAACAAGTTCCTCTCGGAACACTTGTCGCTATGAAAGGCCAAGGTGCAACAATAGTAGATTTAATTAAAAATATCGGGGAGCACGGGGAAAAATGGACCGATTCATAAATTGTTTTATTTATGGGGAAATGGGGGTGTAACGGCAATTTTTCCTGTTGGTTTTATGGGCGCCGGGAAAATCAAAGGAAAGCATTTCGTTTGTAATTTATAGAATAACGTTCCGCGGTTTTTCTCTAAATAAACGTTTCCTATTATTTTGATTTGCTAGGGCTGTTGTTGTAGGATGCTAGGATGGGAGTCTTGTTTGCTCGTAATGTTTAGTTTCTTAATGCAGTGTTTTTTGTTTCAGGTATTGGGAGGATGAAAGCGTTGGAGAAAATATAAGGAAGTCGCATACAAAGGGTTTTTTATTTTTATTTCTTACTAATAAACCATTTGTTTAGAGCCAACTTAGGTATTGAGCTGGACTGATCTAGTGTAGAAAAAAACAAGCCTATGTTCATCAGTGAACGGTTTTCGGCCTACTTATTTGATGATGAGATAAAAATCAGAAATCATTAGAAATAACGAGTACTAAAATGTATAAAAGCAGTAAGAATTTATTATTTTAATATAAAATAAAGTGTTCTTTGACCAAAACGTGCTATATTCCACATTTAAAAAAGTTTTCCTTACATGTGGCATTTTTGCCTCTATATGTACCTTTTAGTATCGATGTTTAGTACCCATCAGGGTATCCTAGTTTGGGACAAGATCAATGTTTCATTTCATGATCAAATTTAGTGTCCATTGTTATTTATCAAATTCAAAAGAGAGAAAACAGTTGAAGTGCTATGCTAGCAGTTCTAGCGACGGTAACTTTTGGAGCATGATGTGATGTATAATAAGGCTTTGCGAGGCATTACGGGTCGCGTTGTCATGGCAACGGTCGCTCGGCTGGGGACATGTGGCGAGGTTCCGTGCTTAACTTTGGTACGGACTGCAAAACTATGGTGTTTAATTTTTGACACGTGTTCTTTGCAAATGATTTTATTTATTTGGATTTTAATCATATTTAAAAAACCGTGAGGTAGAAACAGAAATTCCTGATGATGAATGACCAACCTATCTTAAAGAAATACATGTTACTAAGATTAAGGTGACATTAGAAATAATCAGAAAAAATAAACAAGACAAAATAACGATCATAGAAAAAAAAACTTTACAATTCAATTTGAAATCCTCAGAACTTTGAACTGGCGTGTCACATGCAACGTTGCTTAAGAACAAATGAAATTAAGCAAATATTTCACAAAGTATGGAAAATGGAAGAAATGCTATGTTATAGAGATGTCGACATGAATTCAAAACGCCGGCTAATGCTATTAAATTAAATGACCTTTTTGCCTCGTTCTATCATTCTCTTTGTATTACAAACAAGAACACTTGCAAAAGAAAAAGGAACGGAGCCTCTGGAATTAGAACTTAGGGGATTTTTCACGTATTATGTCTTACGGGAATTTACTTGCGTATTAAATGACATCGTTTCATATGTTTTTAGTTGAACTAAATTTCCCCACAGGATGGATATTTGACATTTATCAACTCAGGTTCCCAGCTCGCAAGGAACTTTAAGACGACGCCGAGCGTCCAGTGGCGCTATCATTATGTTATTGTGTTTTCTAATTTACTAAGGTACTGTCTTAAAATCGAAGGATGTTTTTTTTTTGTACAAATGAATACACAATGTATAGCATATATGACAAATTTTAATAACCTTCGTGTAGTCAACTTAACGGAAAAGGTGGCCACTTTTTTATTACAATTGTTATTAGGTTATGCCATATACCCTATAAATCGTGTATTCAATTGTACAACAAAATATCATCCTTCGATTTCAAGACAGTACTTTACGTCTTTAGTTTATTAGAAAACACAATAATAGTAATGAGGGCGCCACTGGACGCTCGGCGTAGTCTTAATTAATATGAAACTTTACTGGAGTTTCTTGCGGCGCTTCTTCTCCGCAATGATGGTCTTGTCCGAAGCGCTGCTGGTTGATTCACTCTATATTACCGACGTGTAAAAGATGTGGCCAATTTACTGAATCAATATATACTGGTGTTTGGCAGTCGGGTGCAGGCGTTTTAAGAGATTATAGTTATGGGTCATTCTGAACATTTTTGACACCTGACATTTTGATTTTTGTTATGCAAAGTTGCTCGGTTTTATAGATAATACGGGCTGTATACAACATCCTATACAGCCCGTATTGCATAGTGTTTTACCGTCGCAATACTGTGTTCTTTAAAATAAATTCAAATTAACGCCTGCTAATGCTTGACTGATTATTAATTGTTTTTCTTGGGAACTTAGTTTTTTTTTAATTAAACCAAAATACAATATCTGTAAAAACCGTGCAACTTTACATAATAGTAAATGTGGTTGGTTGGTGGCACTAGCTTTAAAGCCACAAAGATATTGTTCAGTCTGTTACATAATAACGACGTCAGGAGAACGTCTTTTGAAATATATAACGATGTTTATGACGTCAAAGCCGCACGAGAAGTAAGCAAGCAAAATGAACAAAACTTACACAATTCTGAGTAAAGAGAATCTTGTAAAGCGGATAATAATATGAAACTGGCAGCGAAAGTTTCCGAAGTGCTTGCCGAGATAGATATAAAAGAGCTGGACGGCTATGATAGTCTGGGATAAATGCAGAAAGGAATGGAATATTTTAATCTTTACACGTTTTCTTGGGTGCAAACAATGATGAAAATTGGTCTTTATGCTGGTCTTTAATCTTTGATTAAACTTTCCAAATAGTTTTAAAAATAGCCCCAAGAAAACTTAACAGCAACTCAAGACGCATTCTCAAAACCTACAACATGCTAAGTATCTCTCAAGCATGTTGTCTTGCATTCGTGTCGCCCTAATGAACGACGGGTCCTTTTCGATTAAAGCGTTCATAAACCAAAGTTGTATATGCCCAATTTTACTTTGGTATATGCCCAACCTTACGTCTCAGCCATGATCTTCCAACTGTAACAACGCATAAAACGTTCTAGAATCCGATCAAATCCCAATGAATTTAGTATTTCCCATTTCCCAGTCCTTTTAAAATACCAGAATGCCCCGTGGCAGTGCAGGTAATAACAAGTCCTTAATGTCCATATCGAAGTATCTGGCGAGTCGCGAACGGGCAGAGTCGCGGCAGCAGCGACGGCGGTAACTGCGCACTACTTTACAAACCAGATGTTCAGACCGGGCTGGGATGGTGGTTTTTGTAATGAGATCTTTTATTTTGCTGTTTGTAAGTTTAATAAGTGTCTAATGCGGGTCTGTGCTGTGTCTAATGTGTTGGGAGTGAAATGCAGACAGTATACTGACGGAAAACAATGTCTGATCCTTATATTTTTTATCTGATGCTGAGAACAGAAAAGTGAAGGTAGCAAAAATAGAAAAAGATAACGGTACATGTTCAACAATTGATGATGATGACAACGCAGTCATTACAGCACTCTTTCAAAGGGCAGCCGTGTTATGCTTGATTCATTTGCATCATCTGAAAGGCAAAGATGAAGATTTCAAAATCACCCTTTGACCAGCATTTCATAATCAACTCGAAATTTATTATTTACATTAAAACATCTTATTCAAATGTTATGCTTATAAACCTTCCTAAAACAAATAACAAACGAAAATTTAAACTATAAATAAAACTAAATCTAAGATATAAAATTGAAATACAACTAAAACACAAAATCTAAAAATGGCCCCTGCGACATTGTACTATACTGGCAGCATTTCCTCGGTGAATGGCTAAACTAATTCGTTGAGCGAGGAACCTGCCAGGTCTCCTGTAAAAAAGTACATTTTTTTTGTATTCAATTAAGTTTTAAATTGTATTCTGTCAATATATAATTCAATGACTGAAATCGCTATTCCTTTTGCCTTGCCCCCGGGCTGTAGAGGGTGTATTTACTTTCCTAAACGTACTGCAACTTCGGTAATAGTATCGGAATAACATTGTAGAGCTCCGAGTTAATAGTTCATAGTTTTATTAGCAGTAAATGTAGTTTTCATCGCTTTGAACTGCAGTGAAATAGACAAAGACGGTAGTAAGATGCGAGAAAAGTTCGACGACAATGACTATTTGGTACCGTTTATTTCTGTAACTTTTATGTATTTAACTTTGTGGCAATGTGAGAAAATCTAACTACGTCTCGTTCTTTTGAAAGTTGGTGGCAAAAGAGAGTTGGATAGTGGTCGCATGTTTTAGAAATGGGTTTGCCTGTGTTTATAATGGTTTGGCTTGTCTCAAAATCAATTTAAAATTAATGAAATAATAATTATAAGCTAAAAAGCGCACCTATAAGCATGTGTTTAATTTAGTTAAACTCGTTTCATGTAGGTTTTTAATCAGCAATTTACGCACAAAGGGTGTTTTATTTTGTGAGTTAATGGACTTTGTGTCCGCGAAGCATTCTCTGTAAATGACAACTTAATTTAAATTATCAAATAAGCATTATTTGCTGTCAAACGCATAATCCATTTTCCGACCGACCGACAACGTAATTAATGCGAACATTGCTTTTGATAATTATTTCAACTCTTAATATAAATTTGTGCTAGCGAATTGGAATGAAAACACAATACAACTTGTTTGCGATGGTTCGCGTTTTCCATTTAAACTTTCAAGCATTTGCAATTTGAAATTGCAGTGTCATTATATTTTGAACTATGTCGTTGCAAGCAGCATAACGCACAATTTTATTTTTATATACCTATTTTAATGTTTCTTTGCCAGCCGTTATCTTGGTGGCACCTAATTACTTTTATACAAACAATTGTAAAATGATATAGGCCTTCTCTCATAATTGATTACGTTCCTACTTAATTTAATACTAATAAGATGTAATTTGCATGCTTCGATGGTTCGGTCATTTGGAAAGGATGGATGAAAGAAGATTGACGAAAGAGATATACAGAGCGAAAGTGAGTGGAAGGGTCGGAAGGGGCCGCCCTAGGCGTACTTTTTCGAATCAAATCGGAGAAATACTGGAAAAGGGCCGAATTTTAATTACCCGAAACCGACGTGCGTGCAGCATGACTCGATGTATGAATGTGGAAGAAGCGAAAGAGATTTGTCAAGATCGTAGCTGGTGGAAAGAAGTGGTCTCTGCCTACCCCTGTGGGAAACAGGCGTGATTTAATGAATGAATGAATGAATTAATTTAATACTTAACTGATTTCGTTCTTATTTTATTAGGACGGCTTCTTGCCTTAAGAATCTTATCGCAGCGTAGGTATTTTTCAATCATATTAGGTACCTACACTTTGTTTTCGTTCAATAATATCAACAACGCGGCAAAAAGAAATAATAACTTGACTGTATTTATAAAATGCCTTATTATGTCACCTTTTGAGATTCTGTAATAGAGGAATATCTAACAAGTTTTTGTAACGGATGATGAAAGTACAGGAAAAAACATTTGCATTGGTGCGAAACCATATTTCCTGCACTTAGATGCATCTCTCCACTATTCGCAATATGATCGTCTTTCACCCAGCTGTAACTGGCACATGCAAGCGACACAAGTACACGACAACGTCCGTAGTCCGTACGTCGTTGCCCTCGTGAACCATTGCTAATGTCCTTCTCGTGTTGGAAAAATTTCAACATGCATTTTGTCGGCAATATGTCAACTCAACGGGGTAAAATATAAAATATACAGAGTTGTGGGACACGTAAATGTACTTCATTAATTTGTAATTTTAGTTTTGCTTCATTCTTAGGTAGAGCAACTTTATAATGAAAAGTAGCCAGAAGGTATTTAATAATTAGTTTCAAGACAAAATTAAAACTTATAATTTTTCATAAAGTACCACCAAATTGCACTAAACCTGCTCCTAGCCCCAATCGTGAGGCGTCAGAACACTTTGTATAAGCACTACGAAAAATGAGGTGTCATTATTCATATCCCTTTTCTACCCCTATTTAGATGAGCCTCTAGTAGGCAAACTCGAGATACCATTTCGCGGAGCATGGCATAATTGACGTCTACTCAACCTGTCAAAGGGTAATGCTATAGTATCCAATTACAGTATGGAAGAGGCGTTAAGTGCCACTTTGTGAACATTTAAGGGATATTCCTTGACATCATTTTGTATTAAAGGGTTAGGGTTTTTGAGAGACAACGGATGAAACGACTGTTTTATGATTGTACTGTCTGGATCGGATTGTAAATGGGCCCTTAGCTTCTTAGCATCAAGTATTGTTCGCAAGTGAATTATATTATTAACTTGTAAAGTTGTCTCAGTAACTTCATTGTCATGGAAACGTTTATGAGAACTAGGGAATGCAAATAACCGGTTATAACCGGTTTTAACCGGTTATTTTCATACAAAAACGGTTAATAACCGGTTAAATTGCATTCCCTAATGAGAACTCACTTACCCTAAACATTATTACTTTGTGGTAAAAAAAAGAACCTTTAGTGTAATTTATTACACAGATAATCCTTGAACCCATTCGCAAACTGCCTCGAAAACCTAGTTCTCAAGACAAATCACCCAATTCCGGCGCGTAAAAATACTCGGTGACAAATACTAGCTCGTACGGTTAGCGCACAATTTTCCTAGCTTTCGCTCAGTGCGTTTCATACGTCGTTGACTAGTTAGAGTAAGATGTACTGCACGATAAAGAAGTTGAAACCTAGCAGGTTGTGCTAGACGTACTGAGCAAGTATCTCCGTTTATTCGGCGATATTTACAATATGTCCGAGGGGATCATTTATCATGCGGGCCAAATATCAATATCTCGCGGGGAGCGGGTCGACAGTAACTAATGGCGATATCCTTTCTTATGAAGGCTGTTTACTGTAAACGTTGGGTAATTAATGGAATTTAACTTGATTTCTTGCGTGAATACTTTTTAGAAATGTAGGCTTTATGATTTTAGTCTTTTTTGAATTATATATATTATGAAACCACACTTTTCTTACATCATTAAACTCATACTTACAAGTTAAAATAGAAATTCGCAGACTATAGGGGTTTATATCGGCTTACATAATTAATTTTGTCTCTAATGTTTATAGTTCCAGACTGACGCATTGAGTTTGCTCACCCTGTACCACCATAATAAGAATAGCTAAAAATACAGAGTGTGCAGTTTTCGTTTTGACACGTCGTGGAAACTTCCTGATTTATCGACATGTTTTGCCTTCTTCAAGTGTTGGAAATAGTCTCGGCCTGGGCATCGACCCCTATCGAGGCTGGGGAATAGAGTTCTCATAACAGATTTCTTATTTATAGAATGGCTTGTCACTGTTATATATTGGGAAGGTAAGAAATATGCAGAACTCTAAATCTATACGCCTCTTGATCTTGGCATACTAATAACAAAATAGATCAATTCGCGAAGAATTTACTTAGAAAGTATTTTAAATAAATAAATGTGAAAGCGAACATTACAATAATTCAGAATTAAATTAACATTAAACATCACACAGATAAAATTTAAAACGCCATTGTCATTTCTTTTTTTATGATTACACAAACATTAATCTTAAGTTATTAATCCTGAAATAAAACGCAGTTGAGATCAGATTAAGTCTTGTAAAAATGGACAATATTTGGTACCTAATACAAATAAATTATTCATTAACTCATTAATCAAGTGCCCCACAGCGAACCAAACCAAGCAAAACCACAGGATACAGCTAGTTGGGAAAGTGTTGAATACCCATGATGAGAGTTTTCGGTCGTTAGCTCCCCTCTTTTAATGCATCTCGAGGAACACCTACTTAATCGGAACACAGATTCAGAAGGGGAGACTGGGGTAAATAGGATGCTCTTAGAAAGAAAAGGGTTGATGCAAACAAGTATCTTGGATAAAATAAATCGTATAGAGAGTTGTTGAATGTAAAACATATTAAATATCATGAACCAGTGAGAAAATGGACACACTGTCTTTAACAAACAATGAATAAGGTCAATTTGGTCTATAAATTGTTAGCTAGTATTACTTCACTGTAGTACCTCAACATATTTTTCTACTGGCAATTTTATTGCGCTGTTGGCGGTGGCAAGCTTTATTTACTTACCAAGAAAAGAGCTTGCCAAACGTTGAAAGATTGGGTAATTTTTCATAGCGCAGTCTCATTTTCACGAGTGTTTATACACCCGCTATAGCTGATTTATTTTCACTATTTGAGATCATCTTGTGATTATTACCTCCTTTTATTGGAGATACTTTCATATTGCAACATTTTCGGCTAGAAACTAGATGAAAATTAAAAATATTAAACTGTTAAAAATAAGCAAATTAACAAAGTAAAAAAAATAACAATGTTCTCTGATATCATTATTTTCTGGACTGTGTTATAAAAACCATTTTATCATATTAGCAATGATATCAACACATTAAATTTTGTTACAAATGTGATTTCAAGCTCTACACTTGAACTATAGATACACAATACTTATATTGAGAAATACATACTTAAATGTTTACATAGAACATATAAAAGACTCAGAACAAACACTCGCGCTCATCACACAAATATATACTGGGAATCGAATCTGGGACCACTAGCTTCGTAGGCAGGGTCCCTACCAATTAGGTAAGCATGTCTTCGATTTTATAAACCAACATATCTCATTAGGTCAATAATTAACTTAAAAATACTTAAGCTGTTTTTCTTTTTGTAAATGTAATTTTTTATTAAGTTAGTCAGACGAACAGAAATACTTCATTAAAAAGCTCATTAAAAGCCCAATATACTCTAATACAAACGCATCAACCTGTATATGACCGTATCCATTTATTTATACAGGGTGGTAAATCCCGGTTGAGGGATACCTCATTACTAAGTTTGGTGGAGTTAACAGACTTCCGTTACTCGCTTGTTATAAGTTCCACATGTTTACTTTTTGGGCGTCTTTCATATTCATTTCGCTAGTTTTGCGGGTAGTTTGATGTTGGAAATTGACTGCGAGTTTGAAAACACATTGTTATTCTAACTTTTAGTGAGTTGTTCTTTTAAAAATATATAATTTTTCAGCTGGAATAGTCGAGTTAAATTAAAAAGAGAATTTCACATGTATAATCATTTGTTTGTCTGTGTTAGATCATAATATAGGTGTAGCTGGGCGTGTATTATTTGCACAAGGATGGTTTAGTTCGAAAGTAATCAGAGAGTTGCATAAAATATGTATGTATGGCTGCATTTCTCGAAAAACTTAAAATCCGGGTGAAAACGCAGTTTACCTGGGAAAAATATTCAAAGTTAATGACGCGTGTTGAAGTTAAAGGCTATCTAGTTATAGCGCGTGACTTCCAGTTATTCGCTATGTATCGCTATTGTAAATATAAACAGGCAATTACACCTTTTGTCTTTTTCTAATTCGCCAAAGTACAAAGTGACATCATGCGGCTAAAGGATTTTAATAAATGTTTGTAGATTCTTCCAAAATAAATAAACAGAACACCCCGTACGCGATTGAAACCTCACTTCGACACAACAGCTATTTCACTAGACACAATACAATCGCCTACTATTTTCATTAAACACTGCCAACTAAACGCCAACCATTGAGAACTGGCCGTATATGAACCACACTTCACAATAACGTAACAACCGAAACTCATTCAATGCAAATTACACACAAACTACATCCAGTTAGAGTGCAATTTTGATAGTGCGTTAGCTCCATGAATTATAAAGGCCTTTATACACGAGGAATAAAGCTTGAAGCGCAGCATGCCCGTAGTGTATTGTTAGGGGGTGCACACAATGTTCGACGGTAACTTTTGCTAATATGCACTCCGCTGCACCTGTATTGGGTTACTTTGAATGGGAATTTTGTTGAGCAAAAACTGTTATGAGTTTATTTTAAAGCATAGGCTTTATGCGTATGTTATGCTGTATAAAATGTGTGCAGATACAAAATAATATAACATGTTGCTAAACTTAAAAGTATTTAAAGATAAGGACTTATTTAAAAAAACGTTATTTTTTCTTTGGGTAAGTAACAAAAAATTACCATTTGATAGTATAAGCAATTTTTGACACAGAATGAAAGTTAACGTTGTCTTAATTTATTGGGTATGTAACGAATTGCATAATTTCGATCTCTAAAATAAACCAACGATTTAATATCTAATGATTATGCATAAAACGAAATGCATAATTTATTAAACTATAATGTTCAAAAATTCAAAAATAAATATTTCTAACGGCTTTCATTAGGTACTATTAATGTGGTCACAGTTCTAACTTAACCTAACCTAGTTAGAATAAATTGACTTATAATGCATAATAACAAAAAAATGATAGTTATAATAAATGAGTGTTATGTTATTCGATCGTATGCCTGATAAAATGATACAAAATTGGTTTTTATGCTAAACGTTCATTATGCTTTTCGTGGTTAGTTAAATGAAATTATACAAAATGTTTTTAGACTGGTTGAAGCGCACTGGTCTTAATTAAGTCCTTAAGTTCGAGTAATATTTTTTAATTTACCCAAATAAGAAATTTAAATATTGTATTTTCAAGACCTCATCGTGCCCAAATCCCTTAATCTACGTGCATCTACGCAACAGAGCTTTCCAGCATTGATAACTAAAATTTTACAACGAAAAGAAAAAATAAATAAACACACGAATATTTAGGTATTAATTTAGTAATTTAATCTGAAAAGAAAGCTGATAGAGTTTAACTTTTATCTATCTGATAGTACACCTTAAGCTGATGCTAATAGATGAAGACGATAAAGTATTAATGAAGAATATCAAAGAATTAATTAAAGAAGTCAAAACCAACACGAATCCTATAAACCTTCAAAGCCGTTTGACAAAAAAATATCAACTTGCAATTCAACTTTTCTAATTTCGCAAAACGTCACAAATTTAATTATGAAACGGCGGCCATTTTCTTTTCTTTGAAGACAGGTAAGGGTTAGGGAAATCGGAATGAAATTAAACTATTTGGAACATCAAGCCGTCAATTAGTTAAAACGCTTTGTAAGGGGTAATGATGGAAACTCGAGTTTGAAGGTTTGAGTTTCGGAAAATGAGTTTTCGAACTCATTGTTGGTAGGTGTTGAGTAATTCGTTTTATTTGTCTTAATTTTATTATTGAATAATTATTGTGTAACAATATGATCATACAACTTTGTTCTCTTTGTTAAATAATTTATAACTGATGCTTATTTAATTAAAAATCAGAGTAATAACTTAGATTAAACCCTTGGCTTACCTAGGATAGCCTAGAGTTTAAGTCTGAGATTGAACAAGACTTAGAAATAAATATATCATGCCCATCACACAAAGAGGACCTTAAAGAGACGAGCATACTCTTTTCTCAAAGGCCGGCAACGCAGCTGCAAGTCCTCTCATGTGATGCAGGTGTCCATGGACAGCGGTGATCACTTCACATCGGGTGACAACTCGTTTGCCCACAAAAGCATAAAAAAGGCCCTAACTTTATGGCATTTGGAACTGCTAGCTTTTCAGGCGGGGTCAGTACTCAATAGATACCATCTAGGTAAACTGAGTACTGTGACTGCGTTTTTAAAATTGGAATGATGAAAAACCAAAAAAATATTAGCCAATACCTAGCTAATATTTATTTCATTAAATCGCGCAGACACTGGCTGAAAATATTTTCAGAAAGCCGTATTCTCGAAATGCAACCAAATAACGCTCATTATGATGAGAGGTGGGGAGGGATTCTAAGCGGCGTGATTTATGATGGATACCCACAACTGGCCGACATGTTTCTCGTATTCGAGGGGGTGTAATGCAATGACGCGAGGTGATTTCGAGATTTTTCTCCAATCGGTCTTTTTTTTGGGAATCATTCCCATTATGTGCATTGTGGTCGGACTAACGTATAGTAGTAACGAACATATTAAAGTGTGTTCAATGAAACTAAGCTATCTGTTATACCAAGTCTTTAATCCTTAACGTCTTAAGCCACCAAGGATTGAGCTTTTTACCTACCGTATAAACGTTCTACTCAAAGGGTCCAATATGAAGAGTCATCTCTTAAGACCCGTACAGACTACGTTAGTAATTTAGTCGAGTAGTGAGTATTTTAGGAACTAAATGAGTGTGAACAACGAAAATTTTGTCGAGTGGTATTCTTCTTGACTAAACCACAACTAAAATACTTACTACTCGACTCAATTACCAACGTAGTCTGTATGGGCCTTAACAGTCTGCCCAAAAAGAGATACCTGATGACCAGGAGGCCTACAAAAGATGCATAAGCGCTAACGTAAGCGATTTTCGAAAATTCAAAATTTTTGGAATTGACATAAACACTCGACGGAACCGTCCAGCAGTTTACGACAGTCCAATAAATTAATATTTTCAGTAGCAATACGCGCAATTCAATTTATGTAATTAAGGCAAGACGCAAGCGCTCCCTAAATTCAAGAAACCTCGTGACAATATTACCTTAAATGTTTTATCAACTTTATAAAGGTCGTAAACAGTTGGTAAGCTAATTTCGGCCGGCACGTCCGAATTCGAAGGCGGCCGCGAGCGAATCATTTAAAAGTTGGCGCCCCTGGAATAATTGACGATCAACATCATAACTCGGCGGGTAAAAACCGGCCAGTTATAACTTTTGTAATCAGAACATAATATTCAAAATTTAAAATTCGAATTGTCCTGTTTTGCGTACGTTGTCAATAGTATGAGAATGAGTATGAAACAGTTGAAAGTTGACTTAATAAACAAAGTTGTTGGTTATTTAAATTACTGAATAAAACAATAAGATTGTGAAATATTCCAATTTAATAGGTAGGTAGGTACTAATTAGGTCTTAAGTCTAGTAAATATTCAATTAATATACCTATAGTACTAGAGGACGCCCGCGACTTCCTACGCGTCCATTTCTTCCCGTTGGGGCTCGATTTTCGGAAAATCCTTTCTGAGCACTAACAAAGGATTTTCCGAAACATCCTTACATCATGAAAGAAACCCCTGTACCAAATTTCAAGTTCTAGGTACAGTAGTTTCGGCTGTGCGTTGATATATAAGTCAGTCAGGTTTGCCTTTTATATATATAGATGAGAAACACTAAAAAGAACATTATTTTCTTAACATCTCTTCTTTGCCTCCCTCCAATATAAATTAAGCCTAAACGAAGTCTGAAATTCTTAGTGCTCGTTCTCGAAACTGAGATGAATTTAATTTAACTTGCTTGTGACATACACCCCTTATGTGGAAGTGAATCTTCGTCAAGCAAGTTTCACAGGAAACAGTTTTTTGGCAATGATTCGAATATTACGAAAATCTATGTTTGAATAAAGACCTAGAAGTAGTTAGTACACAAATAACACTACGAAATTATGGGTTTTGTGTTTTTAAACATAAAGTAGATATAAAATAAGCTAAGACTTATAAAAAAAGACATACTTAGGCTTTTCATGATACATTCGTATCTTTCCAAAATGACTTCTTCCAAACACATAAAAATATCTATTTTATTTTTTGTTTTGGTAGTGTTTTTGCACTAAGCACTAAATTAAATCTACCATCAATTTAACAAAGGGTATTTTTATTTTCTAATTTCTTTTGTTTTGTAAAATTCTCTATTTTTTTTTACAAAATTGCAAATATATATCAAACTGATAATACCGCGTTTACTGTCGTGATTTAAATATTACCGCGTTGCGAAACTGCCGGCTGCAATGCAACTGCGATTAACGGGCAAACGGAATTATGCATTTTGAAACTGCAGTGCATTTTAGTTACGGTTATTTGTACGAGAACCGCCGCGGGCTTAGCCTGAAAAGTTTGCAGTTGCCTCCTTGTTAATGTGGCCCGGCGATATGCGTTGCACTATTTTGGAGTAACAGGTCTGTTAGGTAGGTACGTAGGTTTCGTTTAATTAAGCAGATAGGTAATGTAGCTAACCTTTGGTTATACTATATTGTATGTAAAGATACAAAAATGACCATACGATGTTTTCATGATTTTATTTATTTCCTGCTAATGCATGCTTGCTTACCCCTGAAAGAACAGTCGGCCATGTTTTCTCTTAAGGATTTGCTTTCCAACTCGACAGAAGAATTATTAACCGGCAAGTTTAAGTTGTCCCGTCAGGGCATACAAACAACACTTAAAGGCGTGCAATTTCTATGAACACGACGAGAAGCCGTTTTTAGAGAATAACCGCTCGTGCCCATTATTGTTCTTTAAATTAAGTGCCGTGTGGTTGCCGGCTTAGAATAATACCACTCCATGTCCTCCCGTGGAGGTCGTAAGAGGCGACTCAGGGAATAAAGGCTTGTAGTATTGTTGGGCGGTGGGCTTGCAACCTGTCACTAATATACACTGGTAACATCTTAGCCTGTTTGTGCAAGATGTGGTTACAGAATTAACAAGTTGTTAGAGTTGTTGCTAATTTTGTAGCTCGAATGCCTACCCCACTCTGGGAATTAAGGCGTGAAGGTATGTGTATATATGTTATTAAGTGCCGATAAGAAACCTTAGTGACTAGGCACAAATCAAACACATCTTCGAAGTCTTCTTCGATCGTCACTAAGTTGCATTAAATTTTACTGCAGTCAATTCAAAATAGCATAAAAGCGTCAATTATTCCTTTTATCACAACATACCACTATCCCTAACTTGTTACAATTTGCTTCAAAAATAACGTTGCGCAAAAACAGTGTGTGTTAAACCATAACTTAATCTCCCCCCAACGCATAAAACACCACGAGAGATAACACCAAACACCACTCTCCACGGGCTCTGAACACTTCCTTAATCCCTTCACATATCACCTCAACACAAAATGTAGCAGTCTTCAAAAATACCACCTGTACTCCACAACTCCACATATCTTCTTAAGCGTTTATTCGCGAAGCACCTTTGTAAATATTCCACCGGGGTAAAACGAGCTCCGCATCCCCGTTCGCTCGCATCTGTTGTTATTCAACGCGTCGAAACGTTACACCTGAATCGCTGTGGCCTTTCGTTAGCATACGTGTGAATGCATGTAGAAACCACGAGAGAAACTCTATCTCACACACACAGTGACGTGTGAGCGTTAATTTTGTTCTGAAGCGTTGTTGTGGTCGCTTTACCTCTACACTCAAAGCAGGCATTCTTCAAGTGATTTAACTCTTTTACCTTCAATGCCAAGGACTCAATAACGAGTTGGTTTTCTATGGAAATCTGGGAAGCTGGTTTAACATGTAAGATTCTTAGGGATCTTGAGGTTTTGGACGGTTTTAGCTGTACCAATAACTAACTATCACGCTCCCTCGTACTTAGAATAAATTTTCAATACTTCTGTTCGCGGCCCGTTGGTTCTGTTCAGGGTTTCACGCACTAAAGTTTATCTTTGAGGGGAGCGAGGGATGAGTACAGTCTTATGGCCCTTTAATATTTTATTGAAAACTGTCTAACGATCTTGAAATGATTGATTATAAAGGGTGTGTCAATATTTGAAATGTAATTCAAAGTGATCACGAAAATATTTATATAAGTGGAAAGAAAAAAACTTGACTTATCTCAAGAAAAAGAAAACATAGATAACGAAGAGTGCCTAACAGTGCCAAATTAAGCTTGTGATTTTCTTATTTTTTACAATTCGACCAAAATGGCCAGTGATTATGTTTCATACGTATAATATTGTATTGTAAATTATAAAAATATGTAATTACATTTAATTGATTTATTTAATACTAGTTTCTGCCTGCGACTTCGTCCGCGGAGATCTCGATCATCGTTATTCCCTCGGGAACTTTAAAATTTTCTGGGATAACAACTATCCTATGTCCTATTCCAGGACCTAACCTTTATGTGTGCCAAGTTTTATCCTGATCTGTTCAGTGGTTGAAGCGTGATTGAGTAACAAACATCCAAACATACAAACTTTCTCATTTATAATATTAGTAAGATTAATATTTTACTATATCAAGATGCTAACTAGGATCGTGTTGAACCCAGTTTGCGGCATTTTGCCTCAAGTGATAAGATAGGTACCTACTCCACAAGTGATAACATATATCGCGGCAGGTGCGCGGAATCTCACAAAATGTTGTTCTAACGGTTAGTGTGATGGCAAATGGTGCTATTTTATGGTGAACCAAGTTTTAGTTTTAAAATGTTGGTTTAAATACTCTAGTTACTACATACTGTGTTTTTATCTGCAGTTGAAGTATTTTTTCTTAAGTATACGTAAAAGAGTAAGTCGTGAAAAAAACTGTTAAAAAATAGTACCTAAATCTGTATGCGCTTTGTGTATTTATTTATGTATTAATATATTAACTTTGTATATGGTTATTTTAGTTTATTGCAAAAATATAAACGTTTAAACGATTTATTTAGTTAAATAAATAAATTTACTTACTTGTGAAAGATTTCTTCAACCAACTGTAAATTTTACTACAACTTATAAGCAAATTCACAAATCTTGTTACTGCGAATAATAACCACAATTACTAGAACATTCCCCGAACAAACAATCACGACGTAGGCTGGTACTTCAAGTACTTCAACCGAGTATCGAACCCCCACTTGAATCTCATAAACTCAAATAACACCACATTGAATCTTCTCATAACATTCGTACACCAAAAGAGCGTAACGTCAGGGATGTTCATTAGATTATCAATTTTATTGCTGATAGGTAAGATTAAAGATTCTAAAGCATTAAAATAAGATAAGACTTTTTGACATGAGAAGAGTGTTATACCTAGATATAGGGTGATATTGTTTGCGACAGTGCTACAGTGTTTGGTTTTACTCTGATATTTAGTGAGAAGTACTTGTAAATGAATTTTCCGTGATTTTGTTCACTTTTCCATTGTTTTACGTTGTAAAAGTTTTCAATGTTTTGCCTTTTGTCGTTTTGCTAAACATGCTATAGTATCAGAACTGTATCTAAGTACATACTTTGTTCATAAATTTGGTTTATGAGAAACTTAGTACCTTTAAAGAAATAAAGGCATGTTAAGTTTTGACATAAAATACTACCCTGATTGTGTTGTGTGATAAAACAGCAATTTCGCAAATGCAGCGGATCTACATAATAAAATGCATTTTTGCAACGACGCGACGGAGATCATAAATCTTTATCATGAAACTTAAACCTTTACCAGGAGGTTAATAAAAATATGAAATACTCGTAATTAATTCAATGGGACTAACCAATTTGCGTTTTACAAACTTAAATACGAAGAAAAACAGATTGCCGTAAGCTGTATTGCGTTTGTCTATGTTAATTTCGTACATTTTGGCAGATCCTTATAGTCGCTAACTTTCGTAGTCAATAAGTTATGTTTTTTTTTAATTGGCTTTCCTTTGACCAGTGTTACCTATTAATAAGTGATTTTCAGGTCGATGGTAAAGCACGCTTATCCAGAAAATGCCTATTTTCTCTCGAAATAGAAAAATGGTACAGAGTTCCAAAGTGTAATGTTGTGAGGGTCTAAAATATGTGAACTGTTCCATTTTTTCAAACCTATCATGTTTGCAAAATAAAAGGCTGAAAAAACTAGTTCTCCATTCACTCTCTTACTTATTTACTTGACAGTAATGGCGGCCGGGTTAAACAATACGATAACATGTCAACAGCAATATGGTTTTACAGAGTAGAATAAAGCCCCTGCTATTTACAAATACGACGTTTGACAGATTTTACAGCGTGTAATAAAATTGAAACTAAATCCTAACATTTACGGCGTAGACGACGTCAATTTTATTGTGGACAATTGCAACAAAGCTATTTTTCTTATGATCGTAAAGTTGACTTAAATGCTAGCTTTGAGAGGCTAGAATTAAGTTTTATTGCCTTAGGTCTGGAGACGTATACCTTTTAATACCGATAAAACCATGACATTTGACCGAGCAATCGTCTTAGTCAGAGAAAGAAAATAATTCATTTAAAATTTTACTAAAATTTTAGATACAGCATGAATTTATTTTTTATTCCAAATAAAACACAACTACAAGGGAGCTGACACAATGTGTCGTAAACAAAAGGAAAAACAGAAACCTTTGTCCCTGTTTTATCCTCTCATTAGCTAATGTATTGTCTTGGGTCTTCAACTTGTGCTCGGAGCGTAAAATACGAGTCGGCATAACCTATTTTCGACTCCTTTCTTAACGTTACACCTATCGCACTCACTTCACAAAAGCAACAAACAATAATATTATACTTACGTGTATATTTATGGCATAGACAAGGCAGCATACATGTGAGATGCATAGACATTTATAATCTCAAGACCCTAAAACAGTAAATGCGTTGGATGACCCTGAAGAATGTGATGGAATGCGTCTAAAATTTCACCGATGGTCTAATTTCCGCCCTAAAGCACAACAATATGAACCTGAACAAGGCTATACAGGATGAGCTGTTAAAATGGGTCGGTACCGGGGTTTGTATTTATAGGCATACCTAACAGGTTAAAAATTAAAAAATCTTTGATACGTTGTGTAGGCACCTCTTCAACGGTAACTAAATCAATGAGGAAAATGACCAAGATGATTGATACTTAGTATAAGCGTTTTTCGTTGCGCTTCTTCTCATGTCCAATCCAATCCAAAGCATTTGTTTGTGTGCCTAATTAGGCAGTAGCGCATATGAACTCAATACTTTTATACTGCCTTGTTCTTCTGGTAAACAGAACAGTACTACTCTTGGAAAACACTGGTAGATAAATTCAACTTTAACGTGAGGTGAGAAGTGAGTAGAGTTCTATGTGCTATCAAGCTACCTGATTTAATGCACATCTTGAAATTAAGGTGTTTTGTACGCTCTGGCGGGACTACTTAAACTCGCCGGTTAATATTAGAGTCGTCGAGTTGAACCGTGATACGCTAGAGAATAACATCCTTTGTAAAAGTGCCCGGGCTAGTAGATCAAACTTCAATTACTTATTCTGATTTGAATTGACTAATGTGCCATACAATTTCACTTTCATTCCTTCTACGCGATAAACTCGCAAACTCCAACCGCAAAGCGCCGATCGTTTGTTATGCTAGGTGAAAACAGTGCGGCAGTGCACTGTTATCATCTAACCGGTTAATTGCGTTCGCAAAGGTGAGTTATGGCAGCGGGGGTGTTAACTGTGTCTGGACATTGTTGGCGATCAAAATTTAGTTGGGATAATAACGTTTTGATTACTAACTTTGCAGATTCATGTAAGTGAGGTATACTCTAACGAGTAACGATTGGTTTGAGCGTGAACATGTGCTTTCGATTTGCAATTACAGGGGCTTTATTCTATTCGGTAAAAGCATATTGCTTTTTGTAACCTGTAGGTATTATTATCCCACTGCTGGGCAAAGGCTTCCATTTCCACTATTTGTCCTTATTAAGTGCATGCTCCCGCTACCAGTACGATATCACCTTTTAATTTAACTTTCATAAGATAACTTAAAACCGAAAGATAGTACTTAACATTAAACGAATAACAACTTGGCAGTCGGAGCCGGAAGGAACAGAAAACCAATGCGTTTGAATATATACAACCTCTGCATATAGGGATTTCTCACCCTGTATACAGTGTGTGAAAAATACTAATAACTTTACCTTAATGTAATTTTTTTTAAATCGACGACGTTATTCCTCTAAACAAATTATAATTTTTACCCATACTTAATACACTTTTTTTTTTTTAAATATCTTTGTTATTATTAAAAAAAAGGTGAAAGATAACCGTGATATTACAAAAGAACAGCAAAACGAGCACTCCAAAAAAAAATTACCACGGTCCAATGTCACAAAACACGCACAAAAACGTTATATTATTACTAAGCACATGCTGGAAAATTTAAGCTCTCCTAATCAATCTGAATCAATGCGCTGATATAGCACAACTTTTAACGCTTGTAATGCCTGTCTACGATTATTTTGGTTATAGTTATGGTATACTTTACTATTATGGATACTTAGGTACTTACTAGATTTTCTGTAGCCTTCAACAATCGACCTCGACGAAGCCTTCAAAAGGACGTTCTTATGCGAGAGTGTAACATGACACCTCCATTAGTAGGCTTGTAATGTCGCGTCTTTACTTTCTTCTTCTTATACGACACTACCGCAAGCCTCTAAACTGTTTTCTATGCTTCAAATAACAAGGTCTATTTTGCTATGATAAATAGAATGAGATAGTAGGTTGCGATAGTGAATGGGCGATGTGCGGTTGTATGCGGCGCAAGATCGGTGCCACTCAGGCTTTTCACATAATGGAGATTTCAAGAGATACGAATTGATGGTGATGTTGGTGTAAGTGTCAAAATTTAAGGAAACTGTCATGTTTGTAAAAAACTTACTTTCTAATGAGGTACAAATATATGAACAAGATAACTGATTATTAAAGAAATAATGATAGTTACTTGATAAGAGTGAATGTAGATATTTAACTAATGATATTTTATTACTAATAGCCATTTTTTGTCGAAAAAACAGTACTTACCTAAATAGAAATACATCAACCGGAATAAATAAAAAAAACCTTAAATTAAAACTAGTCAACATTTAGCAACAAATTCATTAAAATAGCACTGTTTATTTTGTTTGTATAATGAAATGACTCACCCTGTTTAAATCAATAATATCCATAACATTAACATTGTTCTAATACTAAGAGTAGCTCCCAAAGCTATATAGGGTGTTTAAACAGTGCACCCGTGCACTCTGGGGGTGTTAACAGCATTACCATATTGATTGTTTGCAAACGTGTCCGAGACACAGCACAAATATGGACTGTAGGCGGGTTGGTTGCGGAAGACCGCAGTTCACAACTAAGTTTGAGGGGTTAACTTGATATCGTGGATACATCCTTTATAGAGCTCTGAAACTATATTTGGTCCCGTTTAAGAATTAAATATACTGAAAAATATTTGGATGTTTTAGACGTAGTAGTCGCCAGTAAATATAATAGCACATTATAGGATGTTCAAAAAAATTGTACTCTAACCCGTTAAATGGAGTTACGTTTAGATATTGTTTTAGTATTTTGTAAAATGTTCTAAGTTGGGTTAAGATTATTATTTGGGTGCATTATTTGGCTAATGTTCTCTATTGTATTGACTTTTTTTTCGATGTCTTTATATTTAATGCATTTGATTGTTATATACAATGAAATGATATGTTTTTATAATTAAATACAGTCACGGCTGAGATTATGGTTCGAATGTCTGCGCACTGAATTTCAAATGACTATTATTTTATTGTTGTCATTTTCCTTGGTTAACAATAAGTAAACTAAGTTTGTATTGAAACTGTACCTAACTCATTTTTTAGCTAGATATCACGGATGTCTTGTTTGTTGTGATGCATGAGAAAACTTAACAATATTGTTAGGTAATATCATGTTTTTCAACAATAATGATAATAAATATTTATTTAAGTTGCGTGGTAAAACTACAACATTAAACAAAATAGAAAATCAAAGGTTTATCGAAAATCCATCATTTTATCGAATTTCACTTCATCGATTGTATCATTTCATAGATTTTTATTTAATCGAACGCAATTTTCTGCTGAAACCATGATGTTTTCAGGATGTCTTAAACGTTAATAACTTACGTAGGTTATGTTAGGTTAAACTTGCCAACCAAAAAAAAAACTCGTGCTGCAAGAAATGCCTTGCGATGAAATGAAAATTCTGCGTAATGATACTTTCGTTGAAAGGTGTTTCGATGAAACAAAAGGTACACATCGAAAATAAATCATTGTGAAATAATGTCGGACAGAAAATCTGTTTCACCAGATTTCCAACCATTACAAAACACTATTTAATCGCCATAAATAATTCGAAATACATAAAAACCATTTTTATTCGTCTGCATCCCCACATGTGCATGCTTTTACGTTTTTTCGCACGTGGCGGCCATTTTAAATCCATATGTAATTGAGAGTTATGGAAATTTGGCGCCGCATTTAATCTTCTGTTATTGGGTCTGGGCTTTTACAGATTTTTGGCATAAATTTAGTTAGATGCCACATGTGTTTCAAAAGAATATTTAATATTGGATGTGCTTGGTCATACCTATTACATGGTATTTTTATACGAAAAGACTGTTGTTTTTGGTTTCGTTCCCCCGTTGCGTATTTTTCTGATGTACTTATCAATTTTATGAGGACTTACACACAATAATTAATAGTTTTACCCAAACTATTCGGAAATAGTAGTTTCTTTAACAAGGGATAAAAAGCACCTATTTCAATTGAGATATTTTTGGCTCCCAATTGTGCTCCCTTGTTGTGACAGTAATGTACTATCAGCCCAATGGAACCCTGACCCACCATAGAACGGTGTCACAGTGACACTTAAAACAATTTGTTTGACACTTCTTATGACTTGAATCATAACGTCTCTGTGACACAGTTCTATGGTGGGTCAAGGTTCCAATGGTCTGATAGTATTTCATGTATTTAACGACGTTTTGTTGACGCAGTTAGCTTAGTTGGTTGGTAGTGACCCTTCCTACGAAACTACCGGTCTCGGGTTCGATTCTCGGTATGGGCAAATATTTGTGTATCGCGTAAGCATTTGATTCTGAGTCTTAGGTGCTTTCTATGTGAATAAGTATTTATTTCTCTAGTGCCCATAGTACAAGCCAATTGGGGACTACTAGGTATTTGTGTGAGATCGTCCACCGATGTTTATTTATATATATCTATTCATTCACAAATTCATTTGAATGGTAAAATTACAATATTAGATACATACAGTTGTATGTATGTATGTATGTATGTAAACTCTTTATTGCACAAAAATATAAATATCACAATAGTTATTGTTGTTAAAGCAATGTACAAAGGCGAACTTATACCCTTATTGGGATCTCTTCCAACTAACCCTGAAGTAAATGAGTAAAGACAATGCATTGGTTGGACACATACGAGTTTTGCACAAAAGTAGCAAAAAGAGATGATGATGAAGTTGTTGTATTGTGGGCATTATACTTTCCCAACACTTAGTTAAGTGGGTAAGGCTTGCGCTGATTCGATTCCAAATCGAATTCAAATAGGAATATAATAATACCCACTATGCGGCAATTTGGAACCCTCGGTGCGTGAGTCTGACTCGCACTTGACCGGTTTTTGAGAGATTGGTCCTCTCCCTAAATAAATATCAAGATAAAGAGGCAACAAATATAATGAGCACCAAAATTAGTAAACGATCACCAAATTGTTTTTTTGGCGTTATATTTTACTATTTTTTTACTATGTCTGAAAAGATGGCAAATTCATAACCTTGATCAAAGAAGTGAATGTCAAATTATAATTAAAATGGGATGAAGTTCACTGGAACAGCACCCATACACTTGCTACAGTCACCAAATATGATTATGGCTTATGCAGCCGATAGCAGACGAGAACAGAAAAAAAAACTATATCTGGTGATCCGTTAAACAAAAGCCGATAAAAAACCATTTTCCCTGACTATATCTTTCTTATCTCAACTAGACGTAAGTACACAATATCTCGTATTAGCAGTGATTGGTCCTGATAACTCCATACCCAATAACCCATTACTTCCACTCCACGTCACTCATACCATGTAACTTACTACAGCAAAACACTTCCAACATAACCTGCGCCACATATTCCTCCGCACACCCCCTCTTGCAATACAAATCACAGCAAGCAAGCGGGACGCGGGAGTCCTCTTTACCTTGGACTTTAGGCATCGTGCCCAATGTAACTTGAGCTCCGTTTTCCGCAACATTGTGCTTGTTCCGAATAGTTTTCTGTGCAGTGATTTGTGTGGCAGGTCAGGGGAGAATGGTGGTCAGTGGCTCGAGAAGTCGTGATAATGCCGCTGAATTATGGATCACTTTTGGACGAGGATGCTGTATTAACCCTGGAACCGTTATCTCGAGGAATAATGAGGGGTCATTAGGGACAAATTAATGAAGTGCAATGCACACGGATTACAAGTATAAGTATGTTATCTAAAGCTATGTAAATCTAACTAGTTTTTTATCTTATACCAGAAAATGTTTCCAAGATTTACTAAAAGTAGAAAGGATTAAAAGAGACAAAACAAAGTCGTTGAGTCCTTTTTTATGTCATTTACCTTCATCTTGAAAACCAGCACTAAGACATTGCCTAGCTAAAAGCTGTGCTGAGTAGCCCTTTCGGCGTAATACTTTAAGTTCTTATATCTTAGCCGAATATATGTTTTTTGTACTTTCTTTCATTCAAAGCGATACTAACTTCCTCGGTATTTCCTCAGCTTCAGCGAACTTCACCCACGTCACTCAAAACCTAAGAAATGATTTTAGTTATATAAACGAGAAACTGACGGCGGTAGCCTAGTTGGTCACCCTGCCTACGATGCTAGCGGTCCCGGTTTCGATTCCCGATATAGGCAAATATTTGTGTGATGAGCACGAGTATTTGTTCCTGAGTCTTGTGTATTTTCTATGTATTTAAGAATGTATTTCTCTATATAAGTAAGTTTATCGTTGTCTAGTACCCATAGTTACAAGCCTAGAGCTCTGTTTGGGACCAGGTCAATTTGTGTGAAATTTTCCCCTGATATTTATTTTAACATAAATAGAAAACGCCATTCTTTAAACGCTCCTTAATGATATATTGTCGTGCCTCGTGATAAATCTCCCCATTACTGCTACCCCACCGCTGGGCAGGGACAGGTGTTATTTTTGCCCGGAAATTGGAGCCCACTTTCATTTTGGATACATTACTTTGATACATGCATCCTGTCTGCGGTTAGGACGGCGTTATGCTTGAAAGAGCCAAAAAATTCATTTCAATTCGCATTTAAGTATATAAATTGCAAGATGCAGTGAATACAACATCGATTTGGGTCGGAAAATATCGTATTTATCTTGCTTTCTCATTCAGCTTCAGTACCCATCGATAAAGTAATAGAGAACGCAAGACGAATACGTACTACAACTGTAACTGTATAGTACCCGTACCATGAGTTACAATACCGTACGTACTCGCTAGCGTGTCGAATGTTCGTCTCTCGCACTCTATAAGCATGCTGTGAGGGGAGCATTCGACTCGCTAGCGAGTACGGTAATTGTAACTCATGGTACGGGTTCTGTACAGTTACAGTTGTAGTTACAGTAAGGGTACTGGATATTTTCAGTACATACTGTTTTCGGTCGCTTTCAGTACGTCAGACCGTTATTTTTCTTGTAATTAAGTATATTTCCTTGACGATAAGACCGTATGTTCGTTTTTTGTGCTCATTTTAGATGTCGTATAAGAATAGTATTTTTTTACGGGATAGGTAATTGTGACAATCTTTGTTTATAATATTCCCGTTCTTTTATTTTGAGGTAATTTTTTTTGATCTTTATGTAAAACGTGGTAGAGTTTAACTTAGTGGTGAAATCTTGATTTACTCCTATACCACCTATCCGTTGAACTATGTCAAAGTGATGTACCAAGTCAAATCTTAATTAGACTTTCATAATTTGGACTGTACTACCTACAGGATTGATTCAAATAAACCTATACCTATTTAACTTTGATTTGGTTTCTGGAACTATGCCTTTTTCACCAGGGCTTTAATTTTAGTTAGATTTTAACACTCTTGGTCCTCTATTGCATAGTCAAGTGTGATGCGACAGTTTACACTGTAATGTCCGTTCGCCATTTTTACCTAGTGGATATATATACTAAGTACTTATAGTAGATTATAAAAAGCGGGCAATAGCATGTCGGACCATGTTCCGTGTAGGGTTCCGAAGCCGTTACTACAAACAAATTAGACCTCGCGACAAACTTAACTTTGCCGTTGAAAAACTGTTATCCCCATACATCGACATAGGTCGCGGTCAGTTTACCAACACCGTAAATAAGTTTTCGGCAGATATAAACATTTAAACCGTTTGTAACTCAAGAACCAATGAAGTCCACTTAGTCGTGATAGTTTTCCTATTAAATTCATTGTAATGTGCTTTAATTTAAGATATTTTTCAGATTTTTAGAGCTAGTGGATTAACTCCCATATTACCTACCAGATTGTATAAGAGCCCTCCTTAAACCACCACATTACTTAAACTTAAACGACATTTTTTTTTTATCTGGATATAAACTTTAAAATTCCAGATAAAGATTCTGGTTGATTCTATTTCTACCGTGCCTGCAACTGAATGTTTTTTCAAAACAATTTTGAGACACACACAACATCATGCTTCTTTGATATATCTATGATAATATCTTACTTAGATTATTTACTTTACGCACACAAAAATTACACGATAAACACGAGTTAAATATTTACTTTATCGTGTCAGTACGAAACGCTATGATGAATGATGCAATACAAATAGGTCGCTCGCAATACGTAGTGTGACGTCACGCGCATGCGCGCATTAGTCATGGGCTGTGGTAACTGGACGATTATTTCGCCGCTTACACCAAGAGCAGAGTGGCGCAGTGGAAGCGTGCTGGGCCCATAACCCAGAGGTCCGTGGATCGAAACCACGCTCTGCTAGAATCCTTTTTGTGTTTTTATTTTTCCTTTTTTTGGGTGGTTTTTTTTTGTGCTTGTACGCTTTTGTTTATAATTAGTATCGGTCAAATAAAGTTTTTGTTAGATGCTTTGAGTGTTTAAACATGATTTGAATTTGTATTGAATTCGGGTATATTGTTATTTAAACAATAGGTAGTTTAAAATGTAATGCGTTTTCTGAAATGTGTGTTAAATTAAAAACAGTTTACTTCTCATTTGGCTTTTACTTATGCACGAAAATAACAAAACTAAAATAAAAACAAGAATACATACTAAAATAAATTCAAGGATCTTTTAAAACTAATCTCACTAATACACCTCTAGTAATAAAGCTAGGAACTTTATTAATCCGCGCTTACCGAACCAAACCAATTAAAAGTCCATCAGTATCACAATATTTAAGCTGTTGCCGAGTGAAGTAAGCGCTTAATAGCTGCTAGCTGCTAGGGAAGCTAATTGGGCTGTACTGCAGTGTTGCCAACTATAAAATATTTAACCCGCTAAAGAGCAAAAGCCGAATAGTTTATGTTAAAGGAATACTTAATCTGTAGAAAGCTGCGAATTTAAGCAAACCACGCCATATTAGGCAAAATAAATATGAAATATATTTGTACTGAAACAATTAAGTACATTAATTTTAAAATTACATGAATAATAGTAAGTAATACAACGGCGAACTCATTGCGCCACTCATCCCTTAAAGGGTTCTTTTCCAGTTGGGCGCGTGAAAAACAAAAAATGTATATTGATACAAGTTTTTTATTCAATTTAATTTTTTTAATTTTTGAAACAACTCACATTACACGTCAAACGTTTTTCTTTTTTCATTTGTTTGCTTGTTAGATGTCTGAATAAACCCTTTTTTTCCTTTTTCTTCTTTTCTATGTCCGTCTTTAGACGTCGATCGATTGAGCCGTTAAACCATGAAGTCGGAACAAATAAACTAACACACTTTTGCATTTTTAATCTTACCAAAGATTTTTAAATAGTTTAATAAATAATCCTAAAATAGTGATTAAAACAATTTTAACTTCAATTTTAACATTTTATCAAAAAATTGTATTAGATATTGCATAGTTTTAGTCGTATTAAGGTTGTATATCAGTGCTTCGGCAGCAAGTTGTTGCAATCTCGCGCGGTTTGACGCTAAATTAGCTTATGTTAACACCTGATTCGGTGGAATATCGTTATATTAAAGCGGTTTGCACCGAGAAAATACGTTTATCGTTCTCTCGCTAATATTATCCATAACGTTAGGTATCGTTAACGTTATCTGCTACAGAATTTTAGATCTTAGGTGCTGTTATTTTCGTTATCGTGTAATCCGTTTAAAGCGCGTCGACGTTTCTATTTTTTTTTTTACTTTAAAATATGCAATATGTTAATTCTTTGAGACTTAACAAAACAATATTAATTTTATATTAAAACTAGCTTCAATCCGCATCTCCGTCCGCTAGAAGTCTTTTTTCGGTGTTTCTGTATGAAATATTAGATTTTCCGGGATAAAAAGCACCCTAGGATAAATTTAGCGCCGCATTTATAATTATAATAATAATAAGTTCTGGGCGTTGTTTTTTTCTTGTTTGGCGTTTTTTTTATTATTTGTTTTACACAGGATACGCTCTGTGATTAAAAAACCGTTTATTTCATCTTAATAGACCTCATATGAGGCGAAATATTTCACTTTGCTCCGATACGTCACAGCAATCATTGATTTACTGTAAAAATATAAAAAATACACCATTTTTTTCATTGTATTTTTATCGGCGAAATTGCGTCTAGGTTCATACCGATTCGTTTGTGCACTTTATCCAGGGACATACTGTATTTACCCAAATACTGCATCTCACAAGTAATTAACCTATAGGGTGTTCCAGTTTTCGTTAAAAGAATAAACCGTTACACTTATCATGTCTGATTAAAATGAGATTTCAGGGCCTCTATTCAACACGGTAAAAACAATATCGTTTTTGATCTGTTATCGTATTGTCACCGTTTTGATGGCTCTTATTAACTTGACAGTAATGGCGTCTGACTTCATAACAATATCAACAGGTCAACTACGATAGCGTTTTTACTTTTGGGAATAGAGGCGCAGGTAAGTAAACAAGCAACAATGCAAAATATTTCCTAATATGTTCCATCGAAAAACTCTATCGCAATGTAAATAACACCAGTTCGATATTTCGCAAGCCACAGCACCTATTGCAGTGATAACAAACATTCATATTTCACGCAGCCGCAGATGTTCCGAACTCCGCGACATTTTTTTGCACTAATTGCTAGCTACTACAAAAACCATACCATAGCATTATTCTCTCTCGCAGCTAGGTGGAGCGCGACCAGTGTAACAGACACGTACTGCCGCGCATTCCTAGCCAGCGCAGGGGTCAAGGTTCGCTGGTTTGATATAGACCTCGCGTATGAATTCACTTTACTATGTTTGGGAATAACACCACTGATTTGGTAAGCGGCCAACCACTGTGCGACAAAAACACCAACTTATTCGCGACTCTAGTATAATCCTTAGTTCGTTGTAACAAGGGCTGTTTTGCTCTGTGTTGGTGTAGTGATAACTTGGTAAACTCATTATGTACAGGGTGGTATGTGAAGTAACGGTATTAATAAAATTAATTAATTGAGTGCAATGAACATTGCTGTGATCGTGTTTTGCTATACTAGTGCAATTATGGTGTTTATCTTCGCACTAATTTGTTTTATTGTAGTCGGTTTTACTACACGTGAATTTTTCAACCGAAAGGATTTTTTTTGGAAATGGGAAATGGGGGATTTCTTCATTCTACCTGTGTTGTTTTACTGCATAAATAATTTTTTATCTTTGTAATATTATTGTTATCAAGTCCATATTTTGGAAGTTTTAGTTATTTTAATCATAAACATAACACCCTTTATTATTTAAACCTATTAAACAACCGCTTAAACAATTTAAGAAAAAAGCGAGTTATTTTGTTTTTCTGTAGTTATTATAAAAATTTACGACGCGTTGATGTCTTTCGTTTTTTAAAGTCGTATTACAACTTGACCGGTCGATTGCTTGGCCCGAAATGACGTTTTTTCATCAAAATCGTTCGACCCGTTTCCAAAAACCTGATGCATGTCAATTAAAATATAATATTAATAGGAATGACAAACAAAATTGTTAATAAAATCATATTTAAAAAAATTGGCAAAATATTCTAGTTCAGTAAGTCGGTATCATTTTGTAAATGAGTTTTTAACGACATTGTAAATTACCCTCCTTCTGACGCAGTCGGGTAAAAAATGCTTTATTTCATTTGCTTAATCCAAATTAATAAATCAAATTATATTGTTTTCGGTTACTAAACCGTGTTAAACCTTCTAGACACTAATGCGTTTGGAAACCAAACATCTGATTTACTCAAGGCCTTTATTAAGTGCGTGGGCGCACTCGTTCATTCATAGATCTCTCGAAACCATTTCTAAACTATTATAGACCTAAAATATACTGTAATACGGTTTAAAGTTCCAGTGTTCCATAATATACTTCAAAGCGAAGGTGAATAGAACTTTAAATTGTGTGCTATAAGGTTCATAATGCAATGGTTAAGAGGTCAAGGTTGAACTACAGCGTATTGGATAATAGTGCAGTGGGCGATAGATTGCGCGTGAGTCAGTCGGATTACGTAGTCGAGTTTAACATCAAAACGTCTTAAGTTGTGATAAAAGCTACGTAGAAGTTTGAATCTTTGAATTGCATACAGGGAGTTCAAAATACAATAAATGCTATATACATGTATTACTTTGGGATTTATTTTAAGTTGCATTAACGGTAATTTATTATCACGTTTTTTAGGTAAGATTGTGCAAGGGTTATTATGTTTTGCTGTAATAAACAAAACAGCAAAACGTTAAGACATCATATTACAAATTATTATTTTTGGACGTTTTCTGTATCACTATGTTTTGTACTACGTTTGCCATACATAGAAAAGGCAGAAATAAAAAGATGAAAAGTTCTTTAATTGTTAGAAAGCAATAGGCAAGCAAGCAATACCGTTAAGGCTCTTTGTAAAGGGGGCCTATTTTGGTGTGGACTGATGAAAACAGGATTAACTGCTGCGATAAATGTATAATATTTAAAAATTATTTTTAACAATATTTATTGTTTTGTTACAGGTACTGTGCTGAAGATTGAAACAATTTGGTTTGGAGAAAAAGATTTATCACATGACAATATGTACGTAATGGAATACTGGTACTTACCGTATTTTCTTGAATAGGAATTCATTATTCATGTTACCAACAAGACAGAAATTGTAAAAAAAATACGTCCTTACGTTATTGATTGTAAATGTTTCTAGACGGTCGTAAGTACCTGTTGTTTGTTTAAAAATCAACGACACTTGTAGGATAAACCTATTTAATTTTAGAATAATATCAAACAGATGTGTGCTTACTATTTGGGTACCAACGGCGTCTAAATCTTTACATAAACGTAATATAATTAGTTTCACATCCCCACATAGACTTTGAGCATTATACAGACATAAGAACAGATTGTGCAGCGAATTTCGGGACACCATGTATTTAATTTTCTGTGTTAAGTAATATATTATTAAATTAATACAATTAAAAGTTAAAACTAAACTTATTTAAATTAAAATAAAACTAAGCTACTCAAATAATAAAGATATAAATAATAATTATTATTATTGTTATTGATTAATTAACACCAAAAACAAAATCTTCTTTGTTGTTACAGAAACAGGTTTTCCCAAATCGGAAGTAAATTTCTAAATAAAATAACCCCCTTACTATTAAACGATGAGTAACGGTGGTATAGCTATACAATGTTTAGCCCTTACCTGTCATTGTGACATTTGAATTTGACAGATAAGAACAAAACATTGTATAGCTATACCACCGTTACTCAACGTTTATTAGTTAGGGGGTACGTAATTTTAGGTCTCACCTATTATTAATTAACTAATTACATCATCCACGTATTCCCAATCCTTATCTTAATACATAGTAAAGGATTACATGATTTATGCAGAAGCAATTTGTCCGCGGTTCATTGACCCGCGAGATGAGTTGACTGATCACTGCCTTATTAACTATACTACCTATAGTTTCTCAGATATTTAGTTAGTTATAGACAAAAGCTCTACAGTTGTAGGACATAAATTACTTATCATGAGTTTAGTTCAAATGTGATTTATGTGGTAATTTTAGTATTCAAATTTTTTATCTGTCCAAATATTCAATACCATCTTAAAATAAAACTGTAATTGGATAAAAAAATGCATTTTTAAATTATGAATTTTGAACGAAACAGTTGAGAATCAAAACGTAAAGTTACATGTAAATGCTGTTACAACTTAATTAAGCTTTTTTTTAAATTAATATTCTCGTAAGAAAAAATAGACTGGTCGTTTTTAAAGTAAAATTTGAATTTTTCAAACTTACGGTTTTGGATCGGAATCTTATTGCCACTTTAAAGGGTAACAGTCAAAATCCTATTTAAAATCAGATATCTGGGCCATAAGTTAGTTTACCGAATTGATTTAATACTCAAATCGTAAGGCCGGCTGTAGGTTTTGAGACGCAACTATGGGTAAGAGTGAGTGGCACATTTCTGCATCTCTCTTGCATATAGCTTTGTTTCAAAATTTACTGTAATAACTTACGGGTGTAATGCCAGCCTAAGAATTTCTATAAAAGCCAAATTTTTAACTACCCTTGATTCTACAGCAACTAAGGATCGAAATTGCTTCTACTCAAGGTACAATGTAATAAAGAATAAAAACTGATTATAAACTAGGTCGACGTCCAACTACTGGACACCAAATACCGTTGGGGCGTTTTTTACATTTACTTATAAATATAAGTGCTTATTGTGCGTAATTTTTCTCTTTGTAAATATACTTAAATAAAATTATATTTTTGTACGTGATATATTTTTTAATTCAAAGTTTTGGTAAAAAAAATTAAGAATCACGTTATGTCTATACTAACTCATAATTATGTACTCTACAATAATATAATCTATATAATCTTCTTATTTCTGACCGTGATTGCTCTTTAAAAAACTATTTAAAAATATAGTTCACCAAGGTCGTAATTTGTAATAAAACAACCGTTTTATTGTGTATTTAGAGCTTAGATTAAGGCGGTATGTGTTTTAGTGCTAAGAATACCTTACTTTACTTATTCAAAACTGTTAATTAAACTATAATATTCCCAAAACACGCAAATCTAAATCACACAACGTGTAAAATCATCCATTTTGAACGCACTTCACACGTCCAAGCTTCTACGGCGTAGCTACGTAGCGCCTGGCTACGGGCGGGCGTAGGCGGGTGCTATAGCAACCAGTCTGAAGCGAGGCCGCGTCCCGCCAAGACGTGTGCTACGAGTTTCCCGCCGCTCGGAAAACACCCGCGTAATTTTCTTTTGAAAAATTCAAAGGCGTTTTTAATTAATGTGAAAATATTCAAGTGTGTGCGTGTTTTGTTTGTGATTTCGGTGTTTTTTTTTAATTTGTGTTACTGGCCAGTGCTCGTTGCAGCTTTTTAATTTGGCAGTGCTTACAGTCAGCTTGCAAGTTGTCAAGTGAATGCGAATGAAATTTTGACGTGAGGTTTTCATACGATGGAGGTTTTACTCTCGTAAGTGGGATTGAAAATTTGGAATAGGTGTTAGGCATACGTGTATGTTTTGTTAAAAAAGAGTTTTAGTTCAATGTGAAACGTGAGTTGAATACGTTAGGTGTATTTAAATAGGCACGTTTTAAATTAATTACCACTAAAAATACCATTGCTGTTTTTGGCTTCGTTAGGTGTTTATGGTTACTCATGATTCAGATAAACATTAGGGATTTATTACAAAAAACACTTAAGCAACTACATAAAATAATTTTAAATTTAAAATAGAAAACTTCTCTCCAATTTCTTATAAAACCTACCCTAACCGACTTCCTTCAGTATCAAATTAAGTGAATACACAGTTAAAATGTCTGCGAATAAATTGGATCCGTCTGTGACATAACGCGACCTAACAAGATGCACCTTCCCTGCAAAGTGCAGTGCTCTGTTATTTCAAACAAGGCTATTTTTACAGCTTTTGTTCTGCCTTTGACAAAGCGCAGGCTTATCGAATATATTACGATTGTATACAGGATGAATATTCTGTGTATTTATGTTTGTGTTTAAATGTTCTTGAGGTATTTTAACAAACAGATAATGAGGTCATATTTAAAATATTGTATTTAATGACTAGGGCTTTAGGTTGATTTGGAAACCGTCAGGATGCGAAGATGACCGATTGAAAATTGTCCATCTTTTACTTTTGATAATATTTTATTTAATTATTATACTCTCACTCACTTGATTTGGTGAAGTCACTGCGTAACCGCCATAGATATTAAAAAAGAAGAACACCTTTAGGTATTTAAAACAGGATATATCGCTGTAAAATCTTTATTTTTTAACCGTCTTTGTTGATAAAGTTCAAGTGGTCCATTTAAGTTTTTTGACTAGAAATCGTTCGAACTAGCCTTATGAATCCTTTTTTTAAAGAGGCTACCATTATCTGTAAAAATAACTTATTAGTATTATAAGTAAAATTACGTTTGCCCGGATTAAAACTAAATAAAGACTTAGGGCTGATTTATATTGGTCCAGCAAAAGCATGCCATTAGAAGTACATTGCGTCGTTACAATAGTTTTCGCCTCAAACGTGAAAACCAACTCGTCAATGTACTTCTACTGGCATGCATTTGCTGGATCAATGTAAAAGCCATTAAACTATCCTTAGTGTCTTTATTTCGTTATAATCCGTTAGTTCTTTTATCTCATCGGATACATCGACCCATTTATGTAAACTTTTAACAGTATTCTTAAAGGCTTGTACAGACTTCATTTGTAATTTAGTCGAGTAGCAAGTATTTTAGTAACTTAAGGTGAATTTTTTTTTCGAATAGTAATTCTCTCGACTATGTTACAACTAAAGTAACTTGACTAAAGTAGACTGTACACACAAGCCTTAAGGGCAGAAATTTCCTAAAAAATATATATTCCTACAATGTCAATAGGCCTGTTAGGCTACTTTCGATCTGGAGATCTGTGTGCTTGTTTGTCTTCTCCATGTCATAAAAAATTGGTTACCGTGCACAAGTGTTTGTAAAAAACTTGACAGCGCAGAGAGTAAACAAGGTCCATTTGCTTTGTTCATGAACAAACAAATGCAACTACTCATTTTTCATGTAATTGTAGGTATAAATGGGATGCATGTGGATTTTTTTGTTAAATGTTTTCTTGTTTGAAGTGTGTATATGCAGATAGAATAACTTTTATAGGTATGGGTAGAAAATAACATTTTAACTCGCGCCTTCGTTTTGACTTAAATAGCAAAAAAATATCGTATGATTGAGTTACACAAAATTAGTTACATCGAACATCGATTAGAAAAATCTCTCCACGTTTATAAGTATTTATGTGCTGAATAAAATCGTCTCGTTAAACAAGTCTTCTAACTCTTGTAATGTAATCGTTTATTATACTTAAAAAATTACGAATTTATACCATATTTTCCTTTATCAGCAAATCAAATCCTCACTTCCCAAAATTGCGCCCAAAATGGTTGTGACGTGAAAGAAAAACAAAAAATATATCACAATATGAGCTGTTTAAATAGCATTAGGACACCATAGTCACATTACGTCCAGCTACTAATCATGACTACAAAAACAAACACACTCAACATAATTTACAATAGCTAAAGCGTATCCCAATACGTATAGGTACAATTCGTGTTTATGCATGAGCACCCAAGACGGGGATGCCCTTTGCCCATCGAGCCAGAAACGAGACCCTGGCTCAAAGGCCCAGCGTGCCACTTGCAGCAAGGGTCGGGAATCGAACCCGACGAATTTGAGCAGCCGACTATCATTTACAAAATAATGGGTCCTATTTATTAACAGTTCATAAACAGTTAAAAGTTAAAACTAAACTTATTTAAATTAAAATAAAAACTAAGCTACTGAAATATTAAAGACGTTGTGACAATACAATATTGATAGTGTACATTAAAATAGAGTATACAAAATCTAATTATAGGTAAAAACTACAAGTTTTTTTTCTTAAACCGAGGTTACATGCAGGTATATCCGCAGGCGATTTATTTCCTATCGCAATATACGTCTAATTTGTATTTTCAGATTAAATTTTATTTTATGTTTAATTCATATAACATCATTCAGCATTATTCAAAGCTCAAAGATTAGTTAAGTATATCTCAAAATTAATAAATAAGTTATTGAAGAACAAAAGACGTGCATTCGAGAAACAGCGTCGATACTTAAATTTGAACACCCTGTACATTCGAAATCGCAACTTGTTAAACGTTTTCGGGAGTTTGCGACGGTTTTTTGGACCGGAAATGCCTAATCCTAATAAATCCGAAACCTAACTTAAAATCAGGCATAAACGCAAAAGCTTGTCTATTTGTTCTTTTCACTGTTCAATCAATGTAAAATTTGGTACAGAGGTAATTTTAAGCGCTGAGATAGACAAGTAAATAACGTGATTTTTTATAAAGCTCTCATGGAAATAGTAATAAACAATTAAATTCTTTGTAAACGAAGTCGCGCGCAAAAGCTAGTGTTAAGTAAAAGGACAACTAGTCAAGTAAGTGAGGTCAACGCCCCCGAGGCGCCCACGTTGGCGTTTGTCTCTATTTATTAGTAGGATCAATTGTTATGCAAAACTATACATATCTAAGGTCAACTTGGTATAGAGACATTAATTAGTGTTTTAAATTCAGTTTAAACCGGTTGTCAAGTCAGAGGTCAAGGGTTTTATTCCTGCTAGATATGAATACTCGGATAACCTCTGTTTTGAGACTGATACTTCACCTATGATCTCCACCTAGGTACTAGTGAGCACAGTTGTTTGTAGCCGTGGAGGTCAGGCGAGGAGTTTCGTCTTTTCTGTGTGTTTCAAAAGCGTCTTTTATTTTACACGATATCAATATAATAGCTGAGAAAATTAACTTTTCAAATTCTTTAACATTAATCCTTGATATCTGAAATCATCAAAGTAAACAGCTGTATAAAGACTCATTTTTTGTCCCATCATAAAACGGTCCATACAAACTGACCTCGCTTTACTCGTTTACCCAAACTAATCGCCGGCCACAAAGGACAATAAAATAGATCACACTGTACTGTTATAGCCCCAAATATAGTTATATAATCGGTCGCCTAACGGCCGATCGCAAAATTCAATTGTACCGTATTTGCAACGAACCGTAAACCCTAGAATAATTAAGGAGTGATATCAGTTAGGGTTAAACGAGGATCAAAGGCATTTTTATCTAAACCCCAACCAGATAACAATAGAAACGAATCTAATTAATTCTGTCCAAAAGTCCCTTTCCAACGATATCTTTATACATTCTGCGTTTGACGAAGATTCGCGCGGACATTTTTTATGACGAGAATTGCCGGGGGCCGCCATTGTTGCGGACGTCTTTTGTTTCGTTTCGTTTAAATTTCGAACGTTGGGCGAGGAATTGAGACGTTTTTTGGGTGTTCTAATTGTTTTTGCGTCTGTTTTGAATTCGAGTCCAAGTTACAAACGTTAATGTTGGTTGGTTATAATATAATCTTTTTTTAAAGATTCATTCACATACTCAATCAAACACCAAGACCATTATCCAAAATTCACATACATTCATGTAAATATCCATTCATGATGTATCTTACTAATATAATAAACATGCAAGTTCGTATAGATGTTTGTAATTCTGTATTTCAATAAAATTTAAACGGCTAAAAGGATTTAGATTATATTCTTCTGACATTATAGTCCTTATCCTAGATGAGAACGAGAAATAGTTTCCAAGAAATATTAAAATAAAAATGACTCCATGCACGGAGTCAAGTACAAATAAAAAAAAGCTAGTAGAAATAAAAAACTAATTTTTAACTATTATTTATTTATTTATTTATTTATTACTACCATATTACTATGTTACACTATAAGAATGAAGAATATGTTAGATTTGAAAACCCTGCCAATATCGATTTACCACTTCTCTAATTAAACGTCAAATAAAACGAGTACCCCTTCAATTTGTCGCAACATCTCAAAGGAATTAAAAAGAAATAGAGTAGGTACTGTCTGTTAACAAACTTGGTCGTCGCTGCTATTAATTAACCCTAGTAATGGATGTACGAAGTTCTGGTTCCAAGTTATTGAGGCGCTAGTTGAAAGTCGGAGTGAAAAAGTAGTCCTTTGTCTGTGATGTGCAGCGTTTCCTGAAAAAGCGTTCTGACGTAAATTGGCTCTTTATTCAAACTTTAAAATAACAACTTTAAAAAAATATATGTAACAAGCGCACTGTATATTATACAGGATGTCATGACAAGGTAGCTCTGGACTTTTGCTTGACACTACAGTACAATACAATACAATACAAAACACTTCATTCTGCACCAAATAAAAACATAACAGAGTAACAGCACAATTAAAAATAATACAGGTAAGCAACAGGCGGTCTAATCGCTTATTAGCGATCTCTTCCAGACAGCCTTAGTAGGGACATGGTGTCAAATTAAAATATTTTACACAGTAGGTGGTGCAGACTTCACGCGAGCAATAACAAGAAACTCTTATAGTAATTAGACATGAATACAAAAAACTGGAAAAAGTAACTATTAAAAAAAGCGGCCAAGTGCGAGTCGGACTCGCCCATGAAGGGTTCCGTGAAAAAAAAAACTACTTACTAGATCTCGTTCAAACCAATTTTCGGTGGAAGTTTGCATGGTAATGTACATAAAATATTTTTTTTACATTTTATCATTCCCTTATTTTAGAAGTTACGGGGGGGGGGACACACATTTTTCCACTTTGGAAGCGTCTCTCGCGCAAACTATTCAGTTTAGAAAAAATTATATTAGAAACCTCAATATCATTTTTGAAGACCTATCCATAGATACCCCACACGTATGGGTTTGATGAAAAAATAATAATTGAGTTTCAGTTCTAAGTATGGGGAACCCCAAAAATTTATTGTTTTTTTTCTATTTTTGTATGAAAATCTTAATGCGGTTCACCGAATACATCTACTTACAAAGTTTCCATGGTATAGCTCTTATAGTTACGGAAAAAAGTGGCTGTGACATACGGACGGACAGACGGACGGACGGACAGACATGACGAATCTATAAGGGTTCCGTTTTTTGCCATTTGGCTACGGAACCCTAAAAATACTACTTTCTGGAACATCCTGTATGGGAAACCCGACATACTATAGGAGATACAGGAAACTTAAGGAAAACTTTTAGGACCCGTTAAGTTTTTATTCTGAAAACAATTTTGACGTAGTAAATTGGTTTCGAACTTATTATTATAGTTCTAAATATACCAAAAAAAAATGGAATCTACTATTAGTAAATTAATTTTAACCCTATTTATCTTCCTTGCAAACAAAGTAAATCTAACGAATCGTCCATTTCAGTTATGAGTTATGATATGACTTACAAAAAGTTGTAAGTACCGCTCTGAAAATATCGTATGAGACTAAACACACGTCTTTTAATTTTCTCTAAATGATTTTTCTACGTAGCTTAGTCGTAATATTTATTAACTTAACAAGCAATGTACAATTCTGTAAAAACTCGAAGCAATTTAAAAAAGTTTTCCCCGACGTAGCCCGCGTACCTGTGTATTATTTTGCCGGAGTCACAGCTAAAGTAAAGTCCATAAGAAGCTAGAAAGTTTCGTGCGGCTTGTTAAACATTAATTGCGATAATAAGTTGCTCTGTGGCTTTAATACTGTGTTTATCGTATACTTGGGCGATCGCGAATGTTGCCTAAGGGGCTGATTTATTTGTTTTGTAAAACACATCATGGTTTACAAATTCATAAACCAGTTAGTTATTTATTACGTTATGTTAAAAGTGTTTTTACACTCATCATTATTTTAAATGTAAATCAATTATGTCTTCCATTCCATAAATGTATATATGGAAATACTTTATGATACAAAAGGCAAAAACTATTTTTTTAAATAGGGATTTTGAAAGGCCTTTAGGGATCTTCTCCAGCTTAGCTTTGGTTTAAGTGATAAACATATTATTACTTTCGTAATTAACCGTAATAATATTTTAAAAGTAATTCTATCTGTCTGTACGAGTATGTCCGTTTGTTATGTTTTTACTGCTAAACCGCTGAACCGATTTCGATAAGATTTGGTATATAGATAGCTTGAGTCCCAGGTAAGGATTTAGGATACTTTTATTTCCAAAAATTGGACAGTTCCCGAGGTCAGTTCGGACTCGCGCACCGAGGGTTCCGTACCACCGCACAATAGGTATTATTAAATTCCACTTTGAATTCGATTTCAAATCAAATCAGCGCGAGTCCAACTTACACTTGACCATTTTTTAGTACCTATTTGTGGTTTTTCGTCAGTTTTACCGTTTTTACGACACACAAAAAAACGTTTCTTGTAGGTCTGTAGAGAATCCCCTAGTCATTATTTCACTTAGTTTAATTATTTTTATTTGTTAGTAAATTCGCCGTAATAACAAATATTCTTTAAAAAATCTATTACGGTTCAAGAGATACAGCTTTTTAAAGTTAATACGGACGGATGGACTGCATGCATTATTGTTCCGTTGCGTTACTTTTGGGTACGGAACCCTAAAAAAAATATTATTACACCTGTACACCTCTGCCGCTATTGACGGACGCATACGCGAATACTGGGTGCGTGAATAATGCAGCGCGCGTCGACGTCCCGACAAGCCGGACACTAATAATCTATCAGTCGATTAGTAGGCACAAAGCGTTAATGCACCATGTTTTTGAAGTAGCCATTCACAAGGTAACAATAGGTCATTGACAAATGCTATGTGGTGTTGGTATTTGCTAAATAGCATAAATTTTCAACCTCTTACAATAAATAATCAATCAATAAAATAATAGTGTTTTCAATGGATTGGATCGCTACCACCATCTTATCCTTGAACCTAACTGCTGCAGTGTTCGCATTGTTATGTTCCGGTGTGGGGATAAGACAACCGGTGAAGTTACTAGCAAAGAGGCATTCCATCTTAGTCCTTAGGGTTGGCATTGGCGGTCTTAGGATTGCAGTCTTGAGATTGTAGTCTTGTGAATGCAAATGTGTATGGGTCCCGGATCCCACTTGCCTTCAGGGACCCTGTGTGCCCGTTCGCCTTTTCCATGCCGTAAAAAACACAATATAAGAAGGGTATCTTTATTATAGGGTTAAATTTTCCATGAAATATAATTCGTTTGATGTTTTATTCAAGTTAACGAATGGAGTCAATTTCATAAAGTTATATTTAGTTTTGCATTAAATGAGCATTTTTCTTACTAAACTAAAAGCAACATCAAAAAATAACGGTAGTAATCATTCGGATTCCAATGCGAACAATCGAACTATGCCAAATTTCAAGTTGATAGCATTTGCAGTTGCTGAGAAAAACTGCCGTGAAATACAGACACACAGCCAGACAACGAAGGCTCACCATAGGGGTTCCTTTTTAACCATTTTGGTACGGAACCCTAAAACGCGAACAAGTCATATCACCGCACAAGTGTGACCCTACGGCACACTCAAATCATTCACAACCGCAACTCTCTGCAGTCTGCGTAATGGTTGCATAACCGAGACGGCGCGCGCGCCGGCTGCATTCCAAACAGCCGCGTTCGATGCCCCGGAGCGACCTAGTGTACCAGCAGTGTTGTTCTTGTAAATATCTGGCTGACGAGCTTTTCGGGGATTCAAATAGCATATAATACGTAGAAGTTCTTTATGATTAGTTAGTCTTTTGGGAACTGTCGCATTTTTTAAATAAAAAGTACTTTATGGCCGTCTCCAGAATCCTATCCCATCCTACTAAAGCTGCCTGCACACGTAAAGATCGGATTCCAATCTTCGTTCTTCGTTCCGAACCGAACGTGTAAATGCAACTGTAATAGTAAAATAGTAGGTAAAAAATGTACGTAATGGCGTTTCCCGCGGTCCGAACTTTACGTGTAAAGGCCGCTTAAACCTTCTAATATTATAAATGAGAAAGTTTGTGTGTTAGTTTGTTACTGATTTGGATGAAATTTGAAATAGTGATAGCTTATACCCTGGACTAACACAAAGGCTACTTTTCATCCCAGAAGATTTAACGACTAGCTCCCGAAATATGGGGCTGTTGGGCCTCTTCAAGGCTTAGAACCATAGAAACACATCTACAACAGGTCACAAATATATCCCTTCCCCTTCTTTTTGAGAGGACGGATAAAAATCGAAGGATACCTCACCGTGCTCGAGTAGGAATATACATTGCGATTGTCATGTATTTAATAATAATATGGTCACTCACACAAGCGAAAATACTAGGCCTATACTTATATGTACGTTGCCATGTTGAATCTAGGTTAGAATGTGGGCGTGTTATGTAATTTGGAGCTTTATTGTTGTGTGTTGGACGTCGTAACAGCATGACATTTATGTCGGAGTCCCGTTGGTGATGTGTTTGGATGATTTGCATTTGAAATGCTTTTTGTCATTTTCAAATATGGAACGGTTGTTAGGTTAGGTGAATGTATACCTTTTACAACTGACTGGTTAACAACTAATTCGGATACATGTCATTTGTAAAGTTCAAAACTCATCGAAGAATATCTAAATAGCCGACTGACTGACCCACATACAAAATGTAGATTTAAGAATTAAACCGTTCATAATAGTAAAAGGAAAATGTACTAAGTCATTGAATTACTAACAAATTTTCAGCAAATAAATTGATTTCACTAAATTCTGTTTTTCTAAATATTTTCATATTTTTACCTACCTATGTAATGTTTACAATTATTAATTGAACTTGCACGCGTATCGTATATTTAGTTTCCATAAGTTTCTATCTGTACAGCTATCACAGAATATTATACTGCGTCAATTCATGTCACAGCAATCAAACAAATTTGCACCTTATTGCAATAGAGTACGATCATTATTAAATTGTAGTGAGTTCGTGTCGATGTCAATGACACTTGGCACCGAGATGACACTACCCTGCAACAGGGATGTGAATAGGTTGTTTTAAAAAGTATTAGAAACTGTTATTTTGAATGCTGGCCATTTTAAAGCGCTCGAATTTTAAGTTTAGCTGCCTCAGTAGAAGTAATTGTTGCGTAGAACTTATATTATGTAACAAAATTCCACAATTTGAATTTCAATCGAATATCAGTTTAAAAAAACCTAATAGGTACATACATATACGTAGGTAAGTAAAATAATTGATATATAGTCCATGGATATTTCTGAAACTCTGCAGAACATAATAAACGCTACGTTGATGATAAAGATAATAACATAAATGTGACGGTTTTTAAAATTTCTATAAATCAACTCATCTCTTGTGGTCCCTTCGCGTTTATTCCATTTATTTTAAATCATAATCGTTTACGTGCCCTGAACCATTGTATGTCACTTGAACACAAGATTGAAAGTAAGTAAGTTAAGATAGTAAGTATTTGTCGTCTGTTAAAATCTATCACCAAGACGAGTATAATATTCGTGTAGGTACTTCTTGAAATTGCAATAAACGCAATTATTTCAGTTACAATGTTAACTCGTTTGCGTCCTCTTCAGAAGAAGCTCGTAACTATACTTATACCTGCTCCCAACTCTCACGGCACGGCAATCGAGATTGAATGATAATCTGTAGGTACGCATATGCCTAAAGGGTGTGAGGGACGGTCTACAGAAAATAGGCATTGTAGTTTCAGAACTATTGCATTGTTTTCCAGATGATGTTTAAAGTTTAAAGTATTTAGCACGTCAAAAAGTTAATATAAAATCGTTTGCAAAAAATTTTCCGATTGGAAAAATAAGTATACGACAACATAGAAATAACAAAAACTATTTAGTTTAGAGTGGCGTAAAACAATTTTGACAATTTTCAGCAGATAATCTCTTACACCCTGTATATTTTCTATCTATATTCTATCATAGCGCGCAAGCGAGCACCCGGCCTAGTAAGTTGGAAGGGCTGATAATAATCTGGCTGGTGGGACAGACAGACGGGCGATAGGCGACAGGCGGACTGACAAGGACGCGGCCGTTCTATATTCTGAAGGTCAACGGTTTTTGTACGAGAAAATGTCGGGGATTTATTTTTTTCCAGTTAGTTTTTTATTTGTCTGGGTCTATAAAATTTCTCCATGGATTTTTTTACCCATTACAATTGTATCCATTGAAATGGTTTCTAAAGATGCAATTCTTAACCTTAAAACATTGATCGGATAGGTATTACAGACAGAACAGTCTACTGGTAGACTTCTTTACCTGACAGAAGAAATAACATACCTACATGGTGTTGTAAGTTTCGATCAGTTTTTTTACGTTTGTCAATAAGGCTCTTCTAAACTTGTAGCTACATAAGTTTACAAAAAAAGTGCTATTTAATAAAAAAAAAAATATTTATCAGCGTTTATACGGTATTTCAGTATTTATTTATCTATATAACTATATTAATCGTTATTTAGTACCCATAGCACAATAAGCCTAGAGCATAGATTGGGAATCAATTTGTGTGGAGCTGTACCTTCAATTTCATGTCTTTTAACTATTTAAATTTAGACGTAAACTTTATTAAGGTTTGTTAAAAGAAAATTCATTTGTTTTTCACCTAATTTTTCGTCAACATTTTCATTATTAACCATCATCCTCACCGTGTCATCTAGGGAATGCAATTTAACCGGTTATTAACCGTTTTTGTATGAAAATAACCGGTTAAAAGCTGTTATAACCGGTTATTTGCATTCCCTAGTGCCATCCCATACATAATCAATTATCATTATTACTATATTATGCAACGTGCCTTCGCTAATGCAATAAGGTCGTGCAACATACTCGTAGTTGGTCCAGTGCAAGCATATTGAGACTGAGCGGTTAGGTTTCACCGCAAAACTAGATATCGCATTTCAATTTATTTAACTACTGTAGTTATCTACTCTAGTATTCTTGTGGGCCTAGGTTCTGGAAACGTTAACGACTGCCATAATCAAAGAAAATGTAGAAGATTTACGTAAGCTGCCATTCGATCGCGACGATCGCTAATGTCAGTCCCACAAATTTAGACAGTTGTATAGGATCGTTTGGTCCACAGGGTCTCGAAAATTCGACATTCACTCAATTTCGACAACTGTTGTGTCGTTAGAAGAATTAGCGTCGTGAGTGTGATTAGATAATTAAATTTAAAAATTGGCAGATTAAAAATAAATATAAAATACGGATGTTAACATTATGTAGACGAAAAAATCAAAACATAGAGTCTAGTTTTTACAGTTTGCTTTTTGTGAGACTTGTTTACCCTTAAAGTATTTTTTATAGTAAGTTTCACAACATTCCGTAAGTTAAACCTTTTGTTCCTATATTTACCTGAATCAAGTTTTCCCCAAATCCGAGTTATTGTTTTTACATTGCAACTATACGCGTAAAAGTCCACCTCCATTTTGTCTTAAAGTATCTTAACATGTGAAGCTTCCTGATTTTCTGTAGGTACACACGAGAATCAAGAACTAATCCTACTAATATTATAAATGCGAAAGTTTGTGTGTGTGTGTGTGTGTGTGTGTGTTTGTTACCTCTTCACGCTGCAACGGCTGGACGGATTTGGATGAAATTTGGAATGGAGATAGCTTATACCCTGGAATAACACATAGGCTACTTTTCATCCCGGAAAATTTAAAAGTTCCCGAGGGAATAACTATAATCGAAATCTCAGCGGACGAAGACTAGAAGCTTTTATCCACTAATCCTACTAATACGAGTATCCTACTAACCCTGCTCATATTATTTACCCCTAAAGGGTAAATTTTTAAGGGGATCAGTGAGGAATTGAGGGAACTCTTCAAATATTGTAGGCAAATATATAGCGATTTTAGTAATTTTAGTAACAAATCTAGCATTTGCATTCAGAAAGTATCATTTGGTGAAATGGCACTGATGATGAAGACCACAGATGGCCACCGGAACTCCTCAACGATACTTTTTTCAAGGGTGGTGATAAGATATCTCGATTAAGATAGTTGAGCGACTACAACGAAGGACATATATAAATATGACTATGACTTCCCCGCGGCGTTGCTGGCGGCGATCGTGAAATGTCTTAAAGTTTCATATCAACTAAGAAGTGGGACTTGGAACATAAGCTTATTATGATCTCTAAAACGTCAAAAATAAAATAAATGTTTAAAAAAAAACAAAAAACCGACTTCAAAAACGCATTTATTTTGTAAAGTTATACGTGAAAATTGATATATACTAATAAAAATGAAATTTATAGCTTACAGCGATTTTGGAAAAACTACCCCTAAGGGATAAAAGGGGGATGTAGAATTTTATATGAGAGTTCGTCATTTTTGTAGTTATAAACGTTAAAATTAGTGTTATTAAAAAAAAACATTTGGCGATTTTCAAAAAATATTCCTAAGTAGTTGAAATGGGGGATAGAGGTAGAGATAATAGCTATAATGTACTGGGAGTAAGTACAGTTGGTTAGGTTAGGGTAAAGTTTTTTTTATGACCATCCAGAATCCGAATAGGCTTAGTAAGGTTAAGTTATTTCTTGACCACCCAGTACCGAAAATTAAACATGTAAAAAATTAAATAACCTAACTTTTCTTTATTACCTATTCAACTTTAGAATTAAAAACTAATTGGGCACTTACATCTACTATAATATACATTAAGCATTAACATCTAAATCGTAAAATGTGTTCAGTGTGAAATTGTGCGACTTTAACATGAAAGTATAATATACAGCGACAAAGTTCTTCGCAGCGTGTCGCGGACGCCGGGGGTGTAAATAGGAGCGGCAAAGCCCGCTCGCGCTCATTAATCGAAGAACTTCGTCCTACTTGCTTTGTTTGGGATATTGTCAGTTTGTATTATTCTATACAAAATTAAGATTAAAAAAAACTGCGTTCCATTTTTTTTGTTGTATCGTTATAACGGTAAAATACGCAAGCGTCAAATACTGAAAACCGGTCAAGTGCGAGTCGGACTTACGCACCGAGGGTATTTTTATCGACTATGATTTCGGCCGGAGCGATTGTGTGTGCTGGATGTACCTATTTACATCCTATCCTACATATAATATCAATGCGAAAGGTTATGCGTGCGTGAGTTTGTTACTTCTTCGCTAAAACGGATGGCCGAATTAGGTTGGATATAATTTAAATTTGAGTTTGCTTAGGGTGACGGAACCAGTAATGCAAAAGGACCAATGATGGACACTTGATTCTTATTGTACAGAAGATAAGGGTTATTCATTTGTTTTGCAACAATCGATTTAGAACCGTATGGAATTTGAATTAAGAGTGAAGTGTCCATTACTGGTGTCGGTCAGCTGAAAGTGTCCATCATTGGTGCCGTCACCCTATACACTGCTTATAGGCTACCTTGAATCCCGAAATAAATCAGTGTTCCCGTGGGATGGCAAAATTACTAATTCTACGCGGACGAAGTCGCGGGCAAAAGCTAGTAGTCAAATAAAACACAGGTGCCGGCGAGAGCCGTGAAACAATTTCTGGGGCAAACACTCGCGACGGTTCGCAAACACAATTATCGCTCATACTCGCTCAAGAGATTTGTCGCTCAAACGTTTCTCTTTGTAAGCGCGAAATAGTACGGGTTTAAACATTTAAATGAATAAGTTTAGTTACTAGGTTTTGAAATGGGTTCATAATTTGTCACCGTGGCGTGTACCAAAATTCTGCGATTTAAAAATCAAAATGAAATTATATATAAAGTATCACTAAAATCTAGCTTTCCAGACAAGTAAAAAAAAAGGAAAAATAACGTTAAGTCGATTTATAATCTAAAAAATCTATAACAACAATTTTCAACAACACATTTATTCAATGCCCATTTGAATTTCTAAAAAGCAAGAACTATTATATGCACATGACGTAGCTATTTTTTGCAGCAAGTGACAATTTTGATAGCGGAACATAATGTAGTTTATTGCGATATTGAGGACGCACCAGCAATTATTAGCTAACATTGGGCGTAAAAATATCTGACAGGTCTTTATTACTAGAGGTATAAGAGCGTGTCAGATATTATTGCGCCCAATGTCGTATAATATATTATGGCTGGTGACTGTACCTGATGAAAAAGTTACCAATTATTGTACACAAACGATGAACGTACGATTGTGCGTTATCTGTCAGTCATTTATGGAGGAGTTTTATAATATGATTGATAAGTAAAGCACTTTATATTTTACCCGCGTTTCCATATGGCTGAAATTCGTTTGTTGTTCTTTCGGGTTTCACTCCAACGCTTCGCGATAGTAATTTTCTGAATAGGTATCCAACTGTTTCAATGCATTAAATTACTACAATTCGTTTTGACATAAACAAAAAGATATATCTGCAAATATTTTATTAAATAAGATTCGTTATGCAACATCGTCTGATCGTCCTACTGTTTACTCTGACAATAACTCAAGCTAGCATAGCTTAGCTCGCTCGCGCTAACACCTTATTTACATTTGCATTAGCCTGCTGAGCTATAGCTTACTTGATTAGCTTATAGCTTGAGCTATAAATCGTCTACGGTCTGGCCATGGCTTAATTAGTGCGATGGTGCCACAGTAGGGGGGAGTTATTGTTTTATGACAACTATTTGTAATATAGGAAATGTACCTAAATTTAGGTAGGTGCGAGTACTAATGCTGTTACAGCTATTAGGAGTTTGTCTTTACATAAGATTAATACTATGAACTACAATGCTTAATTAATAATTATTTTATACAAACAAAAAAGTAAAAGTAAAGTAATTGGATTTTTGCTAGGGTGTTGATAAATAGTTCCAACATTTGAAAATAGATTTATAATTAATCGTGACTAATAACACTTGAAAAATAATTTGGGATTTGTGATTCACGTTACTTTGTTATGACTTATGATAGGGATGTCTGTTGGAACATATATTATGGTCTGTGCTGGCACTTCTAATTAAAAATAATTAAACAACGACGGTGGCAACCCTAACGTGTTATTATTGTGTCCGCCGCCGCAGTTAGCGTAGATAATAATCAAAACAAGCGCAGCTCAGGGTTGTCTCGACCCTCAAAGAAAACAAAGTTCAAAAAATATATTAAAAAAAGTATATTCTTTATGATAATTATGATCGTCGTAGCTTATGGAAGCCATTAATTTTTTGGAAAGATCACCTCAGCTTAACTTCTTGTTTAACAACTAACCAATTTTATTGTCTCTTGGATAAGCACAAAATAATTGTACTACCTATGGCCCTAGACAAGATGCATTATGAGATAGTCATCGTTATCGAAAATGTATAGCATATGTCAATTCCATACACTTATACAGTATTCGAAAATCGTTTACGATAGCGTTAAGCATCTTGTCTGGGGCCTCAGATTTGTATCATGCTTGTAAAACCAGCATCAAGCATAGTTGATCTTCAATTTCAAACAATTGCTACAGAAACAGAGCTCTTCCAATTTTACGTCGCTTCCGGTGGCTAACAAAACATAGTAAGTCGATTAAACATCTTCTTTAAATCATGATTTCTATGTATTTCCGATTACAATTAAAGCAAAAAAATGCAAAGCTGTTGGATTCAAGCTAACCCTGGCGCTAGCTAATGTATAGGTATATACATAAAATGGTTGTCCCTAATTTGCGTAGCAGATGTTTTTGTTGAAACACCGCTGTTTACCTACGTTTTCCCTTAATTGTTTTTAAAAATACTCTATTAATCATCCAAGCAATTTTCTTTCACAAAATATTGACATTTCCAAATGTATCGTCCTCCCCGTCGATCTATGTCGACTCCAGATATTTGTTTCTGTAACGGGTTCGTTAATTAAAATCTGTTTGTAGCAAACATTCATTTAGAATTTCAATTTACCATTTGTATCAACATTGTATGTTTTGGGGCTCAGATATGTGCTTTTGGTGAATTTTGGTATGTTAATTTGTTTTGCGTTATTCATGTGTATTTTTTTTATGGTCGAGTGAATGATTATTTTGCTGTCTTTACTTTATAATTTTCGTCGAGTAAGAAATATGGCTGTTATATTTTATTATCTCTATCTAGACAGTAAATAAGCTACTGGTCGATAGTGCACGTCGTAAAACTCTACTTTTTACAGACTCACCGCCCTATGAAAGATATTTATAATTTATTATAGTACTTAGAAGTACAACTTAAATGAATGGACGAATGAATATTTATTCCATTCATTCATTAATCAAGTAACGTCATATAATTAAGCACGCAAGCACACATATATTAATGCGAAAACATGGAAGTTTTAACTCAATCATGCAGAAACGGCTGCCAGTTGAACGCATTTGAATAAATGAAACAAGAAATACAGATAAACCATATCCCAAAGTGAAACAGTATTTAATTTTAGCCTAAAACTAACACGTTTCCGACAGCATAACACGGACTATAATAACTGAGGCTTTGAACTTAATTGAAGTAAAACTTATTTATTTGGACATTTTTAATGTTCTTGTAATTCAATTCTACGTCATTGTGATATGGTTTTATGTAAGCTTAACAAAGAAACTCTACTACGGACCTGACAAAAACTGGTCACCGAAATGACGCTCGTCGCTCACCATATTTCCGTCATTTTGTCTCCAAAAATACTGCATCATCATCCCTGTCCCCCGCCAGTCGCAATACGAATCATCCAATCCCCTTAATGTATGCGTGAACACACGCCTGCTCTTCTTGCTATCTCTGTTTGACCAGCCACGGTACCAAGTTTACTCGATGGATACTCACTGGTAGACACGATGGTATCTCATGTCGGTGACAGAATTTGTTTGTGTTTTGTTTTACGGCTTTCATTTGTTCTACGATATTAGGTGCTTTGTGCAGGGTCCGACGCGGTTTGCTTGCATTAAAGGGGCCATTCACGTTACGACGCTCGGATATACCGTCTCACGAACTTTGGTCGTATGTGATAAGTGTTACTTAATGGTTTGATCGTAAAGCAGTTTCAGATCGCGGTCGGTAACATCACAATCATACTATAAAAGAGTCGGAGAAATTGTTGACAAAGATGCGTTCCATTTAAGATCGCAGCGTTAGCAACACCTTCGCAATGATGAGATGCTAACATGTATTGGTCTCAATCCGGTAGCATACCTTTGCCTCAAATCCGTGGTAGCAAAACTCCAGTTGCGCAAATAGTAAATATTATGATTTCGCCGCAGTTTTGCGGTTTAGGCCCCGTTTGCTTTTTTATGCCATAAAAACTCTGGAGTTATTAAAACGCCATAACTCAGCCATTAATCGGTTTAATCGTTATGAAATAGACCGATAAAAACTTTCATTTGCTGAAGTTATTACTCTAAATTCAGAACGGCGATTCAAAGATATAAGTATCAAAAAGTTAAACCATAATTAGAATTACCTTCTCGTATTTAAACCAAGAAACTTTAGTCACATGTGTAAATAATCAGTTTCGTTTAGGCTGATTCACAAAAGTTATATTTTAGTAAGTTAACAACGTCTTCTTTTTTGAAATCTTTAGTGCTTTTGACGTATCATCGTATTTTATAAATTCGGCCTCCATTACTGCCAAGTAAATAAGAACTATCATAATGTTTTCAATACGATAAAAAGCATTATGGTTTTACCAAGTAAATTAGAACCGCAGGTTTAATTTTAATGAAAATCCAATTACGCAACGTGAGAAATAAAATGAGAACCCGTAGTATGCTGACTCGCCAGTCGCCGACGGCTTTATACTTTGACGAGATGGGACATTCTTGATTGATATTAGAAATTGATTTTAGATCGATTTAATTAACTATATAGTGATTCATTACATTAATCTATCATAAGAAAAAGAAGAAGAAGAAGAAAAACAATTTAGCAAAGAGAACGCACACAGAGTTAGTTACAATGTTAAACGACATAATTATTTAAAAAAAAAAGTTAAGAAGCGAAAGATATTTGTGAAGATCGTAGCAGGTGGAAAGAAGTGGTCTCTGCCTACCCCTCTGGGAAACAGGCGTGATTTAATGTAAAGCAGAGCACATGCGTGTGTGTAATGGAGCTTGCTGGGCTCCTGTGTGCGAAAGAACAGGTTCTGGCTCAGCATGTGTTGTGACTGTTTTTCTGCCTGCACCTCAAGATATCCATAAAGATAACAATATTCATAACAATATTTATAAACCATTTCTTGAGGAAGGCTTAGGAACTAATACTTAGTGGGCTTGCTAGTTATTATCTAAAACATACAAAAAACATAAATTCTTTTAATCACATAAACCTCGCATCGTATTAAAATCGTTGCGAAACGTCAAAAATTTATAACCCTTTTGTATCGTACTTTGCTTTAAGTATACATTAGCCTTTATCCTTTCCTAGACGTCTTGCTTTAACATTTAGAAAACATTCCCTACATACTGAATCCCAATGCTTTATTTTTATTTGCTGTTTATTTTGTATTTCAACTGGTTTTGTACGAATAGATAGACGTTAGTAGGTAAGTACCTACCAACACCTTTATGTTGCACAAACGTTGCCACGGGTGTGTCTAAATTGATCTAAATAATTGTTGAATTCGCTTAACAACTACATGCAAATATGAACATGACATACCTATTATCTGGATGCACCAAGAAATATGTCATGTTCATTTTTATAACTCCACAATTTAATGAGAGCTTGGCTGTCGCATCACGAACTGTCGATAATATTTTTTATGTTCCTTTTTCAAACTAATTCAATTAACAGTGTCAACCGGCCAGTATTTCCAACGATGAAATTTTAAATTTGGAACGTGAAGTGTCGAGTGGATAAATCGGTTAATAAAGTGCGGTGTATGTGCGTCGAATTCACATGCGGTGGCGCGGGCAGGGAGGTGCGGCTCACCTATGACGAACAACAATAACGGAGAGACCAGCGCGGGCGGCGAGCCCGCCTCCGCCGACATCGAGATGGATTCGCTCGAGGAAATGCTTCGCAAGGTAAGTTTTTTTTCAGGACATAGTAGGTTTTACACGGTGCTATACAAATAGTATAATTTTCAATTTTAAATTCCTAATGTGCTTCTTTTTGAAATGGTGTTTGATCTCAAGTACTTGTATAATTTAATCAAAGTATTTATTTTTTAATTGCATAATATGAGTAATTTTTAAACGGCATTTAATCTCAACATTTCTAATTACTTTTAGCCATAAAAAGATGAACTGTACGTATTAAAATTGTATACTTATAACAAAGCCACTTACACCCACTGACACTTAGCCACTTGCACTTAGTTTTAAAATCGTGCGGCCTAACTACTTACTGAATAAACATCTTTTATCTTTTTTATCTTTTAATCCGTATGAAATATAAGGTCTATTATTAACAAAAGTTCATTGTGTTCTTAATAAGACCTTAGTCAACGATCTCAAATAAATTGTAACCACTAATCAGCATATAAGGTTGGTCAAGTAATTTTTAATTTGTGGTCAAATTCGATAAATGATATTTGTAGGCAATTGTAATTATGTGACCACCTATGTTTCCCATTCCAATAACCATGCATATTGTTAACATCTACATAATAATTAACTAGAACTGATACACCTGTCTAATTAATGCGGTAATCAAACAGTACACAACGTCTATTCCGATCAATCATAGTCCTACATACAGGGCCTGGCTCCCTGATCCCCATATAAACCAGGCTCCCCGTCGGGTCCGCGGCATCCAACGCTTCAAGTGGCGGGCTCCCTGCGCCGAATTAATTCAACTAGCATGTTTATCCGTGTATTAATTACCCGCCTGTGTGTTGCGGTTTTAGCTCGACGTTGAAGTTTAACATGATATGAGTAATTTATGGTAATATGGAGGTTTGTTACAAATTTTATTTAGACGAACTAGTTTGACAGACAAAAGCGGCCTGCACACTTAAAGTTCGGACCGCGGGAAACGCCATGCGCCGTTCCAATCTTCGTTCCGAACCGTATGTGTAAATGCAACTGTAATAGTAAAATAGTAAAAATGTACGGTTCCACACTTATAAGCAAGTACTAAATATATATATTAGGCAAACCTGACTGACTTATATACGAGTATCAACGCATATATATATGTAGATGAGCAATGGGAAATGTTCCGTTTTATATTTACTGTGAAATAACAATAATATTCTGTTTTATTTACTAAATACTTAGACTAAATATGTCTGTTAAATAAATGACGTATTAAAGGTGCTGTTCAATTTTATAATATAATAAGTTTAATTATGATATCTATCAACAAATAATCTCATGATGACGTACAGCGGACCTATTGTGGTAGTGTTTATCGATGTTGATAAACGTGGATAAAACATTTGGCACTTGCTGGCCAGAGGGCTTATCGTCTAACGTACTCGCAATCGCAACCGGCTTCAAAGTGGAGCAATTGTTTTCATTTTGTATGCAGACAAGACTTCGATTTTCAAAATGAAAGCTATCGTGATTGCGAGTGCGTTAGACAATAAGCCCTCTGGCCAGTATGTAAGTGTGAGAGTGACGGTTGCTTTATCCACCGCGATAAAGGTCAGTACAATAGGGACCCAGGGCGACTAGCACAAGTTGCCCGCGACTTGGTTCTCGCCCAGATCTCCCTTTCTATCTAGTCAGTAACGATAGAAATGCACTGAACGACAAGCGAGAAAATACAACTTGTCCTACTAGTGCTGGGCCTTTATTCAACTCACCATATTGCCTTTGACTTAGCTTTTCGATGGATACTGATTGCGAAAACAAGATAAATATGAACTTTTCCCACCAAAAACGATGTCATATGTTTATTTACCTACATCTGTAGTTTCTATGGTGCAATAACTTACTCGTATGTTGGCTCGTATATTGCTTTCGCATTATACTTAGCTTTGGATGAAAGGCTCATCAAACTGCGGCATGAAAAATAAGACTCCGGAAAAAAACTATTAACGAAGTTTTACGCGGATGAAAGTGTAGACAAAAGCTAGTTTTTTTTATGTAAATGGACACGCTCTGAAGTGCTTCTAAACGACGAGGATTGAGGAGGAGACACATTGACATCTTCTAATAGACACGCCATGTTGAAAACTGCAATATTCCCTTCATTTTCTCGACGTTCCTCGCACGCTTTAGCATTATGAAGTGGCAGACTAGTCGAATATATCGGTGTTCGATATCTCTCGTTAAAATGAAAAATGTCGCGCGGAAATGCAAAAATAATATCGAAGTGTGAAACGCCCGGGGCTGGGTTTTGTTAGGGTTCTGCGGGGAAATATCTATCAAATAGTGAATCGTGCATAAATATAATAAAAACAATGATTGCTATATTTGTAAATGTTGTCTGTCAGTCAGTATAGTCATACAATTCTACTACGTAGCTTTTAAAGCCGACTGTGTCTTTTTTCTTACAATGTTACTATGTTTTCTGCTTATCAAGAAACGATTCGTAACTCCCAAATCGGGTGGCATGCGTTAAGTATAGCGGAGATCCCGTTGCCACCTTCCGCGCTTCATCATCAGATCATCTTTTAGATGCCATAATATCGCATTATTCCGAATATCAGCTTATTCCAGTAACGGGAACTGGTTTAAAATTGATTTGTAATATTTGAACCATACGCACAAACACAAATAGGTAGGTACGTAAAGATAAAAAAAATAAAAAGAAAGAGGTAGGTTATATTAGAGGGATATACTACTTCATGATCCAAGACTACTGTCTTTAAAGGAGATGACTAATTTTACCTAACTTACTGAGGCTTCTGATACTATTTCAACTGTTTTTAGATGTCCACCAATTCCAAATTTCCAATGCAAATGCATAAATCTATACGGGTCCCTTGCACTCCCCGTGCATTCGCCCGCTTATTATCACGTCACACCGTCTGATGCGCTCACAGGTGCAATAATTGTGTGATCAAGTCTGCTGCACTCATATTTCACGACCAAGATAACTTAATATACTTTTTACCTAAATGCATTAAAGGTTGAACAGCAATGGTATAAAGAGATTTTCGTTAGCGTAAAACTACACAACTGTGGTCCTGGCCTACAACAATAGTACAATTTTACTTATCACATACCTATAACTAGAGTTTAGAGCAATCGATTTTATGTCAAACAATACATATACCCAGCAATAATAGCGGTAAGGTATTATATTTTAGAATAATGTAACGAGGAAAATTGGACTATTGTTGCAGGCTAGGACCATAGTTGTGTAGTTTTACGGTACTCTGTTTATACAAATGACTTGATTTTACTGAACACACCGCTAACAATGCTCGATCAAATTAGAAAAGTTATTGATAAATCACCTCATCAATTATTTTAAACTTTATTATACGATGAGAAATAAATAATGTTTTCTACTTTAAACCTCTAGTGATGAAAATGAAGTGGGAGCCGAATTCCGAGCACATATTTTAAGTATATGATACCTACGTGAGATGTTATTAACTGACCTGATTTCGGTAGCATATGTAATTGAATTTTAATTAAATCGTCAAGCGATTGGCATACCTACTGTCCTTGAATAATAAAGCTTTTAGGGATAAATCAATACTTACAATGTCCTTAATGAAAGTTGGTACCTAATAAAAAACCTATTTCGAAATAAAACCTGCTAAAAAAACGCTTTGTCGTGCTTCCTAAAATTTCGCCACCTTTTATATTACTCATTCGCATATGAATTAGACGTTCCCTCAATACGGATGTACATTTCATCACATCCGGACATACCCGGTTATACCCGGGTTAAACGGGCGTAAAAATTAACCGGGACATAAAATTTAATATCCGTCACGATGACGCTCGAATTACATTTGACCCGTTGGATTACAATTTATGGGCTACTCGTAGTCGAGTACTCAATGGGTTTTATTCATGTGCTATTACTGTTGAAATTAAAAAAGGTAATAAAAGAGCATGGAGTCCATATGCGTGAGCTGCCCTTTTTGTTTTGAAAAGGTTGTGACGTTTTTATGGCGGGACAAGTCAAGTTAAACGAACAACAAAGAGGTTATCTGTGAAGACATTACCAATTTTTGAAATTAGAATTACATTGCCAACCATGAGGATTAATAAGGAATGGTAGGTTTTTAACCACCTCTCTTACCCAGAACATAATACAATGCTGCTTGGCGATAATTTAGTGGTTACCGGCCGTAGTTAATGACGTTAAGCCGTTTCTTAATGTCGCACTCAGAGACGTCAATTTAATTTAATGCTTGATTAAAGTTGCTGCTGTCACTTTCTTTGCTACAGCAATAGAATAATTGACGTCTCTGAGTGCGGCAGTTAGTGTCAAACGGAACCGGACCGAAACCAGATACTTAATCAAAATTGAACTTTATTGCAATGAAATGTTCCGGTTTCGTTTCGGTTTCGTGGCAGTGTGCTGTCAGGTGTAAGATGTTAGCACCCTACACAAAACTACTAACAACTTCACTTTTTTTTATAAAACTTCTTGATCCTATATTAGAAGGATCAGTCCTGATCCCGTTCCTACTATCGCGAAAATATCTAAGTCATTAGCTCTTTGTTTCCAATAGACAAAGGAGCTCTCTAGAGAGGGGCTGTCTAGAGCATGTACAATTACAGGCACTAAGGTGAGGGGTGAAGATCCCAAAGGGTCAAAGTGTTTCTATCTAAACCACTACAACAATAGATACAATCGTGCTTTAAATTCACAAACACTTGGAGCAATACAATTTTTTCCTTACATTTACGCTACGTTGCAACGTTCAATTAAGTAGAGATGTTATGACCATTCGCTTATGCGAATTATTCGCTTCGACATTCGCGTTTGCATCTATGCGAATGTGTGCAGGTTTTGTCGCGCGTGATTCGCCTGCCGCGCGTCTTTTGCTTTTCGAATGCCTCTCCTGAACTTCAACTAAAATAATGTTTATGAGTACTTGTAACAATACTGTACTCTTACTGTATTTAGTAATTGGTATGTTAAACTTTTTTTATAAGAACAATTATTAAATTTTCTTTTTGTGTAATTCCACTCTGAAAAATATGACATGCGTGGGGGGGCGGCGGCTTCGTAGATTGAAACAAGTAGCTATAAAACGGAGTCTTTCATCGCGTCTGTATTTGAAAACATCTCAGAGTTGTAGAGAATGGACGAGGTATACGTGCTCACAGGTCACTTTTTCTTGGACTCTACGCACCAAATATTAACCAGAGCAGCGTGAACTTGTCTCCAATTTAAGGGCGTGCATTCTCAGCTTACCACTGAGAAAAACGGGCTACTTACGGTGACCAAATTTGTAATGTACTCGTGCCAGATACTTACCACGTGCTTTTCACACTTAAATTATAAGTGGCACACTTATAATTAAGCGGCATGCACTACCCGGCAGCGTGCGGTATACGCGTAATGGAGCCGGTTACACACGTACGAGGAGTGTTGCCCATAATTTCCGAAAATCAAATTTTATTGGTTTTAGAATTTCAATTCCCATTTTTTTCCCGATCTTATTTTTTCCCAATCGCATATTTTCCTATCCGAATTTCTCCCAATTGCAATTTTTTCCATTTATAATTAGGTCGAAAAAGGATAGGTTTAGGTTATGTTAATTTTGCAGCAGGCCCGAAGTGCCAAACCGCACAGAAATAGGCTATCGCGGAGCTCCATCGACACCATCAAATTAATTCCTGGAATGGAAAAAATGCGTCAGGGAAAAACCAGCCAGTGAAAAAACACGACAGTGAAAAATTAAGATCGGGAAAAAATGGGAATAGAAATTCTGCAACGAATAAAATTCGATTTTCGGAAATTATGAGCCACACTCCGTACGAGTAATAGTGGTCGATTTTTGTACGTATTTTACGTAGCGCGGCTACGGGAATTTTTCTTAGTGCTGCTTTTAATAGAATAACATCTCTGGTAGCCTCTAAGTAAACTTTATACACTTATAGCGTAGATTCTTTTCAAGTTTAATGCGTCGATGTTTAACATAGTTATGCAGGATCGGTAAACACACACATAAAAGTGTAACATGAAAATACAGGCTTATGAAATTTCTCGTTTTATTTAAATACTGGTTAATTTATATTTACTCTCGTTATGAGCGTGAGAACCAATTTTCAGCTGTAACGAACAAGAGGGTTGGTAATTAAATAATCCATTTATCGACGGGCGCAGTTTTAATTAATTCCGATTATTTTTGCTCATCGGAGTCTCGTTAATTTTAAATATATGTGAACCTTTTAAAATTACGTATGAATATGAATATTTGTCAATTAATAACAATTTAATAGCCTATATACATTTTGTAACTAATGTATGTTTATGAAGATAATTCCGTTAAGGTTTTGTTTACTCGAAAGTCATGACCGGAAGCTTTTTTTATTTTATTTTTTATTTAAAGATCCAAATTATAATGTATCGCAGAGTTTTGTAAAAAATTAAAAGACTACAAAAGTCACAGAGGCTTATGAGTAGTCAGTGAGTTCGGAGTAAATGCTACTATCGCAGGAAGTTTTATAAAGAACCGCTAGATTAAATTTAACTCAAGTGTGAAAGGTTATACCTATGTGAGGTTACTACAATTTAGTCTTACATGTTTACCAGCGGATCCTTAAAAAACCGGCTTACGTATACTATTACTAACTTAAGTACGGTTATTTACGAATATGACAATCAAAGAATGTAACCTTGGTTATTACATGATATAAAATACTTCTTAATACGTTTTATTGATTTGGGGTTGGAGAGGTATAAATCTTGTATGGTTTTAGGGAGTTCATTAATTACTTTGGGTAAGATGTAGTGGTATGTTCTCATACCATAAACGTTTTTATATGAAGGAAGCACGAACTTGCTACATAATTTTATCCAAAAACTTAATGACGTATTTACGTCCAATGTATGCAAGTGAAAATAATACCTATAGGCCATACAAGTAAGAAAGAGATAACGAACGAATATTTAAGACTGACAGATCTAAAGTGTACCGATGACTTGTCTAAAGGGTTATGCTATTTTAAACATTTAAAATTGACAGTACTTTGACAAATCAAACGTAACGCGGCAATCAGCTTTTTCGTCGTCTATGTCCAGTCGGCCAAATAAGTTAGGTATCTTTCACTTTTGGCACAATTTCCCGTATAATAAAAATGTCCCAGACGTATCTTATCGACCTTAGTGTTTTAGGAAATGTGGTCGAAATTTAAACTTTGGGGTGAGTATTCACTAGAGCTGTACGAGGTAGCGGAGTAGTGTGCAAGGAAAATTCCACCAATAGGAGAGCTGCGCTGAGCAAGGCTAGGAAAATAAAGTAATCCTATTGGTGAATTTTTTCCTCGTACACCGCTCCACTACCACGCACAGCTCTGATGGATATTCACCCTTAGGGTTGCGTAGACAACACAATTAAGTGACTGTACGCTAGTATATTTTATGTTTTAGCTTATGTTTGAACCCAATCTAAGTGTATCCCAATTAGATGTAATAGGGAAATTTGAAAGAGGCTCATTGACGTTACGGGAGACCGACGAGCTGGCAATTTCCTCGAGATTTAGAGTTTAGTTTTATATCTTAGTGAAGTTTTATTTATAGTTATAAGTATTCAAATATTTTTTTTAGTCAATCATAATGTTCAAGTGTATAAAGACTTGAAATAATGAAATAATTTATAATTTATAGAAATAATGGATGTGAAATATAAGTGAAAACAATCGTTCTTATTTTAAAATAATCTTGGCTAAGGCTTGTTACCCGAATTGTTCTTGTTATTTGAAAGTAACTGAACTTTGGAGAACACTCGTTATTTTTATTTAACTTCTTTTGTTTCGTCTGCGTTTTAACGAGCTTGTTCAGGTAATATTATTTTATTATTTCACTCTATTAAGATTCTTTTAACGTTAAAATCACGTATTAATTTTTCATTTCGACCTTTATTTCTGTGAAATAATATTTCATTGAAATTTCTCGGCAAAGAAAATTATTCGTCATACAAAATTACAATTAATTTGCCGTAACTACTATCACGTTGTTCGGTTTTAATTATATCAGATCTCGTAAATTTATCCAACATTATTTTTTCTTTCAATAAGGTATTTTACTGGTACTTTTTAGTGCTTTCTGAAAGTAAATATGAATTATCCTTTGATACCTACTGACACAGCCTTTACCTCTAAAGGCTGTCATCAGAAAAAACAACAGTTGCTAATAAAAGTACTTAATTGTTATTTAAATTCTACATACGATAAACAGTTGCTAATAAAAGTACTTAATTGTAGTTTAGATTCTACATGCGATCAACTAGTGTTGCTGATAAAAGTACCTAATTGTAGTTTACATTCTAGACTTTTTTGTGGCACTGTTGTTAATATCTAATGACCACTTTGTTCGACATTGATTAAGCTGCAAACGAATCATTGTGAGAATCAAATGACCCACACAACCTAAACGTTAAATGCTTAAAATCCCCAATTAAATCCAAATAACACGTTCGAAAGCTGATTAAATCAGCACATTGTTCAATCGGCCGTCACTCCGCGTCAGTTCTGAATGAATAAGTAATCCTGTTTTCGAATTTAGGCCGAATCTGTTCGGTAACGAGTTCGGAGAACAAATAAAGGAGCTCGGGGTGAAACTTATTATGCTTGGCAATAAATAATAAAGCGGGTAGCTCCTGTGGGGGCCATGGCAACTTTTAATACAAATGTTCGCGACAGAGGTCAGATTTGAGGGAAACGCGTACAAGTAAAATTTGAATTTGAATCGCTAATTTTTGGAAGGGTTTGGTTAAGGATTAATAGAACGTGTCGCAGCTGTACTAACATGCCCAGGGTTTCTCTCTCTTCTCTATTCTTCTGCAGCTTTTTATTTGAACGCTCACTGTTATACATATACCTCTCCGAACTTCTTTCAATTTTTCTTATGAGTCTGTCTGATCTATAGGTACCTACCTACTGGGCAATCATTATGAACTACAAAACTAGCCAATTTCCAAGCGGAGATATACTGCTATGAATCTGTACTTTAGAGTGCCTGGATGTCGAAAGCTTCTTCTTCGGGCGTGATTTACAAAAATAATTAACCCGTGAGCTTGATGACTCGGCTTTATGGCTTTGTGAGTAGTTGTCCCAAGAGTTGTTTTAAAGTAACAAAAAACTTTTCTATTAGTAGTTGTCTAGTTCCCATAGTACAAGTCTAGAGCTTAACTTGGAACTAGGTCAATTGGACATTTTCCCCTGATATTTAATTACTATTTGTTTCGCCGCCCCCCTGTATATTGTTGTTGGTGCTAGATCTTAGATTTTGTATTTATAGGCAAGAAGCTGCTTTAGAAGGGCGTGTAAAATGTTGTTTATTAATATTTAAAAGCGTTTAGATTCTGTCAGTTTATCCTAACAAAGATTGGACTTACAAAGTGTTGCCGTTTTACCTGAGTGTCGATACCAAATAAGATACGACGTTTTAATCGACGGGGCTTTGTCTGGAAAGTTTCCTGATTCTGACGAAACTAGTCTAAAACGTATATTTTTTATTTATTTAAAGTTTGTGTTATTGAAAAGATAAACTGTAACCTGTTATGTATGTTACTAGGATACTGAACAATCACTCGTATTTTAGTTTTGAACATATTTTATACATCTGGAAGTGGAAATGAAGAATGGTTATATAATAAAATATATGGCGTTCATCAATAAATAGAAAGAAATTTTCAAATATTGGGGTAAGAAGATATTGTCACAGACAGAAAACTAGAGAGTGTTCTTTGTTTGGAAAATAAGAACGTTCTAGAGAAAAATCACAACGGAGTCAGGAGGAACAGCTAATAAACAGTAGTATGCAATAATTAAACTACAAGCTGTTGATCGCGACTCTGTCCGCATCTGTGGTCCGCATAGAAGACGTTTATTGCTACTCGTGGGTAAAAGATGTCCTTTCTCAAGGTTTAAGCTATCTCCATTACCAAACTTCATCAAAATCGGTTTAATGGTTTTGCTGTGAAAATTACATTTATATTATAATGGAAGTATACACAAAACACGTATTAATTTTAATTCCTTACAACACATTTAAAATCCAGAATAGGTGTGTCACCATTTTGTATCCAGACTAACGAAGATTTGCAGCTTTAAGAGTTTTAAGGTCTGCTGTAAAAACTTAAGACGATGTCTTTGAGAGCTTTCAAAGTCTCTAATGGCCCGGAGCTTGGGGCTCAAGTGTTTCAGCTTAGTTTATTGTAAGCACAAATTGCTAATTGATTTTACTTGAACGCTGTATTGAGAAAATAGCTGGTTAAAATATAAGAGCTATTTCAAGGTACTTTTAGGAAATATACCTGTAGTAATATTAAGTTGTTGAAAGGCTTAAATTGAGAGGGAATTATGTTACTACTCTACCCAGGTATTGGGAGTTAGCTTTATGTACTTATTTTAGTTTTGTGTGCTCTAAATTTGAATTGCCACTTCTAAATATTTATTACTAGTAATCGCCCGTGACTCCGTCCGAGTAGAAGGTTTTTTATCGCTATTCCCTCTGGAAATGTCAAAGCTATCTCCATACTAAATTAAATTGAAATTGAATCAGTGGTTTAGCTGTGAAAGAGTAATAAACAGACTAAGTTACTTTCACATTTGTATATTGGTATGGATTGGTATACTAAATGATTATGATGATTATGATGATTATGTAATATATTACATAATCATCATAATCATTAGTATATCATTGATGCATGCTTTCAGAAAATTACTAATGAATGAAATTACTAATAAATGTAAACAATATGACTTTCATGCACAAGCAATGCCTGTTAAACAGATTTGTAGCTTATTTAGTAACTAACAAACTGACAAATCAACAAACAATGTTATCAAATCTTGGAAGTCAATTTTAACGTTGACTGACTTGATTGACTGAAAATTTTGCATGCTTTTGCAATTGTGATGACAATACAATAATATGGTACAGTCAGCCTTATAAGAAGCTGCACACTTTTGTACCTTGTCACTTTAACGCCTTTGTCAGATTAGTGCAGCAGTTCAAACATGACGTTAAAGTGACAAGGTACAAAAGTGTGCAGCTTCTTATAAGCCCGACCGTACCATCGACATGTATGATGATGGAGATGGAAGGTGGCTAAAGGAACTCCCCAATGGCCTATAGTAGATCCGTCGAGTTTGGACTCATTTGAGTCGCCTTTTAAAAGCTAATTTGAGTATAATCAATGTTTAAAGTAAAATCGGCAATAAAGTGTGTTTTTTTAACTTAAGTATTTATTTAGTATGGGGCTGTTAGATTTAAACCTTGCAAAAAATCGGAACAGCGGTATCTTGAATAATGTACTTAAACTCTCCAAATTATAACAAAATAGCAAACACGTGTCCGGAACAAGGTAAAAAAAAAACAACTTTTAACTTAATTATTTATTAATAAGTTTTTCCGTCAAATCGTACTTAATTAATTCTTATTGCGTCTGCGTGAGTTTCGTCGCATGTTTCGTGGATGAACCAGCTCCGGCCAAAGTGGTAGCGATAATTATAAAATCTTTCTTGAACACGTGTAAAACATATCGGTCCCTCATTGTTTCTATCTTTGAGAATAAGTATAACATGATACTAAACATAGAGTTACCTATTTTTGTTAAGTCTTCTAAATGAATCACGGAGAGAGTATCGCATTGCGTCTGTTTTATTTTTATACTTTTTAAAAGGATCGACCTTTGTGTCATTAATTCTCGGAGAGGTTCTTAGGTTTCCATCGGTTATTTATTTACGTTTAGCTTTTCTTTTCCTCCTATAAAAGTCGTTTATGTCGTATGGATAATTTCCTTTCAGTTAAATACAACAATACAATACACAACACTTTATTGTACACCAAACAAAAACGTTACCTACTGAGAAACAGCACAATTAAAATTAATACAGGTAAACAACAGGCGGTCTTATCGCTGATTAGCGATCTCTTCCAAACAACCTTAGTAGGGACATGGTGTCAAATTAAAATATTTTACACAATAGGTTGGTGCATCACGCGGTGGACGGTGGACTTGACGCGAGCAATAACAAGAAATGTCAAATACCTAAAACGTTTATATCTAAACTAGGTCTAAACAACTTAGCGTAGAAGTGTTTTCCCTGGGCTCCCTTCATTTCCCCTCCCTTCCCTCACCCTTATCTTTTAGTTAGGAGTCGATTTCCAAAAAAACCTTTCCTTTTATTAGAATTCTCTTCTACAAAGAATTAGATAGCCATTGAAACATCAATTATTTCATTCTATCTTTGCTATTGCTATAAAGTTAAAATTATAAAGTTAGCACTTCACGTCGTAATTTTTCAAATACTATCGTTGTATCTCTTTCATTCGGTATGTCAAATGTGAGATGTAAGAGATCAACATTTGGCAAACATGGTCTTGGTGTTACAATAAAATACATCCGTTTTTTTAACTGAACCTTAAAATAACCTGTAACATTTTAATAAGATCGGTATCAACTTGTCAAATTGATATCTCAATTAACTAGTTAAAATCCTACAATTAAGTAATAAACTGACAACACAACCTAACCTCAAATTAAAAACCTATTCACCTCCGTACGTATAGCCACATCTACATATCTGCATTGCAGTTTAAAGTCCGCCCAAATTACATATACACCTAGCGCGACTGCACAGCCTTCGTATCAGGTCCACACGTTATCTGGCCGGGTTCCGCCGATTAATGCCTATTTTACACGCAATAATGCAGTTAAAGGGAAAAAAATGGCTTCAGTAACTCCCCCTGCTAAGTTTCGGTTTAATAGTTCGGCCACTTTGGGGACAAAGTTTTTGTTCGTTATAGGCCTAAGTTGAAAATAAATGCGTTGTGACTTTGCTGTTGTGTCGAAATGTTTCTCTTACTTTATGCTAGGTTTGGTTGTTCCTTTAAAATTGGTCTAATTTTGAGAAAAGTTTGATTGAGCCTAAAGTCCTATTCGTTCCGTCACTCTTGTATGCAAATCAATTATTTACCATTAAGTATAACTCCATATTCGCGTACTTTTGAAGGTTGAGCATAGTCATATTATTTATTTATACACTTAAACATTGTCTTCATGTTTATTTTGAGGTAGCAATCTCTATTTAACCTTGTATTTTTTGATAAAAATGCTTTAGGTAGAAGACGATGACACTGACTGGTACTTGACGCTTACATTTAATTTTTTCGAAATAAATTTGACATGAAAATGTAGAAGTTTTGATAGATTTTATTGATAAGCTAGGTTTTCGTCTCTGTCGCACTCAGCATAATAATACGATGATGATGATGAATATTCAACCTTTTTCATAAACTAATTAGAGTTACCATTATTCTCATCGCTATTCATCCTCTATCTAAGGACAAATACAGTTAGGTATACTTGTTATTGTCATTGGCATTCCGAATAGGAACAGACTTTATATAATTCTAGCTGTTGCTTCGTTGTGGCGTAAAACAAAAGACTACCCAAGACATATTCGCATTCATAAGACTAGTTACTTAATTATTGATTACTATTGTATGATTCCTGTTTCGTCATATTCCTGATTGGACATATTCTTGTTTCGGCACATTCCACCAACTCCATACATTTCGAGTTGAAAGAAAACAGAAACGTTACCAGCGTTTACTTGTATCTTGGCTAGGCCTACAGCGCAATTATTCCACTTTAGTTAAGCTAATCTTCAGACGTCGTGACATCTCTTACTGTCAAGTGAATAAGAGCTATCATGACATTAACAATTTCATTTCCCTATCAAAGCAAGACTGTCTAATACAATGTAGAATAGAGACCCCGGTTCATGTCTGCTATTCTAAATTTAAACTAAGTTAAGTACAAAACCAATTTTATTTATAGTAAAAAAGGCTGCGTTCGTATCGCAGTGTAAACCAGCCCCTCAGCGTCCCGACTTACGCAATAAGGCATTTGATTAACTTTCGAGCAACAACCTAAACAGCCGTTAACGATTACGCTTGACTCTTAACGTTACGTTTTACGCTCGCCGTAAAAGATCTGCGACCTTACAACATAATAGGCGATCACTTTTTTATGTTTACGTAGGTAACATTATTTGTGAAGGACCGTGTGTGCCAGTTTTTTTGATAGAAATGTGATCTAGAGGCCCTGTTTATTTGATGCATTCAAAAATTATAACCAATCCTTCGCTTTTGGTTATTACTAAATCTGGGATCGAATTAAGAACGATGTCAGACTGTAGAGTATTTAATTACGCGTTTGGTTGGAATTGACTTTTCAATTCATATATTTCAAATCTGTGGTTCGAAGACAATACTTAATTTCATTGGCTACGAGCCATGAATAAACAAAATGAAATCGTTTTCGTAAAACGAGACGCATCCCTTTAACAAAATGCAGCGTAATTCCGTCGCCCGAGGGTGTCAACGTACAATGGAACGCGATGTTCCTTTTTCGAAATTTTGTCTTTTACTTTTTTATTACAGCCAGCGATCAAAGAGGTCGGCTTAATAAAGTGTCTTGTAGACTTTGCGCTATATCGGGAAACTGGCAGGGGTGTGGAGTCGGTGATTAAAGTCTTTGAAATTGGAATTATGCTCGAGTTTTCGGATAACGCCGTTAAATTTATTGTTTTAGACTGTCACGTCGATTAAATTAAGCAATAAGTAACATGTTAAAGAATGACAGACTGTTCAATCTCTGGCGGCGAATCCTAGTAGGGTCTCGTATTAGGATCTCTGGTAGAATCACGCCATATTACCGACGTGTAAAAGAGCCCTCATACTGCCAATTTACTGAATAAATATTTTGAATTTTGAATTAGATTTTTTATTAGGAAGTGCTGGTAAATTTTTGGCTTGTAAAAATGTCTAAATGCGGCCTACTTCACCAAACATTTGTGTTATTTTTTATTGCTAAGGGGTTAGTAATAAGCCATTATTTTGACATGTTAAAATTAAAAAATAGTTTTTGTAGTCTTACAGATCAAACAGAAGAACGTTTAGTACATTGTGTTAAGTCCACCATCAATACAAACAAATGTTTACGTCAAAGTTTATTTACAATCATACATTATATTGCCTATTTTATTACCATCTATTGCCAGCTAATACTCAAAAATACTCTATTTCCTTTCTCAAGGTATTTCATTAAAATCGGCTTAGCGAATTAGCTTTAAAAGACTACCAAACATGGTTACTTTTGCATTTATATTACTCATATTAATATAGAAACATGTGCAAAGTCAAAGACTTCAATTTGGTACCCACCTTAGGTCCAAAGTCAATCTTGACATTCGAAAACAATAAGGTTGAGTTTCCTAAAAGTTACAAATGACTTGACATCTCTAATGACATTGACGACTTTAAGCATATTTTTCTTGAAATGGGTCACAAATTAACGTTAGTGAGTATCTGAATATGGAAAGAGAAGGTTAAAAGAGAAACTATGGGATTATTCGTAGTAGTTCCTTTTTGCAGTTCCTTTTGAAAGAATTATGACTACTATTTTCATACTAAAAGGTAAGTACTGCTCAAGGAACTACGGCGACTAAGCCAAGTGTCGCGTTTAGCGCTACGTAAGTCACAATTTAGTACTTGTGTAAGTACGCAGTTTAGCTTAGTGTTCAGGTTTAATATAGTAGATTGGGTGCCGACGCCGACTCGACGAGAACAAATAGCGACGATTTAGACGTTTAGCTCGTTACGCCAAGAAGTGGCTGGCGGCGTAAGACAAAGGAGTTAGCTTAGATAGCTGTTAGTTAGGGATTTGTAACACCTATTCGTACAGTTAACATTATATCGGTATTAGTTGGAAGAGGGAAGAGGTTCCATGATCAGATCCGGGATGTATTAGGGTGTTACCAGACCAATCGATCGATTGCCGATCGACGGCATCGATTGACGTCGATCGAAGTCGATCGATTGGTCTGGTAGGATCGATTGCCGGTCGACGTTGATCGATTGGTCTGATAGCTTTAATTGATGAAGGAACTATCGATCGACTAATCCATTCTACCATCGATCGACGATCGATCGATTGGTCTGGTAGTAACTATCGATCGACGTCGACTAATCAATTCTACCATCGATCGATGCCTTCGATCGACGATCGATCGATTGGTCTGGTAACACCCTTAAGAAAGGGCCAGGTCAGGGTACTCTAAAGCGTCACAAGTGTATGAAGAGACTTATGAGTGTGGAGGAAGCGAGGGAAGTTTGTCTGGATCTTATTAAGTGGAAGGAAGTGGTCTCTGCCTACCCCTACTTGAAAGAGGCGTGATTGTATGTATGTATTTAAGGCTGTACTTAGTTTACCTATACTGCCCTGCTAGAACACCTGGCGGTATCTCAGACAAAACTCCTGTAGCAAATGCAATCTCATTTCTTACGGAATAAGATTGAATCTGCTTTGGCTATTGAATTTGAAATAACACATTTTAGCTTATTAGAGAATTATAAAACTCATAAACTCACGCTTTCGTTCCCAGAGTGGGGTAGGCAGAGCTACATAATTACCTACCAAATTACGCACAAATAGGCTAAAATGTTTACCAGCGTATTAGTGACCGGTTGCAAGCCCATCGCCTAACAGTACTACAAGCATTTATTCCGTTAGTCGCCTCTTACGACATCCACGGGAAGACATGGAGTGGCACTATGTCAACCCGGCAACCACAAGGGTATGAATGAGAGCATTATATTTATTTTAAAATATAATATTTATTCGTTTACGAGTATATCCGTTTGCACCGCCTGCAAAGTTTGGGACTGTATCTATTTGTTCATATTAGACTCATAAATTGAATTAATTTTATTTAAAGACCTCTGTTCACTCTTAACTTGCAGCCCACTATACTACAGTACCTGCGATATTTTACACGGAGCTGCTCCTTATTCCTCTATGACTTAACTGCGGCTGATTGTCGGAGTTCAGTCAATTTGGCTGCTCACCGCCAGATAGATCTTACAGAGCTGGCAAGTCAAGAATGCTTTTGTTAGTTTTAATAGGTGTTTTAGAAATTTAACAATTAAATGTTGTTTTTAGAATGGTTTAAACTACGTAGTGAGCCATTTGATTGCTTTGTGTCGAATTTCAATCACTTAACAGACGATAAGAGTGTCAACAGCTGTCAAAAATGAACTAACAGTTGATTAACACTGATTAACATTTAACATCATTTGGTGAAATTGGTACCTAGTATCGTATAAATCTATATATATAAAAGGCAAACCTGACTGACTTATATATCGACGCACAGCCGAAACTACTGTAGCTAGAAACTTGAAATTTGGTACAGGGGTTCCTCTCATGATGTAAGTGAGCAGTAAGAAAGGATTTTCCGAAAATCGAGCCCCAACGGGAAGAAATGGGGGGAGTAGCGGGAAACTAATTCTACGCGTACGAAGTTGCGGGCGTCCTCTAGTCTTCCATAAGACAGGAAAGGTGAACAAGTGATCAATAGCCGTTAACGTAGGTACGTTCTGAAATCCCTTAAACAACTTTTGTTCTCTACAGAGATCATACAAAATATACATAAAATATTAAATTGTGATCCACAATTTTAGTCCTTTCTTGAGTAGGTACCTTTGGTTTACAAAACTAGATGTTTTTTCGATTACAAAACTTAGACGTCGTTTGTAACTAGACCGCAATAATTTCCAAAGTGGAATTCCTAAATTCAACCTAGCGCCCTGTACCTGCTGTCCCTCAAACTTATCGCTTACCTTTTCTTTGTCATATAAAAGAAAAGGGCACGGCTATAATTTATCCGCTAGATGGTGTTATCTGGAAATTGTGAAACCGGCCCTCGGTATTGTAATACCTTTCCTAAAGTATCTGTCATACCCTCAAATGAAACCAAGGTACAGCTTTTACATAAGACCAATTAAGGCGCTACACCTAGCTATAACGCTTTTGTGAGACCTTTAGCGGTCTGAATAGCTATTGATTGACGGTTGGAGGGTTCAATATAAAGCACGCTGCACACAGTCGGCCGGGGACCGCATTAGACGCCTATTGTCTTTGGTCTCAAAGGTATTGCACGTCTACAGTTTTACGTGTGAAATACCTACTTGATGAGGAAAATTTTATTGTAAATGATTTAAAAGACTATGGTTACTTAATCATTGACCAATTAATGATCTATATCCACAACTTTAAAAAAGTTGTGTGGCTTTTATAACGGTTTGAAAAGGTACTGATTGACGTTTGCAGAGTTCAATATAAAGCACGCTGCACACAGTCGGCCGGGGACCGCATTAGACGCCTATTGTATTTGGTCTCAAAGGTATTGCACGTCTACGGTTTTACATATGAAATACTTTTAGAGTAAAATTTGGTTTGGTTGTAAATGATATAAAAACTATGGTTCATCATTGACCGAATATGGTTCCTAACGACGTTTTCCGTAACAAGGTACCTTTAGTGTTGTGTATAGGTATCGATTGACGTTTTGAAAGGTTCAAATATGAAGCACGCTACACACAGTCAGCCGGGGACGGAATTAGAGGTCTATTGTCTTCGGTCTCTGAGGCATTGGGTGTCTGTGAGTTCATAACTCATAACATAGCAACGTGTAAAATTACTAGTAGAGAAAAAAATTGATTGTAAACGATGAACGTAAAATAGATTGATGAACATGACTAGGTTACATAATAATATATTCATTATATTTTTAAACGATACTTGATTTATTTTAATAATTGATTTAAAACTCCGATGGTTAAGGTTTTTTTTTGGGTTGGTAACTGTTGACATACTTAACCGATTTTCACGTGATACAGCTGAGAACCAAAATAGCTTTAAAAAAACCACTTACCTACTTGTTTTGACCTTAGGCGCACTTTGATTCAGTTTTAACCCGCTATTTAAAAAGAAAATCGCAATAAAGTATAATCTTATTGCAACGTTTGTTGAGTGAAGTAATTATGTTATTATTTATAATTGTGTATGCATTAGTACGTTCCTATAATTAAATAAGTCTGTCATTACAGCTATTCGAAACTAATTGGTAGTTTGTAGAATATATTCATTTGCTAATAGTAAATAATACGTTTGTTCGCCGGAATTTGCTTTGTTATACTTTAGGTACTAACATTTAGCGCATTTGCGTAGTTATAATGTTTCTAGAAATGCAAATACAATTATCTTAAAGTTATTATAAACTTAATATCAATTAAAGTCTGCGAATATAATTGCTGAGAGTAAAATAAGTTTTTGCATATGTTCATTTTACTTGTCGAGTTATTATTTTCAGAATCTAACTATAATGTAATCTAATAGCTTAAACGGTTGATGCATGAACAGCCAATAAATAAATAAATAGAATACAATAAACCAATAATAAATACAATACAATACAAAACGCTTTATTGAAACACCACATACACCAAGTAACAGATATACAGGAAAATAAAATAAAGACTACATAGTGAGTCAACAGGCGGTCTTATCGCTAAATAAACAACGTTAAATAATTTAGTGCTCAAGTTTTTCTTTCAGTGCTGGGACCTCTTTTTAGTGTCAATGTAGTATGACATTAAGCAAGGCTGGCCCCAAACGCATAGGAACTAAACGGTTCTACCCAGGACCCAACTACTCAATAAATGTCCCTTATGACATACGCGATAAGGACGTTTTGTACTGTGCCACTTCAATTCAATCACCCCTTTCAACCAAATCGAAGCAAGGTCCGATTAATACCTAGTAAATTGTCGGGTCCTATTCTCCAGTCGGATTTCGAGTACTCTGCTTGGTGGTTTATTCTTTTTCAGAGCCAAATCGATTTCGTTTACGAAGTCGATATAGAAACCCGTTTCTTGGTCTCCGCAATCGATACGAAGATGCACCGTTCCATACCCTAAGGGAGCCGAATGGGACCCTATTAATATGCCTAAGCAGTCCGACCGCCCGTCTGTCCTAACTTTAAAGAGCTGTATAATTTTAACTGTAATAGATAGCGGGTTGATTTTTCCAGTATATGTGTTATTACGGCGGATGTTCTTTTTTTAAAGAAAGTGAAATAAAGGGGGTCCCTATACAAGAAACATTTTTTTTTCAACGTGTTTTTATTTTTATTCTGTCGTAAGAAGTGTTAATTATACAGCAAGACACACTGATTCGATTCGAAATTGAATTCGAATTGGAATATAATAATGCCTACTGTGCACTTAACCGGTTTTTAGGGTTCCTTATTCAAACTAGGAACCCTTATAGTTTCGCCATGTCCGTCCGTCCGTCCGTCCGTCTACAGCTTAGCTCGGCGACTCTTAGTTCTAGAAAGCTGTAATTTCGCATGAATATATATATTAGTCACGCCGACAAAGGGGTAAAATAAAATCTTGTATTTTTTCCCCTCTACATCTTGGGCATGTTTGTTTATCTCGTCGTAGGTTATTGGATAGGTCTTTGCGGATACCTACCAAAAATAAAGCCGGTTTGTGAAAACAATTTATCGATTAAGGGATCCGTTTGTGAAATATTAAGATTTAAAGTGATAATATTTGTTAGAGTCTAGCGTCGACCTTATACTTTGTCAAAGAAATTAAAAGTGAGTGGTGAGAATACGCCCTCGACAGCATGTCGAATACGTTTCTCAATCGATATCGAGGGTCCAATTATGTTCGACCGTGTCACGTCGAGATTGGGATGCCTGGTTGATTTCAGATGGAATTATTAAAGGTCAATTTAATTGCTCCTGTTTAGTTTAGGATCTAGATGTACGATGTCCGAACTTTACGTGTAAAGGCCGCTATTGACTTATAATGCATACCAACAAGAAAATGATCGATATGATCAATTAGTGTTTTGTTATTTGATCGTATGTCTGATAAAATTGTACAATTTGTTTCTATGCTAAAGTTTATTTAGCTTTTCGAACGTAGTTAAATGAATTTATGCTACACGTTTTTATGCAAATCAAACGGCACCCGACTAAATCATATTAAAGTATTATTTAACATTTTACTAGTACGTGGTAGGTGGTGGCAGTTACCTTCGTCGTGATTAGAAGAAAATCATGTATTTCTGCGACATAGTTCTATCTGTAGGTATCCCTCTACGAGCACAAACGAATCCACCAATTTAACCATTATAAAATAAGGTCTAATAATGAAAATAAATTGCACTTTCCGTTAAGTAATTCAGGATATTACTTACACATGTGTCACAATCCTTAGCAAACAGCTGTTAATCTGACTGAGAATTCGGAATTAGTGAGGTAATGTTACGGCGTTTATCTATATATATAAAAGGCTAAACTGACTGACTGACATATCAACGCACAGCCCAAACTACTGTACCTAGAAACTTGAAATTTGGTACAGGGGTTCCTTTCATGATGTAAGTGAGCACTAAGAAGGGATTTTCCGAGAATCGACCCCCAACGGGAAGAAATGGGGGGAGTAGCGGGAAACTAATTCTACGCGTACGAAGTCGCGGGCGTTCTCTAGTATTTAATAATTAGATAAAGTCCAGTCCTGATTAATATTATACATACATGCACAATGTATCCGGCCATAAGTTCTGCACATTAACAGTGTTAAGTTACTACCTTCCAATAACCCGGAAATGCCCTCAAGTAATCAAACACGCTCAACAAACACCCAACCCTGCCGCTGCCCCCGGCCACCCGGTTCAAATGCAAATCAACCGGAATACCCGGACGAATTGCTGATGGCTAACGATCTGCAAAATGCGCAATTAACGTGTTGATGAGTCTTCTGTCTATTGAAACAATATTACGTTGCTGACAAAGTAATTAATCTTCTTGTTGGATTTAACCAGCTTAAGGTATAAGTACCCTTATAGGGACTAACGGAAATGGGAGGCCTTTCCACTGCAAACCAGCTAGAATAAGTTATTTGACACCTTTAACTATTCCGTTTTATTGTGAGTGTAATAGTAATATGCATATAAAATGCTTTAAAAACGACGTACTTAACATTACTCGATTACGATTTGTGGCGTGCAAGCGTTTTAACGAGAGCTTTAATCCGATAAACAAGTACACCTAATGAAGAATTCGCTAGTTTATAAAAGGGTGTAACTTAGTTAAATGTAACGTTGTGTTCACTAGAAAACATTATGTATACGTTTGACACGCTTACTCTTTTACTAATCAACGTATTCTTAGTATATGCCTTTGTTACAACGGGACAATACCAAAATAGTTCAACAAACAGCCTAAGAAAGGAAGTAGCTGACAAATATTAAAAACAAAGCACGGCCAAACGAAGTAACCAGAAAACGCGGATAATCATGTGCCATATCCGGGTAAAAGTGGCCCCGGGCGAAAATAACCGTTAATGTATTCGCTTCACGTCGAACGACACCGGGCGAAATCCGGTTAAGGTGTAAAAGATATGCCCGGTTAATCTTGGGCACAGTTTGATTTATGACCGTGGCATTATTCGTCATTAATAATTGCTAATTGGCAGAAACGGTATTGTTTTTACGCCATTTTAATACTATAAACGGACGATGCATATGAATTTATTGATAGTGATCCTGCCTATGAAACTGGCGGTCTCAGATTAAACTGTGGGTGATACTGACAACGATAATCATAATTATACTTAACTAAATAGAGAAATAAATACGTAAATACATAAAGAACCTCCAAGATTCAAGAACAAATACTTGCCCTTGCCCCAGGAATGAAACACTGGACCGGTAGCAAAATTCAAAAAAATCGAAATTCAGAATATTTATTCAATAAATTGGCCACATTAGGGTTATTTTACAAGTCGGTAATATAGAGTGAATATACTAGCGCCTCGGACGAGACCATCATTGCTTTATAGTCAGGGTCATTACATTACCAACTAGACTAACGCTTGACTTAGTTATCACCACGTGCCGACTTTTCACAGTAATGTGGCCTTAACCGAGTTGGAAGTAACGTGTGGCGTAGCCTTGACCATGGCCCTTGAAATGGTTACAGTTACATTACAGTTTCACATTTAAGACTTAAGGCCCAGCTACACCGCTGCGTGATGTGCACGTGCACGTGCGCGTTCGATTTCCACTGCGTTGTATAGTGACATGTCGTAATGAGAATTCATACTATACAACGCAGCGGAAAGCGCACGCGCACGTGCACGTGCACGTAACGCAAGCGGTTTGGCTGGGCCTTTAAATACATATCATACACGTTGAGTTATAATACGAAGACGTGAATTTATTTCTGAAACATTTAGGAAATATGATTTTAAAAATTAATATTTCTATTAGAGGTTGGTCCTTTATTTAGTAAAGAGGAATTTAAAGAAAAAATAATACAAGGTAACTATTTATTTTAAATCAGTATAGAGCACCCTATTCAAAATACTAGTTATTGGCGTCTAATGATTCTAGAATAATCGCCTCCATTAAGCTAAAGTTCATGGTGGCAACAATCGGTAGTGTGCCAACAGTTTTTCTCCGTTTTGTTATAAAATATACGTTAAACGATTAGTTAGTATAAAATTGTGTGTATTCCAAAACCGATTGGCATAATTTACATCGAGTATTCCCATTCAAACAATATCCGCATCGTCTTTAAAATGTAAACCCGCTAACTTACAAAGATTGACTACATTTTACACTAAAAATACACAATTGGGTTGCGTTATATCCGGCCCGGTTGGTTCTGATCCGGCCGGGTAATGACTGCCAGCTCGCTGTATTGATTTATTAACGTTTAGCTATCAAGCTGGGCATTTATCTTTGTTTTCTTATGATCATTGAAAATGTTCACTTATTGAAAGCCGCCATTATTTAGAGCTCAAATATATATTTGACAATCAAATAGATCGCTATTTAAAATGTCATAATATAAAAACACATGCTACACTGGCAACAAAAGTTAATATACGAATAACGTTAGGTGTTACAACAACTCAAAGACCATATTGATAACGCATTCGTTCTCCTTTTTAACGTTTGTTTTTATTTTCAGTATGAAATTTCTAAGCAGATTTTGTCACAATATGATTAAGATTGAAGTATAATTCCCAGGTTGACGTGTGATTCTAGTAAACAGTATAGTTCAATATATGCGCCGAGCACGTTTAATCTGGCAAATGCTGGGTTACACTAAATAGGGATGGGACGACAGCAAATTCGTCCGGATGAAAATATAAATAGCATTCGCTCCTTTCTTATGCAAGGTTGAACCAAGTGAAACCATTTGGAAGTAAGTGTAAAAGATAGTTTTCTTACTTTTACAGCATTGTTTTTACTGTACTGGCAGTGTTTTTATGTCCAATGCTCAGTAATCATTAATTATCACATTTATCATGGCATCAGCAGAAAAAAAGTCCGCCTTTGGACAAAGGCCTCGAATGTTGAACGCAGTAATTATTTGGTATATCTGATGTCCAATCCACAAAATGATATGTATTATGCTATGAAATATCCATAGTTATTAAATATTTAAGTTGGCAAGCAAACGTAAAATTGTAAATATTGAGTAGGAAACTAGTACTTAAGGCTTTTTTTTGATAACTTTCTTACTTGTACGACCCGACGTCTGACTTTAATTCTAAACTTTCGTTTGGTAAAAAGAGTTTTTGGAATTAACTTAGAAACCTGTTTTATATTTGATTAAAACCATACTTTCAATATGGTAGTTGCTAGTGTTGCCGATAGTATTTTAGTCCTATCTGTCACCAGATCAGTTCTACTCTTATTTCAAGTTAAATTAGCTATATTGCTGTACAGAAAAAACTCCATGTCAAGTAATCAGTTTCGTTTATTTTTGTATCAAAACACTGTAATTTCATACGTATTCTAAATATATATTATGTTAACGTTATTATCCGGTAAACAACCGCTGTACAGCCCTAGCTGGTTATGCCGGTTAATGTATGCGCGGCACGGCGCGACCCGGTTTAAGGCGCGCAATCGGTTAGGCCGGGTTACGGGCTTTGGGCGCACCTTAACCGGGCTTCGATGCAGCCGGTATTAATAATTTTATTGCGAAAATAAAACTAGTATTTGGTGATATTTTATAGCTAGGATGAGGAGTAGAATACATTATAATTCTGTGCATTTTAGTGTCGAAAAGGGAGAGGCAGAATGATCAAGAGACTTAGAATTGTGTCCTTTTTGCTTGTGATGCGTGTAGTGCGTATAAATTTTGTGCTTGTTTATATAATTTTGCTAAACAAATCAATTAAATTCGCAACTTTTAGTGTAAAAAAGGGTTTGAGTAGGGTTCGCAGTCCGGTGACCTAATGCCAATACAGAACTGAGTGATTTTTGCGACAGCCCATACAAAACCAGTCCCTAAAACTCCGGGATTGAAAACCCTAGTTGTGACTAAACTGTGTGTGTCAGACACACGACACGTCTATACCAAATGTAGGGCAAAGAAGTAGGAAGGAATGACCGGGGGAGCTGTGAACGTGTTAAATAAGCTTGCGTTTTTATCTTGACACAAACCTATTTCACAAATGCATCTGCAATTTTAATACAACTTAGAACATATTTGTCGCACGTTTAGTTAAAAAGTAATGATAAAGTGAATGACGTCAATGCACTTTAGATATACTTTGTGTGAGTGTATTTTTTTTATTGAACATAAACCGTTAGATACAATATGACATTTGCTTTCATAATTATTAATTATGTTAATCTAAATATAATAGGAAACTAACTAGCAAGAAAACTGTCTAGTTAGAGATTCCGAATTTGGCACGTAGGTTACTTAATTATGAGGTCTAGGAGTGCACTAAGAAAGGTTTTTCCGAAAATCGACCCCCAACGGGAAGAAATAGGGGGAGTAGTGGGAAACTAATTCTACGCGTAATAAGTCGCGAGCTTACTCTAGTTGAACATATAACGGATAGGTGCCCAGTGTTCATGTCCGGTTAATCTTTGAATGAGTGAGGACAATGCAAGAGGATAGGAAAATAAAAAAGTTTCAAGTATGAACAGACAAACGGACAGACGGACAGTGGAGTGTTAGTAATAGGGTCCCGTTTATACCCTTTGGGTACGGAACCCTAAAAAGGAACGAGTTAATTATTCCTATATTGCACCGCCTTCAAAAAAAAACTAATTTGCCCAAAGGTCAACTGGCAGAGAATGCCATTAGCCATTAAGTTCACCTTTTGTACTCTAATTTGTATTTTTGTGCAATAAAGATTAAATAAATAAAAAAAAAAAAAAAAAAAAATGTTTCTTAGTACGACATATAGTGTACTTTCTAAACTTGAAAATGGTAGCTGTACTGATGCCGAGGGAATAGCGATAAACATCTATAATTTACTGATACAGGAAAACCAGTCAATATCCTATAATAGGTACTAGTTGCTATATGGGACAATCAATATCCTATAATAGGTACTAGTAGCTATATGGGACCTTTGCAACTTCTCTTGTGACCCAGTTCCTTTGTCACCCAGTACGATCTATACCGGTGACACCTATGGTAAGGTCAACTTGTATACAATCGGTTATGGTGGCAGTGAATGAGCACAGACGACATCAATAAGAGGCGCTTTAGAACTTTTAAACAACGGAATAAAATGTAAAAGTGTAGTATGCCCGATGGAACCCTGACCCACCATAGAACTGTGTCACAGTGACCTTATGACTCAAGTCGTAAGAAGTGTCAAACAGATTGTTTTATAATGTCATTGTGATACCGTTCTATGATGAGTCAAGGTTCCATTGGGCTGATAGTACATACGAAATATTTTGGGGTTTATATTCATATTGCTTTTTCAATTCGTTTTAGTACGCAGAAGGTAGATAATTGAGGAAGCAAGACGAATATTAACTTTTCCTACTTAAAACGATATATGCATTGCATCTGGGGTTCTATTTTAGTTTTTATTACGTTGACGATACGATAACAAGTCAAATGCTATATTGTTTTAACGAGTAAAATAGAGTCCCTGAACATTTTGTTTTATTGAATTGGACTTTATTTTAACTTCGAAACTGATGTAATCCCGAAATATAGACCAATCAACTAATTCGTCATGTTTCACTACATTTCTTTTACAAGACCATTGGCGTCATTATCAACGACATATCTACAATTTCGATGCCAAAGACGACTCAATTCTCTCTACTTAGAAATAAAAACGCTTTTACAATAGGAGTTATTTCAAAATGCGATCTTTTTTCCTCTGGTCCACAAGAAATCTTTGAAGTTGCAGCGAACTGGATTATAATGAAGCTTTTTTGCGTCACTTGAGCGATTGTATGACTTAGCTGCTTGTATATTAGACTCTATATTGTAGAGTGTATGGGTGTTTTTGGTTTCTAAAATGAGTTACGAGAGCAAAAGTACAGTCGATTCGGAAATTTCGTGTTCCAACCCTCTGGCTTTGATCATTTGATTGGGTTAATACAAAATGTATGGAATATTCCGTTGTTCCCGGAACGAGAGATTCGGTTTAAATTTATTAAATGCTGATGGATTGTTTGCTGAGTGCCTCTTTATTGTGTTTGTAGGAATTCTGCTTTGATGAAAATTATGTTTTTTTTTTATGAACACTCCTAAAGGTGGCGTGGGTGGCGTATTTTAATTGCGAAGTTATTGCACAAATTACACCAAAATAAATCAATGTTTTTTTTTTATAAGTAAGTAAATCCCTAAAGTCCTAAAAACTCAAAAACTATGTTATGTTACTATGATAATGAATTTACCATAACTTATCAACTGGTTTAAAAGCCGAACTCTTGTCCTTTGAACCAGTGGCCATCGTGATCTCGTCAAAGCCGATGACAGCATCCATCATTTATGAGAATAAAATTGATGGATCTTGAGCAAAATTTCAGTTGACTGTGAGTAAACCATCTTAATTTTCATAAAATAAATAACGCTTTACTGGCAATCTTAGAAACAAGAAAAAACATTGACCACCAATCTCTGCTTTGCCCAAAGGTTAACTGGTAGAGAATGCCTTACGGCAAATTCTTTTCGTTTATGCAATAAAGATTAAATGAATTTATTTATTTATTTTGGTGTAATTTGTGCATTAACTACATAAATAAAATATGCCACCCACGTCACGTTAAGAGTGTTAATGAAAAAAAGGAAAACATAATTTTGATCAAAAAGCTTAAACAACAAAAAAACGGATTGCTAATACCCCATTTCCACGCGTCTGTATTGGACATATTTCCGTAAATTTTCCCCTCATCGAAAACCGTTGTCGGAAGCATAACAAACAGGCAACAGATACTCGTACCTTTCCCAAGGTCCCCTTTATGAATTTCTAATTAAGCTGCCATGAAAACCTGTGACCCACTTCCCTATACATTAATAAAGTTTAATAAACAGCTCAATAAGTTGAGGAGTATTATTAATTTATAGATTTTAAGATGGGTTCGGTAAGCGTTGTTTGTTGTGATGTTTAATTAAGTTTTGTTAATAATTTTAACGTACTTTTAGCCCAATGGAATCCTGATTCACCATAGAACGGTGTCACACTGACATTATAAAACAATTTGTTTGACACTTCTAACGACTTGAATCATAGCGTCACTGTGGTACAGGTACAGTTCTATGGTGGGTCAGGGTGCCATTGGACTGATAGTACATACGTTTTGGAAATAAATTTGCAATTCACTAGTTTTGGTACAAGTTTGAGCGAGATAAACATGCTTGTGCATTTGCATTTAGAAATCTATCAATACAACTGGTCAAGTGCGAGTAGGAACTCGCACACGAAGGGTTTCGCACCATCTTTCAATAAACGCAGAAAGAAACACGTTCCTTTGGGGCCTATATTTTTTTACTTCATTTTTATTTTAATTATTTGTGTTCATAACGGTTAAATAAATACACACTGTGAAAGATTCAACTATCTACCTGTAGTATTGGCTGTATCTCATAAACCGTACCTTTGCCCTTATCGCAATTATTTGGGATGTTACATAATTTTCTCAAGAAAAAAAAGTTGTACCTACTAAACGAGGAAGTTTCGTATCACAATGGACCCTGAGTCATTATGTTTGGAGACCTTTAAGCTTTCATAAAAATACCGTCGACACGGCTTATTAGTTCAGCAATGTATAAAAAACAACCGGGAAATTTTTTCAGCCCAGTTACTATTAAAAATAACTTACTGGCGAGCGTAACTTGAACCGTCAGTTCCTATAAAGTGCTATAAAGTAAGGCTCTCAACCATGGTCGTATTTTAACGTTGCTCGGTTGTGGGTCCCCAAGGCATAATGCAAAAGACTTCAAATTACGCTACCTTTATAAGTACATAAATCCATATTTATTTAGAAAAACAGTTACAATAACAAAACAATACAGCGTAATGTAATTAAATAAAAACTTATCACACACACATCACATACACTCACGCCTTCATTCCCAGAGCGGGGTAGGCAGAGCTATAAAATTACCAACAACTCTAAAAACTTGTTGTTAATTCTGTAACCATATTTTGCGCAAACAGGCTAAGATGTTTACCAGTGTATATTAGAGACAGGTTTTTTTTTTCGGATTGGTTGCAAGCCCATCGCCTAACAATACTACAAGCCTTTATTCCCTTAGTCTCCTCTTACGACTTCCACGGGAAGACATGGAGTGGCACTATTCTAAGCCGGCAACCACGCAAACTTATCACGATGCCATGGGCGGCGGTGTTCGCTTCACATTAGGTGACCTGCTAGATCCTTTGCCTCATCTAGCAAAAAAAAAAAACAATCTATATAATAGAGCCCCCGTGGTAGCATTTCCTCGCTGAATAGTAATGCTAAATACGTTGAGCCAGTAAGCTGTTAAGGTCTTTGGTCATCTGTCTCATAGTCCAAGAAAAAAAGACCAAGCGTTTGGATAGCTCCAAAAAAACTTTTCGGCACTTGGATGGACCTCATGGACCGAGAGTATCGACACCGAAAGCAACATAATACCATATACATTAGATATAGAGCCAGAGATAATTATATCACCCTCCATTCGTATCGTACACGATGACTGACGCATGGTACGGAAACAGCCGGAAATTGCCGAGCGGCGCCGGCGTAGCACGAGCCAGCCAATCAGGAGCGATGATTAGCGCGCCGGTTAGATTTAAAAGTGATTCGATTAAATCAGCTATAGTCACGAACTTTAACTGTCGAGCTCATATAGAACCCTGTCATAATAACTTAGTATAAAATGGTTTGAAAGAAATTATAAAAGTATGAAATATTGATTTTGTGAGTTAAGTTTTTTTTGGTAATTATGACGTGCACATCAATTATGACGGTACTTAACTGATGAAACTAAAATCAACATGATATATCTTTTTACAAAATGATATCCAACGCCGCTTTCTAATAAGGACCATACATTTTCAAAGGAAGGGGAGCATCTAATGATTTATGAATGATGCTCTTTATATTGAATATTCCTTTGAAGAAACAGTTCCCACTTAATTTGCATTGAGTAACGGAACTTGAAATGGTACTATTTATGACAAGCACTCAAATGCAACTTTATCTGGCCATTAATGCTTTCCCTCAGTTTTTAAGCCTACTTAGTCTACGAACTTGCTATGTAAAAAAATACATCAGTCTATTCAGTTATGTAGATCAAGTATATTGTTGGTTGTATTTCTGTGATTAATATTTATACCAAAAAAACTTTGAAAGGGCTACTTAACATTTCATAGAAAATGCGTTTGGGTTATGCCGTGTAATTTTAGTTAAGAGACTATGAGAGTTAGGGCCTGTTTCACAATCGTCAAGTAACGCGTATCTGACACATAAATTCAGCCCTTTCCTTTTCTTACACTTGAACATAGACAAGGAGAGAGCTAACTTTAACTAACACATAAATTTACTTGTCGATTGTGAAACAGGCCCTTAGAGTTTTTTATATCTTGATTTAAGGCGCTGTATTATTTTCGTCAATTTAGTTAGGGTTTGTTTATTTTTACTTTATTAATTTTGTACTAGCTAAAGCGCCCGATTTCGTCCGCATAAAGATTATTTATACAATAAAGAAAATCTTAATGATAACTTCAAATATTATTAAAAACGTTTTAATTTTATAAGTAGGTATTTGTGCGATCCTAAATTAATAAAACTAATGTAATTAACTATTAAATTATTGTTTCAGGTACCTACCAACATGGATATATGGAGTATATCAGCCTTGGTAAGACTTCGTTAGTCGTTAGTTCGCATTTCACCCTGATTCACTCGGCATATATGTATACAAAGATAGTACATTTGCAAAGAAGTCAAGAGTATAAGTTCCAATTAAACTTTATTTTTTAAACATTTACACTAAATCTTAATTAAACTTAAACACGCTGCAAATGACGTATGTGTGACTTCTAGCGATTTCCATCAGACGAGAAGGCGGAAGGTACAGTCGACACACGTAAAAAGAGCCCTGAGCGACCTACCTCCGCAGTGAGCAAATTACGGACCAAATTGGTGGGGGCGACGGGGGGGAGTGTAAACCGCTCCGCTTTGCTGCCACGCTATTGGTTTGTCAGTAGACAACATGCGCAAACACATCCCCTCCACTAGCCGCTCGGAGCTCATTATACGTGTGTCGACCTGTAGCAGAAAAACGTTTTAAATACCTATTCCTAATGAAGTGTTTGATCATCTCATCAAATATATTTCTAAAAGTGGTGATACAGTCATAACTTTAAACAAACTAATTATAAAATTAGTTTGTTAATTATAATATTAATGATAGATGCACTATACCCTTAGGTGCCTTTGGCTTACCTTAAAAGACTTGGCCAACACGCAACATAAAAGCGTTATCTTCCAACAATAAAACACCGTGTCATCCTTCATCTCACCTTAAAGTGCTTTCCAACCTTTATTTACTTACAAGTGAGCTAATTATTCATATCTCCTCAATCTTAGGTTCTAAAGAGTCTAATCATAGCCTCGGTAATGGAAGGAATTAAAAAAGCCCTTCGTAGAGGGAGACTTTAGTGTTTACTGGACAAACAAGTCCGTTACGAGGCGTTTTGAAACTTTGTTCGTTCTATTTTCAGTTTGAAAAAGAATACGTAAGCAGAATTCTATGGGCTGTCTTTATATGTAATTTTCGTTGGTAAATAATTTTATCAATTCAGTAGCATAATTTTTCTATTTACGGCGTTGTTAACAAAGTCGTAAATAGAAAATGTATGCTAGTTAATTGATAAAGTTATTTTTATGACATGAAGAACGCAAACGAGTACCTACAGGTCACCTGGATAAGTGGCTATAAGGCCCATAAGCACTTTCAATCTCAATACTGCAATCCTAAGGCCCGTATTAATAAACTGATCTCGACTTTAATGCCAGTCTCAAGATGCGTCAAAAATGACAGTGTTCTCTATGGCTCAATCTAATCGGATCTGAACTGCTTTAGTTTTATTTTTTATTTTTTATTAAAATTTATTAATGAAAACAATTACAGTACCTATATCAATACAACATTGTCCCAAAAAACTGTTTACACAGTTTGACTGCGGGATATTTGAGTCTCTTTACTAGGATATAACTTTACTTAAAATTAATTTTATATAATACTAACTAAATAATTAAACATTCTTCTTTTAAACTTTGCCTTATTGGCCTCTAACCTAATATCTTATGGTAACCCCCCTGAACACGACAATGCAATGCGAAAAGTACTGCTTAGCGGTTGGTTAGGGCTTAATTCAACCGAAATCTATTTGAAGAACATTGCAAAGGGGCAGTATATTGGTTTGTGTCCACTTTCTTCAATCCCTTTCAGCTCGCGTTTCGCCAAAACAAAATAAACGCATTTTCGCCTCCTCGCTTATTTTATTAAGTCCTTTCACACGTTTGAAAGGAGCGCAAACGCATTACAGGCTTGTGTGGAACACCTGTAATAACGTGTTATTAGGTTGGCGAACGTGAGTGCTTCGGGAAAGCCTATTTATATGTTTTTTTGTGTCTATGGCTTTTCGAAAAAGACTTGGCGATTGTTCTTACGTGCTCCTTTGAATTAGGCGTAAAACCAATAGATAGATATGGTAAAAACGAGTTCTTAGCGCGGTTTGAATTCATGGGCCAAGTTCTTGATATCGCGACGATCCTCATGGTCACGGCTTAACTAAAGTCTGTGGGTAGGTTACGAGTATTATTATGTGTGTCATAAATTCAAACAAATTGTAGAAGTATGTAATCGTAGGTCAGTATGTAAAGTTCATAATTTAAGTTAATAAATGATACCGTCATTTACGAATGAGTTTTGAAAATTCGTTATAGATTTACTGAATAGTAGTACTGACCGGCTGCGTTGTGGTTTAGTCTCTGTAAAATTTTCATTTTTAGCGTTATCATGATGATTGTTTAGATCGTTTTCCAATTATACTCCCTTGTTTAGCCTTTTAATGTAATCCGTTTAAGTTATTAAATTATTTACAGACCAATTTCTTATATTATCAAAATCTCTTCTGAATTATATTGTTTTGGCTTTACCACTACTTAGGTACCTACATGGAAACTATTCCGCGTTGTGTTTTGATTTATTCACCCTCGACAAAAAATCGACAATCAAAGCCACGTGGAAAAGGTATTTAACGATTAAAAGATTTGAAGATCGTAAAATTCCCGCTGATAATTGAATCTATATTTAGCATAACATTTAACCTTGGCAAAAATTATTCACTGTGAAACTATGTATTTTCCAACTTAAAGTTGTAATGAAAACCAAGATAAAGCAAAATATTGTACTAAAAACGGAATCCCAGGAACTGTGATGTTATAACTCGGTTTCTATTAAAATAACGCTGCGAAATTAAATCCCAAAGTCTGATATTTAAAAATCAAATAAACATTCACATTTTCATCTTCAAATTTACCGTAAAATCTGATCCAAATTTATTCAGCAATATTAGAAATTCAATCAATTAAAGTACCTCTGGAACTGATCGATTGTTTGTCTTCAGTTCTCCCGCAAACCTATTTTCTAGCGAAAATTTTCTATCGGAGATTGTGAGCTGAATGCTGAATGGGCTGCTTGTGCCCCGTTCGGAGAATACCCAAGCTTTAGTCTTTTGGATTTATTCATTGCGAGGTGTGAATCGTCGAATCGAATTGAGGCAAGCCTAATGTTAGCGTTTGTTTTTACAAAGGAGCCACCACCATTCTAACGCAAGCGTTTGTAAATGAACGGACTATATTCTACTTCATATCTACACTTATGGTTTTTAACTGTGCCGCTATTACTGTCAAGTAAAAACGTAGCTATCATAACGTTGACAACACGATAACATTTAGATTTAGCCCATGTAGAATCGATAACATGTCAAAAGCAATTGGATTAAGCCCGAGTGCAATAAAACCCCTGTGGCTTTAGCACACAAATTTCAATCATAAGTCACCTTTTTGAATCACCTTTACCATTCGAAATGCTATACTTACCTGTACCTTTACGGAACCTATCCGTATCACGAACCCCTACAATAGACTCGCCCATTCAAAGTTCGTCCTAGTTTTTTGAACTAAAAACAAACGCATGACGCTGATTCCAATCGCCATTTTCTTTTTTGATGACGTAACGTTAGCGATACTTTCTCGATTGAAGGCAAAAATCGTGATTGAGGCACTAAATTATCGTCAGATATCGCTATTTGGTTACATCGCGCAGCTATAGCTATTATCGCTTGGCTAAGACTATGATATAGGCTATAGATTCCCCATACTCTACTAAAAAACTATCGTAATGCATAAACGAAGTCTCGCCTAGCCAATTTGTCAGCCTGGCTAGACTTCTGTTATGTTAACGGCTTGGATCTAGGGCGAGGATCTAGGCCGCAGGCGTAGATTTATCATTCTAATGGAGCAAAAACTTATACGATATTTGCATAAAAACTTAGGTAATAAAAAGAAGTTTAAGGATTGAAGAAGAGTTCGCTTCTTGTAAGGATATGCTATGAAATTGAGAATTGAAGATAAAGTAAGAGGAATTAAATTGAACTTCTTTTGTTTATTATTAATTCCCATACAACAAAAATTGCATAAGAATAGATGTGTATTGTCCAGGGGGATCTTTCTCGACAGATCTTATTTACTTGACAGTAATGGCACCTGAAATATAAATAATACGATAACTTGTCAAAAGCAATATGGTTTTACCCAGTAGAATAGAGCCCCGCGGTTAGGTACATTTTTCAACTCTGCAACTTAAAAATCGTCACGATTTCTACAATTCTACATTTTACCTTTCATCCTAAGTCAAGTCATGAATGTATTTTGTCTTGACGAATTAACTTTGACTGAGCGAGTGGAAGAATCAGGCCAGCCTCACGGGGGAAAGAGACATTGCGTGATCGGAATACAGCCACCTAATTATGAGATTCAATTTGAAACAGAAATACGAATATAGGCCTTAATGCATCTAATCAAATTTTTGTACTGAAATTGGATAAAAGACTTTGATTAGGCAAATTAAGAGTTTTAAATTGACGTTTATACGTTCCGTACATACGTTTCGGTTCCTTTAATGAAGCAATCGCCAAAAAGCGAGCAAATTTACTTTAGGATGGATTTTTTTATAGATTGCTAATTATGTTGGTCTTTTCCGAATCGCTAGTATGATTAGATTCACAATAGGTATCGGTAACCTACCGCCGTAATCAGAGTCATCTTACACTCGAAAATCTAATTCAAGACCAAAATCTGACAGGTTTCCATCTTGATTATTTAGTTATTTAAACATTATTTCATAAAAACATGAATGAGAACTCGTGTAATCAGTAAATTTAGGGTTTTATTGATAAAAACACCTACACTTAAACCAAAATGCAGTAATAACAGCGAATGTGCGCCCGTTGAGGTTAGGATTTTGGTCTTGAATTAGATTTTCGAGTACAGAGTCAATTGACTCGACTCGTTCCTTTATCAGGGTTCCATACCCGAAGGGAGCCCTACGGGACCCTGTTAATATACCTACGCTGGCCGTCCGTCCGTCCTAACATTAAAGAGCTGTTTCTTTTGAAACTAATAGTTACTTTTGATCCGGTTTTCACCATGGTAGGTACAATAATATGGTTTTTTAATAGCATTTAGAGATTTTTTTCCGGAAGGTTGTAATCTCACTTCTTATCTTACTAATCTTACTAATATTATAAATGCGCAAGTTTGGATATTTGTTACTCAATCCCGCCAAAATCAGGATGAAATTTAGCACATACATAGATCATAGTCTAGAATAGCACATAAGCTACTTTTTATTCCGGAAACGACTTTAAGGCGGACGAAGTCGCGAGCAACCGCTTGTGTATATGTGTGTGTAGTTCTGTTTAATGCAGCAGCAGTGCAGAGCAGTGTGTTACAGAAAAACTGTTTTAAACCGAAACGTGGCGAGGGCGGGTCGCTAGCACAACTTAAACTGAATTCTTCTCCAAACCTTCAATTTCCATTACACTATAAAGGCTCCCGTCACTAGACTAACCCACTTAGTTCTAGAACGAATTAGTCTAGCCTCCTACATTCTTGCATCATGCATCCTCTTCGTCCTGCCCTAGTTAGAGCAGGAGGACCGATAACAAACTGCAAATTGTGCCCCTGGTTGAGGCTGTCGGGTACACCACCGCAGATTGCACCCTGATTGTGTTAGCCGAGATTGTTTAGCTTACGGAAAAAGGGGCATAATAAGGTTTAAATTATTTTAGAAGGTCATTCATAAGTAGCTTAGGGGAGCCTGTTGTTCCTATATAATACATTATTTTTTTTGGTCATATCGTAATGTATTTGTGTATTTGTGTGTGTATTTCTACTTATCTAAGTTCTACATCAACCGAAACGAAGTAACAAATTTCTTAAATCAACACTTTACAATGCTTACTTAAAACACGTCACCAAATGCCATATGGAATATTGACGGATCAATTTATCGTTTCAAAATTAATGAAATTCAACCATTCAGAAAAAATTACAATGCTTCGTTTAAACAAGAATCCGTGAGCTACTTCGTCATATCACGGCGAAGAATGAGAATGGGAAATGTGGCTCGTACGCCACAGCGGAGAAAGCACAGCAGACTGCTGGAGAGTAATTAGTGAAGAAAGGGAGATCATGGAGGCCAGGTGTTATTCCTTGCGGTTCAAGGCAACAAAACACGAATAAATAAACGAATAGTTCTTTTTTTAAGCGTTATATAAAATAAGGATCGCGTTTCTATGGAGATAATTTTATTTTTATCTCTCAATACGTATCTTACGAGACACAGAGACAGCAATAACTATTAATTGTTAGACTGTTTTTTTATGAGAACACTATTTAAAGGTAAAATAAATAAAATGCTAGTAAGAAAAGCTAAGAAAACCGATAATATTTGCTATGGCTAAAAGTTGCAGTGTAATAAAAATCTCATATCTATATGCTAACTTATAACTACTATAAAAACCGGCCAAGTGCGAGGCGGACTCGCGCACGAAGGGTTCCGTCCCATTATCTATACAACATTAGCAAAAAACGGCAAATAAATCACGTTGGTGGTATGGGAGGCTCCCTTAAATATTTATATTAAATATACTGTTTTTAGTATTTGTTGTTATAGCGGCAACAGAAATACATTTTCTGTGAAAATTTCAACTGTCTAGCTATTACGGTTCATGAGATACAGCCTGGTGACAGACAGACAGACGGACAGCGGAGTCTTAGTAATAGGGTCCCGTTTTTACCCTTTGAGTACGGAACCCTAAAAATGCGGTTTTTTTTTGCTTCAAAAAACTTGTTTCAACATTTGAGGTTTGTTTTTAGAAAGACGAATCCTTCTATTATTTGATGTTCTATGCCCGCGCAGATGCCTGAAGCGGCGATTACAATGTTATTCGGTATCCCCGGCATTTTGATGTATTCGCCCGAACAAGCGAATGCGATAGATTGAATGAAAACAATGTTATATCGACGGGAATGTTATTCGTTTCTCGGCGATTCGCGGTCTAGATGGAAATGTATCTTTATGATAAGTATAAATGGCATGTACTAGATTGAATTGAAATATCACTCAGTCTTACATTGTTACATTGTGAATATGTTCGTTCTATTGAGGGGTTTCGCGTTGGCGATATTTTTCCTTTGTTTCAAGTTGGATTCATGATTATTCTTCAAAATTGGCAGTGCAGAATCAATTGTATTTAGGGTTATATTGTATTAAAGATTGTTTGTTTAAGAGAAACCGGGCACTTAATTTTCTTGAGTAGCTTAACTTTAGTTTATAGTATATAATCAATAATATATTCAATATGCTTTTGTTTGTAATTTTTTACTATATTTAATATTGTACATAATGTGTAACATAAAATCTCATTTATATTCATGTACGACTATAATAAACTATTTAACAAAATGGAAAATGCACTTTTCCTTGCAAAGGGTGTATGTTGTTTATACGTCCTGCGGGCCTATTACGGTCGTGTTTATCGATGTGGATAAACGTGTATAAAACAGCTGTCACTTTATCCCCAGTATGTAAGTGCGAGAGTGTCGGATGCTTTATCCACCGCGATAAAGGCGCCCTTAATACGGGCCCTGTAAACATTATACAATATGTTTAAACTTTAAGCAAATTTTCTCACCAAGCTTTGACCTCAGAGCAATAAAACTACAAAAAAATGGAACATTAAACACTGTGCACATTATGCCAAAGTCAACTGTGTTTTCTGCAAGTGTGATGTAACATTCCTGAAAGCAAACTGGGTTAGTTATGGATTTAAGGATTTAGATTTAAAAAAATATGCGCGTTTTGATTTATAACAATAATAATAATAATAAATAATAAATGAAATTGTTATTTACCAACACAAAACAGTACCTACATTAGGACATTTATCATCTTAATAATCAACCTCATAAAGTCCACTTCTGGACATATACCTCCCCTTTGGCTGAGTTTCGTCAGAGGCCATGAATTTAGTGAGTGTAAATAAGTTGGTGCGGGAAATTCGTTCATAACGTGGCTCCACCTGCAACAAAGCTTCTAAACAAAAATTAAAAACTAAATACTAATGTGAATCCCATGCCCAACAGTTCAATAACGATGTTATCACAAGCATAAAGGGTGTTTTATCGCTCGGGGCTGTAAAAATGCGTCATTATTTCATCCTTTATAACACCATAAATTTCATAATAAACGACCGCCAGTAAAAACGCAGTAAACTAAGTATTGCACGGCGAAAGTCCCCACTTACGATTTACGTTTTCATATTCGTTTACGTTTCCGCGTTTTATAATTTATTGGGTCTTAAAAGTTTAGGTTTTAACATGGTTCATCCATTATTCTGTGGAGAATACTTTGCCCTGGGAGATTTGATTTCCTTTGTGCTTTGTACAGGTTGTTGAATAAAGCCGAGCTAACTTAGCTGTATTTTTACTAAAGGCTGGCAATTCAGCAGTCACTATCTGATACCTAATAATCAGAGGTCGGAATTCTCGTAGCACTTTTGAGCTGTCATAGGGACTTCTCGTCTATCGACTTCCGATATACATAATGTATATCGATAAAAATACAAAATACCATTTTTAAAATATGACTACGAGTAGAAGTAAACATTAGGCAGTCTTATCGCGGCGGTCTCTTCGAGATAACCTTTGGATACCAACTTATTGGAAATTTTAAATAGGTTTTAAAATAATAATATTATATTGTTTCTTATTAATAATTAGTGGATTTCGTATATCTTTTAAACATTTTTGAAAGAAATTGTAACAAGGATTGCTATCGATTGTTTTCATTTACAATCTCTATTATATATTTTCAAAAGTTATTTGAAAGAGTTCGCTCTTTAGTGATAAGACCGCCTGTTGTTTACCTCTACTTTCAATGTTCTTTAATACGTTATGTTCTATAATGTATCGATAATATAGTCGATAAACGAGAAGTCCCTATGACAGCTCGAAAGTGCTACGAAAATTCCGGCCTCTGCTAATAATATATCATGTGATTATGGGTGTGTACGTCATTTGCTTTAATTGGGATTGTTCATAATTTTACAATTACTCTAATTCGAAAACCATTTGGAGGAATGGGGTTTTAACGCCGTTCTGAATTATTAAGATTATGAAATATTTATCTGTTTGACTTTCGTTTTCGGCTGGAAGCCCTCCTAGGTGTATCTTACGGGTTAGGCGAAAACCGCTTGAAATAGTATGTTTAAATACACTATTACAATCTCTTTTTATCATTAGTTATCATTTAATTGTTGTAATTTATTTTAAAATGCCAACCCAAATTTAAAATAATCATGTCATCCATATAATGTTTGCTAAATAAATAAAAATATTAAAACAAAACTATTCGGTCAAAAACAAAATTAATGAAATAGGTCTCTTCAAATTACATATTCTTTCGAATTAGAATGTAAAAACCGTGAGTTATTTTTTTTGGTCTATCCCAATTACAAAAAAGGCTAAACTTAACTTTTCAAATAAACTTTTTCGTTTAACTACCAACGCTCTAACTACTAACTACTGCAATTTTCTATATTATTATACTACTAACACAGTAGCATAGTGGACCAAGCTTTAGCAAAAAGTAATCCCTGAAATTGGATTAAAAATTCACGACAAAAAGTATGCACAGTCCGCAAAACTATCTCACTCTGTATGCAACGCTGGATTTTAATCACTATTTTTTTGTTTTCCGAACATGCTGTATTCGGGGTTTCGTTTTGTTTTTCGATTTTTCCAAATGCCACTGTTAGAGTGAATTCATTTATCAAGGTTGGTCAGTTTTAATGTGGAAAATGTTTTTTTAATGGTGTAATAATTAGTCAAAGAGTTCTCAGTTTATCTTTTGTAGAATTAATTTTATTTGTTAGGTAAGCCCCAGAACTTTTAACATAGAATAGGGTTAGTGAGTACATAATATTAATGTAATATATGAGTAAATTAATTCAAACATAAAGCTTCATTAGCCGATTATTTTAATACTTGTTAAAAACAAGATGTACATGCATCTTAACCATGCGCCATGGTTAAGTCCCACTTGAGAATACAGGGTGTCTCAGAAGATAATAAAACTTAACAAAAAGAACACCTTTATTATATTTTATGTTGGTATATTTGAATGTTAATTCAATAACAATGTGACTTACAACGTAACTTACCATACAATTGTAAATCATTCACTCAATATAATTTCAAACAAGTAACTCAATATCATTTGATCATCACATCAATGAACCACCAATCCGTTTATCCCCAAACCACCCCCATATTTATCTCCTAAGATCATTCGAAATCAAGCCAATCATGAACATAAAAAGGGGAGGCCGGGGCCATGAGGAAATCAGCTTCGTTAAAAATTTATTTAACTGTTACCTTCCCAATACCTCCCATATCTGTTTCCGTTTAGGAGTATCCCGGGGGCATTGATACTTTATCCATAATATTTTATCTTTAAAAGAAGGAAATATTAAACATATTGAACCATACGATTTTGCTTGTTAATATAGAGCAACTACTTACTAGTAATATAGTAAATCGACTCACGTGTTCACAATGTAATTTGTTAGATAATATCATTTTATCAAATTTGACTTATTGATTGTAAAATTTTATCGATTTATATTTTATCGAACCCTATTTTCTGCTGAAACCATGATGTTTTTAGGATATCTTAAACATTAATCGCGTAGGTTAGATAAGGTTACACTTGTGACCACCAAAGAAAATTTACCTTTGCGGTGAGAAGGCCTTTCGATAAAACGATAATTCTGCGTAATGATTCGTTCAAGGTGTTTCGATAAAAAAAATAGGTACCCAGTCTTTTATCGCTGTACCTACGGGATGTTTAATATTCCAAAAAAAAAGTACTATTATTATGTCCTGCCTTGGTGTTTAAGCTATCTCGATACCGATTTTATTTAAATCGGTTAAGTGGTGTAACTGTGAAAGCGTAACTAAGAAACAGAGTTACTCTCTCGCATTTATAATTATGGTATTCTACTGGTTTCGCCAGATGGTTCTAATTCCATCGGAAGACCAGCCCTTATGGTTTTAGTGGTGGAAGGACCTTGTGCAGGGGCTGGTTAGATGATTTTCTTTAGCTTATTTTTCAATCGTGTTTTTCCTTATTAATGAATTTAATCACACGCATTTATTCTTTTCTTTCTTTTTCCATTCGCAATTTTCCCCATCCGAGAGAGGTATTATAGTCGAGATGAAATTATTAATACGGTCCTAAGACCCATTGACATTTGAATTCTCAAGGCCACAATCAAACCCTGAGAATTAAGAGGTACGGGTGTGACTACCATGTTATTTTTAGAGTCAATTAAATAAATAAATATCAGGGGACAATGTCACACCAATTGACCTAGTCCCAAACTAAGCTCTAGGCTTGTACTATGGGTACTAGACAACGATAAATATATATATACTTAAATACATAGAAAACATCCATGACTCAGAAACAAATATTCGCGCTCATCACACAAATATCTGCCCATACCGGGATTTGAACCCAGGACCGCTAGCTTCGTAGGCAGGGTCACTACCAACTAGGCCAGCGCGTCGTCAAAATACTTTTTAAATCATCAAACTAATCTCAAGTCCAGTTAAATCCGGTAAACACCTCAATTTATTCAGCCTTTGAATCCTCACTTATTCCATTTGGAGACCGCAGACGGAAATCTTTCGCAAAAAACACTACTTAACATTTTCCGGCGCTAAATTAAGATTTCCCGGTTTATTATGAGCTCCTTAGGATAAAGCGCTCTTGGTTTCCGAATATTTCCCTCGTATTTTTCTTGTTGTAGTGAAATGAAATGTATTTTTATTAAGTACTTGACTTTATTTATTGAGACTATGTGTTTACGTTTGCTATCCTCAAGGTTTTCGAAACGCTATGCGCTTTGTTTAACGGTTGCTTTTTATTTTGCCTGTTTGAGGCTCGGTCCTGGGTTTTCACTCTTATTTTTAAGTCGAAGATTGTCTTGTCGAAAATGTCTTAGAGCATAGTTATTTTAATAAACCATAATACTTATACCAATATATTTTTTTGGTTTGCAAAGACGTAATTTAGCAAAACTATGGGCGACTAATACATGTACTAATAATAGAAGTAGGGAGACCTGGTGTCACTCGGGTTGAAATCGAGATTTCCCGAAGATACAGAGTAACCGAGACAACTTGACAGATTGATTTCTGGAACCGAAAACCCTTTTTCCTGAATTTTCTTAAAAATAAATAGAGCCGTTTTTGATAACGCGACTACAAACAAACAAACAAATATTAAAAATATTGTTTAATATTGTATATACCTTGCAAAGAATACGGAGACTCTCAAATTTCTCAAGTAGATTAAGGGCTGATTTTTCAATCCCCAGATAAAACTATCCGTCAGTTAAATGTATTATTACTATCCTTTTCTGAAGTCATATGAAAGAAAAGGACGGAGCTAAAATTTACCTTTCGGATAGCTTTATCTGGGGATTGAAAAATCAGCCCTAAATAATAATTTTGCCAGGGAAGGAGTTTTTATTCTACAAATTTAAGTAAGCAACTATTATTTTCAAAGGTAATAACACTATAATTTAAACTACTCAAAATAATCGTATGTGCCCACTTTTTTCGCACAGGTGTTTATTTTTTCGATAGTCAATCTAAATTAAACTATTTACGCCGTAAAAAATAACAGAATAGACACACAGTTAGTGTTTCCAATGTTGAGCTGAAAATAGTTAAATACAACACACATGCGGCGTTTATGTAACAAAATTGGTTACAAATTAGCGAATTCAAATGCAACGCGAATAAGGTAAATCCAAATGATTAAACCCGATTGTGCATAATGTGCATGGGCAGATAATGCACGTGAATCACTAACTAATGCTTGCATGTATGTATAACACGCAATCGCGTGGCATTTATGGGATTTATATTTATTTATATTGCTATTGATCCCGCAATGAATTCCCTGAAGCGTATGTATGTAAACACTTTATTGCACATAAACAAATAAGCGAACTTATCCCATTTGGGATCTCTTCCAGTTAACTTTGGAGTAGAATAACCAAGGACAATGCAAGAGGAACACACACAGCTAAAATATAGTTTTTCCTGTATATTATATTAGTAGTAATCCGTGACTCTGGAACTCCCTGACCGATCTTGCTAATATTCGAACTTAAAAAATGAATTTGTCTCAACTACTCTTTTACCAAATATCATAAAGATCTGATCAACAATACTCAACTATATCGAACAACCATACCAACGAAAGCACCATCTCGATCCACTCTTAGGCCAAAATTAAGCGCGGGGACGTGTGCAGCAGCGGGGCGTTGTCAGCGTTAAGACCCTATCCAGACGGAGCGTTTAGCGCGTAACCACTCGCGCGTACACACTCGCGCGTTCCCGAGGTACTAGAGCTACATAAATCGCGTCCAGGTGCTGCCGCGCGTTTGTCTTTGTTTGGAAACGCACGAGTGTCTACGCGCGAGTGCTCACGCGCGCAAAACGCTCCGTTTGGACAGGGTCTAAAACTCAACGTATTTAGCAAAAACTCTGGCGTATACGCTGCACCCGACAAATGCACGCTGGAACGCTCTGCTGCTGCACGTGTCGCTGTTCCGAATTTGCGACCTCAGTATACTTCGCGTGCTGGTCGTCGCTCTGCTCCTCGCGCTGCCGCGATGTTGCCATCTCTGCCACACTGCTCTTCTCGCCCAATTATTTGCAACGCTTCGCACTAGGTCCTTTGACTCGCACTCTCTTCTTCTCAACAGTGGTCTCTTTGGAAGCGCTGGTAGACTCAGACTTGTAAAAGTGCCTACAGGGCCTACTTACAGAATAAATGATTTGAATTTTGAATTTTGAATTTGAATTTGAATTTTGCACTCTAAAAACCGACATAACAGGGAGCGGTGAGCATGACGAGGAGCAAGACGTGCGGCATCGGCATGACGAGTAATGTGGCCAATGTCTCTGCCTCCTTTCCTCGCTACTTCTCATGCCACTCGACGAGTGAGAGGCAGGGGTATTGAACCTCATTCGGACAATTATTTTCAGTGCTCTTGCTGTACTCAAATACATTTTAGACACAACTCGTTCCTGCAAAATTGTATATAAGAAATTGTCACTAAAGAACGACGTAATCGACATTTACTTACATTTATTTTCCTTTAGTGCGGTCGTTAATAAACGAAGTAAACTATGGCAAACATTAGTAAAATAGTATTTTACCTGCACACAAACAGACAAAATTTATTTATTTAAAATTTATAAACTCAGTACTTGTAGGTAATACTTCAAAGCATATATTTTCAAACAGCTAGTACAAAAGCTTTGTAAATGGAACAAGAATCCCCGGCGGAAATTGACTCGTTTAGGAATTTGACAACTTTGTCTGGGACGGCTGTAAAGTCGAACTTATCGAATTTCGCCGGACATGTTATATTTTATTCAACTGGTTTTACGTCAAATACTTTTATATGATGTTCAATGTACGAGCAAGTGTTTAGTTTAGAGCCAAACAAGAGGGGTTCTATCTTAGTTGACATAAATTGTATTAAACAACTACCTATGATATTAGTTATGTTAGACAAAGTTGCTAGTAACAACAGCCAGTTTGTGATTCAACTTACAACTTAGTTAATGTATTTAATATAATGTTAGGCTTGTGTAATCACGCTGCTTATTCACAACAATCAGAATCTTGACACAAGCAATCTCAATGATTAATTTTCACGATGTTCTACTAAGGAACCTGAAAATTTACAATATTATATTATGCCGGGCCGGGAATTTTACACCTCCTGTATAATTCCCGGCCATTTAAGATTTTACCAATAAGTTAATGGTTCTGAATTAAATGGCATCCTGATGTCACCAGCCAGCATCAATCGATGCTGACGCCTTGGGGCGTTTTTTAAACAGAGACAAGAAAGTGCGAACACGGCAGGGCGCGAGTGATAAATGATCCGATGACGTCATCGAGGTTAATGGACGTCGCAGATCAGTTTTTCGGGATTCGTTTTTGTAAAAGAGTAATTACATTTCAATTTTTATAATAGACTAGCTGTTACCTGCGACGCCGTCCGCGTAGAAAAATAAAACGTAGCCTAATGTTACTCAATGATAATATAGAATTCTACTGGTGAAAGGATTTTCAAAATAAAAACACAAATCCAATTAGATATATTTTCATCTGAATCAAGGTAGGTTAAAATTGACTAACTTGATTTCTTTACATACTAAAAACGTTGAAATTCATACTTTGAAAATGTTTTCAACGCAAGTAAACTCGAAACTTGTTACTTAAGAAGCGTTTTAAGGGACATTTTCCTCTTTTAAACCGCTATTGACGAAAACCCAAGTGTTATTCAATCGTAAATCGCGAAGTTTGAAACTGGCCACTTCGCCGCCATCGCACCTGCGCGCTCTCACTTTATAGCGCGTAAGTTAACGCGGAATTAATGTTCGGAATCCCGTGAAAAATATATGTAACGCGCGTGTTTTCTTACAGGAAAAACACCTCTTGGAGTGGAAAAGAAAAATGTTGCGTTCTGATTTTAAATTTGCGGGCGTTTCGAGCATGAATTTCGAATTTGGAATAGACATTAGTTTAAGCTGCTTTTTATCTGAAGTACGTTTGTCTTTTAACCCAAAAATAATAATGGTATAAAGTAACATTATACTATAAATACTTTATACATATTCTTTTCACAAAGCCTTAATATTAAACTGAGACTGTGCAGGGTTAAAAAAACGCCTCATACAATCCGCGAGCGCCATAAACCGTTTAGAAATGTTGAAAAACCTCACAAACTCCAAACAAGTGAAGTAAATACATTATGCAAAAAAAATGTAACACGGAAACGCAAACGCTGGTCTGACCCAGTTCCCAAACTAATTCATTCTGGGTTTAGCGTGAAAAATTACGCACGTTTAAGCTCTGTATCTTTTAATATAGTAAAGCCTATAATAGAATTGCAGGTGTTATTAAATTTTGCAGAAATTGCGGTTCTGTTTTTATGAAATTAGGTTTCCCTTTGTGAGTTTTGCTGGAGCAATGCTTAGGTAGTCAAAGATTAACTGTTGATATCGGAGTTTTACACAAAATTCATTTAGGTACACTATAAGTAATCACATCAACATCATCATACTTATAGATTATTACCTTGTCGCTTTATTCGTTTGAAAATTTCGTACTTCAGTTGATGCACGATGTTAAAGTACCAAAATAGTCATTCAAAACCATTCCGAGCCTCATAAGAAGATACTTATGTTCTTTATTTAAAAAAAAACACATAAACACATCCGAAATTTGCTATCATTAACTTGAGATGCGTAATAAAAAATTGGTTCATATCAATTCTTTGCCTATTTTATTTTCAACTAGACGATGCCCGCTACTTCGTACGCGTAGAATTAGTTCCCCGCTACTTCCCCTATTTTTTCCAGTTGGGGATCGATTTTCGGAAAATCCTTTCTTAGTACTCACTTACATCATGAAGGGAGCCTGTACCAAATTTCAAGTTACTAGGTACAGTAGTTTCGGCTGTGCGTTTATATATAAGTCAGTCAGTTTTGCCTTTTATATATATAGATGAAAAGCCGTTACATTTTTTAAGTACACGTACCCTAGTTTCTTAGCATTCTTCAGGTCCTTAGCTGGAATAGATTATCAGAGCAATAAACCAGCCTCAGAACGAGACGGCTAGATTTATCCGCCATTACTCCCCGAAACAAATGCGCAGCGACATTCAAAAGGAAAAGTAAAACAAAGGACACAGACGATTATTTAAGCAGAAAAAAAAATGGCCGCCGAATAAATTGTCGCAACAGACTGCAAAAAGGCTGGGCGTATGGGACGGATCAAAAGGACAGATTGGCGCATACGTTTTGGTCAGCTTAGGATAACCTAGCTATTTGACTTCGGCTGAGTTAGGATTAGGTCAGACTAAAAGCATGATGTATCGCTTCTGAGGCTGTTTTATTCTCTTAAATCCTGGCAAGTTCTAGTCAGTGAGAAGGAAAGAGCTATGGGCGTTATTTGTATCTTATTTCCGTCAATTTGATTGCTTGTAACTATTCTTTATCATACCGCCAAGCATCAGTTTTCGCATTAATTTGTACCGACGCCATCTAAAGATTTCTGGAGAAAATTTAAGTGGCGTAGGCTATGTGTATAACAATTGTAAGGGTTTCCAATATTGATAAAACAGATAGATTAAGTAATTTGAGATAAAAAAATAAATTTTAAATGACATGTCTAGTCGCCATCACCTCGAATCTTAAGAACTATTAAAAAAAGTAATATCAAAAATCTACATCATACGCAAAACTGCAAAGATGAACCTTTAGCAAAACTAATCAAGTAATTATTATGTAAATAACAACCCATGGCGTTTCTGCAATCCCCATTCTTTGTCCATTTTAAATGCCCATGGCAAACGATGGCGTGGCACTTTTCTGAACGACGAAATTACTTTTTCCGCCTACCTTCAGTAGTGCTCTTTTGTCTGTCTGTGGCAGACAGCCTGTTCTTATTGTCTGTGGTCAACAGGCCGATTTTATAATTTATCTATAAGTAAGTACCTACAATTTTCAGTAAATTAAAACTCAAACACAACATTTATTTGACAAAATCACAGTGCAACACAACTAATATAATCGAACATTTTAATCGATATAGCTAAAAAGTAAAAGGAAAGAACATGAAAACATTACCAACTATGAATATCTGAAAAGCGATATTTTCTGTTTTCTATTATCGTTAGGACTAGGTAATTAAGTAGTAGTAATAATACAGAAAGTAATAAAACAATGAAATATAATTAAAACGGGAAGGGAAAATATGCCTCTTTCGTTTTCCATAACTTTCTTACCGCCTCTTGCCTAGTTGCATACATGGTCATTAAATTTAAATTCACTTGCTACCATTCTAGCGAATTAGAAAGTGTTAATAGGACATTAACGCCAATGAACGTCTGTGCATCCGGGCGTCTGCGTTGGCTATGTATTTAAGTAATAAGTTTTCCTAAAAACAGGTGGCATTTACTTTAACAAGCTTTCTGTTTTGTCAGTAACAACTACTCGCTCAGAACATATAACGTAACAAGCTTTTGGTACTAATTGAAAGCTCACAAAAGGCATCATTTTAGCTACACTTGCCGTGTTAGGGAAAACTTTTTGGGAATACAAGCTCCCGTTACAACCTTCTTTCACGTGTACCTCATTACTGAAACTAACCTTGCCAATGGACAAAAATAATTAGTAACAAAGCTTAGGTTAAACATTTCTAAACGAAAGCTGTCTTCGCTTGCGAGTTTTTTTAATATACAGCCAAAAGTAAGTAACCATTTCTTTCCTCAAAACTCAAGCTAACTTCATACCAAATTAGATCTAAATTGGTTAAATACGTTCAGCCGTAGAGGCATAACAAACAGACAAACAAACTTTACTACTTAACTAGAATGATTATTGCAATTCAATTAATAATTAAAAAAAACTAAATACCTATTTTCCCTCTCATCTTGGCCTACTATTCAAATTTCTTCCTCTCCACTTTCCCACTTATTTAGTTTTAGAATAAATTACAAATTAAACAGTTTGGACTTCTCAGTTCGAGAATGATGCCAATCCCAAGATGCCGACGACGCATCCACAGTGAAAAAAAATTAAAATAAATACACTACCAAAAACTATTAAATAGAATAAAAAATACACCCGCTACGGACCGTTTCATTCGAGCCGGTAGCGCACAGTCTTAAATCGGCGTTTAAAGTCGATGAAAGCGGCCGTTAAAACTACGAGTAGCCGAGGCTTCAAGGACCGTTACGTTAACGTATCGCGTTGAAACTGGCTCGCCACTAACTTCTAGATTAAGGTCTTTCAAGCCGCGGTTAGCTAGGATGCAGGTTTTATTTTAAATAAAACGTTCGTTTTGCAACTAAATGTAAGTTTTTGGAGGAAACGCTTCGTCGTTAATTCACAGTAAAAAAGTTCACTTGTAGATTAATTTTGTGCCTTCCTTGTATAGTTACTGTTTTTTTATTGCTGTAAGTATGATAATTGCCGTTTTTTTCTTAGCGAAACGATGTAAAAAACCAAATAAATCAATAGTAGGTATACTGAGCTAAGTTGTACCTTTTATAGCAACATTTTAACTTCTGTTTCGGATCAATAACAATTAAAATAGACATAAATTCCGAAAAGAATTAACATTTTATTTGAAACAAGGATTTGCAGTTATAAGGTTCTATGTACACAATCAAATGAAACACTTTTTCCGTCCATTGAAAAGCCAAAACCGCGTCAACGTTTTTTCATAGATTCGTTCGTAAAATTATTATTTTTCAATCCTGTAGTGTTAAATACTCAGTTTTCTTTGATAAAAAGTGTTTTACCGCCTTTTACCTACTTGCCATAGCAAAACCAAATGCACAAATCTCGGGTTCTAATGCTGCAAAGTATCATGTATGGGATTGTAATATGAAGTTAGTGCTCTAAGCCCAGATTTGCATTTAAGCCGCGGAACGACAGTCGTTCCGGTTAACGGTTAACAGTCGAACTTCATGCGTTTGGCAATGTTACCGTGCATTGCATATTACGCCTTAACGTCATGATAATTCTTGAAAATAACGCTAAATTTGTTTTGGAAGATCTCAATCGATTTCCCTTTTACTAATTATTATTTCGACAGAAAGTAATACATTTAATACTTATAATACAATTAAAAGTTAAAACTCAACTTATTTAAATTAAAATTTCACTTGTTAGTTATTATAAATATCAGGGGACAAAATTCACAAATTGATCCTCCCTTAAACTAAGTACTGTACTATGGGTACTAGATAACGATAAACATCCAAGACTCCGAAACAAATACTTACTCGTGCACATTACACAAATATTTGTATAAAATTACCTGTCAGTTAACGTTGTCGCTTATCTTGGTCATGTAAAAGAACAGGACAGAACCAAAATAACTGAGAAATAATCAGCCCTTAGTTAAGTTGTAAAATAATTTATTATGAGGGTGCTACCGGGCCCGCTATAATGTGTTTGTGTCGTTTGGCATTTGAGACTTAGACCAACTATTTAAAATTTTGATCCTTTTATGGAATACCGGGTTGTTCAGAACTTGGTTGATAGGATCAAGTTTTTTTCTTATAGCACAAACGAATAACCAACTGCCAACCATTTCAGCGTTATGTGGACACAGACACAAAAAGAGGAACGCAGCTCTACAGCAAAAAACGAAGTTTAAATGTCGCTCCATTTCTGTCTCTCGATTGAGTTGTTACGAGTAGTGAAAGAGATGAAGGCTGGCTGTATTGAATTAATAGGTTCACAGTTATCCTTCTGAAATTCGCAAACCTCATTTATTTTAATAACTTTAGTTAAGTATTTAGAAATAACTAGCTTTAACTTGGGTAATATTTTAAGTCTAATAGAGACTGTGACCTCACTATACTGCCCTGCTACGGAAAAAAGGCACATCTGCTATATGAATTGTATTGCAATTCCAACCTTATTATAACCCTTGAGAGTTTAATATGCTTCTATGAATTAATTGCGCTTGTACCTTTTCTCCGTATGAGGGCAGCATAGGCAACCTAAATTTCATTTAGTTACCTACCTACTGTAACTATTATCATACCAGCCCTATCACCTTAATTAAAATTAGTCTAGACTCTTGACTTACCTACTAATATTTTAGTCTGTAAAAATGAACTTTGACCAAATTGTGTTAGTAGTGTTAATACTGCTCTTAGCTCTGCTTAGGCAAATATGTTTTAGGATCTCTATTCCAACTGGTTCAAGCGCATTTTGCTTCTTTAACGTTATTATATTATTGAGGTTGTGTTAGCTGGTTTTACTTTACACAAATTCACCTAGTCCCAAACTAAGTTAAAAACAAACAACAAAAACAATTGACAAACTAACACAAATGGTTACTAGGCAACCATAAACATATTTCCTACATAGAAAGCATCCAAGACAAGAATATACTCGCGCTCATCGAACTTACCGGGAATCGAACCCGAAGAAAGATCTACAACGTCAAAAATATGAATACGATAAAGAGGCAAGATGAGCTTAAATAAAGTAAACCAGAGGCTTTGTCACTGATACTGATACGTAATATAGACTTGACACAAAACAGTTTCAAAATGCGCCTCATTATGAAACAGTTATATTATAACCATTATAATATCAAAATTCAATAACCTACCCATCAAGCCCAAGATGATAAATGAACCATCCGAGAAAATATTTTAATTGCTTCCAGCTTTCCGAACTGATGAAAACTTCCATGAAAATTGGAAATACCCTGACATGTTGATGGATTACGCCCATTCTTCGGATTGGCGGTCGAATGGACGATTTTTTTGTCAACTGTCAACTAAGTTTTGTTTTTGTTTGGTTTTAAAACTGCAGCGGTTGGATGGACCTCGTGTTTTGATGGGCTTGTGGTGTTGGTAGGGTTGCCAACCGTACTATAATATATAGAATTGTACTATATTTTGACTCTGTGTACTATATACTGTTGAAGAAATATATAGTACGCAAAAATACTATATTTCGGTCAGTCCTTAAACATATGCGGTTTGGGTTGGAGAAATAGGCTTTTTTCAACTCAGATAGTTGCCCCAATTATAGGGCAATGAGTGCAGGAAGTAGTAAATATTGTACATTCATTTAATTAACAAATTTACACACTTTTAAAAGTTTTTCTTCTAAGTACTATATTTTCTCTCTGTGTAAGTAGTGTAAGTACTATATTTTTTATACCTTGGGCTGGAAAATACTATATTTGCCCAAGAAATAGATGGCAACCCTAGGTGTTGGCTACTAACGTGGGGTTATTTATTGATTTAGCTAACCTTTACAAACATGGACATGTTGAAACTAGTCTCGGCGCTTGTATTGTTTAATTGGATATGGTAACAATGATGTTGTTAACATTAGTTTACATAAATACTGCTACTAACTAACTTAAATTAGTGCTGTTGACATAAAATGATCTGAATTGTGATTTATATTATAATGTTATTTTGTTAATATTATGTTATTGCACATGAAATAAATAAATGAATAAACAAAAAAAACCACAACAGTGGTATTTAAATAGGTTATTAATTAATGTACGCTATTTATCTTTTATTATTATGAGTAAAGAATATATTGTATTCTACTAAAAACTCTTATTAAGATAAGTAAACGAAAAACAGAAAAATATTAAAAACATAACTAGAACTAAATACTAAAATAAATATATTATTTTTATTGTATTCTTGTTGAATCAAAACATAATAAAGTCAGAGGAAGACATGGACTTTTGAAAATGCAAACTTGTTCCACTTAGTCAGATATCAGTGGATAAAATATTACACAAATGGACCTAATCCCGAACTTAGCTCTAGGTTTGTACTATGGGTACTATAGACAACGACAAAACTCATATAGAGAAATACATTCTTGAATACATAGAAAACAAAAACACAGAAATGAAAGAAAAAGTCTTGTTGTTATAGGTCGCAGGTAACTGTTAGACAGTCTTAAACTTTGTTAAACATAGCAAACTAAACCACATCTCTAACTATTCTACTTCAACATTGTCAAAAGCTTCCATATCGTCTTTTATTCAACCTCTATTTCCACAAAATCTTCAGCAAATGTTTTCCCTTTACATTTATCCAAAGCTAAGATGTGTTGAACGCTATTTCCGCATCGTTGGGAACAAATCTCGGTGTTCAATTGTTTCGAGCCAGTACACACTCAGACTGTCAGTTGTCAATCAGAACTTTGTTCGATATTTAAATAGCAACAATGATTTGACAACTCGTGTAGCCGTTACAATGGGGAGCATTGCACTGTCAATAGTGTCAGTGGCGGTCCCCATTTCCAAAGAGACAAGTTACTATTGGGGATTTAAAACGTTTGTAATGTTTATCCACGGTTTCAAGTGGCAATGGCTGGAGAACTTTGCTCGTAGAACTGATGGCTGTTAGGGCGGAGAGGTTCTTGAGTGGCGACGCGTAGATCGTAGGAAACCGATGAAATCGAGCAGCACAAAGGATACCGCCGTGGAGTTCCTTGGGGAAGGCCTATGTCCAGCTATGACAGCGTTTTAGTGGAGGGAAGGACCTTATGCAAGATCTCTTTTACCTGCCGCCAAATAGCAGTATTTGCATTGTTGTTTTCGGTGCTTAAGACAACATGTGAAATTACTTGCATAGAAGCATTCCATCTAAGGTTCTCAGGGTTAGCGACGCATTTGCATTCTTGAGATTGTCATCGTAAGATTGCAATGTTGAGGTTGCGATTGTCTATGGGGTTAGGAATCTATTTACCATTAGGTGGCCTGCGGGTCTTCGTTTGCCTTCTCCATGCCTTGAAAAACAAAAACGAAACTTCTTTTGTCGAATATGTTCACCTCACAAAATTGTAATCCTCTATAAAATTGTTAGCGTCCATTTTATCATCATCATCATTGGCATTCTCTTCATCACCATTATCATCATTATCAACTTGAAATTCCTGAAAAAATACGTCTTTATTTTACATAGCAGTATTTTTGTGCCTTATTCAGATTCAAACAGTAAAAAACCAAAAAAACTAATTCTTTTGAATCAGCTTACCTTAAACCTTGCCTAAAACCTACCAGTGTCTTTTTTCTACACGGTAAAACGATATTGCTTTTGAAATGTTATCGTATTGTTTTTAACTCTTCGTCATTTCATTACTGCCAAGTAAATAAGAGCTAATCATAACGTTGACAACACGATTACATCTCTAAAGCAAAATGGTGTTACAGAGTTAGTATAGAATCCTAGGTCTGGTAATTTTATACACATACCTAATAATAACATAACAAATTTGAAAGAGCTGCCAACCCGTTTCGAGGTAGATAATATAACAACTAATTGGCCGGGAGGTGTTAAATTTTTCAGGGAAATGGAATTTTCAGTTCAGCTCTGTTTGGAGGAAACTCGATTTATTAAGGCAATGAGTGGATCTGCAGTTTATTTAGGCCCCGTTCTGAGTTGTTATTTAATCATTGCGGTTATGAGTTTCTGTTGAATATTTATGAGAATATTAGGCGTGTGATTTGTGAGCAATGATCGATAACCGAGACTTTGGTGTTATAAATATTGAGACAAAACTCTATTTAGGGTGGAGTGCCTCTATATATGCTAATAATTTTACCGGTTGTCTAATGCCCACACCGGAACACAACAATGCGAACACTGCTGCTTGGCGGTGGTTTAAGATGGTGGTAGCGCATAGCGATCCGGGTGGACCCTGCGTGAAAGTGCCAAATCGTGCGAAATCAAACTAAATCGATCTATATATATATAAAAGGCAAACCTGACTGACTTATATATCAACGCACAGCCGAAACTACTGTACCTAGAAACTTGAAATTTGGTACAGAGGTTCCTTTCATGATGTAAGTGAGCACTAAGAAAGGATTTTTCGAAAATCGACCCCCAGCCGGAAAAAATTGGGGGAGAAGCGGAAAACTAATTCTACGCGTACGAAGTCGCGGGCGTCCTCTAGTATAAAATATTTATGAATAGGTGGTCAAATTAGGCTGAGTGATAAAGTTTGGCATTTATTTTTGTTAAGTAAAATGCAATTTGCGACACGGTGCAACAAGCAATTCTTCAGTAAAATATTAAACTATCAACATAAAATTTCTACCGGCAAATCTGGATCGTTTATCAACAAAGTTAGACCAATAGCGATTGCTCAATGTTGAAAGAATTCTAGTTTCCTCCAATCAAAACGAGTTATGGCCGCTGCACGTCCGCACAGCTGGAGGAACATGGAATCTCAGTTATTATGTTACGCTATCTAGATTTTATCCACAAGTTTAAAGATAACAAGGATTATAATGCGGTTTTAGGTTATAGTTCACATCCAATAAACATAATATATGATATTTATTAATAAATTAATATTCGTTTTGAAGTAAACAAGTTTCAGAGGGAACTAAAGTTGTAAGAGTTTGTAGCACGTGCTGCAGAAACTTTTACTTCATGTTTAATTTAATTTCGGAATGAAGTGTCAGTTTAAAAAAATATTTAAATATAGATCCCCTTACTTATAAACGTGGAATAAGCTTGGAATAGTTTATGCCATGCTTTGTCCTTATCTGTAATTGTGACATTTGTATCTGACAGAAAGTGACAAAGCATGGCATTAACTATTCCAAGCTTATTCCACGTTTATAAGTAAGGTGGTAATAATCCGTAAAAATTCCTCTCCAACACTCGAAATTCTCCAACTAGTAACTTCTCTCCGATTTCATGGATCAATTCAAGACGAACTTTACCTAGTCCTTTCGGAACTAAAAACTTCGTTAAAATCTCTTCAGAATTACTGTTGAGGAAAGTTTGGCACTTCTTTGTAAGTTTTATAACATATAAATTAAATTTCAGTAGCTCTGTGTAGCTGAACTTACATGCGATGTCACATTTTAGTTTTCCTTTACATCTCTTACTTTTATGAAAATATTTCTTTAAAGTTTTAAATGTTATTTCTATCCTAACTTTAATTTTCATTTCTCATCTCTCCTCTCCAGATCGTACCTAAGGATTTCCATATGTTATTAGCGGGCTGAAAATGGCATTTCCATCCCTAGGGTGGAAAGTGATTTAGAAAAAGAATTGTTCAAACACTCAGCCATTTTTTTTCTACGTCGGTACAGATATTAAGTTTTCTAACTTTAAATTGTACAATTGTGTAGTTTCACTAGTTTTCTTTACAGCATGTTCAATTTTATCTTTAACGTACGTATTTAAGTTGTTTTGTTTCTTGAAACTCTAGTAAGTAAAACTAAGATCCTTAAAGTTTCGCGCTCTTTGTCTTTGGTCTTGTATGTTAGTTTTCGTGTCTTATGAAAAGATTTTTTTTTTATGTTTTATTCTTGCTTGATTTTTTTATTTTTGTCTGTACAAAACTTATAAATCGTAATTCCTTTAAAAAATCTCAAATTTTCTGGGACTAATTACTTAGTCAGTAATTATGTGTGCTATGTCCATCCCCTGACTTTAAGATATATCCTCACGTAATTTCAGAAGAAAACACTTTTAGACAAGTAAGGGTTCTTAAAAGGGACAAACGTTAATGAATTATCCGAACTAAATTGTCAATTTACTAATATTTCGTGCCTGATTTCATTTTTTTCAGTTCTCAAACGGAAAATTATGAACTCTTAAACGTTGCCACATTCCACTCAGGTGAAACCCTTTCCCTGAGTGGAATAGAGCTTTAGGAGTCCCTTACACTTCCTGGTAACTTGTCAGTATTTAACAGTTCATAAAAGTTCATAAACCTCAGTTCTTATAAAAAAATATATATTATATACTTAAGTCAATATTTGATAAAACAACATTTTATATCAAATATAAAGTCCTGCAAACGCTAAGCTTTCGCGCAAAGCTGTATAGAACTTTAATAAGCTATAAACTGCTGCTGCGCCGCGGCGCTGTTTGTTAATATTTGAACAGACCGCATCCACGCTTCTTGTTAAATCTGTGTAAAGTTTCACAGCTTTTGTAGCTAGCTTCGTATTTTTCATTTAGTTCATCAAATGGTTTAAAATGCAATAAGATGAGTATTTGTATCTTATTAAGATATTTTCTTGGGTACCTACCTGCCTTCACAATTTCGAAGAATTATAATATCGAATTTATTTATATTCTGATTGTTCATAATTCCTAACACAATTTTATCATTAAAGATATATTTTTTACAGTTTTCAGAGTTCCTACCTTACCTATTTAATTGACATAATAGCAATGAAAGTAGTAGTTATGCATTCATAATAAATAGGTTTAGCATGAGAAAACTTTGAAAAATAAAATGGCCAATTGTATATTTGGAATATTTTTGTTAATTTACATTTGTTTTAATTAGCTACAAACTTTTGACGTTTGATTTTGTACGTTTGACTCTTACATCAATCGCACCTTAAATGCGATCTACTTAAATCTACTTAAGGCCCTATATATAAAACAAGTCAAATTCAAAAAATACTTATTTAATTTAGGTTTACATCAAAGGTTACATTTTAAGTTTGTTTTAGGTTATTAAAAATAAATTTCTATACTAAAACCTGTTTTATTTAAATGATAGTTATATTCCTGCCATTTAGAGTGGAATAATTTATTTTAAAATGTTTAATATTTGAAGTTTAAACGTATGTTGTTGTTTATAAATAAATTTACTTATTTAGGTACTGTTAATAAGACTCTTTATAAGTAATTATAAATATATAAGATAAAACTTTCAATCTTCGATCCCTGAGCGAGTGTAACCTCCAAAGCTGACTTGCGACCAAAAAATATGTTAGTCGGTACACATGTTTTACAAAAAAACCAAGTCGTTTTGCTTAGCGAACATTACAAACACTGGCAGGCCATAAACAGCCATAAACGGCGCGTTTGTAACCCTAATGCGGGTAGTTGGTAAATATTTGAGCGCGCGTCGCTTTTGGGGCGTAGGCCCATTCGTCCGCCGACCGGCGAGCGAGGCGGACGTCTTGAGATGGAATTGTTATTCATAGAATGAAATATTACAAGGGGACGATATCTGATTTGTTTAGTCAATTTGGGTATACTGATCACGGGGTTGAATTTCAGTTACCAACTATTTCGTCCGCCTGAATCTTCATAAGTTACAAAATAAAATAAAAACTGAAACTTTCCTGAATTGTTACAAAATAAACCTAACCTAACCGAACCTAAATTGATTCTGTAGGTATATCACTTTAAAAACATTTTGAAAAGTTATTGGGTTCAGAACAAAATGATTTTCTAACTTATGAATATTGGAAATTGGAAATCAAAAATTCGGATTTGCGATAAGTTACGTTACCGTAAATTTTTATGGTTATGTGTGATTATCGATGGATTGCGTGTATTTTTTTACCAAGAGTTAGTTATTAAAAGTCAAATCTAGAATTTTTGTGGCTTATAGTATTAAAAAACGTTTTTTTGTTTCGTGAAAGTCTTGAAAGTTCTAAGGTAGATATTCGTATCTCTTAAAGCGGGTAGTTGGTTAATATTTAAGCGCGCATCGCTATTGGGGCAAAGGGCCATTCAATTTCGTCGACCGTCCAGCGACCAAGGCGGACGTCTTAAGTCGGGATTGTTTAACATTCAGTGTATTTATGGACTGTGTTACTATAGGAGATTGTCTTATATAGGTTTTTATTGATAAATTATTGCAAATTTTGTAAAGGAATGCGTTTAAAATAGTTCAGTTCTTTTTATATGAACTTACGAGTGATAGAGTCGAGCGTATTAGCATTTATTATTAGTTCATTTGCCACTTTTCTTTCGTCCAATATTTATATTTTACATATTGGCACGTGTAGATGATTCTTTGACTCTTTTTATAGCTTGTTTGAAAATGTAAGACTGTTCAAATCTACCCCGGGCCGAGATTTTAGGCGGTAAAAACTATATCGCGTCTTTGACCTGCTTTCGTATCGTCTAAGTTTTGATAGCTCTTATTTATTTTACAGTTATGGTGGCCAAGTTAAAAAGAATACCATTACAGGTCAAATACGGTTTGGATTTTACCGCCTAGAATAGAGGCGCTGCTGTATTGTTAAAATAACAAGGTACAGAAGCGATCATCCACATATATGACGTTGTACAGTCGCCAGCAATAATAATATACTTAATCTCCAACATTGGGCGCAAAATTATCTGACACGTCTTTATTACTAGAGGTATAAGAGCGTGTCAGATATTTTTGCGCCCAATGTTGGATAATATATTATTGCTGATGACTGTACCGCCTCCAGAGGCAAATTTCAGGGCGCTATTGTATTAACACTAACTGACTGACGCCTACAAATTTGGTTAACTATATAACTTGATTGCCTGGTAACGACTAATGACGGATGACCATGACGGATGACTGTACGGATGACGGTCAGGCATGATTGATGCGACGTAATTGGTCAGCAGGAGGCGTTAATTGCCTTATCGCTATATCAAGGGCATTATGCATTATTGTGTGAATGGAGTTGGGAATAGTTGCAATTGGGATACTTTACAAAAATGCACTTTATACATCTTTATTCGAAACACTAGACAATTCTTAGATACCCATTTCGTTATTTTTGTATTTGATTCAGTTGTTGCTGTGGAATGGCTTATTACTATTATAAATTACTAGAGGACGCCCGCGACTTCGTACGCGTAGAATTAGTTTCCCGCTACTCCCCCCATTTCTTCCCGTTGGGGGTCGATTTTCGGAAAATCCTTTCTTAGTGCTCACTTACATCATGAAAGGAACCCATGTATCAAATTTCAAGTTTCTAGGTACAGTAGTTTCGGCTGTGCGTCGATATGTCAGTCAGTCAGTTTTGCCTTTTATATATATAGATTAACTAATGAATTAACACTATTAAATGCGATCCTATTGTAATTAGGGCAATAACAGCCTAATTCTTTAAAAATATTTACTTACCCAAAAAAAGCTTCAACGAGAGCTTTATGCCGATAGCATTTAAGTCAATCTAACTTTTGTTACTTAAATGTATCAAGTATCTAATATTTGAGAAGGCATTTTCAACTATTTTAAAATCTTTCAAAAACGTGGCCAACCCTAATTTATTTATTTACCGTTGGCTTAGTAACACACTGAGTAATTACAGTAAAATCTTACTAATTAAATATAATCCTGTGTTAAATAATAATCCTCATCAGCACATCGATATCGAAGATCGGACAAATTCAGACTCACACCCAATCTCATCCTATTTTAAATTTTATTTTAATCATGTCAAAATTTCCAGTACTCGATCATTTCAATTCTTGGCTTCATGTCTTCCAGAACGCTCCAAAAATATTCCAGTTTACTCTACCTTCAAATCTCAATCAGCCATTCCAAACAAATTGCATCCTTCACTGACTTCCAATCATAAACTTCAAATGCGGTTGCACTATTTAGCTATACTCCCGTTGCACTCGCCTGGATGCTCCCGCTTGGGGCATCTCAAAGGTACCAAATGGAATGCGATTCATAGAGTATTTGCCGGCCGCTGTGATGCAGAAAATTGGCAAGGATTTGGCTTTTCCTTCAAGGAATCGAGGATTATTTTCATGCGGATTAAACGTAGTTGGGGTTTGAATTTGATTTGGGAAACAGTTTTGTTACTTACTTGATGATATTATATTTAAGTAGGTACATTTCGGATATTTGTGGCATGAGCGAGGGTATTTATAACTGATTCTTGGATGTTTACTTTGTATATAGGTGTTTGTCTGTTTTTAGGGTTCCGTACCTCAAAAGGAAAAAAACGGAACCCTTATAAGATCACTTTGTTGTCCGTCTGTCCGTCTGTCAAGACCCTTTATCTCGGGAACGCGTAAAGGTATCGAGTTGAAATTTAAACCATATACTCAAATCTACGGTCCCTTGAAGCTGTGAAATCAAACTTCTACATTTACGTAAAAAAAAGATACGGCCGTTTATGTCGCAAAAAACGTGTAATTCGACACTCTCGAGGGAATCAAAATGTATAGGGTATTTCCCATTGACCTAGAACTATGAAATTTGGCAAGTAATACCGTCTTTTACTACAAGTATAGGAAAAAATCTGAAATCTGTAAATTTCTAGTTAAATCACAAAAAAAACAGGGTCTTTATGCAAGGAACGGCGGCGGTGCAAATTTTGAATTGAGTTGACCGTGTCATGTGCGGAACCCTCGGTGGGCGAGTCCGACTCGCCTTGTCCAGTTTTTTTCTATTTTATCGTTGCTAGTACCCGGTACAGCCTAGAGCTTAGATTGGGACTTGGTCAATTTGTGTGAGATGGTCCCGCGGGTTTTTTTCTCGGAATCGCCACTGATAGATTTAGAAGCGGTTTTTGTGGTGGTGCAGTCAAATATTGATCCAGTAAAAGTAAGAGTTAATGGAAAAACTTCAATCATAATTCACATCATGTACCTACATGCTCACACATAATATCTTCAAAGGTACGGCCGAAGCGATATTTCTCTAACGACTGTAAAATAAACCTGTAAATTATAAAATATTTTTTATGGTCATTATAAGCCAGCAGACGGGCCACTTGACGGAAAGCCGTCACTTTCGCTTATAGTCATCAACAATGCAAGGCACAGCCAAGTCGCAACTTTTCAGTAAATTATCATTTGTAGTTCATTTTAAAAAGGTCATGTCACAGCGCAAAAGAAACACTGTTGGGGAGTTCAAAGAATACTTAAGAAAGAAAAGTCTTCTAGGAGTGGTCCCTGAGTCATTCCGATATTGAACGATTTCCCGAAAAAACCTTTTGTTTTTGCGCCTCTGCTCCACTAACAGAAGTACATTTATTCCCATCTCTATCCTACATGTAGTAGTTAAATCTGTGTGTTGTCTCAGTCAGCATGAAAAGTTTTTTATCTACACTCATATCATAAGTTCTCTATAATGCGTTCAGAATCCGTAGACAATGACCAGCATTACTTGATACAATTTTACTATGATATGTTTTCTTATCTGTAGCTGTAATGAAAAGTTAAAATTACGATACAACTTTTGATAAAGGAATGTTGTTCAAATTTGGAACATCTTCCAAAACCAACAAAATTCAAACAGGGGGCCAATTCTAGTATCAATTGAACGTCGACTCGGTATATTTGAAGTAAAGTGTCGTACGCCATTTTGATTTCGAATGACATTAGAATAGGGACTTTGTTAGTTTGTCTATGATTTTAAAAAAACATTCATATTCGTGACACATGTTAGCTTTGCCGCCATGTTTGTTCTGCCGCCTACTGAACGCATCTTAGAGTACTTATAATATGTGTGTAGATAAAGTAATGTATGTAACTGTACATAATTAGGCCTTAAAACACTCGTGTGATCTTATTATGAAACTCGCCTTCAGCTCGTTTCATAAAACCACACTCGTATTTTAAGGACCCTCTTTATGTATCAGTTACATAAAATACTATTATAAATTAAGCGTAACCATAAAATACCGGATATATTTAACAATATGCGGTGTCGCTCGCGCCGCATTCACTCCAATCAGTCAAGCGAACGAGCCCAAACATCAGTTTAGTGATTGATAGTGTACACGCCTCCAACGCTATTGTGGCCACGACGCCGGCTGGCATACAAAACCGTACGTTAGTTTTTTTAAAATAGCGGAAAAAAATGTTTTAGTTTTTGAACTTTTTTTTGTGCAGTCATCAGATGTTTATAGAGATCAAAGGTTGAATGGGTAAATCCTGAAGTAGGGAGGAGATCCTGTTAGCATCTTTTCCATCACACATGGGTCGTTAAATTAACGGTTCGTGTAACGAAATACACCAGAGGACTTATTGTCTAACACATTTCAATAAAAGTCCGGACTTTTTAGGCCCAAAATGGAAACATTACTCACGTACCTAGTTACAGTGGTACGGTAGGCTTTTAATGTGTAGTTTTATTACTCATATTCCATTTAACTAAAATAAACCGGTGAAATTAAAAAGCCGGACAAAGTCCGGACTAGAGTCTAAAAGTACGGACATGTCCGGACTAATCCAGACGGATGGTAACCCTACTTTAAAGTGTATGTTTCGTTTTCGAACTTGACATAAAATAAATAGCATATTATAATTGTATGTAGTCCGTTTGTATGAACCAATGCTTTCGACGTCTCTAACCTCATCTAGCCAAGCACTAGGCCAACACGTGACTTCGCCCGCGGTCACATATCGTCCCTAAATCGACGTAATAGCCATCCAAGCTTACAACCGCCCATTAAACTTGACCCCAGACAGCGATACATCCATACTGTACAACAGGGCTCTATTTATACTGGCACCGATATATTTCAGGAGCAATAATAATGACACATTTAGGTCATCGTCTGACAACTCCTCGTGGAGGGGTAAATGTCAATTTTATTGACATTTTGTTGTGATACAAAGCGTGTGAGTATATGAGGGGTCTTGGAAATCTGTTTTTGTTTGCGGTGTTGCGTGGGATTCAGACGCCTTTGTCTAATATATTCAAACCAAATCACTTTGCTATCATTCCGTGTGTAATAATAATTATCCAACATAAAAGTTTGAGCCACATAACATAATACTTTGTTTGCACTAAGTAAAAGTGAAACCGTCGCATATCTAGTTGCATAACCTGCGACCAAAACTGGTGGTAATACCTTGTTTAAGGTCCGTCTAGATTGCTGCCACCATCTTATCCTTTAATCTACCGCCAAGCAGCAGTGTCCACGTTGTTGTCTTCCGGTGTGGGATAAGACAACCGGTAAAATTAGGTCCTGGCATTTGTGGTCTTAGGATAGCAGTCTTAAGATTGCATATGTTTATGGACACAAATTCCACATACCATAAGGTGGCATGTGTAGTAGGTAATTTGCTTTTTCAAAGCCTTACGCCTTGTGGCGGGGCAGTAAATAATTAAATTAATAATTAATTTATTATAGGTATAATTTAATATAGTTTATAATATAATTTATTTATTTAATAAAAGTGAGTGGAAGGGTTGGAAGGGGCCGCACTAAGCGTACTTTTTAGAATCAAATTTCGAAACCGACGTGCGTGCATGACTCGATGTATGAATGTGGAAGAAGCGATAGAGATTTGTCAAGATCGTAGCAGGTGGAAAGAAGTGGTCTCTGCCTACCCCTCTGGGAAACAGGCGTGATTTAATGTATGTATGTATGTAATAAATAATTTGTTCGTTAAATGATGATGTCGAAGAGAATAACGTAGCAGATAACACAACACTTTACCAAACATTTCGTCGACTGAGCTTAGCTCCTACACTAATGCTTTCACACAATGTAAGATCAGTCTAGGTGATTTACAAAGACAACGTTAGCTAAGTTTATGTCGTTTTAAGCGACACTTTACGTAGAACTACTAAAGTGTCTAACTCAGTCTAATGGCTACTCTAGAATGACACTGTATGACCTAAGATTCATCAATAACCTTACTTAAGTAACGCCACTCTCAGACTAAGTTAATGACGATGTAGAGAAACAAATGCCAAGTGGTCTATGAGACAAAAACGTTTGGAGATCTCTGTTAACCGAACAATCGTCCTCACGTTTGATATCCATGGACATAGGTATTTCTTTAATAAGTTCAAGGCAGTTCTATCTAAAACTCTACATTGGCGAAATACACACTATCAAACAAGGAATGAGTCATTGATTAAGAAAAAACTGACACTCCTGAGTCAGTTAACAAAGATTAATTTGTTCCTTACTGACGATTTTTCACATATTTTGAAAAAGGAACGAGAGAACTTTCTCGAAAACTCGTACCGTGACTTTAGGTCGTGTCAGTATCAAGATACGAGACGATCAGTAAAACTGACAGCCTACAGCCCCCTTTAACTCACTCATGTCAAATTTAATTTCCCCATCAATACGTACCGATAGAGAACAGTTTTCATTTCATATTTTCAGCGCAACGTTTCAGCAGATTGGAACGGCTTTCTGTACGTAAAGAGAAATAAAAAAACAACCTTTTCCATAGAGGGAGCTTTGGCAGAGTTTATTGGACTACTCTTTGACGAGAAATATTGTTTGTTTGTTTGTATACGTTCGATTTAGAATTCGTTTAAGGTCTTTTTTGTTAGAAATGTTTGTTTAAATAACTTACTTAAAAAATTTGGGAAAAAAGGAAAATTAGCGTTGCCCGTGTATTCGTATTGAACTAATTTAGAGTTCATTTCAATTACAATTTCGTGGCGAAAAGTTTTTTTTTTGTAAAAATAGGACATAGACTATCTTTAACATTATTTCATTGGTATAAAACGTTCATCTTCAAAATGGTAAATTAGGCACGAACTATTTTAAAGGCCTTTTTGAAAAGTAAAACTAAAATACGACAAGATCGCATAGACACAGACGACACAAATAAACAAAGACGATGTGACACTTTGTAGCAATAGGTAGGTACTTAAGTACTTACCTAATGTTTAGATTTAAATACTAATATTATTTCTTATATGTACTGTTGAGTACCATCGTAATAAATAGGTAATAGTTAGTAGTTAGGTATTTCCCTTCATTACCGTAAATATCAATTTTAACTGTAAATACGTCTTAGATTCTTTACTTAATAAATGTACCTACAAGTATCAATCTAAACAAGTATTCATTTCCATTCCTTCATTCGTCTTTACGTACGTACATTATGTTTTTACCATCATCGCTTAAATCCACAAACGTGTTTGCACAACCATCCAAACAATGCCGTACGTCAAGCAAAACGTACATATTTATCAAACGCGCGTATTACATCAGTAACATTTGCGAACCACCCTTCCACCGATACGATACGCCGCCCTGAAAACCGCACGGATCTTACATAACAATAATACCTTTCTACAGCCTTCATGATGAATAGCTAACTATAAAGTACGCCACGTGGTTCAATAAAGTATACGCGGTGCGACAGCGCCATCTTACGGGTGGTAGGGTAACTACTAAGTTCTCGCGCGGACTAGAGACGAGGTACTGGGAAGAGTGGAACTCCGAGCCTTTGATATGTAGAGTTATTCTAACACGCTGGTAGATGGCGTTAGTAGTTGCGTTTGGATTGTTAAATTTGTTACTGTTTCTGAGGTTTTTTTGTAATCATTTTTGATATTTATGTGGTTTTCTGTTTGTTTCAGCTCTCGGAGCTCGAGCAGCGGGTGCTGGAGGCCGAGGGCCGCGCTGAAGAGGCAGAAGACAAGGTAAATAAAAAATATTCGCTGCTTATTATAGCGACTATTATAAAGGACTAGAGGACGCTCGCGACTTCGTACGCGTAGAATTAGTTTCCCGCTACTCCCCCATTACTTCCCGTTGGGGGTCGATTTTCGGAAAATCCTTTCTTAGTGCTCACTTAAATCATATAAGGAACCCCTGTACCAAATTTCAAGTTTCTAGATACAGTAGTTTCGGCTGTGCGTTGATATAAAAGTCAGTCAAGTTTCCCTTTTATATATTTATAGATTTATAGATTTACTAATTGGACCACTAGTTAGCCTAGCTTAAAATAGGAACTCAGTCCAAATGCAATCCTTAAAAAGCTTCTTAAATCATTTTGCAAAAAAAAAACAAGATAACTCGATTTATATTTTTAAGGTTCTATGCATAATACGATTTTCAAGAAAACCACCTTATGCCCCACTTTTCCACTTACAATACCTTGTTTTCACCCTATTCTGATGTGCAAGTCAGGCGCGGCGGCAGTTCCATTAATCCTGGCTGTTTGTGCGGGGGACCTTCGTCAAACTGTTTTGATTCGTTTCTTTTTCAAGCTTTGAAGGACAAAAGGGTTTGAAAGATGTTTTCAAAACAGTGGGAACATGTTTTCAATCAGTCATAGTTTTATGCGTGCGAAACAGTATTGTTTAAATTTTAAATGAAATCATGTGCGGTAAAGACTTTAAAAGGACTCAGGCCGCATTTCACCAAACTAGAATAAGACTTACTCCAAGATTAGTCTATACAAATTCGGCGTTTAATCTAGGTATAAGACCTTATTCCAGTTTGGTGAAATGCGGCCTTAGATAGAAGAAGATATTCCATGTAGAAAGTTGACCAAGTCTGAGTAGATATCTTGTTTTGTTAGTTCGGTGTTCTGAATCAATTGTGGCGATCTTTCTTCAATATTTTATTAGATCACTATGGAACAGTCAAAACACATTATTTTCTTGTTAAAGTAAGTAATTGGGATAGACCAAAAAAAATAACTCACGGTTTTTACCTTCTAATTCGAAAGAATGGGTAATTTTAAGAGACCTATTTCATTCATTCTGTATTTGGCCCAATAGTTTTGTTTTAATTTCTTTATTTATTTAGCAGACATTTTATGGATGACATGATTATTTTAAATTTGAATTGGCATTTTCAAATAAATTACAACAATTAAATGATATCTAATGATAAAAAGTGATCGTAATAGTGTATTAAAACATACGATTTCAAGCGTTTTTCCTAACCTAACCTAACCTAACCTAACCTAACCTAACCCGTAAGATACACCTAGGACGGCTTCAAGCCGAAAACGAAAGTCAAACAAATGTTAAATATACTTTTGTCGAAATATCTGAAATAAATAAATATTTCAAAAACTTAATAATGCAGAACGACTTTAAAACCCTATTCCTCGAAATGGTTTTCGAATTAGAGTAATTGTAATAATATGAACAATCTCAATTATTGAATAACAGTTCCAATAGTAACGCAGTAAATAACTACCATTATGTTCAGTTAGTGCGTTAATAAAGCTGTCAGAACGGGAATTAACAGAAACTGGAAAGTACTATAAATCAATTATTTTAAGGGCAGCTTATTAATTAACGGATTTGGGGATAATTAAAATAGTCCATAAAATGCTGCAACTTCAGTTTTGTTTTTTGTTTTTGGTATTAATATTATTAAAGATGTATTTGGAAAATACCTACCTGTAACTATGCAAGTTTATTAAATAACTAGCTGTGACCAGCGACTCCGTCCGCGTAGAAGTCGTAATTATCGCTATTCCCTTGGGCTTTGACCAATTTTCCGGGATAAAGAGAACCCTACGTAAAGGGTTCAAGCTATATTCATTACAAATTACATTTAAATCAGATCAGTGGTTAAGTTGTAAACGCGTAACAATTAAACAAATAAAATAACCATTTTCCGGTTCGGGTCGATTTTGGAGACTTTTATCCTTATTCCACAGCGTATTAGCCCATATTGCTTTGATATCGTAATTATTAACTGTCGACGTTATGACAGCTCCTCTTCACTAGGCAGTAAGAGCTATTTAACATCAACAATATAATATCGAAACAAGAAGGGCTTAACCAAATTGGGATAAAGCCAGTGTATTGTAAATTCAACTTAATCTTTGCTACCGACATCTAGCGGAATTAAATAATCCAGTCGTCGTTACTCTTGCGTCATTTTATCGCTGCAAATGTAAGCGACACGTCATGGAGCACCCTTTTGGGACTGTGATGGGGCAGTTTTGGGATTTAGGGAGCGTTTCTGCGTACTGGTGACACAACAATTTATTTGTTAGTCGTTTTTGGTTTATCCCACTAATATTATAAATGCGAAAGTTTGTATGTTAGTTTGTTACTCACATACAAACAACAGCTGAAAAATTAAAAGTTCCCTTGGGAATAATGATAAGTAGGTAATTGAAATTAACGCGGACGAAGTCGTGGGAATAAGGTAGATCTTCATAAATGTATACATTGAATTTTATACCTACATGTCCCCCCCCAACAAAGCTACACGAACTAATTTTAGAGTTAGTTTGACTCTACCAATTTTCCATACGGAGAAGTTTTCAAATAAATAAAAACGCTCCAAAAACAATGATGGCATACAGGCCAAGGCTACAACTACCTACCAAGTATTATTGCGTCGGTTGTATAATATAATTTGTACCTATACGTAACTACTTAGTATGATTGTCAGTTTTCTATCGCTTTTCTTAGATGTAGACTAGTTGAACTGGAAAAAACTTTTAATGACTACCTATTAAAATATGTTTCTGCATACGAAATACAGGATGTCCTCGAAGTGTGCAAATTTTTGCTATGAGTAATCATATATAAATGGGTTGTCTTGAATTTTATACCGAGGCTCGAAAGTTTTCCGAAACCGTTTAACATTTAGTTTGAGCGAGGAAAACTTACAAAAAAAAGATTTCGTGTTTTTTTCCATACATCTAAAACTGTAATATCTCCATCAAAACAACTTTCATTTTATATACAAATATATTTTGCTGGAAACAATTTTTTATTAACAAGAACTGAATTTTTAATTCAAAAAATTCAGTCACTTTTCTTTTCATGCATTTTGTGCTGCTGTCGTTACTTCATCGTAACGAGTGCAGCCTCCAGTCGGCTATTGATTTTCCAAATTGCAGGATTATGACTCACTCCGTTGTTTTCCCGGCGTCCCTTTTGCAATAACCATGTGCCGGTTCACATGGGCTTCATATGAGATGACTGTCATAACATAAGGGTTAAGGGAGATTACGTTTGAACAAATCTGAAGTTTGTGGGTAGGTACCTAAATCATTTGAGGGATGCGGTATTTTATTTTGGCAGAAAATCTTACGTTAATTGACCTAGTACAAGTCTAGCACTAAGTTTGGGACAGGGCTCATCTGTGCAATTGTCTTTTAACGTTTATTTAATCATTCGTTCACATACCGGCAAAGGGTTGAGTGGATAGAAAATATCCTCGGTTTTTTAAACAATAATCTATTCACTTTCATTGTAGATAATTCTTAAAACTTAAACGTTATATGGTTAAGTGATCGCAAACAATTTACGTAAAATTTCGTGTGAACGCTGGAAATAGGTACTTAACTGGTATACGTTACGTATTCTATTCTCCGGAGGTAACAAAAAAAACGATAATTTGTTACATTATTAAGAATAACGTTTCGAATTTCGAACCAAAAATGTTGTAGGTAACTTAACATTTATTTATTTAATCGTATGGCTTTATTAAGCCGAGTCAAGCACATGCACTACAGTTTTATATCTAAATTCTAATATCTAATATTAAAATGTTAAATTACCTGCAGCGGTTTTTGCTAAGGAACCCAAAAAAGAGTGCAGTCTGCAAAGTACACTAAAAAAAATGAGAGCCATCAAAGAGAGATTTTCTCTTAGTTGACAAAAAATGAATACAATAGTTAAGATATTAGTTAGAGAGCGTCGGTGGCCTAGTGGTTTAGGGGGTCGACTCGTGATCGTAAGGTAACGAGTTCGAACCCCCGCGGTCACCATGTACCAATGAGTTTTTCTAACTTAAGTGCATTACCCGACGCTCTTACGGTGAAGGAAAAACATCGCGAGGAAACCTGCACATTCAAACAGCTGAGTGTGTAAGAGGGGTAATTGCACAAAAGATCCTAAAGGGTCGAAGTGCATCCGAAAGGGCCCATCTGGAACATAAGATAAGACAAGATAAGATATTAGTTATATCAACCAAAGCTGATAGTAGCAACAGCAATTTCTTTAGTGATTCAACTAACATCTCAGTTGATGTGTCTTACGTCTTAGTTGATGTATCTAACGTCTTGTCAGGCTCGTATGGAATGCAATGAAGACGCTTATGCACAACAATCACAATCTTGTTAGAATCGACCAATTATTTTTTTCAGTGTAGTGATTTTTAATTGCCAGCGTCTAAACAACTTTCTTAACTGGTGAATATTGTCAAAAACATGCACACTATTCTATACTTACTTATGATAGCGAGGCTGCGTTCTGAAATAGGTACCCTGTATATCTCTTTTTACAAGGTAAGTACTTATTCATTAACTTTTTTTTTATAATAACTGATTGGCCAGTAGTAACTTTTGCAGGGTCGGTTCTCATCAGTAACACCAGCCGCTGCCACCAAATCACTAGCGGCAAGGCCAAACAGTCGTGTTTCCACCTTTTAATTCCGGTTCGGAGGTACGACTGTCAGTTAGTGAAACTAACTTACGACCGCACTCATCAGAATCATTTAATGACGATTAAAGTCGTTCCGTGGCGATTTCTCAGACGCAAGTTTGAAAAAGGAACGAAATATTTGTTGCCAGTATGTCTTAAGTACGGTGGTTAGAGACATTCTAACGTGGTCCTCAAGGTTAGCAAAGCTTTTTCAATTTTGGAATTGCAAACGTCCATGGTCCCAGAGTTCTGCCTACCATATATAAGGTCAATGGGCAGTCTGTGGCTGTCTTCATTCCGATTTTGACAGTTTTTTTTTTAAAGATACTGAAGAATAGAGAAGTTCTAAGTAGAATTTCCTAAGTAGTTAGGCAGGTGTTAGTTCTACGAAATAGCTCAACTGGTACACGAAGTTGTAGAACTTAACAAACTTTAAGCACGCATTGAACTGCCGCTGTATTTCGACGAATCCTAGATGCATTAATTCCTAATGTACATATCGTTATCAATTAAGACATAGTATATCTTTAAGAGTTTCAGTATTTTTTTATAAACACAGCGAAGTAATTACGCATTGTACAAATTGAACCATTCTCAATCCAATACTCTACATCGATGACATAATAACATCGTGATTTTTACGTTTCACCCCTTGCGTTGCACTAGCTACACACGCCATTTAGTTAAATACAAATTACACTGTGATATTCTTTATACCAATGTAATAAAAGCCACGCTCGTTAATTGTAAGTGAATAGTTTAATGTGGTGTTGATTTTCTATAGAATTTTTATATCAACGCTGGCAACAATGGGTCGCCCTTCCCTGCCACCCCTAACGCATGCGCTGTGATGACTTCAAGCCACTCGCGTCCGCGGCAACTTCACTCCAAATCATGTATATACATAACAAAATCTCCTCTCAATTCAACCAAAAAATACTACGTGGAACATCCTAAAAATCCGTCTATATTAAAAACAAATCTATTTAACGTTAGAAAATAGTAAAATATAACAATATTTCATTTATAAACGTCTTAATACGCGGGCCGATACACTTGATCAATAGACGCTCTTTAATTATTTGTGTTACCAAATTTGCTTTGCGAGTGTGATATTATTGTAGGTTGAGACAACGAATGCTTTAAGCAGATATTAAGAAGATATTTAGACGATAAGTGTTATCCTAAGAGTCAATTCTGAAGATGTCGAAGCCTAATACATTGAAGGCTCATAGACTGAGTGCGGAGTTTGCAGAGAAACGACAAGCAATGAAGAAAGCTGATCCAGCTAATTCATAGCAGCCAGCCGTGAGTACTTAATAATAACAAGAATTTTAGAATAATGAAACTGACCTAACGTAACTAAATGAATGTTCTAAAATCATTCTGTTGCTATCACGCTTTGGTACGTCATAGCCAAGTTTTTGATGTAAGATATCACTCTTAGATATGATCGAATCGCATATCGTAATATCATTTTTACATTGCTCCATAAGTTAGTGTTAGTCATTTTGAAATTATAATATTAGTCTAGGATATTTCGACATGGGTCGAGTGTCAACCATACAAAAGTGTCATCTAATTTTCAAGTAGTGCCAATAATTGCTCAATCTTGTATAGGTACCTCATTGTGTACCTACTCAAAATGAGTCTAGAAAAATTACTATATTACCAAAACTGAAAAGCAGATCATCAAAATAGATGTCTTATTTCAACGTCTTCCTTAATGAAAATCGTGTAATAAACTCGAAACAATACAACCATTTAAATCATTTCATCTTTGACCTAGAACAGTTTTACGATTACTATGATGCCTAGGTTATAAGAGGGCGTTTTAGGAAGCATCGTAACCAGCACATGACTACGATCCAACATGGCTGCCCCAGCTGTTCGCACCGCGCACGCGCTGTGTGTTTCCCTCCATCTTCCTTTCATTAAATATGTAGACTCCATGAAATTGCTAGGCGACCTTGTGCTATATTTTCTTTGATAAGAATTCAGAGCCGTTATTAAGAATTTAATTAGAACTGGGAAGACGACTATAGTTTTAGCAGACGTGCCAAAAATAAACGAAAGTATAAGATAGTAAAATAAGTCAAGATATTTTTCTTTTATAAGAAACCGATCAGCTTGTTGAAATTTCATAGAAAAGGTTAGCTTTGGAGTGTCTTCTTATTTATCTCAAGTACAGCAGAGGCAGAGAGAGGTACCTAGTGAAGCATAAAAATCAAGGTTGTCCTCATTTTCTTTCCACATCTCATGTGGACGTCCTGCGGGCCGAGTATGGTCGATATTGACAAAATGTGGATAAAACATCCGTCACTTTCTGACACTTACGTAAGTACGAGAGTGACGGATGTTTTATCCACTTTTGTCACGTGATAAACGCAGCCATATTAGGGCCCCAGGGATGAAGAGTAATGGATGCCACTGACTTCCTTTCCACTCCTAAAAGCGTTACTGTGAGTGGTATTACTAGCCTTACTTTTCTCTAAGTCACGATTTCTTTTAACAAAAAGGTCCCTCGTAAAACTCTGACTGAAGCTTCAGATCGTAAATAAACAAAATTAAACACCGTGTGACTACTCAAGGTAAATAAACAACAATACAAACTTACAGATGCTTACAGCTAGCGTCAATCAAATTTCGGTGTGCTCCAACTGCAATGACAGAAGGTTTAACTTCCTTTGATTTTTTTACTTTGTGTAACCCTGTACATTTTATTACGGGTAAAATATAAGTTGGTATAAGATCCTGATTAGAGTATAATGTTTTTAATCTGGTAACTTGAAGGTACTTCTAGGATTGGTATGTTAATTTTACTGTTTACAAGCTTTTTACACGCTATCCAGAGATTTTGTAGAATTGTGCAGTATTTTTTATAACGAATGATAAACTAAATTGACAGAGAAACAAAAGGAGATATTCATTTTGGGATTTTTTAAAAGTATCGACCAAAAAAAAATTTTGGTTTACATCGCTACAATTATTCGTAAGAGGTTCGAAAGATCGACTTTTTCATAGCACAGTCACGGACTTTAATTGATGAGCCGTCATAGAACCCATAAAATAAAAACCAACATAAATAATTCTAGCGTTGTACACCAAAAATTTTGCATGCACTTTAAAAAAAAGCCCAAAAATAAATGAAGGATGATTGTTCTCCTTTTCTGTTCTTGTAGATTTGCTCTAAATTATATTGACAAAATTAACCTAACCTACCTACGTACAGTCACACATAATTCTTCTCTGGCAAAATATTATACGAATTTACCTAAAATGTCTCTGAATGCGCAATTGGGGTCACTTTTAGCACAATCAATTTAGAATTATATAATGATGTAGTGTACTTACAACCTATTAGAGTATCGTCTATGTAGGTCCACAACCCGTATAAAATTTCAATGCTCTCTTAATTCAGTTTTCTTTTAGTTATTTACATTCTTATATACACAACGTTAAGAGACCACGTTAAGTTAGAAAAACCCCGCACTGGTAGATTTTTGACATTTAAATGATTAGCCAACTTACTGAATAAATATCGTCATCTATATCTTTAGTAGCGCAAAATAAGAGATAGATTGAACATTGAAAAAACGGCAAAACAATAACGTTCGGTTACATAGGTTATGTATGAAAATGAGCATCGCAAATCAACCTAAACATACTAACATAGTATAGCTGGCAGCTGGCAATGAGTCAGAGTGCGCTAACCCCGTCGCCCAGACGGCGGACTGGTTGGCCGATTGGTCTGCGGATCCGTCGCCAGATCTTAGATATGGGGTAAAGAGTTGACTGTTAAGTAGTTGAATAGAATAGTTCGTTAATGCGCATTCGTTTCAGATTTAAACCGCGGGTTAGGTACTAACATGTTTGTATGCGGCTAATACCATAGCTAACAGAATTAGGGCCACCAAAAATTTAACACTGGGTTAAGACACTATATCTCGAGTTAGTAAATGTCAGATTAATGTCATTTTAACTCGAGTTAGCGTCTTAAGTGGTAACCCAGTTTAAAAAAAATTGGTGCAAGTGGCCCTTTTTAGTTTCTTTTCTTCTTGGTTTGTTTGTAGACTGCTACTTAAAATGGTTAGGAATTACCAGGATAGCATGAATAATTAGAACGCAGGAAAATCGAGGTTTAACGTCTTTGATCTGTCATTACTAGATTAATCTATTTGGCTATTAGTATGTATATTGTTAACTTTGAGCGATATACAGGTCGTTTTTTCACTGACCGGACCGGCGACGACGACAGCAATGGATTCATGCAAATTTGCTGCCGTTTAATAGAAAAATAAAAAATGTTTAATTGTAATTTAAACTTACACAATTTGAAATATCTAAAATGTGTTAAACCAATAGTGCAACTTAATCGCTCGCTTTCATACGCTTCTTTTATTAACACACTATAGTAGCTTCACTTGTAATTAACTAACTATGTAAACAAATCTAGGAAGTCAATTTTATTTTACCTCATCATCATCGTCTTTTTCGATGACAGTAGGGTACCATCGAGCTAGTATATGATGAATGATGATGGAGCCGGAAGTTGGCCATAGGAATTCCTCAATTGCTGATAGTAAATCCATCGAGTTTGTTTAACTCATTTTTTATCGGCAAGTTTATCATCAGGGCCCGTATCGAAATAAGGGATCTAGACAGATTTTTTTTTTGCTCTTATAAACGTTTTAACCCTTAACTTGTTGGACGACAAGTCATGCAATTCCCGGCACGTTGCTACTCCAAGAAACTTACAGAAATACAAGTGTTGTTGTTCGAAACTTGGAAACAACGGAAGTTGGACAGTTCTCAACATTAGGGAACCCCGGATAAGTCTAGAATAGAAGCAAGTTCCGCCATTTTCTACGTGAGTTGTCGAAGTTGTGCTGTTTAATTATAACCACTCAAAGTTGTAGGATTCCTGGGGCCTGTTTTATAAAGCTTCAAATTACAATTTACAGGTTACAAGTTTCCATTTGACACAACCTCGACCAATGACGACCAGCCATTTGAGCAGTGTTGCCAGTTTAGACCTGTACAATTGTAACTTGTAGCTTTATAAAACGTGCCCCTGGTTGTAGGTTGTGTATGCGTTTAATTCTGAAAATGAAGCATATTTAGCCAAATTTCATCTCAAATGTTAACTATTTTTACGGAGACTTGTAGTATAAAATCTTTGACGTACGTTTACGCAATAATTTAACATTAAATAACAATCAATATAGATAAATAACATGCCGTGTGGTTGCCGGCTTAGAATAGTGCCACTCCATGTCTTCCCGTGGAAGTCGTAAGAGGCGACTAAGGGAATGAAGGCTTCTAGTATGGTTAGGCGATGGGCTTGCAACCTGTCACTTTACCTACTGGTAAAACATCTTAGCCGGATTGTGCAAAATGTGGTCAAAGAATTAACAAAAAAAAATAGACTTGTTGGTAGTTCTGTAGCTCTGCCCCACTCTCTACCGCACTCAGAGACGTCAATTAAATTTAATTCTTGTTTAGTGACGTGTTGTCTTATTCTTTTGCTATAGCAAAGAAATTACAGCAGCAACTTTAATCAAGCATTAAATTTAATTGACATCTCTGAGTGCGGCAGTCTGGGAATGAAGGCGTGAGTGTATAATGTCTGTATATACATATAGATAAATACATCCGATATAATGGTGACTTATTCCTTCAGAGCTGATATCTCTTAAATGGCCCAACCAATTTTCATGAAACTTAGCTAAGAACTATCCCGATTAAACAGGCTTTCTTTAAAAAAAACTTTGTCCAAATCGGTCCAGTCGTTTGGGAGCTACCTACTATTGCAAAGGCAAGGCACACACATGTTCAACTTATAAAAACACCACTCTTTTTTACCGAGTGTTAATAAAGAAGTGGAGCGTATCGTTGACTAAAAACACTATATCATTTTAGGTATCTTCAAATGTATTATTTCGATCAATCGACGAAACAACTAATCTAAACGTTTACCCGTTATTCACAAACGCACTTTAAACCCATTTTAGTTAAAGTATGCTTTGCCACATTCTGTCACATGCAAATATCACAATGAGAAATAAGGACAAAGCATATTTTAAGCACATTTTATCTATTGTGTATTTATGAATGAGTCTTTGTCTTTATTCCAAGGCAGTCTTACGAGTATGAATGAAGCCATGCACCGACGACAGTATCGAATCGTCGATGAGCAACGTAAGCTTTAGCCAGAACACCATAACTCTATTTAACGTACGTAAAGCCGAAGCTAGTATCCGGCTGTAACGACATTGTCATTATTCGTCCGCAGAACAGCTGGAATAGGGTTGTACTTGCACTTTATTTTATATTATTATAAAATAACTGCGTGAAAGTTAATTTTGATAGCTAAGTTAAAACGACATGTGGCATCTGGTAAAGTTAAAAATTGTAACCCTGTTTTTAATGTTTTCTTCGATGTCCAATTTCTGGCGAACGGTGTCATAACAAAAGCATACTAACCACAAGTTTTAACGTAAAACAACGTAAAATGGAACACCTAAATGCTCTTATAGATCAAACAGTACCTAATCGGAATATTAGCAGCAACGTTTGTCTGTAGATGAACAAATTACTATTCATATCAAAAGTAAGAAAGAAAGACAGTTTTTTTTGACATTCGTTGTTGGTGTTACACACTGTAACGACTTTTTTTTTTGAAAATAGCTCCTGAATGGTGTCGTGTAAACATCCACTGCAATCTCGCTCGGCTTTTTCTTCGAACTTGTTCGCACACACTGCCGAGTGTCTAGACAAAGAAGTGGGGCGTATTGTCGTTGATTAAACACACTATATCAATATACGCATTTTTAATTATATATTTTTCAATCTATCTATGCAGTTACCAATCTAAACATCTATCTTTATTCCAAGGCAGTCTTACGAGTATGAATGAAGCCATGTACTTATTTACCAACGACAGTATCGAATCTTCGATAACCAATGTATAAGCTTTAGCCAGAACACTATAACTCTATTTCACGTACCGCCTGTAACGACATTGTCATTATTCGTCCGCAGAACAGCTGGAATAGGGTTGTGCTTGCACATTATTTTATTATTACAAAATAACTGCGTATAAGTTTTTGCTAGCTAAGTTAAAACGACATGTGGCATCTGGTAAAGTTAAAAATTGTTACCCTGTTTTTAATGTTTTCTTTGATGTCCAATATATATCGGACGATGTTAAAACAAAAGCATACTAAATAATCGTAAAACAACTTGGAATGGAACACCTAAAAGCTCTTATAGATCAAACATAATATTAGCAGCAACGTTTAGTATGTAGTGTAGATGAACAAATTACCATTCATATCAAAGGTAAGAAAGAAAGACAGAGATTTATGTACAATATATATTACAGCAGGGACTGTATCCCACTTGGTTTTCAACCATATTATTATCATATTTGTTGTTATAAAAAATCAAAAAATATATTCACGTATAATTTATTTACAAGAAAGAAAACAGTCTCTGCCAAACCAGACAATACAGTCTCAATTCACAAAAAATGCCAAAAACTCAAGGGCACATTGATTGCTATAAGATCTGGCACGCGGCAACCCTATCCTTTCTCCATATTTCATGAGCATGCACATACTATGACGCATTGCGCATTTCCATACACTCCCGGTACGCCATCGGGCACAGCTGCCGAGGCAATACATTTAGAATTACCCATCTTTACACCGGTATGGAAATTGTAATGGCAGTTTTTGAAATCAATTCTGTATGCTGTGTGATCTATGGCTGCAGACGTGCTGTGAAAACGGTTTTGTGAGGAATTTAGGGTAATTTTATGACGCAAATGCGGTGTTTATTTTTGGATGGTTCCGTAACCAGGATAAAAAGGGATTGATTATGGCGATTATCTTAAATCATTGCATTTTTAAGCGCATCAAACTGCAATAAGACCTTATTTATTGCTAGAAGTGTTATCGTCTTAAAGCCGTAACAGACGATCGAATTTGGTCCGGGCCGGACAGTGGATTTGGTTCGCTCCGAACCATATAATTATGTCCGTCTGTAGAGTAGTCTTGTGACCATAGACGGACAGATATGGTTCGGAGCGAACCAAATCCGCTGCCCGGGCCGGACCAAATTCGATCGTCTGTTACGGCTTTTAAAAACGGATCGGGGGAACGAGGGAAGTCATACGAGCGGGTTCACTCGATGGGAAAAGCGGGTAAACTGACGCACGCCATTTAATATTGTTTTTATGCTCTGACGGGACATCTTCAATTCGCTGGTTAATCATTAGTTCGTACTCCGTGGAATTTAAGAGAATCACCTGGTCAGCATCCGCTGCTAATATTAAGATCTTGAGAAAATCCGTTCGAGTGGAAAAACGCCCTTAAAAGTTTAGGAGTATTCTTGCAAACTCTTATATAGGTAATTATAATATACACACCTCTACATCCATCATCTCTATTTGAAACAAAGCTCCAAATTAAAAATACTTAATCTTTATAAGATTACCGCATCAAAGAATCAAAATCCCTCTAAAAACCAGCGCCGCGGCTTGCTGCGGCACAAAGATGAGAGGGGCCCTTTTCAACGCCATGTTAAATGTTTTTTGTTTTAGTCATCTGTTTTTTTTCAAATGTATGTATACGTTGAACAAATGATTTAAAGATTAAGATAAAGATAAAGAGACATTGATTCACAACAATACAATTCTATTTCTATTTATATTTCTAAAACAAATAGAACTAGTTATTTCTAGTCATACCAACTATTCAAACTATAATTACATCTCAAATTCTCAATCAATGCCTTAATTAGCTGATTCCAATCACGCCCCCGCTAATAACAATCCCATTACATTCGGATCGGTGACAGACAGACAGGCTCCGAATATAGATAAGGTGTTGGAGGAAGTGTTCACATCCTGCGAAGGCACGTGACATCCTGGATGCACGGATAGTGGATACGGATTCTGCTTCGGATAGAAATGGCTTTTTGTAGATGCTTTGAGAGCTGCTCTGTGAGTTTGAAGGATGAATTGCTAATCAACGAAACAAGCAACCTATTGTGACATGATAGCGGGTAGGTTCGATTGCCCCTACATGGTTCACTGTATGCAGCTCCATGTTTGGGAGCAATCGTACTTATTAATTGTGTTTTAGTTTTTATAGTTGTGAAAGTTTTCTGTACTTAATTTCAATTTTAATTTAGATTTTAGTTATGATTTTATTTTTAACTTTAATGTTTATTTAAATTTGTATACAGTATGGAAATGGAATTTCTGAAATAAATAATTTTGTTTATTTTTTAATTGTGTTATTTTGACGTCGAATTTAGAGTCATCACATAGCGAAGCCTCTATTCTACTTCATTTAAACACGTGTTAAAGAACTGATATGATTTGATAACGATATGGATCAGAGTATACCTACTTAAGTATTTAGTTTCAATATATTATGTATACCTACATACGATATGACCGGGGTCTCAAAATACGGGGATGAATATCCTACTAGCCTACTATTATTATAAATGCGAAAGTTTGTGTGTGCGTGTGTGTGTTAGTTTGTAACTCCTTCACGCTACAACGGCTCGATGGATTAGGATGAAATTTCAGAATGGCGATAGCTTATACCCTGGATTAACACATAGGCTACTTTTAATCCCGGAAACTTGCGATAACCAAATTCTACGCGGACGAAGTCGCGGGCAGAAGCTATAACATACAAGAATTGTGATCTATGAGAGTGAATCTGATGTGCATTCTCAACTTACCCGCTTAGCCAGTCGAGTGAGCCCGCTCGTATAACTTCCTCACTCGATCGACCGCTACACAGAGAGCCCTTAAGAAAATAACACCTCAGGGCAAAGAAGCCCCAGGAGGAAACCATAGCTAATAAATACGGATAGAAATAATAGCGGGCTTTTTGCTAAGTAGAGCTAGCCTAGCCCTTATCGGCACATCAGACAGCACAGGCGCGGCCATCGTGATACAATGCGCCATTTTATACATTACTATGGGCAGAGGACGCCCGCGACTTTGTACGTGTAGATTTAGTTTCCCGATACTCGCCCTATTTCTTCCCGTTGGGGGTCAACTTTCGAAAAAATATTTCTCAGTGCACCCCTAGACTTTATAAGGAACCTACGTGAGAAATTTGGAATCTCTAGACCCAGCAGTTTGGGCTGTGCGTTGATATGTCAGTCAGTTTCATCTTTTCTTTGATATGTCAGTCAGTTTGCTTTTGACATGATACGATAACATTTACAGCTCGACAAACAACTTATTAACCAGTGAATTTAAGTTATCCCGTCAGAGAGTACAAACCACATTTATGGGCGTGCATTCACAATTAGGTAGTTTAAAATAAAACTTTCTCGTATGAGCTCACTCGCTCGATCGATCGTTCAACAAAAAGTCGTTTATAAGATGTACCTGGTGGCTGTCTGAGGAAAATTGGACTAACGCTAAACATCACATAAACTTCTATGGCATTCAGTTTATGTCTAAGTGTCAGGCGATCACCTTCTTAACTTGGCCAATACCTTACCATGTTTTGTGTAAATTGAATTGGTAGGTAAATTCGCGTTGAATTAACATTTGTTAATGTAATTACGAGCATTAATAAGGGATTTATGCTGTATTGGAATTATTTACAAGGAGTTAGCTGGCATGTATTGTTAGGTTATCAATGGCTTTCACTCCTGTTAAGGTGTATTTCGTCAATTTTGAGTTATTTATTTAGACACTCACCATAGACGTATTAGAGAAATAATGATTGTCTAAGTATCTAGAATACCTGTAGGTACTCTGTATAATTAATCATGTAAAATAAAGAGTTTACATACATACAAACTAAGAGCTCAGCTAACTTGGCCCCTATTCCACATTGTATTACCCTATCTTGCTTTGATATCGTAATCATATAAGTTACTCTAGGAAAGTTCCCTTGATATTATAGAGCTACTATATAAATCAACTGTTTAAATATGATATCGAAGCAAGATGAGCTTAACCAAAGCAGAATAAATAAAGGCCCTTAACTTGTGGCTGTTAACTAATCGCTTTTGACATGTTATCATATATTGTCAACGTCATTATAGCTCTTAAGTATTTACTTGACAGTATTGACGGCTGGGTTGAATAGAATACCATATTATGTCAAAAGCAATAGAGCCCCTGTGCTTGTCATGACATGACTGACTGTCTGTATGACTTGTGATCCGCTAAAGTGATTAACTTATAAATTATTCTAGCATCATGATCATTTGTATTTTAAATACTTTCACCCATGTTTGCCGCAATCTCCATCTAAAAATAGGACTGCAGCGTTAAAAGATAAGCCCCGCGATATCTGGGAGCGTATCACGCGTTTGGACGCGTCTGCTTTTGGACACTCGCCAGACCGTAGCTCCGGTGGTGGCATTCTTTTTGTCTTTACTATCTACATTCAGCCTCGGCCACACTATTACTGATATTTAAAAACCCTCATTTAAATTCCCTCTGTTGTGTAAATATACCAAGCTTCTTCTAAAAACATTCTCCCTTATCACTAAAAAAAGCAGTTTGATTAACCGAAAACACATGAACATTCACTGCTTTCCACCACACTATATGTGCCTGCCTAACAATCGAAAATGTAATTGCTAATTGTTAAAAACTGTTGCGGCCAAATTTTGATGTTTTTAAATTTTAAATGTAAATAGTGTAAATTAATTGAATAGTAATGTTCAATCAGTAAACGTGAATTTTTCTATTACGGTTTTTCAAGCACTTATGATGCTTTTGGTAATCAGCTACTTTAAGTGTTTTTTGCTCTACTGCGTGTAGTAGGAAATTAAAGTTAGTCCTCAAGTTGCATGTTTCTCACATTTATACGCACTCGTTTGTGCTCTGGCAACAGCATACCCTTCCCTTTAGGGTCCCTTGTTGGGCATTTACACATAAGTATCTCTGGATCATGCTTGGGAAAAAAAATACGTTTGCAGTTTCAAGTCTGTTAGACTGCCTTATAATACAAAATCTGTCCAAACGCGTGCAAAATGTGATATTCGTGATCTAATAATAATGGACGTTAGTTCAATTCGTTAGGCCAATAGTCAGGCTGGCGGACTGTTATACTGCGTTGTCCTTTTTTAACTAGTGTCCAGGAGAGTCAGTTGACGAAACGTCGATAAATTAATCAATTGACAATTGACTTATTCGTAATTTATATCGTAAATATTCCTGATTATAAAAAAGTAATTCCGTTGAACACCAATAGACTAGGTTGTCGTGTTAGTTAACACCGTTCCATTTACCCCCCAAACTACACTATTGTGACGTCATTGCGACTAAAGTCCGGGGTCTACACATCACCAATGTTAATTAGCCACCAAACTGCCCGCTTGATAACGGGGTCTAGTCATCACCTTGTTTAAAGTTCATTCATGCTCATTCCAATGCTAATGTGAACTACCGTTTAGAGTGACTACATATTGCGCATTGTTTTGGTTTTATTGTAGTTTCTAAGTATTCTAGCGCCATTGGTCTGGATTTAGAATAACCGTTGATCTGTTTATCCTGTTATGGGTTTAATTTATCATGACATTAAGTACGTGAATGTACTGACTTATTCATCATTTAACGGAACGCGTAACTTCCAAATTTGGCTGGTTAAGATATATGTGTCTGATAGAAATCTTTGCGGGTCCGAAAATGGAACAATTTACAAAAAAAAATGCACAGAGACCCTAGAATTAACATAAGCGCTTGTAGCGACTGTCTGACAGCTTACGTCAATCCAATTTTCGATATCGATAACGTTTTCACAATGCATCTTTTCTAGGTCCACTGCTAAGACTCAATTGGTGCGATAAGTTATGATTTCCCAGTCCTACTTCAAATGTTTAACTTATTGTAACTTCCATCAAGAAACCCCATGTATACGCAGCTTTCGGCAACCATTCGCGTAACTTTAGTAGGTGTACCGTGACACTTTATTGGCAATTGCCGTAAAATAGTGCTAAAGGGGACGGCAAGGGTGTATGAGGCATGCAATCGACATACTTTACAGGATTCTTACCATGTCCGTTGCCAAGTACTCCTTAAGGGGTCGCTTTTATATAGGATTGTTTGGATCCTGGGCGTAATAACACATTTAAAGCTAGACACCTGAAAAAATACGAAAAAATACTAGAATGTATACATTGGGCTTAGGGAAAGCAGTACTATTGTTGACACCTTTTAGGTTATAGAGATGATAATAACCATCACTAACTCTACTAACATAATCTGTTAATATTTATATATTCGTTTGTAACTCCGTTTTCTAAAATGGGTTTAACGATTACGATTTAAATGAAAATTGCGGTATAGAGGTATTGGTGGTTATATAGGTGGTCATGAAATCAATTTATCAAAAGTGGTCATCTTCGGAAAAAATCATTTTAACCCAAGCAAAACGCTTGGTCTCCCAGGTACTGCAGGATAATTGTATTCATCTTGCATTAATTTGGCCTTCGTTATTAGCAATCTCTAACTTCTTCACTCTCATTGCATTTGAACTCAGTATAACGCACAAAGTCGAAAACAAACCACTAGACACCACTTTTGTTAGTGAAGTCTTCACTAACTTAACACTTGAAACTTTCAAATTAGTGTCTTACGGAAACTTTTTCACTACTGCAACCTTGTTTAACTGCACTCTGAAGAACACTTAAGTACAGGTCTTGGCACTTAGACGGTGCTTGTTTATCCTCATGGTATCCCTGAGGAGGTGTTTGTATTTAGAATGGGTACCCATACAATGGAGGTGGGGACTGACTAATCGAAATACTGTAGTGCTAGCGCTAACCTAGTGTTAAAATAAAAGGCTAACACGTTAACAAACGGCTGGAATAATAGCTAACTTGTTCTTATCATGTTTTCTCCGCACGTAGTTTGAAGTTTGAAACGCTTTTAAAACGAGGAGAATCAATAGTTGTTGTTTTTTTTTGTAATATTTTGGATTGATTGAATCTGCTCAAGAAGGCAAGTAATGTTTTGGGGAGTATGTTTGTATGTTTTGTATAAATGTATGCTTGCCTTGACAGATTTTAAAATGTAAGATATCGTTGGAATTGCCTTTATTCAAGGACTATAATACTCGTTTTCGACCTTGGAACTTCTAATTCTAAAGCTGTAGAGGTACTGAGGCGTGAGGGAGCATCGGACGACGAAATAAATGCACAGAAATCGCCATCATATCGCCTCCGCCGCAGCTTATGGCCTGCTTTATACAGCTATATGCATCTGTTCGTTACTGCCCGCTAAGTTGTGGCCTGGCGCCATTACACTTTAGAGCTTGACATTGCATGTGACCCCTTTAAAATTAATATCAGAACTACAGAGCTTTATTTACATATTTCTAAGCTCAAACACTGTAAAAGCTTTGAATAGCATTAACATTAAAACGTATCTCATGTATCACCCGAGCTCCACTTCTCTCCTCATTGTTATACGACTGTGACCTGTATTCGTATGACGATATGGTCTAATTTATTATAAATTTATGGTAATGGCATTCAGACGAGTTTGCTCTTTCGCTTCAAGGGGATTTCAGCTTTCATGAAGTTCTCTGTGGTATAAGGTACGGGTTTATATGTAACTCAAGTTTAACGAACATATCTCTATATTTCTGAATTTTTAGTTTTCTTACTTATTTATTTATTACTATTATTATAAATGCGAAAGTTAGTCTGTGCGTACCGTCTTTATGATTCAACGCGTCGATCGATCGATGTGGAAATTGGACGGTGTGACTGGTGATTACAGAAAATCAAACGATTTACGATGGAAAAGCGATAACCAAATTTAGCAAGGACGGAATACCTAACTAATGTAATACCTTTAAACGAGCAATTCTTGTATATATGTATATAGTATATAGGTATATAATCTGAATCTCTGCAGAAACTGCTCCCACGATTTTTCATGAAATTATATTTATGTAAATAACGACGTAAAATAATACTAGAAGTATAAAACTAAACATTCTTCGTTTTGTCATTTTTTTCGGAAGGTTTAAGTATCATGTGAAACCGGTGAACTTCTCTAGTATCGTAAACATAAAATGTTAGTTGTACTTATAATTATAACTTATAAATGATTAATATGATTATTCACATAATAAAGTAAGTACTAATATAAAATTCTGATTCCAACTATACCAATCCCAGTTAGTCACCTTTAGTTTGCGTGTTAAATAATGGGTTGTCAGGAAGGGGTTTGGCAGGGAGACGTTGATGAGTAATACCTTCTAAAAACCGTGATATGTTTCAAATGAAAAATAGAGCTATTTATCCGCGTCAACGTTTTGGGAAATGGGGAATTGACTGATTTAGTAGAAATAGTTTTTGGTCCAATTGAGGCTTAAAAAACGCACTAATATAAATGTTAGCACTGCAGTGGATGTATTCTACTCGATAAAACTTGTATATTGTATTGACATCGTTTCGATAGGTCTTATTTATTTGATAGTACCTAATGGCGGCCGAGTTAAAAACAATACGATAACATGTCAAAAGCAATTAGGTTAAACCAAGTAGAATAAATCCTCTGTTTGATTTATAAGATGTTAGTTTAAGGGCCTGTTTCACAATCGACCAGTAAATTTATCTGGCATTTAAAATTGGTTCTCTCCTTGTATATTTTCAAGTATAAGAAAGAGAAAGGACTGAATTTATCTGTCCAATATGCTTTACTTTTTGGTTGTGAAACAGGCGGTAAGAGTAGGTATTGTAAGGCTAAAAAATTCCATACATAACGCGGTAACGATTCTCTCCCCTTCAACCGATCTGATTTTTACGATTTTAGAATATGTTGTGAATATTATGAAAAACTAGTACTGTACGTTTTCCTTTTCAAGAAATACTTCTTGCAAAGTGATGAAAAAAAGCAACCGGAAACGAACTAGTTTTTTTATAATTACTGTACCATATTCAAAAATTGTGGAAATTGAACTTGATTTCAGCGTAACCTTACAGTCCTCTTAAGTCAGTAGGTAAATTAGGTAGGAGAGATCGAGGCAATAACTAAATATCTATTTGTAATTACCTCAAACCCCAATTAAGCAGTTTTTAAAACGGCTCTTTTTCCATCTAAATCATTACGTAGGTAGATTTATTACATCATGAATTATCGGTTACAAGCGGTCTGAACGGCATCTAAATCCGCCATACTTACATTTTCTGTAGTAATATTACATTTTAAAAGTAGATATGTACAAATCCGTCGACAAATTAGTAAGAGCCGCCCAGCCGGCGCCGGGTGAAGGAACGCGTTATGGAGCCGACGTGGAGGCGGCTCAGCTCGTGCTAAAGAATATCAGGACGTCAAGTCTACTATATCAATACTAACAAGGAAAGTTAGCCAACTGTCCGGCTCCAATTTGCAAAGAAATTGTTTTATTAATGTCACTGAGACACCGTTATATGGTGGGTCAGGGTCCCATTGGGCTGAAAGTACTTCACTGTACGGTCGACCTTATAAGAAGCTGGACACTATTTAGTGTTTTGTCACTTTAACGTCATATTTGAACTGCTGCACTAATCTGTCAAAGGCGTTAAAGCGACAAGGTACAAAAGTGTGCAACTTCTTATAAGGCCGACTGTACAAGTTTAGTATCTCTTCACAAATTGTACGTCCTACTGTGCCACTAGCAGGCTAATGTGCAGCGGCAAAGTTACCTTATTTTAAAACTTGCGCAAGATTCGAAACTTAATCGAGTTTCCGAGGCTCTTTAACTAAACACGGGAGTCCAAAGAGTAGAGCAATTTCACTTGGCAATAAACGAACGTTTGCATTCTACTAACATGTAGATATTACAGCGATTTTGTAGTATTATGATCGAATAAATATAAATATTTGCAAAAATCTTTAACTTTCAATCCACTGGTAAATGCTGATATGGTCCCAAAACCGTATACATCTTAAGTAACGGGTTGAAACCGAATCTTTCCAAAGATGGGAGACTAATAAGGACCACAAAATATTTTGAGTGTTTGTGTGAGTAAAATTAAAGTTTCGTAGGTTGCCAATAGGTGGCCAGTAAAACAAAATAATGAGTGTACATTTAATTCATGCGTTTTCTATTGGATTCGTCATCTTTTGGTATTTAATCATAACTCCGCGACACTTGTGACACGGGGTTGAGAAGGGTTCAAAGTAGCATGGGATAAATGCAATGGATGTATTTGGCCTGCTAGGTCAAGTTTGGTAATCCTCTACTCCATCTGAAAACGGACTAACTGCCTAACTATTTGAGATACAAATGAAAAAAAAACTAATTTATTAGTCATACAAAAATGAACCACCGAATGCATTTAAGAAACGTGCGTTCATTTTCTGGTGTACAGGCTGTTATCTAAGTTGATTGTATGCAAGTGCATGTGCAGCTAGTTAGTTAGTTTTAATTAAATTTCCTAGCGCTTGGGTTTAATATTGCAGCTGAAGGCATAAAGCCGGCCTCACACAAAGCTAAACTGCATATTACGGGGAAGGGGGTTAACGTGTTTTCCCACTTAGCTTTGTAACTTGTTATTCTTGGTTTTTTCTTTTAATTAAGTTTTATTTTTCGAAATGGAAATAAAAATTAGTAGACCCTATTGTACTTGTTATCATATCCGCTTCTGCTCGATTTTTAAACGTTGTTAATCTTCTAATAAAACCCTTCCATCTACAAATTACATTGATCATAATATAATAACTGTATAAACACTAAGAACTGCCTCCAAATCCAATTTTCTAACTGAACAGTGTCATATAAGCTCACGAAACTCGGAAACAATCTCAAAAAAGAAGGACAAAGGTGAACTACGGAATGCTTCATGTTCTCGTGTTACTAGCTTAGGAGAACAATAATTTTCTTTGTGTCAGTTTACGTATAAATGATTTTTTGTATAACAGCCAATTATCATACTTACATACATATCTATACCACGAATTCCATTCTCCAACCAGTCTTAACCCCATCTTTCATATCAATACGGGCTGTATTAAAAAACCTTTTGAAAACCCCTTTTTGTTCCCGATATTGGGATCTGCCCCAGTGCCCGACTTAAAAAGACTCGGCCAGCCAATATAACCTGTTTAGATTGCTATCAGAAACCTTTCAATCGGATCAAAGGCAAAAAGACAAAAGGGTATACGTTTTTTCAAAGGTTTGTGTTTATGGAGCAGAAAAAGTTTTGTTGAATTTACTGAAATAGGCCAAATTTCAACCAACAGTTGTTCTTATTTGATAACCGAACCCTTGGTTTCCATTCGGTAGAAAAATATTTGCACATCTTAACCATTTTTGGACACCCCTTATTTTGTTATTGTTGCTTCATACTTATGCTGGCACATCTTCTTTTAATTTTTTCTTCATTATTATCATTACATAGTATAATTATGTCGCTTTCTGCGTCTGTCTGTCTTTCTGTCGCTCTATTTATCCGCTAACTCTTTCTAAACCACGCAATGGACTTTGATGCGGTTTTCACCGGTAAAAAAATTTTCACGGAATGTTTTTATGTATATAAATTCTGGTTTATGTACGGGGGTTCCAGAAAATTTACATAAACAAAAGCGAAGCGAGCGCGTTTTATATGGCAATTGGCAAAATGGAAATCCGACCCACCATAGAACTGTGTCACAGTGACGTTACAAATGAAATTGTAAGAATTGTCAAACTAAATTTTACTATGACACAGTTCTATCAAAATAATCATTTATTGATTGCTAATACCATAAAGCAAACCAAAGTAATTACAAAGCTATGGAGGTAAGAGTTCCTATTGCCAATTGTAGTCGCTATAGATTTTACTGGTTTCTTGCTAATGAAATTGCGGCGTCTTTAATAAAACTAATGGGCAAACATTTGATCCCGTATGTCCACACAATAACTAGCGTATAAGGTTCAAAATGTCCAACTATTGGGTCCCTCGTGACTCAATAGAGCATCAAAACAAGGGTGCAACAGTTCCCCTATTATAAGGGTTGACTTTGAGTCATTGGTCGATATTTTTACCCTAAATACATATAATGAAATAGGTCGCGGCCTAAAAATTTGGCAGCCCCTGCCAAGTTTAGTTGCAATTTGGGTTCCAGTGCCGTCCCTGACCTGCGGGTTTTAGAAGGTACATATTTTAAATACGAAATGTTAACATAGAGATCTTTCTTTTCCAGTATGATTTTTGTCATTCAGCTCTAAACTTCTAGAGCGAATTAACTTTGAGATTAAGCTACTGTAAAATAGGTGAAAAAAGTGAAAATAAAACGGGATTATTTTTTAATATTTTATGTCCATCCGGAATTATGTACAGTCGAGTTCATTAATATGTAACATACATGTTAGTACTTTGTCACGTTAATCGCTATGACAATTCATGTATTATGGCAGTTTAAACATGACATTAAATGGACAAGGTACTAAAGTGTATACATATTTATGAACTCGACTGTACCTACCTCCAAATGGTGAAATAATTTTTCGAATCAGGTTTCGTTGCTCTTCGGAGATTACCCGTCGGATAGATATAAACTAACAAAATCCGTACTATCTCTTTATAATATTAGTATAGATAGATGTCTATCATGTCTAAGTTTATTACAACGATGATTTGTACCAAATTTTAACCCACTAAGATAACGGAAACCGATTCAAAAGACATGCAACATTTAAGGGGCTTCTAAACGAGCCATATTTTCACTGCAATATGTGGCCGGCAGCTATTGGTATCTTTCTCAAACATCGAGTAAGAGAGGGACACCAATAGTTGCCGGCCACATATTGCAGTGAAAATATGGCCCGTTTAGAAGCCCCTTTATACAAACTTACTAACCGGTACATCGAGTAAAAAATAGTAAATAGAAGGGAAAAACAAACATATTCTAATAGGTATGATATCCTTGTACCAACAACACTCCGGGGATACTTGAGACAAAGAACACTCATGTTAAACATCTTAAAAGCCACAGGAGCTCTCAAAGCAATAAAGAAAATACTCGATAAAGTATCAATTTCAGCTTGGAACTTTGGAAGTGTTCCAGAATTGTTATTCTGCTCGGGTCACAGGGAGGCGCATTGAATCTTCCATCGAAGGATAGAAAATGCACTTACTAACTCTGTAAAATCAGATTTTATGCTAGGTATAAATCATGATGTTTTGGGATCAAACTCCGTGTGGACTTGAGAGATCCATCGCAATCTAGTCTCTATTTCACGCTATTTCAGTGGAATGACTTTAAGTTAGTAATAGATAAGTCGTTAACAGTGTAGTGTTAATTAATTAGTCACACATGACGACGCATTGGCCTAGTTGGTAGTGACCCTGCCTACGAAGCTAGCGGTCCAGGTTCAAATCCCGGTAAGGGCAGATATTTGTGTGATGAGCTCGAATATTTGTTCCCGAGTCATGAATGTTTTTATTATTATTATTATTATTATATTATTATTATTTACAATATGCATGTTAAATTTCAATTATTATTTCATCCCGACTGCCCAATAGAAATGTTCCTCTAGTAAGAGGTGTTTCTTTCTTTTTTAACTCAACAAACTTTTAAACTCCGATATCGAGAAACAGACGCAGTAGTAAAATACGAGTACCTACAGCCTTGTCTGCATCTATACAGTTCCTCATAACCGATTTAACTCTCCAACACATTAACATATTCTAACCTACCGGGCTTCCTGAGTACCATACAAAACTGACCCCATATCGAGGTCTTGGCATTCAACACATTTCATAATCACCGCCGGTGACACACCATCGTGTTAACATTTACATACAAGTATTAATTGCTGGTATGGAACATAAAGCATGGCAAGCTCATTGCATTAATTTCAAAGTGCCGCGCAGTATGAGATGCGATTAGGCAGCGAGTGGGCACGCGTTCAGCCGGATGTGTTACGAGCTTAAGCTACAGTACACAATAGGCCAACGTGAGCTGACATGAGGGACAAGGACATTACGGCAAGAAATATCGTTCGTACCTTCCAGTGCTCAATCTGCCCGAGCTCTTCAAGGGCCTTATTCGTAGCTATACTTAGTTATACCATCTAGATTATGTTCTTTTTGCCTTGAATTGAAAAGCAAAGTATCTTATCTAATTTTATTTAGCTATCTCTGTCCCACTGCTGGGCATAAGCCTCTCTCAGGCCTATGCATGATTCCCTATCCAGTGGCTCCTGAGAGTCCTCTTGGTCTGCCAAAAGCCAAGTATAGGTGGGATGAAATAAGGTTTCTGTTAGGAGTAATATTAGCAAAATGATCCAATTTTTAAACCCAAAACCTCCTGCTCAAAGTAGCGGTTTGGTTTTGTGAATCCATGGACCATTTTAACTATAGATATTTGACATTGTGTGATTAGTTGGCCATGTCTTCCTGTCCAATTCTAAGTGTTTAACTTTTAATATAACTTAAACGTAATTTCTTTGTTCTTGGTCTTCCATGGTGACCCATTGTGTAAGCGAGTCTTTATCGAAGCGTGCAGCGTTCGTTACAGAAGCAATGGGCTGCAGTGTGCACAATTTACTAGAACTCGTGTAGATAGCGACAACAACAGTTTTAGAATACTGCGTGTGTGTCACGCTTTACCTTGTGATGTGGCAGGAGCTGTCACAATACCGAACTATAGCAGTTTCATTCTAAAGGTGCGTTTACACTGGGGTTTTAAATCTTTTATAAAACTTTTGAGATTTGCTCGTACGCTAATTCAGCAGATTAATTAATATATTAAACGTGTGGTTATTCATTCTAAATTAGTTTATAAATAGATCTAAGCTAAACTCGTAACTTTAAAAATCATATTTTAGTCTTCATCGTGCAGCTCACAAGATCTTGTTTAATTCGAAAATAAAACAAAATAATATAATAATAAATCTATTGATCTGACTAGTATTCAAAAAGTGATCCTCATTAGGCAATGAAATGCCAAAATCTCCATGGCAAATAGACGCCAATCCCTATATCCTTTACATAAGCTGTATAACATGACCAAAAAACTTGAATCCAATTTCATCTTGTTTTGGCAAGAAACCTCATCATTTCAAGGCTCTAGCCTTCGCAGTGTGTGTTACGGCTTTCCTGGACCTTGTCCAAGATGCGTCACGATGTTGTCTACGCCATAAAAACATGTAGCTGTAGCTAGGGTATCGCAATTTCAATCTTATCTTGTAAAGCTTTAGATGTTTACCAGACGCATTATAATATAAAAAAATCAATACCTACCCTCGGAGAAATATGGAACTTAGGTTATTCTTTCTAAGCTAAGAGTCGTGACACTGGCGCCGTTGTTTATAACGTTTATTTTAAAGTTTGTGTGTTCAAGGATTTATACCGACGCGTCGCAACGGAGATAGCCATAGACAAAATAACTGTTTTTATACATTTATGAAGAATTTAAATGGTGGCTGTGACTTTGTTTATCGCTATTCCCTTAGGACATGTCAGATTTTTCGAGATTTTCTGTCTGTCTCAGGGCTTAAAAGATAGCTGAAGACATTTAGTAGGTACCTACCCACACAGATATCTTTATTAAACACGCGTCCATCGTTTAAGGTTAGGTTAGGTTAAGTTAGTTAGCAAGGTAAACTGTAGAGACGGAGCAAACAAACATACACTTTCGCATTTATAATACTTATTACCAAATTAGGTTTTTCGAAATGCTCTTAGATAATCGTTGCAAAGCATATCATTTTTAATTTAAAATATACAGGTCGATCTATTAAGCTTTTAGACTTATTATGTTGCGTATTATATCTGTATAATTGTTTACTTATTAGTAATTGTTGTCATAAATGACACTGAAGTTAATTAATATTTAGTTATTTACTGTTAAATCAGTCCGTGACTTAACAGAATTGTATTTGTAATAAATTCCTAGATTTGTGAGAACGTTACTCATTTGAATATAACTATACGGCTCCGGATCCATGACGCGTGTAAGGGCCTCTAAACATAAAATCTGAAAATTAACTAGGTACCTTTATTTAGTAATAAACTTTGGTACTGTTAATATTTCAAGATAACTTTGAAAATATTGTGAAAGAGCTTATGGTACTATTTGTCATTTATCGCCATTTCTTAACTCAATATTAATAATTATTAAAACTAAAAAAGTGAAGCTGCGAGACAAGATGCGGAAAAAACTTAATCATAGCTTTTTAATTCATAGCACAGTCACATAGTTCATAGCAGGAATGAATGTGAATGTCCTCATTTTATACATCTATTATGCCGCAGAATGAAACTCGCTCCGCTATGCCGTATATATATCTTCCGAATTATAATTCTAAGTCATACCTACCTACAGCTAGGTAAGATATAAACTTGAATTAATTATATAGTTACTTATGCTAGATAAAGTGCTAAAAATAATTAAGTGTTTGTCGCGGCGAATAAAACGGATTAAAACTCAAAACTTAGCTTTTTTGTAGTCCTAAATCGTGACACTTGTTTGTGCCTCTGCTTCCTAAACATGCCTAAACTTTCCAACAGTACGATTTTTTTATTAATGCTAGTTTTTTGCCAACCCTACAGTCTTCATTACAGTTTCCACTCATCTTTGTATGCTAGTCGGTCCTCTTGGGGCAAACTCGGGAACTCACTTGATTCAGTCATGCGACTTATTTATAAGTTTGTCGTAAAAATAGAGGAGTCCTGTCGAGTGATTTGTCGGTGTTTAGTTGATTCATCCGATCCATTTATAAGTGTTAGTAATAGAATGACGTTGTGAGTAGGCTCAGTTAATACTGTTTTATTTTGTTTAGTTAAGCTGTCATTTTCATCATCTATCACTGAAAGATGATTACTAAAGTGAAATTACTTATTTTTTATATCTTGGCCCTTGGCACAACTCTTGAGATGTTTTAGGAAAATTATTTAATTAAACATTATAAGTAGTAAACTTAATACAAACGTTAAATAGTAGATACATTGAAGCAGCTTTAGTACTTATATTAAATCCTTGAATTTTTCATTTACACGTCGAATACCCCTTCTCTAAATAATCCTCAAAATCTAACAGCTTGTAAACACTCCCCGATTCACCACAAGACATCGTTCGCTTAAAAATAAACATGCAACTGCATATTAAAAGCACTATGTAAATATCGATCCTATACGTAAACCCACCACGTCCTGCAGGAACGCACTAGTTTGCCACAGAGCCGCTTCGGGCGCGCACGTCGCGTTCCTCTTTCGAATTTCAAATAGTGTTCGACTTAAATTCCGCCGCGTTTATACTCGAGGGATTATCCGTTAAGTGTGAATGTGACTTTATGAATTGGATATCTATGGAATTTGACAAGATGGTTGCGGAATATGAAGGTATTTTTTTTTGGGGAAAGAAATAAACCTCTTTGTTTAGTTTAATTTATAAAAAAATAGAGAATAATTGGCTCAAAGTAGTGTCAGATTAATCGCTTTACATGAAAATAATTATTGTTGATAACGAACTTGCATGATTAAATTATAACGTTTTTTAAATATTTATTTATTTATACTTTGATGGAGGTTTGGTATATAACGCTTTCAAACCTTTTATATTAAACTCCGCTACATAAATAAATAAACAATATCATCCTTTTCACTGTCTTTTCCTCAATGAGATGTAATTTGAAATTCGTGTTACAAAGGTGTCTACTACTCGAAAATACTTATGGAAAAACTTAAAACACACTGGCTGGATTTGCTGTAGCGACATTAAAAAAAATACCTTGAAACCGGCACGTTTTTATTTTCCATGTTTCAAACCCACACCTTACTTCCAACAAAGGCAAGTTGGAACCCAGCTAATTATTAACCCGGACTCGCAAACTTAATTAGAACTTGAGTCAGGCAGGATGTAATTAGAACACACGGAGACGTCTTGCTTTACAGATTTGTGGTTTTGTTATAGGGAAATAAATATGTACCTTAGGAAGGATCAATATCATTGTTCAGTGATGTAAGTTTACTTCAAGTACACTCCAAGTAGTAAAAAACACGTGTACTTAGGTACTTCGTATACGCATGTGTACGTGTACTTTAACGATTGCCTCTTTGTTATTCTGACTACCTAGGAGAGTTCTCTCTATGAAACCTAAGAATGGTACCTACATTATGTATTTATTCATTAATCATTATGCAATGAACTTTTCACGAGCATTATTTATTTAATATTTAATCTGCATGCGTAGCATGGGCGACGAAAAAGCGTCGAAGTACTGCTTTTTACATTAAAATACTTTGCAGGAAATGTTACTCTAACTATATTGCGTTAACGCTGACTCCAAATATAAAGGTAATAAAGGACCGTAGTGTATTCGGTCCTTAAGACATGATAAGCTTGTCATTGTGTAATACTAATCATCTCCAACAAAACCGTAATACACATTGTAAAGTACAAAGCTTGTTCCTAAGTTCGGGGTTCTTTATTCTGTTGGGTTACGCAACGTTCTGCACTGTTACACAAGTTCAAAATAAGTTGCCAATTTCAGGGGTCTGCCAAATTCACTCGGTAAGTTGAGCAAGAAAATATGAAAGGGTACAGTTGAATAGAGTTAAATTTCTAAATATTGGACGGTAAATCCTACGATTTTTTATTTGTATTAATACCATTGATTTACTAGGTTCCTAATGAGTGCTTTCATACAGAATTGGGTCGCTGTTATAACATTTCGAAGTAAATAATTTGGTACAAAGAACGAGTCGAATTGCTCCAATTTTCCGAATCGTTCGCAAAAAACCATCGACAAATGATCGCGCGTACCTCGTTAAATTTCCGGTCGAAATTCAAATTTTTCAAATTCAGAACGGCAGGCGAGTGAATTAATTCGGCCTAAATACCGTAGAGTCCGGATGTCTCGCGTAAGCACTTTGATCTGTTTTTGGCGCCAAATGGAGCGGGACGCGTGTTCCAGTCGGTTGAGATTGACAAATACGGAACGTGTGTAATAACTGAAGTTATTGAGTTCTTGATACGAAATTATGCGTTAAATAGCTGATGGAGTGATGTTAGTGATGATGTCCACAGATAGATACCATTTAATAAGTCCTTAACCTTTGCGTGTGGTAAAAAAACAAACGTATTTTGAACAATTTAATTTCCAAATAAGTTTAATCAATCACTATTTTTGCTCTCTATTTCGACTAATGCTACCGAGAAATGAACAGAAATAAAAATGCCGCCTGACATCAAAACTAACAAAAGTTTTGTGAATGAAGACAGATCCGGGAATTAAGATAAAATCAGCTGTTTTCTATAGATTCCCTTTCCCCAATTTCCCCTGAAAACATGTTGCATTCCGTCAACTTGACGTCGATAGTGTTAAAAAATCGCTTCCGATGGCAACTCGTCACTTTGATCTATTTCGAGCGGCAAATGGAACGCGTCGCTTGTAAACATTTTAGATTGATTGCGCTAAGGCGAGACAAACAAACCGTTGAGGGCTTCGGAGTGGCCCCGGTGGCTCGCGTGTTGAATCAGCTGAAAGTGGCCAGTTTGAATTAAAAACCATCTGTTCTTTATTTAAATGCTAAGTAGTTAGCCATATTATTTTGGGTTCTAAGTTTTCGACAGAGGCGCCGAAATTGTTTGTCGTCTTTGATTTAAAATAAAGAACACGAATATTTTAATTAAATAAAGATACTTTTTTTACAAGATAAATATTGCATTTTATTGGGTACTTTGGTAGTTAAACGATAGCAAATAAATCAAAACATGGGTCGCACATCCGGTACAACACGCTTACGGATGCGTTCAGCGTAGATTTATTTGAAAATTAAAATCCACGCGGTACTAACTGTATATTGACGACTTGACGAGGTTTCGTGAGTTAAAATATTTTATTATCTGTGGAGATAAAAGCTATGGCCGAGTGCGTTAACATTTTCATCTTACTATTTTTACACCGACTTTATTACCCGTTTCCTTAGCAAGGTATTTAGTAATATTTAAATTAACTGCCATGTTTTAGTATTGAATAAACAAGGAAGTTTGTTACTTAACAATCCGTCGCTGCCAACGGTTTAATTAGACAGAGCATGGTAATGAACGAGCTCGTATGTTTTCTCCTACGCGCTATTTACACTTTGACCGCGGAGTGCAAATGCAATTCATGAATGAAAGGCTAATAAAACAGTCGGTGTTGACTTTGTAGTGTTCAAATATATACGTTTTACGTTCCGGATTTGTTTGACAATATAAAACTCAAACACAACTCTTAATATGGGGCCGGTACTTGTTATTTGTAGTATCTTACTTTACTCATGTGGTTGTGACGAAAGGATCACTGGTGTGATTTATTACACTGCAACCCCCTTACACCCCCAATGTTTGCCATGAGCCCAAGTCCTGATGAGTTTTGTTTACTTACTTAATTATTTCTTCCGTACAAGTGCGAACTGTAGTTTATTTTCCTTGTCCCAAGCTTTACCGGATTTAGAAAGTTCTGGAATATTCACGATATTAGTGGCGTCCCCTCGCAGCGTGAGTCAGGCAAATTACGGCTTATGTGATTAATGTGCGCTATTCCTGGGTGTATCCTTCCTTTGTTTTGACCTAACACTCATTTTGAGTTGTCATGTTAAATTATAAATATAATGCAACATAATAATGAAGTTTGTTTTGGGTTCACGGTGTGCTTTATATCAGGAGTTAAAAAATGAACGTTCCAGTTTATCGTAAGAAACCAGCAATGCTAGTTATCCGGCACGGCAAAGCCATTTCAGGCTCAATAAAAACTTGAATTTCCCCCAACGGTGCCTTTTTTAGGGCTGTCATATTTTACGACGATGTCTTGTCTTTAATTAAATCTGTTTATACTTAATTCCTGTATTATTTTGGATGACGTTTATGCTATCGTCAGGTCATTGGCCCGTTTTTAGCTCGTAAATCTAGTCCACGTGTTTTATAACCGCTCTTAAGGAAACCTCGTGTGCTGATAGGTATTTGGAAAGAAAGATTGGCTGTAAAGTGGAGTTCGCTGTCACGGACTATCGATCAGGTTCAGAGTATAAAACGTGCAGTTCAAGATACCTATTTGTGGTTTTTGCGACAAGACGGAGTGCCGGTTTAATATCGTTGCTAACTCAAGTGCTCAATTTTAAAAAGTAATCACTATCCACTGCTGCGGGCCTAGTATGGCTGCGTCTATATCGCGTGTCAAATGTGGATAAAGCATCCGTCACTCTCGTACTTATATTACGTGTCAGAAGGTGAAGGATTCCTTATCCAAACTTTGTCACGCGATAAACGCAGCCATATTAGGGCCCCTGCAGAAAAGTTTAATGAATACTTTCAGGATCTTTGAACTTAAGGCCCCTATTATAACGCTACGCTGAAATGATAGATATCTGGTCAAATGACAATGATTCAGAAGGAGTGAATTCCTCGGAATGCCGTTTACAGCTAATGCCTCGAACGTGTGGGTTTCATGGCGCGACATAGCTAAGTAGTTCTATGTTGTAATGTCGTATATTCCACGGTGGTGCCGGGACAAGGAGTTCTGTTACAAGATGATTTATCTTTTGGTTTATGTTTTAGCAGTTTGCTTTATGGTGTGGTGGCCAATATGCGATTAAGAGAAAGAGTAGCGACGTCTCATGCATGACTTTACATCGCCAATATGGTTGCTTTTATCGCATGACAAAATGTGGATAAAACATCCGTCACTTTCTGACACGTACGAGAGTGACGGATGCTTTATTCACATTTTATCACTCGATAAACGCAACCATACTAACCTAACCTAACCTTTTTTTTTTAACCTATCATAATATTTAAGATAAGAGTTTAATATCATTTAAATATCATAATTTAGAACTTCTTTATGTTGTGTTTCCTTTCAGAGCTTTCATAATATTTTATGAATATCGTCTGTGTAATATCAAGTTGGCAAAGTGTTCAATATGCGGGCGTTGTTAGTAAAACTATTTTTCAGAGTTGTCAACTATTTCCACGCTCCGCATCTTAATGGGTTAAGTTTTATGGCAAAGTTTTTGTCAAAAGAACCTTATTCATTTTAGTCTCGCATAACTATTTCAAATATTAGACTAAAACAACAACGACTGCATTGATATATCTCTAACACGCAAAATAGGTTAATCAATAAGCTTTGCTAGTTTTAAGTATTCATAATAAATATTATGAGGGTGCTGTATAATAATATTATCATATGTTGGTCTTAAATCAAAATGTCCAGTTGGTTTAAACCTACTAGATGTAATAATTATATAGCTTTTGTCACCTACTTACTAGTAGATATTTTATTTTTTTGTCATTATTCGTCGTCCTTTGATCCGTCCACTTGGTAGTTATTAAAACTCATATTAGTAAAGGTCTATCTATGTTAAATAAAACATGTGCTTGGCATACAACTGTGTTATAATTTTCCACTTTTCAACTTTACGACAACGTCGATACATTCAACATAACCAAGCCTTCGCCAACATAGTGAATTTCTGAAGTTGCACTTCTTAAGTTTAAAGGTGACCTATCTACTTTCAATAAGATTTTTGGCAGTAAATGACTATATCCATCTGTTTTGCAGAATATCCTAATGCCTGCTTCGTAAAAGTAATTCTGGCTCTTTAAGTACGAGAGGAGAGCGTAAAATTATTACATAATTTATCAATTAAAGCTTATATCAACATTATCTGTAATGGAGTAAAAATGAAACAGGAAGCCAATCTGTAATTGACTATATCCATCGGTTTTGCAGAATATCCTATATGCCTGCTTGGGGATATTAACTGGCTCTTTAAGTCCCTACGAGTGAGGAGCGTAAAAATGTTACATTATTTATTAATTAAAGCGTATATCAACATTATCTGTAATGGGGTAAAAATGAAACAGGATGCCAATCTGTAATTGAACCTTACAATGTAAACACGATACGACGATAATCCCGGGTAGGACCGGCTCAGTTATTTCAATTCGGGGCTTTACCCTAATCCCTAGCGATTGATTAATCCACGCGCCCTATACCGGGACATGTACCGAAATTATTTGTACCGTCTGGTAATTTACATTTAAATTATTGGTGGTTATATTTTAAAAGGGTCAGTCCTTAAAACGGTAGTTGGTGTGGTTAATTTTCAAATAGATTTGATTGCGTGAACGGTTCATTGAACTTGAGTTATTTTTGTAAAGTAATGAATAATTTTACTTAAGTATACTTAGGTACTTTTTTATAACACGAGAGTTGGTCATGTATAGAACAACTAGCGGTTGCCCACGGCTCCGTCCGCGTAGTCAGTTATCGCTATTCCCTCGGGAACTATTCAATTTTCCCGGAACAAAAGTATTCTATTTTCTTTACAGGGACTCAAGCTATCTTCATACCGAATTTCATCGAAATCAGTTCAGCGGTTTAGCCGTGAAAGCGTAACAGACATACATACAGATAAAGTAACTATCACATATTATGATAGTTTAGTACCTATATTAGTATGGATATGCTATATTAAAGGTAATTTTGGATCTTTTAACGAATATTTATCGTTTCATATTATGGCTTAACCTAACTTTAGTACTAATACAAAGTAACTGAGCTCTACTTCCTCTAGAACTATAGTAAGTAGGTCTATTTAGTTTGTGATAGCGCAGGTTGCGGTTAATCTCGGTATGAAGTGTGTCGCAGTATTCGAATACCGCTAGAACAATGTTGCAACGCGCTGTGAACGCGATCAAATTTGAGCTCCTGTGGCTTTAGTGTGTTGCAATGTAGCAGGTACTATTCTAGTTAGGCTAATTGAAATGTTATGGTGAATTTTATTAAAACCTATACACATGTTAAATAAGCGTTATTAAGTATACTGTGTCTTCAGCCAACGCTATGTACAGCTTCCCTTTGGCCCCTTTTTTTATGCTGCGGCCACATCTGCAGGATTCAGGATTCTTTCTCTGTGTTTCTCTGTGAGAAATGTTAACACGAAGCCTGTAGATGTGGCCGCGGCGATATTAGGAAAAGGATTATTTTGGGACTCTGAGTAAAAGCTCGTGGCATTTGCTTCCTTGGTAATAATGCCGAAGATACCTATTACTTTATCGGTTTAAAAAAAACATTGAACCTCTTTATCTAACCTATTTCTCATTTGTTCCAGGTCCGCGCCATGGAGCAGCGTCTGTGCGAGTGGCCGGCGGGCGCTGACGGCGCGCCCAAAGCCATCACTCGCCTCGAAGGACAGATCGAGGAACAGGTAACTTGAAATTAACCCCCAGTGGCCTGTTTTATAAAGTTACAAATTACAATTTACAAGTTACAAATTTCCATTTGACACAACCTTGACCAATGGTGACCAGAGGCCCGTTTCACGAAGCAACAAGTTACAAATTACAAGCGGAAGTCTCTTTCTAACTCCTTTTACTAGAAAGTGAGTTCCGCTTGTAATTTGTAACTTGTAGCTTCGTGAAACGGACTCCAGCCATTTGAGCAGTGTTGCCAGTTTAGACCATTGTAACTTGTAGCTTTATAAAACGTGCCCCCCAGTTCTTCCGAGGCTTGTCAGTGCCAACATCCTCCTCAATGGACTCCACGCAACTAACAAAATCGCACAAGATATCATACTATTTGTGTGTGGGTCTTAAGGAGTATCGATAGCAAGATAGTCTAATATACCGCACGTTCGGTAGTACAAGGGCTTAATGTACAATATGACACAAGGGCAATTGTGCCCTTGTCCTACCGAAGGTACGTTACGGTTTATTTATCGTAACGATATGCAGCTACGTGTATGGTTGCCTTTCCATAGCTCATTCTCATGTACAAAAACATATTTATTATGAATGCTCCCATAAATTACATTCGTCACATCCGGCTAAATAAAACGCAAAACGTAAAGTGGAACGTAACGCAACGTTAGTAAATAAAACGCTTCAAACGTCACCCGTAACCTGTCAGTGACGTCAAAATGGAGTTTGCTTGCTTAGCAGCGATGTTTATTGTTTCGTTTTCGGTAAATTTATGAATGAAAAGACTTGGAATAAATTTATTCCGACATGGTTTGCGTGGGAGGCTACAGTGTAGTACGAAATCGTGTGCATGATTCTTGAAGATATGATATTTTTATGGGCGTTTCAACATTTATTAACATGGAGGTAAACCATTGAAAAGTTTATGGGAAAATTGGTTTTCTTTTTAAGTACCTTCTTGTGAGATTTTATGATTGCCTTCGGTGATCAACTGTATAATCAAAGTTTAATGACTTTACTTTGTATAATATAATTTCTAGTTAGAATGTACGTAAGGTGTTCACTTTGAAATTCAAAATTAGTAATCCGTTTCTGTTTTGTGCACTGATAAAGTAGCGTTTTCAATACCGTTAAATAACTCTACCTTCACATTACTTTCTGTCCAATAGCTTTTTTCAGATCATGTTACAATATTCAGCTATTTAATAACCCTTAAGCTTGGTCCACATTTCCACACATTCCAAATTGATGGAAAAACGTATTAGTTTTGTTCGAACTGACTGTTCGAATACACAACAAGATACTTATACTTATCATGACTATAATTTTGAAAACTGTTCTGAAATGATGCTAAATCCCATTACTCAGATACTGCTAGTTTCATAAGTCACAAACGTAATGAGAAACAACTTCAACTAAGCAACATTGTCAACATTGTAAAATCCTTGGCTGAATATTTGTTCTGTGTCTTGGATGTTCTCTTTTTATATCAAAATATATATTCATCCATATAAGTTAGTATTATGTATATCAATATTTAGAACCCAGAGTAGAAGTCTAGGGCTTAGGTTTGTTTTTTACTAAATAAAATACTAACACATTTATTTGTCTCAGAAGCAGTTGCGACTCCAGGACGCGAAGCAGGTGGAAGCGAAAGCAGCCCGCATCAAGGAGTGGGTCACCAACAAACTGAAGGAGCTGGAACAGCAGAACCAGCAACTCAGAGAACAGAACCAGCGCTGCAACCAGCAGCTGGAACTGCTCCGGAACCATATAGCCACCCAGGGTACGAGGAATTCTGCGGTGAGTAAGGTTAGTGTACAACATTTTTTATTAATTAAAATATTATTAAAAATCATGAAAGTTGTGTTGACTTTGATGTTAATGTCAATGCTATTCTTGATATTAACAAGATTGGTTCTTACCGCGGTTTGAATTATACTAGTTAAAACCGGTTTTCTTATTTTTAGTGCTATGAATTGACACTGATAGTTAGTAAGTAGTGTAACTCTATTATTGATTAGGATGATTTCATAGAATAATAGAATTTTATAAGAATAGATTGACAGTATTGTAAAAAAAAAACTTCACACACATTTAATGACAGTTTCGTGTGAATTGCCACATTCTTAATATAATTAAATTCTTCTAGTCATACTGTGCAATCGTAAACATAATTAACTTTTTAAGTATGATAAAATCAAGTCAATATTAGTACTACGAATTATCTAAGTAACTTGATTTGATGACATGTGTCTGGAACAAATTTCTTAGCGTTATGAAGACTCGTACAACTTTTAAATTGTTACTTTACTTTTAATTAACTGCAAACTATCATACTCACATTTTAGTTTTAATTAATAATTGTCATTATGTCCAACTTCAAACATACTTACGGACAAGGACAAAAAATTATACCTTTACTAGGGGGTTTCCACATTCCACACCATTTCATCAATCAACCATCGCTATGCTATCATAATAGAAAAAACCCTGTGAAAGCCCCTTCAGTGATCAACCGTTACCCCCCAGTTTGTCCCCACTCGAGCGAGTCTCTCCCTCGAAGTGAGGACCGAGGACGGCTCCTCAAGGGCCACCACCAGCCTCTTGGCTGCCAGTAGACGGAGATCAGAGAGCCTTGAAGGCCCGCAGGTAGTTTAGATGCCCTGGATTATGTTGCCTTGTTGTTGTCTCTTTTTTCTGGTGTTTTAGGGTTTATGTTGCTGTACAAAGAGCTCACGAGTCGAGAAAATGTCTATTGGGTTTTTGCTGTCTCTTTTCTACTGGGTAAAACCATATTGCCTTTGACGTGTGTTCATATTTGAACTCGGCCGCCATTCTGTTAAGTAAATAAGAGCTATTATAACTTTGACAATACTATAACATGTCAAAAGCAATATGGTTTTACCTAGTAGGATAGAGGCCATTTTATTTTATCTATTTTCTATTTACTGTAAAAGGCCACAAAATAAAGAGTACTTCTTTGTATAAATCAATAATATTTAGAAACACAGATAACCTAGTACGTATAAGGTGATTTTTTGCAGTAAACTTGAAGATTTATCACTGTTTTAATTCCTCTCTTATGTTGGTTGCTGGACCAAAAAAAACAATTATTGTCTCTTTCCATTCTTTATTTTTAGTCTGCCTTAAATGTTCATAAACTAGAAAGCACATTGTAAATAATTACACATACACTATTTTATTTATGCACAAACATAAACATCCCCAAGGCCCTAGCTAGACAAAATGCATACCTACTCGTAAAGTTAGGTAACGGAAACGATTTTCGAAAACTGCCAGTCCTATACATTTTCAATAACGATAATGTTCTCGTAATGTATCTTGTCTTGGGCCGCTGTTCCAAAGTTTTCTATATTTTCTAGACCGTCGCCACCCAATAAACGATAGTCAATTAACTATAATAACTCTTGGTACTTTCATTTGTCTTTTCGACCACAGTTGAAAAACGCCGCTTGATAATCAATAGCATATTCTTTACCCAGTCGTTTTATCTCACGAAGGTGGGTTAGCCATACTTGTGTGTGTAGACGCACGTGCACGTTGTCTCTGAGTGCGTAGCTATCGTCGCTAAGCGTCGCCGTGATGCGCGTGTCTATACGCGACATAAAACAACTGTGCAAGATTCTTGTTACAATTAACTAACTTAGCAATACTATGGCTTTACACCCAACCTTTATACAGTCTAACGACACAATATCAGCGCCATTTTCTATAGAAGACAGCAAGCCCGGCACTGAATATATTTCCCCCCGCAGTTACCAATAACCACAACGGAGCCCCACTACAGTACCCCAGTTCGGCATCGACGGAACCTCTCCATCGGGACCCCGAACATAGCCGCTGCGGCGCCCCCTCCGCCCACTTTGACCACTATGAACAGAACCATGGACGAACGGACCACGGCTAGCCTGCTGGCTGACGACTTAGCTGTGAGTATTTTCATTACTTATTAGGTCATAATCGTCACAGTTAAACAATTACAATGCGCCAGCTTTTAAAAAGATGAGAACTTCTCTCTCACTCAACCTCATAAGCTCTTATGAGAGTCTAAACGAGTTTACTCTAGCCCGTAAGACTTTTTGAAACCTCTTGCACTGTACAGGCATTGGTTATATGCTTAAAGTCGAGCCGTTGTACAGTGGTATAATGATCACCGCTTTATGTTCTTGGTCGTTTTAGTAAAATGCAGATAAGAAGTCATTCATGATAACTGTCATTTCAGTACAAATTATAGCCTCAAACCCTAGAATCGATTATAAATTGAACTGCGATAATAGGTGTCGGGATGACACCTTATCTGCCTTTGATAGGTGTAATTTGAATACTTAGTGACAAAAAAAAGTAACACAATGGCAAATTTGAATTTTCATGAGGTGAGAGTATGCCCATAAGTGTGCATTCTTATAAAATACTGCAGAAGAGAGAGGATGAGTTTTATAAAATTGTAGTTACGTACCAGTGTTAAAAATAAATACTAACTCCTTGATTTGCGCTTTTTCCAGGCCGCTGTGGAGAACCTAGTTGTGTTGCCAACGACGCCTAACACCTCCACCGATGGCGACACTACCCACGATTACGCTGAAATCTATACGCCCAGTAGAGGTAATTATTGAGATCCATCTTACTTATTATATTATGACAGACGATTATTTAAAGTACCTACCAGTAATTTCACTTACTTTCGGCACTATGGCTCGTTAGTGGATCCTTCCCATGGTCTGTGGGATGTGGGAGGAATCGTGTTTCATAAATTAGTCAGTGTTACATTAGCCTGTCAGTCACGTAAAGGTAGGCTTCTATGGGTCGCAGTCGTTGCGACAGTATTGTATGAACGTAAAATGAAAATGTACAGCGCCGCTTCCGTGGTTAACTGCTCGCCCAGTCGTTGGCCGTGACCCATGGATCTATCTTTAAAGGTGTGCTAGATGGTATAAAACCACAGTTTGTACCAAGGTGACCTTGTTAGAAGCGAGTCACGCGCTACGGCTACACGGTTTAAAACAAACCCTAACTTTAAGTATGTTTGTGTAAGGGACGGTGGTGTTAAACCTCTACGAAAAAGTCATGACTCCTTTATAATAAGTAAGATGGATCTCAATAATTACCTCTACTGGGCAGTAGAGGTAATTATTGAGATCCATCTTACTTATTATATTATGACAGACGATTATTTAAAGTACCTACCAGTAATTTCACTTACTTTCGGCACTATGGCTCGTTAGTGGATCCTTCCCATGGTCTGTGGGATGTGGGAGGAATCGTGTTTCATAAATTAGTCAGTGTTACATTAGCCTGTCAGTCACGTAAAGGTAGGCTTCTATGGGTCGCAGTCGTTGCGACAGTATTGTATGAACGTAAAATGAAAATGTACAGCGCCGCTTCCGTGGTTAACTGCTCGCCCAGTCGTTGGCCGTGACCCATGGATCTATCTTTAAAGGTGTGCTAGATGGTATAAAACCACAGTTTGTACCAAGGTGACCTTGTTAGAAGCGAGTCACGCGCTACGGCTACACGGTTTAAAACAAACCCTAACTTTAAGTATGTTTGTGTAAGGGACGGTGGTGTTAAACCTCTACGAAAAAGTCATGACTCCTTTATAATAAGTAAGATGGATCTCAATAATTACCTCTACTGGGCAGTAGAGGTAATTATTGAGATCCATCTTACTTATTATATTATGACAGACGATTATTTAAAGTACCTACCAGTAATTTCACTTACTTTCGGCACTATGGCTCGTTAGTGGATCCTTCCCATGGTCTGTGGGATGTGGGAGGAATCGTGTTTCATAAATTAGTCAGTGTTACATTAGCCTGTCAGTCACGTAAAGGTAGGCTTCTATGGGTCGCAGTCGTTGCGACAGTATTGTATGAACGTAAAATGAAAATGTACAGCGCCGCTTCCGTGGTTAACTGCTCGCCCAGTCGTTGGCCGTGACCCATGGATCTATCTTTAAAGGTGTGCTAGATGGTATAAAACCACAGTTTGTACCAAGGTGACCTTGTTAGAAGCGAGTCACGCGCTACGGCTACACGGTTTAAAACAAACCCTAACTTTAAGTATGTTTGTGTAAGGGACGGTGGTGTTAAACCTCTACGAAAAAGTCATGACTCCTTTATCAACATTTCAAAAGGTTGGAGTTAGTCTTGCACTTTTGTGAGCAATTGATGTAGGTTTTTAAAGCAAAAAATTGCCACGCATTTTTTTTGGGTGGAGGTCTTTGTATGACTGACGTCAAATCCCAAAAAGACAGGGCAAGTCTCTGTACAATTCAAGAAGTTCCGTGATAACTTCACGTTTATGTCCGCTTGGTATTGCCATTTTGACTGCGCGATGCGTCTACGCTAGGTGCATGCAGAGACGTGACTGTTGTTCGTGTGGTTTCAAACAAGCGGCTAGACAGTTTGAAACAAGTTTTAAACCAACGTTTCGGCTAGTAGTTTGAAGCGCACTCCTGTCTACCAAGAGCGTTTAAAGGGGTATCCTATCCTGCCTTTCGGCCGAACATCATTTGGCAAAATGAATCGTTTCTCAACCGTTTTATTTGCCAACCCACTTTTTTTACCGTACTTAACTGTAAATATGTCAGGATTTCATTTTCACCATCGTGTATATCGTGTATAGGTTAGGTTAGGATAGTTTTATAAAAATCCTGAAAGTTTTATAGTTTCAGAAAAATAGCGGGTTGGCAAATGAAACGGTTGGAAAACGGTACATTTTGCCAAAAGGCAGAGAACCTGAAATTTAAAACCGTCTAGCCCATGATAGGGTCACGGGGACCAGAAAGCCCTGATTTATTGTAATATGATGTAATGTTCCAGAGCGCACGCCGGCGTGGCAGGGCCCAGTAGTGCAGGGCTCGCGCGGCTCGCGCTCGTCGGGCGGCTCGTCGTGCTCCGAGCCGCCGCGCCCGCCCACGCCGCCGCTGCACCGCTTCCCCAGCTGGGAGGCCAAGATCTACCAGGTACCGGCCCCCACTCCCACATCTACCACTCCCACATATACCACCATCAGAGGGTCGACTTTTGAATCTCACTGATGATCTTGAAATCATTAGTGAAAATATTCTCAGTGATGACACTGAAATCACTATTTTGCAAAAGTCTACCAAAATGCAGCTAACCTGCCGTTTCTGTCATAGACAAGTTGAGTACCGTCCTACGCAGAGTTTTTCACATTACCGGTTTTTTTGCCATAAGCAATCCCTATTTATTAGCAGGGACTGGAGTTCTTCGTAGAACCCCCTGTTTCATGTTACAATAAATATACTCCGTGAACTCCGCATACTGCGTGAAGTCTGCACTACCTATTGTGTAAAATATTTTAATTTGACACTAAGGTTGTCTAATATACTCCGTTTTTCCCCGGTCACATAATCAAAATACAAAACGATTCTGAATCTGAGGTCTGAGGCTGAATAATAAATACATGAGAAAACCAAATTAAAAACATATCTTATTTTTTATACAAATCATTCATTAATGTATCATTGTAAAGGTTATCTGCAGATATAGATTAGAGAAGCCTTACATTGTAAATTCCAGGTGTATCACAATTACTCAACCGATGTTAGTAACCTCCAGATAAAATAACCCCACTCCTTTGGTAACCTTAAGGCCTGGTTCCCACTATGCCGGATCCGGCAATTTTGCCGGATCCGGTAAGGGTAGTGGCTGTACAATTTATATGAAGTTGTTCACATTATGCCGTGTGAACAGCGTCATAAGCCACTAGCCTTACCGGCATCCGGCAAATTCCCCGGCCCGGCATAGTGGGAACGGGGCCTAATCCTTATGTATAATGTTAACAAGTTTGTTATTCCCGTCAGGTGGCAGACGATGGTCTACAGCAGTCCGTGGAAGAAGAACTAAGTCCGCCGCCTTGCCCTCGACCGATGCACGAGTCGACCAGCTACCAGGACCTCTCTGTGCCGGTTTACGCCACCGTCAAAGGGGTTAGTAATTATTGGCTAAATCGTTCTTAGAGCGCTTATGCACTTGCGCCCAATGTACTACAGTTTGTAATATTGTTGTTATGTAATTAAAGAGTTTCCCGTCAAAATAGTACACGAACCATCAGAGCTGAGTGGTTAAGTCATTAAATAGGGATTTGCATCCACTTCAAATGCAGTACCATCCTTGGAAAATATACCTTACGACGCCCGCGACCTTTTACGCGTCGAATCAGTTTCCTGCCACTCCCCCTATTTCTTCCCGTTGGGGGTCGATATTAGAAAAATCCTTTCTTAGTACACCCTTAGGGTACCTAAGAAATATACTTAGGAGCAAAGAAATCGAGCCACTTTCTATGGAAATTCAGTACTAAGTGGCTCGATTTCTTTGCTCGCAAGTGTACTCCCTCCAAATTTCAAGTTCCTAGGTTCAGCAGTTTTGGCTGTGCGTTAGTGATGCCGATCCTATACATGCATTGAATGACCTATCACAGCTCAGTTGGTTTTAGGACCAGATTTTTTTAAAAAGTAAAACCTTTAATTGGACAGACGGGGAATAAATAAGATAATATTGGGTCCTTACCTATGAAATTGGCGTTATTTTTACGTGTTTTATTTCGTACGGAATTTATTCATTTCAATTTTAACTTGCAAATTATTTTTAAATTTCATTAATACAGTATGTTACTAAGGTTTTCGATACAAATAACATGGTTCAATTTCTTACTTAGTGTTTAAAATTAAAATGTGAACTCAACTCTTTTCATGTGCTGTGAGTTCATGTGTTTCAATTACGCAGAGTTTTATGAAGCTAACTATTTTTAAGTAATTAAGATATGTATATATATATAGCTTAGAAGTGTCCAATATTCCTGACAGAATTTTGTTTGGTTTGCATTTGACGTTACTAAATAATCCGCAAAATTGAATGAATGAAAACCACCGTTTTCATAAAATTCTCCATATAAAACGCCAATTTCATAGGTAAGGACCTAATATAATGGGATACAGGTACGCAGTTGTTACCTACAGTACCACTAATTATTGCCTTTTAATTTCAGCGAGCAAGTCAGATCAGATCGATGCCGTTCACTGGCGACTCATCAGACGATTCTTCCGACGGAGAGGAGTCCATGGGCGTCACCGTCCATAACACGCCGCATCACATCTTCGGTCAGTAACAAACAATAAAGGTTTAGCAATTATTATGAAGTGCGGTCTGTTTGTCGGTCTTTATGTCTAGCTTAAAGGCCAGTTATATTAGGGGATACATGTAAATATATCTATTAATGACGCTACTGATACAGCGGGTAAATATGGATAAAAACATCCGTCACTTTCTGACAAATATGTAAAAGCAAGACGAATGCTTTATCCACCGCCATTATCGTGTGGGTAATACAAAGACTGTAGTAAATGTTGTTCTGTTATGATATGTGTTATATAAATAACCGATTAAGATGAGTTTTTTAGCCTAATGTAATAAACTGTCTGTTGAATGCTATGTCAATTGTAAATCAATCAATATGTATAAAAGGCAAAACTGACTGACTTATATATCAATGCACAGCCGAAACTACTGTACCTAGAAACTTAAAATTTGGTACAGATGTTCCTTTCATGATGTAAGTAAGCACTAAGAAAGTATTTTCCGAAAATCGACCCCCAACGAGAAGAAATGGGGGGAGTAGAGGGAAACTAATTCTACGAGTACGAAGTCGCGGGCGTCCTCTAGTATAAAATAAGATAATAACTTACCTACCTATTTGACTTACTATAAAATACCATGGCAAATAAAATTGCGACTCAGTTAAAAAACAACCGCTTTGCTCGCTCACTCTGTAAACTACCGAACCTAACCTAACCTAACCCACCCAACAGCTCAAACCTCCAGCCAACCAATCAACAACGTGAATCTCACCAACGTTCTACCAGTGTCCATACAACAAACGTCAAGTCACGGATTAGTGCTGACTAATAGTGCCAACGGGCAGTGCAGTTCGTCGGACACTAGTCTTAGTGCGAGTAGCCCCTCCAAGAGTGTGAAGACCAGTTCGAGTCTCAGCCCAGCCAAGCGGTCCAGCAGTGGGTCGCCTAGCAAGCAGAGTAAAACAAGAGGTATGTACGGTCACGAACGTTAATTTGTGACCGATTTCAAGAAATATATGCTTGAACCCGTCAATGTCATTAGAGATGTCAAGTCATTTGTAATTTTTAGGAAAACCTTATTGTTGTGGAATGTCAGATTGACTTTGGACCTAAGGTGGGTACCTAAGTCTTTGACTGTACAGTCTACCAAAGTCTTAAGTAAGTGATCAGTGATCACTTTTGTGTGTATAAATTCGTCTTTTACCAATTTGAAAAGTGTCATGGTGTCCTTGACCTTGACCTTGTCATACGAAATTGTCAGCCAAGTACAGTGCGATAGCTGTTAGAAATTGGGTTTGTACTTGTCTATTACTTGCTCTTACATACCCTTATTAAGAGCGAGTGAGAGAGAACTATAAACCTAAAGCAGGTGCTCAGACTTAAAGTTATTGATTATTAAAAAAGTTTAAATAAAACAATATCTGTAAATATGTGTTATCTTTACTTCTTTATACGACAAATATATCTTCAATTTGGATTAGTGTTTTCTAATTTTAAATATCTGTCTGCAACACTCAGAGACGTCAATTAAATTTAACGCTTGTTTAGTGACGTGTTGTCTTACTCTATTGCTGTAGCAAAGAAAGTGACAGCAGCAACTTTAATCAAGCATTGTATTAAGTTGACGTCTCTGAGTGCGGCAGTAAGTCTCTACTTTGAAAATCATAGTCTGAAGTTACGTTAGCTGCGTTAGCGATCCCTGTCATTCGTCATTCGAGACTAAATCGGTAGAAAGGCATGGAGCTAACGTAACTTCGAACTTATATTGGGTCCTTACCTATGAAATTGGCGTTATTTTTACGTGTTTTATTTCGTACGGAATTTATTGATTTCAATTTTAACTTCCAAATTATTTTTAAAATTTCATTAATACAGTATGTAAGAAAGGTTTTAGATACAAATAATATGGTTCAAGTTACTCGTGGTGTTTAAAATTAAAGTGTGAACTCAACTCTTTTCATGTGCTGTGAGTTCAAGTGTTTCAATTACGCAGAGTGTTATCAAGCTAACTATTTTTAAGTAATTAAGATATGTATAATATAGCTTAGAAGTGTCCAATATTCCTGACAGAATTTTGTTTGGCTTGCATTTGACGTTATTAAATATACCGTAAAATTAAATGTATGAAAACCACCGTTTTCATAAAATTCTCCATATAAAACGCCAATTCCATAGGTAAGGACCTAATATTTTTAAAATAGGGCCTCTGGATTGGTCCCATGGTCTGATATGTATTGATGGTTGTATGTGGCAGACGGGTGCGTTTCAATCAGTATAAAAACATTTTGTATAATTTCATTTAAAAAAGCATAATGAACGTTTAGCATAAAAACCAATTGTATAATTTTATCTGGCATACGATCGAATAACATAACACTCATTTAGCATAACTGTTATTTTTTTGTTATTATGCATTTTAAGTCAATTTCTTCTAACTAGGTTAGGTTAGGTTAGAACTGTGACCACATTAATAGTAATGAAAGCAATTAGAAATATTAATGTTTTAATTTATAAACATTATAGTTTTTGGAATTATGCATTTCGTTTTATGCATCATGACTATATCGATGGTTTATTATGCAGACTGAAATTATGCAATTAGTGTTATGTAAAATGATCATTAGACCATTTGTTTTTATGTTAAACATTACACACCCGTGGCAGACACGTCGTTCGAGTCGGGCATGTCGGACGACTACGCGGTCCCGCCGGACGCGCTGTCGGGCGGGACCAGCGCGTCGCCGTCGCTGGGCTCGCTGGGCCGCGCGCCGCCGCCCCGCGCCGACGCGCTCGAGAAGAGCGGCCACCTCGCCAAGCTCGGCGGGAAGCTCAAGACGTGGCGGAAGCGGTGGTGAGTGTTGCGTCTTTACCCTTATTGCACTTGTGTTGGTTACCATTCAAGACGATAAGAGCTATCATATTGTTTTCATTACGACGCTCCTAATTTTTTAGAATCCAAGAAACGGAGGTTCTAACACGGATTCCCAAACTTTATTTTTCTCATAGACCACTTTCAAAAGTTAACTAGTTCTGGTCGACCCCCGACACCACATTTCTACCATATTCCCAAAACTCGGCAAAATATGTGAAGATTACGTAGGCCCCCGTCGAGTCTCCTGTGGACCCCTGGGGGTCCTCCTGGACTACTTTGGGAACCCCTGTTCTAACAGAACACCGTGTTTGGCCCGTATGTTTGTATTTTTGCGATTACATTAAAAATTCTGACATCACATTCAGTAATTGAGTACGATTTTAAACCATTAGTCCAGTTAAAACAACTGATCAAAAAATCGGCCCTTAAAAAGATTGTGAAGCGACGCTTAAATCGTGTAGCTGTCAAACAAAATCCATACAAGTTTAGCTTCGGGTAACGTTTGATGGCCCCTAAATCAAGCTCGATTTCCACGATTTTTGAGTATGTTATATTACATTAAAGTACGTTGCCTTTTTTTTACTCTTTCCAATAAAAAAAATATACAGACCTAGTTTTTCATAATACGTACAACATATTTAAAAATCGTAAAAATCTAACTAAGTTTAAAGGGAGAGAAACGTTACAGCATTTTGTATGGAAATTTTTGCTTCCCAATCCTTATTATCATCTCAGCTTGGTCACCTTATCACTTTTAAAAGTTGCCAACCTTTTTCTCTTTTCCTCCAGGTTCGTCCTCAAAAACGGTACCCTATCCTACTGGAAGTCCCAGTCCGAAGTGGCCAGGAAGCCCCAGGGCCAGATCGGCCTAGGCGAGGCTTGCAAGATATCCAGGAATGAGGGAGCAGCCACCTTCGAGATCTTCACGGGGAGTCGGACCTATTACCTAACAGCTGATAGTAATGCTACTATGGAGGATTGGATCAGGGTTTTACAGGTAACGTATCACGTCTTTTGCTTGACCCCAAGGTAAATTACCTACCACCTGAGAGTGCGACCTTAGTAGCAATACATATTAGAAGCAGTAACATACTGTTTTCCGCGTTTGTTCTGATTAGTCTGAAATTTGGACAGGATAGGAAGGGATTTTGGATTGTATGTATGTATGTATGTAAACTCTTTATTGCATATAAACAATTACAGGACATGTTTGCATCAATATAGATAATGTACATAGGCGAACTTATCCCATATGGGATCTCTTCCAGTTTACTTTGGAGCAGAGTAAGCAAGGACAATGCAGGAGGATTGTTGGAAATAAACTAAAAAATAAGAACATAGAGATATTTTTTAATCCAAACCTTGTTTTAAGATTTCTATGTCCCTCGAGCATTTATGTTATTAGAACACTAACATAATATATAATTTTATCGAAATTCGCCTGTCACCTTTTCTATAACTTGCGGTGTACTTTCTAATCGTGGCATCGTTAGATATATACATAAATATCCATTTAAATGATATTTTATTTGTACATTTTTTTCCTAGAATGTACAAAGACGTAACGCAACAAAGCTCCTGCTGAGCAAGGAAGACAACAAGCCCACCATCCAGGGCTGGCTGACGAAGGTCAAGAACGGGCACGCCAAGAAGAGCTGGTGCGTGCTCATCGGGAAGATGTTCCTCTACTTCAAGTCGCCTGGAGACCAGGTCAGTTGGAACTTGTTCAGGATGTTTCCTTGTTTTGAAATATTTCATGGATGCAGTAATAAATCTATGTGACTTGAGTAAAGTACTCATCAATCATCTGACAATAAAGTAAAAACTGTATGGAATATTATAAATAGAGAAACGGGAAAATCAAAAACTCGTGATAATCAAGTCACCATAAACACAGGTAACAAACAAATCACATCAAATAAAGACGTTGCCTTAGCATTCGAAGATTATTTTTCCAACATAGCCAGCAATACTACAAAATGTCTTAAATCATCCGCGGTTGAAGCTAAATCATTACTTTGCACTAATGTCAGTAAATGTAATATAAACTTTGAATTCAGCCCTGTAAATTCAGATTCAATAGTCAAGGTATTTAAATCGCTTAGTTTAAAAAAGACTGAGGATTTGTGGGGCACATCAGTTAAAGTAGTTTTTCATATCATAGATGTAATTGCACCCCACCTAGCATTAATTTACAATAATTGCATATCAGAGGGGACCTTTCCAGATCTCATGAAATATAGTAAAGTCATACCTCTTTTTAAATCGGGCGACATGAGTGATATAACGAACTTCCGTCCCATTTCCATACTACCGGTTTTAAGTAAAGTCTTTGAGAAACTAATGCTGAATGATATGTTAGGTCACTTTAATAGAAATAAACTACTTAATAGTAACCAGTTTGGGTTTACCAGAGGTCGATCAACAATTGATGCGGCATCTGTTCTCATTAAATACATATATAACAGTTGGGAGAAATCTTGTGATGCGGTAGGAATATTTTGTGATCTTTCCAAAGCTTTTGATTGCGTGGATCATTCGACCCTTATTTTAAAATTAAAACACTATGGATTGTCCAATAAAGCTTTAAGTCTTATGTCTTCTTATCTAAGTGACAGAACTCAAACAGTGGTTGTAAACAAAACGCAATCAATTGGAGCTACAGTGAAACTAGGTGTGCCTCAAGGCTCCATTTTAGGTCCTTTTCTATTTCTCGTTTATATAAATGACTTACCACCAACAGTAGATAAACTTTGTGATATTGTGCTTTTTGCTGATGATACTTCATTAATTTTCAAGGTAGATAGAAAGTCCGTAGACTACAGTATGATAAACGCCATACTAGTTAAAGTACTTAATTGGTTTACTAGTAACAATTTACTACTAAATGCTAAGAAAACTAAATGTGTTAGGTTCGCTTTGCCTAATGTTAAACCGGTAAATTCTAGTATTTTTATAAATGACGAGTGTCTGCAAATGGTAGATAAGGCAGTTTTTCTAGGCATAACAATAGATAAAAATTTGCAATGGGGTCCCCATATAGCTGTACTGGCAGGTAAACTAAGTTCGGCAGCTTATGCCGTTAGGAAAATTAGACAGCTAACTAATGTTGAAACAGCTCGCTTAGTTTATTATAGTTATTTCCATAGTGTCATGTCGTACGGTATTCTGGTTTGGGGTAAGGCAGCTGAAATACAAACTATATTTGTTTTACAAAAAAGGGCCATTCGTTCTATTTATAACTTAAATTCTCGTGACTCCTTAAGAGAACTATTTAAAGAAATTAATATCTTAACTGTAGCATCTCAATTTATTTATGAGAATATTATTTATGTTATTAAAAATTTAGATTCTTTCACCAAAAATTCTGATATACATAATTTAAATACAAGAAATAAAAATAAAATTGCTATTCGAAAATTCCGCGTACGTAAAGTATATAAATCATTTGTTGGTCAATGCATTCATTTCTATAATAAATTACCTGACGTAGTTTTAAAGTTACCCTTTTCAGCACTTAAAAATTACTTGAAAAAGTCGTTAATGTCTAAAGCGTATTATAGGGTCGAGGACTATCTAGCAGACAAAAATGCATGGCCTAAACTCGAAACTTAGTCAATAATAATTTGTTCAAATGTAAAACCTTTATCTTGTCTAGGGGACACTGTTGATGTAGGAAAACATGTCGAAACTTTGTTTATTATTAATTTTTTTGTTTTTGCCTTTTTCTCCGTCTATATCTCTCCTAATATTTTTGCCATGTTTTCCTGCTGATCTACGCATGATATTTGATATTATATTTAAATTAATATTTATAGCTTTATATAATACTAGACTAAGTTGTATCATTGTAATAGGAAATATGGTTAAAAAAATGACTGACTGCTGAGTTTCTTGCGGCGTTTCTTCTCGGCAGTGGTCTCCTCTTGGGAAGCGCTGGTAGACTCCTGACGTGTAAAGGTGCCCGTGCGGCCTACTTACTGAATAAATGACTTTTATCTTTTTTTATCTTTTACTGATAGGTTAAATGTTTATTTAAATTCATGTGCATATGTTGCAAGTAAAGTTTGAATCAGTTTTCGTTGTTGGAAATGGGTTGGAATTAAGAACACATTATGGAAATCCGAACAATCCTGTATTATGTAAGCCAATTTGTAGGATTGTCCACTCTCTCGTCCTCCTCTTCTTCTTCTTCAGCCTATGGTCAAGCTGAGGATACACATGCCCGTAGCTTGTACACTAGCATACCAGCTCCTTGCACGTGCCAGCTACTTTCATGTGTATACATTAACTGGCATGCCTGTACATGGCGAGCGAGTAGAAGGCAAGCAATTTGATTTACTGGCATGCAATATGAGGGAGGGGAGGTGGGGAACTGCAAACCGTATGTTTATGGCATGTGTGAATGGACGCGACAACTACAGGCATGCCTGCCTGGATGAAATTGCATTCAAGTTAACTTGCAAATGTATTCACTGCGTGCCAGTTACTCGCACATGCCAGTATCTAGCATACAAGCTACTGCCCCGTTTTACAGGCATGTGTATTCCCGGCTTCACTCATGCCACTTTCCCCGAAGTTAGGCTATCTCCATCCAAATTTTCGTTGATAACTTCATTATGTCGTTATCCCATTTAACCTTTTGGCAGCCAAAGCTCCAGGTCCCGGTGCTCGGTCCTTGATAGAATTATCTTCTGATACTTATTCATTATTTATTATTGTGCTGGACCGACAGTTGTGGAAATGCTTGAGGACGTCCTATGTCCAGCAGTGGAAGTCCTTCCGCGGATATGGCAATGACAATGATGATTGTGGTGTCTATGATGATTGGGGTCGGTAGCTGGCAGCAACAAGTTTACACTCTAGTTTGTTCCAATTAAGCTTGCTAATGATTTCCCCCATCGTGATTCCAGAACCCGACGGGGCAGATCAACATGCGCGACGCGCGCGTGGAGGACGTGGAGCACGTGTCGGACTCGGACGGCGAGGAGAAGAGCGACGCGCGCGACCACCTCACCGTCGCCATCTACCCGCAGCACCACGTGGCCGGGGTACTCTACCGAACAACCACTTGTATATTCTCCCTTCAGCCGTTTACGTCCAAGGACCAACGTCTATTGGGGCAACACACACTACCCGCATGCATAGTCTCCATTTTTGCGAGGGGAAATGGTTTACTTTATTGACCAGGGTAAATACCTATGCATACCCCGACGGGGGCCAGGACGGGTTATGTCCGACTTGCACGGACTAAAATCGCTTTAGGAGGGGACTACGGGACCGGTATAGAGCCAAAACGTAGTCTCCCAATAGCGGATGCCCTTTGGGCTCGCCTTCTCCACTGGTGGCACCTTGAAACCTAACCTAACCTACCCTAACCAAACAAAATACGACATTTTAACGACAATTAACTTGTTTTTTTTTTCAAACTTTGTGTATGAAAAATCGTCACTGGAACTACTTAATCGTCGTTAACTGACTCTTAAGTGCGGCCGTTAGCATTTTTTTTAATCTGTGGATCATAAGTGTGAAACCCAGCAGTAACTTCAACGTTTCTCGTTCCAGGGCCCGACGTACCTGTTATTCGAGAGCAAGGCCGACAAGGACTCGTGGCTGTACCAACTGACCGTGGTGTCTGGTGCCGGGTTAGGCCAGGGCTCGCACTTCGAGCAGCTGGTGCAGAAGCTGATGGAGACCGACGGGGATCCTAGTGAGATATACAAACTTCTTTAACATCTCTCATAAAAAAATGTCTTAACCTCTTTGGATTCCTCGCTACAGATTCTACTATACTATTCAAAATTTAATATATTATATGTATTATTTTGCTACTTTCGTTTGCGTATCCTTGCGGATCGTATTTTTCACGTTAGTTAATATTATCCTAGGTGTCAATCATCCTAGCGTTGATGCGTGATTGAGTATAGGTGAAAACAAACAAGCTGCCACAATTGACACAAACAGATTTTTTAATATCGTGATCGAATAAATGTTTTCCTTACCTTTCGGAACCCACAGTCATCTAAATATTTCATACCAATATTACGTTGGTACCCTACCCAGCCATCTTATGATGCGCTAATACCTTAGTCCGAATTTACACCTATAGTTTTGGAAAAATGGTTTACTTTTGGATACATTTGTATACAGGGTGATAGGCAGAGGGATGGACAAACTTCAGGGACTAACTCTGTTGGCCATACTCATCAACTTTTATTATGGGATCAACATCCAAATCGCGAAAAAAAAACAGCTGTTCCATACATTTTGGCTGTTTAGCTCTCAAAGTTTGTTTGGAACAGCTGTTTTTTTTTTCGCGATTTGGCAGTTCTTGTGAATCGACCTGTAACAAACAGTCAAATCTTTACAGATTTCATTTTAGGATCTTAATATGATTATACTGTGAATTTAAAGTTTATTCCATCACCATATTAACCACAGTAACGTCTCGTAATTTCCAGATTGCGTGCTATGGCGGCACCCTACCCTCCTATACAGCAAAGAGCACATCACGTCGCCTCTCACCTCCCTGACATCTGAGGCACTGCAGGCCGAGGCGCTAAAACTGTTTAAGGTAAACTGCACTATAGTGCCATTATGGCCTCTGGTTTAGAGCAGTTGGTATGGCTGCAAGGGTACTGTAGTGAATAAGTGATAGGTATCGTCATTACTGTAGAATATCATCTACGTATATTTCCGAATTGAGGGACTTGAGAATTTTCATTTTGAGTTATCTGATGCAATGCAAGGTATGTGCCAATATTACAATTGGCTATTTTCAACGATTTCGAGCCTCATTATTGCTCGCTGATATTTCCGATATTTCTTATGTTTTTAGTAATCACAAAATCTATAGTCACGATATTTTCATATTGATATATAATGTTACTTCCGTTTTTGCAGTTGCAAAAGTAATATTCATCATATTTGTTCAAAATTGCAGAAGCAACATTCTCGATATATCCACGCACTTGGAAAAAATACGTATTCCTAATATTTTCCAAAACATTATTACTTTATTCATATTTATATATCAAAGAAGAAACTGGCAGGCTGATCGCTCAAAGCACGCTAGACCTAGGTCTTAAAATTTGAAGGGGATATTCCTTGGATATCCTAGGGGAGCACTAAGAAGAGATTTTCGGAAATTCGTCCCCTAAGAGGTTAAAATAGGGGGAGTAGCGGGAAACTTATTCTTTCCTATGAAGTCGTGGCTATCCTCTACTTAATTATATTCCACCACAATCCCATACCAAGACACGTATTGCAAGTTCCATAACGAAAGTTATCCCTTCCAGTGCGTCCAACTGTTCATGTCAGTGGCCGTAGAGCACGCGGGCATCGACTACCACGTGGTGCTCGCGCAGAACGCGCTGCAGCAGTGCCTGGAGGTGCCCGAGCTGCCCGACGAGCTGGTGTCGGTGCTGGCCAAGCAGACCACGCCGCACACGCACACGAAGCACGGCGTCCAGGTAACGCCCGTCGGCGCGCGCCGAAACGCCAAAATAAACATAAAGGCTGCGAAGCTTAAGAATGTAAGTTGGTTTTTGTTTTGCTGACGTGGGGGTGGTAAATAGTTTTGTTATAGGGCCTCTGTTTTGAAATCTAGCGGGGATTAAGGAGTTTCTAAATGAGCAATATTTTCACAGCTACGTATAGCTGACGTCGAAGAATTTGTTTTAAAATTTCACCTTTTTTCCCTTCATTAATGGCTTTCACTCCTTGTTTCAACAAGGTGTATCGCCAATGTAGAGTTTTAGATAATCGCCATGGACTTATTTGAGAAACAAGTCTTTGGATATCATACACAAGGACTATTATAGAGTAGTAATTCTGGATCCACGCGCTTCTGTCAAGTTAATATTTTCACCTTATTTCAACGGAATAAAGTGTATAAATGTAAAAACCTTTGACGTCAACCGTACGTTTTAGTCGGTGGCATGGCCTCGCTCCAGTAAAACAGCGACAGTCGCCGACCATAAATTGCCGTGCCAATTTTCTCAAATGGTACATTTGATTATTTTTTTGGGATAGGATGTAAGTGGCAATGAACCTGAGGTGAAAAAACCTAACTTGACATAGACAAGTTGCATACGAAAAAAGTTTCATGTCACGATGTCGATCTCACGGGGCTTTCTCTCTCACTTAGATACTGTCAAATAGAAGCCCTGTGCCCTGGTCGTTAATAATTGCTGTTTGCCTAACGCACTCGCAATCTCAATTGACTTCAAAGTGGAAGATTTGTGTTCATTTTATAAGCAGACTCGCCTTCGGACTGTCAAATGAAAACTATTGCAATTGCGAGTGCGTTAGACAATAAGCCTGCTGTTCTGTTGACCTTGTAAAATCAAATAACTACTAGTGGTTATTATATTACGTAAATGTTCATTAAATAGGGATCTACAAGGGTATTTCAAGTAACAAATTTACCGTTTACCACCCTCACCATTTAACCGTTGCGTAAAATATGGAGTGCTTTTCAAATGAGTAATTATCAAGGTTCATGATACTTTTAAAATGTTCAATGATAATTTACAGTTTATAATTGTAAAGTTTTTTAAGCAAAAGTACTCCATAAACATTATTTTAATTTGCTGTCACAAATAAGTTTGATTTTACTAATAAAACTTGTTTGTATTATTGTTCAATACTAATGTGGCATGGCTTTTAATAAATATTGTAAAATAATTCAATTGGAAAAGAAAGGGTAATAAAGCAGCCATTGAATATAAAGTATGACCAGTATTCGTCAAGTATCAAGACGTGACATGAACGTATGAATACCATAGACGTTTATACGTTGTACAGACAACGCAACATACGTTAGCGTAACGCACACGCTACTAAAACGCGGCGTTAGTGTTGCGATATCTGTTACTTCGACAAACATATACGCTGCAGGTACGTTATTTTTCCAGCGCTTTAATCAGTCATGAAAAAAAAGTTTGGAGGTTATATGGCTTTCCTTGATGAATACTGGCTGTAAAGGTTCTTCTTAATATTCGCTTTATATTCGCATTGGCTTTCGGGCGACGCTTCTAAGCTTCTCTCGTATCATCATTCATCCAGACACGGTTTTCTATATGGCATTTAGCACATTCTGTAGTCTATGTTTTGTTCTATTCGCGCTTAATACTGGCCAGTAATGACAGCGCGTTTATTATTAAAAGCTTCAAAAAAGGAACTAACCTTATGTTGCGTTCAGAAATTGTAAATATACACTAACAAGCCATTGTAGCGTCAGCTTTGTGTGTTGCTATATAAAAATGTAAATAATAAAGCTTAAAGTGGTTGATCAATTTGGAATTGTGGACGTGATAAATTATTGGCTTCTTGATAATGCGATTGGTAAGAATAGATGTATGAAAATTGGTATATACAAAGTTGTATTCCAACTTGATCGTTTAGTTCTGGCAACATGCGTTTAAAAATCGAACCATAGACAAGACAATGTGTGTCTGTGGTTTGAGTGTTGCTAGTTCAGTGAAAGCGATGTTTTTATTGTTGCAAACTTTCAAATGGAATGTTGGTGTAAATTTCCCCCTCCATTTTATTTATTTCTCCAAGAATATCACCCCCTCCTTAGAACTAGGGAATGTTGTATGTTGTCATCCATTATTTCATAGCCCCTTCGCACTAGATCTTCCTTTGTAATGAAAGGTTGACGTTGCAAGTTTTAGCCTCCTTTACTGTTTAGAGAACTATGTACCTTATTATTATAGTGTAAAGATCTTCCGGAGAGCACGGTAAGTATATGTATAGTGTGATTGCATAGTATGTCTGTATATTTAATGTAGTTTAAGTAATATTTAAAATTATTTATGTGTGTATTTAGTACATTTAAGTTTATTATTCATATTGAAAAAGGATTTTTTATTTTTATTTAATCGAAGCTTCATTTTATCAGGACTTTCAATCGAATCAACGTTTTCATTAACTTACTATACTATCGGCAAAATATGAAGTCTGTTCTGACATCTGTCAATGCAGTAGGTACAAGTTATGCCCTATTCTTGAGTTTGAGGTTATAATCCGTACTCAGACGACAGCTGTCAGTATTGATTTTCATCTTACAGAAACTTGATGTACCATCATACTTATCACGCACATTTCTTGTAAAATCACTTTAGAAGTGTCGCTATATGGTTTTATTTTATATTCTGATTAGTATTTCAAGCCATGTTATGCTTATTTCGAAGTATAATGAAATCTTATTTGCGTTTATTCATTGCGACTCTAATGCATTATTAAAGTGGATTTGATTGCCTTATGAGGTATTTGATAGATACTCAAAAGTTATCCTTTATTTTTATATTTAGAAGTAAAATATATATATGATTATCGTGCAAAAGACATACTGCGCAGTCGCACTTACTGTTATTAAAAAGGTCAATGGTTTAAGTGTTGCATTAAAAAGCTAAAGCTTCATTAAATTTAATGGAGAATAGCTTTGATGGGAAACGGTACGCTTACGTTGCTATACAAAATAAGATCGATGTTTAAATGTTACCTATGAAATATTTTGACATCATATTGCTTTGTCTGTTAGGTATCTGAAATTTTGTGAATACAAGGTTTTTTAAAATAAATGACCAAAATATTTTTTTAATGGTGTGGTGTACTTATTTGGTTTGTAGACCACCATAAAACTATATATCAAAGTATATAAGTAGTTGTAGAGCATGGTAAAATGGCGTTTCGTGAGTCGAAGACGGTACTGGCTGAAAATCAGCGCTGTAGGGGTTTACAGTACAGTACAGTATATTTCTGATTCAGTTTCCGTTTCACTGCCGCGAGGACACACATAACGTACTTTTCTGTTGTTATATTTTTTATATTTGTGTTTGATTGAACCTTCTGTGTAGTAAATATGTCTGTATATTTAAAGTGACGTATAAAATCAAATAGCTGTTCATTGTTAACGATTTATACGTTATAGATCATTTACTTTGACGTGGGCGTGAAAACATGTTTGACTAAAACATCTTTACATCAAAACATCAATCTCATTTTGTATAGAAACTTAACCGTACCGTTAAGAGCAATTGTTAGGATGATTCTGTCTTGCTAGAAATATCTAAACTAGCTGTCAAATTAAAATTGATTTGTACGTAATTTTTATTATTTCTTAATTAATTAATTCATAACGTGTTCTATTAACTATTAATTATTGGTGTAACTTTAAAATCCGATAATGGTTATTGGGATATTGCATTTTCAATGAAATATTATACACGTATTGAAACTTTAACTATTTTGTTTTAGTAGTAGGTTTAATGTAGAAAAAAAAAAAAAAAAAAAAATTTAGAAATACTACAATGTATAAGAAATGCCTAAAATTTGATGATTATTACAGACGTTATTAGCTTGATAAAATCATATTAATAAACGCTCTTAAACCCTAATGTCCAATTTTAATAAGCAATTACTAACACACATTTAAATCTTAACCGTCTGTAAGGCTGTTGATAAAATTCGACACTGGCGACATTTAAATATTGACTTTTACTCTTCCTTCTCTTCCTAGTCGTACAACACACATGGGATAGCACATCTGTAAAAGTCACTGAAGGTGTCAATCTAGATAATTTATTCTGTATTATGAAATGTCAAAACTGACCTTGTTCTAACACTGAAAGGGACAGCGTTATTGCAGTAATATGGGCTCTATTCTACTCTGAAAAATCATATTACTTTGACATGTTATTGTATTGTTAACGTTATTATAGCTCTTATTTACTTGATAGTAATGGCGACCGAGATAAAAACAATACCACATGTGAAACGCAATATTGTTTTGCCGAGCAGAGGTAGGAGGTGTTTTGGTGAAGCTGACTGAGAAAGGAAGATAAATACGAATGGTTCTGACCAAATACGATGTAGTGAGATTATTCAGTACCCTTACCCATGAGTTACAATTACGGTACTCGCTAGCGAGTCGAATTCTCTGTCCCTCGCACTCTATAACTATACTGTAAGGGACAATGCATTCGACTCGCTAGCGAGTATAGTAATTGTAACTCATGGTACGGGTACTGAATAATCTAATCACACTGCATCGTATTTGGTCAGAAACATTCGTATTTATCTTCCTTTCTCAGTCAGCTTCAGTACCCATAAGTTAATTGAGAACGAAGATACGAACTTATCCGATAAAATACGATATCTTATGATTATGCACTACATAAGGGCCACTCCACTAGGTAAAACAAAATCGCCTTTGACGACGGCGACGACGGTTTTTATCTTAGCCGGCATTACTGTCAAGTAAATAAGAGCAATATGGTTTTTTCGTGTAGAATAGAGCCCCTGTACATATCTCGGACTCTTTCACTGGCTGGAACTTGTCCGGTTACACTCTATAATACGGCCTCTGGTCTGGGTAATAGCACTATACATACACGATTCGCACTGGCACTAATACTTGTACAGAAATACTGTTAAATGAAAAAACTGGGTGGAATTCAAAAACTTTAGGGTGAAAATAAATATCCTAAGGTGCAAAAATATGTATACTTAAACTGTATTACTTTTATAAAGTCTGTATACATATTTCTGAAACTTTGTGGTGTATACATATTTGTGCCCTTGAGTTTACTTTACTGCACCGAGCGTACGCTGAATTTATAGTTGACTTATGCCCGATTCCTATATTCAAGAAACGAATGGTTTCCTTACGTCTCGTTAAAATTTGACACATTTCGTACGTAGCAAATGTCAAATTTTAACGAGACGTAAGGAAAATGATTCGTTTCTTGAATATAGGAACCGGGCACAAGAAGTCCTTTAACACTTTTGGAGTCTATTTGTATGATGTTAAGGTCCAAAAGTGGTAAAGGGCGGGTTTCTTGGGTCAGTTTGCCTCGGGAGGAAACCGCGTAACTTTGCCACGAGTTCTAGACCCTATTTGGAGTATATAATGTGGTATAACATGTAGTACAATATCGTATAATTTCCGAAATTTTTATTATTTAAAAAACAATTCCAAAGTTAATTTAATTTGAACACTGTCACCTTAACTTAAAGCATTATTTACTTAAATTAATTTATGTTGTACGTTGATGATATGCTACTTACAACATGAATCTTTCTTAGTAAATAATGCTTTAGGTTAAGGTGACAGAGTTCAAATTAAATTAACTTTGGAATTGTTTTTTAAATAATAAAAATCTCGGAAATTATGCTTTATTGGACTACATGTTATACCACATTATATACTACAAATGGGCTCTAGAACACGGTGGCAAAGTTACGCGGTTTCCTCCCGAGGCACCCTGTACAGAGGCGCACTCATTACTATTATCGTGTTTTTCTAATAAACTCGACTTTTCTTAATAGAACAATAATGATTTGTTATATAGTCGAGTGGTAAAGGACGAAAGACGGAGTGAAACTATAGACCCGAAAAGTGTCAAAGGAGTTTCTTGGTCAACTAATACCATTAAGGATTTTTCAAGTTTAGTAGCAGACATAATTCGTTAATTAGCCGTGCTATGTATTTCACGATGTGACACGACTTATGACACATGGAATATGTACAACCCGATAAACTTACGTATGGTATCAACTGTCAACTCACTAAACATTCAAATTCTTCGATAGTAGAATTTAAATGATAAAGATGGCCACTTTTTTCTGCTAAGTTGCCCACTCGAAGATTAATTGTTATTAACTTATTACGCTGTATAATATATCCTATAAATTTTGTTTTCAACTGTAAAATAAATCTGTAAGGTTTTAGAAAATACTTGAGTTTATCAGAAAACACAAAAATAGTAACGAGGGCGCCACTGGACGGTCGGTAATAGCTCAGTGCAGTCTTAAAACTTCTGAAAATGCAATTTAGAATATGTTCTGATTGCTATGTGGTGTTGGTACAGTAATAAAAAAATGGTATTGCTGTTAGGGTGGTGCTAGATCTTCTTCATCTTCTTATAATGAATATGAAGAGGTCGAATTAGCGCCAAAATTTTCTTTTTGGGTTTTGGTTTTCGAAAAATGCTTTTATGGTTTCTTTATTTCATCTCACCAAATTTGTAAGTAATGTTTTGGGGTAAAAGGTACGTATAACGCGATGTTTAATATACTAGACGTTATATTATTGTAATTAATTTCTTAATTTAACGTTTTTATCTTGTTTTTTGTCAATACAGAGAGGCCTTATTATATTAACCCACTTATTAATAAACGTTGAGTAACCGTGGTGTAGCTAAACCATGCTTTGTCCTTATCTTTCATTGTGACATTTGAATTTGACAGATAAGGACAAAGCATGGTTTAGCTACACCACCCTTACTTAACGTTTATTAAGGGGGTAAGTGTTCAATCCAGCCAAATTTCAGGCAGCGAAGGGGACATAGCTATAAGACTGCTGTCGCTCTATCCTTTTCTCTTACTCTCTGCCTCAGAGAGGTACCTTAGGAAGTTATAAAACATTTTTCTAATGCCAAAATCTAGGAAAGAATATTTGGAGATGTTAACCCTTTCATATCTTGGACGTTTGAAAGCAAGTATCTCAAGGAAGAAGCCAAGATCTTTTGTCAGCTAAGATGTGAAATAAACTATCAAGTGTATCGTTATTTGTGTATCTACGACAAACAATAGTTCAACGGAGCAGTTGTTAATAATCCCATAGTCCCCCTTTTCTATCTATTCGACTTTATAAGACACTAAAAAGACAACAAAATTCAAAATACTTTCATCCTATCCCATGTAACGTAGTAAAAGCAAATCATGAGTACCTATAAAGAGACATATTTGTAAGCTCTTATGGTTAAACAGAGATAAGCCCCTAACAAACCCAGTAGCCCCCCATTCCGACACCAACATTTCATTTGTACAGCAATTGCTGCTTTGCGCGACGCAATCGCTGTTCACTTGCGACACCGGCGCGTCATCTGTTGGCGACAACAAGAGCGACGCGCCGCAGAACGCCGCCGGGTCGCCGAGCTCGATACAGGTAATCGTAGTTCCGGAGTTTAGGGATAGATGGCGCTAGTTGTATATTGTACATCTATGTGGTTTGAAGTCAAACGGATAGATGGCGTTTTATGGGAGTAAGTGCAAACGGATAGGTGGCGTTGTTATTTGATTTTAAACGCACAGTTTCAAAATACCGTTTAGAACACGTATTGATTAGTTTTTAAAATGTATTTAATAGTGAAAACGCAATATTGTCAACGTTTCTTTTGTAGAGTGATTGCGCTAAAAGCTGTTTTCCGTTTAAAAGTAAGCGGTATTTTCAGTAGCTGTACTCTTTAGTACCTTGTCGCCTTAACGCCTTTGACAGATTACTTACTGCAGTAGTTCAAATATGTCGTTAAAGTGACAAAGCACTGATGTGCCGAAATAAACTAAAGAAGCCAATAAATTACTTGTTCGCATTGTGAGAACTGAGAATGATGTGAGAAGCTTAGTGGTAGTCAGTGAAATTTTGGAATGGTAAGGTTTCTAAAGATGGTATATTCAAATAAATCTAATAAAACTTGAATATCTCCAAGATTTTACGTATAAGTAACTTAAAATACGTTTGAACTTGAACAAGTTGTTTTTGAAATAAGGGTTGCCCTAATTAAAAACCATGTCATAAATAACAATGTTGCTACTAGAGATAGGTACTGGTGATTATTAGGGCATAAAATCTTTTTCTCGTGTACACTCAGACAAAAAGGAGTCTTCATTTTGAGATAACTTTCAATCAAAATAAAATTGACAGACGCATCCTAATGCCTGAATTGTTATTTGTCGTGCAAACGAAATTCAACCTTAAAGTGGCAAACCACTTATTTGGCAGAGGCTACATTTAAGTGAACAAAAAGATGTACCTATAGTCTGTACTTTTAGGTATTTACAAAAATGTAAACAATCCAAACCACGTGGCATTGTTGAACAGCCAATCAAAACCGTTTAATCGAACTGTGACGTATCAGTACTCTACTTCCATTGGCTGACGAAATATGTCACGTGAGTTATTTGTTTACATTTTTTTAAATACCTAAAAGAACAGACTATAGAAATTAAGAACTATCTGAAAGAACTGTGCGTCAAAATGGCCCAACAACATAGCTGAGTGTTAGGCCAGGTTGAATAGGCGTATACCCCGCCTACTATAGCCGCCCAGTTAAATTCTATTCCATTGCAGAAAAATACACCTTATTACCCCGTGCAAACAAGGTATATTTTCCAATTGTAACCTCTTGGCCATAGAGAGGAACAACTCGTATATCCAAAGATCTATTGAATGACCTAACACTGAACTCTGTTAGTTCTTATACCAAAGCACCTATGGTCTTTTACCTCCTTTAAAATCGACACTCATACACAAGTTGTAGATTCCTGTATACCTCAAGTTCAGTAGGCCTCGATCTACCAAGTGCATGGATCATTCCAGGCACCTCTCCTATCGGTTGACTGCAAGAGCAACCCGCCTACGTACAGCTTCGTGCAGGGATGGCAACTGCTCGCGCTGGCTGTCAGTCTATTCGTGCCGCGGAATAACAGGCTGCTGTGGTACTTGAAGCTGCACCTTAGCAGGCATTCTGACTCTAAGTAAGTATTTCTGTTTTCTGTCTTTTTTGGATTCAGTAGCATAAGGGTCTGTTTCTCAAGCTCCAAATCAATACCTACCTATCTGTCAGTTCTTCGTCCCTTTTCTACCGTAACTATAATTATCCTTCAGGTAGTGTTATCTGGACATCGTGAAACTTGCCCTCAGGCCTTTTTATACTGTAGAAAGTTAGGTCGTTTAGAATTGTTTTAGGCTGTTATCTTGGAGTTGTATTTTTTGAAAAACTCCCTTATGCTTTAAAAGTGAAATAAGGTTAATAATGGAGACAGCGGAATAACTGATGACGGGTTTTAAAGCGATTGGCACGAGCATGCACTCACTCAGTGGGACACTCAGACAAGCCAAAAAAAGTCAATATGATATTTATTATAGTCGAAAAACGATCTGCTTTTCAAACATCACTTTCGCTTTCATAGAACTCGTCGATCGGCCGACCGAAGTTTGTAAGACGGCCTTTGCAACCGTTGCAACTTGTATGTAATTTAAACTGGCGGGGACGAGGCGAACCTGTCTCAATATCCGGCACGGTCTGTGTCGCTTAAAAGCAAATTATTACTTGTTAGTCGTTGACCTAGTTTCTAACTTTATGACATTTTTAAGCAAGATTATGCAAAATGTATTTTTCCAGAACGGAATGCGGTAAATACGCAGCATACTGCTCGCGCGCGCTAGAGCGAACCATCCGTAACGGAGGACGCGAGGACAAGCCCTCGCGAATGGAGGTGCTCTCCATCCTGCTGAAGAACCCGTACCACCACAACCTGCCGCACGCCATACCTGTGCATGTTCTCAACAATACTTACCAGGTAAATGAAACTACAGGACTATGAGGTGAGACAACTTTAACAGTTCATTTTGCACAAGTTTTGCAACAGTCAGGGTAGTGATGTTCATATCAATAATTTTATTTTGCTAGTTTTAAGAATTTATTGTTTATTACTTTATTACCTTATTATTACTTAATGTAACTTACTTTTAAGTATTATTTTGTTATTATGATTGAAAAAATGACCTTCTGCTGGTTTCTTGCGGCGCTTCTTCTCCACAATGATGGTCTTGTCCGAAGCGCTGGCAGATTCACTCATGTTACCGACGTGTAAAAGAGCCCTCATGTGTCCTATTTACTGAATAAATATTTTAAATTTTGAATTTTGAATATTAAAAAAATATGGCTTTGGTTACCAGCGGTATTTATTCATTAGTTACGGTGACTTATGACCTTAATCCTTTGTTTAAGAAAAAGCAGTTTCTAAATCCATTTCTAATTTAAACCCAGGTCATAAGCTTCGACGGCTCGACAACGGTAGAAGAGTTCCTCTCAACCCTGAGTACGGAGCTGGGCTGTCGAGAGGCCTCCGCGTCAGGATTCGCTCTGTTCAGCGACGATCCTATCGAGAAAGACCTGGAACATCACATCAAACCGGATAAGAAGGTAATTTCAAAGGGAATTTTAAAGCATCATTAATTATGCAACGTCTGCCTGTGTCCTTTTTTACAATTTTCGCAAGACAAAGCATCCAAGGACCTTAAACGAATCTTTAGTGAAAATGATGTTTTAAGACACGTCTAAAAAACGTCAAGTTATAGTGTATGAGTGTGTGGTACGTTTATAGTTGTTTAGTTGTCTCTCATAGTGTAGCTGTTATGTTAGTTAGAGACTAGGTCAATTTGTGTGAGATTGACTCCTAGTAATTATTTTTATTTTTAAAAAGAAGTAATTTCTAAAATATCATAACTTTATTACATATAAGCAGATACATATTTAATATAATACAATTAAAAGTTAAAACTAAACTTATTTAAATTAAAACAAAAACTAAGCTACTCAAATATTAAAGACGTAAATAATAATTTCTAATGCCTCTTAAGACTAGAGATCAGTTTATTAAATACGATCCTCAGCATTCTTTTTCTGGCTCTCTTGGTATGTTACTCATACTATTACACCTCCTTAGCTTTGCGACGTGATATCCAAGTGGGAGACCGCGCTCCGCGAGAAAGGCTCGGGCAAGTTCGAGAACTCGCGCGTGATCCGGCTCACGTACCGCAACCGGCTCTACTTCAAGAGCACCGTCCGCACGGAGACCGACAAGGAGCGGCTGTTGCTCTGCTACCAGGTGAACCAACAAGGTCAGTTATCCTACTATATCCTATTAATATTATAAATGCGAAAGTTTGTGCGTGTGTTAGTTTGGTACTCCTTCACGCTGCAACGGCTGGATAGATTTGAATGAAGTTTGACATGGAGATAGCTTATACCCTGGATTAACGCATAGGCTACTTTTCATCCTGGAAATTGTAAAAGTTCCCGAGGGAATAACTATAATCGAAATCTAAGCGGACGAAGACGCGGGCAGAATCTGTTAACAGCTCATCCTACTAATACGAGAATCCTACTAATCCTACTATAATATTATAAATGCGAAGTTTGTGTGTTAGTTTGTTACTCCTTCACGCTGCAACGGCTGGACGGATTTGGATGAAATTTTAAATGGAGATAGCTTATACCCCGGATAAACACATAATCGAAATCTTCGCGGACGAAGTCGCGGGCTTCTGCTAGTATACAATAACCAGCTTTTGTCCGCGTAGAACTGGCCTCTGCTCATTTCCCTTCTAAACATAAAAAGACGTGGGAGCGTCAACGTCAAACTGAACTAAGAATGAATTTAAGTTTAAGTATACCGCCCCGCCCCGCTGCCGTATGCGTGCGAGAAAGGGAAGCCAGACAGACTGGCGCCGTAACGCGTTACGTAACGAAGCTGTTTACCCTCCCATAAGAAGTTATCACTGTGGCTCTGCCCAGGGACCGGAACCGCTTACCCTTTAAAGGGTTTTCGTTAGGGTATATAATTGACTGGTTTTTACAAACCCTAACGATGCGATAAGCATATCTTCGACTTACCCCAATGAAAAGCTATTCCATACGATACAATTAATTCGACTAAGCGCTTACCAATTCCTTAAAACCCTCGTTAGGCTTTCCCTATGAAGTGTTTATTGAACCGCTTCAAGCTATTTTAATCTCTACGCGCAGTCCATACAAAATATTTTTGCATAAGCTTGAAACCAACCAATCATACGAATCTGCGAAACAGAGTCAACGGAGAGGGAGAATGGATAGGGTAACACTAACGGTAATAAGTGCTTAAATCGAAACCCTTACGAAACTGGTAACCTTAATGGTTGTAGTTAACTAGTTCAAAGCAGTGTCCATATCATTAGGGTAAGCCTATCGATAGGGTAAGCCTATCGATAGGGAGAGCATATTATTATGATGTAGTACTCGATTGACAGACTTAATCAAATAAAGGGGTTTTCCGGTCCCTGGCTCTGCCTACCCCACTCTGTGAACGAAGGCGTGAGTTTATGTAGGAATAAATAATGAAAGAGGTATGTGTTTCCCAGTGGTGGCCGGGCGGTTCCCGGTGACGCGCGAGCTGGCGGCGGAGCTGGGCGCGCTGATGGCGCAGCTGGACCTGGGCGACTACTGCGCGCACAGCGCGGCGCACGCGCAGCCGCTCGCGCACCGGCTCTACCCCTACCGGTACCGCGCCGCGCTCACCAACACCGACCTCAGGTAGGGGTTCATATAATACTAGTTTACACTCCTCATGCTCTTAAAATGTTACTTTAATCTCTGCACATGGGGACTAAAGCTCCTCATTAATCTCTAGGGAATAAAGTTTTTTTTTTTACTTTGGAAACTCCTAAACAACCAATCACGGTATTTGTGAATGGAAATTAACGCTTTTTTACTGTTATTGTGTATAGACAACTTTTAGGGCGTGGAAATAACCTCAAAATGACCACTGTGCAAAAATATAAAAAAAAGATTTAATTCCGTGAAACACGATTAATGATTACGAATTTTAATCTATTTCATTATATTAACGATGAATTCATTTTATTATGCATGGTCCAATCAGTTTTTAAATGGTTTTCAAGTTTGAATCTGTTGGCTAAATATGCAAGCATTTAAAGCGTCACTTTACAAAAAAACTGCGAAACAAATTCGTAAGAAACTTTATTTATTATAATAAATATTGTAATTTTGTATAGAACGCCGTTTGTTTTCCTCGCATTCCAAGTGGGGGGTAGAGTATCGTGTTTAACGCAACAAACAAAAAGAAAAGTAAGCATTCTCCGTTGTGCAGACGACGTTTTTAGTTTGCAATGAGGTCAATAAGGACAATAAGTACTTGTTTCATTTCAATTTTTTTTGCTGTTTGCTTGCAGTTAAGAGCAGGGGGCGTACTTTTCATGCCGTTGACGCAAAAATGACGTCACGCTACATAGAGTATGATTCCAAATGATTTTATTGTAATTATTAACCAACATTTAATTCATAATCATGTAATAATTCATTTTTAGTAATGAGTACCTAGTGAAATAAAAATTGATGCCGCCGTGATCTGTATTTTGATTGCGATTAAGCTGTATTCAACTATAATTATTTTACCGCTTCTTATTTTACATTTTTATTTGTATCAATTAATACATACCTAAACACCTGCCCTGTGTGTAAAATTTCGTCATTTTGACGTCATCGGCATCAAAAGTACGCCCCCTGGTTAAGAGGTTACATGGTCTAAAAGAAACGCTAGAAATAGTGGAACTCCCTCTTAAAATGTGTATGTATACTTTTAGCACTGAATAAACCTATTCTTGTCCTTTTCCTTCTCCAATGGTGGTCCCGCGTACATTGTAATGACCGTATCCCCCAGGGAGGTGGAGGAGAAGCTCCGCAGCAAGTGGGCGGCGCTGCGCGGGCGCAGCTCGGCGGACTGCGTGCGCATCTACCTCAACTGCACGCGCAAGTGGCCCTTCTTCGGCGCCACGCTCTTCCAGGCGAGGGTACGTACAATCACGAACGTTCATTTATGACCCATTTCAAACAATATTGCTTGTAGACGTCAATGTCATTAGAGATGCCAAGTCATTTGCAACTTGTAGAAAATTCAACCTTATTGTTGTAGAATGTCAGATTGACTTTGGACCTAAGGTGGGTCACACATTTAATAAATCTTAGGCTGTATATAGTCCATTCCACATTACTTGTTTTATTTAGTAAACACTTTTATAACCTCAAAATGCATCTTTTTTGGGCTAAAGCAGCCGTTTTCTGGTAAATAATGCAACTAATCTTGCTCATGATTTTCCCGATTTTACTTCTTCCTCTGGAATTTCAAATGACTTATAACAATTTTAGCTCAATAAAGGATATTGTTATTCTAGATAAAGCAGCCGGACTTGTCTATGGCGTGGCTGGCAGTCTCCGAGGACGGTGTGACGGTGCTGGAGTTAGCTTCAATGGCGGTCGTGGGCCGGTACGCGCTCAGTTCCATCGGACTGTTCGGAGGACTGCAGGTAACGACACAATTACTTAACTAATTCTAACCCCCAACGCGAAGGGAGGGGTGCTATAAGTTTAACGATATCTGTGTGGGTTTACCTTTGTTTCACTGAGATTCATTTCATGGAAAGGGATCGTATCCGTTCGCAGAATCTTCGTTTCATAGAAAGATGTTTTTGCTGAACCCGTGTTGGTTTCAGGTTATATTGTGATGGTTACAAGACTTACCTAAACTTAACCTACGTTAATCATATTTATGATAACCTTTAACGGGTTTAGCAGAACGTAGCTTTCTATTAAACGAAAATTCTGCGAAGTGATACTTTCCATGAAATGAATGTCAGTGAAACAAGGAGACACCATTTGAGTGTCTGTAGCATTGTAGCTCCCAAAGGGATCGACCGATAGGCACGAGCTTTTTTTAACACTTTGAACGCCTTACGTCTAATACAAAATGGGTCATTCACACATTCTCCGCAATGATGGTCTTGTCCGAAGCGCTAGTAGATTCACTACATATTACCGACGTGTTAAAGAGCACTCATGTGGCCAATTTACTGAATAAATATTTTGAATTTTGCCAAACATGTTTGTTATTCTATGCAAATTACATCTTTAATTGATAAGGAGTAAAGTCTCTTTTAATCTTCAAGTTGTGATGACTGTAGTTGTCGTGGCGCCAGTTGCAAGACATTCAGTTGAGGGAAAGAGTTGTCTGTGGCGTACAAAAGGTTATAGGGTATCATGAAAAATCGTCGGGCCATTTAGGTGAAAGTAGGGGTTCCTATTATATTAGGGGTTTTATCTATTTATTTGTTGTCATTATTATCAGGTTTTTTATTTATTTGTTATAATTTCTTGTGTTCTTGCTAATCATGTGTGTTGGTGCAGGACGACCTGATGATGCTGATAGACGCAGACGCCGAGGACGGTGTCAGTCCCGTGCATAAGATGCTGATTAGTCTCAACAAACCAAAAGTGAGTCATTATGATATTGTTGTTGTTACAATTGATGCTATAATTACTATTGTTTTATATCAAGTAAAAATTATGAAAGTGTAGGAAAAGTTATGACATTACCTCGTAAGGCCTACCATACTACAAACAGGGAGTTTTTTGTGAGTGGGACTTTGAATCTATCGTTAAGGCAGTAAAGTTCAATTACGTTTGTTCGATAATGCCATTTTCAGTTTATGAAGATAGGAAAATGAACGTTATTTCCATTGCGACACAGTTCAAATTAAATTGCCCTGATTATTTACATTCTTTTGCACATCAGGCCTTACGAGGTTAAATCTGCCTAAGTATTTAAGAATATGGTGTTTTATAAACTTTAGTTATTATTTTTAGTTTTTTTTTTTTTTTTGTAAGCGATGTACGAAATAAGAGTTAAGTACTTTTTTGGGTTCGAATCCCGGTAAAACTAATATTCAACCCTAGAACTCGGTCCTCGACCTCGATTCTGCGACCATCTCCGGACAAGAGCGTGTATCGTTCCAGATGGTAGAGCTGACCCACCTGATAGCGGACTACAAGAACGCGGTGCTCCGGCCGGGCGCGCCGGGCACGCCGCAGATGAACTCGCTCACGCGGCCCGGCAGCCGCGCGCGCCGCCCGCCCGCGCCCGCCACGCTGCCGCACGCGCACGCCGCGCACGCCGCGCACGCGCACGCGCACAACACGCTCAACTCGCACACCACCACCATGACGCTCGGCTCCGACCGCAACGCCACGCTGACGCTCAGCTCGCACGCCTCGACCTTCACGCGCCACGCGGACGCGCGCGCCTCGCACGGCCAGCCCGACATCCTCAAGTCCACCCCGGACCACCACCGCGGCGACAAGAAGAGGACCCACGTCCAGGACAGCGGCGTCGCGTGATCCAGGAACCGACTAGTGTTCTAGTGAAAGGTAGGTTTCGGTGCGGCCGGGCCCCGCCGATCGCTCCGGGGTACCTCCATTTTGTAGCGGACTCGGCCTATTTTATATGATTGGCTAGTGTTTTAGGTTTTTTTTTAACGGTCGCTATTTAGCTTTGCGGCTCGATTCGAATTGAACGGTTTTGTACAGAGTTACTTTTCGTATAAATAATTCGCCTCTTAATTTATGTTTATTCGACTTTGTCTATCTTCAAACTATTTCTCTTTGAACAAAAATACGACTATGCCGAATCGTCCCTTCCAAAAAAACCTAGATAAAAAGTTCGTCGTTATTAGGATGCATTATTCATGTTCGTTCTGTGGTTATCATTCAAACATCTTCAAATTCACGTCCTTAATTCTCCACTAGTTTATTTAACAGTAACTCTGTACAAAATAAACCCGTGTCCATATATCTGGTAAGTCAATTGACCGAGCCGAGTCTCAGCTCTAGCTTGTAATGTGCAGGGTATACACACGCTCTAGGAAACTTATTAGAGGTATAAGGCCGAATGATTTACGGCTTGAAATAGCGAAAATTTACGAATGTTTTGGTAGCTGAATGCTTTTTGAAACCATTTATAGGTTACCACCCAACCAAACTCTAGAAGTTCTTGAAACGATATGTAGTAAGGTATTCAAACGAATATGAGCCAAGAAAAAACATGAACTGAGACCTTTTTTATGAGATTACTTGTACATTGTAAAGAAAATAAGAACATAACAAACAAAAATAAATCTTAAAAACTAATTATTATCCCTGTCATCACAATAGCACCACATATGCTAGCAAATGTAGATTTTTTCAACGGACTAACGCATCTAGAAGCTAATGTATCGACTGATATAATTTCTAATGTAAGATCTTCAACGAATCTACCAACCTTATAGGATAGTCGGGCGACTGATCTTAAGATAAGTTATTATGTAAGTCGTTAACTGTGTTTATATATTTGTCCACTTTACATCCACTAGACATATATATTTACCTTACACAAAAGTCGCTACAGTATTGCAAAACTCTTGGTATACCAATGTTGTAACATGTGAGTCCAAAGAATTATCTAAGAAGATTCTTAGAGCTATCGGATCAACTCTTACTACTCGCGATTGGGTGTTCCTCGGAATCCCTAACAACGTTTGTCCTAACACATCGTTTGTCCGAATTTTAATTTGCCCTAAACTGGTTTTCAGCTGAGTCAGGCAACTTTTTAACTTTTCCAATTATATCTGCGGTTTGGTTAGGTTAGGGTTGTATTAAAAGTACACAACAGTAGAAAAAAAAATTAAGCAGAAATGGCTTTAGGATACACAAAAATTTGGACAAACAATGTAATAGGACAAATGACGATTAGGGATTCCATAGGGGAACTCTCGAGATTGATATGTCCGAAAGTTCAATTTGGTTTCAACAAACCTAGCGCGTATTATATGAACGTGTTTCAGGGCTGGTAGATAGAATATACGATGGTATAACGAGAAGTCTGTTTGAATCTTTAAAGTGGACTTTATGAAATGAAAGGGATATACCATAGTAGCTGATTTAGACTTGCATATTAATATAGCATCAGGACCGCACAGCACCCACTCTTTGCACTAAAAATTCCAGAACTTTGTCAAGTGCAGCATTTTCCCAGTTTATGACATGAAATTTTTCAATACATCACATTTTTTTCTAAATAAATCTCACAGAATCTCATAAAAATACTCCTTTATATACACATCACAATGGATTCGATGATTTTATTTGAAGTTATTCTAATATTCTTAAGTAAATTGGGCTGCCAATATAATTATTTATTAATTCTTTTAAGTATGAATCTCAATGAATAATATCATAAACAAACACAAACACATCTAAGTTGATATAACCTTATTATATGAAAGTAAAGTTAATAATGAAGACAGGAGAAGACATATGCGTGATTCACCCAGAAAAGCCAAGACAGTTTAAAGTATAATGTCTTGAACTGTAAATGATTTTGCTATACCAAAACTATTCAGTATTACAATATTTACTATTAATTATAATTATCAGCGTTCATTTATTAGTTATAACATACCAATATTCCATTTAATATTGTACAGCGACTTGATGGGCATTTTATTATTGTATATAGTTATACTCTTGTATATTTTAATCATAATTTATCTAACTCGTCGAAACAGATTGTAATGTGTCTGTTTTATTTCTGTGCTGTTTTATAGAAAATGATAGCATTTATTGAACTGTATGATTTACGAAAAAAAGGGTAAATACAGGCTAAACATAGACAGCTAGATTTTTTTATCGATTGTTCGGAGCTAAACAAACTGATTATGTCTACGCCGAGCGCACAGTGGCGCCCTCATCACTATTATTGTGTTTTCTAATATAATAAAGTATTTTCTTGAAATCGGACGATGCTTTTTTGTAGAGCAAGTAAAAACACAATTTATGGGATACGTAACAAACTTTGATAACAATTACCGTATGAGTAGTCAGCTTAACGGGAAAAGGTGGCCACTTTTTTCCGTTAAGTTGATAACTCAAAGGTCAATTGTTATTAAACTATGTGATATGTCCTATAAGTTGTGTTTTCATTTGTAGTACAAAAATGCACCGTCCGATTTCAAGAAAATACTTTATTTTATTAGAAAACACAATAATAGTGATGAGGGCGCCACTGTGCGCTCGGCGTAGTCTTAACAAAATAGAGATATTTCTATCCACAGTATATTTTGTTACCAGCTTTATATATTTTGCTAGAAATCTCGTAATTAATGTATTAAGTTAAAGACAGCTGAGGTTATATTTTAAGGTTTAAAGTTACTGCGAAATTAAATTGTATATGTAACAACTCAATGGCAACTATTTTTTCAAGCTGGCAACATAACATGCGTATTATTTGGTCGGTATTTTTTTTAAGTACCTGCCTATACCTAGGCAAATATTTTAGATTTCTTTTGGACATGTTAACGTTATAGAGTTGCTAAATAAACATGGACGGGCTAAATACGCTACGAAACGGCATCTAATTAGTTTAGAGGTAATTTTTTGACTGTTACATTGACGGAATCAGTACTTTTTTACTAATCAATGACATTGTATATTTGTGCTAATTCCTTCGAGCGGCAAGGCGTCTCTAGAAATTGGTTTTGAATATAATTTGAGTCGTCCATTAGAAATCATTGGATTTTAACATGTCCGATCATTTGCCAGTTGCCATTCGAAGGGTTGTAAAGAGTTTTATTCTGTAAAGTTGGTTAATTTTCAAATAGCAATGTACAAAATAGAAAGTTCATTCATTAGTAAAAGATAGTTATTCTCGTCGATGTATGACCAACTATTGTCGCGGTTGACGTCGATTATATGTATAATTTCATTGCTATGTAGATAGAATTGAATTTCAAATGACAATGAACATTGTTAAATATATTGGACATACAATTTTAATTACTAACTATCCTAAATCATTTAGCATCTTTATTTGTCATCTGAAGATCTGAAATGGGCTTAGACAAAAGACCCCTTCTTATATGTATAGGATAGGTATTTCCGATTTTATTATTAAAAAGTGATTGGATCTACTTTAGTTAGATGGGGTCTTTAGTTTAAAGCAAGTCGTATGTTATGCGACAATCTAGACTCAAAAATAGTATGTAGTAATAGTATTAGCGTCAATCTATCTACTATTGGTATCGGAGCAAGGCCAGGCCTCTTCTATTTTCGACGCAACGTAAATGTCCTCTATATGAAATAGTTTTTACTGCACTTTTTGCATATACACTCTTAAATTAACCGTTGGCATAAATGTGTAAAGATTAGTGTAAATTTTGATTAGGAACGATTATAATTTCTCTTAAACTAAGAATTAAATTGTATTATAGAAGTAACTTATTGTTTTAAGTATTTATTAATTTTGTTTTTATTTTGGATTCGGTTGTTTGTTTTAATTTGATTAATTGTTTTTTTGTTGAGGCCTAATCGTGGCCTAATTTTTTGAATTATGGTGATTTTCTAAATTTGTTTGACGATGCGATAATAAACATGTATTAATGAATTAATAATATGTTTTATTTATTCTGAAATACAAAAAAAACTTGAACTTAATTATAATGTAACAGGAGAAAAAAATAAAACTTGATTTACTTACAATTTGACACTTTTTATTAACTAAAAATATTATAAGGACAACATTGTAAGATTTTTCAAACATTTCGGTTATTTTTACATTAGACATACCAATAATATTCAACGGAATGTTACAATTAAGTTTAATGTTCAATTCCTGCTATTTTAAAACAGTTGAATGCGTCCTGATCACCTGAAGATTATGCGGGTAAGTTTTAAACTTGGGCCTCTTTGTACTGGGAAAGTCCATTTTACCATTGACGTGTTATTGTATTGTTTTTAAGGCGGCCGCTATTACTGTTAAGTAAATAAGAGCTATCGTGAGACTGAAAACGCGATAACATGACAAAGGCAATATGGTTTTTTTTTATTACTTTTTAATTAATAATACCTGCTAGCTATTATTAAATAATACATGAATGAATATTTTATTCTCTTCTTCATCTTATAACCATGTTGTTGACACTAGGCCTTGTTTACTTCATTTGTCAGCAGGACTATTATTGTCAACAATATAGTTTACAAATCGCATTATTAGAAACCAGTGTAGTGATCCTAAGCTGCCTACAATCAGAACCTAAAAATTTTGGATTCCTAATGTTTGAAGTTTCCCAATATACATTATTTGTCACATGGGATGAACCTATCTAGTCCCTTACTATACCTACTATTTCATTTTTTTACTAAACGGCACCCGGCTCTAAGGTACCTGTGCATGTGCATGATCCATCCAAGCGTGCAGTACCCGCACTGGCTCCCGTTGAAGGCGGCGATTCTCTTCTGCACTTCGCTGTATCCATGCAGACGGCTGCCCACACCCTCTATCGTGGTGATGTCCCATCCGTGGCAGGAGAACACCAGGACCAGGCACTAGAACCAAGAAAGTATAAGTACATTCTAGATCATGAAGGTAGGAAACAACTAAATTGGAGTAAACCGAATGGTAGAACAATTTTTTAGAGACTCATAGACAGTTGCCAACCTTGAGGACTAAGATGGAATGCCTCTACGCTAGTAATTTACTAAAACACTAGTATAGTGGCAGTTGGCGGCATGCGGCAGGGTAAGTTGGTGATCCGGTCGGACTATCGGTGGTCCTACCACGACTAAGCCAGCTCTTGTTGACGCAGAACCCGCATCCCCCCCTTGTGGCACATCGCCATGTTCCTGGGCAGCCAAGATCACATCATGGGAAATTTTAGGTCTTTATCAACTCAGTTTTTCAAACCACCTATTAAAATAACTACTTAACTGAGTTAACCGAGTCTCCAAAATACCAATGATCGCCAATTCTTAAGAGGCTACATATGCTGCCACTCCCACACAAGAATTCAAGAATTCAAGCACTAAATTTTATGTTCACTGTCTGTATTATTATTTTTTTAACTTTACTAGTTCTTGTGTGTACAAGACGCTTTTAAATGAGAACACACTGTGATGTTTCTCGCCGGACAGCTGTTTCACACAATATTACCTTTATGTTGGTTGTCCGGCAGCATGAGCATGACATGCTCGCTTAAAGGTCTTTGCTTACGGCGGCGTCGTTGATCGGGTCGCCACTTTCCCGAACACATGGTTGAGAGAGGCGATGGCTGAGATACGCGTCATACTCGTGAACGGGTGCTGTTTGTGGGGTCCGGTCTGTTCACGTTTGCAAGGACTTTTTGTTAAATTAAGCATTCTACCTAGTTATGGCTTTTGACGTAGAGACCTCGTCGTGTTGTTCTCATAGTCTTTATTATTAGTTTAAGGTTTATTGACCTTACATGTGTAATAATTTTATTTTTGCTAGTTTTAAGAATTTATTGTTTATTACTTTATTACCTTATTATTACTTAATGTAACTTACTTTTAAGTATTATTTTGTTATTATTATTGAAAAAATGACCTTCTGCTGGAGTTTCTTGCGGCGCTTCTTCTCCGCAATGATGGTCTTGTCCGAAGCGCTGGTAGATTCACTCATGTTACCGACGTGTAAAAGAGCCCTCATGTGGCCTATTTACTGAATAAATATTTTGAATTTTGAATTTTTGAATTTTGAATGAAAAGGATGTCTTTATGTGCATCCGCGCGAAGAACGTGAGATGGATATTGGTACTTAGTTTGCGCGTGAGTTGATGGCAGATCAAATTCAAATGATTTCTGTTTACTTTTAAATTAAGAAGTTATAAATACTAAACTATTCATTTATAAACCATCGTTAAAGATCGTAGGGTTTCGAGGATTCAACCAAAAACATGCGAAAAAGGTGTAATTGTTGAAAAATAATACTATCGAGGATATTGTTTCTAAAGAATCGTGTTTTCACGTGTAACAGTCTCAAGGAAATATGATCAAGTTTAATATATCCAAAGAGCAGACACATAGGGGTTATGGTTAAATATTGAGATCCAGATCGCGGAACACTCCCGACTTATATGCATTTGTCATGTGTGGCATCTTGAAACAACTTACCGAGTTGACGGAGAAGGTCTCGGCGTTCCCGCTGGTAGGCCGGCGTGCGCGCACCGACACGATGCAGGCGCCGCAGCCGCCCTCGTGGCACATCGCCTTGGTCCCGGGCAGCGCGAGCACATAGCGCAGGTACGCGTTCAGCGTCGTTTCCCGGGGAGTTGATTCGTTCACTGAGAAATGTTTATTTGGGGTACTTATTATTTTATCAATACACCTTCCAATCATTACGCAGAATGTTCATTTCATTGATAGGTACTTACTTCTGGTCGCATGAGTAATTTTTTTTTGGTAGTCGCAAGTGTTATCTAACTTAATATTCGTAATTTATGTTTATGATATCCTGAAAACATCATGGTTTCAGCAGAAAATAGCGTTCGATGAAATGAAATTCGATGAAATGATACAGTCGATGAAGTGAAATTCGATAAAATGATGGGTTACCGAAAGAGAGAGAGGGAGTGAGAGAGAGAGAGAGAGAGAGAGAGAGAGAGAGAGAGAGAGAGAGAGAGAGAGAGAGAGAGATATGGAACTATGCACTTCTCTGGAGAATTAATTCAAAAAACCACAATAAGTCAAATGAAAAAATGCTCCTTGATTAAAAAAAGTGGATTAGTTAGTAGGTTTGTCACGACGTACCTAGGTACGTATGTCTATAACACAATCTATTTTTTAAATAACACATCCCTCATTTATTTATTTTTGCGTATCGTTCTACTTTTAACAGAAAAACACAATTTAGAACTTTCATATTAAAAGCGAAAAAAAACATGACCTATACCTACGTTGCCAAGTATTTTTATGTTACATCTCGTGTAACTTTTTATTTTATTTCCTTTATTTTATATGAAGTTCCCAATTACCTGAACATTTCTCCCCGTTCACAGTAAATTCGATACACGCCATCTGTACTGCTTCTTACGCTCTCAAAATCAAAATATTTATTGCGTGTCTCTCGTGTCATCACTGTCGCACACCTACACTTAACGTTGACTGAGGCTTCATTGAGCCGCCCGCGATCTGCCCTTCGTCACTAACTACACAATGTCATATACCTATCGGCGGTGATCACGGAATAGAAAAAACAGTGGAGGTGGCATGAGCTTCGCTTAGTATCAGATTTCTTCTTTTAATTTCGAGCAAAAAACGGCAGAAAAAATCACGTTTGTTGTGTGCCCCCTTAAATATTAATTTTATTCGGTTTTTAGTATTTGTTGTTATAGCGGCAACAGAAATACATCATCTGTGAAAATTTCAACTGTCTAGCTATCACGGTTCATGAGATATAGCCTGCGGGCCGATTATGGTCGTGTTTATCGACGTAGATAAGCGTAGATAAAACATATTATGTCACTTTCTGACCAGTATGTAAGTGCGAGAGTGACGGAAGCTTTATCCACCGCGATAAAGGCGACCATAATACGGGCCCTGGTGACGTTAATTTGAGACCCATTTCAAGAAAAATATGCTTGAAGTCGTCAATGTCATTAGAGATGTCAAGTTATTTATAACTTTAGGAAACTCAACCTTATTGTTATAGAATCTCAGATTGACTTTGGACCTAAGGTGGGTACTAAATTTAATCTCGTGACTGTACCTTCAGGCCTGTAATCCCAGAGTGGGGTAGGCAGAGCTACAGAATTATATAGGGGGTTTTTATCAATTGAATAGGTATCAATTTAAAGTTATTTGGTGCAGTCTCAGATGATTTTTAGTAGCTAGAAACACTAGCCGCCCGTGTCTAAGGAACCAATCCAGTCTGTACACTTAGTCGTGATAGTTTTCCGTTTTAGTTCGTTATACAGGGTTTTCGGCAGAAGGTTGGACAAACTTCAGGGACTAACTCTGTATGTCTTACTCATCAACTTTTATTATGGGACCAAGATCCAAACCGCGAAAAAAAAACAGCTGTTCCATACATTTCGGGTGTTTACCTCTCAAAATTTGTATGGAACAGCTGTTTTTTTTTTCGCGATTTGGATGTTGGTCCCATAATAAAAGTTGATGAGTATGACCTACAGAGTTAGTCCCTGAAGTTTGTCCAACCTTCTGCTGAACATCCTGTATATGTACTTTCCTTTTAAGATATTTTTCGATTTTTTATGACTTGTTGTTTTGGCTGTAGTAGCCACGTAACTCTCGCGAAAATTACACTTTTCGAGTTCAATATTTCCTCAACTCGCCGTGTATGTTGATGACGTGTCCTTGTCATTCCAGGAGCGTGAAGGCATCCTCCAGGGCAGCAGTATCTATTCAGTAAAATAAGAAAGTAATGAAACCAAGTTATGTATATGTCAATATATTTTATTAGAAAAAACCTTAGAACTAACTTACAAATTAATGAAGTACCTCGCATCTTTAGAATTATAGTGATATAAGTCCCAGTATTTAAATTTCGAGTTAGGTCTTTACAATAATAAATTTATGACTCGATATCGAAAGCTGAAATCTTGAATTAGGTCACTATAATTCTAAAGGTGCACTATGGCAGAGACACGCCTCGCCAACAAGAACATAACGTCCCCTTACTGCAATAGCCGAGTAACTGCATAAAGTATAGTTTCGAGAAAAACGCATTTGAAGTTTTGCATGTTAAAATTTCTAGGTACACCTAACACTACCCTAATAGTATGTTTTTGCACGGATACGAGTGTTATTCGTTAAATAAAACTACACTACAGTTATCCTCTTTCCTCGAACAAGTAGGTAAAATAAATGTTATTGTAATAAAAGTGGTGCAGATAAGCTGTTTTTGCTAATGATGATGATACATTTATTTGTACCAAACGATGTTAACCACTTAACACACGATTAGACCGTTAACAGCTGTCAAAATGTATGAACTAACAGTCGATTAACATTAAATAAATAAATAGTAAATAAATAAATAAAAAATGGTAAAATGAGTACTTAGAAATACTGCATTTACTAAAACACAAACATTCCTATCATAGACGATACATGCATATATATACGTAACTATAGACTGAAAAAGGTAAACTTTTGAAGTTAGACCCTATGTTGCCTCGCCACCACATTCTCTGCTTTGCCCAAAGGTTAACTGGTAGAGAACGCCTTACGGTATTAAGTTCGCCTTTTGTATATTAAGTGTATTCTTTTGTGCAATAAAGATTAAATAAACAAATAAATAAAAGTTTAAAAATTATACTAGGTTCTATTAAGGTCAGATAGTTGGTTTTGGCTGTACCGAATTTATCATTTCGGAATTAAGTGCGCTTAAAATATAAAAATACCTACGTATATTACTAGTTGGTTTGTGCCCTTAACTAACTTAACCGACTGTCTAGCTTCTATGAGATGTAGCGTTATGCTTTGTAACATTTATTTTCCCTACTCAACCTATTCGTTTATAAAATTCTAAGGATAAGGATATAATTTACTAATCAGGCCATGGCAGAGGAATTAGAGATGGAAGAAACGAATTTTTTTCAGAGTATCGGTATCGAAACCCAAAGGAGCAGAGGACTCTAAAACCGGATATATATTATCTACAAAGGGTCTACAAGTACCTGGGATGAACTATGACAGACGCCAATCAAAGAGAAGATGAGATCACCCTCCGTAGTCAAAACGCCTCAAGATATAGGTACGGCTGCTCTCCATAGGTGTCCAAGCTTACACACAGAAGGACAGATGTCAGTATCTGCAAAACTGTTATTAGTAGCGTTTGCCACCTATTTAAATTTATGGCGCTAAGTTTCTAGAGGCAGAAAGAAAGATCTGGGACCAACCCAATGAGGAAATGGGAGCTGGAGCTTAAAGAACTTGGAGGTTGAATACCTAATTTCCGAGGCAAACGTAGTTAAAGAGACGAGGCAAATGTAGTCGAGACTCTGCTAGCTCAGGTACTTAGAGAGTATGAGTAACGACTCGAGAGTTATGAGAGCTTACTTGGGTGGGACGACCGGATGGCAAGACCGGTCGAGGGTACCATCGCTGGAGCGATAAGACTCAGAAAGACCTCGGTATTGAGGCACTTGTCCCACCGCGGGCGATGAGCGGGAAGCGAGTACAGCCAGCGATCAACTATTAATATATGTGTCTCTTTTATTGACACGGGATCTATATCTTTTGTTTCGCTAAACTAGTAGCGAGAGTCCTCGCCGGCAGTGTGAACAGCCAGCGATGAACTATAAATATATCTCTCTCTTTTCTTTACACCGGAGCGATTATCTTTTGTTCGTTTCTTGGGCGAGAAAATCGCCGATAGTTCATCGCTTACTCGCCGGCGGTGGGACAAGTGCCTGAGTATCGGCGAGAGTGGACGCAATAGGTACTGGGAAGCATGGCGTAATCTGGTGTCTGAATCCAAAATCCACTATGGGTCACTGCACTATAATAAGCAAGTAAGTAAAGTAATCAAGCGTTTATAAGACTAAAGCAACATCAAGACAAACACGCCAGGCAAATATGACATATGTAATAAAAAATATTAATTAATAAATAAATAATTCAAATAATAATTTAAAAGGATGTCGAATGTAGTAAACTTTTCTTATAAAGTCGCCGCCAATATAACTATGTAAACAAATTAGTACTGTTTGACACATAACCTAATATTCACCAAGCATGTTTTTATTAAAAATAACGTACCTATAATGAATAGTTATTTTATCTTAAACTTAATATGAAAATAATGATTTAGTGTATAAATCGTTGCAAAGACCTCACTTGATCTTTAAAAGCACGTGATTATCGAGTAATCATGGTGAATGGTTTCGTTTAGTTTTATTTACATAGTTCGCAAATTCTATTGACGGCGACTTTAGATAAAAATAAGAGATCAAGTTTTATTTATATTTTTTCTCCGCGGCCTATTGAAATGCAATAATAGAATAGAAACCATATGTGAGAGCATATATTTTAATCTATAATAGAATCTTCGATCATAAAACAACAAACTTGAACCAATTGGGATAGACCAAAAAAATAACTCACGGTTTTTACATTCTAATTCGAAAGAGTAAGTAATTTTAAGAAACCAATTTCATTAATTTCGTATTTGACCCAATAGTTTTGTTTTAATATCTTTATTTATTTATCGGACATTTTATGGATGACATAATTATTTTTAATTTGGGTTGGCATTTTCTAATAGATTAAAACAATTAAATCATATCTAATGATGAAAAGTAATTGTAATAGTGTATCAAAACAGTTTTCGCCTAACCCGTAAGTTACACCTAGGAGGCCTTCAAGCCGAAAACGAAAGTCAAACAAAGGTTAAATATACTTTTGTTGAAATATCCGAAATAAATAAATATTTCAAAAACTTAATAGCGCAGAACGGCTTTAAAACCCTATTCCTCGAAATGGTTTTCGAATTAGACTAATTGTAAAAATATGAACAATGCCAATTCTACTGCGAATACTTAGTGAACGTTACAGTGACAGCACATTAAAGTCAGCATCAGCGTCTATTGTACCATGTCGTTTACAGTCATGTTAACTGAGACTTTATAAAACTGTACTGTACTGTACTGTGTGGTATCCTGCTTTTGGGTGAAATATGTTTAGGTATACTTCGGCGAAAAGGCAGAGACTCGTACTGTATATTCAATTGAATTATCCTTATACATGAGGCGGATAAGTAGGCCTCTGAGGTTGCATGCCTGCGTGAGGGATGTTGTACTTGGAGGCCTCTTCCTCCAGCAGAAGGAAATAGGTCTGATGCACCAGCCGCAGGAACAGGGAGTAGATCGCTGGAAACACACAGGGATTACCAAGTGGTATACATGGGTACCTATTATTTTATCGAAACACTTTTCAACGAACGTATCGTTACGCAGAATTTTCATTTCATCGAAAGGCATTTCTCACCGCATGCGTTATTTTTTTTTAATTGTGTCAATTCTAACCAAACCTAACCTACGTAATTAATGTTTAAGATATCCTGAAAACATCTTGGTTTCAACAGAAACTACCGTTCGGCATAATGAAATTCGATGAAATGATACAATCGATGAAGTGAAATTCGATAAAATGATGGGTTACCGGTATACATAATAATACATATACGCCTAAAACATATTTAGTATTTGTCCATTTGTAACTTCATCATCAATTAAAATTTAAAAAAAAATTGGGGCTTTGATCAAGCTTAATTAACCGACTTCAAAAAAGGAGGAGGTTATACGTTCCACTGTATGTATTTTTTTTTGTTTTTTTTGTATGTATGTTCACCGATTACTCCGTCAATTGTGGACCGATTTTAAAAATTCTTTTTTGGTGTGATAGAGTATACTTCCGAGGTGGTCCCATTGTCAGCAAATCTGAATCTGATGAAGGGATCAGTGAGGAATTGAGGGAACTCCTCAAATATTGTATGCAAACATATAGCGATTTTAGTATTTTTAGTAACAAGTGTAGCATTTGCATTCAGAAAGTGTCACTTGGTGAAGCGGAACTGATGATGAAGACCACAGATGGCCACCGGAACTCCTCAACGGTACCGATTTCAAGGGTGGCGATAAGATATCCCGATTAAGATAGTTGAGCGACTACAACGAAGCACATTTAATCGTTTTAAAATGACTATGATTTTCCCGCGGCGTTGCTTGCGGCGAGCTTGAAATGTCTTAAAGTTTCATATATCAACTAAGAAGTGGGACTAAATAAGGTTATTACTTATTATGATCACTAAAAAGTGTAAAATAAAATAAATGTTTTAAAAAACAAAAAAACCGCCTTCAAAAACGCAAAAAATAACTTCTACTACTAGGTACTTAGTAGTAGGTACCTATCCTATTAGGTTAGTCTAACTGAAGTCGGCGACCACAATATTTTCAACAAAAAGCCGACTTCAGTTGGACTAACCTAATAGGATAGGTACCTACTACTAAGTACCTAGTAGTAGAAGTTATTTTTTGCGTTTTTGAAGGCGGTTTTTTTGTTTTTTAATTTATTGTAACTTATTATGAGTTTCCTCTTTTTACCCATTAAGACCCCATTAATTTATTTGGTTATTTGGATTCTCAATACTCCTTGCCAACTCTGAAGACTCCGTTCCCGCGCGTTCTCGCGGTATCCGTGGTTTGAATAATGGGAACGACCACGTAATTTTGACGGTTGTCTTATGGCCGAACCCTATATTCAAACCGCGGATAGATAAGGCTTACTTCGGATTCAAATTTGACACATTTTGTATGGGCAAATGTCAAATTTTAAACCGAAGTAAGCCTTATCTGTCCGCGGTTTGATTAGGGTCCGGCCGCTAAATATTATGTCTCCCACGGTTAGGGTTGCCAGGTGTTAAAAAAAAACAGTGGAAGTGGCATGAGCTTCGCTTAGTATCAGACCTGTTGTCGCCAATACTCAAACTATCATAAAAACAACACGCCACCATGGAAAATGTTTTGGTGTGGCTATCGTTTTTACACTTCAAAATAGCACAATAAGGCATGCTTCTGGATTTATTTCCTATTTTAGAAATATCGAAATATCGAAATAAGCGATCGCGGCAAAAGTATGGTAAGTTATGCGGAACTCCGCATAACTATGCCCCACGTTAAGCGCCCACTTGACACTTCTACTGTTTTTTCTGTTCTGTGGACGCGATAGATCCTCAGCTTATGTCAATTCTATACATTTATCAGTTTACAAAACTCGCTAACGCTAGCGTGGTGTATCTTGTCAGTCTGCAGAGGTTTTTAATACCGCAATCGAACAGCACGATGATGGCCAGCCCAGGTAGAAAGATGGCGCAAGGCAAGGCTACCATCAGCCACAGCACCGTCACGGTAACCCCGTAGATGAAGTACGCCATCACCTGGCCTGGACGACGCTGGAAATAACAGTCTATTTAATTTACTGGCTTTGCTTAAGGTCTCCTTGAAATTCTGCTTCCTGAGTGAGAGCCTTCAATTCTCTTAATTCCGATTTTTTTTTTTACTGAAGGCATTTTTTGGATATTGCACGTAGTTCTAACCTTTTTCTAAGAGGAAATCTATTATGGACACCAAGCGACCTGGGGGGAGGTTGGTTATGTCGGACTTACACCAATTAAAACCCCTGAGGTGTTCCTTTTCTAATACTGGAAGAGATCGCGGGAGTGGTAGGTATTCCATACACTCATAGTGTTACGTAACGTAACATGCGTAGCAATTTAAATAATTGTTTTTGTATGAAAAATTAATATGGATGGGGGAAAATTTGCCTACAAAATAAAATGGGCATTTTAAGGTCTCCCCTCCAGTACTATCTGAGTAGGTAGCGAAATTGAAAAATCGGGTATTTTATTGCGATGTTACGAGATTTTGTTAAACGGAGAGTAAATGGACTAGCGTAAGGGTCCGTTCACACAGACCGGCTCGGAGAGGAAAGCAGATTTTATCACGTTGGAAACAGACTTTTGTGTAATAAGGTTTATTTCTGCATGTGCACTTCTTTTTTCACTAAGAATTGACATTGAGCCGCTAGCCCGGTCTGTGTAAACGGACTAGGGAATGCAAACCGGTAATTTTTAGCATGGGAATTACCGCGGTAACGGTAAATTACAAAGAATTACCGGTTTGCATTCCCTAAAACGGACCCTAAGAGCTTATGAGAGCAAGTGTGAAGTACGGTAGAGTAAGCGAGAAGGGAACGTCTCTTTAAGCTAATGCTCTGAACTTGTCCACTAACCTTGCATATTCCGTTGCAGAGAAGCACGCAGAAGATAAAGGCGATCAGGGAGGTTATTCCTAGTACGGTGGTGGCGAGGCCGGCCGCGCCTCCTACAAGATTCAATAAACCGCCGACGATGCCTCCGGTTCTGTTCGCGAATATCGCCCCCTGCCCGAGGACCACCCCGCTGATCAGGCTTGCCAAGACGACCAGCCCTGTGCCGATCTGGGGAGAAGAACATAGGTGAGCTTAATAGGGTATTTGCCTAATTTTTTTTAGTATTTAGATTGAAGCTTTTTTACCTTCCGAATAGCCAAGTATTTTAAATAGTTTTTAAATATCTTTAAAAATAGGTACAAAAGATATAAATGTTTTAAACTTGCTTTTAGACGGAGAGCAAAATACAGTAAATATGACGTCATATTACTCAACCAACCGCCATAGAATAACACGCAAAACATCGTTTTGTGAGAAAGAGATAGACAAAATACTTTAAAAGGCTATAACTTTTTTTATTACCAATTTCAAATTTGATTTCGAGTCGTACGAACATTGATACGTACATTGATATAAATATTATCCAAATTAATATATGAAATTTAATATCAGGCAAATATTGTTAAACTTGATTGAGATGCCCGCTTTAATTCACGCTAAGCGGTAGAAAATTGGAATCTACTCTCGTGCCTTGAAATGCATATTTCACTCAAGACATAAAACTTAAGACTAACGTAAACGATAGTCGAAAACTGTATGAAATAGACACAAGCGCAAAGAAATTTCGCACCCATTCCAAAATGCTCAGATTACAACAACTTGTAGACCTAAACTACTAATTCAAAACTACTTAATTTTTTCCGAATTAGATACCTAACTTTTATCATAACGTCGCTTTAGTTTTGTTTTTACTGCTGTTTTACCTTAAAATAACATAACTACCTACTTGATAAATAAATTATTCTTCCATTTTCCTGCTAGATTACTCAGGAAAGTATATTTCAAATGTATAAATTTTACTCTGATGATTGTAATATATTTAATTTATAGGTATGATTGATTATTATTAATTGTATATTTGTAACTTCTTTACGATGAAACACGAACAGCGTACCTACACCTTGAATTAACACATAGGTTCTCTCTTATCACATTCCAGTATTCGCTGTAAGTTGGAAGTTTTTTAAATACCCAAGTTCTAGTACACTTAATGTGGCAATCTTGATATATAAAATAAATAAAAATGAATAGCCGAAATACGCGTATAACTTCCGAACGACTGCACCAAATTGGATACCTAATTCTTTTTTTTTGTTGTGTTCGTTATTGTCAGGATAAAGTTGTAAACTTGCAGTGGGGCGAAGCCGCTGGCGTGCCGCTAGTGTTCTATAACAAAGCATCTCTTATCTGAGTACTCATGTTCTTACCTATAAATGGAGTAACCTATAGGTACCTATTTCATATGATGTAATCCAAAATAATTATTAATATACTTATTTTGCTATGCTAGGCTTGTACTATGGGTAGGTAGGTACTAAATAGACAACGACATAAATACTTATTTAAATAGATAAATACATAGAAAATATCCATGACTCAGGAACAAAATTATTCGCGCTCATCAATCAAATATATGCCCTTACCAGGATTTGAACCCAGGACCGCTAGCTTCGAAGGCAGGGTCACTACCAACTAGGCCAGCGCGTCGACAACACACGTGTACCTACATGTAGTTATACACGTATACATTACGGGCTTACCGCGCTTAAAATAGCCAGCACCAGACACCCTGTTTTAACGGGGAAACATATCAAACACTTCCCTTGGTAACACATCTTGGATCTGAAAAAGAAATAGTTATGTAGGTAATTAAGGACCCAAGCAACAAAATTATCCCAGAGAGCACACTTTATAGGCCTACAACACTAATAACGTTCTCTTAACGGTTCTAGTTTTTACTACGAAGCTTATAATAGCACGAACGGAGCTTGTTTGGCCTACAAGTACATCTGTTCTTATACGTTAACTAATTATCGTCTATAAGTCAAAATTAACAGCACAGTATAAGCTTATGTGTCCTATAAAAGTATTGAAAAAGTGTAAACGCGCTTGAGAATACGTACTCTGGTAAGCTATACTTATAACTGTCTACAAGAAGCAATATAAAACCTTTATAGGTAAACTATTCTTATAAAAGCATCAAATAAGACTAAACGTACTGGAAACTATTTGCACTTATTAATTGGATTTATAAGGGTTTATAAGTTCGCTTTGTGGATCATTTAGAAGTAAACATATACTTGTCTTATAGTGCATTTCCCAATGCTGCTATAATCCTAAGTTATCTTCGTGAAGTCCCGTAAAAGAGTAGGACTGCTTATAATAGTCTTGCAAATACTGTTATAGACGCGTCTTTACGCGGACATTTTGATTTGGTACGTCGTCGTATTTGTAAGTTTTCTATAAATTTAATAAATTTCGGTACAGACATTCTCCAAAAATGGATTTAAATAAATGGAAGCGGTTGAAAAAAAGTGGTTCATATAAAAGAAAAGTTCAGAAAATATTTAAACAAATAATTCAGGTGTCGGGTTCTAGCTTTCTATTGGGCAAAGATCATACCATAGAAGTTGGCGAAGGTTCCGTACAAAAAAGGAACATTGAAAAAATGAAGATGATTCTGGACAAAACGACTTTTTATCAGCATTTCGTGATTCAGATTCAAACGACGAGGAGAGTAGTAGTGAGGAATAAAGTTCTTCGCAAAGTGATATTGAAGACCATTTGTATCTAAATACTGAGAAAAAAAATGAATTGCGTAATGATGTAAAAAATTGGGCTGTAGTGTACAATATACGACATGCAGCGTTAAACTCGTTATTGGAAATTTTAAATAAAAACATAGAAGATGTCCTACCTAAGGACGCTCGAACGCTTCTTGAGACAAATAAAGAAAATCTGGATGTAAATGTTTCAGCTCCAGGAGAACATTGGCATAATGGCCTCATCAAATGTTTAAACAACATTTTTCAAAAACTTTATTTTGCACTTTATTATTGTCATTTTGGAAGCGCAATTTATTAAACTAAACCATAAACATTACCATAGCAGTGACACATTAAAAATAAAGTACCTAACAGCATCATTACAAAAAAGAGTAGGTTTTTTAAAGAATTATGGAACCCTAATTCCTAACAATATGGCGATATTTTACGCCTATAACGGTATGGTAATGTACTTGAAAATTCTTGCTTTCAAACATGGCGACTTTTCATTGTTCGTCTTATTGTTACCAACATAATTTTCAAATGCACTTATTAAATACACTAATATAAAGAGGCGAGTAAAAATTTTGTTTTAAAACATAACATACTTCACAGAAAATATACGTTACCCATGCAGACGCCTATTATAAATCTTGTGTAGGTACTTACTTGTCTCACTCAACATAATAAATTTATAAAGATGGGTTAACTTATCTTTTTATTAAATAATTATGACGCTCCGCAGCAAGCAACACACACGATTTCACAAATGTTTGGAAGAGCTTGTAACAGTATCACGGAGTGCGCTAGAGTCGTGGTTGGTTCTATAAGGCGCTTATAGTTAGCTTCGTGGGAGCAGATAGTTCTGCGTAGGCCAATTATAAGGTCTCTATAGACCAAAGAGGGATCCACCAAGACTACTATAGGTGTTTTATTAGCACAATTACGCCTATAATTTGGGCCCTTTTCCGTGGCTATAAGCGTTTACTAGCCCGTTATAAGCCCGAAAAAAAGTGGTTCCAGGACAGCTACTAGTCCACCTTTTGCTGCTTGGGGATGTAGGTACTTCTTTTATTTATTTTTAATACAGTTGCTCAAAAAGTGGTATTTTTCGTAGCTGTATACCGTGCGGAAAGTTTTCGCGAACTAGTGCGTTTCACTTTTCCATTTGTTATAAATAGACTAATTAATACCCGGTTCCTATATTCAAGAAACGAATGGTTTTCCTTACGTCTCGTTAAAATTTGACACATTTTTTACGTAGCAAATGTTAAATTTTAACGAGACGTAAGGAAAACGATTCGTTTCTTGAATATAGGAACCGGGCATAAGCCGTGCATCCAACCAAAGAGTTTGCATGTTTAAATGAAGAACCAGGAGCGCAGAGGTAGTACTACTCGTGAAGTAATGACATACTTTCCGCACTAGCATCGAAATGTACTATTATAGCTTAGTACAGACGGTCCCTTAAGTAGCTGCACACTTTACTGCTTTGCCAGTTTTAACTTCATGTTTGAACTGCTGCACTAATCTGTCGAATGCATTAATGTGATGCTAGCTCCAAACTCTCGACGAAGTTGGGCGAGGCAAGCTTGCCATCCTTTTGTTAATTGGCAAATTAAAGAAAATATATATATTTAAATATTTAAATGTTAATAATAATCAATTAAGCATAAAACATAAATTAATTACTTGTAGAGGTTATAACTAATTGTAAGAATTCTAATTTTTACTTTGTGCAAAAAGGCGGTCAATAATTCTCATCTACCTAAATAACAAACTATAGTACTTGTACATTGTCTATTCTGTGACTACAGTAGTGTTACCATTTTCCTAATACTGCCTTCTTACGGAAAAAAGGCACATCTACTATATTAATTGTATTGCACTTCCAACCTTATAACCTTTGACAGTTTAATATGCTTCTATGAATTCATTGCACTTGTGCCTTTTTTCCGTAGGAGGGCAGTATAAGAGTTCCTTGTTGACTATGAAAAAACCGGTCAAGTGCGAGTGGGACTCGCTCACCGAAGGTTCCGTATTTAAGATTACATACGGTGGTGGCCACATAATTAGGATCACTTGCAATTTTCCCATACAATTGCCTACACATTATGTCTTTTCAATTTTGACAACCAATCCAAAAGTTGTTAACCAATGTTATTTTTAGTTAAACTTATTGTTAACTAATAAACTAAGGTTTAAATTTATGTACAATTTATCGCTGTTAAAAGGTCATTTCTCCACTAATTGGAAAATTTGAACAGTCCCCTGCCAACTTTCTCTTCAAATAATAGTGAATTAAACAGTATAAATATGGTTTTGCATCACAACTCCAGTGTCGTTCATACCAAAATCAATGTATGTACAAAAGTTAATCTTAGATTCAATTATTTTTATTTTTATCACCATCTGGTGACAGGGGACTGTTTTCGTAGTCTTGGGACAAAGTTTGATTAAAAGTGCTTATACATATATAAAATGGCTTACATATTAATTGAAATACTACTTTATTATAATTGTTTGGGAATTCACCTTCTTAGATTCAATAGAGAAATCTTGTTACATTGCTAATATTTTGTCACACTTATCAAATTCTGGGTTTAGGACATACCAGGTTACTGTTTTTGACATGGTCAAATAATTATAACTAAATAGGCCGCATTATTTTTGGTATGATATTAGACAGGTTTAAAAATATGGCTATTATTTAACACGAAGAGCTTTTTAATTTGACATTTATCTAAAGACATTATTCCAAAAAAACGACGGAAAGCTATTTTCCAATTAGTGGAGAAATACCCAAAAACTAATATTTCATTTTAAGTTTTACAACGTTGTATGAACGTCAAAAAAAATTATTTTATAATCCTTATAAAATGAAATATTATTTGCATAAAATAGGAATAATTATCTTTAAATCAGGAATTTTTCAGATTTTTTGGTCCATAAACTTCTGAGATGAGGGGCAGATTATTTGTAAATTTTTGGCTATAATTCAAAACGTAGGTACATTACGAAAAATTCAAAAAATCGTTTTATAAAATTTGCAGATAAGTACTATGAGTATGACACCTATGACATATGACACCCCGTTTGCTATAATCAAATCGTTTTCATTATTCAACCCCCATTTACACAACTTTTCAAATATTTTGAAAAATAATTTCATCTTGTTTTTAGTAAAAACAGATGCGGGCAAGCCAGTTATACAAGTATGGAAAATTTCAAGCTGAGAGAAAAACTGCTGTGGCATACAGACAGACAGACACTGAAGTCTCATCATAAGACTTCTTTTTTTACCATTTGGATACGTAACCCAAAAAAGCGCAATTTTCACTTCATTTGAAAAATATTTCTTTGATCCAGTACCTTAAGTACAAATTGGAACAATGTTTATATTTTAATTCAAAATAGTCTGGAGCAAAAAGAGTGAGGGGTCCACCGTCCACCACACACCACATAGGTAGATCGGGATCTCCAACTTAACAACAAAACGTTAATTAAAAAAAAACTTAGAAATCGGCTTGATTAGAATGCATACATCTGACTATCTTCCATTACGACTAATTATATTTATTAATAAACATTAATAAAATTAAACTCACCGGTCCGTTTGCTTAAAACTTTTATATTGATTTACAACTCTCGCGCACGACCTGCGCGGTTATCACTCGCAACGCGTATAATATTGCAGAAAAAAGCCCACCGAGATGAATAAGTATAGGTACGGTGTTTGCGGAAACTGCCAAAACATGAACAACAAAATCTACCTAAATTTCAAAGCCATCGGCGATCGCAGAGCCACTAAAAACTTCCCACAGGCATACATGGTTTTCCCAAAGAGGTAAGTGATCACCGTCACCCATAGACACCTGCAGCACCAGAGGAGTCACAGGTGCGTTGCCGGCCTTTCAAATGAGAGTACGCTCTTTTCTTGAAGGTTTGAGGGTCGTAACGGTCCGGAAATACCGCAGGCGTCAGAGCATTCCACAGTTTAGTTGTGCGAAGCAGGAAATTCCGAGTGAAACGCACAGTTGTGGATTGCCAACCATCTAAATGATGGTGATGGAGATTCTGTCGCGTAGGACGAAGGCGGAAGGATGCTCCAGGAATTAATCCGAACAGCTCCTCGGAGCACTACTAATAACAGTTTAACTGAACTATCTTAGCACATATCAAGGGGTCAATTGTGGGACTGAACGACAGGTCCGCCGCCTGCATGGGTGAGAGCATAGAGGACTATGATAGATATCTTATACTAGCTTCTTCCAGTGACTTTATCTTTATAGATTTCGACTATCGTTACTCGGATGAATAGTAGCTTATGTGTTAATCCAGGGTATAAGATACCTTCATTCCAAGTTTCATCCAAATCCGTCCAGCCAATGCAGTGGGAAAGAGTATCAAACTAACACTCAAACTTTCGCATTTATAATATTAATAGTATTTTAGAGGAGTTTCGCCAGGCCACCAGGCCAGTACGCAACAGGATTTCATTTTAAAAGAGAATTGAAACTCTATATTGGGATAACCGAACGAATTTTGGCACTCAATCTTGAACCACCACCTAAAGACGAATTATCGTCAGTCATGTACAAGAAATGGCGAAAAACTACAACTACCTTATGAAAACAACTTTAATACCTAGTTAGTACTTACCTATCACTCACGATCGCCCGCATTTTGTCTTAAATAAAAGGTACTCGGCTCCGGCTCCGCCTCCGCCCTCCGGTAAACCTCCGGAGCAGGCTCCGGATCCGGCTTCGGATACGGCTCCAACTTCGCCTCCGGCTTCGGATCCGAATCCGTTAAATAAATAAATTAACCTCCAGATCCGGCTCCGGCTCCGGTAAAGCCGCCTCCGTAACATCCCGAATTATTACTAGAACATTATTATAATTAAGATGGCAACATCAGGGAGAAAAATGAAGAGAAACCAACTTATGTATGTCAATATATTTTTATTAGAAAAAAAACTTAGAACTAACTTACAAATTCATCAAGTATGGCAAAGACGTACCTAGCCCATAAATGAGGACATACCTAAGGCTTATAAAAGTATAATGAATGATTAAGGCGTCAATCTTCCAACGCTGCAAAATTTCCACCAAAGAAGTTAGTGGGGGTAACCCATCACTTTATCGAATGTATCATTCCATCGAATTTCATTTCATCGAATCCTACTTTTTGCTAAAACCATGATGTTTTCATGCGGCGAGAGATGCCTTTCGATTCGATGAAATTAAATTCTGCGTAATGAAACGTTCGTTGATAGGCGTTTCGATAAAATAATAGATACCCGTTAGTAGCGTTTCTCTTCCACAAATACCGGGATACACAATAACTCTGACTGACACAAGTAGATCTAAAAGTTTATAATTAGGTTAAAGATTAATTAGTGATTTATGATGTTTCTGTTAATTGGAAAATGATGACGAAACAAAACAATTCCTGATTCTGTTACATACAATTCAGGAAAAAAAGAGAACTTGGGGTTTGAGTAAACCTGCCTTTTAAAAAAAAAGGTATAGCAATAATGTTCTCATACAACATAATGCCTAGACGCTTCTTATAGGGTTGGCGTATAGTAGCGATCATGCGATACTTAAATCTATTTTATCCCCGTGAGACCTTTTGGACATCAAAATGAATTAATGGAATAGAAACCAATTTCTTAAAGAACATATTTAAATTTGTTATAGCATCTTTAATCATAAAACAACAAACTTAACCCTTCGTGTACTTTAGGCACGAAACAGCACTAAAAAAGACTTCTTAATTTCCTTTATAAGATGACCTAGAAGCATGATTAGTTTTATAGTGAACTTGGTATTTTTTCACCTTCCGCATACGAGGGGTTCATTTCGATTGCAAATTTTAATGATGAACAGTACAGCTGTAGCATATAATATTTCTTATAGTACAATCATCAGCTTTCTTTATGTTCTAAGAGCACCATAGACAAACAGCCATGGGTAGAACAGATGTACGGTATATTCAATTGATTTATTCGGATGTACAAGGCCTCCGAGGTTGCGTGCCTAAAGACGAAGGGGTATGTCCCATTTGTTCCATGGAACTTCGCATTTTCTAAGCTGTGTGTGTATTAAGCTCAATACAAAATTTGTTATTCCATGGAACAAATGCGACACACCCAGACGAAGTCAGCCGCTTAGCTCTCCACTAGACGGATGTGATCCTTGAACATCGCCCCTTCCTGAAGCTTGCCGTGGGTCTGATGCACCAGCACCAGGAACAGGGAGTAGATCACTGGAAACAAAGGGATTACAAAGTTATATGACACTGTTTACACACCTAAAGTATAATTAGCATTGGTCCAGTTGTACTTTTAACCGACTTCAAAAAAAAGGAGGAGGTTCTCAATTCGTCGGATTTTTTTATTTTTTTTATGTATGTTCCCCGATTACTCGAAGACTACTGGACCGATTTGAAATTTTTTTTCGGTGTTCGAATGGGTATACTTTCTAGTTGGTCCCATTGTCAGCAAATCTGAATCTGATGAAGGAATCAGTGAGGAATTGAGGGAACTCCTCAAATATTGTATGCAAACATATAGCAATTTTAGTATTTTTAGTAACAAGCGTAGCATTTGCATTCAGAAAGTGTCACTTGGTGAAGCGGAACTGATGATGAAGACCACAGATGGCTACCGGAACTCCTCAACGGTACCGATTTCAAGGGTGGCGATAAGATATCTCGATTAAGATAGTTGAGCGACTACAACGAAGCACATTTAATTGTTTTAAAATGACTATGATTTTCCCGCGGCGTTGCTTGCGGCGAGCTTGAAATGTCTTAAAGTTTCATATATCAACTAAGAAGTGGGACTACATAAGCTTATTATGATCACTAAAAAGTGTAAAATAAAATAAATGTTTTAAAAAACAAAAAACCGCCTTCAAAAATGCAAAAAATAACTTCTACTACTAGGTACTTAGTAGTAGGTACCTATCCTATTAGGTTAGTCTAACTGAAGTCGGCGACCACAATATTTTCAACAAAAAGCCGACTTCAGTTAGACTAACTAACCTAATAGGATAGGTACCTACTACTAAGTACCTAGTAGTAGAAGTTATTTTTTGCATTTTTGAAGGCGGTTTTTTGTTTTTTAAAACATTTATTTTATGCTTATTATAATTTTCCTCCTTTTTTTCAAGACTCATTAAGAAGGTTATTTGTATTCCCAAGACTCCTTGCCAGCCCTGAAAACTAATGGCCGCGGCCGTATTAATAAACTGATGTCAACTCTAATGATCGTCTCGAGATGCGTCAAAAATGTCAGTGTTCTATAGTTTGACGTTTACTTTATGATTCAGTACGATTATTTCTACTTTGACACTCGGGATATCTCGGTTTTAATCGTACAGGTTCGTGTTTTCACATAGAGTTATAAAATCCTAGAACTTACTCACATAATAAAATCAAACCTATTTATTATACTTAGTTAATAATAAAACATAATGTGACGGGTTCGCTTTCAGAATCAAAGGAATTTGCTTGGGTCTAAATTATATGTAAATTACATTTACTTATTTAATATTGGTGTTATTAGTAATGCGATGTAATAATTAAATCAACCTACATCTATTTTATTCAGAGGTCTACTGTCAAAAAAATGACATTGTGGCAGGTGATCTACATTACTGTTTTAGACTGTTAAGTTCACACTATGATATTATGAATATGCAGCAATGTGTCTCGTGTCATTCGCACTTCCGATCTCTCCCGATGAATGTCGAGAATTGCCGAGTGTCAAAGTCCAATTAATCAAACTGTATCTTGAAGGGCCTCGCAGCCAAGATCAGTTTATTAATAATACGAACCTAAGTAATGTCCGTTCCCGCGCGCTCTCGCGTCACGTGTCGTGTAGTTTGAATATTGGGAACGGCTTTTTAAGTCATATTGACGGTTGCCTGATACGGTAGTTACACACATAGAGTCGCTTAACTTCAAACTCGGATAAATCCATGCAAAAGGACAACGGAATTTGCGTCTTTTTCAAGTTTTAAATTCGCTAAGATTTAAATTCGTATACCAAATTTCAAGGACATATCCGAGTTTGATGTTACGCGACTCACATACATACGTATAATATGTCTCCCACAGGTGCCTCCTTCTGGCGTCAACAAGATGCAATACGCTTACGTGTAAGAGATTTTTCGAAACTGATTAAACAAGTGACCGACGCGATAGATTCTTAGCATTGATCAATTCTATACATTGATCAGTTTTCGAAAATCGTTAACGTTAGCATCTGGTCTAGGTTCTTACCGCAAGAGAACAACGTGATGATGCCCGGCTCAGGCTCGCGGGAGTTGGTGATGAGGTAGACGATAGCTGACAGCACCGCCAGCACCGTGATGATAACCCCGTAGATGAAGTACGCCTGCACCTGGCCCGGACGACGCTGGAAACAACAGTCTATTTAGTTTGCTAGCTTTGCTATTAGGTCTCGTTGAGATTTTGCTTCCTGAGAGCTGCTTATCAGTTAATCATAACGCCGAATTTATTAAAATCCCAAAATTTTATAATTTCGAACGTACCAAATTTTTTGATTGAGGGCCGGTTCTAGTTCATAACGTTTAACTAGGGATATCCATTATAGATTTATACCTAGGGATCTGGGAGAGCCAATTAGTTATGTATGTCGGCCTCACACCGACTGAAACCACAGCGGTGTTCCTTTTCCAATCTTGGAATAGGTCCCGGGAGTGGTATTCTATCCGCTAATGGTGTTACTTTTAACCTCATCATTATTATGGCAATGTAAGTGATACATTTCTCCTTATTGAAAATTAAACTCGGACCAATTAATATTTGGTAAAAGATAATTCGGCATATTAAGATGTCCCTGCCAGACTGCCAGTACAACAATGAACACTGTGTGTAGCAAAATTGAAAGGACCTGAGGGCTTATTGGCTAACGCCCTCGCAATCACGATCGTTTTCATTTTGAAAATCGAAGGCTTGTCTGCATACAAAATGAAAACAATTGCTACACTTTGTAGCCCGTTGTGATTGCGAGTGCGTTAGACAATAAGCCCTCAGGGGCTTTATTGTCTAACGCACTCGCAATCACGATCGTTTTTATTTTGAAAATCGAAGGCTTGTCTGCATACGAAATGAAAACAATTGCTCCACTTTGAAGCCAGTTGCGATTGCGAGTGCGTTAGACAATAGACCCCCAGGTATTTTATTATGTTGTAAAGAGATTTTGTTAAATGCGATAACGTAAATAAAACGCATAGCAATCAGATGATGGCAGGAAAGTGCAGTGAGCAAACACGTGGTAGGCTATTACAACAAACAAATAAACGTACGAAATATTTACGAGCCTGCCTATTACTGTGTTTAAAGTTTATTGGGGTCTTAATAATGAATGAACGACGTATTGTTCGCTATTGAGAGTTATTTTAGTTATAAAGAGTGTTTCAATGTAGGTTTCGGGTACCTGACAATGTGCAACCAAACCAACCTCGGTGATTGAAGGATCTTTTCTTTTACAGTTTTTAAGTTAAAGTGCAGCAAGCATCATTAACCATATCGTAGGATACTATCTGACAAAAACACGCTTTTCTTCGTCTTTATACATGAAATGTATTTTAAAGCCTGCCAATCCTGCCATATTAATGTTACTACTAGGTAATTGTTTGTTGAGATACCAAGACTTACACCCGTATTCACAAACAATACTTAAGGGATCCTTCACTGAGTAAACGCACTGCGTTCAATACAGCTTTGTGATTTATCGTTTTTGACCGACCTTTTGTTTATGAGACGATTTGGACCACCCTGTGCGTTCGTGAGCGCTGTGAGACCTCATAGTGACGTTTGTGAACACAGGTGTTAGTAACAGCGACGGGCACTCTCTTTCCCGTTTTTTTTAATATCCAAAATATGAACTAGATAAATAGGAGATATTGACTGACACCTTTTGGTAGAGTTGCTTTTTTATAATTATTACTTATAGTTTTATTGCCTCTCAGAACAGAAACCTTGAACCTGTGACCTCGCGCTGCCTAAGTCTGGTCTGGATATGAATTAAACAAAAGCTTTTCGTCAGTGAATTTAAACCGGTCGACTGTTTCACTTGGCGGCCGAAGGTTTGTATTTTGTCCTGTCTGTGTAATATACTATTATGATGTCGGTATGTATGATTCTTAATTCTTTTGTAATTAGATGCTGAACTGAATTTTGACAAGCGAGGTGTGTTAGATCCGTCTTAGCGTCGCGAGTATCACTTGGCAAGTAATTTAACTTGAAAAATATGGCGGAGTTAAAAATGTGTAAGTATGTGTACCTACATATTATTATTAACTTGTATAGATGACATTATCAAAACACAGTACCGTAAACTCGGGTTACTTGAGCCCTAGGGGTTAACATTGCCCACACTTAAAACTATTTAAGTGGTAGTCATCTTAAATTGGTCCAAGAATTTTAGAACTACATAAATAGCTTAAGCCTGATGTAACATTTAATGGAATAATTAAATTTTAAAGATGGTTTTTGGGGTGGGCAATGTTACCCCCTAGGGCTGAAGTAACCCGAGTTTACGGTACATTTATTCTGTATGTTTGCCATTGTAATGGTGCAGAATCGGCCTGATTCGTCAGTTTAACATCAGTGGTAGGTATTTAGTATATAAATAGTAACAGGAAATGGCTGGCTTGATTACACTAATGTAGGGCTGTTATCGTCCGAGTATGTCCGAATAAGTCCAAGTTTAAAATGCTCTAAAGGGTCGTGTAGGTATAAGTATAGGTAGTGATGTTGAATACATGTCATATTTAAGTTTTCAATATAGAAAACCCTAAACTTTCGTTCAAAAATAATACTAGACGTTTTTAATTTCTATTGAAATCAACTGAACCTTTATGCGCTTTGAATTTTATATAATAAATATTTTAAAAACGTCATTTAAAATCAGGCAGAGGGGTTTACTCGCGTGTGTATAATAAATACACAACTTAAAATTACTAGTCGCAATCACACTTTTTGATAATATTTTTTTTAAGATTGAGCATTTGATTGATATTTTTTTGTTAAAAACGTCCAGCGTTTCAGACGACTTTGTCCGGCGTCAACACATTACTTAAGTGATGGCAGCCCTAGCACTCAAACTACACACACACAGAACCATTTATTTTACTTCCCACGTCTATTAAAACCTCTGATAAAGAACACCAACAGTCAAGTTCGTTGTCGAATGAAGATACATTAATTTTAAAATATTATTTGTCGTCTAACAACTTCACTCTTATACACTATCAGTTCTTTATTTATTTATCAAAACTAACGGAGGAATTTCTTCGAATTAGTATTATTATTAGGGGTTTACAGTAATCGATCTCTGGGATCGATTTCGTATAGGCTGGCACCGAAAATCCTGGTTCTGCTCAATGAGCAGTGCTCATTACAGTAAATACTAAAACTGCCAACCATAATTTTAATGAATAGACTGTTATTCAATGCTTAATTAGTTGTAAAAGCTAACGGAATTGTAGGAAACATTAAAAAGGGCATTATGGGATGGGTTAATGCTTTTAAGGGGCTGTAATTTGTACCTATATTATACACAAACATACAAATTTATGCACATTATTTAAATATAATTAATGTCTGATAGCATATGGCGGCTAGTTATATAGCGCATAGATAAAAACTTTATTCTTACTTTAATACAATTAACAATAAAATTTACATACACAAAAAATATTGATCGGACTAAGAAATATATTACATAGCAAAAGATAAGGTTAATGCAAAGATATAGTCTTAGGAAGCTAAGACACCGACTCTGCATAAGGCACTGGTATTCTTCCAGAACTGAACAACACCAAATTATAGTGCAATCTGTGCAATAACTTTACTCCTAAAAGTCATTCGGCTTCGGGTTGTCATGGCAACGCCAAGCGTCCGACACCGGCTACTGCCGTCTGCTGTTGCCGTCTGCGGTCGAGAACTCGAGATTCCGCACCCGACCGCAAGCAGCAGACGGCAGCAGCACTACTGGCTCTGTGGTCTGAGCAGCTTAGGCTAAAGCCAGACGAGCGTATTTTTTGAGTTGTGTGTCGCGTAATTTCTGCTCCTCCATTCATCATACTACTACTACTGCTATGAAACCGAATGGAGGAGCAGAAATTACGCGACTCACAACTCAAAAAATACGCTCGTCTGGCTTCAGCCTTATGAGTGAGAAGTAGAATACAGTGAGAAGGGAAGGTCTTTTTAAGAGCTAATGCACTGAACTTGTCCACTAACCTTGCATATTCCGTTGCAGAGCAGCACAGAGAAGATAAAGGCGACCAGAGAGGCTACTCCTACTATTAGGATGAAGATGCCGACTGCGATCCCTCCAAAAATGACTAACTCTTCACGCGCAGGTTGATAGTAACTGTGTCTTGGGGAACCCCAGGAGTCGTACAACGGGTCGCTGTTTCGGGCCGCGGCGGCCGCGAAGATCACCCCCGTGGCGACGAGCCCCCCACTGATCACGCTTGCCAAGAGGGCCAGCCCTGTGCCGATCTGAGGAGAAAAGAGGGAGCTTAAGAATTCATAAACTTGAGTAAGATACCCGTTTAGATACCGATTTTATAGACACGTTATGTCATAGAAAGTTGGAATAGGTTTTATTACGACTTAATATCATAATACCCTGATACCTAGATAAGTCTAAATTTCAAAACGACTATGTACCATTGTATGTGTTCAAAATAAATCCATTATTTCTAAGCCACTGTTTATACTTAACCGAAATTTGGTCACATGGCGCAGAATCGGGTGTTACTTTCTTTTTGCCCCTTAATAAGTAGTACTTGTTACAATTTCCAAATCTTGATTAACTGCGCCAACTTTTAAGACACGATGCTAACTAATATGGCTGCGTTTATCGCGTGACAAAGATAAGGCATCCGTCTCGTAAATAAGTACGAGAGTGACGGAAGCTTTATCCACATTTGACACGCGATATAGACGTAGCCATACTAGTCTAGGCCAGCATGGTATAGTATAGTATAGAGCATTTTTTTCAGTAAGTATACCTAATGATGAGTAGGTACAGTTGTGGAATGAAAACCTAGACCTTGTTTAAACAGAAATGATAAAATCAATAAATAAATATGTTCATGTTTATAAAATAATAATGTCAACATGTGCAATAGATGTTTATCATTTAATATAAATATGATACGTTGCACGAGTCCAAGATAATTATAATAAAACTGGAATATTGCAAAACACTCAACCTACCTACTTATTGAAAATTAAATAAAATCAAAATCTGATCAATAAATTATTGTTACATTTTCCTGCTGAACTACCTACGTACGCCCGTGACCTATGCATGTTTTTTTTGTACTTACTGCATTTAATTTATATGATTGTAATCACAATACGAGTATTATATTAGACGCGAATGTTCGTGTGTATATTTATAGTACCTACCTACATTAAGTAACTTTTTCACGAGGAAACAAGGGACAGCTTAGTTTGTGCAGATTGAAATTGGCAAAAATGTAATCACAACCAACGAACCAATTTGCCATTAAATACCTACCTATTACTCGATAATACGCCTATCTATATTTTAGTACCACCTAGGTATGTACCTGCTTATACTTTATGGAATGCAATAAATAATTGAGTATTGAGTATTGAATAATCACGTGCTTTTAAAGATCATGTGAGGTCTGAGCAATGATATTACTTACACTTGATCTATACTTTCATATAAAGTTTAGATTAAATAACGATTACTTACCTAAATATACGTTAGTTTAAATAAATACAGGCTTGATAAATATTTGAGGTTAAGTGTCAAACAGTACTAGGTAATTTGTTTACATATTTAGCAATTTCAATGACACAGACTATTTTCCCTGCTGAATCAACAATAGGCTACCCCTATCACATTCTAGTTTTACCGTTTAACTTTGCAACACTAATACCTACCTACCTACTAACTCTAGGTAAATTTCTATAACGATTAATCTCTGACTACCCACGTACTTATGAATAAATGCAGTAACTAGGTAGGTACCTATTTCATTTTAGAGTGAAGCCAAACGACCGTAATTTATTGAGTTCTGAGACGCGTATTTTTTGTCGCGTAAGTATACTTACCTAATTTCTGCGGCCTGCAAAAGTTCAATTCATTTTGCGTCGCCGTGTGGGAGTTCAGTATGAAACCGATTGCAGAAATTACGCGACTCACAACTCAAATAATTACGCTCGTTTGGCCTCACCCTAGTACGCCGATGTTATGTTCATGTGTCTGTATGTAGTTATACAAGTATGTAAGCGGGCTTACCGCGCTTAAAATAGCCAGCACCAGGCACCCGTGCTCGACGGGGATACACATAAAACACTTCCCCTTGTAACACATCTTGAATCTGAAAAAAAAAATTGTTTTTAAGTACCTACACGTATGGCTTCCACATACACTTATATTGACGTCGTGACGGGGGGTACAGTCGGCCTTATGTTTTAACTGCTAGGTACCTACTAATTCTAAGATCTCTACAGATCGCTACCAAGAACCTACTAATTTAATTTCAATGGTAATTAGAAAGACCAAGTAGTAAGTGGGTAGATTCCAAATATATTGAACACCATGTTTACTAAATAGTCTTAGCGTCGTCTCTAAGGGTGGTATTCCATTTGTCCAAAATCTTTATACAAAGTGTATTTACGTCTCAGTTTGTTTAAAAAATGTGAGACGCAAATACACATTGGACAAAGATCTTGGACAAGTGGAACCACCCTAAGGAACTACTTAGTCGTCGTTAACTGACGCTGAGCAGTTAAAAAACTCTTAGTAAGTAGGTACATAATCGGTATGGTATTACATTACAAGAAAACAAGGAGCCTAATAAGACCTACCTACCAGGTAAGAATTCAATAACTCGAAAACTATATTACTTACTCACAATAACGGTAAAAATCGACTTAAAAAAGGTTCTCAATAGGGTACCTACTTAAAATATTTTTGGTAGTTAATTATAATTAAAAAAACCATAAATCACTAATTCATTACTTACAGAAGTTAGGTACAAAGTATGAATTCAATGTCTAATTTTGTCTTCGCTAACATGTGCAAAATGGCGGTCAATTATTCTCATCCAAATACAAACTAACTAGGTACGTAGGCCTGTACTGCCCATACCAAGAACTCGCAAATAAAAAACAAAGCTTCGGTTACCAATCATGAAAGCCCCGATGACGTGCTAACAGGAAAAATTTAAAATACTCAGAAATCTGCTTGTTTACTACGCATAAATCTGACCATCCACTAATTATTCCTTTTTCCTTTTATTAATAAACATAAATAACTTACCAAGCCTTTTGGCTCAAAACTTTTATTTTAATTCACAACTCTTGCGCACGACCTACGCGGTGTCCACTCGGAACGCGTATAACTTTGCAGAAAAAAACCCACCGGTTTAATGGGTATATTGCAACGGTATTTGCGGCGACGGACAAAATATGAACTACACAAATCCATACAGCTTTCGAAGCAAGCGGCGATCGCAGCGCCATTACCGTTTTCAGTTAAACTTTGCTAATTCTGAGTGTATGAAACGAAGCTAGCTGGTTGTTATTACTGTCCGGCCAAGAGACAGATAGATGGGAATCATATAGCGCCATCCCTTTTCCTACCGATAACAGAATGCAGTGGTGCGCCGACACATGTGGCAAAGCTTTGTTGATAGTGAACACAAAGGATCTTCATGAGTAAAGATGTAAGTCAACTTTAGTTTTCCAGAGATTTGAACCTTCGATTGAGGTAGGAAAGGTTCATTACAAATTATATTAAAAAATGTGTTCAGGACTTATGTTTTCGACACGCAATATTATGCAGTATAAATATATAGTACTGACATCTGGCGTTTGTAAGATACAAGCGGTAGCGGGTGCTCATATCATATATGGCTCGGTTTAGTTTAAACATCGACATTTGACCCCTGTTATCTCTCTATCTGTATCATCCTAGCTTACCAACAGAAGCATGGAGTTTCTTGCCTAATTTATCCACCATATTTGATGGAAATGGTTCGCTCGTTGAAAAGTTGTAAGCTCTGAAAGTTCGATACTCGAGTTTATCATAAAACGACAAAATACTGGGACCCAATTCTCGTGACTTCGAGATGATTTTTCATGCGAGATACCTACCTATGTCGAAAAAATGTATGCAGTTGACAGTTCATCTCGCATGAAAAATCCTCTCAAAGTCACGAGAATTGGGTCCCTGGCCTGGCGTGTTGTCGGGAATGACGGATCAACCAAAGTACATCGGCATAATGAATGACCCACTAATGCCACTAACCCGCCATAGAACTCTGTCGCAGTACTCGCAATGACCTTATAAATCGTCATGAATGAAATCGTTAAAAGTGTCCCTGTCCCCCCTCACTCCCCACGTCCCCACGTCACTGTGACAGTTCTATGGTGGGTTACGGTTTCATTTTGCCAATTGTATAATCGACCAAGAAACTCCTTTAACACACACTATGCTATTTGTATGGGTTCCCATGGAATCCCTAATCGTCATTAGTCCTAATGCATCGATTGTCCGAATTTTCGTTTATCCTAAAGCCATTTCTGCTTGAATTTTAAAACTTTTTAGTGTTGTTTTAATACAACCCTAACCTAACCAAACCGCATATATAATTGGAAAACTTAAAAAGTTGCCTGTCATAGCTAAAAACCACTTGAGGGCAAATGAAAATTCGGCAAACGATGTACCTATTAGGACAAACGTTGTTAGGAATTCTGAGGGACACCCATTTGTATGATATGGTCCAAAAGTGGTAAAGGACTTTCTTGGTCGACTATACATTCGCTATGACTTCGCCAGCAGCAGAAAAAGCGGACCTCTTATTGCATTCTAATATTATTATAGGACTTACAAAACTGATAATAAAAAACAGTAGTGTAATTGTAATATTAAGTATATTATTATGTTTAAATCGGGGTTTTAAATGTTAAATTGATATAAAAGGCTTCGCTTGTGACTTAATCCTACCAGTTAATGCATAACTTCCCAGTGAGTGTTTCGCAGAAGTAGCTCACGAGTTTTCGTAAACATCGGCTCGAGTGGGGGCAAAAACGCCACCACAGCGCTATTCGAGAATATCACATTCTTGATGGTCGACAAAAACGTCACAAGTGGCTATTGAGTTACGAAGAAATAACAATAAACTACGTCTCAGCCTAAAATCTTATTTTTACCACTTTATAACCTAAAAGTTTAGTGACAGTTCTTAAGTTCGAAGTTACCTTATAGCTCCATCCCTGTCACTCGTCACTCGAGACTAAATCGAGAGAAAAGGATGGAGCTAACGTAACTTCGAACTTCGATTTTCAAAGTAGGGCGTACAAAACCGAAAGATGCTTTAAAAAATGGAACTGTCCCTAAACTTTTAGGGTATAAAGTGATAGGGCCTGTTCTCATACCAACTTCACTCGTACCAGAAAAAAATATTCAATACCACTTCTGAATTTCGTTACATTATGACATCCAATCCATCGAAAAATCCACCCCCCCATCACTTTGATCTTTGATTAAAATAAAGGCATAAACTAAACAACTGAACTAAACTCAAAACTAAATATAGACTATGTCACTCCCACAACTAATATGAATCTAACGACACCTCATATGTTAAAATCCATTGAGTAAGCCGTTTAGGGTGCATAGACTGCTAAAGAAATACACATACATACATACACTCGAAAAACATAACCCCCCTTCAGGTGCAGTCGAGTAAAAAATGTCCTTAAACAAACTTGAGCGGTCTCATTCGACGGGAGGTAAAGCCTTACCAACTATGGTAAAGCTAATGCAGGCCCTTAAATGTCGTTTATAGGTTATTAGTGTTATTACACTCAGACGATGACGCGAGAACTTTAATTCGTCGGACAATAATTGGTCCGACGAGAACAAGACCGAGCTGTTGAGAATTACACCAGGATTTTCCTTGCCTGTTTTTTTGCCGGCAGTGGTTTATGCGGAAAACAAGTGTTGACAGATCTACGTGCAGACGGACAGACAGACAACAAAGTCGTCTCTTATAAAGGTTTTTGCAGTATTTTGTACGAAACGCTAATTAAGGGTGGAGTCACATCCATGAGCACCGATTCGCTTGCCCATATATTTATAAAGTAGTTACTTGGTATCAAGATGCGTACTACGCTACGCATCAATTCTGCAGCTATTACTAACAGCTATTTTCTATAGGCACCCTATCTATAGGCCATTTTCTATCATCATCATCATCATCATCATTTCAGCCATAGGTCGTCCACTGCTGAACATAGGCCTCTCCCAAAGATTTCCACCTCATCCGGTTGGAAGCGGCCTGCATCCAGCGGGTCCTCGCAGACTTTACCAAATCGTCCGTCCATCTCGCGGGGGGCGCCCTACGCTGCGCTTGCCGGTACGTGGTCTCCACTCGAGAACTCTACTGCCCCAGCGGCCATCAGTCCTTCGAGCAATGTGGCCTGCCCATTGCCACTTCAGCCTGCTAACCCGATTGGCTATGTCGGTTACTTTAGTTCGTCTACGGATCTCCTCGTTCCTGATTCGATCTCACCGTATCGTCTCGTATTTTCTATATCACCCTTAAACTCGAGATTTATGAATAATGCCATTGAACCGGAACATTGGTTTATTTATATCAATAACTGCATTGTTTATTTAGAAATTATAAATTGTACCTAATTCTTAAGTTGTTCTTAAAGTGCTTTTACACCGGCAAGGCACGGCGCGAGAATGTGTAGGTATACTATTAAAAACCGGCCAAGTGCGAGTCGGACTCGCGTACGAAGGGTCCCGTACCATTATCTAGGTATACAACATTAGCAAAAAACCAGTAAAAAAATCACGTTTGTTGTATGGGATTAAATATTTATTTTATTCTGTTGTTAGTATTTGTTGTTATATCGGCAACATACATCTTCTGCGAAAATTACAACTGTCTAGCTATCACGGTTCATGAGATACAGCCTTGTGACAGACACACGGACAGACGGACAGCGGAGTCTTAGGAATTGGGTCCCGTTTTTACCCTTTGGGTACGGAACCCTAAAAACCATTTCCACCGAAGATGCGCGAGGAGGAAATTAAATTTTTGATACAAATTTAAATACTCGACTCATCTCATCTCGCCTGGCTTTTATTTATTTATTTTATTTGCAGAACATTAGGTAAGTTTATCAGTTAAATCAGATGGTGACATGGTGCTCGGGACAATCAGTTCCAATAATGCCAATAGACTTGCAAATATACAAGGAAAATCTTCAAACGGTTGTGCAGATAGAACTAGCTAGGATCACAGTGAGCGTGGGCGGTATTTGAAACACATTTAATGCGCAATAGCCGCAATATAGCCGTTAGGCGTAGGTATGAATTTCCGAGGCACCGTGTATCAATTAATATAACCGGAATTGATGACGTCACCTGGCCTAACGTGGATCTCTAAGTCGCGGATTTTCCAGAATTGTTTATCCGGGCGAGCTTTTAGTTTTTTTGCTGAGCAGTTTTTTTTTCCGGTTTGCTACGTTTTTTCTTATGCGCGTTTAAATAACGCCCTTTTTAATTTACCTATAGATGATTCATCCTATTATTCATGGAGACATTTTAAATAATCGTAAGTACAATAATTTTAAAAAATCTGTACATATTCTAAGACTACACATTTTTATGTAAGAATTATTGTAATTAATAGGATATTGATCTATCCAAGGCATTTGATTGTGTTGATCATATTACGTTAGTGCGGAAGTTAAGCTACTATGGCATAAAAAACGGTGCACTTGATCTTATTACATCTTACCTTGCTCACAGAACTCAGCGGGTAGACATTAACAGAACACAATCCTCTGGTTCATCTGTTGCTATGGGAGTGCCTCAAGGCTCTATTCTAGGCCCGTTCTTATTTTTAATCTATATTAACGATCTCCCGTATGTAGTACGCGATAAACATGAAATAGTCTTGTTTGCTGACGATACCTCTCTTATATTCAAAGCGGATAGGAAACAGAATAATTTTAATGACATCAATGTTGCGTTGTCTACAATTGTTGACTGGTTTACAGCCAACAACTTACTTTTAAATGCCAAAAAAACCAAGTGCATTAAATTTTCTCTGTCTAACGTGAAAAGTATGAATGCGGATAGAATACGACTGAAGGATGAGACACTGGACTTCGAACATAGAACAGTATTTTTAGGTGTCACTCTGGACTCGAAACTGCAATGGAGTGCGCATATATCCACACTTGCAGGTAAACTAAGTTCGGCGGCTTATGCGGTAAAGCGGATTCGACAACTGACTGACGTCGAGACGGCGAGACTTGTGTACTATAGTTATTTCCATAGTGTTATGAGCTACGGAATTTTGCTATGGGGAAAAGCGGCTGACATCCAAATCATCTTTGTACTACAGAAGCGGGCTGTACGTGCAATTTATCAATTAGGGTCTCGTGTTTCGCTGAGGGATAAATTTAAAGAAATCAATATTCTTACAGTCGCGTCTCAATATATCTTTGAGAATATCATGTATGTACGTAAACACATACATGAGTTTAGGCATAACCGCGACGTTCATAATTTAAATACTAGAAACAGGGATAAGCTCGCTATTCCAGGTCACCGTCTCCGTAAGGTAAGCACTTCGTTTGCGGGGAACTGTATACGTTTTTACAACAAGATACCATCTGATATCGTCAATATGCCGTTCAATAAATTTAAGTCTCACATCAAGCGCTGCTTGTTGGGTAGGGCATATTACACTGTAAATGACTTCATTAGTGACCAAGATGTCTTTAAGTAGTATCTACGATAGTTACAATATTTGTACCTTGATTAACATAGCCTTTAAGCAAACTGCGTATTCAAGCACTAAATTTTATGTTCACTGTCTGTATTTTTTTTTTTTTTAACTTTACTAGTTCTTGTGTGTACAAGACGCTTTTAAATGAGAACACACTGTGATGTTTCTCGCCGGACAGCTGTTTCACACAATATTACCTTTATGTTGGTTGTCCGGCAGCATGAGCATGACATGCTCGCTTAAAGGTCTTTGCTTACGGCGGCGTCGTTGATCGGGTCGCCACTTTCCCGAACACATGGTTGAGAGAGGCGATGGCTGAGATACGCGTCATACTCGTGAACGGGTGCTGTTTGTGGGGTCCGGTCTGTTCACGTTTGCAAGGACTTTTTGTTAAATTAAGCATTCTACCTAGTTATGGCTTTTGACGTAGAGACCTCGTCGTGTTGTTCTCATAGTCTTTATTATTAGTTTAAGGTTTATTGACCTTACATTTGTAATAATTTTATTTTTGCTAGTTTTAAGAATTTATTGTTTATTACTTTATTACCTTATTATTACTTAATGTAACTTACTTTTAAGTATTATTTTGTTATTATTATTGAAAAAATGACCTTCTGCTGGAGTTTCTTGCGGCGCTTCTTCTCCGCAATGATGGTCTTGTCCGAAGCGCTGGTAGATTCACTCATGTTACCGACGTGTAAAAGAGCCCTCATGTGGCCTATTTACTGAATAAATATTTTGAATTTTGAATTTTGAATTACTTATTACTGATTGTCCATGGGTCGATGATCTCCTTGAAAAACTCGTCCAATATTGTAACAAGCTAAGTTGATAATGAAATAATTGATAAGCAACGATTTCAGATTGTTCGGAAATATTACGTCACTTGACTTTATATGATTCGGTACGGTCGGCCTTATAAGAGGCTGCACACTTTAGTGTTTTGTCACTTTAACGTCATGTTTGAACTGCTGCACTAATCTGTCAAAGGCGTTAAAGCGACACGGTACAAAAGTGTGCAGTAGCGGCCAAATTATAAACCGGACAAGTGCGACTCGGACTCGCCTACCGAGGGTTCCGCACATGCAGGGCCTGATTAACCCTTAGACTAATTAGGCTGCAGCCTAGGGCGCGAGGATCGGGGGGGCGCACTATTAATCTAGCATCATTGCATCTACCCTACATATTTCAACTAGACCTCATAATTAGCCTAGGCCGGTCAGAACTCTTGATCAGTCCCTGCGCACATGGCACGGTTAACTCAATTCAAAATTTACACCGCCGCGCCGTTCCTTGCATAAAAAAACCTGTTTTTTTGTGATTTAATTAAAAATGTTCGGTTTTAAGATTTTTCCCTATATTTGTAGTATAAAACGGTATTACTTGCCAAATATCATAGTTCTAGGTGAACGGTAAGTACCCTATAAATTTTGATTCACTTGAGAGTGTCGAAATATTCGTTTTTTGCAGCATAAACGGCCGTATCTTTTGTTTACGTTAACTTAGAAGTTTGTTTTTTCACAGCTTCAAGGGACTGTAAACTAGAGTATACGTTTTAAATTTTAACTTGATACCTCCACGCGTTCTCGAGATAAAGGGTCTTGACAGACGGACAGACGGACATCAAAGTGATCCTATAAGGGTTCCGTTTTTTTTCCTTTTGAGGTACGGAACCCTAAAAACAATACCATAACAAATCAAATACGATTTAGATTTTACCGCCTTGAATAGAGGCGCAGAACAGTTGCGTTAACGACCATCTGATACTAAACCATAAAAGGTTATCAAAGCATAACAAATTAACTGGCCGTCTTGATGCCCTTTGCACAGTGATAAGACTGTTAAGACTGATAAGGGTGCTTATTACGGGGCTTCCGCAAGCTGGAACGCAATTGATAGACTACAATAATATAAACATCTCAAAAAAACCCTTTTCTCAAAAATGTCTGGAAATGTTGACATTACTATCTACATATTGAGACGCGAAGTAGGTACCTACATAGTTTACTGACAGTACTCAAATTAAAAAAAAACACAAGCCCGCAATGTTGCATACAAATTCCATTACTATCGAGCTTGTAACTTTTTAAAAAGTGAAAAGGGCCATAATAAAATGAGGGCACAAGTCTTACACATCCATATTTTATTCGAAACATAATTTTTTTATCTGTGTCTGGTAGCTTGTGTTTTTTAAAAAACAAAGTTTGCGTTTCTCCTTGTCATAAACAAAAAGGCGGTACCTAAAGAGTGATAGTTTTTCCACGTGAAGTTTCTGCTTGTATGCAATTCAAAAAATGAGTTCAAGCGATGAAGATTTTACGCCAGCACGAAATTTTTCTTGCCATTTTTGAGAAAAGCACTATATTTGCCTTAGCAGGAACAGCAATTGCGGGCTTCGTATTTTTAAACGGACTCGCAAACTCGTCCGTTTAAATTTAAACCAATACTCGGCCCGCAATTGCCTGCATCCCTGCCTAGGCAATAATGTACCTACTATTATAAAGTTTCCAGATTACTGCTTCAGTATGCACTCTGCTTTATGTTACTGGTAACTAGCTGCCAACATTAACATAACGCTTGGGAGTTCCCCGAGTTAACTCGCGCTCTAAACATGAATCATTGCATCCGTCCGAACATTCCGACAATCAACACTCGGAGACTAACTAAGAAAAGGTTGCGTACTCACCCACTGGTTGTTTGATGCTTTATTATAATAGTTACGCTGTTTGTACTAAAGTGAGTGGAACTACTTTGAAAAACCATTTTTACGTATGGCCACGTAATCTAAACCTCCAACAAAAAGAGGGGTATTACGGAACAGTTTGACCACTTAACTCGTCTAGCTTTTATTTACTTGACGGTAATGTAACGGCGGCCGAGTTAAAAACGATATTATCAAGAACGGTAAGCTTTAATGTAAAGCCCATTTTTTTTTCCACCCGGTGTAGTCATCTTCGTAATTCCGTTCTCGCTTTTGTGAATATTGGGACAGTTCCCACTGTTTTTTTTAGTTGTAAGATAATAAAATCTGATAGAAAGGTTGGAAAAGTGCAACAGTCTACCTACTAGTCAATGGTGACCTTTTTTCTTTGTTATCTTTGGGAATGTTAGGCCCGGTTCCCACTATGCCGGACCGGCAATTTTGCCGGATGCCGGTAAGGCTAGTGGCTTATGACGCTGTTCACACGGCATAATGTGAACAGCTTCATATAAATTGTACAGCCACTACCCTTATCGGCTTCCGGCAAAATTGCCAGTCCGGCATAGTGGGAACCAGGCCTTACGAGTCGTTCTTCGGATAATTGCTTACAGATGTTACGTGGGCGCAGCGTTTGTTTTTGTTGTTCTGTATTCAAAGGGTGCCTGATTATTACCTAAGCCTTCGTTATCGGTCCGTCCGTCCGTCTATTATATTATATGTCCGGGTTTTACATTCAATATTTTTTTGTTTTGTTTTGTTCTATCGTTAAAACATTTATGTATACAACCTAGCGTCAAATTTCGTTGCATGTAAAGAAAAAGTATACCTAAGTAAAGTAATAAAAACCGATCGTCGAGTGATCAGAAAGCAGTTTATTATGAGTTGTTTTTTTTAAGATTATAAAATAACCACACATGTGGATGTCCTTTTGTGAGCCGAGGCTCTGTTTCGATTCTAGGAAGTGGGTAGGAGTAGATAAGCAGAAAAAACGCACACCAAAAACAGTGTCATAGAACGGTATGGCCGCTTGTAGACGTCCGTTGTTTTCATCGGACAACGCACCGTCGCCGGACCGTCATCCGGTGCGTCTACACACATCCATTGTAAGCCATACACTACCGCAAGTCCGGCAAAAAAAACGGTCCGTTGTCCGGTGAAAACAACGGACGTCTACAAGCGGCCTAAGGCTATCAAGGAGTGGTGGTGGTGGGGGTGGTTGGAGTTGGTTGTCAAGATAAGAAAAGACATCGATATAATAATCAAATGCAATCGATAAGCAAATGGCCTAAGTATATTAGGAAACCTGTATCTGTGGCTGTATTTTAAGGTTAACATTAAAGTATCGGATATCGATGTGGTTGCATCTTAATGTTCACATTAAAGTATCGATAACCGATACTTTAGTGTAAATATTAAAATACAACCACAGACACAGGTGTCTTAATATATTATACTTAGCCCATTTGCCAAACTACGCGGAGCCCCGTCGAAACCGCCCCAGGAAGTTGAGGTGACTCTCCTCGCTTAGGTCATTATTAGGTTATATTAATATTAAATAATAATAATAAATAAAACAAAAATATTGACTACAGAAACTCAATTTATTAATTCGGCGATATAAGCTTATGTGAACGCGAATTTCTGTCACTTTACTATTCGGAATTCAGAAAATATGAGTAAAACCAATTCGGCTAAAATTTGATATGCGTGTTTTTGTTTACCTAACCTTCCTATCATGAGTTTGGATTGTCTGCACCCTAGTGTTGTTCCCAATTCCATTTTAAGCCACATCCACAGCTTGGTGTTTGCCACAAGCACAGCAGGACGCAACTGTACGTACAAATACATCGTGCTCACTTTACCAAATAGGTACTTAGTTGCGTCCCGCAGTGTTTGTAGCAAACACCAGGCATGTGGATACCTACCGCATTATTCAAAAATAACGAATCTTAATCTTACGTCAACGTCACGCTTTGCCATAATATTTGGCAAATATTTGGAGTATGAGAGTGAACGTAGTTATTGTATAACGCTAGTGCATTTTGTATAATTTTAGTATCCTATCAATAGAATCAGAAAAACCAAGCTGGCAGCCATCCAGTAAAGCGAAAGAATTAATACTACTCCAACTCCTGTACTCCAGTAGGTGATTTTTAGGGTTCCGTGGCCAAAGGGTAGGGTCTCCGCTGTCTGTAAGTCTGTCTGTCTGTCTGTCTGTAGTAATACTAATAATAGGTGGACAGTGGTCACAGGGTGTCTAATTTTATTACAAACAATAAACATAAATGACTTACTTACTAGAAACGTTTTTTTTAGTTTTGGCGTTTTTGCTCGAACTTACCTGACCAATGGCTTACTCATATCATATCTCTTGGACCGTAATTAATACCAAAGCTGCTATAACAATAAAGAATCAAAATAAAAAAGTGTCGGGGGCCCCTGTTTTGGAATGGTACGGAACCTTAGTGCCGTGTATTTGGCATAGTAACATAGTAGGTATTTATTTAGTATCATATTGTTCCGACAAATGTTGACTTCGTAGAAAACATACCTATTTAGTATAATTGGTAAGTAAATATCCGATTTTTAAATAGTGCAATTCTGCCCCCTAAGCCAAAAGGCAGTATCTGAGATAAAACTTCGGTACCAATATCAACCTTATTACTAACATAGTAGAGTTAAAACTGCCTTGATTCTTGAATTTGGGATACTACTTATTTTCTCAGGAGGGCAGTATTGACAATCGAAATTATGACAATAGTTATTATAAGACTGGAGGAAGACCCTGTGAAATAGGGTTGAAACTGTTGGAAACGGTTCGTAAACGAACAGCTTATCAGATAATAAAACAGATGGATAATTTTAAAACATTTAATATCTTTAATCACATCGAATTTCGAGTACATGCTTAAAATAGTACTTATTTGTTTACAAAGCTGAAAATAATAAACATCCCTATAGCTCTTTGTATCCTTCGAGTGTTTTGTGCATCCGCCTCTTTCTGCCTTTGCAAGTTGAAGTGGCATATATATAGATTATAGTCTGGTAGTATCATTTTTATACCTAACTTACGCAAGTTCTAAATAAACTCTTCTCACAGCCTTAAAGCTTTTCGAACCATGAAAAATAGATTGTATAGTTTTTTAAAAACGTATTTATGGTTTTTATACCGTTATATAATTACGTTGTTTATTTGAATAACATGTGGCGTCCTTTAAGGAGTCCTTTTATAATAAGTTGAGATGGCACTTGTCATAAAACATTTATCAAAATATACATACTTAATATAAATTATTGTTTCACCACGTTAATGCTTCCAAAATCAATTTAATTAAAATTCGATAGGAAGCGAAAATGTAATTTTGATGATTTAAAAGTCTGATTATAGGTGGCAATAGGATAATTAACTATAACTTAAAAATAACTAAATAATAACTTAAATAATCTGGGGGCACGGCAGTGCCCCCGCCAAGACGATAACTGACTTTCACGAAATAGTTTCTTCGAGGAAATTAAAATGTTGGTTACATAGAAGATTTAGGTACTTAATTTGATTTATGAGAAACATTAAGCTCATCCTAAGTCTTATATAATTTTGTAGATATTGTATGTCGAAATTCTCTGAATTTAGACATTGTTGGATATTAATTCTGCAAAAGCGGCGCGATGCAATCCCAAGCCAAACAAGACTCGGTAATCGTCACGCCGAAGTCCATAGAAATTCGAAAATCCACTTCACCTCCGCTACCGTGTCTATGTGCATACTTTGCCTGCCTTTCTTCGAGACCATAGTTACAAAAATCAAACTTGGCAAAGAAAAACTGATCTTCCAATAACATCAAGAATAAGAAAATCCTGCATCCTACAGAAAAGGTTACATAAATTACAGGCTCATAGCCCATCAAAACCCGGTTTTAAGATTGTACTCCTGATACTGGTTGTGATACTTTCTTTTCTCTTTTCTATTTTGATAGCTTACAAACTAGGTTCCTCTATAAGTATATAATTATAGACATATAGTCGATTACATTCATCCTAACCTGATTCCTGAGTTCATTGGCATTAAGATTTAAATACCTACGGATCGAGACACGAACTCGTTCACACTTGACTTGGCGAAATCAGGGACGAAATGAACGACGAATTTGCATATCTACGCTACTACTGTGCGCTAATATCAATGGTCTCGATAAGGTTGCCGAGTGGTTGGATGGTTAGACGTCTAAGCCTGGATGGGCTGCTTCGAGTCCAGGAGAGGCGCCTGGTGGGCGGTATCGTTGCGGATTATTTCGTAAGTACGCTGCACCATCAGGAGGAGAAGAGAGTAGACGCCTGGAATATATTTTCAGAATCGTTGAAACAATCGGCGACCCTTGCGCAATTTGATAGTCAAAGCAAATATAACCCCCCCATCTTAAGAAATAAGGTCAATAATACATTATGCGATTATATGAGACATACGTCTTTTTTTTCTATGGATGGCAGAATTGGGATCATGGCATGAATAACAACAATTTAAGGAAGGCCAGATAGGCTTACCACATCCGAGGATTACGAAGGAGCCGCCGACCAGGTCATGCTGGAGCACGGAGTACAGCACCGCGCCCAACATCATCAGGGTAGTCAGCAGGATCCCATATATCAGGTAGAGCTTCACGAAGGTGGAGCGCCTCTGAAATAACACCAATACTCAGCTTTTCTTATTTTTCCTTCCATCAAAGGCTGGCAAATGACCGACAACCCTTCTTGAGTTGCCGGTTCATGGGTAGTCGTGATTACCCGCCATCAGTTAACTCGCATGCTCGATTTTCTCCTTCTCATATGAATAAAACCGGTCAAGTGCAAGTACCTAAGTCTGACTCAAAGGTTCCGTACCGAGTAAAAAAAACATCCAACTGTTTGTTATCTATCATTAGTCATTTCATTTCATTACTCAGAACAGGGCACAGCGCAGGGTTGTGTCATGCGTCCTCGTTATTTAATAGCAGTGTTTAAATTACAATGTCCATCTGTTTTTTAATCAATACCAATTTTTTTTATAATTTTTCCTTTCGTTTTAAGGCGCCGCGCCGGGCGTACGCTGGATGTACAGTGGCGCCCTCATTACTATTATTGTGTTTTCTAATATAAGTAAAGTATTTTCTTGAAATCGGACGGTGTTTCTTTTTACTTCAAATGAAAATACACAGGATATATCACATAATTTAACAACCAATGCATCTAGATATGAACTTAACGGAAAAAAGTGGCCACCTTTTCCCTTTAAGCTGACTAATAAAAGAGTAATTGTTATTAAAGTTTGTTACGTATCCCATAAATTGTGTTTTACTTGCGCTACAAATAAGCATCGTCCGATTCCGACAAATTCTTTAGTTAATTAGAAAACACAATAATAGATAGTAATGAGGGCGCCACTGGACGGTTGACGTTTGCTCGGCGTAGTCTTAATGGACTACGTTTGTATGAGTTTACCTACTCAACGTGCCAGGTTTCTCCCAGACAGATACACGTTTAGAGTTACTTATTGTCTTTCTGCCATTGGTGACTGTTCTGCTATGATCAGCCAAAAATGTACAAAAAATCCCCCCCCCCCTATATCCGAAGTTTATTACTTAATCAAAAAAAAATAAAAAATCCTTACGTATAGATAATTACTAATATTATATGGAAAAAATATAATGAAGTGTTCATTATTTCCAGTTTTTGAGAAATAAGAAAAAAAAACTAAGAAAATCTGCATTAAAATTTAGGCTAGTCAAAATGGACCTTATTGCGTGAAAAATAAAGCTCATAACAAAATGAGTATTTTTTTTTGCGGTTACCAAGCATATAATCTTCAATAGGGAACCCTCGGTGCGCGAGTCCGACTCGCACTTGACCTGTTTTTATTTATATACATACAAACTAAATTATTACCTTATGCACACCGTAGCAGAGGAACACGGAGAATATAAACGATATGATGCTGTAGATGTAGACCGTGGAGACGCCGAGGAAGCTGAGGAACAGGTTGAAGTCGCGCTCCTGGCGGTCCTGGACGCTGTCGTCGCGGTCGTAGAGCGGCGCCCAGCGGTCGTCGAACAGACCGCGGATGCGGCTGTTCAGGGTGTTCATGAGGATGACGAGAACCAGGAGGATGGCGGCAGAGAATACCTGGAAGGGAATATGGGGTTTTAGAAAGGTCTTCGTCTTCGTATGGACGGCGGTCTGAATTATGAGACCATGTAAAAGAGTAGGGTAGTGTAGCGTTCCGAAGCCGTTGCTACAAACATTAAAATCTGTCTCAAAAAAATTTCTTCTCTGTTAGATGAATTTTAGTGGCCTATTCCCAGTTGTCCAATTCAACAGCCATCACGTCAATTGGCGATACCGAACCACAGACCCAAACGGTACAGCCTTAGCTAATTGGGCGGATCTCTCTGATCTGCATCTCATCCTCGATGCTAAAGATAAGGGTACATTTGTGTCGGCAAGATGGAAGCAAGAGTATAACCCGGATCTGACATTCGTAAGCAGGGACGGCCTGGATCAGCCACTTCCTACCTCTCGTATAATACTGCCAAGTTTCCCAAACAGCCAGCACCGACCCATCATTCTGGAAATCGGCATCAGGATTACACTGACAAAATCCATGAAGATGCCTCGATGGAACTTTAAAAAGGCAAACTGGCGAAGCTTCCAAAATCAGCTGGACCACGATCTGGAGGCTGAACACCTCGAACCGCAACCTGCGAATTACAAAAAGTTCACACAAGTCGTTGTTTCAGCAGCCAAGGCCACCATACCTAGAGGATATAGGAAGGAGTATATTCCAGGGTGGAATAATCAGAGCGAAGAGCTATTTCGCAAATACCAAACCGACGGTAACCACGAAACTGGAGCCCAGCTATTAAAGACCTTGGATGAAAACAGGAAAAACAAATGGATTGAAACAGTTGAAAGCATGGATTTTAAGACCTCGAGTAGGAAAGCTTGGGGTGTCCTGAACCGCCTCACGGGTAAGAAGAGCTGCCAAAAGTCATACACGAAGCTTCATCCAGACGCAATCGCAAACAGAATGGTTGATCTCACTAGAGCAAAACGAGATGCATGTACTACCAAACGCGTTCGAAAGGAGTTAACAAAACTAAAGCGCAGTTTACCCGCAAATGACCACCTCATCAGGCCCTTTTCCGTATCTGAGACGGTTAAAGCCATCAAGCAACTGAAACCTGGCAAAGCGGCGGGCCCTGATGGATTATACAACGAATTTATTAGAAACATGGGTCCCCTTGCTGTAAGTTGGCTTGCTGCCCTATTCTCAAACATCGTGTTAAAAAACCAACTACCTACCGAATTCAAGCTGTCGAAAGTCATAGCACTGTTGAAACCCGGTAAAAGCGAACAGCTTCCAGAAAATTTTCGCCCCATCGCTCTCCTTAGCTGTGCGTATAAACTGCTGGAACGGCTGCTGCTCACAAGAATTGCTCCCCTCATAGACGCTGTTATTCCGCAGGAGCAGGCGGGGTTCCGACAAGGGCGGAGCTGCGCTGATCAAGTGCTAGCGCTTACAACACACATCGAAGATGGGTTCCAACAACAACTCAAATCCACAGTGGTTTTTATTGACCTTACAGCGGCATACGACACCGTGTGGAGACATGGACTCATCTTCAAACTTTTATCCGCTGTTCCCAGTAAAGAGATTGCAGCTCTTGTAGCTAATATGCTGAGTGGGAGGCGGTTCGAGGTGCATCTGGGAGATGCTATAAGCAAGCGCAGGAAACTGAACAACGGCCTGCCCCAGGGCTCGGTACTCGCACCGCTTCTTTTTAACCTGTATATTCACGACCTACCCAAAACTACATCTAGGAAGTTCATATACGCTGATGACATCGCGCTAGTCGCTCGAAGCCGGGGTTTTGATGAAGCGGAGGGAGTCCTGACGGCGGACCTCAAAGCTATGTCGCGTTTCTTTTCCTCCTGGAGACTCATTCCCAGTTCCAGTAAAACAGAGGTTTCCTGTTTCCACCTAAATAATAGACTCGCCGAATATCAGCCCAATGTTGAACTTCAGGGTGAGAGGCTAAAGTGCAACCCCTACCCAAAATACCTCGGCGTCACTCTCGATAGATCCCTGACTTACAAAGAACACCTCACTAAAACCTCACTGAAGTTAGCCACACGCAATAACATCTTGCATAAACTTAGCGGCACGTCATGGGGTGCGTCTGCTAATGTCCTGCGAAGCACGGCGCTCGGCCTCGTGTACTCTGCAGCAGAATATTGCGCACCAGTGTGGTGCGAAAGCGCTCACGTGCAAAAAGTTGACGCGAGATTAAATGACGCAATGAGGTGTGTTTCCGGCACGATTACATCCACACCGTCTCGCTGGTTGCCTGTGCTGAGCCATATTGCGCCACCTCATCTGCGAAGGAAGCACGCACTAGTAAGGGAATCGGAAAAAATAATGGCCCGTTGCGAATTACCTTGCCACCAAGAGTTTGCTGAACCACCACCACAGCGACTTAAATCACGCCGCCCAACGAGCGAAGCTGCCAGAAAGCTGAGGACGGATGGCTTCGTGCTGGAACAGTCTTGGAAAAATGAGTGGTCCGAGGCATCTGCCGAACAACGCATCACCTTCCCAGACCCTACACAGAAGCCCAGGGGATTTTCTCTTCAGAGGAAATATTGGTGCCGTCTCAACAGAATTCGCACGGGGCACGGCAGGTGCAAATATATGAAGCATAAGTGGGGATGGAGTGAGAGCCCTTTATGTGACTGTGGTCTTGAGGATCAGTCAACCCAGCACATTGTGGAGCGCTGCCCGCTGAGATGTTACCAAGGCGACCCGAATGACCTCTACCAGGAACTGACTGCTGAGGCTATCGACTGGCTGCGTAACCTGGATATCGACTTATAAGAATTTCCTACAATTTACTCCGCCATACGATTAAATAAAATAAATAAGTTGTCCAATCCCCTTTGTCCACACTGTTTAATTTGACTCAACTGTGTTAGTTTTTATTAATTTTTATTTATTATTATTATATATGCCAACCTTTTGTTGATGATTATCCTTTGTTTTTCAAACTCGTGGTCACCACTCGAGGTATTTTTTTTTACATGTGACTTATACATTATTTTCAATATTTTAATTTGTTGAGTTTTAAATATAATATTAGCAAAAATACATGTATTCGTGATTATTTTCACATTTTTAGAACATTTTTTTGTAATATCAACCAGATTTTAAGTAAACGTGTGTTAGGTACTCTTTAATGACTCTTTGTATTTTCCTGAACCTGGGTGTAATACATAAATACAATATATCTACTTAAGTACATTAATAAAAACTAACACACTTGAGTCAAATTAAAGAGTGTGGAAAACTGGGATTTATTATTTATTTATTTTTTCCCCAGTTGTTCACGGTGTGTGGTGGTGGTTTACAACTTCATCGGCGTAATTTAAAGTAAGTAAAGAGTCTCTGAGTAAAACAACGGACAGACGGACATGGCGAAACTATGAGGGTACCTTGTTGACTACGGAACTCTTTAAAGGGAACAAGTCTTTCGAGGATCAAGTGAAAAAGGATTTAAAACTAGTACACATTGTACAGTAAAGGAAAATGATTCCTTGATCAATTTCAAACTGACGTAATCGATCAAAACACTCAACACGCAAATCTCGAATCGACTTCTTATGATTTTATTTACAGTGCCACTTTGACGTAGTCCAAAGCGTCTACGAATCATTCTCCTTGACTTTACATGACGTGTACCTTTGTTAAGGTTCCATACCCAAAGGTTACAGGGATTGTATAAAAAAATACGAAACAAATTTACTACCTAAGCCTTCACTGCCCGTCCGCCCGGCCATCTGTTTGTCTCATGACACGACCCGTAATTGGTACCTAGACAGAATAATTGCGTCCGCCGAGGTGATAAGCAACTACAAGAGAATAACATGGCTGATATTTTGCGCAAAAGTGAATCCCCACAACCGGTTTTTTTGCACCGCTCGTCCGGGTATTTCGGGCCGTGGTATTGATGCTAATGACCCGTTAGGCAACCATGCAAAAAAATCATAAACCATGTTTGGAACAGGTTGAGAGTTTGGTTTTTACACTATTTGCGATCAGATTGTTGAGTGGGTTTCCACGAGCCTATATATAAATAACAATATCATTGTTTTATTTTCTTAATCTTAATTAAGAAAATAAAACAATGATATTAGCCCTTAGGCTTTCACTTCTCGTTTTAACAAGATGTACCTATTTGCTAATGTTTTAGTTTTAGACAATCATCATGGGCTTATAAGAGAATTAAACCCATGGATTGGATATCACACGCGAGGACAAATTTTCGGTTAAAAGTATTTTTCTTTTTTGAACCAAACAGAAGCACATATGGGGTTCGCTCCTAGTGCATGGGCTTTATTGATAAACTCATCTTGAGCGAGATGCCAATCTCAATTAGGGTTGCCAGACATACTATAAAATATAGTATTATACTTTATTTATACTTTATTATATACGAAACACATAAAGTATGCTAAAATACTATATTTTAAACTGAAATTCAAAGTTTATATAGTACCTAGGTAATATTTATTTCGGTTTAGTCTTAAAAGTATTTTGGGACACATTATTTCTTAGATGTGGCACTAATAACAGTAATGAGGAAAATATTAAAAATACTTTATTTTTTCAGTGTATACTTTATTTTTAAAGCCTTCAAACCGCCAAATACTATATATCTCAGAAAAAAATCTGGCAACCCTAATCTCAATCTACTCCCTGTTCTAGATAGGTCACAAAAAATCACGACAGCTGCACACAATTCCCATACAAATAAGTTTCTCCCAAAAATTTCATTCTTGGGACAAGCTTATGTTGCCTACTTTTCTAGCAGTCATTTATCGCCTTATCAAGTCCAAACTAATTAGTCCCAACACGATGGGTCTAGTGGAGACCCTTTCGCCACCTTCCGACTCCATCATCAGATCAGCTCTTACATAACATTGCATTGTCATCTCTAAACTTCAGCCCATTCCATTGACGGGAACTGGTTCAAAATTGTGGTGCAAGATTTAAAGCAGACAATTTACATATATACATACCTACATATTGCATACAAACAGTGCATGTTAAGATAAAAACTTGTAAAAAGCGGTTCTATTCAGTATTCTATGTTAGTTCTTGGCCCTGAGCAATTACGAAGGTAGGATGTACTTACAGAGCTGAAGATTGCAAAAATGAAGCATGCCGTCTCCATCGTGATGCAGAAGCACACCTTCGACGACCTCGACAACGGTAGACTGAAAAAAGATATTCATGTTACAAAGTTACTAACAAACCATACATCAAGCGCCTGTCGATTTAATGTAAATTCTGCAAAATATGTTCTATGGAAAGAGCTTCGTCAAAAAAAAAAGGGAACCGTATAAGTTGACCCTATTGGTGGCATGCAGGTACGCTAATTGAAATGGCCAAATCAAAGCGTTTACTTTCTTACCCTTAATGTTTGATAGTCGTTAATTTTCTAAATACTACCTACGACCTGCTACCACCCTTATACCATAAATGTACTTATATTTATTGTGATTCGACATTATGAGCATCATCATCGTCATCGTCATCAGAAATAGCAGAAAGAAAAAAAAACATTTATTCACACAGTCCAAAAGAAAACCCCTAATATCTACCAGAATAACCATTACGGCAGCCATATTTTTTTAAAGCTGTACAAACTAGCTGAACACTGGACTTTTATATCGGGATTTTCCATGAACGCGTTTAAAAATAGTTGTTTATCAGTCTGATCTCGACCCGGGTTTTACCCAGTGACCAGAACCCCACCCACAAGTGTCCTCTAACCTTATTAAAACCACGGGAAACGTGTATCGCAGTCCTAGGTACCATAAAAATAATGGATGTGTAGTTATAAAGGTGTGCCCTAGGGTAAACTTGTATGAACATAATCCTATTTTTAATTTAATACCATGTCTATGTCTTCTTTTTGAACGGCAATGGATAATTTTCTTATAATTGTTTAGAGGACCCCTAAACACACGTAATATATAAAATTCGATGCGTTCAATGATATCGAAGCCGAGATTTTAAAGATTTAAGTTTAACATTTTGAATTTTGACTGCCACCGATCCGCTAGGGGAGTCCTTTTTGTCTGAAAATCAGAGCCCTTGGCAGTCAAAGTGTTTTGGGGTAGTCACCTATCTAGGACTCTATGTACTAAAAGTTGGTACCCACAGGGCCTCTTTTGTTAAAACAATACTGCTTTTGACAGGTTTTCGTATTGTCAACGTTATGTCAATTACTTAAAATCGTCAAAAGTTATATGGTTTTGCCTAGTAGAACACAGCGTCAGGGTTTCTATTGTACACGGTAAAACGATGATGCTTTTGACATGTCGTCGCTTGTATTGTCAACGTTATGACAACTCTTATTTACTTGACTGTAATGGCGGCCGAGTTAAACAATACGATAACAAGTCAACAGTAATATTGTTTTGCTGCGTAGAATAGAGGCCCCACCATTTATTTCCTTTCCTCTCCATCAACATCAGTTAAGTTAATAGGTTTGCTGTTTACCGCGAACCATTAATTTATGTACCGTTAGCCTCGTTTTAAGTTAATCCCGTTAAAATGAAAAGAAACAATCGTTTGTTTTGTACTGTAAGAGACCTACCCATATTTTAAAGCTGACTCAGTGAACCTCGGCAAAGGGACAATAAACTCTGCATAAGTTAGGACTTAGGTGTGTAGTGGTGTATGTCGTCTTAATATATGACCAGTATTAAAACATGTGACTAAACCCGATGACTGTACCCAATGTTCGATAGGTTCTTAATTATGATTTATTTACATAAACACATAATATAACATAAACTCACGCCTTCATTCCCAGAGTGGGGTAGGCAGAGCCACAGACTCACCAACTCCAAAAATTTGTTGATAATTCTTTGACCACATTTTGCACGACCAGGCTAAGATGTTATCCAGTGTATTAGTGACAGGTTGCAAACCCATCGCCTAACAGCACTACACAGCCTTTAGTCCCTTAGTCGTCTCTTACGACATCCACGGGAAGACATTAAGTGGCAACATTCTAAACCCGGCACCACACGGCCAATTCAATTCAATTTATTTATTCATTTGTTTATCAAAGGACATTTGTAATTAACAGCTAAGTGCCAAAACATTACAAATTTGATTGATTAAATTATTATTTAGGTATACTAATCCAGTCGTCATCTTCTACATTCGCTTGCGTTCATCGATCACTGCTCTTGACCGTAAGGCAAAACTCTCATGCAAACTAAGAGCTGGTGTGATGATGAGCAAAACTTGGCCTTAGAGTAGACCCACAAAGACGTTAGTTAAACTAATTGGATCGGTTTTTAATACATATAAATTATAAACAGTTGTAATATGTAGGTATACAGACGGCAAACAAAGCCTGTGGTAAAAATTGGGTTTTCTTTTGTTCCTGGTTGCTAAGTGATCATTTCAACATTTTCAACTATGTTTTATGGTATCGAGAAGGTAAAGGAGCACACAAACGAATGTATGTATTCTACTAGGTAAAATCATCTAGCCTTTGACATGTTATCGTATTGTCAACGTTACAATAGTTATTGTTTGCATGATACGATTACAGGTCCGGTATATTGTTATTGGTATTGTTGTTGGTATTGCATGTTGGTCAGGTCAGGTCAGGTATACTATACATATTGTTTTAACGCGCAGAATAATGGCCCTGATGGTAAGTGGGCCTCAGCTTATGAACATTGGCCGTCTCAAGACAGCAAGCCTAAGACCAATACTGTCTTTACCATAAGAGCACACGGGGCAAGTGCCCAGGGTCCCCTGAAGGACCGACAATTTCTCTCACGAGATCATACCAAGTAGAAAAATGTTAGTAGGTATAATTGCTTTCTTTATTTTCCAAAAGGGTCCCAAATTCTTGTGTTCCCAAGGGCCCCAGCATAGTTTAAGACGGCGTTGCCTAAGACTGCAATAAAATTGCGAAATCCCTGAGTAATCAAGATGGAATGCCTTTATGCTAGTGCTAGAACATGAATTTGGATTTGTTGACAATTTCGACACCTAATGCAAGCTTGTAGGTAGCTTACACGAATGTAATTTCTAAGAAGCGATCGCAAATCGAGTTGAATTAGTGTAAACAAAGGTACGTTTCGTCGAAATCTGTTTATATCGCTGAATAGCTTCGAAAGAATAACGTACCTGCACACAACTGAGTAAACTGAGAGATACGAGAGTATCATGTATCCGTTGCGTTGCGTACATTAGTGATATACTCATTATGATTATGAATAACAATATATTTTATTATAATAATAAAGGACATGAAATAATCTGTTTTGTGCAATCATTATACTTAATGCATGTTCAAGTCGAGGTTATGGGAATTCTTTATAATCGAAGTACCTACACCCAGTTTTTCACTTCGATAGGAAGGAAAAATATTAAAAAAAACCAAAACAAGACAAGCGCCATTAAAAGATGTGTTAGTTTAATTACACTTTTGTTTAATTTTCCTAGGTGGGTATGAACTTGGGTCGGAGTCCGGAATACCAGATGTTTGTGTGTATTTGTGTTTTTGTACTCGCCCCTGTCTGATAGGTAGGTATATATAGTTCTTAGTTAGGTAGGTACCCGAATAATAGACAGACGGGCAGGGCATGTAAGATTCAATACACGCTTAAGCTAAGCCCACGCAAAAATATCTATCTAGAATCATCATCCCCTACTGCGTTTTAAAGTCCACACTACAGGTAACTTCGAGAAATTTCCAATAATTTGAGCTCTTGGCGATTCAACATTCAACTACGCTTCATTTTAAAGTTAATCTTACCTGCAGCGGTCCAGCATTTTTCCTTTTTATTCCTTTTTATTAACGTTAAAAATGACACAGCACGTCCTTTCTGAAGAGTTGAAGACTGAATGCAATTAACGATTATTGTTTTTGTTTCACTTCACTTCACCGCTCAGTAGGAGGACGGTACGAACGAATACGAATACGAATGAGACCCGAATAGAACCCGAACACAGGCCGAACGCAGTGACCGATACAATCTGAAGCAAAACCAACAACACCAAACGTCTCAAAAGTGGCGCCACTGTCTGCGTCATTCTAACTTCAACCTTATTTCTTCACGCATTCGTATAATTAATTAGTTCCATTTTTTGCCGTACTTTGGCGACCGGTCTTGAACGCTGAGTGAAACAAAAACAGATGTTATTATTCATTCGGCTCGTCACCCGAAGCTAGCCGAAGTCCGAACGGCGCGCGCCGGTTTTTTGATTGACGTCACGGCGCGCCCGCCCCAGTGCTAAAAGCAATCGGGTTTCTTCGGGATAAAATGGTGAAACGAAACGGGATAGCGGGAAAGCAAAGTTTCTGGTTACTCCCTTCTTATAAGTTTATTTCAATGTAAATAAATCATAGAACACCTTTTAGAAAAAAAACCTGTTTTCTGTTGTTCTGGGCAGTAGGGCACACCAGTAATGGACACTTAACTCTGAATGCAAATTTCATACGGTCGTAAATAAATTGATTAAGTATTGCAAAAATAATGAATAATCATCATTGATCCTTGTCCATTAGATGCATTACGCTAACGAGCGTTTCTATTCGTTTCGTTTTTAAACCAATCGCATCACTGGTAGATGACGTGATACGAAAAGTCACGTGATCTACCACTGACGCGATTGGTTTAAAACGAAACGAATAGAAACGCTCGGTAGCGTAATGCATCTTGTCTAGCGCCTCGTAACCCATTATTTTATCGATTTTCGCTTCATTCATCGATTGTATTGTATCATATCATTTCATCGATTTTTATTTCACTGAACGCTATTTTCAGCTGAACTGAAACCATGATGTTTTCAGGATATCTTAAACATTAATTACTTACTTATTCCTTGTCCGGATAGGTATTTATCTAAAGGTAAACAAACCAAACCACGTGGCTCTGTTCGACAGCCAATCAAAACTGTTTGGTCGAGCTTAATTTGACGTATCAGTGTTCTGCTCCTATTGGCTGACAAACAACGTCACGTGGTTTGTTTGTTTACATTTAGTTTTATACCTATCCGAACAAGGTTTATAGGTTAGATTAGGTAATAAGTTAGACTTGTGACTGTGACTTGTTAGACCAACAACTCTCATAGTGACGGCCTGACGGCGTCAGAACACGACATATAAATTTCGTCGAAGATGATCATTGGTTAATTGCAACGGGGTTACATGGTTCAATTGAAACAAATTAAACGGCCTTATTTAATGAGAATTCCCAGGACTCATCTCGTCATTCGATACGTTTTTTTTCTCTTCAGTAGGTAAATGTATCATGTCAATAAGTTATTATGACAAAGCAAGGTAGGTATGCAGTTTAGATTAAACGGACAGAGCTATAATAACTGTTTCTGTCCTTTTTCCTCGCCGTAAAATGAACTGAATTGCCATGTCGTTATAATCCCCCTGGGGGGTTATTATGACATAGCAACACAGTTCAGTTTACGCTGCGAGAAAAGGACAGCTATATAACTGCCATAGCTCTGTCCTTTACGCTCGCCGTAAAATGAACTGCATTGCTATGTCATAATAGCCCCCCTGATATGATTTTTAGATTGCCCTTTCCGTTCAAGAAGAGTTTGAATAATAAGAGGGATAAAAATAAAATAAACAATCATCATCAAAAAACAAAATGTATTAAGAACATGTACTTTTATGTATTTTTGATATAATTACTTATACCTACTAACAACTATAAGTACTTAAGTACTATGTTACACAAAAAAATTAAGGCCTTCGTACTCCTATACCGTTTAAACGCGATGCACTGAATTAGAGAATGTTTCACCATTCACCGTTCGGAATCAACTAAATCCAGGGGCTCTACTTTGAAATCAATAATTCGAACTTCGGATCGCCCCGTCACTTTCTTGCTAATTAGTGTCGCATCGAGAGCAAAAGGGATAGCAATAGACGAAGTTCTAATTACGGATTTCAAAGTAGAGCCTCAGTGCTTAATGCGGTGGTTGCCAGTGTTGCCACTTGAGAATATTGTGGCTTCACCGGTCAACAAGAACTCCTTTTGCCAAGCTGTAGGTGTTCTCCTAACCACTGTACAGCCCTTGGACACTATACATAGGTGGTGGTAGTAGTTTAGTGGTGGTGCGACCTTGTGCAGGGTCCGTTCGAATCGCTACCACCATGTTATCCTTTAACCTACCACCAAACAGCAGTGTTTGCATTGTTGTGTTCCATTGTGAGGGCAAGACAACCCATAATATGACTAGCATAGAGGCAACAAACTAAAAATGCAGGGACCCAATTCTCGTGACTTCGAGAAGATTTTTCATGCGAGATTAACTGTCAACTGCATAAATTTTTTCGACATATCTCGCATGAAAAATCATCTCGAAATCACGAAAATTGAGTCCCAGTAATAGCACTGATAACATTTGTAACTAACTACCTTTTAAAGTACTTAACAATTTGTAAATCTAATATTATAATATCATGATTAACGGACTAAATATTTTGATTAAATTTAAATTGACTTGTAAATTTTTATTGTATTTTACAAATAAATTCCGTACCTATTCTGTATTCGATTCGTTATGTTAACTCTTTCTCTTGATTTAGTGACACAGTGACAAGGAAGGAGCTAACGTAACTTCGAACTTCGATTTTCAAAGTATGGCCTCTGGCAACGCATTTCTGCCCTCATAGACGAAAAGGCGGTATCTTAAATTGAATCGCCAAAACAGATTCAATCCTCGCCCTTTAGTAATGAGGATGCATTTGCTACAGAAGTATTGTCAGAGAGTCTTCATTTCGAATAAGTCCATGGGCCTCAAACCACACCATATCAGGTGACCGTGTGCTCTTTTGCCTCTTATATATACCAATAGCTCTACTTATTCCAATTCCTGGTGATAATGGACACTAACCTTACGTCATAGCACCATGTTGAAACTATGAAAAAGAATAAGTACAAGGGTCTCGGCGCAGAATATAACTTCGTTCCATTCGGCGTCGAGACCCTTGGTCCGTGGGTGCATTTATAAGGACATTTCGAAAAGGCTGATAGAAACAACCGGGGACCACAGAGCTGGCAGCTTCCTCGGGCAACGCATTAGCATTGCTATACAACGAGGAAATTCTGCCAGCATCTGTGGTACTTGCCACGGGGCCCTCTCTTTTTTAGTTTTTATTTAGTTTTAATTTCTTTGTATTTAGCTTAGTTATAATTTTTGTTTTAATTTATCTTTTAATTTGCCATAGTTTGTATTGTTTTATCTTTTTTCATAATTAGTTTCTAAAATTGCGTTAAACAATTATTATTATTCTTTGAAACGAATTTACTATAGAAAATAAATTAAAAAGACTATTAGTTACATGTAGCCGACGGCTTTGACGGACTACAATATCTCAAAGATTTGACCTCCTCGTCTTTAGGGGGTGCGGGAAAGGCTAGGGAACGTCATTTCTCTGATTAACCTTAGTTGTTAGGTCGCATGAATGTCGAGATTGTCCCGCTTTTGTATAGTGCCAATCTTGTGGCTTTTGCCAAACACATGTTGGTATTCGCCCTATCCCACGAATTTGTGGCGCTTGCAGTGGAGACCATGGACCCTGGTCAGTTGATATGAAACGTTTTATTAAGGCCCTGTCATCCCGGCTCATAGACGCCTAACATCTTAGAGCTGGTGCTTACCTCTCTTAAAAGATTGGGCTAACTATTCAGAGGTAATGCAGCCAGTGTCATAGGGACCATGCCGCGGCGTATCTGCTAGAGGTGTTCTTTTTATAATTGTGTCTGATTATTATTTCTATCCTTTAGTATTTAAATAGCTAAGTATTATTTTTATTTTCATCCTTTAAGTTTTAATATTAGTTGTATTAAGTACTAATATTATATTATTATTATAGACGTCATAGCCGAATAAATTAGTCATTAGCTACATACAAATGACTTATCAAGTTCTCAGCTTCGATTTTGCTTAGGGATAAAACAAAATGATTATCATCATCTACTTACGAGTAGGTAATAAGACTATTTAGACTGCACCGAGGATAAGCTGGATGTAATGTACCATCAAGGTTTTTTAATGTTATTATGTTATCATACGTAAATTTTCCCACGTGACATACGAACGTGGAAAAATTTCCTACAACATACCTATTGTCGTCATGTCCTATATTATAAACTGTGTTATTTGTTCATCATTTGACACTCTTCGATTTCAAGAAAATAGGTACGTCATTTTATTTGAATATACCAAAAGAGTGGCCACTACGGCCACTACATTGGACGGTGTTTGCTCGGTGCAGTCTTAATATAATTGTTGAGTATTCTTCAAGTCATAATAAACTGGCGAGCAGAACAATGGGTCATCTTGCAAAGAATTTCAGTACAACATGACGTCGTTATTTCTGCACGCGAGTGTTTACACTCGGTATGCTCTGCGGTAAGATTATTTCCGACAGACACAGCATTTGCGCGTCCACCGCGCTCGGGGTTTTGCTCATCAGTTCGGTGTGAGCATTGTTGACCAGCCAGAGCACGAAGCCGTATAAAACTGAAAAAAATGGTACATAGCGATAAACGATCTACGCGGACGGAGTCCTTTGACTGTGACCTTATAAGGGTTATACTCATAAGGATTGCAATTGCTCATATTAATCAAATTACGATAATGATAAATAAAGTTTTTCTACAAAGATCTTAGTAATAATATTATAAAGAGCATATAAATTACTTTGTAACACCGAAACTCGGAACTTTGTCAGGCTATTTCAAATAATTTTGATTACTTAACAGAATATACAAAGATCATAGATGCTAGGCAAGATACATTTATGATACGAATGAACGTTAATGATTTAACAAAACTGACAAATCAAAAGAAGGTAACCGCGTCAAGTAGTAAAATGACTGAAAAGCATCCAACGGGAAAACAGAACAAACCCGAAAATGTTTTTAGAGTTTTTTAATGAGTACCTATCTTACCACAAAAGCAGTTAGCTACGAAGGCGATAACCAAGTAGTAACTCAGGTTCATTGAATATTCCCCTCGATGCGCCGTCGCGACGAAGCTGATGGTCCCCAGAACCAGTCCGATCTCAACTATTACTCCGTAAATCAGGTAAGCCTTTAGAAAGCCGGCTTTTTTCTGTAACAAAAACAACATAGACATGTATACAATTACCGTGTATATAATTACCGTGTGGTGCCGGGTTTAGAATGTTGCCACTCCATGTCTTCCCGTGGATGTCGTAAGAGACGACTAAGGGACTAAAAGCTGTGTAGTGCTGTTAGGCGATGGGTTTGCAACCTGTCACTAATACACATGGTTAGCCTGGTTGTGCAAAATGTGGTCACAGAATTATCAACAAGTTTTTGGAGTTGTTGGTGAGTCTGTGGCTCTGCCTACCCCACTCTGGGAATGAAGGCGTGAGTTTATGTATCTTTGTATGTATGTATGTATATTTGCAGGATACTCGACTTCATTAGACAAAGAAGCCGAGTTATATGGGATTAGCCACTTTATGACTGGATGCCAACTAATACCTCCTCGGTGGTCCACCTCTTCGTATTTTGAACCTTTAAAAATGTATACGCGTCAGTGCTGCCCCGAAGATAGATATAACAAGACGACGCGATAGCCTAGTTGGAAGTGACCCTGCCTACGAAGCTAGCGGTCCTGCGGGCCTACTCGTAGTGGTTGCGTTTATCGGGTGACAAAATGTGGAGAGTGTCCGTCACTCTCACTTATATACGTGTCAGAAAGTGACCGATGTTTTATCCACATTTTGTCACGCGATAAACGCAGCCATATTAGGCCCCCCCGCTGGGTTCGAATCCTGGCAAGGACAGATATTTGTGTGAATATTTGTTCCCAACCCATGGATGTTTTCTATGTATTTAGGTTTATATTTCTCTATATAAGTATTTGTATCGTTGTCTAGTACCCATAGTACAAGCCTAAAGCTTAGTTTGTGACTAGGTCAATTGGGTGTGACATTGCCCGCTGATATTTATTTGTTACTTATTTTCCTACATGAAAATACTATAAAGTTTGTAACAAGCAGTAGGCACAATAAAGAAATAACTAATTAAAATAAATTTATCCTGTTATTGTGATTCGTGACCTTTTGGCCTAGTCGTTATCAGGAATAAATTCCCACAACTCGATTACTGTAATGTAAATAAATAAGTTTTAGCGCTAAAGTGTTTATTGTTTAGTCCGCTTGCGTTATCAAAATCAGCGCTAAGCGCGTATTAAACGATTTGATGATCGAAGTGGAGCAAATAAAAAAACATTTACTTTTATAAAACTGATTATGGATCTACATATTAACGAGTCCGTATCATTACTTCCAATTGAAATTGGATGGCATGATATGACATTCACACAAAGTTAACATCTACTCTACAGGCATTATTGTACCTACAGTCAAACTTTGAAGTTGCTGTACCTTGTCGCAGTAAATATTGGTTCGAATTTGAAATAACCAAATCAGCGACAAAGTACTAAAACGTGCTTCTAAGTAAGAGTATTTCTACTGGTACCTATTTTTTTATCGAAACACTTTTCAAAGAACGTATTATCGTTACGCAGAATTTTCATTTCATCGAAAGGCATTTTTCGCCGCGTGAGTTTGGTAGTCACAAGTTTTAACCTAACCTAACCTAATGTAATGAATGTTTAAGATATTCTGAAAACATCATGGTTCCAGCAGAAAATAGCGTTAGAAGGAATGAAATTCGATGAAATGATACAATACATACAATCGATGAAATGAAACTCGATAAAATTATGGGTAACTGTTCTTTAATAGATAAGATACCCACCTTACGTATACCGAGAAGCAACAACATCGCGAATACCCCAGCAATAGTCGCCGCCACAGGGCCGGGAAGCAAGAAGATGAAAATCTCCAAGATCTCGCCGGGATGCCTAAAGCCAGCCTGGAAGCGCCAGTAGAGGAACATGAGCCAGACAACAAGGCTGACAGCCACGGAGATACTCACTATGACCTGAAAAATACCATACATTTTGAGACCAATAACGGTCTACAGGCTCCCACCGACCAAAAGTTGGACAGAAAGGCAGAAAAGTACGCAGCTATCAGTTAGAATGAGAGACGTAATGTAAACTTTATCATTGAACAAATAGCTGTGTCCCTCTCGGCCTGTCAGTCCGATTGTTAATCTGTGGGTGTCTTAAGGGACGGGTAATACAACGTAAGTGCTATAGTGCCACCTCAGTAATTTATTATTAAGATAAACTTTCATTTCATTTGTTTTTAGTTTTCTAATTAAATAATTAATCACCGATGAAAGGATTTAAAGGAAGTTATTAAAAAGAAAGAGAGCGATGGTTTTGGATACTTACGGCATTAATGATTGCAAAGATATGACATGCCCTAACAACGGGCGTTCCGCATATTCTTTTTTGCATGTACGATTTACGCCTAGAAGTAACATGTAAATGTTATTAAAATAGTCAACATAAGTAGCCTAGCTAAAACCAATCATGCTATTAAAGTAGTCAAAATGGATCGATTACTGCCACTTCACCACACCATGGTCTATCTTCTGAGATAGACATATCTAAGGCATTTAAAAGCCTCTACTTATCTCTATTTTACTGACTTATCCAGATCAAGCATTTCAATGAAATATTTCATCCTGATTGTGTCGAAGAGGTCAAAAATCTGGATACATAACGTTGTAGGTAAGAAGCAACGATGCATTAATAGACTGTGGCCGCGTGGTTCCTCAGGGAACCATTCTGGGTCATTGTTTAATAACTGTGTAATTGTAATTATTTCTTATTAATAGATGTTTTTTACTGTGCAAAGATTAACAGGAAAAAGTTTTGCAGCAGGAATAAATAAAAAATATTGCCGATAATTCAATCTAGCTAGACTCCTAGATTTGTTTCGCCAAACTTTGTCTTTATAGTCCTAGTTAGACGTACGAGTAAGTAAAGTCAAGGACTTTAATTGTTACGCCACTATGGAACCCTGTCACAAAGACAGCGTCAAACCACATGAAAGAAATTACGCTAAATGATTAACGTTATGCGACAGGGTTCCATAGTGGCATAAAAATTTAAGTCCTTGACTGTACGCCTTACTTATGGCTCGGCGACCTTACTCGCCCGTGTGTCACCCTAAATACGCGAACTTCTAAAGGTAAACACAGGCGAAAAAGGTCGTCGAGCTTTAAGTACGCGTACTTACTAATCCGCACGGCACGTCTATCTGGGACTTTAAATTATTATTTTCACCATTTATCATATTACCTAGACCACCTACTAACGCACGAAAAGAATTGTTCATAAATTGTCAATATCATCATAACACTTAAAATAAATAAAAAGCGGGGGACACTCTCACAAAAACTGACCTAGTCCCAGGGACCCAATTCTCGTGACTTCGAGATGATTTTTCATGCGAGATATGTCAAAAAAATGTACGCAGTTGACAGAGCATATCGCATGAAAAATCATCTCGAAGTCACGAGAATTGGGTCCCAGTTGACAGTTCATCTCGCATGAAAAATCATCTCGATGTCACGAGAATTGGGTCCCAGTCCCAGTACAATGGGTAAGTACTATACTGGCAAAGATAAATAACTTATATAGAAAAAGCCTCAGAAACAAGTACGTCGCGTTCATCACACAAATATTTTTCCTGACCAGAAATCAAACCCAGGAATACTAGCTTCCACTAGTCACTAGCCTGCCACTTGCAACAGTTGCAACTTGGCTAACTGCGCAGAGGCCCTACTGTGAAAATCGAAGTTCGAAGTTACGTTAGCTCCATCCCTGTCACTCGTCATTCGACACTAAATCGAAAGAAAGAGATGGAGCTAGCGTAACTTCGAACTTCGATTTTAAAAGTAGGGCTAAACTGCGTCATCAAACCATAGACAATATAGTTAAGAACTTTAGACAATAGTTAATAACGCCCACGCTTAAGCAATTAATAATTACAAAGTATAAATACTTTGATATTTATGTATGCTGACTGCATATTTGCAACATTACATTATTATATAGCTCAACACGACGAATCATATGACGTCCCTTTCATTAAAATCGATACTAGTTTTTTATCACTTTGATACTATGAGCACAATGGAACCCTGACCCACCATAGCCTCCTGGGCCCGTATTATTGTCGCCTTTATCGCGGTGGATAAAGCTTCCGTCACTCTCGCACTCACATACTGGTCAGAAAGTGACAGATGCTTTATCCACGATTATCTACGTCGATAAACACGACCATAATCGGCCCGCTGAGTCCCCAGATTATCGCTTGAGGACATAATACCAAATATAAAAGGCACCCTATAGTTACACTCAACAAGGTTGCAATTACAATGTCACTAAAATAGGTATTGGCTCTACGAGGCAACTGCGTCACAGTGACGTATGATTCTAATCGAAAGAAATGTCAATCAATTTCTTTTATTATGTCACTGTGACACCGTTCTATGGTGAGTCAGGGTTCCATTGGGCTCATAGTACATACACGGATACATAAATTCAATGTTAAACTCGTTATCCTTGTTTTGACTATTTTCAGCATAATCTAGCGGTTTCATAACTGAAAGGCAGTAAAAATGCAAAGGCATTTAGTAACCTTCTACCTGCACGGCTAGCACAAGTTGCCCGCGACTTGTTTGTCGCTCGGATCTCCCTTTCTATCTATACTCGAAACTCGAATTCAAGACCAAAATCTGACAGTTCCCATCTTGATTATTTACTTAGTTATTTTAACATTATTTCATAAAAACATGAATGTGAACTCGAACTGAAAAACCAGTAATATTAGGGTAAGTTTTATTGATAAAAATACCTACACTTAAACCAAAATGCAGTAATCACAGCGAATGTGCGCCCGTTGAGGTTAGGATTTTGGTCTTGAATTCGAGTTTCGAGTATAGTGAGAAACGATAGAGACGCACTTAGCGACAAGCGAGAAAATACAACTTGTTGTGCTACCCGTGCTGCTTCGTAGTTTATAGCGTTCTCCATAAACGATAGGCATTTCTTGATGTGTCCAGCGTAGTTGGTAGTGACCGTGCCTACGAAGCTAGCGGTCCCGGGTTCGATTCCCGGTATGGACGAATATTTTTGGGATAAGCGCGAGTATTTGTTCCAGAGTCTTTGTCGCCCTTTTAAAAGCAGTTCGAATTTAAACCAAATAAGGTCAGGGCCCGTATTATGGTCACATTTATCGCGGTGGATAAAGCTTCCATCATTCTCGCATTTACATACTGGTCAGAAAGTGACAGATGTTTTATCTACGTCGATAAACACGACCATAATCGGCCCGCAGGAGGGGCTATTGTAACTTTAAATACTAAGACGTGTACTGCTTTTAAAATTAGTATGCAAAGTTGCAATAGCCTCTCCGATGCAATGCCTGACCTTACCCGTACCTATTTTCGCACATGTATTGGTAGGTACTTTATTTCAATCATTAGAATGTAATGATTAGATCCATTCGTGGCAGCTCTTCTAAAACGACCTACCTATCAATCGATCATGATTGTTTATTTATAGTTAGGTTAAACTGGTCGCATCCATACGAACCATAATAACATGGTGCACGCATCTTTTAATAGAAGCTTAAGTCAGCTGCGTTCATTCTAATATAAACCCTAAGGTGCTCCACATTAGATCCAATAATTATTTCTATGACTAGATAAAGTCACTGGCAGTCGAGACTCGATATAGGTTTAAAGGTTAATTAAAATTATTGAAAACAAATTAATACAAAATAATAAAATTACGAAAGCAAAATAAATCACTAATGTCTACACTGTTATCGTCTAAAATATTTGATATATGACGTCAAACTTACGTTAAATCCATTGTTTTCTGTATATTTGAACTACGCTGGAAGAACGATCATGTTTACCACCACTAATTGGTTAAAACCTCTTTGCTCTAATGAAAAAAATACGATTGTTTATGTTTAGCAACACTGCATATATTTTCACACACGCGTGCAAAGTGAAAGATCATATTCGTATGCGTCAGTTGCTCATTGCACTTTGCATTGGCGTTTGTGATAGCTGATAGTGGGAGTGGGAGAGAATATGTTTGCCTTGCTTAGGCACTTTACAAAGTGAAGTTAGTTGCAATGAGAATGACGCCGAAATGAATGAATTATAAACTGAACGTAAGGTTTGCAATTTAAATCGGTTCAATGCGTTTAAGAGTATTTTTTATTTTTACCCGACTGCCGATTTGCCGAAGGAGCAGGGTAATGTGTTTATCGGCCTATATTATACAGCGTTATTGGTTATTGAATACATTCCTTTTAAGGGGAAGTACACTGATTCGCAGCAAAAAAGGTCATATGGCACCCTGTCTGAAAAAGATTTTTTTCTTAAATAAATGTCTTTGGCGATTCCTGGAAATTTAGAATTTGAGAAGTTTATCAAAGTTCCTAGGACATTTTGCTACCCTGTTTGAATTTATGTTTCATAATTTGCAATGCACTTGAATTTTGTTATGTCTTTGTGAATCGTTTGATAGCTAGTAAATCGATTTATTTTATTTTTAGATAATCACGTTCAAGCAACCAGAATTGTAAATTTCATAGTAATTTAAAAACTTAATGGTCTATCTAAGAAACGACTAACTTTCGGACAGGGAGCCACATGACCTTGTTTGCTGAATATGAGTTGTACTATATCCCCTTAAAAGGAATGTATTCAATAACCAATAACCCTGTATGTTTGTTCCTTTGTGGCACTTTAGAAGCTAAACGCGTGGACCGATTTTAATGATTCTTATGTCAATCGATTTGTCTTAATCTTGTGAGTGTTACTTATTTCAAGGACATGTCCGAGTTTAAAGTTAAGTGCCTCATTTTGGGTACCATAATTTAAACGTGTCATCTTTAAAACACTGAAATAAAACAATTAGGTAATCACTAAAATAGAATTTATTCAAAATAAATAAAATATGTTTAGCAACCATCAGTTGATTATCATTATCACAATATAGTATGAGTGTAGTTTTGGACGGACTTTGTTCAAACATCAAATGTAGGTAGGGTTTTTTTAATATTACTTACAAGAGTTACAAGACTAGGGTAGTTTTATTTTTATCTGTTTGTAAAACTTGTTTTAGCTTTCCGTGTTTTCGTATGTAGGTAATTTTTCTGTATTGTTATTACAATAATAACGGTTAAATTAGCACAACTTTTCTTTTTAATAACATAATCAAATCTATACCTACTAGGTTGGTACTGAAAAATATTTGTCTCATTATTCCCATTATTTCTTTTAATGTTTTACTTATAGACGAGACATTGTATTCAATTACCAATTTAGACTTTGTTCCAAGACAAAAACGAGAATAATTATCTAGATCTAATTTATTTAAGTACTTACCTATAAAAATCTAAATAAAACGAAGTATAGAATGATGTGACAACTTAAACTGAAGTACATAATTAATGCCTACAAAACTTGCGACAACGTTCAGTAATTTAAATGATAAATCACCTCTTTCTATTTGTCTTGCTTCTGGAGAGGATTTGACAGAAGCGCATGGCGCTAACACCATGTGCTTGTTTAGTCCATTAGAGAAAATACTCTTTTACCGATCAATTATCCTCGCGAGAGATATAAATGGACTTATTTCTCTATTAAGTCCATGGGAGTCCATAAATAACTTGAAATTGGCGAAATACACCTTAACAGGAGTGAAAGCCATTAATTAAAATTAGAATTAGAATTAGTCTTGCTTCTGAGTAAAGTAGGTAGTATTTGAAAATACCAAATACGGCTGTCACAGGGATCATCCCTAATTGGCCGCATTAGTTAGTTTAATTTCATTATTCATCAATGTAATATTACTATATCCCAATTTGGGATAAGTAGACCAAAAAAAATAGCTCACGGTTTTTACAATATAATTTGAAAGAATGGGTAATTTTAAGAGACCAATTTCATTAATTTTGTATTTGACCCAATAGTTTTGTTTGAATATCTTTATTTATTTAGCAGACATTTTATGGATGACATGATTATTTTAATTTTGGGCTGCATTTTCTAATAAATTACAACAATTAAATGATATCTAATGATAAAAAGTGATTGTAATAATGTATTAAAACATACTATTTCAAGCGGTTTTAGCCTAACCCGTGAGATACACCTAGGAGGGATTCAAGCTAAAAACGAAAGTCAAACAAAGATTAAATATACTTTTGTCGAAATATCCGACATAGATAAATATTTCAAAAACTTAATAATGCAGAACGTCTTTAAAACACCATTCCTCGAAATGGTTTTCGAATTAGAGTAATTGTAAAAATATGAACAATCCAAAAAATACGAAATTACATTGAGATCATCAACATAAATACGTACTAATAATCAAACAATACAAAAATAAAACATTAACAATTAAACATCTAATAAATGGTCACTTGTCCGATGTCAATATACAAGGATTAATAAATGCCAATACGATAATAATTTTACAATTTTAGTTCCATAATACTTTATTCATCCACGGAGTATGATGGATTATCCAATAAAAGGTTTCTAAGCTAATGTTTAAATGCTTCATTTGCTTCATCAGATAGTACATTTTTAAGTTTGGCGGGTAGACGCTCATTGTGCCTACAAGGGACCGATGGCACACGGGTTCTTACCCGCAATTTCGTGCCATGCGACGGAGATAGTCGTATTTCACGTCTCATCAAATTGGCTTCAGATTATGTTGACTAATCTTGAAGTTTTCATTTCATTGCAGTTCCTGTACACACTTTGTGTTGAATCTTGCAGCTTGGTATCATACATAGTTCACATTATTACCTCTCTTATTCTCTGTTGTTTTTGGTTGTATCTCATTATGACGTAAGCGTAGAATATCATCCCAAGCACGAATGTATAAACAACTGAAAAAAAAGAAACAAAACTTATGAATTCGTTAAGTAAAAAAAATAGGGTATATATGATCAGACATTGCTAACTATTGTGCAATTCGCGGATTGGTACTAAATGTGTAACGATGGGTAATTTGAGTTATTGTTAAGCCAATCGATAAAATATGTCGACAGTTATAATTTGTCGAACTAAAAATGGTTTATCACGACAATAAAAGCTACATTAATCGGCCCGCACGTCATATCATAGTAGACATTCTCAATTTATTTGATATTTCCATTATGATAAATAAAATAATGCAATAAATAAATAGTAGGTATATAGGTCATTATATGACTAGTACTTTGAAATAAGTTGACAATAAATTTTGATCTGTGTTTGAATTTGTAATAAATAATAAGATTCTAAGCTGTCGATTTTTCGGACTATCATTGAGACTTGTACCTATGATATAAATATATCGACAATTTTTTTTACTTACCAGAGGCTCCTATTAAAATCCACCTGCAGTCATAATCTTTATAAAAATCTCTGTAAATCTGATCCAGATGAGCATACTCGAACAATACCACCGTGGACACCATCAGAATGAGGATCACGATCCCAAATATGAAGTATGCCAACAGGAAGCTAGGATTTTTCTGTAAAATAATATAATATTTTAGTTTCAATAGTAATATTTCGTCATGTCATAATAACCCTACTGTTAGCCTCTTTGCTATAATTCGACTGTAAGCCTACTGAATTATTCTGTGTTGCCAGTGTGAATTTTAGCAATAGATAAAAAATACAGTATTATTTCTCAAATCATAGAAGCAACATAAATTTACCAGTTTCAATGTATGCGAGAAAATAAATTTCAAATACACAATTTGAAATATACCTGATATACACCAAGGAAGAGTAACACAGCAAAGACGAAAATTATGGTGGTGCTGACTCCGCATTCTAGGCACGTGTACCACAGTAACGCCTGATGGGGGTCTTCAGTGAATATCTGGGAGATAGTCGTGCAGCCAATGAGACCCAAACATGTCACGATACAGATGCTTAGTAATACCTGAAAACAAAATTAGATTAATATGATCCAAAGACATTTCGTCAGGTTTCTAAGTAGTAAAAATCAAATTTCTGTTTTGTAAATATGTACCTATAGCTATTAATATGATATTTAAAAAGTATCTTTGTCCAGATTAATGAAATAAAATTTGAAAAACATCATTTTGATTTTGTTAAGTATACCTACTCGTAGATATAAACATCGTAACTTACAACATTTGCAAACGCGAAGAATTCCGTCCCCGTTTCCACCCACGAAGTTCTGAAAAAATTGATGGTATATAGTACCTAAGTACCTATAGGTATTACAGGTAACACAATGGTGACAGTGTTATTGCTTTATTAATCCACGAAGGCGCCCTGCGGGCCTAGTATGGCTGCGTCTATATCGCGTCGCGTGGCAAATGTGGATAAAGCATCCGTCACTCTCGATCTTACTGACTTGTCAGAAGGTGACGGATGCCTTATCCAAACTTTATCACGCGATAAACGCAGCCATATTAGGGCCCCTGACAGTCAAACTGACATTGCAAGGTGGCGTCAATATACGAAAAACCAGGTAGTGGGGCGGAACTTCGTGTATTAAAAATCAGCTTATTAAATCGAGCTTATTAAAAATCAAACAATTATTGTGATACACGAGTAGTTAACAAGAATCTTGACTTTGTCGGACTTGGCTATCTACCTCTATCTTGCAGTTAACTGGAAAAAACTAACAACTCAAGAAAAAACCCAAAAAAAAAGTTGTCGGTCCAAATAAAAACTAACAAAAATCGCCTAAAGAAACAATTAAGTACCCTTCCTTTGCTTTGCGGTATTCGGGTAAAATAAGGTTACGTTTTTTTTTAAATGGGTAGCGAATTCCTTGCAATGATTAGTTAGAAAGTTAACATAGTAGGTATGTTAACCTAAGCACGATTTAATGAAACAAATTACTCACTTTTCTTCCGTCTCCTGTTCTTCTAACTTTTTAAATTCGATAGACATAATTACACTGCAAAATAACTTTGTATTGTAAGTTCACGCTTCACGTCTAAATAGGTACGTAGATTAGATATTATAAAGCACGACTAAATTATCCGTTGCACAACGTCTCGCCCGCACACGGCCCAATGATGTAAATAAAAATAGTCGACCCCGGCTGTCGTCTATTCTATACTATTATTATACATTCTGCGTCGTTCGTCGCAACGAAATTAGCCGATGGTTCGCGAATGAATTCACGAACGACAGAGATGGATATACAAACAAATAAGCCGGTCTTTCCGGAACCGACCGAGACAGCTATACAAACAACATACCTACTCTGTCTGTCTTGTGAGTTTCGTTTGTTTACAATCAAAACTGACTGTTGGGAAAACCCTTGCGCAAAACTAGCTGGAATTTCTCGACAGACTTCCCCACATTCCGGTTATCCAACACAGAAATTTAACATGCATGTCTCGCTAGACTACCGTTACGTTTGGTGGTAAACATGTTTTGTAATATAGTCTGAGATATTGTTGAATCGTTGATCCAATTGGGATTTCTGCAGCCCTTCTTTACACCTTTAATAACCAGTTCGAGAATTAAGGTCTGGTCAAATTGCTTTTGGAAATAACTCAAGCCACCCAAGGTTAGCAACTTTTCATAATGAACAGCGTCGAGTTACGAGAAAAAAATACTTAGGTAGGTATGTCAACAATAATAATTGGCTTTCTGTGACAGGGCTCTATCTTCGTTCAACAATTAAACTTGTTGAAGTTAAGTCTAACATTTTGTTTTTCGAGCGAAAAGCATATTTTTTTTCAAATGACTTGTTGTCCAATGGCGTGCTCTACACGTGAACTACATAGTACTAGTACCTATCAAAGACGAAAAAAAACAAGGCAGCTGTACCGAAAATTCGCTTGGAAAAAGTTGTAATACATTATATACATTACACAATACTCGTACGAGTAGGTATTATAAATGTGAAAGTAACTTTGTCTATTTCTTAGTTACGCTTTCACGGCTAAACCGCTGAACCGATCTTGATGAACTTTGGTAGGTATAGAGATAGCTTGAATCCCGGCTAAACAACTTCTACGCGGACGAGGTCAATGGCAACAGATAGCAGTGTGTGTTCCAAGAGATCTAATAAACATTTCAAAACCCGCTAAAATGTCAATTGCTAAACGAAAATACAGTAAGTTGCATTAAAATAAATCATTTAAATAAAAATGTTAACTTGATTTTGGTTTACATGGAGCGAACTGTTTGTTTACATACCATGTAAACAACGTAAAGTCTCAGGTCATTGACCTTGAACTTGGAATCTTGACGTTAGTTACTACGAACGTTTGGAGTAGTAGGTATAGTATCAACGTCAAAATTTCAAGGTCAAAATATCGGCTACGATTAGGGTTGCCAGACATACTATAATATATAGTATTATACTTTATTTTGCCTCTGTATACTTTATTATATACGAAACACATAAAGTATGCTAAAATACTATATTTTAAACTGACATTAATTCAAAGTTTATAGAGTAGGTAATATTGATTTCGGTTTAGTTTTAAAAGTATTTTGGGACACATTATTTCTTAGATGTGGCACTAATAACAGTAATGAGGAAAATATTAAAAATACTTTATTTTTTCAGTGTATACTTTATTTTTAAAGCCTTCAAACCGCCAAATACTATATATCTCAGAAAAAAATCTGGCAACCCTAGCTACGATACATCAAGTAAGAGGCCTGTTCTTGTTCCGCACGTAGCATAGGTAATGATAATGATGGATGAAGCATCCAATTAAAAGCTAACTTAAGGCTTAAGGGTGAACGAATTAGACATAAAACAAGTACTTATTGAACATAAATCGATTTGTTGTGTTGGAAAACTTGGAAATACAATATTGTTTAGCACGGCTCTGCTAAAAAAATATTAATTTATTAAGGCCTCTATTTAACCCTTGTCTTTAAAACTATATGACCTACCTACGTAGCAAAGCCGCCTATCTTTTCAAGTAAATAGTTACCATAACATTCAATACAATAACAATTATGCTCTGGAGAAAGTGGAATAGAGGCTAATGAGGGATAACTTCTTCAAAACATTACCATACAAAACATTTAAACTGGTTTACTAATGTCTTACAACCTTCTTGCCATTAATGACTTTTGAAATAGTTAACGAGTTAATAAAAACAGCAGAAAGGTAATTACTCTAATTAGGTAGGTACTTATTCCTATCACTTGTTTTGTAAAAGGGTTTAATGCGAACGAGTCTGTTAAAACTAATTTGCTAATTGCTTTTTTAATAATTTCTGCATAAATATGGATGTAAATGCAAAATTAAATTCATTCCATTAAGTGCTCTCAAGAACAGTGTAATTTTATATCTGGCTATTTTGGCTAGTAGTGTTAGATATATAAAGATTTAACTCGCAATGTATCATCGCTCAATGGCTGCCACTGTTTTCCACAAAAAACTGCTAAAAATTGCGATGGGTAAGTTTCTCAACTAATTTTTACTAATTATGTAGGTACTTGTACAAAATTATAAGTGTTTGAAATTGGAATATAATCAAAAATTCATCAATTCAATTCAATTTTCATCATTAATCTTGTTTCTCGGTTGAGTTTAATTTTAACTTAGTTTAGGTCAACGTCATTTTATAATAATACTTAGAAATTACTTTTTTTATGAACTATAAACTATAATGTGTATTTATTCAGCCCTTGAGCCTAAAAAACAATATTGCTTTTGACGTTTTATGGTATTGTTTTTAACTCGGCCGCCATTACTGTCAAGTAAATAAGAGCTATCGTAACGTTGACAATACGATAACAGGACAAAGGCAATATAAAGGCAATATGGGCTTAGCGTATAGGATAGAGGCTCTGTGTAAAAAAAGGAAAAGGTTAAACAAACACATAAAAACATTTTCAAACTGTTAACTTTACCACTGCGTTTTGCCTTGTAATAATCTTACTTTTTTTGATATATTTTTACAGAGTGCAGTATAACCTGGTCACCAGACGTGGAAATGACTTCAACGCCATTACCTTTGACGGCTGAAAAATCTACTAAAAAGGACCATATACCCCTTCATCCCACTCCTAAGAGTCGGCGGGAAAGGAATATCTTGTCTATGTGCAGAAAACTGGACTTCAGTGAACCAGAAGACGATGACGAGGAACAGTAGTTCATCATACCATTCAATATAATGTAACAACGTTACTTTGCATAAAGGTTACTGAAATGGCGCTTTAACCTTCTGATCTTTCTGATTGGCTCTGTGTTGGCACCAGTTCAAAGAAGTATCATGTCCGGAATCAGGTTTTCTTAAACGCAGCTTGCTTGAATAGTAAAAACTGTTGTGGACGACCAAGCGTGAAGTGTGTCAGCAGATCTATTGTAATGGGTACTTGACTTGCTAACGTTTTTTACCGTGGATTTATTGTATCTTAATAAATAAATATTATTATTTTAGAACTTTCTTATGTTTTTAAAATTAAACCCTACTACGTCCTGCTTTAAAATTAAAGCGAGTCTTTCTTATTTAATAAGACTTCTATTATGAATGGTGATAAGAAGATTAAATTAGCACTTACCTACATATAAATAACTCAGGGCCCGTATTATGGCCGCCTTCATCGCAGTCGATAAAGCATCCGTCACTCTCGCACTTGCATACTGGTCAGAAAGTGCCAGATGTTTTGTCCACGTTTATCCCCTTCGATAAACGCGGCCATAATAAGCCCGCAGGACAAAATTGGTACAGCACAGGACAGCAAAATACGTTAATAGGGAGCTGGCGAGCAAACTTTCTATATTTATAATTATAAATTGAGAAGGTCATAGCGTACCTACCTAAGTACCTATTGGTATTTGTACTATTACTTATTCTGTGCTATTTGGCAATGCACACGCAAACCATTTGAAAATCATTTTTATCACGACTTCATCGACAAAGTATCACTGTCGACATATTTTATCGATTGGCTTAAAATAATCCACATACTAAACACATTTCAACATATTTTTGGTGACAAAAAACAGATTTAGTACCAACTGCCGCGAATTGCACAATAGTTACCCGTGTTTGGACAAAATTAAGGTAAGGTTATTTTGATGACCGAATTCCTTGGTCGAAAAGATATAGATAGAAGGCCGAACTTACGATGTCATGTCACGTCTGAAAGACACTTAAGTTCATTAGATGGTAACGTCTCGCTCACGCTTTTATTCAGGGCCTCTATTGCACTCTGTGCTAGCCCATTTTGCTACTACATTTTAATTATATTGTTGACGTTATTATAAGTTATTATGGCTCTTATTCAATTGACAAGCGATACTCTAATAAAGCTTCTACAGTATCATCACTTCTACAGTGTTATACCAGAGTTAAAGTCCTCAGCCGTTAATAATTAAAAAACAAAAAATACTCAAATACTTTGACAAAAGTTTATTACTCATTATTATTACTTAAAGTTCTAGAGATCAGTCAAAAAACGTTAACATATTATTGCCATCATGGCTCATGATCAGTGCTGGATAAACCAAATAGCAAGAATAGCAAATGCTAAGGGCCCCGCGCATTGGGGGGGGGGGGGGGGCGCGCACCCACAATACCCACATCTCCCTGACATGTATTTCTACCACTTCTGTTGTATTTACACGTAAGATATAATTAGCCCAAAAAAAAAAACCAAGGGTCTCTTTTACATAGAATTTGCTACGGGCCCCGTGCTGGCTTAATCCGGCACTGGCCATGACTCATGGCTCATGATCTTCACCTGACAAAAACTCGCGTCAACTTTGTGGTGACGGAAATAGTGCATCTTTCGAGAAAGTGCCCCAGTTCCCACATTTTGCATAAAGTGCATTTTTTGAAAAAGTGCTCATTCCAGAAAAGTGAGCTTTACAAGCCTGACCCGCGTGGGACCCGGCTGAAGTTTTTGATTAGCCCCTCTGGGCATAGGGTTGCCAAGCCCGAAAACGGAAATGCCGGAGATTTTGCCCTTAAAGCCTGAAAAAAACTTACTTGTGTAAGTATTACAATTTTTCATTTGAGACTAACTTTACTTCTAGTTATATGTGATGAGGACGCCCGCGACTTCGTACGCGTAGAATTACTTTCCCGCTACTTCCCCTACTTCTTCCCGTTGGGGGGTCGATTTACGGAAAATCCTTTCTTAGTGCTCACTTACATCATGAAAGGAACCCCTGTACCAAATTTCAAGTTTCTAGGTACAGTAGTTTCGGCTGTGCGTTGATATATAAGTCAGTCAGGTTTGCCTTTTATATATTACTAGAGGACGCCCGCGACTTCGTACGCGTACAATTAGTTTCCCGCTACTCCCCCCCATTTCTTCCCGTTGGGGGTCGATTTTCGGAAAATCCTTTCTTAGTGCTCACTTACATCATGAAAGGAACCCATGTACCAAATTTCAAGTTTCTAGGTACAGTAGTTTCGGCTGTGCGTTGATATGTCAGTCAGTCAGTTTAGCCTTTTATATATATAGATAGATAGATAGATATAGAGATGAGTCACATTGCGCCCACCCCGCACCGCCTGCGGCCTCTGCGAGATCGCGAGTCATGCTTGTCCGATTTCGTTTGATATCTTTTGGCGGGGTTAACCAAAAGGCTAACAAAAGCCGGACAGGGCCCTGCCAAGATGCACTACGCTAACTAGCGTTTCTATTCGTTTCGTTTTTAAACCAATCGCGTCACTGGTAGGTTACGTGACTTTTCGTATCACGTCATCTACCAGTGACGCGATTGGTTAAAAAACGAAACGAATAAGAACGCTAGTTAGCGTAGTGCATCTTGGCAGGGCCCATCTGTACCCTTACCATGAGTTACAATTACCGGACTCGCTAGCGAGTCGAATGCTCTGTCCCTCACAGTATGCTTATAGAGTGCGAGGGACATAGAGCATTCGATTTGCTAGCGAGTAGATACGGTAATTGTAACTCATGGTACGGGTACTGGCCACCCCGTCCCCTAGGGCAAAAGCCGGGCACGCCCTTGGGTGTATTAGTAGTACGCAATTCATAGGTCGCTTACAAAAATATATTTTCCAACATTAAGCTCAAAATATACGCGCTCTATTCTATAACTAGAGGCATAATAGTGATCCAGAAAATGATAAGTAACTAGATAATATATTAACTTGACCAAACAATGGGATGCGATGGAGTTACGATAATGGTGTAAACGGACAGGGATAGTGAATTATAATAAAGACAAATAAATTAATAGCAATATTTATTACAGCAAATTAATAACGTTATAAATTAAAATAAATAGGTAACTTAAAACTAAACACCTTTTAGTCGACGGATTTATAAAACTTCACTGAACTCAACGCTTGCTGGTGACACTACAATCAATATATTATTATTAAATCAAGGTCCGTTCAAGTAGACCAAAATCTTGACGAAAAATCCTTCTTAAACCGACCCTTCAGAGTGCCTCAACTTGTCAAAAATTTTGGCGCCGAAAAAATAACCAATCAGAAGACTTTCAAAACAAAATGGCGTTTCATAAACCAATTGGATTACATTACAGCACAGCGCCATTTCATCGAACTCTATGCCAAGTTATTTGGGTATCCAGAATTAATTTTCTGTGTCATCATCTTCTAGTTGACTGAAGTCCAGTTTCCGGCACATGGACAGTACATTTCGTCTTGCTTGACTCTTCGGAGTTGGGTGAATGGGAGCCTGGTGGTTGTTAGTGGCATGTTCAGCCTTCAAAGGATATGGTGTTGAAGTCATGGCGGCTTTCGGCGACCAGTTAACGCTGCATTCTGTAAAAAAGTTACATAATATTAGGTTGGAATTAAAAGTCAACCTCCGTGAGGTCTGTGGATTAGATTAAAAACAAATTCGTTTCTTAATATTTTGAGTTTTATGTTCTTTTCCAACACTCATTTGTTTTTTAAATAAGTAGAACAGTTACAGTTGCAAATAGTAAGTTAACTACCGAAACAGTATACAAAATGTTAAGGAGTTTTTTATTTTGCCGTATGATCATCGAAAATGCATTGCATTTTTATAATTGTAGTTAAGTCAAAATACATAAGACATTAAGATGAAAATTAAAACGACGTACAGAAAACACTTACCCATTGTAATTTTCAGCAGATCACTGTCGAACACTACAGCCGTCATTGAATATTTATTATGATTCATTTTTACTTTTTTAAACGAACTGTTTAATACTTTTTAATATACTTACGCAAGGCAATGAAACACGATATCAGCCTGAGACAAAAATCTAAGGAGTTACGTAGAGCACCGAAACCAATTTGGGAATGAAGTAAATTTTGCTTTGAGCCAGTTTATATGCAAAATAGCAGGTCGCAATTAGTATATTATTCCTCATTAGTTTGGGTAGTTTAATTACTAATAACATCTGTAGGGTTTACATTAATTTAACGAGCTCATTCATTAGTTAATAGGTATCTTTGTTACCTATAATGATAAAAGTTATTAGTGCCAAAAGGGTTCTAAAGACGATTAAAAGTATATAGTTCTGTTTTAATTAATATTATATTGGGTTCATTAATAACCGTAGTGATTTACAAATTATTTCTTTGGTAAGACTAACTTTAGTCCCCGATCTTGCGTGTATAGATTTTTTTTAATCAATATATTTATTGCCTGGCAATAAATCTTTTGAGTAGCGACCACGGCACTACCATATTCTCAAGAGGAAATGGCAACAACTACATTCAAATCTGCAGTTTTTGGTTAAACTGGATCATGGTGCCAATTTCACTCAAACAGCGTTTCAATTCTGTGTTGCCAATCTTTGAATAATTGTTTGCATGATAGGTAATTAGGTACCCAGGAATCGTCTAACATTTCGCAAAGAACCTGCATTTATCTAATTTTTCCTGTAATTTTGCCTTTTAGTTTACGGCCGGAGGTTAGTTTGGGACTAGGTTAATTTGGGTGAGATGGGCTGATTAATATTAATATTAATTTATATTAGGCTTGTAGTACTGTTAGGCGAGCGGGCTTGCAACCTGTCACTAATATTATAGTATTTATACTATGCTAATATGCTGGTAAACATCTTAGCCTATTTGTGCAAAATGTGGTTACTGAATTATCATCAAGTTACTTACGAGTATAGGTAATACTGTAGCTCTGCCTACCCCGCTCTGGGATTACAGGTGTGATGGTATGTATTGTACTGTATGTTATGTATCTAGATCCGTTGATTCCTAGGTATTTGTTTTTTAAATGATAAAAAGACAATTTGGCATTCCCTCAGCATTTTTAACGTTTTATTTTTTCCCCAGATGACTTATGGCTCGATTTGTCCACGAATTGTTTTAACCGGCGAACTTAAAAGATGCTCCGCGCCCTCTAGGCTCCCGCAGGCCACAGAAGTGTAGGCAGCTACAGACCACAGAAGTACTAAGGCACCAATGGCAATATGGAGGTAATAAATAGCATGAACAGTAAAAAACTGGTAAAATGAGTGTTAAAACAAACTCATGGTTTATTAATCGCATGTGTTTTAATATTATTATCATAATGAAGAGTATTATCTTAAATGTGGTTAGTTTGTCGATGATCTAGGTGAACACATTTAATTTTAGTTTACATAAGCAAAAAGGAAGTGTCTTTAACATCTTACAGATAACTTATGTAATTATTTATTTAATTATCTATAGATAACTTAAGTAAGTACTTAAGAATTATAGAGAAAGTAGTTTAATTAAATGCACAATAATATTTTGAAATTTTAACAAGATAGGTAGGTAAATACGCGGCGCGATTGTTACATTGGTATAAGCAAACAAAAAGGAACAAGCAGCGATTTTAATTACGTCACATTCCAACAAATATATAATTACAAGACAGGGTATTGATCCCGCAGTTTCTTATGTTCAGTTGTGAGAGTGTTTTTCGACATCGCCTCGTACGCCCGGAGCACCAAAAGCAGTATGAATGAGTAGCCCACTGAAAAAAAAAACTTTTGTAGATTTACGAGTAGAGCCAAAGGCGCGAATGCAGCTCTAGTTTTTAGGAGGGTCATCTTGGCTCTAGTACAGTTCGAGAGGGCAACTTTAACAGTAAAACAGGTCAAGTAAATTCGTCATGCGGGGGGGGATCGGACCGCCATTGCACTTAGCATTATTTTTATCAGCACACCTATTCAAAACCTGTTGTCAATTATGGTACCTACCTATTACAAGAGTTGAAATGACTGGAGGGTGGCATGACCCAGCGAGTTCGGACTCGCTATACTCTAAGGGCCGTGTTCACCAACCAATTTAACAGACGGTTAAGTCTTAATCAGCTGTTAGTCAATACATTTGACAACCGTCAAACCGCTAACCGTCCGTTTAATTGTTGGTGAACACTGCACTAAAAGACGTAGGTAGTACTGGAAAAGTGCAGTTGCACGTTTTGTCTAATGAGAATCCGCTAAACCCGCTTCCACAATGGAGCAGGTAATCAGTCGGCTCTTACATCTGGGGCTCTACTTTGAAATCAGCAATTCGAACTTCGGATCGCCCCGTCACTTTCTTGCGAATTACTGACGCGTCAAGAGCAAGAGGGGTAGCAATAGACGAAGTTCGAATTACGGATTTCAAAGTAGAGCCTCTGTACTCTGTACGGTGCGGACGCGTATGATTCCCTTCTTGTTACTTATTGTTTATCGTTTACCGGGACTTGAGTAGTGAAACCGACATGTCTCCTTAATCTTTTATTTTCAAATACCATTGTGAACGAGTCCTAAGAAGATTATCGTTAGTTGCCGCCCAATTGGCTACCTCTATCTTTTGTCCTTGTCATTTGTATGACACTGTGCGAGTGAGAGAAGCCTAGCCGTTAAAGTGAATAGAGTATAGTTTGGTCTCGATAAGTGAAGAATTACTGTGCACAAGGTACAGTCGTCAACAAAAATTTGTCACATAAATGAACTATTTAGCTGTAAAGTATTAGTTACTTACCAACACAAAAGGCAAGGATTATAACGTGGGGATAATAAATAGCGCGCATTATGAATAAGGACGTTCCTCCGCTAACAATCATGAACTGCACCATTATTCCATACACGAAATAAGCCATCAAGAATCCTGGCTTTTTCTGAAAATAAAACGGTTATTTAAGAAGGAAGGCAATTTTAACGAATTAGGCCCGCTTGCATGAAAATGTTAACACTACGTTAACCCCAGGTTAATAGGTTAATTTGTGAAAATTGACAGTTCTTATATGAATCTGACATTCTTGAATAATTTAACCTGGGGTTGACCTAGGGTTAAATTTACGTGCAAGCGGGCGTTAACCTTCTAACCTAGGGTTAAAATGGGGTATATTTATACTATGCCTTAGTGCGCTTTATAAATATCTATAGTAGCTATGTGCACAAATTTACTTTGATCATTTCTGAGAAAAAGTGAGTGTGACATACATATAGACCAGACACACGGAATATAGGGGTTCCTTGTTTCTCTACGGAACCCCAAAGAGGGCTATTGTTTGTTTTATAACTGGCTTAAAATGTTTTCAAATTACCTTGTGAGCGCCATAGCAAAGCATGACGGCGTGAATGAAGGCAATTCCAAAAAAGATTGACGAAATGAGACATAGTAGTTGGTTCAAAACCAATCCTATTCCATCCATGGTCGTGTGTCTCCTAGGGTTTATCTCGATGTCTACGAGGAATCCAATATAAGTAAAGCATGCCACGAGGCCTATGCTCACAATAATCTGTAAAGAAAATAATTATAATAAAAACAATCGCAGTAAAAGGATTAAGAGTCGCCATATAGGTACCTATTAAGTATCTATGTACAAGGCCACTAAAAAGAGTAGAAATTATATAAATGGAACAAAAAAAAAACCATACTAAATTGTTGCCATGTTTAAACATTTTACGTCAAAAATGTGACAGTTTACGTAGAAAGTGGCGCCCTCATTTAATTTCTACTCTTTTATGTCGCACTGTATTACTAAATGTAATAAGGCCGCATTTACACTTGCAAGTTATTGCTGTAAGTTTTGAGATGCAACTATGGTTAATAGTGGCAAATATCTGCATCTCTGTCTTATATATAAGTAGCTTTGTTTCAAAACTTACTGCAATAACTTTCAAATGTCATGACGACGCGCACATTACGAATTTTAAAAATTAAAAAAGACCATGACATATTTACTGCATAATTTCATATCCATTTTTTTTTATAGAAACTAGAATGAGACTTGTAATGAAATTATTGTATTAATATAGAATGTCTATGTATGTCTTTACCGATCTATGTCTAACCTAGTGACCCTAGTAGGTCACTGTACATTAATTAGTATATTTGGATATTTACCATGTTAATTATTGAGAATATGAGGCATCCTGTTCCCACGGGGATCCCGCACCATCTGAACCGGGAACAACACGAACGCCTGCAAAAGGTACAAGTAATTAACGCTTTCAGGCGCGGTGACGTCTATAGACGTCAAGCAGTATGGCTAATTGATCTCTAATTACGGTACTGCGCTCGAAAGGGTTAATAATAATAATAGATACTTACTGCCGCACTCAGAGACGTCAATTTGATTTAGTGCTTGATTAAAGTTGCTGCTGTCACTTTCTTGCTACAGCAATAGAATAAGACAACACGTAAACAAGCATTAAATTTAATTGACGTCTCTGAGTGCGGCGGTTAGTAGGACAATCTCACACGAACTGACATAGTCCTATCTAAGTTAGGCTTACTTACGAGTTTTTGAGAAATAACAAAAAAACTAAGAAATCTGTATTAAAATTTAGGCTAGTCAAAATGGACCTTGCGTAGAAAATAAAGCTCATAACAAAATGAGTTTTTTTTTGCGGTTACCGAGCATATTATCTTAAATGCGGAACCCTCTGTGCGCGAGTCCTACTCTCACCTAGAAAACACATAGAAAAAACTATGTGACGTTTAACTCATTACTCTCATTAGCCCTTAGCAGATTTTTTTTTATTTTTTTTCTAAGTAAATAATTAAAAAAAAACAATAGAATGCTTTCGGGGCAAAAATCTATAAGCACCTCCTTTTAAAAATAAGTTTTGTCTATATGGCAACAACAGAGATAAAGTCCCTCTCGATGATTATAACTTTCACCCCCAACTTAATCCGCGTAGATATCGTTTATCAATTAAAAACAGACTAATTATGCTGGATAGGTATTTATCTACTTGATATGTTGCCATCAAAGTCCAACTACAATGAGATAACTCTTAAAAAAGGTGTTCAACTGTTTCATCATGTTATTATGTTCTGTTTTCTTCTGAACCCATTAAGGGCCTGTTTCACAATCAACAAGTAAATTTATGTGCCAGTTAAAGTTAGCTCTCTCCTTGTCTGAATATAAAATGAATATGAGAGCGAATGAGAGAGGTACAGTCGACGTCAAAGATATATTAGGATTACACTTTTTTTGCACCTTATTTCAATTCCTTACTTCGACCGTACCAACTTGGAAGTGTTTTTTAAGGGTGACCTATTTTGAATTACAGTTACCGGCTGTTTCGTTTGTCCAAAGTTCCATACGTTAAACAATTCTTTTTTCTGCAAGTAACCGTTTAACTTTCCTAGATTGTTATACAACAAACCTAACCTGACCTACAGGTTCTGCAGGTAGGGTGACGGCACCAATGATGGACACTTTTAGCTGACAGGCACTAGTAATGGACACTTCACTGTTAATTCAAGTGTCATACGGTCCTAAATCGATTGTTGCAAAACAAATAAATAATATATTCTGTAAAATAAGAATCAAGTGAATTGAAGTGTGAATTGGTGTCTTTTCCTGTAGGTACTTGTTCCATCACCCTATAACTCTTAAAACACTTTGAAAAAATACTTAGGGCCTGTTTCACAATCGACAAGTATATTTATCTGCCATTTAAATTTGTCTCTCTCCTTGATTTTCAAGTGTAAGAAAGAGAAAGGGCTAAATTTATCTGTCAAATACGGTTTACTTGTCGATTGTGAAACAGGCGGTAAATGACCTACGGAGCTAGCGGTCCCGGGTTCGATTCCCGTATAGGCACGAGTATTTAAGGCTCCGGCACACCAAACGCGTGGCAGCAGCAGCGCGTAGCGTCGCGTGGCGTCAGGGAGTTGTAAAACAACAAAACAAATGGAACCCCGGCACACCGAGACGCGCGTGTGCAGCGCGCGAGACGTTTGGGACAAAAATAAATGTTTGGGACTAGGTCAATTTGTATGTATGTCCCAGGAATGTATTCTATAAACCTTTCGTAAAACATCATTTTAAAAAATATGGTAAAAACAAAACCGCATCGAAATTTGTAGAGTAGTGAAAACTAGTCTACATAACCATTAACCCTCTTGATGTAAAATACCTTTATAATTATTAATTACACAAATCAACATCTAATTTTTGCAATATGCATATTATAGATAATGGTCACTATTTAAAAACATAAACTCCGCCAGATAAAAAAAACACAACAAAGATATAACAATATCAACTGCATACAAGTGATTGTGATATTATCTCCTTTACCTACCATAACAAAACCTAAGACGACGCGGTTGTCTAAAAATATATCTATACGAAGGTGGGAACCGGAGAAGACGAAAAACATACAAACGACTAAAGATTGTCAAGCGATGCTCAAATCAAGGACAAAAAAAAATACAAATTTAAATTTCAGGGTCACAATCCTTTTATTGCCGAACTCAGAGACGTCAATTAAATTTAATGCTTGTTTAGTGACGTGTTTCTATTGCTGTAGCAAAAAAAGTGACAGCTGCATCTTTAATCAAACATTAAATTAAATTGACGTCTCTGAGTGCGGCAGTTAAAGTAATAATGCTGAACACTCACTCAGATTCCATTTAAAAATGTTCCACGGATGAAAATATATAATAACAACAACACACTCCCGCGCAAGTCGGACGACTCGAACCGAATGCGTTTACCAGTCCGAGTGCATCTGAGGTCAATGCAGCGTGGAGAGGGAATAAATTGAGGCGGGTTGTTTTCTTTATATTGTTGCTGGGAATTTCCCGGCGAGGAATGGATTGGAAGGAGAATCCCATGGAGAACCAGGACTATAAAACCAAATAAAATAATACTACCGTGCCGTGCACTTGTTTTATTATCGTTAACGCGTTCTCAGTAGGTTTAAATGGGTACCTATATATCTGAATATCGAAAGTTAATATATGTATATCTAAAGTTAAAATATCGAAGTCCAAAACGTCGAAAGTTGAAATATCGAACGGTTATTATGCCGATGATTGAAATATCGAACGAACTTGTTGGATAATGTAATCAAATAATCGAAAGTTGATTCATATAAAGTTAAAATATCATGTTTTGGAACATCAAAAGTCGAAACATAGAACGGCAACGAACTTGTTGGATATGTAATCAAATATCGAAAGTTAAAATATCGAAGTTCAAAATATCGAAAGTTGAAATACCGATCGAACGGTTATTGTAGTCGAATTATAAAAGTTAGGTACGACGACGAGCGTAGAGAGGGGGAGTGTTAGATTGTACTGCAGACTAACACAAACTAACATCGAATCAGCATCGCTCACTTCACTGAAACACCTTTCTAGGAAAGTGTGAAATTCTGAACTTTCGATGTTTTAACCCTGTGGCATTTCAGACGTAGATATTAAGATTGTAGATAAGTCGACCGTTCGATTTGTATCCTTCGATATTTTGGATTTCGATATTTTGGACTTCGATATTTTAACTTTAGATATATTAACTTTCAATATTCAGATATGTACCCGGTTTAAATTCGCATGTTAGCTGTCACAGGGAGTCGCTTCTATTCTTGTACTATTACTTATTATGTGGTGAAAGCCGTGAAAGTTAACGTTTAAGGCCGAGCCACACCGGACGCGTGACGAGCACGTGCACGTGCACGTCACGCATCCGGTGTGGCTGGGCCTTTATTCGCCGCGAGAATGGCAAACAAACAAGTTCATTTGTGACAATAACATGTCCTTTCCTATAAGTATTTATTATCAGACGCAGTAAACTTTCACCTTTCATCACGATATATTTATAAACAATCGTCTTAAATAAGTAACTCTGTTTAAAGGAAATACGATTAGGACATATCAATTACAATAAACCAAAACGTATTTTTTTTACAATATAAATGACTACTATTCTACTAAAACCATAAATACGAACGTCATACGTCTGGTAAAAAATAAAACCCCCTATTCTAGTGCAAACCGAGATGACAAGAAGATTTATTCGAGATGAATTGTCAAAATTCAAAATTCAAAACTGCATGGTGTAACTTTTCGTGACAGTAGACCTATGACGGTATGCCTAAAGGGGCTTCTAAACGGGCCATATTTTCACTGCAATATGTGGCCGGCAACTATTGGTGTCCCTCTCTTACTCGTATGTTAGAGAAAGACACCAATAGTTGCCGGCCACATATTGCAGTGAAAATATGGCCCGTTTAGAAGCCCCTTAAAGATATACAGCCAGCCGGCCTTAACTTAACTGGATGAAAAATGTTTTAAGAGGACCGTTAAGTTTAAATTTTTCATACAAAATGCGATAACGTTTCTCTCCGCTTCAACCTAGTCCGGTTTAAACGTTGAGATATTACGAAAAACTAAGTCGTATGTTTTCCTTTTTCAAGTAGATAATTTCTTAGAGAACAAAAAAATGAAAATCAAACCAGGAACGTACAAACCCAGTTTTATTATAACTACAAGATATTATTAAAAAATCGTGGAAATAGGACTGGTTTCAGGAGGTAAAAAACTTTATCGCCCAAAGCTAAATCTGGTAAATTTTTGACAGAGAGCTACACAAACAAGATAAGCGTCATTTCACAATCCAATCACAATCAGTTGATTAACTTTACAAATTCTAACACTTACTCAGACTCCATTTCAATACACTACTTATTTCACGGATGCAAATATTATTAAATTAACAAAAACCACTCCTGCTCACTTCGAACGATGCAAGTGAATGACAGTGATAGCGACCTCGTCTTTGAAAATCGAAGTTCAAAATAACCCTAGCTCCATCCCTTTCTCTCGATGTATTCTCGATTGACGATTGAAAGAAATGGGGTACCCGACGTTTCGAATGGTATTCTGGTATCGGAGGTGGGTGGGTGAGAATGGGTGGGTGTAAACAGGCTGGTTGTTTTGATAATATTCTTACTTGGAATTTCCCTGCAGTTTGTATTTGAACTGAGGATATCCCCATGACACCAGAGGCGGCCCTACTTTCAAAATCTTAGTTCGAAGTAACTTTAGCTCCATATTCGAACTTCGATTTCCAAAGTAGGGCTACAGAACTAAGTACCACTCAGGTATATTTTTAACCCCCGACGCAAAAAGAGTATGTATCTGTCTGTGGCATCGTATCTCCTAAACGAATGGACCGATTTAACATTCATTTCTTTATGTGACAATTGCATCAACAACCTTTATCTCGCACAGCTCGCACTAGTGTCAGTAGGGGACAGATTGTGTTAAATTTATGCATTAAGTATTGATAATCTCAAAAGAAAGGTCAAAAACAAACACTAAGAAAAGTTAACAAGCAACAAGTCTGTATAACTGAACTTCTTTAATAACTAGTTGCATTCAGAGATCGATGTACCTTGCTACTTATTCAATTTTTCACCCTATTACACTGTCATAAGGTCCAAAAGTGGATACATCACATTGTTTACGGTTGTACAGTTACCAGTAATAAAATATTATACCTATACTACATCGGGCGCAAAAATATCTGACACGCTCTTATGCCTCTAGTAATAAAGACGTGTCAGATATTTTTGCGCCCAATGTTGTATAAATATGGATACTAAACTAAGCAACGATAAAACTAAAATTAAGTATTTGTAAATAGAAATAGCTTAATTACGTTACTTACACAATAGACGAATATCCCTTACCGGGAATTGAACCAGGGTCTGCTAGCGTCGTAGACAAGGTCACAATACGTACAATGGAACGACCTTTCCTCCAAGAACTCCACCATGATGGGATCTCTTTTGCTACACGCACCTAGCCATTTCCCGCGACCTTTAAATTGTCGGGTTAGGTCAATTATACAAGAGTTACGACTGTTAAAGCTCTAAAGCAGTGATTCCCAAAGTCATCATCGACCCCATGGTTTTCCATGTGAGCGGAAAAAAGGGGGTCCGCGATAGTGCAGTGAAGAAACTTATTTTGTCAATTTGGCACTGATATACACACACACACCACTTTGTTGGCGTCGGGGGTAAATAAAACTGCATTTTCCTAGCCCATTGGGACTCCATCCATATAGAGTCCAGAGCAAATATTTACCTATAGGATTTTTTGAATTTTTATATCTACATTTGTATTACTAACGTAGTTTTATAAGACTTTTATAACTATCACTATATGGACACACTAGAGGACGCCCGCGACTTCGTTCGCGTGGAATTAGTTTCCCGCTACTCCCCCCACTTCTTCCCGTTGGGGGTAGATTTTCAGAAAATCCATTCTTAGTGCTCACTTACATCATGAAAGGAACCTCTGTACCAAATTTCAAGTTTCTAGGTACAGTAGTTTCGGCTGTGCGTTGATATATAAGTCAGTCAGGTTTGCCTTTTATATATGTCGGAGCGGCCTATGTCAGGCAGGACTGACTAGATTAGATTTAAGTCTTATGCTTAGTTATTAGAAACATACCTAGCCTTAATTATCACTAACCTATTTATCAACAGTGTGATAATAAAATTCATTATTTACGATTTGTTTAGGTTGTTCTTAAAATAATGTAATCAGTCCATAACTTAGCATTTTTATGACTTTGTTTTTGTATTGTTCAAGTGCCTGCGTTTTTCGAAGCATTCTTAGAATTGTGACGAGGTATGCATTTTTTTGGTATACCGAACGTGGTCGCGGGGTGAGGGGAGAAACGGGGAACCCGATGTTAAGGCGGGCTGCAGAGAGACTCCTGAGAGAAGCGAACCGAGACGGTCATTTTTGTGGTGTTATCCCAAACCCCGCGAACTCGTTGAATCGTTACGCAAACTATTGTACTTACCTTAGACACTATTGTGACGTATTTGTTTAATTAACAGATTACATTGTTTCATACCACTTGTGCGTATTTCCTCGCCTACTGACTATCCTGACAAACATGAAAACCCGCCGGAACCTCAGACTGAAGGGCTTATCCACCCCTTCCACCTCTTCTAACTCGACATCAGAAGTGGCCGAAGCGCATCAAGATGGGTGTGAAAACGAAAATCAACAAGGATTACGGAGTGAAGAAGTCTCAGAATGTGGATCTGAAATAGAAAACTGCCTGAAAATGATGATCAAACAGCAAGAAAGTCATATGGAAAAATTGATAACCACTTTGATTGGTTCATCCAATATCATGCCGTCGAAAACAAGTCTCCCGGAATTTAACCCAGAAAAAAATGAAATAAATGCAAAAGCATGGTGCGACACTGTCTCACTCTTCATCGGAGAAACAAATTTTAAAGGTAGTTCCTTAATAATTGTCTTGGGAAATGCTTTAAAAGGGTCTGCTTCAACGTGGTTTTCTGAAGTCTTATATCCTGAAATGGACTATTTTCTTGTTGAGATACGATTGTGTTGAGACTCCAGCAGCATCATTAATTAAATTACTTAACAATAAACCGAATGATGGAGAGAGCCTTGCCGCGTTTGCAAGTAAAATGTTGACTTCAATTATGACATCGTGGAAAGACATGAGCAAAGAAGAAATCGCCGTTGCAACAGTGTTAGTTCAGTGCACACAAATTGAACCACGTTTGCAACGCCTGGCTTTTACAACCGAAATAAAAACAAGGCAAGTTATGCAGCAAGAATTAACAGCATTCAGCTTCAGAAAACGAGTGAATACCAATCAAAACACTTTTGCTGGATTTGAGGCAAAAAAACCAAAGAAAATAATATGCTTCAACTGTGGAGAAATTGGACATAAGTCGAATCAATGCCAAAGAAAATATGTACCACGAATAAGTCCGTCAACGTCACGTAAAGAAGATTTCAAAAAGAAGATCGTCTGCTTCAGGTGTGGACAAAATGGTCACATAGCGCCGCAGTGTTCGAGGTCGTCAGTGAGCAACGCGAACGAGCCTGCGAAGATCGAGCAACGTCGTCGAGTTCAAACATGTGTTATGCAGCCAGCGACAGCTCAGCTTACTCATAATGGTCAGTCGTTTGATTTTTGCTTTGATTCTGGTGCTGATTGTTCTCTGATGAAAGAAAGTTTGGTAGACAAATTTGTTGGCAGACGTGTTGAGTCATTGGTCACTCTTGTTGGAATAGGAAATGTAGACGTCCCTTGTAAGTTACAAATTTCGGCAAATGTTTTAATTGACGAAACAGAAGTTGCAATAGTGTTTCACGTTATTCCCGATAATTTAATAAGCCACGATATAATTATCGGTAGAGATTTAATAAGCGAGGGTTTTTCCATAGAAATAACCAACGAGTCATTATCTATTAAAAAGAACCAATTAGTGAACTTATGTGATTCGAGTAATAATAACAAATGCTTAGATGACATAACAACGGATTTAGATAAAGATAAACGTATTATTCTTATTGATCTGTTAAGAAAATACCCATTGCTTTTTGTCGAGGGCACGCCAACTACGCGCGCAAAGACCGGTGAACTTGAAATTAAATTAATTGACCCTAACCGTACGGTGCAAAGACGCCCTTATCGACTTAGTCCACATGAGCGACAGGTAGTTCGTGAAAAAATCGACGAATTACTAAACGCCAATGTTATTAGACCGAGCAACTCACCGTTCGCCAGTCCAATACTTTTAGTAAAAAAAAAGGATGGTTCGGATAGATTGTGCGTTGATTACAGAGAATTAAATAGTAACACAATATCTGACAGATTTCCTTTGCCACTCATAGACGACCAAATTCAAAGATTAAAGGGTGCAATTTTTTTTACGACCTTAGACGCAACATCTGGTTTCCACCAAATTCCTATTCATAAAGACTCTATTGAACGTACAGCTTTCGTTACCCCAGAAGGACAATATGAGTACCTGACCATGCCATTTGGACTAAAAAATTCACCTTCAGTATTTCAGAGGGCAATGTATAAGGCTTTAGGTGATTTAATTAACAAATTCGTGCTTTGTTATATGGATGACATTCTCATTGTTTCTGAAACCGCGGAAGAAGGGTTAGAACGACTTAAAATAGTTCTAGACACTCTTCAAAATGCAGGTATATCGCTTAATCTCAAAAAGTGCTCATTTTTAATGACCAAGGTCGACTACCTGGGTTACGAGGTTACTAGTGGTGAGATAAGACCAAATTCTCGAAAAATAAGTGCTCTTGTCAATCTCACACCTCCGCAAACAGTTACTCAATTAAGACAATTTATAGGTCTTGCATCTTATTTTCGTAAATTTGTCCCGAAATTTTCTCAAATAGCTTCCCCACTGTACAAATTAATTTCAGGTAAAGGCAAAATAGAATGGACCTCAAAGCTCGAAGAAATTAGACAGAAAATAATAAAAATTTTGACGAATGAACCAGTATTAATAATTTTCGATCCTACATACCCAATTGAACTACATACTGATGCAAGTTCAGAGGGATACGGATCAATTTTACTTCATAAAAAGGACAATCAATTGAGAGTTGTAGCCTATTATAGCAAAAAAACGACAGATACAGAGTCTCGTTATCACTCTTATGAGCTTGAAACAATGGCAGTTGTAAATTCAATAAAACATTTTAGGCATTTTTTGCTAGGCAGAAAATTTACGGTCGTGACCGATTGTAATTCCCTCAAGGCATCTTTAACAAAAACAGACCTTTTACCTAGGGTTCACAGATGGTGGGCATTTTTACAATCATTCGACTTCGATATAGTTTACAGAGAAGGTACTAAAATGGGCCATGTTGATTTTTTGTCCCGAAATCCCTTACCAGAACAAAACATTCCAGAAAAAATCAACCGAAGTTTGTTAACATACTTGAAATCTCAAGTGCGTGGTTACAAGCAGAACAAAAAAGAGATGTTGAACTATCTGAGATTATTTTAAAGTTAAATAATGACGATGTTGATAACGATATGTTGAACACTTATGAACTCAGGTCAGGAGTACTTTACCGTAAAATACAACGTCGTAATAGAACTTTGACTTTACCTATAATTCCGAGGGCCTTTTGTTGGTCAGTTATAAATCAAGTGCATGAATCTGTCATGCATCTGGGTTGGGAAAAAACCTTAGAAAAAACCTACGAGTTATATTGGTTCCCTAAGATGTGTAAATATGTAAGAAAATTTGTCGAGAACTGCATTACCTGTAGATTATCAAAGTCAAAATCAGGAAAAACACAAGCTCAATTACACTCTATTCCCAAAGAAACGATACCTTGGCACACAGTTCATATAGATGCCACCGGTAAACTTAGCGGTAAAAGTAAAAACAAAGAATATGTTTTCGTCGTTATCGATGCGTTCACTAAGTATGTTCTGTTATCACATGCTATGAATATAGATGCAAATAATGCTATTAGATCTATTAAATCCAGTGTTAGCATTTTTGGCGCACCCGCGAGGATTATAGCAGATCAAGGCAGATGTTTTGCGAATAAATTATTTCGTGATTATTGCAGTGAAAATAATATACAACTTCACTTAATTGCAACTGGTTCTAGCCGTGCTAACGGCCAGGTAGAACGCGTCATGAGTACGTTAAAAAACATGTTGTCAGCTGTTGAAATAAACAATGACAGAGACTGGAAACACTACATAGCAGATATTCAATTAGCTTTAAATTGCACTGTTAGTCGTGTAACAAAGGCGAGTCCTTTAGAATTAATGGTCGGGAAGGTAGCCCGACCACTATCAATAACACCCCTGAGTGACCATGACGAAACCGTTGTTAACATTGAGCAAATCAGAGAAGATGCAGCGACGTCCATACGCGAAAATGCGTTATGCGACGAAACTAGATTTAATAGCACAAAAGCAAAAGTAAATAGTTTTTCTGTGGGTGATTTTGTTTTAATTGAAAATCACGAACGTAATCAAACAAAATTAGACCCTAAATTTAGGGGTCCATTTGAAGTTATAAATTTATTACCTGGTGATAGATATGAATTAAAAGCTCTCGATTCAAAGAGAACATTTAAGTATGCACATGACAGATTGCGTGCAATGCCTAAAAGTTATGTTCCTAGTGAACTTGATTATCTGAGTGAAGATGAGTGATAACCGATCCGTAGCCTAGTGGTCCTGTGGTTGGACTACAAAGCTTGAGGTTGCGGGTTCGATACCCGTATTGGTTGTTTTTATTTTTATTTTTTTGCTTAGTTGTTTGTGGACATTTTGTATATTGTTCACGGGTCCGAGGTACAGTTTTTCAATAGTTTGGGCTGTTGAAAATGAGATGTTTTTATTGTTATTCATAAGGATAAGCCAGTGTCGGAGTGACATTGACTAGTGAGTGAGTAATAAACTGGGCAAATGTGTTGATAATTGGTTATCATTTTTATGAACGATCGTACTTATGATATCAACCTCTTTTTCTACCTGTTTGGATTAATAGCCGCAAGTCATAACCCTTGTTTGACGAGACATCGGGACGGCGCGGTGTAACGTCCGGCAGGCAGATTTAGTTGTTTGATTGCCCGTTTGGGGCTGATGTGTAAAAAAAAAAATGGCACAATGGAAGTCAAGTAGTTGACATATTGTGTGGTCTCGGGAGAGAGATCTGAGAGTTCGGTTTCGCTGAGAAACATTGATGGTTGCCGGGCTGACTACCTGTTGTGGTCTCGTCTAGTAATCTGTATCGTGGATGAGATGTATTGCCGGGCTGACTACCTGTTGTGGTCTCGTCTAGTAATCTGTATCGTGGATGAGATGTATTGCCGGGCTGACTACCTGTTGTGGTCTCGTCTAGTAATCTGTATCGTGGATGAGCAATATGTATTGCAAGGCTGGCCATCATGTTGTGGCCTCGTCGAGTGATCTTGTTGTTGCATGAACGATGTGACTGGGTTTCGCTGAGAAACAATGACGGCCGCTGGGCCGACTGCTATATGTGCAGTTTTGATGAGTGATCTTGTCAATGTAAATGGTAATGATTTGAATTAAATCAATCGAATTTGATGATGCCCTGATAGTTTAATACTCTCTCTCTCTTTGTCTTAAAAGATTATTTTAATTTTGGATAATTAATGTGTACCTCTGACCACCAACCATAGTTGAACATTGTTTCCTCGGTTTGTAGGATAGCCGAACGGTTTTACTTTGCGGAACATTGTTTATTTACAGGTGACATTTGAACTGACCACTGCCCGCGAGGTCGCGTGACAGTCAGGATCGCCGTGTCGGAGCGGCCTATGTCAGGCAGGACTGACTAGATTAGATTTAAGTTTTATGCTTAGTTATTAGAAACATACCTAGCCTTAATTATCACTAACCTATTTATCAACAGTGTGATAATAAAATTCATTATTTACGATTTGTTTAGGTTGTTCTTAAAATAATGTAATCAGTCCATAACTTAGCATTTTTATGACTTTGTTTTTGTATTGTTCAAGTGCCTGCGTTTTTCGAAGCATTCTTAGAATTGTGACGAGGTATGCATTTTTTTGGTATACCGAACGTGGTCGCGGGGTGAGGGGAGAAACGGGGAACCCGATGTTAAGGCGGGCTGCAGAGAGACTCCTGAGAGAAGCGAACCGAGACGGTCATTTTTGTGGTGTTATCCCAAACCCCGCGAACTCGTTGAATCGTTACGCAAACTATTGTACTTACCTTAGACACTATTGTGACGTATTTGTTTAATTAACAGATTACATTGTTTCATACCACTTGTGCGTATTTCCTCGCCTACTGACTATCCTGACAAACATGAAAACCCGCCGGAACCTCAGACTGAAGGGCTTATCCACCCCTTCCACCTCTTCTAACTCGACATATATATAGAAGATAGACGTCTGAAATAAAAATTTGAATTGGAATTTGAATTAAACACAATTGCTATCGAACGGTATGAAAACACCAATTTTCAAAAATATCATTTATTAGGCATAAAATTAAACTTAACTAAAACACGGAACTGGTACACAATATCAGTGATATTTTGTCAATCAAAGGCTTATCCATAAAAAATCGACGATTCCACAATAAGGCACAGTTTCACACATTTCAAGGCTGAAATCGTTTGGTTTCATTGTAAATTTAACAAGTGATCGAAATAACTGGCGCTACTATTACGTAGCTTATAATAATAATGCAAATAACGTCTCTTTTTGACGATAAAATGTTAGACATCCTTTTCTCAAACGATGTAGTTTTCGCTGAAGATTCTGCCTATGTTTTGTCGAACTATGCGAATGCCAATTTTAAATAGTACTCAGGCTCAGGCTGCAACGAGTTGCGACGCGATCAGAGATACATAGGCGATTAGTAAAACTAAAATATTGTACTCATGGCTACACTGAACATAGCCCGTTATGTAATGATCATTATGTAACATTGATTGCGTCGCGGCTCGTGGTAACATTAGCCTAAGGCAACAAACTAATATATCAATGTAAAACCATCCTAAGACCGGAAACAGCATGAACCCAGCCTGGTTTCGGTGGGTAAACGGCACGAACCACGCGACTGGCAGACATTACGACTTTCATCGCAATATTTCGTAGCTCGACTCCAGCGAAGTATTTCTTTAGGTGTTGAAATAAGGTAACCTGTTGTATCACTCATGCAAATACAATGACGGTATTAAAATCTCTCCCCCAATCCTGATAACTGAAAGCGATCAGAATACTGCATATAACGCTTAATGCACGAAAACGCGGCCCACTATTTAAATGTTCTTAAATTTAATTATGTTATCCGTGCATTTACGTAATTGTGCAACTTTTTAAACGGTGGGACTCGTCTTTGCAGATTTAAAATGCTGTACAAGAGATGACAGATATGCGACTTTAGTTCTTATTTGTATAATGACACTGAGAATCATCAGAAACCCTAACATTTCACGCCATCAAGTACCTAATGCTAATTTACATTTTGAAAGTATTACACTAAAATTTAAATTAGGACTGAAGACCATTTGGCATTTTCACAGCTATGAAAAGAATCAAATAATTCTACTATAAAAACACTTCCGTAATGGAAGACAAAACTATCATAAAAATATATTGATTCCCTTCAACATCAGTCACAAATCATTAGAATTAAAATAAAAGGCAGCATTTTACATACATGGCGATTAAAAAATTAACCTAAAATTCATACAAAAATTCAATTAAAGGGCAGTGAAAAAATTCAAAGAATTATCTTAACATTTTCTTAATCGTTATTTAAGAACAGCAGTTCATTACACAATGAGGTTTTAATGGTTCAGATATCCTGCAATTGGCCTTGGACGAGCTTCACACATGATTGTATCTCGTCAGCATCAGCCGTCATCTCTTGCAACTTATCCAGAACATCAATAAGCACGTCCTGCTCAAATGAACCTTTCTTGAGAGCGCTCAAGCAAAAGTTAACCAGGCCCTTAAAGCACTGCTTCCTGGCTGCATTGTGAGGCTGGTTATCCCATACAGGAGTAGCCCGCACGTAGCTCCAAGCCATAAAAACATACTTCATCACGGCCTCCCAATGCTGTGACTCCACCAAAGTCTTCCCCTGATCAATCACGCACTTCTTAAAAACCCCCAAATGCGTAGCAACTCGGGAGTACGCCGGAGAATCAGTCTTGGACGTCAAACGAGAGGTTGGCAAGCTTTTAAAGATGTTACACTTCAAATAGCTGAGACGCTCTTCAAGAGGAGCCAAATCAGGAGTCGGCATTTCCATCCTAATCTCCTTCTCGATTTCAGGATGTTTGTAAGTTATTGTTTTAATAACGTTGATGAGTTGGGTAGGACTCAAACCCTTAAGAGCCATGTCGATTGGGCTTCTGAAATCGGCCTCCAAAGTTTTCTCGATTCTCGGCCGTTTGATCGGCGGCGTGCCTTTGATAGGACTTGTGAGCTTAAACTTCTGTGGCGTAGAGATGTCACTGAAGTCGATCTTCTCAGGTGTCAGTGGAATACGCTCGTCGCCCAGGATGAGGCGTTTTCTGGGCGTGGAGCGTAATGTTACGCCTAGTTTTTGCGGCGACAGACGGCCAGAAATGAGCTTAGGTGGCGTGCGTACGGTGGAATGGAAAGAGTTGCGCTTTAAATCGATATCGGGAGACCATGTCACTGGGAGACGTTTGCGACCTGTAAAGAAAATATAGAGGTATGATAGTCGGATAGGCAGAAACATATTTGCGAGGTAATAAATCGAGAACCCCTTAAAAAAACAATACGAGAGCGTGTTGGGCGTGAGCCGCGTGTTGGTGAGCGGCTGCAGCGGCGCGGCGCTCTAACGCAACCTAACCTTGTCCAGGGTTCGAAATTATCAAGATAATTACGCTTCTTGATAATTATCGGATAATTATCAGATAATTATCGGATAATTATCACCAGTGTAAGAAATTCATTTGTTATATTGTTTCATAACAATTCTAACAAAACAAATAAAAAATAAAAATATATTTATCCAACACAAATCAACATTAAATTAAAGTTAGATTGAGTAAAAATCAGTGTGTTGTGGAAATACACGTTCGAATAATTCGAATACAGTTCTCTTTTACAAGCGCAATTTTTTGTTGTTATCCATTTGTTATTATCACGATAATTATCATGATAATTATGACGATAATTATCATTTCTAACCCTGACCGTGTCGTCAAAAGTCATATAATTTTAAGGTATCTACCTCGTTGTTGTATCAGCATCTCATCCGGCGACGCGGCAGGGCTCAGGTAGCCGGGCGGCAGCGCCGGCGACGTCTCCCGCGTGTTGGGCGTGAGCCGCGTGTTGGTGAGCGGCTGCAGCGGCGCGGCGCGCGGCGCGTGCGCCTGCTGGGGGGTGCCCGGGGGGTGGGGGGTGACCCGCAGCCGGTCCAGCCGCAGGGGGATATCGGCTAGCGCGGCGCGGGTCCGGCGACCCCATTCTGGGGTCTGCGCTTCCATTTGTACTGGAAACGTTGTTGATTTAAATTGAATTTGACTAATGTTATAAATTGAAGTTGTGATTCGATAAGCATGAGTTGTTGACTGGATTTGGCACAAAGATTCACGTCCTGGTTGATCTTATCTTGGACAGATAAGCCCCTTTTAGTTACACTTTGATATTTATTTGGATATTTTGTACACATACAATTATTACGCACTCAGCTGTTTGAATGTGCAGATTTCCTCCTGATGTTTTTCCTCGTCATAAAAGCTACTGATAATATTAATTATGTTTCAAGTTTTTACTTATAATCTGTCTGTTTTCTTTTTCCGTGCATGCACTACGTAAATTTCTATTTGGTTATTTGGTTGTTCTGGTAGACAATGCCATTAGGCATTAAGTGTGCCATTTATACTTATTTCTGTGTAATAAAAATTAAATAAATAAATGTTAAGTTACAAAAACTCATACACATGGCAAACATTTACAAATACAATCAAAAGTCAACACTCTAGGCAGGCCACTGACGCTTCCATATCTTGATTTACCCATATTGGAAGATTTTTTTTATCCCATAATTATATAGCCTCTAGTAAAACATGGAAAATTATATCTCTTTGTCAAATTTTACCAACACCTTGCCAAATAATGTACCTTCCTCTACGCACTGAGCATGTACAGTCAAAGACACGTCTTTACGTACCACTGTAGAACTCTGTCACAGAGAAGAGATTAAATAATTGCCACAACAGCACAACTACAGCGTAACTTTATGCACTGTGACATCATGACCACGTCATCCATATAAACTCCATGTTAGATTCTGTTTTGCTAGAAAGAGATAGGAACTAATCTTTGTTGGCTTTTATCTTGTTTATTTTTATAGCTATCCTAAAAATTATTTTTCTCAACCGTTACATTAATCAGCTATTATTGAGGCTGTAAAAAATACCCATGAATATTCCCTATTGAGACACGGTTCAGGGGCTGTATTCTAATTGGTAAAACCATATTGCTTCTTGCATGTTATCATATTGTTTTTAACTATCAGTCTAGGTAAGTAAATAAGAGCTATCATGATGTTGACATTAACAATGTCAAAAGCGATATGATTTTACCAAGTAGGATACGCTCCTGCAGTGTGAACCAGAACTTATGAGCATTAGTAAATTATGTCTGTTACTCAAGAGTATAAAACTTTCAAGATTTAGGAGCACCTCTATGAAGATCCACCTACATGCTATGTGGCATGCTATGCTACTGATAGGCTTGTGTCGGTCAGGAACTAAGAACTAAAAGGAATGAATTCCCATCATGGACTGAAAAGAACTAGTTCTTCGTAAATGATCTTAATCGGTCTTCGGTCCTTTAGGTCAGTAGCAATTGTTTGTATGAGCGGAACAGAGCAAACGAGTAAAGAGCGCACGGCACAGCGCTCGATGTGAACAAGACCAAAAGTACCTATTTCAAAGTTTGACCTGCTCAGATCTCAAAATTTGCACCGGACCTAAAGGAACTAACCGACCGAACTAGTTCCTTTGACCGATTGACCGAGATCTGAGCGCTCTCTTTGAAGACTGAGCGGGCAGAACTCAGCTACTGATATGTTAAGATTTTTATTACCATACATAAAAATATAAAAGTGAAATTATGTTCAACTCTACACAAAAGTTAAATATAGCTCTTTCTTTCACATATTTATCATCAGTATGAAAAGTATGTCACTCAGTTGCCATCCAACTATCAAATAAGAATAATTTACATTATCTAATAATTATAAGATAAGAGAATGTCCTAATCCAGACAACCAACACCTAGTTTAATTATGTCTAGACAACCCTGAGTAGACAGAACAATGAATGGATGGAGCAATGAATTATAAGATACTGGAATGATAGGATAGGGAATATGACATTCATCTAAAAACCATCTGCTGGAGGCAAAGTGAGGTCTAGTGGCTTAGATATAGTGCCAAACGACAATCTTACTTTTATATTACCCAGTACTAGTTACCCTAGGCTGCAGGCAGAAGCAAACAATCCAGAAGTAACATAGACAAAACTTAAAAAGCAGTTTAATGCGGGGAGCGTAGCAGGCACTATAATTCATGTCTCCATAGGGAAATTCAACATGAAATATAAATCGCTATCTTACATAAGATGTATTGACGGTAAGACTTCGTAAATAATGACTCCCAGTAGACAAAAAAAACGTATTAATGGTATATTTCAACTTCCCGCTCAAAATAAATAACAACCATATTCATGTCTAAACTAGAGCAGATCAAGGCAAACAAACATAAAAATACGAATGAATATTATTTATTACCTTAATTGTTACTGTTTCTTAACACTCGAGCCTCAAATAAACAATGTAATATAATAAAATAACAATAAACTTGCTCAGTAAAATTGGCGCACAAATTGACGCGATCTGACAGACGCGGTGCCGTCTAATCCAACGGTCGCGCAATAGTGATGTGCTTATGTGCTTGCTATGCTATGGCACATTGCCATTATTATTTTTTTGGTATCTTTAAGGCATATTCCTAAATAACGACATAACTGAACCATAGACATTTAATGACTAACATACCCTTATAATTTGTATCGTGGTGTGTACGGGCTATTATAATCGCTTGAACTCTTGACAAAGAAGAATTAGAATTATCAACCATTCGTTCAATTTCGACAATTCCGTAGACTTTTTATTCACGTCAAGCTATCGTTCGTTCATTTCATTCATCAGTTTTTGTCAATTAAAAATGTCAAAATACGCTGACAAAATAAAGTAACGCTGTGCTTAGCTTAGCCCTGCTAGTGAAGCTGTTGTTATTTATTCTGTCTTTCTACCACGTAGATAAATAAAATTCCAATGCGTTTGCAATTTTGTGTCTGATACAAAGTCTGTGACTCGTATCCATTTTATTTGTAGCGTTCTTGTGCACGGCACATAACAATCACTTTTGTGTTAAAACCTGTATTATTTTACTATAGAACTGGGTGTTTAGTCTTCAATAAGCACTTCGTCAAGGTTTACTTAAAGTGGGTCAGGTTTGAGTGTAAATAAACATAGAAGTGGCCGGCTTCGTGGTTTGTTCTAGACGTTTAATCAGTGTCGTCATGGGTGGGATGGTGATTTAGCAAGTATGGAGCGATTGTACCATGACTTAAATCTGGCTCTGGAGGAGAGTAACTGTGGGCGCCAGGAACGGCGCAAGTTAGGGCTCCGACGGCGGACGCGCTCGGCAGGGAACCTGCGTGAGTATTTATAAACTTGCAGGTTGACTTTATTTCGTGTTTAGATATAAACCTTTTATTGTTTTGTATTTGGGTTATTATGCCAAAATATACGAAGGTCCTTTGTTAAACTTGAAATGTGTCATTATCATTACAAAAATGAACCATTGAAACACTTTTATGATGTATTTGTAAAATTTTCTTCATATTTCCATTTACTTTAGAATTATAGTCTCCTTAACTTGAAATAATTGTGGTTAGTTTCATACAAACACCTCAAATGTTTCTGTTTATCCCTCATATGCGTAGTGAGTGACATAAATAGAACAAATTTTTAAGCAACTTTTTGAAGTAAAAAAATACAAAAGAATGAAATTATGGTTTCTTTTTATTCGACATAATTATGAAGGGTAAAAGAACATTATCACTATAGGAAGGTAAGTCAAAGGGCACTTGGCAGCTAATGTTAGTTTCATTGATAATTGCTGTGGTCCTACTAAGACTATTTATGGGTAAGGTTTGAGCGAGCAATTATTCCATAACTCTACGACTTAATGTAGGTATGCACCTTTTATGTGTGAAGAATGAATTTACCTTTCCTTGCCTCGAGTGCTGTGCTATTGTGCACAATGCAGGGAAAAGTGGAAGTTTTTTATTATAAATTAAGATAAAGTCGTCAAATAATGGTTTTCAATTACATCAATGTCTATCTTCCTTTCTTTCGTTCTTATTGGTATGTACCAATCTACATTTCTATATGATTTTAAATTATACTTACATATTATTTATGGTTTAGGCTTCCTTGTTGTTATAAAGTGTAGTGGACCTTTGCCAAATTCTTCAAGCATCATACATTGTTTCTTTTTTAGGTTCATTGTTCCTTGGATTTAATAAAGGATAGAATAACACTGATGACTTGCATTGTATGGCAGATAGCAGATTTTTCTGCACTAATATTATTAAGAGAGAAGATTTAAATTTTGGTTTGTAATGAATGAACTCAAAAAATACTGGACCAAAATTAGTTATTTTGTTTACTAGTTGATTGCATATGCTGATGGAGTTGCGGACAACAGCTATATTCTAAACGAGTCCTTTATTAGTTAAGATTTACTTACGTAAATCAAATTTCCTGTGACTACTGAAGTTTGGGTTGCTCAATTTGTTTTTTTTTCCTTTTTGTTGCCTTTTCGAAACAAATGCTTTCCATTTATATATCATCATAGCAATTAAACCCCTTGACCAATTACGATAAACAAGGTGGTGATGAATTTGTGCAACAAGTTTTAAGATTTACTATTAAATAATAATATATGTGTTGTTGGGTTATGGTTTGTTAACTTTTTCTGGTCTCTCTTAAAATGTTACATGGCGACAGATGGAAAATAAATTATACTTAGTTGCATTTAGAGATTGTATCACAGGTCCTGTCAATTTTACATAGTCTTCCATTGACCGTGGAACTTGAATAAGGAAATAAATTATTTAATGTGTGTAATCAGGCTCGTTTTCCATGATTATTATGGTCTTGTTTTGTGTATATAATCCTTAAAAGGAATATCAATAATTGAGCCACTTAACTTCAAACTCGGATAAATTCATGCAAAAAGACAAAAGAATTTGTGTCTTTTTTCAAACTAGTTAAGTTTTAAATTCGAATACCAAATTTCAAGGACATCTGAGTTTGATGCTAAGCCACTCAATTGTACAACTGCTTGAACTTACCACATTATTTATTAATTACAGCGGCAGCAGTAGCAGTAAGCCTGGTTGAAGATGGAAGCTCAAGCAGTCCTCCGCAGGCTCCTCTCATCACACAGCCTCTCTCGGATTCTGATGACCCTCAGCTTAACCCGCATAAAGCCAACCTGAAGTCCAGGCACTACTGTCAAATCGGCAACTTTGAGTCTGACTCTTTTAATGAGAACTTCTCACCGACCAGGCCTTCCAATGCCCGGCGAAAACGGAAGTATAAAAAGATGCCTGTGGAGTATGCAGAGGGAAATAGGTCTCCGCCCGTGGAAATATTGACTATTACAACTGAGGTAAACTATCTACATGCAATGCAATGGTGGTCACATAATTAGAAACTCTTCCGTTTTTCCCATGCATTGCCTACTATACATGACCACCAATAAAAAAGTACTTGAACATTTATATTAATAAATTGAAAATAATATTTAAAATAAAGTTTATTGGATGTATTTTCTATTATATTTCTAGCTGAACACCTCTCCATCTTCAGTAATGCTACAAACCCACGGATTGGCCCCTCTCATACATTTGAACAGACACAAGTCTTTTCTAAAACATGAAAGGTATTATCTCCTTTGAACATGAGCTATACATACATGAAAAATTTAAATAATGTACTAACATTTAATTATTTTGTAGGAACGCTTTCTGTGGGAAAAGGAAATGGTCGCACAGAGACAGGGGCGATGTCTGCGAAATGAGGGAAAGATCCTTCAGTGGAGGATGTTCCTCTAAATCAACGTTTTTCTCGAAAAACGATTTTAAACTAAAAAAACATGATCCTGACAAAAAGAGGAAAGACTCAGTCTTACAGCCAGGCAAAATCATTCTCAAATCTCCAAACACAGAAGGAGCGAATCCCTCAAGTTTTACAAATACTCCTTCTTTGCCTGGAAGTTCTAGCTTTAATTTTGTGTACAAGAATTCATCTAAAAATGGCACTCCAGTTTTGTCCAAAATGACAGGATATAAGATTACTACAGATTTGCCACCTTTCTTTAACCCGGTAACGAGTTCTGGAAAACTGTCTAGAAAATCAAGAATGCTTAATAAAAGTCACCCTCCAAATTCCTTGCGAAATCCTTTGTTGTTTGATGACTCCAGTGGGATGGATTGCGCAGGGAACGAGTCCAGTTCCTTAAGCAGCAGCGATTCTGATGGGTTAGTTACCAATGACAGCGATAGAGAAGGCGACGACGAACTTACAGATTGGCCAGGCATTGAAGAGCTAAAAGTTTTTAACAAAAGCTTAACCTTCAAATCATCAAAGTCAGTCAACAACAATTCCCCTAAATCAGTAAGCAACATGCCACCTCCAAAACGCTTAAAAAAGGAAAAGAGTCTAATCAAAAGCGGATGGGCTACATGCAAGAATAGATTCAAGAAGAAAAGGGCTAAAGTTGACTCTGGGAATGATGATGATGCCATGATGTCCGACTCCAAAACCGTGGTAGATTTAGAAGACGGGATTATTCTGAAAGAGAATAGAGATATATTACAACCACATTCCTCTTTTTCAACATTCAGCGATATAAAGAATGCAGGAATTTCAGGACATAGTGCGAACGAGTCGTTTTTTCAGTCGTTTCTTGCGTTCCAGGAGAAAACGGGTGGTCAGGATGGCTTTATCCAATCGCCGCGTACGAATTTCTCACTGCAGAAAACGTCTTCGAGCGACTTGAATGTCAGCGAGAAGAGTCCGCAGAGCGACCATTATTACAGCGAACATTCCATGGGTATAGCCACTGTGACTGAAGTGCGGGAGATCAGAGCTGGATGTAGGAGGATAAGGGAAGAAAGACCGGGTCTGCTAATCCTCAGTGCAGCGAACGAGCAACTGTCCCGGTTCCTCCAGGATTCGTGCCAGAGTGAACTGAAGTTGCCAAGTTTCCATGACCCTGAAGAGAAAGAAAAGCTGGAATCCCTAGCTAAGCTTTATTCTCTGGAACTACAAGTTGAGATGGGCCGGTCGGTGTTAAGGAAAACAAGGTAAATTCATATCATTCTTAGATTGTATGCCTTTTTCTTTGAAAATGTATGTCCAAGCAATATTGTGGCAATTGCTCTGGACTTGAATCTTCCGCCGTATTTCTTATTTGACTTGTTTATTATTAATTAAATAACGCCGATAACTTCACCTAATGTTAAAAGCGAAGAGTGACACGGTGTTTTTCCAATTACAGGCGATCCCGCGTATTACACCACAATACCATTACATAGACTCTATGTCATAAAGTACTCAAAGATTCTTAATAATTGCGCTAAGGTTTCTATCGCTATCATATTTGCACTCGCAACCGACGTATATTTGTCACTCGTGTTTCATAAAAAAAGGAATATTGCTACTGTGAAGTGAACTGAGATCCATTTCACATTTCTTAAGGCTAATGGCGTGGCATACAGACGTCCTGTAGTTTAATCTCTATTTCAGCAACACGATGCAAGCTATAAGAGTGGAAAACTCCTATTACAACTTTCCCTCGGATCACAAACGTCGTTGCTACGGTGAAGACCCAGACTCCAGCCTCAGCGATTCTAACTCGGCGAACTCCAACGATGACGCTGACCAGACCAAGATGGCTCCCGATCTAGAGACCTTCTCGAATGCGCTGGTCGACAGGTCGCTTTTGCATCCAGGGGAAATTGATTAGGGAGAAACAAGAAGCTTATTTTCCATGGAGAATGCGATGCGTATATCGAATTGAAGATAGAAAAATACCTTGATACATCATGTATCTTTTGTATCTCTTTCTCTAGGAAGGAAGAAAGAAACAAAAACATCCTGCATATCTTTTCTTCGCTCCTAAGGAAGATGCAAAACATACGTGTCGTAATGTAAGGTTATATTTTCTAGCTTTAATCCAAAGTTAGCTCTGCAATCATCTCCATATGAGCTTCTAGGGTACCAGGTTCGGTGTAGTTTTTAAACTATTTGTAAAGGATTTATTTTTGTCTCAATGTTGTAATATGGACTGTTTTGGACTTTTAAGTAAATGTGACTTTAGTAATTCTGAAGCAATAAATGGCAATAATGTATTTATGTACAGTCAGCATCAAAAGTAGCTAAACAGAATAACGTGCTCGAAATGATCTAGACACTACGTATTGTCTTGACAGTAGATTCGAGTGCAGATCATTTTGACCTCTTCGGTTGCGTGCGTAGCTACTTCTGCTGCTGACTGTACTTCGCGGAATTAGATCAAATGTTTAATAAATCTTCAAAATGTAAAATATAAGTGACAATTTTATGTAGGAACCTAAACGTGATTTTTGTCTCTTTAGGATATATGAAGTAGAAGAGTGAAATTTCTGAACTTTGCTACTATTATATTGTGTACTTGATTTTTAATAAGTTGTTATGAGAGGTTCGTTTATTTTTTAGTTGGTTATTTGTTACTCTGTTTAATGTACTAAAGACATATCAAATTTCAGCTTCCTTTGACCTTATGCATATATTGGTTCAAAGCATTTTTCTGAATAAGGAAGAAGTCGCACCCCGTCCAATTTATATCCGAGTCAGTCAGTCAGGCAGGGATATATGTCACAGTTAATATTTTTAGTTTGTAGGGACCAACGTGTTTTGTGTTGTATATTTAATTTTGTTGATGTGATTATTTTCTGTTTTGACGGTTCTGTTCTTTTTGATGGTAATATGGTAAAACTTAGTTGTGCTGAGGGCTTCCTTAGCGGCACAATTTAGCACAACTTGTACTTTCTCGCTTACCGCTCAGTGCGTCTCTATCGGTCCAGTGGCTCTATAGAATGAAACATTCGGTGAACGTTGCCGTTATCGAAAATGAATAAGATTGACGCAAGTTGCCTGTCGCGTCGAACGCTTATGTCAATGCTGTTACTTTGACAGTTTTCGAAAACTGATTAAGTTAGAGTTATGTATCTTTTCTAGGGTCGTAGCGTCTCTGATTAATTTGAAACGGATCTTCATGTGACGGACACGAGTAGATTCTGTGATTTGTTAAGTCTTTAATTGGTTTAGTTTTATGCCGCGACTTTAAAAGAAAGAAAAAGAAAGGAATTCAGAACAACATACAGCATCGATACGAATAATTATGCAAGATAACGAAATAAATAACTGAAAGGATATTACTTATTATGAAAAATAAGTTAAATTGAAATGCTATGAATCCCGCCGAAATGGATTCCCACTTTGCATTAAATTACGGCACTCATGTAATATACTTACTTGTTGCGCCGTCTCCTAACTAGTCCACATTATAAGAGACGTACTGAAGGGCAAGCGGGATAATTCTGGTTGTGCAAGTCACCTAGGCCGTGTATAAGATTAAAAAAAAAGATTTTTAAAATCGTCCCCTTAATTTTGCAAAGTTTTGAACTACGGAGATGTATCTTCATACCGTTTTTTCACTATTTTGGTACTAAAAGGTGTTGTTTTAGCAATTTCCCGCTGGTACGGGTTTAGATTTGTAGATTGCTATCAATATTTTGTAGTTGTACTAATTGTCTAGAAATATTCCATTACGTGTAAAAAAATGTACTTACGTATAAATGTTTATTAGCAGTTAAAGTGACTTATGAGCGGTAAGATGTCGAATTTTTTTCTAATTCAGGCCAATTCGTTAAAGCCGCACTGAGAGCGGAGGCGCTGCGTTCCCATACTAAAAATCGTTTCGAAATCGTGGCAGATACGTTTTTCCAGCAATGCACCGCCTTCGCTCATTGTGCGTTTGTGGCTTAAAAGGGTCAGATCTGGGGATCATGATGGTTTGGATACAAATTAGACAAATAAACCTGGCAACTCGTTGCCGCGTTCACAATGCGGCTGTATAAATCTCCCAGCAACTGCGAACTGTTTGTTTGTGAACGCTACTTACGTGTTTCTATTGACGTAAGTCGATATGGGCATTGGTGCCGACTCCCACACTTGATATTAACTAACTCCTGTGCCACACAAAACCATTACACGCATATATTAGTAGATTTTAAATTAAATTTGGTTGTGTCGTAAATATCGGAAACACCAGACTTAATTATAGAAAAGCAGTGACCTCAGAGCTGAGTTTCTTACTTAATCTACTCGATTAAATCGTTAAATTTATTAAGTAATGTGCATTACTTTCCTTGTACATATTTATTTATAGTAATAAGTTGCAATTGATAACGGTATTGTATGTAACTAAGTGTAACGACACTTAAAAATATATACTTTTAGTAACATTTACTTAGTTTTATTTATTTTGTTTTACTTAGGATTCCTACCTCAAATTGATGTCCGTCCGCCAGTCCGTCAAGACCCTTTATCTCGGGAACGCGTGGAGGTATCAAGTTGAAATTAAAACCATTATATTCAGGTCTACAGTCCCTTAACCCTTTGAACGCCAACAACCACTAAATTGGTCGTGTAATGTCGTGCCTACCACGCCGTCGGCCATTTAAGTGGTCACAGATACAGTGCAAAATAGACCCGAGTATTTGTGACGTAAGGTTGACATTAGTTTTGGTTTTCAGCTGTCATTGGCGTGCGAGGACGACGTTTGTATCAAGTCAAAGGCGTTCAAAGGGTTAGCTGTGAAAAAATCAAACTTCAAAGTTAACGTAGGAAAAAAAACGCAAGTAACGTTATCAACAAAACTCAGGCCCTACTTTGAAAATCGAAGTTACGTTAGCTCTATCCCTTTCTTGCGATTTAGTCTTGAATTACGAGTGACAGGGACGGAGCTAGCGTAACTTTGATTTTCAAAGTAGTATCTCGTGTGGCGACAGGCGATTGATATCAATCAGCGCCCTCTAGTCTCTCAGTAGGTATGTACTTAAATATTATACCAAATTGACATTGACGTTGACTTTCGTATCGCCATCGAGTACAATCGAGTAGTAGAGGTCAAGTAAGTAGGTATACGTTAAATAATGTATGAAAACGAGTGTGTTTTAGGTTGTGCTAGGTAGTGCTAGTAAATGTCAGATCAAATTTTAGTAACTTCATACAAATTTTGACATTCCTGACCGAAATTTGTCTAACGGATCGTTATAAAACCCAGCTTTTGTACCAATTTCACCATACGATGTTAACCACTTAACAGACGATTAGAGCGTTAACAGCTGTCAAAATGTATGAACTAACAGTCGATTAACATTGATTAAATTTAACATCGTTTGGTGAAATTGGTACTTAGTGTCGATATTTCATACACAAGTTTGAAAAAGGAACAAGTTAAAATATCTATCCCCTTAAGGCCCAGTGTGCAATAGGATGTACATTACCACGGCAATTTAATTTGAACTGTATAGCAATAGGAATAAAGTTTATTTTCCTTTCTTTATAAATTGACAATGGAATTTTCGAATAAACAATTGAACTTTATTGCCTTGAAAGTAGATTCAAAGTCCCACTGACAAAAAACTGGCTGTTTGTAGTACGGTTAGGAAAATATTTAGGGACTTGGCGTTTAGGAGCATGAAATAAAAAAGTCTATTGATAAAAATCACTATATTGCATAAAAGTAAAAATGAAAAAGTAACAATATTGCAGAATAACAAAGTTAGCACCGACATACAAAAAATCATGCTTACGTTTATTTCTTACACGCAAAGTAAAGACAGATCACCTTACGTCTAAGTTGTTTAATTTATAACTAAATATAGTCTTTTTGCTTTGTGATTATGTCCTTACTTTTTCTAACCCTGTTGTACGGAATGACTAACTACGTGGTTACATTTTCTCGATTTCCCTTTTTAAGGGTAGCAAGGAAACAGTAATTTTTATTTTTTAATTATGCTAATAAATTTTGTACTGTGATGCTGCTATGTTTATGTCACATATCCGCTCAAAGTGTGCTTACCCACTACCTCTCAGCAGATTACATTGTCATGTCCACACAAAGTGGATTGATTTAATTGGCGGACGACGGATGCAATATGGTGACGAAAGCACGAGATGGATAAGACTTTTATTAAATTTCGAGTACTATTTATGTGTGAAAATATATGCAGTTTTTGTTATAAATCAGTACATATTTTGTATATTAAGTAAGTATTGAAGTAGGTATCACTTTACGAATACGCCCCTCTTACGTCCGTAGATGTGGAGAGGTCCTTTTCCCTATATAAGTAGATAGTGAAGTATAAAAGGAATGTACTTAAAATACCAAATAAGAAAAAAAAACTTCTATAATACAATTCTATAACTTTTTTTACAGTGATGTTCTCCTTTTTAATCAATGAAGAATGTCAGTAGGTACGCCAAATCGCTTGAAACTTTGTAACAGTAATGTTTATAAATAAACAAACATAATACTTTTTATTTCATTCAAATAGACCCAGTAGTTTTTATTCTACAAACGTTTGAAATTTGGGTCAATAATATTAAAGCGCGTGGACGCCATCTTGCTTGAGTGACGTCATCGTTCAACTGCGGTACGTGCCCTTATATGAACGAGTAAGTTTACAGGGCTATATATTTTTAACCGTAATAAGTAGCCAGTTGAAATTTTCACAGAATACGTGTTATTATAAAATCTATCGTTTAAAACTATAAAATGAACAATAAATCAAATCCCAAGAGGGGTCCCCATACAAGAAACATGAAAAAAAAACTTTATTTTTAGCATTTTTATACGGATTGTATTTTTTTAATGGCTTCCTATTTTGATGCTATTTTAAACTTAAATTGTAGTCTAATTTTCATTGTTTACGACTAAATAGCATTCTTAAGTAAAACTTCGGCAAATATGTGACAAAACTGATTTTATCAACACGATGGTTTAGGCGGTCACCCATCCTGTTTTAGACTACGCGTGTAGTTGCTTAACTTTGGAAGACGAAATACGGGTTGTATTTGTATGATAGCTTTTTATTTCGGTGTCACATTAAGCTTAAATGATAATCTAAACTCCATACTAACATACCTATATAGTTTACGACCAAACAGTAAACTGTAGTAAATCTCTTACAAATATGTTTAAAAGTGCCTAGTTTAAATCAACACGATGTTTAGGTAAGCGGTGGTTGCTTAACTTTGGTGGTAGGCCTTTCTTTACAAATTTCGTGTTAAGTAATGTAGAATTAATATCGCTACCGTATAAAAGAACGAACTATAAAACATGATTTTTTGATTGACCTAGTAGTAGTTCTGATACTTCGTGTATTCATTAGGTACATCGATTTCAAATTTCGCGCGCGGGCGCTACCAGGTTCCTCACTCAAGGTAGTGTGTGTTTGTTTTTTTTTGTGGGACCAACGCCCTTTGTTACACTTTGGTACAATAGAGGACAATCTTGACTTCTACGGCTCCGACATTTTAAACGAGTAAGATCACTTAAAACTACGGGTACGCTGTACGAGACCGCGTATATAGCGAACTGCGTGAATCATAATATTGTTGAATAGTACAGTCGAGTACAAAGATATGTATACACTTTTTCACCTTATTCCATTGAAATAAGGGCCACAAATGTATACATATCTTTGTACTCTACAGTACCTACCGCTGCAGGCTCGGCCGCCTGTGTCCCGCGTCTCGCACTTGGTTTTTAATTTTTGGCATGTTTCACCTTAGCTATCAACATACTTTATTGGTATTTTTATGTAAAAAACGGTGAACCCAAAATTAAAAGTGCCTATTTATTATTCTAATTTTATTTAACCAACTTACTCGACAAACATTACAAACAGAAAAGCCGGTCAGTGACAAAAAGTTTGTTTAGTTAAACTGTATGTAATACAAAACAATAGATACCTAACCATAACTACCATAGTAACATCAAAACGAATTCGTAAAAATAATTACGAGTATTACGACTTACAAAGTTAAGCAACTACAAGCGTAGTCTAAAACAGGATGGGTGACCGCCTAAACCATCGTGTTGATAAAATCAGTTTTGTCACATATTTGTAGAAGTTTTACTCAAGATTGCTACTTAGTCGTAAACAATGAAAATTAGACCACAATTTAAGCTTAAAATAGCATCAAAATAAGAAGTCATTATAAAAATACAATCCGTATAAAGATGCTAAAACAAAAGATTTTTTTTCATGCTTCTTGTATGGGGACCCCTCTTGGGATTTGATTTATTGTTCATTTTATTGTTTTAAACGATAGATTTTATAATAACACGTATTCTGTGAAAATTTCAACTGGCTACTTATTACGGTTAAAAATATATAGCCCTGTAAACTTACTCGTTCATATAAGGGCGCGTACCGCAGTTGAACGATGACGTCATCATCCGTGAGCGCTAGCCGCCGAGTTTCGAGCGCCGCATACGAAGTTTAAAATTCAATATCTCGAAAAGTATTTGACGTATCGACATGATTTTTTTAAAGCATTTTTTTGTTTTTAATGAAGAATACGATAAGCCAAAAATCTAAACTGGCTGACATTCTCTATTGTAGTCATATCCATATTACGTATATCGTTTGACATTATTTTGACATAATTTGCATCTGTCGTCCGCCCATTACGATTACCCACTTGAATCGATATATGCTTATAAATTTTGTGATGCTGTTAAGTTACATAGGTACCCAATTAAAGTAGATGGCTTACCCACTCAAACTGATTTGCTTACCCAGCAGATTACCCATCTACTCAAAGTGGATCGTTTACCCTTTCAAAATTACTCCCTTACCTTAGTGAAGGAAACCTCACTAAAAGCGGATTGTTTACCTACTTAAATTGTCTTGATTAGGTAACCCTTTAGCAGATTACCTGACCACTCAAAGTGGATTAGTAACCAACTTAGAAGTGATATCACAGTTAGTTTAATAACAGTACCTGTTTGGTTGCCCAGTAGGCTGGCTGGCTGTGAAAGCACCTTCAATTATGGCTGTATTCCGCGATTGGGCATTACTAGGTTTTGCTCATAAATACAACTTAATTTTATTTGCAATCGACTTGAAACTGTAATTTTAATACATTTTTTTAAGTACTAGACTTGGTTTATATACAAATTATAAAAAAACTGGTGAAACGTAACATGCAATGTGTCATGAATTCACCGTACACATTGCTGCAATGTATCACACTTTGTAGGTGAATTCTTTCATTGCATGACACATTGCTTGTTACGTTTCACCCAGTCTGTACCCACCTTTAGCCTGGTTGTGCAAAATGTGGTCACAGAATTAACAACAAGTTTTTGGAGTCTGTGGCTCTGCCTACCCCACTCTGGGCATGAAGGCGTGAGTTAATGTTTTTTTTTTATAAAAAAACCTTTTGCAAACCGCGAAATACATATTAAATTTTGATTATTTAAAATAAACACATTCAACAACGGGTATAGCAATTAAAAAATGCTTTAAAATCTTGTGATAATAAAAATTTATAAAAAAATCAGGAACTATAAATTAAGTAACATTCAATATCTATCACACTGGAGTCGTTGGCTTTCTTTTTTCATCATCATCAACAAAATAATATTACACTGATTATTTTTGGACAGATTTTTACATAGACTTCATTCTTTAATTTACACTTACTCTTAAAAAAATCAAGATAATTACATAACAATAAAAAAACGATATAAAACCAATGTATAAAAAAACATACTAATAAATAAAAAATCGATAAACCATCAAAATTACGCATAAGTACACTATTTAATTTTAAAATATTGTTTACCAGGGCACTTACAACCGCTTCGCATTTCATAAAAGTTACTACAATTAACTTTAGGAAGATGTACCATCTCTTTAATAAAAAAAACCCGGTAATAAGTCAACAAAACGTCAATTATACAACATTATTAAGTCTTTGGTGAGTTTTTGTCACTCAAGACAATACAATACAATGTCTTAAATGACAAAGACTCTATATTTCAGCCAATTCATCGTTAACATTTATCCCTTAAATGAAAAACATTTAACTGTGGAATCCTTTAACTAAAAACACGTCTCCAACAAAAGAATCGTGTGAAAATAGCTTATTGTATTCCCGAATTTAGAAATCTCGGGCTTTACCAAAGTCTACCACAATAAAAAAGGTACCTAAAATATTAAGTGTCTTCGGAAGGAGACGCAGCTAAAACTTTTAAAAAAATCCAACATCGAACGCCATATCATCAATTCACATACAACAAAGAAAGTCAACGATCCCCAAAATAACTTATTTACTCTATGGAACAGATCAGATCGTCACCCTCGAGTTTCTGGCCGTTGGTGATCAGCACCGTTTTGATGGTGCCGGCCTTGGGGGCCTGGACTATCATCTCCATCTTCATGGCCGATAGGACAGCTATCGCCTGACCTTTCTCGACCTTGTCGCCTTCCTTGACTTTCACAGCTGTGGAAAAAGGTTAATTTAGACGTAGAACTAACTTTTTTTTACGTCATCGGGAAGTCAAACAAGCAGACATGCCACCTGGGGCATGTTTTATAAAGCTACAAGTTACAATTTTACAGGTCTAAACTGGCAACACTGCTCAAATGGCTGGTCGTCATTGGTCGAGTGTGTCAAATGGAAACTTGTAACCTGTAAAGTAAATTGTAATTTGTAGCTTTATAAAACAGGCCCCTGATGGTAAGTGGGATCTGTTACCCATAGACATTTGCATTCTTTAGAGCCAGTCTTTAGATTGCAAACCTAAGACCGCAAATGCATTGCCAACCCTGAGGAATAAGATGGATTGCTTCTATGCTAGTAATTTCTTTGGTTGTCGTATCGCTACACCGGAAGACATCAATTTGAACATTACTGCTTGGCGGTAGGTTGAGCGGTAGTTTACTATTACAAAGTGACTGAGCTCATAAAATACCAAGGGGTTTAAATTTAACAAATTTTTTGGTCACCCGTGGTTTGTATTTCAAACCAGAAAAGTATGCGTTCAAAGCCAGAAAAACTAATAGTTTACAAAATAATAACGATAAAAAAAACTGGTTGGATGCAGTTGCGGTGTAAAGCAAGAAATATCAATAATTCTAGCTTTGATAATCTCTATCCTACTTCGAATAGGTACTTACAGAGAACTGTTCCAGGCATAGGGGCTCCAACTTGATTCTTATCACCTTTCACGGCTTTAGGGTGGATCTTCATCTCCTGTAAACAAAAAAAATGCATTTATATACAAATGACATAATAACAAAAACCATTCTTCGATTTTAAGACAAAACTTTGGTTTATTAGAAAACACAACAAGGACGCCACTGGGGCCCGTTTCTCAAAAACTATTAGTCTAGTAATATAAGTGTTTTGTCTCATTTTGTAGTTTTAATTGCGAGACAAAACACTAATATTATTAGACTGATACGCTTTGAGAAATGGGCCCCTGGACGCTCGGTGCGGTTTTAACACAAGTCTAATATTTTATCCAATCCCAATGAACCAATAAACCATAGACATTCATCATTTGTTGGATGAAACATAAAACAGTTCTAAATTTCAATTTGACGTTTTACTCGCCATTTTGGCGCAAGTGTACGATCCCGTCCTAAAAGGAGCGTCCCCACTGAGAGCATTCGTGTGAATATTGGAGTTGTGTTGAGCCGAGCGTTACAAAGCTTACACACCACTCGAATGTTCGCGCCGAATGCTCATTACACGCGAATGCTCTCAGTGGGGACGCTCCACACTGGAACCCGCCCATACATCGCAGTGCTCAAAACTCAACTTTGAAATTGTTGGTATTTTGTACTTAAATCAAATCATGTGCAAACAAGGAAGTGGACCTCATTGCAGAGAAATACCTTCATTATCAGTAGTCATTACGTAGTTGCATTATGTTAAAGTTCTAGGATTTTATATGTCACGTCAATAGTAACTTGTATAATAATTGAATAAAAATGATCTTATTTCCGATAATGGACAACATCTTTTGATTATTTTTAGTGCATGTAGCTACAAAAGTAGTCGTTATTATGATTGTTTATTCTAAAGCAAAAGATGTTGTCCTTTATTTAGAAAATGGAAAAAAGATATACAATAAAAAAAAACAAAAAAAATAGGTATGTTTTATTTGTTATTGTTTATATAATGTAAAAAATAATAATTATATGCACTTCTTCACAATAAGAATGTAGCATAGTACTGTTTTTGCTTAATTTGACTTAGTTTTGACCACTGCGATGTATGGGAGGGTTCCAGTGTGCGCTCCTAAATATAAGGATTAGTTAGTTTACCTTGCTCGCGTTCTCGTCCCGGATGAAGACGCTGCGCAGCTGCCCGTTGAGCTCGAAGAAGACCTCGCGCTCGCCGGCCGCCGTCATCTCCTCGGAGACGGCCACGGTGCGGATGTCCAGCGTCTTGCCGCGCTCGATCTTCACCTCGATGCTGTCGCCCACCTGACGACACACATTCAATTAACATTTAAAATAACAACCGGTCAAGTGCGAGTCGGACTCGCGCCCCGGGAGTTCCGTATTTAAGACTCATTTTGTTATGAACTTTATTTTCCATGCAATAAGGTCGCGACGTCGTCACGCGAAACTTCAACGCACTTTATCTTTGTCATTTTTTGTTTAATTGACAAAAGAAAAAATATGTGTTCATATTTTTTTGATAATGTAAATGACGGACTAATTAGATTTTTTTAGGACACTAGCCTATTGAACAACATTATCCTCCTGTTTGGGTAGGCGGGAGTTACCTGCGGTCCAATTAGGAAGGTCTTTGTGTCCAGGTGCTTAACGGGTCCGTACTTATCACGGATGCGGAAGAAATCGTTCGCCACTTGAGGGTACATGGCGGCTGACATCACGTCGTAATCCGAAATCTGAAACAAGAATTAGGCTTTAATTATACACAACTAGAGGACGCCCGCGACTTCTTACGCGTAGAATTAGTTTCCCGCTACTCCCCCCATTTCTTTCAGTTGGGGGTCCATTTTCGGAGAATCCTTTCTTAGTGCTCACACAATTCACATACATCATGAAAGGAGCCCCTGTCCCAAATTTCAGTTTCTAAGTACAGTAGCTTCGGCTGTGTTTTATATATATATGGATTAGAGTTGATAATATTAACAGTTTATACATGAATATGTAATGTATGTTATGTAATGTAGGTGAAATGTCGTTGAGCTTTGCTCTGTATTCCAATATTGTGATTTGTCGACCTTTTTAAAGGAAGGATTCCGACCAATGAGCGGAATATTTCGGCGATTTCGTGGCCGCCAGCTAGCCGTCATCGCGAAAGTGTTTTAGTTGTTATGTTCATTTTAATTTATATATTGTTACTAGCTTCTGCCCGCGACTTCCTCCGCGTAGATTTCAATTATCGCTATTCCTATGGGAACTTTAAAATGGTGTTAATCTAGGGCGTAAGCTATCTCCATTTAAAAATTTCATCCAAATCCGTCCAGAATCCGTCCGGGAAGGAGTAACAAACAAACAAACAAACTTTCGCATTTATAATATCATTAGGATAGATAAAACACTATTGTATAACGATATCTCACCGAGGGGTACGTTTCCTTGATCTCCTTCTTCAGTTTGTCGAAGTCGAGCGGCGGCATCTCCGCGCCCGGCCGCCCGTCGATCCTCTTCATGTCCTTTAGCACTTTAGATCTGGTGTTTACAAAATAAATCACGGTCAGTATTAAATTATCAAGATATAATTTTTCCTTCGTTCTTCTTTTGCTAAAAGAAGCAATATAAATACTAAAGTTCCGTGATAGTCATTTAAAAACTAATTTTAACACGTTAAGGGGTCGTACACAGATTTAGGTTACCGTCGTTCCTGTGGACATACCCGAATTTAACGTTTTTAAGGCCTAATTTTCTGGCTGAACCCATATCCGCATAAATGGCGTCAGGTCTAGTTTAGTCCCAACAGATAAAAACCTAATTTACATGCAAAGGTATCTTAACTTTTTATGTCCTATCATGTTCACTGCTAAATCTTAAACTAAAATTAATGTTTTGCATTTAACTGAATAAAAAGCTATCGCGGTTTATCAGCGTTTTTTCTAACTTTATTAAAACATTTTTGAAATGTGCAAATTGTGCCCTTTCATATGAAACCCCGTTTGCTACGAGTATAATCAAATCACTCATTTTTCAACGCCCCATTCTAGACCCAATTTCAAACATTCAGTTGGTTTTTTACTAAAAACAGATGAGGGCAAGCAAGTTATACAATTATGAGTATTATGACAAATTTCAAGTTGATAAAAGAAGTCTCACCATTAGGGTCTTTTTTTTTACCATTTTGTAACCTTAAAAAGACTCCCTATTAAAACGCAACCAAATAACCCTTGAAGACATTAGCATACCTGAGCGGCTCCGGGTACCCTCCATGCGGCTGCCCAATGGCTCCCTGCAGGAACTCCACCACGGACTTGGGGAAAGACAGATCCTCGGCGCGCTCCTCGATCTCCTTGGCTGTCAGCTTGTTCTGCACCATGAACTGGGCGAGGTCACCCACCACCTTCGATGAGGGAGTGACTTTGATGATGTCGCCGAGGATGAGGTTTGCTTCCCTGTCAATTAAGGTTTTGAAGGTTATTTTAATGGAATGCAGAAGAGAAAGCACTCAGTCTGTTTCGAGGAAGCTTGGAACGTGTATTAGAAGCGAAAATCTCTTTCCAACCACATGCACTAAATAGAGACTCATACTTATAAAACAAGTAACAAATGCATGGGCATGTCACTATATTTTAGTAACTCAAGGTTTAAAAAGACTGGGTACAGAAAAAACATATCCAGAGTATAGTTGTGGTCGGAACCAAAAATGTCGGTAACCACCGCAAGCGCAACCAGCAAAGACTATAATTATGCTGAGAGGTTTTGTGTATGTGGCTCAAAATTTTAATAAGCAGTTTTTACTACCCATTTAAAACCAAATGCCAAAGCTACTTATTTGACCCGTATATTCTACCCGTATGTTATAAAGGACTATGTGTCAAAACTGTACAAGAACCAACAAGTCATTTTAATAGGTTATGCATGTACGTTATTTTCTACTATGGGTTGGATCTTGGGCACTTGTTTAAAAGAGATCGGAGAATCATAATATCTATTATTGAATGACAAAATCTTAAGTACAATTCTGGCAACCCCTACCTGTAAGCCTTCTTAACCTCTTCGAACTGCTTGCCCAACCCCAGTGAGAACGCCTGGAACTGAAGATTAGTGTATTGCCCGCCGGGGATCTCGTTCATGTACACGTCGGCGTTGCCAGACTTCATGGTAGCGGTGCATTCGAACGGGCCGTAGAGAGTGCGCGCCTGCTCCCAGTATGCAGAGTATTCCGATACGTTTTGGAGGGCGATGTCTGTGGAAACAAATGTAGTGAATTGAGCTCCCTATTAGAATTTTCGGTGATTAGGATGTTGAAGGGTTTTTTGGAATAAAAAGTCCATGGGTCATATTATATAAAATGATTTGTAAGATGTCCGTTTTAAAACGCGTTAGGCATGGCTATTTTTTATGGCTCGATAATTACTTTGACATGATAAACTAACATGAATATTTGTTTCTGCTTACATTCACATAAATAGCCGAGATCAGTTAATTAAAAAAGGTAGGCCCATGTTAATACATTTTTTTTTGAGAAGCCTTCTCTATACTGTGCCTCAGATCCAATCACAACCGACCACAAATAAACTGTCGAGCATTTTACAGTGCTGGACAATGTCTGAAATGTTAATCATTCTGAAAATCACAAGAAAAAACGTAAGTAATTATGCAATCGGACACACCAGCCGTGTCTCCAATCATTTGATTAAGGCGTACTCACTGGTGTCAAGGTCCGAGCCCTGCAGACAGGCCACGAGCGCGCCCATGCTGGGCTGGCTGGTCATGCCCGACATGCTGTCCGCCGCCACGTCCACCACGTCCGCGCCGGCCTCCGCGCAGGCCAGCATGGCGGCCACGCCGGCGCCCGACGTGTCGTGCGTGTGGACGTGAATTGGCACGTCAGGGTGTTTGTCGCGGATGGCTGTGATCAGAAGTCTGTGGAGAATAAGAATGGTTATACAGGGTGTCCCAGAAACCGACGTCAACTCGCCTAGGGCTGATAGAGCATCTAGAAAGCTATCGATTTAACGCCTATGTATGTTTAGCGATTTTTACTAGTTTCAGAGATATAGATATTGAACAAAGTGAAAAGCAAACATTGGGACACCTAGTATGGAGAAACAAACTTTATGTGATTACTTAAAAGTAATATTTAAAAAAACGGGCAAATAGGTTAAACACTTGCTGGTTCGTAATGATTCTAATTATGTACTGAAAAACTTATGAAATAAAACATAAAAGTTATTTTTTGCGTTTTTGAAGGCGGTTTTTTGTTTTTTAAAACATTTATTTTATTTTACACTTTTTAGTGATCATAATAAGCTTATGTAGTTCCACTTCTTAGTTGATATATAAAACTTTAAGACATTTCAAGCTCGCCGCAAGCAACGCCGCGGGAAAATCATAGTCATTTTAAAACAATTAAATGTGCTTCGTTGTAGTCGCTCAACTATCTTAATCGAGATATCTTATCGCCACCCTTGAAATCGGTACCGTTGAGGAGTTCCGGTGGCCATCTGTGGTCTTCATCATCAGTTCCGCTTCACCAAGTGACACTTTCTGAATGCAAATGCTACACTTGTCACTAAAAATACTAAAATCGCTATATGTTTGCATACAATATTTGAGGAGTTCCCTCAATTCCTCACTGATCCCTTCATCAGATTCAGATTTGATGACAATGGGACCACCTCGGAAGTGAACTCTATCAAACCACAAAAGAATTTTTAAAATCGGTCCACAATTGACGGAGTAATCGGTGAACATACATAAAAAAAAAAATACATACAGTGGAACGTATAACCTCCTCCTTTTTTGAAGTCGGTTAAAAATTACAAAAATTCAGATTAAAATGATCAATATCTCCGAAACTAGTGAAAATCGCTGAACATACATAGGGGTTAAATCGATAGCTTTTTAGCTGTTCAATCAGCCCTAGGCGGGTTGACGTCGGTTTCTGGGACACCCTGTATAACTATTAGATAAAAAAAAACCCTGATAAAATGGTGACCCCTAACAAAGCTGATATCTCTTGAACGGCCCCACCGGTTTTCATGAATCCTAGCTAAAAACCACCGCTGGGAAACCTGCTTTCAAATAAAACCGCATCAGAAAAGGAAATATTAGAGTATTTTTTGTGAAGTTACTCACCTAGCAGCTGCAGGTTTTAACAATCCAGCCATATCCTTAATGGCCAGCACATGCGTCCCTGCCTTCACCAGCTCATCGGCTAGATCCAGGTAGTACTTCAGGTCATATTTCTTCTTGTTAGGGTCCGAGACGTCGCCGGTGTACGAGATGGCTGCCTCGACCACGCCGCCGGCCTTGCCTGCTGCGTCCATGCCGAGGATGAGGTTGGGAAGGTAGTTTAGAGAGTCGAATACGCGGAATATGTCCATGCCCGCTTTAACCTGAAATGAAATGGTTTGATACTGGTTTTTTGCTTGCCTGTGCTTTGCCTATCCTACTGCTGGGCAAAGGAATCTGTCTCTCAGCCCATCCCTATGGAGAGCGTGCTCCCGCCGTTTACACATGCGTCTAGTCCGTTATTGTTATTACTGTATGTTGACATAATAAATGATACAAATTATAACGCTATGGAAGAATCAGAAGAACCTTATCCATTATTAGCTCTGTTACATGCACCGAATCGTCGAGACTTATTTATTTCATAAAATGTTTTACTTCACCGGATTTTGATTTCATTGACAGGCGTACGGGAGTTACAATTTCTTGGTGGTCATAGGTCTTATCTAACCTGACCTACCCATGCTTAAGAAGCCAAAAAACAAAAAGGTTTCAGAAAAGAATTGCTTTCGACTAAATGAAATTCTATCAAAGGACCATGGGCAACGTTGTATGGAGCTTGGCCCCAAAACCAACAAACCTGAGAGTTAGGTCATTAAATAGGTCTTCTTTTCGTTTTATAGGCACCAAGTTTATTTCCATTGCAGAACTGAGATATTCATATTTTAGTCAGCGTGAATACGATCTATCAGGAAACGGGTTTTTCTTGGACATCTCGTATTCACGCTGACTAAAAATATGAATAAGTATCTCAGTTTTGTTCAACTTCGTGCCTTTAGAATGAAATGAATTAGATTTAAAGACCTATTTAATGGCGCGAATCTCATGTTTGTTGGTTTTGGGGCCATTTTGACGCATGGTCCTTTATCATTTGATCAAATGAGTGTCGGTTATTCAAGAGGGTCCCAAAATAACTGACCGACATCTCGCAGAACTTGAAGACGACATTGTCAGGGTAGTTGGTGTACCCGACGGCGTTGGCCCCGCGCAGCAACATCTGGAAGGGGATGTTGGGGATCAGCCGCCGCATGTCCTCCAGCCGCTCCCACGGGCACTCGTGCAGGAACCTGGGGGGAACAGCTGATGGTGACTAGGTGAAGCTTGCCAAAGAGTGAGGAGAAAAGGAAGTTGTTTGGAGGGAAATTGGCAATATGGTCGTATTTTTACCGAGACTGTTGTTTAATATAGTGGTGGCCACTTGTGAAAATGTAGTACAGTTCCACCTGTCACCACGCCATGGTATAAACCAGTTTAAAAAAATGAGGGTGCTGCTCGGAGGTTTTTTGGAAACATAACTCAATTTCGACGCAATTAGTGCTGACGGCTTATTGTCTAACGCACTCGCAATCACGATCGTTTTCATTTTGAAAATCGAAGGCTTGTCTGCATACAAAATGAAAAGAATTGCTACACATTGAAGCCGGTTGCGATTGCGAGTGCGTTAGACAATAAGCCCTCTGGTTGACGCTTTAACATTGTCAACGCTATTGATGAATAAATCTGGCATCCTAATAAACCTGCAGGCCAAATATACAAATAAACGAAGTGCGGAATAATGTCTAATTTGCGCACCACTATATCCAGCGCACTACGGGATGATTTCAATCCACGACGGCGCGCTCTTGCCACTTTGACATTGCACAGTTTCATCGATGTACAATATGTACATCAAATAAAATAGTAGGGCCGTCGCGAATTAAACACACTACCACATAAATATTCAAATTTATTAACAACTCACCTAAGCGCCACATCAAACGTAGCTCCTCCCCAATTCTCCAAGGAATACAAATTGCTGAAGTTATGAGCTACGTAGGGAGACGCCGCCAGCAGGTCGTGGGTCCTCACTCTGGTCGCCAACAGGGACTGATGTGCGTCCCTGAACGACGTGTCCATTAAAAGTAGACCCTTGTGCTGCCTGACTGCTTTCGCGAAGGCTTCTGGGCCGCCTTCTTGAAGGATTTGCTTGTAGCCTTTGGGGGGTTGGATCGCTGTTGGAACAGGGAGCTAGAGTTATAAATGCAGGAGGAACATTGAAGTGAGGAATATAATAGCAACCAAATTAGATATGGTTGCAAAATACTTTTGATAACCTTGTAGACTTTGCTTACGAAGATAGTGGTCACGGAGTACAGAAAAAATGTATGAGCACAAATATTTGTTTTTCAAGTATTCGATTTTATCTAAGTATTAAAGGTTTATACACCCATATTCACAAACGTCACTATAAGGTCTCACAGTGCTCACGAACGCACGGGGTGGTTGAAAGTCTCATAAACAAAAGGTCGGTCAAAAAGGACCAATCACAAAGATGTATTGAACGCAGTGCGTTTACTCAGTGAAGGATCTCTTAAGTATTGTTTGTGAATACGGGTGATACTCCTGGAGAGTTACGATTTCTATCTATGGAGACACAAAATTAATCTTTTTTATTTATTTAAGTGTGTATTTCTCTATATAGGTATGTTTATCGTGATCTAATACACATAGTACAAGCCTTAAGCTTAGTATGGGACTAAGTGAATTGGTGTGATATTGTTACCTGATATTATTTATTATTTATTATATTGGCAAGTTAATAACTATATTCTTCTATAACCAAAGAATCTTAGCTCTTTGTGGGTAAAGTTTGTAAGTTTAAGAAAAGGACACAACTACAACAAAATGCGATTCAGTGTAGATAAGTGTGGGAAGACTCTTAGTAAGGTGTTTCAATGCTTTATGTGGCATATTAAGGCGAATAAAATATATTGTAAAACAGTATTCAGTATTCATACCGAAATGGTTCGATACCCAGTTTTTTATCAAATAAAAAAGTTAACTATGCTTGTGAATTTAAGGCCCAAAGATTATTTCAAGGGCGAAAACTAAGTTCAGCATTATTACGCATTGTGCCGCTCAGTAATTGTCCAAGATTGGATATGCATGAATAAGTACTAAAACTATTAGCTTCAATTTACTAAATACTATACGATACATTTGGATACTTCAGGTTAAAATTTGACACATTTTGTATGTATGTATGTTTTTGACGGATTTGCACGGCGATTATCATCACACGTTGGACCAACCAATTAAACAGCTGTTAGTTTATATATTTCGACAGCCGTCAAACCTCCACTCGTCTACTAAATTGTCGGTAAGCTACGCAATAATAATACCTTCTAATTGTTAGGACACAAATTCGACTATTGATTGACATGACATTCAGTTAATAATTCCAAGGGCTAAAGAGCCAAAAAGCAGAACTAAATTGAAGCAATAATATAGTTACTTTTAGCTAAACATAAAAGACGTAGTACAATAGTGCGAATATGTTTAAATTTTTATTGTGTATGCACAAACTACAACGGAATCTAGCTCGATAGGTATAATAAATACAAACAAGATTTCTTCGTACAATAAATAAATTTATATACTTAAATACATAAAATAGAGTAAACAACAAAAAATCTCACACACCAAGTGAATTCTATTTTGGAACACAATACTTCTGTATTAGGAAGCATATTTTTTATTATTGCTCTTGAAGCCTCTGCAAAACAATAAAAAAATAAAAGCAAGGAAAAAAACATGCTACAGTCAATGCTGCAGTCATTTCAAAGGAATACAAAGATTTTCTAATATTCGTTTTGAACTTGGCCATACGTAAAGTAAGACCAAATCAATGTTAAAGTTTTGTATTTGAACGTGCAGAATTACGCATGAAATTGACTATTGACATATAAATAGTTTTTCGCAATTTAAGCACTTCATGCATTATTTAAAAGTCCATATAAAACGGGTCTCGAGTGAGACACTGGTCTCAAGACGCCTCGAAGATGACAGATTTGTATGACTTAAGAGGCCACATATGCTGCCACGCTTACACAAGTATTAAAAGGAATGGATTTATGTGCTTCCGCTCGTGAACATGAGATGGAGATAGTTTGCGCGCGCCTTGTTTTTTGTTTACTTTAAAACCACAATATTTATCCAAATAAAACAGTTTAACAGTATTAAGAGGTTATGAATACTTAACTATTAAATCAAAAATCATAGTTAAAGATCGTGGGGTTTCATCCAAAAACATGCAAAAAAGTTGTCATGTTTGAAAAATAAAACCATCAAAGATTTTGCTTCTAATCATGTTTTCACGTCTCAGGGAAATATGATCTAATGGGCGGACGACGGATGCAACATGGTGACGAAAGCACAAGATGGATAAGACTTTTATTAAATTTAGAGTACTATTTATGTGAGAAAATATATGCAGTTTTTGTTATAAATCAGTAGGCATACTTTGTATATTGAGAAAGTACAGAAGTATCACTTCCCGAATACGCCCCTCTTACGTCTGTAAATGTGAAGAGGTCATTTTCCCTATACAAATAGATAGCCAACTATAAAAGGAATGTACCGAAAAATCCTCATAAAGAAAAAAACATAATTATTTACTTCAACAATAAAATTCTATAACTTTTTTCAGTGATGTTCTCTGTTTTTGAAATCAATTGTAGTCATATCCATATTACGGATATCGTTTGACATTATTTTGACGTAATTTGCATCTGTCGTCCGCCATTAATGATCAAGTTTAATATATGCAAAGAACAGACACAGGCATTATGGTTATTGAGATCCAGATCGCGGAACACTACCGACTTCATCATAATGTGGCCTCTTAACATATACTTTGACGCGTCTTGAGATGGGTTTCTCAGTCAACGTTTTTTTAAGGCCCTTAGAACACCATGTGTCACATCACAGTTTATTTATATTAGACATTGAAGTAATTTTATAATAACTAAAAAGAAACAAGTCGAAATGATTTGTTCAATAAAAAATATTGTAGTCTTACCTAAAATGGATTCATTTTCAACTTATTCCTTTTATACCCAAAAACAAATAGATGAGAAAAGCTCTTAGAATAATTATATTAGCGGTGAAACGAAAAACCAATCTTATCATCTGATAATTTAATTACAATTCTAAATTGTACCCTTATAAAATTTACAACCTCCAACAAGGTACTGGGGTTCTATATTCTACTGGGTAAAACCATATTGCCTTTGATATTTATTTATTAAAAACAAACAACATGGTACAATATGTTTTTGTATTGATTTTGGCTCGGCCGCCGTGACGTGACTGTCAAGTAAATAAGAGTAGGGACCGGCCCGCTATCCCATTCAAGGGGTTTCGAATGGGTTTTTAACCCTTCGTCAGTGTCGCCTCACATAATTTTGTACCCCTCGTCTGGGTGACTATGACGTCATCGCTGTCACGTGACCGAGTTTAAACCTTCCTATAGCTCTCGTCTCATGAGGTTTCGAAAAAATTGATATGTATTGTATCTAGGGTCTGTATATTCGTACGTCATTTGGAAACTTTTTTTTTCTGCAGCGATTATGACATCAAGATTGTGCTAAAAACTTATTTAATCCTTAGACGCTACTTCATCCCATGTTGTCTAGTATCACATTTCGCCAAAATGGCGGGGTGCGGAGGGTGCAACGTGATTGGCTAGTTCTGTTGGCACCAATAATAATACTAAAATGACTTGACTTTTCATCTCACCGCTAATAAATTTCCAATCTTAACAGTTAGATATTAAAAACCATATTAAAATGTACCTCACCTGTGTTCTCTCCGGTTAGTTCGAATCTTTTAATAGCCTCGGGGGAAAGGTCTGCAAAACAGGTTTAGTAAAAATATGGACACAGTGCAAAAATGCCTAGCGTGCTAATTAATGATGACAAACACCGATATACGTATTATAATAAATATTACCTGAAAATGGCGGTCTATAAAAAAAAAACAGAGTTGATTATGTAGGCCATACAAATAATTTCAACTTTGTTCTTTTTTGTCGACGGTTCAATCAATAGCCTTAGGTAAACATCAAGGGTAAGTACATTTAATCACTTTTTTCCCCTTATTCAAAACAACAAACGATATAAACAAATACCCAAAAAACTAAAAATTAAGCCGCAGATTTATTATTTCTGCAGCATTTGTTTTTTATTACCATAGAAATACCTGCACTAAACTAGTATTTTTCACAATCGTGTTATAATAGAGAGCTTTTTAGTCGAGTACCGTGTTTAGGCCACGAAGCTTGCTGAGTGGCCTAAGTAAGGTACGAGATTAAAAAGCTTAATTATGACACTATTGTGAACAATACTTTTTGTACGAGTTCATTAAAATTAATAATTTAAGTCTAAATACGAGTATATAAGAAAACGAAATATCGTAAGTACTATAACACCACCGGCGTCCGTAATTTTGCAGTACTGTGCTGTGATTGGCTACAATCACAAAGAGTAGTTTTTTTTTTATGCCCTGGATACAGGAGCATGTTTAAGTAGATGTTGACAGATGACGCGACGTTGCTACGTTCCGAAACGCCATAGATTAGCCATTTTATATCGGATCGAGTCTCCTTAAACAAGGACACATACTATTGAAATACGAAGTTCTATTTTCAAATTTTTTTCGATCGTCTGGAGCGTATCGAAATGGTTATTTCGGTTGTTTCGGAAGTAACATAGACTATGCAACGATGAAAAGAGTGACGTTGCAGTATTCTCTGTGAAATCTTAATACACAGATTATAATCGACGAGTACAAAAAAATAATTTTCACTTTATAAATATATAAAAAATGGAACAACATAAAGTCTACATCAAAAACTAAAAACCAATAATCACATGTCATATAAATGTTTTACATAACCCATAATTATCTTGTGCTTAATGAATATGATGTGTTGGCAAAATAATTACTAAGCAAGTTAAATAAAAAGGCGAATTTAAAATTAAATATTTAACCTACCCCTTGATGGGTCTGCAATAAAATTAAAAAAAAAACTAAAATATTTTTAATATCAAAAACATTAAACATTAAACATAAAATAATTATCGTGAAGATATTCAATCATTTGCTGAACTGATTCATTTCACAAACATAATTTTGCAAAACGCTTTTTTCGGAAACTAAATATTTCAGGATTTATTTCAGGACCATGTTGTACAACCCTATAGGTTAGATTAAGTTAGTTTTATAAAAATCCAGAAATATTTAGTTTCGGAAAAAAATATATTTTGCAAAATGATGTTTGTGAAATGAATCAATTTGTGAAACGTTTTTTTAGCAAATGTTGGTAAACCATCCTGAACTGTCTATACTATACAGGTGAGCACAGAAAATGGGTTAGTAAGAGAAGGTCTGAAACTGTTTATTATAATACTGGGAGACTTGTTCTGTGGTATGGTCGACCTTATAAATAGCTACACACTCTAGTACTTTGTTACTTTAACGACGTGTTTGAACTGCTGTACAAATTAATCACTAAGGAGTTAAAGCGACATGGTACAAAAAGTATGCAGCTGCAGTGCGATAGCTCTTAGATGCTTCGGGTTTGTACCGGTCTCTATCGCTCTCATACGCTCTTATTATGAGCGAGTGAGAGAGAAGTACAAACCCGAAGCACTCGAAGAATCGGAAATCGAAACGGTTAGTTTTTCACGACATATTTGTTAAGGAATTATTCTTGCAGTGGAACTAATAGAACAATAGTAGAATACTACTTTTCTTACTTTCCTAAAAACAAATTAAAAGCAGGAACCTAAAATAACTATAATCAATTCATAGTTGTGTGCCTGCGCAAGTTTTAAAAGTTTGAATTAAACTTGGAATTTTAGAACAAAATTCAATATCTTAAGTTTCAGACCAGCCCATTTTAATGGCTCACCATGTATAAGTTTTCGGTGACGTTTTAATCTAATTGGATCACTTCCAATACAGGGGATAGTCGTGAAAAACAAAAAGTAAACTTGCTATGTCTACGTAAAACATTTTTAATCACAATCCAATGAAAATGCATACACATATGGAAACTACTCGTGCCTGGAAATGGGTTATATTGATGCCATGTAAAGACAAAACGTACCCATTTTGTTAACTTACCCAGCGGTACATTTCCACACATTTAAATGATAAATGATCACATAAAACCCGGGGCAGTTTCTAAAATGTACCTCGTTTGTTTGTATATCCAAATAGAATTAGTTTTTAAACCGAGTAAAATCGGGAAAATTTGAGACGTAAATGAAGAAGAACAACTTGATTTATTTAAAATTAAAATTCTACAAATGATTTTGACTTGTCACCAACAATGTTTTCAAAAAATCACTCGTTTTTCAATTATGTTAAAATGAAACAATTTTTTTATTATTTCAAACATGGCGTACTATAAACTAATTGCAAAAATAATTTTGTCTTCTAATACATACATACATAAACTCACGCCTTCATTCCCAGAGTGGGGTAGGCGGAGCCACAGACTCACCAACAACTCCAAAAACTTGTTGATAATGCTGTGACCACATTTTGCACAAACAGGCTAAGATGTTAAATAAATGACAAAAAATACATTCAATTTGTCACACGCATTTTGATAATTGTATTTCATGCAAAATAATTTAAAAAAATCTTTGTTGTTTTTTTTTAACTCAAATCCCCGCTGCTAGTATTTAATATCTGTAGTCCAGAAAGTACAAAGATAGTTATTTCTCAAAATCATGTATTTATGTCGCTGCCTCCATGGTACTGTATTAGCCTAAGTTAGCCTGCCAACTGGCAACTCACATTGTGGAATGCAATAAACATTGAACTATTGAGTATAGAGGGTGTATAAATTTACACAGTATTTTTATAAACCTTTTTTTACTTACCTAGAGGCACGGACGGTATGAAAGGCTCGATGTCAGCTGGTGGTATGCTAGTGGCTAGTGGCGTGGCAGGCCCGTTGACTAGCACTTGGCCCAGGTAGTTGAGTAGCTTCTGAGCGCGGTTCTGGGAAGGCTTGAACATGAACAGTTGAGGGTGCTCGTCGATGAAGTATGTGTCCAGTGCGCCTGGAGAAAGAAAGGTTTAAAGGCTTACTATCAATCTCGTTCCTTCTCTCACAAGTAATACCATTACATCTTGGACTGATATTTATACGGGTCTACATCGTCTGCCATAATAGTTTTATTCAAAACTAGCGGCCCGCCAGCTCGCCAGTTTTTTCAATTATTTTCTTTCATATAAACCTTGTCCGGACAATGACGAACATAACAAAAAAGAAATCAGCCAAATCGGTTCAGCCGTTCTCGAGTTTTGCGCTTAGCAAAACATTTAGCGATTCATTTTTATTATATAGATGTGTTTTAGGTCGTACGCAAGTCATAACGGATTTTTGTAAGAAACTGTCACATTTAAAAATCAAACCATACCTAACCTAGCCTTGTCTACACGTTAGATAATTGAGAAATTCTGAAAAGTTTACGGTTCCAGCGATATACAAATTATAACTAACAATAATTATGTCAACAATGACGTTATGACCCAAAAAAAAGGGAAGCAATGAGTTCCCAATTTATACTTACCGCTGAGGAACTTCTGGTTGCCAACAACGTTGAGCAGGAACGGTATGTTGGTCTTCACACCTCGGATCCGGAACTCTCTGAGAGCGCGCGTCATCTTAGCAGCTGAGGCCGGTAGATCATTAGCGTGGGAGATTACCTGGAAATCAATACCAGATCGATTATATTGGTGTTTTTAATGACGTATGAAATGCCTTAATGATATTTTATATAGACTAACCCAAACGCGGCCTTATTATTGTTACATTTGAATTTGTCAGAAAGGGACAAAGAATAATTTAACTAAAATAGGTTTATTGTGAGTTTATGAATAAGAGGCTAAAAAACTAAATTTATGTGTCCTGGATTTGTATATACAAAGAACACTAAGGTCACATAATTAATTGTCTGGCTGCCAAGTTTCTGGCAGTAAAGTCAATTTTGCCGGCTGTAACTTGGCAAAATTTTATTAAGTAATACGGATTTAAGGTTTCACTTCTTTCCTTTTCCTCAATAGGTGGAAACTTAACTTATATCAATACATAATATAACTTCCTCCGTGACAGACTGACTTACTGACTGAACCACAAAGCACAGCCTAAACTGCTGTATGCTTGGAATTTGGAGGTAATATTTCTTGGGTACTTTGAAGTGTACTAAGAAAATACTTGTGTAAAGTCGACCCACAACGGGAAGTTATAGTAGCAGAAAACTAATTCAACGCGTACGAAGTCGCCGGCGGCCTTTAGTTATTTAACCTAGAGCTTAGTTTAGGACTAGGTCCATTTGTATGACATTACATACGGTTCACTAAAGTTTCACCGAAATACGTTTGACCGAATGAGTCGTTTGGCAACTGCTTCATTTCCCAACCCGCTTATATTTCTGTAACTGTAAATATTTCAGAATTTTTATAAAAACTAACCTAACCTAACCTATAGGGTCTACACAATGGTACAAAAATAAATCCTGAAATAGATTCGGGCCTTTTCCAGTATTTCTCCAATTTGATTCGAAAAAGTACGCCTAGGGCGGCCCATTCCGACCCTCCCACTCACTTTCACTTTTTTTTGTATGACATTGTCGCCTGATATTTATTTATTTTATTTATACTTTTTAAAATCGTACTTACTTTAACTAGCAGAGAGTCGTAATAAGGTGAGACGATAGCGCCAGCGTAAGTCGACGCCGAGTCGAGACGGATGCCCATTCCCTCTCCAGATCTGAAACATTGAGTTAATACGTTACAGATGGTACAACTAAAAAAACATTTGTCGATCGTGAGAAAATAGAAGGGAAGAGTAGTCTATTAACCGAACCGGGATTAGCTATGACCTGACTCTACGCTAGGCCTAATAAAGCTGTAATTACACGGCCTGGTAAATTAACCTAGTTAAGAGTGACCCTGCCTACGAAGCTAGCAGCCCCGAGTTTGGTTCTCGGAAAGGGAAAATATTTGTGTGATGAGCGCGAGTATTTGTTCCTGAGTCTTGGGGCCAAATTTTCCGATAAGTGAACTACACGAAATTTAAAGGTTAAGTATTAAACTTTGTCATATATATGCTATACATTGCGTATTCATTTTTTCAACAAATAACCATCCTTCGATTTTAAGACAATCTATATATATAAAAGGCAAACCTGACTGACTTATATATCAACGCATAGCCGAAACTACTGTACCTAGAAACTTGAAATTTGGTACAGGGGTTCCTTTCATGATGTAAATGAGCACTAAGAAAGGAGTTTCCGAAAATCGACTTCCAACGGGAAGAAATGTCCTCTAGTACTTTATAAAATGCAACACTATTAGAATAGAAAGAAAGAAAGAAAATACATTTATTTACAACAACAAACACAAATAACGAAGAGAGAATAAAAAAATAAAAATAAAAAATAATGTTGTTGCGAAACGGTTCCAACTCAGCATGTGCTGCCTGTGAAGTCAGCGCAGGTCTTCCGTTAGAAACGCTCGGTGTCACACACAATAAGTACATTTTTATTACATATATAGCGTTACTTCTCTCTACATTACTTACCTAAACACCTCAAGCCGTCCAGTGCTGGGCTGGAAGTTATTAGCAGGATCTTCAGTGGTGACGCGGCACTGGATCGCGAACCCTTGCGTCTTGATCTGATCCTGCGAAAGACCCATCTCCGGCAGGGTCATACCCTCGGCTATTCTGATCTGGGACTGCACCAAGTCTATGCTTGTAATTTCTTCTGTGATCGTATGTTCCACTTGTAACCTGAGGAAAAGAGTATATTTATAAAATCATTAGCTTCTGTCAACGTCTTCGTGCGCGTAGAATTCTTAATTTTGTCCGTAATATAGGAACCGGGATAAAAAGTAGCCTATGTCGACACTATATCTCTGTGTCAAAATTCATCCGAATCCGTTCTGCCGTTAGTGATTGATGAGTGAAGGGGCTTCTAAACGGGCCATATTTTCACTGAAATATGTGGCCGGCAGCTATTGGTGTCTTTCTCTAACATACGGGTAAAAGAGGGACACCAATAGTTGCCGGCCACAGTGAAAATATGACCCGTTTAGAAGCCCCTTAACAAACATCTAAATTTCCGCATTTATAATATTAGTAAGATACACTTGGGAGTAAAGAAATCGAGCCACTTAGTACTGAATTTCCATAGGAAGTGGCTCGATTTCTTTGCTCCCAAGTATAGTAAGATTGCATTACACATATCGTTGCATCGTCGGCAATACTGCAATTCCGCGTAATTAACAAATTAAGTTGCAAAATGTAGGTGTATTTTGCACTTTTTCATTTGTTAGTTGCAGTATCACCATTGAGTATCACCATTGAGTATCACCGACGATATCAAATTTGTGATATCCATATCCAGTTTTTGACAATCTAGCTTTATTTTATAGTTACCATATTCTTGACATTATTGTAACTTTTACCGACTCCTGAGGCCCTACTTTGAATAGACGTTCAAAGTTACATTAGCTCTATCCCTTTCTCTCGATTTAGTTTCGAATGACGCGTGACAGGCATGGAGATAACGTAACTTCGAACTTCGATTTTCAAAGTATGACCTCTGAATAAGATCGAGAATATGATAGCGATATAGACACAAGATGAGCTAAAACAAAGTGGAATTAAGTTGCTATTCGAACGCGACAATAATTATATTAGTATGCGAACGAAAGAAACAATTAGTTTCCATTACGAACATCACATAATTGTGCGATTTTCTTCAGCCTGCGCGACTTACTACTGTGATCGAGAAGTACTAATGAGCGTGTACGCAGTATAGCCTCCTTGTACTAAAAATAGTACATAATACGGCCATTGAAATAAAGATCTAGTTCAAAAGAAATAAAGTGGAATTTCATTTGTTTTTATGACTAATGATCAAATTAGAAAATTGATCTTCATTCACAATAGATTTATATTCGACTGACTAATTTTGTTGTATGGTGGGATACAATGAATTTTTCCAATGAAATATGAACCTATCATGTTTGCAATAAAGTCAAGTTTCAATTTTAATTTACAGTCATGAAAATGGGGGAAATTCTACTTTTAACAACTCCTTTGCAATGGATCTTTATTGCAATGGCTTTATCAAAAATGGCCCTTAGACAATACATAGATTTAAAAATAAAATATTCGTTATCGAACCTGGCGTTGACTTCAATGAAGTAGAAGTTGCCTTTGCTGTCCAGTAGAAACTCTACCGTGCCCGCGTTCTCATAGCCCACGTGCTTGGCCAAGTGCACTGCACAGTCCGTCATTCGATTCCGAATCTGTGAAGAAAGAATTAAGGTATTTCATCATCATCATCATCATAAACTCACGCCTTCATTCCCAGAGTGGGGTAGGCAGAGCCACAGACTCACCAACAACTCCAAAAACTTGTTGATAATTCTGTGACCACATTTTGCACAAACAGGCTAAGATGTTATCCAGTGTATTAGTGACAGGTTGCAAATCCATCGCCTAACAGCACTACACAGCCTTTAGTCCCTTAGTCGTCTCTTACGACATCCACGGGAAGACATGGAGTGGCAACATTCTAAACCCGGCACCACACGGCATACGGCACACGGTATTTCATTTTATGATTATAACCTTTGTCATACATAACCTCGTAATGCCCGTTAGTTTTCTTTACATACATACATAAACTCACGCCTTCGCTACCAGAGTAGGGTAGGTAGAACGCGTAGTGACGTGTTGAATGAGCTAGCCGGTCCGGTTAATTTTTAAGTTTGGTGTGTAGACTCATATTATTTACCATCAAAATTATTTGTACTATAAAGTACTTACTCGGTACCGATAGTGACACGGCAGTACCCCGTCCACGAGACAGTGAACGGTCAAGCGACATGCGCTGTCTCGCTCTAACTTTCTATGACCCAGTGTTCCAGTTTGTTTTGCGGCAGATAGAGGTTATGACGTACCTCAGGGTCCAAGCCAGGCGCTGGCGCAACCTCCACGACTTTCTGGTGGCGACGTTGCACCGAGCAGTCTCGCTCGTACAAGTGTACCACGTTGCCCGCTTTGTCACCTTAACAACGGTAGAAAAAAAAACAAAAATCAGTCATCATATCTTAAAGTTACCTACGGAGAACAGAGGTTTTATTTTTTTCTTGTTCAAACTTGTTATTTTGGTAACGGCCGAATTTGGCAACGGAGTAGCCCTCTGAGCCAGTCTTCAGAAGACCGCACGATGTACCTTTTGTTTATACTGTGACACAGGTTTTGCTGGTATCGTTCGATACAAGTCGACACACTTAAAAAGAGCCCTGAGTGACCTACCTGCGCAGTGAGCAAATTACTGACCAAAATTGGTGGGGGCGACGGGGGGAGTGTAAACCGCTCCGCTTTGCTGCCACGCTATTTGTTTGTCAGTAGACAACATGCGCAAATATATATCCCCTCCACTAGCCGCTCGGAACTCTTTTTACGTGTTTCGACCTGTACCTTACCTACAAGCGTAACACCGAACAGTGGCTCCATTGTTGAGTTTTAGTATGTACATACACATGCATGTATTTCACGTGTCATGTAGCCCCTTATAACTATTAGATATAGGCATTCCATCTCAGTCTTAATGGTTTTAAACCTCTTAAGCCCACTTGCCATCAGTTGGTCTATGAGCTCGTTTGCCTGATTAATGTCATAAAGAAACCGAAAATTAACATCCTATCGGGTAGAATAAGCAGTAGGTGGATACCAAAAAGGTGATCTTTATAAAAATGTCTGGTGAAACAATATAAACAATAACAACGCCTCATTTAAGATACCAAAATGCATTCTTGGGAAATACATTCAATAAGCGAATTCAAATAACAAATTTCATCAGTAGCTGATACTCCGATAAAGACCTGATAAAGCGACGAAAACAAGAAACGTTGCCATAACAAACAAGTGATTAGTGACGTAAGACGTATTAATTTAAATGAATTGTCACGTCATCTTATTGTTCACGATAATTAAAACAAAAGGGGCTCGTCCATCCCGTCATCAATAGTCAAGCAAAAAAGGTCATATCCTATATTGATGATTTATAGTCCTATGAAATTTAAAATTCTGATTAAATAAACATGATTCTCTAAAAATAAATGTACGGGTTCTATGGTGAAATCAAATGATATATCAATACAAAGAGAAGGTCATGAATTAATTGAATCTGGGAAGCAAAATTTCTTAGGAACTGTTATGGTGACCTTTTTTTTACTGCAAATGAGCTGTGCAATAAGCTACGTAGGATGCCCTCCACTCCAGCTATGTGAAGCAATGAGATAAGAAGTAGCTGGCAGTGGATGGAAACAAAAACTCAAGATCGAGCTTAGTGGCGTACTATAGGAGAGGTGGATGGAAGTGAACTGACGATAATGACCATAATCCAAATAGAAACTCACCCAACAATTGCACCTCGATATGCCGCGGTCGCTCTATGAATCGCTCAATAAACATGGACCCATTCCCGAACGCTCCGAGCGCCTCCGAAGAGGCTCGCTCGAAAGCTGACTCCACTTCACTCATGTCGCGCACAACGCGCATACCGCGGCCGCCACCACCAAACGCTGCCTAAAACATACTAGTATTGTATTTCAACCTTTTAGAACATCTCCGTGAAAAAAAATACAGGAAGAAAACAGAAAAGAAACAATAAATACAGTATCAATTGTTGCAAGGCCGTCCCAGCGCTGGCTTTCCGTACGTTAGTATGATAAAGAACAATTAAATTTCAGTAAACTGGAATGTTTTGCCCGAAGGGCTTGTTTCAAAAAAACCCAGCGAAGCGGTGCTTAAAAGCTTATTAAACATTTCCTTAAGCTCGGCACTATATGTAAAGGTACAGAAATATGAAATGAAGGTACGTTATTTCACACTGATTGAACGATTTAAGTATTAGGTATATATTTAACAATGTAAAAAGCTAATTGGTACCTAGATACCATTTACATTGTTTTCCTTTACCTTAAATATAACTGGAAGGCCATGTTTCTTGCAAAACTCCAGCGCTTCTTCTTTTGTTGTCACGGGTCCATCCGTACCGGGAACAATGGGTACCTCTGCAACAAGAAACAAGATTCTTGTAATCCTTTTTACGATTGTCAAGATATCATACGCATGAGTACGATCTGAAAACCGTCAGCATAAAAACGTTTATTGGATAGTACAGCTTGTCAACTTTTACAGTAACTTACTGGCAGCAATGGCGGCCTGTCTGGCGGCTACTTTGTCACCCATCTGCTGCACCACGGCGGGAGTAGGCCCGATGAACCTGATCCCCGCGTCTACGATGGCTTGCGCAAAGTCTGCCCTGGTGAGCAACAGTTCAATCAGTCAGTCAATCTATCAATCAATAAAAGACTAGGGAGACATGGTAGGTTGGCAGATTAATCTGTCAAGCTACGAAAAAGAAGTCTGCTTTACAGTGTCAAAACGCTTTTTGCCGACTATAAGAAACCATAAGTTCCAAGCCGCACAAAATTAACAAAGGTTCGCTCCTTTTTTGACAGAAACGCTAGCAAGTTCAATTTAAGTGCCAGACTCACCAAACAGGAATGTTTTTGTTTTACTTAGAGAAAACTTCAATCATTCATAAGTTGAGTACGAAATTGAATGAATTACCATGCCAATAGATGGATTATGAGCCAAAGGATTTGGCCGCTTTTACGACGCGATGTTAATAATAACTGAACCGCCTTGCAGAACTTTTTCATTACACCACGAGGAAAATGTTTTTTCATTACTTACTCACTCACAGATACACTGGCTCACAGAATTTTAAGCAAAAGGAGTGCAAGCATAATTCAGTCATTATACCAGAGCTAGAACTTACCTTTCCGACAGCAACCCATAGCCAGGATGCACAGCATCCACGTTGTTCTCTTTAGCCACCCTGATGATCTCCGGAATGCTGAGGTAGGCCTCCACTGGCGCCAGACCTTTGCCAACCAGGTAAGATTCGTCGGCCTTTTGTCTGAAATATACTGAGTTGTAAAGACCTGCTGACATCACCAGCAGCCAAGCAGAGAAGGAATGCCAAGAGGGTTACAAATAATGTAGACGATGAAGCTTTACGAAAAATTTAGGACATTTTAGTATCTTTGACGTTTTGTAACACCTCAGTGAAGGTAGGTACTTGTAAAAATAGATATTAACATGGATGGTAAAGTCTATCAACCCTGAGGGCCTGTCCAGTCCATTATGGTTGCATTTATCACTGAGGGTAACTGTGGGTGGATAAAACATGGTGCAATTCCTGAAAATTCAAAGCGATAGATGCTATATCCATTACTATAAAGGCAACCATTATTGGCTTCAAAAGCTATACAACTGTTATACCTAACTCTGTTCCTTTTACTGCCCGCGACTGATCAAGTTTGAAAGCTCATAATATAGGTCTGGTTATTAGATTCACGTCGGTATTGCGTCTTTAACCATTGTGATCTCTTACCTGTGCATCTGTAGCTTGTCCTGCTCGCTGTATATGGCGACAGACCGGATCCCCAGCTCGGAGCATGCTCGAAACACCCTGATGGCGATCTCTCCGCGATTCGCTACCAGCACACTTCTGATGGGCTTGTATTCTATGGTGTTCTTTGATTTCTAAAAATAGATAAAATATTTTTTTGTCGCTGTTTTGTGAAGAAATCCGTGCAATTTAAAACTGCACCACGTGCCCCCTTTTTACGAGTATTGTGTTTCTAATAAACTAAAGTATTTTCTTGAAATCAAAGATTGGTTATTTCTTATACCTAATTTATATAGGGTACTATAGCGGCCCACCAGCGGCTTCGCCTCGCTGCAAATTTCCGACTTTCCCATACGATTTTTTAATTTTTTTTGCGCAATTTTCTTAATTTTTCTTAATGTAAGAACCTTCTATGAAGTATTACAAAACATTTTAAAAAAAGATGAATGAAATCGGTAGAGCCGTCCTCAAGTTATAGCGTGACCAGGAGAAATAGGAGTTCATTTATATATATATATATATATATATATGTATATATATATAGATAGATAACATGCTCAGTCGTTGATCGGCAACATGCATGTGTGGTCGCGATCCGTAGCAATGAAGAACCAAAGTACAAGATCTAATGATAAAATGGCGGAATGACATATATCAATCTTTTTGATTCCCATACGAAATAGGTATTACGTTGCTTTTTGGTCACGAAGGTAAACGAAGCCATGAAGTGGCACTTGAACCAATTTGTTCGGAACGCAATCAAGTGTCGATAAAATGCTAGATATCTTGAGAAGATACCAATTCTTTAAATTAAGAAGGGATTTAGACTCATAACAAGATAAGAATCTATTCTGCATTTTTATTTATCGTTTTGTTTATCTCATTGATAAATCAAAGAGCAATGATCGACCTGTATACAAGGGTTAAAGAATGGGCGTATTTTATGGTACGTATTATCTTAATACTGCGGTAAATTATTATACGTAAGTATAGTAATAAAATACGTCAATAATCTTTTAATCGTAATATTTTTTATTCTACTCTGATGGACTGGGGGGTTTATGACCGCATTGCTGCACAGTTGGTTTGCAGTTTCGATACAGTTTATGCCAACCGCACAAAACCCGCATATAAACTGCAATTTTGCAGCTGGCTGGCACTTCAAATGGAAACCGTCTGTGCTGACCCTAAGTCGCATTGTTGGCAGTCGACCACTACTACATATTTCACAAAACTAACTGGTTACAGGATGGCAGTTTGGTATACATTGCAAAGTCGACGAGTTCCTACATTACTCGGCTTCATTTTAACTACGCAATGTACACCCAATTATCACTAGACAGCTGTCACTGCGTCACTACCCTTGCAAAAGTCGCTATGTGTTCTTTACTATAAGAGGAATTTTAATTCTTAGACAATTTTATTAAAAGTTCGAAATCCGCTATGTGAAAACAAGCACATAGCGATTTTTGCAAGCGCAGGGACGCTGTCAGCTTTGTATAACGGACGTTACTTACCGAACTCGCATGTCGTGCCCGCGCGCAACTCCATGCTTGAAACTGATTGGCTGTAATGCCCACGAGGCGGGTTCTAAGGATCAGCATTTTGTCTTAAATAATTTAAAAAACTTAACAAAACAGTAAGTACTTAGCTAAGTTTAGCGTTAAAATTACAACTAAATTATTTCATGTTTATTATAAATTTTGACTAGATTTTTTATATTTCGCTGTTTCGTGTCGTGTCGTCGTCGTTTTCTGTAACAATAAAAAAAAATATATTAACAGTCTATACGTAGACAATACCTAATGTGAATTAAGTAAAAAGGGATGATTTGCCTATCGTAACTACGTCGACGATATGATAGCTCTTTTTTACTTGACAACGTAGGCAACTAGGCAGAGTCAAAAACAATACGAACGTTTTTCTCTGTTCTTTCTATCACATGACAAAGACAAGGAAACTTATAATATAACTTGTTTCATACATTTATCTGTGGGTTTGAAAATCGGCCGATAAATAAACTATTTACTCAATAACTCAACAAATCATTACGTGGTAGATAAAAAATGGTTAAAAGTTCTATGATTTTTACCCAACCCAATTCCGGTGGCCAAAACATTGAAGGAATGCAGCAAGCAATTTAACAAATGGAAAATACTGTTAATCTTGGCCACCGAAATCAGTAGGTAGAAGGTTGCTAAAAAAAGGCACAGTTACATATATTTATTGTAGATTAAAACACAGTTTAAAAAAAATAGTATTTACCAATTAAACAAAAACTACAGGCAGGAACTTGTGTAGTTAGTTATATTGCCTCGTTAGATATGTAAAACGATACTAGATTCCAACTAATAATAAGCTCAATTAGTCAAGCATGCTTCCCAAGCGTTTAGCTCTGCTATTTCGAACTATAAATATTGCATAGAAAATAGCATAGAGGTTAAAGTTGTTTATTTACATTGTGCCTATCCATATCAAAAAAGGACTTTGATCATTATGCTACATTGCATGAATTATTATTATTGCAATTCGTAAGACGTGGAGCGATTGCAATTTCTCTTATTACGCGAGTGCCAACTTGTGAACATTATCAAAATGTTTTTATCTTGTACTTTTTTATTTAATTTTCCTTTCCAACATAAAGTCCCTATCAATGCTAAATCAGAGATTGTAAGTAATTATCTGTTAAATAGAACGTAATCTGCAAGATTCCTACCATAAAAAAAATACCATTTCATGCTTCCACAATCAACATTCTTCTAAAACCTAAAAAATACGACAAACAGATCCCATGCCTAATCAGTCTCCGAAACAACACAAATGCTAAGCAATAAGCAGTTTATCTGCGGTTTACATCACGAACCTAAGTGACAGTCGAGACTGAACGCGGTGACCGGAATGACTTTGAGCTACCTCCTCACGGACATTTTAGGGTCATACAAATATAGAGTAGATTTAATAAATAATTCGCTAAGTCTTTTTTGTGAGGAAGCCAGTCAGATAAGCTTGGACTGTTTAATGAGCTAACTTAGAGATGCGTACAAAGTTTGCACGTGAATGAGGTGTGTTTTCACCGGAATAATAAATTAAGTTAGGATAGTAATAGATACGAATAAAATCTAGTTATTGTGCACTAACTTGTTTATTTCTGGACGACCGCTATTTTAGATTTGATGTGCGAAATAGTGCGTTAATATTAGTCATTTAGTCATTAGTCAAGGGAGCCTAAGGTGTAACAAAAGATAGTGTTTTCTACCAGTACCATTAAAACCTTAATAACTCTTAAAATATATGCAAAATACTCGTAAGTATTGAATTTTATTATCGAGTGTCATTTTACCAAAATCCATGTAAAATGTACCATAATACCAAATTATTGGTAGAGAACGTGTCAGTTAAATAAAGTGTAGAGAATATCACGAATGTCTATAAAATGTAAACACAAAGTAGAGTAAGTAGGTATACTTTAAAATGGAAAACTACAAAAATGTAAAGTGCTTAGCAGTAATAATCTTTACAGCAAATGACACTTAACAAAACCCCTAATTGGCTCAAGCAACCTTGAATCTGGTCGTTTACATTTGGCAGACAGCGTGAGATAACATGTAACTAAATATTATTTGACTTGAACAGCCAAAAAGTAGTTACGCTTTATATTTTATTTGTTTTGGAAGCGGCATAAACTGATAAAAAGAAGAAACTGACTGGCCTGAATATGTAGGTTATTTTCCTTGTTTTTATGTTATATTTATGTGTATGTTATTGTTGTGAATAAATGTTTTTCTTTCTTTCTTTATATCCGATATAAAACTACAATATGAAGGGATTCATCCCTTAAGGGGTTAAAATAGGGGGAGTAGCGGAAAACTAAATCAGCGCAAAAAAACAGAACACAGAAAAACATCATAAAAAAACAAAAAATGGCAGCACGGAAATAATAAAAACAATAAAGAGGGAAAGAAAAAAAATGTAGGATATTTTTGCCAACGATAATGACGATGTCGTGGATAATGATGACGACGTGACGATTTTTTAACAATGAAGGCAATGAATATAAATCGTACTGTCATATCTTATCTGTGCTTAGTTCACTATCGTAACCGGTGTAATTTAAGGGCTTATCGGAATATAGTAACGTTTATGTTAGAATAAGTTTATGTTTGTGTTTATGTTACAAACTGATGCGTTTTTAATGCGGCTAGTGCGAAGTATATTTATTTTATTCTTGAAACTTTATTTTTATTTTGCTCTAAACGAAACGGTACTCCTTTTTGATAATGAAATAGAGCTTATAGAAGAATGTTTTCGGACTCTTTCCGTTTATAAAACTTTTCCATATAAGTGTTGTATTTGAAAAAATTGCAGTGTTAGATCTTTACTATAATACAATTTTGGTTTGAGGTTTATAGGACAATGATAGTTTTGCTGTCGGCCAGTTTAATTTTAATCTTTATTGATAATGGGTTTGCTCTTGACTAACTCTTGCCCCTGTAGGACGAAGATTTTGTCGACGATGAAGCGAGCTCACCCAGAAGATTCATATTCACCCTAGCTTTAAATAGGTTCAGATTGTAAGCACTCAGAAATACAGACACCGGAAGCGCATTCCACTCTTTTGCATTACGCATTATGAAGAATGATGTAAACTGCATCGTTCGAAAAGGCGGAATTTCAACCAGGTACGGATGGTATCCTGCGGTGCGTCTGGAAGTCCGATGGTAGAAAGACGGCGGTATTAGCTCGTGGAGCTCTTGTGCACACTGTGTTGTTATATTCCAAAAAACAATTATCAAAAAAATCAGTGAGGAGCTAGTATTTGGCCCGGTCGTACTGGCAGGTAAACTCTAGTATAATTCCTGAATAGCACAAAGTTATTTTGTCCTGTATGAAAAATGCAACACGAGTGGGAAATTCCCCGTTTAATAATAGAAGGACAAAACAAGCAGCAAGTTGTATATTTCGCTAAATGTATAGTCACGACGTGAGGCTTCCTTTGATTGTGTGAAGCCATTGTTTCTGTTCTGTTAGGAATCAATCAAATCATCCATATGTATGCTACTGGAGTATTATATGAATACGTAAACAGAAAATAGTCTATCAATTTTATGATTTCTGAAATATAACAATTTGTGGATTGCGTTTTGTTGCAGAGAAATAATGTTCATGTTATGTTAATGATTAAATCATTAACCTAACCCTGTTCTTGAAATTGTAAGTACTTACCTACAATGTTTTTTTATTAAAATAACATGCAAATCTTAATTTAAGGTGTCACTGGAGGGGAGGGTCAAGCTAAGCTAGTTAGGGCTGCAGAGGAAGGAGCCACGACACGTGCCGTGTCGAGGAGCAGAACTTTTGTGCATGTGACCATAAAATTACCAATTTAGCGATTATTTTTTCAGTGGTGGTAGAACCTTGCGCATTGTCCGTCCACATCACTACCACCATCTTATCCTTTAACCTACCACCAAGCACCGGTGAAATTAGTCACATGCCATCTTAGTCCTAAGGATCGGCAACGCGTTTGCACTCTTAAGATTGTAGTCTTGAAGATGCGAATGTCTCTGGGTCTCAGATCCCACTTAACACCAGTCCCCTATTTTACCATCTCGACAATGACATGTGACAATGTCATTTCGGTGACAATTCGGTGACGATTCGGTATACATTGCAAAGCCAACACGCTGATACATGCTGGTTTTCATATAAGCTGTGCCATGTACATTGAAATGTCACCTGTCACATGTCATTGTCAGGATGGTGAAATGTTGGGTGAGACGCTTCGCTATCAGATCGCAATTCTGCAGAAAAAAACAATTTCCTTGCGATATTAAAATTCGAAGTATCTATCAGTTTTCTTTTCACAAGGTGTAATAATCAAGCAGTTATATAATGGTAACCATGGCTATAAAGGGGTTATCGTTTAATTGATATCGCTGTGCTCCATACTTTCCATCACTGAATATATTGACGTCAAAACTGATTAGTTCTCCAGTAACGGGTGATAATATTACATCTTTACATAGTATAAAACAAAGTCGCTTCCCACCGTCTGTGCCTCCGTATGGTACACTTAGATCTTTCAAACTACGCAACGGATTATAATGCGGTTTTCATCTATAAAAGTTATTCAGGAGGAAAGTTTTTATGTATAGTTAACTCAGAATTATTATGCACTAGTGTTACGGAAAACTGACATAAACCGAAGCGAAGCGAGTACTACAAAACTATATTTGTGACCAGCAGATGAGCAGGTACCTATTTGGTGATATTTTTAAAAATACTGACGGCAGAATGATTGGAGTGGTTTTATTTTCAAAAAAAGAGTTGCAAATAGTAAAGGAAGATCAGGGAAATCTTTTATCATATCATAAAGCAGAGTGATTATATAGTAACAGCAAATCTGACAATTGGCATCACGCAGACCTAGTGTGTTGTGGTGATGAAAAATTCACGTGACGATTATTGTTTTGGGTAAGTCTTGTACATTAATTAGTTTTTAGTTTTATATTTATATTACCTTCATCTTATGAATCTGTATACTAGTGTAAAATGCCAAATAACGTTATTCTTTTTCTTTCTTTATTAAGCCAAAAAAAACTAATCTTAAAAAAAAAATAGTTTTAAATTGATTACTTAAAAAAAATGCAATATTGTGAAGATTTATACATACGCTATTATTATTCAGTATTACCATTTCAGTAGATAAAAAAAGTACTTAAACGTGATCGTTTTAATATATGTATTATGTTCTGTTAACATTTGCGTTTTGTTAACATTTGCTTAACAAACACTTTGGTAGAGTAGGACGTCATGTGTAAATATGTTAATAGTGGTTTCCAGACAGTAACAGATCGATAGCTGTTACGAAAATTAGATTAAATGTAGTGGTCATATTAACGGTAAAGTGATCCATATCACACAGCTATATTTAGATTAATAAATTACACTGATTATCAGGGTTTATTGGAGTTTTCATAGCACGTTAAGACTAAAGCGAGCTATGGAGTCGACATTCATTATTAAAAATTAAAACTCAAATTATTTATAGCATTCTACAATTTTATTTATTATTATTTAATTATTAATTTAAAAAAGTTCCCGGGAAAGCGGGAAATAGCCTGAGCACGGTTCCCGATGGAATACTTCTGTAGGGACTGAGTGGCGAACCAAGGCTATAGTCATCTGCCGTGCTCAAGGTTATGGTTAGAATCCTTATTATTCCTTAACTAATTAGAAGAAAAACTATTTACCACCATAATTCACATTTCGTGACTAATGACTATAATTAAAAACACGCCTGCACGTCTGGGGAGACTTTGGTTTGCAAATGACCAGCAAATCACTATGTATGCATACTAAAATTGGTCTCTTTACACAAATAGACATATATGTGATGTAAACTACAAAAAATTACAAATAAAAAAATAACGCAACGGACACCAATTTAAGATTTCAATTTACCCAAAAAAAATTTTTATAATAAATCTAACAAGGATTACTTTTATATTTCAAATTTTTTTTTTGATCTCAAGACATTTGACAAACTTTGACTAATCCAACCCAACCGACTCAAAACGAAAAATTACAAATCGGCCTATAAGAGTACAACAAACAAGGTAGGTATTCAGAATTCACACAGAACCGGCGTGTATGTGACGTACATGTGTATAACCAAGTATAAGTTGCTTACCAACGGGGCAAGAATCGATTTGATAGCCTTCTGCCAACTGTTATAAGTAAGTTCACAAACAAAGCCTATAGCAAAACACGTTTTTGAAGTTTGTTAAAAATCTAACAAAAACATACCTACGAGTTTATTACTACAAGTACAGTAAGCCCAGAGTATAGTTATAGTACTCAGCTGTCTATCGCTGTCACACTCTCTGGCATCTGTCAGTATACCTATTGGTTATGCCAGAAAGAGAGCGAAAGCATCAGACACCTAATACTCTGGCCTTACTGAATACTTGTACAATACTGGTATACGGTTGGCATAAGTAGCTGCACACTTTAGTGCTATGTCACTTTAACGTTATGTTTGAACTGCCGCGTTAATCTGTCAAAGGCGTTAAAGCGACAAGGTACCTATGCTGAAGGCGATCGCGATTTATCTTGGACGGAATATAACTAACAGAACGTTACACAAGATAAACCAATAAAGAGGTTTATTCAAATGAGAATTGTAGACAGAGATGTCTATTTTAACCCATTTACTTCCCAGCTTTTAAATATCCTAGAATTTAGAAGAAATCAACATTATGTTTTACCACACTATACGATCTAATTAAAACATAAAATGATACAATAAATACTATTGGCAACTAGATTTCTATAGCAACTAGATAATTTAAGACCTAACTCCGCCAGTTAATTCGATGTGATTTGAAAAATAAACAAACTAGGTACTTCATTCCGTGACAAAATCTAATAGTGATTGCTAGATTGGCGTGCTACTTGTACAACGTCACCTAAAAACTTCTGTCCAAACTCTTAAGATAAACAAAAAGGTTTTGTTAGTGTGAAGAAATTTTTTCCAAATGTTAAGTGCACTATTGAATAAAAAGCCTCAAAAGCATTTTTAACATTAGCCTAGAATATACTACTCCTAAGGACTAGTGAGTTTCAAAGTGCTTAAATGAGCAAGTTTCTTACATGAAAAAATATAGTATTTTGAAGTTATTAATAGAAATATAAAAAGCATTATAAATAATTTTCATTTACACGAAAATGTTCAGTAACTAATCGCCCGATGCATTGGTTTTCGAATACACGCAATCGGTTCTGCTAACTTTCAAGTCGTTGAGCGCCGCTTTATCCTTGACATAGAGAATTGAAATTTTACATGAATTCGTTTTTAGACACAAGTAACCAAATAAGCGGGTGCCATGACTTTTAACTACACTTTGATTTTTTCTATACAAACGTGAACCCTAACATTAGGTCCTTACCTATGAAATTGGCGTTTTATATGGAGAATTTTATGAAAACGATCTTAATTACTTAAAAATTGTTAGCTTCATAAAACTCTGCGTAATTTAAACACTTGAACTCACAGCACATGAAAAGAGTTGAGTTCACACTTTAATTTTAAACACTAAGTAAGAAATTGAACCATATTATTTGTATCTAAAACCTTTGTAACATAGTGTACCTATTAATGAAATTTAAAAATAATTTGGAAGTTAAAATTGAAATGAATAAATTTCGTACGAAATAAAACACGTAAAAATAACGCCAATTTCATAGGTAAGGACCCAATACATCTGTGGGTTCAGATAATCATCTACGTACATGCACATGCACCGAAGCAACGAACGAGTAAAGATATTCGATTACCAGCACAAATACCGTTACAACGAATGTTTGTTTGTGGATATGTAGGCGGCCCTGATGTGTTTGGCAACAGTCGGAGTTCCAACTCCGATCATCGAACCCGCCTCGGTTTGTTGACATGCAGATTATCCAAGAACCGGTATCGGTCAGTGATAAAATTCATAATTAGTTTCTCCATGCGGCTACTAGAGGTGTGCGCCGATCGGCGTGGCGTACGCCGCCGGTCATTTTTGCCACGCCGGCGCCGCCGATCATTCAACCAGCGTGAAATCGGCGTGAAATTATGGTCACCTTATGCTCTTGTGAGAGCCATAATGTCCATTCCCGCCACGAGTACTCCTAGCGAGCGAGTTTTTTCCGTCGCTGGACTCGTACTAACGGCTATTACGGCTAAGAGATGCAGATTAAGTCCAAGCAACGTGGACAAAAAAATTTTTGTCCATGACAATTATAACTCATGTAAGCAAAGCGTTAACATGTAAACTGTTTATATGTTAATGCTTTGCTTACATGACGGTTTGTTATTGTAATATTTGTGACTATCTAGTTGATTTTAAGTAATATGTGCCATGTTGTGTTTCATAGTAAAAATGTTTTTTTTTTAGTTTGTTTCTTAAAGTATTGAATAAACCATAATTTATTTTTATTTTAACTTGTTTTTATTTATTACGCCGATCACGCCGATTACGCCGCCGCCGCCGGCCATTTTTGGACCGGACGCCGCCGCCGCCGGCGGTTTAGCCGTCGGCGCACACCTCTAGCGGCTACGCACATTTGGTCGGAGTTTAGTAATTTTCACAGGTTCATTTTTGACTCAAAAGAGGAACGAGTAAAGTAAAATGATCAGAGCGTGACGCGGAAGTTTCGAAAAACTGTACACAGATAGGCATTGCGTAGACATGTTTTGAAATATTGTTGGTAGGTCTAATAAGACTAATTTTAGTGTACGGTCAATTGTTGTCACCATAGAACTATGTCATAATGGCAACATTGACAACGTAAAATCGAGAAAAAAATTACGGCACAATTAACCATTGGCTTTCTGGGTTCATTACTCTTAAAAATTTAAGTTGTTGAATGTATGTAATTATCTAAGAACTTTGTACAGTCAACCAATTTGATTCCTAGGCCCCTATTGACTTTATCAATGTGACGTTGTAAACCAAATCATAAGAAGTCTGTAACGTTTGGTTGTAAACGTCGCTTTAACATAGTCCAAAGTGGCCTAGAAATCAAATTTGTTGACTGTACCTTTGACAATATGAACCTGCGTACAGTCATAAATAAATACACGGCCCTACTAACAATAAGGTCTATGTATACATATATTTGACGCGATGGTTGTGTAGAAATGAACGCTTTCGACTATACTTGCTAAATCTGAAGAACGATGAGTTGAAAAATACGACAAGCAAACAAACTTATCTACATTATGTATTGTAACTGTAACTGTAACACTTGATAAAGCGTAATCTTCGATAAGAAGTTTCACAACGTCTGAAGTTCAACATTTTATCAATTTGGTAAACAAAACAAAACATTTAGTTTCTTTTTTCAAATGTATATGTACTACGAGTTTATGATATTTCGATTTCAATTAAACTAATAAAACATAAAATATCGACTTTGCCAAACCCAACCATGGCCACTGAAATGAGAACCAATAATGAGCACTGCCACCGGAATGATAATTGAAGTAAAAAAAATCCTAATAAGCATAAAAAATGTCCAATAATATTGTTTTGGTGACCAAAAAGTTCCAAAAACATCTTATTCCCTTTTGCCACCTCCCCTATTTTCGGATATTTCGTAAGTAATTCCAGGGTAATTACGGTTAATGACTGCGGACGTTATCCATCAAGAGTCAGTTAATGACATTTAAGTCGGTCCTTACTTTAGTAAAGAATTTTGATGCACAAGTTTGAAAAAGAAACGAGTTAATTGTTCCTAAAATTCCTAAAACGTCTCTGAGCCTGAGTACATTTATTTATCAACTGTAAGTTATACTGTCTCTTCTTTAGTCTGGGAGATAAATACGAATAAGTAGATTAAAGTTGAATCATACCTACGTTCAAAGATCGCGAAAGAGCACGTCTTATATCCGTGATGACTATTGGACTATGGAATTCTTTAAGATAGCAAATACTTAAATAAAACTAGAATTTAATTTATTAAAAATGATGATAACTCTATTTAAAGGCAATTTGAGTCTATGAGAATTATAGTCGTGCTGTTTTAAGATGCCTAATTTGACAGCTGTCAACTGTCAACTCAGTATAAAATATGTGTTTGAGGCGTGTTTGAGATTAATATTTTTATCCTTTTTAGCACTAATCTTAAATTGTGTTTGTTTGGCCCATTGGTTGACTGGTACTACTAGTAGATAATGGCTTAAGGGTTAAGGCATTAAGTCCACTATTTGTACCTACTTTGTGTTTTCCTACTAATATTATAAATGCGAAATGAACTGTGTTTGTTTGTTACTCCTTCACGCTGCAACGGCTAGACGGATTTGGATGAAATGGAGATAGCTTATACCTTGGATTAACACAAAAGCTACTTTCATCTCGGAAAATTTAAAAGTTCTTATGTGTATTAAAGTAAAAAAAAATATTTTGTCCTGTGTTAACAGCTGTTCTTAGAACGCGACTATTTATCACAGTCTATTTCATCGTTGAAAAGGACTGGCCACACGGCATACACGGAGTGCTTTAAGCAGTCGGGAACCGACTGCACTTCGTTGCTATTGGTCGGTTTGCACTTTGCCAAAAAGTTCTTAATAAATTTTATCTTGGGTATAGTTTATTTAGGGACAAAAACACTTATTGTTTACTAATAAACTAAAGTTTAAATGTATGTACAATTTATCTCTGTTGTAAACGAACCTTTCATTTTATAAGGATTTGAAAAAATAAATATTTGGCGTTCATAAAAAGTTGTAAAACTTTGTATGGACGCGTCAGCACTAAGTTTTTAAATCCTTATAAAATGTAAGGTCCATTTTTAACAGCAGTTCACTGTACATCAGTTTAAACCTTAGTTAATTATCTAAAGTAAATAGTACTTAGCAATAAAATTGGTCGAGAATTTTTTGATTGGTGGTCATAATTAAAAAGTCATATTTGTAGGCAGTTGTATGGGAAAAAAACAAGTGTCTCTAATTATGTGACCACCACTGTAAGTCTTCAAATAAAGGTAAATCGCATGTGCGCCTTGACCGTAGGTACGCGCCGCGAGCCACTACAATCTCCACGGGGCAAGCCGGTTTAGACGTTTCGTTGCAATGCGTCTTAAGTATCGAACGTTACGCATCGAACGCAACCCTAGCGCCCGAGCGGCAATAGGTAAAAGAAACTCCTAAAGGGCCAGAGACGAAACTTCTTTTTTATTTATGCCACGCTACTGTACAGGTAATGATTTAGGCAAGACTAAAGGAAGATGTGAATACATTCACGTGCAGTCAACTTGTAGCGAAACTAACCAATTCAAGGTCTGTAATGACAAATGAAATCTATTGAATTGACAGTGCAGTGGTATCGGAACCGGCTTACGTCGAAGCACAAAAGTCGAAACCGTGATAAATATTTGGTTTGTGTTGATCAACGATAGCGAGATTTATTCCAATTTTAATTTATTTAGATGTAGGTACAGTCGAGTTAATAAATATGTACACGCTTTAGTACCTTGTCTATTTCATTTCTTGTTTAAACTGCCATATACGAATCGTCACAACGATTAAAATGACAAGGTAAGTACTAAAATGTATACATATTTATGAACTTGACTGTACCTATCAGCATCACTGTTAACTAACCACTAGTGAGCCTTATTGTATAAGATGACAATATTCACTAGCGGTCAGTTAACTGTGATGTTCATAGTACCAGATTCAGTGTTATGAAAAGAAAATGAAAATTATGAAAAGTATTCAAGCAATAGGTAGCTAAAATAATATTTCCTAAGGCCTGACAGTACAAAATCTGTGAAGAAATGTATGATATCTTAAAGGCTGATTTACATTGGGTCCGCAAAAGCAGGTCAGTAGAAGTACCTTGACGAGTTGGTTTTCACGTTTGAGGCGAGAGCTATTGTAACGACGCAATGTACTTCTACTGACTTGCTTTTGCTGACCCAATGTAAATCAGCCTTAAGAGTAAACTGATAGTCTGTGATCTAATAAAATAAACTGAAAGACCTATATCGGCCGACGGACTATTAGTCTATGATCTCATTAATTAAAAGACAATCAGTTCTGAAAATTATCATCAGTTATGTTGACCGGTCAATATAATCAGATCTAATTTAAAGTTACAGTTTATGTTACGTAATAAGATAAACACAAGGTTTTATTGGAGTCTAGGCTTAATAACTAATCTCGAATCTGATACTTAAGCATCGTAATGTTTAATGAGCATTTGTTTAAGAAAATTACATACATACATACATACATACATACATAGATACGCGCGAAAAACATTACCCTTCTTAGCAGTCGGGTAAAAACAAATTAAATAGAGAAAAGCAGTAATGTATGTTGAAAATTTCACACAAAGACAAGATGAAATTTGAAACAAAACAAACCATCAAACGTTTGTGCAGTCATCATTCAACAACTTTTCACAATAACATGTTTGCCACACTTAAAGCCTAATCAAGAAAAAATGTATTTATCTAAATCTAATGTCAATAAAATGCCGATAAACGTACCTTTTGAAAGATTATGACGTTTGTACACGCACGTGCTGCCTCGCGCGCGGTCGGCGTGCTACTGAAGTATGACAGAATCGGGTCAGTACGACCTCTAACTTATCAGTAAGGTTCAATGGCAGAGGGTTAAGTCTAGTTTCGTAATACTTTAACACGCGATTGATGAATAGGGAAAAGTTATAATTATTTAAGAAATCCCCTGACCCTATTTTCAGAGCTTTGATTTCCAGGAAATCTAGCTAAGAAAGAACCATCCCAGTGTTACTAGTTTTTAACGCATCAAATACACACCCAATTCAATAACCTAATACAAAGTCCGCGACTCTGTCTGCGAACAAGTCGCTTAGCTTTAGCACTATTCACTCTGGAAATGTAAAATTTTCTGGGGCAAAAAGTTCCCCTATATACTTTCCACAGGAGTCAATTCCGTTAATGCGAAATATTTTTTCCCGAATGCAAAATTTCCCAAATTTGTATTCCGTCCCATAGTTTTGTTGTTTCACGTCACTGTTTTTTTATGTAGTCACAATTCTAACCTAACCTAATAGACGTAACAAGTGGTTACGGTATACCGTAAACAAAAACAATATTCCTAAATAGTTTTTTGGAAATTGAAAATTTCGGAAGTGATACGATATTACGCCCAAACAGCAGGCAGCTTTTCCAGAGATTTAAGCAGAGATCTATCATTAAAATCCGATCAACAGTTTAGCGTAACAAACAAACAACCAGTGTTACTTTCGCATTTATAATTATAATATATTATTGGTATGGATAGTACGGAACTATGGATACCGAACTTTGAGCCCCTCTGCACAGTCCACGTCGAGACGCAACTACAAATGAAACTAGTCTGCATCTCTTTCTTGATTTCGCCTTACGATCTAGTGTGAAAGGGATAGGGTTCAGTAGCGAAACACAAATAACTCGCGTCTCTCTTTTGTTTTCGTCTAGCGTGACAGATGCTACACATATTTTTAATCTGTCCCGATTGACGAATGATAAGACCGGCGCTTGTCTAAATACTTGGCAATTTGCCAAATTCATTCAAAGCTTTTCAATTACTCGAAACGAATTAACACTGTCTGATTTAATGGTTAATTTAACGTTTTCAGCACTAATCACAGGTTACAACACGGCGTAAATTTTGAAGGTACTGTCACCGGCAAAAATGTATCCAACATTGGGTTCCCTTGAATCATCGACAATCGTTCGATCGAATGTATCATTTCATAGAAAACTATTTTTTGCTAAAACCTTATTGTTTTTGATCTTAAGCATGGAATACGTAGGTTAGGTTAGGTTAGGTTAGACCTGTGACCACTAAAAAAATATAAGTCCTGCACGCGTAGGTAAATGCCTGTCATGAAATGAAAATTTGGCGAAGTAAAACATTCATTGAAATAATGAGTATCGGTGAACCCAATTGCAGGCATATGAGAGTGACAGATATCATATTTTTGATCCAATTTCAGATATTATTGCTGGAGACTGTAGGTACAGTTGTCATCGAATATATTTGAGTATGCAAGGAGTTCAAAAATATCTGAATATGCTTTATGTTGCCGCAAGTTGTCCGTCAGTCAGTAAAGTATTATTAGGCTGGGTTTTATAAAGATCCGTTAGACCAAATTTCGGTCAGGAATATCAAAACTTGTATGAAGTTACTAAAATTTGATCTGACATATTTATAAAACCGGGCCTTAAAGTTTAATTTTGACGACGCGTTTAATCTGCTCGTTGCTAGTAGCTCTGGCCACGATTCTGGCGATCCCCGGTTCGATTCCCGTTAAGGGCAAATATTTGTGTGGTGAGCGCGAGTATTTGGTCGGGTCGCCACCATCTTATACTTCAGGGGCCCTTTCCCACCACGGCAACATCCCGTTTTTTGCAGGTACAGTTTTTGCGCAGGATCCCGTTTAGTAGTGTACGTGTTTTATTAACTAGCAGTCACACGAGCATCCTCTAAGCCGGATACTGTAAACAGGCCCTTACCTACCGCCAAGCAGCAGTGTTCGCATTGTTGTGTTCCGGTGATATGGGGTTTGAGCATTTCACTTTAGTCCTTATGGTTGGCAACGCATTTGGAGTCTTAGGACAGCAGTCGTGTGATTGTAGTCGTTAGAATGCAAATGTCATCGGGGTCTCAGATCCCACTTAGCATCAGGTGGACTGTGTGTTCGTTTGCCTTAAACACCTTAGTAACACAAAATACAACTGTATTTAAAAATCAACTATAATACAACTTCTATGAATTTGAAACAAAACTAGCAAGCATTTTGAGTTGATACTGTTTTGATCTTATACAAATGTCTTAAGCTTATATAGTTTGGGAATAAGTAGGTCAATTTGTGTGACATTTTCCCTAGATAGTTATTTATTATTGTTTATTTATTAAGTTAAGTAGACATTGTCACGTTTTGAAATGCGAATTACAGAACCAACATAATACTATATTATATTAAAAACAATATAACATAATATATAAAATATGTGATAAAGGAAAATCGTTAAACAAAATAGACTATCAAACAAATGAAATCAACTACTTAACTAAAACCACAACATGTTTCACGCGGTTTTGCCAGTAGTTGTGTTAAGGAAAATACGTCATTATTAACCACTTAGAAATATTCATATTACATGCTCGTAAGTATCAGCTTATACTTACTTCAATTTCTAACACAAATTAGTCAACAACTATTAATTACTCGTAGTTTAATGTTATTATACAGCCTTTGCAATGTTCCTTTTAGGGTTCCGTGCCTGTAGGATGTAAACGGGACCCTATTAGCTACTAAGCCTACGCTGTTCGTCCGTTCGTCTGTCTGTCTGTCTTAGCTGTAAAGAGCTGTTTCTTTTGAACCGTAAGAGATAGCAGATTGTGTTCTTCTTTCGTTTCGCAATAAACATTTTTTTTTTGGGTTAATAACTTAGCTTTCTATTGGAAAAAGAATTTTCAAAATCGGTTCAGTAGATCCAGAGATTACACCGTCACAAACTTTACATCTTTATAATATTAGTATAGAAATTTAGATTACGATTTATTTCCCAACAAATGAAAATTGATCGTTGTGACAGTTTATGTATGGCAGTTTTAAACATGACATTAAATAACGTACCCATGCGGAATGAAACCTGGACAAAGTTCAAAACAATATTTAATGTAATAAAAAATATGATTTGTTAAAAATGTTTATAATAATATACAATGTTTAATGAAACAATTTACTCCTTTCCGAACTGCTTTGCGACAGTTCCGTGAAACTTTGTCCATGGCTGACGTATCTAAACATAGATGTCGGCATTATATTTAATTCTAATTTATTTTTTCCAATTTAACTTTGTACATTTATTCGGCGAAAATTACTCGAGTAGATTCGCCGTTTCAGATTTGCCCAAAAAATCCTCGATTGAGCTAAGTTCTGGGGCGTTAGGTGGATTTGCTAATTTGGGGACGTACGGGATTTTTAGCTCGTCCATTTTGCTTAACTTTTTTTTGAGTAGTGACTGGAAGTCAAATCTGTCCAAAACACCAAATTAGCTCGTCTATGTTCCGATTTTATAAAATCCCGCACAATTGGCAAACATCGCTCCATGTATCGGTCGGCTTTAACGGCTAACCCAGATTCAAAAAAACTGCCTTAGACATACCGGGAGGGCTGATCGCAAGCCACAGTAAAACTTTTTTGGGAACCTTCGTAGGCTCCCCATATTTCAGGTTTTCTTCAGTTGGGCCATTGGTGTTTTTGAAATAATAATTCCCTTGCCATTAATTTCCGTCTAATGTGAAATTTGATTCGTCGTTGATTATGCACAAGACGTCACTTTTAGCGTGGAATGTGTTTTTGACCAAATTGCGAAGCCGGAATGAGTATTTTTTTTAATTTCAGTCAGTCGTCTTGACTTTACTTGATTGTTTTTCAATACCCATGACTTTTAAATTAATTTGCCGTCGCATTCGGATTTTCTTCCGACCTCTCTATATGATTTTGCGATACGACCGGCGTTCATTTTCTTTAAACGACTCCTCTCAGTAGACTGGCTTAAACTGGATAGTTTTCCAGAACCGGGCTTTCTTGTATTCGTTTTTCTGAGTGGGTAGGTAGCTAAAATACTATAAACTGTGGTTTTACTCTAAACCTTTTGTGTAAAATGCTCTACGACCTTCACATTTGACCAGAGGGGATGTGTATCGAAGAAATTACAAACAGTTTCGCGACGCATTTTGTTAAAAAAATCCTACGTCCATGAAATTTGTCGTAGTTATTTAAAGATGAGTTGTTAAACAAAAGACAACTCACTTTAGTACTTTTTTTAAGGAATTTAATATTTTAAAAAGAGGTTCTTAGATTGTCCAGATTTCATTCCGCATACGTTAGACAATAAGGTACTCGAGTATACATACATATTTATGAACTCGACTGTACAAACCCTAACGAAAAACAACAAATACTAAAAACCGAACGAATGTGAGTTGGGCTCGAGCTAATTTTATTCGAAATAAAAATTTAATCGGATCAAAGCGCGCAAACTGTGCGGTGAAAAAGAACCCTCGGTGCGCACGTCTGACTCGCACTTGATAAGTTTTTTTTTAATATCAATTGCATTATTTTTGTGTACATGTTATACATTTAATCGGTCGCAATGGGCGATTTCTGAAACATTGCAAAACTTTTCTTACTCGTAACTGCGAAAACTACAGCTTCTGAAAGTTACATAATTAGATGGAAATGATTCTGACATATAAGTAAATTTAATTTAAATTTATTTAAAGGTTTCCGTTACTTATGTTACATGTCAAAATTATAGTACTTTTTAGAAATTAAACGATTTAACTTTAAGAATTTGGTAACTTTAAGAATATTGCATGAAATTTTAGCTGAAAGTTTCGCTTTTGAAACTTTCAGAATATTGCAGAAATTTAAGTGAAATTTTTCACTTTTGAAACTTACAGGTCGCCCATCACTAGTCGCAATTGATTTTATTCGTCGAAAGATTTGAACCAAGATACAGGCAGACTAACAAACAAACAAACAGACATAAAGCGAAATAAAATCTTTTAACACTTACACATCCGGGTCGGGTCCGGGCACTACAACATCTCGTGATTATCTAATATGGAACCTATTTTTAGCAAGACAAATGTCAAAATGTTTTACACAAGTTATTTTTGTGCCCACATGTGCAAACCTTGGCACTAGTCTGGAGTCTTCTAGTTGCATGCTTTAATATTTGTGGCAAATTATACAGGAATATAGACTTTATTAACAAGTACTTAAAGTTGTCAACTCTTTGATTAGGTTATGAAACTTATGATAAATGCGATGATTAGGTTATGAACTTATGAAAGTGAGTCTTTCTTAGTATTTTAATCTATATATATAAAAGGCAAAACTGACTGACTTAATGGCACAGCCGAAACTACTGTACCTAGAAACTTGAAATTCGGTACAAGGGTTCCTTTCATGATGTAAGTGAGCACTAAGAAAGGATTTTCCGAAACTCGACCCCCAACGGGAAGAAATGGGGGGAGTAGCGGGAAACTAACTCTACGCGTACGAAGTCGCGGGCGTCCTCTAGTGTAAATATATTTATGTTAATATTACAAGACATTTAATACAATCCAAAATTACCGTAAATCGTTAACAGTATGTTAGTACATATTAATAGGCAATAAAACCGCTGAGCCCATTTCAATGAAATTTTGTATGGAGATAGGTTGATTCCCTGGGAAGGACATAGGGTACTTTTTCGAAAAATACGACAGTTCCTGAGGGAATAGTTATAAACGACTTCTATGCGGACGGAGTATATAATTTCTGACTAGCTTGTGCCCGCTTCTTTGTGGATGCAGAAGTTGTTTATCAGTATTCCCTAGGGAACTGTTCACTTTAATTGATATTTTAATTTATTACTTTAACAAATGCATATTTATTGTTCTATGTTTTAAACAAATTCTCATTTATTGTGGTAGTTTATTTACATCAGTATGTTAGTATTTTAGATTTAAGGTTTCATTGTAGTGCCTTTTCAGGGTGTCCATGTGGACCTAACTAATTCTAGGCAACCTGTCTGAAATGTATGTGTGATATTTTTACAACAATAAATAATTGAATTGAATGATGGCTAATATTTTAACTATGGCCATGGCAATTATTTTTTGTTCAGGTATAAAAAAATATAAAGAATAGCCTTGATCGCTTAACAAACAGATAAACAAACTAAATCTCGCATTTATCATAGTAGAATTAAAACTGAAAGAAAAATAATGGTTTTATCATCTAGGAAAATTACACAAAGAAGACTGCTAAAAATCTTTAGAACTTGTCAAAAATATCTGCATGCATAACAATGAGTTTTATTAATTTACTAATGTATTAGTAAAGTGGCAAGAATGCCCCCACCTGTATAGCAAAATAACCTTAAACTGTATTGCCCTTCTGGGTATGGAGAAAGGTACATAATTATAGTGTTATGATTATGTAATAATTTGCCGAGGAGGGTTATAATAATTACATTTCTATAGAACATTCTCTACTATAAACAAAATGAGACAATGGTAAGAATTTTAAATAAAATTGCATCAACTATTGTAAAGGAGAAACAGTTTGAATAAGAGTTTAATAAATACTTATTCAAACTAAATGAGCCTTTTTCTGTAGAATTATATGAACAACTATGTCAATTTGTTACTACACTTGTTAGTTTAGTGGAATAGGGCCCAGTTTAGATGGAAACCAATTGTGTTCATTCATTTATTTAAAAAAAACAATATGCAGCAAAGTAAATCAAGTTGGATCTGTGTTAGACAAGTGGAAAACCTTGATCTACTATCCACAAAGTACTTTTGCTCTGGCATTGAAAGTAAGTTTGTAAACAGAGTTGCCAGCAGAGAAATCTATTACACAAAAAAAAAGACAAATATCTCATTTTTTAAACAACTATGTTATAAACATTTGTAAATTGAGAACATAAAATATAATAATAACTTTTAATATTTTATGGTTTAGGTTTGGTGTACTTAAATTTATGCAGATGCATTGTACATAATCAAAAATTTATGTAAAAAATATTTTATTAGAATATGATTTTTAATTTTCTAGGTAATGTTTAAAAAGTTCTAAAAATAAGTAATAAAAATCATACACAATAAAATGATATATTACCACGAACGCGCCATACACTGAAACCACTGAAATGCGAAATAACAGTAGGGTATGCCTAAACCATGGTAAAATAATATAAACATAGCAAATTAGAAATCTTATCATGCTAATTAAAAATCATAACAAGAAATAATTCGAATAAATATAGTACAGTACAGTAGTAAAAGATAATGGTCGAGTATTCCTTACAAGAGCTTCGACGCAAAAATAAATAAAACAACTCTGCGGCAAGTGCAGAGTGCAAAACAAATACGTACATACCTACTTCATCGTAGTTTTATACTAAAACTTACCAAAATTATCACACCTCCACGTCTTGAGCAACGATTGTAATCGTTTTTGTTAAATTAAATTTTCGTAATAATCTAAATGGTTGATTACTTAACACTGTTTGAACTTTTCAAAGCGAGGTAAGCGGCGCAAGGCGCAAACACAGATGAACTGACTGACACAGATTATAGGATATGTCTACTGACTGACAACAGTGACAACCAACTGACTGACTGACGTGACGTGAGCCTCTTGTCTTGCGTCGCCGTCTTTTTTTTTTTTTTTTTTTTATATTTATGGCCTGGATCCTAAGTCCTTTAAGCCATTTCTTGGTTTTATATAGTCTTGCATCAGTCAAACCACAGATTGTAGGATATGTCTAGTCAAACAGCACAGACTGTTGACAAACATGGTTCTCACTTTCTCAGACTGCTGAATGTTGCCATTATCGGGAAGATGGCTGATTGAAAGATGTCATGTCCGGGCCGGGCGGACAGTCCGGCTTTGCACTTTTCATTTATTCTATTTACCGATTTACTTGACACTGGCGAAATCACTGCGAAACACCGCTGTGGGCCGCCATTATTATAAAAAAAAGAAATAATAATAATAATAATAATAATCATAAATTTATTTCAGAGAAAAAGTACACATTGCTACTTACATTTTAAGTTATTATTTCTATGGTGAAAACCAAAAGTAAGTGTCAAATAGTAAATAAAGGCCTAGCATAAATATAAAACATGTTCAATACCTACATGAAATAAAGTTAAAAAATTAGCATTTTTATCCTTGTTGCGTAAATAACATCAACAAGAAATAATATTACAAATACATGGCAAGTTTTAAACGACATTTGACATAGACATTTGATTTTTATGACATTGACGTGCAATGATATGCGTGTCAGGCGCAGGTTGTTTTCATTTCATCAAAAAGTTTGTTTTGTTTCGTTGAGTTATTACTGAAAACTATCTGGTAAATTTACAGACTACTAAGTATTTTATATTATTCTGCATATGCCAATGGCCAGTGAAAAACAAAGAATGGACGGCGTTGAATGTTGCCGAACATGCATGACGGAATCTTCAATCGAAATGATTGGTATTTTCACGCCAATTTATTCTTTAACCGCGGCCGATATGATATCGTCCTGTACTTCGATTAAGGTGAGAAATTGACTAGAACATTCAACCAGGCTCTTTGCGCAACTTTGGCTGTGGTTTGCGATTGTTCCTTGAGGGTTCAGTGAACCCTTAGTGATACACTTTACACTTTAATTAAAGGCACATCATTTAATAGATTCGCTTAGTCAGTGGCGGTTGCCATCTAACTGCTACTGTTAACTGAAAAAAGAATCTAATCTAATTCTGCTAATCTAAAAGTTCAGGCTACATTGTGTTAGTTGACCAACTTAAATTAATATTGTTATTGGGATCAAAAAGCTAGAAATAAATCCAGAAAGCCTTATAGTGATTTATTTCGAAAAAACTAATATGTTACAGAAACCACCTAATAAATTAAATATTTTGTATTTTTTAGTACAATTTCGTGTAGGTCATTGTCTGAAGATACTAGAACTTGGTTTATTTTGACCGGCATATTTAGGAATGTTTTTAATCATCGCTTATTTTTTATGGCAAATAAAACATACTGCTTATAACTGATTTAAAACCTCTTTAGATTATAATGAAAAAAAAACATGTTCGAAATTTGTTAACAAAACAAAATAAGATGAATAACTACGATTTTGTATGTTTTATTGACATAGTATTAGCAATCGTTTTTAAACTATACTTAGGTGGCTACTACAAAGACACCAAGAATCAAGTCTGGATGTTTTAAAATTACAGATAAAGAAAGAAGACTCTTTGCCAAAAATCATTTGTGATAGTTGTTTTCACTGCTTGCAAGAATTCTATGAATTCAGGAAGCAAGCAGAGGCTATTGATGTACAGCTGCATACAAAAGCAATGGAGAATAATATGACTGACGTAAAACTTGAGGTTAAAGATAAACCTCCCGATGACACTGACTGCAGTTTAGATGATACTATGGATCAATACTATGACGATATTAAAATGGAATTCAAGCTAGAACAAGAACAAGAACATATTGATACAGCACCCCATGTCTGCAATATCTGCTTAGAAGTATTTCAAAATGACTCCGATTTACATTGCCATAGTAAAATGCATTTAGATAAAATCACATTTAAGTGTGATGAATGTGATAAACAGTTCGGAAAACAATCAAAATTAGATAGACATAAACGCACGCATGATAAAGTTACATATGTTTGTGCTGTGTGTTCAGAAACATTTAAGTACCACACCAAATACGTAAAACACTTAATACAACACAGTCAAAGTGAACCCGAAAAACAAAATGAAAACCAAAGTTATGAATGTGATAAGTGCTCTGCTATGTTCAAATCTATACATTCCCTGTCCGGTCACATGAGAAAGCACAGTTCCAAGAACCGCATACTAAGTTGTAACATATGCCAAAAAGTATTTAAGAAAGTTAGTCATTTAAAAAGACATGAACTCTGCCATGAAAATAACAGGCCTTACAAATGTCCAATATGCCCGCAATCATTTACATCAGAAATAATATTTAAGGAACATGCAAACAAACATGCTGGAGTGAAAACTCACGCTTGTCCAATTTGTTCGAAGGAGTTTTCTCACTTGTCTACTTTGAACACGCATATTAAAACACATACAAAGGAGAAGTCTTACTTGTGTCCAACTTGTGGGAAGAAGTTTGATTCCAGCACTAATCTCAACCAGCATATGAGAAGACATCTTGGATTAAAGCTGTTTGCTTGTAGTTTGTGTCCTAAAAGATTTGTAAGCAAAGGTAAAATACATTGTTTTTATTTGTCAGTCACTGTAATCTAGTTAGGCATAGTATTTATACATATTAACTTCCTTGCACCTTGCCTTTCAATATCTTCTTCCCTTTAAAGAATGCAGTGGTTCTGAATTCTTTATCTCTGTAGACTGACCCAAGAGAAACAAGATCAAGGGCTAAGGAAGTCACACAGTTCTGTCCAGCTCACTGCTTGGAACTCTGATCTGATGGTTATTCAGCTATGAGTAAAACTTTTTTCTTTTTGCTTGTCATTATATGACAAAACATGTGACACTCACCTACTTGCTAGTATTAAGAACTTTGTAACCATGTTTTCAAGCAAATAAATAAATAATAATAATAATTATTATTATTAAACAATGCGTAATTTCTGTCCCTAACGTAACCCTCTCATAGATTTATCTACTACCACGCATACTTTTTACATTTCAGGTGAACTGAAGTCCCACGGCACTACGCACACAGGTGAACGCGCGCACACGTGCGAACAGTGTGGCGCTACGTTCACGAAACGCAGTTCTTTGGGCAAGCACACGCTTCGCCACAGAGGCATTAAACCTCACCCCTGCGATGCTTGTACTATGAGGTAACTGGCGTGATATACTTTTTTGACGTCGATTCCTCAACGCTTAGGGTCATACCTGGATGTTACAGCATTGGTGTTGCGGATGGTATCTGACCGTTGTGTTGGTGCTCTGCCTCTGGTCCTTCATTCAACACAGCTGCCATGACGAGTTTCTTAAAGTTGCTTTGCTTGCATTCTGTTGTAAATCTACACTAATATTATAAAGAGGATAGATTTGTATTTTTGTATGTTTGTAACAAATAAACTCACCCAACAAACCGCAAACCAATTTCAAAAATTATGAATGCTACATTATCCCTAAGTAACATAGGCTACTTTTTATCCCAGAAAAAAGAACGGTTTGCGTGGGATGACAAAAATACGAATTCTATGCGGACAAAGTCGCTGGCAGAAGCTAGTCGTAGATAAAGTGAACTTTTTTAAATGTCAGACGAAGCATCGTCCTTTTTGTTTTATAATGTCGCGAACGAAATTTTTATCTTAAGGTGGCAGAGCACACATTTACTGTACTTTTGATGGAATCTATGGCTACTGTGCCAAATATTGCACAGTAGCCATATAGCCATTATTTGAAATTCCACCGGCAACGCCGGCAATTTGAATGACGGGGTCTGTTTATACATTATTTAAATCTAAACATTTTATCCTTCCTAATTTTAGGTTCACAAGCAAGGACCACCTGAAGCGCCATTACCGCATCCATACCGGAGAGAAGCCATATCGCTGTACACTATGTGACCGTGCCTTTACTCAGAGCAACGACTTGGCCAAGCATCGGCGCGCACATCTAGGGGACAAATTATACAAGTTAGTATAGACAGGCTCGTACCATTCCGGTGTCATTCATTAATAAAATTGTCGCTGAATACATGTAAATTATTGTATAATAAACCTAATAATAAATCTAATAATAAAATACCTAATAATATTTTTAATTAACATCAAGGAAGTCTCTGCTGTACGGAACAGGGTTATGTTTTCAAAATGACGGGCGTTTTTTCCGATCCTTGTTCAGACATACACTTTAGTACCTTGTCACTTTAATCGCTGTGACAATTCGTATATGGCAGCTTGAACATGACATTAAATAGACAAGGTGTACACGCGACAAAAGTGTATATACAGTGGTGGTCACATAATTAGAGACACTTGTCTTTTTCCCATACAACTGCCTACAAATATGACTTTTCTCGACCAATTTTATTGCTAAATACTATTTATTTTAGATAATTAACTAAGGTTTAAACTGATGTACAGTGAACTGCTGTTAAAAATGGACCTTACATTTTATAAGGATTTAAAAACTTAGTGCTGACGCGTCCATACAAAGTTTTACAACTTTGTATGAACGCCAAATATTTATTTTTTCAAATCCTTATAAAATGAAAGATTCGTTTCCAACAGAGATAAATTGTACATACATTTAAACTTTAGTTTATTAGTAAACAATAAGTGTAACTAAAGATAAAATTTATTAAGAACTTTTTGGCTGGTTGTCAAAATTGACCAGTAATATTTGTAGGCTGTATGGGAAAAAAACAAGTGTCTCTAATTATGTGATCACCACTATATGTATATATTTATGAATTCGACTGTACAAGCCTAGAGCTTTGTTTAGGACTATTGTCTCCTAATACTTTATTTTTATTTTATAAATATTTCTCATTACAGATGCCAGCAATGCTCGGAGAGTTTCAGACTTAAGACAGAGCTAAGCCATCATATATCTCAACACTTCGTAGCGCAACTAGCGTCTGTCGTTTCTGTTGAAAACAGCAATAAATTAGACAAGTGTAGTGACAACTATGTCCCTCTGGATGTTACAAGGAACATAGTTGTGGGTAAATGTGATATCGCACTGCTTGATCAAAACGGTATCAACTCCAAAACTTGCTAGTTTGGTTTCAAGTTCATAGAAGTGGTAATAAAGTTGATTTTAAATTAGAGTTTTATATTGAGTTGCTACTGTTTGGATCTAGCAGTGCGATATGGCAAGTTCAGAGTTCATGAATAGGGAATATGCATGTTTTTTTTACAGCTTCAATAAACGCTGATTCATGTAACAAACAGGTTAGAAAAATCATTTTTTAAATAGCTATAAAAATAACCAAGATATAAGCCAACAAAGATTTGTTCCTATCTCTTTCTAGCAAAACAGAATTTTACGTGGAGTTTATATGGCCGAACTGCACGATAACGTCACCGGTGCACTTCGGATCTCTCTGTATAATTTGCAGTTTAAAATGCTTGTATCATCCGTATTTCTTGACCGATTTTAATTTTAATTTCACTTTTGGTGATGTCTTTTACGGTATTTTTATGTTTTGTTGACAAATGCGATTAAAAAAATCCATGCATATTCTCTATTCTTAAGCACACGGTGCGTGCGCTTTGGATATTAGTTAAAATTTAGAGTGGTCAATAACTACTTCTACCCTACTCGTCGGTGTTATAAATTATATATAATACGAGTATAAAACTGATGAGCCACTTTGAAAATCTATTCTTAAATGTTGTTGAAGAATGTGTCGAATTGAGCTTTAATTAATAAATTACTGGTGCCTTTTTGGAAACCCTATAAATAGAAACATGGAACTAGTGCCTTAAATAAAAGTACATTTTTATAAAAAGTTGACATTTCTTTATTTGTTAATAATTAAATAAATAAAAAGTTGATGATAATAATGTTTTATTTTATGATATGCCCCTATTTTACCTATATGTATAAAATATTTATTTTGTGTAGGTACAGCAAAAAATACATCGTTTTCAATTTATAAACAATATGAAAAGGCAAAGGCATGCCTCCGTGGAAGAAGCTTGTGCATTCGTGGGACGCGATTCAAATTCAGACCACTTGCCAAATTATTTGGCTTCGACGATGGTGCGCCCTTGCCACAGTGCTGAGTTTGTGATTTTAAAAATGTTTTTGATGTTTTTGTATCTTTTTTATAATAAAATTGATTTGCCTAGAAAATATGTATATGAAAAGGCATGCATAAAAAAATATTCTAGTAGGTACCTAACTGCAAAATCAATCAAATTGAACGTGGAAACGTTTGCGTTGTGCCTAGTCCTTGCATTTAGTTGGATTGTAAGTTTACGTCAATGTCATCAATCTTATACATTTTCGTCGACATCGACATACACAAAATGCATGTCCTTTAGGATCTTGATTATGTTTATGATATTCAGCAGCGCTTTCGCCAACGTCCATACCATGTTGAACACACCGGTTCTCGTCCGATCACCGAAGTTAAGCAACATCGGGCGCGGTTAGTACTTGGATGGGTGACCGCCTGGGAACACCACGTGTCGATGGCTTTTTTGTTCATCTGACTATTTGTTTTTTTTTAAACTGCTAGATTTTACCTGCAGCTTTGCTTGCGGGTTATAGTGTTCGTACAGTTTAAAATTTGTTATAATGTTCGAGTCAAATAAATATAACAAAGAACAATGCCGGGTTCTGCCTTAAATACTTTTTTTTTATCCCGCGGATACTATAGCTGTCTATACGACCCGTTTCTTCTAAGATATTATGTAAATATCACATCTTGTGATGCGAGTATCGTGTTGTTACGATGCGAATAAGTTCTGCAGAAAAACGAATTCCACAGTATTGTTTTATTATTCTACATCAATTAAACCCGACTTTAAAATCATCCATCACTATATTTTATTTGCCAAAAGCTTCTATGGACGCCTGGCAATTGTTCTTTTGTATGAACACTAACGGCCAAACCCTATATTCAATCCGCGGATAGATAAGGCTTACTTCGGGTTAAAATTTGACACTTGCCCATACAAAATGTGTCAAATTTTAATCCGAAGTAAGCCTATCTATCCGCGGTTTGAATATAGAGTTCGGCCATAAAACGATAAACAGCACTTTTCGATTCTACAGTGACATATATAGGACTTCAAAGCAAAAGAAAGCGCCATCTGTTGTCGAGTAGTATTTGTCTCTCATATATCCAGAAGCTCGAGCACAAACATTTTAATCGTACGTCTCGTTCTGGTTGTGTTTTTTTTACTATTCAAAAACGTGATTTGACCTAGATTTGACTCTATCTATACAATAAACTATCGTTTTCATAAAAAAAAATGTAATAAATATTACTCGATGAAGATACGATGGCGACTTGCTGTCAAATTTATGTACTAAATACATACTAGAGGGCGCTGATGTTAATCGCTATATTCTCTAATACACATTTTCTCGATGCCACGATACGTTAACGTTACGTACTCGACAGAAGGTAAAAGTTCGTGTCGTGCTCGATGTCATAGTAGAGTGAGATCCCAGATGGATCCCAGTCACCCCAGACTTACGTGATTATAGGACAAATGATTTTTTTAGGATCAGTAGTATAACATAAACTTAGAAAGGAATCGATACTCGCTAAGCTGAAAGCGGGGCCGTTTTACAGGTAGCAGGTATCAAAGGTGGAAAAAAACCATGCTAACTTACGTCAAAGTAGAAAGGCTGGTTTTTACATATGTCATAATATGATATTGTTATAAACAAGCATATACAGTTTCCAGACACTTCCTGTGGGCCACAGTTTTGTTTTGTTTACATTGTCAGTTTGTAAGTTGCGACTGTTAAAAGTGTTAAGAAATTAATAATCAATCATCAACTCCATACATAAATTTTTGTACACAAAAACAAAATATCATAAAACGGATGAATTGAGCAAAAAGCCAACGGCACGAAGTGTTCCCAGGCGGTCACCCATCCAAGTACTGACTTCGCCCGACGTTGCTTAACTTCGGTGATCGGACGAGAACCGGTGTATTCAACGTGGTATGGCCGTTGGCAACATTCTATGCAAATATAACGATCTAGTGAATAGTAATATTATGACGTCATTTAAATTTAAACATATACTATGCTTGAAACAAGCATATATATTTGCGAATATAAACAGTTTATAAGTAGGTTGTTTTAAAAGATGTTGGCACAAGTGAATGATTCTTTGTATTGGAGTGTTACAGGAATATGGGTTGAACTACGACAGCTGAACGCATAAATAATAGCAAAATTATAATGTTTCTAAAACGGCTAACCTGTACACGCAAGTAAAATATCGAAATAAGAAATTTAAAGACGCAAAAGCCAACGGCACGAAATGTTCCCATGCGGTCACCCATCTAAGTCTCACGTCAGATATTTTTGCGTCCAATGTTGGATAATATTATATTATTGTTGGTGATTTTACTTAGGTATATCGAAGACAATATAAAAAAATGCAGTCGGGTTTCTAAAACTTGCTTTTCATTTAGTTATTTATTCAATACGATTCAAAACGAACACTTATAACCATATAGCTCGGACAGGTCGTCGCAAAAACAGATATGGAAATAGAGCAAAATTCAATAGAGTCGTTATATCTCATAAATTACAAATTTAAAGCAATTTCCTTGCACAAAAGTCCCTAAATAAGACTAATAAATAAAATATTGAATGCAGAGAACTTTTTTAATTAGCGCCTGCAAAAATAAATTATCAATGTTTGTTATTGCAGAGTGAAATTAATAAAACTTAAGGCGCTTAAGTTAAGGTTCTACCTCTACAATACACCGTTAACAGTACGAGAACAAAGTCTATAAGTAGATAAAATAAAAAGAGGTCTTCCTTCGCAGACTTTTAGTTCAGGTCGTTAATTCCGTGGTGGAAAGTTATGGAGCTGCCTCTTTGTAACGAAGTGGGTATTTCGTAAGTAGTAAAATTAGTCCGAGCTGTTAGGTAGGTAACATTGTAAAAATATAGTAGTATTTTATGTATGCACAAATGCTGTTGATTTTCAAACCGACTGCAGTAGTCAAAGTTACGAACCCTCCTATACTAAAGGTAATTACTTACCGGGACCAGAGGTCAAATTACTCGGTCTCAGTTGTAGGCAGACGTTTATTTACCTAGGTATTTTTGATACAAGTTTTTTTTGCTGACTGTACGTTTTTTGATCAGTCATCCAATTTTATACGCTAACCTATCGAGATTAAACTAACAAAATAAATGCAATACCCTCACCACGAGCAAAATATCAAAAAAACGTTAAAATGATGCAAAAAGCCAACGGCACGAAGTGTTCCCAGGCGGTCACCCATCCAAGTACTGACTTCGCCCGACGTTGCTTAACTTCGGTGATCGGACGAGAACCGGTGTATTCAACGTGGTATGGCCGTTGGCGATTAAAGTACCAAATAAAACGATCTAGTCAATAGTTTTAGTATTTATATTGTGACGTCATTTACATGAAATAATGAAAGTTAACTTCTAAGTTATGCTTCTATTACTAGTTCTGCTTGTGCAAAAAGAGTGATGTGTGGTATCGAAGCTCCTAAACGGATGGACCAATTTTGATTGAGTTTTTTTGTTGTTAGAAAGGTGACTGAATCGAGTGTTTCTTAGCTTTGTTTGAAGAAAATATACTTAAACCGAAACTAAGAATTCTATGGTTTGTTATGTTGGTAAAAATGTAAGTACCTATTTTGTTGTAAAGTTTGTGTTCGAAGATCGAAAATCGACGAGCTCATGAACGGACATTCCTTTATATAACCAACTTTAAAAAAGGAGGAGGTCCTCGTTTGTAACGTAAATTTTCAAATTAGTCTCAAGTTCATCAAAATCCAGTTTTGACGATGGAATCCATGAGGAGTTGAAGGAACTCCTCAAATATTATAGGCATAAGTATAATTTTGGTGTTTTCAGTTAACAAGTCAAGAATTTGCATTTAGAAAGTACTTACCTACCTATCATTTTGGCTAAGTGGATTCACAACAAACTGCGCCTGCGCAACTAATCATTTTCAATTTATTCTGGTTTTTCGAAAACACATTTAAGTAAATATAATTTAAAAATATAATTTAATATTTACATTTCTTGTAAACAGTTATTATTTCATTACAGTTAATACTCACGTTTTATAACATAGAGAACTTACTTTCGCTTGAACCTGGCAAAAAAAAGGTGAAATTGGCCAATGATGTAATTTCTATTCATCCGTCATACTCACTGCGTCTGCTGAATTATTAAACGTGTGACTTTGCAAAGCAATTAAACAAGGAAACTTAAGTTGCAGTTTCCCTTTAGACGTTTCTGATTCGCATTCGGTTCGATCGGAAAAGGTTAGGGACATTAGAGGAATATATTCGTAAAAGGTATTAAGTAGTAGGTAGTAGTAGTTAAAGAAGCTCTCACTCTGAGAGCAAATTTTCAAAATGTTTCGGGCAAAGTTAGTATAGACTTTTCGTGAAAACCTTCATTCGTAATTTGAGTTAAGTACTTAACTATATAAAAATGTCGTCAACATAGTCTTCCTTAGTTGTTTTTAGATAATATTAGGTTCAAACAGTACAAGATTAAAATGGTGCATATAGTTTAAATAGATTTTTGAAATAGGCCATTTGACTAATTTTAGAAACCTTATTAAATGATTCTTTATTACATAAGAAGCACACTACATTGATATTTCCGTGAGATTCTACTATATTATCAATAAAAATCCATTTAAAACTTTAAATTTCCGAAACCGCGCCAAAAACGCTGTTTCTATCGTGGCGCTGGCCATGTGACAAGTGTGACGTTATATGCAAGTAAACAATGAAAAATCATTTGAAGAGATATGCCCTTATGATCTGTGGTTACTTGCGTGTGACGTCACCTGCGAGTAACCACAGCTACAAAGCAATCGCATAGCGTTTCTGCCACAGATAAAATTTCAAAATATATTACAATTTTTTTCGTGTAATTTCCAAAAAAATGTGCTTAATTTAGTTTAAAATAAAGTGAAATATGTTGTTTTACGCTATTATCTAATAGGATGACGACAATTTGATGCATATTTTCAATGTTGTCAAATAGCCATTATTACTCTTTCACGACCCAACAGATCCATTTCCGACGTCCATTTTCCAATTTTCCGAGCAACTTTAAACACCTAGTACGATTACGAGCCTTTAAAAAATGCTGAATCGGTCCAACCGTTCTCAAATGATGCAATAAACATAACAATTTTTTTTTATACATTGTTTAGGACTAAAACAAAAGCTAGTGACAATAACCTAGCTAAGGGTGGTATTCCACTTGTCCAAGATCTTTGTTCAATGTGTATTTGCGTCTCACATTTTTTCAGCAAACTGTGAGACGCAAATACAGATTGGACAAAGATCTTGGATAAGTGGAATACCACCCTAAAGTAGGAACCTTAAGCAAGTGTGTTTAAAGCGCATTCCTAGCAACAATCATACATCGAAATATTTATACATTTACGCAACCGATATGGGCCCCTAGTCAAATAATTTCACACGTGCCTGTCACAGTCACGTTTCTTACCAGACTGGCCACCACCGTGTTCATTCAGAAGTAACGTAGTGGAAGGGTTATTGTAGTGCCACAACGCGCGGGAAACGCGCGCACGCGAATTTCGAACGTTCGTTTTTCAAATCGGGTTTTGAAATTGGAATTTTTAAGGTGAGTTTGTTTTTTTAATTTTGTTTCGTTCATTTTTCAAATCGAGTTTTGAAATTGGAGTTTTTGTGGTGGGTTTGTTTTTTAATTTTATCAGTGGCCAGTGTTTTTTTTTTCATACATAGGATAATATAGAAATATGTGTAGTGTTTTGAAAGATTTCATGAACTATAAATTGAACACACTTTTTTATGATATCTTTATTAATTAGGTATCTAGCTTAACGAAAAACGATTCTAAAATAGGTCACTCTCGAAACACCTAGGTACCGCACAATTAAAAAAAACTCAAACTTTTTAATTGGAATAAAACCTAGGTTACCTAATTTTTAATCCGGCTTGACTAAGACTTTAGGTAATAAATCGATGTTTTAAAATGGGGAAATGCTGCAAGACAAAACTTGGGTTGGGTAAGCAGCGACATTTTTTACCGGACATTTCAGATAGGTTTTGCAAAACAAGTTGCAAATCTAGATTTTAATTACGCAAGTAATTGGCTCCACTTATATCTGCAACACTAGTATTTAGTGTCTTTAAATACTTACTGTACTTATCTAGTTAAATAATGAATATAAATACAGTTTCCGCAGTTATAACATGAACGGAAAAGAAAAGTTTTATTACGATTTCTCATTAGGTATATTTTTCAGACGTAGTTAATATTTAGACAGTTAAAATTTAAAAAATAATTTGTTTTGGCTGTATCGTAACCACTGTCTGTTAATATTTTTTTTGCATTTGTGAATTTTATGCTGAAATTAAGTATAATTTATGGTAAAAATCTTGTAGGTTTAGTAGGTTTTTTGTATACTCTAATATAACATTAGTTTAACCGAAAATGTTAGCAAAACCTGTTAAGATAACCTGTACCAATAAATTGGTGGTAATTATACAAGTCAACATATTTTTTAATAATTTACACACTATCGGAATATGACCGTCCATGAACTGTCAGTTTACTTAGACTGATAAAAAACGGTCAAGTGCGAGTCGGACTCTCGCACCGACGGTTTCGTGCCATAACACAATACGAACAGTGTTAAATGGTAAAGAATACGATAGATGTGACTAAGATATAAGCGACTTACGACATCTTGCGTGAAATGCCCAACCAGCAAAGTTTAGCAACCACAAGAACAGACTCGTACATACATTAATTATTTCTCAATCGCTCAAAGGTTAATTGGATGAGATCCCTTAAAGGGATGCTATGTTTTTGTCTATTTTAAAACTTTTTTTTTTGTAATGTTCTTTGACGTACTTTTTGATTTATAGCCAAAAATGTACAAAAAAATTACCGTTCCCCTCCCTTATCTCCAAAGTTTATAATATAAACCAAAAAATCGGAGAATAAAATAAATTACTTATTTAAAAAACAAAAACCCGACTGCAATAAAAAAAACTGAAAAGCGAAAAACAAGCTCTATAATTTATAGAAAATTGTAAGAGCAATGTACTTATTGATATTTATAACAATTTTAATTTAACTTGAATATTGGAAAAGGCATTGCAGGCGGGGACAAACAAGTCCAAATGTTAATAATAATTCATAATTTAACATTTGGACTTGTTTGTCCCCGCCTGCAATGCCTTTTCCAATATTCAAGTTAAATTAAAATTGTTATAAATATCAATAAGTACATTGCTCTTACAATTTTCTATAAATTATAGAGCTTGTTTTTCGCTTTTCAGTTTTTTTTATTGCAGTCGGGTTTTTGTTTTTTAAATAAGTAATTTATTTTATTTCACTCTTTTTAGTTTTATTAATAAAAAAAAAGAACGGGACGTTTTCCGGGGAAAAAATGTAGCCTATAACACTCTCGCTGCGAAGACGAATCCAATGATACCTCATTTGTCAAAATCGTCCAAGCCGTTTTTGCTGTAGCGGGGAACATAGAACTGGACATACATACATACATGGCGGTGAAAAACATAACCCTCCTTTTGGGCTCCGCCGCAGTCGGGTAAAAAATCTGATTTAAAGATAATTATTTATATTTTACGCGAAAAATAAATTGAAGTTGTCAAATTTTACAGTTTTGGAAAAATAGACCAAAAAACTTTAAAAAGAGAAAGAGGTACGAATTTTGGGCATACTTTTACTGCACCCCTTATTCTTAGACTACCTATTCCGTTACGTAATGTCCTAATTTGTGGAATTGTGTTACCTACGAACTTTAAATAAGAAATCCTCAGTTACTAAATAGACGAAATTAGTTTAGCACTTTTTGGCTCTCGAAACGTTGCTATGTAATTTCTAATGTAAATATTTAATCATTGGGCTCTTAATATGTAAATACTTGCGTAAAGAGGCTTAAAAAGTTAAACATTACACAAAAGGCCGAAAAGCAGACGAATTAAGGTTCCTACTGTACCTACTATTACACTAGCTTATACAGACTATACCTACGTTCGTATTGTATTTTCAAGATACAATAATTTAAAAAAAAGCAAGCGGATAATTTTAAAATCATGTGTTTGTGATTTGTTACTGAGTATTTTAATATTTCCATACCTCATATAATCATGGGGTTTGGGGTTTTTTTTCACACATTAGGTAAGTACTTAATAGGTTATGAATTGCTATTTTCTAAAATTGATAATATTCGTCTTCTTAGTTTACAAGGTTTTATTTAACTTTTTGTCTCTTTTTGCTAGTTTGCCAGTCGTAAGTTTAGTTATAATCTAGTAAGAAAATTTTGAATCAGTAACCGTTATTGGAATGGCTTTGAATATGGAATACATATAAACTCGTTAACAACGCTACAACACGTGTCCTCTAAAAGCTGATCTTATGATAGATTCGGACATCAACAATCGGTAAAAAAACTTACAGCCGTTGACCGTCGCAGATTGGCAGGATCTTTGCCGTGTTAAACGTAGTCACCTACCGAGTTTCGACTTGTTTATAATTGGTCTCTATTAACAACCGATGACTAAAAACAGCAGTCGATAAAAGAACTTGTCTCAATAATTGTTTTTTTTTAAAGGAGGGTTCCTACATAATTTTTTTTATGGCATAGTAAAGGCAAATGAGCACACAGGCCACCTGATGGTAAGTGGAAACTGTGAACTGTGACCTTCGCATTCACAAGACTGCAATCCTAAGACTGCAAATGCGTTGCTAACCCTGAGGACTAAGATGGAATGCTACACCGGCTGTCTTATCCCAAACCGGAACACAGCCATGCGAACACTGCTGTTTGGCGATAGGTTAATGGATAAGATGGTGGTAGCGATCCGGACCGGCAAAAATGTGACGCCGTTTTGTTTTTTCGTCTATGATTATTTACCTATCATAGATGAAAAAACAAGAACAAACACAATGGCGTCCTAAGTGGAAAATTTGGTATGTTCGTTGTAAACTAAAAATAAATTCCCACTAAGTATGGCAAGAAAATGTAAGCAACTGTCCTTTATGTTACCGAGAAATTTGGTAACAAAACGGACAACATAGATTTTTTTACTGTCCGCAATGATGATTTTCTCCGTCTTCTCTGGACACTACAAAAAAATATTTTTTTCAATCTCTAGTAACATAGGTCTAACAGAAACATAGCTTCGTTGGTACGGAAAAGGTACTGGGTACCTAACTTCTCACCTGTCACGGTTAGATAAGTACACGCGCCCGACCAGCCTGTTCACCCATTTTAACCAGTTTGACCACCACCTGTGATGTAAGGGACCGTGGTTGCGCAGAATCTCTACCGGTTGGGGACCTTTTATTCCTACTAGATACGTATAACTTGATTTGTAAATACTAAGATAAATAAATAAACCACAAGGAGAGTAGAGCCATGTTAACTTTAGAGTCGCCTTTTTCACCTCCGAAAAGGGATAATATAAAACCGTGTATCGTGTCTGTATATCTGTGTGTCTGTCTCTAGCATCATAGCTCGCAAACGGATGGACCGATTTGGACGTGGTTTATTTAAAAAGAAAGCTAGTTTAATCAGGATGGTTCTTAGCTAAATTTTATTAAAATCGGTTGAGCCGTTTATGAGATATCAGCTCTGAAAGGAGTCGCCATTATATCGATAATTTTTCTATTTAGTTATATGTTCTGTTACTAACATTACTTGCAGCAAAAGTAAATCTTGAATTAGACTAAGACTTAGTTTAGTTCTGTTAAATGTATAAAACTCAGTCTTAAATCTAGACTTAATGCTCAAACTTCACTCATCTTTTTGCTGTTAGTGGATCTTAAATCTGTTACAGTAAAGTAAGAATGAAAGTTTTTTGAATACCTGAAGGCGCGCCCCACTACTGATTTAAGATTGGATTTTCAATTAAGTAAAGGTTCGTGACCTCGTGGATTGAAAACAGTATAAATCTTGGAAAATAAACATCGTTAGTATCGTTACTGGTTGAGTAGAGTTCTCGCCTCCGGGGTCATTGTACGATGGTCGAAACGTCGAGGTAATAATTATAAGATTACCGTTTGATTATCAATGTGTGAATATTGTACAAGTTAGCAATCAACAATAAAAAAAAGAGGGAAAATCTTACATAAACTGATCTGGACCCAAACTAAGCTCTAGGCTTGTACTTGGGTACTAGGCAACGATAAACATACTATATGACATTTTACTACCAAGGTAATTTACTTAGATAGTAAAAGTGAGATATTGAATATTATTACAAAATAATATTACTGTATTGCGATCATAGATAGATATTTATTCGTTTATAAACCTGAGTGTTGCCACTCTCACAGACTAAGTATTAACAGTTACACATCTTCCTTTTTTTTTTTTTTTACAAAGGTAAATTTCGCATCACTAGTTTAAGGTTACATCTCTAATTTTCCACTTGACGTTTTTATGTGAATGACATTATCACAAATCTAACCTTAAAGAAACAAAATTAAGTTTGTATCAATTGAACAATTTTAGCATATTTGTAAATTACGCCATGTAACAAATAAAGCATTGTACAGTTTAGCAATGTTGGATACATTTACAAGCAATCAATAACAAGTTTAAGACGAATTAAGTGAGACGAAGTTTTACAACACGTTAATCAACAAGATTAAGAATTATACACTTTTATGGATATTATTTATACTTACAGTGCAGTAGTTTTATGTATACAGGTAATGTTAATAATGTGAGCGATTCATTTGTGCTGCAAACAATAAATTTTTTAAATGAAATGATTGTGTTATTTACTTTCTAACTAATCATAAATTGTCCTTATAAAATATGTAAGTTACGGCTCTGAGCATAAATACAGTAGGTACACAACACTATCACTGTATGTCTTTAATTTATTAAAAATGATATAGTCTTTGTAAGCTATTTAACAGTCTTTACACAAACACTTTTTTTTAGGTTTCACTTGTCTTCCAGATTTGGTAGTGATGACTTCTCTTTCTTTTTCTGGTGATGTCTCTAGGCTTGTGGGTAATGATGATTTAGGGGTAACAAATAGAGATGATAGCGGTGATCCTTCATCAGTCTCTGGGTTGGGTTCATGTGTAGGAGTGCTTATTGTGATCTCTTCTGTAGGTGTACTCGGTCTCATCTCAGCTGAAGGTACTATTGGATGTTGGTCGTCAATAGGTGGCGGGTGTTCGGTAGCCTCTGGTTGATCTGGAGTTGTTCTCAAATCATGAGGTTGGCTTTCCTTTTCTGGAACAATATATATCAGAGGATCTGGACTTGGTGAGGGTGAAAGGTATGGAGTAGAAGGTAGTGAGGGAGTATGAATAGATGAGTTCTGTGTCTTCGAGTCGGTGGGTTGGTCAGGTAACTCAATGACTGCTTTTCTGTTCTTCCTGATTTCTCTTCCTTTTTCTGTCAATATATTATAGCTCCGGGGTTCTTCTCTCTTTCCAGTAACTGTTCCATGTATTTGTTCATCGGGTAGAAATACTCTTTTGCCAGTTTCTAATTCAGGTAGTTCTTTGGCTCTATGTCTCTTGTCATAGTTTTCTTTAGCTTTTTCTCTTCTTTTCAGCAACTTTCCTCTCAACTGTTCTATATCTTGTACATTAGGCTTCAATGCTGAGGACATTGTTGGTATATTTGTGTTCAGAAGCCTTGACATAGCAATTTGTGATGGAGCAAATCCGAGTTGATTGGGTGTTGTCCTGTAGTGTAATAGTCCAAGTAGGGGATCATTTGGATTTCTTTCAAATATTTTCTTGATTATCTTGACACCTATTTCTGCGGCTCCATTGCTTTGAGGGAAATGGGGGCTGGATGTAATATGTGTAAAATCCCATTCTTTTGCAAATTCTTGGAACTGTTTTGAGTGAAATTGAGGGCCATTGTCAGATCTTAAAATATAGGGTATGCCGTGTCTGGCCATAATGCATTTTAGGTGGTTGATTATGGCCATAGATGTAGTGGATGTAAGCGAGATAACTTCAGGGTAGTTTGACAGTATATCTCTTACAACAAGGTATTCCTTTCCTCTATAGGTGCATAGATCAGCGGCTATGGCTTCAAAGGGAAGTTCAGGTATTTCTCCACATATGAGAGGTTCAGGTCTCTGTGTAGTCAGTTTAGCACAAAATTCACATTTGTTTGACCAAGATGTAATGTCATTTTCCCATGTGGGCCACCATACTGCATGTTTGGCTCGCAGTTGGCTCTTGGTAGCTGTGACATGTCCGGTGTGGAGCTTTTCAATTGTGTCTTGTCTGAGTTTTGTAGGTATATATAGTTTCAAACCACATGTGATTATTTTATTAGTCAAAACAATATCATCTTTGTGTTTCCAAAATGGTTTTAGTTCTTCTTCAATATCCTTATAGTTGGGCCATCCATTCATTATATGGTTATACAGTTTCTTGCATATGTTATCTTCTTGTTGGGCTTCCTTTATTTTTCTGAGACGCTCGTCAGAGAAAGGCATTTCCTTGCGTATGCTGAGGAATGTTGATTCATCAAGCTTGTCACTTCTTTCTAGAATGTCTTTGTCTTCTTCTTCAGTTGGAAGTGGGGCCCTAGACAACATATCAGCTGTATACATGTATTTTCCAGGGACATGCTCTATTTTATAGTTGAATGGTGTCATTCTCATTCTAAACCTTTGGAGTCTTGTAGGCAGGTCTGCAATGGGTTTTGATCCTAGAATAGCTAGTAATGGTTTGTGGTCTGATCTCACGGTGAACATTGGTAAACCTTGGAGGTATAGTTTAAATCGTTCGCATGCCATAGTGGTTGCACATGCTTCCTTTTCAATCATTGCATACCTTTGCTGAGTAGGTGTGAATGCAGAAGACCAAAAGTGAACTGGTTTCCAAATATCTCCATGTTTTTGTTCAAGTAGAGCACCTATTCCATATTGTGATGCATCTGCCGAGACTCTGGTTTCTAAGTTTGGGTCATAGTGTGCTAACTGAGGTGCTGAAGTTAACAATTTTTTTATTTCTTGGAATGCAATAGTGTGTTCAGCATTCCACTCTCTCGAAGAATCTTTTTTTAGCAGGTCACGGAGAGGTTTTGTCACATCTGCTGTGTTTGGTAGGAATCTGATGTGTTGATTTACTGCTCCCATGAAGCTTCTTAGTGCAGTAAGGTTCTTGGGAATTGGTAGGTCAATTATAGCCTTTATTTTGTCTTGAAGAGGTTGTACACCATTGCCCGTTACTTTGTATCCTAGAAATATACATTCATTTGTTCTGAAGATACATTTCTTCTTGTTCAGGGTTACTCCTCCTTTCTGTAAGGCTTTAAGTACTTGTCTGAGGTTCTCGTCATGTTCTTTTATAGTTTTCCCATGGATTAGGGTGTCATCAACATGATTTATGCAACCTTTAAGGCCTGCTAGTATTGTTGCCATTTTCCGTTGAAAAACCTCACTTGCCGAGTTCATACCCATTGGCATTCGATTGAATCTGTATCTTCCAAAAGGAGTGATGAAAGTAGTTATGTCTTTTGAGTTCTCAGTAAGTTCAACTTGGAAGTAGCTTTTTACAGCATCAATTTTTGAGAAGTGTTTAGATTCAGCAAGCTGTGCCAAACATTCTTCTACAGTTGGTAGAGGATGATATTCTCTCATGACATTTTTGTTAAGTTCGGTGTAGTCAACTGTGATCCGCACACTATCTGTGTTGTTTTTGTCAGCAACAGGTACCATAGGAGCACACCATTCTGTTGGGTGTGTGACAGGTTCAATTACTTTCATGTCTTGAAGGTTCTGCAGTGCTTTTTCTACTTTAGGTCTTATTGGTATAGAAATATGCCTTGGGGTAGTAACTGCATATGGTTTAGCATTGTCCTTTAACTTTATGTTGTACTTTCCTTCCATGACACCTAATCCTGTAAACATATCTGCAAATTCATCTTCGGGTTGAGTCTTGCTGGAGATTTGCATGATTTCAGAGTTTGCATGCCATTGTACAATACCAAAACTGTCACATTCGGTTAGTCCTAATAAAGGTGTGTGTTGATCTTGTAGCACATATATGTCTGTGACTACAGCTTTGTTCAGCCATGTTAATTTAACATTGTGGCATATGCCTCTTGAAGGTAATATCATTCCACAGGGTCCTAGTAATTTCTCATTAATTTTTTTAGGCCGAGGTAATTTAAGTTTAATTCTAAGCTCAGGGCTTATTACCGTTTCAGATGCACCTGTGTCAATCTTGAATTTGACCTTTTGACCATTCACTGATATTGTAGCATATTTAGGTTTAGAGCGAGTTACTCGTGGTGGTGAGTTTACAGAATCAATAGTTTTTTCGGAGCTTTCAATGCTACCAAAGAAAAATTCTTCTTCTTCTGTCACTTCATTCACAGTTTTATGCTCTTTTTTATCCTCATTCTTTCTTTTGCATACAGCTATCCAGTGCCCTTTTAGTCCGCATCCTTTACAATTTGATTTTGTAGCTTCACAGTCTGCAAATTTGTGTTTTGGTGTGCGTCCACACTTTCTACAACAGTCAGAAGTTCCAGTTTGTTTTATTGGTTTTTTTACTGCTGTTTTCTTATGCACATAGTTTACTTCTAGAGCTTGAGCTTGATTGGGGTTAAGTGTGGCCATATTCGCTTCTACAATTTCAGCGTGTCGCACCCTATTCATTACTGTCTCCAGTTTCGGCTCTTCTTCCAGGTTTTGAAGTGCTTTTGATAATTCGGTGTTCTTCATACCGGCGACGATTCGGTCCCGTATGAGTTCGTCTTCAAGTGGTCCGAACTCACATTTTTTTGCGAGTGTATGTAAGTCGGTGATAAAGTCGTCTATACTTTCATCTTCTTTTTGTACACGTTGGTTAAATCTAGCTCTGACGTACATTTTAGTCTTACGCGCTGTATAATATGCGTCGAACTTCGCCTTTACGATGTCGTAAGATTTCATGTCACTATCGGTGAGCTTCATTGATGTAAGGATATTGTTGGCTTGGCCACCCATGATGTACAGCAATGAGTTTACTTGCGTTTCGCTTGGTAGTAGCTTCATACGCGTTGTCTCTCTGTATTGCTCAAATCTTGTGATCCAACTTTGCCAATCAGTTGCTTTGAAGTTAAATTGTTGGGGCGGTGGCGTGGTCATACCGGGCAGGAAGTTAACGGTTTCTGCAAAACTTGATGTTGGAGATGGCGAAGCAGGTTGAGACATGCTGAGTTGAGTCTGCAGCTGCTGTATCAGCGCCATTTGGACTTCAAGTTGTAGCTTGAGTTCTTCCATGATATATATGTAATATTTTTTTGCTTTAAAAATATCTAACCGCCGCTGTCACCATGTATTGCGATCATAGATAGATATTTATTCGTTTATAAACCTGAGTGTTGCCACTCTCACAGACTAAGTATTAACAGTTACACAATTACCATATTCTAGCTTTTAGAGTGACATATCCGCGGATAATGTCGTTTTATGACAGGTCAGAGTTGTAAAGTCGTAACGAGTTATGAGAAGGACACCGGTTGGAAATTGGAATCGGTTTGAGCGACCACAACACAAATAGATCAGTGACCTAGGCCTCTATAACATGTTAGGTAGTCTAGAAGATGCTTCGGTTTTGTAGTTATCTCTCACTCTCTCTTAATAAGATCCTATGAGAGCGAATGAGAGACAAGTACAAACCCGAAGCACCTTCTACGCGTAAGAGCTGTCGCACTGTATCGTTTTGTTAAAGTAATGATAGCTCTGTGGCTCCATTCTCCTCGGTAAAACCATAATGCTTTTGACGTGTTACCGTACTGTTTTTAACTTGGCCGCCATTACTGTCAAGATAAAAATCAAAATCAAAATATTTATTTAGTAAATTGGCCACATACGGGCTCTTTTAAACGTCGGTAATATGGAGTGAATCTACTAGCGCTTCGGACAAGACCATCATTGCAGAGAAGAAGCGCCGCCGCAAGAAACTCCAGCAGAAGGTCATTTTTACAAACATAAAATACAATAATTATTAAAACTAAGTTACATTACAAGGTAATAAAGTAACACATACTTATAGTCCGGTGGCCGACTGCAAGAAACCCTACCTGATAAAAAAATAGAAAATGCCTACTCTGTAGGGGTAGCTGACTTTTAGTAGCTTCAACTGCTCTTGGTCGGCCGCGGCTTAACTTGGCAAATTTTGCGCAAATGGCAAAAAAGTGGTACAAAAATTCATCAAAAAAAACCTCATCGAAAAATAGAATGAAACTTGTATGGTAGGATAGAGGCCATTGAGGACAGTAAAAAAAAAGTGGTCGGCCAAATCCTGTGTTGGCAGGTTCCTGTGTCCGACCGAATTTGTGGTAAAAAAAAAAAAAAAGATAAAAGATGTTTATTCAGTAAGTAGGCCGCACGGGCACTTTTACACGTCAATAATCTACCAGCGTCAATAAGGTACCACGAGACAGCTGCATTTTACCTCATCGAAAAATAGAATGAAAAAAACGGATTATAATAGCTAAATTAAACCTGTTGACGTATGTCTTGGTCGGCCTCACCTAAGTCTGGCAGTTTTTGCAGTCAGACCAAATTTATTAAAAAAAAAAATTGTTTCAAAATTGAAAATATGGTTTCTTTATGGCTTAAACTGACCAAATATTACTAAACAAATATTTTTTTATTTCAATATTGAAAACATAGTTTCTTCATTGCTTTAACTGACTAATAATGCTTAATTTAATAAAAGGCCTTCTACACGATCGGGACCAACCGCCAACCATCGTGTCCTTGGTCGGATCTCCCGTCGGCCGGCAGCGTTCCAGACGGTTGGGACCAACCACGAACGCAGGCTGTCGCGAGGGATGCGCTTACGACCAAGGCCGTTGACATCAACTAAATACGGTCGGGTCAACCGCTTTCTACACGGTCCATTTTTATATCAACCCGACCAAAGACACGGATCATACGGTATATGCGTCAAACATTCTCCGGATCAGATATACCCTTCCATGGTATTAAAAAATTAAAATACAAGAAAGTTATGATTATTTAAGTGAGAGGGACATTGACTTTTTTTCAAATGTACAATTTTTCTCGGCCATACCCGTATATGGGGCCCTTAAGTGTGATGGTAGTATTGTCTTTATGTTAACCATGGACTTGTACCTACACTGGACTGATTACTGCGATAAAAAAGTGTGACCGACAACGAAACCATACTAGAGAATTGCATCTCGTTTTAATTAGGGTGACCAAGTATATCTGCGGATACCAGGATTTTTTTAAAGTTATAAATGTGTCAATTTATTTATTTAATCATAACACTCGGCTGACTTTATTCAGGTGACTCGTGAATTATGTCTCGTGAAGTAGCACTATTAAATATGCTAATGGAAGAAGAATCAGATTAAGAGATAATCTCAAGAAATAATCTCATAACTCTTATGAGAAAACGAACTCATCGTTATTGGGTTTTACATACATTATACATTTTTGGTTTTCCCGTCCCGTCGTTCGTGTAATCGTTACGTATGCACATTCCGATACATTTTCTATGAAACGATATTGTAAAAATTCCCCGTCCCATCCGTGTAAAATCACGTTACGTATGCAGAGACCTAAAGGTGCTTTTCCACCGGCGAGGCGGGACGAGGCAGCGCGAGACTATAATTGAAATTGTATGGCAAAATTAAATTTCTCTCCCAGCGCACCTTCGGTGGAAACAGTGTGTATTGGCGAGGATGTGCGATACGAGAATTGAATTTTTTGTTATTATAATAATTAACCGTATTGCTGCGTACATAGAGTGTTTATTAACTCTGCAACGGGAACACAATATCGTTTCATAGAAAATGTATCGGAATGTGCATACGTAACGATTACACGGACGACGGGACGGGAAAACCAAAAATGTATAATGTATGTAAAACCCAATAACGATGAGTTCGTTTTCTCATAAGAGTTATGAGATTATTTCTTGAGATTATCTCTTAATCTTATTCTTCTTCCATTAGCATATATAATTCACGAGTCACCTGAATAAAGTCAGCCGAGTGTTATGATTATTGATTATACAAGAGGGTTTATGCCTACAGATACCAATAAATGTCATAATCTTGACATACAAGATAGGCTCTACTTTGAATTCCGTAATTCGAACTTCATCTATTGCTATCCCTTTTGCTCTCGACGCGTCACTAATTCGCAAGAAAGTGACGGAGCGATCCGAAGTTCGAATTACTGATTTCAAAGTAGAGCCCAAGATGTTAACATAAAGACAATACTACCATCACACTTAAGGGCCCCATATACCGTATGATCCGTGTCCTTGGTCGGGTTGATATAAAAATGGACCGTGTAGAAAGCGGTTGACCCGACCGTATTTAGTTGATGTCAACGGCCTTGGTCGTAAGCGCATCCCTCGCGACAGCCTGCGTTCGTGGTTGGTCCCAACCGTCTGGAACGCTGCCGGCCGACGGGAGATCCGACCAAGGACACGATGGTTGGCGGTTGGTCCCGATCGTGTAGAAGGCCTTTTATTAAATTAAGCATTATTAGTCAGTTAAAGCAATGAAGAAACTATATTTTCAATATCGAAATAAAAAAATATTTGTTAAGTAAAATTTGGTCAGTTTAAGCCATAAAGAAACCATATTTTCAATTTTGAAACAATTTTTTTTTTTTATAAATTTGGTCGGACTGCAAAAACTGCCAGACTTAGGTGAGGCCGACCAAGACATACGTCAACAGGTTTAATTTAGCTATTATAATCCGTTTTTTTCATTCTATTTTTCGATGAGGTAAAATGCAGCTGTCTCGTGGTACCACAAATTCGGTCGGACACAGGAACCTGCCAACACAGGATTTGGCCGACCACTTTTTTTTACTGTCCTCAATGGCCTCTATCCTACCATACAAGTTTCATTCTATTTTTCGATGAGGTTTTTTTTGATGAATTTTTGTACCACTTTTTTGCCATTTGCGCAAAATTTGCCAAGCTAAGCCGCGGCCGACCAAGAGCAGTTGAAGCTACTAAAAGTCAGCTACCACTACAGAGTAGGCATTTTCTATTTTTTTATCAGGTAGGGTTTCTTGCAGTCGGCCACCGGACTATTATTCATTATTAGAACTAGCATAAATAAAAACGTTACAAAGGTAAGGTCAAATACATTAAACTAAAAATAATGACTAGGAGAACAAAACGATGAGGTCTCTACGTCAAGTAAATAAGAGCTATCATAACAGTGACAATACGAAAACATGTCAAAAGATATAATGGTATTAGCGAGTAGAAAAGAATCCCGGTAACAATAATAATGGCTAAGGTGTTTAATTTCGCGATGGTAGTCAAAAAATCTTTAAAGGAATTATAGTATGTATTTAGTAAAAAATAACAGACAAATTTACGCGTTTTTTGCTAAGCCAAATAGCAGCTAAAACTTCTGTAGCAATCACAACCTTATTACAAACAGGAGAGGATTGAATCTACTTTATTAAATCTAAGTATACCACCTATTTGCTTTTGAGGGCAGTATAGGCTTGCACAATGGGTAAGTATTCAATCAATATAGTTAATTCTAAAAAGCCGAATCGAGATAGCTAAAAAAAATGCAGTACATGAAGTCTTAAGGGCGTGATCAGTTGATCACACATAGCGTTTAAGAAGCGGCTCGTCGCATCGCGTTGTATTCGACGCAGCTTCATTATTATTGCATCGTCAGCGTATTGATGCTTTAAAGAGGATTTTTATGGCATGGATGAAGCAAACGAGCACGCAGGCCGCCTGATGGTAAGTGGGATCTGTGACCCGTAGACATATGCATTCTCAAGACTACAATCTTAAGACTGCAACCCCAAGACCGCGAATGCTAGTAATTTCATCGGCAGTCTTATATCCACACCGAAACACAATGGAAGGAAAGGTGGTTAAGAAAATAACACCAGTGATTGTATCGCACGAAGAATTTTATGATAATTATACTAGCTGTGGCCCGCGAATTCATCCGCGTTGAAGTCGTTTATTGCGGGTAAAAAGTACCCTATGACGAAGGATCTTCGTGGTTTAAGCTCGGCTTAACGGTTAAACCGTGAAAGTCTAACAAACAGATAGACAAAGTTACTTACGCATTTATAATATTACTATGGATTTGCCGGGTATTTATCGAAATGAAGGGTACTAGGACTGATCAATTCTTTTGAAAATGGAATTCCTAAAATGCAGAGTCCGCGTTGAACTTACCACTCAAATCTTAATAAGTATAATTCTCAATATTTTTACGTCTAAAATAACCGGTAGTGTACACAATAATAAGTACAAATTAAATTGCGAAATAAAGTTACTAAGGTGACTATAGGTAGAAATGCTCTTTCCGAGTATCCTTAAAAAGTAAACAAAAACACGTGATATATATATAGTACCTAAACAAATAGCAAATAAATGAGAAAATAACGCTAAAGAAAGTGTAATGAAGATCTATCTACAGGACATAAGGCTGTCGAGATTGATTGATAAGTGATTGCTTAACTGTTCCGAAGAAAGGATATCCTATTCATTTTCTCCGGATAATTGGTTTTTTACTAGGCTATGGAGGACTTCAAGAATAGGCAAAAATCTTTGGTATACTCAACGTTGTAAGTCATGCATTACCTAAATATACTTACGTTAGTTGTAATATTTTGTCGTTAGACATATTAGTATATCAGTTAAAAACTTACAGGGTAGTTAGGCTTTTCCATTTTATTTTAACCTTACATTGTAACCCAAGATGGGTTCGACATTTCGACATTTCCGAAATGAAATACGAAAACGTTATGTGTCCATCGGAAATCTAAAATAATTAATCATAGCCCAAAACATTGCTCTTTTAACAGATCCGGTAATTATGTATTTTGGTCATAAATCAACAACTATAGAACCTAGCTGACATATTTATTTTCATAATAAATCAACGGACTATAGTTCAAGTTCGTTCTCTTTTCTACTCACGTGTTAAGCTATTTGACACAGGCCTCTCTATTTTGTAATAAGAGTTAGATGTCCAATTATCATAAAGCTGACCAAATTAGCAGGTCGCCGGACAGGTTCGGATAAGGCTGTAGTATTGGAGTGAGCAAGCGATTGGCATACTTTTTTTAAAGGAATTAAACTGACAGTTCATGAAATATTACCGTAATTGTTGCATATATAGTAAGAAAAAAAAACGTGTATGCAAATATGAACCGCAAAATGATTATTTAAACAGTTAAACAACAACCCGTAAACCAGTCTGTAGAAAAAGGGTGCTCGAAACTTTTTTTAACCTAAAATCTCCTTTTTTCTTATTTTTATCTGGATCGATCGTTGATACTTTTATCACGAATCTGACTGTAAGGAACCGAAAGGGTAGAGTTTTCTTCCAGACGGACTTTAACTTTAAAAGTTAAACCATTTTTTAAGTCAAAATTGCCGTACTACACAACATTATTTATTATGTTATGATTATGCCCACATTCAGTGCAAAAACTCCATGCTGACTTGATTTAGCGTGAAAATAAGATAGCAGGGCATTGAATGCGTTGATTATCCAAGCGATAGCGTTGAGGAGTTACTGTTTTATTAGAAAGTACTCTGAGCAATGAAATCGGGTCACGGTGTATGTATTTTTTCATGCGTATTGACCCGTTTTAATAGTGTTGCGCTACAACAACCGAAGTCTGATAGTAATTTAGGTAGGTAATAAAATACCAATGAGTTACAAGTAGCGACTTGAGTGACAAGCCAGACAGGCATAATGGCTGGAAATCTAAGTAATTCAGTAAATTAGCATTGTTACGTCTCAAAAAATTCTCAAGACAGTTGTTGTGAACTAAAATTTTAGCTGTTTACGTCAACATTAAGCATAATTTTAAATGTCGGAAAAAAAGGAATTTTACAGGCAGTTAATCAAATCCGATAACGGTTCCCACGTTATAAAACGGAACTAGTGGCGAGGAGTATTTCCTCGCCGTATATATTATGAAGACACGCACGGCATACATAAAGACAGCAGTAACAACAATAATGAATGTACGGCCACGGATTTTATATGTTAAGCCGGCGTAGACCCTTGTCAATGTAAGCCAATGATTATTTTTGACGTAATTTCTCTCATGGCATTTGGGGTTAACTTAATGTGACAGGGTTCTATTGTCCCGATAATTATAACATGTGATCACGATTGGATCTTGTTGCTTTCATTAGTTTATAAATTTTGTATGGTGGTTCAAAACTAACGTAACAAGGTGTAATATCTTTTGATAAACAATATTATTTGATAATACGTCATGTTAAACAGTAGCATTCTTATGAATATTAAAAATACGAAAGTGCGTATGGGTTTAGAACTAGTAACATAACAATTCACTTTTATTAATCTCTCAAGGGTTAGCTGGAAGAGATCCCTTTAAGGGATAAGTTCGTCTTTGTAAATTCTTTGTATTGTGTTTTTGTACAATAAATTGTTTACATACAAGGACAAAACTTGTAGCTGGCCTCAGATTTTTCGAAATGATAATTGGCAAAAAATATGATAAGATCTCTAATTATCGCCTTATCGTTTAGTAAATCTTGTTTGTATAGCTATTTCATTTATTAAGTGTTTGTTTGATTTATTTTGTATCCATCAAGATGAATTTTATTGCACGTTGTTTTATGTTAACAATTTGCGACTCTATCATTACCGAGTTATAGCTGCTAATGAAGAATGTCAGTAGGTACGCCAAATCGCTTGAAACTTTGTAAGAGTAAAGCTTATAAATAAACAAACATACTACTTTTTGTTTCATTCAAATAGACCCAGTAGTTTTGATTCTACGAACGTATGAAATTACGGTCAAAAATATTAAAGGGTGCGGGCGCCATCTTACTGGAGTGACGTCATGGTTTCGTTGCGGTACGCCCCCTTATATGATTGAGTAAGTTTACAGGGCTATATTTTTTTAACCGTTATAAGTAACCAGTTGAAATTTTCACAGATTACGTGTTATTATAAACTCTATTGTTTAAAATTACAAAATGAACAATAAATCAAATCCCAAGAGGGGTCCCCATACAAGAAACATGACAAATAACCAGTTTTTTTAGCATTTTTATACGGATTATATTTTTATAATGGCTTATTATTTTGATGCTATTTTAAGCTTAAATTGCAGTCGAACTTTCATAGTTTACGACTAAATAACAATCTCAAGTAAAACTGCTAAAAATATTTGACCAAACTGATTTTATCAACACGATGTTTTAAGCGGTCACTCATCCTGTTTTAGAATACGCTTGTAAGTAGGTAGTTGCTTAACTTTGGAAGCCAAAGTACGGGTTGTATTTGTATTAGCTTTTTATTTCGGTGTCACACAATAATCTAAACTCCATACTTACGACCAAACAGTAATCTGTAGTAAAACAACAAACAACAAAATCTTACACGATGTTTAAGCGGTGTTTACTTAACTTTGGTGATAGCCCTTTCTTTGCAAATGTCGTATCTAATGTAGAATTCATACCGCTAGGTACCGTATAAAATAATGAACTATAAAACATGAGTTTTTGATTGACCTAGGTAGTAGTTCTGATATTTTGTGTACTTATTCATTTCATCGATTTCAAATTTCGCGGGCGGGCGCTGCCAAGTGGCTCACTCGCCATAAGTTAGGTACCTAGACCGCCTCTCTCTCTCTCTCTCTCTCGCTAGTTGTTGGTATTAGCGGCCGCTGTAGCAAGTAGGTAGTTTTTGAACTGTTTTTGAGCATTATTACTGTTATTTCGTGTATGCAAGATAGCTTAGATAGCGTGCGTGTGTGTGTGTGTGTGTGTGTGTGTGCGTGCGTGCGTGCGTGCGTGCGTGCGTGCGTGCGTGCGTGCGTGCGTGCGTGTGTGTGTGTGTGTGTGACGTGTGTCCGTCTATCCGCAGCCTAGCTCAGAGACTCTTAGTACTAGAAACGTGTAATTTGGCATGAATATACATATTAGTCACGCCAACATAGTTAAATAAAAGTAAAATCATGAAAATTTTTTTTTTTTTACGTAACGTGGGGAAGTTTTTTTTTCTCGTCTACCCCATAGTGTGGGGTGTCGTTGTATAGGTCTTTCCAAAATATTGCGGATTTGTGTAAACAATATTTCAATTAAGGTATCCGTTTATGAAAAGCTTTAAAGCGCAAATTTTTGTTAGAGTCAAGTGTCGTCGTCCCCTCCCCACTACCAGCCAAAACTACAAATAAAAAATATGAAAAATATCTTCAAAGGAAAACTATCACGACTAAGTAGACTTCATTGGCTCTTGAGTTAAACGGTTTAAATGTTTATACCTGCCGAAAACTAATTTGCGGTGTTGGTAAACTGACCGCGACCTATATCGATGTATGGGGATAACAGTTTTCCAACGGCAAATATAAGTTTGTCGCGAGGTCTAATTTGTTTGTAGTAACGGCTTCGGAACCCTACACTGAGCATGGTTCGACAGGCTGTTGCCCGGTTTTTTGCATTAATGTTTTGGTATTTTTATGTAGAATACGGTGAACCCTAAATTAAAAGTGCTTGATTATTATTCTATTTTTATTTAACCAACTTATTCGACAAACATTACAAACAGAAAAGCCGGTCAGCAACGGACAGTTAGTTTAGTTAAACAGGTTAAACTGTATGTAAAACAAAACAATAGATAACCATAACTATCATAGTCACATCAAAACGAATTCGTAAAAAATTACGACTTCCAAAGTTAAGCAACTACGAGCGTAGTCTAAAACAGGATGGGTGACCGCTTAAAACATCGTGTTGATAAAATCAGCTTTGTCACCTATTTGTAGCAGTTTTACTTGAGATTTCTATTTAGTCGTAAAGTATGAAAATTAGACTAGAACTTAAGCTTAAAATCGCATCAAAATAAGAAGCCATTATTGAAATACAATCCATATAAAAAAGTAAAAAAAAATGTTTTTTTTCATGGTTTTTGTACGGGGACCCCTCTTGGGATTTGATTTATTGTTCATTTTAAAAATTTAATCGATAGAATCTATAATAACACGTATTCTGTGAAAATTTCAACTGTCTATTTATTACGGTTAAAAAGATAGAAGCCCTGTAAACTCACTCATTCATATAAGGGCGCGTACCGCAGCCAAACGATGACGTCATCATCCGTGAGCGCTAGCCGCCGGGTTTCGAGCGCCGCATACGAAGTTTAAAATTCAATATCTCGGAAACTATTAGACGTATCGAAATGATTTTTTTACAGCATTTTTTTGTTTTTAATGAAGAATACGATAAGCCAAAAATCTAAACTGGTTGACATTCTCTATTGGATTTTTCCTTAGTAATGTTTGTAATAAACCAACATAATAAATATTACTCTTTAAAGGTGATTTCATCAAATCGTGTTTTGGAAACAACATTGTTATTACAATCAAAAATTAACATAGACTTTATGATGCGGCAAAGTAAACCAGTTATCTCAATTAGTTTTTAATTGTTATTGACTACGGACAATGCCTTGCATGACATTGAATTTACCTTTATCCTTGAATCAGACGAGACAAAGATCTGTTGTCTATGGAGCGTATTAATAAACTCATCTTGACTGAGATGGCCGACTTAAGAGACGTCAAACAAAACGTCAACCCATAGAAAACTGTCATTTCTGACGTCTCTTGAGTCTGCCTTCTCAGCAAAGATCAGTTCATTAATAGCCCTTACTTTGACACGGTTAGCAACGCATTTGCTGTCTTAGGATTGCAGTCTTAAAATTGTAGTTAAGAATGCAAATGTCATAAATAAGCCTATGTTTGCAATGAGCTTCTGATTTAAGATCAATTTATTACTCGTAATACGTTCCTAAGTGCCAGTATAAATCCTTCATTATTGTTTATCCCGCTCAGCACAAACCAAGGCGTGTCCTTAACAAGTTTTACACTCTTATCTCATCTCGGCATAGCGACGACGACACACTGACACGGCTCTGTAACGTATTACGTAGTCACCTAAAATTCTACATTTATGGAAAAAACACGTTTCTTCAGATGTAATCTATGTAAGCATACACAATAAAAGGCTACCGTGCCTGACCTAATATGGCTGCGTTTATCGCGTGATAAAATGTGGATAAAACATCCGTCACTTTCTGACACTTTAAGTACGAGAGTGACGTATGCTAAAAGTGCGGAAAATATAAGATTATGGTAGCGATCCGGATGTCCGGACATTGCACAGTCCACCACCACTAAATTTTGGAATTATGTAATGTATATTCAGCAGTCGGGTAGCAAAGGAAGGTTCTGTGTTTTACATGTATTTATGTAGGTATAGTCGGGCAATAAAAGTATTAAACATGTTTGAACGTTGTTATCTCAAGCGTCATTGACCAAATCATACTTGTTAGTCAATGTTTACTTTAAAGTTTATCAACATCGCTTAAGTGGTTAACTTTTTTTAACACACTTCTATTAGCTTTACTTGTAACTAACTAAACTTGTTAAAAAAACTTGTTTGATAAAGGTCGATTTTAACATTTTTAACCAACTTCTAATTGTCAGATTTATTTAAAAAAATGCATACGTATGGTACCAACGAGCTGGTATGATGATGGAGACGGAAGGTGACCATAGAAACTCCTCAATGGCTGTTAGAAGAAGTTTGAACTCAGTGTTAAGAATACAGTCGGCAAAAAGTGTTATAAAAACTGCAAACGCGTACCTAAGGTCCAAAAAGTTGCTAACACAAGCAATTAAGCTTGAAAAATCCTAGAGTCCGCGTAATTGTAATTATCTTTGTAATGTTTAAAAAAGTACGGCACTGGATTTTAATGTTTTTTTCGAACATATCTATGTCGTTTCTTCGGCTTCATATCGTTTTCTACGTGAAAGCTTTTATTAGTGCTAATTTAATGACTATAGTTACTAGGTACTAAATTCAATGCCATGCATTTTATATCGGTATTAAACTTTAAACCAAGCTTGTTTTGACGCTAATCCTTGTTCTAGTATTCGGCCTGTGACCTACATCGAAGGTCAAATAAAAATGGGTCAATTTAAGAATGGTAATTAAGTCGTATCATTATATTTGATAAATCTCAATGTTAGCAATTCAGTAATTAATGCAGTATATTATAGCTTGACTTTGAAAAACATACGAACATATAAATGTTTTAATTTAATTGCTGCTGACGAATGTAATATTTTTTTTAAATATATTTTTACTACAATCTGTTTCCTTCTGTGGTACTTTTAACAGTATGACTGGTGTTGCTTGGAGTGGCATGGTTGGAATGCGACCTCTTTATTTAAATAGTAGGTTTACTGTGTCTGAACTGTGGTTTACATTAGAAAATATAATAGTTGCAACGTCCTGATTACAATCTATTATTAGCCAAGATTTTCCAAAGGACCAAAATATTAAAAATCCTGAATATTTTTTCATACATACATGGAACCCATAAACAACTTTCGCTTCCACTACATTCATCAACCTCTTCATGCGCGTACGTCGGTTTCGGGTGCTTTTGATTTGGCCCTTATTCAGTTTTTTTGTAACAAACCGTACTCTCGGACAAGGAAACAATATTTTTCTTTTCAGTTGTTAAATGAATCTGCCGCAATTTGTTCATTAGAAAACCATTTGTCAATGTCTCATAAGATATGTTGACCCTTGCCAATATTATAAAAAAAAACAGCCGTTACATTTAGTACCAAAATATGTGTATTTCATACAAAACCGACTCCATATGGCATTTTGGGTACCGAACGAACGTCTCATTATTCGCAGCTACATTACCAATAAATCAACTCAATTCCGATCAACGTTGACCGATTTCAGTTTCGAAAGTGAATGAAACATGGTCGATTTTTACCGCGAAATGTCTGGCTTTCTTAAATTACGTAACTTGGTAAGTTGAGATAGTAATCACGCTTAAAAAAAGATAAATCTTTAAGGATTTTCGTAAGAAGAGATAAGCCAAGAGCTGGTTTGTATATTTTTTCCATGTTAAATGTAGCCTGTGATTCTAAGTACTTGAGTTATATTATGTGAAACTAGCTTCTGCCCGCGACTTCGTCCGCGTAGAATTAGTTATTCATGTTGCGGGGATTTTGATTATCGACATTCTTTCGGGAACTTTTAAATTTTTCGTGATGAAAAACTTTCTAAATTTCATTTAAATCCGTCCAGGCGTTAGTTGCAGGGTGAGGGAGTAATCAACTATAATTAGGGGCTGTCTCAAACGTTAACATCAATAAAATAAATATCCATAAATGCTATGCGTAAAAGTTTTATAATTATGCTATAAATTTTCGATACAAAATAATTCTACACATACATCATAATAACAAATCAGGGGCTCTGTTCTATTGGGTTAAAACATATTACTTAGACATTGTTATCGTGTTACTTAAACAATACGATAACATATGAAAAACAATATGGTTTTACCGAGCAGAATAGAGCTCACTAAAACATCAAATCACAACACACCTTGCGTCTAATATGACGCCCAAAAGAAACAAATATACTTAGTGAATTCACGAAAGTCACATAACAATATTGACAAAAGCGCCGCTGTTTTTTGTTCCATGTAACAAAATATTCAAGTATGTATGTTCATTCACAACGCTCTAAAGTCAAGTTATTTGTTTTTCGTCATACACTTTGTTTAAGTTCCAAAACTTCCATGAAAGGAACTAATGAGTATTTTACTTAGAACATTAATCATTGAGAAAAATGTTGCAAGCTGTTTTGTAAGTCCTATTCAACTTAAAAACAGTATTCAAGCATTAGATAACAGAGTAAATAATATACCTATTCCAAATTACTAGGTATTAAGCAGTAAAATAAGCCATATCCTTGTTATTAAAAACATTACAATAATTGTTTACTTTCTTCTCAGTCATGTTATATTCCTACCCCGCGAAGACAAGCTCGCTTCGCCTGACCAGCTTATCAAGACCCGTTGTAAGCCCGAGATCGAGCGATGGTCCGTGTCTACGGCCTTGGTCGTCTGAGGATAGTCTACGCCAAGGTTGAGACACGTACTGCCACGAGTTCCTTAAGTATTCACAGGTCATGTTATGCTAGTAACATGGGAGCCAGCCGTTGGAACAGGCATACGAGACATATGCCCTTAGCTAAACCATGCTTTGTCCTTATCTGTCATTATGACATTTGAATTTGCCAGATAAGGACAAAGCATGGTTTAGCTACCCCACTGTTATTCCACGTTTATAAGTAATAGCAAAGGCGATTCGAAAACGAGACGTAGGTATAATTGATAGTAATATGTTTGTGCTTGAGGTACAGTCAAATACTTTGTGACCCAGTACCTTAGGTTCAAAGTCAATCACCACCACCTTAGGTTGAGTTTCCTATAAGTTACAAATGACTTGGCATCTCTAATACTAATAACATTGATGATTTCAAGCATATTTTTTTAAAAGGGTCACAAATTATCCGTGCTGTGTGAGACATTTAGTAGGAAATAAAAGTATATAATAAAGAGATACGCTGAGCCAAAAGCAAGATAAAAACCCCCGATATAATGGTGACCCCTTCTTTCAGAGCTGATATCTCTTAAATGGCCCAACCGATTTATTTACATGAAACTTAGCTAGGAACCACCACCACCACCACCACCTGCTTTCAAATAAAAAAGCCCCATCCAAATTAGTTCATCAATTTAGGAGCTATGATGCTACAGACATACTCAGATTCACACGTTAAACTTATCACACTGTCAACTGATGCGCTAGACAAGACGCATTACGCTAACCAGCGTTTCTATTCGTTTCGTTTTTAAACCAATCGCGTCACTGTTAGATCACGTGACTTTTCGTATCTCGTCATCTACCAGTGACGCGATTGGTTTAAAGACGAAACGAATAGAAACGCTAGTTAGCGTAATACATCTTGGCAGGGCCCTCTGATCACTGACTTATCAACTGTGTTTAGTTTAGGTGTATCCTAATTGTACATCCAACAAAAAATGACCGATCTTACAATATGATTAAAGTACTTATAGGAAATTGAAACGCCAATCAACGAAGAATCTTCAGACACCGACCAACGCAGACGTTATCGGTATTTATTTATCATTCATTTTCGGTCGAAAAAAACCAGTTACTTCAAAGAACTTTCAGAAGTTTCAGTTTAAATGAACTGAACTTTATCTTGTACAATAAAAGCTCGATGGCAGCCTTTTGTATCTTTTTCAGTTTGAACAGCTCTATCAATGTAGAGCCGATGAAAAAACACGGACCTAAGGCTAAATTAGCTAAAATTGATACTTAATCAGTAATTAGTTGAAACTGACCCTCAGCCTACTTAGCCCAATTAAGGCAGTTAAAGAAGGTTCTTCAATTTAAGGCTCGTTACTCGTACTCCGGAATTTAGTAATTTTCCTACCCGCAGCATCCCATCCCTTATTACCTACCTACTTCTCACATTGCTTGAGAAAAGCACTATACAATCCTCGGCCTCAGCCAAAAAAGCACTATAAAAATAAAGAGAAAAAGTACATTAGTCCCTAGGGAGTAAAGTGTCGTTTTAATGCCTAGGGATTAAATACATCACTTTAGTCCGCCTATACAAGACTACTATGATTCATCTTAGAGGTTGAGAAGTGAAAAACATTTTTTGCTCAAAAAGCTCGTAGGTAAATGTTTAGAGGATTTAAATGAACTATTCATTTTTTTTTGATTCTGAAAAAATTAAGTTTGTTCAAATGAACAAAAATGGCCGGGTTGGCAATTGACATTTTGTTTTGTTCTTTTTAATTAATTAATTTATGGCTGTAGGTAGTTATCACGGATTTTCATAGTTTCTTGCGGCGCTTCTTCTCCGCAATGATGATCTTGTCCGAAGCAATAGTAGATTCACTCCATATTACCGACGTGTAAGAGAGGACTCATGTGGCCAATTTACGGAACAAATAGGACTTTGGATTTTTTAAATTTTCGGTTTATTTTAAAGTTACGTTTTCCCTCATTACGATAGGGTTCGATAGAAGCATGACAAAAAACCCGTGATGGAGCAGCGTCATGTGCACGTTAAAATAATGAGGACGGTTGGATGCGTTTGTCAATTTAAAGGGTCGACGTTAACGACTCTTTTAAAATAAAATGTACAGTTTATTTTATAACAAGATAACTACGCGTTTAACAATGTGAAGGTTAACTGCGTTGGTATTTACCACAAACAATAAATATTTCCTGACGACGCATTGGTGGTTATTCCCATCTGTTACCAACCGCACACTTTTGCTGGCTTGTCACAGTGGAATAAAGTTCAAAGTGGCAACAAAAAAACGTCCGGTAGTAACAAATAGGAAGAACCCGTATTGGGTCTTTCATCAGTTCGTTGGCTCATCGAATAGCACCCCTAATTAGACCTCAAAACTTCTCAGATACAATTTCGCCTTACCGTTTGGTTACCAAAATTTCGTAACCAGAATCGGAAATCGGAATCAAATTAAATTTAATGCTGGTTACGAAATTTTGGTTACCAAACGGTACTAAAGGCATTTTCGTAAACACTAGCTGGATACACAGATACCCTTTTCTTTAAGGGACCGACAAGAACTGGGCCAAATAGGTCGAAGGTACGCAGTACGATAGTTTGTAACTTATACCAGGGACCTTTCGTATATGATCCCTATCGTAATCTCCACCTTGCGAGCACACTGAGAGCGGAGGCGGCGCGGTGCGGCGCGTTCCCATACTAAAAACGCTTCCGCCACGCTTTGGCCACGCTTTTGAGTATGGGAAAAACGTTACAAGTTCTTTAACTTGACCACAGATAAATTATATTTACCATTCAGCCTTAAAATCGAGGTTATTTGCCACAGGCGAATTAAGGCATTTAAAATGTTATTTCTGATATACTTATATTAAAACGGGCACTTCAGCCAAGATCCTTTTATAAGGACTTAAGCAATGACGTCTGACCGAATTAAGAAAACGTCATTTTGTTTACTAATAAACTTGTACGGCAATATCCTTGCCTCAGTAAACAAATGCACATTTTCCTTGTCCAAGATCTTTTGCATAATGTTTTGGTAAACGTAAAATTTAACGACGACTTCGATTTTAATCAGTGCCGATTTTATTATTCGATTAATTGGTATGACGAAATCGATTATTTTGTAATACATTCAGCAAACAAGTTGCTCAAGTTCGCAACTCATCTTCAAGCTAATGGTTCCGTAGGAATAAATTAAAAGACAAGTGCTGGTATCGTGTCAATGAATACGTTTTTGTATTGAACAAAAGGAATAGTGGGAAAAATCACACCTAGACCTTTGTTGTTAGTCAATTTATGCTATACAACGTCTATGGTGCAATGAAATTGACATCTACGCTGTAAGCCTTCGGCCGTTAAGTTTATAATAGCAATAATATTTGAAAGTGAAGAGGTGATTTGAAGACAATTAATGACAGTACAAAGGAAATACGAGTAGTTTTCAATGACCAACCATAAAAGATAATTGGTATTTTTTGTTATTGAGATTTGATCTACTTATAACAGAAAATGAGAATAAAGAAGCTTCTGACCAGCTTTTAATGTGCCAAAGCCTTAACTAAAATGTAATATAACAGCGATTGTTACTTTTTTAAACTCAAGATATGGGTAGAAGACGGACCAATCTTAGACAGATTTTTGGTCTGGTCGGTTTTGTTTTTTCTTAATTAATGGCTTTCACTCCTTGTTTTAACAAGGTGTATTTCGCCAGTATCGAGTTTTAGACATTCGCCATGGACTTATTAGAGAAACAAGTCCATGGATATCACACGCGAGGACAATTGTTCGGTTAAAGAGATTTACTCTGGTGGACTAAACAGAAGCACATGGGGTTAGCTCCACGCGCTTCTGTCAAGTCGGTCTGGTCAGTTATTATACTTTTTTTATGACGGAACCCTAAAAGGCCATGAAAAGCGACTTTAAGGCTACGATGAATGGGACGTTAAATTTATAACGCAGTCGTTCCTTGACCGTGTTTCATATGTTTTGCACATATTTCGCCATGCCGAGGAAATTTCCTTGAATTAACACGTTATTGGTAAAATACCTTATCACGTGACGCTCACGTTTTTACTATGTTTGGGTTGATATTGGAAAATAACCTTAATTATGTAAACTTACTTAATGTTCTGACATCAGTGTAATGGGACTTTAGTCCACTTTGCTCTAGCCTATCTTGCTTGTATACCGTAAGCATATTGAAGCATAGTAGTTCTTACTGATAAATGAATAAGAACCTAGCTAACATAACAATATGATTACAATACGTATAGAAGCATGGTGATATATATATGTAGATGAGCTAACCCAAAGTGGAATAAAGATATGAATCAGCTTATGTTTCAAACATCATTTACTTTATTTGCTCATAGATAGCAGACTACAACAAAGTCATCTAAAAAGGGTTCAATTTTTCAGTTTTTGGTACGGAACCCTAAACATCAATAATTTACTTACATACTTATACAGTTTTTAGTCACTTAATCATCAAAATTTCTCAGCACTACCTACGACAGATTTAGTCTAGATCTTCAAACTAGACTTCAAAATTGTAATACAAAACACTTGATTGTGGCCCAGTTCATAATGACAAATAAATCAGTTGTTTAAAATAGCCTTCTCTGATCGTTACTTTCCAAATAAAATTCATAATTAAAGTTTGGTTACCCTACATTTAATACCTAAATACTTGTCACTTGATGTCATCAATCTACCGCATGTATGTGTGGTATGTGACCGCATTAATTCAAAAAAGAATAAATTAAAAAACATAGTACTTTTAATTCAGTTTGCAGCATGAAACTTAGGAGAGGGGTTTAGTTTAAGAGATGTGTGTAAAACATTGATTTTGTATTACCAATTTGAAGTCACCAGCGGGCCTTGTATGGCTGCGTCTATATCACGTGTCAAATGTGGGTAAAGCATCCGTCACTCTCGTACTTATTTACGTGTCAGAAGGTGACGGATGCCTTATCCACACTTTATCACGCGATAAATGCAGCCATATTAGGGCCACTGATATTTCATAGGCAATACATACATACTTACATACACTCACGCCTTCATCCCCAGAGTGGGGTAGGCAGAGCTACAGAATTACCAACAACTCTAAAAACTTAAAATTAAAATTATAATTTTAATGATTATGCACAACCACGTAACAGACTTAGACTTAAGAAATACCTTAATTTAAGCGCACGTAAGACTCCGGATACAACTTAAACACTATGTTTATAATAACTCGTTAAGAATAGAAATCGTTTTGTATATGCAAATACTAACTTGCATAACCTGTGCATGAAATGTTTTTTAAAGTGGCCTCATTATCTGTGACATTAGATAAAAGTAATCTGTCATGTGGTACAAAAGACTTTTTAAACAACAGACCATGGAACTTAACGATCTGCCTTTAGCGCCAAAATTATAATCGACTCAGGCAACACCTCCGGCGTTCACTTTCACTAACTCGCTATTTTTTTTTTCGCAGATCAAATCAAGAGGCTGCGGTCGTAAACAGTTCGCCCAGTTCGGTGCATTCTGTTGGGAGACAGTGTTGTGGGTACCGATTGTGAATCGATAGTGAAGTGACTGTGTGTGTGGATTCTAGTTTTTTGAGGCTGAGAAAAAAAAATGGTAAGTTTTATTAGTAAAATTTATATTTTTATATTTTATATTTTTATACTTTAAATTGTTTACAATTAGGAGAATCAACTTATTCAAGTTATTAATATGAAATTCATTTCGTAGTTATTTGAAGTTATTGTCTAACTTGTGTAGGTACCTTTTTCCACGATAGATGGATCACTGTCTTAATTACTTCTTCACTATCCATGCAAGTTTCTAGTAATGATTTTCAATGAAAATATATAATCAAAATTTCAATACACTTAACAGGAAAATGCAATTTAGCATAGATCTGCTCAAGGCAATGAAGCATAACGAATAACCTCAATTAAAAATATATTACACAAGTGGTGTAAATTACATAAAGTATATGAATACGTATAAAGCAATTCAGTGATTTGCTTGCATGTTAGTATAAAGTATGTTAGATAATTGTTTTGTAATTGCAAATATGTGTAATAATTGTAATAAATTAAAAATTAAGAATCAAATAAAATAAAAACCTATACTTTGTGGTTATTGGAATAAAAGGCTCTATATGACATTTATTTTGATTAAAAGGAAGATTACTATATTCATAAAATATAAGAATATTATAAGAAGCCCAACCTGCCGGTGCCGCCGGCAGCGCTACCGGTGGTTAGGGCTGCAGAGAGAGGAAACTCCTCACAATACGTGCCGTGTCGAGGAGTACTGGTTTCTGTATCTGGCCTATTTGTATTACTTTTAATTAACTAAAATTTACAAAAAAAAAAGTTGAGTGAACGGTCCCACATATGCCCCACATTAGCTTATTTCGGTTCTTGATGAATTACCATAAACAAATAAATAAACATTAGGAGAAAATCTCCCATGAATAGACCAAATCCCAAACTCAGCTCCAGCCTTTTACTAAATATAGGTAATAACCAGTGATAAACTTGCTAATCTTGAGAAAAAAAACCTACATTGTACAGAAAACACCAAGACTCAGGAACTAATACTATCCCTCATCACAATCATTAGCCCTTACCGGAAATTGAACCCGGGACCGCTAGCTTCGTAGGCAAACTAGCCGCGTGTCTTCAAATATAGACAAGAGCAATGAAAACGGGTCACTTTGTATAGAATTTCCATAGAACGTGACCCGTTTTCATTGCTCTTGAGTGTATATCGGATTGTTATCCAATTTGATGCACGCGAAACCCACTTCAATGCACGTTAGCGAATTATTGAACACAATATGCTTATGCGTTAAATTTGGTCGTAATCAGGTTCCGGAAATAAATCCCGATGGTATAACGAGGGTCGTAGCGTATAGACGAATAGTTTTTCGATGTTAAAAGGCGCTACACAGAGTTTAAAAACAATTGGTAAAAGGATAATACATAAATGAATTAATAATTTCCAGTTCAAAAACCCATTCATAAAAATCAAAGCGAGGAGTATAAATAGTTAAAATAAGATTAAATAATTGCATTAAAATAGGATCCGTTTTCCCGGAAGTTCGTAGCATACCAAAAAACGTCTTGCCTGCTTCAATATTGCCAGGGATTTCTCACAACAGCAGGAAGAACTGAAAAACAAAGTATTTTACCTTCTTCAAAGCCTATTCGGTTTACCCTTGGGTGTGATTCTCTCAAAAACGCGGTCGGACGAACGAACGAGTGAATGTCGCACGCAGCGGCGAGTTTAAGTAGTCCCGTCAGAGCGAACAAAACACATTTTAGCACGTGCATTCTCAATAAGGCAGCCGATCTTATTCGCCGATCTTTTACGTTCGATGTTATCGACAGAAGCCATGCTGCCAAATTGAAAATACGCGCGCTAAAATGTGTTTTGTTCGCTCTGACGGGACTACTTAAACTGGCCGCTGCTGCGACATTCCCTCGTTCGTTCGTCTGACCGCGATTTTGATAGAATCACACCCCTTGTTTTGTCGACACTCAAAATTAAGTTACAAATCTAACCCAACTTATCCTACGTTTAAATAACCTGAAAACAACAGGGCTTCAGCAGAAAATAGCTTTTGATGAAGTGGAAATCGGTGAAATGATACATTCGATGAAAAAATTGTCGATAAAACAAGGGGACACTATTATTCAAATGGGAACTTATAGCTTGGCTGCACAATTAATGCAATGTTGTTTGAATGTTGTCGAACCCCCGCCCTTCAATCCGTCAACAATCCAATCGCTTCCTTAATATAATCTTATAATAGCTCGTTATCGGGCATTCTTCGAGCTGTTTTAGCTCCACAATAGGTGCTTATCATTACCTTATTAAGCCCTCTGCATACTAATCTGTTTTACTATTATACTGAGAATGGTCTCGAGGAAAATAATCGACGGACGCCGAATTTTATTTGGAAAATTTGCGTCAGGGTAATCTGTGCTGTTTGGGTTGACCTTTACATTAATGTTAAAGTGTCTTTTTACCCACAAAGGAGATGAATTACTTGACTAAGGTCAACTGTGGTAACTTGGCCAAACATGCATAGAAATAATTGAATTGATTCTTGTTGGGTAATTATTTAAATGCACCGTAACTATGATATTGTTGGGATTGAAAGCACTTTTCAAGGGTTTTTGGGTTAGAGGTGGTAGGAGCTCGTGCCAGCTACGTCCGGATCGCTAACACCATATTGTACTTTAACCTACCGCCAAGCAGCAGTGTCCTCATCATGTGTTCCGGTGTGGGGATAAGACAACCGGTGAAATTACTAACATAGAAGCATTCCACCTTAGTCCTCAAGGTTGACAATTGCGGTCTTAGGATTGCAGTCTCAAGATTGTAGTCTTTATGGGTCAAAGATCCCACTTACCATCAGGTGGCATGTGGTACTCGTTCGCGTTTTCCATGCCGTAAAAAAGTTAGGCAATCCCAATGATATCATACTTGCGATGCATTCCCTTTTTATTGCGTCGAGGGAATTACCAACGAATTTAAGTTGCCACAGTTGACGGTACCCCAAAAGGGGGGTAATTACTCGACAACCCAAAAAGAAGGCTAATGTTTTTCGGGTGAATCTATCCTTACTAATATTGGAATGAAGATAGCTTATACACTGGCTTAAACATAGGCTACTTTTTATCCCGGAAAATTTAAAAGTTCCCGAGTAAATAACGATAATCGAAATCTACGCGGACGAAGTCGTGAGTAGAAGCTAGTGTATCCAGGGGGGGGGGGGTTTAGAAAGCTTGCGTTTTGACTCGCGCACGAAGGGTTCCGTACCATTGTCGAGCAAAAAACGGCAGAAAAAATACGTTTCTGTATGGGACCCGCACTTAAATATTTTGTTTTTAGTATTTGATGTTATAGCGGCAACCGAAATACAATCATCTGTGAACATGTCAACTGTCTAGCTATCACGGTTCATGAGCCTGGTGACAGACAGACAGACGAACAGTGGAGTCTTAGTAATACGGACCCGCTTTTACCCTTTGGGTACGGAACCCTAAAAATACTAGCTACGAGAGGAATCGGGGATATCAAAACTAGGATCGGTCTTTGGTCCACGTAGTCAACTAGCCGTATTGTAGCTGCATATTGAGAGAAATGCAAGAATGGCGTTATCGTCGCTTAAACACTGCGCCAGCGCAAAGGATTCCAAAACAGGGCTTACCTTACGTAACTGGAGTAGTTTGGCTTTCACGATTAACCTAGTTTATCCTAATACGTACTTATATAATTTTTATACATATATTATATAATTTGTATACATTATATTATATAAATAAAGAGGTTATCAGAAAACAATCTCACGTAAATTGGCTAGAGGACCCGAAACCGACGTACGTGCATGAAGAGATTGATGAATGTAGAGGAAGCGAAAGTTGTATGTTAGGGCCGGTGCACCTGGCGTTCCATAGTCTCTGCCTACCCCATCCTACATAACCTACGTAACCCATGCTTAAAATAATCTGAAAACAATAAGATTTCAGCAGAAATTAGCTTTCTACGAAATGAAAATTCTGCGAAACGATACAATCCGCGTAATAATTATCCGCGAATCATTAGGTCACGCCGTTTAAGAGATATCAGCTCTGAAAGAAGGAATCACCATTAAATCAGGGGTTTTTACCTTTTAAATAGTTATCTGTACTTAGGGTTACCATTTAGGAGTTTGAAAAGTCCTGACAAAAAGCCTGGGGCTCTACTTTGAAATCAGTAATACGAACTTCGGATCGCCCCGTCACTTTCTTGCGAATTAGTGACGCGTTGAGAGCAAAAGGGATGGCAATAGACGAAGTTCGAATTACGGATTTCAAAGTAGAGCCTCTGACATTCCTTGCTTGCTTCTGACGTTACTACAAACAAATTAGACCTCGCGACGTCGCGACAAACTTAACTTTGCCGTTGGAAAACTGTTGTCCCCATACATCGACATAGGTCGCGATCAGTTTACCAACACCGGAAAAAGCTATCGGTACACTAAAAATATTTTCTTTTCAACATTTTATTTTATCACTTTGTTGGCGTGACATATACATTTATATTCATTCATGCCAAATTACAGCTTTCTAGTCCTAAGAGTCTCTGAGCTAGGCTACGGACGCACGGACGCGGACGGACGGACGAACGGACATGGCGAAACTATAAGGGTTCCTAATTTGACGACGGTACCCTAAAAATCCAGAAAAATTAAAGAGCTGCACAAAGTCAGGACTAGAGTCTAAAAGTCCAGGCATGTCCGGACTAATCCGGACGGATGGTAACCCTATCTGTTCTATCTTTACTGTTACTTTTGTCTGTAGATGTTTATTCACAAAGTGGTCGATAGGTTTTTCATTAAAAAAACTACGAGACTAAAGATTCCTTTTAATCAAATTAAGTGGTGTAAATCACTGCACCTTTTAACGTTAATTCAAGTAAATTTACATTTTTATAAGTATTATCGCTTCTCTTACTCTCGAGATTGCGTTGCAGTTTGCATTATAAGATGCAACGCTTGCATCTTTGCATTCATGATTAGCTTTGAATATATTTAAAGGAAATCTCATAGTGGTAATCCTAAATAATTGTCTATAAGCATGCACTGGGGGCCCACTCGGCGTACGAGCGCACAGATTGGTGTTACATAATCTGTGGTCGCGATCACAGAACAGAAAAAACAGTAGAAGTGTCAAGTGGGCGTAAAAAGTGCTTTTGCCGCGATCGCTTATTTCGATATTTCGATAATTCTAAAATAGGAAATAAATCCAGAAGCATGCCTTATTGTGCTATTTTGGAGTGTAAAAACGAAAGCCACACCAAAAACATTTTCCATGGTGGCGTGTTGTTTTTATGATAGTTTGAGTATTGGACAAGAGGTCTGATACTAAGCGAAGCTCATGCCACTTCCACTGTTTTTTCTATTCCGTGGTCGGGATCTTAAGCAGTGAGGGACCGAGATAGAAGAAGGATGGATTCTTTGCATTTTTCCTTTACACGAGGAGTAAATAATAATACGCGGAGTAATATTATTGAAAGAAATTAAGTCAGTTTAAGAGGATACATACGATAAAGTCGGTAGTGTTCCGCGATCTGGATCTCAATAACCATAACACCAGAGGCCCGTTTCACGAAGCTAAAAGTTACAAATTACAAGCGGAAGTCTCTTTCTAACTCCTTTTTTAGAAATAGAGTTCCCAGGCCCATGGTCACGTTTTATAAAGCTACAAGTTACAATTTTACAGGTCTAAACTGGCAACACTGCTCAAATGGCTGGTCGTCATTGGTCGAGGTTGTGTCAAATGGAAACTTGTAAACTGTAAATTGTAATTTGGAGCTTTATAAAACAGGCCCCAGTATGTATCTGTTCTTTGGATATATTAAACTTGGTCATATTTTCTTGAGACTGGTAAACGTGAAAACACAATTACAAATAAAATCCTTGATAGTTTCATTTTTCAAACATGACGCCTTTTTCGCGCCTTTTGGTTGAATCTCCGAAATCCTACGATCTTTAACAATTATTTTTGATTCAATAGTTGAGTACTTATAACTTAAATGAGGTGATTCGACAGAGAACCAAAGTTATCGATTAGCCCAAACGATGAGCAAGTGGTAGTGGGGTCACATCTGTCGCGGAACCGACCACCGCTGGGGTCGACGTGTTCTGGAGTGGAGACCACGGCTTGGCAAACGTAGTGTGGGATGCCCTCCAGCTAGGTGTAGCTACGACATAAGAAAATTGGCTGGGAGCGGTTGGACACAAATAACCAAAGACATTATATGTATAGTAGTAATAGACGGGGCATAGCGAACAAAAAAGTGATGCAATACTTGTTACCTCGAGGTAACAAGTCGTACGTCGTTTAGTCTACTTTGACACCGCCGTCATAGATGGCATTCATGATCTTATGATCAAAGTTTTTCTATGAAAATGTCTCCGATGCCCACTCTATTACCTATAATATTAAATCTCTTTGCAAATAACTGAAGACAGCTCAGTGGCAAAGTCCAGCAGTGGACAGAAGTGGGCTGATGATTATAAGTTAAACCGGAGAAAGAAAATTTATTACATACATTTGTTTATAACTAGTTTAATTAAACTAAATTAAATGTTTCTACATCGCACGCGTCTTTTCTTGTTGCATAGCGTCTTTTCAAAAATAATTCGTAGAGAGTAGAGAAAAATGGCGACGATGGTAAAGTCAACCGCACTATCTGACACGTCTCTATCACTAGAGGCATAAGAGCGTGTCAGATATTTTTGATACAATTTATTATTGCTGGTAATTGTACAAAGAATAATCTAATAGGTTTACGTTTGCGAGACTCCAACTGCTACACGGAATTGAAGAATCGGATCGAAGTGTACTCTTTATTTTAACTTTGAAAACCTCTGAAACGTCTTTCTAAGAATAAGACAAAAGTACTTTAAGGATGAACAAATATTGTAGCACGGGTTCGTTTAATACATTCTTTATTACTTTTCCCGGTAATTCAGTTCGTAATTATATGTTTACATTTCGACGTTTCTAACAATGAATTGAATGAATATAAAAAACAGAACGCCTTTTATAACCGCGGAAGGAAGCCACATCCGCGTACACCACCATTTAAATAATAAAATAACGCCCCCTCATTACAATAAAGTAATTTTGATGACGGCAACACTCGATTCAATTGTATAAAAAACAAAGCCTAAAATTGATTTTAGAACGTTGCGGAAAAGCAGATGCATTTCAAGCCAGATTGAACTTTAAGGTTAGTGAAAATAGGGTGTGAGTTGAGATTGTTTGCGCGGGGTGCGTTCGGAAGTTATGCAACTAGCGAAAGTGTTCATGCTTCACATTACTCTCACTGCGGTACGGTCACGGTCGCGGTTTTGGTTCATGTTTGCGAACGGACAGCGATTTGTGTAGTGTTGCCATTACGTAATATTCGTACGGCAGTGTTGCTGTTACATTGGCGTTTTATGTTTATGTGCGGTTAAGAAAGGTTGAGCGTAATTTCTTATTACAACTGCTTGATGATTCAGTAGGTAACGGATTTAGAGGGGGGGGGGGGGGGGGCAGGACGCTTTGTACCGGAGTATTGTTGTAGGAAAGATGTTGATGTTGTATTGTTAATATCGTTCTGCGGGCCTAGTATGGCTGCGTCTATATCGCGTGTCAAATGTGGATGTGGTCTTGGATGTTTCCTTTGTAATATAAGTATTTTTACAAGCTTTTAATTAACTTACACTATTCGTACGTATGTAAGTTATCCGCTTGATATTTTGAAACACTTGCCGTTACTGGAATACATCGCTGCTTAAATACTTAAATAATTATGCTTAAATACAAATGCGCCACAAATCAAAAATAAATATACTTAGTTTGATTTGAAACTTAAAGTATATAGCATTTCGAATTTAAATGCAACACAAACACATTTTGATTTATGTCGCTTTTGTATTTAAACAACGAAATGTTATAGTCGGAAGGTGCGGCGACAGGATCTCGCTCTACCCAATTAACGCGGACTCACCGTGTTGGGACTCATTGGTTAGAACTTAATAAGCAGATAATGACTTTGTAAAAAACAAAAAAAAGTACTTACAGCAAAAGCTGATGACCAAAAATGTGTTTTTTTGATAAAAGTTTACTTTCTAGAATCATTGTCAAAGATTCTATTTTCTAATACGATAAAATGTTTGTGTTGAAGTGTGTTGTCCTTTAGTTTCCGTTTGAACTAATAGAATATGGAACCCTCAGAAAAATTACGACCGGTATGTTTATTTAATACCTACTCCTATTATAATAAACTCCAAAGTTATTTGATTATGACACTAAAAAAACTTGTTTGAAGTGGTCCTTACGAAGTAATCTGTTAAGTATAGAAATTGGAATAATCATTATTCTATACTCATCTAAGTGGATGGCTAGATAAATATTTAAGAAGGTGTAGACACTATAAAAAACTCAAGTGAAAAAATGTTTGTTGACTTGTTGTGTAAAGGAGCATGTCCACTGAGAGCATTCATCTTTGCTCATCAAAATGAGCATTCTAGTATTGATCAAGACGTGAAAAATACATAGACTGCTTAAATTATAATTTATGATGAGCGTTCAGTCCTGAGCAGAACATAAAAAATACATGCTTACTTACTTATCTAGCCGTTTCTCTCCCACTGCTGTGCAAATCCCTCAGGTCTTTATCCAATTCTTTATCCAGTGGCTCCTGACCCCAGTCTTTACAGAACTGGTCCAGTTCATCCTGCCATCTTCTTGGTCTGCGTCTTCTTCACTTGTGGCAAGGTTTCCACAGGGTGAAAATTTGGGACCAAAGGTCTCTTGGCATGCGGCAGACATGACCAGCCCATCTTATTTAAGCTTGGATCTTTATTCTGGAGCATACAATCGTGTTCTGGATTCGGTTTTGCAATTTGGTACCCATGATGCTACGCTCCATCTCACGTTGGCAGACCCCAAGCTTGAACTTTCGAGAATCCGTCAAAGACCAGTTCGAGCACCGTAGTGAGGACGGGGGGAATGCAGCTGTCCATTCATTTCCATACTGTTAAAACCATAATTTATGATGAGCGTTCTAATATTGAGCAGGACATGAAAAATACAAAGACTGTTATTAAAATCATTACTCGCCTTTTTGCTTCACCGGAGTCGGGTTTTATATTATTTGAAAGGATTCATACCATAAAGTAAATGCGATAAATAGCTTCATCGGTATTGTGATATTTAAACGGTGCCAATTATATTAATATTTCATAACATAACGTTCTGCATCGAACAACTTACCTTATAACCTTTCCACGCGTCACGCTTGATCAATAATCGATACTTTATGCATGCAAGAGATTCCACGTGCTTTATGCAACTTATGCATTTTAACATTTCTCAAGAATGGTGGGAACTTAAGATATGATACAGCAATAATAGTTTTTGAGCTTCTTCCAAGCAATTCTAAACTCTCGGGTAAAAGTGCCTAATGAAATGAGGCACTCGTGTCGTGGTGAAATTATTTTCAAAGTGATTGTTAATGCTCTACAGTGTCCAGTGTACATATTTTTACGTTTTGTACTTCACTAAAGGCATACACGGGCAATTTTTTTAACAATGGCTCTACCACAGTACTGGCATCTCATTCTATTCTATGACACAAAATTATAGTAAGACAGCTTAGACAGCTGTGGTTGCCGCCTATAATTTGCCGTTAAAACTTACCCTTGTAATTGCACCTTAAGAGACGTCTTTAAATTTTGATTGATGCATGAGCATAATAAGCTTTACTTATGAAACCATTGAATTATTAATAAGATTTTTTTTATCATATGGTGATTGTCATATTGACTTTTTTAAACCGATATAAGTTTAATTAAAAATTACATTTAAGTTACAAATAAAAATATGATGTCATGCCAATACCTACTCTGCACATGGTTTTATTGCTAGATATTTAAAAGTAGATAACGCGTTGAGTTGCATAACAACTGATTAAGTAATAATAATTGCGGGACGCTTAATAATTAATTAACTATATATTATGGCTATAATTAATTTTGCTTTGTTGCTGTTAACATGCTTAAAACAATTTATCTTTAGATAAAGAAGACGAATCTTAAACAACTCTTTTGGACCTGGGTGCTCCCAGGCACGTAGTGTAAAGCCGGGTACTCACTAGCCGTAACTGTTACTGTTGCACGTAATGCGCTTTACACACTCTCGCCGATCCGATTCCCCGATCCGTTCTAACTATGCAATTTGAACGCGTGAGTTCTTATTTTGTACTACAGGATCGGATCGCCGGCACTGTGTAAAGGGCTTAAAATCGTGATGTGTACGCTCGCGCTCGCGAGCATATTCTCCACTAGAAGCTCGTTACTGTAACTGCTACTGTTACAGTCACAGCTCGCTAGTGACTACCGGGCTTTAGGCAGAGTAAGACTAGATAAAACCAGCGAACTAATTGAAAACTATACTTAGATAAGATACGATGATTACGACGATACGATTTGACGACACGTTGGCCTAGTTGGTACTTACCCTGCCTATGAAGCTAGCGGTCCTGGATTCGATTCGGTAGGTTACAAAAAACATTTAGACAAATAATAAACTTTGATTATACATACCCCTTAGATTACAACTATCCGAAAGACTACAGTTATGTTCATGTTCAACGTTCTACCTAACTATTAATTAACCGAAAACAACTCTAAAACTATTGGGTTTACTGAAAAGCATGTTCATTAAGAAGAACATAGCCGACCCTTCATCCAAATACAAGACAAAGTTAGTAAGTTACGTAGACTTCCGTTAAAGTTGTAGCGAACATTGTAACGTATCAGGTGGTCAAGTAACGAGAGGTTTTAACCAAAGGTTTACTACTTGTTAGTAGTCATCCATCATCATCATTACTTTAGCCAAAATATGACCACATACTGAACAGCAGTGTTAGTAGGTCTTCCATATGATGGTTAAAATTATGTCATATATACCTTATAAATTGTGTATTTTAAGACAGTTCTTTACATACATACATCAAATCAAGCCTGTTTCCCAAAGGGGTAGGCAAAGACCGCTAATTTCCACCCGCCACGATCCTGAAAAATCTCTTTCGCTTCTTCCACATTCATACATCGAGTCATGCATGCACGTCGGTTTCGGGTACTTCAGATTCGGCCCTTTTCCAGTATTTCTCCGATTTTATTCGAAAAAGTACTCCTAGGGCGACCCCTTCCGACCCTTCCAATCACTTTCACTCTGTATATCTCTTTAGTCAATCTTCTTCCATCCATCCTTTCCAAATGACCGAACCATCGAAGCATGCCCTTTTCAATCTTAGTCACTACATCTTCTTTTAGTCCACATTTTTCTCTGATCTTTTCATTCCTTACTATATCAATTTATCAGTTTCACACCACACATGTCATACTAAGTACGTACGTACAGTCAAGTAATCAATCAAAACGTAAGAGACTTTTTATGATTTTATTGACAGTGTCACTTTGACATAGTCCACAATAATAGTAATGAGGGCGGCACTGGACGCTCGGTGCAGTAACGTCATAATAAAGACAAAAGGCAGGCGGGAAGTTCGTACGAGGAATCGAGTTTGATCATCTTTGTACTCACTTCTTAAGTTGGATGCATTTATGAGTTCAATTACGCGTTTATGTATACAGTCCTAGGATTTGACGTAAATATTAAGGTATAAAAGATCCCTTTTCTTACCTGTCCAGAATATAAGTTTTAAATTTTCAATCTGTTAATTAGTTTAGGAGTTATTAAGGTTTTAATGATACTGGCAAAGAACGCTACCTTCAGGTACACTTGAGGTACTTATCTATAGAAGGGACTTTCTTTTGTCGTAATATTAACGTCAAGTTCTGGGACACCCTGTATACATACAATATTACAGATGATTACAGTGTTTTTAATTCACTATTTAAATAGACGTTGCATAAGTAATAATTATGCCTCGTGGACATGGATCAAAACCACTATAACATCGTGTTGGTCTTGGTTTCAATTATGATAACGAAATAATTTACATAAAAAAACGATTCTCTTTATTACTGTAACACTGCCCTTAAATGTTAAACCAGTTACGAAAACATTTTGAGCAATATCCACACGGCCCTCAGTACTCCGAAGTTTGCCAATACTCCAACTTTGTGTCGCCATCTCATTTTTATTGCTGGCAACTCTCAACGAACTTTTAATATAACCCTTGTGAGTCTTGAGCAACTCTTTCCTATCAGGGAGGATTTATTTTTTGTATTCATGACGAGGAAAAGCTACTTCATTGACAAGTGGCTTGCGTCGAGATGAAGGGTTAAATCGACTTTCTGAATTGGTTTTCATACATATTTGGTAATTGTTATTACAAGTAAAGCTAATATTATTAATAAATATACTCGTATACAACTTTTCCGTCAGTTTCGTGACTAACCCACATACTAATAAACGTTGAGTAACGGTGGTATAGCTATACAATGTTTTGTCCTTATCTGTCATTGTGACATTTGTATTTGACATATATGGACAAAACATTATACCACCGTTACTCAACGTTTATTAGTAAAGGGGTAACTCACTCACTGACCGACAGAGCAGGAACTGCCTAAACCAGTGGACTTGAAATTAGGAGGGTATATTCCTTGGGGTAAATTAGGAAATGTTTATTTTTAATCGTTTGAAATATCAGAGTACTAGCCAAGGGACACGGTCAGTTGGCAGTGCACCTGCCCAAAGATGGTCAGATAACCTGGAATGGATTTTTGGGAAAGAGCTGGATGAGGCAAACGCGGTACCGAACAGCTTGGCGCAAGTGAAAGGAGTCCTGCAATAGGTTAATGTGGGATAGATGATAAATGCATGGATAGAAATGTAAAGTGTAAAGTACATATTTTAAATCTTCTTCAAAATTAAATAGGACTTACGACGATGTGCAATGATACTCCTTTGGAATCGTTTAGAAAAGTATTATGCCTTCTCCATCTTAAAGGCAGGCAACGCACTTGCAATTCCTCTAGTTTTTAGCTGATCCGCTTGCCTCTCTGCCTTCTTTGTTTTGTAGGATTCCGTCCCTCAAGAAAAAACTGTATCATTACCACTTTGTGGTTTATCATTAACCGTTATTTTAAATTACATAACATACAAAGTATGTGATTATCAATTGGAGTTTCATCTGTGATGTATTGTTTTGTTGCGGCAATGTAACCAGCAAATCTTCCCGGCTTAATCTTTTCATGAAACAGAATCTCGGTGATTATGTTTTTTCCATTAAAACGCTCAGCAAGTGCTGTTAATGACGTGGCTTGTAAATTCGTGTAATTAGTTCCTTTCACCGCGTTGTTTCTAATGCGGCCGCTGAAGCAGCAATTCCTGGTGTACCCTGGTGAACTATGAGCTGAGTAGCAATGACCATGAAACATGAACTATCAGCCCAATGGAACTGACCTACCATAGAACGGTGTCATAGTGACATTATAAAACAATTCGTTTGACACTTCTTACGACTTGAATCATGTCACTGTGACAGTTCTATGGTGGGATTGGGCTGATAGTACATGCAGAGAACATGCTTTTTACAAGCTTTTAGCTTCATTTGTCCTAGAGTCAAGTTCAAAAGCAAGTCAATTTTGAACCTGTTATTGGAATGGGCTGAATTTATAATGCAAATGCAAACCCATGTGTGTCTAATAGCTGATCTAATGATGGAGTCGTAAGGTGAAAACTCTGAGTACCATCGAGTTTAGCTGTTAATAAGCCGTTTGAAAACAAAATATGGAATAAAAATACACACAAAATAAAATCTCTGTTACCAAAAGCTAATTTGGTAAAAAGACACTTTTAAAAATGGCATTTCCTTTTTGACTTTTTAATTAGATTATAAATATGAAACCCATCTTAGCCTCCAACATACGTAAACACCTGACCCGTATAGTAAACCTTAAAATTAAGAGGCCAAGTTAAATTGGTCTTTGAAACAACGGAACTTTCCCGACGTTTTGATGAAGTGCATTTTTAAGGAAATAAATTGTACTCATGATTTACGAGCGCTCGAGCAAAGCAGAAAGTACCTAGATTGAAAACTTAAATTATTAACATAAGTAAGTTATGGATTCTGAAAATACTGCTGTTTCCAAATGCTCTAAAAATTTTTTGGTTTAGTCGCTGCTATATTAGTTACATATGCCGTGTGGTGCCGGGTTTAAAATGTTGCCACTCCATGTCTTCCCGTGGATGTCGTAAGAGACGACTAAGGGACTAAAGGCTGTGTAGTGCTGTTAGGCGATGGGTTTGCAACCTGTCACTAATACACTGGATAACATCTTAGCCTGGTTGTGAAAAATGTGGTCACAGAATTATCAACGAGTTTTTGGAGTTGTTAGTGAGTCTGTGGCTCTGCCTACCCCACTCTGGGAATGAAGGCGTGAGTTTATGTATGTATGTATGTATGTGTGTTTCATTACGTTACCTCTACATATTTTAGACTTATTGCATAATACAAAAAGTATGTACAAATAGCTTTCTTTATCAATCAACAACAACACTGTTGGTAACAATTTCAGCAAGAGCCTTTAGTTGTTTAATCAAATTTAAAAAGTACAATACATATATAACTTACAAAAACGTTAAATTATCTATCTACACACACTCATAAATTATTTATAATGTATGTTGTCGTTTTGGTTTAAAATATGCAAATGATTATCAGCCACTTTCAAGTTACCTATCCAATTGAGATTATTTGCTTAAAGGTTAAACCAAACATAATTATTTCACACTTTGAAACGTGATTGGTTAGTTAGCATGTTAAGTTCAAATTCTACAAATATTCAGGCAAGTCTCAGCCGCAACAAAATAGTAGGTATGTCATCATACAATCAATCTATGGATGTATGGATGTATGGATGTTTGTTACTCTTTCACGCTGCAACGGCTGGACGGATTTGGATGAAATTTGGAATGATGATAGCTTATACCCTGGATAAACACAGGCTACATTTCATCCCGGAAAATTTAAAAGTTCCCGAGGGAATAACGATATTCTACATATACGCGGACGAAGTCGCGGGCAGAAGCTAGTCTTTAATACATATAAAAGTCTTCTCGTGGCTGACTCACAGTCTAACCTGCTGAAGCTAGGAACTGGAAATTTGGAAGGAATATTCCTTGAGTACCCTAGGGGTGCTCTAACAAAGGGGGGTTGAAAATCGAGCCCCGAAAAGGGCAGGAATTGGAGAAGAAGCGGGAAACTAATTCTACGCGTACGAATTCGCGGGCGTCCTCTAGTGTTCTTCCTTTCTTATATAAAAAAATCAAAAAGTTAATTACACAAAAACTCGAGAATGGCTTTAACGATATGTCAGGGCAAGGTTTGTTTAAAAAAACATCCAGGCGACTCCGGGCGGGATCAGCTAGTCATTTATAAATAACACCAGTAGGCCTGAAGGACATGAAACGGTGGAAACCTTTCTTTCTTCTATCGACTTGAAATGTGTGAAGTGGACGCGGTCACGTGATCTGTCAACAGTTGGTAAGTCATAGTATTAGGGTCCAAGTCAAACCTTTTTGTCGATTTTCGTAAATTGCTAACTTAGCGTTATGTATCTTCTAAATCTAATTCTAATTTTAATTAATGGCTTTCACTCCTGTTAAGGTGTATTTCGCCAATGTCAAGTTATTTATAGACACTCCCATGGACCTATTAGAGAAATAAGTCCATGGATATCACACGCGAAGACAATTGTTCGGTAAAAGAGTATTTTCTCTAATGGACTAAACATAAGCACATGGGGTTAGCTCCACGCGCTTCTGTCAAGTCCTTATGTATCTTGCCTAGGCCCAAAGAAGATCTTAGCGCCTTTCGCTTGAACGTCACATGCGTTATACTACCATTAAAAAAAAATTGAGGACATACCCAATATCTTAGGGACATATTTCAGGTAAAGAAACTAAGCAAACTTTGTACTATTGACTCTGCAAGCGACTTATGGAAACCAATTATGTAATCTATAACTGGTTCCACGATCCTGTTTTACATACCAAATACCGTGCGATAAATATGCAAAAATCGTAATTTTTTATACCAATAATGTTTGATGTTTACCAAGTTAATCATGCTGGTTGAAGCGTCGCTGGCGTCTTTATCTAAGGTCGGATTTAGTATAAAGACTTCTTAATTTGGGTTTTGGCTAATGTCGTTGATAAGTTTGTGTCGCGGCAGACGTGCTGGAATCACGTTGCCGGTGAAGGTCACACTACTAGGAGACAATGTCATATTTCTTGACCATTTATTACTCGTATATCAAGATATAGTGGTCATAGGTCTAGATCCAGACAAAAAAAAACGTCAGAGGACAAATCTCACAAATTGACCTAGTCCCAAACTAAACTCTAGGCTTGGACCTTAATGGCGTTGAAATAGATTGGAACAGTGACGAACCTTTTCTTACCGTAGACATACTTATATAGAGAAATACAACTTAAATACATAGAAAACATCCAAGACTCAGGAACAAATACTCGCGCTCATCACACAAATACCTGACCCATACCGGGATTTGAACCCGGGACCGCTAGCTAGTCACGACCAACTAGGCTAACGCGTCGTCAGATTGACCTTTCTTGGTTAGGTTCTTTTCTTTGGAAGATTAATCGAAATTTTGGTGCTTAATGCTAAATGGTGGTCCTAAATGGTGGTAGAACTTTGTGCAGGCTCCATCCGGATCGCTACCACCAACTTATACTTTAACATTCAGCTAAGAAGCAGTGTTTGCTTTGTTGTTGTCTGATATGAGGGTAAGACAACCACTGAAAAGACTAACAGAGAGGCATTTCATCTTGGTCCTCAGGTTTTTTTTTTTGGTAATCACCTGAAGTGCCAAAGACAAAAGTCATTGCTTTTGTTTACTGTTTTTAATTCATTACTTTGAGAAAAAGAAAAAGGGCAGAGGTGAAAATCCCTTCCGAAGGTCCTCAAGGTTGGCAACAATGGCAACCCACTTGCAGTCTTCAAATTGCAAAAATCAACATTTTTAAGTAGGTTAGGTTAAATAACATAGACCAAATCGCCTAGCATTTCCCTCGCAGATCTCATTCACCATCAGGTAGCGTTAGTTGAGTGGCCATTTTCCTCCTTCCTCAGTTTTTTATATCATAAAATGGTATTACAACAATTTTAAAAACAATCCCCGATATGCTGTCACATCTGATGTTGAAAAACGTGAATACAATTTTTTTTTGCGGCGGCTTCTTGATCATTCGGTCGGACCTTGCTCAAGGTCCTACCACCCAAAAAAGCATATTAACCAGTACCGTCAGTTAGCCATATTATAGTTCAACACCTGTGAATGTATAACAGGTTTGAATTCGACATCTCATTAGACATTTTATGGGCTATGTTACAATTAAAATACAAACATTCAATTTGTTCTATAATCGAGCTGTATCGTTAAATTCCTGACATCTCTTACTATTTTAAATCAAGGTTAACTAAACTTGAAGATCGTATCAAATTTGAAGACGGATATCGTTATCTTTGGATTTCAAAATGTCTAATTGAACATAGACAAGGACAGAGCTAACTTTAACTGGCACCTAAGTTTACTTGTCGATTGTGAAACAGGCCCTAAAGGTTGCCGGGTTAGAATAGGGCCATTCCGTGTCTTCCCGTGGATGTCGTAAGAGGCGACCAAGGGAATAAAGGCTGGTAGTACTGTTAGGCGATGGGCTTGCAACGTGTCACTGGTAGTTGTTGGTAATTCTGTAGCTCTACCTACCCCACTCTGGGAATAAAGGCGTAAGTTTATGAATGTATGTATGTAAAAGAAAAGTGGGTCTAGAGATTCGAAATTCGGCATGTAGGTAGGTTCCTTATGAGAGTGCACTAAGAAAGGATTTTTCCGAAAATCGACCCCCAACGGGAAGAAATGGGGGGAGTAGCGGGAAACTAATTCTACGCGTACGAAGTCGCGGGCGTCCTCTAGTATAACTATACATATAGAGAAGATATAGGTAGCTACAAGAATTCCTCGTTTAAAAGTATTATAAATAGCTAGATGTAAACGTATAAATATAACTATTTAAGTAAAATACAGCAGACAAAAACCCAAACGTCCCTAATTAACAATGAAATGGCTATCTACTGAATAATATTTCCAAGTGCACTACCGAATTTAATCGGTCATTTTACATAACCATTACGTAACGCAGAAAAATGCGTTCAAACGTAACGCAAACTTAATTTTACCGCCAACAAACACGCAAGATCCCCTACAGCGTACTAAATTAGCATCTTTGGCCAAGTTGATAAGGAGTTTAACGTTCTTATAACCAGGTTTGTAACCGTAAATGTATGTTTGTAGAATATTACCGACCTACACACTAACCTAGTGGCTTTAATGAGTTTACTCGATTAATACTTTCTCTTTATTTTCATTATCAATACGTTTTTGATTGTAGTGTTGCTGGTGCATTAATGATATGGTTTGTGTTAACGTCTTTGAAATGCTATAAAATTAAAAAGTAAGTTTTTTTTTTTATTACGGTTTTCCATTTTTTAGGGTTCCGTACCTTAAAAGGTCCGGCTGTCCGTCTGTCTGTCTGTTAAGACCCTTTATCTCGGGAACGCGTGGAGGTATCGAGTTGATATTTAAACCATATTCTCAAGTCTACAGTCCCTTGAAGCTGTAAAAAAATCAAACTTCTAAGTTAACGTAAAAAAAAGATACGGCAAGGGAATGCAAAATTTATAGGGTATTTTCCGTTGACCTAGAACTATGAAATTAAGCAACTAATACCGTCTTATTCTACAAATATAGGGAAAAATCTGAAAACCCAACCTTTTTAATTAAATCACAAAAAAAACAGGGTCTTTATGCAATGAACGGCGGCGGTGAAAATTTTGAACTGAGTTAACCGTGTCATGTGCGGAACCCTCGGTGGGCGAGTCCGACTCGCCTTATCCGGTTTTATAGGGTTCAAGACAAAAATCAGAAAATAAATGAATTGAAAATCAGTATAAATAAAATAACTGCTGAGCTGTAGGTATGTATAATGTTAACCGGCTTTTGGGCCAATGTAAAAAAAAGCTCAAATCGGTTTATTCTCCAAACTGCCTTATCTAGTTTTTTCTTCCCATCATTTCTTAGAAAAAAAAAGATGAAATATAGCGATATACAGCTTCTGGTTACATACGCGTATCATCTTACACACCCGCCAGCTTTGCTTACATAGAAGCAATATCCTCTAATAAATAAATCTTCAAATTGATGAATGCAACCTGCAGTTATTTAGAGCTATAGCTTCATAGCATGAAGGTACGATAAGGTCAAAAAGGTCCCCACTGTAAACCAGCTTTACCTCGTACCGGAAGTCCGGTGTGGGTTCCACACAAGGAGAACCACGACCTGACGGAGGTCGGTCGGGGGCAGCTCGAAACCAGCCATTCGTGGCCATTGGTTTGGGATAATAATTAACCGCTATTTAAAAATAAAATAAAAAAATTATACAGACCAATTACAAAATGAATTTCTCAGAAAACACGTAAACTTTTTTCTTTCATAATGGTGTTGCTATATATTTTGACGCATTTTAAAATGTTAAATAAAAGTCGATCACTAATATACGTAAATCTCGTCGGATTTTTATATCTGGGAGTTTTTGATTACTTAAGTAGTCAAATTGTAAATCCTTATTTATTTACAAAATACAGTTGGATATGGTCCGTGAAATTACTCGAAACCTAAATAGGAGGGGGGAGGGAGGGTAAATCAATCCAGTGCAATGAATGACTAATAGAAGCATTTCATTTTAGTCCAACCATATTATGGACTACAGAGCTGACTCAAAACCAAATTGCTTTTGACATGCTATCGTATTTAATATTTAACTCCGTCGCCATTACGATCAAGTAAACAAGAACTATCGTAACGTTGACAATACTAGGTATAGCAAAAGCAATATGGTTTTACCGAGTAGAATAGAGCATAGGTACTATCAGCCCAATAAAACCCTGAAACACCATAGAACTGTGTCACAGTGAAGTTATGATTCAAGTCGTAAGAAGTGTCAACTAAATTATTTTGTAATGTCACTGTGACACCGTTCCATGGTCGGTCAGGGTTCCAGTGGGTTGTACAATAACAATGTACAAACCCACAAACAGTTTGTAGGCGGATGCTGGGTACTCTCTGGCTATCGCCCACCCGCTACCAGGTGGCCTGCGTACTCGTTTGCATTCTCCATTATTACCATAATAACACCCGAAGGTCTAAAAGTGCTTTAGAAGCGTGATCAGCCGTGAATATATTGTGGTATCACGTGACAAAGCATCAGTTTCTCTTCCTACGGCGTCTCATCTGCACTTCCTGATTGTTCACTGCCGATGCCGATATAATCTTAGTTAGGTAACGTACTCGTACCAGTATTATGTCGACGACATTACGACATAAATGCTCTTCAAACATTACGTTTCTTATTTATGTGTACTAGATAACGATTGGTAGATGAACTAATGTCGGAATGTTGCATTGGTGTATTGGATCATAATCAAAACAGGTGGACTGACGACAATAGTACATTATTGCCTGGGCAGGGATGTAGGCAATTGCGGGCCGAGTATTGGTTTAAAAGTACGATGTAAAAATACGAAGCCCGCAATTGCCGTTCCTGCCGAGGCAAATATAGTGTTGGAGTAAAATCATCATCACTTGAACTCATTTTTTGAATTGCATACAAACAGAAACTTCACGTGAAAAAACCATCACTCTTTACCGCCTTTTTGTTTATGACAAGGAGAAACGCAAGCTTTGTCTTTAAAAAACACAAGCTATTTCAGACACAGATAAAAAAGGTATGTTTCGAATAAAATATGGATGTATAAGCTCATTAAGCTCAAGCTTGTGCCCTCATTTTATTATGGCCCTTTTCACTTTTTAAAAAGTTACAAGTTAGATTGTAATGGAATTTGTATTCAACGTGCTCGCTACACAAGCCGGCAATGTTTTTTTTTTAATTTGAGAACTGTCAGTAAACTATGTTCTTCGCGTCTCAATATGTAGATAGTAACGTCAACAATTCCAAACATTTTTGAAAAAAAAATGATGTGTTTAGAAGATATTAGCTAGCCGATCAACTTTTATCTTACTTGACTTATTGAAAATAATAATGAAATTTCTTACAAGAAGAATACAAGAATACAAGAATACATGGAAGAAAACACATTATTTTTCTCGGAATGACCTATGTTGGTACAAATAAATACTTAGTTCTATAGCGTTAAAGTTACAAGCAGAATTTTCGCAAATACCTCACGACACAATGTACGGTCAGCTGCAGAGAAATGTATCTCCCATTGCTAGGAAACTTGTATGCAGGGGGGGTTACTTTTCTCCGTAACACAAACCCCCTAAAACAGATTCCAAAAATGTTTTTTGTTCATTCTTCGGATACAGTGAATTAATCCAATAAAACGGCAGCAAAGGTTAGTCAAAAAATATTTTTGGCAGATACTTTTGAAGTTTCTTTTTTCTTAGTCCTATCATTATCTTGTCAGACGAAAGACCAACGTGGCTTTCTCTACAAATCGGTCTAACAAATTATAATTATTATCAAATAGTTATTCGACTGTTATTCTCTAATAACGAAGAGTTTGGTGATGAATTACGCGCAGCACCATTTCGTTTAAATCATAGTAATAAATGTTTAACGTCAGAGAGGTCATACGTTGGTCCATATTTTGCTGGGCGAACGCATTTTCGATTTTATATTTTGATTTGTTACAGTTACATATTACTCTCTAAAATATAGATTCCTATAATAGCTCTTATGCATCGGCGAACTTTATTATTTTGTTTAGGTAGGATAGGCTTCGCTGTCCGTCCTGAGGGCTTATTGTCTAACGCACTCGCAATCGCAACCGGCTTCAAAGTGGAGCAATTGTTTTCATTTTGTATGCAGACAAGCCTTCGATTTTCAAAATGAAAACGATCGTGATTGCGAGTGCGTTAGACAATAAGCCCTCTGGGGCCGTAGCCAAGATGCAAACGCTACTAACTTTTTTATTTTCTATCACTGAAAATGTGATGGGATGACATTTGACCGCGTGGTTTATCGCAACGCACGAGAATGTCATCCATAAATTTTGAGTGACATTAAAGAAAAACGTTAGTAGTGCTTCTCTTGAACCGTAATTGGTAGACAGTTGAAATTTTCCTAGAGTTTGTATCTCTATCGCCGCTATTACAACCAATCATAAAAAACCGGTCAAGTAACTCAAGGACTCGCGCACGAAGGATTCCGTACCATTATCTATACAACATTAGCAAAAAACGGCAAAAAAATCACGTTTGTAGTATGGGAGGGGAGGGGGGCCCCTTAAATATTTATTTTATTTTAAGTTAATCATTTATTTTTAAAGTGAATATATAACTAACTATTCTGTGAATATTTCAAGCTTTCTACCTATTGCCGTTATTAATATCGACCAAAAAACGTCAATAAAATCACGTTTCTTGTATGGGAGTATTAAAAATTAATTTTCTTCTATTTTTAGTATTTGTTGTTATAGCGGCAACAGAAATACAAAATCTGTAAAAAAATCAACTATCTAGCTATCACCGTTCATGAGATACAGCCTAGTGACGTACTTTAGGCTCTGTGGGCATTTCTAGGTACATATGGGTGCCTAGAGATAATAAAACAGTCACACGCAGGGAGGTACTTGAGCTACTACTACGTCATCGAACTATTTAGGGAGCTAATCACTTAACTTCTGGTAGCATAAATGTAACTACCATAGAAAGGTCTCTGGGTAATTATGACACCTAATTAATTCCCGATACGTCACAGAACAGATGCGTCTGCGCGCGGCGGGTCCCGTACTAAATCTAAATCGCCTTCCCTTATCCCTTCACCCCGTACCGCCGCCGCAGCCACCATCCAAGCTGACGCAGCATATGCGCTATGGCGCCGCTTGCGTTCTGCTGAGCTTGTGTTGCTAGTTTTACACCGATTTCCGACATAATTATAAAACAAAGTTAAAAATTAAAGGGGATCCTCATACAAAAAACTTTAATATTGTATTAATTAGGTAGATTTATTTTGTACGGTGGTGGAACCCTACGTGTGACTCGCACTTGACCGGTTTTTCATTTATAAAGACGCGACTGTGCAACGCGAATTTGACTGACGGGATGCCGGCGTGATATATTGAAATAATAATTATTATAACTCCTCTTTAGTTTAGTCGGGTAAAAATGTTTCCGCATTGAGTTAAGCAGTTATGTTCTTCCCGGCCACCTTGATTGAAGGAAAGTTCGCAAACATTCACTTTTTAAACTTTATCTTAATTATACGGCTGCGGAAATACCGGCGGCCATTGACGTACTCGAAACAAGCAAATTTTGTAGATTGCCTTGTTTTTAACCTTGACATGATTTTGACGGATTTGTCTTTAGACCGAAATTTACATTTTGCATTCAATATATTAAGTCTGTTTTATTACTAGAATAGTCGTATGTTATTAAAATACATTAACTATAATGAGGTCGCCATTTTACAGTCCGCCAATTATGTAAATTAAATGTGAATTACACTTAGAACCTTGTAATTGTTCTGCATGTTTGATGTTTTTACTCATATTGCAATCGTTTTTACGATCATGATAATAACAGCTCTTATAAAGTTAACAATACGATCACAATACGGCTAAGATAAAGTGGAATCTCAGGGGCCTTATTTTACTAGTACAGTCACCAAAAACAATGTATGATGATGAATAAACAGCTGGGTGAAGGTCGTCTCCTATTCGGATCCCCTACCATAAATTGACCCAGTCCCAAACTAAGCTCTAGGCACAGTCAACAGCAATAATATATGATCCAACATTGGACTCAAAAATATCTGACACGCTCTTATGCCTCGAGTAATAAGGACGTGTTAGATATTTTTGAGTCCAATGTCGGATCATATATTATTCTCGTGACTGTACAAGCCTAGAGTTTAGTTTGGGACTAGGTCACATTTTCTGACATTTTCCCCTGACATTAATTTATTTACTGGTTTCTACCAGCGACTTCGTCCGCGTTAATTTCGAAATAATCGTTCATTTTGGGAGTGAAATCCTTCTAAAGAAGCTCTTAATCCACCTTGTATAGTGGTAGAGCTGACAAAAAAAGAAAAGTAACCTATGTCCAACTCCTGAGTTGCAAACAAACACAAAGCACCTTAAGTAAGGTTCAGGTTAAGTATAACCTGGGGGGACACAACGGTAGCGTTTATTAATCTACAATTAGCGACATCTGTTGACAGCGAGACGAATTAATTTAAGTAATACTTCGTTATCTACATTTATAAAAAGGAAAGATTTGATTTTAGTATGTTTGTAACGAATAAACTCAAAAACGAATGGACCGATTTAAAAAATTATATCATCATTAGAAGGCTACATTATGCCTGAGTAACATAACATAAGCTATGTTTTATTTTTGAGTTTCTATATACTTGTAAAATCACAGCGTTTTAGAAGCAGTTATAGTTCATTGCACAGTTTTTTTTAAGTTTTCGTGCGGTTTTTATATTAGGGTAAGTTTTATTTGTAGAAGTGTTTAGTTTAAGTGGAGTTGCTTTCTATGTTCAAAACTTCATAACGGTTTTTTTAGCAGTACCGTAGCGGCTTCAGAGGGGTCAGTACAAACGATGCTTTTTTAGGGACACGTAAGATGAGTTTACAATGAAGGTGGATGTAGCTTAAAGGAAATGAACTGGGTTTCAGTACACATTGAATAATGAATCAGTCACCGTCACAGATTTACCTCTCCTGGAATTATGACAAGCAGTAAACCACCATTGTTAACCATCTAAGTACAAAAATGGTGATTCACGTTACTCGAATTTCACGCTGTTTAAGATCACAAAACACCTAAGCATGAAATAGTGTTTTCCTGTATCTCATGCGTCGTAAAAAGCATGTAAACACTTTGTTAGTAAACAAAGGGTATACAGGCGTACAATAGAGAAACATTAGCGGGGACTTATTTGGCCCGGACCACCATACAACGCGTAGGTATAAATGGCTCAATATGAGTAGCATACCAATGAGTTTGTAGGAAGCTATTAGATGTAACCTAGGAGGATAATTATTCTTAGTTTTATTCATAAGTAACTTTTATTATAAATCACACTTGCACTTATCCTGCTATTATTATAAAGGCGAAAGTGTGTGTGTTCATTTGTTACTCCTTCACGCTAAAATGGCTCGACGGATTTGCATAAAATTTGGAATGGAGTGGAGATAGCTTATACCCTGGATTAAGATATAGTATGCAAATAAAATAAAGTTCCCACGGGAATAACGATAATCGAAATATACTCAGAGAAAGTCGCGGGCAGAAGCTAAGATTAATATGTAGTTTGTGTGGGAGCATGTTTGTTAGTACTTCACGCTGAAATGAAGACAGATTTAAATGAAATTTTGAATAATGATAGCTAATATCCTGAATTTATAATATGCTACCTTTTATAGCGAAAAAACCAGTTTCCGTAGGATGGTCAACGCGGACAAAGTCGCGGGCAGACGCTTGTTATTAGTAAAAGTCATACCTAATCGTATAAAGAAATTATACATCCATATCAGCTTTTAAGACTTATTAGTTACAAACAATAGCAAAAAAAAATGTTAATTAGTCAACTCAATACGTAATCAACACATTTTGGTGTATTTGTTTGTGTAGCATTTGAGAAATAACCAGCACAGCCTAGTTGGTAGTGACCTTGCCTACGAAGCTAGGTGGTCCCGGGTCGATTCCCGGTCAGGGCAAATATTTGTTTCATGAGGGAAAGTATTTGTTTCTGCCTCTTGGATGTTTTCTTTGTATATGAGTATTCCCCTGGTATTTATGTATTTTTTATAAATAAATCAGTACCTTTGTGTACTGTAACTGTAAACCCGGGAGGGGAATATTACCTAGTTATTTCATGTCGTTTTTGCATTTTCAGTACCTAATTATAATGCGGTGATTTCAACGGTTTTAAAAGGCTCAAAGGGCCACGAAACGTTTGCTCGTTAAAAACGTGATTTTGTTTTTAATTACCGAAAAGGGTGCTTTTATATGACGTCACCAGCTGTTCTCGGCGTTTAGGAACATTTGAAAGAACAAACGATAGGGATATTATATTTTTTACATTTATAAGTGTGCCTAATGCTTACGGAATAAATAATATAAAGGCAAAGGTCATGCCCGCGTATAATTGCAATTAAACGTAGGAACAACAACGCGTTTTTTAATTAGATTATTTTTGCGAAACGACAGTGATAGGTGACAGGTGACATTTCAGTGTACATGGCGCAGCTTATAAGAAGCCCAGTGATGTATCAGCGTGTTGACTTTGCAATGTATACCGAATTGTCACCTGTCACTTGTCATTGTCAAGATGGTGAAATAGGGGGGTGATGGTAAGTGGGATCTGGTGGTCCATAGGCATTTTCATTGTTACAATCTTAAGATTGCAATCCTGTATAGGTAATAACAAAAATGCGTGGCCAACTCTGAGGACCAAGATGGAATGCCCTCTATGCTAGTAATTTCACCAGTAGTCTTATCCCCACACCGGAACACAACAATGCGAACACTGCTGTTTGGCAGTTAGGTTAAAGATAAGATTGGTGGTCGCAATTCAGACGGACTTTGCACAAGGTCGTAGGTACACACTACTTATTAGTAGACCGTTCCTCTCGGGTCAACTAAGATTCTCGGCTGACTCCTGGGAACTATGCTATGGAGAAAAGACCAGAGGGGCTAGACAAGATGCATTACGCTAACCAGCGTTTCTATTCGTTACGTTTTTAAACCAATCACATCACTTGTAGATGACGTGATACGAAAAGTCACGTGATCTGCCAGTGACGTGATTGGTTTAAAAACGAAGCGATTAGAAACGATAGTTAGCGTAGTGTATCTTGTCTAGCCCCTCAGAAACCCTAGCCAAGATGCATTACGCTAACCAACGTTTCTATTCGTTTTGTTTTTAAAGCAATCGTATCACGTCATCTACCAGTGACGCGATTGGTTTAAAAACAAAACGAATAGAAACGCTACTTAGCGTAACGCATCTCGGCTAGGGGGTCAGGCGCATTTCCTATTTTTAACCGACTTCAAAAAAAGGAGGAGGTTATACGTTCCACTGTATGTTTTTTTTTTTTTTTTTTATGTATGTTCACCGATTACTCCGTCAATTGTGGACCGATTTTAAAAATTCTTTTTTGGTTTGATAGAGTATACTTCCGAGGTGGTCCCATTGTCAGCAAATCTGAATCTGATGAAGAGATCAGAGGAATTGAGGGAACTCCTCAAATATTGTATGCAAACATATAGCGATTTTAGTATTTTTAGTAACAAGTGTAGCATTTGCATTCAGAAAGTGTCACTTGGTGAAGCGGAACTGATGATGAAGACCACAGATGGCCACCGGAACTCCTGAACGGTACCGATTTCAAGGGTGGCGATAAGATATCTCGATTAAGATAGTTGAGCGACTACAACGAAGCACATTTAATTGTTTTAAAAATGACTATGATTTTCCCGCGGCGTTGCTTGCGGCGAGCTTGAAATGTCTTAAAGTTTCATATATCTACTAAGAAGTGGGACTACATAAGCTTATTATGATCACTAAAAAGTGTAAAATAAAATAAATGTTTTAAAAAACAAAAAAACCGCCTTCAAAAACGCAAAAAATAACTTCTACTACTAGGTACTTAGTAGTAGGTACCTATCCTATTAGGTTAGTCTAACTGAAGTCGGCGACCACAATATTTTCAACAAAAAGCCGACTTCAGTTGGACTAACCTAATAGGATAGGTACCTACTACTAAGTACCTAGTAGTAGAAGTTATTTTTTGCGTTTTTGAAGGCGGTTTTTTTGTTTTTTAAAACATTTATTTTTAGGTAAATTTATTTATTATTTATTTATTTATTTATTTATTAACACATTACACTATAATTACAGGACCCCCAGGATATTGTTAATATCATAAGGTTACTTTAGTTTAACGTTACTGGTGTTCGACGTAAGTGTTGTTGAATTAATCTGTCAATATTTACAAGTCATCTCGTTCCAAACACAAACAAAACCACAGGTCATTGAACTTACGATGTGATCTACATGGTTGGGCGAACTGACGGTGTGACTTGAGATTCGCTTGCCGATAAGATTTGAACACCGCACCGGGTTTATCATTATTTCGTTTGGTTTACACTTTGCCAACGGTAGATGGCGTTGATTGCATAGATAAATGTTATTAATTGTATTAAATTTTACACATTTTATAAAAATTACGTTAGAACGAACGAACGAAGTTAGTACGTAGATAAACTGTTTGGGATTGTTTTTTTATGCAAGTACACTCAAATACCAATAAAGTGGTACCGGATATGCTGTAAAATGTGGTTTACCCTTGAATCGCCGACACTCATTTGACCGCATTTTCATTTCATCGAATTTTCATTTCATCGAACAGGCATTTCCACGTGCAGGAGTTATAATTTTTTGGTGGTCACAGGTCTAACCTAACCTAACCTACGTAAACCATGCTTAAGATAACCTAAAAACAATAAGGTTTCAGCAGAAACTAGCTTTCGATGAAATGAAAATTCGATGAAACAACGCATTCTTGAAATGAGTGTCGGTGATTCAAGGAGCACCCGTAAAATGTACATATATGTAGTATTACTTACTACGTCGTTTCCTTAATAGTCAAAAACAAAGTTTTAAAAAGGAAATCTCGCATTACCTTGTTGTATCGCTATAAGTTGTAATTTTTTATGGTTTTATTGACTAAGGCGGTTTAACAAAAATAACTTGTTTCCTTTGTATTCTACCTTAATTAGGTACTGTTGATTCCGCAGGTGAGCATCCAAGGTAAGGTATAATGTAAATATTACGGCATAAGAAAGCTCTCTGTATATGTATGTAAACACTTTATTGTACAAACAATAGAGATATACTTAGTTGAGATAACAGTTATAAAATAAACAAAAAAATTACAGGGATGTAAAAAAGAGAACTTCTTCTCTTCTCTTTATTTATAGCGGTCCAGAGAGGCCCTTGCCAACATGCATTACGCTTACTAGCGTTTCTATTCGTTTCGTTTTTAAACCAATCGCGTCACTGGTAGATGACGTGATGCGAAAAGTCACGTGATCTACCTACCAGTAGTGACGCGATTGGTTTAAAAACGAAACGAATAGAAACGCTAGTAAGCGTAATGCATCGCTTGTCTAGCGCCTCAGGATATAGTTATTTATAACTTTTCAATATGTGAATTAGGTCAGGAGTTATTCAGGTTTTAATGATGCTCGTAAAGAACGCTACCTTGTTGAATGAACGAAACGAGAAATACTTTAGTGGCTTACGCTTAGAATGTATGTATTTATTTTGAATGCGTTAATAACTTGGCATTATGGCGTAATTTAATACAATTGTTACGTTATTGAGGATTGGATATTAAGTTTTAGAATTACAAATTATAGATATATTCTAGCCAAGAGGGAGGAATAGGTGTACCTCAAGGTAGTGTTCTTTGCCACTATCATTAAAACCTTCATAACTCCTATACTAATTAACATATAGGAAAGTTAAAACTAGATTCAGAACCGATGAAGAAGTGGCTTTTTAACCCCCGACGCAAAAAGAGGGGCGTTATAAGTTCGAACCCTATATGTGTGTGTGTCTCTGTGTGTCTGTGGCACTGTAGCTGTTAAAAGGTGAACCGATTAGGATGCGTTTGTTTTTATTTGAAAGTAGGTTTTTTTGCGGTGGTTATTAGCTAAGTTTCATGAAAATCGGTCGGACTGTTTAAGAGAAATAAAGAAGAAAGAAAGAAAGAAAGAAGAGGTCACCATTATATGGGATATTTTATCTATCTAATTTATCTCTTTATATTTAATTCAAGTTCTGATATATATAATTATATATCCATGCGTGCGTGCGTTGCGTACGCCGCTGTCAAATTCCGGCTTAAATTACACAATCTTGTATCACACCTCAAACAACGTTTTAAGCAAGAAGGTACGAAATCGTTTACACATTCGTGATCTGGCGTGTAAACTTCTAAGAAACATTCTTTCCTGCCTATTACGTTGTATTGACGTTCAAATTACGTCACAGTTGCACCGTCCAAGTTAACCACCTCGTTTAAACTGGTTAATTAACTCTATAAATATTAAACCAACGTTGGATGAGAAAAGTTCGGAATTAACTTATTTATATAAAGTTAAGTATTGTTTCTACTTGAGTAAGTTAGCGGTTTTACGCTTTCTTCGATGTTAATACAAGAATTAATAAATTACAAGTCTTTGTGTAGATTTTATTTTTAAGTAGGTAGTTAGTTTTATATTGGTGTTACTTCTAACCTTACTTCCTTTTATTTTCCTTAATAATATTAAAAATGTAAATGTTTGTTTTCTGTCAGTGTTTTGTTGCGAATTTACGATTTTATCCCGAAAAATAGGACTGATCCCGAGGGAAAAGCGATTATCGAATTCTAGGCGGATGGAGTTGCAGACAAAAGCTATATCCAATAATATAACAGTATCAACTATGATCTCTCATCACGGTAGCACTCCATATGGGTACCAGAAAATGATATGAGTACAGTCGAGTTCATAAATATGTATGTATACACTTTATTACCTTGTCACGTTAATCGCTGTGACAATTCATGTACTATGGCAGTTAAAAAATGACATTAAATAGACAATGTACTAAAGTGTATACATATTTATGAACTCGACTGTACAGTAAAGGAAACTGAAAGACTTAAGTACCTTTTCTGCTTTTGCCACAATGTGAATAAGACATAAAAAGGTGCGTCTTTCAGTTTCCCTTACTGTACCTACATACTTACTTGTATGTACAGTCGAGTTCATAAATATGTGTACCTACACTTTAGTACCTTGTCACTTTAATCGCTGTGACAATTTCATATGGCAATTTAAATAGACAGGGTACTAAATTGTACACATATTTATGAACTCGACTGTACATATGTACCGCAAATCGAGCACCGCTCGGGTTGAAAACGAATTTTCCCGAAAATGACAACTTGACTGATCGATTTTTCACACACCGTTTCGTTTTCGAGAACAAGAATTCATATATATTTATAAATATTTCTTGTTTAATAGTATAAGATAAGATACGATTTAAATTCATAGAAAACCAATTAAGGTTCACAAACAAAATAATCGTGCTCAATGCACAAAAAAATCCAATGCAACGATTGAACTAAGGACCACCAGCATCACAGGTATGGTCTATAAACCCTGCCCTGGCCAAGTAGTGTTATTATCGTAAGTATTAGCAATAACTGCGCCGGCGCAAGCGATGTCGCAATTAGATCACTTGGCCATTTCACTTTGCGAAACGATACATATTACCAATCGACCTAAAGTCCCTATTACGACGGCTTGTCGTAATACAATTTCACGACACGGTTAGTTGGAAACCGCAGCGTTGGTAGAATTTAAGGATAAATTTAGATTTAGTTAAATTTAGATATTCCTTGGATAAATGCTAATCCAATACCTCAAACACTTTTATTTCGCGGCTTGTATAGTTTAGCCTAGTTGGTAGTGACCCTGCCTACGAAGCTGGCGGTCCCGGGTTCGATTCCTGGTATGGGCAAATATTTGTTACTGAGTCTTGGAGGTTTTCTATGTATTGAAGTATGTTTTTCTCTACATAAGTATGGTTATTGTTGTCGGGTACCCATGGTACAAGCCTAATAGAGGTTAGTTTGGGACTAGGTCAATTTGTGTAAGATTGGCCATTGTTTTTTTTTTAATTATTATTATCAGGACATAGTTAACTAGCTGAAATTCGCGATTCCATCCGCGTAGACGTCGTAAATCGCGATCCCCTTGGGAAATGTTCAAATATCAAGGATAAAAAGAACCTTAAGTCCTTTTTCGGATTTTAAGGTCCATTCCAAAATTCATCTAAATGGGTTCAGCGATTTGGCCGTGAAAACGTAACAGACAGACGCAAAGTATGTAAAGTCACATTCTATGCACATATCCATACATAACTACATACAAAGTTTATACACTGGACAAACATTAGATCATGTATTTTCTCTTTGTCCATTTTGCTTTTTAGAAATATCTACGTAGAAAATCGATCGGGGTTGAAAAATGTGGTTGTTTTATGTTGAGCTAAAATGATTGAATGTATACTTAAATCATTATTTTATCTAGTGTGTAACTGTGTGTAATATACAATTTCATTTTTAAATAGATTTGTTAACAATTCTTTGTTGATATTTGTCTTAAATTTTACTAAAAACCATCGCAATTTATGACTTACTAACGACATCTAGTGAGGAGTAGAAACACTAGAAAACGAAATAAATTGACCAACTATTTTAAATTGATTTATGAAATCAATACGAAGAAAAACATAAGAAAACGAGATAAATACAAACTTATACGATATAATACAGTGTCATAATGATTAATCTTTACTTCTGTACAATATAATATATATGGGAACTAATACTGAGATGTTCACATGTTACAACCCTATTAATAGTCGCTGTGTATGCGCCCACGCACGCAATAGTAACCAACAACAATAGTGAGCCAATCCCACGGCACTCACAAAGTTATTGTCAAGGGTAATAACTAACATTGTAAAACAAATTATATTCAACCCTTTGTCATCGGTTTTACAGTTTATTTTTAAATTCGGTTAAAAGTTTTGTAATACCTTTGTTAATAATGATTGATCGATTATAATTAGTTATGGTAGGTAATGAAACTTTTTACATGCAAATTTTGAGGATACTTATGTTAGATGAGTGTGTTCATATAAGTACTATTTTCCGTAACCTTACCTTACTTTACCTTCATAAGTTGATTTCTACAAGCGATTAAGTTTTTTGTACCTAACATACTGGGTTTTTATTACATAAAAACATTCTTCTAAGGGATTCATGCTTATCATCTTTTTATTAAACTTTACAATTTACACAATGTTATGTCAGGTGGGGCAAGTGTATCTACAGTGCATCAAACCAAAAATATCTCCTAAAATATATTACGATTTATCGCACTACTCTACTATGCACTAATTTATGGGATGACAGTTGACCACGTGGTTTATTTCAACGCACGAGAATGTCACCCCATACATTTTGAGTGATAGAAAAGAAAAACGTTAGTAGCGTTTGCATCTTTGAACTCAGGCCCTATAACCAAAATGCATTACGCTGACTAGCGTTTCTATTCGTTTCGTTTTTAAACCAATCGCGTCGCTGGTAGATCACGTGACTCTTTGTTTCACGTGATCTTCCAGTGACGCGATTGGTTTAAAAACGAAACGAATACAATTGCTAGTAAGCGTAATGCATCTTCGCTAAGGCCCCAGGCCTTAAATTGTGTAAATTGTGAAGCGTGAATACAAAACCAAAATAATCAGCTGGCATTTCTGTAAAGTAAATGTCCATGTCACAAAAAGTCAATAATTTACGTCAATTTCATTTCTTAACATAATTTTTACATTACTCTGTGACAATTCTATAGCGGTTATATAACTAAAAATTGATTACCCGTACATATGAATTTTTACTTCTCCCGAATCTCATCTGATAATCTCTTTTTTTCCAGGGAGGCTCACGATGGCCAATACTGTGCCTGCCCATCCTGCTCGCGGCATCAGTGTGTGGCAGCGACATCCTCATGATCACCATGGGTGGCACCAAGTCCCACAAGATGCCCTTCTGGGAGCTCGCCAGAGGTCTTATCAGGAGGTGAGTGATTAGATTCTGGTTTCTGGTTGGTTGTTTATTTGTTTACCTTGCGTGAGCGATATCCTCTTGGTCACCATGGGTGGCACCAAGTCCCACAAGATGCCCTTCTGGGAGCTCGCCAGAGGTCTTATCAGGAGGTGAGTGTTTAGATTCTGGTTTCTGGTTGGTTGTTTATTTGTTTACCTTGCGTGAGCGATATCCTCTTGGTCACCATGGGTGGCACCAAGTCCCACAAGATGGCCTTTCTGGGAGCTCGCCAGAGGCCTCATCAGGAGGCGAGTGATTAGTTTCTGGTTGGTTGTTTTTTTGTTTGCCTTGCGTGACCTTAGTCTTCTTTGTTACCATTTATGGCACCGACTCCCACAAGATGCCCTTCTGGGAGCTCGCCAGAGGTCTTATCAGGAGGTGAGTGATTTGTTTCTGTTTGGTTGTTTTTTGTTTGCCTTGCGTGACCTAAGTCTTCTTGGTTACCATTCATGGCACCGAGTCCCACAAGATGCCCTTCTGGGAGCTCGCCGGAGGTCTCATCAGGAGGTGAGTGATTAGTTACTGTAGTGTTAGCGACTTTTTATTACCTTACCTAGCGTCAGTGAATTCCTCATGGTCACCATGGGTGGCATGAAGCCTGACAAGATGCCTTTTTGGGAGCTTGCCAGATGCGCCGTCAGACGGTGAGTGATGGGTTTATAGCCAATTCGCTTTGGCCTTACGTTTAATGTTTGTAAGCATGTATTTATGATAATGTATGACAATCTCAGGACGTTAACGATTTTAGAAAATTTACAAAACTTATGGAATGTGACCAGAGCGGCAGACTCGATGGATCGCCAGCTTATGTCAATATATTTTATCAGTCCATTTTATAACCCTGCGGTAAGCAACTGAACGTGTTTGCGTCATTCAGTTCTGAAATATGTTATGTTTTCTTCATCACTACACTCAAATACGCAACGCAACTCTCAAGTGGATATGAATTTTAAATGGAAAGTCAATAGATTCTAGTATCTTGATGTGCATTTGTTTATTTGTTTAACCTTAAGGGTAAAGTAAATATAAACGCTGGTTTACTCAAAGAACTTATAAATAACTCTAGTGAGTCGTAATAATTTTAAAATAATTACCAGGCTCTATTCTACTCGGAAAAAACAATATTACATTTGCCGTGCCGTGTTACAATACTTACTGTCAAAGTTATAATACCTCTTATTTAAATCACAGTAATGGTGATTGAGTTAGGAACGATACGATATCATGTCAGAAGCAATGTTGCTTTGCCGAGTAGAATACACCCCTACACCCCTTGTAGAATGTGCTTCACTACGTAGCTCAACAAACCAAACAGTAATTGCTTGATTGATGTAATATTATTGGAAGTGAGCCATTTGTATGTCTTACTAAATAAAGTCAAACGCCGAAAAATACTCGTAATTTGTTTGCTCTAAAGAATTTCCAAGGAAATGTTATGGCAATTGGAGTCTCAACAAGTACTCAGAATTTGAAATGTCTACATTTTACTGGCAAATACTTTACTGGATAATGGATATTTTAGATAGTAGGTATTTTCAACACCATAGTTGTACTTATAGTCCTTATACAGAGCAACGTACAAGTCTTAAAATTGCCGCGTTCTAAAAGGCCCAATTTGACAGATGTCAACGCAGTACAAAGTACAAAATATAACCTCAAACACATATTATTAAGGTTGTATTTTGTACTGCGTTGACACCTGTCAAATAGGGCCTTTTATAACGCGACAGCTATAATAATTATTAAATTGAATCTTCCGATATAATTGAAAGTAGCTTTCAGAGCTGATAACTCTTAAACGGCTTAACCGATTTTCATAAAGCCTAGCTTAAAACGACTCTAGTAAAACTAGCTTTGTTTTAAAATAAACTGCATCCGAATCGGGTCATCCGTTTGTGAGCTACAATGCCACAAACGGATGACCCGATTCGGACTAACTTATTACAAAATATCTCTCTGGTCATACGTCCTTAGACTAATTTTCTTCTTCAATCCTTCCAGAGGTCACAACATCACGTTCATAAGCGCCTTCCCGCCTGACTTCCACATCCAGGGCCTCGAGGAGATAGCTCCTGAGGGTCTGGTGTCCTACGTCAGGGGATACATGACTTACGACCTGGTGGGGGCGAGGATGCGGGGGGAAGAGCCGCTGCCTGTGAAGGACATCTTCAGATATGGATATGAGGTAAACAATAATAATATTGCTCACGGGTGTGATTCTCTCAAAAACGGCGGTGGGTCGGACGAACGAGTGAATGTCGTAGCGGCGAGTTTAAGTATAGTCTCGTCAGAGCGAACAAAACACATTTTAGCGCGTGCATTTTCAATTTGGCAGCATGGCTTCTGTCGGTAAGATCGAACGTATAAGGCTCCCTGCCAAAGTTAATGCAGAACAATATGTTCCTCTATCCGGTCCCTCTCCAATCAAGCACGATGGTTATCAAGCCAAATATTCTTCCGTGTCCTATGCGAGGCGAAACTGAGGTCAGTCTCCAGAATTAATGTATCATCCAACATCGGGCTCAAAAGTATGTTACCTCTATATTACTAGACTAGAGGCATAGGAGCGTGTCAGATTATATTTTTGAGCGCTTTATTCTTATATTTGGTACTGACCCTGCTAACGAGGCTAGCGGTCTGGGGTTAGATTCCCGGTTAGGGTAAATATTTGTGTGATGTGCACGAGTATTTGTTTTTGAGTCTTGGGTGTTCTCTATGTATGTAAGTATGTATTTCTATATGTGAGTATGTTTATCGTTCCCTAATACCCATAGTCCAAGCCTAGAACGTAGTTTGGGACTAGGTCAGTTTGTGTGAGATTGTCCCGTGATATTTATTCTTATTTATTTAATTTTTTGCTGAAGAAAATAAAGTATTAGAGAAAAACACTGCTTTCGACAGCTTTATTTATTCTGACCAAGTTGTATACAGCAACTGAGTACACCTTTCAATAAAAACAAAGAAATTATGTTTACCTACTTGAAATGGCACGAGTAAAAATGCTGAAATTGAATTTTAACCATTCATCATATAAACAAGCAAGTAAATTACGGTATCTTAAGGATTCTGATTCAGTCCTGAATAAACAAAACAAAGGGAGAAATGGGTAGGGTATAATGCTCATTTGTTTACTTAAGCAATTGAAGTTTGCGTAACGGCGACCACGACTTAGGTAGATGCTTGTAACGCCTTAAGCACACTGCCGTGAATGCGAAAAAGGAAACGATCCGAACCGAGATATTATGGTTAAAAAATTCTATAAGCATCGCAATGTTTCGTTTTCGGTTTGCGTCCGATTTGCAAACGCGCCAATATTCGAATAAAAAATAACGAAGTCGCTTTGGCCTTTTTCTGAGATTTTGTAATCAAGTTTGATCTATGCCGTTGTAAAAATACACGATTTTTGTTACAATGTATGATTAAACTAATATTCACTATTTGAATTTAGAACATTTTTGTACCTTGCACGCATTGTTGACTGTGAACTAGCTTATCCATCACAATGCAAATATTACTTAAAAATCTTTACACTCCTTTGCAGGTCTGCGATGCCTTCCTAAGCGACATAGAGACGCGATCCTTCCTCCGGTCTGGAAGAAACTTCGACCTGCTCATCCTTGACGGAACATACCCTGAATGCGCTCTAGGCATCGTCTACAAACTAAAAGTTCCATTCATGTATATAAACACCGTGGGATTCTACGCCATGCCACTAAGCAACTCTGGGAGCCCCTCCCCATACTCCGTTATACCTTTCTTCGGCAAAGCCTACACGGATAACATGGGGTTGTTAGACAGAGCTATGAACGCTGCGTGGCATGTTGGAGCCAACACCATGCATAGTGTCATGGCAATCTTTCTACAAGCGGTTCTACGAAGGCATTTTGGCGCTCAGATGCCTCATGTCTACGATATGGCGAAGAATGTGAGCTTTATTCTCCAGAATGGACATTACTCTGTGTCGTACCCACGGCCGTACCTTCCGAACGTTGCTGAAGTTGCTTGCATTCATTGTAAAGAATCGAAGAGATTGAGTCCAGTAAGTATACAAACCTTATCTTTTTGCGTGTAGTTAATAGGTATTTCTGAATAGGTACCAAAATTTGTCGCAAGTTCATTCACGAGCAAATAAAATAAAAATATATTCAACAAGTAAAACCGAAGCACTTCATCAATCAACTGCTAGGTACCCTGAATGCACTTAACTTGTCACAGAAATTATTAATGCTATTTTATTTTACAGGACATCGAAGAGTGGATCTCCGGTGCTGGCGAGGCTGGTTTCATCTTCATCTCCATGGGTTCCTCAGTCCGCACATCCAAGATGCCACTGTCAGTCCATCGGCTGATCGTTAACGCGCTTGGGAGACTGCCCCAGAGGGTGCTGTGGAAACAGGACGCTGAGCAGAACATGACTGACATACCGACCAACGTCAGGCTGTACAAGTGGCTGCCGCAGCAGGACTTGCTAGGTAAGTTTTTCTAGTTGCTTGCGGCAGTCAATTAAATTAAAATTTGTCCTGTAGGACTTGTAACCTTTTCTTAAAATTAATTAAATGGAAAGCGAAAAGGAACTAAAGGAAAACTAAAGACATGTTGGTGGCCTCAATTTCACTTTATTACCTCATTTTTTTTTTTTTATTGCGTATATGTATACGACACGACCGCCTTTGATTTATTATGTAGGTACCTACTTGGTAACGATCACGACGTTGTTTGTTTTAGTATCCCTCCTTCGCTGATTTCGCTGATTTACGTGATTTTACAGACGTGATTTTACAGTTGAAATACTGTATTTCTACAAGTTTTCATGCACAACACGAAAAATTATTTCTAATTTTAACGAATGTATGAGCTACTTTTTTGTTTTTATTGTTTTATTTTGATTAATCGACCTGACCTGACACCGGCGACTGTTATGTGAATTTTGCTGGCAGAGGTTTAGAATGTCAAATATTCATGAATCGTTTTGACGTCTTAACGGTATGAATAATTTACAATGTATTGCTGTGAAAGTGGTTTAAAAAATGTATGAATTACTTTGTACCACTTTCATATAAATTTTTCGAGTACTTAAATAAAAAAACTTGGTAAATTTTTATAGAAAGCGGGCAAAAATTATTGTTGATTTCGGCTACTCAGAACTCTCGTTCATAAAATTAAAACCACAGAAATAAACTTTAGTTCAAAATCAATCCAATACCTAAAAAAATACCCAAAAAGTTCAAAAGAACTGGCAATAAATAATGTTTTTGCATTTATAATACTCTACAAAAATAAAATGTGGCTCATTAATTCGTAGCTCATTTATTCGATCATAACTAAAATGACATTTAATGTTGAGCATTAAAACTTATAGAAAAGCAGTACCTATTTTAACTGTAAAATCACAAAAATAAGCAAAACCGGCAAAATTTCGTGTACGGTAGTGTTTTGTTGCATACTTGATAGCGCCTTAACACCAATGTTTATTTAAGTTGCGAGAGGTTTATTGCTGTTCGAATATTTAGGCACTATTATTGTATTCTAAGAATGTCTGGGTACGAAACTGTTGCCAGGCGGAGTTGAATTTGTTACGTAGAAATTAGCTGCATATTCAGATAAATAGTTTTTTACTTACTACAAAACTCACCGAAATATTTTCCACATTAACTTAATATTAACATTAATTACCATTACATTTAACCGCCATAAGATAACTTGTGATAAAATGACGTATCATGAAAATATACTAAAACATTTCAACTTTTTAATTCCAGGTCATCCAAAGATAAAGGCTTTCGTCACACACGGGGGTCTACTAAGCATGTTCGAAACTGTCTACCACGGGGTTCCTATAGTCACAATCCCAGTTTTCTGCGATCACGATGCCAACGCTGCCAAAGCTGAAATAGACGGCTATGCTAAGAAACTAGACCTCCAACATCTTACTTCAGAAAAACTTCATAATGCTATCAAAGAAGTCATCAACGAACCGAAGTACAAAATAGAAGTGAAGAAAAGACAGACATTGCTCAGAGACCAGAAGGAGACTCCTTTGGAAAGAGCAGTGTACTGGACCGAGTATGTTATCAGACATAAAGGAGCATACCACTTGCAATCGCCAGCTAAAGATTTAACCTTCATCCAATATTACTTGCTGGATGTTGCGGCGCTTGTACTTATAACAGTTTTCACAATTTTAACGCTCATTTCATACGTAATAAGGAGCGGGTTCAAGCGGTTAGTAAGTTATGTGGAGAACAGGCAAATGAACCAGTTGATAGACAAGTCCAACGATTTGTTGAAGCGATCGAAGAAGTTGATAAATCATACGGCGATATCCAAAAAACATTTGTAAATACCAAATTTAGTCGATATGGGTTATAATTTGGTGGTACGGTGGGGTTCTTTACAGTAAAGGTACATGTAAATAAAGAATCGTTTTAGTTCTGCGTTTATAAAAACGAATGAAAGGTTTATACCTACTGTCATCATATCCACAATCATTTATTAAGAACAGATTTTGAGGATTGTAAGAAGAAAGATTTAAGAAGTTTAAACCGAGAAATTCCTCAATACTTTGATCTAAAATTAAGTGGATAGGGTTGTTTCAAACTTAAGAGACTGCTCAAATTATCAAAAATTACCGAAACTATATGGGTCATAGGTTAACAAATCTATGTACTCTTTGGTCCAATTTTGACCCAAGCTCAAGTAGACTTGGCCCCATGCGTGTACATTAAACTAAACATTAGGAATTGGTCTTTAACTTCATCAGTCCAAACCAATTGTTATCTAAACCAGTGATAAAATATGTTACCAGTAGAAGTTACCATTAGAGATTGTAAAGTATTTTAGTACTTGTGTCTTATTTTAAAAGACTATCCATGGCTTGATCTGGTCAAAAACGTAGTAGTATTTATAACCTAACTATTTTTGCTCGAATATGGTCCATCTTTTTTATAAACCTTTTTTTATAGAATACTAAAAAAGCAGATTATTTCGTTGTATTAAAGTTTTAAATTATATCTCTTGTATATAGCAAAGAGACTCACTGGGTCTAAAGACATAGAGACCCTTTTTGAAAATCGATGTAGGACAGTTATCTTAGTCTATCCCTTTCTCGAATGACTAGAGAAGGGATGAGACTATGGGATATAGTAAGTTTCGAATTTAGTGGTTCGTAAAAACCATCCCGCCTTAAACGTTGTTCTTTCCTCGAAAAATGTGTTTATATTCGGTGTGTAACTATAGTAAAAGAAAGATAAAGTCAGCTCTGACAGCTGTCATGTCATCGTCATCACAATATTCTTGGATTTGAGGTTGTAATTTGTACTGGAATGACAGGTGTCATCAGTCAATGAATTAACTCGACATCTTCGCTTAACGATACCTAAAAAGTTTAATTATTCCTTAGTTAGTTAATAAAAAAAACTCTCAACAGTGTTCTACAGTTACGGAAAATATGAATACATCTCCACAAATAAACAGGGTTTTTAAATTTGATTATAAAGGTTGTGAAAGCGACTTGATTGTAAATATTATTTTATAATTTTAGCCTTACTTGGTTGAAACGATGTAGATAATAATTTATTTTTAAGAAAAACAATTATTGTAATAAATGATTTTTATTAAATTTTGTGTCTTTTTTAAGTAAAACACCACCGACGTAAGAGTTTTTTAGAGGAAGAAAATGTGTTTCCATCACACATACATGGAAAGTAGTCAACCGCTTTTCATAGTTATTGGCGGGAGACCTATTCCGTTCATCGGTAGTAAAATGTAACTGGCAAAAGTCATAAACAACATTCAAAGAAAATAAAAAGTAACTACTTTAGCCTCTAGAGACAAAAGAAAATTCTAAGTTACCTACTACACATAGCCATAAAGCGCCATTTTAGGCGCCCACGAACAAGTGTATCGTAAAGATGGTTTCGTCCTGCCACAATTATTTGAACAACTCCACTCCACTCTACACGGCCATACCTATAGAGCATGAGATATGAAAAACGTTGTAATTGTTTCTCATTCCAAACCTAAATTTTTATGAGAAAAAAACCCCGATTCGATGGTCTTTAAATTAATTGATGAAGTGTAAGTAATAGGTACGCAGTCATGCACTCTCAAAGACATTATTAATTAGGTACCAACCTAACTATGTATCGATCAAATTAAAAACCTCCGATATGATAAATAAAAACCTAGCTAAGAACCATCCTGAATTAATTAGATTTCATTAAAAAACCGTGTCCAAACTTTTAATTTTTAATTATTATTCTTTTGCATTTCTGATATAAACACAGTTAAAAAAAAATTTCTTATTCATAACTTTCCTTCTTGCTACTCATAAATGCAAGCTTTGAATTGGTGACATTCCCTACGGGTTAGGGATGGACCAACACTCCTTATTTCAGCACTCCCAGTACCTGACATTCAAAATATCACACAAAATGAGCCTAATATTAAAATTTTGGCACTGAATAGACGAAGTGCGTCGAGAAATGACGATAATTTAAAATATCTGTAGCCGTTTAATTTTCAAAGCAGTTCCCAAATGATGCATTATGATATTCTATTCCAGAAATGAAACAGCAATTAGTAGTCAAACTACTTTTATTTGATTTTCAATCAGAACACCCAGGTTGCAGAACATGCAGGTTGTATTTTCAGTTGAATTATGAGATTTATGACTTATTTTATTATGGTGATCAGTTAACGCTATAAGAATAATAATTTAATTATAAATTACAAAATTATAATAATACATTCTCTGAATTTATAGTAATATTAATAATTATTAGTATAGGGACTAGATTGCGTTGTATGATCTATGTTATTTATTACTGTTGCATTTCTTTTATCACTATAAGTTACTTGTAATTAACTTGAGAAAATAATGCCAAATGCAAAACTATCAAAAACGTTTCACAAAGAATACAATTATTTCAACTTAATAAAAAAACCTAATTAACAACATTTTGGTTAATAACAAGTTAAGTTAAATAAGGTAAGTAAGTTATTTATAATATTATTAGCATATAAGATGCCTTAAATTATGATAAAATACGAAATAATTAATTATTATAAGTACGTTAATCAATTACTTACCATACTATCTTTTTCTACTCTAATAAGATTTTTCTAAAAATATTTTGAAAGAAAAAAAATGTTCTATACACTAATAATATTTTTCTAAAAATATTTTGATAGAAGATAAATACATTTTTTATTCTTATTGTAGGTAGGTACGGTGTATTTTATTCGTGTATTAAAAGTTTTTTTTAGCAAAAATCCAACTACGTAAGCGTAAACTACTTATCTAAAGTAACTAAAGTTAATTCTTAACTAAAATAAAGAACTAAAATATACCTACTATAAATAAAATAAACTTTGTTATACTATTATGATTTAGAATTTTCAGTAAATTATTTTATTTTATACCAAACATTGGAAGAATAAATTATAAATACAAACGTGAAAAAAGTTAACTCTCAAGTTATTTCAAGTTCAAGGTCACTTACTTATTACTCTTATATAGTTAAGTTACGTACAAGCGACCCTGTTAACTTGTACGTATCTTTACTTATACTTGCGTAAAGTTCAGAGCTAACTTTTCACAAAAAAACTGCAGGAATAATTAATGAAAAAAATATTTGGTCAAGCTTTAATACGCCGAGAAAGAAGCAAGAAGGTCCGTCTTAAGACCACTCTCAAGGGCAGCCTGTAAAGACGACTCCATCTCAAGGTCAAGGTCAGGAGCCGTCCCAAGGTCGATTACATGGAAACCTTCGTAGGCTCCAGGGTTTGCCCGATGACGCTGATGTCCTTCTCTTCCTCAGGATTGATTTTGGTGACTGATGCTGAGTTTTTGTTGACAGCAAAGTTCATTATTCCGCCTGAAAGTAAGTTATTGAAATTATTAAAGCTACGTACACATTCTTGGTTTTTAACTAGCTGAAATTGAAAATTCTAATCTAATACTACGTCTTACTTTTGGAAACTTCGAGTGCTTGCTCCCCGCACAACTAAAGTACTATTTGAAAGTAGTGCTAACCCTATTCCAACTTTCTTGTTTGTTGTTGTGCTCCAAACATGCTATTGACCATTTTTACCCGACTGCGTCACTGGGTTACAGTTGTTTTATCTCACGAATGCGGGTGGGCCATTTCTATCTACATCTATAGTGTGTTCACTAAATAAATATTAATCCTAAACGCACCGCAGGCACTCTACCTTTGAAGTGAAACAAGGCTCCCCCCAGAGCTCCTATGATACCAAAAGACACCAGCATCCAGCGAAGCACGCCCACAGCCCGCTTAGGCCAGAAGAGCTGGTGCTTCAGCATGTTGACGAAGGTTTTGTTAAGGGCCAAACCCTGGGGACAAGAGGGGTTTTAGAGAACTGACTAGCTATTAACTCTTCCTCTGTAGTAAAGGGTGTTATTTAGGATAATACCCAAGGAAAAAGAGGTTAGAGGACTGGCTAAACCTGTCCTGGTAGTAAGGTTCTTGTTGACAGCCAGGACCTTGGAACAAGAGGGGTTTTTGAGTACTGACTAGCCACTGTCCTGGCTAGCGGACGTTGGATAAGCGCATTTATCTAGAATGTTTGTTGGTTTAGTAACAGAAGTCGCCAGTCATTCTTAATTATATGACTTTTTTTTGGGGAACTATAAACTAACCATAACCTTTCCAGAATAACGTTTTAAACTTTAAATTGCAAATGAGATTGGTTAGTTGCAGTTTCTTTATTGTCTGTTTTTCTGTTTGTTTGTGGCTTCGTAGCTTCTGAACAAATATACAAAATTGGGACCCTTTTGTTACAAAATGTAAACGCCTTCGTTATGATTAAGAGCAAGACTCGGAATCAATAGCAGTAATAAAAAAAACAACTGCTTTTTATTGGTAGGCGCGTGAAGGCATTTTAATGACTCGTGGGCATGAAAACGTTTGATCCGTTTGTACAGGAAGATTTTTTTAAATCAAAGCTAGATCAAATTCAAAAGGAACAATCCAAAAATATCCCCCCTGACAATCGTGATCAGAGTTATCAAATTCCAAAAGTTTTTCCTTCCGTTCCTTCAAATCCCGCCTCTGAATAATATTAATTAATTCGAACATCTTTGCTTTTCAATGATTCTGATTCATAAAATTAACGACCTGTAAAATTTCCATTTCTTTGTAAATTTCATGGTTCATGAAATACTTATTAAGGAAAAGGGGGCACCAAAATTGTGTTTGGGCAAAACATTATTTATTAACCCTTTGAACGCCTTTGTCTTGATACAAACATCGTCCTCACACGCCAATGACAGCTGAAAACCACAACTAATGTCAACCTTACGTCACAAAAACTCGGGTCTATTTTGCACTGTATCTGTGACCACTATATAGGTCGATGGCGTGGTAGGCACGACAGTACACGACCACTTTAGTGGTTCTTGGCGTTCAAAGGGTTAAAGACGATTTAAATATTGTGATAAAATTTACAAACCTGTTTTACTACCAATTTTTAATAAATAGATAGATAAAACGTTTATTTGCGTATTACAATTAATGACATAATAATTGTTTTAGAACCAATTTCACCAAACGATTAAATTTAATCAATTTTAATCGACTGTTAGTTCATGCATTTTGATAGCTGTTAACGCTCTAATCGTCTATTAAGTGGTTAACATCGTTTGGTGAAATTGGTACTTACTGCCGCACTCAGAGACGTCAATTTAGTTTAATGCTTGATTAAATTTGCTGCTGTCACTTTCTTTGCTACAGCAATAGAATAAGACAACACGTCACTAAACTAGCATTCAATTTAATTGACGTCTCTGAGTGCGGCAGTAAGTCTGTCATTTTGTCATTTGTCAGTATAGTCCGTTTGCGTTAAGAATGCAGTGAATCATCAGTGCAAATGCAGGATAAAGGTGAATTAACAGTGACGTTAAAATTCAAACAAATTATATTAAAAGATTAACGTTAGTGAATAAAAATAAACCTAATTTTGAGCAACCTGATTGGTTAAGGGACGTTCCTAGACCGGCGGACAACGATGATAAGCTGCAATCTTAACGCGAACAGACTATAAATAATAGATAGACAGATATACTCTCTGCCAATTGTTTGTGTTTTGGGGATATAAATATTTGACACATGATATCGCTGACTATAAAATATACAAATGTTCGCAAAATTTACAACTGCATATTTTATATACCAACTCATTTGAACATTACTTTTTCATTTTATATAAACGGATTCCTTGATAATTCTTGGCTGGACAGAAACGGTCAGATAAAATATCTCTTACAGTTGTTTTTATTACAAAGTAAACAATTTATGATTTCTCTAAAACGTCTGCGTAATGCGAAACCTATTATTATTATGTATCTCAATCAAAACGAAATTCAATTTCATCAAAACTCTATTAGTTTTACGCACGTTTTAATTTTCCAGCAGACAAGACTCCAATACAAGTCAACTACAGAGTATTGTGATTGTGACCGATTTAACGACCTGAAATCTATCAAATTTATTTATACTTATATCTTTTGATAAAACTTTTTTATAAATCATTACAAAAAGTTGTAAAGAAATTTATATTTGTATGACGTTGCATTTCAGTTACAATAAAAAAAACACCATTTATCTGACCCTCAGTTCTGAACACAGGAAATAAAGTCATTTGAATACAGCAATTCCCCATTCAATTATCCATTTTAAATTCACCCTATATTTTCTGAAATCAAGTAAAATAAGCACGTTTTAGGTTCAAAAGTGACAGCAAATTATTGGGTAAGGCTATTTTAGAATTCGAATATCAAATCACAAGAAAAATGTAGAGCCAACATGTGGCGTTTCACAGGCCGGCTGGGAAAGAAGGCAAGCCTCGTAATGTTTTGTACAGTCAAAGTCATAAAAATATACACGTTCCTAAGGCGTCAAATGATTATCTTCACGCCCCTATTACACTGATAATAAGGTCTATATTTACATATATTGATAGGTATTAGTGCTTTTAACTGTACCGTATTCACAAAAATCAGCGATACTCACGCATGTAAAAGTTTTCAAGTGATTTTCATTTCATCATTCATCATTGTGATCATTGAGCGAAATGATCGTTAGCGAACTATTAATAAGCAATTACTTTATCTGGAATATGCGAAAGTCTATGCAAAGCACCCAAGAAAAATATAGTTAATTTGACTCTCTTGAAAAATATAGCTAATTGTAAACTTAATAGTCTAGTCAGAATGGCAGGAACTCTGCAGCATCTATCGGACACATCCAAGGCAGGGCTGCCAGATTGTATAATTGGATACAACAACTGTATAATTAGGTGACTGATTGTATCCTCTCTGTATCCTGGAGCCTCATGTATAATTGGATAAGGGAACCCTAAATTCCATTATCTGAGTTATATGACAGCCAGACAGAGATACGAGTTGTAACCAAACCGAACGCCGAAGCGCATTAATGCGCATTCTACACGAACACCGATCCGTATAATTTTAAAATTTCAACTAGCAACCCTGCCCCAAGGTCAAGTCGTAAGCAACTCGAAGCTTAGGCGACCAAGATAGGCATCTTTGCTTCGAGTTCGATGAAGTTGCTAGCCAAAAAATATCAAATAATTAGTAATTTCCCTAGGACGGACGTTTTGAAAAATATTTGTTGGATAATAACTTAAATAAATATTAAAAAATTCTTAAACATTTGATTTCAGTATAATTAAAGTAGTTAATGCATGATAGGTATTGTGGCCCTAGACAAGATTCGCCACATTGCGAGAACGTTTTAGGCTATAACCTTCCTGTCCATTAACTATAACTTATAGCTATCAAAAATGAACAGGATTTGTCGAAAATGAACTGGTTTATGTCAATTCTATACATTATGACAGTTATCGAAAATTGTTTACGATACCGTTATGCATCTTGTCTGGGGCCTCTGATTTTGTCTATTTTATTAACTAATTATACAAAAACTTATTTATTTTTTCGTCTTACATACAGCGATACCCTTTTAAAAATCCCATACTCCATCGCGCTAATTATGCACAGCCTAGAGGAATAATTGGCATTCGTAGGTAAAATGTCTCAAAAACATCAAAGGACGCATTTTTATTTTGATCTATTCAGTAATGTCTTTGTTATAATAACGAAACGTGGTATTTCCAATATTCAACTAATTAGGTAAATATTTTATGAAGGTTCTTAATGAACGATACGTGTTCTTTAATTCCTCGCTACCTCATTTAAATTAAGGGTATCAAGTTAACGTTGAATTCCATTAATTTTAATATAGGCTGTAATTAATTATCTATTGGACAAAGAAAAGACATTAACATTTCAACTTACATACTTAAGTACTTACCCAGATTATTATAAGCAGAATGAACGAATAAAGTACCAAAAATTTTTGGTCCTTTTCCCAGTTTTTGAAGGAATTTTACAGGCTTCTGTAATTTTTTTGTGTGTAAAATCACATAATTTTTAACAGTTTCTGTAATTTTTTTGTGTGTAAAATCACATAATTTTTAACAGTTTCTGTAAATTTTTTGTGTGTAAAATCACGTAATTTTTAACAGTGTACGGTAAACCTTGTTAAGTACCTAGGCTAGAGGATTGCTAATAAATAAATAGATAAATATCAGTGGACAATGTCACACCAATTGACCTAGTCTCAAACCAAGCTCTAGGCTTGTGCTATGGGTACTAGACAACGATATAAATACGTATATAGAGAAATATATGTATACTTAAATATATAGAAAACATCCATGACTCAGAAACAAATATTCGCGCTCATCACACAAATATCTGCCCTTACCGGGATTTGAACCCAGGACCGCTAGCTTCGTAGGCAGGGTCACTACCAACTAAGCCAACGTGTCGTGCTAAGTACCTTCCGATGCGTTTGTAGAGCACCCTACACAAGATTGCCCTAAACAAGATTCATAAAGATAACGTAAGCCATTTTTGAAAACACAGACAGATAAACTGTACGCGGGTTTCACTTACTGTAATACTCTATGTACTATAGTTAAGTTATTTTGAATAAATAAGTAAAAAAAAGATACATCAAAATGTACAGAAATGTTAGGAAATATCAACTCATCTTGCTCTTACCTCTTCGACCCAGAATAAAGGTGCCATGGTATTGGGAAGGTCTTTAAACAGATCTAATTTATCAGTTTTAAGCAGCAACATGCTGAATTGTACCCTTTGACGAGCCTCCATTGGCGTTCCGCTAATCTGAAATAACAGAACGATTGTAAGTTTGTACTGAAGCATAGCATGAAGGAAAATATTGACTTGCAGAACACTTAACGTCTAAACTATAATAATGCGAAAAAAAATCGTCGGTCTTAGGCAGGATTCGAACCTACATCTCCTCTGGCTCTCCGGGCCGATGCAGGCGCATTACCAATTATGCCACCAAGAAACTTAACGTCTGTTTATTTGCCAATCTAATATGAACAATGTTTTTCATTCTCTCTCATTCCTCGCTATCGCATTTTTTTTTATTATGTACGTTTGCTATATCATCCTTTGCAATGTCATTATGCAAGTAATTGTTTCAACAGAACTAGAGGATCATTATTAAACCGCTGCATCCAAAATCAGATGAATAGATTAAACTGCTTAAACTAGGACAGACTAAAGGCTGTCTTACAACCGCTCAACCGAATCCTTAAAAGAGCAGTTCTAAACCAAAAACTTAACAAAGCCAAACCGTTACAACATAAAACAACAGGTCAAAATCGCGTACTAACCGGTTCAAAATCGATCTCAATACCATGCGTGTTGATATCAGGAGTCAATCCCTTCACATTTTGTAGTAAAGAAGGGTCGCTGTCCAAGTAGTGGGGTAGAGACGCATATAAAGGAGCCCCTAAGCACTTTGTCAAGTCCATGAGACCTTTTAGGGGGCATGAGTTAGGGGAATCGCAGAAGCACTGGAGCTCAGGGTCGTTGGCAAAGTCTCCGATGTTAGCGACGTACCGATTGGTCTTAATGCCACGATAGGATGTCTTCTTTTGGTACCAGGGCTTAAAGGACCTGTTAAGGAGAAAGGTTTAATGAAACTGCTAATGTAGTGTGAAGGATAGTTAAGCAGATTCTGAAGTTATATTCAAATTTAACAGTTATAAACATCGATTTTTAGATTTATAAAGTTAACTTTAACCGGATAAAGTTAACTACAACCAGATAAAGAATTAAAACAAGCAAGAAATCTAGGGTAAATGCTGTAGTTAAAGTATCAGACCTGCATAAATCACCGGAGTATGACTGAAGTCTATCATTTTCAGTCAAGAAGGGCGGAAAGACAGTTCCGTCAGTTCCGGAATAATTGTTGCATGTACCCTTCCAAATATCCAGGTGTGGTTTCCCATCAATGGCGATCACCTGTCCAACGTCCATCACGTTCTTCTTTCCTCGACGGACGGTTACAACGTGAGAGTCTATGGTACCATTGCGCTGGCAGGAAAAGATAATTAAGATAAGTCTCTGTCAAAAATTGCATTCTTTAAACAAGCTTTTGTTGCCGACTATACTTTTTCTTGCAAAGTTTTTATCTGCATCACGATTAATCTAATGAGTCCCAACAGTGTCTACGTTCAGTATAGCGGAGATCCTGTCGCCACCTGCGCGATACCATCATCAAATCAGCTCTTAGATACCGTAATTTTGTATTGTCTGACGACTGGGAGGACTGATAGGGAGTATATCAGTCCAACTTGCGCCTTAATATATATTAAATCATGTTCTTAATATAGAGAAACATAGAAAGATGACTTTTTTATACTTACCGAACCAAACAATGAGAACCTAAACTGATTATTAGGCTCAATTACTAGACCATTAAGGACTTCCTTCTTCAAGGCCGTACACACAGCCTTCGGAGCAAATTCAGTTCTGGCACAATTGATGATCAGGCCTCTGAACATGAGGTCCAGAGCCTTAACCCTAAAGAAAACGTCTTCTGGATTGTCGAATATGCCGTTTATTGCTTTGCCGATCATGTTGAGCATCGCCGGTTTGTCTCGGTGAACGACTGTTGTCATGCCCTAGATCAAAAACAGAGAAAATTGGGATTGTGGTATTGTGTGATCTATATTATATAGGAGAAGAAACTGACTGATTAATCGATCAACGCACAGCCGAAATCGCTTGACCTAGGGACTTGAAATGTGGAGAGAATATTATTTGCGTACCCTAAGAGTGCACTAAGAAAGGATTTTACGAAAATCTACTCCAACGCGGGAAGAAATAAAGGGAGTAGCGGGAACTTAATTTTACGCGTAAATACGAAATCGTAGACGTCTTTTAGTGGCTAATAAGAGATTTTCAACTTTGGCTAATAAGAGAAAAACTTCTGCTTTCGGCAGTGACCACCCCCTCATCTGAAGGCTGGATCCGCGCTTGACTAGTATTTTATGAAGTTTTCTGTTCTAGTTTTCCGGTCACAACTTTAGGTTGTGTTATAAAAAATGTTTTCCTAACATTGAGATTTTCATAAATAGTCTTAACTTACCATCATGAAAACATGTGGTATGGTGATTATTTCTTCTCCCGTCAGCCCCGGCGCAGACAGCTCCGGTTTGAATAGAAACACGTCCACTTTCTTGTAATTAATTGTATCATTTGCTTCGTTGTCTTCGATTTCCACCTTCTCCTTCCACTCCCTGTAGAGGTTATGTTAAGGTTAACTTTAGCCAAATAACAAAGTTTCGGAAACTGCAACTGTTATTTGTGCACTTTATTGGGTTTGATCCAAGGGGCTTCTAGCAGAAAACGTTGTATTTTGAAGAAGTTTTGTTATCAGTTGAATCTCGATTTTTTATGACATGGAGTAACTGAACGAGTAAACAGGCCACTCGATGATAAGTGGGATCTGTAACCCATTCCCAACAATACAATCTTAAGACTGCAGTAGGTTAAAGGAACAATGTAAAAAGTATGAAAAAGAATGATAAATTATTATTATTATTATTTTGTTTTTTTTTTAACTCAGAACCGTTGATACTATCGATCCTCATACAAGAAAAAAGTGTCCCAAATATTCCATTCCAGATCGTCACATTTTTGTATGCAGTCTTCTTTTATTTATATAGTCCTGATGTACTGAAAGTAAAAACTGATAGTAAAATCTGGGACACTTTATTTCTTTTATGAGGATCGATAGTTTCAACGATTCTGAGGAAAAAAAAACAAAAAAAAATGAATTCTGGAAAAAAAAGTTTATCTACACTTATTTTGGAAAACGCCCAAATATGAACCTGTTTAAATGCAATGAGGTAATAACAACAACAAACAGTAAACATATCGAAGGCCTTCCATACGGAAGTTAAACTTATGTGGTTTTCATAACACAAACCGTCTTTCAAGGAACTTTCCTTCCCAAGCTTGATTAGGTATCCAACCTACTTGATTATTATTTCAAGGGAGGGGATTGCTTCACAAAGCCACAGAGGTCAATAAGGCAGACTGCATAATGTAATGCATACCAAATGGGTTTATCTTAGCGCCTTGGCAACGGAATTAATCGTGAAATAACTATTTCAATGAATAATGAGGGAATATTATATTGCCGCGATACAACCAGAGGCCCTAGCCAAGATGCATGGTAGTAGGAGACAGCGATGACAGCTGTAAGGCTGTAACGTAATTTCATTACGTTATCGAATATTGTAAGGTAATGAGATCCAAATTTGGAACGTCTTCCTAAATTAACAGCTGTCATCGCTTGTCACCTACTACCACAGGTAATACTGGTCATTGCCTACGGGTTTTGAACGCATAATAGAGGACTTATGATATGTGTGTATGAAATAATGAACGTGGCTACAAACGGCTTAAATTGAGATATTCTCTGTATTCAATGTGAAATCAGGTATATAAGTGCAAACATTAACCCTCCAAGCGTGCTGAAAGAATGCTTTGTTCTTAATTTTCAATGTAAGTTTACAGAAAGTGACAAAGAACAATTTACCTAAAATAGGTTTATTGTGCGTTTATGAATAAAAGGGTAACAGAATAACCTAGTGTAGCATTAGTGTGGCATTACGCAAAATGGATTCTCTTTGTATTTTCATAAATGCCACATGTATCCCTTAAAGAGATCAGTTCGCTTTTGTACATTCCAATTATGCAAATACTGTATTTGAAACTCTTTGTTTTTGTACAATAAAGTGTTTACATACATACATACGAGTACATATAATTCTAAGCTTTGCTCACTGGCATAAAATAAAACCAAGTCAAAAGGAGAACGCATTTTAAATTTTTAAACAGGCTGGAAACACCTAGTAACCTTGACATGCAGCCTGCATTATAAAAATGATGGAGCCTCGTCAAAATATCCACGTGCCTGAATCACTTAGAAGTTAAAACATGTCATTTCTTGCCCCGTGTTTAGGCTAATAAAAGAGTGTTTTACATACAACCCTTCAATTATCCGTGTTTTGCAACACGTTCATTTCTCGACACTTTGTTTAGTTCGAGGGAGTGAATTTTTGAGCAAGATTAATAATTGAATACGGTGTTAATGTCAAAACTTCAAAGGCTTTAACTGGAACAGTATTTTAGTTGTTTATAACCGATATATAGGTCAGGGCCCTTATTATGGTTACCTTTATCGCGGTGGATAAAGCATCCGTCACTCTCGCACTTACGTACTGATCAGAAAGTGACAGATGTTTTGTCCACGTTTATCCACATCGATAAACGCGACCGTAATAGGCCCACAGGACCTGTATTATGAACGCCTTTATCGCGGTCGATAAAGCATCCGTCACTCTCGCACTTACATACTGGTCAGAGAGTGGCGGATGTTTTAACAGCATCGTTTATACACGACCATAATAAGCCCGCAGATTAGTTGTTTAAATGTCAAGTGCGAGTCGGACTTGCGCACCGAGGGTTCCGTATTTAAGATAATATACCTATTATGGTTAGAAAACGCAAAGGAATTACTTGTTATGATCTTTATTTTCTATGCAATACGGTTCCTTTTTGACTAGCCTAAATTTTAATACAGATTTTTAATTTTTTTTTGGTTATTTTTCCAAAACTATAAAATATGTTAGGTATATATAAATAGTTATCTTTAAATCTGGAATATTCCAGATTTTTTTGTCCATAAACTTCAGAGATGAGGGAACGGTAATGTTTTGTAAATTTTTGGCTATAAATCGAAAAGTAGGTTAGGGAAAATTATAAAAAAAAATGAGTTGAAATCTGCAAATTGAGCCCGTTCATATGACGATGCGGGCAAGCAAGTTATACAACTATGCCAAATTTCAAGCTGATTGCTTCTGTAGTTTTAGAGAAAAATGACAGACAGACACCGAAGTCTCACCATACTTTGAAGCGTTTAAAAATCTTATTCAGTTCTTTATTGTCATTTTTATCTAGATGAAGTCATCATGGTAAAGTTATAAGAGAACTGTTTTGCAACGTTAGATAAAAAATCTTCTAAATAAAAACTTAATTTTGACTACTGTTTACTAGATTATAAAAGAAGATAACGTCAAAGATATTACATGCCTAGCTTTAAATATAATAGCAACGTAATTATCATGATATTTTTATAATTCAATTTATTTTTTAACACGGCTTCCCCATTGTATATGCAAGGTTCCAGTTTAAATATTGTTCGTTAGTAACCTAATCAAAATGTGCAGCATGCAAACAGCTTTGATTAATTAATTTCCCATTACCATCAACGTGTTAGCTTGCATTGCATAATTAGAATCACTCCGGTTAATAACATATTAAAACGCTTGAGCGAGGTTTTGGGAGCAATTGGAATAGGTAATTTACTAGCTTTAATTTGGTAGAATAGAAATACTACACCATATATTTATAACGTGTGAACATATTTTGATGCATTCTTTATAACTATATTAAATGATAATAAATGAAAAGCAAGCTTTAAAAACCATAACGCAAGGCAGTCGTTTTCTAGTTACTCGTATTTAATATTCGAAATATAATTTAATTTAAATTTTATTTTAAAGTTACTAAAAGGTAAGCAGCTTTTTAATACTTTTTAGGGTTCCGTACCCAAAAGGTAAAAACGGGACCCTATTACTAACCCTATTCCACTGTCCGTCTGTCTGTCTGTCACCAGGCTGTATCTCATGAACCGTGATAGCTAGACAGTTGAAATTCACAGATGATGTATTTCTGTTGCCGCTATAACAACAAATACTAAAAACAGAATAAAGTAAATATTTAAGGGCCATACAACGTGTTTTTTTTTTGCCGTTTCTTTTGCTTGATGTTAGATAGGTATCTCTTATATTATATTATAAATCAAACCTAACCTAACCTACGTGTAGCAATTTTATTATGCATTTTATCTATAGGTTTCGGAAAAAATATATCGGACAAATGAATATTCAGAATAAAATATTTCGGAGTATTTGGATCGATCTACACTTATTACCCTGTAAAATTTCAGCATAAACTTAAATTAAATGTTTTAAAAACAAACCGACTCCTAATTATTAGGAAGTTTCGTGGACTTTGTATGGATCCCAAACCTACTCATGGAATCAAGAATCGTTAAAATCGGTTGACAATAATAATTGGCGGGAAAATCGAGTAACCTAAAAAACATACAGACGGATTCATAACCCCTTCCCTTTTGAAGTCGGTTAAAAAGACGCAAACACTTTCGCTTCAATAATTAATCAACAAATTACCACGATTCCTTCCCCATTATTATAAAATACCTCCGTACCGATAATAGCAATCCATTTCCACAAACCAATACCTTCCTGGATTGCGTCCTACCCTTATATTTTCCATGAAACGGTTAATTATCTTCCATCGAGGGTGTCATCACGACCCTCATTAGTTATTACGAAGAAATCGACAACAAACTAGGTAAATATCAGGTGTCAATGATAGTGACGGGGCAAAGCTGCTATTAAATTTCAAGTGGCTGTAAATAACTTTATCGTTTTTATCAACTATGAGTTGTTTGTAAAATCACGTTAATTTTTACTAAATGTATTTGAGTCAGAGGTTTTATTATAGTTGGGTCAATGTAGGATTAACCCTGTGACAGTTGACAGCTCACATAGACACTTGTTTTTTAAGTTTGCACTGAGCGTCCGAGCGTATTCATTTATAGAACAAAAACCATCCTTAGATTTCAAGACAATACTTTAGTTTAAAAGAAAACAAAAATAATAGTAATAATCCCGTCAATAGGGGCTTCTGCTTTACAAAAGTTGGAGCATTGTTTTTATTTTATTTAAATATTGTTAAGTAATGGGGTCCTAATAAAAATCCATGTTTTCGCCCTTGGGGAGGCGTTAGCCGCCATCTTGAATTGAAGGTGCCAAAATTGGTTCATTTGAAAAAAATCCTCTACAATTGACTTTACGACAAGTGTCTATATGAGAAGTATAAACAAGACAAAATTGTGCACAGTTTGTGTATACATGTTTATTGAGTATGTCTTCCCGATAAAAAGTTATGAGCGGCGGAACAAAATATTTTTACAAAACTTTTACAACTCTTTTCTCATTTTTCGGCGCTGCGAGGAAAGAAAACAGCAGCATCATGAATTTTATGCTGTGTATACGTCTACAATCTTATTTTTACAAGCTTTATTTTACTGCATTAGTATGTATGTTTGGTCCATATCTCGCAAGCCAACTTTTTATATGCCTTCCTTGCAAGTAAATATTTAAAATTACGAAATACGGCTGTCACAGGGATCATCCTACAATGACCGAATTATACCAATTGGTGAAACCTGCCAAAATCCAGGCACTAATGCCCGGTTCCTATATATTCAAAAAACGACTCGTTTTCCTTACGTCTCGTTAAAATTTGACATTTGCTACCAACAAAATGTGTCAAATTTTAACCAGAAGGAAGGAAAACCATTCGTTTCTTGAATATAGAAACCGGGCATAAGTCATACAGCAGCAGTAAGCAGTTGGTAACCCCGACCCCCAACGTCTGTCACCCCGCAGGACGATCGCGCACAAACTTGTCGGACTATAGTTTGTCAACTGATTATCATTATCATTATGAATCTTACAAGAACTGGCATACATACATACATGCATACCTTCACGCCTGTCTCTCAATTGCATAGACAAAGACTATGAAACGCCAGGACTGGCAATAGGAAACAATTCGGTGTGTATTGCGTACCTTATATGAAGCCCTGTGATGACGAAGCTTGCCAACTTCGCAATCTAGCGTTCTGAAATTAGGAAATGGCGTCTACTTACTCGAAGTAATAAGGTCCGATTTCCTTCACGATAGGAATGGCTCCCTTCTGTACTTCAGCCGCGTTGGTATAGTTGAACAGAAACACCTTGAAGTCCAGGGCGAATGGAATCTTCTCCCACATCTGGCGTACGTCTGTCTTCTTGGTGAGCGCCATTTCCTGAGAATAAGCGATGAGTTTGGTATTTTGTTCACAATGGAGTGTTGGTCCCTACACTGATGTATGGTAGTGAATGTTGGGTGTGGCAGGACAAGCATGAAAGTCGTATAAATGCAGTTGAAATGCGCTCTTTGCGTAGTATGTGAGGTGTGAAACTGACTGATAGAGTAAGGAATGAAGAAGTCACAGAGAAATGTGGACTAAAAGAAGATGTAGTGACTAAGATTGAAAAGGGTATGCTTCGATGGTTCGGTCATTTGGAAAGGAAGGATGAAAGAAGATTGACGAAAGAGATATACAGAGCGTAAGTGAGTGGAAGAATCGGAAGGGGCCGCCCAAGGCGTACTTTTTCGAATCGAATCGGAGAAATACTGGAAAAGGGCCGAATTTTAAGTACCCGAAACCGACGTGCGTGCATGACTCGATGTATGAATGTGGAAGAAGCGAAAGAGATTTGTCAAGATCGTAGCGGGTGGAAAGAAGTGGTCTCTGCCTACCCCTCTGGGAAACAGGCGTGATTTAATGTATGTATGTATGTAAAGCCTTATATTATGATGAATCTGTGGAATAAATTTCCGTCTGCGGTGTTATACTTAGAATAGTTATGATCCGAGGGCTTTCAAGAAAAGAGTTTGTTTTTAACTCGGCCGCCATTACTGTCAAGTAAAGACGAGCTATCGTGATGTTGACAATACGATGACATGTGATAAGTGGTTTAGGTTACTCTTTGACCTGGCCCATTCTTAATACGTCCCCAATCTGATCGTGAAACGTTCGCCTTGGCCTTTCTCTCCCAACATTCCCAATACAACTAAACACTTTGAGAATATAATTATGGCGTATAACACCATCTTTGATGAAAGTTGTATCTTGTATCCGTCCTTGTCATAGGTGTTGAAATGAAAAGGGAAGTTGCAACTTTCCACATCGCTGGGTCTCGCTCGATTGTGACGCGCACTAGTGAGGAAAAGTGTCCCCGCCTTAATGTCAAGCGGTGGGTACTGGGTAAGTACAGTCGTTAAAAAAAATGTTCAGCATGCTTTGTACCTAGTGATTGTGATTGTCATGCTCATTTGATGTATAGTTTGAAGTTCATGATGACAATGCACTAAAGGGCTAACAATTTTGTGGGGGTTTTATCGGAGATGACAGTCTGCTCAAGAATAATCGGAAAAGAGGTTCTAGAAATGATAAATACGTCAGTGATACTACAATGCCGCGTAACAAACAAAATTAAATAAGTTGTAAAATACACTTTAGCAAGTAAGTCAATAAGGAAAATTTTGCAACTCATTGGATTTGTCAGTAAGGCGGTATTGCAGTAGGTATCACCGAGGTTACCGTTTAGTTAGGGATATTGGAACACTGACAAAACGCAATGGATGGACGTGAGCTGACGACGCCACCGCTGAGCGCCGACCGCTTTAATCCATTCCGTGCATTTGAAAGTTAGCGTACAATACATTTTATCTGGGTGCCCTTTAATATATTGTTCGTGGCATTATAGCGTAAATTTTGGTATTTTTGGTCATTTGACTGCTCAGAAATATTTGACGACGACTGTACATGTAGCTGTATTTTTAATCTAGTATTTTTATTGCTTTCATTTTGCAACATATTTGTTGCATAAGATATTGAAATCTGCAGCAGCAGCGGTTATTTGCTAAAAATATTATGTTCTAGTCAGAAGTAGGTTCAATACATACATTTCATAACGCAAAATCTGACTCAATTAAAGTTTATCAGGAACAGGTTCGACTTTCTAAAATATTGACAATTATGTGCTATACAAACAACATAATTATTCTACTAGTAGAGTGCACACACACCCTATTTAAAAAGATAATGTGTATGTACATACACACACGTAAATGTACCTTCTAACTTAAATACGTACTACTTAGCACCACTTATCTAAATTACCGACGGATTGGCGGACGCAGTCATTTTGTTAAGAGGGGTTCATTTAGGTTTTTACTTAAATTAAAGCCATTGTCTTTGATTTACTAAGTAGTCATCGTTTTAGCCGAAAAAACGTCCAAAGCTGTCTTGCGCCACTTGCATATATCGGTTTCCCGCAACTTTAGCCGCGTCGTCGGTCCACCTTGTTGGAGGTATACCTATGCTGCGTCTTTCGTTACGCAGAAGCCATTCGAAAATCCGACAATCGGCCATCTGTTCTTTAAGCCACTTGCCTCGCCCACCCACTGTCACTTGTGTCTTAGAGTTATTAAGAAGTAAAAAAAGGTTTTAATGAGAGGGAAGCAAGCGATCATGCTGGCCACCTGATGGGAAGTGGTAACTACCACCCACGAGCACCGGCACCTCAATAGGGGTTGTCAGTAAGGGTGACTATTAGGGAAATGTAAGCTATTTTCTTGAATAGCCTTTATGTCATTACTATTTGAAAATACTACAGAAGGGAGTTAATTCCATAGTTTCACCATAAAGGTGAGTATCCATCAGAGCTAAGCGAGGCGAGGTAGCGAAGCGAAGAAAAAATCCACCAATATTAATACTTAACTTTCCTATCCTCGTTCAGCGCAGCTCTCCAATTGGTGGATTCTATCCCCGTACACCGCTACGCCAACTCGCACAGCACTGGTGGATTCTCGCCCTAACTATCGCACTCAGTCTCAGAGACGTCAATTAAATTTAACGCTTGTTTAGTGACGTTTTGTCTTATTCTATTGCTATAAAGAAAGTGACAGCAGCTACTTTAATCAAGCATTAATTTAATTGACGTCTCTGAGTGCGGCAGTAAGAAGCATTAATGTGCTTTAAATGCTGCAAAAAATCTAGACTCGAGAGACCATCAATTGTCAGGCTCGTGCCTACTCGTATAAGAGTTATACCTTTCCGAGTTACCCTTTACCCTTTGAGTTGCCCTGAACCCTTTGAGTTGCCCTGTACCCTTTGAGTTGCCCTGTACCCTTTGAGTTGCCCTGTACCCTTTGAATTGCCCTATTTACCTTTTTGAGTTGCCCTTTTAGGATGGCAGGGAACATGACCCAGCCGAAGAGCACGCCGAAGATGGCCGCCCCGGTGGACCACGCCGCCACCTTCAAATGCTTTGGCAGCTGCATTGTTCACTGGGAACAAAAAAAAATGGATCTTGACCAAGGTCTTAAACCTGACGCAACTTTAACACAACCTTATAGCGCTGATGGAAACGAACCTACACTGCCCTCCTAAGCCAAGCCAACAAGCAGTAGGTCAATTCAATTACCTACCAAAGCTAAGTTTTAATTCTCATATCTTAGTAATAAGGTTGATATTGCTACAGGGGTTTTATCTAAGAGACTGCCTATTGGCTTTAGAGGGGGTAGTTATTTCCAGCTTTTTAATAGCGTTCGGATGACGATGATGATCGGTATTATGGACCCCTATACAAAACAACGTGATTTATTTCTTTGCTTTTTCTCGACCACAACAATCGCTGTAGGTACCTATCTCTTGAACGGTAATAGGTAGATACTCAAATTGTTACAGAGTGTATAATTATTATAAGCACTATAACAAAAAAAAAATAAAAAAAAAATTAAGTTTAAAATAGAGGTCGAAATACTTGTTACAATAAAATTAAAGAACGTGTAATAATAAAGGGGTCATACGAGAAACGTACTTTTGTTGTATTGTAAAAACAGGAAAACATAAAAGCGTCAAATTTGGTACATAATAAATGCCAACTGTGCGGTGGTAGGTATGGAACGCTCGGTGCGCGAGTCCGACTCCCATTTAACCGGGTTTATGCTCGATTTTGTCGAGTGCGACTCGCATTTGGGCGGTTTTTTTATGTCTTTCATAATTAAAAGGCTATTTTCAGCTTATTAAATCATGATTTTATCATTTAGCTTTTTAATCCTGCACATTTTTATTCAAGGACAAAATTATCAAATCAAGGCAATAATCAAGAACTCAAGGGTACAAAGGTTATTTCATATCATCATGTAAGTTAAAAGTTATTCCAAGGGAAAGTCACCATAATGACGACCTTGCGTTGCAAATTGATAATAGCCTGATTACGAGTCGCAAATCGATAAAAAAAGAGGTTCTAACTACACTCAAGTGCAACAAAAACTGGTTACTGTGCGAACAAATTTGTATGAATAGTGATCCGTTTTTTTTGCTCTTGATTGCAGAAAGCAAGCCGTTGGTTCTCAAGGATTGATGATTTAATGTCAAAGGTTAAGCCATTCAAGGAATATATAAGGTAATATTTCATTATAAGTGCTTAATAAATCATAAATAAATTAGTTCGATATTTTTTTTATTTATCTTCGGTTTAACAACAAATAAAAACCCCCATATTAATAGTAATATAGCATAGTAATAGTAAAAGCATTTTAAATTTAATGTGGTTAACAATAGACTTACACCTAGTAGCTTCAAAATGAAAACGATCGTGATTGCGAGTGCGTTAGACAACAAGCCCTCTGAGGGCCTATTTGCCGTTTTAAGGGTTCCCTTATAGTTTCGCCATGTCCGTCCGTCCGTCCGTCCGTCTGGCCGCAGTCTAGCTCAGAGACTCTTAGTACTAGAAAGCTGTAATTTGGCATGAATATACATTATATAAATAGTCACGCCAACAAAGTGGTAAAACAAAATATTGAAAAAAAAATTTTTTAGTGTACCTTCCCTACACGTAAATTGTATGGAAAAAACAACTTTATGTGATTACTTAAGAAAAAATATCGGGCAAATAGGATTAAAAATTTCGATGATTCGTAATGATTCTAATTATGTAAGATACCACTGAAAAACTTATGAAATAAAACATGAAATTAATGATTTTTCGTGACATGGACATAAGGGAAAATTACAAAAATTGAGATTAAAATGATCAATATCTCCGAAACTACCAGAAATCGCTGAAAAAATATATGTATAGGGGTTAAATCGATAGCTTTTTAGCTGCTCATCCCTTTTCGTTTGTACACTTTATCCAGGGATATACTGTATATTTAATTGTTTGTAATCTTTGCATTTAATCGTGTTAATTAAAGTAAAATACTTATACGAGTACAACGCATTTAAAATTTCCCTTTTTGCAAAGCGCTGGTATAATGATTTATCCTACTTATACCACAGTATAAACAGTAGGTAGTTTGTCTTTAAAAATGTGTTATTTTTTCTAGCATGTGTGCGAGCCTCGACCGTACGTGCTGCAAGCCACTATAAGCAAACTCAACAGGATGGACCAAGCCGGCTTTGTCGGGGCCACGCTGTCACCGCGTTTGGCTGCGTTGAGTAACGTTACAGAAACTTAAAGGACCGGGGATGAAATGGTTTTCTATTTTTATACTATAAGCTTTCAATGTGAAAGGTTGAGGGGATGTTTAAACGGTAACCCATCATTTTATCGAATATCACTTCATCGATTGAATCATTCATCGAATTTTATTTCATCTAACTGTATTTTCTGCTGAAATAGTGATGTTTTCAGGATATCTGAAACATTAATTTAGGTTAGGTTAGGTTAGGTTAGGTTAGGTTAGACTTGTAAGTACCAAAAAAAAACTCTTGTGGCGAGAAATGCCTTTCAATGAAATTTAAATTCAGCGTATTAATACGTTCATTTAAAGGTGTTTCGATAAAGTAATAGGTACCTACTCGTTTAAGGGCTGATTTTTCAATCCCCTGATAAAGCTATGCGGAAGGTGAATTTTAGCTCTGTCCTTTTCTTTTATATGACTTCAAAAAGGATAGTAATACATTTAACTGACGGATAGTTTTATCTGGGGATTGAAAAATCTGCCCTAAATCTTCGGACTGGTCTTGTAATCACGGATTAACGATCAAACATATAAAAATAAAATGGCATTTAGAAAGTTCATATCCTGGGATAAATAGATATTTCAGTCGCAAAATTTTCAAAATAAAAAACGGATGAAGTCCCTGGCAACTAAAGGCTAGTACCTACTTTCGTTTTTGAGTATTAAACATACACAATAAATTCCTTTTTTAGTATGTAAGTTCCTCATAAAAAAAGTTTTCAACAAGAAAGTACTGTGAAATTTATCAAACATAAAAGATTTGCATTTACTTAAAGCTTGTATTAATTTAAATAAAGTTCTCCGTTTAAGCAAGACGCGGCAACCGTCTCTGCTTATATTACGCATTAATTAACTTTTAAATGTTCTACTTAAGGTCTTCGAATGGTTATCTAAGCACAGTATTTCATGATTTAAAACAAATATAATGCCACAGTATTCTTTTTGCGTTAATATTATGAGTAAAAGTATTTTTGTGATTCGATTCCGTCCGTCGGTCTCGGTCCAGTAGTCGTTTGTCACAACGACATAATTTAAAAACTACTAAACAATTGAATATTTGGAACAGTTTTAAATATTGGACACTCAACCCTTTTTCAAATAAATACTTTTGTTTCTTGTCATAAAGAACGAAATAAAGGCGGTTGAATTTTTAGTCAAGCTGTTTAGTTCTAGTGCGGTATCTTGAAAAGGACTTTATTTTCACTGTTTTTATATGTTAAATAATAATTTCATCCTAATTTGAGGTCAATAAAAGTTCCTGTTTAAATTTTCGAAAAAAGAATACCTATCAAAGATTTAAAAAATTAAAAATAAGGCGGATAATTGACAAGAGCCAAATTTAATAAATAGGTATATAACCGTCGATGTCCAACTATTTACTTTTCTACTTTATTTAACATCTACCAAGATTTGTGGACCGACCACAATGAAAAAAAACATCGTTTTTTTTTAAAGGTTTACCTTTTTGCTTCCATGTCGTACCTTAAGTTTGTGCAACAGGAGCTCTAAAGTTGCCCAGGTATAATGAAGGTGTCAGTATTCTGGTTCTACTCACGTGCAAGTCCGTCTCCTGGGGCAGCTGTCTGAATACTTGTCTAGCACTGCACCGTTTCCAATGTATGGGCGGAGTAAGGGAACTACTAGGCGCAAAAGTGTTTCAAATACCGTGAAATAATACGCTTTTAGTAAAACTTTCACAAATATATATATTTGTAGTGGTATCCTGACTTTTTACTAAATCATCATTTGACAAACTATATCATTTTACAAACTTTCATTTCGCAAAACGTGATTGTGCTTAAACCATGACATATTACAAAGGTTACATGGACCTATTAAATAAGTTAGGTTAGGTTAGACTTTTGACCACACGAAATTGTAAAATAATGCGGCGGGAAGCATCTCTTTGCGAAATGAAAGTTTGTAAAATGATATAGTTTGTCAAATTATGATTTGGTAAAACATTAGTGAACCATTTTAGTAGGTAACGTGCCGTTCCCTGGCATAGTATTAAACAAAGTCGCTTCCTGCCGTCTGTCCCTCTGTATGTACGCTTAGATCTTTTAAACTACGCAACGGATTTTACAGCGGTTTCATCAATAGATAGAGTGATTCAAGAGAAAGGTTTTTATGTATAATATGTTTTGGTTTATGTTTAGATGTTACAGAAAATTCACATAAGCTAGTCATATATATAAGGCTGATTTCAAAGTTGTCTTTTATGCTACTAAGGATAAACGTGGAGTAACCGTGGGGTAGCTAAGCCATATTTGGCCTTATCTGTTGAATTCAAACGTCATAATGACAGATAAGGATGAAGCATGGCTTGATACATATTCCACGGTTACTCCACGTTCATTAAAAAGGGCATTAAAAATTAATCCAAGTATATTTAAAATAATATAAGCTAGTGTTTTTGAGCAGGATTGTCCAACCACGCCTCATCGTTATAGTGGTTGAAGCCGACGGCAAGGCGACGGAACGACATGGGGTATTCTCCGTTGCAGCTGTCAGCTCGACGAAGAATTCACGGCCAGAACAATATTAATTATTAATTCAGATAAGTCAGGTAAAACAATAGACTTTGCCTGCGTAGAATTCGTTTAACGTTTAATTATTAAGTTTTCCACTCTGCGGGCCAATAATAGTCATGATTCTCGATGTGGATAAACGTGGATAAAACAAATGTAATTTATTGAATAGTAGGTATGTTAGTGCGAGAGAGACGGATGCTTTATCCACCTCAATAAAGGTGACCGTACTACAGGCCCTGAGGTTATAAATAATAATGTATGTTTGTATGTTTGATTGTTTGTGTGTTTATTTGTTTGTTAGTTCCGTCTTCACGGCTTAATAATTTAACCGATCGATATGAAATTTGGTAGTGATAGGTTTGTAGTTCAGAAAATCGGATGGTTTCAGAGTTGAATAGCAGCTCATGGACAAATCGCGGGCAAAAGTCAGTTACGGAACGAAAAGTATTCTATATTGAATGAGAGCATGACTACCTATAGTACCTATATGCCAGCGACTAGAACTACTCTGTCACTATATTTGCAAAGTACCTAACTTAAAAAAAGAAAATGAATGTAGTAATACCAAGCTAAAAACATCGAATAAAGGCTTCAGACACACATCTAATTACGAATTATGAAACCACCTAAGTTCTTAGCTGTATTAAAACTGAAACGCAATTAAGTTAAAGTTTTCGATTAACTCAATGTCGAATTGCCGATCAGGAATAACACCACAAGTCGATTGTGAATTATAATATTCCATCGAATTATGGGTTAGACTTTAACAGTTTTAAAAGGACATAGGACATCTACAATCAATGACTCAATCAGGAAATAGAAATGGAGTACGTAGATTCTCAATTTTAACTGATTTAAGTATACCTAACGAAGGTTATTAAGTACGAGTAGCTTTTATTTTTAGTGTGTTAAAGTTTAATTTTGCTTTTTATTTCTAGGTTTTTACACCAAAACTAAAACAGGTAACACGAGGTGTTTTACGATATTTACTTTTGTCTTTTAAACAGCGATTTCTTAAAAAAAAATAACGATAAAATAAATAGTTTTAATAGTTGTGAGACTTCGCATAGTGTTTATAATTAACGAAAGTCCACAACACTCCTTCATTTTCCAAAACTTGTGTAGAAAGTATATCTTTAGATGCCTTGATATGCCTTATATTTTAGCTGAGACTGAAGCACTATGACATTCTCAACAGTTTTATATCCTATTTAGCTTAGATTTTAGTGGAGAAAAACGCACCGAGAAATACGGATGTTTCTGCCGTTTTTCAGGAATGGCAGATGTTTCTACATTTAAATTTGTTTGTTATGCAAATCGACAGCTTGGTAGCGAAAACGCGAAGCAATATTCAATATTCAGCCTTCATTCAGACTTTTATGCAATACTTTTACCAGAAACCGTTAAGGATGCGATATCGTGGATTGCCTGAATATGCAATATTCTTAGACTCTCGGAAGTATTGTCTAGAGAAGCTAGATTCTGAAATACGAGGAAGAGGAATTTCTTTAAGTGTAGGAATGAAGTGACATTATTATAAGCTTTTATTTATTTTCAAATGTATGTTTACACAGTTGTTAATATTTATACACCAACAATAAACATATTAATACAATTACTATAAAACTAAATTACAAAAACACAATCTGATATGACTGTCAATTACCTACGGGAGCGCCAAAGTGCATATAAAATTGCCGAAAATGTAATTTTTATACCGTTGGAACCGTAAACTTTTCAGCAGTTCTGAAATATTCAATGTGTAGATAAGACTAGGTTAGGTTAGGTTTGATTTACAAAAATTCTGAAAAATTAACAGTTGCTGAAAAAAATACGTTATGAGTTACGAAGATTCTGACTTCAAATCAAATCAAATCGTTTATTTTATTAAAACAGGTTTCATAACATTAACTATCTGTCAGACTCCAAACTAGGCTGGGCCTGTATCTTGGACGTCTGCGAGTGCAATCAAAAAACTGAGTTACATAACAATACGTTATGAGTAAAAATAATTATATGAGCCAATATGAACCCGTCAATTACAGGTACCTACACGACATTTATATCTAACAATCCTAAAAATTAAAAAAAGAATGACATATGACAATTCTAATAAAATTTTAAATATGAACCAAATACAGTATAAGTCTAAGTAATTAAAAGTCTAACACAGATTTATTTAATAATAATTTAATAATTTTGTTTTTAACAACTGGAAGAGAGTCATGAAATTATGTCAAGATGATGCTTTTTTATTATTTTCGTTATACTCGGAACATGCCCTGGCCAAAGCTGAGTTCAGGCCGAGGTTAGTTCTGAAGAGCAGATTATTGAGGATCTTGGTTATGCGTGCTCTGGGGAGGTGGCAGGGAACAGTTAGGGCCTGAGGGGCTAGACAAGGTGCATTACGCTAGCTAGCGTTTCTATTCGTTACGTTTTTAAACCAATCGCGTCACTTGTAGATGACGTGATACGAAAAGTCACGTGATCTACCAGTGACGCGATTGGTTTACAAAAGAAACGAATAGAAATGCTGGTTAGCGTAATGCATCTTGTCTATCCCCTCTGTTTCACAATCGTCAAGTAAAGCATATCAGGCACATAAATTTTGCCCGTTCCTTTTCTTACACTTGAACATAGACAAGGAGAGAGCTAACTTTAACTGGCACATAAATTTACTTGTCAATTGTGAAACAGGCCCTTAGTCGGATTCGCTCACAGATCAGTAGTAGATCTACTTACGAGTTAAAATCATGCTCGTTCATTTAAATCCAATGATACCTAACTCGACGTCACGATGCAAAAAAAATATGCTTTACTTACGCAAAAGGAATATATTATTCAAGATTTTATAATTTGGCATAATGTAAATGTATAATTATGGCAAATTACAGCTTTTTAGTACCAATAGTCTTTGATCTTTGGACAGACGGACGGACGGACAGACGGACATGGCGGATGGTCTCAGATCCTGGTAACCATCAGTAGACTTAAATCCTGTATCCTTGTTTGCCTTCTCAATTCTATTTAAAAAAAATAACTTTACAGGGTTTGTATGAACCTAATTATTGAGAAAATGTTTAGCTACAAACAGTACGTTTTTCCTGAGAAATGTACGTTTCATTTACCCAATATACCCACTTTCCACTGCGAGCGGAGCGGGCTCCGTACGGACTCCGTTTGGCTTACAACAACGGTGACTTTAGCTCGCTTTGGAAACATTTGAAGTCACCGTCGTAAGACAAACGGAGTCCGTACGGAGCCCGCTCCGCTTGCAGTGGAAAGCGGGTATAAGAAGGATGGGTGTAACACACATGGGGATAAGACTGAATATTTAAGAAGTTATTAACAAACTTATTTATTTTCTCGTCCGTCAATAGACAAGGTTGAATACATTTTTGAAGGGTAGTACCCCTACTTTATTATAGTTTATCAAAGGGTTGGTTTGGGAATTACTCTTGGGTATACATTTATTCGATATCTCCATCAAACTTTGTTTAATATTGCTTACTTAATGTTTTATTCAAAACTATCATCATACTCGTTCATTTTTAACATCATAATAATATGTATTATCAAGGCGTAGGTACTCATGTAAATCAGAAACTTAAGCCGGGCTTGTTTTGCTCTACATATAAATACTAGAGGACGCCCGCGACTTCGTACGCGTAGAATTAGTTTCCCGCTACTCCCCCCATTTTTTCCCGTTGGGGGTCGATTTTCGAAAAATCCTTTCTTAGTGCTCACTTGCATCATAAAGGAACCCCTGTACCAAATTTCAATTTCTAGGTACAGTAGTTTCAGCTGTGCGTTGATATAAGTCAGTCAGGTTTGCCTTTTATATATATAGATAGATAAACACAACTACAGGCATACAATATCTTAGCTGCGCCTCTCCCCCCCCCCCACTACGCCCTCGAATATTATATAAGCTAATTATAAAGTCAGCATTGGTATTTATCGATTTTAATTCTAAGTCGATTAAAGTTTTCGAAACTCTACCAGGGTCACGATTCTAGGGGTTAAAAACCACATCGTCTTTAACCTGTTATCGTATTGTCAACGTTTTAGCTTTTATTTACTTGACAGTAATGGCCGCCGAGTTAAAAACAATACCATTACAGGTCAAAGACGATATGGTTTTTACCGCCTTGAATAGAGTCCAAGTATTTAGGAACCCGTATAACAAAAACACATATCTCAAAACACCGTATTAAAAATGTGCTGTGCAATTCCTAATGAAAAATAACAAATAATCAAAACCGTTAAGTGTTTTGGGCAAGCGTTAAATTCATAAAATACAAATTGAATTACAATAATATAGTGTGGTGACTTCCACAGGTTTTATTTTACTTTGAATTCGCAGAGCTCATATTATTTCAGCTTGAAGTGTTCCAGTTTGTGGCCGAGAGACATGAAAATGTTTTCCACCGTGCAGGGATTTTCTGAAACAGAAACAATTTGGAATGCCACTGATTGAGTTTTGACTTCTTTGTTGGAAACAAAAGTTTGGTAACTGAATTGTGGGATTGAAGGGACCATTCCCGGAAGGAGCTAACTGACTCTTTATACTTTGATGGCACTTCATTAAACCATTTAATAACCACGTAGAAATTGCTTTTTTTTTGTAAATGAACAATGTTTTCAGAATCAACTATCAAATTGGGTTTTAAACAACTTTTTGCCCCAAGGGGTGTATCTTTTAAGCACTATATTCCAGTGTAATATTTGCAAGTTATTGTATGACAAATCCGAGCCTAAGGGTTGTTTTTTCTTTAGTTTTATGGAAGTCTCAAATTTGGTCCTACAGGCAATAAAACAAATTAAACAAACAAACAAATTAAAGTATTTTCATATTATATTTTTAAATTAATACTTTGATACCTAGAAAACATACAATTCTCAGCAACGCTGTTAGCTTCGTAGGCAGGGTTACGTACTAGGCTATCAATGAATGGCTAGAATCATCAAATGGGGTAAGGTCATCCGCAAATTGGCCAAGTTATTCATACCTATGTCCACCCAGGAGTCTTCATATCCAGCGTCCAGTCTTGCAGCGCGAACAGCTTCTCGAAACGCGTGGAGTATCACCGACGACAGGCACAAGGCTGGTTCCCCTGTTGCTGCACCATCAATAAAATCGTCAATATATACAAACAAAGTCAGTCTATTTTTAGAGTTGTTGGCAATTCTATAGCTCTCCCGACCCCACTCTGGAAATGAAGGCATGAGTTTATTTATGTATGTAAGTCAGTCTAATAGCAAAAAAAATGCCAGGCTAAACAAAGGCAATCTAAGGGATTTTGTCATGGAGGCACCTCATTTTGCATAATTTGACTACCAAAATATTTTAAAAATACCAACTAAGTGAAATGCTAACGTAAAACGTTGATGGTATGTTGGTATTAATGGTACTCGATGACGAAGAACGACTTCCGAATGGGACTCTGGAATCAGTTGAAAGTTATCAACTGCTACCTAAGTCAAGCCGCTGCAAATCAACATTTTCATTAAGTTAAATCATGACCACAGTACAACACTGGTACCCTAAATGAAGATTGTGATATTTTTATGCTTGTACATAGCCTGGTAGGTTTCAATCTTTACTTTTTTCAATTAACTTTTTTCTAATTTCCTTTAATGACTGTGTTGATAATTCCTGATTAGGAAGCGGTTACCAAGGGTTTATATTTAGTAGTTACGTACCAACTTTCAATGTGGCAAGGTAAGCACTCAGTATTAAATATGCCTTGTTAATTTTCATTGGGCTACCTAATAAGCAAAGTCAATAAATATTCAATTTCAAATAACACTTAGTGGTAGTCTTTACGTAACCAAACAACATAGTAAGGTTTCTTAACTTGATACCCAAATGGAAGCCACGCAGACAATAAGTATTTCACTTTACAGAGGGAAAATATAAATGCCATGTTCTAAGTTAGTTTACGTTTATGTTTAAAGTTATTAAAAATGGCAAGAAAATTGTATTGTATTACTTATTCTATACAAAATATTTTACCATAACGAATACGATAAATATTTAGCTCAGACTAGTTAAGTCTATTCGTAAAGATATAGGTCCTCAGAAAAGTAAAAAAAACACATTGAAATGAGTTTCATGCAAATTGGTTGTGCCGTATAACATATCATACCAACTCTGAAAGTAGGGGTCCGCATAAAATATATCAGGGGTTTTGTATGTAGGTATTAAATCGGAGTGGTTAAGACTAAACATAAATACGGTTCTTCTGGGTAGTAAAAACCGCAATAGTCAGTAGCTGACTGACTGTTGAATAAATTTCGATAGGAATTCCCATAAACCCGCACTGGCCGTTTTTACTTCTCTTTCCAAACCCTACCTTTAGACTGGAGAACACCGAAAGGGTTGCCAGCGTTTCTGCGGAAGTACACCCGAAAGTCAGCGGGTATGTCCTTGATCCCAGGTGGTTTGTAGGTCCACGTCCTGTCAGTGAGCAACTTGCCCGACTCGGGGTCGTAGACTATCTTCTCGGATGTGAAATATCCCAGGCCCATAACAAATGCGCCTTCAATCTAAAGACAAAAACCAATACCTTCAAACACCCAATAAAGAATGTTAAATAATGTCAGATCTCGTTAGAACTGTGTATTTGCTGTCTGCGCATGAAATATATCAAAACCAGCGACAAGTCAACCATAGCGATATAATCTGATTAGGCGTTTCCGCACTGAATGATGATGGTTACACCAATCCGGACGAAACAACAAGATGGACCTTGGAAGGGGGACCTTGTGGGTTTGAGTACTTACCTGTCCAATGTCAATTTCAGGGCTCAAACTTCTCCCTATATCTTCAAGCAAATCCACCCTTCTCACATCATGGTTTCCAGTCAAAATATCGACCTCTATTTCCATAACTACGACACCATATACAAAATAAGGTTTCACTCCATCATTATTGGAAAACATGTGCGACGCTTGCAAATCTATTCCAGCCTTGAAAGCTTTTTCAACAAGGTCTACCCAAGAGGATTTAACCGTTTTGTTTTTGAATGGTTCTAGTCGTTTGAGTAAAATTTCACAAGCTTTCATTGTGGCAAAGCATACACATTCACTTCCGATGCTAGCGCCCGTAGTCATTGTATTAGGAGATGTGAAACTTGAACTTGCTTTGATGCTTACTTGATCCAAAGGAATCCCGAGCATGTAAGCAACTACTTGAGCTACTTTGGTATTGATACCTTGTCCCATTTCAATTCCTCCATGAGTTACGACAACTGTGCCATCGCTATGCAAAATTGATACTATAGAATTGTAATTTCCAAAGTAATGTAGCTCATACGTCATTGGCATTAAATTTATTGCCCGCTTTCGCCATCTGTTGTTTTGATTGAAATCCTTTACCTCTTTCATCCTATCGTCGTAATTCGAATCCTTTTTCAATTGCTCTATTAATTCTGGAATAGGATTATTCTCCATTTGCATATTTTTTAATCTTATGTCTATTGGGTCTTTATGCAGGTTATGTGCTATTTTTTCCATTATATGTTCGATCATAGCTACTCCTTCTGTGGACGCTATAAGATAAGGCAAGTGTATGTTTTAGTTAATAACCTAGAAACCAACTTTACTTGCACTTGAAAAGGTCGTGATATTTTACCGAAACATTAAAAAAACTTACATGGAGCGCGACACCACGTATTTGAAGGAGTGTCAGTTGCAACACTATTAGCTTCTATGTACCATCGCCTGGTGTCATAACAATTTAGGAAATGATTGAGAGTTAGAGGACTTATAGTCTCATTAGGCGAACAGCCATTGTCCTGATAAAAGGTATTCTTCAAATACTGTATTACACCCTCCTTGTTAACACCGACCTGAAAAGAAACTTCTATTGAACTAGTCTATAGTGTCTTCTTATCAAACAGTTTTTGAAAAGTGGATAGTGAAATTTAGGTTTAGTTTAGGTTTAGGTCAATAAAGAACACGAAACTGTGGTTCTAGTCAAAGTCGATTTAGTAGCTCTTAATAAGAAAGGGTAAATGTCTTGTTCAGAGTATACTAGACTTGTACCATTTTTCACCTGAACCTCGGGAGACTTGTATCCATTTTCAATAGCATAGTTGCTTAATGGTTAGGAGGTACGTATTAAATAATGTTAAGTAGATAAGTAACAAAAAATATATTTCTTAAACGTCTCAAAAAAGAAGAATATGTATTTCATAAATTTTAACGTTTGCAATCCGCGACGGCATTCTCCACTACTTCGTGTTTTTTTTACGGTCTTAAATATATAAAATTATTACTATCAATCCGTCTGTATCATAAAACTCGACTTTATTGTTTTATAATATTCAACAAGTTCGATTCCCGGTTAAGATGGAAGAATTTACCAAACTCCATAAATGCAGTATTTATTGTTTTAAAAAATAAAAGTACGTTTCCTTTGCGTAGAATTTGCTATCTTCAATATTTGATGTAGTTGCCCTCCATTGCGGCGTTCGTTTCCACCCTGTATATGTATACTTGATTCAACGTATTATCGACTTACCTCGTAATTTGAAAACGTGGGTATCCTTTTACCAGCAATTTTCATATTTGTTTGTAAAGGCACAATGAATCTGCAGATTTTTCCCTGCAAATGTGATACTAAGGCGGCAGCACATGCCATTTGCGAAGACCGGGTAATTTTGCCGCCGTACGACCCGCCTACGCGTCGGATGATCACATTGACACTAAAACATAACAAAAAATTAAGTTGGGTATTGTACTCTTACTGCATAATTATTTTGGTCAACAACAGTGAGGCTAGACAAGTTGCTTAACGCTACCGTAAACGATTTTCGAATACTGACAAAGTGTATGGAATTGACGTAGGCGCTCGACGCGACCGTCTGACAGCTTACGTCAATCCTATACATTTTGGATAACGATAACGAACTCCGAAGGCATCTTGTCTAAGGCCTCTGTTCTGCGTGATCTTTACCATTGTAATAATAGAAGCAAATTAAAATTCAAATAACAACAGTTCTGAGTGATCTCTAAAATTCTAATAATATATTTTAATTACCCCTCATTTAACCTCTCATCGTTTCTGCGAAGATCGCAGAAAAATATAGAAAGCAGCAAGACTGGTAAAATCATACTTATCTGTTGATTCTGGTTACTAATTGAAGACAGAGCAATAAACAACACAAGTTTTTTTATATATTTGCAGTTGATTTTGATTCATAGACTACCGTTTAATTATAGTAACATATACTAAAAATCGTAATTGATTTCCATTTATTACGTGTTACTTTGATATAGTACGTTTAACAAGGTAGTCTGAAAATCAGTTATGTCTAATTGTATTTACCTGTTAGCTGGAATTTTCAAACACTGTGCAACAGCTACATTAGCTAAATCCAGCCACTGAGTTGCCGAGTACACTTCCATTCCATCTTCAGTCGGTTTCACTACACACGTCTGTGGTTCCATGTAATAATGATACTGGCTTTCCAAATTAACTTCACCTTTAAGTGTTAAATACACATCATGCCCCAAATCAACGGGCTCAACAGTCTTATTATTTTGTACTCTTTTAGAACGTTCAGGAGATTTCAAAACATCTTGGACTGTTAAAAGTGGTTTGTTTTTACCATCTGCAGTATAATTGACTTTTACTAGTTTGGCAGCTTTGCTTGCTGTTTTTTCTCTATTGGCAACAATTATTGCTGCAGGTTGACCAAAGAAGACTACTTCTTTGGAACATAGGATTTCTTCGTCCGCAAGAATAAGCGGGACATTTAAAGGAGTGAAAGTATTTTTTCCTGGTATATCCTGAGCGGTGTAAAAAGCTATAACGCCAGGGATTTTCTGAAACATCAGATTATTCCCAAGATTTTTATCTATTACTGCACACGAATAGATAGATCTATGATAGCTAAATATGTTGTAAGACTTATTGTAATTATTGTCACTGTAATGCTAAAAAAATATAATCAGGAGCAAACGTACCATAGCTTCTGTAGTGTCAAAACCACTAATGATACTCCCGACTTTAGCATCAGCACATACAAATGCAGCAAATACTTCACCAGTGACAGATGGCATATCATTGGCAAACGTAGCCTCTCCACTACACTGTACCAGAGCCTCAATTTTAGGAACAGGTTGGTTCAACGGCCAAACTGATTTGTCAGTATCAAAAGTTTGGGTTCCGTGAGACGTGCTCCTTTTCATAGCTGCACCTCCGGAACGAAACTTGGAATCTAGTTTGTCAGCAGGGCACAAACTTAAAATTGCCTGAAAAATGTCGCAGTTAATAAGTAGGGGCATTTTGGAAATTTTGAAGTACGTAACCAAACATGTCATAAATACATGTATAAAAACAATCAATTGAATTTTGAATGTTTTCATTTAGACTTTCAATACGATGTTGTATTATCTCTCTATATTTACGTTAAATATAAGCACATACATAGTTACCTTATAGAATAGACTAACAGCCAGCATTCTTCTATAAGCAGCAGATGGTTCTGGTGGTGCCTCTTCAGGCAGTATTTCATCAAACAACGACTTCAAAGCTAGTTGCAACACGCTGTCAGTAAATATGTCTTTACCGGCCAGCATGGCCTCAGTTTTGCTAGCGTGAATGAAATTGGCTGATATACTACCAAAAACCAATGTTGCTTTTTCTAAAATACTTGAATCGCGTTTAAACTTAAATAAGAAACCTGCATTTACGACAGCGTGAGCGTTTTGTGATCTGGGCATTATCTGAAAACATAAACTATAAGATACATCCTTATTAAATGAAATGTCATGCTTCAATAAAGATTTTTCTGGAAACAATGCTGGACCTCTATTCAAGGCGGTAAAAATCATAATCGTCTTTGACCTGTTATGGTACCTATTGTTTGTACCTCGGCCGCCATTACTGTCAAGTAAATAAGAGCTATCAAACCGTTGATAATACGATAACAGGTCAAAGACGAAATGGTTTTTACCGCCTAGAATCTCAGCCCAGTGCGAAAAACGAAGCATTATTTACATTATACATACCTTAAAGGTCTTAACAGAGTAGCATTTTGAAAACGGTGGAAGCATGACATTGATTATAATTTTTCGCTTCATGTTCATTTTCAAGAATGCCGGAAACGTTATAGTTTCCGTCTTGTGTGCTGCTTCAGCTATAAATACAAAATCCAATTAACATAAAAGTCCAATGTCTCGGTATAAATATTGTCAAAGAACGCATCGCTCACCTATCGTTATCATTGCTCCTACAGTTTCAAAGAGCAAAAAGAGGTCAGATTGAAAATCATTGTTTGTATGTTTCAGGAATAGGTTTCCTCCAATGGTTCCAATCTACAACAGAATGAAAGTTCACCAATGCTTGTGTATTTTTTTGAATAATTTAATTTAATCAATACCCACTTACATTTCTCACTGGCATGTGTGCTACTAAATCAAGATGTTCATAAAACGGTTTTAAATAGGAAAAGTTTTGATTTTCTGATGACAGTTTCAGAAACAGTTCCATCATATCTGATAAAGTCATCCCGGCACCTATCACTATGTTAACATCTAAAATATAACCTTTCAATTCAGCGACATCAAATATGTCTATTATGTTTGCAGGATAGTTTTCAACGTGGTAGACTCCTAGAAAAAACAACGCAGTTTAAAACCTCAGTAAAATGTGGCAGTTTAACTTGAAAAAAATCGATGTATGTCATTAAGGCTACAACTACACTTTAAACTCTTTCTTTTAGGGCCTGTTGTTTGATCAGTAGTTTAACTACTGATCAAACAACTGGGACCCAATTCTCGTGACTTCGAGATGTTTTTCCATGCGAGATATGTCGAAAAAATGTATGTAGTTGACAGTTGATCTCTCGCATGAAAAATCATCTCGAAGTCACGAGAATTGGGTCCCAGGGCCTTAGTGAATGTTGGGGTGTTTCAACCGCCGAAATTATTCTTTTCAATACATTGACAAAAATGAAGATAATTTTAAGTGCATATCTTTGATGTTAGTAGAAACAGTACGAGGAGTAATTCGTATTTAATTCAAAAGAAAAAGAAATGTGTCACTTTATTTGGAATAATATTGCGAAGACGACAATGAAGGCGGTTAAAACGCCTTATATCCGCCAATCACCATAATATTACGTTCACTGTTGCAAAAATTACTTCAGTCTTTGTTGAAGAGAAGAATAATAATTGTTTAAAGATTTCTACCTTGCCCTGTATTCCCAGCAATTAGTTTATATTCCTTACACAGTCCCATAATTTGAAAAACATGCTCTAGCGTAAAAGCTTTGTACCATTTCTGTGCTCCGTATTCTACAGAAATTATATTTTTATCCAAATTTTCAACAACACACCAATCCCCATCATTAGTTTTATTTCTAGCCTCGTCAAAGTTGTCGTTGTGGAAATTAAGTTTCCCTAGCAATATGTCATTCTCTTTAATTTTATGTTGGCATTTCTTGCTGCAAGTGACTCCACAAGACTTAAACATTCCTAAGTCTTCCAGGTCAGTCAGTTTGTTGACTAGTTGGCTGTCAACATCTGAAGCGAAGGTTTTAAAGGCGTCAGCTATGGGTCTGTATCCTGTGCATCTGCAGATGTTCCCAGCGAAAGAATTTTCAATTTCCGTCAACGTTAATTTTCCATTTTTTGATGAATATAGGCTGTTCAATTAGAAAAAAACATATGATGGGTTTTTACAAAACGTAAAATATTTTTTCAAAAAATATGAATTGTACAAACGATTAATTATTATAGTTGAAAAAATCAACCAATTGCGGATAAATGAAACTCAAATAATGTGGTTACTTAATAAACCACAAAGACACCGCTAACAGGAAAAATGCACTAAAATATTCGAAGTTAATTCGTGCATTTAAATTCAAAACATAAGTAATTAATGAATTATTGACTGTTGAGAAAGAAGTCAGGTTAGAAAATCATTTTTTTTACCTGTACATATTCATTATCCATCCAGGAGTACAATACCCGCACTGTGTTCCATTAAACTTGGCTAGTCTGGTCTGGATCTCATGGTAGCCCATGGTCTTACTTCCGATCCCTTCTACAGTAGTAATTTCCCACCCATGGCACGAAAGAATGGACACGAGGCACTGTAATTATACAAAACGTAACAATCTTAATTCCTTCATCACCACGGGTGTACAAGGGGGGGGGGGGGCACCGCTCTCCTATTTTGTACGCAGCTTAAGTTTCTGATCCCCCTCTCCCCCTTTCCCCTGGGCCAAGCATCATGACAGCCAAAACTCATCAATCCCTAGACTTAACCTTTTCTGAAGATCACCATGTTGGGTCCTTTGCTACTCGTAGAATAGACAAGTCTTCAGTGACGGTTTAACCGCCCTATACGCAAGTAATAATCAGAGGTCGGAATTTTCGTGGCATTTTTGAGCTGTTATAAGGCCTTACCATTTATCGACTTTTTTAAGGTATATATCGATATGTTAAACTTTAAAAAAGGCTGTTAGTAACTTTTCGTAAACCAAATATGGAAAACAATATGATGATCTTTTTTTTATAAATTATAGCCTAAGAAACACTTAACTTGTTAGCACTAACACAAATATTGAACATGTAATTAAAAAAGCTGCGAACTGATTAATTCTATTAATATTGTTTTCCAAGTAACTTTTAAATATAATTGCATGTCTTCGAATTTTCACCTACCCAAAAGTTTTCTGGATGAGATCGCTTTTTAGCGAGACCTCCTGTGTTTACCTCTACTTTCATTTTTTTTTTTTGGTGTTCTGTTTTGTATCGATATTACTATGTATATAACTGTAGTCGATAAATGAAAAGTCACTAGCATTATTGAGAAGTGCCACGAAAATACCGGGCTCTGGTAATAATATTAAACGAAAACTCGGAACTCAGATAGATCCGCGTTCATTTTGAACTTTGAAGTCTGAATTTATCACACGTGTAGCAGTTAGATTCTAATAGTTGCGCAGTTAAACTTTGTTAATTATAGTACCGTGTTTGACACGACTGCTACTATTCTGAAACATTTTGCGCACATAATTGGTGAGTTAAATATCCGTGTGACTTACTGGGAATAGGTAGGGAAACCGAGCGTCACACGGGTTGAAAATGAACGTGATTACAATTATTAGTTCGTTAAACAGGATTTTTTTAAATATATTTTTCTAACTTTCGTTTAGTTTAGAGAAAATCTGATCTGATTCAGACCACAAAGCAAACCAAATATTTACTACGATACCGTCACCGAAAAAATCTATCGGAATCATGGGATCACTCAATAAGTTATTACATAGGAGTTTAAAAGTCACCTTAATCACCTCAACCCGATCAAGAGGCTCGAAAGAGCTGATGTATGGATATTTGAGGGGGAATAGGACAGTGGCCCTATTTGCCGAGAAAATCAATACTCCACTTAACTCATCTGCTCATAGTCTAGCCGAAGCGACTGATCGTAGATTAATCCAAGAAAAAAAAACACCTAAGGTACAACACGAATACCTATACCGTACAATAGTATCTACATCATCATCATAGTACATACAGAGTTGACAGCAAAAGTCCTCATCTCGTTGGTGGGCGGCGCGGCTGCGCGCACGGCGACGACGCATGCGCCGCACCCTCCTTCGAGGCACATCGCCTTCGTGCCGCGCAGGTCGGCCACTGTCCGGATGTACTCGTTCAGGGACACGTCAGGTCCGAATTGGCCATCCGCTGCAAAAATTTGTTCACTTTATATGACGAGTACGTGTTAAACATAACAAAGACAAAGTGTAATATTTGCCTTGATCGGAATGACCGTCGGAGGTCCTAGAAAAGATGCATTCGTTCGTTATCGTTATCCAAAATGTATAGGATTGACGTAGGCTGTCAGACGATCGTGTCGAGCGCCTACGTCAATTCCATACATATTGTCAATTTTCGAAAATAATTTACGTTAAGCAACTTGTCTAGCCTCACAGTTTTCTATTCGATCGATTTTATTATGTATTGGTACATTATATTGACGATAGTAGGTATCATATAAACTAATTTTTCGATCAAAACAAAAACAGTCAAGAGGTAAGTTCAACTTTAATTGTCAAATTTAATTTGCACCTAAATAAGCCGCTATTATGGAAATACAGCCTAACGCCTAAACTTAAACGCGTATGTTACAGTACTATTGGGTACCTACTAGACAATGATAAACTAATTATTTAGAGAAATACTTAATATTGGAGCTACTTTGGACGAGAAAACAATTCGTTTTTCGATAGCTGTTTATCTTTCTGCACTTGCGAAAACCATCTGTTTTCCAACTTATCTAATACTCTCCAATATAATTTAAAAGTGTGAACATGTGTGTCAATCGCACGCGCGTTCTTGAGTACTAGTTAAATGCAGCTTATCAACCACTCAATTATGAAGCCACGAGGCAAGCAAATTGCATTTTGCAGCGCAGTTTCAAAAGGTTTTCTTTTGTTGCAGCAATCCTGGAGTTGACAAGAAGTAAGGATCTTGCGGCATAATTACATCTTTAACAAAGACGGAACCTTCAGTTGCAAGTTTTTCTTGAAAAATGATTTTGCTCGAGAGGTATTTTTATGTTCGAGAAAAGCGTTATTGGCGTTTTGCCATACACGTGAAATTTTGGTTGATAACCAAATATTTATAAAGAAATAAGGTGAAAACTTAAAAGTCAACCCTACCTTTGAGATTTTCAGAACGTGTGGAAATACCGTCAGAAATTATTACTACCTAACGTTTTTGTTTTGACCAACAAATAAAAATAAACATTGCATTGATAATTATGTAATTATTCATAATTAACGTAGGATTAAATTTGAAGGTATAGCAGATTAAGTTATAAAATTACACTAATGAAGTTAAATATAAAAAATGTAGATTTTTTATTTCCATCTCACCTGGAACCTGAAAAATATCTGCAAAATGTTTAGGGTTTTAAAACCTCCGCAGTCCTGCCTGACCCAGAATTTCATCGTGTTATTAATTTAGCTAAAACATCTAGATTCTAGAAAATACGTGTGTGGAATGCTTGACCTAATTGAATAAGTTTCTTGGCTTTAGCGAAGCTAGCAAACTCTCGTGGAATCTTATGTAGGTCTGCTAACAATTGAGTTTCTGTGCATTTCTCAACAAAATATGAAAATACCGTAAAAAAGAGATCACCAAAAGTGATATTAAAATTAAAAAAATCCTTTATCTTTTAGTTTCCATTACTGTACCTACGAGGCGCGCGAGGCCATCATAATGGTAGTCAAAGAGTGCCGATAATGTACTTACCTATCTACGAAATAAATTACAATTATTTAGTCAGGTTGACATTATTTCAATACAACATTTTTACGGAAGCCTGATTTTAAGAATTTAAGTACGCCTTCCTTTTGGGGTCGCCTCACACTTTGATAACCTTTCTGCGAAAGTATCAACAATTTGCGGGAGGTAGGAACGTGTAGAGTCCAAACCGGAGCTTAACGCTGCGTAAATTACGGTCCGTCAAAATTGACACCATGTAATTACTATGACACATTCTTTTGTTTACGCAACGTCACAGTATTTTTCATCACACTTGCACGTAAACAGTATCTAAACATACAGGTTAACTTGGCCGCAATGCCCCATATAAAACCCTCGAGCTTTCTTTTTGTCATGAAACCCAAGGTCGGTAAGTAATTTTTTTTTAATTTACTGCTCATCACACAGCTCATGCAAGTTCAAGCAAGGAGTTTACACGCTATTGAAAAATTGTATTAAAATGTTATTTAAACAGGAATTTCATTGCAATCTCGCTACATGTTACTTAAATACTCAACTAATGTTCTTAATAATCAATTCTAATAGTTTTTTGTATCAAAACTTCGAAATTATTTAATTTTTTTTACACTCCGTCATGGCTGTATACCTACGTAAGTATTTGCCTTAACGTTTCCGAACGAAACATTTGTATAATCTGTGGTGCGGGCAAAAAGTCCGCCACCCGCTTAAAAAAAAGTTCACGTATTTCGTAATAATTGTTGTGCTGACTTGTGTATTAAAGCTATAATTCATAATTATTTACATTTTGAATTTGAAGACAAGTAAAAAAAGTTATAAAAAATGTCATCGTCGTCGTCGTCCGATGAGTGTGATTTAAATGCAACACCGCCAGCAGCTAAAACAATTAATTAAAATCTTTTACCGGAGAAGTCTAAGGAGCGGTATATAGCTACATACGACCAATTTATAAAATGGAGAAACGAAAAGAAAACAAGTTCGTGTTCTGAATATTTATTTACTCGCAAATGTGATGAAAAACATTGTATGTTTCACGGGCGGTACGGGAATTACGAACCTCGACTCAGAAAGCCCTCAGTCTTCGACTTCGGGCTTCTACTAGAGCCTCGATCGTAATTCCTTACATACCGCCCTTAATACACAATGTACTATTACGTGTCGGTGTGGTCGCTCTCTTACCCTTATCCTTTAGCGCTAAGAATTTTCTTCTTGATTTACAAGTACGTAGATAAAGTATAAGCAACTCTAAGTTAAAGTTGGCCTTCTTTTCCTTTTGTTATGATAAGAAATGAGCTAAAATTACACGTCAGATATTATTTAAGTATCTGAAGATTAGAGAATCAGCCGTACTAAATATACTGCTATAAAACTTACCTTCAAATTGTTTTCCGTTGATTTTGAATGATATTTTTGACATCTTTAAATTACTTTGGTGCTTCTGAAATCACAAAATGAATACATTTCAATATCTATAATTTATCTACAATATAATGTTATAATGAGGAAAGATTTGTTGAATTGAATTTTTGTATGTTTGTAATGAATAAACTCGAAAACTACTGGACCGATTTCAAAAATTCTTTGACCTTTAGAATGCTACATTATCCCTGAGTAACATATAGTGGAGGCAGTTATGAAGTTTACCCAAAAAAAAATATTAAGCTATGAGCTTAGGTAATCACATTATGTTCCTTGAGTAATTCTAAGCATTTCTAGTCCGGGAGCCAATAAGAAATGTGCGGCTAGTCGGGGAGGCCGGGGTACAAAGATAGCCGCCACATGTCATCTTTAAAAAAAACCTAGTTTCGTCCTTGTGGCAAGTTTGGTATTTTCGTATAAACCGAAGACGTAGAATTCATTGCCCATATTAGTTTTAATCAGTTTCATACAGATACAGATACTTACAGAACTAAAGTTTTTCGAACTTAAGATAGGTAACCCATATACAGATGTCAAACTATAGTTAAACCCCCTCCTAAATATCATTAAAGTGAATATTAACCGCGACAGTTTAAAAAAGTATACAGCTACCTATGTCATTATTTTCGCTTGCACGCCCATATCATCAATTCCCAAAATTGTCGGTTACAAAATGTTTTCTATGAACAGACTACGCAGCAACCAAATTACCGGGCTACCTTCATTAGTAGAAGCTAGCACAAAAATAAATTACACGGTGTGTATAATTTTACAAAAGTAATTGCATCACTAATGAGTGACTGTTAGAATGCGAGTAATGGTGGGGTGTAATTGGATTATTTGGATTTTATTTTGATAATATGAACAAAATAAAGGGTATATAGAATACTTAATGATTTAGGGCCGTAATTATAAACTTTGGCCCTAAACGAAATGCCTAACGCTAACGTAAACGAATTTCGAAAACTGACGCCACCGTCTGGCAGCTTACGTCAATCCTAAGGCGAACCCTACACGCAAGATCCATATTGTGATCCGTCAATATAAACTGCCGGATTACGATATTTATTAACGTGTATGGTAGTGTATTGACGGATCACAATATCACAATATATTTTATTGTTGGATTTCTGGAAATCCTTGTGATCTGATCCCAGATTCTTTATCGATCAGCCTGGCGCAATCTTGTTCCTGCCAAGAAATAAAAAGGCGCGACAATGTCAAATATCTAGGGCTTCTTTTTGACCAACATCTCTCCTTTAAACAGCACATCACCAGTCTTACCGCAAGAGTCAGGAAGCTGATATTCGTCATGAAGAGAATACGTGACTGTGCCACCCCTAACGTACTTCGCCTTGTTTACCACGCGCTCTGCCAGTCCATATTGCAGTACGGAGTAGCAGTGTGGGGCAGTGCTAGTAAGACCTATCTGATAGGATTAGAACGTGCACAAAGAGCAGTGATAAAAGTTATGCTGAAAAAGCCATTTCGCTATCCAACAGACTCGTTGTATCTTGAAACAAAATTTCTTAGAGTGCGGCAGCTCTTTGCCATTAAAGCAGTAACTAGCACACATAGCAACTTGTTAAAAGCCCAAAACTCTGCACTTTACCAAGAGATGCTGACGAAGCGTATTTTTAGGACTACACTACCCCCATTCAGATCCGACATGGCTAGGAGATCCCCAGCCTTTTCCCACCTCTACGTCTACAACAATATTTGCAAATATCATGATATTAAACTTCTTACTGTTTCCAAAGTTAAGGGCATACTAAAACAATGGTTCCCCTCACTGTCCTATGATGAGACAGAAAACCTTATTAGTAAATTATGCCTTACCTATGCAGGACACTCACATGCATAAACATAAACATGCGCTCACACGCATACTCACACACACACACACACACACACACACACACACACACACACACACACACACACACGCGCACTTGCTCACACCCTTCATATTTACCAAAGTTTTTGGTTTGTAGATTCTTTGCGTATTTTCTTTATAGGTACTGGTTTGCTCTTGCCAGATTTAATTAAGTTTAAGTTCTTAAGTCTACTTTCGAGAATTTTGTTTTATTTTAAGTTTCTGTTTTCACTCTTGACAGATTTTAAGTTTAAGTTCCGTTGAATACTTACTTTTAAGAATTTGTTTTATTTCTGTTTCTTTTGTTTTCACTCTTGTTAGATTTTTAAGTTTAAGTTCATTTAGCAGTTTCGAGAATTTATTTTATTAATGTAATTCAATTTATTGATCGCAATTGCAGATTCCAAGATACAGGCCCAGCCTAGTTTGGAGTCTGACAGATATTTCATGTAATGAAACCTGTTTTTAATTAATAAATGATTTGATTTGATTTGATTTGATTTGATTTGAGATCCTGGATCGTGATAGTTATTTAAATTGCGTGTAGTGTCGCGCGTCAATATTTAATTTTCCTCCATCTAGGGTCCATCACGTCTGCCTCGTACAAAGATCGCTTCAGTACTGACGCGATCCGTATTGATGGTGTAGGGTGCGCTGTGATCCGGCCCAAGATACATAAGTAAATGTCATGATAATTATCACAATATTGACGTGTAGGGTTCGCCTATACAACGTCAACGATGACGTTCTCGCAATGCATGTCTGTGTGTCAGACGGGCGTCTCAGGTAATATTAGTTTATTTATACGGCTCTTAAAAGCCAGTATTCAGATTTGACCTACAATGGGTCAAAAGAACAAAAAATGGTCGATGTTTTAGCGAGAGCAAAAAACCAAATTCATAATTAAGAAAATGAATCGTTTGGACTAATGATTTTACGTAATTCTCATGGTCAACTGAGAGAAGCCGTCTTAAAGCCACACGAGGGAATACCACCTAGTGATTTTATACTGAAAACCAAGTAGTAAACGGATAAATTGATTTTGCGGTTCTCATTCCGCTTATTGAGTTTTCCCAAAGAAATCAACGTATGCGCGTTACTCCACTTTACAAAAGCAAAGTATCTCCGCAACAAAGGCCGCGTCTAAAATTTCCTTTTGTTAACAAATACTTTACGTGCGGAAGATATTTCTTTTAAAGAAAAATTGTGGTTGCATTCATAAAAGAGAAACACTGGCAAGCAAGATTTTCTCGTTACGTTTTTGAATCTTACTATCGAACTTTGAAATTCAGTTGTTTGTAGGTATTTCTTTATATTTATTGGATATCTCAGACATCTTTGAACATTTGTAGAGAAAATTTCCTTTCGAAAGATAAATCCCTCTAAGAGTATAAAAATTGAAGTAGCTAGATGGAATTTTCGATAAGATACTGGTGATATGAATTTAGACGGCATTGTAGTATGTTTTATCGGATTGTCGGCCGTGGCGCTAACTAATGTTTAGTGCCAGCTTTAGAAACCCCTTTCACAAAAAGGGAATACGATTTGGCTAGCGCTAATAAGGAATCTTGTCGCTCTGTAACTATGAATTCGCAATCGTAAAGCACATACAAAATGTTTTTGAAAACTTCTGGAACTACGGTCGAAACCGAAGTACGGTTTTTTTTTTTATCTTGCTTCTGCCGCTGTCTTTATCGCCCGAAAGCCTATTCAAGAGACACAACGCTAAGTTACCGGTTTTCAAAAATGTATAGGATTGGCGTAAGCTGATGACAGATCGCGTCAACTGCTTAAATGTCAACTTTAAACATCACGAGTCGATAGAAAACAGAATCGTTAGTAGCGTTTGCATCTTTGCTAGGCCTACAGACGTCTTAAGTTAACATTAAATAATAATAAAAAATACGGCGACAATCTTTGATTTGAAATTGACCTAGTCAGAAACCGAGCTCTAGGCTTGTGCTATGGGTACTATCTAGACCACGATAAACATACTTATACAGAGAAATACATACTTATTTAAATACATAGAAAACATCCAAGCCTCAGAAACAACTACTAGCGCTCATCACACAAATATCTGCCCATACCGGGATTTGAACCCGGGACTACTAGCATAGTGTTAGTGATACTATTTAGGAAAAAATCTCATCCAAATCCGTCCAGCCGCTTCAACGTGAAGGAGTAACAAACTAACACACACACACAAACTTTCGCTTTTATAATTTTATAGTAGGATTTGAATTTGGCCTGCGCCCCTAACAATGATGGGCAATCTCGTTTTATAGTTTCACGATGATAAAATCGTGAATGCATACAAATATTTATTGGATTTTAGGAAAAGTGACTCATTTAACATTAAATTAAATTGAATTCAAGAACGAAATAAACATTAGCAATACGATATTCCCGAATCAGGAACACTGATTGGTCTGCTTAAGTACATACTTGTACAGTAATTGCAAACAGCTTCCCTGTTTTCCTTTACTGGGAGTCCCAGGATTGCTAGAGTTTCAAACTACTCTAGTTTGAACCCCGCGGGATACACTGTGCGTTTGTCTGTATCTTGGCTGAGTGGTTCTTGTTTATCATGACGTTATTTAACATGTCTTTTCTTTTGATTACAGACCAATAGGAAATTACTTTTTATATAATTGAGTGGTTTTTTTTTCAAGGAAAAAATTCATCAAAATTGCCTAACAATATCATTTTCAAATGAAACAAAAATGCTGAATTAATTAACTGATAAATATTTCAATATAACATTTATCTAAAATCTAAAAGTCTAAAAGTCGAAGCACGGAAAAAATACCATTTTCGTTTTTTAATAAAAAAGGTCTTAAATTCACTCACCTAGTCAACAAACAACAAATCCTACTTTATTATTATTTATGTTTGTACGTGCAGTCGTTCCACCAATTCTCAACTAAACTTGGTGTCATAATGCAAATACATTTGTATGAATTTATAATGACTTGCAGGGGGTGTAATATCAAAGCGAATGATATTTTTGTCACTCGCATCTCGTGCATTAGCAATGTAACTTACTTGGGTGTTGCTTTTGATATCTCACACAGCTAGGTAAGTATGGTTCGCTTGCTTATTGCCATTTCAATTCAAGAAACAGGATCGTTGTGCATCATGATTATTATCCTTAATAAATTATTTGTAATACGGATCAATTTTGATGAGATTTAAAATTCGAACAAACAAGTATTCGGATAATTGATAATTACACCAAGTATGCTTTCTGTAATGTCAACATTCCGCGAAAAACCACTATGCTAAGTATGTTAAGACAAATTCATACATCCGTTAACAGTTATAAGACATCAAGTACCTACCTACTTCGAGAGTACCTTATGTATGTATATGCCAAAGATTGAGTTGGCAAAAATACAGTTGCTAATATTTTACCTTATTCTCCGCCAAAGTCGTAGATTCGTGTTATTCATTTACTATGGTGTCAGTTAAAACAACCTAATTACTGCAGTAATTCTCTCTCGTATTTAAAATTTCCCAAAACATGACATATTTATATTTAAAAAAAGATACAATATAAACTCATACATCAGCTCAGTCAAAATTCTACAACATTAAATGAAAACTTGGGTCACTAGAGAATATCTCGAACGCTTTGAGCATCGCCGCAGCACCGAACACCAATCTGATCACACGTTCTTACCTATCATTAAGGAACATCCGTAAATGATATCTACGTACAGTCAGCACTATAAATTGATGTAAATTAAAGTACTTTTTGCTTTAACGTCATGTTTGAACTAAAACGTGTTTTTTTTAAGTTCAGTGATTTTCAATTGTATCATATAAGTTATATTTACCGAAAAAAATCGTCCAAGTATAAATACAGCGCATCGAACATGCAGAGTGATCTAATTAAACGTTAACTATACTGCACGGGTAGCACAAGTCGTATTTTCTCGCTTGTCGCTCAGTGCGTCTCTATCGTTACTGACTAGATAGAAAGGGAGATCCGAGCGATAAACAAGTCGCGGGTAACTTGCGCTAGCCGCACTGGATACGTTAAATATCCAAAAACAAAATGTATTTAACAAAATCTATATACGAGTAACTATTAGATAGAGAAAAACCTCCGATATAATTGCGACCTCTTATTTCAGAGCTGATATCTCTTAAACGGCCCAACCGATTTACATGAAACCGAGCTAAGAACCACCGCTAGAAAGTTTAAATTCAAATAAATTAAAACGCATCCAAATCGGTTCACCCGTTTAAGAGCTACAGTGCCACAGACAAATACACAGATACACATCACACACACCCCTCTTTTTGCGTCGGGGGTTAAAAATACATAAAAACTCCGGTATAATCTCAGCTAACGAATATTGACTTAAACATAATACTAACAAACATATTTTATTTAATACTAACAACACTATCTGTTTTATCTATATGGAATATCATCTAGAAGAAGCGACTCTTAGGCACTTGTCCCACCGCGGGCGATGAGCGGGAAGCGAGTACAGCCAGCGATCAACTATTAATATATGTGTCTCTTTTATTGACACGGGATCTATATCTTTTGTTTCGCTAAACTAGTAGCGAGAGTCCTCGCCGGCAGTGTGAACAGCCAGCGATGAACTATAAATATATCTCTCTCTTTTCTTTACACCGGAGCGATTATCTTTTGTTCGTTTCTTGGGCGAGAAAATCGCCGATAGTTCATCGCTTACTCGCCGGCGGTGGGACAAGTGCCTTAGACCCGCCATACACGGACTGCTTTATGCAGTCTCAGGAACCGACTGCACTTCGTTGCTATTGGTCGATATGCAGTTTCAATGCTCTAGAAAGTCCAAATCGACCAATAACAACGAAGTGCAGTCGGTTCCCGACTGCTTAAAGCAGTCCGTGTATGGCGGGCCTTAATTGTACATTTATTTTTAAACAGCAAGGTTTTCTTGTTAAAAAGCCGCGCTTGCTTGAGGCGGTTTGTAATTCATTTACAATGTAAACGTATTTTAATTTATATTTGGCTACATTAACCTTAAGTCAACCTTTGTAATTGTTTCTGAAAAATTAATATCGAAATATGTGTAATTGCTTGACGGCAATGTTTAAAAATATCTTGGTCGACTACACTGGTGAACTCTCGAATGAAGGCTCACTCTCTATAATTACAGAACAACATAACTACAACTATTAAAATGTAACAACCGATCCGCAGTATGTACTTACACATACATATAATGTAGGTTGTATGTAAATACTCTATTGTACAAAACGCAAAAACCAAATAAAATGTTAGTTTACCAATTACCAATTACCTCTACGTCATTGGCGATACGAGCTGCAGAATCTTAGGCGCTAGACAAGATGCATTAAGCTAACCAGCGTTTCCATTCGTTTCGTTTTTAAACCAATCGCGTCACTGGTAGATCACGTGAGTTCCGTATCACGTGATCTACCAGTGACGCGATTGGTTTAAAAACGAAACGAATAGAAACGCCAGTTAGCGTAGTGCATATTGGCAAGGGCCTCTGTTTGCGCATTTGACTACCACGTCTATGACCCTCTCCGGATTTAATCCTAACCTAATTTTACCGCATTTTATTTGTTCCGACCGATTAGTTCTCTGACTCAAACTAGTGAAGGGTGGCAGTCAGGTGCTCCGCATGCTTTTCCCAGTCTTTGGCGACGGTGAACAGCTCCGCGGCATTTGTGACACTGTTCCATCCCCGGATGATACGCAGCCGCACGACTTCTTCCTACAGCCAATAGCGGCCTGCACATGTAAAGTTCGGACCGCGGGAAACGCCACGCGCCGTTCCAATCTTCGTTTCGAACCGTACATTATCGTACGTATTTTCGCTCGCCGTAAAATGAACTGCATAGCCATGTCATAATAACCCCCCTGGGCCTCTATTCAGCTCGGTAAAACCTTACCCACTCACGTGCTTTGTGTAAGCGCAGTTACCGTGACAGCCCGTATTTGCTTATAAATAAGGTCGATCAAATTTGTACAAGAAATCAAGTGGTTATGGCGTTTGATATGTAAGGGCCGGTTCAGACGGACGCAGTCCGCTTACAGTTGGCGTGCAGTCTACCTAAGCGGACTGCGCAGTTGGTTTGCAGTTTTGATGCAGTTACATCAACTGCATCAGAACTGCCCTCGAACTGCCAATTTGAAGCTGGGTTGCAGTTCAAATGCAGTCCGTCTGTACTAACCCTTATCGTATTGTTATTTACGCGGCCGCCATTACTGTCAAGTAATTAAGAGCTGTTGTAAACGTTGACAATACGGTACATGTCAAAAGCAATATGGTTTTACCAAGTAGAATACGAGTAGAACCATCTTTTGAAAAACTCGTTTTCAACCCGAGTGACGCTCGGTTTCCTAGAATCTATGTATGAATAAGTTAAATTATCAGATACCCTAACAATTTATTACTATAATATTTATTTTTCAAACATATAACGAATAACTTATTCTGTTTTCGCAATCAAGTAAAACAAACATAATTCATTATGTTTATTCAGAAACAACTCAAACTACCAACCAACAATATAGTTTATTCATTTTAATACGAAATGTTCCAATTTGTGACCGACTGCCATGAAGATGTTTTCTACTGTACACGGGTTGGCTGAAACAAGGGTAAACATAATTATATGACAATCATATATACATATATATATATATATACAACATATACCTAAAGATATTAGTGGTAATTTTATAATTATAATATAGGTAATTAACAAGTAGATTATATATATATTTTTTGTATTTACTAACAAGATATTCGGAAATAAATAAATTTTAACCTAAACTAATTACTATAAGCATATATTTAAAATGTTGTACGTGAACCAGTGCTTTCATCTTACTTTTTAGGGTTCCATACAAGGACGCAGGATTACTCATGCGTCTGTCTTTCTGTTTGTCATAGCCAATTTGCTCCGAAACTACTGGACCGATTGAGTTAAATTTGTTACACATATGTAAATTGATGACCTAAACACAGATGTGCAAAGTAAATATATATATTTTTTAAATAAGGGTCGTTTTCGGGGGACAAATTAGGAAATTAAAAAAAAAAGTTTTGCAAACCTTAGTGTTTCAATATCAAATGAAATCTCAAATATATTTTTGTTATTATTGTAAAATAAATAGTTTTGATTTTATTCATAAAAGAAGACGAAAATTGACCGATAATCGTCGATTCTCCAAATTGATAGACGCATTTTATCAACCATTGTGCGTTACCACGTGCAAACAGTACACCACAAAGGCCGAATTCATTCATGTTTTTTTATTTGTGTGCTTTTTATTATGTGGCCAAACGTGTACCTTCCCAAATTGGTGTAACTGGAAAAAATCCCATAAAAAAATCCAGGTCCCTAACTGCCAGAACTTTACCAAGGTAAATTGTCAAGAGGTTCTTTATATACCTATCTCCACCCACTGGTCTTCATAGCCCGCATCCAGGCGCGCTGCACGCACTGACTCCCGAAGAGCATGAGTCAACACGACGGCGAGGCAGAGTGCTGGTTCACCAGTGGCTGAAATACAGTCAGACAAGACCTTAAAACTGTGCCTTAGAAAAAATGCATTACGCTAACGTAAACGTTTTTCGAAATGGTTAAAATCTATAGAATTGACATAAGCGCTCGTCTGGTAGCTTACCTCAATCCTATATTCGGTAATGATAATGTTGGTAGAATGCAACCTGAGGGCTTATTTTCTAACGCACTCGCAATCGCAACCGGCTTCAAAGTGGAGCAATTGTTTTCATTTTGTATGCAGAAAAGCCTTCGATTTTCAAAATGAAAACGATCGTGATTGTGAGTGCGTTAGACAATAAGCCCTCTGTCTAAGGCTACAGATCCTGTCACGTAAAAAGGCCGCTGAGTGACAATGGAGGGGATGTGTTTACAAATGGATACAGTCGCCAACCAATAGTGTGAGCGCATAAGCATACCGGCAATTTTGTCAATGTATGCGCGAGTGCGCAAATAAGTGATCATTTCTGTACCTTGTCGCTTTCAATCGTTTCACCATTTTGTATAACATTTCAAACACGACGTTAAAGTGACAAGGTACCTAAATGATCACTTATTTATGCTGTTGACTGTACATCGCTGATGCTTTGTCTCTTAATTGTTTCATTGGTCCGCATTTAATTACTAACTGCCGCACTCAGAGACGTCAATTTAATTTAATGCTTGATTAAAGTTGCTGCTGTCACTTTCTTTGCTACAGCAATAGAATAAGACAACACGTCACTAAACAACCATTAAATTTAATGGACGTCTCTGAGTGCGGCAGTTAGAAGTTAATTTTATTACAGTGTGTCAGGGTATACCTTTGGACTGCAAGACACCAAACTCGTTCCTTGAATTCCTCTTGAAGTATATCCGCATGTCAGCGGGTATATCCTTCATGCCTGGTGGTTTGTAGGTCCACGTGCGGTCCGTAAGGAGCGCCCCGGAGTCCCTGTCGTACACCAATTTCTCTGAAGTCCAGTAACCAAGTCCCATGACGAAGGCCCCCTCGATCTGAGAGAAAACCATTTTTTTTTTAAGCTGCTAATTGGGATAGACCAAAAAAAATTACTCACTGTTCTTACATTCTAATTCGGTAGAATGGGTAATTTTAAGAGACCAAGTTCATTAATTTTGTATTTGACCCAATAGTTTTGTTTGAATATCTTTATTTATTTAGCAGACATTTTATGGATGACATGGTTATTTTTAATTTGGGCTGGCTTTTCTAATAAATTACAACAATTAAATTATATCTAATGATAAAAAGTGATTGTAATAAATACTATTTCAAGCGGTTTTCGCTTAACCCGTAAGATACACCTAGGAGGGCTTCAAGCCAAAAACGAAAGTCAAACAAAGGTTAAATATACTTTTGTCGAAATATCCGAAATAGATAAATATTTCAAAAACTTAAGAATGCAGAACAGCTTTAAAACCCCATTCCTCGAAATGGTTTTCGAATTAGAGTAATTGTAAAATTATGAACAATTCCAATTATAATGTCATCAAGAAGATTTCGTTATGGAAGCAAGATAGGCTACAGGAAATTGAAATATTCTCCCAGGAACAATATATTTTAGGTTATATATATGGATGTCATTTGTAGTTGTAGGCTATACTCGTATTCTTTTAAGTTTTAGTATTAAATTACTTTTATTAATTAATCTTGGCAGTTCAGATGGCGTGTTACAAGTATTATCTACTGTTATTACTTCAATGCTTGCCTCATTAGTCAAAACTGAAAGGTTTCAACATAACATTTGCACCTTAAGAACAATAGTGACCTAATTCAAAAATTCAGCTTTCAAACTTCAAGTCATAAATTTAAAATTTCTGAATTAGGTCACTATTGTTCTGGGGTGTTATTCTCTAAAAAGCAAAGGTGAGCGAACGCAGGAGTGAATTCCAAGCGGCGAGTTTAAGAAGTCCCGTCCGAGCGAACAAAACACATATTAGCGAGTGCATTCTCAATTAGGCAGCCTTATACGTTCGAGACGACATGCTGCCAAATTGAAAATACACGCCCTAAAATGTGTTTTGTTCACTTTGACGGGACTACTTAATCTCGCCGCTTGGACTTCACTCGTTCATTCGCTCACCTTTGCTTCTTGAGAGAATCACACCCCTGAAGGTGCGCTTGTTTACTGTTGGTATTCTGCATCATTTTTAAGGTGACTGTGTACGTGTAACTTAGTGACGATACTGAAGCAAACCTGTAACGTATTGTGTTGGGGTATCCCTCGGAATCCCTAACAACGTTTGTCCTAACACATTGTTCCCCCGAATTTTCATTTGCCCTAAACTGGTTTTCAGATGAGCCAGGCAACTTTTTAATTTTTTCAATTATATCTGCGGTTCGGTTAGGTTAGGGTTGTAGTATAAGGTCGGCCTTACACTTGTAAGTTTTGCTTACGTAAGTAGGGATGCAGCTATTTTTTTGAATTAGATAGATTTTTTTTTTCTCATTCTAACAGATAGCCGTGTCCCTACTTACGTAAGTAAAACTTACGAGTGTAAGGCCGGCCTAACAACACTAAAAAGTTTTAAAAATTAAGCGGAAATGGCCTTAGGACAAGCGAAAATTCCGACAAACGATGTATTAGGACAAATGACGATTAGGGATTCCATAGGGTAACCATTGTGGTGGTTATTATTATCTTTGTGGTTGTGGTTTTCGATGGGAAAATGTATGACTAACATTAGAATACTGACGCATAATAATATCGAATGGCGTGATAGCCTTTTGCAACGTATCCTTATTTAGAAGTTACGGTACGGAATTTTACCTGTGCAACATCAATTTCTGGACTCAGACTCCTTCCCACATCTTCAAGTAGATCCACTCTTCTCACATCATGATTTCCAGTCAATATATCTACTTCAACTTCCAAAGCACAGACAGCATATACACCATAAGGCTTGACGTTGTCATTGAAAGAAAACATATAGGACGCCTGCAGATCTACATTTGCCGTATAGGCTTGATTAATCAGTTCTTCCCAAGAATATTTATCCATCTTGTCTTTAATAGGTTTAAGTCTATCTATCAAAGTTTCACAGGCTTTCTTAACAGCAAAAACGACACATTCGCTACCGATACTGCCTCCTGTCACCATAGCATTTGGGGAAGTGAAGCTTGTACTGGGTTTTACACTTATTTTTTCCAACGGCACACTAAGAACATAAGCACAGACTTGCGCAGCTTTCGTGTTTATGCCTTGACCCATCTCTATGCCTCCGTGTGTGATAACTACTGAACCATCACCATGATAGATAGCTACGATAGAATTGTAGCTTCCTAAGTAAAATACGTCAACTGAAATAGGTAACAAGTTGAGTGCTCTTTTACGCCATCTGTTTTCTTTATTAAACTGATTAACATTTTCCTGTCGCTGATTGAAGTTAGAATCTTTTATTAGTTGATCGATCATTTCTGGGATTGGATTTTCTTTGGACATGTTTAAAAGTCTGACCTGAAGAGCATCTTTACCCAAATTGTAAGCTATTCTTTCCATTATGTGTTCTATCATTGCTACACCTTCTGTTGAACCTGGAACATTTCGAGCGATAGTAGGTAAATTGTGGTTTAAGCCACTATATTTCTCAATCAATTAATTAGTATTATTATTACCAGGAGCCCTACACCAAGTATTGGAAGGAGTATCTGTAGCCACGCTGTTGGCCTCAATGGCCCATCTTTTGGATTTGTAACAGCTCCTTACATGCTCTACTGTTATTGGTGAGATTACTTCATTGAAAATATGTCCACAGTCTTGGTAGAAAGTTAGCTTCAGATACTGAATAGTGCCTTCTTTGTTGACGCCAGCCTACAAAGAAAAGTAGTTATGATGAAAAATAGGCTGTTTCAAACTATAATAGCAAAAGGGGCAAAATAATAAATTGAATAGTAACTTACTTCAAATTTACAGTTTGTAGGAAGTCGCTTGCCTATAGACTTCATATTAGTCTGTAGCGGAAGAATGAATCTGCAAGTGGTACCCAGAAGATGGGAGACAAGAGCTGAAGCACAGGCGATCTGTGAAGAGCGGCTGATTTTACCCCCGTATGCGCCGCCTACGCGACGAACTATCACATTTACGCTTAAAAGAAGAGTACAATTCATATTTTTTTAATATATTTATTAGCACATCAAAAATACATACAAAAATAATTATTAAAAAGTCGAAAGTGTAATTTTTCACGAAGTGTTAGCGTCTTTGTGCCTTAGTTTTTAGGTAGGTATTGCTGCCAATAACAAAAATAATCATATAAAATAAAAGCATCAGCAAAGCGTTTCAGTAAAAATCATAAATAATATTCTAATGCCCTTACTTATATAAACGTGGAAAAACCATGGAGTAGCTATACCACGTTTTGTCCTTACTTGTCGTCGTGACATTGGAATTCGACGGATAAGGACAAAGCATGGCTTAGCTACTCCATGGTTACTCCACGTTTATAAGTAAGGGCATAAAATTAAAACAGTTCAGTATAAGTTACCTGTTCACAGGAACCTTCAAACATTGTGCAATAGCTACATTGGTCAAATCTAGCCACTGCGTAGCTGAGTATACTTCCATACCATCTTCAGTTGGCTTCGCTATCGCCGTTTGTGTCTCCATATAATAATGGTACTGAGATTCCATCTTATATTCACCTTGAATTATACTTCTAACATCGTTACCTCTATCAGAAGGCTCAACAGTTCTGTTAATGACCACTCTTTTATCTTTTTCTGGAGATTTCAAAACATCATCAATAGTTAATAAAGGTCTTTTGTTACTTATGCTTGAGAAGTTGATTTTTACTAGTTTTGCAGCTTTTTGAGCAATCATTAATCTATCAGCTACTATAATTCCAGCAGGTTGTCCATTAAATTCGACTTTTCTGGAGCATAGGATTTCTTCTTGTGCTGTCATGAAAGGAATGTTGCTAGGAGTAAATGAATTATCTCCTGGTATGTCTTTTGCCGAATAAAATGCTATGACTCCAGGAATTTTCTGAAAAAATAAAGAAACATTAATCAAACGGATATCTATATCAGTAACAAGTGTACACAATGCTTACTAAAAATGAACAAAAACATGTTATGTTTAAATATTTCTTGTATATTCTTCACCTTTTTCCTTAAATAGTCTGCATTTTTGAACGTTAAACCTATCTACTTAAAATAAATAAGTATAATAACATTTAGCAGGGGCCTTTATTACACTGGGATAAGACCATATTGCTTTTGATGAGCTCTGATTTACTTAACAGTAAAGGCAGCCGAGTTACAACAATACCATAACAAGTCAAAATAAATATGGTTTAACTGTGTTGAATAGGATCCCCAGAAAAAATGCAGAATTGGATGCTACTTGATCCTTATAATATTATAAATGCAATAAATGGTTTGTATGTGTGTGTGTGTGTGTATGTTAGTTTGTTACTCCTTCACGCTGCGACGGAGGGACGGATTTGGATGAAATTTGAAATGGAGATAGCTTATATCTGGATTAACACATAGGCTAGATTCCATCCCGGAATATCGATAATCCAAATATACGCGGACGAAGTCGCGGGCAGAAGCTAGTAATCTATAGTTTTATAGTTAAAAAAAAATTGACAGTACTCACAAGTGCTTCGGAGGCGTCAAACCCTTCAATTAAGCTTCCCGGCACAACATCAGCTGTTACAAAAGCCGCAAACACTTCATTCTCTTGTTTGGGCAAGTCATTAGCAAAGGTCGCCTCGCCGCTACATTGCACTAATGCTTCCAATTTCGCCACAGGTTGATTCAGTGGCCAAACACTCTTGTCCGTGTCAAACGTTTGATTCCCGTGGGAGTTGTTTCTTTTTATTGGATCTGCTCCTGATTTGTATTTTGGGTCTATTTTGTCATCAGGACATAAACTAAGAATAGCCTGAAAGAATGAAAGTCTTGTGTCATTGTTTAATCCTTTTTGGGGACACTACTTTCCGAAGAGTAATAATTCCGAATTGATAAAAAATCCGAATGAAATGATTTCATACAAGGCGTCATTTTTCGATATCGCTTATAAATCAAACCTAAACTTTCTTACGTATAGCATTTAACTTGTGCATTTAATCTAAAAGACGTTCAGCATAACATAGCTTTCGAAAAAAAACGACATGAGGTGTTCCCATACTTAATAAATAATGTTTAACTGGATTTAAACAATTACATACTAAAAATATTTTAAAAAAAACTATTTAATGATTAGAAACGCATTTTTTGTCTCAGTATTGCAGTTTTAAGATTGCAGTCTTGAGAATGCAAAATGTCTATGGGTCTTAGAACCTATTTAGCATCAGATGACCTGAGGGGCTATTGTCTAACGCACTCGCAATCCCAACTGGCTTCAAAGTGGAGCAATTGTTTTCATTTTGTATGCAGACAAGCCTTCGATTTTCAAAATGAAAACGATCGTGATTGCGAGTGCGTTAGACACTAAGCCCTCTGTTAGCTTTTGTGCCTACTCTATGCCATAAGGTCTTATGAATCAAGAATTACCTTGTAATATAAAGCCACAGCCAACATTCTTCTATAAGCAGCAGAAGGTTCAGGCGGCGCATCTTCAGGAATTACTTCGTCAAATAAAGACTTGACAGCTAATTGGAGAGTTTCATTGGTATAAGGGTCTTTGCCAACTAACACTGCTTCAGTCTTGCTAGCGTGTATGAATTTTGCCGATATACTTCCATACACTATGGTAACTTTGTCTAAAAGTTGTGAATTGTGGCCGAACTTAAACAGGAAGCCTGCATTGACGACCGCATGAGCGTTTTGTGAACGTGGCATTATCTAAAAATTTAGTACAATAAAAAAATGGCATAGATAAGTATAAAATAATATAGGGGAGTTTACCAAGTCCCAAACTGAGTTCTAAGCTTGTACAGGCAGCCTTGTAAGTGGCTGCGCACTTTTATAGTACAGCATTTCAAACATGATTTTAAAGTGACGAAAGCCCAAAATGTGGGTATTTGTACCCACATTTTAGGCGCAATGATAAATATATTTGTGTAGAGAAATAGATACCTTAAATACATAGAAAACATTCAAGACCCCTGAACAAACACTCGCGTTCATCCCGTTCATCAGACAAATATGTGCCCGTACCGAGGATCAAACCCGGGACCGCTTCGTAGACAGGGTCACTACCAGCTAGGCTAACCATGTTATGTCATCAATGCATATATATTCAATGCTAATAATATTAGCATATTAATATTATTAATAATTGTAAAATAGTACAGTGGGTTTTATGTCACGAAAACGGTATAGACATGCACACTACTACAGACAGCTATGCACGTAGAGACACAAGTGTACGTGCATCTACACACATTAGTAAAGCCGTCCCGCGTTCGTGAGATAAAACAACTGTATATTACATTAACGTTAAAGAAAATAAATAAATATTAACCTTGTATGTTTTAACATTACAGCAGTGCGATAGAGGCGGTAATAGTACGTTGATTAAGATTTTTCCTTTTAAATCTGTACGGAGAAAATCTGTAAGAGTCACTTCTATTTTCTTGTCAGTAGCTTCCGCTGAAAATAAACAAAGGAGCTGTTTGTGAATGACCGCAGAATGTTATTCATTAAAAGCAAATAAGTAAATGTACGCATGAATAGGTAACAGGAAAATAGTAAACGAATTTATTTATAGCCTTTTCCTGCTGTAAGTTCATTCATAATTATGTTAATTGAGTAGCTCCACGTCATTCAGGCGTCATTTATCGTTATTCCCTCGGATACCGTCCAAATTTGTGAGATAAAAAGTATCCAATATCCTCCCCTGGGACTTGAGGTGTCTCCTTACCAAAAGTATTGCTGCGACTTATTCAGGAAGGTCTAATAAGCTCAAGACGCACCAAGTCGGTTTAGTCGGGGTCGGCGTCGTCACCGCGTTTGATTGCGTGCGTATTAAGTGTGGAGCGACGCATATTTATAACTTATCTTTTCTATTTATTATGTCAAAAATGAGAAGACGACATTTTTGTTAAATAGATTTGAAAAAAAATTAATACCTACCGATAGTGACCATGGCCCCAACAGTCTCAAACAGTAGAAACACGTCCGACTGAAATTGGTTATTGGCGTGCTTCAGGCATAAATTCCCGCCAATAGTTCCAATCTAAAATTCAAATTTCAATTTGTTACGAAAACAAGCTATAAATTAAATTTCAGTAATGTGTTTACTTTTTTGTATAGGTATTAATTAATACTGACAAATACTTACCCAAAATGTTATTTTTGGTAGATTTTAATCAAGTTCTCGTACGTTCCATGGCAATATAATTGTAACAAAAACAAGCTGAGTCAAAATTTCCGAATTGATCAGAATCCCGAATTATCCCTAATGATATTATATGGGCCAGAAATGTTTGCATTATTACTAGCTTTTACTTTTACTAAATTGGAAAGAAAACTGGTCCACCCTATAGAAGATTAATTTTTTAATATCATACCTCTACATAAATACATTAAATCACGCCTGTTTCCCAGACGGTTAGGCAGAGACCACTTCTTTCCACCTGCTGATATTGTTTATAAATAAAACCTGATCTAACCTACGTATAGCAGTTAAATTATGCACTTAATCAAAAATAGCTTCAGCATAACATAGCTATCGAAAAAATTAAAATTTGACCAAATTAATATTCGTAAAAAAAATATTGGAATCTTAAGTTGTTCCCTGTATTTGCAAAGTTTCTAGTGAGTTAGAAACATAAAAAGCAGGAAATTTAGACCTTTTCTGCGTAAATTTATTGAAAGCATGTTATTTTATTTACGTGCAAAATTGTACAGCCACTAAAAAGTAAGATAAATAAAAAAAAATAAGTTAGAAATATAGGTAAAGAAGGAAACGCAGGAAGCGTTCTTCAAAAAATAATTTCAGTATTAAAGTATACATCTTTACGCAAAAGTAACTGTACTTCTCACATCCAAAACAAAACTATAATTATACTTACATTTCTAACAGGAATATGTGCCACGAGATCCATATGATTGTAAAACTGTTTCAAATACGAAAAATCTTGGTTTTCAGTACTAAGCTTGAGAAATAGAACCATCATGTCGGTCAAAGGCATGCCCGCACCGAGGATTAGGTTGACGTCTATTGTAAACCCTTTAAGTTCAACCACGTTGAAAATGTCGATAACATGTGTTGGATAATCAGTGACATGATAAACCCCTGCAAAAAATCACATTGCATAAACGTTAAATGAAATTCTTTGATTAACGAAACAATATTTTTTTAAACAAATCAATTTGAAATGTTTATTGCGACCATGTTGTATAAAAGGTCTTACGTCTAATATAACTAACGAAATGCAAGCTTTAAAAAAACCCAACTGCTGTTTGGATAATGTCGTCAAAGTAATGTAACTTATCATGTATTTATTTCTTATTTCGCCAATTTCATATTTAAATAATTTAATATAGCCTATGACACTCCAGTGGTTAAGATGAAACTAACCACGTATAATTTATTAAAATCGAGCGGACATTGAGTCGGACATATATACAAGTCAAACACATAACCCTCCTTTTGGGCATTGCCGCAGTCGGGTAAAAAAGGTCCAACATGATCCCTGCTAGGCACAGCAATCTTAAAAATACTTTAAAATTATTAATTATAGAGTATCCAACACTTCAAGTCCAAACTTTGAATCCTTTATATGTTATGTAGTACCAAAAGCATTTTATAGATGTCAATGCCGGGAGCCCGCTAAGGGATGCGTCCTATCTATGAAAAATGTCTAAATGTAATGAAATACATGAATTTGATTTGATTTGATTTGATATGTAAGTAATATAGAAAGATTATCTTAAATTATAGGAGTTATCTCTGACAAAATTATTTAATTTTTATTATAGTAATAGCAGATCTCGTTGCATCAGAATGCATAATTTCATATGATTAAACAAAAATCGTATTATGATTTACCTATTTCTTTTTAATTAAGTTTTAAAGCTTACCTTGACCTGTATTACCAGCAATTAATTTATAATCACTATCAAGTTTCATAGCTTTAAAAGTATCTTCTAGTGTGTACGCTTTACTCCATTTACGGCCTTGATAATCAATTTCTATTAATTTATTGTCACTATTTACAAGTTCACACCAATCTTCTTCTCTTCTTTCCTCAGTTAAATCACTTAAATGTTTTTTTTTGTGAGGACATTGCTTAGCACATTTTACTCCGCATGATTTTAAAATGCTAAGGTCTTCGAGGTCACACAGCTTGTTCAAAAGTTTCTCATCCGCATCAGTCGCGAAGGATTTGAATGCATCTGCGATTGGTCTGTAGCCGGTGCATCTGCAGATATTACCAGCAAACGAATTTTCTATCTCCTTCATGGTCAGCTGTTTGTTTTTGGATTCATGTAGGCTGCAATGCAATTTCATTTGGAATTAGCAATGTGCTAAGGTGCTAACCAATAAAATTCACAGAAATTCAGAAATTAGCTAAAAAAAACACTGAACATACTTACAGAAATATTCTAGAGCATCAAGAATGTTCTCTCATCAATAATTTTAAAACAATATTTATTTATTTATTTTATGACAAACTTTCTAAATAATTGGAGAAGTTCCTAGGCGGTAAAATACTATTTGACGTATTACCATTAAATATCTTTACTACTTAGTAAGTACTTTTTGTAGGATTACAGAGTAGTATTCATAAACGGTTCTTAATTTATAAACTAGTCAGACTGTGTATATGCCAAAAAAGTATTGTGTACTTACGAGTTTAGTTCTGTGAATTCTGTACTATTTAACCTATCACTAAAACGTTATTATCTATCTACATATGCTACAAAGTATCCTGCTATTTAGCAAAGACCGCTCATATCATTTACTTTTACTTTCTAGATTAATACCCATCAGTCATACAAGTTTCCTTAAATAATGTAGATTTATAAGTATCTGTTTTACCTGTACATGTTCATAACCCAGCCTGGTGAGCAGTAACCACACTGCGTGCCGTTGAACTTGGCCAGTCTGCTCTGGATCTCATGGTATCCGATGGTCCTGTTACCGATCCCCTCAATAGTGGTCACCTCCCAACCATGGCAGGACATTACTGATACCAGACACTGTAAATCAAGTCAAGAGCTTAGACTAACAAACAGGAATCATTTTGCGATTATATATGAGTCTGTATGTCCAGCAAGAGATGTATTCAAACTATTTCAAACCCCATTAAAATTTAGATTGTTGTCAATTCATTATTTGTCTTTTCTGATATAAATATTGCTAATCTGATGTATAATTCTGTGTTTAATTTTAAGATTAAGGGCAACTTGCAACAAAAAAAAGACATTACAAGCATGTCATCTTATTTCTCTGGTTTGACAAAGCATTCGCGGTTTTAAGATTGCAGTCTTGAGATTGTAGTCTTGAGTAACAATAGGTGGCAAGTGTGCTCGTTTATGTGTGTCGTCTTTCGTATTTAAGTCTATATTTCTCTATTTATATAAGTTCATCGCTGTCTAGTACCCATAGTTCAAGCCTAGAGCTTAGTTTGGGACTAGGTCAAATTAGTGTGACTGTCCTCTGGTATTTATTTATTTACTTATTAATTGCATTCCTTTTTAATGCTAGAGGGGGCAAACGAGCTATCGGGTCACCTTTTGTGAAGTGCGCTGCCCATGGACACCTGTAACACCAGGAGAGGTATTGCAGCTGTGTTGCTGGCCTTTGAGAAAAAAGTATGTTCTCTCTTATCCTTTTCATTAAAATAAGTTAAAGTCTATCAGCTTACAGAGTTGACAGCAAAAGTCCTCATCTCGTTGGTGGGCGGCGCGGCTGCGCGCACGGCGACGACGCATGCGCCGCACCCTCCTTCGAGGCACATCGCCTTCGTGCCGCGCAGGTCGGCCACTGTCCGAATATACTCGTTCAGGGATACGTCGGGACCGTATTGTCCACCCACTAAAATATTAATAACGATGAGATTATAAGTATTTATTTCTCTATGTAAGTATTTACGTCGTTGTCTAGTACCTACCCATAGTACAAGCCTAGAGCTTAGTTTGGGACTAGTTCAATTTGTGTGAGATTGTAGTTAGCCTGGCCTAGGCGGTTCCGAGTTCGATTCTCTTTAAAATATTTGTGTGATCAGCGTAAGTATTTGTTGCTGAGTCTTAGATATTTTTATTTTTTCTGAGATGTAATTTACTTATTTATCTTTCTAAGTACTTACGCGTTATCTATTTCTCTAGTACAGGACTCCAAGCATTGAGCTCAGTTCAGTATATTTAAAACGTATTTTGCTGGTAATTAAATTAGAAAAAATAGGTAGTTAGGTTTAGGTATGACAGTTTTACAGTAGTTCGACCGACGGCCCAAAATATCCAGAATAGGAGCTCCGCAGAAGCGGGGCTCTCTCCGCACTTGACAAAATGAGAATCGTAAAAAATTGAATAATTTTAACGTAATAGTTTTTACGTTTGTGAAAGTTAGAATTTTTGAATTTCATTCAATGCTCACCAAAAAGCTACTAATTTTGAAGACTGTATTTTTTAATCTCACTTATGTGTGCCAAACACGAGTGCCCGCACAGA